>OZ010792.1:510121099-512762099 GCA_963932465.1 Maratus speciosus | reverse complement strand
TACTAGTCGGTGAAATAAGCCTAAATATTTCACTTCCTGATACTGGATACAAGTATGAGATTTTGAACAGTTCTTATATACATGTTAAGAAACAGAAAACCGCCTGGATACACTCTATCAGAGGTCACGACTTCTCATGATGACGTTATCAAAAAGGACGCCGTGATGAAGGACGTAGGTTAGTTAAAATGTTCATATCTCCTTTATGAATCATGGGATAAATCATTTGAAAGCTCATGAAAAAAGCTACAAATAACGTCACCTCATAACTTTGTTCAAAGACAAATGTTTTAGAAGTTTTTGCGACGAAAATCTAACAGTCTGTTAACTTTTACAGCGTTACAGCGTATCCCAGTACTCATGTTGCACTGGGTGCCACTTGTGAAATTTTCTTTTTCTTTTTTAACTTCCAAGCTCTCCTTTCCTACCCCTCTCTAAGTACGCCTTATATTGTATAGTTATATAATTATCCGCATGAATATGTTACCTGCAAATCAAATTCCCATAACAAGGGGTAAAAATGAGAAAAGCAAAGACATAACTATGACTCTAATTTCAAACAATTTCTAATTTCTATTGTCTTTAGAACAACCTAATTCTTATAAAGCAAAAAGTTTACAAATTTGCAAAAAATAAGCATTTTATTCAATGCACAGTCCCTCACAGCTACAAAGTAAAGTACAAGATCTGATTTTACACATCGGCAACGTATGCACACATCGCTTTGCACTTGCATGCGATCAGTTCTTGTAGCTTCTCCATGCTGATTACGGGGTTTGATGATCAGAGGAACTCCAGTCATCTATCAACTTTTCCCATCACCTCTGGCGAGAAAAATTCCACTGAAGGCAATTTTCCCACAAAGAACACTACAGGATGGCCCTCTTCAGGTGATGCAGGGGAACATTGTTGTTTGGTGGAATATTTTCACTGGATATGTTCTGTTAAGTAAATAGAATTCACCTGGTTTCATTTACGGTCTTGAATTTGATGCATAGTATGAAAGGTTGATTAAGCGCTGAATGAGTAAGAAATACTCTTCATCTTCAGTGATGTGTTCGAGAGAACTTTGGAAAATGCCAAAAGAGATGTCTCGAAATACAATCCATATTTTTCATGAAGTAGATTTACCAATACTTGCAATACTAGACACCATGACAGCTCTTGTAAAGGTGTAGAAGAAAAATAAAAGATCGGGAATTCTTTGTGTAACTTTTCTATGCAATTCGCAACTCGTATATGGGAAGGCATTGGAGATATTTTCCACTTCCATACTCCAATTACAAATCTCCTCGATTCGGTAGTCTAGAGATAGGATACATGGCAATTACTACAACATCACTGTCAACAGTTTTTAGTGTGAATTTTGAATGGCTCGAGCATTCAATAGCATGCCGAACATGAAGTAACAGACGGACATCGAATTCTTCTTGGGGAGTTGCGAGAGAAATGTTTGCAAAAGTTCCCTTATGTGAACCATTACTGTGTCTAAGCAGGTGTAAATTATTTGTCTCGCAGGGGGCAGATTCACTTTGACGAGGTTTTATGCTAAAAATTTAAAGATATCTTCTTCGTTTTTGTTGTGAGCAAGGAACTCACTGAAGGATTTAGGTTTGGACACCAATGGATTTAGATTTACTTTTAGCTCATATTCTCTCAACTGCCTTGTGTCATTTTTAAGCTTCCTTCTAGATAATGATCAAAAACGACATCGACTTTGTCTGCAGTTTTTAGTCTGATAAAAACGTATGGTTCAACAATCTGATCACAGTATTGTTAAAATTTTTGGCTGGATTGAGGACTAAGGATACGGACCAAGACAGCTCCACCGATAATGAAGGAAGAAATGTTAGGTTCATGGACAGTCATCTCAGAAATTTCGTTTGAATTTACGATACAACAGACTACATCAGATTTGTTGCTTGGTTTTCGAAGTTTACCAAGATCAAATATAAAAGGCCGGCAAGAGCTGTTTTCATGGGCAAAAAACTCTTTGACATCCAGTTGTCTTGTTTGACTAGTAATGGGCAGATAGGGAAAAAGGATACTTCCTTTCTCAGGTCAACAATCTTTTGCTTGTATTTGGACTTGGAAGACACTTTCTTTTTACTCATCAGCTATATGTTGTTGTTTGTTATGACGTTATATATTGAATGCGCAAGAGGAACAGCTCACACTCAGAAACCAAGTCTGTGGAGCATAAATATCTTTCTCAGCTCTCTTTATTAAGCTCTAAAAATACAAAATACAAAATTAAGCCGAAAGCTGAGCCCGCCGGTAAGCGCGACAGACGGCGGGTTGTTGAATAACAGTCTGACCGGAATAGAATGGAACCCACATAGCATTTTTAGTTTGCAGAAAATTTCCAGAAATCTTGTTCTGAAAATCTGCAAAGTTGCAGCAAGCTCAGCATGACAAGACTGAAAGTTCATAACAAGACTGCAGCAAGATTATGTAAACGCCGAAGTCACCACATTTTGAACTTGCAGCTAACTTGTCGTGCAAGTTATATTCATGCTGTATCAAATTTATAGCAAATTAACGGAAAACAAGTAATCAAAAATACTACAAAGTAGTAATCTTTACATCCACATTAACTGCTTACAGCTGTTAAACTATAAGTTTAACCCCTTCGAAGGGGTCCATAGACCTGATCAGGTCTATTGATGCATACGCACCGTTAGGGTGCATGCATCGTCTATACCACCAAAAATAAGTTACGGTAATATTTGTACTTTTTCAATTCTAGCCTTTGTTTAGAATTTCATAAGTATAGCTTTTAAAAAAAGCGGTGCCAGCCGAATAAAAATTCTGCAATTTCTGTGTATCTGCTGATTGTCTATTCTCTCAACAGAGGGATTTTTTGCTTTCGTCAATTTCGTGAATTAAACACAGTCTTGCCATCAGTTTCACAACAAGCTACTCATGTAAGTGGGTGATGGTAAACCTTGCGGGAGATTTGCTGCGAATTTACCCAATTCGAATTTGTCACAGCAAGATAAAATCACAAAAAATCAAACTTGCTGCTAATATTCATGCTATTTGGGAAGAAGCAGTATTGAAGTGATAAAGAATAATTGTAAGTAACTATGACAGACAATATGAGACAGTATAGCAAATTTGTCCAAAAATGTACAAAGTTCAATATGATGTGGATTGAAAATAATAGTTAGGTGAATGATGATACAACCCGTTGAACACCCACAGCAGCATACGTATAACACTATGATAGGAGGGATGGATGAAAAGTTACTTGCTTAGCACTAGTATTTCACGATGGATTTAGCAGTTCAATAATGATGGCAACTTGAGAACTTAGTATCAAGTAGTTTTCGACAAATTCATCAAACTGTCTTTTCCCTTTTACATTCTGTTACATGGCAGACATCCCACATTCCTCAGGGAGGACATTCCTGCTGTTGTTGACTGTGGTCAACTCACCGTCTTTGAGGGGATTGCCGTGAAATCCCAACAGCAGAGACGTGGGTTTAAAATCGATTACAAAAACTTTCACACTTTTAGCAAACTGTACACTCGTTTGATTATTTTTATAGAAAACGGTAGCGTAACCGTAATTTAACTCTATTCTGGCCACATTATGGGCAATAATATGGTCAACATATACTTAAATTACGGTTACGTAATCGTTTTCTTTAAAAAAGGTCGATTGACTGGATAGTTTGCTGCAAATTTTTAACAGTGCAGTATCTCCAAGAAGCTCTTAAGAAGTGATGCGCGACTTCAATTTATGATTTTCTTCAAACACTTCAATCATTCGTGCCACTTCGGGCACCGCAACAACTTAAACATTAGCTATTTCTTCTAGATAACGATTTTACCGGGGTGCTTTATTTAGCAGAAATAAAAATTATCGACCTTCTGTTGAACAGACATAATTTCACCAATGATTCAGAATATGTAATATTACACAATTAAAAGTCAGGGTATTACACTAAAACGGGAAAATGGTTATTACTTATACTCGATAGTTTACGTAAGTAAAATTCCCAGTCTCATCTTCAATAACAGATTTGGAATGAAGATTGCGTTTCTTTGTTTTAAGAACAGCCTAATTAAACATACAGCTGTTAAACCAGGTTGTAGAATTCTTATTTTGATATTTTGGGTGAGACTATGACTGTCATGTGACTTTTAACCGCGGTACGGTAGCCCTATATGTTTGTCTTCCCGGGGACTAACATATAGGGATTAAAATCCCCCCGGGGAGGAAAATCATGACCTCTGACCAAGTATCTCCAGGTGTTTTTTTTTTTTTAATCATTAGTATGTATACAAGCATAAGCAGTGTGCGAAATCTCATGTAGTGTGATTCGGAAGTGAAATATTTTGGGGAAATTCGTCGCTAACTCCACCGACATCGACCATACAAAATATGAAAAAAGCGGATAAATATATTCAATACATTTCTTCAATATTTTTTTGGTGTCAAAAATTAATATTTTTATACATATTTACAATACATAAATATATTGCTATTAATATTTAATTAATATTGATAAAATGTTGGCATGATGTTATACAACTATAATATTACGTCTTATTATCCATTACATAACATTGTTGAAAAATAATATTTGTTTTGACAAACTCGTACCAAAAGTACTTACTATTATTATTATTTTTAAATGACTAGAAGATAATAAGCATAGTGCTATTGTATTAAAAGATGTGACGGATTTATTAACTGCTCTAGAAGATAGTAGATATTCAGACTAAGCTAAGACTAAACTGGGTTTTAAGTTTTCTAATACTGTGGTGACATGTACAGGGGGGAAAATGAACATTCCTGTTTTCTCAAAAACCCAAATTCTATTCAAAAAGGGATTTTAATTCGATAAAAAATTCGATTTTTATGGTCGATTTGATATCGATCATTCAATCGGCCATTATAGTCGATTTGATATCGATCATTCAATCGGCCATTACAGACGATTTGAATATGACAAAAAATTCGATTTTTTAAATTTAAATCTTATTGAAAAATGGACTTTCTGCACATAATTCCGCACTCAAAAATAAACAGGGGCTAATTCCATATTCCACATCTAACACCACAAATGCTCACCTGAACGCCATGTCCTCGAACGTTCTGGTGTCTTGGGGCCTTTTGCTGACAGCTTGAGCATAATCAGATAGGGCCCTCGTGACTGGATCTCTCACGACAAGCAGTAATTTAACATCACCCCCAGACATGTTCGACACTCTCTGGGGTGCGTTCGGAGTCACCAAGTAACCAGGTGTTTTCTCGATGGTCATTTGATTAGATGAACTGTAAGGCATTTGAGACCTAGAAAGAAAGAGACTGAATAAGTGACATTGTTTGCGCAAAAAAGACAAAAAAAAAAAGAGACATTAATATAATATAACATAATTAAAGTAGAGATGTTTAGAGCTCGATCATACACGCCGCCAACGGAAGGTCACTGTCTCTCACTGGGTTTTTAAATTTAATTAACTAGATTTTCTTTTCCTCTGATGATTTTGAGAAAAATATATATTGTTCGCAAATGACATAAAACAAATAAAGGCTAAGAGAAATAGTCCAAGAGCCGACAGTACAAAAACCTATGTTATCAAGCAGAAGAAAAGAACCTTTATTTTATGGAAGAGTAGAAGTAGGGGAATCTAATGAACCATGTCTGCCTGTAGTGAAGTGGTGCATAAGCCAAAAATTAACACCACCAGTGGTTGACTCGTAGGTTTATCATTGTGTTTCTCCTACAACTATCCTCCATGTTTTCATAGCTTTGTTTGTCGCACAAACACAATGATAAACCTATGAGTCAACAACTGGTGGTATTAATTTTTGGCTTATGCACCATTTCACTTCCGGCAGGCATGTGGATCATTAGATTCCCCTACTACAACTCTTCCATAAAACAAAGGTTTTTATTTCTTGTGCATGATGATAACATAGGTTTTTGTGCTGCCGGCCCTTGGACTAAAAGAGGAACAAAGAATTTTTTATTGAGGGAAATATGCCGCCTGAACATCTTGTAAAAGTCATTTTTTTAGTTCTGTGTTTATTTTTACATTCATTCAAAATTTATCTTAAACGGGGTTCAGGAGTTCAGGTGGGCGTGCCTCAATTTTCCCTTTTTTTAAATGCTGGTAGAAACTTATTTTAGAATGTTTAATATATCTTAATTGCTAAATTTCTGCACTTTTTTTTTATATTGATATGTTTTTTTAATTATCTTTTGCGGGGAGAGGGGAAGAGTTTTGATGAAAAATTCTTCATTTAGCTTAATTCATGTTTACATTCTCTAGTAAAATGATTGGACAATTCGCTTGATTACAGTGCGCGAAAGATGCACTGTAAACCAAATTTACGTTTTATGGAAATCTACCTGGTTACAGCGTCTAGAATACCTAGTGTGGAAACATGCTATCCAAAAAACGCTAAAAATTTGTATCTCTTAAATGTGCGACGATACGGCTAAAATCCCAAGTGTCGATCGCAGCGACATCTGCGGGATTTTCGTATTATATTGTATAGACTAGCAATATCTTGCAGTTGTAGAAAATATCCTGCAGATGTCGCTGCGGTCTGTATATTTCAGCAGCATCGTTGCACATTTAAGGGATACAATATTTTAGCACTTTTTCAAGTATTACAGGGATATCCAATTTCCACACTGTATATTCTAGGCCCTATAACCTGGTTCTCTGGTTTGAATTTTAGTCTAAATAGGATATAGGCGATTTTTGATAGTTCTTTACAATCGATTATTCCGATTTTTCAGATATTTTTCAATCTGATATACAAGTGACATTCCTTGAATTCGAGTTCTTAACCCTCCAGTTTCCAATATATCCACCAACGTACGAATCCTTCTTTACGAATTAAATATTTCCAATTGAGTGAAAAAAAGCCCAAGGCGGGAATCGAACCCAGATCCTTGGCTTACATTGCCAATGCTCTACCGTTTAAGCTACCTGGGCTGACAACCGGCGAGCATATTTCGCTCAGATAACCTTATTGGTAATAACATCTGGTCTGTCATGTAGACAGCTCAACAGAATAAACCGCAGATAAAGGAACTCCATATAAACGATGGGTATGTAGATATACTATAATTTCTAACACAGTCAAACTGATTGGTAAAGTAATCATACGAATTGAATATTTGAAACCTTATTGGTAATAACACCTGGTCTGCCATGTAGACAGCTTATTTCCAAATATTCAATTCGTATGATTATTTTATAAAAATATAGAACGTAGGTATCTACCTACCTACTTTTAAAAATCAATATTCTTGTTTCATAAAACGATTTTGTTTTAAGTCTTAACCCTTAACTCCTGTTAACGGTCTCGCAGACCGCTGCTATATTCAGTTTTTATAGATTAACTTGTTATTTTAAATTTAACTATTGATGTTAGTTTAATTTTGATTCGTTTGGAAACTTAGTAGTATCGCTAAAGACTTCTAAATGAGGAGAATTTTTATTATAATAGGCCTTTACATAAAGTTTAGCGCAAAAACAGTATTTTATGAGTCAGTTAACCCTTTTATTCATTCTACGAGCAAGGTGTTTTTGAAACCGCTTATAGTATTTATGCAACAATTTTTGTCACAGTAGTTAGAGGTTATCTGCTATTTGCGATCTCACAGACCGCTGTTTTTTTTCTTTTTTTTTCATCGTTCAACTTGCAATTTTCAGTTTAACTATAAATACTAGTGAAATTTACTAATGCTTTTGCATAATTCCTCCGTTTTATTGGAAATGGGGCAAAATCCCACATTAATGGGGCAAAAATATACTGCGTATCTTTGCCCCACCACTGCGTACTTTTATCCCAATCGATGGGGCCAAGATACGCACAGCAATGTTTTTTAAAAATTTCAATTTCTCACAGAATTATAATTTTACAGAACGTCGGTTGATGATGGCACTTGCCTAAGGTTCTAATCTAACATTTTAATCACTCATTACATAAGTTTAGACCAATGTGCGCGTTAAAAATCGAAATGTATGGAAAGTGCCTATCTTTATCCGCACCTACTCTATGCCTCCTTCTTTATCTCTATAACTGTTGAAAGAAAAATCGCTACAGGTAAGTTCGGCCCATGTATTGGTTTCTTAGAGAACAAATGAAAATGATTATATGTAATCAACACTTGTTGTTATAACAAGATAGTTTGTATAGTTTAACAAAATTCCTCTACCTTTTGAATCGTGATAGTTCGCCATTACCTAAATTTTGTATTTACCATGACGTGTAAAACTTTTGTGTTTATCACGACATTAACATTTTTTTCACAAGTATTCCTTAGTATAATAGTTTTAAGTCTTATGTGTGGAAATTGTCAAGGAATTATTATTCCAGTATAACAAGCAATAAAAACAAACAACCCCCACCCCATTAAAATTGCATATTTATAAGTTAGTCTTATTTAGAAGCTAAATAACTAAAATTAATTGACAGAAAAATAAAAACTGTTCCGGTATGTCCGACAACTCGAATGCATTTAGTTTATTTTCTTTTATTTTCTGAAATTTTTATATTTATATTATACACAATAGAATAAATTTGGCGTTTATAATTAGCATGTTCAATACTATTCAATCAGTTATGAAGTATCAGGTTTCCCAGGTTCGAGAGTAGGAATAAACTTAAATACTGCTATACTTAAATAAAAAAGCTTTAGAAATATAAGTCCTATGTGAAAATTGAATGGTTAAATTTCGCCAAATTCAAATGTACATTTTTTGTATGTCACCGGAACCATGAGAAATTCATTAGTTATTTCCGAACTAGCCTTAAATTGCCCCTTATAGGACATGGAACCTATGTTGGGAAACATGGGTGAGTGAAGGTACTACCCCAGAGTTGTAGAACGTAAGATAAGAGAAAACATTATTGAAGATGAAAAAATATCCCTCGACTTTTTATCATTTCCATGTCGTCACATTACCTCTCCTCAACCAAGCAAAGAATGCTTACATAAAAAAAGAGGGACTTATCACTTCTCTCACTTATGGAATCAACTGCAGACGATTTATTTGACAAGAGAAGAGGTGAATTCTTGTTTGTCGTCGAACCCTTGAAGTGGGTTTACGGAAGTTTACCTTTGAACATAAGAAGTACCTCTTCAAATCTTTGCTTTTTAACCCTGGAACCCTCAAACCGTTTTCATCGACCCCACATTCAATGAAGAGTGACCTAAAAATAGGGAAAGATTTCGAATGGCTCTACTTAAGGTTTTAAAAAAAGTAATTTTCGTGCCGGATGTCATTTCTCGCTTTGAGTTGATACAGGTGTAAATAAAACATGGTCGGGAAGCGGGTTATATTTTATATAAACGAGTAACTATTTAAAATAAATATGGAACAGAATTCTACTATACGTTTTTTTTTAATCCCCCCCCCCTTTTTTTTTCACTTGGCATTTTAGCTCGGAAGGTGTGATTTTTGACCACCATATCATTTTGTATAATCAGTATCTATGTATAGGCGAGGTTATGGACTAACTTTTCCGGTTTGGAGGCATCTGTAGCTTATACTAATGAATGAAATGGGGTCAAATTTTATATTTTGACTTTCGAAGAAATGCAGAAATGAAATGTGTGAAAAAAAGAAAAAGAAAGTAGTACCAAAGGGCAAACATTTTAGCTGATAGGGGAAATGGTATTTTTAGAGCGCCATTAATTAACTTTGAAAATATATTAAGAATGTTCAGGCGCGCATAGTTTGAACAAAGAATTGTACTCGACAGAACTTGAAACGGAAAGTAGTGCCAGAAATTTAGTCAGACGAGAAACTAGTATTTTATCATTTGATCGACTAATGATACAGCATCCCTTTTTTGCTGACTGGGTTTCATCAGTGCTTTCTACGACTTTTCTAGCACATTAAAAAGTTCAGTAGCTTGTTGCAGTACAGCTTTCACACTTTCCACTCAACATTTCCATGGTATTTCAGGCAGAGTTTTTCAAATAAATCTGCCACGTCATCTGTTTTCTAATCTGTTCTTTTTTTTTACTAAATTATGAAAAAAAAAAAAGGTTGTACATGTACAGTCGTGGAAAAAAAAAGTAAATACCCCCTACTAACTCCTCAGCAAATCATCGTAGAAGAAAGTTACTGGTACCGAACGATTGGAAACAAAGTCTACTTTTAAATGATGTATATAAAATTTTCTTAGGGGGTCATCTACATATTAAAACGAATCCAAACTTCATTTTTTTCAATGGCAATGCCCAATTTTAACGAGATATTTCAAATCTTCCGTTCAAACTATGCCTAGACACCAAATTTCAAGTCATTTGAATGATAAGTTTTTGAATTATAAACATTCAAAATTTAGTGCTTCTAATGTTAAATTACATTTTCATATTTTTATTTATATCTCCCGAAATTATGCTCCTAATGTGCTAATTTTTTTTGTAGTAATAATACTAATATACCCAAACATAAATAAGCTGAATTTGCAATTTTTATAATTTTAAGATATGAATTATGAATTATGAAATTAATATTAAAAAAAATTATGAATTGCAACCTACAATTTTTTTGATGGATTTAGATTTATTAAGTCCTGCTTTATGGAAATTCAAAAATTTCCCATTTTTATTCCAAGTAGTTTTCAAATTATGCTTAAAAAACGGCAAAATGATGGTTTAAGGGGCCGTCTATGATGGAAGTGAGTAGACATTTTGAAATTTATTCTGCTGTACTGTAATCTAACACGCTTCATTGACTCCTTGAGTGGCGCTTAAGGTGCCTTGATCAAGGAAGGGGCTCTCTCGGTGAACAATCCAGTACGGAACTTCAATTTGGATACAGCCCTTAAAATACGCTCGTTTTAAAATAATTAATTTCTCGAAAACTTATGGTATGAATTGCATAAAAATTCGTTTTTAGGCTAATTGAAGGGTGTAGAGTTCATTTATGCTGTCAGAATTGGGTACTGCTATTGAAAAAAACAAAGTTATGGTTTGTTTTATTATGTAGATGGCCCCCTAAGCAAATTTTATATACATCATTTAAAAGTAGGCTTTATTTCCAATCGTCCGGTACCAGTAACTTTCGTCTACGATAATTTGTTGAGGAGTTAGTAGGGGGTGTTTACTTTTTTTTTTCCACGACTGTACATATGCTACAGAGTTCCAAAGAAAGTCATTGTACATGGACATGTCTGGGCCATGTCTCGTTAAAACTAAGTTGCAGTGGTGACTTGTCCACGTGGTTGTGTTTATAAAAATCATGAATAGTTCTCTAGAAGTTGTGTTGCGCCACTCCTGAGGCGTATCCCTTGATATTCACAGCGCTACCACAGCTTGTGTGCCATGCATGCTTTGTGTACAGATATTTTCAATCATCTTGCGATAATGTATTAAGTTCATTTTGTGCATATTTTCATCTCAGCAACTTCCCAGCTCTAAAAATTTGTTGACATATTCATACATACTTGCTAGAGAAGTTATTTATAGCTAGATATCTAGTTACCAGTGACATTTGCTCCCGATGACTGATGTTGGAAGTACAAGCGAGAATTACTCCAAAATACTTGTGAGAATGGTATATAGAATTTACGACGTACCACACCATAGATTGCGGTGCGTTAAGTCTTAAGGTTGTTCTCAAATGCTTTGCCTAACAAGCGCAAAACGTTTTGACACATTTACAAATTCATTTTTTAACAGAAAGATATAAAATTGGAAAGTCTGACCATGGAAGCGATTTGGAATCGAACTGTGTTTTCCATTTTTTGATCAATCAATTACCTATTGAGTTATAAGCGATTTCGATCACGTGACACAGCATTTTTTTCTCCCCTTACTGACTGGATTTTCTTCATTCGTTCGGAAGTTCGGTTGAAAATGCCAACTTTGACAGTATTTTCTGAAAGATCTATTGCGTTTACAAGAAAACGGAAAAAACAGTTCGATGACATAGTTTCTGAATAACAACACTTTCTAGTTTCATGCGTTTCTGAACAAAAATGAATTAAAACTTATGTCAGAAAGTTGACTCTTTGGATTTGAGGACAGCCTTAACTGAGGGCTTCAGTTAATTATTTTTTAATCCAATATCACATACGATTACAAAGCAGAAAGCCAACGTTTAAAAATGCACAAATAATGCATGAAACGTTATGAATTTTTAAACGTTGGTTTTCTGCTTTTTAATATACCTGCACAAAGGCTTTATTTGCTATTTTAATCACATACGATGTAAAAGAAAAGAAAAACAACAGTCACTGCCTCGCTACTTTAAGATTTTGCGAGAAATGATCCAATACATACTCAAAATTGAGGACAAAGATTACATATACAGTGACCCTTTGTTATATTGTGTTTACCGGGATACAATGAGAGCAATATGATCGAGGGCATTAAAAAAATAAGAAAGAAAACATACAAGACATGGTTTGAGTTTGTCTCCAAAGTGCTTAGTTTATACACATGTTGCAATTTTTTAAAGCGAAAATTCAAGAAAGATATTACATGCAATCGATATTTAAATACAGCTACATGGAAAATGTGATTAAATTACAGCCTTTTTTGAGGGTTGGAGGGGAAGCACGAAAAAAAAAAAAAAAAAAAAAAAAAAAAAAACGAGTGCGATACATATGGACGAGCGATATAACAAGCGGTTACATATTTATGCACAATTATACACTGCATAAATATTATTTATCCCTCTTACAGTAATTATTGCATTGAGACATAAAATTAACGGTGACTCATGTATTTATTTATCAATATATTTGCTTACTTAACTGTCCATCACACTCAATATGTTACACTGTATTAATTTTAACGCAATTATTTTAATTGGTAGATAAATCATACGAGTTGTAATTTTCCAATTGAAAAAGCGTCCAGACCAGGATTCGAACCAGGGACCTCCTGTCATAAGCTTCTAATGTTCTACCAACTGAGCTAACCTGTGCAAATCTGGCGGACCTTTCGCACTCAGACAACCTTGTTGATTATGACATCTGGCCCAATATCTGAATCAACTCAACAGAATAAATCGCAGGTACTGGAACTCCAAGATACGTCGGATACGTAATTACATCAGTTTTAACTCAATTATTCTAATTGGTAAATAAATCATACGAATTGTAATTTTCCAATTGAGTAAAAAATTGTCCAGATCAGGATTCGAACCAGGGACGTTTTGTTGGAAGTTGCCGATGCTTTGCCAACTGAACTATATCTTGCACAAATCTGTCGAATCTTTCGCACCCAGATAACTTTGTTGATTATGACATTTGGTCTGATATCTGAAACAGATCAGCAGCGTGAACCGCAGGTAATGGAACTCCAAGAAACGTTCGATTTGTTACAAATTACAAGTCGTATGATTTATTTATTAATTAGGAAAATTGCGTTAAAATTAATATAGTGTAAATTACGTATCCAACATTTCTTGACGTTCCATTACCTGCGATTTATTCTGTTGAGCTGATTCAGATATCGGACCAAATGTCATAATCAACAAGGTTATTTGAGTGAGAATGGTCCGCCAGATTTGTCCAGGATAGCTCAGTTGGTAGAGCATTGGAAGCTTATGACAAAAAGTCCCTGGTTTGAATCCTGCCCTGGATACATTTCCACTCAATTGGAAAATTACAACTCTTTAATTGCATTGAATTAAACTGCTCAAAACAATTAAAGGATATTGCAGTTTTAGGTGGATTTTGTATCTGGTAAACTGTTTAGCTGATTGATACATGGTCGACAGACATAGTAGGTTATATGAGAATAAATTACACATGTTTGGCAGAAAAAAATGCATTTTATTGCGCATTTGTGTACTAAAGGAAAAAAACACAATTTGTGCATATGAGAAAAAAAGAATAAGAAAAGGTGTTTTCTTCAAAGAAAATCATTTTCAGTAGGGGGTATGGTTTCCACGGGCGGCCAGCAACGTTGAACACCTTTGAGGCATGGACTCAATGAGGCTATTAATGAGGAGTTGGGGTATTCTGCCCCACTCTTCCAGAAGAGCTCTTTCCAGTTCTTGGAGAGTTTGTGAGGGTTGTTGGCGGCCAGAAACTCGTCTTCCTAGAGCGTCCCAAACGTGCTCGATTGGATTCATGTCTGGAGAACACGCTGGCCATTCCATTCGAACGATTCCTTCCTCGAAAAGGAAATCCTCCACCATGTTTGCACGATGTGGCCTGCAGTTATCGTCCATTAAAATGAAGTTATCTCCGATTGCTGCAGCGTAAGGGACTACAATAGGTCTGAGGATCTCATCCCTATATCGGCGACCAGTCAGAGCTCCATCTCGAATGAAGTAGAGGTCAGTGCGCCCGTCAATGGAGATGCCACCATACACCAACACTCCTCCACCGCCAAATCTGACACTTTCGTGCACGAACGCAGGATTATTCCTACTGCCACGGTCCCTCCAGATGAAAATACGCCTATTATCCGGATGCACAGAAAAACGGGACTCGTCAGAAAACAGAATATTGCTCCATTCATTTCTCCTCCAGTTGACATGCTCGGTTGCCCACTCCCTGCGGTCGCGACGATGCCTTGATGTTAATCTAACACATACCATCGGTCGGCGAGCATACAGACCTACAGCATGGATTCGGTTTCGGACAGTCTGAGTTGAAATCGTGGTGCCTGTAGCCGAGCGAAGGTGTTGTTGGAGAAGAGTAGCGTTCATGGTTCGGTGTCTCCGAGCTGTTAACGCTAAATACCTATCTTCATTGGGCGTTGTTGCCCGTCTACGATCTTGCCCTGGCCTTCGGCCTGCACATCCACTCTCCAAAAAACGGTTCCAGATCCTGGAAATGACACTTTGTGACACTCCAATGGCTTGCGCTACTTCGGCTTGAGTTTGGCCCCCTTCTAACCTACCAACAATTCTCAAAGCTTCTGAATCTGTCAAATGACTTCGCTGAGACATCGTACTCATCGAAACAAAGCAATCACTGAATGCCGATCATCCTTGTCTTCATTCTCTTTTATCCAGTTGAAAGTCAAATTTCATTCGCTGCCGCTGAAGCGACGTTTTTGACGTCGAACTCAAAATTTGCATACTCCACAGTTTAAAAACCAGAAAAATTTGCATTTGTGATTCTCTTCTTCTATTTTCGGCAAAAAAAATTTCGTTTATATCTTTATTTTATATAAAACTTCAAATATCCTTTAATTGTTTTGAGCAGCGTATATTGAGAGTTAATAATATTGAGTTCTCTATTTTTTTTTTTTTTTTAATCTAGAAAATTACAGAAAAACAAATCTAAGTGCAAACTGCAAACAGTATGTTAATCTGTAAGTAAAGCAATTTTAAATGAAGAAACCCGATCTATTAATGAGTAGACATGTGTTGCCAGCAAGAATTTGTTTTCCTTTGGTGGGTCAGCCAGCACTGGGTTTTATAAGGCTGTTCTCAACTGCTCTGCTCAACAAGCGCAAAACGTTTTGACACATTTACAAATTCATTTTTTAACGGAAAGATAATAAAATTGGAAAGCCTGACATAGAAGCGATTTGCAATCGAACTGTGTTTTTCAAGTTTTGATCAATCAATTACCTATTGAGTTATAAGCGATTTTGAGCACGTGACACGGCATTTTTCTCCCCTTACTGACTGGATTTTCTTCTTTCGCTCGGAAGTTCGGTTCAAAATGCCAACTTTGACAACATTTCCTGAAAGATCTATTGCGTTTACAAGAAAACGGAGAAAACATTTCTAGTTTTATGCGTTTCCGAACAAAAATGAATTAAAACTTATGTCAGAAAGTTGATCCTTTGGATTTGAGAACAGCCATAAGTGGTCAATGGGAAAATCTACGACTTCATCTGATGCGTTACTAATACTGCAACTGAAATTCACATTGTTGAGCATTGAAATTCAATTGTTGAGCATTTCGCACAAAAGAAGTAAACGATCACGTGATTTGTAGAATGGAACATTTCCCTTCACCCCCTGAAATAACGTTAACCCTTTCAGGGGAAAAGCATTTTCAATGCTAAAGTGTTGCAGTAAATAATTGGCACCGGAATTGACCAACAAATTTATTTGTAAATATGAAAAAGGCTATGTTTCATATATATATTAAATGGAAAATATTTTACCGAAATTCTGGTGCCATTGTGGCGTTTGGGAATTAAAATTAAGTGGTTTCATAAACATACCACCGTCCCTTAACGGTTAAAAGAGCTTCAGAACTACTAATTTTTTGTACAGCTCTGCTCGCTACATTACAAACTACTGAAAAAAGTTAGCGGCTGTTGTAATTTCGCTGCGCGCTAACTTCCGTCTGCTGAGGCGGAGAAATTTATTCTTCAAAATTTATATATAAGGGGAGATCAAAAATTTTCCGTTAGAGGTCGCTGCTGCGCGTATATGCAAATTAGCGTGTCGCCAAAGCGGGTATATAAGCACCGACATCGAGGAAAGGGATTATTGTGGCATTTGCTTATTCCCGAAATATATGTGTAGAAAATGTTGAAACGTGAACAATGGCGACGTTAGTAACAAATGCGCTGAAACAGGACCAACGTGCTGTTATTCTTTTTTTGGTGGCCGAAGGACAAAAACCTGTAGTCATTCATCGGAGAATGAAGTATATGTATGGAAAAGCATGTCTATCGAAAACCGTCATAATGGAATGTTCCTCAAAGTTCAGAGTTGGCCGCGGTTCGACTCAATATGCAAATGGGAGGCCATTGTCATCCAATACCAATATCGACAACAATAAGAGGGTAGTTGAGGATGTGAATACAGTGTTGCCAGTGGGCTACTTTTTTTAATTCAGATTTCTTGACTGACACCACTTTTTGAAGTAACAAAATTCTCCTTATTTAATGTCATACAAATTAATGCGAAAATGAGGGAATTTTACCATTTCAGAAAAGTGGTGCCAATCAAGAAATATGAATTAAAAGAAAGTAGCCCACTGGCAACACTGTGCGAATAGGGCGGAACGTCGCATATGGATTCGTGCGCTTTCAAAATATCCAAAGCTAAAAAATTTAAGTCTTTGAAAGGTCGACGGTTTCCGTTAGACGGAGAAGTGCAACAAGCAATTTCGGGCTTCTTCAAGCAGTAATAAGAGGAATTTTCCCCAAGGTGTATATTCAACCAGGTGAAACAGTGATATGCTTGCCTGAATGCTGAAGGCGATTTTGCAAGACTGGCATACCAAATATGGACTGTACAGGCTTCGAACGGAAATTTTTTGACCCCTCCATATAATAAAGCTAACGTTTTAAAATTTTATTGGATAATATTTTCCTACATAGTAATCCAGTCTATATCTTTTAAATAGCTCATATATTTCTACATACCGTATATACTCGTGTATAAGTCGAATAATTTTAGACAAAATTCTGGAAGTTGAAAATGGGGGGTCGACTTATACACGAGTAAGTAAAAACAAGTGGGTAAGTGTGATCACAGATCGCATAGAGGGTTTCGTTTAATATTTCTTTCAAAACACCATCCTTTTGCAAAATCTGTTAGCTCCACAATTCGGAACTAGGGAGTGCACTCTATTCTAAACAAACATCTGCCCGACAAAACTCCGTTTTAGAACCTATTCGCACTTATATTAGTCGAGGAAATTGAACCTATAAAACTTAAAATAGGAAAGCCCTCCTGGCCAAGTGGAAATAAAATATGAAAGGCTATTGTGCATAAAATGAAAGAGTGGCTGAAGGGTCGTCAAATGATATATCAGATGAGGGGTTTGGGGAAAAGTTGACCCCCCCTCCCGGAACCTTCAAGTGAAACTAGTTTGCTGTAGCTTAATTAGCGGCTAAGTTAGAAAAAATGCTTAAAAAACACAAGTTATAGCCCATGGTAGTCAATAATATAAGACTTTTTGAAAAAATTATCATTTGTCGTGTGATCACAAGTGTTCAGCTATAAGTATGCAAAATTTCATATCCCCAACTTAATTAGGGCTCAGTTAGAAATAATTGCTTATAATACAGAAGTTGAAGCCCAAAGGGTTAATTATAAGACTTTTTCAAAAATTCATATTTTGTCTTATGATCTGGCGCGTTCAGCTTTAATTATGCAAAATTTCATGTCTCCAATTTTATTAGGGGCTCAGTTAGAAAGAATTGATTAAAAAACACAAGCTGGAGTCCAAAGGGTTAAATATAAAACTTTTTCGAAAAAAAAAATTATTTGTCGTGTGGTCCAGGTGTTCTGCTATAAGCATGCAAAATTTCATGTCTCCAACTTAATTATGGGTCTTATTTAGAAAGAATTGCTTAAAATATATATGTGGGAGATCAAAGGATTAAATGTAAGACTTTTTCAAGATTTTATAATTTGTCGCCGGGTCTCAGGTGTTCTCCTATAAATATGCAAAATTTCAAATCTCCAATTTAAATATGGTCTCAGTTAGAAAGAATTGCTTAAAATACACAAGCTGGAGTTCAAAGGGTTAAATATAAAACGTTTTTCGAAGTTTATTATTTGTCGTGTGATCTGAAGTGTTCAGCTATAAGTATTCAAAATTTCATGTCTCCAACTTAATTATGGGGCTCATTTAGAAAGAATTGCTTAAAATATATATGTGGGAGCTCAAAGGGTTAAATGTAAGACTTTTTCAAGATTTTATGATATGTCGCCTGGCCTCAGGTGCTCTGCTATAAGTATGCGAAATTTCAAATCTCCAATTTAATTATGGGCTCAGTTAGAAAGAATTGCTTAAAGTACACAAGCTGGAGTCCAAAGGGTTAAATATGAAACTTTTTTCGAAATTTATTATTTGTCGTGTGATCTGATGTTTTCAGCTATAAGTAGGCAAAATTTCAAGTCTCCAATACAATTAGGGGCTCTGTTAAAAAGAATTGATTAAAACACACAAACTGGAGTCCAAAGGGTTAAATATAAAACTTTTTCGAAATTTATTATTTGGCGTGTGATCTGAGGCATTCAGCTATAAGTATGCAAAGTTTCAAGTCCCCAATTCACATAGGGACTCTGTTAAAATGAATTGCTTAAAATACACAAGCTGGACTCCAAAGGGTTAAACATAAAACTTTTTTGAAATTTATTATTTGTCGTGTGATCTGAGGTGTTTAGCTATCGGAATACAAAATTGCATGCCTCCAATTTGATTAGGAATTCTGTTATAAAGGATTGCTGAAAATACACAAATTGGAGCCCAAAGGGTTAAATATAACACTTTTTCAAAGTTTTATGGTTTGTTGTGTGGGCTCATGTGTTTAACTATAATAATTCAAAATTCTATGTCTCTAACTTAATTAGGGGCTATGTTAGAAAAAATTGCTTAAAATACACACATTGGAGCCCAAAGGGTTAAATATAAAACTTTTTTCAAAATTTTATGATTTGTCTTGTTGTCTCAGGAATTCAGCTATAAGTATGCGGAATTTCATGGCTCCAACCTTATTAGAGACTGACATAGAAAGAATTATTTGAAATACACATGTGGGAGCCCAAAGGGTTAAATTTAAGACTTTTTCAAAATTTTAGGATTTGTCGTTTCATGTGAGGTGTTCAGCTATAAGTACTGAAAATTTCAAGTCTCCAACATGTATAGTTTCTGAGAACGGGCTCTGTGACGGACAGACAGACAGACAGACAAAGGAGTGAGACGAATAGGGTTTCATCAGATGAACGAAACCCTAAAAATAGTAAATTTTTCGCAGATAAGCTGCAAATGGGCAAGTCTTTTAAGTAATCACATATGGGTCTAGGTTAGAGAGAGATAAAAGCGGACAATGGTCATTTCTCTGTGATTGACAAAAAAATAAATAAATAAATAAATAAATAAAAAATAAACTCAAGAATAATGTCCCTATAATTGTTCTGCACCCATTTTCTCTTGGGATAGAATTCCTTTCAATACAGGGCCACTCCTTTCAACATTTTAATCCCCTTTTTAAAAAAAGAGTTCAACTTGAGAATGCTTCTAGATCTCTCTTCTAAAAGCCCAACAGTACAAAGACGAACTTTTAGCTGTCTAAGAAGTTGTTTACCCTTGTAAATAAGACTTGGATAGATTTTTTAAAGATTTTTTTCTTTTTAAGTATCATTAAATTGATGGGAATAGGTTTCAAAATAGTTTAAGTTCCTTCGGTTGTACATAAATCTGCAGTTTTAAAACGTTGATAATAGACGTTTTTAAGTCTGATTAGAAACGTAGAAAAAAAAATGTTTACTAATTTAATGAAAATTTATTATTATTTTTTATCCTTGATTACAAATAATTTTTCAACATATTACCAGAAATGTGGTTCGACTTATACACAAAAATTCTTTTTTTTTTTCAAAATTTTGCTTACGAATTGGGGGGGGGGGGGGTCGACTTATAAACGAGTGTACACCATATTTTCTATTTTAACTCATTTACTTCCAGAGCAAAAACGCTTCTCTGAGAGCATTGAATGTATCAATATAAGTATGTTTTAGTATATCAATATAAGTATATTTTAGTATAAGTAGTTCTTATTAAGAAAATGCAAATACTGGAATGAAATTGCAAGAAAAGCAACTTTACTACACAGAACCTTGTCACTAAGTAAATCACCCGCAGCTTAGAATGTTGTATTAAAATAAAACAAATTTTAATTAATTCGTAAAATCTTGATAGAACCCTACTAAAAATGTTCGCGGCACGCAATCAGGCCGTGGCACAATAATTGAACAACACCTGGTGAGGACACTAGTTTAACGCCCCATCCCCACAAAATACAATCTGTGGAATACAAAAAAGCTTCTAAATCTCGAATTTATAGAAGTTAATTAGCATAGATATTGGAACATCTATTTAAATTTTCTGGGAACATGATAATTTAAGGGGAGAGTTTACCTCAAAATTGGTCAAAAAATCGGTTTTTTGTTCTTAAATATTAAATGAAAGCTCTTTAATTGTGAATATATTGACCCCTCATTTTTAGCCATACGGCAATTACATCGCGAGATATTGTAAATTTTGTTAATACTCCTAGTGCAATTATTCGCACAAATTAAAACTTTAAATGGCTTTTTCTCCAAGTTCATATTTTCTTCACTTTCATGTTTTAAGAATTCTAAGGCTTTTCTTGTGTTTGAGATAAAGATTTAAACTTTTTTACGCATGTTCTTTATTATATATGTGATAAATCCGCACATGGAATTAGCCTTCAGGTTTTTGTTATTATTTTTTTTAAAATAAAAGTACATGAAGATGAATCAGATTTCTTGTTTTTACACTATATATATATCAGTAAAAAAATTATATTAAATTTATTAATTTGTAATATTAGATGTATCTAAAAATTCATGCGCAGTCTTGTGTAACACATACCTAAAAATCTTTTTTTTTTTTTTTTAAAGGGCAAAAATATCAATATTTAAAAAAGTAGTAGGGATTTTAAAAAATTCAAAAAATTTTAAAACTTTTTAAAAATATTTATTAAATATGCACTTTTATTTTTTTTTTCCCAGAATGTACTTTCAGTTGAACATTGAAATGCAGTGAGCTACAGTGTTGAATTCAGACACTTTTCTCCGGGAGGGATTTCTGTGGCTCCGGGGGGGGGGGACATTATTGAGTTCCGGGGGGGGAAATTGCACTTTTTGACGATTGAAAACACAAAATCTCAAATCTTCCGGGGGGGACATCTCATTGCCCCGGGGGGGAATGTCCCCCCCGGGCCACCCCCTGAAATCTACACTGAGTGAGCATTTGAACCATATTTTTAAAAACAAACAAAATTGTTGAAAAGCTAAACTGTCTCCTTAACAATGTAAGCTACAATCTTCCAATTGAAACATTGTGGATGGAGAATCTTTTTTTCCGGCTAATTAAACAATCAACATAAGCATCAACAGTGGATTTATGTCACGACACACCGCAATCAGAAACAGTGCAATTAAGCTTCTTTTCTCAAGACATCTTATTTTGAACTCACGTTCTTTTTTACCTGCAGACAACGAAAAAACATTATCGAAATTTGAAAAAGAACCATATCAATCAAATGTTTTTCCTATGGCACACTTCCCGAAAACTTTTGCGTTTTTTCTGCTCTTGACTTTTTAAATAAACAGAGGAAACAAGGCGTAGTCTCAAAACAGACCGCTGTCGAGAAAAGTGGGCGTCACATGGTGCCCGCCCACCGGTGTGAAACAAAAAGAGCCGACACCGCTATGTAACGCCCTCTCACGGTGTCGCACGTCACGGAAGGCGACATATTTTTTTTTATTTCCATGTTATGATACGGCGGAATCATGTATTTTTCCATGCAGCGTGTGACATCAGGTCTTGGATGTTGCAATTCTTGTGTAAGAGTAAAAATTCCAGTCACATTAACTAAACAGTAAAAAATATTAAAGGGTAAAGAAAAAACATTTTTTTTTTTTAATTTTATTGATGTAGGTACTATCTCTAAGGCTCTGTTTAGACTCAAATGCATGACAAAAATCTTAAATTATTTCTTGACAAATGATTTGTCCAGGATAGCTCAGTTAGTACAGCTTTGACAGCTTAAGCCAAAGGTCCCTGGTTCAAATTCTGGTCTGGATACTTTTTCACTCAGTTGGAAAATTACAACTCGTTTGATTTGTTTACCAATTATAATAATTTTGCTAAATTAATGGACGCCCAGTAGCGTAGTGGTTAGTACGTCGCACTACCACACTACAGATCCGCCGTTCGATTCCGGGGAGCGGACTGGGTAAGGTTCATTCAACCTTTCATCCGTTAGGGGTCGATAAAATGAGTACCAAGCTTGTTTGGGAACTCAAACACTGACCACCAGACCCATTGACCCACGTTATGCTGACCACCAGGCCAGGACATATGCTGCATAGCATCTCAGGGCCCATGGTCAAGAAAACAGGACGGGGCAATGTACGCAAGAATTCTTAATGAATTGTTGTAGCGCGTAGCGCCGCAGGTTTAGTTCAGTTAAATTAATCAAGTATAACTACGTACCCACCGTTTACTTGGAGTTTCATAACCTGCAATTAATTCTGTTGAGATGTTTCATATAACATACCAGATATTATCACATTGTCGACGGGTAATTTTTATCAAATCTGAATTTTGAAACAGTAGACGCTCCTCCCTGTTCTGAAAGTCTTTTGTAAATTGGGGTTCTAGATAGGTTTCCCAAGTTTATGCATCGGTAAATATCTTTCAATGTATCTATCTTTAATTAAAATGTCTTACAATCTAAAAAATATGGACAACATGATATAAATGCATTTTCTGTAAGGTAGAAGCCACGCCCTTAGTCAATGATGTTTCTTGAATGAAAACGAGAATTCTCGTTTCCCATCGTGAATGTGTTATTACCAAATGGTTGTCTGCTTGAATTGTGTCTTCTGGATTTGTCCAGAACAGCTCAGTTGGTAGAGCGTTGGCTGGTTCAAACAAAAGTCCTCGGTTCAAATCCTTGCCTGGACACTCTGTCACTCAGTTGGAAAATTGCAACACATAATTAATGATCAAAGTTTTCATCAGCTGTATGTGAATAGAGCTTCCCTGATGTTCCGCACAGTTTAAAACTAGTATGTTGTGGCCATCACAAAACTTTCTTTTGTATACATCACGTCAATTAAATCATTTAAATGGTACAAAAAATTACAACAGTTTAGCACCCAATTCATGTCAGGGTATATCTGAATTTGAAGTTTGATGAAAATTCGTGCCTTCGTTATTGAGATAGAGGCTATAGTGGAAATTCGGAAAAATGCAGTATTAGCAGCGTCATCTGTTGAGCGATTTGCACCAAAACATAAATAGCACTAATTCATAGCAAAGTATACCTGAAACTGGAGTTTGTTGAAAATCCAAGCATTAGTTCTTGAGATAGAGCTATTGCGGAAATCGCAAAAAATGCAGCATAGCAGCGCCACTTGTTGAGCGATTTACAGCAAAATGTATAAAACGTCAATTCATGTCAAGGACTAACTGAATTTGAAGTTGGGTAAAAATCCGTGCATTAGTTCTGGAGATTGAGCTATTATGGAAATCGTGAAAAATGCTGCATAGCAGCGCCACCTGTTGAGCGATTTACACCAAAAACTATTCAGCACCAATTTATATCAGGGACTAACTGAACTGAATATAAATTTTTATTAAATTCCGTGCATTAGTTCTTGAGATAGAGCGCCCACAAAATTTGTGTCATATACAGACAGACAGAGTCACAGACTCACATACAGACATAAAGACATTTTGTAAAAACATGTTTTTCGTGATCTCTCACCCCTAAAACGTGTAAATCCGTCGAAAACCGAAAGTCGAAAATTTTCACGAATCCAATACTTTCTTCTTGTAAAAATAGAAGAAAGTAAAATTTCTCTTATTCTTCAGTACTCTTTGAAAAGTTTTGGGAAACTAGCTGTCCATCATTTCCCAAGAACGTTCCTGGATTTTTTTTTTTTTTTTTTTCACAGCATATTTTTGTAGGTACAGAGCACCCACGAAAGTCTAATAATAATAATATTAAAGGAAATCAGTAACATCTAAGGATCGAGCGAAACAGGTTTTTAAGCCCGAAACTCATACCGAATTTCGGAAATCTTCCTATTTTCGGCCGAAAACAAAAACAAAGACGAAAATGTCCCAAAATTTTTTTAAAGTAATTTATACATAATTATTAATGAATTATACGTGCAATTATACTTGTTCTCAGTGCCTCTGACCAAAACTTTTTATTTTCATATAAAATAAAATGTAATTACCGTAATTTCCGGCGTATAATCCGCGAATGAAACAACTATGTTTGAACACAGAAATTTTACTTAATAATTTGAGTAAAGCATTTTCTACGATCTACTAAGTTACATTTTATGAATTAAACTTTCTGGGTCCAAACATGATTGTTTGATTCGTGGAATATACGCCGGAAATTACGGTAATTTATCTACGACGCAAAATGATATTCTAATTATGCGAATTTCCTCTTATTAAAAAATGTTTTAGGTATACACACTTCGATTTTTCTTTTATAATGATTTTTTTAAATGATCATATGTTATAGAACTTTCTCAGAGATTATTCGAAACGTTGCTGCGGTCTCAAACTAAGAATTTTCTATTACTGTTAAGTCTGCAGATTTTAATGAGCACGTGAAAAGCGTCTTCAAAGTTCAATCATACATCCATTGCTAGCTTTATAGTTTTCACTCACATCTTAAGTCAGTCATGACTGATAATTAGAAATAGTGAAGTTCCATAGCAATAAGTAAAGAGTGTCTCATTTGAGCTGATTCTCATTACAGGTCAAATTAATGATTAATGTTGAAAATTTCCGAAGGAAGATATGAGATATTTTGAATACAGATACTTTCTGTCCTACCGAATGTTCGGCACTGTTAATATGTGCGAACCCCTCTGAGCAAAATTATATTCCAGAAAAAAAGAACTGCTACATTTATTCCCGGACTTATTGAAACTCTTTTCTTCCTTTTCAATGTCATGTGCGAGCATAATAGCTTATGCATCAGTTTCTCCACCTAATTGTGGTTTTTAATGTAGAAGTATATGCTTCGCCACCCTTTTTTTTCCCTCTTTTTCGACACGTACTTTTTCACTTCTGCTCTATGCGTCTGTAATTAACGACGTATAAAATGTCTGTCTTCTGTTCTATTATGTGATAAAGTTTATTAAAACAATCAATCAAGATGAAAGTCTAATCACATTATTAAATGAAACTAGCCATGCTTTACCTCACACCTGAATTACATCTTCAATCACATTTTTCAATTTCTTTTTCAATAAAGATTTTAGCACTGCAACTGTCGGTAAAGTCACAAAGGCGTACCATGGATGTATCCTGAAGTGTATGGCGGTTCCTGTCTCAACACCGGGACATCAGGTAAGAGAAATAATTTTCCTTACCTTTATTTTTACTGTGAAATATGATTTGACATAAAATTAGAGGTCCCTCCTAAATATTTGTCGATTATATATATATATTCTAATAACAGGCACCATTTTCGCCGAAACTCAGATTTTGAACCGAAAAAGAAAAAGGAAACCGACTTTTCTGTCAATCTCTAGTAACAACTACGGAGATTTAGAGTGGTAAAAATGCATACTCTGGAGAAGAAAATATATCTTACATAAATCACCTTCGACATCTTTTCGAATGAGTCGGTGAGGTCTAGGTCCAGATCTCGACTCGATCAGGGGCCCCAAATTAACAGAATCCAGTTATCGTAAATTTCTGTTTTTAATTAAAAAATAATAATAAAACCTAGAGTGTCGACATCCTACTTTCCGAACACTTAACAGAATACTATATGCATTCAAATAAAAAGTAATTAAAGAATAAAAAAAACTTACTACTTTTGCAATAGTGAAACGTTTTCACTGGAGAAAATGACCTCACGTTCTAAAGAAAACGGACACTTTCATTCATAAAGCTGAAAATTTTTTTAGGTAGATTTCGTAAGAAATGCTACCTATTACATTCTCCCCTATGTTGGAATTTCTGAAAAATTTTTGCAGATCTACACCGAACATGACTCCTAGAATCCATCCCCCTCGCCCCCCTCCAGTTCAAAACTTTATCTATCTATTATATACAGAGTGCCGATAATTAAACGACTCTGCTTTAAAGTTGTCTAAATACGAAACTATTGGTCAGAAAGTTGTGAAATTTTGTGTAGGACATAAAAAAAAAATGGGAATTTGTTTGAGCAAAAAAAAAAAAAAAGTTCAAAATTTTACCAACAGGGGGAGTTTTAAAAATAAATTACAGATTTAGACACCGCCCACTAAATACTAGACCTGAGCTCTGATAAAAAAAAAATGGTGGCTTTTGTAGACGGATTTTTTTTTTTCAAAGTTTGTACGGTCCGTTCAATTCGAACACCAATAATTTTTAAAAGTTTTTACGCCTTATTTTTTTCAGGGGGCGGTCTGTATATTTCTCTAATTTAATCTGAGAATAATAAAGCGTAAAAACTTTTTAAAATGTGTAATTCACTAAAAAAGCCCCTGGTGACGAAATTTTGAACTATTTTTTTTTTCGCTCAAACAAATTTCCATTACGAACTTTTTTACGAACACGATAACTTCCACAATTCTGCACAAATCTTTTTCAAACTGATACGTAAAATCAAGGGGTAGAAAATCTCAGTCAAGTTCATTAATGGGCAAAATCGGACCAAGAGGGTGGAAATGGGGAGGGGTTTTGTGAAAACCGAAAAGACCCCAGAACTTCTTAATTATAATACATTTCAAATCAGTTTAAAGTTATTATTACTTCTAGAAAAAAGCCAAAAATTTATGTATGACAGATTTTTGATAACGTTAAAAATGGGCTCAAGCGGCGAAAAAAATACGGTTTTAGGGAAAAGAAATTCATAACTTCGTCAAGTCTCAAGATATCAAATTCACTTAAACTTATTATAAATCTTCTTAATACTGTCCACAACTTTTATATTGACAAGTTTTTGATACGACCAACTCTTACCACAAAAAAAAGAAAGACCCAAAAAGAAAAGGGGGGGGGGGGGGGTTGAGGAAGAAAAAAATTCATAACTTCGTCAATTCACAAGATATCAAATCCATAAATCTTCTTAGTATTATCTGCAACTTTTATACTGACAAGGTTTTGATAGGACCAACTCTTATAGCAAAAACAAATTAAACAAAAATAGGGGTTCAAAAAAAAAAAAATTATCGTATTAACATGATTCTGACAAAATCAGCTCTTACAGAAAAATGAAATTAAAAACTCGTCAAAAGCGGTCAGATAAAATTGTTAAACTAAGTTTATCCCTAATCTTGATTTAGTTTTTGTTGGTGAAACTAATACTTAACTTCGAAGTCTATCTCCGCCTGTAGGCCGAGCCGTCAAAGATTTTTTAAAAATAGGGCGTAATTTTCAATAAATTTTCACTCCACCTGTGATAAGAAATTAAATATTGAAATTGAATTTACATAGTCATACTAATGGGGGTTTTAAGTTGTTTTAAATGTAGATATTTCGCTATTTTTCTCATGTTCTGTGATACAACATATGATTGTTGTATTAATATAAGTTGAGCGTGAACACTTAAAATGTTGAGTTGAATAACATGAGTTAAAACAGAAAACATTGATCGGTTTTCTCTGTTTATAAAATGGTTGGAAAATGATATAGATATCTAACCCGTTGTCCGATTCGCATGAAAATGAATTCAATGGGTTATTATAAAGTATCCGCCAAATGGAAGTTCAAATCAAATCACAGTTTAGACGCTATCGTGTTACTCACATACATTAAATAACAGAGATCTGCCCGAAAAGCGTTATAAAAACGTTCTAAATTACGATTTCTATGCAATTGTTAAAGATAAACTTGAAATTTCACTTGGTAGATACTTATAAGATAGATATAAATGGTCTCTAAAAGCAGTTTATAAAAAATTTCAAATTTTAAATGGTGAAATGAGCGAAAACCCTTCTAAAAATGCTCTAAATTACGATTTCTGTGAAATCTCAGGAAATACCAAACCGATTTCGAAAGTAATGGTTGCAATTTGATGGTGACATCCCTGCTCTAACATAGGGTATATTTCATGTCGGTGTCACTACCTCCAGGGGGTTGCAGGAGCAAAAAATCGCTCCATTTTGCGATTTTTGTGATACTGGAGGGGCTAGCAACAGTGGTTCCTAACCTTTTTTTCGCCTCGCCCCACCTTAGAATCTTTAAAATCGTGATGCCCCTCCTACTCCCCTTTGTAACATGTAACGTTTCTTACATAAAAAAGGAACTGTTATTCACACGGAAGAAGCCTAACAGAGATAATTAAGCATGATAAATCCTTTCACATTCAAAGGGATAAAGGATTTAAAAAAAATTATAAATATGATTTTAACATAACTCTTTGAATTTCAATAAGGCCATACTTCTTCACATTTACATCTAGAAAAATTTCGTAGTTCTTTGGCAACTTACTTCAGACACAAAAGTGTTATGTAATCTGCATTTTTATCTTCAAAGAATTTCTTGAATTTCATTTTTCATTACATTTGATAAAATTGATACGTTGTATAGTTGACTTTTGTACTTCATGAACAGGTGATGTTTTTTAACCACCGAGACTGTATGAATAGCTCACAAGTAACAATTCTGGATCTGTAACCTTATTAATTTTAAGTAGCCGTTTTTCTTTCATCTCGTAACATACTTATCTGGTAGTGGGCTTTCTTTTTCCTATTATCGTTAGTTTGCCACCATGTGTTATCATATTAAAATGCATATGTCATGTGTTGTATGTTTATATATTGTATATGTGGTCTGCACAACAGACATAAGAAATTTGCTTTTTACCCATTTCTTTCTGTGATGCTCTTTTGGGGTCTTATTTAATTTTATATAAAAAAAAAAGACACAACTAAACATTAAAATAATTTTAAAACCTTGTATAACACTAAAATAATTTTAAAGCCAGAAAACTTGTTAAAGTTTTTAAATGGGAACAGTGAACAGCAGAGCGGTTCAAGGGGATACCCAGTAGCAGTGCTACTCCACTCCCTGTATATGAGTATGTGTATAGCAAATCCTAGGGGAGCCATGAAAATATAGTCTAATCGTAGCACATTGAGTACATAAGAATATGTATATAAAAAATAAAAAATAAAAAAAAAGTTTTTTTTTTTTTTTTTTTTTTTTTTTTTTTTTTTTTTAACCATTTGGAAAAATGGTTATTGTCCTCGTCAGGGTAGGAAATGAAAAACATATCTGAAGCGTTTTATTAGTTGAATCCGCATTTTATTCGTTTTCTGATTGGTCTATACAGTAATCCGTATTTTCCCTTTACTTTCAACAGAGATGGATACTTCTGTTGCCACTATGACAAAAAAGTAATAAAAACTACAAAAAAAAAAATTAATAACTCAGAAACAAATTGAGATACAGCTTTCAAACAAATTGCATTTAAAAGTACATTTTTTTTCTCTATACGACGGTATAAAAAGTAATAGTGTGGGATGTTTAGAAGTTTAAGAATGAAATTTCATTTAAAATTGGTCCAGGAATATTAATGTTTAATCCATGGCGTACGTATTGTATGACCAGCTCCGTAGAAGTTTAAAAATTTATAGTACTGAAAAATGTAAACCATGGCGTACGTAATGTAGGATCAACTGCGTGCGATTTTTTATGTCTTAAATTTTAGTCTTTGAAAAAATCATTTTCCAAATGGTCGTTGTAATTTGTTAAATTGCATTTTTTTTTCTGTTTTTTTTTCTGTTTTTTTTTTATTTTTATTTTATTTATTTTTTTATTTTTTATTTAAATGTATAAACAAGTCTAAATATACAACAAAAATTGTCATACAATTATTCCGGTAATAATTGTGTTTAAACTTTTAAATGGGAAATTTTGGAAAATTAACTTTTATTCAGGTTTTTTTTTTTTTTTTTAATTTTCATGTATTATTTCCATTTTAAGCCTACAACATAACTTTTATTAAAAAATGAAGAAATTCTGAGAGAGAATGGGTTAACAACAAATTTGAAATTGCCCCCTTGTGGGTCATGTGCACTTGGGAACCACTGGGCTAGAAACTTGAAATTAGGCATGGTCAACGGCTAAAAAAAAGGGGGGGGGGGCAAAAAGCACTCTAAAAGCGTAATAAATTACGATTCCTATCCAAATGTTAAAGACAGAAACTCGAAATTTGGCGTGTTAGATACTTGATATAAATGATCTCCAAGAACAGTTACTAAAGATTTCGAAATTTTAAAGAGCGAAAAGCGTTGTAAAAACTTTCTAAATTACGACTTCTATTGAATCTCATGATATACCAAACCGATTTCAAAAGTACTGGTGGCAAATTGATAGTGACATTCCCTCTTCCAACATCGGCTATATTTTATGCCGGTGCCGCAGCCAAAAGAGGGATGCTGGAGCGGAAAAATTTTTGTAATATTAAAGCGGCTAGAAACTTGAAATTTGGCATTGAAGTTTCTTACAAGCTGTAAATGCCGTCTAAGAACAGTTTCTAAAAAATTCCAAATTTAAAAAGGTGACATGAGCGAAAATTTTTCTAAATTTAGATTCTATGGAATTGTTAAAGATAAAAACTTGAAATTTGGCATGATCTTTACTTATAAGATTAAATGCTCTCTAAAAACTGTTGAAAAAGAAATAGAAATTTAAAAGGACGAAACAGCCGTAAAGCGTTCTAAAAATGTTCTAAATTACAATTACTATTGAAATGTTAAAGATAGAAACTTAAAACATGGCATGGTAGATATTTATAAGATGTAAATGCTCTTTAAGAACAGTTTCTAAAAGTTTCGAAATTTGAAGGGGTAAAATGAGCGAAAAATCATTTTAAAAACTTTCTAAATTACGATTTCTAATCTCGGGAAATACCAAACCGTTTTAAAAATTAATGTTGCGAAATTGATGGTGACAGACCTTGTTCCAACATAGGCTTGTATTCTATATTGGTACCACTACCACCAGAGATGTAGTAGGCCGTTAGACATAGAAGCTTGGGATATGCATGATGGTTATTTTTAAGATGTAAATGCGTTCTGAGAACGGTTTCTAAAAAATTCAAAGCTTCAAATAATAACTGAAATGAGCGTAAAAGAGAGAGTAAGTTACCATTTATTTAGAATTAATTTTAGTTCTTCTCATTACCCTCATAGCATGCATGGTCACAGTGACGTCATTGTGACGTCACTGTAAGTCACTGTGGTCACGTCACATCTGTGACCAAAATGCCACCACTCAGTGATGTCACATTGTGACTGAGATGTGAACTTCTTAGAAAACTTTAAAAAATTACAAAAATTATTAAAAACATGTTATTTACTGTAAAATATATTTTTCTGCCGGATTAACAAATTTTTTAAACCGTGGTCCAAGTTGCATCTGTGCCTCTAACAAAAACTTTTTATTTTCATATAACATAAAATGTAATTAATTCATCAGCAACACAAAACGATTTCCTAATTATGAGAATTTCATATTATTAAAAAACTGTTTTAGGTAAGCAGACCTCGACTTATCTTTTATAAAGATTTTTGTAAATGATCATCTGTTATACTAGAAGTTTCTCAAAGAGTAGTCGAAACATTTCTGTCGTTTCAAACTAAAAACTTTCTATTACAGTTAAGGCTGCAGCTTTTAATGAGCACGCAGAAAGCGTCTTCAAAGTTCAGTCATATATGCATCTCTTGCTTTATAATTTGCATTCAAGTCATTTTTTTTCCTCTTAGTGTTTCACTATTTTAAGTATTTTTTTTTTTTTTATTCTACTTCTTTCAAACGTTTAAAATAGAATTGACATTTTCCGAATATAAAATTAATGTACAAAATTTAGGCAAAGCCCACGACATAATTAATTATTCATGTTTTATTTTTTGTTTTCAAAATATATCTTTAAAAATTATTTTACAAGTTTTATTCTACAGAAAATTAATATTAAGAGAATGACAGATTGACAAAGAAAAACTCATCTCTTCTCGATAATCTTGTTGTATTTTTTAAGAAGATATTTTGTATATATTACCTGTGATACAAATTTTACTTTTAAAAACAAGGAGGGAGTCATCATTATTACCATTAAATTAATTTGTATACATTTTGAAAATTTAAGCAATGTTTTATCTAGTAAACTCTAATTATGGATAATATTATTATTATAATTTACGTAAATGAAACTTTACAATTCAATAAAACTGATAAAAATAAAAGATGAAATACAATAAAACATTTTCAAACAGGAAATTGAATTAGAGACAATTTGACAAAATTATTACGCATTTAATTTCCTTCCGAAACTGTGGTATAGAAAAACAAATAAAACCAAAAAACATCTGCTTCGAACTTCGAAACTTAAAAATCGTCTGCATCTGCACTATTTCAGTTGTTACCACTCGACCGCAGAATACCGGATAAAAGTAACAGTGAAACTTTTTAGAATAAACGCGGGACACTGGACAGTTCTGTGGACACTGAAGTTCTGTGGACACTGGACAGCATAGATGTGTTGACACGGATTTAAAAACTGAAACAAGAACGTTCTCAGGATCCAAGTTAGTTCAGCTAACAAAATATAAACCCGAGAAAATTACGGTAGCTTTGACTTGTTGAAGATGATTCAAGTCATTGCTATCGTACTTATAATCGGATTTAATTGGTTCCCCAAAATCAAAGTATCACGTACAACGTCAATGAAATTAGGTATGTAAAAATATTATTTTCCCTGTTTGCTTTTTTTTTTATATTACAACAATTTTAGTTAGTTTCTCATTAACATGCTGTAGAACATAAATATTTCATTACATTTATTTTTTATTTTGCTGAAATATCTAAAATATTATTTTCCTTGTTTGCTTTTTTTTTTTTTTTTTTTTAATTACAATGATTTCAGTTATCTTCTAATAAACATGTTATAGAACACAAATATTTCATTACATTTATTTTTTATTTTGTTAAAATATCTAACTTCCTTTTCAACAGCTTTGATCAGATTATTAAAATTAGTGATTTAAATTGCATTTTAATCTGGTTTATTTTCTTATTTAAATATTGGGTTAAAACCAGATGGTGGCATAAATATAAAAGTATATGGACAAGTATTATCATCAATCATTAACATAATTAATAGACATTTAAAGATAATTAAATTATTTAAAATTTTTGGATGTTATTAACGTTTACCATAGCAAGACCCCTATTTGTAATGAAGTTTGTAGCATGTTATTTCATTTACAGGAACAGTCAATTGTATTCCATTACATTACGGCTTGTGGGAAAAAAATCGTTTCAAATGATTTTTAATGATTTTACACGCTTTCAAACAGAATAAAATTGATATGCATTTATGAAGCGCACTAAAATGTGCATTCCATAGAATATGCGATGCAAAGAATAGTTATTGTTCATTTACAGGGCTAAAAAAGGAATTCCAATACATAATGATATAGGGGTGGAGGGAATTGTTTGCGGCGTACTTTATTTATGTTAATCTATTTGATATGTAATGAAATTGATATACGTCGTTGAGGTTTACATACTATGAATTATTTCATGTATAATACGAAGTGTATATAGCATTTACAGGGACACACAAAATATTTCAGATACTATATTGTATCCGAAGTACTGTTCATTAGCGATGATTGCTGGAAATACATTTTTAATTATGATATACACTTTTATGATTCACCACATTTATGCATAGTATATGGTGTATATATATATGCTATAATTCATATACAGGAATATACAAAAGTATTCGAAAGGGTTACTGGGTATTGCTTAAAGGAGGTTTTTAAATAAGTTATGCATTTTAACGCTGCACTGTATTTAATTTACTAAGAAATGTTTGTAGTATATAGATAAAATGATATACAGGGTCACGCAAAGAATTGGATACGTTGCCATCTATGAATTATAATTTCTGGAAATGTAATTTCAGCAGTTTTAAGAGTGTTTTAGCTTGAATAAAATTTTAACTAAATAGTGGCGTGTAATAAAGGTTCTAGGTAAACTACAGTGTTGTACAAAATTATTTAAGTATGTTTCCATATATTAGTATAAATTGCTGAAAGAGAATTTCAACCTGTTATGCGTTTCCTTGATAAACTAAATTTTTTCATTATATAGTATATATATATCAATCTACAGATCAAATACAGGACTGTTTAAAAGAATTAGAAAACATATTTGGCTGTGGATGGTAGGGTGTCAACGATTTTAATCGGTTGATTTAAATCAGCGATTAAATCATGATTTTAATCAACCGATTTTTAAAAAAAAATCATTGATTAAAATCAAAAATTTTCTAAAGGTTTAAAATGTCAAAAAAAAAAAGTATTAAAATCTAACATGAACATAATTTGAAAGTTTCTACAGGTATTTTGACTTATTAATAAACAAAAAAAGAGCTTTAAATAATTGTTTCTAAGCTTAATTCATTAGTATTGTAAAAAAATTAAAAACAGTTGAGTTTGTAAAAAGCATTGTTTTTAAGTTTTTATCCAAATTAAAACAGTTTCATTTAAAAATGATATTTAAATCTAACATAATTTGCAATGTCATAATTTCCTTTAGGTAATCAATTTATGAATTATGTTATATAAAATACACATAGCAAGTATAATTACATTTCTACAAGTAAAAGAATAAATAGTAATTAATAGCAATCTCAAGTTAAAGAAGAATGAAAGAATGACATCTGCTCAGCAGCTAAATTGTAAATGAATGCATAAGAGAAAAAGAAATAATTGGTATAAAAATGCTAAGCACAGCAAGAGCTTCTTTGGCATAGGTTGAATAAATGTTTATTATTATTATTATTATTATTATTATTATTATTATTTTTTTGTAACTCATATATATTAAAAAATTGAACCATTGAAAGCTAATAGAGGTAATAATGCTGTTACTTAAATATTTTGAGATTTCAGATATTAGTGGCTAACTTATATTTATTCTATATGAATGGGTTTAACTCATTTTCATTTTTTTCTTTTTTTTTTTTTTTTTTTTTTTTTTTTTTTTTGGTTAGCATACACGTACATGTGTGTAAGTATAGATTTTGGTGGTTTACAGAAATTTTCCTAAATACAAATGCAAAATGAACTGCAAATAATATTTGTTAGTTTTGTTATTTGTGCTACTAACTAATGAATTTTACTTATTTGCAGTTTTTATTAATTCTGTAATTACTTATACTGCTTCTTCTAGGCCATTTTGTTTAATGGTGCCACACCATGCCCCTTTTGAAATTGGCAAAATGCACCCTGCCTTAAAAAAAGAAAAAAAAAAGTTGAAATTTACCTGTAGTTGTAGCCAGAGATTTCTTGTAAAAAACTTCCCCATTCAACAGTATTCTAAATTCATGTGGAAAAAATCTTGCAAAAATATAGAACTTTATTTCTTTAGAAAAAACAGGATATTATTAAAATATGTTATTTAATTGTATTTTTCAATTTGTTATTCATAAAATTATTAAAAATTAAGGACACTTTACTTATAATGCTAAAAAATATTCTTTTTTTTTTTCTTACATCATTACTAAACACATTACTAATATATTTCCTCATGAAATAGTGCCCGTCTTTTGAACTAGCATCCTGTCCCTTTTTCTTTCTAAAATGAATTATTATCATTTTAATAATTAAGGCTTAAAAATGTATAATATGATCCTAATTAGAGAGTTGATTGTTTAATAATTAATTTGAAGTAATGTTAGCTATTTAGTATAAAATGCAGTTAATAATTTTCATAAATGTTAAGTATCTCTAGTATTTATAAAGTTTTACATAATTATTACAATATTAATGTATATAACATTATTGTATAATACTACCTAATGAAACTATTAATTTGCAGTTTTTATTTCTGTAATTACAAACTAACAATTATAATTTTATTAATTAAAGTGTAAAAACATAGATTATGTTAGCAATTAGTGGTGTAATTGTTTTGGAAACCTAAAACTCATGATAGCTATTCAGTATTTGAACGCTGGGAAAAAAATCATACAAATCTGATTTAAATAAAAAAAAATCTGATTTAAATAAAAAAAACCGATTTTATTTTATTATTATTTTTTTTTAATTATGATTTTTTTTACACCTTAGTGGATGGTAACTGCGTAAATCAGTTTTTAAATGTTTTACGCGTTTTCATGTTTACTTAGTTATCTTATTTACGTTATTTCCCCCGATGTCTTGATAAAACATTTAGGAAGAGTTGGAAAGTGTTTTATAATCTATGCCTAACGCATGATATATCTTACTTGTTGTTTCTATTTCCCAGATCAGTCTTTTCATATAAAACATACCAAATCTAATTAGCTCATATTCACAAAATACAATATATACGGGAATAAAAAAATTAAATAAATAGGGCTTATCATGTAGTTCTATAAGTAACCGTTGTATTAATGTCCGTTAGACTCCATGTTCGTATTTAAAAAAGCAATGACAAATCATAACACATTAAAAAGCTTACACATTCTTAATATTAAGCTTGAATTCAAGATCAAGCTAACTTAATAAAAAAAGATGTCAGTTAATAAGCATTGTTTTTTAAATGGAAAATTAAAAATATTTTAGAAGAATAGGACTCCAAAATAGCGATATCTTGCTAAAAAGTACGGTAAAAAGATAAAATTTTATATTTCAAACAAAACTTTACTTTAAAATTATCGTAGTTTTTATGACAAGAATCATCACAGTATTAATACTTGGACATTTTTCCAGAGAGAAACATTCGCCTTGCATACAATATTTCAAATGAAAATCAAATTTCAAATAAATTTCTTAAAAGGCGCAAAGGCCAACATAGTGAAAAATATCCACGCCGGGTCTCGATCCCGGGTCATCAGTATAGCGCACTGACATTCTACCGACTAAACCACATGGAACGATACCCAGCCTGGAAATTTTCTCCTTATTACATGTTGGCAAGGCTACAAACGCCGCACAAGATGGAATATTTATCGTGAGCCACCGTCATGGGGCAAACACGAAACTTAATTAAACCAGCATCGATTAAATCTATATTAATACTTGGAAATTTTTCCAGAGAGAAACATTCGCCTTGCATACAGTATTTCAAATGAAAATCAAATTTCAAATTAAAATTGCCTTTTAAGCTATTAATTTGAAATTTGATTTTCATTTGAAATATTGTATGCAAGGCGAATGGTTCTCTCTGAAAAAATTTCCAAGTATTAATATAGTTTCAATCGATGCTGGATTTAATTAAGTTTCGTGCTTGCGCCATGTCGGTGGCTGACGATAAATATTGCATCTTGTGCTGCGTTTGTAGCCTTGCCAACATGTAATAGTGAGAAATTTTCCAGGCTGGGTATCGTTCCATGTGGTTTAGTCGGTAGAACGTAAGTGCGCTATACTGATGGCCCGGGTTCGAGTTCCAGCATGGAATCTTTTTCACTAGTTCGCCTTTGCGCCTTTTAAGCAATTAATTTGAAATTTGATTTTCATTTGAAATCATCACAGAGTTTATGACAAGTTCGTCACAAATGACACATATTTCACAAATTGGTCACAGTGTGACTTCAAAACATTGTCACTTTCGTCACAGGCTCGTCACAAAGTTAATGCCAAAATAGTCACAAATGACACACTTTTCACAAATTAGTCACACCGCGACTTCACAGAGTGGTCACAATGTGACGTCACAAACGACCTCTAAAACGGCCATAACGACCTCACATTCTAGTCACTGTGACGTCACATCCACGTCACGTGACGTCACATCGACGGTCACAAAATCACAGTGTGACTTCACAACGACGTCGCCATGACGTCACCATGCCTTACGGGTAATTTGTCTCCTTTTCGTCTAATGCAGTGTAATAATGAAGTTTGGTCAAACTGTGGCTGAATTAGTAATTTTTGAATTATTCCTAAAAGTATACATATTTACTCACGAAATGATCGCACTTTTTTTTGCCAGTTTTTCATTATGAAAGTCTAGGTGCGACTATTATACGGGGAAATCTATTACACAATATTGTACCCTCTAATACTAAAACATTTCTGGTATATAAAAAAAAAAAAACACCTTATAATAAAATCAGTAACTTGCTAAATGTTTCCAGATTTTGTGCTGTTTATTAAATACTATTTTTCTTTTTATGGTAAATGTTTTATAGACATAAAATTTACAAATAATCTTTGTGAAAATTTTGACAAAAAGTTCTCATAGTAAATCACTTTCACTGAATGTATCAGTATCACTATTGTAATGTGAATCGGTGTTTGAAGAATCTCCGTCATTCCATATAAAATGTCATCTTTGCTTCCGTCCAAAGCGTTGGAGATACCTGTCTTCTTAAAACTTTTTGAAATTATATCGCTTGTTATTAAAGTCCAACTTTGTAATATCCAACTACACATTAGTTCCACGGATGTTTTTTTGTTGTTGTTGTTGTTGGACGGGAACAAATAATGACGATTTCGTTAATTTATCTATTTCTTTGAGACTTTCCAGACAGAATAGGGCAGGGGCGTTTATTGACCCTCATCCTTAATTTGTCATCAGAGTTAAATTCATTGCCTAAAAAGGCACAAAAGGGTTTAAACACTTAAAAGTTACCAGAATAAATAAAAAGTCTAAACTTAGTTTAGAAGTTTGATGAATAATGCGCTCTCCGGAATTATTTTTCTAATAAAACCTTCTACAACGGTGGTCGAACAGGGGGGAGGTTTCATTGTATATTTACGAAAGTTAGAGAGCTCGGACAGACGATCAGACTAACCGAAGTCATAAACACTTTTCAACTAAATAAAAATAAGAACGGCTAATCAGTGTATACAATATATTAAAAAATCTTCAATTAAATTAACATACTACTCACAGTAATAAAATACAAATATATTCCAACAGTTTCGAACAATAAAATACTTGTTCATCATCAAAATGTTCATCATCATTTTTTGAAAATTGTGTAATGTAGATATTATAACGTGTTGGTTCCTCCTGGATATTTCCCTGATGATGAACAAGTTTTTTATTGTTCGAAACTGTTGGAATATATTTGTTTTTTATTACTGTGAGTAGTATGTTATTTTAGTGGAAGATTTTTTTAATATATTGTATACACTGATTAGCGGTTCTTATTTTTATTTATTGTGACACAGTGTAATGAGTCCTTTTAGTAATAACTTTTGAACTATGTTGGAAAGTGATAGAAAAAGAAAAAAGTCAGAAGTAGTGATTTCTTTCAGAAATATGTACTTCCATTTCTTTTAATATGTGTTTATGATAAATCGTTTAAGGGTTTCACTTATCACTTTGACTTAGGTGAGTGTATTTAGGCATCAACGACCCGACATGAGTACTTCTCGACGGAAAGCCTCCCAGCATCTGTGACGAGCATTTATCTTGAACAATCGTCTCCTCTCATCTTCCTTCTCCTCACACGGCGAGACCCCGTGACAAGCAATTTATAACCGATGCCACTTTTCCCAGGGATCGCCTTTTCGAGATTATATATGAATGGCATTTCACGGCAATTTCTTTTATGTGTATTTAATTTTTTTCTATACAAATATTTTTAACCCTTTAGTGCGCAGCTTTGCATATATGCGAACAACAGTGTTTTGAATTTAATAGATTTTTTTTTTTTTATTCGTACATACCCAATTCACATCAGAAAATTAAAATAGCAATATCTGCTTTAATTCATAACAGACATCAATAAAGTGAAATTAACCATTGAAACTTTCTGGTGTAAAGTCAGATTCTCTGAACTACGTAATTTCTAGAACGTATTCAATCATGGGAATTAAAGGGTTAAAGGTTAAGTTTCATAAAATAAATAATTATTAAAATAAGGTATTTTGAGACATACTTATTAAAATATTTACTAATTTGCAATATTTTAGCGTAAAACAGCCACACGACAGTAGTTTTTACTTTTATTGCAGATGTGCAACAGTAGAAAAGATTGACGTATTATATGAAAAATGTATCTGTGATTCTTTTCATTATTTTTCCTGTGCAATAAACCTTTCAGAGAATCATATATAATTTTTTCGAAACAAAATAAAAAATCGCGCATTTAAGGGTTAATAATTCAACAGTACCAAGTTAACATGAATCACTTTCAACATTTTAACAATACAAGTCTTTTTAGCAATTTCCAGCACAATTGTAAAGAATTTTTGAATTCGGTTTGTCCATCCGTACACTAATTCACTTAAGACTGTTCCCAACTGCTCTGCTCAACAAGAGCAAAACGTTTTGACATATTTACAAATTCATTTTTAAACGGAAAGGTGTAAAATTGGAAGACCTGGCCATGGAAGCGATTTGGAATTGAACTGTTTTGTTTTTCTATTTTTTGATCAATAAATTACCTATTGAGTTATAAGCGATTTTGATCACGTGGCAAAGACGTGTTTCACCTTTCCTTGAGTGGTTATTCATCTTTCGCGTAGAAATTCGGTATAAAACGCCCACTTTGACACTATTTTCTGAAAGATCTATTGCGTTTGCAAAAAAAAAAAAAAAAAAAAAAAAAAAAAAAAAAACGGAAAAATAGTTTGATTACATAGTTTCTGAACAAGAACACCTGCTAGTTTCATGCATTTCCGAACAAAATTAAATTAAAACTTATGTCATAAAGTTGTCCTTTTGGATTTGAGAACAGCCTTAAATATAGTCGGATTGCCATGTAACTGATATAAATCGAAAAAAAAAGGGAATGAAATGAATCAATTTTTCACTCCCTTCCTATGCTAGAATTTTAACAGTTAGGTACACAGGGGGGCCTCGGTGGCTGAGCGGTAGGGACATCGCGCTGCCAGCCGCCAAGCATTGAGAGCGACAGAGTTCGACTCTCGCTGGCTCCATTGCACACTCTTTGTGGAGCTCCCGGATGTAATTTCTCTGTGTTGTAAATTTCATTGTGCTATCTCGTCCCTGTATATTGACGATGACTTATAAGCGGACCTAGATGTCAAGCACACAAGTCAGATGTATGTGTTAACAACAACAGGTAACACAGGAGCGTTAGCGATGACAGTGCAACATTTTGATATTTTTCTAGGTTTTTGGCACTGCTATTTCTTTACATCCAATCTTTTTTAATCAATATGTAAAAGGCAATCTATAAATCTTATTTCGTGCACGTAGTGTCGATAAGACCCAAGAAAATGTGTGAGCATTACTCGTATATCATGGAATGATATTCAAGTTATTTATCACCTTGGATTTTGCATTACAGATATTACATTTTTAAGTTGCTTTATTTGAAGATAGAACATTTCACACTTTTCCATCTGCATTATTCATCAAAATCGGTTTTCTATGTCATATGTCTGATCATCCTGTTCTAGTACAACTGGTGCAAGAGCTGTAATTTAATTTCTGACATTTCAAATTCTCAAGTTATTGACTGATCAGTTTCCTGACGAACTTAAACTTTATGGGTCTACGGTAATAAGTAGGTGACGGGTGTACATTTTGCTAAAAAATAAAGTTTTGATTTTCTCCTTTACAACCACTTTTTATATGGCTTTTTGAACGATTTTTTTTTTTTTTTTTTTTTTTTCCGTTGCTCTTTTATGTCTTTCTTTAGGTCTTTAGATATTTTCCTTAAGGGTGTTCTCAAATCCAAAAGGACAACTTTCTGACATAAGTTTTAATTTATTTTTGTTCGAAAATGCATGAAACTAGCTGGTGTTGTTGTTCAGAAACTTATGTAATTGAGCTGTTTTTTCTATTTTTTTGCAGCCGCAATAGATCTTTCAGAAAAGAGTGTCAAAGTGGGCGTTTTGAATCGAATTTCCGTGCGAAGGAAGAAAGAGCTCTCAAGAGCGGGTGAAAAACGTGTTTGTCACGTGATCAATTTCGCTTATAACTCAGTAGGTAATTGATGGATCAAGAAATGGAAAAATCAGTTCAATTCCAAATCGCTTCCATGGCCAGGCTTTCCAGTTTTATATCTTTCCGTTAAAAAATGAATTTGTAAATGTTTTAAAATGTTTTGCACTTGTTGAGCAGAGCAGTTAAAAACAGCCTTAACATGCCCGCTGCATCCTTTCGTTCAGACTGTCTCAGTTTTAAACACGTGGCTTGTGTTAAATCATTTGCATTCCGAGAATAGCAATTGCACCTTTTTAACTTTTTGATTTCGGTCCACTAGTACAAAAAATTTCTTTGGCCGTCCAACACTTCCCGAGTAGTCATTATTACTTCTGCCCTGCGAATATATTTATTGTTATATTCGAATCCAACCATTTCTTATTTTTCTTTTTAAAAAAAATGTTCTTTATGCGATGACAGTTTCTCTATCTTCGATTACTGTCAATTATAAATAAATGGATCTGCCGCTTAATCTGGTCTGACATAACAGATGAGTTACGCTGAAGATTGAATTTGCGTAACGGTTAGTCTATCATTATATATTCTGAATGTGATTCTTGTCCAGTATCATTATTTTTCAATATCTCATAAATTCTCTTTTCGAAATAAACTCTTCCGTAGTTGCAAAATAATTATATTGAGAAGTTGCAAATAGTTGCAGTTGATACTGATTTATTTTATATCTTACATATATAATTACAAAAAATAAATAAATAAATAAATAAATTAAAAAAAAAAAAAGCAATTTATCAAATTACAACGACCATTTGGAAAACGATTTTTTTGAAGACTAAAATTTAAGACATTAAAAATCGCACGGAGTTGATCCTACATTACGTACGCCATGAATTAAGCATTAATAGTGTTATTACACGTAAAAATTGCAAGCCAAAAATATCGCCTGCGACCCGTCAGATTTCATGAAACTTAAGTATTATCCACCTGAAACTTACGTAAATATCCAAGCATTTCATTGGCTGTTCGGGAAAAGGCTTTTCCATCGTTAGATTTCCAAGAAATCTGACGGCCCATTTTAAATGAAATTTCATTCTTAAACTTCTAAACATCCGACAATATTACTTTTTACACCGTCGGATAGAGAAAAAAATGTACTTTTAAATGCAATTTGTTTGAAAGCTGTATCTCAATTTGTTTCTGAGTTATTGATTTTTTTTTGTAGTTTTTATTACTTTTTTGTCATAGTGGCAACAGAAAGTATCCATCGTTGTTGAAATTAAAGGGAAATACAGATTACTGTATAGGCCAATCAGAAAACGAATAAATTGCGGATTAAACCAATGAAAACCTTCAGATATGCTTTTCATTTCCCATACTGACGAGAACAATAACCATTTCTCCAAATGGTTAAAAAAAAAAGTTACGGTGTACCAGCGTTTACAAAATTTTTGGCAGCTTTTAAAAATTTATCCCACGTGATCAAAAAATTTATCCCAACGTTCGCCATTCCTATTCTTCTGTCATATGCGCATATAATTCGTTGTTAGAGAAACTAGCTTTGAAATGATACTTGCCACGTTTACGAGTAAAAAGTGGGGAAGAATATTGTCCACTTGTTTTTATTATAAGAAGTTCTGCTTACCCCCGTTCAGGGGGCAAGTGCTACAGACAATATTACTGTTAAATGTATTATGTAACAAAAAACTAATAATAAATACTTTTAAATAGTAAGTATTTCTTTAAAGTGTTATTTGATGCAAAGTTATTTCATATATAAAAGTGATATTTTATTAACTTCTTCTTTTAATTTAAATCAGAAAAGTATGTGAATAATAAATGTATAACTATACCTGTATATTATTGCAAACGTATAAAAAGAAAAAGAAAGAAAAAAATTGTAAAAATAAAAAGAATTTTTAGACACTAGTAACGATATCATTACCGGAGGCGGAGGGGGGGGGGGGATGTTCAAGGTATGATATCGTATGATATTGTATAAGGGGGGGAGGGCGGTCCAAAATTTGCAAAACGTTGATAACGTTATATACGTATATAATAGCCCCTCTAAAGGTGTATAATGACATTCATCGCAACTAAAGTAATCTTAATATTCATGTGAAAATTAGAAATAATCAATGTCGGTTAAGCAACATCAAAGGAATAATACCGGCCAATTAACTTCATCAGCACAATTTGGTGAATACGCCCTAGTCAGAGCAGCTGTTAGATAGAAAGTGCTTCTGTTAGATCACAAAAGCTTGGTTAAATCTTTCAATTAATACCAGAAATCGTATAAAATTTTATTTTTCTTTTAGCATGGGGGGAGAGGGGCAAAAAAATAAAAGAAGAAAAAAAAAGAAAGAAGAAAAAGAAAAGGAAAAAAGAAAAAGCACTTTTCTCTGCGCCGTTATCTTGTCGAAAGCAATAACGTACAAGGGATAAAACTCGAAACCCAAGATAAAAGGTATGCTTTTCCAGTGTGGGAGCATACCTGTGCTAACAAGCTAATGGCAATTAGCACTCAGTCTTACGGCCATCAAGCTCGCTTCGAGTATGACAGCAACACTGTAGATCATGCGATGCAGCTGTTGCGCGATCGTTTACAACGACAGCTGCGTGATTTTCCTACTGTCATGAATCTACCTGAGGAAGGAGGCCGGAGGATATAGTACCAATATTGTGACTGCACAAGATATTGCTGAGATAATAGCATTTAGAAAGAGGGTCGAAATAGGCATGCCTTACCTGGAAGCTGTTAACCTAGTTTTCCTTAGCAATGAACACGTACTGAGATCTAAACATTTAAAACTTGAATTACACATGAAAAACAGAACACAATTAGTCGCGGGAATTATTAAAATACTAAATACAGTTTAATGGGTATCTGAAAAGAAAGAAATAATATTAACTGATTACGATTTCAGTTAATTACTTGCTCTTACGGGCATTTTAATACTATCATATATTTATGGACATGCAATGAAAGCAAACACAAGAGATAACATTGGAATAAAATACTATAGTTTATTTCTGTCAGTAATCTAATTTAATTCGTATGTAACTTTAATTGAATTTTTCCTTAAAAGCTCAATTAGTGTTACAAACTATGAATAAAATAAATATTGCCAGTAAAGTATTTTATTCCAATCTTTACCACGCTTGTATCTACTTTCATTGCATGCTCTAAAAAATATGATTCTTTTAAAATGCCTATAAAAGCAACGTAAAAAAAGGACTCACTCCATAAAAAATGAACATTCACTCCAATAGGAGAGTGACAATTCACTCCTACCACAATTGAAAAACCCACTCCTTTAGCAAGAGTGAATAATCACTCCTCCGAAAGAGTGATTATCCACCCCTGTTTAGAGTGAATATTTACTTCCCAGGAGTGACTATTCACTCTTTCAGAGAGTCAACGATTCCACTTTTGCTGAAGAGTCACTCTAAAGAGGAGTTTTTGAGTGAACAGTCACTCTAAAGAGGTTGGGCATATTTTAACTCTGCGATAGAGTGACTAGTCACTTCTCCGGAGTGACTAGTCACTACTTTTTATTTAGAGTGTAAGGATCAAAATGACCGTATTTATTTTCTAGAATAATTTTCGTTCTCACTCCAAATTTTAAAGAATTTTTAGAAAAGCAAAACTTTCTATTTAATTTTATATACTAAAATTTGCTAACACGGAATCGAAAGGAATCAGGGCAATTCTGTTTTAGACAGGTTTCCATCTTAGTGGGTTCTAATATTTTCCCATTTTTGCAAGGAGCATAATTTTTTTTCATTTAAGAAACGAATCCATTATTGACAGGCTTCGTTTTCACAAGTTTTTTTTTTGTATAAATTTAATTTTAAAAATGCAAATGAAATATGTTTCTCGTATATAATCTGTGAAATAGAACGTGAAAAAGTGTTGATGAAGCAGTTATCTTTTCCCCATTCTGAACAATGAAATAAGCTGGCAGGCACTGGAAATACATAAAAATCTCTTCCCCACCCCAAATCCAAGGTTTGCTACAAAAAACAATTTCACGAACCAGAAAAATAAATTTTGTTTATAGAAATAATTTAAAAGCAATAATAATAATTTAAACAATTAGCAATACGCCGCGAAAAAAAAGGGGGATTTTCGTTCAAAATAAATTAAATACATAAATAGAACGAATTATTAAAATTCAACAAAATATCTTGGCAAATTTGCTAAAGAAAACGACCTGTTTAAATATACAAATTATCACACATGCTTTTTTAATAGACTTTGAATTTTACATTTAAGGGGGTCCGGGACACATTTTAAAATAATTTTTATGTATTGAATTCAAATTTTGAATTTTTTTTGTGATCTTAACCATATAATTTGTAAACAAAATCACATGATAAAACTTTTCATAATTTTTTCAAAAAAATTTTAATTTAAAATTCATTAAAAAAGTGGGGTAATTTAAAATCGTTATTACTCGAAATATTATTTGTATAATTTAAATTTTTTTCATTTAAGTAAACAGAAATATATGAGTTTTAGCTTTGATTCAGCCTTTTTAAAAATATTAATTAAAAAAAATGTTTAAAGTAAAAATTAAAAAAAAATTATGTAATTAAAAATCATATTTTCAAAAGTGAGTATTTTTTCCAAATTTCCCGAATTAAAATTAAAGTAAAGCAATTGAAAAAGACGGGTTCCAAGTTTAAACCATTTATCTTTACCGGTTCTCGACTTATAACAATTTAAATACGTGAAATGGTGAAAAAAACCCATCATGAAGAAAAATGCATTTTCACAAGAAGTCGTTTCCATGACAACCATTGCTTGAAAGCTAGATTTTGAAAACAAACCAAAACGAAAAAATTAATATTTCCTGCTCTAATTCAGATAAAGACATGATTTAAACGTCATTTTAGGTAGAAAAAACAAACAAACAAACAAACAAAAAAAAAAAAAAACAGACAAATATTTAATGCAATAACATTTTTTTTTTAGAAAATTTGAAGATTTTTGTGTCCCAGACCCCCTTCAGATTTGTTGTTTGAACAATACACATTTTATCTGAATTCATAAAATCTGAACGCTGTGATTTTTTTAATCTTATTACGCTCTTATTTGCATCTGAAAGGATCGCTGTAAAAAAAAATCCGCTAAAATACGGAAATTGCACTGGCAATTGAGACGCCAGTACTATTTCCGATTTTTAACGGAAATTTTTTCCCGTAAATTCTAGAAAAAATTCTGTTTTTCTGGAATTTACGGGGAAAAATTTTCGTTAAAATACGAAAATACGAGGGTGCATCAATAAGTTTCTGCCATCACATAGAAATAATTGAGTGAAATTTATGAAATTGCTACGTTGTATTAGACCTTTTCTATATAGTCACCGTGCACCGTAACACATTTCTACAAACGGCATTTCAAAGAGAGGGGGATGTATTCCAGGAGGCGCGATAGTAGACCCAAAAGGGGGGGGGCATTTTCCTAACTTTTGCCGACCCCCACATGTGACATATCATTGGAAATGCCTCTGAACACTTATTTATGCTATGCACCTCCCGAGCCTCTCTCCCCAAATTTGCCCCCGGGGGCATGAATGATGTCCTCAAAATTTAGAAAAGTGCCTCCCCGAGGGCAAATTGACATGACGGGGACATGGCGGTGAGTACTGACATTTTTTTCTCGATTTTTCATTAGTATAATAGCTTTAGAATTGTCAAGAAATTATTACTCAAGTGCTTAATGCAAACTTCAGTCTGTGGTAATATAAAAGTCAACTAAAAACAACAACAACAAAACCACATGAAAATTGCATATCCTTGGCTTATTTAAGGGCTAAATAACTAAAAAAAAATTAAAAAAATTTCTCCGATAGATCCTATAGTAAATATGTGGACAGATAAAAACCTACCTAATGAAAACATCAAACAACTGTAATAAATTTAGCAGTTATTTGTTGAAAGGTTTCATAAAAGAGCATCTCTTTCAATCTTCAAAGAAAAAAAAACAATAATAGGGAGACAGAGCAGTAGCAGTAACATACATGCTACTTTACTGCTGTCGCTCCTAACTTTTTCATTCATTAATTTTATGTTGAAATAAAACCCCCTATTATGAAGACTTAAAAATCTGAATAGTAAACATTTTACGCTTCTTATGCTTTTCTTTACCTTCGTTTTAATACATCATATTTTTATAACAACATATATAATAATCACTTATAAACAGATTAAGCTAAATAATGCTATAAAAAGTGATAAAATATCTTTATTTAGATTGACGAACGTTTCATCGCACAAACGGCGACAGTTTCAAAATCATTCATGATGGAAATATTTTCACAAAATTTAAAACGAACGTTTCATCGCACAAACGGCGACATTTTCAAAATCATTCATGATAGAAATATTTTCACAAAATCTAAAAAAGGTGTTTTAAATTTTGTGAAAATACGACTTGATGAAAATACGATCCAATGATCATACTATTATGAATGATTTCACAAAATGTCGCCGTTTGTTCGATGAAACGTTCGTCAATCTAAATAAAGATATTTTATCACTTTTTATAGCATTATTTAGCTTAATCATATTTTTATTTTAGCGCAAAGGGTCTTGTAATACATCCAATCAGTTTTTAAATGCTTTGGGAGGGTTTTTTACCCAAAATAGCCCACACCGTCCCTCCCTGAGCCAGAGATTAATCGAAGGGTTAAATGTATAAGTGTATATTGACTATGAGATTTCTACAGGATCATTTTATGACGACTGAGCACTGAGCAAGCAGGCGCAACGAATCTCACAAGTTTTAGAAGGAAAGATTTTCGCAAAGAAAGTGCTAGGCGAAACACATCTCTCTGAAAGAACGCCGAGAAAACTAAAATTTCCCGAAACAAAGAGATCGCACCCTCCCTTGTCATCCACAGCATCCGAGGGAGGAAGAGCAATGGGACATAGATCCGTGTCACATTTTAGGAAGAGCAGGGTCTGTCTGACACGGAGAAGCAGGGTCTTCTCGAGTATCGGGGAACACCGGCCTTTTTTTAAAAATACACCACCGCCTTGTCTGTTTTGTAGTAGTGACGAATACCGCATGTCGCAAGAACTAAAAGAACATTGTCCGATGCGGCCAGAACGGGATGCGACTGTTTACCTAGCAAATCTCCCCGCACCACACGGCACGTCTTCGTACAGGAAAGAAAAATAGAATCGAGAAAGTTCGGTTTGTTAAAAAGAAATTGACCGTATATCTGCCTGAATAAATTATCCATTGAAAGCTATGAATGCGCTAGACGTGTCTGAATATAAAATGCTTAGAATTTTAAGACTTATCAGATATTTATAATAGTCAGTTTGAATATAGTAGTTGATGTGCTATCAGGATGGTCCAACACATGGTCTGAAATCTGAGAAATATTCGGTACACTGACTTAATATTTCATAATATATTAAGGGGGTTCTTAAATTTCGCTTAATCTTCGTTCGAAAATGCAACTTGTTCTGATAAAATTACAAACTCCCTTTCGTGAAAAGAATTAGGTTATGTTCACAGAGGCCGCAGCGATAGGAAAATAAAAACATTTCTCCCCGCTACTACTTCGAAAAATAATTTTCATAGTAGATTTCTAATGTATGTTATAAATTATTTACCGCAAAGTTTATTGCTTTTAAATAATGATGGTACGAAATAAAATAATTCCGATCGCTGCGACCTCTGTGTTCATTTAAAGAATGGGGCGCTTATTATTTTCCTAAAATATGTTATAAATATTTAGTTTTAATAAATTTCTATACCACATAAAAACTTTTTGTGCAAACAGCAACAGTGTGTTTTTTGTGCATAACAAGCTCAGCCCAATGGTTAGAATGCTATTCATAAAACAAAATTCGTTCAAAGATTTTAAACCAATGAGGTCTAGGTAGATAATTGTGCAAGATTTTCAGAGTTTTTCTCCTACAAGAAGGTTAACCTTTAACTGATGTTACCGGTCTCTCAGACCGCGTATTTTTTCAATTTATATACTTTAACTTGCAGTTTTCAGTTTAACACAAACACTACCGAAATTTTGTTCCGTTTGGAACTTTAGTACTATCACCAGAGACTTTATAATAGGTGAATTTTAATTATAACAGTCCTGTACAAAAAGTTTAGTACAAAAACACCATCCAGTATGTTAATCGCGCCTTTTATTCATCTTTCAATAGAGTGGTCTCACAGACCGTTTCACACTAGTTATGTGTGATAGTTATAGACAATTTCAGTGACATCAGTTAAAGGTTAATTTAAGTCACTTTACCTTAAAAAGTTCTACATGAAGGCCCGTCGTTTCTCCTAAATCAATATAGCCGATGTTTTACAAAATACCTTCCTTCTTGTAAAGTATATTATTTTTATAGGAAAAACGCTATTCAGTATTTTGCATGCGAATAAGAACATAGAAAACTTTTTTGTATGTAATGGAGGAAAATCGTTTAGTCCAAAATGGTTAAGAAAGCAATGAGTTTCGATTTGGGAACAGCATGCAAGTAATGCCTTACAAACGTTCTTCTGCATATTGTATGGGAATATCAGGGTTACAGTACATAACTAACACATATAGTAATTTATTGTACTGAGACTTCGATACACAAAAAAGATGAAAAGTTACTCATTATTTGGGTAAGGAAGATCCTAAGAAAATTTTTTGGATCAATTAAGGAAGGGAATACATGACGAATCAGATCAAATATGGTGATTGAATAGATATGTAACGATAAAGATATAATAAATACCATTAAAATAAGAAGAATGCAATGGTTAAGCCACTTAATCAAAAAGAGGGATGACAGAAGAACAAAGAAGATATATAATGCTGGAAAATTAACGGGGAAAAGGAGTGTTGGTAGACTCAGGAAGAGGTGGATAGAAGATGTAGAGAAAGACCTAGTACAAAACCGAATTACAAATTATAAATTAAAGGCCAGGAATCGGAAGTTCGGAAGGTCTGGCAAGGTATATTAAGGGAGGTCAAAATCTTTCATGGATTGTAGTACCATTGTGTATGTGTACGTATGTAAGTAACTAACACCCACTTAACCTGCAAAACCAACCATTCGCAAAATTATCCACTCAGTGACAAAACAGCAAAATTGCTTCTTGTATAACAGTTTGTTATTTTCAGTGAATCTATTACTTCTTATACAGAATGTACCTGAATTGATGGTCAGAACTTTATGCTGGGTAATAATAGAAATCAAAACAAACAGTTTTTTGTAGAGGGTCGCAATCTACTTATTCAATTAAAAATACATTCGATGTCTTTTCCAAACGAAACGCGTATTTTCCCTCATAATTGTAGTTATACCAATGACGATGTTTTCGTGAAATTTGCAAAAGAATAACTTTGCTGTTAAGTGTTTGCTGTGAAATGTCATAACATCAAGGGAAGAGTTGGTATTGAACCGCATTTCGGTTAGTGACACTGTATGCATTGTAAGCCCCTTCCGAATTTTAACACCTTGAGGTCTAAGCCCGAGTGTCACTCGAGTTGTCATTTTCGGTGAAGTGAACTAAGCCCGAGAGTCTCTCGGGATCAACTTTTTACTCTCTGAGATATAAAAGTGCCTACTATATACGTTCGCGGTGTTTTCGGATATTATCTACGAACCTTTTATTTAAAAAAAATATATATATAGGTTGCCATACTAAACAAAAGTAAGTAATATGAAAATATCTAGAATCAGAGCTTAGGGGTGTTCTCAAATCCAAAAGGGCAACTTTCTGAGATAAGTTTTAATTTATTTTTGTTCGAAAATGCATGAAACTAGCTGGTGTTGTTGTCCATAAACTATGTCATCGAGCTGTTTTTTCCAATTTTTTGCAAACGCAATACATCTTTCAGAAAACAGTGTCAAAGTGGACGTTTTGAACCGAGTTTCCGCGCGAACGGAGAAAGCACTCAAGAGCGGGCAAAAAACATGTTTTTCACGTGATCAAAAATGCTTATAACTCAATAGGTAATGGATTGGTCAAAGAAAAAAAAAAAAAAAAAAAAAAAAAAAAAAAAAAAAAGGAAAAACAGTTCAATTCCAAATCGCTTTCAGGCCAGGCTTTCCAGTTTTATATCTTTCCGTGAAAAAATGAATTTGTAAATGTGTCAAAACGTTTTGCGCTTGTTGAGCAGAGCAGTTGCTAACAGCCTTAACACGGCAAGCGCCACGTCAGTCACTGATGACTGACACTGAACTTTCCGTTTAAAACGCATCATTCTCCGATGACTGACGTCTAAAATATGATATAAAACTAAATATATATATAGTATTGTTTTAAGTAATTACTGAACATTTATTTAAAATTTACCTACCTTTTATTTAATACAGGATTATACTTTCTTAAGGCTGTTCTTAACTGCTCTGCTCAACGAGCGCGAAACGTTCTGACACATTTACAAATTCATTTTTTTAACGGAAAGATATAAAATTGGAAAGCCTGGCCATGGAAGCGATTTGGAATTGGACTGTTTTTTCCATTTTTTGATCAATCAGTTACCCATTGAGTTATAAGCAATTTCGATCACGTGACAAACCCGTTTTTCGCCCGCTCTTGAGTGATTTTTCTACTTTGCCGCGGAAATTCGGTTTAGAACGTCCATTTTGACACTATTTTCTGAAAAATCTATTGGGTTTGCAAAAAAATGGAAAAAACAGCTCAATGACATAGTTTCTGAACAACAACACCAGCTAGTTTCATGCATTTTCGAACAAAAATAAATTAAAACTTATGTCAGGAAGTTGCTCTCTTTGATTTGAGAACAGCTTTAAAAATTACTTAAAACATTGTAAATTTTTCAGTGCTTCAGTGTCAGTCTCTTATGCGGAACTTTTAAAAAATATATAAAACATAATATTTTCAATAACTTATCATTCAATATTATTTTTTAGTACATTTAAATAATTCTTTGATTATGAATAAGAACACTTTGAAGTTTATAATAAAACAAATTATTAAAATACATTTCTTCCAAGTATTTTTTTAAAAAAATCATGAAAAGTACCAAATACACTCAGTCCAGAAGGAGATATGCTGTTGAATTAGCTCAGACCTAAAAAAATTAAAGCACCTTTCTCAGTTCTGTTTAGACGTGGATGAGGGCCATTTCTAGCACTTACGCTTTCATAACATTTTATAGAGAGCAAAGTAAATTTCGCTATAATTAATGTTCCATTTATAAACGGAAACGTGAGTTCGGCTTGGAATAAGACATCATGTAGTTGCATCAAATAACTGAACTGCAATTCGGTTTCCTATACAACAATAGTTTGCCTTAATATGTACTAACATCCCTTATGATTCTGACCTTCAATTCAAATACCCTGTATATGAAAGACAACCAATCTACATTTGCATTAAATTGACCAGGGATGTAGTGGAGGGTATACGGGGGTATACGCTGAGTACCTTCTGGATTTTTAAAAAAAGCTCCGTATACCCCCTGTTTCTAAAAAAAAAACATTAGCGTATACCCTAGCTATGAACGTTCTTGCGTCAGTGTATGTCCTCTGCCTACCCGTGTACTCTCTGCTTTTTTTACGACTGCAACACTGTCTATATGAATAAACCAGATCACAGGCTTTTCCAGTTACTGGGAGGTGATTTCAAAATAAAATACACAATGAAATGAAAATAGAAATGAAAATCTGTATTGTAAATTTCACATATCTGCAAAATTTACAATTTCTAATTAAAAACTTTACGCATACTTGAGAGCAATATTTATGGTTTTAGTTGGAAAAAGAGATTGGCTCATAGTTTTAGTCATGTTCCTTTTTCTAAATCCAAATTTACATATCTAGTCTTTCAAAAATGTTTATAAGCAGGGCTATATGCAGAGTAAGCGAATCCGTAAAACAAACAATTTTTGGATGCCCCTATTCGAGTAAATGTTCGTGCATATAAATTTTAATACGAGGGTGTATCAGTAAGTTTTTGCGCTCGCATAGAAATAATTGAGTGAAATTTATGAAATTGCTACATTTTATGAGTCTTCTTCTATATAGTCAGTGTGAACAGTAACACATTCGAGCCCCTCTTCCCAAATTTGCCCCTGGAGGCATGAATGTCTGCAAAATTTAGAAAAGTGCCCTCCGGAGGGCAAATTTAGGGGGAGGGGCTCGGTAGGTGCATAGCATGAATAAGTGGTCACAGGCTTTTCCAACAATATGTCACATGTGGGGGGTCGGCAAAAGTTAGAAAAATGTCCCCTTTGGGTCTACTATCGCGCCTCCTGGAATACATCCTCCCCCCCTCTCTTTGAAATACGGGTTACACAAATGTGTTACTGTGCACTAAAAAAAGGCTCATAAAATGTAGCAATTTCATAAATTTCACTCAATTATTTCTATGCGAGGACAAAGAATTATTGATACATCCTCGAACTAACTAAATTTGTGACGCCCTTATAAGCCCGAGACGCTAAAGACTAATCTATAGCTTAGTCGAGCATATATGTATGTCGGCAACTGCCTATGAGCCATATTTATTCACCAATGCATATCCCAATGTGTTTGGAAGGATGGTCACACAATATTCAATAGTTCTACTGTATAGTTACATTGAAAAAAAAAAAAAAAGCTTCGGGCAGTAATGTATGAAAAACAAACATCGTATACATACATATCTCCCCTTTTTCCTTTGTCTTTATTTCACAGAAATTCTTGACGCCAATTGTTATATATGATATATCTAGTACCCTGCATGAAAAACGAAGAAAAGCAGAAAGAATCCTATCTCTTCAGCTAAAAAGTCTATTTCTTCAATGAAATGAATTATCTGCATTTTTAACGCCTCTTTTTCTCTTTTTTTTCTTTTTTTAAGCCGCGATGCATTTGTCCGAAAATAAATGTAACTATTTTGAAACGTAAATTCCAATCAACATCTGACCCCAGTGACCCTTCACACTAAATTGTCTCGACTGTCCTTGCGTCATGCACAGGTAGAATATATGAAGATATAAATGTCGAATAAATATCTTCATTTGCATTCTGAGCGGCACGCGACGGTTAACTTCCGTTTTAACTGGCTGTCCAGACAGCCTCACTGGTGGGACAGCGAGACGAAAATAAAAAGAGAAGAAATGTTTTTGTACCAAAAGAAAAAAATCTGTCTACCAACATAAAATAATAAAAATTGATGGGTAGGGTATTGGCCAAACCCAGATTTACGTAGAAATTAGATTAAGTTATAGCTTTCGGCCTTGTGTTTAGGAGCTCCTCGTAATTTTTCTTATTAAATTATCATCAAATTTATTCTAAGAATGTCTTTAGAAAAGGATTTAGCCTTCGGTCCTCAATTGATGGATTGCATAATTGGAGCAACTCGATACGGCACCTGGTATAAAAAGCTTCGTTTGCTTTTTTGATCATCTTCGGTGCCATTCTGTGACCATCGTCGACAGTGACGATGAAGCACACACTGTTAAAAATATTCCTGTAAAATTACGGGCAGCAGAGATTCCAGTCATACCCCGTAAAAAAAAAAATCCATACCCATCATTTTATGCAGCCCGTAAAACAGAATATAATGAACTTTAAAACACAATAGCACTTTAATTACTGTTCCGTAGCATGTAGCATGTAGTACGCCAAAATAACAGAATGCTTACAAACACGAAACAAACCTATAGGCAAGTGGTATGTATGGAAACATTCTCTTATTTTGACGCACCTGCCCGAGTGGAAATGTCACGAATCGACCAATGCAGTGATAGTAGCGTATTTCTGCAAATGCAAACAGGGAAAGTTACGAATATTTTATCAAGTTGCTAACATTATTTTTTTTATAACTCAAAAAGCGCATCTTCGATTTTAACGATTTTTTTTTCCTTAAAAGTACATACTTTGTGGCTTATTCTGTAATTTTTTGGTTGGTGTAAATAAAAAATTACTACATTAATAATTTTTAAAAAATATATTTTTGTTTATTTTTCTATGTTAATTTTTTTGTAAAAATGTGAAAAAAAATATATAATGTGAACTGATATATTCTTCAATAATTAGCGTTGGTTTCATTTTTTTAACTTTTGTACTTTTTGAGAAAAACGTATTTGAAAAATAGTAGCGCCGGCGCATACTTCCCCGATTATCTCAAGGACAGTTCAAGGTCAGAGGCTAAAAACACTCTATATTGTATTCTCATGGTGAGCCTTATTACCACACATGTTATTTCAAACATCGGCCGTGGGGGCCATTTCGCCATGCTTATCCGGCTAGACCCTTTCAATGCATACTATAAAATTCTCTAAAGATCCATTAAAAAAAAAATCTGCAATATGTCGAAGTTTTAACTATTTTTGCAAGATGAAATATCTGGCTTTAATATCCAGAAAATCCTATCATTTTTAATAGCGATAACCGTTTTACAGAGCTATATGTAAATCAAGATACTTTTTTATAAATTTTGAAAAAAAAATTGAAGAGATAATTGAAATTGTCAATCCCAGGGATTGACGCTAACACTTTTTCGGCTGCTATTTTTTCCAAAAATTTTCGTTTCAGATTTATCTTGCAAAAACATTAGTAGAAACTTACCACCAAGATTATTGTTTCGAAATAGTGGGAGTCAAAAAAGCGCACGCGCCGACCCCTTCAATCCGAAAAAATGAAGTCTAGGTCCAAATCCAAACCGACCGAAATGAAACGGTAAACTTCTCTTTTCAAGTCGGTTAGAAAGTGAATTAAAAAAGACATAAAATCCAAGTTACCACAGCGTGATAGTAGATCTTTATCTGTGATACGCGGGTTTAAATTGAGATGGATTTACAGAGATGAAGATATAAGATAACATCAATCTTTCCTTCCGTAAGCGGGTTTTGATAACTGTTATTGCATCCAAAATATAGTTTTTTGTTCTTTAAATTACATGTTAAAAGTCTATAATTATATGATATATTATATTTCTATGAACAGATATTTAAATATTAAAATTTATCTTTGATTGATTGAAACACTTCAAATGTCATTTATAAAAAATGCTTAATGTATTTTCAATAAATTAGAACAAATCATTTCATTAATTTTGTTCTAATACATAACCCATGATTATGTCCGCGAATGAATAATGCGTAATGAAGAAGGTAAAAATGGGTGTGATCAAGTGGACAAATTAAAAATATCACCAATTTAAAAGGCACTTACTGTTTCACATCACTACAAATGCAAAATCAGTAGGGAAAGGGGAAAGTATTGAAACAGAATCTCCCAAGAAATAATGATTTTCTTTCACAGAATTGACTTAAAATGCTATATATTAGTATTTCAGTTTGACCGATGAGTGTTCCAAATCTGAGAGTAAGTTTGACTCACTATGATCAAAAACTGCAAGTCTTAATCTCAAGCAATTAAGAAAAAAAAAAAAAAAACAATAAATAAAAACTGATTTTTTACCTTCTGGCAAAGTATTTTTTTTTTTTTATTATTATAAGGATTTGTGATTGTTTTAATAAGATTTAGTATGCATGTTTGTTACCTTTCCACAAGCCATCCCCTCATCGAGTTGGTGGCGGAAATTCCAGGATTAGTTAAAACTCGATTCGCATATTAAAAGGCAACTCGTCTGCCAAGTTTTTCTTCTAGGCCATAATCGTGGTGAAAAACACCTGCGAGCCCGATTTTAATGGCTGACTATGGTATGTTTACCATTGTGTTTTCCTGCCTCCAGTCCTCCATTTTTCATACCTTTGGGTGCGGGAAAACACAATGCCAAACCTACCGATCAACCACCAAAATCGGGCCTGTAGGTGGTTTCCATCAAGGTATTGTTGAAATTTATAATCTCCTCAGAGAGAAAAAACTCATAAAGATACAATTAATAAAACCAGATCCGTGATTATCAGCTTATAAACATCATTAATCGAGGGATATGTGTTTAACTACGCTTCTTTTCTACATCATAAATGAGTTCGAAAAACTGTTCATTAAAAAACTGTTTCCAAAGAACTTGCAATACATGTATATCACGCGACTGATGAAATGAAACAGACACTGATTTTTCGTATGTATTCAATCTCTCTTTTTATTCACTTCTATAACATGTAATCATATATATTAGACGCAGCAGATAGCGCTGCGTGTTTTGTACTTTAATCTTAATATATAACTTAAAACAATAAAGTGGATCCTCATCATTTAAAATACGTATTTACACAAAATTAACCAACCTCTTATTTTAATAGCAAAGAAGATGAATTAATTATCACTTTAGCATAAATAAAAAAGCCCTGTAAAAAGAAAAATAGATGCTGCAGAAATGGATATACTTCGACAGCTTGAAGGGGGAACTGACATAAACAGGTAAGAGTTTTTACTTACCTATATATGTCGATATTTAAATGATTACTTATCAATGAAAATAAGACAGGCCAGCAATGTTGTTATGTATTAATATTTATTTACTTAAATATGGGAGAGAGCGTTATTATTGTGCCACCGAATCATTTGGCATAATTTTCCATAAACTCCAACAGGTATGACTTGACAGACCAGTTTCATTTTAATATGCTAATCGATTTCTGTCTAATCCTGGAATTTCAGCCGGGAACTCGATGAGGTGATGGACTGTGCGGCCTATCAGTTACATAGCTTTATTTAGCAAATGTTTAAGGGGGTCCGGGACACAAAAATCTTAAAACTTTCTTAAAAATTTTTATTACATTAAAAAATTCCCTGTCTTTTTCTGCTTAAAATGAAGTTTAAATCATGTTTATATCTTAATTGGAACAGGAAATATTCATTTTTAAGTTTTGGTTTGTTTTCAAAATCTAACTTTCAAGCAACGGTTGTCATGAAAACGACTTTTTGCGAAAATCCATTTTTCTTCATGATGGGTTTTTTCACTATTTCTCATATTTAAATTTTTATAAGTCAAGAACCGTTAAAGATAAATGGTTCAAATTTAAAACATATCTTTTTCAATCGTTTTACTTTAATTTTGATTCTGCACATTTGAAAAAAAATATTTACTTTTGAAAATATGATTTTCTTTTAAAAAGTTGCGTCATTTTTTTTCAAATTTTTATTTTAAATATTTTTAATTTTTATTTGAATTAATATTTTTTAAAATGCTGAATCTAAATTAAAACTTATATATTTCTGTTTATTTAAATGCAAAAAAATTTAAATTCTACAAACAATTTTTCGAGTTATAACGATTTTAAACTACCCCACTTTTTAAATAAAATTTAAATTTAATTTTTAAAAAAAAAATTATGAGAAGTTTTATCATGTGATTTTGTTTACAAATGATGTGGTTAACCATCACAAAAAAATCGATAAATACAAATTATTTGAAAATGTATCCCGGACCCTTAAGTATATTTCAATCACCTAATTTTGATTTTTAAATGAAGATTAACGCCAGTATGGAATTCAGACACTTCTTGGGGGTTCTTGGGGGGGGGGGGGGAAATTGCACTTTTTGACCATTGAAAACACAAAATCTCAAATCTTCCGGTGCGTGGGGGCATCTCATTGCCCCGGTGTGGAAAGCCCCCCCCCCTCCCCCCCTCCCCCCCCTGAATTCAACACTGGATTAACCGATCATAATACAATCATAGGTTTTATATGAGGCATTCTCACAAATTTTTAACTTTCAGGAATAAAAGTCTGGTGAAATTAAACTTAATAAAATAACATTTTAAACTCATAGACGAATGCCTTAATGATTCAAAATAAATAAAAAATGGTTAGCAGCGGATTTTATTTTTATGCGAGCTGAATTTTCCTTACCGTTTTAACTCTCTATTTTTTTATTGTCTTCTAAATTTTTACTTATAATGAATTTGCATAGTACCCACAGAACATTCAAATAAGAAATAATAGCAATGTAGTATTTTTAGTACAAAATTTTGGTATAACATTCTCTTGAAGGGATGTTAAGGAAGGGATGGTAAGGAAAAAAAAGGGACGGTAAGAAAAAAAAGGGACGGTAAGGAAAATTACCACCTGTTTTTAGGCAAATCATATTAAGACTAAGTGATAGCCACAATGTTCATTGATTTTTAACAACAGTTATTTACAGTGGATTAAATAATAAAAAAAATATATCCTTCGAAAAGGGCAGAAATAAACCTCAGGGGTGGTAAGACTACCAATAAAGCCACGATGCTTGAAATTGATATTTAAATTCTGCAGTAAATTTCCTGTCAAAGAATTTTAGCCATTCTTTCTCTAACATACCTATACATGAGAAAAAGGTTGAAAAGAAAAGCTGTGGATGCATCTGATGTGATTTTCTGTATAATTTTGGCAAGAGGGACGATAAGGAATCTAAAATGCAGGGACAGAGTTAAAAAAAATAATAACGACCGTAAAAATGCGTGCAGGTTGATTTTTTGCTACATATTTATATAGAACAATAGTCCCAGTTTCGGAAAAAAATTACACCGAATTACTTTTACTGAAACAATTTTATACAGACAGCTCCAAACTTAAAAATCATCATCAGGGACACGGGACGGTAAAGAATTTCGGTCATGCAATGGGATGTTTTCCAACATAAGAAATAAAAAAACCCCCCAATGATATGTACTAAAAAAAATTATTATTCAGGGACTTAAAAGTCAAAACTATGTTTGAATGCCTCATATATGTTAATATGTGAAAAAAATCAAAATTATGTGCGAATGCCTCATATATGTCAATATGTGAAAAATAAAATAAAACATAGGTTCACATGACCGTTGATGTGGAATTATTGGTTAAGTTGATCTATTCTAGCAGCAAAGTTTACAATATCACCAACACACATTTTCGGCACAGATGAAGAGAGTGAGAGGAAGACGAGTAAATTTGTTCCCGCGATTTAATTTTTTTTTTCTGAAAATTTCTTTCAAAAATGGAATGTGGGAAAAACATAGATATAAATAAACTACTATATTATTACATGTAGGTTGAAAAAACGCTTGCGCAAAACACAAGGTGGCCATAATTAAACGGACAGTCCTCACAGTGTTCTGTAGCGCATCTAGTTGAGAGAATGGCTCCAAATTTTGTGGGAAGATTAAACAAAACAAGGGACGAAGAATTCCGAGAAAAAAAAATGAGTTCCAAAAGTCACCGCTAGGGGAATATGTGGCGCTGTGTAATAGAAAACAGAGTTTTAAAAATGAAGAATCAATACTGAAATAAACAACGTTTTCTTCTGCTGCTTCTCTCTTTGGGACTCAGTAAGTGAAACTGCAGATAAAGAGTCTTTATCAGTTTAGCTAGTGTTTATATAAAGTTTTAGCTTTTTTAAGAGTGTTGCCAACTGAGCTTGAATTAAATCTTTAAATGTGTTAAATAAAAGGTAATTTTATTTCAGCATTGATTCTGCATTTTTTAAAACTTATCTTTTCTATTACACAGCGTCACATATTCACAATAGTACAAAAGAAAGCAAGGAACCATAGTGATTTCGAATAATTTCCCACTTATTTGAATAAATTATCGAGAAAAAAACGGTAATTCTTATTAAAAAGCCCAACTATAACAAAAATAACACTACTACTAATAATAATATTAGTTGTTATCATTATTACTTTTTCCTTCTAAAGAAGAAAGTATTGTAATCGAGATTTTTTCCGACTGATTTACACGTTTTGGGTGTCAGAGATCCCGAAAAACATGTTTATACCACAGACTTTACAAAATGTCTGTCTGTCCGTTCGTATATCCGCGTGTGTGTATGTCCGCTTTGTATCATCGAAAAGTGTATGAAGTTATGCATAGAATTGAACCAAATTTTATGTACAGTGAAACCTCTTTAAAGCGATCACGTTCTGTTCCAATAAAAAGTGGTCACTTCGAGAGGTGGGCTCTTAATGGCGGTCTTGTTTAAATCTAGATTTTAATTGTTGAAAAAATGTAACAATTCATGTTATTAAAATTTATTTTTCACATTAGGAAAAAATATAAAAATTTAAGTATCAAAACAAAAGTTAATTACATAAGCTAATTACTGTAGAGTTTAAAAAATGAATACATTGACGTTTGCCTTGGTTTCAAGGTTTTATCTTTTATAACTTTTATTTCCAAGTCCTTTCGAAGTTCAGTAAATAAATGCAATTTTTTTTTTTTTTTTTTTTTTTTGGACGGGAACAAAAAAATGACGATTTTATTAATTTATCCTGACAAAAGAGGGCAGGGAAGTTTATTGACCGTCATTCTTAATTTGTTATCAAAGTTAAATTCATTGCCTAAAAAGGCACAAAGGGGTTTAAACACTTACAAGATACCGAAATATATATATATATATATATATATAAACTTAGTTTAGAAGGTTGATGAAATAGTGCGCTGACCGGAATTATTTTTCTAATAAAACCTTCTTCAAGCAACCAGGAAAAAAAGGAATTTGTTTCATTTTCTTCGAAGAAATGGGTCGCTCATGGAGGGAGTTCAACTGGGATGGTCTCTGAATGGAGGTAAAATTAGTATTGAGAATATGGGAATAAATTTCGTTCCATAAAAAAAATGGTCGTTCAGGGAGGTAGTCACTTAATGGAGGTGGTCGCACAGGGAGGTTTCACTGTATATGTTTTTGAGTATAGCCAGCAGGCCCTCCTTGAATTAGGAAATATTCCGCTGAAGAGAGCACTATAATAGTGATTTTTGTGCCCTTTTTACTATTGTACCGTATACAGGGCTGGCTTTTTGCCGGCAGAAATGGGTTTCTGCCCTGCCAGTGGCAGAAAGTGGTTTTAACCGGCAGAAATTGGCAACAACTGGCATAAACACATTTCATACATAATCTGAGATTTTTTTTTAGTAGTATTAAATTCCTTAAGTACATTTTTTTCAGTATAAATAACAAATGAAATATTGTGGGTAGTTTTAATTAAAAAATAAATAGATTTGTATTAGAAAAAATGAGTAATGTAACAGATAAAATTTTTGTTATAATATGATTGTATAATTTTATATGTAAACAATTATTAGAGTATTTTAAAATTTCAGTTTAAAAATCAAATAGAAAACTATATCCAATACTTATTTTAAATTAAATAATGAAAAGAAAAGAAAACTAATCAATACTTACACAGAATACCTTTCTGTAATTTAACATAATAATTTAATAATAATAGTAAAAAAATATCTCTCATAGAAATGTTACAGTTATATGTGGATCTAGTAAGTGCATGGATTTAAAAAATATTTCATTTAAATACAGTATTCAAAGGAACAAATCTGACTTTTTTTTTCCCTTCAATTTAAGACAGTTAGTTGAAAATATTCCAACCGCATTTTGCACTTACAACACAAACAAATACAAAAGTTCAAAGAAGATTTAATACAGTAATAACCGACTACCATATGCTAGCTTAATTACTTCATTCTAAGTATATGGGATCGAAATTGATATATGAACATAAAGAAAAGGCAAGGAAATTGCTTTCTGATATTAATCCCAATTTTGTGCCATATATAATATCTTTGAAGCAAAATTGACTCCTGTCCCAGAAAAACATTTCTCGAAGGAAGCCCTAGAAAATGTCTTGCCTTCTGTGTGGTGGTCGTCTTTAAAAACGAAAACTGGTGAAAATGAGGATTTTTCAAATTTTGCATCCTCAATAATGACATTGCCAGCAAGTAATGACAGACTTGAGAGAATATTTTCGAACTTTTATTTTATTCAGAACAAATTAAGAAACAGTCTGTGTTCAGAGGGATTAGCAAAATTTGTCCTGTGCTATGGGATGTTTTGTGGAAAAAGTAATAATAGTATATTTGAGTGGCAATTTTGTTCTTTCAATATTGTAAAATAATTGTACAAGATAGTTCATTAATTTTTTTCTGTTATTTATTGTGCTTCAATTATTTACTTATATGTTTTCACAAGAATCATAATCTTTAAACTATTGCATTGCATTATTTATTTAAAAATACTCGGAAAAACACATTTGTTAAAATATCACAGAATTTTTTGTAAATTTCTTTTTTTTACTTTTAAATAGAAATTCAACTTTAAACAATAATATTAATAGTTAAACTTGTACAGCATCAGACTACCATTATGAAAATTTCTGTTTTTCAAGTGAAAGAAAATTAGTATTATATAAACAAAGTATATTTATACGATCATTTTGAAACTTTTTTGCAACTTTGAATAACATTCATAATCTTTAATTTTAAATTTTAACTTAATTGTTTACATATCAAATACATATGTGATTGTGTGAATTATGAATCATTGCACATTAAAGTTCTTATTAATATTATTTCTTAGTTTTTGCCACTTACTGGCAGAAACTAGTTTCTGCCATGCCGGTTTTAACCGGTTACAACCGCTGGTTTTAACCACTCTGGCAGAAACTTGCCAACCCTGACCATATACGAAGTTAGAATTGAAGACAATTTCACTTATATATTTTTTTGGCTATTGCAAGCAGGTCCTCCTTGAATTTGAAAATATTCCGCAGGAAGCAGGCGCTGTAATAGCGATTTTGGTGTAATTTTCTCAATTTTTCGTTGTTCTGATAAACATCGACGGCTCATACAGCGACGAGAACTTCGCATCCTTCTAAGCCGGCAATTCACAAGCAGTAAAACGGGATAACGAAAGATATTGATTTTATTAAATACTAGAAAGGTAGCCCGTCAAAAATGACGGAAATTTAGATATAAAGATATATACAACTGATGTGCAAGAATACGAGTTTTTTTCGCTTGTTCCGCTGTGATAGATGAAAATAACACATTTTAAGAACGAAACACATTTGTGAAAAACTGTGTACAGTAGACCACTAATCTGCACAGTTTGGTTCCAAGTAGTGTGCGGATTTGAGGCATTTTGCGGTCATGTCTAGTCAATCTTTGTTTATTTTTATTTTTTTTAAATTCATATATTGGACAATTTAGAGTGTTAATTCTTGAAAATAAATTAATTACATACTTGAAGTAAGGTAAAAACTATTAAACTATCGTATATGATTTAATGAAATGGTATTATGTGGTATTATACGCGTGTGCTTCACGATCTTGGTTACGACGTTGGCGAAATTGCCTGCAACTTGTCATAATCATAATTGTGTGGGCCGCTACAGCAAAGAAGTAACCAGTTTTTAATAAAATTTCTGATATAAAGTAGTTTTCAAAAACTTGTGTAAAATTACCGGCCGTTTTGATGTTATGTCAGTCCTAGGAATAATATTTGTAACACTGAAGAGTTTCCATGTATATGTGGAATTTAGAAAAGCCTATCCAAAAGAACGGTCCTGAAATGACATTGTAGTTCCTCTAACTTCAAAGTTTAATTGGGCCCTGATGTTGTTTACTGATATCTAATAAATACAGTTATTTTGAATATTACAACAAAATTAAACAGTTAAACTTATTTAACATAAACCTGCTGTTACGTCAATGCTATTTTTTAGTATTAAGAAAGAAAATTATTTAAAATTTTCAATTCATGCATTTATAATTTTTTTTCATTATTTAATAACTATGTAATGAAAAAATATGCTTTTGTTCTGATTTCATAAATATGACAATAAAGTAATGTAACTAAGAGATATTGTAAAATAAAATCTTTGTGAATTGAAACCATAAACAAATGATACCGCCGCCATTTTACCTACTATGACGTCATAAGAATATTGACCATTGATTGTTGGAGAACCTACTTTGTGAATGATTACCTCAATGGTTTAATATTTTTTATGGTTAACGATGAATGAATCACTTGTGTTTGTTTAGGTTTATGGAATGAGGTATTAAACTGTCAACCTAATTTCAACTGAAGTTATCCTAGGATATATGTACTTTTTAATTGAAATTAAAAACAATGGTTTGATCTTGAAATAAAATGTTTTAGTTTATATAATTGGTTATTTCTATTAATTATTTATTTAGGTACTTTTCCATTATAGCGCATTTTTAAAAAAAGCTTGGCGCAATTCGGGCTTCAGAAAGTGAGATATGCTGCCAAAATATATAAACAGCTATGAAAACAAACCTGATGAATTTTTATTTTTGTTTATACATGTATTTATTATTTATTTATTTAGGTACTTTTCCACTGTAGGGCACTTTGCATTTTTAGAAAAAGCTTGGCGCAATTCCGGCGTCAGAAAGTGAGATATGTTGCCAAAATATAGGGAAGGGTTCCATATCCTGTACTGTTTTTTTTTTGGCGAGCTTTTTTTTTTTTTGGCATTAATTGAATCGATGTGGTTGCGATCTTCAGCCTTTGGGGTTGCTTTTTTCTGGAATGGACTTTATTCATATTTTTTTGTGTAATTTTTTGCATTTATAGCAAATTTTTTTCGGAAAAATTTATAACTTCTGTTTTAATTTGACATATATAATACATATATAAAATTATACATAAGCACATAATATTTATTTATAGGTATATATATTATGTATGTATAAGGTATATCTCTATATGTAATATACATACATAAAGCTATCTGTATAAACATCATATTTTTTTAACATGTGATATATATATAACATTTATTAAATATATATATGTTTATAAATATTTAAAGACCATGTTTTTCAGCCAGCTTGAAAATTTTTTATAAGATGCTAAAATGGCTTTATGGCGCCATTTTGGATTCCTTCGCCAATTGCGTCAACCAGCAAAGGATATGGAACTCTTCCCGAAATATATAAAGAGCTATGAAAACAAATCTACTGAACTTTTATTTTTGTTTATATATGTATTTATGGCACAGATGTCATATACGCACCATATTGGCGCGATTTGTTTTCAGACGCCAATGTCATATACGCAACAGGTACTTAACTGGCGCCAAAGAGTCGATATTTTGCTTGATAGGGTAACCCGAATGTTTTTGTTTATGCTGTTGATGTTTTCGCCAAATTGGCGTCAGAAAAAAATCGCGCCAATGTTTTGCGTATATGACATCTGTTCCTTATTTATATACATAAAAATGTCATTTCTAAATATATATAATATTTTTTTATATACAAATTACGGCACAGATGTGATATATACACTGGGTACCTAACTGACGCCAAAATGGTGTTATTTGGCCTGATATAGTAACCCAGCTAATGTTTTTTATTTATTAATTAATAAATTGTTTATTTACTTTTATTTTTTTTAATTATATAAACTGTTTTGTTCTATAGTTATTAATTAAACTTTTATTTATTTATTGTTATTTCCGTTTCAAAATGATAGCAAATAATTTAAATATATATATGTAACTGTTATTCGAAAGCGAGATTTTTGCCAAATTGGTGTCAGAAAAAAATCACGCCAAAGCCTATGTGTATATGACATCTGAGAAAAAATTACTTCTGGTTATTTATAAAAATGGGTAAATAGCTTTTTTTACATTAAATAAATTGCATACATATGGAACAAATTTGTTGTGAGTATGAAACAGTAAATAATAGGTAGTCAGAAAATACGTTGGCAAACTTCTTTCTCTCCAAGAAACGTTTCTCCGAAGTACTGTACATAAGCGATGCTTGTAGGAAATGCATTTTTAATTATGATATGCGCTTTTATGTTTCACTATATTTAGGCATACATTTGCATATTTATGCATTGCAGAATTGGATGTGTGTATAAATGCTATAGTTCATATACAGGGCTACACAAACGAAGTCGTAAGGGTTACTGAGTATGAGAGTAAATTGCTTAAAGTTGGTTTTGAAAGGAGTTATGCATTTTTACGATGAACTGCATTTAGTTTACTAAGAAAAGTTTGTAGAATATAGATAAAATGATATACAGGGTCATGCAAAGAATTGGATGCATAACCGTCTATGGATGATAATATCTGGAAATGTGATTTCAGTAGTTTTAAGAGTGTTTTAGTTTGAATTAAATTTTAGCTAAGTAGTGGCGTGTAATAACAATACTATTGGCTATGGAGGGTAACTTCTGAAATCAATTTTAAAATTTTTATGCGTTTTCTAAAATGTTTACTTAGTTATCTTATTTACCTTATTTCCCTAAATAACGAAGTTTTGTTAAAGTATTCAGGATGTGTTGAAAACTGAAAAGTGTTACATATTCTACGCTTAACGCATGCTTTTTCTTTCTTGTTTAGTCTTATTTTGCATTTATTTTATTCTTAATCTTTTAGTCTTAAACTGCTTTATAGAAACTTTATTATTTAATGTTTAAACATTTCGCCCCCCCCCCCCCACCTTGAATATAGTACAAACTATAGCGCAGATAGCGCAAAATAATAGACAATTTGATACTTTTCCACTATAGAGGCTTTGGCGTTTTTTTTAAAGCCTGGTGTAATTCGGGCTTCAGAAAGTGAGATTTGTTGTCAAATCATATAAACAGCTATGAAAACAAACTTGATGAGTTTTTTATTTTTTTTTATATATGTATTGATGTTTTTTAATACAAATTACTTCTGCTTTTGTATAAAATTAGATAACTGGCTTTATTATGTTAGATAAATTGTATAAATATCGAAAAAAATGCGTGTGTGCATAAAATGAAACAGTGGATAGGTTCCCGGAAAATATGTTGCCAAATTTCCTTTTTCGCCAAGGCACCTATACTGGAAAAGTACCTAAAGCACATTAAAATCGCGCAGTTAGGAGCTCAGACAGTAGAGCGTCGTCTATTGGCGGTTATTGTATTAGTAGCATCGGGAGGAAGACGTATGAATGTGCATTTTTGTATATTACATTTTAAATTCTCACCCATAGATTTTGAAAGAAGTGGGTAAGTGTGATCACAGATCGCACAGAGGGTTTTGTTTAATATTCCTTTCAAAATACTTTATCCTTTTGAAAAATCTGTTAGTTCCACATTTCGCAACCAGGGGCGCACTCTGTTCTAAACAAACCTCTAACCGAACGAAACTCCGTTTTATATAAGGAAAGGGCAGTTGACGTCACTGTTGGTTCAGTAAGAAAACCTGTCCGTTCTTTATGACTCCTACCTGTACGCATGAGCTAGGGAAATTTGATTGGTCTACGTTTAACATGTCTCTGATATGATTGGCCTACGTTGCCAAGACTATTCCTGCAATGATCCTTATGGCAAAAATGTAGTTGGTAGATTGGTTGACGGAAGTGTTTGTTTGCAAACATGCCCTTTCCTTATACTATCCATAGATATATTAGTCGAGGGGATTGGGCCGATAGCACCCGAGATAAGTAGGCCCCACTGGCGGTAAAAAGTGGAACTAAAATATGTAAGGCTATGGTGCATAATAAGAATGGCCAAAGGGGTGTCGGTAAAAGTTGGAAAAGTGCTCCCCGGGTGAAAAGGGCGGTGGCTAGAAAAATTGCTTAAAATACACCAGTTAGAGCCCGGAGGAGTAAATAATATAAGACTTTTTGAAAATTTTATGATTTGCCGTATGGTCAGAGGTATTCAGCGATACATATGCAAAAATTCATGTCTCAAACTTAATTAGGAGCTGTCTTAGAAAGAATTACTTAAAATACATATGTGGTAGCTCAAAGGGTTAAACGTAAGACTTTTTCATGATTTTATGATTTGTCGCCTGGCCTCAGGTGTTCTTCTATAAGTATGCAAAATTTCAAATATCCAATTTAATAAGGGCCTCAGTTAGAAAGAATTGGTTAAAATACGCATGTGGGAACCCAAAGGATTAAATGTACGATTTCTTTCAAAATTTTATACTTTTTCATTTGATGTGAGGTGTTCAGCTATAAGTATGCAAAAATTTCAAGCCTCCAACCTAATTAGGGGCTCACTTAGAATACACATGTAGGAGCCCAAAGGGTTAAGTTAGTGGCTTTTCAAAGTTTATGGTTTGTCATTAGATGTGAGGTGTTCAGCTATAAGTATGCAAAATTTCACGCCTGCAACCTAAATAGGGACTCACTTAGAAAGAATTGTTTAAAATACACATGTGGGAGCCCAAAGGATTAAATGTACGGCTTTTTCAAAATTTTATGTTTTTTCCTTTGATGTGAGGCGTTCAGCTATAAGTATGCAAAATTTTACGCCTCCAACCTAAATAGGAGCTCACTTAGAATTTTTTTTTTTAAATACATATGTGGGAGCCCAAAGGGTTAAATGTACGACTTTTTCAAAATTTTATACTTTTTCATTTGATGTGAGGTGTTCAGCTATAAGTGTGCAAAATTTCACGCCTCCAACCTAAATAGGTGCTCATTTAGAAAGAATTGTTTAAAATACACATGTGGGAGCCCCAAGGGTTAAATGCACGACTTTTTCTAACTTTTATGGATTGTCATTTGATGTGAGGCGTTCAGCTATAAATATGCAAAATTTCACGCCTCCAACCTAAATAATGGCTCACTTAGAAAGAATTGTTTAAAATACACATGTGGGAGGCCAAAGGGTTAAATGTACGACTTTTTCAAAATTTTATGATTTGTCGTTTGATTTGAGGTGTTCAGCTATAAGTATGCAAAATTTCACGCCTCCATCTTAATTAGGGTTCACTTAGAAAGAATTGTTTAAAATACACATGTGGGGGCCCAAAGGGTTAAATGTACGACTTTTACAAAATTTTATGCTTTTTCGTTTGATGTGAGGTGTTCAGCTATAAGTATGCAAAATTTCATGCGTCCAACCTAATTAGGGCTCACTTAGAAAGAATTGTTTAAAATACACATGTGGGAGCCCAAAGGGTTAAATGTACGACTTTTTCAAAATTTTATGGTTTATCGTCTGATGAGTGGTGTTCAGCTATAAGTATGCAAAATTTCAAGTCTCCAACATGTATAGTTTCTGGGAAAGGGCTCTGTGGCAGACAGACAGAGGAGCGAGACGAATAGGGTTTTGTCAGATGGTCAAAACCCTAAAAAAAAAAACTTAAAAGAGCATAATTTAAATTAAATTGTGGCAACCTCCTTTATGAAAGATTAATGGTTTAAATGAGAATTTCCCTAAATTAGCCAGTTATCACAAAGTTGGCTTCATATATGACAACTTATTTTTGTCGCCAGATTTGCCGATATTTCACCAAGTTGGCCAACATTTGGCGCTACTGCGGTAACCCTGCATTTGTATTTTTCAACAATTACTCATTTCAATGAGGCGGTCCTACCGGAATCGTGAGGGACACACAGAGACTTGGATTTTATATAAATAGATTATGATCGAGATTAACCGGATTTTACTCAGATTGGTAAAATGAAGCAAAAACTTAAGATGAAAATCAAAGTTGACGTAGTATTGAAGTAGATAGCACTTAAGGGTTAACATGTGTAATAACTTTTTGAAATATTAACATGTATGAGAAAGAAGAAAGTTTTGGGATTGACTCATCCGACTAATTATTACTCGGAATTAGATTGTACCAGAATAATTTGAACGAAATTTGAAAAATCGCTAGAATTAAAATAATAGTTATCCTTATTGTTATTATTTGGAATTAGAATTTACCAGAATACGTTGAGCAATATTAAAAAAATATCACAATAACTAAATTAATAATAATAATAACAATAATAATTATTATTATTCGGAATTACATATTACCAGAATACTTTAAATAATATAAAAAAATCACTATAATTAAATAATAATAATAATAATAATAATAATAATAATAATAATAATAATAATACAAATAATAATAATTGTTATTATTATTATTATTTGCCATTAGGATATACCAGAATACTTTAAACAATATATATTTTTTTTAAAATCACTATAACTAAAGTAATAAATATAAAAATTATTATTGTTGTTAATATTATGTTAATGTTTGGAATCAGAACATAGCAAACATTTTGAACGCTTTTCAAAAATAATAATATGAATAAATAAATAAAATAAAATAAAAATGGATGCATATCCAGATTGAAATGCTTACGTGATTGTACAGCGCTCACTATTTGCCAAGAGCTTGAACAGTAGTATAGATACTGCCGTAAGGAAACTCGTTAATTTTTAAAAAGCCAGTTTATATTTCAGGTTAAAGGCTTCTACGATTATTATTACTCGGAAGGCACGTCACCTCCTAATTACATAATTATATAATCACTTACATGATAATAACTATAATTACTTTATAATAATTGCATAATTGTTGTATAATTATCACAAAGTGTTATCCGTAAGGCGATTTCTAGCATTTATTTTGCTTTAGTATATCAGTTGACAGACAAATTTTCGATTAATAGGGTCATTTTCTTCGTGGATTTCAAAAGGTCGAGTTCAACGTCACGAGAATATTTATTTCAGATGTTGTTTTCTATGAATGCTCTCTAAAATTAAAATTTTAAGTTTATGGCAAATTTGTTAAAGTAAGATTGTCTAATTATACTTAAAAGGTCAAAAAGAACTTCTTAAAACACCATAAAATTTAGAAATGCGCAAGGCCTTTCAAAGAAAAAACTTACTCTTCCTTTATCAGGTGCAAAAATGTGTGCACTCATGTGTTAAGTGCACGTATTTTTTGCGCAACACTCATGTGTTGCAACATATTTTTCACGCAACACTCATGTGTTACGCCCACTTTCAAAGTTGAAGCCCTTATTTGTTGCGCCGGATGAGGGAAGACTAGGTTCTTTTGGAAAGCCTAGCGCATTTCTAAATTTCACGGTGTTTTAAGAAGTTCTTTTCACCTTATCGTATCACGTCAGCTTTTTTCATCATTAATTGTAATTATACCTGGTTGACCACGCCAACTCTATATTTTTAACACTTTCCAACATAGTTGAAACGTGTTTATGAATTCGATGTCTGCCTGGCAGGGTTGAATTCAGGGGGTGGCCTGGGGAGGAAGACACTCCGAAGCAATGCGATGCCTCCCCCCCCCCCCCCGGAAGATTTGAGATTTTGTGGTTTCAATGGTCAAAAAGCGAAAAAAGTGGTATTTTCAAATTTCACGTAGTTGGTGTCGAAAGGAGACTACGAAACACCAACTACGGGAAAGTTGAAAATATAGACACTAATAACAGTATTTTTGTATTCTCTGACGAAGGCTATGTATATAGTTGAAAGTACTAAGAAGTATTAAAGTAATTTAACACCATTTTAAATATTTTGTCACCTTTAAGTAATTTTCATACAGTGTAATTTAAACTTTTTAAAGATGAATTTAACATTCTATTTATTTATTTGCTGATAGAAATTAATCCCTTCTTGGAAGAAACAAAATTACCCCAAAATTCTCTTTTTTTCCCCGAGCATTGCCATCTCCAATGAAAATAATATTCTAAATATTTTTTTAATTTCTTTTTTTTTTTCACTTTCGTAACAAAATTGAAAATCAACTATTGAGAACGGACACAATTTGCTTTTACACTAAAAAGAAAAAAATAAATAAATACAATTATAGGATTTCATATCAAGTGTCAAGAAAATTTTATGTTTTATACAATGAAAATTTTAAATATGAAATAATTTGTTTCCATTGAAAAATGTAAACATAAATGTATCCTTGTGTGCTTTTACATTCCCTGACTTATTAAGCATTTTAAACTGAACTAAATCAAAACCAGAAAAGATTTTTTCTAATGAAGCTGTCAATAACTTATTGTCAAAATTAGACAGTAGATTCAATGGCTGTCATATAAAAAAAATCATATCCCACATAATTATTGGTTCTAATTTAAAAATTCTGCTTCAAACGTAAAGCTTAGAAAATATTTTTTTTTCTTTTGGCTAAAAAAGTCACTGCCAGAGCAAAAGTTCTTTATCTACAAAACGATATTATAGTCAATCAGTTGAAAAATTCATTTACACTTGTTTTGACTGAAAATATCAAAAATACCAAACATCATCATATTTTAAAAATAAATATCGGACATATATCATGACGTATATCAAGATATACATTATGATATATATCAAGACAAGATATATGGGTGAATATCACAAAATGTGAGATTTTGAAAATTTAAATCGTTTCAAAGCATCTGATTTATTTTTAAATGTTGGTTGAACAGTTGAATAAAGGAATTTATGTGTAAAATTGTTGAAGTTTGAAGAGCTTAAGTTCATTTTTATATAATTATAATCATGCGTCATTTTCTTGGCATATGTTTGCCAGGATAATGACAAATTCATGCTAAAATATTTTTCACATTCTTGTTTTTTTTTTTTTTTTTTTGAACATGTTTCCTCTATAATACCTCAAATTCAGTGTAATGTTCAGTTTTATTTGTACAGTGGAACCTCTTTTATCCGAAACTCTTTTAACCGAAATCCGTTTTTGAAGCTTTTTTTTTTTTTTTTTTTTTCTTTTTTTAACTATCACATTCCTCGTGTGTAAGCAGTCCTTTCCAAACCACGAGTAAAAATAAATACCCTTTTCTTAGAATTTCTTTAAATTTAACTTGAGCTCCCGTACGAGATTTTTACTAGCATAAAATTTTTCATTTTTATCATGTGTACAAAAAAAAAAAACCAAACTAGAGAACAGGAATTCTGCTTTTTCAGAATTTAGTGTCGCCCCGGGATTTCCATTACTTCATTTTCTTCTGGTGGAATGGTGGCTTCTATTATTATGAAACAGCCATTATAAATAAAGCGTTAAAAAAAATTACGGTCATTTTTTTTTTTCATTCTGGCCAGAAAATCAGAGTTCTAACTTTTTACGGCAGCTCTTTCAACTTCACCTAACGCTTCATTTATAACGGCTGTTTCATAATAATAGAAGCCACCAGTCCATCAGAAGAAAATAACTCGGTTAAGCGGGACTCGGATAATTGGGACTCTACTGCAAAACATATTTCAGTTTTAAGACATAAAGCACACGCTTTTATTTTATGTAAAATGACGTCATTTGCATTAATATAGAAACTTAAAATTAAATATAGTTTATAATAGCAAATGTTTAATCATAAATCCTTCATTTATATTTTTCTCAAAGTAGCACGTATTTTAATTTTTTTTTAATTTAATTTTTTTAATTAATTTTTATTCCAGTTTATGATTTTATGAGAAAATGGCAACAAAAAGATATAATTGCTATTTTTCAGCAATTTTTTCTTTACTTTCTACAGAAATGGCGTACTTGAGTTGCCAAAATGAAACAAATGTCGCTAAAAACTACAAAAAAATTAATATTTCAAAAACAAGTAGAGATGCAGTTTTCAAACAAATTGCATTAAAAAGTACTTTTTTTTCCCAATACGATGGTATAAAAACTAAAAATGTGCGATGTTTAGAAATTTTAAAAAATGCTATAGAGCATTTAATTGTACAATGATACATCTACTTTGTTTATTGCTAGCGTCTGTAAGCTAACGTTATTTTTTGGACACAAAATAAGCTGGGAGAAAGAAATAGCATACCGTACCGGGGCTTAAAAAAAAAAAAAAAAAAAAAAAAAAAAAAAAAAAAAAAAATGCATTACTTTAAGTATAGAAAAAAAATTCAAATCATAAATCATCTAGAATCGGGTGAGAGTATATGACAAAATAAGCTCAAAAATACGGCATTGGTATTGCAGCGTTATGAAGAGAGATGCTGCAAAAATGAAAAAATGACAAAGCAGCAGATTGACTGTGATACTGGTGAACCAATAATATATAAAAAAAAAAAAAACTTCATAATAGAGCTGCAAAGCAAAGGCAGTCGAAACTGCAACAAACAAAACTTTGTTTCAAACCCTTGTGAAATATGTCAAAGGTACTCAATTTGAAAATTAAAATTCAGGTAGTTGATTCTTATTTCTATTTTGCTATTGATTTATTTTTATTAAGCACTTGTTACCATAATAAGAAATAGCGCACATTTTTGCCAGTAATCTTAAAATTGAAGCATTCTCGATTATCCGAAAATTTCGATTTTCCGAAAGAGGGTCGGTCCCAATTACTTCGGATAATTGAGGTTCTATTGTAATTTATAGAAGCCACGAAAATGACATAATAAAAGTCTACTCAATTTTTACAAAGTCTTTAAACACATTATTTTCAAAGAAATATCTAAAAGATCTTGTTGGTAGCAATGATTTTACTACTTCTGACTTAAACTATGTCAAGAACAAGAAGAATTATTCTGCAGCGCCATCTTTATACCTCATAAACAACTAAAATGAGCAGGAAAGGACAATGACATTCATTTTCAGTGACAATCAAATTTTAATTATGGAAAATTATTTGTAAAATACAGAACTTGTTACCTTCCACATATATGTGTTATATAAGGAATCATTATTATTTAGAAATAATAAAAAAACTAGAAAAAGATATTTGTACGTGGTAGCAGAAAGCCTTTTACTTTGCACACATCACAGTGTGTCATGCCAGGAAAATGACAATCTGAAATTTTAAGCCTTTTAATTGCTTTATTTTTGTGTTATTATGAATTTAATATCTGTTGAAAATACTTCTAAGAATATTTTTTATTAGAATGTAAAAAAGAAAATTGCTGCGAACTGCAATTTTCGTATTTTGTGATATTGACCCATATATCCACTGATATAGTATTATCATCGAACCCTGCTTCGATGTAACAAATATTCTAATGAATTTTATTTTTAAAAGTACATTCTGAATGTAGAAATATAGCTTCAAAGAAATTTCAATGCATTATTTAAATTTCAAAAGGTTGTACAATTATGCTATAACTCTTTAGGTTTAACCCTTTCAGCACGGGACGTATATATCCCATAAAAGAACGCATATTCAGCAATGAAAGGGTTCATCATATGACATTACAATAAAAATTTGAAAGACTAAGGAAAATTCTGTAGGCCACAAGTAGTTAAAGATCACTACGATTCATTGCACAATATTTAAATTTTTACCTTTCTTGTAGCCAGAGTGAAGTGAATTTGATATCAAGATATATTTACACGCAATACGTGCAGATTTCGACGAATGTAAACAACATGTAAAAAGAAAAATAATTGTATGTGGAATTTGAGATGCTTCTTTACACACGACTGTTAAAAGCAATTGCACAGTTTTTTTTTTTTTTAAGGTAAGTCTCTTCATTTTAAAAATGGCGCCTGGCAATGAAATATGAACCAAGAAAGACTTTGTGCATATTATGTGCATTAGAGGTGCAATGCCTATTAAAGAATTAACACTTACATATTTTTCAAGAAGTGTTCCATAATTTTAATACTTTAACTTTTAAGAATGGTAAAGATAAAGGGTGTACCAAAATTCATGCAAAGAATAATTTTGATAAAAAACATTAATTACCATTTATTAACATTTTTTAGTTAAAATTTGTAATTTTTTTATTCATTCATAAAGTATATGGTATAGGGTTATGTATGGAATAGCATATCGGGTAAATGACCTACACGGCTTTGCTGGGTGTCCCAATCCCAATACCCATGCAAGATTTGAATTTTGCGCAATTTGTGCCTAAATTGCAAGATGGATGTGGACGATATGTGGTTTCAACAAGACGGTGCCACATGTCATACAGTCCGAGAAACAATTCACTTACAGGTATCCCCCGATTTACGGATTACGCGACTTACGTAAATGCGCAGTTACGTGATAAATATCGAAAATTACATCTGTGAAAATACTAGCGTGTTTGATACAGAGTTGCATACTTTTGATATTTATTTTATAAATAAAATTATAGGTATAAGCCACAGCCGAAATATAGTTTATATATTAGAATAGAGTTATATTTTTATTGGTACATACAATCAAATATATAACAAAACAACTTAATCTTTATTGTTAGTTATTCATAGTAATCCTCTAATTCATAATAAATACCGTTTATACTTATCAAGGATTATTTTATTTTGTGAGCGCTGTTCATTTGTCTTGCCATTATAAATTCATGGAGAATAGGTTAAATGAGTCCTCTTTGATTATTTCTTATTTTTATAGTCGTTCGATGTAGATTCAAAATTGTTATAAATCAATTCATCCATGTTAGATTTACAAATTCCATATTCCACAAAATATTTGAAAAGTGTTCTTTCAGTTTGTTTTTATATTTTTTCATACGTTTATAGTTTATATAGGAGTAAATACTGTCGCATGATGCTTTATTTATAAAATAATATGGTGTAAATAAAAATATATTACATACATATATGTATAATAAATATTGCAGTTTCTTACAAAATTTTACCTAAGCAACTTACAAATTCGACGCGTAAAATTTAAGTTACGTAAAACTTTACGGAAAGCATTACTTACGTAAGTCGGGGATGCCTGTACTGCATGAGTCATTTCCTAATCGTGTAATTTCCAGTTTTGGTGATCAGAATTGACCGCCCAGATCAAGCGATTTCCCGCCGTTGGACTTTTTTTTTATTTATTTAAGTTTTATGCCCACGACCACCCACGCCTTGAAGGAGGAAATCGAGCACTGATCAACGAAATCGAGTCATATTTATGCAAAACCGTCATAGAAAATTTCAACAAAAGAGTGCGTATGTGCCTGCAAAGCCGTGGAAGCCATTTACTCCATATGCTACCCATACATAACCCTATACTCAGTAGCGCCAACTTTTCAAAAATATTGTATGGGCTCTAAAATTTTTGAGTAAAATAACACATATTAGCCTCCGGTACGGTATGCTATTTCTTTCTCCCAGCTTATTTTGTGTCCAAAAAATAACGTTACCTTGCAGAAGCTTGCCGTAAAACAAAGCATTACGATTAAATACCCTTTAGCAATTTTTTTTAACTTCTAAGCATCATACATTTTCAATTTTTATACCGTCGTATTGGAAAAAAAAGTTCTTTTAAATGCATTTTGTTTGAAAACTGTATCTCCATTTATTTTTGAAATATTAATTTTTTTGTGGTTTTTGGAACCATTTGCTTAATATTGGCAACGGAAGTACTCCCTTTCTGTAGAAAGTAAAGGAAAAATAGTTTTAAAATAGTAATTATATATTTTTGTTGCCATTTTCTCGTAACAACCGAAAGAAAATGTAATTAAAATACGTGCTATTTTGAAAAAATAAATAAACGAATGATTTTTGTTAAAACAATGGAGCTGTTATATACTATATTTAATTGTAAGTATCTATGAAACATTAGATAGCCCTTTTTTTTTTTTCGATTTTCTTGAATGACGGAATCTTTTTGCTGCATTTGTGCATTATTTCGCGATAGTGATGTGCTATGCATGCTTTACTGTAGATGTTTAAGAGTAGATCGTAAATGTGGAATTCTTAAGCGGATGCGAATGACGTCATTTTACATAAAATAAAACGTGTGCTTAAGTCTTAAAATTGAAATATGTTTTGTACTGCAGTAGAGTCCCGCTTAACCGAGCTATTTTCTTCTGATGGACTGGTGGCTTCTATTATTATGAAACAGCCATTATAAATGAAGTGTTAGGTGAAGATGAAAGGCCAAAAAAATTATGGCCATTTTTCCCACCCATTCTGACCAGAAAATCAGAGTTCTAATTTTTTACGGTTGCTCTTTCATCTTCACCTAACACTTCATTTATAATGGCTGTTTCATAATAATAGAAGCCATCAGTCCATCAGAAGAAAATGAAGTAATGAAGAATCAGAAGTAATGAAAATGCCCGGGGCGACACTAAATTCTGAAAAAGCAGAATTCCTGTTCTCTAGTAATTATATATATTTTTTTCCCTTAGTGTGTATGTGTGGGGAGAGGGGGAAGGAATGAATGTCTAGTAAAGATGATAATTCGAAAATAAATTAAATTTTTTCTAACCAAATTTTTAAATAATTATAATTTTATTATAATTTTATAAACAATTTTATTAAATTATATTCTTAAAAGTTCTTCCTTATAAATACATTAACATTTATTTTAAATAACATAGGAATTGTTAACTAATTGAAAGTGCAAAAAACTAAATGTTTAAATATAAAGTTAATTTAAAGTAAAAAGTATACATTTTAGTCACCAGGTGCTTTATTAGTTCAAGACATCAAAACAGATGGCAAAACATGCAGGAGATTTGTTTTCGTAAGAAATTTATTTATACATCCGCTGAAGGGGTTTTTAGTGCCCCTGTTAGTCTAATTTATGTCCTTACTATTTTCAAACAAAACTATCCCTACAAAACTAGTCCTATGCATACCTTTCTATAGATGTTGCTTAAGACTGACCTTAAATGAGGAATTCTTTAGCGGGTGCAAATGAGGTTATTTTATATAAAATAAAGGCATTTATTTTAAGTCTTAAAACTGAAATATGTTTTGTACTATCTATATACATGTATATATTTTCTATGGGGGGGGGGGGGGGGGGCGACACTAAATTCTGAAAAAGCAGAATTCCTGTTTTCTAGTTTATTATTTTGTTTTCGGTGAAATTAATGTGTAGCAGAATTTTTGTGATGATTTATTGTCCCCAATACAGCAAGTTAATAATGCAAATAATGCAAATCATGGTTTGTAAAAGAAATGTGTCGAAAGCAGTTGATCTTAAATTCACCGAAGTGATAAATTAAGACCGGGAAGAAAAAAAACACCATCTTTAAGAAATTTTAGATGTCTTTTCATTTAGAGTAATGTCGCCTTGAAAACTCTTCAGGGCATTTTCTTACATTAAGCGAACACAAAGAACATGCTACCAGAAATTAATACATGAGTAACAAAGAACAACTTACAATTAATTTTTTTAATTGAAAATGCTCAAAAAAGAAGTCGCTGCAATGTTATACATCATTCTGGTCCATGCGTGAAAGAATGTGTTAACGGCAATGCATTACTATTTTCAGTTTGCTCTTATATTTTACGATGTGGATGATACCAACAAGCCTCCTCTTTGTTACCGATTCTAGTAAATCAACACTTGCGGGAAATTTTAAACCTCGTATCTTAACACGAAGAGACTGACTGACATATTTCACAGCTCGGTGGAGCGGGAAAAGCTCAAGATTTCAAAAAGAGTTGTTTTACACTTTTTTATATATATTATTATTTTTTTAAATAATATATTTTTAACATTCACTTTTGTAAGAGTTAAAAAATAAAAATATTGAACCTTCGTTTTTAAATCTCTTTATCATTAAGAGAGATAGAGGTTGCTATAAACTACTTTATACATATACACACATATCATATCCACGTTGATATTATCTTAGAGATCGACCGAAAATTCGTTTTCGATTTCAGACCAAAATCACAGAGTTTCAACGAAAATGTTGTCGAAAATTCGGTTGGATCGAAACTATCTGTATTCGCAAAATCTCTTTTTTTTTCTTTCGGAAATTTTCAATATTACTTATTGACTTGAGCTGTGTCGGCTCAAATGAGGAACTCTTTATTTATTGCTATGAACTTCACTGCTTATAATTATCAGTCATCACTGACCCAAGACGTGAATGCAAACTATAAAGCAGGCAATGCATATATGACTCAACTTTGAAGACGCTTTTCATATGTTCATCAAAAGCTCATCATCGGCGAAAATGCTGCCAAAAACTGAAACTCGACCGAAACTATCTCTATTTCAAAAATCTCGTTTCTCTTTTCGGAAATTTTCAACATCATTGATTTAAGCTGTATCGGCTCAAATGAGACACTATTTATTGCTATGAACTTCATTGTTCAATTATCAGTCAGGACTGACTCAAGACATGCGTTCAAGTGTAATTATAGCGCGAGCGATGTCTATATGAGTAAACTTTGAAGGTGCTTTTAGCGTGCTCATTAAAAGCTGCAGACTTAACAGTAATAGAAAATTTTCAGTTTGAAACCGGAGAAGTGTTTCGAATACTCTCTGAGAACGTTCCAGTATAACAGATGATCATTTACAAAAATCATTATAAAAGATAAATCGAGGTATATATACATAAAACATTTTTTAATCAGATGAAATTCGTATAATTAGAAAATCATTATGTGTCATTGATGAATGAATTACATTTTATTTTAGATGAAACTAAAAATTTTTTGGTCAGAGGCACAGAGCGCCAACTTGGGCCGCACATATAATTAATTAATAATTATGTATACTTAATAAACACGTATAATTAATTAATAATCATGTATATTTATGTATGTATTAATTACTTTAAAAAATTTTGTACGTTTTCGTTTTCGGCCGAAAATAGGAATATTACAAAAATTCGGTTTCGGCCTTAAAAACCAGTTTCGGTCGATCTTTTATTATCATACGCGCATATCTATATATCCACATTGATATTATCACACACACATATCTATATATCCACGTTGATATTATAAGTAGAGATCAGTCTGTGACGGGCCCGATCCGACGAAAGCAATTGTTATCCGGACCGTTATAAAAACCTAAAAGTAAAAAGTTAGACCCGGACCCGCCTGTGGAAACAAAAGTTTTATAAAAAGAATATTGCACAAGAGATACATTTTTATGCAAACATGAGATACTTAAGATACATTGTTATGCAAAAATTTTAAAGTATAGCATTTTCAGATTGTTCTGTCCACAAACTATTGGAATATACTAGAACAGCCGTATTAATGATTGCTTTAACAATTATACACAAATAAAAAATCATATTTCTGTATTATTTATTAAAACAAAATAAATTTCAATATAAGAAATACGGAACTTTCTGAAGATTATGTTTAAAGAAATGTGTAACACAACAAATTTTTAACAAATAATTAACAGGGGGGAAATGCCAGCTTTCCGAGTTTAATAAAAGGAAGCAGACCCACGTCTGGACTTTAATTTCGTCCCATGCCCTGGTCCAATGAAAGCACCTAATTCTAATATGCTTTGTATCGAAAAATTGTTGTATTTCATTTTTCGCTAGAAGAGCGTTGCGTTGCCTGGATATTAAACATATCTCGCTATGCAGGTCAGTTTTTCCACTATACCTAGAATAATACGAGCCTCTTTTCTAAGAATCTAGGTTTGGAATTGGAATCCCAGTGCCTACGGCAGCGTATAGCCGGGAGGACTACGCCCGCTGTATCGTTATTATTTTTCATTTTTAGATGAAAATCTTTCGAAACAAATCTAGTGTCGGTGTCCCGCTGTCTTCTGTAGCGCACGTACACGTGGGCGGGCTACGCCCGCTCCATTTTGAAAAAAAATTTAGACGAACATCTTTCCAAACGAACCTAGTGTCTGGAGACGGAATGTTTTTCAGGGGCGATTTTTTTTACAGGCTTTACTGTATTTAGTTCAATAAAGCCTGTAAATGCAGAACCTTCCCGTCAATAATAAAAAATCTTTTCTTATACGTAAAACACTCATGGTCCTTACGGAAAGAATACCATAATTGCTTATTCGAAAACCTCTCCAATACGGGCATTTGTTCCAATCTTTAGTGATTCCGCTTTCACAGACTTTAATGTCTAAGATTATTGTGTTTATTTAATGCAGTAAAATCTGTTAAGATTTAATATCAAATGACCAGGGAGATATTCCGTTTTAGACAGGTTTTCGTCTAAGCATATTTATCTTTATGGCACTCTTTTTAGTCTGGACTATGGACTTTGACGGAACCTGTCTATAAGGAAATCCTGTCTTAAAACGGAAGACAGAATTTCGTTATATACAGGTTCCGTTTCCATGGAATGTACTGTATTTTTATGTCCTGATAATAGAAATCACTGTCCCGCTTTTTTTTTTACAGTGAACCTGGCAACATCAATATCATTTGAGCCCGAACTTAATGGTTGGGAAGCGGATACCTTTCCTCTTCGCCCTTGGGCCATTTAACGTTTTTTACTCTATCTTTTTAGGTGCGTTCGTAATTATATAAATACGTAGCACCTATAGTCGTCGTTCAGTCCGTCCGTCTGTCCGCATGTAACAGAGCAAAAACTACCCAACCGAATAGTCTGAAATTTCAAATATGTGATTGTTGCAAAATTTTTAGGTGCGTTCGTAATTATATAAATACGTAGCACCTATAGTCGTCGTTCAGTCCGTCCGTCTGTCCGCATGTAACAGAGCAAAAACTACCCAACCGAATAGTCTGAAATTTCAAATATGTGATTGTTGCAAAATTTTTAGGTGCGTTCGTAATTATATAAATACGTAGCACCTATAGTCGTCGTTCAGTCCGTCCGTCTGTCCGCATGTAACAGAGCAAAAACTACCCAACCGAATAGTCTGAAATTTCAAATATGTGATTGTTGCAAAATTTTTAGGTGCGTTCGTAATTATATAAATACGTAGCACCTATAGTCGTCGTTCAGTCCGTCCGTCTGTCCGCATGTAACAGAGCAAAAACTACCCAACCGAATAGTCTGAAATTTCAAATATGTGATTGTTGCAAAATTTTTAGGTGCGTTCGTAATTATATAAATACGTAGCACCTATAGTCGTCGTTCAGTCCGTCCGTCTGTCCGCATGTAACAGAGCAAAAACTACCCAACCGAATAGTCTGAAATTTCAAATATGTGATTGTTGCAAAATTTTTAGGTGCGTTCGTAATTATATAAATACGTAGCACCTATAGTCGTCGTTCAGTCCGTCCGTCTGTCCGTCTGTCCGCCTGTCCGCATGTAACAGAGCAAAAACTACCCAACCGAATAGTCTGAAATTTCAAATATGTGATTGTTGCAAAATTTTGTCGAGCCATTTCAAATTTTATGAAAATCGGATGTATAGTTTAATTACAGGGACAGTCAAAAGTTTTTCTTTACATTACGGCCAATGGGAAAAATTATTGCAAGTGGATTTTAATGATATTAGAGCCTTCCGAATGATCTGAAATTTTAAAGCTATAATTGTTGCAAAATTTTGTCGAGCCATTTCAAATTTTAGGAAAATCGGATGTATAGTTTAATTACAGGGACAGTCAAAAGTGTTCCGAAAAAATTATTGGAAGTGCATTTTAATGATGTATCAGACTATGCACGTTATGAAGTGCAAAAAATTATACATTCAGTACAATATGGGGTGCAAAAAATAATTTTAAAACTAGTTATAGTACGAACGCACCTCATTTGCCACGTTTGACGAGCAATTTCCAACTTGTTTCATTTGAAATGGTGGACAAACGTTTTACGAATAACTTGTAAACAGTTCAAGTGGAAATCAAACTAAATAACATATTTGAATTCAGCACGTCAAAATCCGTTTTAAAAAGTTTTGATTGATATCAAGATTTTCACTTGGTGCTATTCCCCTTGTTAGTAAAGGAATTCATATAGATTAGAAAATATACATTTTGATTTAAAAAGACATTAAAAAGAGAGAACCTTCTGTTTTTTCTAATTTAGTTAAATCCGTGTATATATATTGGATCAGGAATCCCGCCTATATATGAAAGAAAGGAGTTAACATTAAAACTAGAGATTGACCGAAAATTCCGTTTCGTGTTCGTTTGCGGCCTAAAATCTGAGTTTCGTCAGAAACTCGGTTTCGGCCCAATGCTGCTAAAAATTCGGCAGGACTGAAACTCGACCGAAACTATCTGTATTTCAAAAATCTCGTTTCTTCTTTCGGAAATTTTCAACATGACTCCTTGATTTGAGCTGTATCGGCTCACATGAGACACTGTTTATTTACTGCTATGAGCTTCACTGTTTAATTATCAGTCACTACTGACTTAAGACGTGAGTTCAAGCGTAATTATAGCGCAAGCGATGTCTATACTTTGCAGGTGCTTTTCGCGTGTTCATTAAAACCTGCAGACTTAACAGTAATAGAAAATTTTTAGTTTGAAAATGCAGAAGTGTTTCGTATACACTGTAAGACAATTTTAGTATAACAGATGTTCATTTATAAAAATCATTTTAACCTCTTCAGACCCCAGGGTTTATTATTATACATTTTTTAACTTCAGTTATAAATTTATATTAATAAACCGATAACTAAGAAAGATTGAAAAGCGAAAAAAATTAAAATGTATTTTTTGTACATAAAATTCGATGATACATGGGGACCCAATAAGTACATTTTTTGACAGTTTGATAGGATTTTTTATTTTGCTCTTTTTTTGCATTGCATTGAAAAAACAATGAAAAAAAAAGTGAAATAGTTATACATTTAATAATTTTTTATTTCTAATGGACTCTACAAATGGTATTTTAACGTACTGAAAAACAGTTTACGTTTTCGTTTTTGTAAATTTCGTGCATTTTTGCTGCAAGCCATTTTGATATAACACGTATCTCGCTAAAGAAGCACTATAAGAAAGAAATTGCTATTTTATTTAGTTCTGCTATCTGTAGGGCTCCATACACACCAATTTTTTTTTTTACATTATTTATATACATGAAAAAAAAATGTAAAGATGTGTATCCTATAGGGTCTGAGGAGGATAAAAGATAAATCGAGGTATGTATCCCTAAAACATTTTTTAATGAGATGAAATTCGTATAATTAGAAAATAATTCTGTGTCGTAGCTGAATTAACTACATTTTATTTTGTATGAAAATAAAAAATTGTGTTCAGAAGGACAGAGAGTCAACTTGGGCCACACGTATGTAGTTAAATAATAATTCTGTATAGTTATGTATGTATTAATTAGGGGAAGGTGACCTAAAATGATCCTAGCGGACAAAACGGTCCACATATGTTTTCTTCCAGACAAGTCACGCTAGCTACACGGTAACACGTAAACTAGTTGTGCTAAGTGAAGAAGAAGCAATGGCGGTATTCAAGTGATCGCAGTATTACGCGTCTGAATAGAATTCTTAAAAAGTGGGTTTTATAACCTCTGTAATAAGATAAGAACTAACTTTTATATTTATTTTGATATACAGTCTTTCATGTACAGAAATATGATTTGGTTTTCTTAATTTTAGACTTGAATTACACTTGTGTAGTTTGTTATGTTTCTCGGTGTCATCCAGTTATATGACCTAAAATGGACGGCCATGTTGCCGGGTAAAATTATCCATTATGCGAATAGTTGTACTACCATTTCTTAGGCTGAAGAAAATCCGGTACCGGGTCCCAGCCACCATGGGAGCTAAATGTGTGACTGTCCCAAATCTTTCTCTTTGAGCCCACGTGTTATCCTATTATTTTGGATCATAATTTTCAAATATTCCATTTTATTGTTTTTTCAAAATTATTTGTGACACTTTTTATTTTAAAAGTTACATAAAATAGATTATGTATGCTATTTGATTGTAAAACTTATTTTATTTCATTATTTCATTATGTATTGTCATAATTACTTTTATATCATTTATTTTGCCGATAAAAAACAATTACAATTATTTTTAAATGAAGGATCATTTTGCCCTTTGGTGAGGGTAAAATGATTCTTTGGACACTTTTTCAAAAATCAATTTTTTTCATTACTCAATTTGGATTTAAAATATTATTAAAATATGCTCATAATGCAAAATATAGTGTAAAACATATTAGCATAGGGCTAAAGTTTTATTTAAAAAGTTATGTTATTTTACACAAGTTTTTCCCTTAAGGGGGTCCGAAACACAAAAATCTTCAAATTTTGCAAAAAAATTTTATTTCATTAAAAATTTCTCTGTGTTTTCGTGCTTAAAATGACATTTAAATCGTGTTTCTATCTGAATTAGAACAAAAAATATTAAATTTTTCGTTTTCGTTTGTTTTCAAAATCTAGCTTTCAAGCAATGGCTATCATGAAAACGACTTCTTGTAAAAATGCGTTTTTCTTCATGATAGATTTTTTCACCATTTCTCGTATTTAAATTCTTATAACTCGAGAGTCGTTAAAGATAAAAAGTTCAAACTTTGAACATATCTTTTTCAATTGTTTTACTTTAATTTTTATTCGGCATATTTGAAAAAAATATTTACTTTTGAAAATATGATTTAAAAAAAAAAAGTTGCACCACTTTTTTTTAAATTTTTTTCGTTAAATATTTTTAATTTTTTTTATAAATTAATATTTTTAAAAATGCTGAATCAAAATTAAAACTTATATATTTCTGTTTATTTAAATGAAAAAAAAAATTAAAATTCCATAAATAATATTTCGAGTTATAACGATTTTAAATTACCCAACTTTTTTAATAAATTTTAAATTATTATTATTATTTTTTTTAAAGTTATGAGAAGTTTTATCCTGTGATTTTGTTTACAAATGATAAGGTTAACCATCACAAAAAAATTCAGAATTTTAACTGAATAAATAAAAATTATTATAAAATGTGTCCCGGACCCCCTTAAGGGGATCATTTTAGGCCACCTTCCCCTACTTTAAAAAAAAAAGTTTTGGACGTTTTCGTTTTCAGACGAAAATAGAAAGATTACCGAAAATCTTTTTCGGTTTCGGTTTCAGTCTAAAAACCTTTTTCGGTCGATCCTTAATTAAAATATCGGTCTTTTCGAATTATGTTCCTCGGTAGATACCAATAAGCATCCTCTTTGTGAGTCATAGCCGGTAAACAAACACTTGCGAGAAAATTTAAGCTTCCTATCCTAACGGAAAAAGAACGGCATATTTCACAGCTTTGTGAAGCGGAAACAGTTCCAGACTAAAATAAATAAATAAATAAAAAAGAGTTGGGATTTTTTTTTTTTTTTTAATAATTCGTTTAACTTTCACTTTTTCGGCTCCCATCTTCCACTCTCTTTATTAGTTAGAGATTTAAATGTTAAAACAAGTTAAAATTTGAACAGAGCTGCCAACTTCGAAGTTTTCGTTGACCGCATTTGCGAAACAAATTGTAACACTTTATTGACATAGGTAGAGTACTCCTATTCTACTCTAATTTAGCGTGTTTATCTTTCTCTCGCTGTGTCTTTTTCAATTCCTACTATTAGCTCACACTCTCCCTATATTTATTTATATATTTATATATTTATCTTGTACAAATTTTCAATCGTTAATAAAATACTCATTATTCATCCTATCAGGTTGAAATAAATTTTTTTAAACTTGTACTGGATGACAATTGATGTTAATAAAGTTTTTTCAAATATTAATTCATTAATTAAATTTTAATTAATTAATTTTAGTTTTGTATGGGAAACAAAATGGCCGCCATTGGTTATTGAATTTCAATGAAAGTATTTTCAATAAGGGTTACCATAGGGGGGGGGGGACCCTGTTCTGTCGCCAAATACCGCCAAGTTTGTCGCCAACTTGGCGATATATCGCCAAATTTGGCGGTCAAAATGAGTCGCCAAAAGTGACGCCAACTTGGCGATATCTGTAATATTTCGCCAAATTCCCATAGAGTTCCATTGTAAACCTACTTGCTTATAGAAAATCAACAAATTGAGATATTTTAATGCAACAAAAACTCGTATTAGCTTGATTATATTAAATTTTTCTTTGATGGCCTAGGTAGGAATTGACTTTAAAAACAAAATTTTTATATTACTTGTTTTATTTAAAACACCAGCCAGAAAGTTTTAACAGCTTTTCTTTACTTAATCACGGAATATTTACCATTAAATGAAGCGAAAACTACAGTTGAAGAAATCTGGTACATATTTTAAATACACAAGTGCACTAAATTGATAACACCACCGGTCAACAACGTATTAATAAGACAGGCTTAAGGAAAAGAAGAGTAGAGGAATGTGCACGGGTTAATTTAATCAAATTAATAATTTAATCGATTTTTCAAATTCATTTTATTAAAAATCTGATATATTCTTTCCCCGTAATTCTCAGAAGGAAGACTGAATTTTCGTTCTTTATTATAACAGATCAAGATTTGCTTCTTTATTAAATAACTTAAAGAATATTTCACCAACTTTTTAAAAACTTTCCTCACAATTCTCTGAATTCTTCTAAACATAGCTTTTTACAGACCACCAGGCAATAAACTAGCTGCTTTCCTTCAACAGGGTTCATACTCATCAGGGGATTATGGGATTCCTGGGATAATCAGGGGATAAATTTTGGCCCTAAAAAATCAGGGGAATCTCAGGGGATAGTACAAAAAATTCCCCAAACCTGGGAAAACCTGGCAAAATGATTGGTTACTCTGGGAAATTAAGGGCAATCGCTGCTGTTTGCATGTTTTGTGTGGTCTTAATGAAATCAAACTAAGACCTTTCTTCTACCATCGTGATACATAGAATTGGAAATTAACCACTCCCTCTTACAGATTAGAAAACATATGTTATATTTCATCTGTACTACTTCTAACGTCTGGTGACATCCATCCATTCAGTCACTAGACATTACTTCTAACATTGTGAGGTTTGAAAACTGTTAAAGAAGAACTTAAGAAAAATAAAGGACATTTTAAAATTTATATTGACACTTGAGCCTTCATATTATTCATAATGCTTTTCAAAGAGGTAATAAAATCCCTAAGTGAAAATTAAATTCTTACGGCAATCTACCAAGTTTTTTAAGGAGAGCCCCACAAGGCTTGCAGACTTCATCTCTGTTGGTACACAAATTAATGTTTTTCCTTTAAAGTTCTGTTCATATTGTTTATATAGGTGATATATAAACTGTATTTTTGAGATTATCCAGTTTGTATTTTTTTAAAGGAGTGGGGAGGGGGGCAAGGGGGTCATGATACTGGTTTAAAAAATGTCATTAATTGTTGACATGGAAAAATTATGCACCCCTGAAAATACATCAGGGGATTCTCAGGGGATTTTTTCTTGGAAAATGAGTATGAACCCTGTTCAAAGCAAATACAAATCAGAAATCATTTCAAATTCAACAGCGAGAAGAATTTTCAGTAGCTCCTAATGACATACAGGAGAGTTCGAAGAAGAAAAAAGATTCGGAGCGCAGAACAAACAAACTGTGAGAAGTCAGGGGCTGCCGAATGTCAGTCCACACTTCGGGATTCGAATGGTGTTTGCTCAGCGAACGATAGAACAAATAAGGTCCCTGCTTTCTTCACTTTGTGCGTGGATGAAACAGTTCTTAAGTTTCGAGGTTTTTAACATCTGGGTCGAAGAATTTTGTTTTTAAAGATCACGATAGGATTTTTTACGGCGATGAAATCGTCTGCTATAAAGAGCGTAGGACGTGTGAAAATAAACTTGATTTCCCCTTCTTTCTAAAAAGCTTTGCATGAACTTTAGATAAATTACATTTTACAGACTAAAGTTCATGGAGAATATCACAGAAGATTCGAATAAAATTAATCCAAGCAATATATAAAAAATCGTTTGCAAATAAAAATAAAATTAATTTTCATTTCAATAAAAAAATATTTTTGTTTAAATTTTAAAATTTTGATTATTTAAATATTAAATTAAATGAACACTAGTACTTAATACTAGTACATAATACTTGCGCAAATTACTGGGTAATTTGATAAAGAATATTAAATTTTCTGATTAGCAATTAATCTCAGTTTTAAATGATAGAGAAAAATCGAAATACAAAGAATCCGAACATTTGTTTTTAGTTTTGTTCGCGCTTTTATATTTAAATAAATTTATATATTCTTTTTTCACAAATCTGTCATTAGAAGAGCGATCAGATTTCATATTTATTCCTTATAAAATTTTTTGTAGTGTTACTACTGTGACGATATTACGTAAGTTTGATTTCAAAAGTCAAGATAATATAATAAGTCAAGCTAATGTTTCTTAAGTTTCGAAGTTTTTAACATCTGGGTCGAAGAATTTTGTTTTTAAAGATCACGATAGGATTTTTTTATTTTTAAATAAATTTATATACGGTGATGAAATTGTCTGCTATATACAGCGTAGGACGTGTGAAAATAAACTTGATTTCCCTTTCTTTCTCAAAAGCTTTGCATGAACTTTAGATAAATTGCATATTACAGCCTAAAGGTCATGGAGAATAATTTTTTTTTATTATATATCACAGCAGATTCGAATAAAATTAATCCAAGCAATATATAAAAAATCGTCTACAAATAAAAATAAAATCTTTATCATTAATTTTTATAAATTTATATAATCATAAATTTATATATTCTTTCTTTCACAAATCTGTCATTAGAAGAGAGATCAGATTTCATATTTATTCCTTATAAATTTTTTGTAGTGTTACTACTGTGATGATATCACGTAAATTTGATTTCAAAAGTCAAGATAATATAACAATCCAAGCTAATGTTTCTTAAGTTTCGAGGTTTTTAACATTTGGGTCGAAGAATTTTGTTTTTAAGGCTAATGTCAAACGGACGCTTTTTGCACGCTTTTCTCCTTACGTATTATCCCTACACAATGCCGCTAGCATTGCCTAAGACCAATGTCAGAAGCATTATGAATGGATAGTACGTAAGCAAAAAAGCAGCAAAAAAGACGCCCGTCTGACATTGGTCTAAAAATCACGATAGGATTTTTGACAGCGATGAAATCGTCTGCTATAAAGAGCATGCGACGTGTGAAACCAAACTTGATTTCCCCTTCTTTCTCAAAAGCTTTGCATGAACTTTAGATAAATTACATTTTACAGACTAAAGTTCATGGAGAATATCACAGCAGATTCGAATAAAATTAATCCAAGCAATATATAAAAAATCGTCTACAAATAAAAATAAAATCTTTATCATTAATTTTCATAAATTTATATAATCATAAATTTATATATTCTTTCTTTCACAAATCTTTCATTAGAAGAGAGATCAGGTTCATATTTATTCCTTATAAATTTTTTGTAGTGTTACTACTGTGATGATATCACGTAAATTTGATTTCAAAAGTCAAGATAATATAATAATTCAAGCTAATGTTTCTTAAGTTTCGAGGTTTTTAACATTTGGGTCGAAGAATTTTGTTTTTAAGGCTAATGTCAAACGGACGCTTTTTGCACGCTTTTCTCCTTACGTATTATCCCTACACAATGCCGCTAGCATTGCCTAAGACCAATGTCAGAAGCATTATGAATGGATAGTACGTAAGCAAAAAAGCAGCAAAAAAGACGCCCGTCTGACATTGGTCTAAAAATCACGATAGGATTTTTGACAGCGATGAAATCGTCTGCTATAAAGAGCATGCGACGTGTGAAACCAAACTTGATTTCTACTTCTTTCTCAAAAGCTTTGCATGAACTTTAGATAAATTACATATTACAGCCTAAAGTTCACGGAGAATTATTTTTTATTACATAATAACACAGCAGATTCGAATAAAATTATTCCAAGCAATATACAAAAAATCGTCTACATATAAAAATAAAATCTTTATCATTAATTTTCATTTCAATATATATATATATATATATATATATATTAAATGAAATGAACACTACTAGTACGTAATACTAGTATATAAGAAGTAGGAATAATACTGGCGCAAATTACTAGGTAATTGCAGGTTAAATAGATAACGTATATAAATTTTTCTGATTAGCAATTAATATTATTTTAAAGGAGAGAAAAATCGAAATACAAGAATCCGAGCATTTGTTTTTAGTTTTGTCCACGCTTTTATGTTTTAAATAAATTTATGTATTCTTTCTTTTTCAAGTCTGTCTGTCATTAAAAGAGAGATCCGATTTAAAAATTATCCTTTATAAATTGTTTGTAGTGTTACTGCAAAAATCTTATTCTGTATCATTTATTGGGTATTTTAATCTGTGCTTAAGGCTGTTCTCAACTGCTCTGCTCGACAAGTGCAAAATGTTTTGACATATTTACAAATTCATTTTTTAACGGAAAGATATAAAACTGGAAAACCTGGCCATGGAAGCTATTTGGAATTGAACTGCTTTTCCTTTTTTTGATCAATCAATTACCTATTGAGTTATAAGCCATTTTGATCACGTGACAAACCCGTTTTTCGCCCGCTCTTGAGTGCTTTTTCTCCGTTCGCGCGGAAACTCGGTTCAAAATGTCCACTTTGACACTGTTTTCGGAAAGATCTATTGCGTTTGCAAAAAATTGGAAAAAACAGCTCGATGACATAGTTTCTGAACAACAACACCAGCTAGTTTCATACATTTTCGAACAAAAATAAATTAAAACTTATGTCACAAAGTTGCTCTTTTGGATTTGAGAGCACCCTTAGGAGGAAGATATAATAAGTTGAATCTGGAAAAATGCACGCGAAAAATATTCTGCCAAATAGATGAACAGTTTACCTTGATATTCAATGAATTCAAATCGGATACTTGAAGATGAATCAGATAACAATAATGTATATACAGATAGATGTATTCAGTAAGAGATTGGGTGTCGCAATCTAAGTTCTAGAAAGTTTCACGGCAATTATTGATTCATATAATGAACAAAACTTTTAGACCGGGAGGCAGCTGATGCACAAACCATCACCTCATCGAGCTGACGGTTGAAAAAATTACAGGGTTAGTTACAACTCGATTCGCATATTAAAATGCAACTGGTCTACCAAGTCATATCTTGGTGGAAAACACCTGCAAACCCCATTTTAGTGGTTGACTAGTAGGTTTACCATTGTGTTTTCCTGTTACCACTCCTCACTCCTCCATGTTTTCATACCTTTCGGTGCAGGAAAGCGCAATGATAAACCTATCGATCAAGCACTAAAATCAGTTCTGCAGGTGACTTCCACCAAGATTTGACTTGGCATATCAGTTGCATTTTAATATGCTAATCGAGTTTTAACTAATCTTGCGCGCAAATGTGTTTGATTTATCATGCATAACTTCAGAATAAGAAAACTAATTTTGATAGAAAAAGTTCACATGGAAAACTTTTAGCTTTTGAGTTTCTCTTACTCAGACTTTAAGCATAATAACAATAACAACAACAATAAATAATAAATAATAAATGTATAAATAAAATTCAAGATATTTAAGATATTAATACACTGAGAAAAATTCGGAAGAATGAATAATCAGAAAAGAAAAAAAAAAGACTGCAATATATTATGTCTCCCACTCACATTTTCTGAGCCATCATTTCATTTTAATATCGACAAATAATGATTAATATTGCCATGATCGAATAAGATTGTACCCCTTGTTGTAAGGCTAGTCACTGCTTGATAACACTATCACATTAAGGGAAAATTATCTATGCGAAAACTGATATTCAAACCTAAACAACATTCCCTGAAACTGTCTCGGACTATAAACAGTCATGGTCTATTTACAAACACAGACACGAGATTTTTGTCTTTTACGATGGGGGAGAACCTTAATAAACAATACGGGATAAGGCGAATATTTCTTTGCGAGAAGTACAGACGACGGGTCGACGTCGTTAACAGACAGTTCCAAATAGGTTAAGATTAAGGGAAAAGAGAAAAAATGAAAAATTTATCTAACCAAAGACGATTTCAATGTTCATCTACACATTAAAGACGTTAAGATGACCCTTTAGAATGTCAGAAAACATTATCAATAACCTTACCTCTTTTTTTAATTTACCCAATTCGTGCGCTTATCTATCTACGTAACCTCAAAAACTCGGGAACCACAGGGCGCGGGGCTACGAAATTTGGCACACGGGTTGCTGGTATTGGGCCCATGAACGATTGGGGCAAAAAATTCGAACATTTTAAATATATATATTTTTTTAATGGTTTTGACGAATTTTTGCCTTTTTTTATGTTTAACCCGTAATTGCGTAAATGCTAACCAGTTGTAAATGTTTACCGCGATGTGAGATATACATATTACGTACGCCATGCTGCAATACTAAGAAGCTGTAGCGGGTATTACGATAATTCTTTTACCTCGCAAGCATATAATTAGAGATTATTTAATCGCGTTTAATTATTACCTTTTTTAAAAAATAAAGAAAACATTTCATCACAAACATCAACAAAACTTTTTATTCTCTTATTCCAAAGATATCGTTTTATCGTCTGCTGCCATATCAAGATGATAAATTAAATGTCATTAAAAAAAATGCATAGTAGTAGAAAAATATTTTTCTAAGAATAGTTTTAGAATTAATTCATGAACTCCCGTGAGTAGAACGGGTTAAATAGTTAGTACTGTTTTAAAATCCTCTCATGCAGAATACATACAAATTTTTTAAGGGTGTTGGTAAATGAGATCTCAAATTCCCCCCACTAATGTTAAATCTAAGGGTGTGGGAAACATTCGTGTTTGTCAAATATCTAGTTAAATTAATATTTTTAACTTCTTTATTCTATGTACTCTTTTGAAAGGAACTCTCTCTCTCTCTTTTGTTAACAAAATATTTCTCAAAATGCATACTTAATTTATAATCATACTAGCTGAAACGCCCGGCGTTGCCCGGGCCTATGATAATATTCTTAAATAAACCTTAAATTTGTATTATTTTATATCTACTGCGCATGCGTTGCTCAAATGATTTACCAAGCAGCTGTCAATTAAAAAACGCTCTAAAAATTAAAATTGTTAATTAATCATATTCGTTAGTTGCGGTCGGATTAAAAAAATAAATAAAATAGATATTTGGATTCGTCGTTAAAAAATACGCATAGGTATGTTAATTTAAAATCGATAAAAGCAATATTGAAAAATATATAACGTCCCTTAAAAATTCCTAGTGCACTTTGAAATGTGGACCTTGAATCGCTTTGGTCCGGAATTATAAGAAAATCACTCTTACTCTGATTAAATTTCTCATTCTCTTGTTTAAAAATACCGTTTATTGTATAGAATCTCACCACACTCAATTCCGGACACAGCTCGGATCACAATACACACACAAATCTAAACTAAAACTTATTAACAGCACATTCTCGAAGTAGAACTTCGAACCAAAACTAAAACCAAAAAGAATGTCCTTTTCACACAGCTTAGAAAATAACTACAAATTTAAAGGGCCGTGTCTTTTTCTCACAGCTTATATATTTCTAGTACAAACATTTTGATATATCTGCAATGTAGCGACATCTGTTGGTATAATTAAAATATACACTTTATCAAACATACCGCCCCTCTTGAAACCTCTGAGGGGGTTTCAAACTAAACCACTACAATTACAACCATTGCAAAGAATAAAAATTACAATATAACATAAATGAGTCACAGTTAGTTTAAATTTATACAGATATTTAACACAATTAATAAAGCAATATTACAATAATACACAATTTCTTAGTAAAAAAAATGAATTAATTTTCGAGAGGTAATACGGCAATTTTTGACACTGCTCTTTTGAATACTCCATTTGGGGTTTTTACACTTACGACTCTTACCTTATTGTCATTGCCACAAAATACCTCTACAATTTTTCCTAATAACCATTTACAAGCTGGAAGATCATCTTCCTTTATCACAACCATATCTCCAATTTTAAGGTTGTCTTTTGCTATCACCCACTTATTTCTCTGCTGTAATGTACTTAAATAACTATTTTTCCACTTTTTCCAGATGGTCTGAACCATTTTTGTTGTTTTCTGCCATAAGTTTAATCTGTTATTTTCAACATTACTCAAATTAGATTCAGCAATGGCATTAAGTGGGCGACCAATAAGAAAATGTCCAGGGGTCAAGACCTCCAAGTCATCAATATCTGAACTCAAGGGAGTAAGTGGGCGAGAATTCAAAATGCCTTCAATTTGGTTAATTATAGTTAACATTTCTTCATAGGTTAATTTAGAATTGCCCACTACACGTTTTAAGTGATACTTGAAGGACTTGACTCCTGACTCCCATAAACCTCCAAAATTAGGAGCTCTAGGGGGAATAAATTCCCATGCAATATTTTCAGACAACAAGCAATTAGCAAGTTTGTTGTCTTGTTTGTTTACCATATCTTGCAACTTTTTAAGCTCTAAATTAGTTTTTACAAAATTGCCAGCATTATCACTGAATATTTTTCGAGGTTTGCCTCGTCTGGCAAAAAACCTCTTTAAAGTGGCAATAAAGGCCTCCGATGTTAAATCACTAACTATTTCCAGATGTACTGCCTTAGTTACCATACAAATAAAAATACAAACATAAACTTTATGAAAAATACCTTTACGTTGACCTTTATATTTAATCAAAAATGGGCCACAGAAGTCAGTTCCTGTACAATTAAAAACAAAGTCTACATTCACTCTATCTTTAGGAAGCTCGCCCATAATTTGTTCTGATATTTTAGGTTTGGCCCTAAAGCATATAACACAGTTATGTACAATTTTTCTGCAAATAGCTCTACCGTTTAGAGGCCAAAATTCTCTACGAACACAATAAAGTAAATTTTGTGGTCCTATATGTAGATATTTTTTGTGATAACTTTCAATAATTAATTCTGTAAGTTTATGTTTAGAGGGCAGTACAATTGGATGTTTTTGAACATAACTTAACATGCTATTTTGGAGGCGACCTCCAACTCTGATTACATTATTTTTATCTACGAAAGGATTTAAAGAAATCAATCTACTATTTTTTGGTAATTCTTTACCCTTGGTTAACAATGTGAATTCAGAACTGAATTCTTTTTGTTGCACAGATCTTACCATATATTCCTCAGCTCTCTTCAGCTCAGCAGATGTTAACCTACCTGAACACCTTGCCTTTGGTTCCTTGAGATTCTGAATGAACCTGAAAACATAGCTAAGAATTCTAATTAGTTTAGCATAATTATTACTTAATTGCAGAAAATTGTCAATAAAAGGTGCACAGTCCGTAATTAATAATGAAGTTTCTGAAACAGTATTTTTAAGTTCACACGAATATAAGTCCTTATCACTTTGCTCCAGTTCAAAACTATTTGAAGAATACTCAGTTCGCTGGGTTAGGAAATGGGGACCATGCCACCATAAGTTTTCCTGAAAAAGTTTGTCGGGATCCACACCTCGAGACACGAGATCAGCAGGATTGTCAGCAGATGCCACATGACCCCAATGGTTAATGTCAGAAAGATTTTGAATTGAAGATACGCGCGATGCCACAAAAGTTTTTAAATCACATGGTTGTTTTCGAAGCCAGCACAACACAATAGTACTGTCTGAATAATAGTAGATAGCTTCTTTAGGAACCTTTAAGATTTTGGAAACCTTTACCATCAATTTTGTTAACAAAACTGCAGCACACAGTTCTAAACGTGGGATGGTAATTGTTTTGATCGGTGAAACTCGACCTTTACTGCAGAGCAACTGAGAAGTTTGTTCACCTGAAGAATTTGAAGAAACAACATACAAAACTACACCGTATGCTTTTTCAGACGCATCTGCAAATCCACAAATTTTAAATTGCACTGGATCGTTCGTAAAAATATATCGAATAACACTTACGTTGTTGATGGCCGTTAACGATTCTCGGAACTGCAACCAATCATCAAGTTCGGCTTTAGGTAGAGTATCATCCCAATCAATGTTTAGTCGCCACAGTCTTTGCAAGAAAATCTTTGCTCTCGTTAACACTGGACCTAGCAATCCTAATGGATCAAATATGCGAGCGATATTTGACAGAACACTTCTCTTAGTCACCTCAGTTTGATCACTGAACGATACACTAAAAGTAAACGTATCGTCATGGGCTTTCCAACAAAGTCCTAAGGCTTTAGTTTCACTCATTTTCTCAAAAGTGTAGTTCTCGGATTTACACACTGGCTCCATTAATTCTGGATGATTACTGAACCATTTGTGTAACTTCATATCGCAAGTACTTAATAATTGAATAAGTTCAGTTTGCAGTCTCTTAGCCGATTCTAAATCAGCTGCACCAGTCAATACGTCATCCATGTAGAAATCCGACTGCACCACAGCTGAAGCATACGGAAATTGGGATTCACCGTCTATACCAAGCTGTTTAAGACATCGCATAGCTAAATAAGGGGCACTAGTCATTCCATACGTAACCGTACACAGTCTGTAATGTTTCACCTCACCATTTACAGTATCTTTCCAAACTATGCGCTGTAAATCACGTTGACTCTTATCAATAAGTATCATGCGATACATCATTTTCACATCTGCCGTAAAGGCATAACGATGTGTACGAAATCTAAGTATTATGCTGAACAAGTCATCTTGAATGACACCTCCATTCAATTGTATAGAATTTAGAGATTCTCCGGAAGAAGTTACATGTGAGCCATTGAAGACAACTCTTAGTTTTGTGGAACTTTTATCTGGTCGATAGACACCATGGTGAGGAAGGTAATTTGCATGTATCGACTCATTTGGATCCTCTACTTCCTCCATATGGCCTAATTCTCTATACTCCGACATAAATGCACAATATAACTCTAAGAGATTTGGATTTTTAACTAGCCTATTCCAAAGTGAATTTAATCTATTTTGCGCAAATTGTTTTGATTCTCCCAATGAACTAGGATCCTTTTTCAAGGGCATTTGTACTATGAATTTGCCTGATATGTCTCTCTGATGTGTGTTTATAAAGTGGGTATCGCATGCCTTTTCTTCGGTATTTCTCAATGGTGCGGTATCCTCTACTTGTTCTATTTCCCAAAATTTTCTCATTTCGAAATTTAAATCTGTTTCATTAACTAACCCACAATGTACTTGCACCTGACCGCTACAGTCATTAACACTTCCACTCACTATGCAACCAAACACCGTATTTTGCAGTATTAATTTAGAATTTGGTACATTCATACGACCCACCTTTATCAGTTCCAGAAATACTTCCGCTCCTAGCAAAAGATGAATTTTTCCTGGCCTATTAAATTCAGGATCAGCCAGAATAATTGACTCTGGAATTTCTAGCTCTGAAATATTGATATATTTTGAGGGCATAATTTGCGAAATCTTTTCTATGATAAGAAAATCTAACTCCCGACTATAATCTCCCGAATTATTACTAATCAAAGCTGTGGTTTTATTTTTTACTGTCACTGAAGATCCACTTAAGCACGATACTGAAACATTATTTTTTTCTTTGCGAATTCCTAATCTTTCAACTAACTGCAAGGTTAAAAAATTGCTCATTGATCCATTGTCCAATAAGGCACGCACCGGAATTTTATTTCCGAATTTATCTCTCATATAAACAACCGCAGTGGAAAGAAGAACTGTTTTAACATTACTAGATCTCACATTCGCAGTACCAGCGAAATTCTGAATTTGGTTATTTATCTCAAAGGGTATCGCGTCAGCATTTAATGTTTGTCTACCTTCATTCGCTGCCAGTGAGTTTGGCGCTTCTTTATCGCTGGAATTTTTTGTGTTTCCCATTGCAGCGGAATTTCTCTCACGCCTATCAAAACAAAGAAGTACATTGTGCCTTTTATGACACTTGGCACACGAAAATGTCGAATTACATTTTTTGACGCAGTGGTATTCTGAAAGACAATTGAAACACAAATTATGTTTTTTAACAAATTCTACTCTGTCCTGTACATTAAATTTTTGGAATTTTGGACATTTAAAAACACTGTGATTTTCCTGGCTACATACAACACATTTGCGCATATTTTTCTCATTTAACCCAGTAACCATGGAAGTCACCTTTGAAAAGCTATGCCTTGTATGGCTTTCGTTTTGAAAATTTCGTTTTGTATTTACTTGTTTGGACGCACTTAGTGTACGCGCGTGGTCTCTCAAAAATTCTAGCAACTGAGTTAAACTTGGTAAATTATCCCGCTTAAGATGTCTTTCCCACCACATTTTTGTATTTGCATCTAATTTTTGAGCTAAAATGTAAGCAAACATGGTAGTAGAAAACCCCTCAACTTTTTGTTCTAAAATCTCTAATGACCTAGTGCACCCATTTGTAATGTCTATTAAATTTAATAATGCTGTTGGGGACTCATTCTGAATAACAGGAATATTTATAAAACGTTTTAAATGCGCGTAAACTTGTTCTCTCGAATTTGAATACCGTTCCTCTAAAAGCGACCATGCAACTTCATAATTAGCATCCACAATTGAAATGGATTGAATGATTCTAAAAGCATCTCCCTTTAATGAAGATTTTAAATATTGCAATTTCATTGCCCCTGATAAATTTGAGTTATCATGTACAGTGGCCTTAAATATATCTTTAAAAGAAAGCCACTCATGCAAATTTCCCGTAAATATCGGAAGAGTCAGCTTAGGCAATTTTATATTATTTTCAGCCTTTGACGCATTTTCCAAATTAACATTCTGAAATTTTGTTTTTGAAAGCTTTTTGCTGAGCTCAAATTCTAAATTCTCTAATGACTCATTTATTTCCTCGTTTTCTTTGATAAAATCATCAATTTCATCTTCTTTACATGCTTTATAAATCGCGTCAAATAATTCAGAAAAAGTTTGAACCAGCTTATTGTGTTTCTCCTTTATGAGAAGTAGTTCACTTGGCTCTAGTTCAGAACCTGACAATCTGTCTTTTAGTTTTGTCAAACTAGTTTTATTTGTTTTCTTTTTAGCTTTAAGCTCTTTCAACTCTTTCAAACTCATTTTGACAAAAAATATATAAATTAAATGGGTATACACTTACCCCTCTTGATTCTTTAAATAATCCATGAGCGAATAAAGAAAACACAAGCTCACAACACGCAGCTATGAATCACACTTATCCGTTTACGCACTTAAACGATGACATGTTGATCTTTATCACTTTTATAACGATCGCAGTAAATATTTATATCACTCTCCTGGTTTTTCTCTGGCAATGAAGACGGACCATAATATGAATCGCTTTGGTCCGGAATTATAAGAAAATCACTCTTACTCTGATTAAATTTCTCATTCTCTTGTTTAAAAATACCGTTTATTGTATAGAATCTCACCACACTCAATTCCGGACACAGCTCGGATCACAATACACACACAAATCTAAACTAAAACTTATTAACAGCACATTCTCGAAGTAGAACTTCGAACCAAAACTAAAACCAAAAAGAATGTCCTTTTCACACAGCTTAGAAAATAACTACAAATTTAAAGGGCCGTGTCTTTTTCTCACAGCTTATATATTTCTAGTACAAACATTTTGATATATCTGCAATGTAGCGACATCTGTTGGTATAATTAAAATATACACTTTATCAAACAGACCTGACGAACTATAAATTCTGGTAATCTCTTCTCCTCTTACAGAAGAAATTGAGAAATAATTTTCTTTGCGGCCCGATTAAAATGTATGCTTTTTCCTTCTGCAAACCGCTAAGCCTCGATTTTATGTCAAGGTGAAAGTTTTGATTGGACAGTTGCGCGCGACCCTCCCATCAGGGTCTAATTCTAGTCAGCTTGTGGCTTTCAAGAAAGAAATACTTTTTTTAATTGGGCCGCTTGATGATTTTTTAACTAATATCCCAGCTAATTATTAGAAATTAAAAAAAATATTCTAATGTGGGTTTTAAACAGCTAAACTCTATTCTTTGTAATTCTTATATCCGATATATACATACGAATACGGCTGGAGCAAAAGGGCACGTGCGCCCTCTGGAAGTTTTCAGAAGGAGCGTTGAAATGCAAAAAATGAAAATACAAAATAAATAATGGGAGGTTTGTCCTTTCATATTTCCATTGGCTTCTGCAGCCCCGATGAGCAACTGAAAATTTAAAAAGTCGGCATTTAGGACGCATCTTTAATTAAGTAAAATTGATTGCTAATATTATTTCATTGTAGTTTCGGATTCCCCCTCCCCCCCACACAAAAGAAACGGGTTTAACATTTCAATTTTGAAAATTACTTTTAAATAATGAAAAGGCTCAATTATTTAAAACCTTAATTAGAATGTTGGTATTTTAATAGGATTTACATCAGTTTACATAAGTTCAAACAGCAAAAAACAACAACAATAGCAACAAGAAATAAAAAAATTCTTTTTAAATGTAGAAAACATTATCTTCATCAATATTTATACCCAACACAAAATTATATTTTACATTTTTATATAAAATTTAAGCATTACACTATTTGCAGATATATTTATTTATGATTTTTTAGGATTTCTCAAGTAACTCATTTTCATCTATTTAAAAATGAGGCTTTCTTTGAGCAAATCTTGCATCATAATCATGAAATGAATTTCATCTCAAAATTCATCAAAATTTCAAATGTTATAGTTTAGATATTTTAATTAAAATGATATATTGAAAATTATTTTTGTGTGTCATATATATATCAATACACGATTTAATTATAGTCGATTGGTGATATTATTACATTTTTATGTTTTTAGTACCCGTAAAGCAGGTTTAAAATTTCAATTTTTGCTATTTGTAAAAGATGTATTATTATTAGATACGGAAACAACTCGCGGTTTGGTCATTATAGAAGGTTGAATTAGAATGGTATAGTTCATGGGATTTATATCATGATTTCTCATCAAAGTTAGCTATGGGGATTGTAAATCATCAATATTATTCATGATAATATCAGGGTGATGCCGTAATATTTCTTCGCACAAGTACGCTGTTCATCATGTGCGAAAATAAGAAGGAAATAAGTTGATAAGATTAAAAAACAATAAATATTCTCCACATGCTTCTTCCTTGACAGGGTCTATCAAGCAACTTCGAGTACCCTTCAAACAATATTAGTTCAATAGCGGGTGAATTATATGTCAATTAAAGCTATTACAAAGAAACAAAAAAAAAACAGGAGAGGCAGAAGTTCTAGATTTCCTAATTAGCCGACCACACACGTATCGAATGAGGAAAGTTTGCCTCTTTCTGGGGCAATCATGCGTATTAAATGGAAAATTATGTTTTGTGACAGTTTCAATTAAAAACCACTCACACACATAATAGAAAGGGAATAGTGAACGAGTTTTTTTAAGGTGGGGCATCGGTACCGGAAAAGGTAGAAACAAAAGCTTCTGTAGAATGTGGTCTATTGTTTTCGTTAGATTAAAGGAATGGTAAATTTTGAAAAGATCTCATCCCATAACAGCTAAAAACTGCTTTCTTTTCTTTCCTGTGTAATTTGGCACCAAAATGGACATTCTACTGATGTTGAGAGAGAAACGCTCGCATGTTGTTTATTTCAGACGATTAAGGGTATGTACTCAAAAAAAATATTTTTCCACCCTCAACAGCTCGGAATTTTCTGATACATTTTCAGACTCATTTTTAAAAGTAAAAACGTGAAACTTGCTGACGTGATTTTTTGAAGAGATGTGTAAGTGGCCGTGTATTTTCATTTTTGCTCAATTAATTAGAACTGGATTTATAAACAATTATTTTCTCTGTATGGCCATTTTTTTTTTTCGTTCCCAGCTCTCGTTTAGGGAAATTTGGTTTAAAATGCCCACTTTGACAGAGTGTTCTGCAATGTTTTCTGCCTTTGTCAAAAGGTCGACAAGCACGACACATTATATAGTTTCTGAATAAGAGAATTTACCAATTCGATGCGTTTCAGAACAAAAATGAATTTCAGAATGAATCAGAAAATAAGTAGTTTGGATTTGAGCACACCCTTAATAAAAGTTTCAAAATACTTTTTAGCTCACAGGCTATCAAAGCCTGAGAGCTAATGTGCCCGCAGGTTCTGTATGTACGTACGTATGTATGTATGTATGTACGTACGAACGTACGTAACGCGATAACTCTTGATAGAAATCCGATTTGCTTCAAATTTTATTTCTAGGTTCATTCTCATAAGGTGCTTCCCTGATTAGTTTTGGGGTGTTTATTGGTTAAGTATAAAGGGGGCTAATCCCCCCCCCCCCCCATTAACTTAGACAACTGGGTTTTTCATGCAGAATTATCAGATTTGCTTAAATTTTGGTATACTAGTTAATTCTGATAAGGCGCTTCCCTGATTAGATTTGGAGGTTCATTGTTTTAGTATAAAGGGGGGATGGGGAGGTAATACCCCCTTAATTTAGATAAATGGGTTTTCTTATCCGATTTGCTTCACATTTTGTATACCGCTTTATTATGATAAGGCGCTTCCATGATTAAATTGGCTGGTTCATTGGTTAAGTATAAAGGAGGGATCGGGGGGGGGGGACAATACCCCTTTAATTTAGATAAATAGGATTTTCTATCCGATTTGCTTCAAATTTGGTATACTGGTTTATTCTGATAAGGCGCTTCCCTGATGAGATTTGGAGGCTCATTGGTTAAGTATAAAGATGTGAAACGGGGGGGGGGGGGGCTAATCCCCACCCACTTAATTTCTCTTTCGAAAGGCATTATTCTTTGAAGTAAGAATATAATATACAGTTTGTGTGAATAGACAGTGAGCTCAATGCCATCAGTTTAACTGGGAACTTTTCTTTTTTATTTAGCTCACTCACGGACTACCGAAGCCTAAGAGCTAATGTGCCTGCAGGTTCTGTATGTACGTACGTATGTATGTATGCACGCAACGCGGTAACTGTTGATAAAAATATCCGATTTGCTTCAGATTTTGTAAATAGGTTCATTCTGATAAGGTGCTTCCCTGATTAGTTTTGGGGGTTCACTGGTTAAGTACAAATGGGGAAGACGGGAGGTTAATCCCCTTAATTTAGATAAATGGGTTTTTCATGCAGAATTATCCGATTTGCTTCAAATTTGGCATACCGGTTTATTCTGATAAGGCCTGATTAGATTTGGAGGTTCATTGGTTAAGTATAAAGGAGGGAAATGGAGTGTCTAACCTTCGCCCCCCTTAATTTAGCTATTTTTTTGTCGATTTCTTTATTTTTCGAGGGGCATTATTCTTTGAAATAATAGCATAATATACAATTAGTGTGAATAGCCTGTGAGCTCAATGCCATCAGTTTAACTGGGTACTTTTATTATTATTATTATTATTATTTTAATTTCTTGGTCAGTTTTCTTCCGCCCCAGGGAACTTTGAATTTTCATAGAGGAGGTCTTTGTTTGCAAATTTTAAATAGCTTCCCTTATATTATTTATTCTTACAGAGCGGAATTTTTTTTATTATGGATCCAGAAAGCAAATCGGAAGGAACTTAATTTAACACTTCTTTATTAACACTAGGTAATTGAACCTGGCTTTATCGGTTCTGAAAACCATTTTTTTTCTTTCTTTTCTGTTTTAGTCGCATATACCAGAAGTTAATAGCCAAAGATATACAGCAGTCTTTTTGATTCTAAAAATGTTAGTAGTTTAAAAATGACAGTTGGTAATTTTTCGTAATCGCCTGTGATAGAAGTGATAGATTTGAAAAAAAAAAAAAAAATCTTACTTGAAAATTATTTTTAAAACCATAAAAAATCAGTCAATTGCGACACAGTTTTGAAAGAAATTGCATGTGAAAGAATCTTTTTCTTCCTATTCAACGATGTAAACATTGAAAATACGTGACGTTTCGCTTCGCAGTTAAAAAAATCACAGTAAAAGCAAAATTTAATCCTCAGCTGTTTCCAACATCAAAATGACGTCAGAGTTATTCGCGTACATACGAGGTATATCCACAAAGTAAGTTCCTTTTCTATTTCTATCCACAGCAGCGCTGCGGTCGCAGTTCCGAGCATGCGCAGCAGTTATTCTGACTACAGGAGAAGAAATGTACGCATTTTCAGATCGCTGCTGCCGACGTGTTATTTATAGTGCTTCTTTAGATTGTCATCCTTAATTGAAAATGTTGCCGCTTGTGAAATGAGATCTGTGATTCGTTTTCTGAATGCAAAGAAAGTTAAACCAAGTGAAATTTATCGGCAAATCTGCGAGGTTTACGGATAAAATGCTGAGTGATTCAATGGTTAGAAGATGGGTCAGACAGTTTAATGAAGGGCGTGATCAAGTGCACGATGAAGAACGAAGTGGACGCCCGTCTTTGGTTACTGATGAACTGGTTCACGCAAATGAAGAGAAGATTAAGCAAAACTGTAAGTTTACAATTAGTGCTCTTGTTATGAAATTTCCGAAAATCTCACGATTACTAATTCATGAAATTGTTACTGAAAAACTGAAATTTCGAAAACTTTGCTCACGTTGGGTACACAAAATTCTTACTGAACAACACCAAAAACAACGGATGGGCAGTGCTCTTCAGTTTTTGACCATCTCTTCTTACACCAATCTTCCCCTGGTGGTCAACACTTCACCGATGATGACGAGCTGAAAGAACATGTAACCACATGGTTAAAAACACAGACAGCAACCTTCTATGAAGAAGGGATACAAAACCTTGTGGCACGCTACGACAAGTGCCTACAAAATTTCGGAAGCTATGTAGAAAAGTGGTTTCACAGTTGCTGATTTTTGTACAATAAATGTTTTTTTTTTTTTTGTATCCGTACACGTTTTTTTTTATATAACCAAACGGAACTTACTTTGTGGATATACCTCGTATTTGCCCCTTATAATATAAATTTTGCATTAAAATGATTAATATTTCGCATTTCTAGGTAGGTACTTTTAAAACATATCTTATGTAAGTTTACCCTTTTTTATCGACTTCTTGAGCATACATTTGGAAATCACAGTGTAATCCAAAATGCTTCTAGGATTTCACCTAGCTTGTTAAGCTATAGTCCTGCGAGTAACAAAAAATGTTGACGAGTTGATGGAGATGGAGATGTAAACTGTTTACAACTGACAAAGACACTTGTCGGCGTTTTAAAATAGACCGCATTCACACGTACGACTTTTCAAATTAGAGACAGATACTAATGGAAAGCCATCTCCTGTCTCTTTTACAAAAGTTGGCCCTATATAAAAGAGAGAAAAATAATAACGAGCATCGCTCTTTACTCGACAAAATCGCGAAATTTTTAAAGCGCTTTCCACAAACATTAAGTCATTTGTAAAGTACTTTGGACGTTAATAACGCTGCTGCAGTGCGGCAGTAGTTTTTTTCAATTTTGAATCTGTTGTGACAGCTAACGTCTGCTCCCGAATTATTAAAGGATGGCTTGTATTCCCCTTTGACCCGTTGCCAACGTGCGCGTGAGTAATCGTCGGAGTTTCCGTGTGATGAGAGAGAGGCTTACGAATTTTATTACAGTCAAACTCTCTTATAGCCAGCTCATATATGTAACAAGAATTTAGTATAAACGGGTAAACAGAAAAGAAACGGTTGGGGAGATACAAAAATGCATTGTATAAAACTCTGATATATCGAGAAAACTCAGATATAACCAAAGGCGTATACACAGAAATTATGAGGCCAGTACAGGTATGCTTACAGATTATATTTACGAAATCCCTGCACGCCCTGTATGCATTACTCAAATAGAAAACAGATGTTCATGCGCTCTTTTCAGTTTCAGGCTGTTCTCAAATCCAAAACGGCAATTTTATGACATAAGTTTTAATTTATTTTTGTTCGGAAATGCATAAAGGTAGCAGACGTCGTTGTTCAGAAACTATGGAGTACAGCTGTTTTTTCCGTTTTTTAGCAAATGCAAAAGATCTTTCATAAAATACTGTCAAAGTGGGCGTTTTAAACCTAATTTCCAAGCGAAAGAAGAATAACCCCTCAAGAAAAGGCGAAAACGTGTTTGTTACGGGATCAAAATCGCTTATAACTCAATAGGTAATTTATGAACAAAAAATGGAAAAGACAGCTCGATTCAAAATCGCTTCCATGGTCAGGCTTTCCAATTTTATATCTTTCCGTTAAAAAATTAATTTGTAAATGTGGCAAAACGCTTTGCGCTTGTTGAGCAGAGCAGTTAAGCCTTAAGATACAGCACAACTATCCCCTTTGTCTTGTATCCAGGTCCTGACTTAAACTATCTAGGGCTAGGGCCGGCGCAATAATCGGGCAAAAGGGGCTGCTACCCAGAGATCCGCTCCATTTGGAGTCTTGTAGGTGCTTCGAGCGTCTCTATACACAATTCGAATTGATGTTACCCTGTGTAAAATAATGATGCTATTGGCCTCAATTTTTCTTGTAAGGTGTCTCGAGCGTCTCTACACAATTCGAATTGATGTTACCCTGTGTAAAACAATGATGCTATTGGTCTCAATTTTTCTTGTAAGATGCCCCGAACGTCTCTACACAATTCGAATTGATGTTACCCTGTGTAAAATAATGATGCTATATGTCTCAACTTTTCTTGTAAGGTGCCATGAGCGTCTCTACACAATTCGAATTGATGTTATCCTGTGTAGTGATACTATTGGTCTAAATTTTTCTTGTAAGGTGCCCTGAGCGTCTCTACACAATTCGAATTGAGGTTACCCTGGGTAAAATAATGATACTATTGGTCTGAATTTGTCTTCTATGGGACCCCAAGCGTCTCTACACAATTCAAATTAATGTTACTCTGCGTAAAATAATGATGCTCTAAATTTGTCTTCAAATGTCTTTTCGCGAAAAAAAGTTAGTATTAACTTTATTTCTTACAGCCAAAATTTATATAGTTGTCGGGGAATGTATAGATGTGAGGATCGCGAAAGTAGACCTAAACGCGAAAAATAAATATATAAAATATTCTATTGGATAGAAGATTTTTAGACTTTAAAAATAATCATACACATTAAAAAAATTTGCATGTTATTTTTCATACATTTTATACTTTATATTATAAATTATTCTATGATATAGACAATTTTAAAAAATGATTTTTATTAGTCGAATATTGCAGTCAGAAACACTGGGCCTCCCTAAGTGATTTACCAGAGTCCAGCGCGGCATTGCGCCGGCCCTGTCTAGGGCAATGGGGCGATCATAATCTGGGGAGCACCCCTTTTATCTTGAAACTGTTTGTGAATCATGCTGAAACGACTAGTAATAAACTTCATACCTTTTGTATGCATACATAAATTTCGTAACAAGTGTCATTCACATCTCTGTACGGAGTATCGCAAGAAAGGTGTGGTCACAAATTTAAGAGATGGACATATTTTTCCTCTTTTTTTATTATAGGCATTTACCGTGTGTAATACACAGATCGTGGTTATTGGTCATAATATCATAAAATTTATACCACAGTATAAAATTTAATCTTTGTACTGCATCAACATGCATTTGGGTGATTTCATAATATGGAAAGGTAAGTTCTTTTCCGGGCTAATAGCAACAAATACTAATAGCAACAAATTTCAACACTTGTTATGTAGTTACTGCATTCCTCATGCACTAGAAGTACTTTTGCATAAAAGTTTATGATATTGCATAATCTAGACCGCCTACCTAAATCTTCAAAAATGTAAGAATTTCGATCACTTTTGGCAACTTTTTACTATTTGGCATCCTATTAACGAAAATTCTGATTACGCCCATGGACAGCCCCCCTAAATGGGGAAGGGCTGGATAATGCCCCCAGCATTAGCCAGGGCTTGCCTGTACCTCCTTTTCCTCCATCCTCCTGTGCCCTTCTCTTGGATATAATGAGCAAAATTTTTGAAAACTTTTTAAAAAAATGTCATTTTCTTAATTTTCTCAAGTAAAATGTGTTAATTCATGTGTTTTCTGTACTTCTAATGAAATATCTTGAAGAAACTGTAACTTAGCTCCTTTCACACAAAACAAACAGCCAATAGTGCTTTCCCCTTTCTGAGTTCTTTGAATCAATTGGAAGAAAAATAAATAAATAATACAAATGTGGAAAATATCTGGTGCTTTTACACCAACTCCACTGTCGCCAAGCGTAATATAGTTAACGACAGATGAAACAACTGAAAGGAATTGCCATTTTTGCTGCGAAAGTGATCTTTTAAAAAATATTGGAAGTACCCTGTAGGTTTTGAGAGTAAAACCTATACGGTACTTCCGGTTGACCTAGAAACTTGAAATTTGGCACGAAGGAAGGTCTTATAGTACATGCAAAGGAAAAAATCCGAAAATCATTAACTTATAAATCTATGTCGATTTATTGCGTGACAAACTCATGAATTTCCATAACTTTTACTAAAGCCAAATTAACTCATAGAAGAAACGGAATGTTTTGTAGCGGTAATTTTCATAACGGTACATAACCCTCAGGATGCATGTCCTACTCGCACTTGTACTGCTTTTTTTTAGGTGCGTCCGTAATTACATAAATACGTAGCACCTATAGTCGTCATTCGGTCCGTCTGCCCGCATATAACAGAGCAAAAACTACCCAAACGAATGGTATGAAATTTTACACATATAATTGTTGTAAAATTTTGTCGAGTCATTTTAAATTTTATGAAAATCGGATGAGTAGTTTAATTACAGGGACAGTCAAAAGTTTTCCGTTACATTAGGGATGCACAACCTGTGGCCCGCGATGCGTTGACGTGTGGCCCGCGAATTCGTCAATTTATATCTGTATAAAATTGCAATTATTATCCATTGTTCGCAGGAAAAAAATCGTGAATTTCGCCGATTTGCCGTGGGAAAATTGAAAATTTTGTCAGTCGTTAAGAATCGCAAATTTCGTAGATCGGACTCGAAAAAAATGCTATTTCGTTGATCGAGCTCGGAAAAAATGCTATTTCGTTGATCGAGCTCGGAAAAAATGCGAATTTTGTTGGTCGGGTGCTGAAAAATAGCGAAATTTGTCGATGAGGCTTAGAAAAATTGCAAATTTCGTTGATCGGACGCGGAAAAATTGCGATTTTCGTCAATCAGGCGCGGGAAAATAACAAATTTCGTTATCGGGCACGGAAAAATCGCGAATTTTGTCGATGAGCGCGGAAAAAAAAATCACAAATTTCGCCGATCGGGCACGGAAAAACATCAAATTTTGTCGATCGGACTCGAAAAAATCACGAATTTTGTTGGTCGCACACGGAAAAATCGCGAATTTTGTTGATCAGATGCATTTCTTTGATCGGGCACGGAAAAATCGTCAGTTTTGTTGATAATGTGCGGAAAAATTACGAATTTTGTCGATCGGCTACGGAAAAAATCATCTACTTCGTTTGTTTCTCGCGAGAAAAAAATCGCGAATTTCGTTGATTCACTGTAAAAAAAAAAACGGACTAAAAAACGGAGATTCTACTTGCAAGCTAGACGCCAGTACTATTTCCGTTTTTTACGGAAATTTTTCCCCATAAATTACAGAAAAATTTCCGTTTTTAATCAGAAAAACGGAAAATTTTCTGTAATTTATGGGGAAATTTTTCCGTAAAAATGCGGAAATAGTACGGGCGTCTAGATTGCCAGTAGAATCTTTGTTTTTTAGTCCGCTTTTTTTACAGTGTTGGGCGCGGAAAAATCGCAAGTTCCGTCAATCAGGCGCAGAGAAATAGCAAATTTTGTCGATGGGGCTCGGCAAAATCGCAAAAATCGTTCATTGGGCACACAAAAATCGCGAATTTTGTTGATCAGGTGCAGGAAAATAGCAAATTACGTTATCGGGCACGGAAAAACCGCGAATTTTGTCGATAAGACGCGGAAAAAAAATCACAAATTTCGCCTATCGGGCACGGATACATTGCGAATTTTATCGATCAGGCTCGGAAAAATCCTGAATTTCGTTTGTCGGACATGGAAAAATCACTAATTTTGTCGATCAGGCGCGGAAAAACTGCAAATTTCGTTAATCGGGCACGGAGAAATCGCCAGTTTTGTTGATAATGTGCGGAAAAATTACAAATTTTGTTGATCGGCAACGGAAAAATCATCTACATCGTGTGTTTCTCGCGAGAAAAAAATCGCAAATTTCGTTGATTGGGCTCAGTAAAATCGCAAGTTTCATCGATAAGGCGCCGAAAAATAACAAATTTCGTCCATCGAGCACGGAAATATCGCGAGTTTTGCAAGCGAAAGCTGGGTTCCCGGGCGGTCATCCCCATCCCTGATTGGTGTCCGACAAATCGCGAATTTTGTTCGTCGAAAACGAAGATATCGCGAATTTTGTCGATGATGCGCGAAAAAATTGAAAATTTCGTTGATCGGCTGCGGAATAACGTGAGTTTCATTAATTTATCGTGGGAAAAAAACGCGAATTTCGTCAATTTGCCGCGAGAATTAATTGAAAATTTCGTCAGAATCAGTTAAGAAGCGCGCATTGCGTTGATAGGGCTCTGAAAAATCGCGAATTTAGTTGGCCGGCCACGAAAATATCGCGAATTTTGTCGATCTCGTGTGGGAAAATCGCAAATTTCGTCCATCGACTTGGATAAATAGCAAATTTCGTCGATTCGGCGCGGAAAAATAGCGAATGTTGTTGATCACGCACGGATAAATAGCGAATTTCGTCGATCAGGCGCACATAAATCGCGAATTTCGTCGACCAGGCGTGGAAAATCGCGAATATTCTTGATCGGTTTCGGAAAAATAGCAAATTTTGTCGATCGGCTTCGGGAAAATCTCGAATTTTGTCCATTGGCTTCGGAAAAGTTGCGAATTTTGTCGATCAGTCGCAGAAAAATCGCAAATTTCGTTGATCTGGCGCGAAAAAAATCCAAATTTCATTGATCAGGCGCAGTAAAATCTCAAATTTCGTTGATCGACTCCTCCTCTCCCCTTCGTTCATAAAGTTCACATTTTTTTCGTTACTAGCCACTTCCTTGCGTATATTTGTTTTTTAGCACTTTTAATAAAACAAAATTTACTCTCCCGAATAAAGTCAAGGAATATTATCACTTCTTGAAAATACTCCTTGCTATATCTGTTATATGTACAAACGTAAACACTCACTGTTGATATACCCTTACCAACTGAATTGGATACGTTGACTGGTTAGGGGAACCTAGATGGGTAAAACTCCCCCCCCCCCCCCATTTGAAACCATATTTTTGGTCTGATTATAGGCCACAGATCACTTCTTCGAAATAGAATCCTCTTCGTGTTACTCATGTGGCCCTCGACAACCCAGACATTTTTGTAAGTGGCCCTTCTCTTAAAAAGGTTGTGCACCCCTACGTTACATTATGGCCAACGAGAAAAAATTATTTCAAGTGCATTTTAATGATGTTACAGCCTTTCGAACAGAATGAAATAGATATGCATTTATGAAGTGCACAAAAATATACATTCAGTAGAATATGCGGTGCAAAAAATATTTATAAAACTAGTTATAGTACGAACGCACCTCATTTGCCACGTTTGACGGGGAATTTCCTACTTCTTCTTTTTTCTTCCAATTATGAATGTGTTGTGACAGCGATAAAGTCTTCTACCGAATTAGTAAAGGATGGCTTGTGTTCCTCCTTAACCCGTTGCCAAACTTGCGCATGAGTAATATTTGGAGCTTTTGTGTAGCAGGAGTGGTTGGTGTATGAATTTTATTACTTCAAATTCTTTTGTTTGCCGGTGTAATTTGCGTTGCATCAGAGACTATGCGGCGTGGTACAGAGATATAAACATGTCAAATTCAGAATACTTATGGAGGGTGACAAAGAAAGGACTGCAGTAAAAATTTACAAGAAAGAAACGCGAGTCTTGCACTAACTTCTAAAATTATACACTTCTTTCTGTTTTGAATTATGTAAAAATCATTCATCGCGCTTTACAAAGACATTTCATCCTGTAAGTATTTTTTGGGGTAAAAAGAAAATGTTTTTTATATTTAATGCGAATCATATTGAGTCATTAAAATCATTTAAATTTGCATAAAATTTATATTTAATGCAAAGGATAATGCATTCATTTTGTGTATATGATATATTTAGCAATTAATTTTTATTTTAAAAGATTACATTATGTACAATTAAACAGGTAAATGGATTAATAGTAACCACAGCATTTTATTTCCTCTAGAGTCTCAGGACTCTTAAAGCTTCAAATTTTTTGAAATTTTAATTTTTTTAGATGTTAAACTCCTATCTTTTCTGAACATTTTGAGATTCCTATTAGAACAGAAGTTATGGCTTTTAGAATTATACCCACTCAATAGCTGAAGCGGCGTTTCCGAAACTTTAAAGTCATTTTTCTCCAAATGAAAAGTTTTGGGGTATAATGCGCAGGATATCTCAAAAACTTATGAATATTTTTTCATGAAATTTTTAAAACATACGTTTCATGTTAGTCTGTATAAACTGAACCTAAAATTTCATTTTTATTGTTCAGAAAAAAAAATATTTTTAGGTGATTATACAGTTGAAATTTTCAAAAATTTGTATTAGCTAAATACAACTTTGTACTAAAAATATAAAAAATGCTTTAAATACAAATTTATTTAGGTTAAAGATAATTATTACAATCTGAAGTATAATTAGGCGCAAAAAATTTCATTCTAGTTCCAAAATTTATTTTGTAATCCTGCGCGTAAGCTGTTATACCAAATTTCTGCTCGACAAATGTCTGGTAGTTTGGAGCCCGCTCTAAATACTAATTCTGCATCTTAATGTTTTTTAAATACATGAAATGAAAGAATATACTTATATCTTTCATCCCAATAAAAATTGTATTTTTAAATCATATACATCTTAAGATATTAAATGTTGAAAATGGTATTTTTTTCCATTTTTTCCAATTTGGGTAGTCCTGAGAATCCTTAAAATAAATACCTATAACACCCCCCCCCTTTTTTTTTCCTCGTGAAGAAGTATGTTAATGCATGCATGTGTAATTGGCTCGACTGTGGTATGAAATTAAGGAAGCAATAACTACAGGTCATATCTGCGCCCTAAATATTAATTACAGCTTATTGATCTAGAGAAAACTTGATCCCAGCAGATTTTACCGTATCCTAACATGAGTATTCAGTTTAAACATTCCTACCCCACCCCCTTTCAACAAAAGAAAAATGTCAACCCGAACCTGAGAAAGTAATCTTTGTCAACTAGCAACGCGATCCGAATTTCATACACTTCAACGTAAAACTAACCCGAACTCTAAATATTTAAAACCGAGTCAGACTCGAAATTTGAAATTTAAAAAAATAATAATAATAAAGTCACAGTGTAAATGAAATTGTTGGGAAAAAAGTCTAGAATTATATCTCTCTATTATAAATTTTATCTTGGGTACACTCGGTTGCAGCTCACAAGAAACAAAACCCAATTCGAAACCAAAAAAAGTAAACCTTTCACCAGCAAATTAAATAAATAAATTAGACCCAACTTGACCAGATGCAAGATTATAAGAGACTTCTAATTTCTGATGTCAACTTTTCCATTTTCAAAGTGGAAGAAAAAAGAATAAATAGATAAATAAGTAAACAAATAAATAAATTGAGTCAACCTGACCTGATGCAAGATTATAAGGGAAATCTAATTTCTGATATTATCTTTTCCATTTTCAAAGTGAAAAAAAAAGAATGAATAAATAAACAAATAAGTAAATAAATAAACAAATAAATAAATTAGAGTCAACCTGACCTAACGCAAGATTATAAGAGAAATGTAATTTCTGATGCCATCTTTTCCATTTTCAAAGTGGGGAAAAAAAGAATAAATAAATAAACAAATAAATAAATTAGAGTCAACCTAACCTTATTGATGCAAAATTGTAAGAGAAATATAATTTCTGATGATATCTTTTTATTTTCAAAGTGAGAGAAAAAAAAAGAATAATGTTTACCAGGCAAATTTAAGAAAATGGTGAAAAACGAAAATTGTAGATTTTATTTATAGGTTTCCTATCTTTTTTTGCAAATTACTAATGACAACACAGTAATTGCGGTAATAGTAATATGTGCATTATTATGCTACGTTCAATAGAGTGTAACATATTCTATATTTGGATACAGCCGCTCATCTCTTTGCTTCCTTTTCGGAACAGCGGATTTCGAACTTATTCTATGGACGATCACTTTTAGAATTTTCATGCTATGTTTTTAAGACATTGAAGAAAGTTGCTCTATACATTTAGAAAATGCATTATGCATATTATATTTTGATTGCATTCGCGCATGCGCAGTGAAAAATCCTTTAGTAAGCCTGCTCATTTTTCATCAGATATTTATTATATTTTAATTCTGATTACAGGGTATTGTGTACAGTGTTGTTTGTCATGGTTCTTGAAAAGAAAATTCTTTTATATTAAGAACTCTGCAAATTATAAGCAAAACACTTGGGAGAAATTGGGATTGTTTTCATAAAAACCTTAATTTTTCCACGAGTATCCGTGCTATCCACATAAAAGTGAACACATTTTATTACAAGATGCCTCCTAATCATGTGCTAAAGTTTCAACGCTTTTGCAACATTAGTTTTTACAGGGTTATCCAAAATATATTCGTTCTTTTTCAATTTATTGACGGTCCCCTATCGGAATCTTCGCGTAAATATATGACGTCTACTATGCAGTTTACACGCCTAAAGTTTCAGGATAATTCCTAATGTATTTTTTCTAGATATTTAACAAAACGTCTAAAATCGCACGTGACCGCTCAGCGCTCATCATTGGCAATATAGTGTATACTGATACTGAATATATGTGAAACGATAATATTTAGATAGGTGGACTATTTTTACTAGATGAGTGAAATGTATAAATTGAAATTAATTCCAATATAATGACAATGTCTCAGTGATGTTTAGCAATGTTGATATCATTTTGTAAATATTTCTAATATGACTCGAATATCTACTCAATATTGCTATTACATTGAAAAGCTGAAAATACAGTCGTGGCCAAAAGTTTAGGACCACCGTGCAGAAACTAGTGTTTTTACAATTGAAACCACCGACAACGTCATAAATCAAATCGATTGCGTTAGATGGTGTCATTCCGACTGGCAGTAGAGTACTGTATTCACTTTTCGTTTGATCTTTGAGTAATAAACGTCGCAGATGCAATTGTTGCTTGTTTTACAAGTTTTGAAAACCTATGAAAATAGGTCAAAAATCGTCAGTTTCTGAAGCTCAGCGTGCACAAATTGTTATTCTTCACAATGAAGGATATTCTGAACGATTAATTGGTGAACTAGTAAGACGTAGTAAGAATGAATTTAAAGAAACAGGGACTTATGTTGATGCCAAAAGGTGTGGTCGAGCTCGTAAAACCATACCTAGGGGTGAACACTTCATTAGGAGAATAGCAGTTCGTTCTTCAATGAGTTCTGCAAGCAAGATACGGCCAGTACTGCTTGCAAAAGGTGCGGATGTCAGTCGTAGAACAGTAAGTCGGCGTTTGTTCGACGACTTTCATTTAAAATCCCATGAACCTGCGAAAAAAATACCAGGTTAACAGCGGCCATGACAGCTAAGCGCTTGGACTTTGCCAAGAAACATGCCAAATGGACAATTCGTCAGTGGCAACGGGTTTTTTTCGGACGAATCTATCATAGAGCAGTTCTCTACACGCAAGTACTATGTCCATAGACCTAATGGAAAGCGATTCGATGAACGTTACACTTTACAAACTGTTAAACACTCTCCAAGTGTCATGATTTGGGGTGGAATGGCAGTGAACGGAACGGCTGCATTGTTCTTCCTACCTCCAGGAACGACTATGAATGGCAAAAAATAGGTGGATTTGTTGAAGGAGAAGTTAGAATTACACATGGCCGTTCATAAATGCACAATTTTTATGCATGATGGTGCACCATGTCATCGCTCTAAAATTGTTACTCAGTTCTTGAAGACGAAGAAAATTCAAATCCTTGACTGGCCTGGAAACAGTCCCGATTTGAATCCAATTGAAAACTTACGGACTCTCTTAAAGCACAAGGTCTCTGAGAAATAGCCAACAAGTGCTAAAGAACTGGAAAAAGCAATTAAGGAAGTTTGGGTGAATGAATTATCAGCTGCATACTGCCGAAGTTTGGTAGAGAGCATGCCAAAACGTTTGCAGGCCGTAATAAAAGCTAACGGCGGACCAACAAAATATTTTTCTGTAAAATTTGTGTTTAATGCATGCGATTTATATGCGTAGAAATGTAATATTCATGTATTAAACAGAGTTTATAATTTTACTAATGAGTAAGTATTCAATTTACTGTCTGGATCTTAATTTTCAGTGGTGGTCCTAAACTTATGGCCACGAATGTATATCCAATGTAAGGTGAATGCAATAACAGCGCAAGATTGAGTATTATTGGTTTGTTCTTGTGGTAAGTACCGAGTTCAGCTTACGTTTCTTTACTGGTCTATCCAACTTATATAAGAACAGAAGTTATTCAAAGATCATTAAGTCATTTAACCCTTACGAATAATTATATCAGTTCATTTCTGTTGTTCGTTCTCAGAAAAGAACTATAAATTACTTTTATACTTAATTAAAAGTTCATTAAAGTAACTGCAGATCACTCAAACCTCATCCAGCGGCCTATTTGGCAACTCAAAAAACAGATAACGTCAAACAAACATAAAAAAGGTACTCTTTGAGGGGAAAAAAAATCTCAGTTACCGATATTTATGACAACTGACATCGGTTGCGATTTCTCCTAACACACCACAGATGCTTTATTTTATGACGAGCTCCGAAACTTAATGACGCAGAACACCATGAGCTCTTTTGACTTCTGTTTTGACAGCCCGAGCAAGCATAAAGATGAATTTTGGGACTTCCTTGACCAGCTGCCAAGGTTTTCGCCTCACGCGGGCAACTGTTACTTTTTAGAAGCACTTTAAAGTATTTCTCTCATATGCTCCTGCCAAGATTCATTGCTATTGCGAGAAAGATTTATCCATCCAAAATGACTGCAAATTGCGTTCATAATTTCATGCTTTACAGTCCGTAAATTTGTAAAGACTGTAATTCTTCCATACGCGTTCTAAAAGTTAATTTCGCAACCATAACAAACACAAATTTTACTAGACTACTTCAAACCTGGATATGCTACAAAATGCCGACTCCTTCTGTTTAAAGAATTTAAAGAAAATTCTGTTTAAAGAATTTAAAGAAAATATTTTGCATATTTAGGTCTGAAACCAAATAGAATTAAACAGTCATTGCTGCAGAAATTTGTTGGTATTCGTTATTTTCTGTAGAATATTTCTGTAAAAGATAAGAAAAGAAGTAAAAACATTAGATAAACTCAATACTGATTAAGGGGACAGGTTACTTTTTCAACAATTTTGTTTATTTAAAAAATATGTGGTTCAAATGGTGAACTCACTGCATTTCAATGTCTAACTAAAAGCACATTTTGACAAAAAAAAAATTCTTTGAACTGCATATTTAATTAAAATTTTTAAAAAGTTAACAAAAATTTGAATATTTTTTAAATCCCTACTACTTTTTTAAATATTGGCATTCCCCCCTCCCCCCCTTTTTTTTAGATTTTCAAATGTGTATTACACAAGACTGCGCATGGATTTTTAGATACAGCTAATATTGCATTTAATATATTGTTTTACTAATATATGTAATGTAAAATGTAAAACGATGAGATCTTCATATACTTTTATTTATTTATTTTTTTTTAAATAACAAAAAAACCTGAAAGCCAATTCCATGCGCAGATGTATCACATGTATAATAAAGAACATGTACAAAAACGTTTATATCTTTCTCCCAAATACAAAAAAAGCCATAGCATTTTTAAAATATGAAAGTGAAGAAAATATGAAGATGGAGAAAAAGCCATTTAAGAGTGAGTATCACAAAATGTGAGATTTTGAAAACAAAAATTTTGAAAAGTTAAATCATTTCAAAGCTTCTGATTTTTTTAAAAAAATGTTAGTTGAAACAGCTGAATAAAGGAATTTATATGTAAAATTGTTAAAGTTTGAAGAGCTTAAGTTCATGTCATTTTCTTGGCATATGTATGCCAGGATAATGACAATTCGTGTCATTTTCTTGTCATATGTATGCCAGGATAATCTCATTCTAAAACATTTTTCACATTCTTGTTTTTATTTTATTTTTAGATCTAACATTTTAATTTTGTTTAAAGGAACATGTTTTCTCTATAGTACCCCAAATTCAGTGTAATGTTCAGTTTTATTTGTAATTTACAGAAGCCAGGAGAATGACATAATAAAAGTCTAATCAATTTTTACAAAGCCTTAAACACATTATTTTCAAAGAAATATCTAGAAGATCTTGCTGGTAGTAATGATTTTACTACTTCTGACTTGAACAATGTCAAGAACAAGAAGAATTATTCGCAGCGCGATCTTTATACCTAATAAAGAACTAAAATGAGCAGGCCAGAACAATGACATTCATTTTCAGTGACAATCATATTTTAATTATAGAAAATTATTTGTAAAATGCAGAACTTGTTACCTTCCTCATATGCGTGTTATATAAGGTATAATTATTAATTAGAAATTAAAAAAACTAGAAAAAGATATTTGTACAGTATAGCAAAAAACCTTTTATTTTGCACACATCGCAGTGTGACATGCCAGGAAAATGACAATCTGAAATTTTAAGTCTTTTAATTGCTTTATTTTTGTGTTATTATGAATATAATATCTCTTGAAAATACTTCTAAGAATATTTTTTATTAGAATGTAAAAAAGAAAATTGCATTACATAACATTAAATAGAAATTTTATTGTGCGGACTGCAATTTTGTATTTTGTGATATTGACCCTTAAGCTTTAATTTGTGTGGGTATTTGCGGCTGGGAAAAATTTACAATATCTCGCAATATAATTGCCGTATGGGTAAAAATGAGGGGTTAAAATAACAGGCTTTCATTTAATAGTATTTAAAAACAAAAATCGATTTTTTGATCAATTTTTAGGTAAACTATTTCCCTTAAGGGTGTTCTCAAATCGAAAAGGACAACTTTCTGACATAAGTTTTAATTTATTTTTGTTCGAAAATGCATGAAACTAGCTGGTGTTGTTGTTCAGAAACTATGTCATTGAGCTGTTTTTTTTTCCTTTTTTTCCTTTTTTTTTTTTTTTTTTTTTTTTTGCAAACGCAATAGATCTTTCAGAAAATAATGTCAAAGTGGGCGTTTTGAACCAAATTTCCGCGCTCAAGAGAACTCAAGAGCGGGCAAAACACGGGTTTGTCACGTGATCGAATTCGAACTCAATAGGTAATCGATTGATCAAAAAATGGAAAAAACAATTCCATTCCAAATCGCTTCCACGGCCAGGCTTTCCAATTTTATATCTTTCTGTTAAAAAATGAATTTGTAAATATGTCAAAACGTTTTTCGCTTGTTGAGCAGAGCAGTTAAGAACAGCCTTAAATGTGCCTGTATGCTCTTTAAGGTTGTTGATCAGTAATATCGCAAATTCCCTTCGCTAATGTTAAACCTTTGAGCACGTAATGCATTCGTGTTTTTAAAATACCTCCTCGGGAAATTGATATTTTTAACTCTTTTTTTTATGTGTGTGTACTGTTCATAAAATATGTCTCTTTTTTGGTTAAAATATTTCTAAAATATATACTTAATTTATAATTTTAATGTGTTAGAATCTTAGCGAAACTGAGTAAGATTTTAACACTTCACATAAAATTAAGTATTACATATTTTAGAAATATTTTGACAACTAACAAAATTAGTCGTTGGGGGACCACCGTAATGCTTACTCATCATGGATATGCATAATATAAAATATGAAAATAAAACATGCGTAAACTATTTATAAAATACATTGTAATTCCAAAATAAAATTTAAACGTATATTTAAATATTTTTAATACATAGTAATTCTCTATTACTGAATTGTGGGTGCTAACTTCATTATCCCTCCGACAAATTATATAAATTGCCAAACTACTCGCAAAATTATACAAATCGGCATAATTTTTATTTTAAATAACGAAAGAACAAATAAATTAGTAAAAGATTAATAAAAATACAAATAAAACGTCGAATTAAAAATCACTTGATGGCACAAGAAACCCGGGTAACGTGTTTAATGTCAAGTGAATGTGACATTTGCGATAAGCCATTACTGTCATTTAATCTTATAGTTTGGTGATAGATTTTTGTTCGATAGGATATTCAAGTAGTACCGAATTGCATAAGAGAAACATCCTTATAACTCCAAAAATGATAATCATATTAACTAACAGGTTACTGCGTCGGATTAAGCGTCTCATTTCCAATTAAAATATATTTTTGAATTGAAATTTGAATGAAATACAGGGTCATGAAAAATCGAAGAGTATGAAAAATATGATTACAAATATCTCGGCAACTCATTATCCGATCAACTTCATTCTTTATGCAAAATTTATGTGTTTTTATTGTCTTTTGTAGTCGCTCCTTAAAATAAACAATTTCGAAAATTTTTCATTTACTTTTTATCAGAACGAATAGTTCGAGAGTCCGAAAAAAATAGTTCCGGATAATCGAGGTTACTGATATCCAATAGGCTTCTTTCCATTATTACATACTAAGTACACACCAAATTTCAAGTCTCTACCTCAATTTGTTCAGGAGATAGAACGTTTATGTTTACAGACACACAAAAAATTTTCGATTTTTAAAACGATTACAACTTAACCTGTGCAACGTAAGAAGGTACTGGGTAAGTAATAAGAGACCTCCTTTAAGAATGTCTGACTAGAACGTTTAAAGTTCATTTACACAGTACACAGAAGAAGAAAAGTTAAAAATATTAATCTCCTGCAGAGATATTTTAAAAATACAAATGCATTATACGTCCATAGGTATAACATTGGCGAGATGAATTTGAGATCTCGCTGACCAGCAACCTTAATGATACATTTGATAATTTGAGACAGGATTATGAAAAAATTGGAAAAAATTTCATACTCCCTATATTTGACATCATCTTCAATGTATAGAACTCAAAACTACTCGTTAGCTCCTCTGATTATAGTACGGTATGTACAACAGTGCACCTGTAATGCAAAAAAAAATCCAAAGTGCTGAGGCATTAAAATAGAAGATAAGGGAAAGGAAAGGAACTTTATATGAAAGCCAGTGTTAAGGGTTTGAGATCGCGATTCATTGAAGTCTAAGTATTACACAGAATTATATATAACAGAAGGAATTGGACAGATCCCACAAAAAAAGGATACAAAGAATTATAGAAATAATCATAGGCGTCAAATTCGGACATAAATACTGGATAGAGTATAAACTACGATAAAGGATAGGTAAGGCCGGCGTCAATATTTAGGATATTATTTTAAGAAAATCGAAGTGAGCTGTAGAAAATGTGCAAAACAGGAAATATGAAACTTAAAGTTGAATACTAAGTTAGAAGCGAATAATGTAAAAACCTTTTAACCCTCTGACTGCTTATCCCGCGATTTCAACGGACAAAACATTTGTAGAAAAAGTTTCTAATTTCTGAAGCAATTTTGTTTTAAAAATTCCATAGTCAAAGAGTAAAAATGGGAATGATAAATACACTACATATTTAAAATACATGATGATCTCAAATATCTAACAATAGATAACATACTGGTCGGTTACACATTGGTCAAGTGGATTTTGAAAAAATAAAAGGGCAGTCAGAGGGTTAAAAGTAAATGATGCAGCTAAAATTTACAAGGTAATAAAATGTAAGAATCAATGTAGAAAGTTCACAAAGCAGTAGGATCTGTAACGTCAAAGACCGATTGCCTATTATTTAAGTCAATTTTGTATTGTTTATGTATGTATTATGTTTTTGTGTGTTGTTTAAGTATGTATTTATGTTTTTGTGTACTGCTTATGCATACACAAAACCACCAACTCCTTGATGTTGAAACGTTGTTTCACGACTACAGACTTACAGTCAAACGTATCACCGAATATTTAGTGGCTATTGCTGGATATTTACTGGCTACTGTTTAAGTCTATTTTGTATTGTTTATGTATGTATTATGTTATTGTGTGTTGTTTAAGTATGTATTTATATTTTTGTGTATTGCTTATACATTTATTATTTGCCCATATCTAACTTATGGGAACTACCTGATGTGCTAGTCGCCTATTTTGATAAGAGTGGTATCGTTGGAAAGGACCTGTCGTGAAAAAACAAAAAATCCAATTGAACTACCCGTCCGAAATGAACACCTCAGGAGCTTCAAGGTAAATTTGGGCCACGTGTGGAAAAACGTCTACAACAAATGCATTATACCAGCGTCCTACTAATCAGATCCACTTCATGGAAAACATCAATGCAACTGACTGAATTGTAATTTCGAAATTTTAAAAATGTTATGTGAAGAGAAGAGTCTCCTCACCGTGTATGAGTGGGCAGACCATATGTAGATCCTGTGCTTCACAGAAAATTGGGGGAAAACGTCGAAGTCATGATTATACCTGCAGGTACAACGAAGTACCACCAACTCCTTGATGTTGGAACGTTGTTTCATGACTACAAACTTACAGTCAAGCGTATGACCGACTATTCCAAAACTCACTGGCTTATATGTGGTGAAGAAGATTTGACAACAAGCAAAGCTATCGTAAAATTGCATCATTTGCTTCACAACCAAATCTCCACCCTTGCATTTGAAGACATGATGCGCCGATGTGCTTTCCAAAAGGCTTTGCTACGAATTGAAATACCAGGCTTCAAATCTGTGAGACAAATATCTCTCACACTAACAACCAAAACTTGTAACAGATGTAACGCCCAACGGTTAATCAAATGTGCCTGGTGTGAAGAGTCCCTGTGCTAAAGCACTTTTACACTGACACTCACTTTCACCAATAACCAAATGATCTGCCAAATGTCATAAATGGAACTACTGTCATAATTTCTACAATCTCATTACTAAACTAACATTTGTGGCATAGCGGCCTTTTTCTGTGTTAATAAGCCCACATTCATAAAATTCCAAGTCAAAAAGTACATTTCTTTTATTGCATTATACATCAACACATTGTCTATATTAACACGTTACAAACAAATGCCAATTGCTCCCAGCCACATTTGAAAAAATGCTTATTTATTTATTTATCCGTTGATGGAATGTTTTTACAAATTGCCTTGCAGCTCCTGCGGTGTTCATTTCGGACGGTTAGTTCCATTCGATTTTTTGTTTCTCACGACAAGACCTTTTCAACGATATCACTCTGATCAAAATCAGCGACTAGCACATCAAGTAAAGTAGTTTGTTTCTCTTGTATGTCAAATTTATTGGATTTATTCTAATCTGGACACCGAACGCGTTTTAACGTAATCACAGTCGAAGTTAAAGCGAAATGTTAATTATAAATGTATAACTTAGGAGGAAAAGTCACCTGTAAAATTATCTCGGGCTTTTTAATTATCGTGTACCATTGTGCCTTATGTGGAGAAAGACAGTTAACAGAAATATTTTGGAAAAGACAGACAGATTTAAACAGAATTAAATAATAATAATATTTTTATTTCTTATATAAAGATTTATTTAACATTTAACAAAATATTTCGCAACAAATAGCGAATCTTCATGAAATACCAATATAGTAGAGTTCCGATTATCCGAGTCCCGCTTAACCGAGTTTCCGCTTTAACCGAGTTATTTTCTTCTGATGCACTGATGGCTTTCATTATCATGAAACAGCCAATTACAAATGAAGTGTTAGGTGAAGATGAAAGAGCAGTCGTAAAAAGTTAGAACTCTGATTTTCTGGTTAAAATGGGGGAAAAAATTACTTTGAGCAGAAAGAAGTGACTACACATGCAATTTTCATGACACTAATAGAATTGCATAGCTGCCGATTTGTACGGTTTTGTTACCTCTAAAATTCAATGCAAATTTTTGCCATATTTAATCACTGACATAGTTGTTCGACTTCGGCGATTGAATTAGGCAATATTTACTGGTAAGTTTTAATGGTAAGAAAAAATCTTAGAAATTGGTAGCTATGCAGTAGCGTAATACTTAGGCAGTAAAATAATAATAATAACAATAATAATAATAATAATAATAATAATAAAATAATATTAATAATAAAATTGCAGCAAAATTGACATTCAACAAACAAAAAAGTATCAAGGGCTTTTTCAAGTAAACAATTTCATTCCCCGTTTTTCTTAAAAGTAACGGAAATGTACATCAAAGAAATGTTACTAGTACCATAAAAATGAATGAATTAAGTGAAAATTTATATTTCATCTCCTTAATTGGTGACGATTTGTGTAAATCCGGTTTATCCAAATTTTTGCTTATCCGAGGTGAGCTTGGTCCGTATTAACACTAGAACCGCCGGGTATTTTATTCAAGTTTTATAAAAAAGTATTTCGCACCAGAATTATTATTTAAAACTATTTAACTTATTTAATTAGCCTATTTTTGCTCTGTATATACTTAACATATCTTATAAAGAAACTTCTGGTTCGAATCGACTATTATAAATTTGGCAGGGGTCAAAATGACCCCTAATGGCGGTTCTAGTTCTAGTGTTAACTTGGATAATCGGGACTCTACTGTACATTTTAAAAGCAGTATATATTGTAAAATTTTATTAGGATTGAGATAAAAAAAATTGATTCTTGAAATAGAAGGGCTGGATATTGTTCAGTTTATTTAGTGGGGCTAATTTTTCATGGTCTCTTGAACTTTCTCCACCCCCCCCCCTCCCACTCCCCCCTCTCTTCATCAGTGTTTCTCAAACTTTATACCCCGCGTAGAAGATGAGCAGAGGAGAAGAAAGCCGCGTTTAAAAATACTAAAGACTGTATAAAAAATATTACAAAAAAGAATTTTACGGGAAGTACACGTCTACAATTACAATTATGAAAATAAGGATTTAAGAGCGCCTTATCATAGACATCCTGGCTCTTCTGTAGATTTCTACGTCTAAAAAAGGGGGTATCAATCTTCTACTTTATCTCTTTCTCTTTGTCAGTTTTTGTGAGCCATTTTTATTTTTGTTAATCCCGGATACAATTTCTTTCTTTCTTTTTCTCAACCAGATTATACCGGGTGTCCCAAAAAGGACTGACTGATTTTAAAATTCAATAACTTGCAAACGGTGACAGATATTAAAAAAATTCTTGCAGGAGGGTTATGCATAAGGTCAAAAGTTTTATTACAGTGATTTTCAATTTTAGTTCAATTTACAAACAATAGATGGCGCTGTAAGCAATAGTCGCTAAATTCAGGCTCGATTTTTGGTACTTCGTGGCCCGGATAATACATTTCCATCTCCTTTTTCTGCATGGAACAAGATAAAGGACCAAAAATCGAGCCTGTATTTAGCGACTATTGCTTACAGCGCCATCTATTGTTTGTAAATCGAACTAAAATTGAAAATCACTGTAATAAAACTTTTGACCTTATGCATAACCCTCCTGCAAGAATTTATTTAATATCTGTCACCGTTTGCAAGTTATTGAATTTTAAAATCAGTCAGTCCTTTTTGGGACACCCGGTAGTTATCCAATGCAAATAATTTAATGTTCTGCAATCCAAATATTTACCAAAAAGTGGGCGCAAATGGTTATTTTTACAGAATTCAATTTCTAGAGCTTTTTTCAAAATAACGCTTGCCATGGATTATAATAAAAACATTTTTATCGTCTGCGTTCTAAATAACGGTTATTTCAAAAGTGAAAAAAAAAAAAAAAAAAGATGGAAAAACTAGAACTGAACGGAGAAGAGTGCGAAGGCTTTATAAACGGGATGAAAGCAAAATTCAGTTAGGAAAGCATCTATTAAATACGAATGAGGGCTATTAAATACAAAACGGCTTCAGACCACACACATAAGGATGAACTGAACAGGAAGAATTAGATTGGATGGATAAATAAATCATACCCTTTCTAAAAATAAAAAGGAAGAAGTAGAAATGGGTTCATAAAAAAAATGAGTGTGGCTTACTGGATTACCATAATAATTCAAGGTTTTTAAATATATTAGGCTAACAATTTAAAAGATCTTAGAATTGTTTTTGTTCATAAAAATGTTGGATATTTCTTACACCGTTGCCACTTTTTTTAAAACGTGTGCCATACAAGTTTTCAACTGAATGGTTGGAAAAAATTCAAAGTTAAAAAAAGTCAAATTTTCTTTAAAATATCTAAATTGCATGTCGTTCCATGAATATTCTAAATTAGGGATTTATTAATGTAAGTTTTAATTTATGCTAGTATTAATATTTGTGCATCGTTTTAATGTATGTTTTATAATATTTTATAATATATTCCCGGAAATATACTCATTTTTTTTGTCGTTTTAGACTTTAAAATAAACAATTAAAAATTATATAGTTAGTTTTTAGAAAATCATGAATTATTGTTTATTCGTTATACAGTGTGATTAATTTAAAAGAGTACTCGTAGGTTTTTCTTATTACCATTAAATCTAACTAATGTTGGCAGCTATTCTAACATTGGAGTATAATTTTTTGAACCTTGTTTAAGTGTGGGAGACAATTTCCAATACTGTTGGACTGTTACAACTTTATTTGTGAGGTAAAATAGAAATGGAGACGCACAATGTTACTTAATCCTGTGATAATTTTATTTCTAAAAAACATAATTTAATTCAAATTTATTATTATTCCTTACAGCAAATGTTGAAAATGTTCCCCACCATTTTGAATGCAAACATGAACACGTTGAACCAAGTTTTTTGACACACTTCGCAACAACGTTGGTGTTATTGACGAGATTTCTTCAGTTATGATTTGTTTTAATTCATCGATGTTTATAGAACTTCTCTGGAAAACCCTATCTTTATGATAACTCCACAGTAAAAAAAAAAAAAAAAAATCTAAGGGGTGAGGTCTGGTGACCTTGGCGGCCAGAGACCTATTGAAATTAAACGGTCATCAAAGAATTCCTTAAGCACTTCCATTGTTAGGTTTGACGTGTGTGAAGGGGCTTCGGCTTGCTTTAAAAAATAAAAACATTGAAAGAAGCAGACGATTTACTCAAGTCATTTGCGCAGAATCGGATTAAAAATTACTAATGATGTTCACCCGAATTTATATAAAAAAATGTTTTCGCATTTAGAAAGTGAAAAAAAATGTACTTTTAAATGCAATTTGTTTGAAAGCTGTATCTCAATTTGTTTCTGAGTTATTAATTTTTTTTTTTGTAGTTTTTATTACTTTTTTGCCATAGTGGCAACAGAAGTATCCATCTCTGTTGAAAGTAAAGGGAAATACAGATTACTGTATAGAACAATCAGAAAGCGGATTCGACCTATAAAATGCTTCAGACATGTTTTTGATTTCCTACTCTGACAGAGGACAATAACCATTTTTCCAAATGGTTAAAAACGATATCCGCACATTAAATATAGACATATTAAATAAGTAATGATGTTGAAAGTCTTGCTACACATATTATAGATGTGGATAATACAAAAAACAAACGGGTTCTCTTTTAAATTAATCACCCTGTATATTTAATTGTGTATATGTTTTGCGACCGATAATTAAATAAATTAAAAATGATCATTAACAAATGTGACCATACACTGCAAGAAAATAAGTTTTATTAATTCAATGCATTTTAGTTTTAATTTTCCATAAAACAAAGGACAAGTTCTTATAACAAAAGACAAACTGTCATTTTACAGAGGAAAAAAATGATAGAAATGGCGGAGCTGTGAACTAAAGGAGAAGGACTTATCTCTTATTAAAAGGTTATATATTATCTTGCTCTTTATAATTTTACTTAAGGGGTCTCATATCTTTTAAAATCTCCGTAGCCAGTTCAAAAGTGATGTGGTTGCGAGCTATCGTAAAAAGTTATTGAAATTTCATAAAACTTTCTAATATATTTAAGCCATATTTAAGGTTTTATAAAATATAAAAATAAACACTTATAATATAATATAAAAATACAGTTCAATTAATATTGCAAATTTTTCTCATATGGTTTGTCACTATCCGCACGACAACTTAACTTCGAATAGATAGTCGACCCCGCTTAATTGCATACAGTTGGTTCCACTGAATTGTATGCATTTAAGCGAGGACAGCAATTAATGTTATCAGTATACGTTATCATCTGATTATATACCACAAATATGATAAATATTAGTGGACAATAATTATTTACCTAATAAATTAAAAACTATTGTATTAATAACTTTAATAAATAATTTATTATTACTTTATATATAACAATATATGTAATTAAGTATAAGATATTATAACACTATTTACGGTACATGGTTTAATTTTTCATTATAATTTTTGTGAAAATTAAAATGAAAGTTAAATAAAAAATTTTTGCTTTTAAATCATACCTTTGAAAATAAAAGTTTCTGTATAAATTCTTGTTATTTTTCAAGTATTTTCCAATTTATCTCTCTTTTTATTTCGCCTAGACAAAAAATCCTTTAGGAATTTTTTTTTCATATCTCGACGGCATTGCATTTCTCCACTTCCAGCGCTAAATATTGGTGTTTTATTCTCTTGACCGTCTCGATTCTATTCTCCCCCGATTCCAGAATTTTTCAAAAAGTGCCCCCAGCAACTTGAGTCACTGTATGTACGGCAAGCTTTAAAAGAAAATCACAATTGTCCAAATTCAACACTCTCATAAGTTTCCAGAATTAAGATAAGTCATCTTTCACGACGATTTCTGCTCTTTGATTGTAAATATAACAAACCATTTTACAAAAAAAAAAGTTCATTTTTTCCCCATTTATCATTATAACAGGAATTCCTAAAATCCGGATTACTACTAGTAGATTGGAGATATTTATGCAATTAACCGGGGATTGTTATGCGATAAAACGAGTATATTTAACATTATCCTTATGGGGAACGTTTCTGTTCCACGACATTCTATGCATATAAGCGGGGTATGCAATTATCCGTTACCCGATTAAGTGGGGCCTATCAATATAAATCTTATGTTAAAATGAACTATAAACTCTACTTTATAGAATGAATTAATGATATATAAATTCTTTACAGAAACTATTTTAAAAATTAAATTAAATTTGAAAAATGGAAAAATAATTAATTAATGATAAAAAAATAATTAAAATATTTACTTATCTCAATAATATTAATTCATTCCATAAAATATAGATTAAAGCTCATTTTGACATAATTTTTATGTTTATATATGAGTCATTCTCTGAAAAGTGGTAATTTTGTCCCAGGGGTCTTGAAGACATATTTTTAAAATCACAAAAAGAAAAAGTGATTTAAACTATAAATATTAATCAGTTATACATATAAACTGTAATTATTTGCTTATTGAAATTGAAATGTGATAAATTTAATGTATTTTTTAATGCAAATATCATTCCCTCACTATGTCTCCATTCACATATGTAGGAAAGAAAATGCATTCTCTGTCACTGCAGCACTTATATTTATAATTATTTTCTTCTCAATCCATTAAACACACTTAAATACATGTTTAGACATTTAATTATATTTATATTTTATATAATGAATGAATTAGAGCACTTTTTAATGATGTCCCTAGCATTTGTCATCATTCCCTCACATAACTATAAATTTGACATTATTTACTTAGTAGAAAGCAGCACATGCTTTATATATGTCTAGGACAGTTTGTACAAGAGTAAAGTGAAGTATCCATCTTGTTGTTTGCTCAAAACGTTCTTGAATAGTTAGTAAAATGCTTTGAAGTACTAGATCAATGTAAGTATTTTTATTACGCGTCATTCCCTCATCTATTATAAATTTAATAAAAACTAATGAAATGTCTTTTTATGTTATTAAATTATTAGAAATGTGTTTCAAAAGATATTTAGTAACTGAAAATATACGTAAGACTAATCGCTTTTGCATAACATGATTTTCAGAAGTATTTCGTCATTCCCTCATAATTTTAATATGAGGGAATGATTTAAATTGTGAGGGAATGATCTGAATCCATTTACTTATGTACTAAACAGTAAAATAAGAAAATCTAATGCAATAAAATACACATTAAAAAACTCATACGACTTTTAATTACCGTAAGTAAAGATAATACATTTTTAATTTTTATTATTTTACAGGGAGAGGTTAAAAAAAAAAAATTGACTAATTCGAATAAACATTAACTCTTCTAAATGTTAATGTTTTATCTTTATTTTTTTCAATTGACATAGAGTAAAAAAAAAAAATTATGACTTCTAATTATAATTTCTTTTCTTTTTTAACCATTTCAAGGTCGATGGTATGTTTATGAAACCCCTTAATTTTAATCCCCAAGCGCCACAATGGCACCAGACTTTTTATAAACTCTTATCTATTTAAAATATGCATGTGAAATATAGCATTTTTCTTATTTACAAATAAATTTGTTCTTAAATTCCGGTATCAATCATTTATTTGAACATTTTAGCAATGGAAGTGCTTTGAAATTAAAATATCAGAAGAACTATGAGATACAGTTTGGTTCATATTATTTTTTGATAAATATAGCAAGGCTAAATTTTGAGATTTTCGAGGCAATTTTATTGGGCCGCAATTTTTTTTTTTTTTTTTTAACAGTCACTTTTCAGAGAATGGCCCATATCTGTTGTAAGTTAAGGGTGTTCTCAAATCCAAAAGGGCAACTTTCTGACATAAGTTTTAATTTATTTTTGTTCGAAAATGCATGAAACTCGCTGGTGTTCTTGTTCAGAAACTATATCATCAAGCTGTTTTTTCCAATTTTTTTGAACCGAGCTGTTTTGAACCGAGTTTCCGCGCGAACGGAGAAAAAAGTGCTCAAGAGCGGGCGAAAAACGCATTTGTCACGTGATCAAAAATGCTTATAACCCAATAGGTAATTGATGGATCAAAAAAAAAAAAAAAAAAAAGAAAAAACAGTCCGATTCCAAATCGCTTCCATGGCCAGGCTTTCCAGTTTTATATCTTTCCGTTAAAAAATGAATTTGTAAATGTGTCAAAACGTTTTGCGCTTGTTGAGCAGAGCAGTTGAGAACAGCCTTAAGTTATCGTGCGGATTGTGAAATACCACGTGAAAAATTTTTGCAATATTAACTGAACTATTATACAGGGTCATTCATAATTCCCTCCGGGGTTTCGAAACGTTATAGTAAAAAAACGAAGACGAATATGAAAAAAAGAAACATATGAAATTATTCTGAAACTATTCAAGTTTTAATTTAATTAGTTTCCGGTAGATGGCAGTAACATCTGTATTGAAGTCAGTTGTAGTAAAGAAAAATGGCGTTTACAGGCGAAGAGAAAGCTTTTTGTGTGTTGGAGTTTGCAAAATCTGAATCAGTGGTGTCAGTTCAACGGGCCTTTCGTAATAAATATCGAAAACAGGGACCAACTGACAAAACAATTCATGTGTGGTACCGGAAATTTGAAGAAACGGGATGCCTATGTGACAGGAAACGAAGTGGTCGTCCTGGTCCATCTGCGGACACCGTAGATCGTGTATGGGAAACGTTTTTAAGGAGCCTGACGAAATCAACCGCTAGCGGAAGCCGAGAATTGGGGATCTCTCAACCAACAGTGTGGCGAATTCTGCGAAAACGTCTTTGTTTGAAGCCGTACAGATTGGGACTGGTGCAAGCGTTGACTCCAGCAGATTGCATTTCTCGTTTCACGTTTTGCATTGATGTCCATGAACGTGAAACACTAATGTCGAAATTGATTTTTAGTGATGAAAGCACATTTCACATGTGTGGCACTGTCAACCGCCACAACGTACGCATTTGGGGCACTGGAAATCCCCATTCTGTAGTGGAACACTATCGGGATTCCCCAAAAGTTAACGTGTTTTGCGCTATGTCCTCCTCACGTGTTTATGGGCCATTCTTTTTTACAGAGAAGACCATTACCGGTGTAGTGTACCTGGATATGTTGCAGCTGTGGTTAATGCCGCAGTTAGAGGAACATGAGGATGATTTCGTATTTCAACAAGACGGTGCTCCTCCCCATTTTTTGTGTGATGTGCGTGAATATCTGAACACACACTTACCTCATCGATGGATTGGACGAGCTTCTGAAGATGACGTACCTCTTCTAAAGTGGCCTCCACGGTCACCGGATTTAACACCGTGTGACTTTTTCTTGTGGGGTATGTGAAAGACCAGGTTTTAGTACAACCTATGCCACGTGATTTAGCTGACCTGCGTGAAAGGATAACACGTTGCTATCAATAACATAGACAGTACCATGTTGAGTAGAGTATGGCAGGAACTGGACTATCGCATTGATGTATGCCGTGTGACCAAGGGTTCACACATAGAACACCTGTAATGTATGTAAGTAAAACTTGAATAGTTTCGGAATAATTTCATATGTTTCTTTTTTTCATATTCGTCTTCGTTTTTTTACTATAATGTTTCGAAACCCCGGAGGGAATTATGAATGACCCTGTATTATAGTATAAGTGTTTATTTTTACGTTTTATAAAGCCTTAAATATGGCTTATATACATTACAGATATTTGTGTAATTTTCAATAAGAATTTAGAAAGTATGAGAAATTAAAATTACATCCCTTTTGCACTGGCGATGGAGATTTTAAAAGGTCTGAGACACCTAAAGGCTGCTAGTCACTCAGTTTCTGAATGCCCCTCGCTAATGCTAAGGCCATGGGTGTTGGATGCTCATCCATTCGTATATTTAACATACGAATTATGCCCCCGGGAAAAGAAATATTTTGTGAACTAAGAAAAAAAGAGATATCCTTTACAAAAAGTACACAGAAAAAAGGTGTTAAAAATATTAATTTCCCGAGGAGATATTTTAAATATGCGAATGCATCCTACGCCCATAGACTTAGCATTAGCAAGGGGTATGCGGAAGCTCAGTGACTAGCAGCCTTAACTCAATTTAAGTGTTCTTTAGAACTCTTATACAGATGGGTGACAAAATAATACGAACAGCCATGAAAAAGGCATGGTCCATTTCAGAGAAGCAGAACGCGCATATCACTTTGCACTCAATTCTGCTACCTAGTGGTTATGAAAGGTAAGGTATCAGTTGCTCAATATCAGTCATAGGTGTTGCATGCGCTTACCATACGCTCTGGAAAACTCAATAATGACTGACCTGTCAGAGTTCGAAAAAAGAATGATTGTTGGAATGCTGTGAGCTGATTGCTCCGTGACGGAAACAGACAATTATTTGGAGCGTGCAAGGAGTACTGTGTCAGCCATTATGACAGCGTACACGAAATGCGGTAAAGTGTCTTCTGCGAAGTACAACAGTGGAAGGAAAATAAATCGTTCTGAGAGGGGTAAAAGAGAGTTGACCCGCATAGCGGTCCGAAAGCGCAGGCAATCTTTATCCCAGATAACCTGAGAGATAAATAGTAATCTCCAGAATCCCATTTCCGCAAGAACTGTCCAAAGGGAACTTCATGCTTCTAACATTTATGAAAGAGTTGCAATTCGTAAGCCATTGGTTACATCTCATCATGCTTTTCAACGATGCCAATGGTGTAAAACACACAAAAAACTGGACTCCTCAACAATGGCAACAAATCATTTGGTCTGATGAATCAATCTTCACCATATTTTAGGCAATTGGACGCGTTTATGTGTGGAAAAAGCCTGCAGAAGCATTTTTCCTGACTGTCTCTTTCCGACTGTGAAGCAAGGAGATGGTTCCCTTATGGTATGGGGTGCGATATCTCGGCGCGGCCTTGGGTCGCTTGTTACTCTGCATGGGTTACAGCTGCGCACTATACCGATATTCTGGGAGATCAAGTGCATCCTTTTGTCCAGATTTTATTTCCAGGAGAATGCCCACTTTATCAAGACGACAATGCTCCTATCACACTGCTAAAATCCTCCAAAAATGGATTGAAGAGCATGAGGAGGAAGTAGGACATTTTGCTTGGTTCTCTCAATCTCCTGACTTGAACATTTGTGGGGATATTTGGAATCAAAACTCCGTGCTCAATTTCCATCACTATCTACGCTTTTGGAATTAGAGACTGCTCTCCAGGAAGAATGGCTTTATATTCCTTTAAATGTTGTTCATAACCTCTATGAATCCATCCTACGCTACATACAATCTGTAATTAAGTCAAAAAGTGGCCCAACCCCCTATTAATAAAGCTTTTCTCTTATTTCATAGATGTTCGTAGTATTTTGTCACCCATCTGTAGTCTTTATACTGTAAATTAAAACTTATTCGTTTCATTTTAAAATATTTCATTAATTACTCGTAGAGTTGAAAATACATTCTACAAGACATCTGTCTGATTTCTAGTTTTCCTCTTTTTCAGCATTTATAACACTTGTCATTGGCAAAGTATCTTATTTTATAAATTCACTTGTTTATTAACTGTCATTTAAAAAAAAAAAAAGTGAAACAATGTACTAGTAGGAACATTCCCGAAACACTGGGATACGTTAAAAGGGGGGAAATAAAGCGATTATGAGAAATAAATTTGGAATGTATATCTGATCACATTATAATCTTCATAAATAAAATGGTAATCCTTTTTACAAATATTTCATAGTTACTACTTGATACCTTTTAAATATTTCTTTAGAATTTCAAGGTAATTTGTATCGACTTTCAATTTTTTGTTTGCTTTATCTCTTAAAGCATGGCATTTTTCAAAAGTAGTCTCAAAATAGATATTATAAACTCAAAAATATCTTTTAACTTTATACTTTCTTTTAAATTTATTTATTTTTTGCATTGTGAAAGTATAAAATAATAAATAGGAAATTACTGAAACACTAGGAATGGGTAAAAATTTAGTACATTTTCCTGATTTGGGAATCTATGATGTCAGCCTATTTTAAAATACAGTGAAACCTCCTGTGCGACCACCTCCATTAAGAGACCACCTCCCTGAACGTCTCTTTTTTCATGGAACGAAATTTTTCCCATAGGCTCAATACTAGTTTTACCTCCATTCAGAGACTATCCCTGATGAACTCCCTCCATAAGCGACCCATTTCTTTGAAGAAAATTCCGTTTTTTCCTGGTCGCTTGAAGAAGGTTTTATTAGAAAAATATAAAAATAATTCCGGAGCGTGCATTATTCATCAAACTTTTAAACTAAGTTTAGATTTTTTTAAATTCCGGTAACTTTTAAGTGTTTAAACTCCTTTGTGTCTTTTTAGGCAATGAATTTAACTCTGGTGACAAATTGAGAATGACGGTTAATAAACTCCCCTGCCCTATTCTGTCGGGAAACTCTCAAAGAAATAGATAAATTCATGAAATCGTCATTATTTGATCCCGTCCAAAAAATAATTGCATTTATTTACTGAACTTTGAAAGGACTAAGAAATAAAAGCTTTAATAGATAAAACCGTAAAATCAAAGCAAACGTCAATGTGTTCATTTTTTAAACTCTGCAGTAATTATCTTATGTTTTGATATTTAAATTTTTATATTTTTTCCTAATGTGAAAAATAAAATTTAGTAACATTAATTGTTACAGTTTTCAACAATTGAAATCTAGATTTAAACATGACTTACATTACGAGACAACCTCTCGAGGCGACCCATTATTATTGGAACGGAACGTGGTCGCTTTAGGGAGGTTTTACTGTATTCGCCAATGAAATGGTTGTCAGTTTTGAAAATCTTTCATAGTTATTGCAGTTAGACATATTTCATGTGTCTTTAAGGTGACCAAAGCAACACCTTTTGAAACTAAATCAAACTCTCTCAACACTACACGTATTCACGTTCAATGCCAATTTCTAAACTCCCTCCAATTGTGCAATTTAAACTCTATTATTTATCTCTATCATAAAAAAAAACCTGAGTTCGCTTCTCATATTTCTTTTTGGAAGCTGTCAAGCTAAGAGTCATATTCCTCTAAAATTTCCAATTTCGTACTTAGCGACAGTAAACTGTTCTGGGATCATTGAAGTCAAAAATCATCGAAGACTTTGACTTTCTTCCCCTAAGAATTTTGTATTATTCTTTTTGACATTTTAAAAGAAACATTATTTATATATATAGCGACCCATTTTTATTGGAACGGAACGTGGCCGCTTTGGGGAGGTTTTACTGTATTCGCTAATGAAATGTTTGTCAGTTTTGAAAATCTTTCATAGTTATTGCAATCAGACATATTTCATGTGTCTTTAACCTTTAACTGATGTTACCGGTCTCACAGACCGGTGCTTTTTTCAATTTTCATAGTTTAACTTGCAAATTTCAGCAGGGCCCGCTTAACATTTAGGAATGGGGGAAGCCCGACGTCACACAGGGGGCCCCCTATTACTCTACAAATTGGTTTTTTATTTACTAAATCTCATTTTCGTATGCTTAAATAATTTGAAATTTTACCATCAAAGTTTAGAGTAAATAACATTTTTTATATTAAACTAAAGCTGCCTATATAAAAGTATTTTATTATATGTTTAATTGTAAATAACCAATTTATTTTGTAAATGACAAATATGGAACTATAGTTGAGAATATGTGAACTTCAAAATATTTTTTGTCATTTACAAACTGCCATATAGTAAGAAAAAAAAGTTTCATAAGAAAAAAAAATGTATTTTTTACAGTGACTGAGTTTCTTTTTTCTAAAAATTAGTTTTGAAAAGTAAAATTGGGGCACTTTTCTATTTCAGTGGGTAAGCACGGGCTTCACGGGTCTATTCCGTAAACAGGCCCTGAATTTCAGATTATCTACAAACACTACAGAAATTTTGTTTTGTTTGGAACTTTAGTACTAACACCAGAGACTTCTGAATAGGTGAATTTTAATTATAATACTTCTGTACAAAAAGTTTAGTACAAAAACAACATCCTATGAGTTAATCGCGCCTTTTATTCATCTTTCGATGGAGCGATCTCACAGACCGCTTCACACTAGTTATGTGACAATTTCTGTGACATCAGTTAAAGGTTAAAGTATCCAAAGCAACACCTTTTGAAACTAAATCAAACTCTCTCAACAGGACACGTGTTCACGTTCAATGCCAATTTCTAAACTCCCTTCTATTGTACAATTTAAACTCTATTATTTATCTGTATCATTAAAAAAAAATACCTGAGTTCGCTTCTCATATTTCTTTTTGTGAAGCTGTCAGGCTAAGAGTCATATTCCTCTAAAATTTCCAATTTCGTGCTTAACGACATTAAACTGCTCTGGGATCACTGAAGTCAAAAATCATCGAAGGCTTTAACTTTATTCGCCTAATAATTTTGTTTTATTCTTTTAGACATTTTAAAAGAAATATCATTAAAAAAAATATGATATCAAATTTCTACAAAAGTGTATCCTCCCCCATACCCACGTTGTGATCTTCCCTCTATTGTTAAACCTTCACTGTCTTTCTATACATCACTCCATAGATACAACTCCACCTTTTTAATTCCTTGATTTATGTCTGTCATAAAATCGCTCGTGAAACCGTACCCGGAAAATCTTTTGAAAATGTTAAAAGGCCAAAAAAACACAAGCATATATTTTCTAATACTTTACAGCGTTTGACAGACTTTTATTACTACTTATTCTAATAGCCAAGAAAATTTACACTTTGTGGTTATTAAGGTAAATGCACCTTTAGTGGGCCACTAATTTTTAAAGTTTAAAAACAAGCCTAAAATGCATTTCTGAAAAACGACTGAAGAAAATCGGATTGACTATCATCCTTAAATGTTAACTTTCCATAAACTGTTTGGAATAATTGTTTTTTATTTCTGCTGGTACATTTGTTTATTTTCTAGAGTGTTTTCAAAAACAGATTTTTTGGCAAATTCTTAGAGGTTTCATTGAGAGATAAGTTTTTCTTTAAAACCATTGTTCCTTTAGTATAATGTTTTATTTTAAATTAAACTACTGTTTATATACTCTTTGCAAATAATTTGTTGAATAATCCGAAAACTTAAAGATTCGTGCATCAGAAATTTACCAGTCCCACTAACTGGGGCACAGAGAAGGTAATTTTTTTTTCATTTTTATATAGAAGAATATATTTCGAAACTTTGAATGTATATTCTGATACATGAAGGTTAGGACTAGGCTAAAAATATATACTTATATATCTATAATATATATATATATATATATATGTGTATTTTATAATAAATATATATATAAAAATATATATGGGGGGGGGGGGGTAGTACACAGTGAGACGAAAATTATTATTACTTAACGAATGGCAACGATTTTTATTCTTTTGAAAAAAATTTTGCTACATCTTTAAGCTACACAAATGCGCTACACGTTAATGTATAAATGGTTTTAAAAAAGTTGTTTATAAAAGCACAGAAGCAGCATAACGGAGTATCGAGAATTGTCTCACTATGTACCACAAGTAGTACACAGTGAGACAATGTATATGTTTTCATAAATCATACATTTTTACACTCTATCAATAATTTTCTGCAGTTTATGATTTCTAATTAATATTTCTAGATTTTCAAAATATTAAAAATATGAGCCTCTGGTGAACAATGGCAGACCTTGGTCTACCTTTATGCAAATTTTCAGCCTCTTACGTTTAGTAAACGTCCCTAGCCATCGCACGCCCACACACACAGAGAGAAAGAGATAGAGAGAAAAAAATCCTCCTTTTATTAATAAATAACTTTTTTACATCAGAATCACATAGAAGGTACACAATAAGATGCTTCTCACTGTGTACCACAACTGTGTGTCTCACTGTGTACCACAACTATGTGTCTCACTGTGTACCACAACTGTGTGTCTCACTGTGTACTTTCGTTACGTTGTAACAAAATGGATGTCACATCTGTTACACCAATTTCATCGCTTTAAAAAGTTTATGTCGTTTTGCCGAAATAGTCTATTATTAGATATAGCTGGGTTTGATTAAGTAAATATATGTCATATTGAAGGCAATAAACTCTAAAATAGACATTTATGTAACTCTAACCACTATAAAATAAGGAATTATTTACTATTTTGTCGGACGAGTAACTGAAGTGCCGAAACTACATCCACGTGTTGCATAAGATGAGGTCGTTATGCGTGTGTGCCAGCTTGAAGAAAAAGTTACAACTATATGTCAAAGTGGCTGCTGTCTCACTGTGTACTCCTCTACCCTATCTTTTGGAATTCACTTTAATAATAATTAGATAAATGTCCTTAAGGGGACTTATCTGGTGGGAAAGAAAAAAGTGGAATCCCTTGTTATCCTACGGGAAAAATACGGATCCTTCTTTCCATTCAAATTGGGAAATTTCAATAATATTTTTTTTCAGCACGTAGGTAGGAAGGTTCTTTATCCCTCTGTAAACTTAAAATATTTTAAAGATAATTATGTGCACTTTAAAATTTGTGTTAACGTTTCAAAAAATTCCGAAACGTATAAAAAGTACTCTTTACTCGTTTGTAACTTTGGTCTGGAAAAAATTTATAAATTTGGGGCTTACAGAGGGATAACGAGCCTTCCTATCGACATGCAGAAAAAAAAATATATCGTTGAAATTTCCAAATTGAAAGAACAAGAAGGATACATATTTTTCTCATAGGATAACATGGGACTCTTCCGCACAAGATACGTCCCGTTAAGTGGCCTTAAGTATCTCGTAAAAAGTTTATATGTATCTTAAATCTGAATTGGGGGGGGGGGGGAGTTTCAGTTCGGAAATATTTCTATATTCTTAATTTAAAAGCATTATATTTCTACAATTCCTAATTCTATAAAATACTTAAAAAAATATTTTATATAAAAGATTTGAGTGGGTTTATAAATCTTGCACAAAATCCCTATAAATTCAAATTTAATTAATTAATTTGAATTAGCAAAATCCTTCTAAAATTTATTAAATGATTGTGTAAATCTCCTAATGGAGTTTAAAAAATTTACAAAAAATTCTTTAGAAGATGAAATTTTCATGAATTCATAATTTGGGACATAAAGGGTCAAAATGCAATGGAATTCCTTTATGCGTCCCTGTAAACGAACTGCAAAATGCTACTTATTATATATTTCTGAGAAAACATTTTGTAGTCCACTTTAGTGATGCATATCGATTTCATTATGTTTGAAGAGTTGTAACATCATTAAAATGCACCGCAAGCGACTTTTCTCCATAAACCATAATGTAAAGGAATTCTTTTATGCCTCTCTGTAAACGAACTATAAATGTTACACACCACATTTTCGTTAGGAAATGTCCCATAGTGAGCCTCAATAACATGTACCACGTAAAAATTCAAGCATAAAGCGCGGAAATACGGCAGACATTCCGAAGTCATAAACACTTTTCAGCTATGTTGGAAAGTGTTAAAAACGTGTAAAGATACCGGTCGAATGCAGTTACCGAGTGTTCTTTGTTTTTCTTGTTAAAAATTCCTCCGATCTTGCATTTTATCATCTTTAAAACTGGTAACAAAATACCCCTCACCTGATAAGCAATAATTTAATAATCTTCAAATTATTCAACCAGTTCAGGATCGAATGTGACTTCATTTTTCCCCTGTGTGTCTTTTTCACTAATTAAGACTGAATCCGAACGTGACATCCATACGTAACGTGGCAGATCACCGATTATATACTTACAGATCACTGATCGTATGCCTATGTCAGTGAAACTGTAGAACAAGTACAGCTCTTCTTGTCAAACTGAAGTAGAGGAAGAATATATGATAATGTATACCTTCCTATCAAAAGCGAAATTGTCACGACGTTTGAAAAAGGAAAATATCAATATTGAGAATTTAATTTGACGAAGGTACCCATCATACGTCGGTTTAATCGTTTAATGCCTACTGGAAGCGATATTACAGAATTCTAAATAGCTTTCGATTTATGATTGTCAAGTTTAAAGTATTCTGCGAATGGCTCCTTGACATTGAAATGCCGACTATTTTGATTAAAATCTTTCTTTGTCAAAATGTTACATCAGCAAAAGATTATACTCATATTTCAGTAAAGGAAAACTGTAGAGGCGCACAAATTATGCCAGCACCTTGTAAGGATTTTGCATTCTAATGTAAGTGACAGAATTGTTCACAGAGTGATTCATATAAATAGATTTGTTCGACGACGTCAAATGACAAGTCCCTTTAAACATTCAAATGGTTTTAATTACACTTAACATATTACTACACACAACATAAATACTATTAGAATTTTCTCTTGGCATTTGCATAATATTTCGATCCAAGCCGAATCCACATTAGTTCTGAAGGTTTTTTCCTCGTTAGCAATCCGAAATCTCCAATTAGGTTTTCTTTCTTATATGAAATTATTTGGATGGAACAGTAAGCCCATAAAAAACTAGTGATTTTAATAAACATATTAAGACAAAAATTGAATATCGTCAGTCGTCACATTTTTGGTTTCTTGATCTGGATAAGAAGTCCGTGTAAACATTTAAAATGTGCATGCTCCTTTTCAAAATCTTAAGTATTGTAAGAAAGGATCATCTTAAGCAAAATATTTGCCAGCAATTGTAATAATAACAACTTTCTAAAGAAAAGGGAACATTATCAAAGCAAGAAATCCCACAAACAAATAACAATTGTAATAATTTCTAGAAATTCTGATTAGATCGATTTTAATTGGTCTTTTCAAAATCTTTATAAAATTGAAATCTTTATTAAGAAAAGTTCACCATGTTGAAACTTTTTGCCAGAGCAATACGCAAGCAAAAACTTTCTGCAGAAAGCAGTGAATTATACGCTCATGATAAAGATGTTAGCAGCATTTAAGGATCAAACATTTACAGCAGGGTTTAAAGAACTACCCAAAAATTGAACTACTGCCGCTTCTTGACCTGGATAAGAAATCCCTGGTAACATTTAAAATATGCATTTTCTTCAGAAAACTCACTGTTTAAATATAGACTACCCCAGAAACTTTATGACCGAACATTCATCCCCTCACCCCCCGACAAAAGATGCACGACTCACCTCCCTTCTCAAGACAAATGAAGACTATTTTAGAAGGGGTGTCACAGAGCATTCATCTGTGACATTTCCAAGCAGAATTCGATGCTCACGACTTGACGTACGCATTGCAGATGTGTGCGACGGCGCGTGTTATAAAGGGTGTCTGGCAAATTGTAAGAATGTCGAAAGAGGGCCACAAAGACGTGGTCCCAAGTTCCAAAACAGGTGGACTGCGAAACGCAAAGCAGACATGAACTACACCAATTTGTAATGAGCTTTCTCAGTAATGAGGTGAAATGTGAGAAGTTAGAAGCATTATTTGTTCCCTCTCTGGTTTTGTTAAACCGTCATCAAGAATTACATTTTTAGGTGCGTTCGTAATTATATAAATACATAGCACCTACTACAGTCGTCGTTCGGTCCGTCTGTCTGTCTGACCGTCCGTCCGCATATAACAGAGCAAAAACTACCCAAACAAATGGTCTGAAATTTTAAATGTATAATTGTTGCAAAATTTTGTCGATTCATTTCAAATTTTATGAAAATCGGATGTATAGTTTAATGACAGGGACAGTCAAAAGTTTTCCGTTATATTTTGGTCAATGGGAAAAAATTATTTCAAGTGCATTTTAATGATGTTACAGTCTTCCAAACAGAATGAAATGGATATGCACTTATGAAGTGCACTAAAATATACATTCAGTAAAATATGCGGTGCAAAAAATATTTATAAAACTAGTTTATAGTACGAACGCACCTCAATTGACAAGTTTGATGTGCAATTTCCAGCTTGCTCATTGTGATTTGGAGACAAACATGCAGTAACCATACAGAGGGTGTTGTGGCTGGATATAGCATATTCTCGTACTTAAGAGGCTACTTCAGTCTAACGAAAAGACCCGCTCACCAATGCTAATCCTATGGGAAAAATTTATAACGATACCTCGGTCGCATTTCAATATTTTTAAATGATTTCTTTTGCATTGAATAGTTGAGATCGATATGTACAAAGATCGTTGTTCACTTTTTCGATTTTGTTTACAGATATTTCTTATGAGCACACTTTCATTTTCGGAACCGGCTTCGAAAGTAAAAACATCCTCATAAAAAAAAATCTGCAATCAAAATTGAAAAAGTACAAAACGGCCTGCATACAGATCAATTTCAACTATTCAATGTAAAAGAAATCATTTAAAAATATTGAAATGTGACCGCGATATCTTTATAAATTTCTTCCATAGGATTAGCATTAGCGAATGCGTCTTTTCATTTGACTGAAGTAGCCTCTTAAAGAGGTCCCAACGAGTCTGAAAAACCTTTGTAAACTTTTCTAATAAGAAATTAAGGTTCGAAAACGTTTCGTAGAAGAACTCGTCTCTCATAAGGATCCCCCGAGGAAGTTAAAATATCTGTTTATAACTCTTAAAAGCTGCTAAGGACAAAAAAAAAAAAAAGTTTCTTGCGCATATTCCAATTTAAAAGGGTTGTTGTTGGTGATGTTTGGTACGGTGGATTATCTTCGCGAGACATATACGCCAGTGATGAGGATTCCACTCCGTGGTGGTATTTTTAAAGGAACCTATTCCGTATTTACTTAAGGTTCGAAGAAAACTCCAAACAGTTAGACAGACGATCCCTGAATCTTTCAGCATATCGATTCATACTGCAAACGGTCTAGAAAAACAGACCAGTTTTTGTTCTTGAATCAGGATAACGGGACCCACTGAAAAAGCGTCGTCGTTTCTACAAGAAACATCAATAAAAAGATATGCTCTGGACATCGAAATGCAACGACAGGGTTAAGAGTAGCCTTCAGATGGTTATTCAAATATATTGCACTGTGCATCACCTTATGGAACATATATAAAGGCAGCATAAGTTGAGGCACGCATTGAAGATGTAGATAACAGCACCTATTAATATGTCCGACAAACTATAGAAATAATAGACGAGGGTCATGAAATTAACTTCCAAATTCCAAACAGGCAGATTGCAAAACATAAAACAGGCACAAGCAATAGGGGGAACTACACGAATTTATAATGCATTTTCTCTGTAACGAAATGAGAGAAACACGCAGCTAATGTGTAATATTCTAATATGTGTTTGTGAAATGGTAATCATGATGATAGTTACAGACGTTGTGAGGTTGAATGTTCTCAGTATACGAAATTTTGGGAGTGAATGGTGCAATTGTGTGTGGCATTGCATCTAACATCCTTTTTTTCTGAATTTTAGAAAAAAACTGTAAACCATCGAAAAAAATAGAAAAATTTTAAAGCTTGATTCATGATAAAGAGACCAACATTTCCGATGCTGAAAAGTTTTATTTGTGTCGAAATCAAAAATAGAAAAAAGGATTCTTGCTGTGGAAACAACATTTTTTCTCCCATAACGAAAGGTGACGACAAGATTTATAATAAGATCCTATACAAATATGTTGCATATTATATCGATTGATGCGAGTTATAAAAATTCAGAAGGTGGAGGTGTGCATTGGAAGTATGTATGATGACAGCGGGTGATTCAAAGGGTGTCTGGTAAATTGCAAAAATGTCAAAAGAATGTTGCGAATACCAAAGCAGGTGTGCTACGAAACATAAAGCAGATATAAGAACTACACCAATTTGTAACGAGTGTTTTCTATAATGAGGTGAAATGTGAGAGGTTAGAAGTATTATTTGTTTTCCTCGGTAGTTTGTTAAGTGGTCATTAAGAATTACATTTTTCATGTTCATTAAGAATTTGGGAGAAGCATGAAGATCTGGAGAATTGCATCTTATGACATTCCAACAAGTGTTTGTAAAAGAGCAGATGTTAATTATGGACATCAGATAAAAGCTTTACTGCTGTTAGCGGCCTCACAGATCGCTGTTTTGTTTTTCACAGTTTAACTTGTAATTTTCAGTTTAACTGTAGATAGGGGAGCTGAGCTAGTGACGAATGGGACAAGAGATGACATTCTGAATATTTCAGCCAATAAAATTTCTTTTAATTGCTTCCTATCCTCATATATGTCACTACCATATAGTGTGCTCCAGAAACAAAAGTAAGACAATATGGCTGTTTTTATTTTTCTCCAAAGTTTCATTTCCTGAAAACTGTGCTTAAAAGTATTTTTTTTTTCTTTTTAACATTTGAAGTTGTTAAATATCTTATACAATATAAACAATTAAGATACGTTGTAGTTATTTATTTCAAGGCTCAATATCAGCAATTAAAATTAATGAATATTAACTATTGTGACAAAATAATTTCTAAGGCAAAAAGGCTGACAATTGAATATATGCATTATGGGTATGGTTGGGACATTTCAAATGGGGATGAATGGGACACTATCTCATTCATCTCTAGAGATGTTGAAAAAAAATTTATTAACCAAATAATATTATATAGGTTCATAAATTAATAATTTATGTTAATTATTAGTATTAAATAGTACTCCTATTATATAGGTTGTTTATTATTAAAAAAATATAGAATTTTAATTATTGTATTGTAATAAAAGATATAAGAGCATATATTACAAATATAATTAATTACTTATAAGTTTAAGTTAATTCGGTAACATTGAATACAGGGAGGAAAATACTTGTGTCTCATCCATCCCTATTAGTGTCCCATTCATCCCTGCTATATGGATGATTGGGACTGGAAGGAACTTTTTTTTTATTTCGTAATATTTTTCTGTATAATAATAATAATCTAAAATAGGGATGCACCGAATAGTGAATTTAGACGAATACCGAATATTCTCCCAACACGTAAACCGAATACCGAATATTTGGCTAGCCGAATAGTAACTATTAAGCCGAATACCGAATATTCGGCTTCTGATTACTTTTAAATTTCAGAATTTGAAAATGTTAAAAAGTTACATTTTGAAGCAATTTTACATAATATTTAACACACATACTTCCATATTGATAAATAAGACCTTTTTACAAGTAAATTCTACACACACACACACACGCAAAATAAAAAAAAAATGCTGTAAATTGTTATTTAAGAAGAGGATAGTTTTAAAGCTTCTTTAATTGATAAAATTTTAAATTTCATGGATTCCTCTCTGAATTAAAACAAATGAATGCAATTTTCTTATATTCTAAAAGAAATATTTTAACGTGATAAATATCAAAGTGAAATTTTGAAGGAATTGGATAAAAATTGTACACTCATATACTATTTATTTGTCAAGAAAGGACTAAAATCGTCATTATTGGTTAATTTTCTTACGTGATACTATTCAAATAGCAAATAAAAAATGTAAAAGCATTCTCTTTCATTTAAATATAATTTTATATCTAATTATTAAATATCTTTATTAACCCATTTTCGGCCAAATGTGCGTAAACGCACCATTTCAATAAATATATTTTTTTATTAACACTGTGACGAATATTTTTCCCTAATTTTATTTTTATGCTATTTTTAAGGGTCCTGAAGACATCTATAAAATAGTAGTAAATTAATTGGAGTAAACACTTTCTGTTGAGAAATTTTCAAAATACGCTAGTTTTTTTTATTTATTTTTTTTTTTAATTTGAAACGGTTATTGACAAATTCGACTTTTTGAAAATGCATAAATATTCCACTTGAAATTAATCATATATTTTTATAATGGATTAAAGTTCATGTTCTGTAAATAAAATAATAATAAAATAAATGTCAGAAAAAATGTAAAAAAATTGTTAATTTTAAATTTAATGGTGCGTTCGTTAACGCACCATTGATTGAATGCATGAAAATGCGGATATTATTTTTCATGCACGAAACTTTTTTTGTGTCTTAATGAATGTAATTTAAGCATATTTCAATGAAAATAATACCACATTTTATAAAACTTCTATGCTTGGCCTAAAATAAGTTAATTGACAGTTAAAAATAGTAGTTGTTTTAAGGTTTTAAAAAATGTTTTTTAAAAAGGTCTTTTAAGTGTTTGGTCTGGCCGAATATTTCGATATTCGGCCAAACCGAATATTCTGCATACCGAATAGTTTGATATTCAGCCAAGTCGAATACTCGGCATACCGAATAGTTTGATATTCGGCCTAACCGAATATTCGATAGTATGGCCGAATACCGAATATGCGTGCTTCCCTAATCTAGAATAAATATTGTGCTTAGATGTAGTCAAATATCTAATGTATGAAATGTGATATATAATATTGAACTTTAAAAAAGTATTTAACCCGGGAGAACTCGCTAGTGAGAATGCCCAATTGCTTTTCTTTTACTTTACATTCATATAATATCAACTTTTTTTGGTTGGCTTAGTACTTTTATTCACAAAATAGGTAAAATAATTGTAAAACATTTTGAAATTTTAATTAAAATGAAAAATGATTTAAATAAGAGTCTTAAAAAAGTACGACTGTGAGAGAAAATCTCATGCAGCGAGTTCTCCCGGGTTAAAATAAATATTTTTGTGAAAATGTCCCCCCCCCCCATCTCCACTACTAGTGAAATTTTGTTTCGTTTGGAGCCCTATAGTAATCGCTGGAGACTTCTGAATAGGGGGATTTTAATTATAATTGTCCTGTACATAAAGTTTAGTACAGAAACAGTATCCTATGTCGAGCCTTTCATTCATCTTTCAATCGAGGTCTTAGAGACCGCTCACAGTTAGAGATGAGTTCGGGCTCACTTTTCGAAGCCCGGGCCCGCTCGAGCCCGACGATTTTAAATCCAAGCCCGAAACTTTTTTTGTCATTAGAGCCCGATACCAAAAATGTAAACCGAAAAAAAAGTTTGTAAAAATTGCATAAAAGTTGTTCTAAATGTAATATCTCATTTTTTAGCAACTTCGTACATCACAATAACTGTTAATCCCTAGCACATAATTAAGTTTATGACATTTACATTTAATCTCATCAAAAGATAAGTCCCGAACAGATTCTCATATTTTTCTCTCACAACAAGCAAATCTGACGGAAACGTTAACGAAATGCATTTTAGAAATAAATGAATGAATGAAATTTGCAGAAATTACGATTTATATGACGAAGAATCGAACAACGTTTTTCCATTTCCTATAAAATGTGTACATCTTTCGTAATTCTCGTGTTCTTGAAAATTAGCTTAAATGAAAAGTTCAACAAAGTTATCTGAAAGATTCGATGCTTTTTATAGGATAAGAGAAAACACTGATCGATTGTAACGCTCATGGACTAATAACAGAAGAGATTACTTTTTTCGCCTAGATTGTTAAATAATAAAATAAACGATCCAATTTTAAAATATCCTACTATTTATTTGTCTTGGCGCCTTAGCGTGAATGATATAAATCTGCAAACATTGCAAATTTCTTTTAAAATAGCATGAAAATTTCAGATTAAAAACAATGAGCCCGAGCCCGTCCGAGCCCGAAGGCTGGTATGAAAATCGAGCCCGAGCCCGTTTCGGGCCCGGGCTGAGCCCATCTCATCTCTACTCACAGTATCTATTTATGTGGCAATTTGTCACGGCTGAACCGGTTTTGAAAGTGAAAGCAACTTTATAAAAAATATCTGCGACCAAAATCGAAAAAGTAAAAAAAGGTGGGATGTAGAGACGGACCTCGGCTATCCAATGCAAAAAACATTATTTAAAAATGTCGAAATGCAAACGAGATATTAGATAAATCTCTCCCCATAGGATTAGCATTAGCTAATGAGTGTCTTCGCCGGCAGGGACAGGAGCCTTAAGGTTTAAGCAATATCTATCAGGTAAGTCAAAAGTTTCAGAAAAACAATTGTTAGGTGCGTTCATAATTATATAAATACTTCGCACCTATAGTCGTCGTCTGCCTGTCCGCATATAAACAGCGCAAAAACTACTCAACCGAATGGTTCGAAATTTAATATATATAATCGTTGCAGAATTTGATACTATTTGATTATCCCGTCGACCAATTTCGCCAAATTATACAAATCGCCAAACAATTAGCCAAATTATGCAAATGGAAGAATGTTGCCATTCTAAAATTTTAAGATAGGAAAATTAATTAATTTAAATTAAAAAAAAATCACTAAAGAATAAGGTTACTTTAATGATGACGTTCACTTATGGCGTAACTACACACCAAATATAAAATTTGATTTATTTAGATGATTTCGGATAAAAGAATACTAAGAGTTTACGTATTTAAATACAGAACCATTAAATTTAATCATAAACAAACAGATATTTTTAAGATATTGAGTTTGTGGATAAAATGTAAGTATTTTAAATGTAATAATCGAATTTATTAAGGGACACAATAAATATCAATGATAACGGAAAATTTGTAAGGAACCTAATTCTCTTTATTTAGTCAAAAAACGTAGATGGATGTAAAAATGTATGTAAAAATTAGTTATAGGCTTGAAGGGGGAAAAAAATAAAGCAGTTAATTTTAAATAACGAAAGAACAAATACATTAATAGAAAAATAATAAAAATGCAAATAAAATGTCGAATTAAAAAGGCTTGGTGACATAACAAACACGTTAATGTCAAGTTAACGCCTTATTTACGATCATCCATTGTTGGCATTTAATCTTACGGTTTGGCGACAGTTTTTTGGTAGACGGGATAATCAAGTAGTACCCAGAATTTTGTCGAATCATTTCAAATTTTACGAAAATCAAATCAAAACTTAAAAATATATTAATAATAATAGCAATTTTGTTCATTCTATTAAATCCTATCATACGTCATTAATTCAGTGATATCCCATGATAGTAATGATTCTAGGTTGCCATGGTGATGATTTCCTATTTAAGAAGAAGTCCTATTATTTCCGTATTACTGAATTTAATATATATAAACATAATAAATTTTGTATTCGTGCATTTTTGCACAAGAGTGCAACAGCTATTGCACCAATATCTGAATATTTATAAAACTAGTAGTACGAACGCTCCTCATTTGCCACGTTTGACGTACAATTTCCGACTTGTTTTATTTTTTAACGAAAAGAAGAAAAAAATATAGTTCTAAAGTAGGATTTCTACATCAAATGATAATATAATTTTTTGAAAAAAAAATCTCTTAAACAGTTATGGAGGTCAGATTATTTCATCAATGCATTTCACCTCTGTGTTTTCATCTGTTTCGCTATGTTTATGATATTATTGAGTTAAGTTAAGGGTAAAAGCTAACAATGGCTGAACTTTCTAATAAATTTGAACTTTATTTCGATCCGTTACAAACATTTAAAGTAAATTCAAACTGCGAAAAAAGAAAAAAGTGCATATTCCTCTGAACTTTAGACTTGCCAGGTAAACTGAAGGAGAATGAATGAAGCACTTATCACAATGTAGATCATTAGCTCAGTGAAAGATGTTATGAATAGGTGAAATATTGGATAGCTGAGGTTGACCTCTACAAAGAAGATCCTTTTATACTTTTTGATTTTGGTTGCAATTTTTTTTTATGACGACACTTTCACATTCAAAACTAGTTCAGAATGAAAAAAAAAAAAACCCTTAAAAATATCAAAATGCAAATGAGATATTTTAAAAGAACGCTCCCATAGGGCTAATTCGATGAAAACTTGTCATGTCCGTCACACAGCTGAAAATCGCTATGCTTGTTGGCCACCGTTATTTTCGAAAAGTTTGCTTCGCGTTATTTAATTGATGAGATATCACCGATAAAATAAGTCACATTTTTCCGTTCTATAAAATACTGGTAGCCAAAAATCGTAGTATGTGACAGACATGACAAGTTTTCATGGAATTAGCCGTACGTTTAACATTAGCTTGCGAGTATCTTCCCGTGCCTGAAGTAGCCTGTTATAAAAAACAGTCTGAACTCATTTTTCAATATTTACCAGTTATGGTATGGGGTTTCTGAAATAAGCAATTCAATTGTTCTAAGTAAATTTTTTTTTCTTCTGGGTTTGAGGGATGGGAGAAAAGTTGAGAGGGAAGTAATGGAAACAGCATTAAGGTGCAAGTAATAAGGGAAAAGAAATGCCGAAATAGTTTCTCATAAACTTTTAGGCAACAAAAGCCATTATCGCTTCTCCAGTTTGACTCGTGTCTTCCAACACTTCTCCGCAAATGATATACATCTTTCCGTTAACACGACTTCCAGACCCCATCGTCACATTCCTAACGACGAACTTGGAAAGCAAAATGGGAGCTTCGATGAGAGCAGGCTTTCTTCATAAGTGAAAGAAAAGTTAAGTCTACAGTATATTTAAAATAGCCAGGATTTAGCAGCGCTTCCACACTCCCAGTACCAGAAAATGGTTAAATTCAATTAAAAAAAAAAATTCAATCTGTTTCGATGTTGGAAACAAACGCTCATTCATTTATTTCTTAGTAGATGACCAATACAACAAAAACCTCTTAAGCCAGCAGTTCTCCTTCAACCGGTCACAAATGTCAGAAAACTGATTCAATTTCCATACCATTTCAAAAACTAACTAATAAAACAAATTCAATAAAATTTTTTGGATTGTTAAGCACAGCATTACTTGTTACAATAAACAAAAGAGATTGATGAAAAATATTTAGGCTAATGTCAGACGAACGTTTATTTGCACGCTTTTTTCCTTCTTACAGCCTTCCTACAATGGTTTAACAATGTGTAGGATGGAAAAAAACGCGCAAATGGACGTTCGCCTGACATTGGCCTTAAATTAATCAGGAAAACTTAATTATGTAACCTACTGTCTTTTTGTTTTCGTAATTACTATATATCACTGCGTGCATGATTTCTCAAAAACTATTAAAGATAATGAATTTACATTTTCTGAGTGCATTAATATTATACTTCTGCATAAAATGAACTAAAATCTTAGAATCATCTTAAATAATAAAAGTTTTGTTTTAAAAAAATAGTCGAGAAATTTTACAGATTTTTTTTTCATTTTATTATTAATTCCAAATATTGTAAATGAAGATAATTAAAAGATTTTTGTTCATTATATTAAGCACAGTCTTATCTTTAAATGGAAATCTATTTAAAGTTAATAAATTAAAATGAACACGACATATCATGCGCGCAGTGATATATAATAACTACGAAAAAAAACAAAAAAAAACAGTAGGTTACTTAGTAAAGTTTTCCTAATTAACTTACATACTTTTCATCAATCTGTTTTGTTTATTGTAATACATAATGCTATACTTAACAATCCAAAAAATTCCATTGAATTTGCTTTATTAGTTAGTTTGTGAAAAGGTATGGAAATTAAATCAGTTTCCTAGCCTTTTTGACCGGTTAAAGGGGAACTGTACTCTTAAGACGTAGTCACAAGAAGTCAAAAGAAAAGATTTTTATTAGCAGATACGATGTCCAGTGGCATAGCTACGTTTTTTGGCGCCCAGGGTAGGAAGAAATTCTGCGCCCCCCCCCTCCCTCCCCCCCCAAAAAAAAGAAAAGAAAGAAAAACGTTATTTTTCCCCAAGACGAAAAAAACATCCTCTCTCTTCCTTGTTTTTAAGAGTTCAGTTAATTTTACTCAAACCATACGAAACTAATGCCTAGAACTCATTATAGAAGATTCCTTATTTTCGTCCATACTGAATTTGAATGGGTCAGCTATCGCCTTAGCTTCATTTATTGCGACCTACTTAATTGCCAATTTGGCGATATTGTCAAACTTGGCGAGAACTTGACGTTGACGGATATGACTGCGTAGTTTTAATCGTATGGGAATAGCAACAACGATTACAACAATGAAAGTAAATTTTACTACTTTAAATTACTACTGCTATTTAATTAAAACTACGCTTGCTAAAACTCATAAATTAAATTCGATTATGAAAAAAAAAATCTGCTGTCATGTTTCAAAATGGCAGCCACACTCGGCGATGACGGCCCCTTACAGCAATCCGGCATGGAAGAAACGAACTTCTGGATTTAATCATGCCCGATTTCTTGGTACCAGACACTAATAATGCTTTCCTTTAGTTTAATCTTGGTAGTCTCCTTCTTTTTAGAAATTTTAGCACATATTATAAGCCAAAAATTTTGAATATGATTAAGATCAGGACAATTCCCAGGCCAGTCCATAGCTTTATTACCAGACTTTTTCACATAGAACTGCACAGGGCCGGCGCTAGAAATTTCGGCGCCTGAGGCGAGCATTATTTTGCCGCCCCTATGACGTAATTGTTTTTTAACCACAACTCAAATGATTTTAATAATAAGAATGTTAATGTGCAAATTATAATTCATTTAAATGAAAACAAATATATATAAAATTAATTTGCATTATTTTTTTTTAAATAATCAGATTAATTAAGAAATTTTGTATCTCTTAAAAAAAACAACTAACTGAAAATTAACCCTTCACCTACGAACGAATCCAATGGGTCCAACATGTACATTCAAAATCATTTTTCTCACGAAAAAAACATAAAAAGAGTAGAATATTCTAGAAAGAGTCACATATTTACAGAATTTTGAGTCATTGTTTTATAAGAAAAATTATTTTGAATGTACCTGTCGGTTCCATTGGACCGGTCTGGTAGGCGGAGGATTAAATGAGAAAAAATATTATCATATTCTAGTAATATTTATAAGAAAAAGCCATATCAAGAATAAAATTTACACTTCAAAATTTCACATGCTTTTCCTTTAGAAAAAGCATTTTTTATATCGACATTATAAATATCATACACACAAAAAAAATGCTTAAAAATTATTATTTAATGTCAAAATATGTGAGAGAATTTGGATTTAAAACATCTCTCAATTTGGTGCCCCCCCTCCCCCCATTTAATAATTTTGCACCTCAATTCAGGTGCGAAATCCTATAAGGTACAAAGTGCATTTAGCCGCCTCTAGATACATTTAGAGAATTTTTTTTTTCTTCATTATTTGGATATAACAAAATATTTTACTAAAGAAAGCATTCACACACAGACACAAAAGTCAACAATTTTTATTTATTGTCAAAATATGCGAGATAGTTTCGTTTAAAACCTCCTTCAATTTGGCGCCCCTTGGCAACGGCCGCCATCTCTGTCCCACGCCCCTAGCTACGCCACTGACACTGTCTACTATAAATGCATTGCATTATTTTCATCGGGACCATGGAATTTTTCCTTTTAAGGCAGGATTCCGGTATAAAAATGTTCAGTTTTGACATGATTTACTACATACAATGTGGTGGTTGATAAATTGATAATAATTTTGCATTATTTCATGTGTTTGTCATAAATTTTGTAAAACTGTGTATCTAAGATTAAGATTTAACCTGTATTTTTTTTTCAGATATATGTATTAAATACAGATAGCAATCATCATGTCGAAGAACGAAGAAATACGAAATTAGAGCTACCATAATTTCTAGACTATGTGCAGGGCGAACTGCTGAGAAATTTGCGAACTTTGATAACATACATTTACGCTTACGTACAGTTTACAATGTGAAGGAAGTGTGCGATGCTACTTCTGGTCTTGTCAAAGCATAAAGATAAATGCATAAGTTACACAAGGGTCGATAGCTTAAGGGGGCAGAGATCACGTTGAGCAGCCAGAAAATGACCGTATTTAAAGCAGTACGAAAAACTCTGTAGTTACTTAACCAATGAATGAAACGCAATTTTTTTTCTTTACTTTCACACATTCTTATAGTTTGATAAAATAGCCAAATACACATATATTTAGTAATAGTAATTAATTAAATCATAACGACAAAAGTGGCTTTTGAAAAATATGAATATTAGATAGATTTCGTATGAAATACTACCTATTGGGATCATTCCTATGTCGAAATTTCTGAAAATGTTTTGCAGATCTACACCGATCATGGCCCCTAGAACCCAAAACCACCCTCAGTAAAAAACTTTATATCTATCTATCTATATATATACATATATAACCATTAATTAAACATAACCTACCACCATCAAAAACCGAAATATTATGAATTAAGGCTGTAAGTATAAAAAAAGTGCCAAATAATTTATTATAAGAATTATAATGGAAGAAAAAAGAAGAAAGTGGACACCGACAAATAACGGAAAAGCTTATATATTCAATTACGTTTTCAAGGGCACAGAATTCAGTGATATAAGCAACATGGTTGTTTTCTGTGAGAAAAATAAGCTAAAGCTAAAAATTATTTTTCTCTGTGCCCGAACAACCATTATAATCAAGTGAATAGATTAAAAATGAAAACAGAATAGAAACAAATAATATGAAATGGAAAAATCAATAAAACCAGTTTAAATATTTATAGGATATAAAATAGAAATAATACACAACATACCGATTAATATTTCAGTATTTTTCAATATATCCACTCGCACATGGCTACCATAATATCGTAAAGATTAAGGTGAATAAAACAGTTAAGAAATCACAATATTTGATACCAAAGGATGCAGTTAATACATTTTGAAATACCATGATAAATACAATTAGTATAAAATAAAATAAAATAAATAGAAAGTAATTGCATTATTTTAAAAAAAAACTAAAATGCACTATTAAATTAATTAATTACTATTTAACAATATCGTCAAAATTTAGCTAAAAAATCCACCTGGTGTAGGAAATTATAACTGAAAAGGAGCTGCAAAAGGCAAAATTTATAACTTATCGTCATAAGACAAATTTTGGTGCTGCCATCTAGTAGTATTTTTATTATTCAAGTGCGGTTTATATTAGGTTTATAATTATCTATATATAAGGATTTGTTTGGTTTTGCTGTTAATAAAATTTTTTACATTCAAAGGCTTTCAATTGTCATCTTGTGACATTTGAATAATAAAAATACTACTAGATGGCAGCACCAAAATTTCTCTTATGACGATAAGTTATAAATTTTGTCTTTTGCAGCTCCTTTTCAGTTATAATTTCCTACACTAGGTGGATTTTTTAGCTAAATTTGGCGATATTGTTAAATAGTAATTAATTAATTTAATAGTGCATTTTAGTTTTTTAAAAATAATGTAATTACTTTCTATTTATTTTATTTTATATTATATTAATTGTATTTATAATGGTATTTCAAAATGTATTAACTGCATCCTTTGGTATCAATTACTGTGATTTCTTAACTGTTTTATTCACCTTAATCTTTACGATATTATGGTAGCCATGTGCGAGTGGATATATTGAAAAATACTGAAATATTAATCGGTATGTTGTGTATTATTTCTATTATATATCCTATAAATATTTAAACTGGTTTTATTGATTTTTCCATTTCATATTATTTGTTTCTATTCTGTTTTCATTTTTAATCTATTCACTTGATTATAATGGTTGTTCGGGCACAGAGAAAAATAATTTTTATCTTTAGCTTATTTTTCTCACAGAAAACAACCATGTTGCTTATATCATTGAATTCTGTGCCCTTGAAAACGTAATTCAATATATAAGCTTTTCCATTATTTGTCGGTGTCCACTTTCTTCTTTTTTCTTCCATAATAATTCTTATAATAAATTATTTGGCACTTTTTTTATACTTACAGCTTTAATATATATATATATATATATATATATATATATATATATATATATATATATATATATATATATATACATATATATACATATATATATGTAAGAAAATTATAAAGATTGGACCTATTGATTAGTTTTTGTAATGAATCGTCCCTCAATTTGGATACGGGCCCAATGACTGATAATCACGGGTTTGGCGGGGTAGCCAACTAATCCATTTTATCGTTAAATTAATAGAAACACATGGCCCTTTTTAACTGGTAACCCTAGGAGATGAGCAATTTCAGAGATATACCTCTACGCCACTTGGTATCTGAAGTCTAACCTGTAAGCAGCTATGGAAATTGATTGCCACCTTTTTGATTATTTAAATAAAACTTAATAAAGTTAATTTCAGTGAATACTGTCATTTAGTTAAAATGTGACAGTATTATGAGTCGGCAGGATTATACTACCTGCTCAGCGGGAAAACATGAGAAGTAAAGAAAAGAAAAAAAAAAGAATTCTTGGTGCTACACGATACGGAATAAGCTCCAATTAAACATTCAAAGAGGCCCCAATTGGGTGCTGGGAAAGTGTTCACTCTGCCCCTTCAAATAGTGTAAATACAAGAAGTTCGCCTCATCAAAGAATCTGTCAGCAGTGATATGCTTTTAACTCTTCAATTCTATTATAGAAAGTGTCTTCCCATTTCTTCTACTATATTTTGAAGAATATCATCTTAATTAAAATCGATCAAAATGTAGATCATTTTCAACATATTCTGCGTTTTAAAAGTCAAGTATTGCATCAGTGATATCCGCATTTTGTTTCAACGGTGCAGTGAAAGTTTCACAACATGAAAACTGCAATCTCTAAGTGGAATTCATCTTCTTCAGTTGTGTTGATGATTTTATAGTGATTTTCTTCAGAGCATCTCTTAAAGTAAATTTCATGCAGTGAAAGATAGCATCGTTGCTGTCATTGCTTTTTATTTCATGATAAGTGCGCACTACAGTTCTTTAATACAGAGATATATTTTTTTTTCCCTTCTCCGTTTTTGCGGAATGTTTTTTCCTTTTATTTTGTGTGGGTCTGTATGAGCTCATGGGGTACCCTAGTGTTATTTATTTTTATATAATATTATTATCCATATTATTTTTTATTTTTATTCTGATTACATAATTTAAGGTAAGTGATTTAATAAGTAGTATATCTCCAGTGATGTTTTCATTTTTGGTATTTATGAAAACCATGGTTTTAAAGCATTGCAATCTTTTGAATTGAAAAAAAAAAAAATTATTCATGTTTTCTATATTTATTTCTTTGATTATTTTTAACTATTTTATTCTTTTTATCAATTTTATGCACATGCTTATATTATGTTGAGAATGTTTAAACATTTTGACGGATATTAAGAGTGTTATAATATTTAGATTATTAAAAAGTTATCTTAAAATTAATTCAAAATGGAAAATATTAAGAAACAAAAAACTGTTCTCAAAGCAAAAATTACCCGTATAAAAAATATCATAAATCCCAAAATTGATGATCAGACGATAACTCTAGAAGAGTTAGATTTGTATCATGGTCAGGTGCAAGATATTAGTACAGAATTAAGTAAAAATCAGGAAAATGCCGTTCTTGAGAGCGATACAACAGAAACGGAAGCTATAATTGAGGAATACAATGAAATTGCCCTTAAATTGGATGCATTAACTATCGCAATAAATACATCACGTAATAAATTAACTAAGAGTTTAAGCATTAACGAGGGTGGTTCAGAGAATAACAATAAAAATACAAGTAATGTTTTTGAAAAAACAGTCAATCTTCCCAAATTTGAATTAAAACCCTTTTACGGAGAAGCTGATCAGTGGCTCTCTTTTAAGGAGATTTTTACCACAACTATAGATCGAAATCCAGATTTGGGAGCCGTTTCTAAATTGCAATATCTCTTAGCTAGTGTAAAGGGTCCTGCCCATAAATTGATTTCCGGATTTCCTCTTTTGGAGGTCAATTATAAAAATGCATGGGACACCCTTTGCGCTCGCTACGATAAGATTAGGGATTTGGCCATAGCACAAATAGGCAAGTTATACAATTTAAAAAATATGAAAAATTGTTCCACTTCCTCTAAAGCTATTTTCGATATAATAGATACCTGCAATGAATCACTTCGAATTCTAGATTCTTTAAAACTTACTCAAAATGCTTTAGTGGATAACATGATAATTTATACCATAGTTCAAAAATTAAGCGATAATCTCGAAGAGCGATGGGAACTATCCCTTACCCATAATAATATGCCTAATCCCACGGAATTTCTAAAATTTTTAGAGATTCAAGCTAAAAGCTTGTTAACTTTAGAGAACCCAACTAAAACAGATGTAAGAAATATAACTTATGTCAGAGATTCTTCCGATAGATCGAAAGGCCACAAAAATTTAGAAAATAGTAAATGCGGTGTTTGCTTTGATTCGCATGCCACCCACACTTGCAGAAAATTAATAACTATGCCTGTAGATAGCAGATGGAGAACCATCCAATTGAATAAGTTGTGTGTAAATTGTTTGCGTAGTGGCCATTTTGCAAGTAAATGTGCATCCAAGATGAGTTGTAAAAATTGCCACCGAAAGCATCATACTTTACTACATAAATATGATGTTCAGGGAAATGCAGGAGCAACAATTTCATCCAACTTAGCAACCCACAGTAATGAGACTCAACCCCAAAACGCCCATGGGTATTCCCCTGATCAAGGAATACACATGAATTCTTTATGACGGTTTATTGTGCCCGGGTACCTCAAATGCAAAAATTGCGAAAACCGTAGAAACCCAAAAACTTGTCATAATGAGGTTCAAATACCCTTTTTATTGGATAGCGGAAGTACTCTGTCCCTCATTCCAGAAAATCTAGCTACAGCTTTGGATATGACGTCTATTCAAAGTTGCCATCCTCTTAATGTTAACCAAACCCAGGGACAGGTCCAGATTTCCAAAAAAGTTCAAGTACCCCTCCAAATAGGGAATATCAGGCAAAATAGCTCCTTATATCTAGTAAGGTCGTACTTGCCATATGCGATACTGGGAACCCCAGAATTACAAAAATTCCATATCTCGATGGATTTTTCCTCAAATACTCTGACTCAAGATGGAGTCATCATTATGAATGACCAAAACGTTTCCGGTCAAATTTCTCATGAAAGTTCATTCAACCACACCTTAACGTTAACAGATGATATGAATTGCCAGAAGCCGCTTAGTTTTCCTTCCAAATCAAATCAAGCAAGTTTGTCTCAAGAGGGACATTGTTGCCTTGATACTCAAACTCTCTCGGATTATGATGATATAACTTTTAATCATTATACTACTGAAGAGAACCTACAATTGGAAGGGCTTCTGAGCGACTTCAAAGATATTTTTGCACGCAATCGGTACGACGTAGGTAGAGTCAGATGGGAACCCCAGCGAGTAACTCTCACCTCGGAACTTCCTATCTCGCTTAGGCCTTACCGTACATCACCTAAAGATAATGCAGAAATTCAAAAACAAGTACAGGAGTTGCTGGATGCTAAACTCATTAAGGAATCCTGTAGCCCCTATTCCTCTCCCGTGACAATGGCACATAAAAAAGGAGAAGGTAAAACGCGTCTCTGTATTGATTACAGGAAAATCAATGCCATTACGAAGACAGATTCAGAGCCTTTGCCGCGAATAGACTGGCTTTTAGACATACTTGTCAATGCCAAATATTTTTCCACGCTAGATTTAGCCTCTGGCTACTGGCACGTCCCCCTCCATCCTTCAGACATAGAAAAACTTGCCTTTGTAACCAATCAGGGACTTTACGAGTGGTTGGTCCTCCCATTCGGATACAAAAATGCTCCGGCTCAATTCGCAAGAGCTCTCAGAAGGATCCTAAATAAACATAAGGTCAACTTCGTTACCAATTATTTCGATGACTTTATAGTTTATTCGGACTCCTATGCCGAGCATTTGGTTCACCTTAAAACTATATTCAATATTTGCCGTCAAGAAAATCTAAAACTAAAACTTTCCAAATGTAATTTTGCCAAATCTCAAATTGACTTCCTTGGCTATGAAATTAGTAATGGCCAAATAAAACCAGACAATGCTAATACCGAAACCATTAAAAATTTAATTCCTCCAAAAAATGTTAAAGAATTACAAAGATTCCTCGGATCCATAAACGTATACCATAAATTCATTGACAAGTATGCTAAAATTAGAGCCCCTCTAAATAAATTATTAAAGAAAGACACTCCGTGGGAATGGTCAGAAATCTGTCAGCAATCATTTGAACTACTTAAAAATGCATTAATTTCTAGACCTATTTTGAGATTATTTAATCCTAATCTCCCATGCCATGTTTTTACTGATGCCTCGAAGGAAGCTTTAGGTGCTGTATTGAAACAAATGGATGAAAATGGAGATTTACATCCCATTGCATTCCACTCAAGGCAACTAAGGCCCTACGAGCGAAATTACGCTATCACAGAATTGGAGTGTCTAGCCATAATTGATGCTCTTGACAAATTCCATTATTATCTTCATGGAAAACCTTTCACAATACATACCGATCATGCTGCTTTAGTATGGCTTAAAAAGATAAAACATTTAACCGGTAGATTATTCAGATGGTCACTAAAATTAAGCATGTACGATTATACCGTAAAATACAATAAAGGGTCCACAAATTTTGAAGCCGACATGCTCTCAAGAAATCCCATTTTATCAAACGCAAATCCCCACATTCATTTATTAACCTTAGATGAAATTAAAGAACACCAAGAGTTAGATAATGTAACAGGACCTAAATTTCAAAAATTTAATGACATTTTGGTAATTCACAAAAAGGGTTTTCAAAAAATTGTCGTACCTTTCTCCTTAAGAGAAAAATTATTAATAACAACCCATAATCAATTTGGCCATCCAGGAATTCAAAAAATGCTAAATTTAATTTCACCACAGTACTACTGGAGCAGCATGACACAAGATATTACGCAATTTGTCAAACATTGTGAAGTCTGCCAACTAAACAAGAAATCCCACCAACCTAAATTTGGCCTTCTTGAAGCCTTACCTCCTGCAGAACAACCCTTTGATATAATATCATTAGACACAGTAGGGGGCTTCAATTATTACAATTCAACAAAAAAATACATGCACTTAGCTATTGATCACGCTACTCGTTATGTTTGGGGTTTTACCTCTAAAAATGTTACAACAGAAGTTTATATTAATATTCTAAAACAGATTTTTAGCATTCAACTTCCCAAGAAAATTTTAACGGACAGAAACCCTGCTTTTACAGCGTCTAAACTGCGTAAATGGGTACATAAACATAATGTAAAAAAATTACTTACTTCATCTCACAGGCCCCAGTGTAATGGGAAAAATGAACGCGTAAATCAGTCCATTTGCACTCGACTAAGACTTAAAATCAATGCTACACCTTCAAACATTCCATGGCCCAAAATTCTGGAGGATGTGATTAACGAGTACAATAATACACCGCATTCAGTAACCAAATACCCCCCGGCATACTTAATGTTTGGCCAATTTCCTTATCCATCAGTATTAGGCAATGAAAACTATTACCCTACGGTTGAGGAAGCCAGGAAAGAGGCTTTCCAAAGAACTGGTGAGCACCATTTAAAAAACAAAGTCAGATATGACCTAAAATTTGTGGAAGCACCTTTCAAACCTGGTGATCTCGTAATTGCAGAAGAATTTCATTATCCGAACACCAGGAAGTTAAGCCCGCCTTTTTCTGGTCCATATCAAATTATTGAAAAGTTGTCTAATGTAAGTTTTAAAATAAATAAACCTAACTGGTTGACAAAGAAGGACTATGAAGTAATACATGCCTCCAAACTAAGGTACTTTTTGCCCAACGATCAATTTAAGTTAACACCATCTATGTAAAGTATCAGATATCATATGAACTGTTATTGGATGATATTTGATAGTTGAATTTACATCTTTATGAGTATAGTATAATTGTATTTTGAGAGTCTACACTCTACTGAATGAAGTCGAGACATTTTCATTCAAGTTTGTATTTTATATGTAATGTTGGACTTAGCAATTCTAGAATATATTTCCTATTTTGATTATTTTATTTGGCATATAATATTACCAGTGTCTTGCATTTATTAATATAACTAATTTTTATCATGTTCAATTGTTTATGGTATTGAAAATTTTAGTGGTATTATTCTTATTATTTGTATTATTTTTACTATTTTTAATATTTTTATTATTGTTGTGATATCACATGTTAACTATACGAAAGAAATAACTCATCTCCAGGCAGCTCGATTAAAAGTAATTCACTTCCAAAATTTTAACATCCTTTAATAAAGAATGCTTTATACTTTCCAGGCGACCCTCGTGTATGGAAGCCGGCCCATCCCCGGGGTCTTGTCTGGAAAGGGGGGAAATTGTAAGAAAATTATAAAGATTGGACCTATTGATTAGTTTTTGTAATGAATCGTCCCTCAATTTGGATACGGGCCCAATGACTGATAATCACGGGTTTGGCGGGGTAGCCAACTAATCCATTTTATCGTTAAATTAATAGAAACACATGGCCCTTTTTAACTGGTAACCCTAGGAGATGAGCAATTTCAGAGATATACCTCTACGCCACTTGGTATCTGAAGTCTAACCTGTAAGCAGCTATGGAAATTGATTGCCACCTTTTTGATTATTTAAATAAAACTTAATAAAGTTAATTTCAGTGAATACTGTCATTTAGTTAAAATGTGACATATATATCACTATCTTCTGGACACGATAAGTTCCACAATTCTGCACAAATCTCTTCCAAACTGATACATAAAATCAAGGGGCATAAAAGCTCGGTCAAGTTCGTTAATGGGCAAAATCGGACCAAGGAGATGGAAATAGGGAGGGGTTTTGTGAAAACCGAAATAACCCCATAACTTCTTAATTTTTGTACATATCAAATCAGTTTAAAGTTTTTATTACTTCTAAAAATAGGGCCAAAAATTTATGTATCACAGATTTTTGATCAAATTAAAAATGGGCTCAAGGGGGAAAAAAATAGGGTTTTGGGGAGAAAAAAATTCCTAACTTCGTCAATTCTCAAGATAGCAATCCAGTTAATTTTATTATACATCTCCTTAATATTATCTAAAACTTTTATATTCACAAGTTTTTGATAGGACCAATTCGTACCGCAAAAAAATAAAAACGAAAACAAAAAAAGGGGGTTGAAGAAGACAAATTTCCGTAACTCCGTCAATTCACAAGATATAAAATCCTCATGAATTTATCATATATCCTCTTAATATTGTCTTCAACATTTATATAGACAAGTTTCTGATAGGACCAATCCTTACAGCAAAAACAAATTAAAAATACATAGCGTTTGAAGAAAAAAATCATCTTATTAAGGGTGTATTCAAATCCAAACTGCTTATTTTCTTACTCATTTTTAAATTCATTTTTGCTCTCAAACGCATCCAATTGGTAGATTCTCTTATTCAGAAACTATATAATGCACCGTAATGATCGATTTTTTGATACAGGCAGAATATATTTCAAAAAATGATGTCAAAGTGGACATTTTGAACCGAATTTCCCGAAGCGATTGTGTTAGAAGCGAAAAATATTGCCCTACTGAGAAAATAATTGTTTATTAATCAAGTTTTAATTAATTGAAAGAAAAAGAAAAACACATGTCGCTTATAAATCTTTTCAAAAACCACGTCAGCAAGTTTCATATTTTTTCTATTAAAAATGAATCTGAAAATGTGCCAGAAATTTCGAGTTGTTGAGCATGGAAAATTTTTTTTTAATACCGCCTTAACATGATTCTGATAAAACCAGCTATTATATAAAAATGAAATAAAAACTCGCCAAAAGCGGCCAGATAAAATTGATAAAGTGGATTTATATCTAATCATGATTTAGTTTTTGTTAGCGAAATTAGTATATTTAAATTCGAAATCTACCTCCGCCTGTAGGCCGGGCCGGCAGGGATTTTTGAGATATGCATTTTGTGCGCACGATTTTACAAATTCTACTGCAGATATGTGTTTAATGTTTCATATTTTGTTACGTATAATACTCTATTTTACACTGAACCTAAATTTGAAAGTATATTCAAATTCTTTAGCATAATTAATAGCTTTTCTAATCCTATTCACTAAATTTCGCCAAAAAATGTATACTTATTTTTTCAATCCCCAATTTTCTGTGACAAAAATCAGACCAATTAAGGCTCAGCATAAACTAACACATGTAAACTAAGAATATACATATTTCAAGGTTCCATGATAATTAGTTTTTAAATGAGAGTGGACGAAATACCAAAAAATCAATTTTTAGAAAAACGGCTTCAAAGTTGGCTTATAACATTACAGCAAATGATTTTATGCAAGATATTTTTAGCCATAACTTGTGTTCTAATTAGTATTTTTGTAAATTTCTTTTTGCAGTGGATTTGCAACTTTTGAAGGTATCCATTCTGAAACGTGTGAAAAATCATTTTTTTTTTTTTACCGTCAACGTGATCTGCCCCCTTAAGACCAGATATATAGTTAGAATCCAGGAGATCATCAATGAAGGTCACGGAAAATCAAGGTGCTCCATAACAAAAGAACTAAACTTGGTGTATGCAATGGTTCATGAGATTGTTTCGGAAGATATCAGATGTAGAAAGCATGTTCTTAAAAGAGGACAGAAATTTTCCTTCACTAAATTGTAACGGTCCAGAAAGATTTACTAAAGATACTAACGTGTACTACCTTATTTAAGCACATACGCTTCAAATTCCAACTCGGAATCCACTGTATGTCTGACCACTATATTCTTATAGCATACAGCTGTTTTAACTATTATGTTATTGTGACAGATAACGAGATAACTTACAATTGCAATAAAATATTATATGCATTATAAAAGCAATAACTAGCATAAATGGTAATATAAACGATCTTTTATATATAAAAAAAATACTTGTAAGGAAAAGTCACGCATGATAGGCTGGTCATTTGCAATATATTATTCTCAAATTATAGTATAACAGATAATAAACGCGTTGCAACCTAAATTATATTTTTGGAAATATAACTTTCCAATTAAAGTTACAATCAACCAGTCTCATGAAACTTCTTGTCCCTTGGTGTATCCTCCAGTTTCAAAAAATGCTCTTATAATTTACTTATTTCTCAAAAGCAACGTAGATCGTTGTTGTTTTAAAGTTTCACATCTTCCCTTATGCACTTAATTCAAAATCCAAGCCAAATGAACACATCTAGAATCAAGTAAGCATAAACTTAAGGGTGCATTCGAAAAAATATTTTTCCACCCCCAACAGCTCGAAATTTTCTGAGACATTTTCAGACTCATTTTTAAAAATAAAAACAAGAAACTTGCTGAGGTGATTTTTGAAGAGATGTATAAGAGAGACCGTGTGATTTCATTTTTCGCTCAATTAATTAGAATTTTATTTTTAAACAATTATTTTCTCAGTATGACCATTTTTTTTCATTCCGAGATCTCTCGCTTCGTAAAATTCGGTTCAAAACGCCAACTTTGACAGCATTTTTTGCAATATTTTCTGCATTTATCAAAAAATCGACAAGCACGGCACATTATGTAGTATCTAGATAAGAGAATTTGCCAGTTTAATGCGTTTGAGAGCAAAAATGAATTTAAAAATAAATCAGAAAATAAGCAGTTTGGATTGGAATACCACCCTTCAGCACTTGGCCCACAGAGCCGTGCGAATGAATGAAAGCTATTCCTATCATGAGACATCATTAAATTCAATAATGGCGCATTCCTTAACTTGTGGATGGAAAAGACAAGATGTACCGATAGTGTGACCAGGACCAGACTAGACCATATGTTGAGCCGGCTGAAAGGCAGTCACTGCTTTTGTCTGTAGCTCTCAGCGAAGCATAAGACGACGTATTTATGCTTTCTAAAAGAGTTTGAGCACTATCAGAGGATAAAAATTATGCACCGGTGTTAGATAAAGTGAATATGAAACATATGATAACATAAAAAGGAAGCATACTAAAACGCTAATTGTAATATGAATAATTCAAGTTGTAATTTTTCCAAACTGGGCGAAAAGTGTCCAATCCAGGTTTCGAACCAGGGACTTTTGGCTGAAGCCGCCACTTCTCGATCAACTGAGCTATCCCGGACAACCCAGGAATCTAATGACTATGACATCTGGTCTCATATATGCAAGGCTCGAAATGGAAATATCCACTAACCAGAACGATATTTCATTTTTCTTTTCTTTTTTTTTTTTGAAAGTGCAGTAAAGTCCCAATTATCCGAGTCCCGCTTAACCGAGTTTCCGCTTTAACCGAGTTATTTTCTTCTGATGAACTGATAGCTTCCATTATGATGAAACAGCCATTATTAATGAAGTGTTAGGTGAAGATGAAAGAGCAGTCGTGAAAAGTTAGAACTCTGATTTTCTGGGCAGAATGGGAAAAAAATAGCTATATATATATATATATATATATATATATATACTAAGTTCTAACTTTTCACGGCTGCTCTTTCATCTTCACCTAACACTTCATTTATAATGGCTGTTTCATCATAATGGAAGTTATCAGTGCATCAGAAGAAAATGATCCATTCCAAAGGTATAAGTTCGATTGAAAAAAACAATTTCATTCCCGGTATTTCTTAAAAGTAACGAAAATGTACATCAAAGAAATGTTACTAGTACCATAAAAAAGATTGAATTAAGTGAAAATATATATTTGATCTCCTTAGTTGGTGACGATTTGTGTAAATTCGGTTTATACGAGTTTTTTCCTTATCCGAGGTGAGCTTGGTCCCTATTAACTCGGATAATCGGGACTTTACTGTATAGCAAATTTATATTTAACCGTAGAAAAACCAATTTTAAAAAATGCATTCAAGATTTTAAATAATTAGAAAAAAACGTTACAGAGAGCATAGAGGCTATGTCTATGAAACTGTAATAATATTTTTTAATAATTCCACGAACCGGAACAATATTTTCCATACTTTCACGAACCGGAACAATATTTGTCACAATTTCACGAACCGGAACATTTCGAGCCCTGCATATATGTGAATCAGCTACGCAGCAAAACAACGTTTCTTGGAGTTTCCATTATTTGTGATTTATTCTGCGTAGCTGATTCACATATATCAGACCAGATGTCATAGTCATTAAGTTTCTGAGTGAATTATATGTCTGCCAGGTTTGTCCGGGATAGCTCAGTTGGCAGAGCATTGGCAGCTTCAGTCAAATGTCCCTGGTTCGAATCCTGGCCTGGACACTTTTTCGCCGAATTTAGAAAAAATACAACTTTAATTATTCATCTGTAAATACGTATCTAGTGTTTTTCTGGAGTTACATTATCTGCGTTTTATGACTAGCTGTAATAATCTTACAAATTTACGACAGGAGCCGTCCATGTCTATCTCAAAAATATATTCAACTTTTGCAGCAAGTTGAACTGTTTATGAAAAGGAAATACTAATTTTTTGACGCATTTCTGCAAAGAATTATGCAAAAAAAAAAAAAAAACACTACTGTGAGAAACTTTTAATTGATAAGTCAAGAAATATAGCGAAACCTTCCTGTGCGACCCCTCCATTAAGCGACCACGTCCCTGAACAACCATTTTTTCATGAAACGAAATTTATTCCCATACGCTCAATACTAATTTTACCTCCATTCAGAAACCATCCAGTTCAACTCCCTCCATGAGAGACCCATTTCTTTGAAGAAAATGAAATAATTTCTGTTTTTTCCTGGTCGCTTGAAGAAGGTTTTGTTAGAAAAATAATTCCGGAGAGCGCATTATTCATCAAACGTCTAAACTAAGTTTAGAATTTTTATTTATTCCGGTAACTTTTAAGTGTTTAAAGACCTTTGTGCCTTTTTAGGCAATGAATTTGACTCTGATGACAAAGTAAGGATGATGGTCAATAAACTCCCCTGCCCTATTCTGTCGAAAACTCTCAAAGAAATAGATAAATTAACGAAATCGTCATTATTTGTTCCCGTGCAAAAAAAAAAAAAAAAAAAAAAAAAAAAAAAAACATTTTTACTGAACTGTGAAAGGACTTGGAAATAAAAGTCATATAAGATAAAACCGTAAAATCAAAGCAAACGTCAATGTATTCATTTTTTAAGCTCTATAGTAATTAACTTATGTCATTAACTTTTGTTTTGGTACTTAAATTTTCATATTTTTTCCTAATGTGAAAAATAAATTTTAGTAACATTAATTGTTACTTTTTTTTCCAACAAATGAAATCTAGATTAAACATGACCTCCATTAAGAGACCTCCTCTCGGAGCGACGGATTTTTATTGGAACGGAACGTGGTTGCTTTAGGGAGGTTTTAGTATATTCAGCTTTTGTAGCAAGTTGAACTGTTTATGACGAGGAAATGTAATTTTTTTGACGCATTTCTGCAAAGAATTATGCAAAAAACACTACTGTGAGAAACTTTTAATAGATAAATCAAGAAGTATCCTGCATCATTAATCAAACTGAGAAAAAAAGGGTTACTTAAACTTTCGTGAGATAATTAGGCATAAGCTTATAAACGGACGATTATTCATAAGCAGAAAACTAATTTAGTATTCATCAAGCGTATTCTGCTACCTACACGGCCGCTTGCATAACCTAAAGGTAAGAATAAGAAAGATAACAAAGCAAGGTTCAACCCGAGATGTCATGATTAGATAATGCATGCATTTTGTACAATATTCGAGTATGATTTAAATGAAGTCGCAAATGATATATGAATGAAACAAGCATGTATAACTGTGGAGCAAACATTCAAACCGTGTTTTCTCACAAAAAAATAAAAAATGAGTTATTGTTATTTTTATGAACTCTGTGTTAAATTGCACAGAAATAAATGGTATTTTTTACTAAAAAAAATTTTTCTCCGATTATAAATCAATTTTAAAACTTGACGTTTCAGTCAAAGAGTGTTTTCTTCAAAGCCTGCATTCAATCAAGCAGTGATTTCTCCAGTCTGCCAATCACAGTTGTCACTTAATGTGTACTTTCGAAACCTACCATACATATCACAATTGAAACGGATTGTTTTAGAAAAAAATAAGAGAACTGTTAAAGTTAAAGGCTTCCAGAATTATAGATTCCAAGATCTAAATGAAGAATATGATGTAAATCTTCTTAAAAAGGGAGTTACTGTTGCTTTGTTCAAAGGGTTGTTTTAGAATATCTTCCTCTTAGCCACGCCATACCAGTTGAAAAGAACAAAGATGTTAAAAAACTTTTGAAGGTAATGTATAGTGAACAGTGGCAAAATCAACCTGATGATATATTCAAATGATACAACCACATTATCCATGATTGATAAGCCTGCAATAAAGAAGAGGGATATGTGTATAACTGTCTAGATGAAGATATTGGTTTTAAAATTTGAAGTGGATTTCTGGCAAACGAGTATTTATTTAGTAAATATTTAATGAATACTACAAGGTACCATAATCTGTCATTTTATTTTAACAATAATCAACTGAAATTCGGTATTTATTCAAATAAAAAAATGCTATTGTATTATTTGTGAGTTAGAACTTATTTCATTCAAAAAGCGTTTTATCCACTTGTCAAACAATCAAAACATGTTTCCTCCTCTGAATTCGGTCAAAACGTGATTTCTCCAAATATTAAATGCATTTTATTAATTTGTTTTATGTTTAATATCTTAGGTATGCTTGCAATTCTTTCTAATAAACAGTAATAAAAATACACAATAAAAATGAGAATTAAATACAAGTTATTTTCTTATTTATCAGTTTTTTGTGTTTTTTGAAAATTTGTATCTGAAGGAGAAAGCATGGTTTGCATGTTTGCTCCACAACTATCAGCTAATTTTTTGTTCCTGATGAAAATATTAGATTCTCAGAATCATCTTGTCCTCCGTTCCTATCTGCGCAGCTCATCATTATTTATGCTGTTATAAACGACAGGAAAATGTTATCAAATACTCCAAAGAAATCTCGCTGTGCTCAAAAGAATACAGATTCAAAAATAAGTGAACTGGATTAAGCTAACAACAGCATAGTAAAAGGATGTATTGCATGGAATAGAACTCTACATAATTTCTAACGCTTTTCGGAAACGATCAAACAATTCCTAAACTACCATACTAACAATTTTAGCCTATTGTTCCTTGCTGGATCTAATAATAATAATAATAAGCATAATAATAAAATAAATTTACAAAAACTTAGGTTACAGGAGGTTATATGGGTAATTTCACAGTTTTCGTTCCCCTTTAAAGTTTTTCTTACTTTTTTTTAAATTATCTTCTTCAGGAGTTTCCACTAAATAGTGGGTTTCTCGATCCATAAAAATAGTTCTGAGAGACCTTTTCCATTTCTCTCTGTTCAGAGTATACGCATCATTTAACTCATGTAACTTCTCTCGAATAGAGTTTTCCCAAGTCATCCTCGGTCTGCCCCTCCTACGTTTGCATTCTGGACTCCATTCAAAGAAGATATTAGGAAGGCATTCCTTTTTCATTCTGCGGCCATGTCCATACCATCTAAGCTTGTTATACTCGACTGCATTAACAACATTTTGTTTTACTTTATATAACTATACTCTGATACTGATACAATACAATCAGTTGCATTTGGACGCTGAAACCCCCTTCTTAAACGTGAGACATTATTTCTGCGCTACCCCTCTTTAATTACATCGCCGCAATATTTATCACTTAGAGTAGGTGGGGGGTAAAGATACGCACGGGGCAAAGATACGCACGGGGCAAAGATACGCACTGACTGATTTAATATGAAGAAACATTTCTACAATCATGACCGCCAGGTGGTAATTTGGTCTCAAGTGTAGTAGTTGTGTGTTCAGACCTTGTGAAAAAAGTAGCACTCCGTGCCAAGAAAATGAGGTAAGTTTAAATTTTCTCATTTTTGATCTAATATTTTTAAATTTTCACTTTATTGTTTAGCCGGCAATACTTCGAATTTTTACAAATCCAAAAATTCAGTGGAGAACGGGAGCTCTATAGCTTTTAAAGGCCGTGTAGTTTACCTCGATCGCATTTGTTTAAAGTTGTCGGTAGCCGTTTAAGTAAAATACTGCAGAATGGGCTAAAAGTACGCACCCGTCTTGGGGCAAAGATACGACAAGTTTAAGATTCGGGCTTTCTCCTATCTTTTAGCTAGATGCAAAACTTTCCACAATCACGTTGTGGGAAGTATTATTTTTTATATTGTAAAAAATATAATAGCTCCTTAACTAATATAAGCTAGTTAACTACCTTTTCCTTTTTCTAGTTAAGTATTTTTTCAATATAGAACGTAGGTATGATTTTATTTTAAGTCTTAGCCCTTAACTCCAGTTAACGGTCTCACAGACCACTTCTATATTCGGTTTTCATAGCTTAATTTGTAATTTACAATTTAACTATTGATGTTAGTTTAATTTCCATTCGTTTGGAAACTTAGTAGTATCGCTAAACACTTCTAAATGAGGAGAATTTTTATTATAATAGACCTTTACATAAAGCTTAGCGCAAAAACAGTATCTTATGAGCCAGTCAACCCTTTTATTCATTCTACGATCAAGGGGGTCTTTGGGCCCGCTCACAGTATTTATGCAACAATTTTTGTCGCAGTAGTTAGAGGTTAACTGCTTTTTGCGATCTCACAGGCCGCTGTTTTTTTCTTTTTTTTTTTTTTTTCATGGTTTAACTTACAATCTTCAGTTTAACTATACATACTAGTGAAATTTATTAATTCTTTTGCATAACTCATTCGTTTTATTGGAAATGAAGCAAAAACCCACAGTAATGGGGCAAAAATGTGCACCGCGTATCTTTGACCCTTCACTGCGTACTTTTACCCCAGCCGATGGGGCAAAGATACGCAGAGCAATGTTTTTTAAAAATTGCAATTTCTCACAGAATTATAATTTGATATAGAATGTCGGTTGATGGTGGCACTTGCCTTATTTCTAATCTAACATTTTAGTTACTAATTACATAAGTTTAGACCAATGTGTGCGTTAAAAATCAAAATGTATGGAAAGTGCGTATCTTTACCCCCACCTACTCTATATTTAAAATTCAAGCCTGTTTTTTCAGTCATCTGCCCTGAGTTTTCTACTGAGCCAATTTTACTAATTATTATTATTATTTTAATGAAAGCTGTACATTTGTAGATGTGCCCGCACTAGCCATTTTTAAAAATATTCCAAGTTTTATACTTTAAATTTAATTCTAAATGGTTCTTTATGAAATTTCTTCTAAATGGTGGCAATTGGATTACTTCCATTGTTAGGCAGAAAAGGGAAATTTTTGGGCTTAAATATATTTATTGATTATATCCTTACAGATGCCATTTCGCATGACAACTAAAAATAACGTTTAAACAATTTTTTTAACAGAAAGTGACGTCACGCTTTATGAAACACACATTCCCTCTCATAAAGCTCTCATAGAGGTCTGCACGGGCCCGGGCGGGCCCAGCCGGTAGAATTAGGACAATTTTTTCAACGGGTCGGGCCGGGCTGGCAAAAAAATTGAACGGGCCTGCAGGGCCGGGCCAGGCCGATAAAAAAAATTATTCAGGACGATCGGCCCGATATAAGAATTTAAGCAAAACAGATAAAATACGAGCCATTCTCAATGAATATGACTTTCTTGAGAAGTATAAATGTGCGTCACGAGCCGATGCGAGTTTAACAACATCAATACAGAAATGTAACATGTCCATCGTAGAGATCGGGATCGTAGAGTTACATGATGTCTGATCCCGGGTTTAATGTTTTCAGCAGACTCGTGCCGAGACGGAACTGGTCCTAATCGTTCTCAGGATCTGCAGGGCAGGCATTATGTTTTGTGAAAGTATTAATAGCGATAATGAACTTCTGTTAACAATATCTTTGAAATATACCTTAAGGTGGTTCTCATATTCACTGCTCAACAATGCGAAACTTTCAGGCATATTTTCTGACTCATTTTTAACTATAAAGGCATAAAATTGACAGGCCTGACTATTGAAGGCATTTGGAATCGAATAGCTTTTTCCATTTTTGAAAAATTACTTACAGAGATAAGAGATTCTTGTCACGTGACTGTACGTTTTTCTCCTTTCCTGTGTTATCGGTTCCGAAAATTCGATTAAAAACGCATTCTTTGGCAGTATTTTCTGAAAGATATATTGCTTTTATCTAAGGAAAAAAACGGCATTTACATAGTTTCTGCACAAGAATACCTGCCTATCTTACACGTTTCCGAAAAGAAATGAATTCATAAATGTGTTGAAATGTACCTCTTTTAGATTTGAGAAAAACCTTTAAAATGAGAGAAACATCTTCACAAACCTACTTTTTATTATACAGCTTCAAAAGTTATCAAGTTTTTAATCCTTTATGCTAAACTACATTAATTTTTGAATGAATCCTTATTTGAATGTTGAAACGTCTGCAGAGACGATGACTAAAACACTGTAAGTATTCGTTAATGTTTACTATTGTGTGTATTCTGTTTTGCGAACGCATAGTACCATCTAAAATATACAGTAAAATGTTCCCATAAATATGTATGTAGTATTCATTAAAAGAATCTTAATTGTATGTCGTGAAAAAATGGAATTTTTTGTAGAAATTGAGTAGGGCCGGGCCTAGAAATTCCGGCCCGTGCAGACCTCTAAGCTGTTATACTTCACAATTTTTTCATCCCGCTAATTACGAGTTCAAAACGCTGGGCGAAATATTTCAGCGAGTGAAAATGATGTCATATTTAAAAGAAAACTATCATTTTCTTTGATAAAATGAAATATTTCACCATGAATACGTCTAAAAGTCATAAATTTCTGGAATTTTTACGCTCCGTTACTGAGATTAGAACCACAACATACGTTTTTGAATGGTGAATATGATTATGACACGGTGAAAATGACGTTAGGTTTTGATTTTAAGGGGGAAAAATCTATGATTGTGTCAAAGGGGAATCATTTTTGCAGATTTTTCATTCCGTAATACCAAGCATAAGAGTTTCTATTAATAACTACATCATAATTATTTATCTTGATTATATGTTACTGATTATGTATACGAATAAAGTTTTATTTTTCAATAATTTTAACAGTTGAAGTTTATAAATATAGTATTTTGTTAGCTTTTGGTTAAAATAATATGTTTGATGATTTAGATGAGATTAACCAATGTAAGGTAGATTTTTTTATTGTAACTAGCGGGCTTCGCCCGCTTCGCTGGTCGGTTTCACTAAAAGAACCTTGAATTAAATGAAATATATCTAGCAAAGATGAAATGTGTTACCTATTTTTTTAGTATGTTTGTTATCTTGAATTTCATGCTTCTACCTAAAATGGCTGCTGAAATATGCCAAATGTTCTAAAATTTTCGACCCCCACCCCCCTTTAAACCCCTTAGGGTGGAGAATTTGTAAAATCGCTGAAACATGTTTTCAATTATTTTTTAGTAGATTTATTTTCTGGAATTTCATGCTTCTACCTGAAACGGCCAAATGTTCTAAACATCCCCATTTAACCCCCTTAAGGGTGAATTTCTAAAAACGCTGAAACACAAGTTTAATTATTTTTTTAGTAAATTTATTTTCAGGAATTTCACGCTGCTACTTCAAACGGCTGGTGAGATACAGCAAATGTTCTAAAATTTTCGACCCCTTCCTTTTTAACCCCTTTTTGAGGAGAGGGGGTTCTAAAATCGTTGAAATATGTGCTTAATTATTCTTTTTTAGTAGATTTATTTTCTGGAATTTCAAGCTCCTAACTAAAATGGCCGCTGAGATATGGCCACATACTCTAAAATTTTTGACACCCCCCCCTTTTAAAACCCCTTTAGGGGGGGGGGGGTGATTTTCAAAAATCCGTCCTTAGTGCTCTTTCCCCCAAAATTTCTCGGATCAGTAGTTTGGACTGGGCTTTTCATAAATGGAGATAAAGATTAAAAACTATCTCAAACGATTTTCCCCCCATAGACCGTAATGTAATGGAATTCTTTTGAGTGCCCCTGTAATCCCCCACTTCCACCCACCGCGACCAAACTGCCTTACTTACAGCAAGAGACCAAGGGCTATCTATCCACTACAACCGCGTGTGGGTGGCAGTAGGTATTCATGGAGAAAAGTCTGTCTTTACCCACAGACAATTGACTTATATATATAGGGAGAGAGATTATTTTTATAGATTTGTTTTAAATTAAATGTATCAGTTCCTTTGTAAACATTTTCTTCCGTTGAAATTCGACAGATTCCAACTCGTAATAATAATAATAATAATAATAATAATAAACAACTATTTTATGTTGAATTTCATTTGCGTAAAGAAATTTCGAAAGTTTGATATAAACTAGTAAATTTTTCAAAAAGAGTTCTCTGGTGAATTGCCCAAATATAGATGTCGAAAGGCGATGCAAAGGTTCAAAGTGTGAAAATGTGAATGCAGGTGTTAAGAGGTCAAAAGATGTTCAGTGAAGTTCCATAAAAAATACATATGTACAGCGGTGCTCAGTTGCAGTGTGTAAAAACATGTAACTGCTGAGAGGTCAAAGAATGTACATTGTGCGCGACAAGTTTCATATCTTATTCTATAATGGCTATTGCCTATGTCTATGGTATCTCGTCAGACTACTATGTTTCCATTTATTTTCAACATGCATGTTGACGCCATTGCAGTTTTATGTGAGAAATAGATCTTTTTTGAGCGTCTTTTCTCAAGTGGCAAGGAATTTGTTCATTGCATGAAAAACTTTGAAAGATAAAAGTAATGTGGCAGGATGTATTTTATAGCAAGAAAAGTAAAGCTATTCGTTATTTTCCTTCAATACGATAAATTTTCTGTTGGTAAAACGATTTCTCAGTAGCGAATCTGTCAAAAAAAAAAAAAAAAAAAAAAAAAAAAAAAAAAAAAGGTATAATGGAAAAATTACCATAAATTTATTATTTTTTAAATGGAATTTCAAGATAGCTGTATCGTACCAATCAGAAATATTTTCTATAATTATACTGAAATGTTCTTTTACAGTAAGGAGAAAACATGGTGGTGGGTATATATTTTTTAGATTTAAGGGTCCTGTCCCTGCCGGCGAAGACACGAGCTAATGCTAATCCTATGGAGAGGGATTTGTCTAATATCTCGTTTGCATTTCGACATTTTTAAATAATTTTTTTTTGCAATGTATAGTCGAGGTCCGTCTCTACAGCGCACCTTTTTTACTTTTTCGATTTTGGTTGCAGATATTTTTTAGAATGACACTTTCATTTTCAGAACCGGTTTTGAAAGTGAAACTAACTTTATAAAAAATATCTGCGACCAAAATCGAAAAAGTAAAAAAGGTGCGCTGTAGAGACGGACCTCGGCTATCCAATGCAAAAAAAATTATTTAAAAATGTCGAAATGCAAACGAGATATTAGAAAAATCCCTCCCCATAGGATTAGCATTAGTTCGTGAGTGTCTTCGCCGGCAGGGACAGGACCCTTAAACAAACATTTATAAAAACTTTTTTTTTTTTTTTTTTTCTGCCACCGATTTTCGGAAACGCTTCTGGGAAGTTTTTATTTTGTATTAATTAGTCTTCTTAAACCGGAATATCTGCTTTTAGGCTGCTATCCATTCTCCAGTAAGCATTTTCAAATAAACAAACATGTTTTACACACAAACATGGTGAATTAAGAGAATTGACATTAACATTAAAATTAATACTATTTTGTGTGTAATGCATGCATGTATAAATTGAGTTACGTAGCTGAAAATGTTTAAGGGGGCCGTAGACCTTCAGTTTGGGAAAAATCGACGAAAATATCGTTTTTTTCTTTTTAGGTGCGTTCGTAATTATGTAAATACGTAGCACCTATAATTGTCGTTCGTCCCGTCCGTCTGTCCGTCCGCATACAACAGAGCAAAAACTACTGAACCGAATGGTCTGAAATTTTAAATATATAATTGTTACAAAATTTTGTCGTGTCATTTCAAATTTTATGAAAATCGGATGTATAGTTTAATGGCAGGAACAGTCGAAAGTTTTCCGTTACATTACGGCCTATGGGAAAAAATTATTTCAAGTGTATTTTGATGATGCCTTTCGAACAGAATGAAATTGATAGGCACTTATGAAGTGCACTAAAATATACATTTAGTACAATATGCGGTGCAGAAAATATTTATAAAGCTAGTTACAGTACGAACGCACCTCATTTGCCACGTTTGATGTACAATTTCCAACCTGTTTCGTTCATTAATATAATTCAATCTAAACTGCATCATTTGCAAAAAACCGCAAGCACTTGCAACAATTCCTAGCGAAGTTACAAGCATTTCAAATTTGTACGCCGTAATTGAGTTATACTAAAAATAAAACTTTGGTGTTTTCTCAAAATGAGAATTTTCGTCAAGTTAGTATATTCAAAATGTTCCCTGCGTTTTATTTTTTATCCAATTTTCAAAACTATTAGGTATTATTGCCTGCAATATACTATATTTCAAAACTTAGTATTATTATACATGCATCAGTGTACATAAAATGAAAATTTAGTAGTTGTGTAAATTTTTTGCGTGAATTTCAAGGAAAAAGTGTAAATATTTGAATATTTTTATTTTTTTTCAATATATTAGTATAATTTTAAAACGCATGCCAAATTTTGTTGCAATATTATAAATGTACCATTTAACAAAACACCGGGTACCATGCGCATTTTTAATTAGAGTGATTAATTAACATATTTTAATTGACAACTTCATTAATTAAATACGTTTTTCGATAAAATTGATTAATGTACTTAGAAAATGTATGAATTATTATGTCTGCAAAATTTCCATACCATTGAGTAAAAAAATGAAAAAACCTAGTTTCGAACGTCCACTGTACCTTTAATTGAGAATCGATAGCATCCTAAAAGCCGGTACTCCGGTTTGAGAAACATATTAATGGGTCTCAGGACTCTTAAAATTGAAAAATCAATGAAAAAAAAAGACCATTTTCGACATTTAATATCTTAAAATATATATGATTTTAAAACACAAATTTTTATTGGAATGAAAGATATAAATATGTTCTTTCATTTTATGCAATTAAAAAATTGCAAGATGCAGAATTAGTATTTACAGGGAGCTCCAAACTGTCAGCATTTGACGAGCAGAAAGTCGGCATAAGAGATTACGCGTAGGATTACAAAATAAATTTTGCAACTAGAATGAAATTTTTTGTGCCTACTTATACTTCAGATTGTAATAATTTCTCTGAACTTAAATAAATTTGTATTTAAAGCATTTTTATATTTTTAATTACAAAGTTGTAATTATCTAATACAAAATTTTGAAAATTTCAACAGTATTATCACTTAAAATTTTTTTTGAACAATAAAAAGGAAATTTTAGGTTCAGTTTATACAGACTAACGTGAAACATGTGTATAAACACATGTATAATAATCACTTATAAACAGATAAAGTTAAAAAATGCTATAAAAAGTGATAGAAAATCTTTAGTAAGATTGACGATCGTTTCGTTGCACAAACGGCAACATTTTCAAAATCATTCAACGATAGAAAATATTTTCACATAATAAACATAGTACGCTAAAATATTTTCTTATCAAACACTTCAAACGCATTCATTCCAGCATCGAAGAAATGTTATAAACTTAAAGTTTATAGTCGCGTACTATGTTTATTATGTGAAAATATTTTCTATCGTTAAGTTTATAACATTTCTTCGATGCTGGAATGAATACGTTTGAAGTGTTTGATAAGAAAATATTTTCGCGTACTATATTATGTGAAAATATTTTCTATCGTTGAATGATTTTGAAAATGTTGCCGTTTGTGCAACGAAACGATCGTCAATCTTAATAAAGATTTTCTATCACTTTTTATAGCATTTTTAACTTTATATGAAACATGTGTTTTGAAAAATTGATGAAAAAATATGCAGAAGTTTTTGAGATATCCTGCGTGTTATGCCCAAAAACGTCATTTGGAGAAAAATGACTCGAAAGTTTTGGAAACGCCCCTTCAGTTAATTAAGTGGGTATAATTCTTAAAAGCCATAACTTCTGTTCTAATGGGAATTTGCAGAAAACAATTATATAAAAATGTTCAGAAAAATAGGAGTTTAACATCTTAAAAAATTAAAATTTCGAAAATTTTGACGCTTAAAGAGTCCCGAGACCCCTTACAGCAATTCTAAAACAATTTGAAAAAGTTTCCGAAAAATAAATGGCGACAAAAAAAAAAAAAAAAACTTTATTTTTAAAAAGATTCTTTGAATCTCGAAATACATTGGTTTTTGGGGTTTCTAACGGTAACTCTTTTCGGTAACTCGAAAGAAGTTAATTATATTTTCGTCCGTTGATTATATTTTTGTAAGGCGCGTTCGTAATTATGTAAATACGTATCACCTATAGTCGTCGTTCAGTCCGTCTGTCCGTCCGCATATAACAAATCAAAAACTACCCAACCGAATGGTCTGAAATTTTAAATATATGATTGTTGCAAAATTTTGTCGAGCCATGTCAAATTTTATGAAAATCGGATGTATAGTTTAATTACAGGGATAGTCAAAAGTTTTTCGTTACATTACGGCCAATGGGAAAAAATTATCTCAAGTGCATTTTAATGATGTTACAGCCTTTCGAACAGAGTGAAATTGATATGCACTTATGAAGTGCATTAAAATGTACATTCAGTACAATATGCGGTGCAACAAATATTTATAAAATTAATTATAGTACGAACGCACATCATTTGCCACGTTTGACGTGGAATTTCCAACTTGTTTATACAGTGAATGCAATAAAAGTTTTCTAATTTATTCTAGGAGCACATTCTGGGAGCATTTAAAATTTTTTCCACAGATTGCAGATCGGCAGACAAGATGTCGGGTAACAAATTCTTACAAGAGCATTCTTTCCTTGGGATAAGTTGAGTTTACATATTTCTGAAGCGATAACAGACCGAGAATATACTTCATGAACTTTTTAAGAACATGTTTTGAATTTCTAAAGCTTTGTTGAGCATTCTAAAAGCAATCTGTTTAAAACGATGACATCTTTGTAGTGTATGGATGGATAATATTCGGCATGATGACAGCTATGTGAAAACACTGGCGTATCACACAGTTATTTAAAGAAACTAGGGACGCTCAAAAGGAAAGTTTTTATTCTATACCTTACACTTATATAAACTACGACAGTTCTTAAAATTAGCTATAGGAATAGCTAGTAGCATTTTCCATATACAGTGGAACCCGGTTAAGACGCTCACGGTTAATACGCGATCCCGCTTAATACGCGGATTTTTTCCGGTCCCTTGAATATTGCCCATAAGGCTAATGCAACAATATCACGTTTAATACGCGAACGGTTAATACGCGATCCCGCTTAATACGCGAGAGATTTTCGGTCCTTTGAGGTAAAAAATCACGCTTAAGACGCGAATTCATTGATCAAGATGCGAATTCCTTGTCTCTTCTTCAATGTTGCCAATTTACCAGATTTTTTATATTTAGGTTAAAACACTGCTTACGAATAGTAATATTTACTTTATTTAATAACAGATTAATTAATGCGAGCATTACTAATCGGAAATAGCGGCAAATATTTGAATTTTAAAAACCCCGCTAAATTAGCAACACTACAATTCTTGTTTGATCCCGCGTCCTAACATTTTTTGGCTCTGGCTTCGTGTATGTTTTTACTGTAGTAGAGAGTGATAGAAGAATTCAGGATTCAGGTATGTCATGAAATAATTATGATTAAATATTAGTATACCTATTGTTATGAGATTTTAAATGTACGTTATATCCTTACTATGTTTCATGATACATATTATAGGCAAAAAAATTAAACTCGTAAATATTAAATAAATACGACTGCAGTGGTTTAATTCTTTTATGTTTTCTTTACTCCTTGCTATGCTAACAATGTTTGTTACACAAATACTATTAATAAGAATAGTTTTTTCTTATAATGAAAAGAAGGACAGATTATAATTGTACTCATTATCACAAGTACCAAATATGATTTTAACAAGTGCTTCAAAGGTTAAATATTTTTTTAGCTCTCTTAAAAAAAAAATTAGCCTAGCAGGAATTATTATTTTTATTTTTGGTTACAGCATATTAATCCATAATAAAGCCGTTTGAATTCACTTTATATTTTCAGTTATTATTCCATTTGGTTCTATAAAAAGAAACAATGAGTTAAGTTGAATTCAATTAAATTTTAATCTAAATATACCTAAAAGATACAATTTTCGACCGTAAACATATAAATGAAAGTTCTACAATTCATTTAGACGATTACATGCTGTAAATAAACCCAGTTCCTGCAACATTATACAAATCACGTTTAATACGCGATCCCGCTTAATACGCGACTTTGACCCACTCCCTTGAAACGCATCTTAACCGGGTTCGACTGTACATCTATACTAAAATTATAAAAAAGTAACGTTTGTTTATCCCTTTCAGGGGCAAGGAACTTCTGTTCGTAAAATGTTGAAATCAGTAAATGGCACCAGAATTTACAAACAAATTTATTTCGCAATACGAAAATGCTTTTGTTCACTTACTTAAAAGGAAAATTTTCATTTCAATATTCTGGTGCCAATGTGGCATTAAAGAATTAAAATTCAGTGGTCCAAAAAGGAACTTGAAACGGTTATACGGGGTAATCTCTGAACTGCCTTCCCGATTTCAAAAATATGCAAAGTACTTGTGACCATCTCTGCTCTTACATTTTATATTTGTACAACAATCCTGAATAAGATGCAGGAGAAAAAAACTTTCTAAAATTGCGATTGTTGGGGCTAGAAACTTTAAATTTGGTGTGTTGGTTACTTTGAAGATGTAAAAACTTGCTATGAACGGTTTCTAGACAGTTCGTAATTTAAAAGGGTGAAAAGAGTGGAAATGTTCTAAAAACATTCTATATTACGATTAACTTGGAACTGTTAAGTCGGGAAATTTGAAACTTGACATGACTAAGATATCATAACTTGCTATGAACGGTTTCTAAAAAGTTCGAAACTGAAAAGGTTGAAAAGAGGAAAAAGGTTCTAAAAACATTCTATATTACGATTAATTTAGAACTTATAAGGCTAGAAATTTGAAACTTGACATGACTAAGATGTAAAAACTGGCTATGAACGGTTTCTAAAGAAGATGAAAATAGGTGAAATGTTCTAAAAGCATTCTATATTACGATTAATTTGGAACTGTTAAGACTAGACATTTGAAACTTGACATGACTAAGATAGAAAATCTTGCTATGGACGGTTTCTAAAAATTTTGAAACTTAAAAGGTTGAAAAGAGGAAAAATGTTACCAAGGCAATCTATATTACGATTAATTTGGAACTGTTATAGGACTAGAAATTTGAAACTTGACATGAGTAAGATACAAAAACTTGCTATGAACGGTTTCTACAAAGTTCGAAACTCAAAAAGTTGAAAATAGGAAAATATTCTAAAAACATTCTATATTGCGATTAATTTAGAACTTTTAAGGCTAGAAAGTTGACACTTGACATGACTAAGATGTAAAAACATGATGTGAACGGTTTCTAAACAGTTCGAAATTTAAAAGGATGAAAAGAGGAGAAATGTTCTAAAAACATTCTACATTACGATTAATTTGGAACATTTAGGTCTATAAATTTGAAGCTTGATATGACTAAGATAGAAAATATTGGTATGAACGGTTTCTAAAAAGTTTGAAACTTAAAAGGTCGAAAAGAGGGAAAATGTTGAGACTAGAAATTTGAATTTTGAAATAACATGACTGCACTTTTAAGACGTAAATACAAGCTTTGTTGAGCGTTCTAAAAGCAATCTGTTTAAAACGATGACATCTTTGTAGTGTATGGATGGATGACATTCGGCATGATGACAGCTATATGAAAACACTGGAGTATCACAGTTATTTAAAGAAACTAAGGGATGTTCAAAAGGAAAGTTTTTATTCTATACCTTACAGTTATATAAACTACGACAGTTCTTAAAATTAGCTGTAGGAATAGCTAGAAGCATTTTTCATATACATCTAGTATATAAAAATGAAAATTTGTCTGTCTGTCTGTAATGCTATATAAATCCACAGTTTGGAAGCGAGAATTGTGAAATGTTACGTACATGTGTATTAAAACATGACAGAGGCAAATAAAGTAATCCGGAATCGAAATAACTGATAGTTAATTTTTAATTAATAAAAAACCACCAAGTTAACAGCAATTTCCTATCAAATTTAACTATTTTTCGTTATAGCAGTTTCCAAAAATTAAAAATCCACAATAAAATTCTTACCACAACAAATACCTTTCTATTGCAAGACGCATTGCATATTACTTACGCCCCGCTGCACTAAAAAGCTGTAGCGGGTATTACGATAATTCTTTTACCTCACATGCAAATAAATAGAGATTATTTAATTGCGTTTAATTATTAAAAATTTTTAAAAATAAATAAACACATTTTATCACAAACGTCAACAAAACTTATTATATTTATTCCCTTATTCCAAAGCTATCGTTTTATCATCTACTGCCATAGTAACATGATAAATTAAACTTCATAAAAGAAAAAAGCACAGTAGTAGAAAAATATTTTACTAAATCGAATAGTTATTTTTAATTTTGGTTTCAGAATTAAATTCATGAACTCCCGTGCATAGAACGGGTTAAGCAGCCAGTCTATGATAAAATTACAAAGAAGTAACTTTTTTTGTAGGGGGGTAATCTCTGAACCATCTTGCCGATTTCAAAAATAATTGTGCAAAATAATGGTGACCATCTCTGCTCCAATATACGCTATATTTTATGTCGGTATAACAACCCTCAAGGACGTGCAGGAAAAAAAAAAAGTTCTAAAATTTCGATTTTTGTGATACTGTTGGGCTAGAAACTTGAATTTTGGTGTATTGGTTACTTTGATTATGTAAAAACTTGCTGTGAACGGTTTCTAAATAGTTCGAAATTTAAAAGGGTGACAAGAGGGGAAATGTTCTAAAAACATTCTATATTACGATTAATTTGGAACTGTTAAGTCTAGAAATTTGAAACTTGACATGACTAAGATATAAAAACTTGCTATGAACGGTTTCTAAAAAGTTTGAAACTGAAAAGGTTGAAACGAGGAAAAAGGTTCTAAAAACATTCTATATTACGATTAATTTAGAACTTTTAAGTCTAGAAATTTGAAACTTGATATGACTAAGATGTAAAAACTGGCTATGAACGGTTTCTAAAAAGTTCGAAATCTAAGAAAGTGAAAAGAGGTGAAATGTTCTAAAAGCATTCTATATTACGATTAATTTGGAACTGTTAAGACTAGACATTTGAAACTTGACATGACTAAAATAGAAAATCTTGGTATGAACGGTTTCCAAAAAGTTCGAAACTTGAAAGTTTGAAAAGAGGTCAAATGTTAAGACTAGAAATTTGAAATTTAAAGTAACAAGACTGTCACTTTTAAGACGTAAATACATGCAATAAAAGAATTTCTGAAAAATTCGAAATATAAAAGGGTGCAGGAACAAAAAACACTTTCTAAAATTGCGAGTTATGTGATGCACGTGCAGCTGGAGCAAAAAACTTAAGATTTCGCATGGTGGTTACTAGAAAGAAGAACTACTCTCTTAGAACGGTTCCTAAAATATTCAAAATTTAAAAGGTGAAATGAGCAGAAAACTTTCTAAAAGTTTGATTTATTTGGAATTGTTAAAGCTAGAAACTTTAAATGTGTATAATAAAAGTAGATTTCTCTTCCCTCTAAACCAGCCATACTCAACCTGCGGCACCGGGCCGCATGTGGCCGGTGGCATTTTGTGTGCGGCCCGAGACACCTAATCATTAATCCATGTTTATAAAAATTATTGAGATTAAATGATGTTGATGCATAAAAGATGTTTAGACGTTCACTGTTGTTTTAAATATTTTCGTGCGAAAACAAAATCTGTCCTTTTTCTTGCAATTAAAAATTATGATAAAACTTCTTAAATGCCGTTTACTTGGTCAAAAGATCTTTTTATACATAGTTCTATTTGTGCTATAGTGTTATATACTTTGCTTAATATTCAACACTAATCGTTATTCAAAATTAATTAAATTTGCGATATTTATTTCTACAATTTAAAAAATATATATAATGCTTTTGCACTAAAGAATTTTCCTGTTTTTTTTTGTTTTTTTTTAACTCTGAAATTCTGTCTTTTTATATTTTTACGTTCTATACGTATCACGTACAGTGAATACTACTTTTTACGATTGGAAATTTCTTGCGGAATAAATTGGCACCAAAAACATTTTACACCACCATTTCCAAAGGAAAAACTTCGTGGTATATTTCTGCAACATTTTCAATAGAAACCTATCATGGAATTTATTGTATGCCAATAGTGATGTTAAATTAATTATAATATTTCTTCCGCGACGAATGTTGAACTTATCTGATAATATTAACTTTGTTATATTGCTTTATAATACTAATTATATATAATGGTGCAATGTGTATAATGCTTCCGGAGTGAACTCATCTGGAACTTGATAATATTTCGTTAAAATCAGCCGTTTTATTTCGGCCATGTTAGGCTTAAGCATTCCGATGCCGTATTATAAGTCAAACAACTGCCTTATTTATTCTACGTTGTATAGCATCTGTCCTTCTTCTGTTTTTTAAAACCTTCAAAAACTATAAAATCATCATATATATAAAACGCAAAGGTAAAATTTTAAGTAGACCCATTTCGGGACATCTGCACATGCATCAACCCTGTTCAATTTAGAGGGATTGAGAACGAGTTCTCGGTGGCTGAGCGGTTTAAGCAGCAGTTTAAAGCGCCGATATTTTGTATTGGATAGAAGGTTCGAACCCAACGCCCGGCAAAATGATTTCTGTAATGTTTTACGCGATAAGTTATTTCAATAATGACATATTTTATTAGGAGGAGAAGTTATATCATTTTTATTTTATTATTATTTGGATGCTTTATAATTAAATAAAATTTAACGCTGAACAATATTTAAAATAATAATAATAATAATTTTATATTTAAAATATTTAAGCTAAAATATTTTTAATGTAATTGTTTTAATGTAATATTATCAATTAAATGAATTGAGCTGATCTATAATTTTGTTATATCTTCTGACCATTATCAAGAATATATGTGTGTGTGTGTCAGAAAGAAAAGCTTGTCTTTCTTTTCCTTAAAAAAAGAAAACGGAAAGAAAGAAAGATATTCATATAAGAACTATCAAAAAAATTACCTTGATATCCATTGTTTAATATTTAAAAAAATGTATAAAAATGTAAAATAAAATTCAAGTAATAAAAATTATATGCTGCACCAAGTTTCAAATTTGGGTTTTTAGAGAATGAGACTGATAAAAATAAAATTCATGGCAGCTTTTAATGGTCATGTAGTTAAAAATTCATAATAAATAAATAAAATTAAATACTGTTACTTTTTCGAAAAAATGAGACCATAGTAAATAAAAATAAATGCTCTATCCACTATTTTTCGTTAAATTTCTGGTAAAAAGAAGCATAATTGGTTGTAAATTATAAAGTTAAAATTCTGTGACTTCATTGAATAGGTTTGGCTGTCTGTATCATCTATCACTTTAAATAAATATAGAAATTTGTCACAATTTCAATAATTAATTTAAAAGAAATTCATTGAAAATTCAAGAATTTTTCTAATGAAACATTCAAGTTATTTACCGTCAAATCTTGACGGGTACCATCTAGTTTTGTTATATTACTATTTTAATTATCTTTTTTTTTTTTTAATGTTGCGGCCCGTGAGAAAAAAAAGGTGGAGCATGGCTGCTCTAAACAATTGAAAGACCTCACGCAATTTAAAGGCAACACATCGGGTTGACACAAAGCTAGCGTGGTATCTTTAGTTTGATATTAAATCACTAGATGACAGCATCGCAAAATGTTTTAGAAAAAGCCACTCATGTAAGCAAATTATTCTTCTGTTAAATACGATGTTACAATTCTGATAAAATTTTACTTAAAAAGGTGCTAAAAATACATAAAAGGTTTCTACAACATGAAAACCGTCAAAGATGTTAAAATCCCAAGCGCTTTCAACTGCATTATAACAGTCGTCTTCAGGGGAAAATCAGAGGAGTGAAAGTTCATGGAAAATTCTTTGCTTAAGTATCAGTGGACGAGTCTATTTCAAAGGATATGTTTTATATGTTTTTCAAGGTGAATGTGACGTTTAACAATTATAGTTTGTACTATATTTTATATTATTCTTCTGTTATATGAAGTCTTGTTTTTGCGTATGTTGGTGTTCGTTTGGTAATATTCTGTAATAAATGTGAATTATGTTCGTTAGATCGGTGTCGCCTCATTATTGTGTTAAGTGTTATAATTGTTTATTAATTAATTATTTAAAAATACAATAAATTGGCGACGAGAATAACCGGAATGTATATTTTCATCGGAAAATTTTGAAGAAAAATGATGAAGCCGTTGAAAATGGCTCAAGTTTTCTTTACAACCTTCTGCTGCTGTTTCTAATGCTTGAATGGCCTTATAATTATTAAGCTGTCGTCTTCTACAGCATTTACGGGGTTGATAAGTGAGAAGTTATGTTACATTTTTCTCTCTTTTTTTTTTTTTTTTTTTTGCATTTAATAAATGATAATGTTTTCGAATTTCAAAGAATTTGACGAAACAATTGAATAGTTCGTAACCTATGTAGAAAGGTTGGAACAGAATTTCATATTGCATGATATTAAAGAAGAGAAAAAAGTTGCAGCAATAATTTCTTGTATGGGTCCTAATCTATATAATTCATTATGTGATCTATGTTTTCCTAAAGCTTGTGAGTCCTTAAAATACACTGAAATTGTTGATATTATGCGGACGCATTTAATCCCTGCCCCCAACAGATTTTGTGAGCGTATTAAATTTAGTAAATGTTTTCAAAATGAAAATGAATCCATTCAAGATTTCGCTGCGCGATTAAAACCGCGATTACGACCCTTTGTTTTTTATTGGTGATACTTTAAATGAGAATTTACTCGAACAGTTTATACGCGGTTTGAAAAATGAAAATATTTAGAATAAGTTAACCACTAAAGTTGTTGATTAATGAAATGCATGAAATGAATGAATGATGAAAGTAAATGATTAATTTTAGAAAAAGCTTTAGCTTTATATAATGCGGATATTGAAATTTCAGAACTGAAACCTAAAAAAATGAATATAAATAAAATTTCGTGTATTAAAAATGTAAAACCAAACAAATTTCAGAATTGTTCAAAAAAAGAGCATATGAACAATCATGTAAATAATGCACATTTTGAGGTTAATAAAGGTAAATTGAAATGTTACAGATATGGAAATACATCTCACTTAATGTATTTAAAGATATTAATGCTATTTGTAACCAATGCAAGAATAAAGGGCATTTAAGTGAAGTTTGTAAAAGTAAAAATGCTCAAAAACAGGTGAATGTTTTAAACACTGTAGAAGTATTAAGTGTAAATCTTGATAAAGGATCAACTCCTATAAAATTGTCTGTTTTAATTGAGAACAAGACAAGAGCTGACATGGAGTTAGACACTGGATTTGTGCAGTTCTTTTAAAAAAGATTTCGTAGAACTTTTCCTACTTATAAAATATTGCCTCTAGATGACCAGTTAAAAAATGAACTGGTGAAATTTTTAAACCTGTTAGTTACGTAAAAGTGAACGTTTCTCGTGAAAATAAAAATAAAACTAAAAATGTAAAATTGTATTTGATAGAAGAAGATAACTTCAATAAGGAAATGTGTAATTGTTATTCTAGACTTCGACTATTGTCATGAATCTAAGATCCACTCTGCTATATAGGCGATAAGAAAAGAACATCTTTTTAAAACTTTTAAGTACAGCAGTTTGTTTTACAAACTACATAATCAAACAACATTATATTTTATACAACAAATCCACCTTCTTATCTATGCTCAAGGGAAATTCTTAAATTACAATGATAGTAATAAAATTTAAAATAAATAATAAAAAAGATAATAATCTAATAATAATATTAATAATTTATTCGGAAAGATAATTTTTTGCTGTACTTTAATGAAAATTCTAGAGAAGAAGAACATTCGTTCAAAAATAAATGTTTATAAATTGATTAATTTATTTTTCATAAATTATTTCTTATAAAAGGTTGGTAGAATGGGGAGTTTTTTTTTTCCTTTTCATAAACATAACTTTTGAACCTTTCTGTTATGATACTTGAAAATATTTGCCGTTCGTGGGAAACATTCAAGTTGTTTACGCGTACCCGCACTCCATCCGAACAATGGGGCCAGTTGGCCTGATTTATACGGCAGGGAACCCACGAAGCGTATCGTTATAAATAATCTCGTGGCCCTTTACAGAAAAGGAACCGCTCCGTACAACGCATTGTGTGAGCTAGCCCCCCTTCCACTCCATACTTGCTTATGAAATGTAGTATAGCACCCTCAACTTTATGGGAAATTATTTGCAATGTTGGAGTGGCCATAAAATAGAACGAGCGGTTTCAAACCGTCGAGCCACTTCAATATCAAAAATATTCGTCAGTCTGTTACAGCCATAGTAAGTACTATATGACCGTAGTTATCACGTAAAACGCTTTCCTAGATATTTCTTACACACGCTTATGTTTTTAAAAGTTGCTGTTCATGTTTACGATTCTTTTTTATAATATTCTATATATATATTTCTCTTACGTAGATCGGAAAAAAGGCTGAATTTCTAGCTTGCTAATGGCAAAAACCACAGCGACTATTCTCACTGGTTAATTTACGGTCACATGATCCAATCCATTCAGCAAATCAAATTTTATTTACATTTTCAACAAAGTTTTGCATTACTTTTTATGCATTAAAAATATTTGCAAATTTCATATGTTGCTCGCTCGGATCGGTTAGTGGTCCAACTAAAAATATTTTTTATTGTGTTTTCGCCAAGGTTTTAAATTAATCCTATTTCTAAAGGGTTTTTTCAGTTTATTATTTAGCATTTTAAAAATATGTAAATTTCATAAATTTAAATTGATATATGTCCATTGGCAGCACCACTTAAATGCATTTTTATTTACATTTTCAACAAAATTTTCCATTATTTCTTATGTATTATTTTTAATTTTATAAAACTGTAAATTTTTGATCTGGCTAGACTTGACACAAATAGTGGTGAGCAAGCGAAGCAAGCTGGGATCGCGTAGCGGTCCCAATAGGAATTGCGTTGCAATTCACAGGTGGGGCATTCTCACAATCTTTTGACTTTTAAGTACCTGACTAATAATTTTTATTTTAGTAGATATTCTTATGTTTTTTTTATTTCATATACTGTGGAACATGGAACATCCCATTGCATGATTGCATAACAATATTAACGATATAAATAAGCTTGTGACGATGTTGGGAGTCCAAATACCAGGAAAACTCCTATAGAGTAACTCCGGGAGAGTCGCCGCATACGGGATAGATGCCGCACCGCTTCTATTTCTTATAATTACCGATAGATCGTCGTCAAACGCACAGTATAGCTGCGCAATGATATTATTTTAACCAGTGTATAGCGTGAATCCAATTTCCATGTTTACTTGTAGAAGTACAATCCTTAAATTGACGTAAGTGCATGATTTCACTGTCCAAACTTTTAAACACGTTATGTTTAAATACTTTTCATACACTAATTACTAAATGCATGCATGATTTCAAAGTCAAAACTAAGTGTAGCGTTTGTATAGAGTACTGTGTGTATGATTACGCCATTCCCCTTAGCGATGGCAGGTAACTGTGATGTCCAATGTCTGCACCATGCAAAATGGGATACATGCCGCACTGCTATTCCGGTATACATGCCGCAGTTTCTTTTGTACGGGATGATTAAGTGTTATTAACTTTTCCTTTTATTTTTGCACAGACTAACCATGGTAGGCATGTTATCAAGTTTACTAAAACCAAAGGAAAAAAAGGGGAAAATAAAAAGTAAGAAGGGCAAGAAAGATGGAAGTCAAGATGATAATAATGAAAAATTGGATTACGCGTAACGCAGACGTTCTTTGCAAACTACTCCAAAAAGAGGAAGTATAATTGGCTTCGTTGCATCATGTGTTTAAATGTAGTTACATAAAGATTGTTCTTTTTCGACACTTTTTCTGTAGATTGAAGTCGATCTATTAACCCATTCGGGACCATAGGTGCAGATAAGCACCTTCATAAAGAGCTTACAAAATTTTTTTCTGGCACCAGTAAAAAAGAAAAGTAATATTTGCTTTGTTTAATTAGAGCATTTTCATGATTATTTAAGTAAAGGTAACTTCTTTTAAAAAAGTGGTACCAACCGAATAAAAATTGTGTAAAAGCCACCGTTCCTAAAAACGGTTAAAAAATAAATTATGTAAACACAATTTTACTTTTTTTCTTTTCCCATTCTAATACATTGATGTTACGCTGTTGTTGAAATAACAATGAAAATTTAATGTAAAAAAATAAGTCGATAATTTTAAAAGGGAAAGTAGGCAACAATTATTAATTTGAATCTACTAATACGTTTCATTGTACACATTTAGTTTCATTTTGTTATTAAATCGATAATTATAGTCCAGATATGAATATTTTTTTGAATATTTTTATTTATAACTTAATTCTGTTCTTATTACAAGCGCGGCATAACTACCGCACAAGTGCGGCGTCCCAGCCTGAATGTACGGGTGACGCGCCGCAGTGTAATGTTTTAGAAAAAAATTGTTAAAAAATATTAATAATTTGTTTTGAATATTTTGGCGCAGTACACGCGTTGTATATTTAACATTAAACAGCACAGCATGATTTTTTTTTTTTTTATGTCCACCAAGGAACTTTATACACAAACTCAAAAAAATGTGCGGCATAAATCCCGGATTTACCCTACCGTCCCGTGTCCCTGATGCTGATTTTTAAGTTTGGAGTGTCTGTATAAAATTGTTTCAATTAAAGTAATTCAATGTAATTTTTTTCCGAAACTTTTACAATTGTTTTATATAAATAAGTAGCAAAAAATTAACCTGCACACATTTTTGCGGTTGATATTACTTTTTGAACTCTGTCCCTGAGTTTTAGATTCCTTACCATCCCTGCTAAACTTATACAGAAAATCACTTCAGATGCAGCCACAGAATTTTTTTCAAGCTTTTTCCCATGCAGAAGTATGCTAGAGAAAGAATGTCTAAAATTCTTTGACAGGAAATTTACTGCAGCATTTAAATTAGCATTTAAATATCAATTTCAAGCATCGTGGCTTTATGGGTAGTCTTACCGTCCCCAAGGTTTATTACTGCACTTTTCGAGGTAAATTATTTTTTTTTTTTATTTAATCCAATGTTTTTAAAAATCAATGAACATTGTGGCTATCACTGAGTCTTAACATGATTTGCCTAAAAATAGTGGTAATTTTCCTTACCGTGCCATGCTTACCATCCCTTTTTTTTCCCATCACCGTCCTTTTTATCCTATACCATCCCCCTTTTTCCCCCTTCCGTCCCTTCTTTAGCTCCTCTTTAAGACAATGTTATACCAAAATTTTGTACTAAAAATACTACATTATTGTTATTTCTTATTTGAATGCCCTGTGGGTACAATGCAAATTCATTATAAGTAAAAATTTAGAAGAAAATAGAAAGTTATAGAGATAAAATGGTAAGGAAAATTAAGCTCGCAAGTTTAACTTAAACCTCAGTTTAAAAAGATTTCGCTGCTGACCATTTTTCTTTATTTTGAATCATTAAGGCATTCGTCTATCAGATTGAAATGTTATTTTAGCAAGTTTAATTTCACCAGATTTTTATTCCCGAAAGTCAAAAGATTGTCAGAATGCCCCAGATATTTGGGAGCGTTAGCGAGCAGGGAGTAAAAATATATATAGTATACATAAAATACATACATAAAAAATATATAATATATACCACAAGTAAAAATATATATATATGTTTTCTTCTGAAAACAAAACAGAAATAATAACGAAAGAAAAAAAAATACACACAAGGATAAGGAAAAAAGGAGAGAGGGGGGGGGGGGAGAAGCACTCCGAAAAGTGGAAAATCCTCAAAAGTTTTATAAAAAGTTGCACACCAGCGCACCCCACCCTTACTTTATAAAAAGGGGCGGGGGATGGGGGGAGAAAGGAAAAGAAAGTTAAAACATTGGGGAAAACTAAAAACGATAAGAAAAAAAAGAATGTACATGTGTATTTTTGTTTATTAATATTTTAGGATACTACCGCAGGGAAGGGCGGGGAATTTCGGAGTTAAAATCACATCCAAACCTTTCAAAAACTGACAAGAAGCATACACACCCCTTGTGTTAAGATAAAAAATAAGATGTGTAAAAACCAAAATAAAGAAAAGCATAAACAGCATAAAAATTTTGTAGTCAACTGTTTCAAGGCTTCGTAATAGGAGCCTCTATTTGAACATAAAATTAATAAAAGAAAACGTTAGGAGAAATAGCAGCAAAATAGTATGCATGCTACTACTACTGCTCTTTCTCCCTCTTTTCTTTTTTTCTGTCTGAAATTGAAGGAATCTCTTTTATCAAATCTTTAAACACATAAACGCTAAATTTATTACGGTTGTTTGTGCTTTTCATACGTTATTTTTAGCGTGTCCTATATTTGCTAAACACCACCTTATGGGCACGTAACACAACGGAATTGTTTATTTTATGAGCGACAATGGTTGAAAACCCATACCGAGGATCTTGGCCGCGCCACTGTTTAAATGTAAATAAACACCTGAAAATGACATTTGTTCTCCACATTTTCAAGAACCTTTTGTGTTAGATCTAACTCAACAGCTGTCATCCGAATACTCAAGGCCAGAGGACACGAGTTGTGATGTCATCACTAATCGACCGACTTCTCATTAGTGTTGGAATTCACACCGGAAAATTTTGAATATTAATTTTTATTTATTTTATTTGTGGAATAGCTATCATCTTATAAAACAATAATAACTATTTAAATTTACTGGTGAGAATTTTGAATCCCCCAATAAAAAGTCAGCCGGATGCGGCAACACTGTGGCATTCCGCATCTGGCAGAATTTTTATTTAGGGATTCCGAATTCTCACCAGTAAGTTTAAATAGTTATTATTGATTTATAAGATGATATATATTCCACAAATAAAAAAACAGAAAATTGCTATCCAAAAGTTTCCGATGTGAATTCCAACACTAGTGAGAAGTCGGTCGATTAGTGATGACGTCACAACTCGTGTCCTCTGGCCTTGAGTATTTCGATGGCAGCGACTCAACCTATAAGCTGCGAGACACTAGTGTGCCTTGAGAGAACATCAGGTGTGAGTCAAGTTCTATTAAAAGTTTAAGAAACAACAAAAGTGGCACCACTAATTTACTACATACAACTTTCTTTGTAATACGATTTATTCTGCGATTAAATTTAGTTTAGTATAAAGCTGTATTTCTTTTAGAAGCTCATTTCAGTGTTTGTGAACAACTCTTTATAAGAGCATAAGCTGCCAACCTTCCTATATTTTTTTTCTCTTTTTTTTTCAAGCCAAATAAACATAACTTGAACCAGAAAAATGCTTAATGAAATGTTTTTTGTCTCTCTCTAGTTATTAAGTTCTTGTATTTAATACACACACATATATATATAGATGTATTTTAAATCAAGGAAAGTTGGCAGATAACTTAATTATCGTTGTTCGTAAAGAACTTAAGAGGGCTGGTTACTCAGCTTCCGATTTCCCCTCACTAATGTAAAGTCTTTGGGCATTTGATGCATTTGTATATTTAAAATATCTCCTCGGGAAATTAATATTTTTAACTTCTATTTTTTGTGTACACTTCCCAAAAGATGTCTCTTTTTTTCCTAGTTCTCGAAATATTTCTAAAGTATAGACTTAATTTTATAGGAAGTGTTAAAATCTTACTCACAGTTCGCCCGCTTTTAACACATGAAATATTGAATTCAGCATAGATTTTAGAAATATTTTGAAAACTAAGAAAAAAGAGACATCCTTTAAGAAGATTACACAGAAAAAAGATGTTAAACATATGAATTGCCCGAGAAGATATTTTAAATATACGAATGCATCAAAAGTCCATAGACTTAACGTTACGGAGGAGAATTCCGAAGCTGAGTGACCAGCCCCCTTAAGTCCCATTTCTGTAAGTACTTCTCTTACCACGTGGCATAAAAATTTTTAGTTGTTAACAATTAACAAAATTTACATTAACAAAAAATTAACAAATTTAACAAAATTAATAAAACAACCATTAACAAAAAATCGATACATCGCTAAAAACATATATTTACTTTTCATGTTTCAGTGACTATTGTTAGGCAAATAGTTACAAACTACACACTCCTTACTTGTAAACCGTAAGCATAGATTTGAGATTTGACTAGTGAGTATGTTCAATGAATTTGGGACATAAAAAAAAATTCTCTCCTTGTTTCCAACTATCTATGATGATTGAAATTAAATGGAATTTACTGGTCTTATTATTATTATTTAAATTTTTGTGAGTGATAATTTAACTCTCGCCGTTTCACTGTCAGTTTAAAACAGTTATTCGAAATTTGACTGTAATTAACCCCGCAAAAGTTAAGAATTCTTTTAAATAAAAAAAGAACAAACGTTTATTTTTCTTTCACAAAACATTGTTTCTGTTTAAATCAAATAACTGATGATTAGCTAGCTCATTCATTCTTTGCTCAAAAGCTAGAGGAAACAGGGACATCTTTTTTTCTTGCTGTCTGAGGTTTAACAACAAATTAGTAATTGGACGGTATTTCTTGGAACTTAAAAAAAAAAACTCTTTTAGCGATAAAGAAAAACGGCATTTAGGTAACCAACTGACTCGAAATCCTCCACAATCCTTCACGAGTGTCTAGCACAAGTTCCTTTCTCCTAACTGACGAGATATATTTACCGGTTTCAACAAGGAAGGCCTTTTCTCACACGAATTCCTCACTACCACCAGGTACACCAGGAGGTTCAAGACAGACATCCCTTTGTCCTGACGAGGAGGGAAATTGATCCTTCTTATTTCATCAGGGAAGAATCCGTGTTTACTCTCGTGTTCTTTTTTTTTTTTTTTTTTGAGATGAGGAGGAGATGAATTTGGTGAATTTCTTGTAGGAAAAAAGTAAAGTTCCTTCGCTCTATGGCTATCATGCCGAAATTGAAAAAATAAATGGGTGCAATTATACAAATATCTTCCTGAAGAAGGTTTACATGAAATCGTTAATCTGTAAAGTAGCAAAGTGACATATCTGCAAATGTGCTACAGACGTACACAAATTAACAGAGCAAAAAAGTATTGATTGCTCTTTTAATTGATAAAGTTTTGAAAAAAAAGAGGCAGGGGAGAGAGTCTTTTAAAGCAAACCGCGGTTTTCAAAATCAAAATTAAATAAAGTCCATTATTTTGTTCAACCGTGTTTGAGATGGATTCTTTTGTTCAGTGTCTTAATAAACGGAAAACGTGAACAAAGTATAGCGCCAATTCCGAATGAAATCAAAGGAACAAATTAATTTCAATTCAAAATAGCTTTGGATGATATTTTACTAACTTCCTCCTCAGTCCAGTTGAACACGTCATACACTGTTTGCTTTCAAACCATGCCTTACGCAGAACTAGAACTTCAAATATTCGATTTAGCAATTAGTCCCTGGGATAACCATTAACAAAAAAAAAAAAAAAAAAAAAAAAAAAAAAAAAGCATTACTGACTTTTATTCTACTAATTGTTCAGCAGATTAAAAATATTAATGCTCGAATGCATCTTGGTGACATTTGATTAATTGATATAGCCACGTAAAAGGAAAAAAAAAAAACAATGAAAATTATACTGCCTGATTAGGAAAAAGATATACATGCGGTCCATCTGAACAACTTATTAAGTTTTAGAATTATTTTACAAATTTTTATAAAATTTTAACGCGGATGGAGAGAGGAAAATATCAGAAATGAGTGGATAAAATAAAAGGAGCGTTTTGAATCACTGGTAGAACAAGTGAAATGTTTAATAAAATAAAATGAGCGTTTTGAATCACTGGTAAAAACAAGTGACATTTTTAATATCGAGAAAAACTTCATTGCAGTTTCGCCCACAGTATTCGATCTAATTTGAAGCAGATCACGATAATTCAATAAAAAAAATTTAAGCATCATTCATTTTGTTTCCTTAACAAAACCGCATGCCTTTTAATGTATATATATATATATATATATATATATATAATTTGTAATATTCTATAATGGTTATATATTTACATTCAAATTACTATGCTGCTAATGCGCAAGTCATTATGAATGTCTGTTATAAAGATGTATTATTATTTCACTTTGAATTGCTAAAATTCTTTTTGAAACACCAATTCTTATTACAGGTATATCTTATATATATATATATATATATATTAAATATGTAATATTGGTTAGCTAAATGTCTTGCAACGTTAGCAAACTTCTTAATGTTTATTGTTTTAAATTTTTAAGTTTATTGCTGCAACTGCGCATTTTCATAGTGTACCATCATTTTGATTGCTACTTATGCAGTTACATGATGCCTTTCTGTAAGAAATTCCATTTGATGCTGCAAGTTTATCATCTCTCTTGGTCTCTAATAAAATTCCAATATTTAATATCAACAAATGTTACTGTACTACTATTTAGTTTAAACGTTTAATTTACTTAATTTTTTATTAGTTAATTTAATAATTGTTGTTCCAAATTTAATATGCATAATCTTTGAATCATGTCTTGATACTCAATTTATAAATTATATTTTAAATTGATGATGATCTGTAATATTTTATAATGGTTATATATATATATATATATATATATATATATATATATATATATATATATATATATATATATATATATATATATATATATATATATTATTTTCATGATAGTTTTCCCTTTTTGCATTCTTTTTGTAGTTTTTCTTATTGAATTAATGTATTTTCAATTTTGAGATCCTACATTTCGTACAATGGATTTATTGGTACTGACAATGATTCATTTTTTCTGGTCTTTTTTCACTGGTTAAATTGTTTTAGTTACAAATAGCTTGATAAAATATTTCAAATATTTATGATTTTCTATATGTTTATCGTTATTTATTTATTCTTTTTATGCATTCACCTTCCTGTTAATATTGACCTTTCGCCTATTTTAAATTATATGATTTTTTAATACTTCATTTATAAGTGATTGGATCTAGATTTAAAAAAATTCATTAGTGATTAGTTAATTTAACAATTGTCGATCTAAATTTAATAAATGACTGTATCATGTCTTAATACTCAATTTATAAATTTTATTTAAAAATGATGATCAATTGTTATATTCTATAATGGTTATATATATATATTTATATATATATATACACTAGGTGGATATTAACGTTGAATATTGGCAATGTTGTAAAATTGTTATTATACAATTTAAAATTGTTTTTAGGTATTATAAATAATGTAATTATTTTTTATTTATATTATATTAATTATATTTATCACAATATTTCAACATGAATTAACTGACTCCATAGCTTTTAATTTCTGTGTTAACTTAACTGTTTTATTCACTTTGATCTTATCATGGTTTTTGGATTCCATGTGCGGGAATATATTTTAAAAATCTACTGGGAATTAATGCGGTATGTTTTGTGGGATTTCTATTGCTATAAATTAGATATTTAATGAGTTGTAGTTTTTTTTTTTCCATTTCATGCCATTTGATAATGTTCTCTATTCATCTTGAAATTATTATTTTGATTATATTGGTTGTTTGAGTACAGGGGAAAAAAGTTTTTCAGCTTATAGCTTTTTTCCCACAGAAAACAACCGATTTGCTTATATCATTGAATTCTGTACTCTTGAAAACGTAATTCAATATATAAGTTTTTCAATTTTTCGGAATCCATATTCTTCTTTTTTTCTTCCATGTTAATTCTTGTAATTAGGTATACCCCTCATAGCATGCATGGTCACAGTGACGTCATTGTGACGTCACTGTAAGTCACTGTGGTCACGTCACAACTGTGACCAAAATGCCATCACTCAGTGATGTCACATTGTGGCTGATATGTGAACTTCTTAGAAAACTTTAAAAAATTACAAAAATTCTTCAAAACATGTTATTTTCTGTAAAAAATATTTTTCTGGCAATTAAAAAAAAATTGTGACGTCAGTGTTATCTCACTACATGTAACGTACGTCTCATTATGTGAAAAAAAAAAAAACCCTACCATATTGTAAACTCACAGTGTGACAAAACATATGTTAAGATTAAAACGTTTTCACTTCAAACAATAAAAATAATTCAGTGTTTGTTTCCGGCTAATATTTCACAACGAAATTAAAAACTTCAGCAAAAATGCACATAAATAAAACACAAATTTAATAGACATGTAATCAAACTGCTCGCTTAGACTACTAAAACTATTTGAATTTAAAAAACTGCTGTAGGTAGTAAAATATTTGGCGATTCTTTCGACTATTAACTCTTGGAATGTTGCTAATATGAAAGTATCGTTATTGAATTTTAAAACTTTACTTGAATACATAATTGATATATTTCATATAAAAATGTTTTTTGGTGTTATTAGTGGTTAATCTAAAAAATGTATTAACTGTAAATACATATTAGATATTTTAATAATAAGAAAATATTTTTCTCCTGTATTTTATTATCCGGGAAGTTGGTTTGTTATTTATAAATTATTCTTATCAGCGGAAATGGCAGAAATTAATACACAGGTGAAGAATGCAAAGATTTGTTTGCGTGTAGGTATGGGAAGGGACGGAGTTTTGTAATAAAGCAATGCTTTATTATAATAAATAAAAACACTTGCATATTTTCAGTAATAATTTTTTCTGCTAGTGTTTAATTATTTTAAGTAATTCTAAAAAAAATTTTTTTTGCTCCTTGTGTCACACTCTTGAAATAAATTTAACTTTTTCCGAATATAAAATAAAATATACAAAATGTATGCAAAACGCATGGCATAATTAATTAGTCATATTTATATATATATATATATATATATATATATATTGTTTCTAGAAATTCATTTCGAAAAATACTGTTATTTTACAAGCTGTTTTACTCTAGAGGAAATTAAAATAGAAAAAAGAGTAATGAGAGCCTGATTCTATCCCCTCCCCCACTAAAAACATTATTTCGCCAGTTATTTTATTCCTTTTTTATGCACAGATTTACGTTTACTACGTATAATATAAACTTTACTTTTCTATTTTCAAAAGATCTTGCATATTAAAATGAATTTTAAATACTCTAAAAATGTAAACATTGTTTACTTTGTTATACTTCTCGTATTACTATAATTATTGTCATATTTGGCAAAAAAGTAGCTTTACAAAACTTAAAATATGAACTATTTTGAAACATACCGAAAAAAAGTTAAATGCATCAAAAAATTCTTGAAACAAGAAATTTGAATTGGAACTATGCTTATAAAAATATTACGTCATATAAATGTATAAGAACGGAAAAGACATCTGTTTTTTGCTTTGATAAAAAAAAGAGCGCTAAACCGCAGACGATAAAAACAATTAAAGACAACATATTGCGTTTAATCTTTGGAATAGACGGAGGGAGTTTTTTTGCTGGACAATAGTTAGTGTTGTGAACGTGCAGTCTGTCAGATATAAACATTTAACCTAAAAAATTCCTAGGAATAATCAATCCAAGAACTTTAGACAAAAATATCTGTTCGAGATAAGTACACTAGCTTTGGTGTGGTTTAAAATGATTCCCATCATTGCTTTTGTATTTATTATTGGAGATATTTTCAACTTCCAAAATTCTTTCTTTCTAAAACATGGATTACATCGGAATTTAAAGAACGCGTCAAGGAAAGAAAAAGGTATGAAAAAGTATTTTATTTCAGAGTTTGCTTTTCTTTAAATTGTAACGATTTTAGTATTTTCTTATAAACATTTCATTAACCTAATAAAGTTTAGTAGATTTATTATTTAATTTATTGATATAAATAACTGTCTATCAACAATTTTAATCAGATGATTAAAATCAATTATATAAATTTATTTTACTCAGATTTGTTTTCCTTTAATATATTATAGGTTAAAATCATATGTTTTCTCAAACTTTAAAATGACGTAGAAAAATATTATAATCAAAGTTTAACATAATTAGCAAATATTTAAATGTCTTTAACGTACTAAATAAAAAGGCCTTTTTATAGAATAAAATTTTTTAACGGTCTGAAACAATTTGCGTTGCACATTTTTATTTAAAAATTAATATCTGTTCAGAAAATATATTTAGAAGAAATAAGAATTTTTTTACATAATGGAGAAGTACAATTTAAAGGATATCATGCACTTGTAGCATTAAGGGGCGAAAAATCAGTGTCAATAAATATTATTCGATGTGAGAAAAGTTATAAAAATTTATAAAGATATATCCTTAGTTGCTAAGAACTTTTCAGTTAAACATTATGAACGAAAAGTTTTCAAAGTAAACCGGTGTTTCAATTTGTTGACAAATATAGAAATTATGCTACCCAGTGGGGATTTAAATATGGTTTTATTGAAAGATTTTAATTATTAAAAAACATATCCATGCACTTGAATGAATTAAGCTAAAATATAAAATATATTTCATTATTTACTTTTTTTATTCTGGATACTTTTAATATTTTATTTCCTGAATGGTTTTATACGCATAAACTTCAAAATATCTAGACTATACACTCTATTAGAAAACATGATTAAAGGGGGCTTGTTATTTATAATTATCATCTAATCCTGTAAATAAAATAATAATAATAATAATAATGATCCAACGTGTGTTTCTATTTTGTGCTTATGGTTTGAATTTTTATACTTTATTCACATAAAAATGGCTAACTATTTTATATTATTTTCATTATTTTTTATTTTACTGTGTCATATAAAAGTAAATAGGATTACCTGCATGTGTAACAGACTGTATATATAAAATTTTCACCACACGTTATTCTAAAACCTTTATAGTAAATTAAAAACTTCATCAAAAAATGTACATAAATTAAACACGAATTTTATAAACATGTAATTGAACTGCTCGCTTAAACTACTAAAACTATTAGAATTTAAAAAAAAACTGCTGTGGGTAGTAAAATCTTTGGCGATTTCTTCGACTATTAAGTCTTGGAATGTTGCTAATATGAAAGTATTGCTATTGAATTTCAAAACTTTATTTGAATACATAATTGATATTTTTCATATAAAAATGCTTTTTGGTGTTATTAGTCAAGTGTGTTAATTGTAAATATATAATAGAGATTTCAATAATAAAATAAACGTTTTTCTCCTGTATTCTATAATACGGGAAGTTGTACTGTTCTTGATAATATCAGAGCTATATTGGTCATGGCAACGGACATGTTTTCTCAAACAAACGAATTGTATAAAAAATTTCACATTAGACTCCGAATAGAGTAGCTGCAGTGCATAAACATTTAATGATTGTTGTTTCCTAAAAATCTTAGACAGTAAGAGTTGTTATTATTGTTACAATATAATTTCATAAATAAAAATGTAATTTTGGAAATCAATTTTTAAAGTTATTTTTTAATAACCAAAAGATGTTTTTAAATATGTGTTTTACTGCAAGCAGACTTTGATATAAAATGAATTAACATATTGTATCCCCTCACCGTGCTGCATATTTGCAACATATCCTAAAATCAAGGTGAATTATACATATAGTGTTAAAAAAAAAAAAAAAAAAAAAATGGATTTTTAAAAATTTAAATCGGATTTTTATGATTTTTTTCCTGCATTAAAACACGGACTAGCTTTCAATACTTTGGGGTTTCTAAAACAATTAAACCTCTAATTGCTAAGATAATCTATGTTTTAAGCTTTAATTATAATTATTAGTTAGTGTAATTAGAGTGATTATAAAACACCATTAATTTTCATTAGTAGTATGCAATAATGTTACACACATTGATATATTGTAATAATTATCTAAAACTGTATTAAATACTATTCATATTTACAGTTATTAAAACTATTAATCTCTGCACTTAATATCAAATTGTTGACAATGTTTGAAATTAATCATTTTTTCAACAATTAACTTTCTAATTAGAAAAAAAAATTATTTTTATGCTTTAATTCCTAAAATGATAATTTAATATTCATTATAGAAAAAAAGGGATGCTAGTTCAGTTAAAACATTACATCACGAGTAAATGTATTAGTAATGTGTTTAGTAATAATATAAGAGAAAAGTATATAATTTGTTAATATGATGAATAAAGTGACATTAATTTTTAAGGATTTTATAAATTACAAATTGAAAAATACAATTAAATAGCGACATGATTTAACAATAGCTTGTATTTTCTAAAGAAATAAAGTTCTATAATTTTTGCAAGGTCTTGGGCACACCGGTTTAAAAATACTGTGATATGGGGAAGTTTTTTACAAGAAATCTCTGATTGCAACTAAAGGTGAATTTCACTATTTTTTTTTTTAAGGGTGTATTTCGCCTATGTTAAAAAGAGCAGGGGGCTGCAACTTTAAAAAATGGCCAAGAGGGAGCAGTAAGTAATTGCAGAATTAATAAAAACTGCAAATAAGCATCATTTAGTTAGTGGCACAAATAAGCATATATGTATATCCCTGTATATGGCATAATAAACGTGTGTATATGATATATATTGTGCGTCAACTGTTCAGGGCTCGCATTTCCCCTAAAATTCCTAAATTTCCTAACTGTTATTTTACTCCATAAAATTCCCAAAAATCTCCTAAAATTTTCTTTTTTGTTCCTAAAAATATACATTAGATCGTTAACTCCGTAAATCGCAAAGTATTTCGAGATCGCCAAAATTTGACCGAAAAACATCGTGAATTTTGGCAAATAGTAACCGAAAAAGACGCGTATTTCGTCAAAAGGTCGCTAAAAAAACACGAATTTCGTCAAACGATCGTGATATAAACACGAATTTAGTCAAAAGATCGCGGAATAAAAGCGAATTTTCACAAAGAATTGGAGAAAAAAACTCAAATTTCGTCTAAGGGGAAAAAGCGTCCCTTTCACTGGGGAAAAAGCGAATTTCGACAAAGAATCTAAAAAAACACTCGGATTTCATCTCTGGATCACGGGGGGGGGGGGGGGGGGGGGACTAATTTCTTCAAGGGAATTTTGCCAGAAGATCTAAAAAAAACGCGAATTTCTTCAAAAAAATCCCGGAACAAACGTGAATTCGATAAAGAATCGCGAAAAAAAAAACCCTTAAATTTCGTCAGAAAACTCACGGAAAAAAAAGAATTTCATCTAATAATCGCGGGAAAAAAGTGCATTTTCGTCAAGAGATCATGGGAAAAACGCGAATTTCATCTAAGAATCGCAAATTTTGTCAAAAGATTGCAGAAAAACGCGAAAATTGGTCAAAAGGTCGCGAATAACACGCGAATTTTGTCAAAGGATAGCGAAAGGAACGTGAAACGGTGTCAATAAAATCGCGCAAATACGATGTATTTCGATTAAAGAATAGCAGAAAAAACGTGAATTTCGTCAAAGGACCGAGACAAACGCAAAACTTAATAAATCTCGCATTAAAGGTGAATTTCGTCAAAGGATCGCGAAAAATGCAAATTTCGTCAAAAGATCGTGGGAAAAAAAGCGAATTTCATCTAAAAATAGCAAATTTTGTCAAAAGATTGTTGAAAAAATGCGACTTTCGTCAATGAACCACAACAAAGGCGAAATTTTGTAAATAAATCGCGAATAAGGCGAATTTTGTCAAAAGATCGCGAAAACAATTTTCATTTCTTCAAAAGGTCGTGAAAAAAAACGTGACTTTCATCTAAGAATCGCAATTTCATCAAAAGATTGAAGAAAAGACGTGAATTTCGTCAAAGGATCGCGAAAAAAGCGAATTTCGTCAAAGCATAGCGAAAAAAAACCGAATTTCATCAAAACATAGCGAAAAAACGTGAAATTTTGTCAATAAATCGAGCAAATCAGACGCATTTCGCCGAAGGATCACGAAAAAAACGCAAATTTCGACAAAGGATCGTGAAAAAAACATTCTGAAATTTTTCTGTGAACTTCAGAATTTTCTTTTACTCATAATTACTCCTTCCTCCATTTTCGAGGTTCATTGATTGGACTCGAATAGCGATTTCATTTTTCAATAAATGTCTTGCATCTTAACGCTGTCACAACATTGTCATTCTAGTCACATATTCGTCACAAAGTTAATGACAAAATCGTCACAAATCACACAATTTTCACAAAATAACATTGTCACTGTCGTCACAGAATCATCACAGTGTTAATAATAATTTCGTCACAAATGACACATATTTCACAAATTGGTCTCACCGTGACTTCACAAATTGGTCACAATGTGACGTCACAAATGAGCTCTAAAACGGCCATAACGACTTCACTTCTAGTCACTATGACTTCACATCGACGTCACGTGACGTCACATCGATGGTCACAAAGTCACAGCGTGACTTCACATCGACGTCGCCGTAACGTCACCATGCCTTACGGGACGGTACTTTATTTTACACATGCAGTTCTATATTGTTGGTTTATGGCGTGTTGTCAATCATTCACAATATTGCAGTTTTTGATGATGGTCGGTGATGTTTAATTAATGGTTATATATATATATATATACTGTAAAAGCAGTTATTTTCGCGAGGCTTTAATTTTCGCGATTTTTGCGAGTCCGTCGTAATCGCGAAAATTTAAGCCTCGCGAAATATTTTTTCCCCCTTCAAATAATAATAAAAAATCAGAAAATTTTCACTTATCCAAAAGTTAATGATTACAGTTACTTAAATAAGAAATAAATACAAAAAAAAATCTTGAATACTTACAACTATTTCTAGAATACTATACAACTATTTTTTGAATAAAAACTATAATACAATTAATAAAAAGAACTTTTCGGACAAAAGGAATTTTCTTAAAATGCCTTATGCAAAAGGGGTTCTATTTAGGTAGTTTCGGGATTTTTCAACTTTCTGTTCTGTTCATGTAAAATTCGCGAAATTTTCAGCTTGCGAAATCAACGATATCTTCATTTCACCGAAAATTACAGCTCGCAAAAATAAGTGCTTTTACAGTAATTAAAATGAACAAAGTGAAATTGAACAGCTAAAACTAAACTATATTAATTACCAAGCTAAAATTACCCTTTACTTGATAAAGAGAGTGCCATTAAAAATGCCGGAATAATAAGGTTGTAAGACTCAACTAAAAATAACATACTTTATAACATGCGCATTTGCAGCAATGTTATTAGAATGATGAAATAATAAAGATGAAATCACAAATATATGAACAAATGGTAAAATTCTAAAGATGAACAAGATATGAACACAGGAAATCAGAATGTAAAATAAGAAACTATGAATAACCCACAGAATCATCAGATGAGCTTGCAGGTTAATTCATAGTGAAGATACGTTATTTCATCCAATTTTGTCGGCATTAAGCATAAAATGACAAAATTAGCTCCTAATAGCGCATCATAAAAGAAAATAAATGATAAAAAACCAAGAGATCTAAACAAAGATACACCTCATACAGGATATTAAAAATTATTAGAGCACTATATCTCAATTACATACTAGGATCCAAAACTTCAGAAAGTTGACTCACTATATTAAAGCATGTGAGGATGTAAACAGATTAGGACTATTAGAACATGTGGGCAGAAGTTGAGTCACTGAAAACCAAATCATTGCTGTCATCTGGTGTGAAAAATGAAAACTATATTGTAAATAGATTTTTAACAAAAATGTTTAGTGCTGTTATCTATATCCATAAAAAAGAATGAAATTAATTGAAGAAACCAACAAATGACTTAAGTTAACATTTATTTAAAGTAGAATGAAAAAATAGGAATAAACTTATTAAGTATAAGTACTGAGTAAATATAAAATAAAATAAATAAATAAAAAGGCATTGATTAAATTAACTATTTTAAAAACAAATATTATAAAATAAAAAATAAGTATTTAACCATTTGTTCATATATTTGTGCTTTCATCTTTATTTTTATCATCTATCTTCTTATATATATATATATATATATACACACACACACACACACATATATATATATATATATATATATATATATATATATTTAACAATTTCTAATGCTTACAGAAGCCGATTTGATTGTCAAAATAAATGTCCGATGCATTAAAACATCTGACATTCGAATATATTCGACTTTTTAATTTAAAATTTATAAATAATATAAGAAAGGAATCAAATTATTAAAAAGCATCATTTGACGCGTTTGTTATCAGGCCCGCAAGCAGATAGGAGCATGGTAGGCTATTCCCCTCTCCTTAGCATTCTCCTGACCCCCCCCCCCCTCCCCCCAGCTCTCATAATCTTTTAATACAATAGTATATCTATAACTTTAAAGATTTTTAAACTTTTTGTTGGAAATACTTTAAAATTCTCAAAATATACAAATACATAAAAAGTGCTCATAACCTATAAAGATATATTTTAGGTATAGTGTTTTATTGTTATTCATGATAAAGGTATATTAAAAGTCAAGCAGGTAAAACTAGTGACATTTTTTACTTTTAAAAGTTAAGGTAAAAAGTAATAAGATTTTCCAAACAGAGATTAAATATTTCTGACTTACATTGTTTTAATGGCATGATATTATTAGTTAGATCACCAAATCTTAAATGGATATAGGCACATATTTTTAACATGTAAATAAGATTGAATTTACAATTTTTAATTATAAACCTGTGCATTCTATCAAAATTTCTTTTTGTGTGAATTTTAGGACAATCTTTATATTCCAATGAGCCTTGCGGCAATAATTTAGAAATATAGTGTTGGGCATCATTTTCATATACGGTTTTGTAAGACGAGGCAGAAATATCTGGCATTCAAATCGACTAACTACTAATGGTAATTGACTTGTAATGGCGCTATTTCTTTAAAGTCGAACGAAACGGGAGAGAAAATATGAGCTCGTTACATTTTTCACAGCATAACTTCTAAATATAACATTATTTTCTACATTCCCTAAACAAAGGCTCATTCAGAGATAAAGATAGTTTGAAAGGGGCAAGCACTAATATAATACAAGAATAGAAATACATAAATGTTAGAAATCCAGACAAGTTCACAGAATTTTATTTATTCATTCGATAAAAAATTCAATATTTTTCAATATTTTGTTATGGGTAACATGCGTGAATGTAGTGGAGAGTATGCAGTGATATACGCCGCATACCTTCTGGATTTTTTAAAGGAACTCCGTATACCCTCTTTTTTCTCAAATAAAGGTCTAGCATATACTCTCTACCATATTTTTATAGTTTTTACGACTACACCACTGGGACATGCATTAATTTATTTATTTCAGAAAACATCATACACGAGACAACTCAAGTGAAAGATGCAGCGAATTCCATAGTTTCAGTAATTCTTATGTGAAAGCAAAGTTTCTCTATTTATCCTTTTGCGAAATTTCACATATCGTATTCACAGTTTCTAATTTTAAACGTTCTCAGTTCAAACGTTAATTAATTTAGATCTTTATGACTATTTCGGCATCAAGTTCTCACAGCTGTCACATAACAAATATCAAAATTAACAGCTGAATTGGATGTGACAAAACTATCCTATTCGGCTGTGGAGTTGCTATTTTTAGGTCAAATGTTTTTTCGAAACCTGATTAATACAGACTTAAGATATTAATGAAATACTATTCAAGAGATTTTGAATATTTTTATTAATCAAACCACCGAAGCGTTATTGCATTCAATAGTAGAGAAGAAACGTAAGAGTAGAACCTCGATTATCCGAAGTAATTGGGACCCACCCTCTTTCGGAAAATCGAAATTTTCGGATAATCGAGAATGATTCCATTTTAAGATTAAGGAGAAATATATGCAATATTTCTTATTATGATAACAAGTGCTTAATAAAAATAAAGTAATAGCAAAGTAGAAACAAGAATAAATTACCTGAATTTTGATTTTGAAATTAAATACCTTTACATACATCACAAGAGTTTGAAAAAATATTTTGTTTGTCGCAGTTTCGATTGCCTATGTTTTGTCACGGAGTTTTTTAATGTTATTAGTTCACCAGTATCACAGTCTTTCTGCTGCTAAAGTCATGCCAAATTCATTGCAAAACATTCAAAATCTTCAGAATTGCTAATTTATTCGTTTTCTTCGTTCCACTTTGCAGCTTACGGGAATTCAAGTTAAATTTAAAAGAACGCTAAGAAAGAGGATCGAAAATATTTATATGTATTCGTAGTTTGGAAAGGACCGCTTGCGCTCAAGGAATATGATATTATTTTTTTTTAAATTGCACACAAGAAATGTGATAGTGAAAAAAAAAAAAATAAAATAAATAAATAAAAAAAGCTCTAAAAATAAATTTCGGTTAATGGAGAGTTTCGGTTAAAAGAGTTTCGGATAAAAGAGGTTCTACTGTAATTAATTTATTATGTATTCTCGCTTCACATCAATGACATTATACTAAACCACCAGGGGCATGGATAGGGGGGGGGGGAGTTACGCAATTACAGCAAGCCCTAAACTTATAATTATCCTGTTAGGCGCCTGTTTCATATTGAGTATGTGCATTTACAAGGTATCTGCACCGAGCGTCACAATTTCTGTGCCACCTGAAACCGCCATATAAAAAATTTATAAACATCTCTCATGCACATATTATAATTGGCTGTCTATTAAATAATCAAAGATAAATTTGGATTGCACACTTATGAGTTAAATGCACACCCATCACTTAAAAAAGAGAAAAAAACCGCTTATGAATTTTGATAGTAATCATTGCCTCTACAAAATTTAACAAAAAAGAAGAAAGCTGTGCGCTGTTCATTAATTGTATCGCGCTTTCGAGCCTTATGTACAAATGCGACAGCGATTAATACACTTAATGAGAGTAAGAGAAAAAACAAGAAATAAAAAAATAATAAATATGGTGAATAATAATAATAACTATAAAACAATAATATCAAATAATTTACATTAATTACTATTATTATTATTATTTCAACTTACATTTTCTCTATAGTATAGAAATAATAATAATTATTATTATTATATGAAGGAATAATTATAACAAAAGTTATTATTATTTTAAATTAATATTATTGTTTTTATTGTCGTTGTTGTGAGACAAATAAATCATAATAAAAAAAAATAATAATACAGTGCAACCTCGATTATCCGAGCTAATTGGGACCGTTAGTACCTCGGATATCGAAAATCTCGGTTAATAGAAACCGTGTGTACTCGTCATGCTGGCGAATTTAACATCTCTTAAAATAAAAAAACAATAGAACGTTTTTTAAATAATAAAAATAAATATATGTAAAGTTCTGTTTGACAGCTTAACAAATGTAAAAGAGAAATCAACTACTAGTAGTAAATTTTAAAAAGCAAATTGAAAAATTTACGAAAGTTCACCACGGCCACTGGAAACAAAGCATTGTTCGCTGTTGACTTCTCAGGGTCCAATGTTTTCTTGGGAGTCGAGTGCTTTTGGGGGCAGAAGTGCCTGTATAACACAGACAGTGAACTAAAATGTGTGTTGTTTTTCAAGGCTCATTCACACACACACTCAAAAAATCAGACTCGGTCATTATCGGCTCGATTAACAGAAACCTCGATTAATCGAAGCTCGGTTAATCGAGGTTCTACTGTAATGCCATGTGTTTTTTAATGGATAGATGAAAGTTCCAAACAATAAACGCCCCACCAGTGGCTGAGAGGTTCTGCTCTCGAAGCTGGTAGACGGGAGGTGCTGGGTTCGATCCCAATCGCGCCCGTCGGCCTAATCGTTCGGAGTTTTCGTGGTTTTCTTCGAACCTTGGATTTCCAAGCGTTAATACGGGTTAGGTTCCCTTAGAAAGACCCCCACGAAGGGCACTCCCCACCCTGGGCCCATATCCCTAGTGTAGATAATTGGCCGTCATAAATACAACCAACCAACCAAACAAACAAACAATAAACTATCAGAATGCAGCTTTGAGTACTTTAAAATGATCAAGAATTTCTGCATATGTTCGTTGATGCATACAATCTTGCATCAATGAAACTAGTTGGATGTGTAAATCCCAAAACTTTCTTCTATCTCATACATCTTAATATTTTAAAAAGTAGTTACAAATGTTAATATTTCAATATTACTAGTTCACTACTGTACCAACTGTGATTTTCATCTTAAATTTTTGCTTCAGTCTGAATCGGAATAAAAACGAGTTCATCTCGATGTTGATATTTATTAAAATCAATAGTTTTCGTTATTTTGTTGTACATCTGTTTGCGAATAGCTGGCTTAGCAAGATTCGAAGTTCCAGTCGCTGCACGAGCTGCCGATGGACAACAGAACTATGAAAAATCGAGAAAATTATACAACAATCTCTATAACAGCTCCCCCTTCCAGCGGAATAGTTCCACATTCAAGGAGGACCTGCTAGCCATAGCCAAAAACATACACAAAAAAATTGGTTCAATTGTATGTATAACTTCATACACTTTTTGATAGTGCAATAAGGAAAATGGTACAAAAATCGCCATTATAACGCCCCCTTCCGGTAGAATATTTCCAAATTGAAAGAGGACCTGCTAGCCATAGCCAAAAACATACAGAAAAAATTGGTTCAATTCTATGCATAACTTCATACACTTCTCGATGGTACAATGGCGACACTCGGACAGACAGACATTTTGTATAAACATGTTTTGGGGAATCTCTGACCCCTAAAACGTGTAAATCCGTCAAAAAGCGGAAGCCGAAAAAAATTTCGATTACAACACTTTCCTCTATTGAAGACAGAAGAAAGTTAAAAATAAGTAGAAAGAGGCTGCGATGTTAAAATCTCCAGAAAATCCTGAATCTTTTTTTCCCTTACTTATTTTGAGATAAAGCTTTAAAATCTGATTAACAAATACTGCTTCAGTACATCCGAGAAGTATTAAAAGCTTCCTAGAAATAGCCCCTTTTAATATTTGGCCTTTGATTTATGTTACTACTGTGACCAAAGTGCCGCAAATTGCTACTTACCAGTACATTCATTAAGGCGTTTAAAATTCCTGAAAGGTCACATGGGTGTTCCGCGACAATTACGATGATTAATTACTCAAATTTTTTGGAGGGTAAAAATGAAACGCAGTCTCGAAATTCATACGCGAATGCTTTTGACGCCATGCTTTTGAGGCCAGAAAGCGAGTTTTTTCTGTTAAATGAAAAGAAATAAAAAATCTTTGCAGTGAATCACCTTTTGCGAGGAAACGCTAAGAACATGCAATTTAATACTCAAATTTGTTTCACCAAATTTGTTTGCAAGCAAATGTAATACTGATATGATATGAAAACAGGCTCATTTCTGTTTAATTCAGAAAATACAGTGAATTTCAATTTCAACCATTAATAATTTATCAAATATGTCACAATATGCAATTGGCTTTTTGTGGTAATAAGTATTAACAAAGTACTAAAAATTACAAAATAAAAAACTTGAGAGAATATTTAGTCGTAATAAATTGTTAAATAAGTAAAACTGCACGTTTTTTTAATACAGTCGTGTTAAAAAAATAAGTTTGGGAAAAGTCCCATTTGGTAAATTTTGAAAAAGTGTATTGCACATTGTTGCGTATTTTGAAGTTTTGTTAAAAATAGTATTGCTAGGTATTCTAGTTTATGTTAAAAATAGTAACGGCTTAGCGGTGGTAGATATGGATAACCAGATACAATTCAATGGAATACATTACTTTGTAGTTTTCAATCTATTGACATATGAATTTTTTTATTATTTTTATTTTTTTAATTTAATTTAATATGTAATCCAAAGTGTTACGAAAAGGTGAAACATCCATTAATAACAAGAAAATTTATAAAGACTTTTAATTATTAAATAAAAAAAAATAAATAAGCCAATATATTTTAAAACATTGCTCGTATAATTATTCTGGTGTGACTCTATTTTAAACTTTCGTTGGAAACTTTTCAAAATAAAATCGTTTGTATTTTATTCATTTTTAGTCTACAACATTACTTTTCATAAATGAATTTATAAAATAAAAATCCCTGCCGGCCCGGCCTACAGGCAGAGGTATATTTCGAAGTTAAGTATACTAATTTCACCAACAAAAACTAAATCATTATTAGATATAAATCCACTTTAACAGTTTTATCTGTCTGCTTTTGACGAGTTTTTATTTCCTTTTTATAAAATAGCTGGTTTTATGAGAATCATGTTAAGGCGATATTAAAAAAATATTTTTCCATACTCAACAACTCGAAATTTTCTGGCACATTTTCAGATTAATTTTTAATAAAAAGAAATATGAAACATGCTGACGTGATTTTTGAAAAGATTTATAAGCGACCTGTGTTTTTATTTTTCTTTCAATTAATTAAAACTTAATTAATAAACAATTATTTTCTCAGTAGGGCAATATTTTTCGTTTCTAACACAATCGCTTCGAAAAATTCTGTTCAAAATGCCCACTTTGACATCATTTTTTGAAATATATTCTGCCTCTATCAAAAAATCGATCATTACAGTACATTATATAGTTTCTGAATAAGAGAATCTAGCAATTGGATGCGTTTGACAGCAAAAATGAATTTAAAAATGAGTAAGAAAATAGACAGTTTGGATTTGAATGCACCCTTAATAAGATGATTTTTTTCTTCAACCGCTATGTATTTTTAATTTGTTTTTGCTTTAAGAATTGGCCCTATCAAAAACTTGTCTATATAAATGTTGAAGACAATATTAAGAAGATATATGATAAATTCATGGAGATTTTATATCTTGTGAATTGACGGAGTTATGAAAATTTTTCTTCTTCAACCCCCCCCCCCCTCTTTTTTTTCCCTTGCGGTACGAATTGGTCCTATCAAAAACTTGTGAGTATAAAAGTTGTAGATATTATTAAGGAGATGTATAATAAAATTAATTGGATTTGATATCTTGAGAACTGACGAAGTTAGGAATTTTTTTCTCAACAAAAACCCTATTTTTTTGCACCCCTTGAGTCCATTTTTAATGTTATCAAAAATCTGTGATACATAAATTTTTGGTCCTATTTTTAGAAGTAATAAAAACTTTAAACTGATTTGATATGTACAAAAATTAAGAAGTTATGGGGTTTTTTCGGTTTTCACAAAACCCCTCCCTATTTCCATCCCCTTTGTCCGCTTTTGCCCATTAACGAACTTGACCGAGATTTTATGTCCCTTGATTTTATGTATCAGTTTGGAAGAGATTTGTGCAGAATTGCGGAAGTTATCGTGTCCAGAAGAAAGTGATAACACAATTGCTTCGGGAAATTTCGTTCAAAATGCCCACTTTGACAGAATTTTTTGAAATATATTCTGCCTCTATCAAAAAATCGATCATTGCGGTACATTATATAGTTTCTGAATAAGCGAATATACCAATTAAATGCGTTTGAGAGCAAAAATGAATTTAAAAATGAGTCAGAAAATAAGCAGTTTGGATTTGAGTGCATCCTTAATGCAATGATTTTTCCAACACAATCCGCTTCGGGAAATTCGGTTCAAAATGCCCACTTTAACAGCATTTTTTAAAATATATTCTGCCTCTATCAAAAAATCGACCATTACGGTACATTATATAGTTTCTGAGTAAGAAAACATACCAATTGGAAGCCTTTGAGAGCAAAAATGAATTGTAAAATGAGTCAGAAAATACGCAGTTTGGATTTGAATACACCCTTACTTAGATGATTTTTTTTCTTCAACCGCTATGTATTTTTAATTTGTTTTTGCTGTAAGAATTGGTCCTATCCAAAACTTATCTATATAGATGTTGTAGACAATATTAAGAAGATATATGATAAATTCATGGGGATTTTATATCTTTTGAATTGACGGAGTTATGGATTTTTTACTTCTTCAAACCCCCTTTTTGTTTTCGTTTTTAATTTTTTTTTTTTTTTGCGGTACGAATTTGTCCTATCAAAAACTTGTGAATATGAAAGTTGTAGATAATATTAAGGAGATTTATAATAAAATTAATTGGAATTGATATCTTGAGAATTGACGAAGTTATGAATTTTTTTCTCCCAAAAACCCTATTTTTTGCGCCCCTTGAGCCCATTTTTAACTTTATCAAAAATCTGTGATACATAAAATTTTGGCCCTATTTTTAGAAGTAATAAAAACTTTAAACTGATTTGATATGTACAAAAATTAAGAAGTTATGGGGGGTTTTCGGTTTTCACAAAACCCCTCCCTATTTCCATCCCCTTGGTCCGATTTTGCCCATTAACGAACTTGACCGAGATTTTATGCCCTTTGATTTTATGTATCAGTTTGGAAGAGATTGGTGCAGAAATACGAAAGTTATCGTGTCCAGAAGAAAGGTATATATATAGATAGATAGATAGATACATAGATAGATAGATAGATAGATAGATATATAAAGTTTTTTACTGAGGGTGGTTTTGGGTTCTAGGAGTCATGATCGGTGTAGATCTGCAAAAATTTTTCAGAAATTCCAACATAGGAACTATCCCAATAGGTAGTATTTCATACGAAATCTACCTAAAAAGGAAAAAAAAAATTGATAGCGAATGTTTGAGTAAAAAATTTCGAATTGCCCCTTAAAATGTCAAATTGCGTGCCTCACGTTGGGAACCATTGATTTAAGTACATAAAAAATATAGCTATAAACATCAGCCTTCAATTATTTTTTTGTAGCCGATTAAAAATATAACAAGTAAGAAAAAATCATGCGTCAAGCATAGATTATGAAACACTTTCTAACACATTCAGAATAATGTAACAAAACTGCACCGTTTAAAAAATTAAAGTATTACGTCTAATTCAACCATATGGAAAAGAATAACACATTTCAAAACCCATTTAAGCTGGTCCCATCCACAATCGGAAATTAAGCGAATTTTTTCAGCAGTTCTGTATATGATATATAGATTTGAATCTATTAAGTACATGCATGCCAAAATTTAGTTCACTTATAAGGGATACATACACTTCAGTCGAAAATTTACCTTCAGCAATTTCCTCTAATAAGGAAAACGGTACGTGAATACTTTTTTGCAGCCTTGTATTTGAGGTATAGAATTTATATATAACGAGTAAGATACAAAAAATTAATTAAATTTAAAAGCGCATACCAAATTTTAAACCGTACACTCCAGTAATTATTACTCAAAGGCAGTAGTGTACTGTAACCGATTTCTTTTGTGTGTCCTTTAAATGAATAAATAATGCTATGAATGTCCTGTTCTAACGTAATTGTAGTGAAATTGAGTGATTTATATCAGTTTCAATACATTTGAAATAGCATAATGTCATTAAAATACTCTGCAAACAATTTTTCCCCATGTACCATAATGTAATGGAATACTTTTGAGTGCCCCTGTAAATGAACGATTAATCTTACATACTTCATATACAATACCAAACATGCTTTGGTGACCCTAAACAACCTTTATCAATTTCATGAAAATCCGAATCTATTTACGAAAGTTAGAGCGTGGACAGACGGACAGACAAACCGAATGCATAAAAACTTTTCGACTTTGCTGGAAAGTGTTAAAAACTAGTCCAAATCCCCCCCTTTTATTTCGTAAGTACGAATATATTTTCATACCATAAAAGCAAAGATGAGGTTCGCAATTGAAAGAAATTAATTCCCTCCCCAAACTAAAACACACTTCAAGCTATAAACCTTCATTAAATCTACATTCATTCATTATTTATTTAAAAAATATGTGATCTGTATAAAAAGTGCAATAAACGTAATTATTCAAAATCTGAAATGTAAATCACCATTATTTTGTGTATTTAGTGTACGGTTTGGAGTCATTATCAACATGTTCTTTCAAACATGCTGTTTAAAACTGAACTACAACATGTTTAGCACATGTAACTGAAACACTCACAGAATAACTTATTAGCCGTTAAAACTCGATGAACTTATCAATATTTGTTTAGCTTCTTTTCTGTACTTTGTTTTTAATCGAGGGGAGGCATGAGCAGCATAATTTATTTCTCTGGTCTCCAATTTAAGAATTCCAACGTAAAAAACAAAAGATTAATTTTTTCGTTTTCTGCATAACTTGTTATACAACAAACACTCGATTAAAACTAAATAGTTACAAAAAGTGCATTTGCCAGCATGGGGAAATCGTTTTGAACCCATTTATGTATTTATTTACCAGCTGCGTGGCAACGCGATGTGTTGCATTTATATTGCTTAAGGCTATTCTCAAATCCATAGAATCAACTTTATAACATAAGTTTTAATTCACTTTTGTTCGGAAACGTATGAAACTAGAATGTGTTGTTATTCAGAATCTATGTCATCAAACTGTTTTTTCCGTTTTCTTGTAAACGCAATAGATCTTCCAGAAAATACTGTCAAAGTTGGCATTTTGAACTGAACTACCGGACGAAAGAAGAAAATCCAGTCAGTAAAGGGAGAAAAATGACGTGTGACGTGATCAAAATCGCTTACAACTCAACAGCTAATTTATTGATCAAAAAATGGAAAACACAGTTCGATTCCAAATTCCTTCCATGGTCAGGCTTTCCAATTTTATATCTTTCCGTTAAAAAATGAATTTGTAAAGGTGTCAAAACGTTTTGCGCTTGTTGAGCAGAGCAGTTGAGAACAGCCTTAAGAATTTTCGATTGTTTGGGAACGGTGTGTGTGTGTGGGGGGGGGGGGGGAATCTTTTTTTTTATTTTTTTTTATTTTTTCATTTACAAAAGATTTATAATATTAAGGGTACTGATCACTCAGCTTCGGAATTCTCCTCCGTAATGTTAAGTCTATAGACTTTTGATGCATTCGTATATTTAAAATATCTTCTCGGAAATTCATATTTTCGACATCTTTTTTCTGCGTACTCTTCTTAAAGGATGTATCTTTTTTTAATAGTTTTCAAAATATTTCTCAAATCTATGCTGAATTTAATATTTTATGTGTTAAAAAGCGGGCGAACTGTGAGTAAGATTTTAACACTTCCTATAAAATTAAGTCTATACTTTAGAAATATTTTGAGAACTAAGAAAGAAAGAGACCTTTTTTAGGAAGTGTACACAAAAAATAGAAGTTAAAAAAAATTAATTTCCATAGGAGATATTTTAAATAGACGAATGCATCAAGTGCCCATAGACTTAACATTACGGAGGAGAATTCCGAATCTGAGGGACCAGCCCTCTTAAGGGGAAAACCCTATCTCCGCCATGTTAAATTCACCAACTTTATTAACCTTTTTCTCAGAAATGGTGAAAGATAGAGGTTTAGATTTTTTTAGAGTAGTTAAAATAACATGCTTTACATATTTTAACAGACCATTTTCTTTTTAAGTGAAACTGAAAATTAATTATTAATTATTTATTGAAAGTCATTTTTAAATTTGCAGTTTTGGTAAGATTTTCACTACCAAAAATAAATAATTCTCAACAAATCATTAAATCCCTGTGTTAAAGTATACAATATAACATAAGTATTAAAAATATCAGAGTTCGTAAGTTTAATAGATATTGAACAAGTAAAAATTAATTTTAAAAAATCAAAAAACCCGACTGCGCAAAAAGCGAATTAATTAATTACTTCTCATCAATGTGAAACTATTTTTTAAATTACTTACCTATTTTTTTATTTACTTGTATTGATGATTTTTAAGTTGTGTTTAATTGTTAGTTCCTATCTATAAACATTGTTTTGATGAGGCCTATAGATGTCTATGATGGTTAGAGTTGCAGTAAAGCTATAGATCCTACCTATGCAACTTCCAGGTTGTGTAATAATTAAACGGAGCTTCTGACTATAAAATAGTCAATGAAACATCGTCTTCATTTTGAAAGACCTATCCAATGATATGCCACTCAATGTGGTGCGTAAATTTTTTTTTTGTCTCTACCGCCATTTTGAATTTATAAAAACAAAACCTAGCCGATAACCATCGGACGGATAAGACGAATCGACAGAGACCTCATTCATTAAAATCCATCCAGCCGTTGGGATGTTTCGAGGGTATAAAGAAATCCACATACCCAGATACGCGTGGAACACATAACCCTTCTTGGCAGTCGGGTAAGAAAAGAAACGCAAACATGAAAAATCCAAGTTTTGAGAAAAAGTCAATTAAAGATTTAAATGGCAATTAAGCTGTGAAGTACTCTTAGAAAGAATGAATAATTCACTTCTTTCATATATATATAAACATGCTTGATACATCGTTAGAAAGGTAAAAGTTTAAACTATTCAATGACATAAAAAAGTAAAAATCCATTTTTCCCCCCAAATTTCGCTTACCTGGTCCCCTTAATATTATTAAACATGAAACTTTCAACTAAGAAATCATAATTACAATGTCGAATAAAAGCTTTCACACGAACGTTTTCAATGACGTCATTTGTCAAAAACATTAAAATCTTTCAAGATTTGACAACTATTTTTGGAGCTGGTGGAAAGAAATCGTTACCATTTGAATAAATTTCTATAAAAATGCTTCAGTTTTACGAATTAACCCTTTATCTACTGACGGTACTTATAAGTACCATTAAAATAACTTGTTATAAAATTCATTTAATATATCGATTAGTTGTAATACAGTTTAGAATGAGTTATTATATTACTTTATCTTGTTCCAAAAACATTATGGGTTACACAAAACAAAAGTATTTTTAAAAGGATGATTTCTTTTGCATTTGCACCTTTTCAGCTTTCTTGGCGTTGGGGTGGGTTGGGGGGGGGGGGGGGGATTTTTCAATTCGGAAATATTCCTACATTTTTATTGTAAGAACATTATATTTGTACATTTTCTAATTCTACAAAACAGTAAGAAAAATATTTAAAATAAAAGATTTGAGTGGGGTTATAAATATTGCACAAAATCACTATAAATTTAAATTGAATGAATCCTTCTAAATCCTTCTAAAATGGATTAAATGATTCTGTAAATCTTCTAATGTAGTTTAAACAATTCACGAAAAATGCTTTAGAAGATAAAATTTTCATGAATTCATAATTCAGTACATAAAGGATTAAAATAAACGCTTAAAAATAACATTTTTACTTGCTAAACCATTTAACTAGTTTAATTAAACCCTTTTACATAAGTTTTTTTTTTCTTTTTACATGCATAGGTTAACATACATTCAACATAAGCTGATCAGTGTTAGCTACCATTTTCATATTTATTACCTTAACCCTAGATCTACCGGGAATTTTATTCAAGTTTTAATAAAACGTTCTACACCAGAATTTTTATTTAAAACTATTTAACTTATTTATTTACCTTATTTTTGTCTGGTTTATATACTTAGTTTATTTTAAAGAAATTTCTGATTTGAATGAATATTTTGTATGTACCTGTCGGGTCCAATGGACCCGTCTGGTAGACGGAGGGTTAAAAACTATAATTCTTGAAATATAAACCTCTTGTTAATAATTCACCTTCAGGTAATACAAAATCAGTGCATTGACACTCTTTGTAAAAAAGAAAAACAAACTGAGTTGCTTTCTGATGGCGAAATCGGAACTCGGACAAGAAAAATTTCTCGCACTTTTTTAAACTTTAGCACTTTTTTTTACTTTATTCAATAAAGAAATTTCCGTCTCTGAGTCATAACGTCATTAAATTGATATTTGATGTCAAACTTCCTTTATTTCAAAATTTTCACATAAATAAAATATACACATTGGTTTTATTATTAGACTAGCAAGTTTCGATCGCTACTCTGGTCGGTTCTTCAAACGTACCTTGAAACTAACGAAATATATCGGTGAATTTGACCTTGTGTTTTAAAGCAATATGGACCTTTACCTGCAATGTCCTTCCGCATTCCTAAAAACCATACGAATGCAATTGCCCTAATATATTTTCTAATGTGGCCCACAAAATTTGGAGTGCTGACAAACGCTTTTAGTTAATCATTTGCAATAAGATTTAGTAAAGAATTATAGAACGATATGCAATATACTAAAATCATCCCTCAAGATTTATCTAACTAACAATGCAAGTCTCATCAAAATCCGTCCTGAAAAATTAATCTAACAGTGCAAGTCCCATCAAAATTTATCCAGCAGAACTGAAGTTTTTAGCAGACGGAGTGAAATTCGTCGGTCTGCTAAATATGTAAAACGACTTCCGCCACAAAGATGCTATTGTTGCTATAAAAACTGTTTTACAGTCATTCAAGACATTTCGGGGCCAAGTCTGTCGGGAGGCTTGGACCCAATTGATTTATTGAGAAGTAGGGGTGTAAGGAGGCTTACAAACTAGTCTATAAACACGTATTTGCTTTTCTGAAGATATTCAGATCTCGAAAGATGCAACTACAGTAAAACCTCCTTAAAGCGACCACGTTCCGTTCCAATAAAAATGGGTCGCTCCGAGAGGTGGTCTCTTAATGGAGGTCATGTTTAAATCTAGATTTTAATTGTTGAAGAAGGGTAACAATATTACTAAAATTTATTTTCCACAGTAAGAAAAAATATGAAAATTTAGTATCAAAACAAAAGTTAATTACATAAGTTAATTAGTGCAGAGTTTAAAAAACTGACGTTTTCTTTGATTTTACGGTTTTATCTTCTGTAACTTTTATTTCGAAGTCCTTTCGAAGTTCAAAATAAATGTATTAAAATGCATAAATAAATGCATTTTTTTTGACGGGAACAAATTATGACGATTTCATTAATTTATCTATTTCTTTGAGAGTTTTCTGACAGAATAGGGCAAGGGAGTTTATTGACCATCATCCTTACTTTGTCATCAGAGTTAAATTCATTGCCTAAAAAGGCACAAAAGGGTTTAAACACTTAAAAGTTACCGGAATGAATGAAAATTCTAAACTTAGTTTAGACGTTTGATGCATAATGCGCTCTCCGGAATTATTATTCTAATAAAACCTTCTTCAAGCGACCAGGAAAAAACGGAATTTGTTTCCTTTTCTGAAAAGAAATGGGTCGCTCATGGAGGGAGTTCATCAGGGGTGGTCTCTGAATAGAAGTAAAATTAGTATTGAGCCTATGGGAATAAATTTCGCTCCATGAATAAATGGTCGCTCAGGGAGGTGGTCGCACAGGGGGTTTCACTGTACTTGAAAACAACTTTTATCACTTTCTTGTGGTTATGAACTGCAATCTGTTCTATACTTATCGTTCTATACAGAAAAAAAATTACTAAATATAGAGTGATACAATAATTGACTCAAAAAGATGTTTCTGAATAATTTTGGAACAAATGACTTTATTTTTAAAAATTTCATATTATTACAAACCGGGAACTAAACACTAATCCGAATTCCAACTGACAAAAAATTCAAACATCTATGGTTTTTTTAAACATGCTTTCATTAATTTGCATTTTATATTACCAAAATGAATTTTTTGCTAAAAATACATATCACAGTTCTATTTCTGATAAATTTTGTATAGAAATCATGTGTTATATTTCATTATCGCTGCAACTTTATACGCAATTGAAGTTATGCAATCAAAAATCGAACTAATGTGGAGTGCGCGTGTGCTGAATATAAATTTGTAGTTTAAAGATTAAAAATTACAGATTTATTTAAATACAAAGCTGTAACTACAATGCTGTTTTAATTAAAAACAGCTATACATTAACAGTTACAGATAAATAAGGTTCGTAAATATCCTGATGTTTTCGAAAATATAAAAAATATCCGATATTTTGGTATATACAGCGAAACCTCTATGTGTACCACCTCTATTAAACGACTACTTCCCTGAACGACCATTTTTTCATGGAACAAAATTTATTCCCATAGGCTCAATACTAATTTTACCTCCATTCAGAGACCACCCCTGTTGAACTCCCTCCACGAGCGACCCATTTCTTTGCAGAAAATGAAACAAATTCAGTTTTTTCCTGGTCGCTTGAAGAAGGTTTTATTAGAAAAATAATTCCAGAGAGCGCATTATTCATCAAACTTCTAAACTAAGTTTGGAATTGTTTTTTATTCCGGTAACTTTAAATGTTTAAACACCTTTGTGCCTTTTTAGGCAATGGATTTAACTCTGATGACAAATTAAGTATGACGGTCAGTAAACTCCCCTGCCCTATTAATAGATAAATTAATGAAATCGTCATCATTTGTTCCCATCCAAAAAAAAAAATGCATTTATTTACTGAACTTCGAAATAAAAGTTCTAAAAGATAAAACCGTAAAATCAAAGCAAACGACAATATATTCATTTTTTAAATTCTGCAGTACATATGTGATTGACTTTTGTTTTGATACTTATATTTCATATTTTTTCCTAATGTGAAAAATACATTTTAGTAACATTAATTGTTACCTTTTTCAAAAATTAAAATCTAGATTTAAACATGACCTCCATTAAGAGACCACCTCTCGGAGCGACCAATATTTATTGGAACGGAACGTGGTCGCTTTAGGGAGGATTTACTGTATCTGATATTTTATATATATATCCGATATTTTTATATAGGTCCGACATTTTCAAAATAGTCAACTTATTGATGATTATAAGTATTTTCAGACTTAATATAAATTAGAAACTAAAACATATTGTTTTTAGCATAAAAACTTAATAAAATAACATTCTAAAAATCTTTTTTTTTTCTATTTTGTAACAAAATTGAAGATCAGCTAATTGAAAACAAACACCATTTACTTTTTACACTCGCAAAAAACAAACTATATCACGTTTCATGAAAATTTTGTTTTAACAACAAAATTGTATGCAAAATAATTTGCTTTTATTGAAAAAAATTGAACATAAGCTTGTGTGCTTTATTCATTATCTAACGTGTTGTGCCGTTTAAACTGAAGAAAACCAAAACCAAAGAAAATTCTTTCTAATTTCTAATGAAGTTGTAGCAAAAGTTCTTATCTACAGAATTGAATTACATAGTCAATAACAGTTTAAAAATATTTTTACACCTATTTTGACTTAAAAGTTCAAAAATATTATACACAATATTTTGAAAATAAATATCGGATATATCATGATATAAATCAAGATATATACCCATTGATATATATATATCACAGACACCTGCAAATGATGTGACGTGTCACTATGGTGGAAGGTCTATATCACTTGAGTGTGAAAGTCTATGACATGTGGAAGAAAACGCGGAATTTATTTGAATGACGAAATTAAGGGATGCTTTTCTTTTTATATTGCTCATGTTAGATACGTGTATTGCCATTTATCAGAAATATTTCCAAGGAAATATCAATATTGGTTAATTATTGGCTTCACACTGGAGATATTGATAGTAAAATGTCGTTATTACTTACTAGAAACATTACTAGAGAAATATTTACAACTAAATTTCGAAATAGTTTTTGCCACTATTGCACTAATATATTGTCAAAATATTGCAAATATTTTATGTCAGTATTTTTATATGTTTTAAGAATAGGAAAGTGTTTTATGAAATGAAAATTAAATATATAAATATTATGAGATACAATATGTATAAGAAAGGTTTAGACCTTTAATTAGCATATTCAATTCATATTTCACATTAAAGCAAACAAAAAATATCTTTGCCTGATATACGGCATGAAAATTTTCATATCCAACCGTCATAAGACTTATCGGGCATTTATCAGATAAAAAAGTTACATTAGAATTATTTAGTTTGCATTAAATATTGCAAAGATAATAAGTAATATTTCATGCTACCGAGGCCCACCTGTAGTACACGTATGGAAACACTAGTTTCAGCCACGGGGGGTGGGGGGGGGGGGGGGGAGGAGTGTTCATCACTGCCATGGAAAATACATCGATTCTGGGCGTCAACCTTGCATAATCTACGCGAAAATCGTCGTAGAAAGAATAAATAATACTAAAGAAAAAACAAAAACTTCGCGCGCGGATTCATAATTCTTTTCCGTGAGTCATTCCGTTCGCTAACTTGTTGATCACCATCTGCTCCGATTATGAAAGGTAAGGTTTGCAATTCAGAGATAAAACATAAGAAAAAATCCCTGCCGGTTCGGTCTACAGGCGGAGGTAGATTTCGAACTTAAGTACTAATTTCACCAACAAAAACTAAATCAAGATTAGATATAAACTCAGTTTAACAATTTTCCTGGCCGCTTTTGACGAGTTTTTAATTTTTTTTTTTTTTTTTTTTTTTTTTTTTTTTTTTTTTTTGTAAGAGTTGGTTTTATCAGAACCATGTTAATATAACAATTTTAACCCCTATTTTTGTTTATTTTGTTTTTGCTGTAAGAGTTGGTCTTATCAAAAACTTCTCAATATAAAAGCTGTAGATAGTATTAAAACCCTCCCAATTTCCACCTCCTTGAGCCAATTTTGCCCATTTGCAATCCCCGCTGAGGTATTAGCCATCTCAGTGTTTTCGGTGAGTTTGCTCACGATCCGTGCATAATTGCGACTTTTATCGTGCGGACAAAATTTATTATATTCATACATACACACATACATATACGTGAGTTTCAAAATTTGCATTATCCAAAATTTAAAAAATCGAGTTTTTTCTATCAATATTCTGTTGATGAACCTGCATCGAAAAAAAAAAAAAAAACTAATTTTATCGTGTATTTCTGGCATTGTAAAATCTTGGTTTACAATGAAAATCAATGGACGCAGTGAGAGGTTTTCCGCGATTTCCCAAAATTTGACTTTCTGGATAACGCAAGTTTTGAAACTCACGTCCTCGTATATATTGTATTATATTTTTACATGATGCCATCTTCATTAAGAAGTTTTGTTAACATCGTTATATGAACGTGTAAGATAAATTCTTATTCAAAGGTATTTTATATATATATATAGAAATAAATATATATATATATAAACTTTTTAGGTGGGTGCGGTTTTGGGTTCCTGGAGTCATATAAGGAAAAGTTATGAAGAAATTTTTCAAAAGTCGCAAAATGTTAACGGCTGCGATAGGTAGTATTTCTTAAAAAATCTACTTAAATAAAAGAGTTATTGTTTCGCGACGTGTGCTAGCATTGTTAAACGCAGAGAAGGTGTATCGATAGTAAACTGCTATTTATCCCGAAAAACAAACCAACAAACTAAGAAAAAAAAAAAGATACACGATCACATATTAAAAAGTACTCGATTTTCCCCAAATTTTCATATTTTACTGATAAACATTTTTGTTAAGTCACAATATAAAATAAATTTAAACAGCAAATTTGTATCTTTCATTAAAATATTTCAATGTAGTAGAAAAGTTTGTATTAAATCGGCTTTTCCCCTTTCGCTACCTTCTAGCCTACTCATGTTCCATAACTCGAGTAAATATACTCGGATTGCCCTGTAACTGATACATGTTATTAAAGTTTACTATTGCATGTTCGGTATTAGAAAATGAAGAATGTAGCATTTATAATTCGTTTACAGGGACACTAAAAAAAATCCGTTACATTAAGGTCTATGTGGAAAAATCATTTGCAATGGATTTTAATGATGTTACACTATTTAAAACATTATGAAATTGATATACATCTACATGATACTTACGGTAGAATAAAGTGCGCATAGCATTTATTGTTCATTTACAGGGACACACTAAAGAATTCGATTTACTGACTACGAGCGATAATTGCTGGAGATGCGTTTTCAATTAGTGGTTTTTAAATGTTACTAATGTTTTGCATCTTACTTGGTTTGTATAAATTCTATAGGTCATATAAAGGGCTACTCAAAATAGTTCGAGTACATTTCGGTTTATTGATGAAAATTGCTGAAGGACAATTTTCAACTGTTAAAATGGGAGGATTCAACTTTGTGCCGTTATATTAAGAGATAAATGGAGAACGTGGAAAGAGCACAAATGAAAATATGTGAGTAGAAAAGGGGTAGACAGTTTTTTCGGAACTTCTAAAGCTGTATCACCAGTGCAATAGTTAAAAATACCAGAGGTAAGTGTGTAAAAACAATCTTCTGTGTTTTTAGAGGAGATACATCTTAAGCGGAGACACATTAAAGAGAGTCCGCTGTATGTTTTTATTTCGGATTGCGAGAGACGGGTTTAAGCTCATTGCAAATGCGGATAAGATTGAGGATCAAGGAAACTATTACTATTATTATTATTAATAATTTAATTAGGGTCCATTTCTACTCATGGAAATTCCAAATGCTTAAGAAGTAGCAAAATCATTAAATCGCTTCACGACTAAAGATCAGTACAAATTTTTTAATCCAGAAGTTGATTTTTTATATAATAATTAATAAATATAATAATAATAATTAATTAGTAATAATTTTTAATTTTCCACCAGAATTTCTAAATAGAAAGCTTTGCCTAAAATAATCACAGAATTCCTGTGATTAAATACGACGAAATGTACTATTAAAATACACAGGTAAAAAAAATAAAGGATTGTATGCATCCTAACGCACGTATACACTATATGGCCAAAGGTGACCGGTCACTTGCGATTTTTGACGTCTTGTTAAATATCTAGAAAAATACATGAGGAATTAACCTGAAATTGCAGGTGTGTAAACAGTATAGTATAGGTCATATAGTTCCGTGACGATTTTTTCCCGAAACCCCATAGGGGACCGTCAAAAATTGAAAAAGAATGAATATCTTTTGGATAGCCCTGTAAAAACTAATGGAGCAAAAGCGTTTAAACTCGAGATTGTTAATAAGTGGCTTATTGTAATATACTGTGTTCATTTTTATGAGGATAGCATGTATACTCGTAGAGAAATTAAGGTTTTTATAAAAACAGTCCCAAATTTTGCCAAGTTTTTTGCTTATAATTTGCAGAGTTCTTAATATAAAAAAAAGTTCTTTTCAGAAAATATGACGAACAACATTGTACACAATAACCCGCAATCAAAATGAAAAAATAATAAAAATTGGATGAAAAATGAGTAGGTTTAATAAAAAATGTTTCACTGCGCATGCGCGAATGCACTCAAAATATAATGTGCATAATGTGTTAGCTAAATGTATAGAGCAACTTTTGTGAAAGTCTCAAAAACATAGTTTGAAAAGTCTGATAATAATCGTTTATAGAATAAGCTCAAAATCCGTTGTTCCGAAAATGAAGCAAAAAGATGAGGGATTATATCCAAATACAGTATTACGTGCAATATTGTGTATGATAAATTGGCACTAATCAATGGACATATGGATACAACCCCTTATGTTTTTGCTTCATTTTGGGAACAACGGATTTTGAGCTTATTCTATAAACGATTATTATCAGACTTTTCAAACTATGTTTTTGAGACTTTTACAAAAGTTGCTCTATAGACTTAGCTAACACATTATGCACATTATATTTTGATTGCATTCGCGCATGCGCAGTGAAACATTTTTTAGTAAAACTGCTCATTTTTCATCCAATTTTAATTACTTTTTCATTCTGATTGCGGGGTATTGTGTACAATGTTGCTCTTCACATTTTCTGAACAGAACCTTTTTTTTTATATTGAGAACTCTGAAAATTATAAACAAAAAAACGTGGCGAAATTTGGGTCTGTTTTTATAAAAACTTTAATTTCTCTACGAGTATATATGCTATCCTCATAAAAATGAACACAATATATTACAATAAGCCACTTATTAATAATATCGAGTTTAAACGCTTTTGCTCCATTAGTTTTTACAGGGTTATCCAAAAGATATTCGTTCTTTTTCAATTTTTTGACGGTCTCTTATGGGGTTTCGGGAAAACATTTTCGCGGAAATATATGACCTATACAATACTGTTTACACACCTGCAATTTCAGGTTAATTCCTCATGTATTTTTCTAGCTATTTAACAAAACGTCAAAAATTGCAAGTGACCGGTCACCTTTGGCCATATAGTGTATTTTGCGATGCTCTTCGCGAAGGGATTAACCCTAGAATAACATACTGGAGTCTTACAAACCCCACGAGTTTTTATTTTGTCAATTCCTAGAATTTCACACTGGGGCCTCACAAAACCCGAGTTTCTATTTTGTCAATTTCTAGAATGATATACGGGGGTCTCACAAACCCACTAGTTTTTATTTTTCCAATTCCTAGAATGAAACACTGGGGCCTTACAAACGCACGAGTTTTTGTTTTGTCAAATCCTAGAATGACACATTGTAGGGTCTCGCAAACCCACGAGATTTTACTTTGTCAATTCCTAGAATGACACGCTGGGGGTCTCACAAACCCACGAATTTTTCCTTTTCCAATTCCCAGAGTGACACACTGGGGTCTCACTAACCCACGAGTTTTTATTTTCTCAATTCCTAGAATAACACACTGGGGTCTCATAAATCCACGAGTTTTTATTTTGTCAATTCCTAGAATAACACACTGGGGTCTCACAAACCCATGCGATTTTATTTTGTCAATTCCTAGAATGACACACTGGGGGTCTCACAAACCCATGAGTTTTTATTTTGTCAGTTCCTAGAATGACACACTGGGGTCTCATAAACCTCCAGTTTTTATTTTGTCAATTCCAAAAATGACACGCTCAGGTCTCATAAACACCACAAGTTTTTATTATGTCAATTTCTAGTAAGATATTTTAAACCACTCTGACTTAAAACATAAAAATACTTTGAAACTGATCTTTCTAAATCTTTACCATTGAACTGTGAAAAAACAAATGCGAAATTAATAGAAAATGATAGTATTATAATAGCATTAACCTCCATTTGTATTTCTTGTTGCCATTTAAATGCACATAATCCTAAACTGTTACAAAAGGCAGCATACAGCAAAATATTATTCCGTATATTGTGTTCTTCTGTCTCAACAGCCATCTTTATTACTTAATTCTCGATAAGGACACTTATTAACTTCTTAATTATAAACAAATGAAAATTTGCAATATACCACTGCGAATTAATGATGCCACCGCCAATGCTTCCTTTTATTTTCTGGAAGGCTCCATGCTTGTATGTATGATTACTCAAAAAAGTATAGACTACAATATTATGTAAACATATGGAGATAAGAAGTGAATAAAATAAAATCTGAATTACAAAATTTTAGTATCATATCATATATTCTCTATACTGGTATTAATAATAAACAACTTGGTAAATCTTAATTTCTCTATTGGTAAACTTAAATAGAGAATAGTTACAGATTATAGAAAATTGAAAACATTTGAGCTTTTTTTGGCCTCGTTGATTAAATCAATAAAGAAGATGAAGGGAAAAAATCCTTCAAAATCTTCCTAACATTGTGGGAAAATTCAAAAGATGTTTAAGTGTGTTTTACAAATGTAATGCTCAAATTGTGACGTTAAGAGTAGTCATTTATACATCTTTTTCTTTAGTTTATAACTTTTTTATTTATGAAAAATTATAGCTGATTCAGTAGGATTCTTTGAAAATTAACCCTCCAGCGCTCGCGTCGGGTTATAGCGACCCGAGCCTTTTTCAACTATAAACATTGTTTTGTTTATCGCTTATCTCCCCTCAAAATAAAAGTACAAAGAGTGGGTTTATTGGGCAAATTTTATATTCAAATTAACGAGAATTAAAGCTTTTTATAGAATGTGAGCGGTTTCTTTTTAACTGCCTTTTTTAAACACCCAGTTTACATTTTAAGTTTCCTGGACAAAAAAGACACGGGGAGAAAGCTCGTGTGTGTAAAATGACGCGAATGGTGGTGGATTAATATAATATAATATAATAAATTAATTATATTATATTGCCCTAAAGGTTTAACCCTTAAATGCCTGATTTTTCAAAAATAATTTTAATAATGTTTTTTGGCTTTCATTTTTTAAATAAATCATGGGAAAAATACTTTTAAAAATCATATTTTGTTTTAAGTATGGTTTACGGCTAAAAAACAGTTTGTTACTAATCGGCAATACTGGTCTTTAATTGAAAAAATAATTTTCCTTGATAAAATTCTATAATATTAAACGCACAAGAATTTTAGGAACTATAATAAGAAATAAATTTTACTTGCTCACTGCAGGACAAAATAGGGTATTTCGCAAGATTCCAAATAAAACAAAAAGAACAAGTAGCAACAATTGAAAAAATCAATCTATCTTTATTCTTAAACAGCATAAGTGTTGCCATCTACATGTTGAAAATCGATTTAATAATATTTTCAGACTGTATTTTATTGGCAACATTAGGCATTATTGCTTCAATATTACCCTAATAGTGTTTTAGAACCCAAATTGGGTATGTTACCGAAAAGCAACACCCGGCATTTAAGGGTTAAATTCATTGGCTTGAATAAAATGCAAATACGTTCTTATTTCGAAAAGAGAGGTTTAGGCATTGCAAATACGGATAAGATTAAAAATGGATCAACGAAAATGTTTATTTTGTTTTGCTTTTTCTTTAATTGGAATCGAGTTCTACCCAATTCATGGAAAACTCTAATCAGAAGTATCCAATTAGTTACCGACGTAGCGAAAGGATTAAAACTTAGATAAGATATTATGAACCATCCTGCTTAAAAGAAAAAAAAAATATTCTGGAAACTATCTTCTGAATCTTTACCACTGAACTATGAAAAATTTACAGAAGACGATAGTATTAATCTCCAATTATATTTCTCGCTATATTGACACTTAATCGGATTTTGACAACAAAAAGCGTATCATACAGCAAATATGTTACTCCATATACTGTATTCTACTATCTCAACAGCATCTTTATTACTTAAGACCCGATAAGGATAGTGTTAACATCTTAATAATAAACAAACGAAGATTTGTAACATTTGAGTGCGGATTAATTGATGCCACGGCCAATGCTTCCTTAAGACCCCGTGTATTCCTATCTGATGATGGGGATCGCTGACAGATCAGAAACAGAATGGCCACAATGTCGCCCCTGAAGTTCGGCGAACTAGCACGATGTCGGCCGATAAAATATCTTGGCGAACCCGATGTTAATGATCTGCTAAGCGTGCGTGCAAGCTATACGAAGAGCTTAAAGTGATATCGATATTTTGGGAAGATTCTGAGTTTATCATGCGAAATAAATATAGATGGTATTTATAAACAGGGTGGTATCAGTGCCGCCTTTGTGTCCACAATCTATTTACTTCTTCAGACTTGATTTTTCTTTTGATTTAATTTTATTCCTTCGGCGGAGGGGGAGGGGGGGGGGGGTATTTCTCTTTCAACTTTTATTACATTGAATTCTATAATAGATTTTTAATTTTACTACATTTTTAGGGTTCTGTACTTAAAAAGTCAAAACGGAAATATTATAAGACCACTAATGTATCTGTCTGCCACAGCCATTTTACTCGTAAACTATGGAACGTGCAAAGTTCAAATTTGGGGCTGTAATAAAGGCTATTGGCCCACATACTTACAGATTATTAAACATTCACAAATATATTTAGGAAAAATGTAGAGGGGCTAATTAAGTTGCTTTAAAAAAAAATCTTTTCTATGTATATCGTGTGGGGTATAGAGGTCTGCACGGGCCGAAATTTCCGGGCCAGGCCCGATTGCATTTTTACAGTTCTCGGCCTGGCCCGGCCCGTACAAAAATCCGCGAAAACAGGCCCAGCCCAACTCAATTCCTACAAAAAAAATCCGTTTTCTCTCGACGTACAATTTAGATTCTTTTAACGAATACTACATACTTATTTATGGGAACATTTTACAGTATATTTTAGATTACTATGTGTTCGCAAAACAGAAAACACACAATAGTAAACATTAACGATTTACACAGTGTTTTACTCATCGTCTCTACAAACATTTCAAATTCCAATAAGAATTCATTAAAATGTTAATGTAGTTCAGAATAAAGGATTAAAAACATGATAACTTTTGAAGCTGTATAATAAAAAGTAGATTTGTGAAAATATTTCTCTCATTTTTAAGGCTTTTCTCAAAGCCAAATGAGCTAGATTTTGACTCATTTATGAATTCATTTCTTTTCGGAAACGCGTAAGATTGGCAGGTATTCTTATTCAGAAACTATGTAAATGCCGTTTTTTTCATAGATAAAAGCAATATATCTTTCTCTGAAAATGCTGCCAAAGTTAGCGTTTTGCATCGAATTTCCGGAAGCGATAGCACAGGAAAGGAGAAAAACGTATAGTCACGTGACAAGAATCTCTGTTATCGCTGTAAGTAATTTATTAAATATGGGGAAAGCTATTCGTTTCCGAATGCCTGCAATAGTCAGGCACGTCAATTTTATGCCTTTATAGTTGAAAATGAGTCAGAAAATGTGTCTGAAAGCTTCGCATTGTTGAGCAGTAAATGTGAGAACCACCTTAAGGTATATTTCCAAAGATACTGTTAACAGAAGTTCATTATCACTATTAATACTTTTACAAAACATAATGCCTGTCCTACACATCCTGAGATCGATTTAGACCAGTTCCGTCCCGGCACGAGTCTGCTGAAAAAAACCCCGGAATCAGACATCTTGTAACTATACGATGCCGATCTCTACGATGGACATGTTACATATCTGTATTGAAGTTGTTAAACTCGCATCGGCTCGTGGCGCACATTTATACTTCTCGAGAAAATCCTATTCATGGAAAATGGCTCGTATTTTATCAGCTTCGCTTGAATTCTTATATCGGGCCGATACGCCCGATTAATTTTTTTATCGACCCGGCCCGGCCCGTTTATTTTGTCCGTCGGCAGGCCCGTTGAAAAAATTGTCCTAATTCTGCCGGCTCGGCCCGTTGGAAAATTCGCCTTCATTCCGACGGGCCGGGTACGGGCCTCGGGCGAAGCCCGGGACCGTGCAGACCTCTATATGGTCTACTCCCCTGTATGGTACCTCTATATGGTACCTACTAGTGGGGTATCATGTGAAAGCTTTTGTAACGCTGCGCTCAAAAAAAAACATTTCTTTTAATTTTAGGTATTATATTTTCAGAGATATCGTGGAAAATATACTGCAAAAATATGCCTCCCCCCACCCCTTCTATTTCCGAATCTACTGAAACTAAAATTATGAAAAAATTAGAGGTAATATAGGTTATTTTAAACCTTGCAGGAAAACTATAGCGATTACCCTAATCACTAATCACTAATCCCCCACTCGTGGACAGCCAACCTTTCGGTATAGGAGCTGATTAGTCCACGGGGGGGAAACACATATCTACCAACCCGCGGAGACTCCAGGTCGCATAGTTTTTAAGAAAAGCGCATTTTTCCGTTACACACAAATTTCGATTTGCGGGCATTCAGCAAAGGTACTGAGGAGCGCTGGAGGTACTATCGTAACAAAAGTATAAGCATTGTTCATAATGAGTTTCGAAAAAAATCGTCGGTAATTAGCCGACGTATTAACCCTTAAAAACACGGATGGTTTTGACATACATAATAACAGGGGCGGCGTACTCAATGTACCATCGGATTTTAAAGCGCAGATAACAATTTTAATGATGTACTTGTGTAATGAAATCTCTAGCAGTATAAAAGGAATAAATGTCAAATTGTTAAAACAGACTAATTTAATTAGAATTAATCACATAAATACTATGGTATTCGCGACTAGTTTGCATTGAGTGGGTCTCTCAATACGCTTCCCGCATGTCTATGCCAATTAGAAACCTATCTGGAAAAACGCGGCACGAATCAAGCCGGCATTGCAACTTTGCGACCTCCTTTCGAAGCGCGCTTAGCACAATGTCAAGTTTAAACGTTGAGCAAGGGTTTTGTTTTAGCCACACTATAAAAAGAAAAGATTATTATTACGCTGAGTTTACTTTTATGAAATGCCAAATGAAGTTTAAAAATGCACTATTTTTATTGTCAGTACCGAATTAAGTTCATCATAAACAGATTAGGATAAGATTAAATAAAAAGAGTTATACAGAATTGCAATATTTGATATAATTTAGGCTTCATACCTCTTTGAACTTTTATGATACACTCATTCATACATTTCTAGTATATATAGCTATACTCAACCCTACGTTGCATAGTTTTTTACAAAGTCTTATTATTCTTTTAGCAACGAGATTTTTTTAATAATGCAGTTACTAATTAACACGTTCACGCCGGCGCGATGGGTCACACTCGACTGTCTTAGAGCTGCCAAGTCTCCGGCTTTTTGGATACCAGTATTTTAATACAGAAAATGTTGTTTTATTGAATTCGAACAATAACAGTGGTGTACAAAAAGCCGGAAACTTGACCCTTTGAAAGTGTGACCCACCGCGCCGGCGTGAACGTGTTAATATATTCATTGTACGGAACCCTTTGAGCGAGAGTAATACTCGCACTTGACCTTTTATTTATTATTATATATTTACTGCTACGAAAAAGCTGTCCGTTGCGCTTCAAACAATCAACCACACAAACTGATTTAATTATTAACAAACTTTATCAACTACACTGTAAAAGAAGACAAATGATTCTTAATCTCAGGAAAATATTATAAAACCACGAACAAAAATATACAAGAAGCAGGAAGCAGGAATTCTTCTTTTTTAGAATTTAGCGTTGCCCCCATGCGAAAATATATATACAGGGTGGTTATAATTAAACTTCCCCTATAAACAGCATCCTACAGCCCAAACGGGTGAACGGAATGCAATGAAATTTGGTATATAGACTATACACGAGATGCGCTCACGGAATTTCGAAAAAAAAAATTTAATTCCAAAATGTCCACTAGAGGTCGCCTTTTCCGGAAAACATTAAATGTAACACAATAAACGACGAAAACTGAATACAGAAACAATATTAACAATCTATAACAAGAATTATGAGTAATGAAATGTAAAACCGACTGTTTTGGCCGTTTATTGTGTTAAATTTAATGTTTTTTTCCGGAAAAGGCTCCCTCTGGTGGACATTTTGGAACTAATTTTTTTTTTCTCAAAATTCCGTGAGCGCATCTCGTGTATAGTCTATATACCAAATTTCATTGCATTCTGTTCACCCGTTTACGCTGTAGGATGCTGTTTATAGGGGAAGTTTAATTATAACCACCCTGTATATTATTACACTCGTTGAATTTCGACAAAAGAACATGTTTAAGAAGTAACTCTTTCATTAACTTATAATAAACATACAAAGTTAGTTACAATAAAAAATGCATCTTATATTGGTTAGTCTAACTATCAAACAAATATTATTTTAACCTGCAGATCACTGCTCTTCTATAAAGACACTCTTAATTTTTGTAAAACTTTGCGTTTTATCAGTGCGTGATTTCAATTGCGTTATTTTCAAAAGTGGAGCATTTCCAACTGTGAAGAATTTCAAAGCCCCTGGAGTGAAAATGATGAAACAAAATATATTTCAGTTTGAAGACTTAAAATACATGCTTTTATTTAATTTAAAATGACGCCATTTGCATACGCTGAAGAATTCAACATTTAGGACCCAGTCTTAAACAACATCTATAGAAAAGGCGTCATAGGGCGTCACTATCGCGGAATAATACACAAACCTAGCAAAAAACAATTTCGTAAACTCGACAAAAAAAAAAAAATCGGTTATCTAATCATTTATATGCCTTCATTTGTTTGTGACATTAGTATGAAAACTTAAAATTAAATATAGTTTATAATGTTTTATCCGAAATCGTTCAGTTTATATTTTTTCGACATAGTACGTATTTTAATTACATTTTTTTTTCAGTTGTTATGAGAAAATAGCAACAAAAAATATATAGTAACCTACTATTTTCCCTTTACTTTCCACAAAAATGGAGTACTTCAGTTGCCATCATTGCAGAAATGGGATTAAAACTACAAAAAAATTAATATCTCAAAAACAAATTAAGATGCAGTTTTCAAACAAATTGCCATTAAAAGTACTTTTTCCCCCTATACGAAGGTATAAAAATTGAAAATGTGCGATGTTTAGAAGTTAAAAAAATTGCAGTAGAGATTAGGGTAACTCCGGGAGAGTCGCCGCATCCGGGATAGATGCCGCACCCCTTGTATTTCTTCTAATTATCGATAGATGGTCGTCAAACGCGCAGTATAGGTGCGCAATGAGATTATTTTAACCAGTGTATAGCGTGAATCCCATTTCGATGTTTACTTGTAGAAGTACAATCCGTATTTTGACGTAAGTGTATGATTTCACTGTCCAAACTTTTAAACACGTTATGCTTAAATACTTTTCATACACTAATTACTAAATGCATGCATGATTTCGAAGTCAAAACTAAGTGTAGCGTTTGTATAGAGTGTGTATGGTTACGCCATTCCCCTTAGCGATGGCAGGTAACTCTGATGGCCGACGTCTGCACCATGCAAAATGGGATACATGCCGCACTGCAATTCCGGTATACATGCCGCAGTTTCTTTTGTACGGGATGATTAAGTGTTATTAACTTTTCCTTTTCTTTTTGTAAAGACTAACCATGTTAGGCATTTTATCAAGTTTACTAAAACCAAAGGAGAAAAAGAGATAAATAAAAAGTAAGAAGGGCAAGAAAGATGCAAGTCAAGATGATAATAATGAAAAATTGGATTACGCGTAACACAGACGTTCTTTCCAAGGAATGTTTAGAAAACCTGCAAAAAAGAGGAAGTGTAATTGGCTTCGTTGAATCATGTGTTAAAAGTAATTACATAAAGACTGTACTTTTTCGACACTTTTTGTGTAGATTGTAGTCGAAAAACAGGTCTATTAACCCATTCGGGACTATAGGTGCATGTAAGCACCTTCCTAAAGAGCATACAAAATTTGTTTCTGGCACCAGTAAAAAAGAAAAGTAATGTTTGCTTGCTTTAATTAGAGCATTTTCATGATTATTTAAGTAAAGGTAACTTCTTTTAAAAAAGTGTTACCAACCGAATAAAATTTGTGTAAAAGCCGCCGGTCCCGAAAGGGTTAACAAATAAATTATGTAAACACAATTTTACTTTTTTTCTTTTCCCTCTCAAATACATTGATGTTACGTTGTTGCTGTGAGATAACAAATAAAATTTAATGTAAAAAAATAAGTCGATAATTTTAATAATGAAAGTAGGCAAACAATTATCAATTTGAATCTACTAATACGTTTCATTGTACTCATTTAGTTTCATTTTGTTATTACATCGTTAATTATAGTCCAGATATGAATATATTTTTTTATATTTTTTTTTTATAATTTCATTCTGTTCTTATTACAAGGGCGGCATAACTACCGCACAAGTGTGGTGTCTCAGCCTGAATGTATGGGTGACGCGCCGCAGTGTAATGTTTTAGAAAAAAATTGTTAAAAAATATTAATTATTTGTTTTGAAATTTTTTGTCGCAATACACGCGTTGTATATTTAACGTTAAATAGCACAGCATGATTTTTTTTTTATTTTATATCCACCATGGGACTTTATACACAAATTCAAAAAAATGTGCGGCATAAATCCCGGAATTACCCTATCAGTATGCAACCGTACAGTCATACATCTGCTTCGTTTTACAAGCCTGTAACGTAACGTTATTTTTTAGTGACAACACTTTAATTATTGCCCGAAAGAAATAGCTTATCGGGGCTAATAATTTCTTTTAAGTTACCCCTTCTGAAAAGTGTCCTTTATCTGTAGAAACCGCACAAAAACCAGTATATTTTCGATATACGCATAAAGAAGGTATAAAAACAAAGTTTCCATTGCTAGATCACATTTTCGGAAACGCATCCTAAAGCCGATATTCCGGTTTGAGAAAACTGATTAATACACTATAAAACTCTTCGAAAACGTTCCCGAAAACTGCAAGTTTGTTTTTATAACTGCTTAACTTAAAAACTAAAGTAAATTATGCACAAAATAAATAAAAAAGGAATCTGTACATGGTGTGCTGAGTTGCATTTGAAATAATAATTGACGTCAGTCTTTAACATTAATGGCAATGTTTGGCGACACTTATTTTTTATGGAAAGTGTAGGACGGGATAATAGACAAGTACCGTATATTTTACCTCTGAAAAGCGAACACCTCTAAATTGTGGGCGAATTTCATGGTCCCGAGATGTCCGTCATGCAGAGCTTTTACAGTACTATAAGAAAATGTGTTATTATTATTGTTAAAATACTCAATAATCGTCTAAGTAACAAACTGATATTACATATATTTTTTTCATTTTTTTCTCTTGAGAATGTTGCTGTCTGATGCAATGAAACATGTCGAAATGTAAATAAATAAAGATATTTTGCATTTTTTTAATTTAAATTTATCACTTACAGCAACTTATTGAGTATTTTGATATTTTGAAGTGATTTTTATATATAGTTCTTTATTACTGTTGTTTGTAGTGAAAATTATTTTATTAAAGACCTAAAGTAATTTTAATACATTAACTTATCTTTTTATTGCTCCGGATGCTCCTGGTAAAGCAACAGCACATCTGGAAAACCCGGGATTACGGCAAAGGGCCCGGCACTCCTATGAGTGTCCGGTACACCCGAAGCTCCTGGGGGACTCGGAGGTGGGAACCCCAAAGTAAGCGGATTAATCCTCGAGTACATGGCTTTGACTATGACTTCCAATGATGTTTAGGGTGCGGAGAGAGTTGCGCGCGCTGGACGGTGCTCTTCCTTGCCCGTTTGCAAGTGTCATGGCGACACCACACTGGTTCCGTCTGACATGCTGCGAATTTGGACTCTTCAGAGTTTATACTGGCGGGCTTGACTATGGCATGTCAGTTTTACCTTTTTATTGGAAGGAAGAAAAAAAACCTATTCCAGAGAATTTATTTCCCAGCAAACTTTTTTTTCTTTTAACGGTTACCTCATTTATCCGGATTTCTACATATGTGAATTTCATCCAGAACACAGTAGTCGGATAATTTGAAATTTCACTGTGCCAAATTTAGGACCTCCAAAATAAGGAGAACTAGTATCACAGCCGGTGTCAGACCAACAATATTTGTTTGCTATTTAAGGTATTTGTTATTTTTTTTTCTTTGTATACTTAAAAAAAAAAATCTTCCCTTCCTACAGACCTCCAACTTGGATAATAGTTCTTCGAATTTGTTAGATATAAAAAAAAGGGAACTCACCTGTACCAGTGTAATCCTTTATCGTAATGTCGATCAAAGAAATGTATCTCGGGCCCAGGTGCGACGACGTCGGGATGTAATCGGAGAATCTCCAAGAGTGCCCTCGTGCCACCCTTCTTGACACCGATGATGATAGCGCCGGGCAATCGACGCCTCACATCGCTTTTCCTGGAACACACGATGAAAATTCATAAGTTTTACTATCATTGCCAACGCGGAAGCATAAATTTTAAGTCTAAACTATTGAAGTCGACATTAACTGCATATAACTTTTATTTAGTTTTTTTACAAAAACACCATTTGCTGTAAATTTGGGTATTACGACAGATGAGCTACGCTAATATGTTTTTCCAGTATCCGTCTCTAAAAAAAAACATATAAGAAATAATAAATGAGAAGAAAATAAAGAGCGAAAATAAAGGAAAGGGGAAAAGAAAAAAAAAGAACAAGCATTAAGGCTGTTCTCAAATACAAACTAACTATTTTCTGACACATTTTTAAATTCATTTTTGTTCGCAAACTTATGAATTTGGCAGTTGCATTTATTAAGAAACTATGCCATCGAACCGTCATTTTCGTTTTTCGGTAATATGGAAACTACAGGAACAAAAGAAACGATGTAATCGAACTGTCATTTCCGTTTTTCGGTAATATAGAAACTATAGAAACGAAAGAAGATTTGTAACCGAACTGTCATTTCCGTTTTTCGGTAATATAGAAACTATAGGAACGAAAGAAACTATGTAATCGAAAGGTCATTTTCGTTTTTTGGTATTGTGAAACCATAGGAACGAAAGAAACTATGTAATAGAGCTGTCATTTTCGTTTTTCGGTATTAAGGAAACCATAGGAACGAAAGAAACTATGTAATCGAACTGTCATTTTCGTTTTTCGGTAGTAAAGAAACTATAGGAACGAAAGAAACTATGTAAGCCAACTGTCATTTCCGTTTTTCGGTAAAGGCAGAAACTTTTTCAGAAAATGCTTTCAAAGTAGGTGTTTTGAACCTAATTTAGGGACACGACAGCGTAGAAAAGGAAAAAAAAAACTGGCGCTCAGAGACAGTAATTGCTTATAACTCAAGATGTAATTCATTTATCGGAAACTGAAAAACTGTTAGATTACAAATCACTTCAATAATCATCCCTTTGAGTATTATGCTTTTATTAATAAAAATGAGTCCAAAAATTCAGTGTTAGTGAGCAGGGGAAAATATTTTTTTTTGAGAACCGCCGTAAGAATAAAAAAAGAAAGAGGGAAAAAAAGGGAAATAAATTTTAACTGTAAATTCACCTCATATTATGCATAAGAGGCTAAATTTCTTACTTTATTTTATTTTTATATATTATGTTATCTTTATCTATAAGTCTGTGACCAAATTTAAATAACGAAAATAATGACATTTTCTGTAGTTAAATAAATATAAATATCGGGTAGTAAAATATGAAAAAATATATAAATATAATGTATAAAATTAAGAATATTTCCAAGACAAATCTCGTTTGAACATATTTTGATTAAAGATACCCTGATTAAATAACTTATGCATCTTAATAACATGTTATATTTATCTATTACTAAATGAGGATTAAATAAGAAAGAAAAATCATGCGTTAAGCATAGATTATGAAACACTTTCCAACAGTTCCTGAAATCTTTAACAAAATTTCGTTATTTAGGGAAATAAGTTAAATAAGATAACTAAAAAAACATTTTAGAAAACAGACAAAACATTTAAAAATCTGATTTCAGCAGTTACATTCCATATCCAAATATGTATTCCAATTCTTTTGAACAGCCCTGTATTTGATCTGTAGGTTAATAATATATATACTATATAATGGGAAAATTTATTTTAGCAAGGAAACGCATAACAGGTTGAAATTTTTCTTTCAGTAATTTATACTTATAGATGGAAACATACTTAAATACTTTTTTTCAGCCCTGTAGTTTACCTAGTATCTTTATTACACGCCACTATCTAGCTAAAATTTAATCCAAACTAAAGCATTCCTAAAACAACTGAAATCAGATTCCCAGAAATTATCATCCATAGACGGTCGTGTATCCAATTCTTTTCGTGGTCCTGTATGTCATTTTATCTATATTCTACAACCATTTCTTAGTAAACTAAATGTCATTCAGCGTAAAAATGCATAACACATTTAAAAACCAGTTTTAAGCAATTTACGCTCATACTCAGTAACCTTTACGAATTCTTTTGTGTAGCCCTGTATATCAACTATAGTATTTTTACACTCCATATAGTGTGCAAAAATATAGTGAAACTTAAAAGCGTATAGCATAATTATAAATGCATTTCCTGCCATCACCGCTATTATAGAATACTTCGAATAGAACATACTATCTGAAATCTTTTGCGTGGCCCTGTAAATGCTACGCACTTCGTATTGTACATGAAATAACTTATAGTAAGCCCCACCGACGTATAACAATTTCATTAGCTACGAAATAGTTTAACATAATTAAAATAAGCTGCAAACAATTTCCCCCTTACCATTATGTAATGGAAAACTTTTGTGTGGCCCTAAATGATTAATAAATATTCTTTGCATGCACTTCATATTCCACAGAATGCACATTTTAGTGCACTTCAAAACTGCATATAAGTTTTATTATGTTTGAAAGGTGTAACGTCATTAAAATTCATTTGGAACGATTTTTTCCTATTGGCCGTAATGTAACGGAAAACTTTTGACTGTCCCTGTAAATAAACTAAACATGTTACAAGCTTCATTTGAAATAGGGTTCCTGATAGGGTAAACGTCAATAACATCCAAAATTTTCAGGGCAATCCAAGTATATTTACGAGAGTTAGAGCGCGGACAGATGGACAGACAAATCGAAGTCATAAACACTTTTCAACTTTGTTGGAAAGTGTTAATAAAAATGAATCACAAGAAAGGCACGTAATAACGAGAAATATATTTCCTTACCCCGATATGAATCTAAAACTTAATTCTCTGGAGGAAAAAAAAAAGTGAAAATGGAACAGTATTTATAAAAAAACTGAATAAAGTAAGATAAACTTGAATACATTTAAAAATAAAATTTATAAAAGCTTTAAAAAAAAAAAAACTAAAAACATTAAAAATACATTTAGTATACGTTTCGTCAAGAAACCGCAAGGCCTCATCAGGACAATTTAACCATTGTAAAACAAACAAAAGCACCAATCAAGTACAGTTAAAGTTATTTTTTCAGAAACAGGCGATATTCACCAGGAATCGCGTGGTGAACACGGCCTTTTCTAATTAAGGCAGAAACACGATTTAAAAGTCATTTTAAGCAAAAAAAAAAAAAAAAAAAAAAAAAAACAGAAAAATTTTAATTCAATAAACGACGAGGATAGAAAGTATTTGTTTGTCTGTTTGCTTTGGTAGTTTAAAGTCAAGAAAGAAGCAATAAAAATTCGAAAGGGAATGCAGATGTGAAACGATAAATCCAAAATGAGATTAGCCGGGGGAAAGGGGGGGGGGGTACACATACCCTGCCTCCTTTGAAAATGGAAAATAATAGCACAGAAAATTCAAATTAATCTGGAGATTGGTTGGTTGGTTGAATTTCGTGTTTCGCGGCCCTTTTTTGAGATTCGTAAAAGGAATATGGTTGCAGTCTTTCAAGTCAATATAGTATTTTTTTCCCTCTGAAAATTTTGTACGATTTTTAGTTTTTTCTCGTTTTGCGGCGTTCTTTTGAAAGTAGGTAAAAGAACAAGGTTTCAACCTTTTAGCCCAGTGCAGTAAATTTTCGCCAAATTCGTGATTTTATTCTGCGATCATTTCATGATATTTACAATTTTTTCCCAAAATCGCGTGACGAAATTGACGTCTTTCTACGCGATTTTTTGTCGATATCCGTACTTTTCACCACTAACCTTCGACAAAATTCGTGTTTTTTACCGCGATCCTTTGAGAAAATTTGCACTTTTTACCGCGATATTTTGACGAAATTGGCATTTCTTTAGCACGATCCTTCGATGAAATCCGCGTTTTCTTTCCACGATCTTTTGATGAAATTTGCATTTTCTTTCCACGATCTTTTGATGAAATTTGCATTTTCTTTCGGCAATCATTTGGCGAAATTCGCACTTTCTTTTGCGATCCTTTGGCGAAATTCTCGTTTTTACCGCGATCCTTTTGACGAAATTTATTTTCTGTTGCGACCGATTGACGAAATTGATTTTATTACATTTGTCGAAATTCGGGATAGTTTTGCGCGACCGATCGGGAAAATTCTCGATACCTTTCCGTACCAATTAACAAAATTCTCTACTCTTTTCCGCGACATTTTGACGAAATTAAAAAAAAAGTCCTCAATCGTTTATCGAAATGCGTACTTTTTTTGCGCAATCTTTAGATGAAATTGGCCATTACTTTCTGCACTCTTTTTTGGAAATTCCCGATATTTTTCCACGATCGTTTGAAGAAATTCTCAAATTTTTCCGGGACAGATTCATGAATTGATTTTGAGAAATTAAAGAAATAAAAATCGCGGACTTCAAAATTTTTTTTTAAATACTCACTGAAGAATCACAGGTCTGTGAAAGAATTTGAAGGGAGGAAATACTGCACAGCATTTTTTATTATGTGGGACTTTCCTTTTGTGTGCACAAATCGCGCGATCCCGCACGTTATTTCAAGCCCTGTCCCTCAAAGAAAACTTCATTACTAGAGGAGTTTCGTTCGTTGTTTTTTTTTAAACGAACAAAGAATTAAACAAATCTAGGGTTGGGGACAGGAGGTGGAACTGTCTTCAGCAACGCACTCCCGAGCAAGCTACGACCTCTTCTGTCTCGAGACAAGCGAATCTTGAATTATTGCGTAACTAAATTATATACCTATAAGTTGTTCCTTATAAATAAATTAATATTTATTTTAAATAACATAAACATTACTAACTATTGGAAGCGCAAAAATCTAAATGTGAAGAAAAACATACATTTTAGTCACCTAAATGCTCAATACAATTATACCTAAATATCAATCCAAAGACATTAACAAATATGGCAAAATGGGCAGGAAAAATTATTCTTGAGAGAAATATAACTATGCATTCTGCTCAAGGGGCTTTCGGTGCTCCTGTAAGTCCAATTGATGCTTTTACTATTTGTTTTTCAAACAAAATTATTTTGAGAACGTCAATAAAACCAAATTTCATTTCAATAAATAAATAAACAAAAAAATCTATGTATATTAGGTGGACGGAGAGATCAAATTATTGGGTGGGCTCGTGCCCCACGGGTCCATATAAGTTGGTGCCACTGACCCTCGCAAAAAAGCGCATTAAAAATTCGGAAAAGATTAAAAAACCACAGGGAACGAAATTAATTAATTGGATAAAAGATTTAAACTGGGTTCCTAGGAATGTCGAAAAAAAAATCAACCCGAAATGCGAAAAAACCCCTCTAAAAATAACATTAAAAAATTGTTAAAAATTTAAAAATCGCTGTAAGAATCTCGAAAACACTTTATTGAAAAGAAGACAAAGTTTACTGGATAAAATATTGAAATCGGATTCTCTTTTACTAATTTGGAAAAAATGCCGCAAAATCCGAAAGAAATCGCATGAAAAATTAATTGAAAAATTCCAGAAATTGTCTTCCATATGCATGAGTTCAGGCGTACAGGTCCTGTCAAATTTTACGGCTGTGCGGGCTGCATTGTTTTTTCAGAGTTCAGCGCACGCGCGTACACAGACAGACAAGCACTTATCTTTATTATTACAGTCGCATTATGATAGTATAATTTTTATAATCTTGATAAAATTCAGTGTATAGTATCATGACCTGCTTTACCTAATATATTCGACACATTCTGAGGTAAAAACATGAATTACCGTACTTTCCGGCCTATAATCTGCGGATCAAACAATTATGTTCGGACCCAGAAATCTTGTTTCATAAAACGTAACTTGTTAAATCGCGATAAACATTTAACTTCAATAACGAAATAAAATTTCTGGGTTGAAACATGATTGTTTGATCCGCAGCAGGAAATTACGGTATTAATGAATATTGTAATTATTTATAATATTATAATAATTATTTATATAGACTTTCCTCCAAAATTTATTGGGTCCCTCCGGTGATCCCTAAGAAGTCATGGAGTCACATTCTGAAAAACTTTCGTGCGTATGTACTGGTGTACCGCTTGTATTATCTGAGATTTATCATCCGGCAAATTCCATCTACAAGACTTTGACTGAGATAATTTTAGATCTCATGTAGTGTTCCCCTGTGCCTATAGAAGTTTCCAGCATGATTAAAGGCCTTTTTTAATCTTTATAAGAAGTTAGGGCGCCAAAAGGTTTTACACTTGTGACCACACTTAATCGCTGTCTTATGTCTCTGCTGCAAGGACATTTACATATCTTCTTTTTTACCATTAGATTTAGTTTTAATGTTTTGAACCCCTTCTCATCCCTCCTCACGCAAACAAAAATTGAGTTTGAACCCCTTTTACAAGAAATACCATCACACAATTATACCTTCTAAGATGAAAACGTGTCTAAAACGGAAATTCGACCGGTTTTATGGGGTTCTGTTTTAGCAGGTTTTACTATATAAGATATCGTTTGTATCCAGCATGTTCAGGTTTAAAAGTCTGGGCACCCCCCCCCCCCCCCGTTCAAGAGGCTGGTTACGCCTATGGGTTGAAAACCACTGGTCTAGAAGAGCCTTAAAAGGTGAAATCATCTAGCTTTTTCCTCAAGATTTACGCCTTGCATACCCTACTCAACCTTCATACTTTATTATAATTCATGAGATTGTTTTCTAATTGCCGAAACGTCAGTGAAGGCTTACTGTGGAGACACGAAAAGTTTTGGTTTCTGTTAGTCTGTCTGTCTGTTCCGCGATAACTGCCGTAAAAAGCTTCCTATTATCTTAAAATTAAGGATGCATGTTGGTGATATCCCCGGATTTAGCTGTATAGTTTTTGGTTAAATTTGGTTCATTCGTTCGGAATATAGAGGACATTTTATTTTGCGACTTAATGCTTTCCTATAGCAATTCAGACGATTTTTCCATTTTTATTTGTTGAAAAGAAATGGCTCATATGATTGAAGAATTTAAATGCTAAATTAAGGATGATGAAATTTCCTAATTAGAACCATACATTATTCATATTAGTTTGAAATTTTGTGTATACATTTGTTAGAGTTTTTAAATTCGGTGTATAACTTTTATGGAGGGATTTTATATATGTGTTTCAATAATATAAAATATATTTTTTTATATAAATTTTCTTTTTAAGCACATATTTAATTGTTTTTGTTATCTTTTAACTGTTACCTAGCGGCGAACTACACCTAAAAATATCGTAAATGTGAAAGTATGTGTAATTGTTTGAAGTTAAATCAAAGTCAAAAGGGGCGAATTAATGCCTTTGTGTCTTTACATATAGATGGAATTTACCACAGAAATAAAGAAAGACTATGTTCTATTTATTTTGTTCAAATAAATATTTTTCTTTTAAATTAAAAAGTTCATTATTTTCATAAGGAAATAAATCGACATTTTGCTATGAAATTTAACAATCATTTTTTTTTTTTTTTTTTTTTTTTTTTTTGCCATTGCCACGAAAATTCTATCCCGGAATAAAAATTTATCCTAAGCAGTTACTTTTGATTTGAAAGATTTTTATGTGCGAGAGGAAAATGAAATAAAATATAGACATGAATACGCCTTCATATTAGAAATAAAGTGAAAATACGAAAAGAAGGTGAATTTCATCTCATATATCAAAAATAAAACCAATACGCTTTGAGGTTGAAATAAAAGGGGCTTGTGTTATGATATTAATTCTTGTTATTAAAAAAAAATGTTACTAATATCTCATGGTTTATCGTCTGCACACAGCTAACAGAAATGTTAATTCTTAATCGAAAATTCCAATGAGAAAAAAAAAAAACTTTTGAAAAGCAAATATATAGTAAATATCAAAATTATGCACCGCAAAGTTATTGCTGTCGAAAATGACGTCATTGTATCTTGAAATAAATATTTTCATCCTTAAAAACCAAGCATTAACTAGATTGCCTGAAAAAATATTTTTTGACCGGTGTTACTTCTTAATGCCGCCTCATTTCAGAAAATATGAATGAAAATTATTTTACTTTTAAAGGAAATTACATTTTCACTCACAAAACCTAAACGTTTAATATAATTGCGTCAATGTAAATCATTTTCTGTGTTACCAGTATTGAAAAATAAGGCTCGGAAGTGTAAAAAGAAATCTAAGATTTGCGCTAACCATTAGCGCAATCAATAAAAAGTTACGTATGTAAATTAATAAGACCACGGGGGGTTCAGAGGGGCGAAGCCCCCCTGAAGAAATCTACTTTATTATTTAAAAAAATATACCAGAATTAACAGCTCATGAAAATTTCGAAATATCCTTCCATAACGTTTTTAATTTAATGCTTCTAATGTCTGAAAACTTCGTATTTTTTATTCTTATAAATAATTACATAATTTGAAAACTTTAAATTGCGGTTTGCAGGAAACTGAATATTACCAAAGTGTGTCTAAAAACAATGACTTGCAGAGCTGACGTTGAGGCTCCTGATCTGTAGATTTACTAGTCTTAAATTAACTTATGAGACATTACCTTTTTAAACTGAAGCATTACATTTCTATTACAGTTAAGAGGTCCAATCTAAAGTTACAACTATAAATGAGATAGACCAGCATTGAGTATGTCCACTGACCTCCAGAAGTGTAAATTAGAGGAGTGGTTGCTCATTGTGCGGCGTGCATATCTTTATACCCACTTTCCATTATTTAAAATGAACCCCACCTTACTGTATCGATGAATGCCTCCTGCAGTGAAAATTCTTTTACACATAGGTTTGAACGGTTCATTTTTGCATTATAATAAAGAAGTAAAAGTAAAAGTAATAATAATAATATTAATAATCTATACTAATACTGTAACGAAGTAACGTCTGCTTGTTGATTTGTAGGGTGTAATCTCTGGAATTACTAAACCGATTTCAACTAGTCGGATATGCTAATCACAAAACATTCTTTTATCTCATACATGTCAATACTTCAAAATTCTCTTACAGTGCCAAAAATAAATGGCAATCTATGTCCATCATGAGGATTCTAAACATATGAAATTTCGTGCATTAGTTCTTGAGATAGGACTATCACTAAAATCGTGTAAATCATGCAAAATGCAGCATATCAGCGCCACCGGTTAGGTGATTTACACCAAAATCTAATCCTCAACGACTTATGTTAACTTCTAACTGAATCTGAAGTTTGATGAAAATCGGTGCATTAGTTTTTGAGATAGAGCTATTGCAGAAATCGTGAATAATTCCGCATAGCAGCGCCACCTGTTGAGCGATTTACATCAAAAACTAATTAGGACCAATTTAGGAACTAACTGAATCTGAAGCTTGATGAAAATTCTTGAGATACAGCTATTGCGGAAATCGTGAAAAAGGCAGAACAGCAGCGCCACCTGTTAGGCGATTCACACCAAAAAGTAATCAGAACCAGTTTATATCATGGTCTAACTGAATCTAAAATTTTGTGAAATTCCGTGCATTAGTTCTTGAGATAGAGCGCCCATTTTTTTTTTTACACTAGGGGGCTCTGCCCCCTACGAGCTACGCTCGTCAATCCCCGTTTAGACACCGCAGGCTCTAAAGGTACGCTAATTTGATCGGCTTTAAAAATATTTCGGAAGATTGAATTATAATTTAACAAATAAGAAAAATCATGTGTACAGCATAGATTATGAAACACTTTCCAACACTCCCTGAAAGCTTTAACGAAACTTCGTCACTTAGGGAAATAAGGTAAATAAGATAACTAAGTAAACATTTAAAAATATGATTTCAGTAGTTACCGGCCATAGCCAAATATATATTCGAATTCTTTTGAACAGCCCTGTATTAGATCTGTATGTTGATACACATACTATATAATGGAAAATTTTAGTTTAGCAAGAAAACGTATAACAGGTTGAAATTTCTCTTTTGGCAATTTATACAATTAATTGAAAAAATACTTGAATACTTTTGTACAGCCCTATAGTTTGCCTTAGTACCTTTATTACACGCCCCTATTTAGCTAAAATTTAATTCACTAGGGGGCTCTGCCCCCTACGAGCTACGCTCGTCAACCCCCGTTCAGACACCGCAGACTCTAACAGCACGCTAATTTGACTGCCTTTAAAAAGATTTCGGAAAATGGAATTATAATTTGAATCTGACAATTATAATCTGACGTAATTTTCACCAAACTTTTCTTTCTCTTTTTAATATTCACGTCAAAATACTTTTGTTAGAAATGAAATATTATGATCATCTTAAAATGTCAAGTAAATGTCTCGCGCAATTTTTAAATTAAAACTGTTTTGCAATATTATTTTTTGTTCATTTTACGTAATAAGTGTAATATGACGTAAATTCTCCTATTTAGGACTTCTAACGCATGTTACTGAATTTATTATTTTACAATATTCTTTCTCATTTAAAATTCACGTGTAACTATAGTTTTTATGACGTAATTTTCAATGAGTTTCTGCTTTTTATATCTTTTGTTTATAATAGTCACGTGTAAAATAAATTTTTAATTTGAAGCAAACATTACTGTTTGCGCTGTTTATACAGTTGGCAACAGTTTAAATTAATACAATTTTCTAAAATTTGTAAAAAATATCTCTCGAAATGCTGAAAATTTGAATTTAAAATAGAAATAAAACCTCGAAAAATTATTCAAATTAAAAAACTAACTGCAATCTGCACACCGGGAAATTCTGACGCATAAAATGATCTAAAAATGATTAAATTCCTATGTACAGTTTTTGCTCCTATAAAACTTTTTTAATGGAACGATTTTGTCCAACTTTGGCATTAAATATCTCTTAAAATAATTCTTCGATTTGAAAACTGTCTGCATCAGCGTGTTTATCAAACATTTTTCTATAATACTACCGATTTTCATATTTTTGTATGCAACAGTTTTTTTAATATTAACGAAGAAAGACCTCCGTTCACAAAAAATTCAAAACCGGCAGCGATGACAGCGGTAGTTACTTTTTTTAGAATAGAGAGATACAGATTCACAGAATGACATACAGAGTGACAGACAGACATTTTCTAAAAACATCAAATCGTGTTCAGTACCTTCTAAAACGTATAAATCCATCGAAAGCCTGAAGTCGAAAATATTCACGAATCCAATACTTTTTTCTTGAAAAGATAGAAAAAAGTAAAAATAATGGTGCAAAATACTGGTGACCATCTTTGCTCCAACATAGGCTATATTTTATGGCAGTACAGCAGCCTCCAAGAGAGGTAGGTGCAGGAGCAAAAAATTTTCTAAAATTGCGATTTGTGTAATATTTTTGGGGCTAGAAATTTGAAATTTGGTGTGATGGTAACTTTTAAGATGTAAATACTTGGAATGAACAAGTTTCTAAATAAGTTTGAAATCTAAAAGCTGTGAAAGGAGCGGAAAACGTTCTAAATTACGATTTATTTAGAATTGTTAAGTCTAGAAATGTAAAATTTAGCATGGTACGGTTTAGAGAGGTACGTGCTGGCCCGAAACAATTTTCTACAAATTCGAAATTTAAAAGAATGCAGAAGAGAAAAACTTTCTAAAATTGCGATTTATGTGATACAGTTCGTACAGAAAAATGAATTAGGCATGGTGGTTATTCTGAAAATTCAAAATTTAAAAGGATGCAACAGCAAAAAAGTTCTAAAATTGCGAATTATGTGATACAGTTGTTATAGAATATTAAATACGTGAATAATCACATTATATATCACACGTGAATTAATTAAAGGTGTTATAGAAGCCTGGAGTTCGGCATGGTGGTAACTTTTAATCAGTAAATAATCGTACAGAACAGTTTCTATAAATTCGAAATTTAAAAGGATGCAGTAGCAAAAAAAGTTCTAAGATTGCGAGTTATGTGATACAGTTGTTATAAAAGCCTGGACTTTGGCATGGTGGTAACTTTTAAGAAGGAAATATTTGCACAGAATAGTTTCTATAAATTCGAAATTTAAAAGGATGCAGCAGCAAAAAAAGTTCTAAAATTGCGATTTATATTATGCAGTTGTTATAGAAACCTGGAATTTAGCATGGTGGTAACTTTTAGAATAAATACATGCACAGAACAGTTTCTATAAATTCGAAATTTAAAAGGATGCATGAGCAAAAAAAGTTCTAAGATTGCGAGTTATGTGATACAGTTGTTATAAAAGCCTGGAATTTGGCATGGTGGTAACTTTTAAGAAGGAAATATTTGCACAGAATAGTTTCTATAAATTCGAAATTTAAAATGATGCAGGAGCAAAAAAAGTTCTAAAAATACGATTTATGATGCAGTTGTTATAGAAACCTTGAATTTGGCATGGTGGTAACTTTTAGAATACATGCACAGAACAGTTTCTATAAATTCGAAATTTAAAAGGATGCAGGAGCAAAAAAATTTCTAAAATTGCCATTTATGTGATACAGTTGTTATAGAAGCCTGGAATTTGGTATGGTGGTAACTTTTAAGTGGTGAATATTAGCACATGACAGTTTCTATAATTTCGGAATTTGAAAGGATGCAGGAGCTAAAAAATTTCTAAAATCGCGATTTTTGTGGTACAGTTGTTAGAGAAGTCTGTAATTCGGCTGCATAGTGGTAACTTTTAAGATATAAATGCTCTCTAAGAACGGTTTCTAAAAAAACCCCGAAAGTTAAAAGGGTGAAATGAGCTAAAAATGTTTTCAAAACACTCTAAATTAGTATTTAATTGGATTTGTTCGGGTTAGAAACTTACAATTTAGTAGGAGAGAGGGGGGCACATGTGAACAGTACATATTTCACTCAGTTAATTTGAAATAAAAAAATTCAAAAAAATTACCAATTGATGGTAGTATTGGTGCCATCTTTTGGCTGAATTTTCAGAACAATGGGCCATTTTGATTTATGGTAGTTGTAATTTGTTTGTTTTAGAAGGTGTTAAGTAAAAAATTCTTCTAAGTTATTGAAGTAAAAATTCATTCAAGACATTTTTTAAAGAAGAATATCAGCATTGCATTCTACAGTGGCATTAATTAGGCAAGTCTACAAAATGTTTTGTTTCCTTATTTCAATTAAAAATATCTCTTTTTTATAAGTTAGGCTGAAGTTGGTAGATGGGGCACTTGTGAACAGAACATATGGGGGCAGATGTAAACAGTTCACAAGTGTATTTTTTAAGTCTGTGAATGCATTTTTTTTTTTTTTTTTTTTTTTTTTTTTTTTTTTAGTTTAAAATTTAATTACCCTTGTCAAACATTGAGCTATATATTCAATGTTTTTAGGATTGCTTCAGAGTTTTAATTTACTGGAAGTTAGATAACAATTAAAAGTGACTCAAACTGAGTAGGCATATTAGTGTACAATTTTACGAATAATTTCTTGTATCTATGTTGAAACATTTATTGATTTATTCACACAACTAGACAGAGGGCCTCTAATTAGTTTTATCGCAGTTTTTATTCGCAAAAAATTATTTTTATCTTATTTATGCATGTGTTCACATGTGTCCCAGCTATTTTCACAACTACCCCCCGACCGGTGCACATGTGAACAAATTTAGACAATTTTTAAAATGATGATATAAGTTACAAATTCTTGATAAATGCATCCAAAAGTTTCACCAAAAGAAGAAACAAATTCTAAATATTCATATAAATCAATTTTTGGTCCAATAGCTCATAACAATTTTGAGAAATAGTCAAAAATGTAAAAATTGTTCACATGTGCCTTTCTCTCCCCTATATCGGCTACTTTTAAGATATAGGTGAACGATATAAACAATTGATTAAAAATTCAAGATTTAAAGGTATGAAATGAACAGTAAACATTCTAAATTATGGTTTATTTAGAATTGTTATGAATAGAAACTTAAAATTTGACATGTCTGTTATTTTTAAGACGCAAATGCTCCCACAGAGCAGTTTTTACATAATTCAAAATCTAAAAAGGTGCAGAGGTAAAAAACGTTCTAAAATTGCGATTTCTGTAACAAAGTTGTTATACAGAAGCTTGCATAACTATAGAAGCTAGGAATTTGGCATGGTGGTTATTTTTAAGATGTAAATTCTCGCTAAGAATGGTTTCTAAAAGATTCGAAACTTGAAATGAAAAATGAAATGAGCGGAAAACATTCAAAATGCATTCCAAATTACTATTCATTTGGAATTTAAAAGGATGCAGGAGAAAAAAAAGTTCTAAAATTGCGACTTATGTGATACGGTTGTTAAAGCCTGAAATTTGGTATGGTGGTAACTTTTAAGAAGTAAATACTCGCACAGAACAGTTTCTGTAAAATCGAAATTTAAAAGGATTCAGGAGCAAAAAAAGCTCTAAAATTGCGATTTATGAGATACAGTTGTTATAGAAGCCTGGAATGTGTCATGGTAGTAACTTTTATGAAGTAAATACCCGCACAGAACAGTTTCTAAAAATCGATGTTTAAAAGGATGCAGGAGTAAAAGAAGTTCTAAAATTGCGATTTATGTGATACAGTTGTTATAGAAGCCTGGAATTCGGCATGGTGGTAACTTTTAAGATGTAAATACTCGCACAGAATAGTTTCTAAAAATTCGAAATTTAAAAGGATGCAGGAGCAGAAAAAGTTCTAAAATTGCGATTTGTGTGACATAGTTGTTATTGAAGCCTAGAATTCGGCATAGTGGTAACTTTTAAGGGGACATACGATCCTTTAAAATCTTTAAAAAATCTTTTTTGTTTTTTAATTCATTTGACAGCTAATGTTTTTCTGAACAATTTGCCACAAACCGCATCAAAATATTAAAATGTCGCTCGCTATAATTAAAAATTTAAATTAGCTTTGGTCTGTTTCAAGCGAAACACTTATGTTTAAATTGATTTTTCTCAAAATCGGAATTTTTTTTACTTGCGCGCACGATAACTCCAAATGTATTAAATGTAATGATTCGAAACTTTATATTTATCTTTACTAGATCATTTTATTCAAATTGAACTAAATTCTAAGAAATTTAACAAAAATTATTGAATGTATGGTTATTCGTGTGACAAAAATTATCAAAATTTTCATATTTTTATTTTGAAAATCAAAAAAACTTTAGAATTTTTTTATTTATTCATTACATTTTCGTCCATTTAATTTCTGTAATATTCTTAAACTTATATCAAAAGTTTCAAAGTTCTAGAGGGTATAGATATTTTTAAATCACGCGCGCAAGCTATATACATTATTACTAATTTTAAAAAAAACCATACATTAAGGAATAATTATTATCAATTAATTATATAGTGTTTAATGCAAATTATATATTATATTGCATGGAGAACATATCACAGTATTAACAACAACAAAAACAAAAACTGAGGTGATTAGTGCAAAAATGAGTGCATAGAGCCATTTTAAATATTTGTCTCCGAAATAAATTTTTTCATCTGTTTAAAGGATTGTATGCCCCTTAAGATGTAAATGCTCGCCGCTAAGAACGGTTTCTAAAAAACACCGAAAGTTAAAAGTATGAAATGAGCCAAAAATGTAAAAATTTTTTCAAAATGCTCTAAATTAGTATTCAATTGGATATGTTTGAGATAGAAACTTAAAATTTAGTACATTGGTTACTTTTAAGATGCAGATGAACGATATAAACAATTGATTAAAAATTCAAGATTTAAAGGTATGAAATGATCAGAAAACATTCTAAATTATGGCTTATTTAAAACTGTTAGGAATGAACACTTAAAATTTCACATGTTTGTTATTTTTAAGCCATAAATGCTCCCACTGAACTGTTTTTACAAAATTCAAAATCTAAAAAGGTGCAGAGGAAAAAAACGTTCTAAAATTGCAATTTCTGTAACAAAGTTGTTACAGAGGCTTGCATAACTATAGAAGCTAGGAATTTGGCATGGTGGTTATTTTAAGATATAAATTCTCGCTAAGAACGGTTTCTAAAAAATTCGAAACTTCAAATGAAGAATGAAATGAATGGAAAACATTCAAAATACATTCTCAATTACTATTTATTTGGAATTAATTTGAGTTTTTGGTATTAATTTAAGTCTCATTTTCTCCTAATGAAGCATAAGAATGAAGTTTAGTAAAATTGTGGCTTAATTACTATTAATTTTTTAATTACTCGTAGCAGGTTAATTTCCTTTCAGAGGTCGATGCAGGTGTTTATTCTTGGGGTTATTTTTGTGAATTTTATTATATTTTTGGGAAAAATAACATTTTGTAATGAAAGTGGCAATCCAGTTACTCAAATCGCACCAAGAATTTATGAACAAAAACATTCTTTAAATCCCCTTGCTAAAGTTTTTGTTTATCGTGACCTGGTTTTATTTACAAATTACACATTTGAAAACAGTTTTTGTGAAAAAGAATGTTACGTAGGGGACCTATTTTATTAAAAGGAATTTTGTGAAGGGGCCTGTTTTATTAAGTTCATTTTTGTGAAGGGACCTATTTTATTAAACAGATTTTTGTGAAAGTGCCCTAAATAAGCCCCAAATTTTGTCTGGATCGATCCCTGTCTTTAACAGTGGCGTAGCTAAGGGGAGGCAAGGGGGGCGGCCGCCCCGGGCGCCGAGACCAAGGAGCGCCAAATTGAGAGAAGTTTAAACCGAAAATTTTCCACATATTTTGACAATAAATAAAAATTATTGATTTTTTTTAATTTTTTTGTGTGTGTGACTGAGTGTGAATGTTTTCTTTAGTAAGATATTTTGTTATATCCAAATAATGAAGAAAGAAAAAGCTTCTGTAATTTTTTTAGGGATGGCTTAACACACTTCGCACCTAAGATAATTGTGTACCCGGATGAGGTGCAAAGTGATTAAATAGGGGGCGCCAAATTGAGATGAGCTTTAATAAATAATTGTCAATCGCTGATGGAGGTTTCTAACTCTCTAGCCTCCAGCTTATAAATCAAAAGGCCTGTTGTCGACTTAGAGTCACATTTCTGGTATCAAAGAGAACATTGTTCATTTGTATACTAGCTGATCCGTCGATAAAGTTTTCCAAACGAACCGCGAATAATTGAAACCTCTATTCATATTCAAAATTTAAAAAATATAACGAATCTCTCAAAACAAACCTCTAGGATGGCGTTCCCAATGTCTTCGGCAGCGCAGACCGGACCTTCTCTATGAACGCATATTTCTAACCACTAAAAATCTATATTCAAATTTATCTCTTTCAAATGAATTTCCGGCACGGGTCCCTACTTATGCACCGCTGTATAGCAGGTGTGCTGCGCATGCACCAGGAAACTTGTAGAGAATCCTAAGACGATTTGAAAGAAAAAAGTTCAGCAAAAATCAGGCCCATGAAATGTCAGATAAAAATGCCCACTGACTATACTATAAACTGAAGGAAACTATAAACTCTAAGACAATCGAAAATCAAGTTGAATGAGCAAAACCCAGTTAAAATTGGATCCATAGAATTCGAGATAAGAATGCGCCCCCTGTACTGGGAGATGGAGCTAAAAACTGCAAGAAAATCGTAAGCTAAGTTAAATGAATCAATTCCCATCGAAATCTGGCCAATAGAATCCGAGAAAAGAATGCGTCGTTAATGTTGGATAATGGTGGTAAAAAAAATCTATATTTTGTAAAACATACTTTTAAATATAAACAAAGGGATAAAAACTCTTGTAGACGAACTCTTAATGCATATCACGGGACTCGTGCCACAAAACACATTGATAATCTTCAATTAAATTTATAAAATGCTCTTAAATTATGATTTTAGCATTTGGCAACGTTTGATAATTAAATGGATTATCTACATGATATGTAATCTCTGATCCATCAATTTTTGGAAATTAAATGGAGGAGTCGGCCGGAAAGAAGATATCTTTTTAGTTCGATTTTTAATGAATGTTCGTGACTGTATGGCTCTTTCTTCAAACTTTTGTACTGTCGCCGTCAATTTTTTGAGAAAATTAAGAAAACTTACCGATCCAAAACTTTTATACACAGGTATAAAATATTTTTCTGCATGTGCTCGGAAAGTTTCAAATTAATATCTGAATTAGTTTTCTTAATTTTCGCTGATTAGTGAAAATTCTCAATTTTTTTCATTTCGGCTGTGAAATCAGGTTCAGATGTGCGCGCAATTTTGCCATTTTGTGAAGAAAAAATCGCGTTTTTGAGGAGTTTTTAATTAATATTCTCGGCTAATAATTAAAAAAAAAATAGAAATTTGAGCCTCAAAAATCCCTCACCCAAATTTTCAGACTTGCACGTGTGGTAATTATTCCTGTCCATCTCCATCACACACACACACACAAATTGGTTTTCAGGCTGATTTTTGTGTTCTTATCATTCCATATGAATATTTTCATGTAATATTGGCTTCATGAACCAATGCAAAATGGATTTAGCTGGAAGAACAAGTAAATATATTATTTCTTTATTGGAAATTTCATTTTTTCGCCGAATTGGCATTGAGATAAGCCATAAAAAGTGGGCGACCTATCCCCAAAATTTCCCTTCTTTAACCGTATAAAAAACAAATCAGGACTTTTCAGTCTTCCAAGTACGATCAGTACAAATGACAGCTTTCGTCGTTTTAAAAGTTAAATATATTTTATATATACATATATTTGATAAGTAACATTTAGTTTAATTGGTTAATTAGCTCTTGATTGACTTGTGGTCAAGAAGACTCGCACAATTCCAGGGATATGTGACGTACAAGGCTTTAACTACAAACGAAGGAGAATTGTCCAAACGTCAGCATTTTCTATCTTAATTTACTCTCTGATTTTAATGGTAAACGTAATAAATGTTATGCTGGCAACAAAGTTACAAGGGATAAAACGGATTTTAGAATATAAGATTTAACAATAGTAAAAAGGATTTAATAATTTTAATTTCAATTTCAATTTTTGAAATTTAATTTCAATTTTTAATTTCAGAAAGATTTTAATTTTTACCCCTTTCATCTATTGCGACTGCACTCGTATTTATAAACAGATTTCGATGTGATTGAGCATATGTTAAGGATTTATTAAGATATGGACCAAATTCGTAAGACATCTTGATCCGCCATCTTGTTTCAAAATGGCGGCCCCTTAAAGATTTCGAACTAAAAAATTTATATGTACAAAAATAAGAATTTGCAAATTTATTTCTTGCATCATCGTTAGGTCTTGATAGAAGGATTCAAGTACATTTTTTGGTTTCCTCTTTATCTTAAACAAGTTGGAAATTGTACGTCAAACGTGGCAAATGAGGTGCGTTCGTACTATAACTAGTTTTATAAATATACATATCTTGGTGCAATATCTGTTGCACTCTTATGCATTGATACAATATTTATTACGATTATATATATTGAATTGAGCAATATAGAAATAATAGGACTCCATCTTAAGTATGAGGTCATCACCATGGTAACCTAGAATCATTACATATCATGGGATATCATTGAAGTAATTACATTTGATAGGATTTAATAGAATGAAGAAAATTCTTATTAATATCTTTTTAAGTTTTGATACGATTTTCATAAAATTTGAAACACAAAATTGACAAAATTCTGCAGCAATCATATATATAAAATTTCAAACCATTCGCGTTGGGTAGTTTTGCGCTGTTATATGCGGACTGACCAGGCGACGACTATAGGAGCTACGTATTTACATAATTACGAGATAACCCCGTAGACCATTATGTAATGGAATACTTTTGAGTGTTTCTGTAAATAAACTATGGACGCTATATACTTTTCAATATTGAACATGGCATAGTAAATTTCAATAACATATATCAGTTTCAGAACAATCCAACTATATTAACACTAGAACGCCCGGAAATCTCACTCAAGTTTCATAAAAATATTTCGCTCCAGAATTTTTATTTAAAATTATTTAACTGATTTATCTCACGTAATTCTGCGTTGCTTAAATTTAACTTATTTTGTGAAAAAAATTCTGCTTACAATGAACATTTAATCATGTGGTCGGAGTCGAATCGACTCCTTCCGGGCGTTCTAGTGTTAACGTAAGTTAGAGTTCGTACAGACAGACAGACGGACTGACAAACCGAATTCGTAAACACATTCAACTATGTTGGAAAGTGTTAAAAACGTATAATAGGTTGAAATTTGACTTTTAGAAATTTATAACACAGACGGAAGCATACTTGAATACTTTTGTCAGTCCTGTATTTTACTTACTATCTTTATATACATGCCACTATTTAGCTAAAATTTAATTAAGATAAAGCACACTTAAATCTAGTGAAATCACACTTCCAGAGATTATCAGTCATAGACGACCATGTGTTTAATTCTTTGCGTGGCCCTGTACATCATTTTACCAATGTTGTACAAACATATCTTACGTATACTAAATGTAGTTTAGCGTAAAAATGCATAACTAATTTAAAAACCACCTAAGCTATTTTCGTTCATACTCAGTAACTCTTACGAATTCTTTTGTGGAGCCCTGTATATAATCTGCAGCATTTATACACACAACGTAATATGCAAAAATTTAGTTAAACTTAAAAACTCATATCACAACTAAATATGCACTTCCAGAAATCATCGCTAATATACAGTATTTTAGGTACAGTATAGTATCCTAAATCTTTTCTGCGCCCCTGTAAATACTATGCACTTTCTATTATATGAGAGGTAACTTGTAGTAAACTCGAGCAACGAATATCAAATTCATTATTAGTGAAACAGCTTAACATAATTAAAAAACGCCGCAAACAAATTTTCTCCCTATACCATTATGTAATGGAATTCTATTGTGGGATCCTGTAAATTAATAATAAATATTCTTTGCACCGCATATTCTACAGAATGTATATTTTAATGCACTTCATAAATGCATGTCAATCTCATTATGTTCGAAAGGAATCACATCATTAAAATGCACTCGAAATAATTTTTTTCCAAATGGCCGTAGTGTAACGGGATACTTTTTATACCATGTAATTCAACTATACATCCGAATTTCATAAAATTTGAAATGACCCGACAAAATTCTGCAACAATTATATATTTAAAATTTCAAACCATTCAGTTGGGTAGTTTTTGCTCTGTTATATGCGGACAAACAGACGGACTGAATGACGACTATAGGCGCTGCGTATTGATATAATTACGAACACAACTAAAAATGGATGAGTAGAGCAATGTGAAATTCTAGGGTGACTACCCTTTTGAAACAGGACATTTTTTTCCATAATCGGACGTAATTTAGGAGTTTTAGCAAATCTATTATTATTATTATTTTTTTTTTTTTTTTTTTGTAAATTTATTTTCATTGTTGCTACTCCCACACGCTTAAAACAACAGTCATATCCGTGAACGTTACGCTAAGTTTTTGATATTCCCATTCAAATTCAGTATTGGCGAAAATTAAGAAATCTTTTATAATCGGGTTCCACGCATTTTAGTTTCGTGTGTTTGAGCTGAATCCTTAAAAACAAGGAAGAGTGAAACTGCCTTTTCTTCTCGGTACAAGCCAAAAAGACATTTTTTTCCATCTTCAGGAAAATAATACGGTTATTTTTTTTTTATTTAGGGGGGGGGGGGCGCAAAATTTCTTCCTGCCCCGAGCGCCAAAAAACTTAGCTACGCCACTGGCCTTTAATATTATTGGGCAAACAAGTACAACTTGGCATATTTCAACAGCTATGCGTGCAAAGCCGTGGGTTTTTGGTAGTATAGCTTTTCTTAGCAATTTGCAACTTAAATTGCTTTTAGCAACTTAAATTGCTTTTCTTAGCAATTTAAGTTGCACTGTAAAAAAAATTCTGTATTTTACAACAAAAGGTGCTACATTTGTTGCAAAATTTACAAGCTGTTGCCTTTAAGAGTGCTGTTAAATTTCTGAAATTTGGGTTCAGGTAAACCTATTGGTTGCGTGATGCACGTGAAAGAAATAATTCGATTTTTAATTCACTTGTTGCTTGAATTCGATTTCAGAACAGCGGTGCATGAAAAATTATAACAGAAAGTGCAGGGGAAATCGCAACATTATTTTACGGTGAAATTTGAAGGATTTCTCTATAAGCGTGTTTGATATGCAAGGCTATAATTTCCGAATTATAGAAATTTTACTCTAGAAACAACTCGGAAATTATGAATAGGAAAATATAAGGATGTGGAGTATTATCGGGAACATCCAAATTTCTCTTTGAAAAATAACGATTTAAGGATAAAGACATTTTATAGCACATTATAGCACGTTATAGCACGTAAATCCAAATAAGCATTAAAAAAAAATGACGTAAAATGAAACAAAAGTAAAACACGATTAACGGGACAGTTTACCTTTTTAACAATTTTTTTAATTTAAAAAAATGTGGTCCAAATGGTGAACTCGTTGTATTTCAATGTTCAACTAAAAGTACATTTTGAAAAAAAATTGACTGCATATTTAATTAAAATACAAAAAAAGTTAAAAAAATTTGTGAAATTTTTAAAATGCTTACTACTTTTTTTAAATATTGATATTTTTGCCCCCCCCCCCTTTTTTGTAAGATTTTCAAATGTGTAGTATTACACAAGACTGCGCATGGATTTTTAGATACATCTAATATAATTCAATATAATTTTTTTAACTGATATAAATAGTGTAAAACGATGAAATCTAACACATCTTCATATATACTTTTATTAAAAAAGAGAAAAAAAACCTGAAGGCTAATTCCATGCACAGATTTATCACATATACAATAAAGAACGCGTACAAAAAAGTTTAAATCTCAAATACAAAAAAAGCCTACCATTTTTAAAACGTGAAAATGAAGAAAATATGAACGCGGAGAAAAGCAATTTAAAGTTTTAATTTGTATGGGTAATTGCGCTGAGTGTATTAACAAAATTTACAATATCTCGCGATATAATTGCCGTATGGGTAAAAACGAGGTGTCAAAATATTCACAATTAAACAGTATTTGATTTAATATATACTTTTTAAAAATCAATTTTTGGTTCAATTTTGAGTAGACAGGGAGCCGGCAACACAGACACATGGTGGTTCGTACGGATACCGTTACTTCTCCAGGCAAACTATCAGTATCTTTTTATGGAAAAAAATCTAGGTTAAACGCCCAAAATTTCGCCTTCTTTTAAGAAGAGATTTTCTATAACATAATACTGGTGCCGAAAAATTTCCTAGTCTGCAAAATTCAAGGAGGCGTGCGAACCATGAGACAACCACCTCATCGAGTTGGAGGCTGAAATTCCAGAATTAGCTAAAACTCGATTCCCATATTAAAACGCAATCGGTCTGCCAAGTCATATCTTTGTGGAACACACCTAAAAACCCGATTTTACCGGTTGATTGTTAGGTTTACCATTGTGTTTTCCTGCTCCCAGTCCGCCATGTTTTCATACATTTGGGTGCAGGAAAACGCAATGCGTTTTCCTGCACCCAAATGTTTGGTAAACCTACGAGTCGACCGCTAAAATCGGGCTTTTAGGGGCTGTGCATATATAACGTTATCACTTTTTTGGCACTTTTGAACCCCCTCCCCCCCTTACGATATCATACGTTATCATCCCTCGAACCCCTCGCCCCCCTTCCCGTAATGATATCGTTATCAGTGTCTAAAAATTCTTTTCATTTTTGAATTTTTTTTCTTTTGCTTGGAGTGATATACAAATATGGTTACATTTATTTTTCGCATACTTCATTGATTCATATGAAGAGAACTCAATAAAATATCACTTTATATATAAAAAAACTTTTTATCAAATAACACTTAAAAGAAATAGTTACTATTTAAAAGTATTTTATAATAGCTTTTTGTAACATAATACATTCAACAGTAATAATGTTTTCTTGCACTTGACCCTGCACGGAAGGGGGTGGGGGATGGGAGACAGGGCTTTTTATCACAAAAACAGATGGACAACATTCTTTCTCTTTTATTTATTAATAAACACAGGTATCATTTGAAACATACTTCGCATATGGTTTCTCAAACAGCGAATTATATATGCATACACATATGACAGAAGAAACAGGAAATTTGGAATTAAATAATTTTATAATCATTTAATGATTTTAATAACTTGTACTTTCATAAAAATAGATAGCAGACTAAAAAAAGATAACATTCTATTTTGATGTAAAGGCTAAGTTATAAATAAAAAGAGAAAATTTGGTTGGATCAAAAATGATAACGATATCAAAAGACGGAACCCCCCCCCCCCCCACTCCCCCTAGAGATATCTAACGATATCATTTGCCAGACTCACCCTCCCCCCTAAAATGATAACGTTATATACGCACAGCCCCTTAGGCGTTTTCCACCAAGATATGACTTGGCAGACCGATTACGTTTTAATATGGGAATCGAGTTTTAGCTAATTCTGTAATTTCAGCCTCCAACTCGATGAGGTGGTTGTCTGTGCTGCCGGCTGCTGGTCTAGAGGTAAACTGTCAACAAAATCTATAGGATCCAAAGACCGTGATTGAGGTTTTTGTGTGGTATGAAAAAAAATAATTAAAATCTTGATAAAAGAGGATGCTGGAAACAAACTCGGATAGTTCATCAAAAGAAAAATTAAAGTCAAACATTTTTTTTTTTTTTTTTTTTTTTTTTACATTTTCACATACAGTCGGACCTCTATTTAACGAACCTCTATTTTGCGAATTTCTCTATTTTGCGAACTTTTACTTGGGACCAAGAACATTTTGCAAATTTCTTCGTAAAATAACCTCCAAATAGCGAAGTATATTCTCTATTTAACGAAATTTTCCTTGGGATCTAATTTTTTCTTCTCCCTATTTCTTAAAATATTACTGAACATTTCAAACTTATTCTTTCTTTTAACACATTTTATGATGATCAATGACCATGAACAGGTCTTACCAAGCACCTAACTCACCGACAGCAGTAAAATCGTTGCGATTCTTTGCTTTTCCATCCAAGAAGAGCAAACTTTCAATATCCCCTTTTAACCCTCAATGAAGTTGCCCCGTGTCCTTAAACTATAGTTTCCCGTTTTCTAGATTGTTGATCATGATCAATTTTGTTGGTAATTTCGGTTCTTGTAGGTCGAAAATGTCAAAGCGAAAGTGTTTGAGCATCAAAGAAAAAAAATTATTATTGACGAGGTGGATAAAGGCATGAAGAAAAAGAATACTGCTTTAAAATTTTGTATTCCTCCAAACAGCTTATTAACCATAATAAAAAATCGTGATTTTAAAGGAAGATTATTTTTTTAACTGAAAATACAATGTATTTCCAGACAATGTTTTGTTTCATTCTTATTTCCCTTGCAGATTTCTTTTTGATGGGTAAAATAAGTAAAACAAATGGGTATAATTAAAAAAAAAGTGTGACTAATTACTTTTTTAAATTATATTTAGTGTTTATGGGCTTAAAATAGGTAGTATTTATTTAATATATATAGTATATATACAATTAGGTAGTTTAAAGTATTTTAAAGGGTGGCTCTCTATTTAACGAATTTTCCATATAACGAATTTTTTTTCGGGATTTAGCGGCTTCGTTAAATAGAGGTCCGACTGTATTTGATCGATCTTGCTCATTTTCAGTGTTTCCCTATTTAATAAGAAAACTGTCAAGGATTTGAGAGAAAAATAATTTTTGCCCAAGAAGCAAAAAAAAAAAACCGCAATGATTTTAGTTACATGAAGCCAACCTTCAATTATTCCATTGTGAAAATTTCAACTGCACCCAAGCAAACAAACAAAATTTATGATAAGCGTAATTACAAGATAAATAAAATTTGAATTTCATGCTCCGTTGTATTGGGAATAACCGCGCATAAAACAATGCGAAAATTTGTTTCCTCTGGCATTTCCTATGAGATATTGCGTGCCACACCTCGAAAATTTCGAATGACATTTCGAACAATAAAAATAAGATTCACTTTTCCTATTTTTCGACAAGCGTATCAATGTATACTTTCTTTTTTTATCTTTTTGTTACGAATCGGAGTATATGAATTATTCAGAACTCTGCTTCGATGCGGAGATGATGAGAGGAACTCGCTGGACTATGAAGATTGTATCTGAAGGAACATTTTGATTTCCACTGGTGGAGATTTAAAGAACGTCTCTTTATAAAAACAGTGTGGTTAAGGACGATTCTAAAATATTAATAAGAAAACTTTATTCAATAATGATAATTATAATTTATAAATTCCAAGTTGATTGATATGTTCTTTAATCGACGTTTACGCCTAACTTTGGAATAAATGTAGTAGAGAGAAGGCAAGAATGGGGCGGTGCGGTGGGTGGAGTGGGACAGCATTAATTTTGCTTAAACAAAACACTGTTATTTATTTTTATTTCTACAAAATGTGAAGTAGTACTGTACCTATAAACTCATTTATATATGGGGCATTCTCACAATCTTTTGACTTTCATGTCCTTGATTAATAATTTTTATTTTAATACACTTTTTTGTGGGTTTTTTTTTTTTTTTCATATACTTGGGAACATCCCACTGCATGGTTGCACAACAATATTAACGAGATAAATAAGTTCTGGACGATGTTGGGGGTCCAAACACCTGGAAAACTCCTATACCGTCCCGTGTGGTCTGATGCTGATTTTTAAGTTTGGAGCTGTCTGGATAAAATTGTTTCAATAAAAATAATTTAATTCGATGTAATTTTTTTCTGAAACTGGAACTATTGTTTTATATAAATATGTAGCTAAAAATTAACCTGCACACATTTTTAGGGTTGTTATTATTTTTTAAACTATGTCCCTGGGTTTTAGATTCCTTAGCATCCCTCTTCTAAAATTATACAGAAAATTATTTCAGATGCAGCCACAGAATTTTTTTCAAGCTTTTTCTCATGCAGAAGTATGCTCGAGAAATAATGTCTAAAATTCTTTGGCAGGAAATTTACTGTAGAATTTAAATCAGCATTTAAATATCCATTTCAAGCATCGTGGCTTTATGGGTAGTCTCACCGTCCTCAAGGTTTATTCCAGCACTTTTCGAGGTAAATAAAAAAAATAATAATAATAATTTAATCCAATGTTAACAACTGTTTCTAAAAATCAATGAACATTGTGGTTATCACTTAGTCTTAGCATGATTTTCCTAAAAATAGGTGGTAATTTTCCTTACCATTCCATCCTTACCGTCCCTTTTTTCCTATACCGTCCCCTTTTTTTACATTACCGTCCCCTCTTTAACACCCCTTTAAGACAATGTTATACAAAAATTCTGTATTAAAAGTACTACATTGTTATTATTTCTTATTTGATTGTCCTGTGGGTACTATGCAAATTCATTATAAGTAAAAATTTAGAAGAAAATAAAAAGTTATAGGGGTAAAATGGTAAGGAAAATTAAACTCGCAAGTTTAACTTAAACTTCAGTTAAATAAAAAAAAATTTCGCTGCTGACCATTTTTTCTTTATTTTGAATCATTAAGGCATTCGTCTATCAGATTAAAGTGCTATTTAAGCAAGTTTAATTTTGTCAGTTTTTTTTCCCCCAAAAGTCAAAAGATTGTGAGAATGCCCCATATCCCTTTAAGACCTGACCGCCACAACTGTGTAGACGATCCTAAAGAAACAGAAAAAATATTTTCCTCTTTTTATGTGATTTATAATCGGGCCTACACACACAGAATTGTTTGGATCCTCCCTTGGCATAACCTGATGGCGGGTATCTTTTTAACCCATTTGTGACAGAATTTTTGTTTTCTAAAATTTGTTGGTAAAATCACATTAAAATGTTGCAAAATGAACTGGAAAAATACTAAAAAAAATCATGCTAAAATTGTTTTGTATTTATTTGATAAAATGTAAACGTACTAAATATGGAAATATGCATAATATTTGTAAAAGCATAATATGCATAATTACATGTTTTGTCTAAATTTATATAAAATAAGCTTTTAAAGTGTATAATATTACATACTATAATTAGTATTTTTATGAATTACTAAAAAATATAGCTATTTCTTTACTAATAGCTTGAGACTAATAACATTGTAGGTATTAGTAATACTATGGTTGAGCAAAAAGTTCTGGTAAATTTGTGAAAGTTGCGTTGTTATGTGCAAATTAACAACAAAAGCAAGAACGATTATTCTTCAAAGTAGAGAGCATCTTCAAAGTAGAGAGAAAAAAATGGACTTTATCTAATTTGGATTTTAAACACTGCGGTTCCCTTTAAAAGACTCTCTCTCCTGCCTCTTGTTCTCAAAACTTTATCAATTAAGGCTGTTCTTAACTGTTCTGCTCAACAAGCGCAAAACGTTTTGACACATTTACAAATTCGTTTTTTAACGGAAAAATATAAAATTGGGAAGCCTGGCCATGGAAGCGATTTGGAATTGAACTGTTTTTTCCATTTTTTGATCAATCAATTACCTATTGAGTTATAAAGAATTTTGATCACGTGACAAACACGTTTTTCGCCGCTCTTGAGTCTCTTTCTTCCTTCGCGCGGAAATTCGGTTCAAAACGCCCACTTTGACACTATTTTCTGAAAGATCTATTGCGTTTGCAAAAAAAACAGAAAAAACAGCTCGATGACACAGTTTCTGAACAACAACACCTGCTAGTTTCATGCATTTTCAAACAAAAATAAATTAAAACTATGTCAGAAAGTTGCCCTTTTGGATTTGAGAACACCTTTAAGAAGAGAGCATTGAAAAAGACGTTACAAATATTAATTTCCCGAGGAGATATTTTAAATATAAGAATGCATCAAACACCCATAGACTTAACATTACTGAGGGAAATTCGGAAGATGAGTGATTACCAGCCTTAATCTGGGAAAATATAATTTAAACACGAACGAAGATATACGATATCATCTTCCGCGTTACCCACGATTCCGAAAAGCTTTCATTATCATTAGAAACCTCAGAAACCAATATATTTACGAGATTTAAAGACTCATTTATGAAAACAAAGTTTTTTTTTGCTGATAACGTTTTTCTGAAAAATTTACTCGTTCTTCTTATAATGTATTAACCAGTTCCGGAATATTGATTTTTCGGGTCCTATCCATGAAGTAAAAATTTTCATCCACAAGAAACATGTTTTACTGACAAACATGATAAATTAGGAACATTAACATTATTATTAATATTATTCTGTTATTATTTTACACATAAATTCAATTACACAGCTGAAAGTGTTTAATTGAGACTTGATAGCGCCTTATAACCGGGATCAAGACATTTCTGTCCTAGCAGACCAGGACGGAAACCATTCGGTCCGGATACCATTTCGGTCATTTGCCCTATGCACTGACATTTTTGAGCGTGAACAACAAGTTATAATTTTAGAGCAGCCATATTCATTATTCAACCTTTTTTCCTGGCGGGTCGCAAATATATACGTAGGTTGGCGATGTAAGGAAAGCCGCAACACATGTATAAAAGAGTACAGTCCTCCCCACTTAATCGGGTCACGGATAATCGAATACCCTGCTTATTCGAATAGAATCCTCCGGAACCGAATTTATTCCTATTGGTTCTACGTTATTTTTCTCCGCTTAAACGAAATACCATTTACGAACGCCCCGCTTAATCGAATAACAACTGTGTGACCGATGTTTGAAAATAGGCGCGGAAAGCACGTTTCAGCTGGAATTTCCTTCCATCTTTTGTCATTTTCAGTTCCTTTACGCTGAACACAAATTTTCAGTTCTTCCTGCAATGATTTCGGCCGGCAGGTGTATAATGGACAGGTCAAATGATTTCCACCTTGATCTCCCCACCATCACTTCTTGCTATTAACCAGGCAATGGGTTAATAGCAGGCAATGGGTTATAGTTATGATATTTTGTACTCGTTCGAAAAATAACTCGATATTTACTCCTTTAAAATTCCACTTAAACAAATCACTTTAAACGATTTGTTTAAGGCAGTATAAGTAACGTAAATTAGAAGTAGCAATGTTTTGACCAAATTCAAACGAGATGCATTAAGTGTGATGTAAACCCTAAAAATGTGTGTACAGACATTAAAGTAATGCGTATTTACTTTACATTAGCTGTATTTATTTTAATTTATGTTATTCTATTAACGATTTATTATGCTGTTAATTAAATATACCGTAGGTGGTTATTTTGCCTTTTTATTACGCATTAAATATTACAGTTATGATTTCCCGTTTAATCAAATACCCCGCTTAATCGAATATTATTTCTGGAACCGTCAATATTCGTTTAAACGGATACGACTGTAACTGAAATAATAAGATAACATATAAGTTGCATAAGAAAGTTAAGATTGAACATTTGTAGTCAAAGAAATATTACCAAAAAGTTTTAACAAGATTATTTCGAACCAATATATACTTTGTGATAGATTTATTTCTATGGCAAATGCTGTAGAAATGTACGGGGAAGTTTGTTGTTTGGAAATAGTGATGTAACAAATTTTTGATAGCAGTTTTTTCCAAGACAAACATTAAACCCTAAAAAGCAGTATTAGATAAAGAAGTATAAAACCAATAATGTAATAATACAGGATTTTCAAATTCTAAAGAAAATAAATTTTGAAGTTTTTTCTTATAAATATTTTGCTTAATGCAAAAAAAAAAAAAAAAATATATATATTTATATATATATATATTTGCAGAAGTATAGTGCAAATTTAATTAATTTGGATTAATGTTTGATTAATGCTGATGATTAAGAATTGTATACACTTCTGTAGCTCAAATAGGACTACAAGGACATGTGAAAAGAATTTTTGATTAGAAAACAGCATTTAAGAAGTTTTAAATTAATTATAATTAAAAGGACAGATTTTGGCCTTCCCAGAGCTCCCAAGTCTCTGGCTTTTTGGATACCAGTACTTTAATACAGAAAATGTTCTTTTATTTAATTGGAACATTTGGGTGATTTAAAAGAACAGCATTTTCTCTAAGATAATAGTGGTGTGCAAAAAGCCGGAGACTCGGCAACTCTGCCTTCTCATGAAAATATATGAAACAGCAGCGGAGTTTACTGCTTTTTTACTTTTTGTACACATCTTAACTAATTTTATAAATAAGGATTAATGATGTGTCTCCAGCCGCAGGTTGAGTATGGCTGTATTAGAGGGAACATTGTCATTTTTTTTTGTTGTTGTTGTTGTTTGTTGTTGTTGCTGTTATCGAAGTCTTCTAAATTTTAGGATAGCGCGAATATTAGGGCTCAATAACAAAAACAGGTATAACTCGGATCCAAATAGTCATACCCCACAGAAATTCCGTAAGGTAAACGTAATCGTTTTAAGGGAGAAGGGCTCTATCCAATTTCTATAGGCTACCCCATATTTTAATATAGACTCCGCCATTATAAATATAAGGTTATGACAGCTTAACACACTTATAATTCGGTCTGTAAATATGAAGAAAACTCATATTTTGTGTGGTAATCTTATATCTTTATACAAAGTAGGGAGGGGACATGTTTGATTTTTTTAACCGTCTGACATTTATTATACCTAAAATTTGCATAAAATGGCACAAAAAAGATTAAATTTGCGAAAATAGAAATATGCAAATATCTCGAAAACTAGAAGTGAAGAAAATCTAAAACTAGATTCGGAATCAGCGCAAAAAACTGAATAACAAACAACTAATTTCAGTTCAGTAGCAGAGCAATTGTTGCCCAGTGATTCGGTTAAACGAAAATTATGAAAATTTTGGTTTTCAGCAAGGATGAAATCATTAAATGATGGATTTTTTATAAAATTTATCAAAAGAATTTCGTTAAGTTTCATTTTTGAAGAATTTTTGCTTTTAAGCGTCAAAACATTTTACATCACCTGTTTCACTCAAACTTCAACAGCTTATCTGCAAAGATGTAATAAATATTTACAGAATCTTACACAGCATGATAAACAAATATTTTCAGAAAGATATGACATTTCTAAGAATTCTACTCATGCTTTATTAACGATGTCAGTCGTTCGTTCCGGGCGATCCACTTCGTTGTTTGCCGAGATAAAAAAGCTCGACGTTTTCAATGACTCCATGCACGGAAACATTGTAATACTCTCGCGCGTATGTTTACTAGCCGATACACCTGCCTTGTGCAAATACAGAAACGAATGCCACGGATTATCTCACGTCGAGATTACGATATGATATAAATGAAAGCATTGTATTTAATAGGAAGTGTTTGTTAGAAAGCAACATCGAAAGGAGTGTGAAAAGAATGTTTAACTAATGGTATTTTTATCCGACTGGTCGACTGGAAAAAATAAAACAAGTGGGTAAGTGCGATCGTAGATCGTACAGAGGGTTTCGTTTTCGTCTAATATCCCTGTTAAAACACTTTATCCTTAAATTAATAAATCAAAATTGCTAATTTATAATTTTTAAATCCTTAGATAAATGGCAGCACCATTACATTTAATTTTTAAATAATTCGAAAAATATTTTTAAATCAAATTAAAAATATTCAAGAAAAATAATTTAAATAAAATTAAAAAATCCGAATATTTTTAAATTCAGCAATTTCAAAAATTTTAACGCAGGTATAAATAAAATATGAAATTTTTAGAAGCAAAAAATTGTTTAAAATATATTTAAAATGCTCAAATAATTCAGGGAGAAGTCTATATTAATAGTTTAACTTTCCAAACATTCACTAGATGGCGCCAAAAATGTTAACATTCATTAAAATTTTAAAAAAAACCCCTTTCAATTCCTGAATAATTCTTCAAATGATAAGATGAAAAAAGTTGCCCTATTACTTCAAAAAATGGCCAGTAGATGGCAGCAGTAAATAAAAAAAATATTGGTTCAAGATTGAAATTCCAGATTAGCTGCGACTGAATACAAATATATTTTAAAAATTACCGCTGCGAAAAATAATAAAATAGGCCTTTTTAAAATGGCCAAGAAAGGAAATTTTAATTAACTCCATATGAAAAAAAGTGTAATAATAATAAAAATACTAAAGTTCCGCCTGAGAGATTCGAACCTACAATCTTCTGTATGGAAGACGAATGCTGCACCAATACAGTATGGACACAAACGATATATGCTGATATTAAGATTATGCTTTGAAATCGAAAAAGAACGAACTCTTTTAAGACTTTTTCAAAATTTTATGATTTTGGGTATGACGGGGGCATTCAGCTCTATGTAAAAGAAAAATCAAGTCTGTAACTTAAGGGGGTTCGGGACACAAAAGTCTTCAAATTTTGAAAACAATTTTTATTTCATTAAAAATTTCTCTGTTTTTTCGTGCTTAGAATGACATTTAAATTGTGTTTCTATCTGAATTAGAACAAAAATTATTATTTTTTTTTTCGTTCTGGTTTGTTTTCAAAATCTAGCTTTAAAGCAATGGCTGTCATGGAAACGACTTCTTGTAAAAGTGAGTTTTTCTTCATGATAGGTTTTTTTTCACCATTTCTCGTATTTAAATTCTTATAACTCGAGAACCATTAAAAATAAAGGGATCAAACTTGGAACATATCTTTTTCAATTGTTTTACTTTAATTTTGATTCAGCATATTTGAAAAAAATTATTACTTTTGAAAATATGATTTTTTTTTTCAAAGTTACACCTCTTTTTTCTAAATTTTTTCGTTAAATATTTTTAATTTTTTTATAAATTAATATTTTTTAAAATGCTGAATCAAAATTAAAACATATATATTTCTGTTTATTTAAATGAAAAAAAAATTAAATTCTATAAATAATATTTCGAGTTATGACGATTTTAAATAACCCCTCTTTTTTCATAAATTTTTAATTTAAAAAAAAATATATATATGAGAAGTTTTATCACGTGATTTTGTTTACAAATGATAAGGTTAACCATCACAAAAAAATTCAGAATTTTAACTCAATAAATAAAAATTATTTTAAAATGTGTCCCGGACCCCCTTAAATAGTTTCTGAGTACGAGCGCTGTGACGGACAGACAGAGAAGCGATAAAATTAAAAATGCATACCACTGTTGAAAATGCCTTTCCAGCAATCATCGATGATAGTATATCCTGTAGAGAATATTTTTGTGTCTGTATAAATTGTAAATGAACGATAAATGCTGAGCACTTCATAATCTATAGTAAAAATGTTGTATTGCACTTCAGTGATCAATACTAATTTCATTTTGTTTGAAGCATCACAGCATCATTAAAATGCACCGCAAATAATTTCCCTCCCATAGATGATAACGTAATGGAATTCGTTTCTGCATTCCTGTAAACGAACTATAAATGCTACGTTTTCTATATTTGCTCAGAAAGCATGCTGTAGTCTATCTCACCATGAAACTACCCCAATAGTGTAATAATGAAAAACTTTTAATAAGTAACAATTGAAAGTGTATATTGGAACGTGTTTTTAGGCGTATAAATTATTTGCCCTCGTAACCCCGTTATCAAGATACAAAGTTTTAAAATTTGCAAAATAAAACATCTAGCGTTAAGAAGGGAAGGCACCTCGCCAGCCAGCGAGCGAAACAGTTCATGGTGTAAAGCAATAGTAGCTCCCCTTCTTATCAATTAGAAGTTCTTTGGGTAAATTATCGGTACGACGTGACTTTATTCAGTTTCGAAACCAGATTTTGAATATAGAACCCAATAAGACATCTCATTCTGGTTTTAGGCTCTGTGTGAAGCGTGTGTTATATTGAAAGGATGTTCTTAATGCAGCACTAATGCATTAAAATGCTAAATAAGGTAGCAACTTATGCACCATTTAGCATTATTTTGCGATGCATTTTTTAGTGTTTTAATTCATCAGTGCTGCATTAAGAATCGTTGACTGCGCAAAACTGCCAAATATGTGGAACGAACTTAATTAAAGATTTGATGTTAGTCGTATTATACGAAAGGTTCGCACACCGAACATTTGCAACTGAAAAATAACTTGGAATGATCCTTTTTATTTCCATATATCACTTATTATAATATGTGTAATAGTTTTGAAAATATAAATTTTCAAAATCCGGTCATTCATTTGTGCTAGCTCTGTATATCTCGATAATGCGGAGACGAGAGCAAATAATTTATGCGTGAGCAAATGTGTTTCAATATACTCTTTCGATTGCTGCTTACTTAGATTTTTTTTCATTTTTACGCTAAGGTGTAGTTTCCTGGTGAGAGATATTGCACCAAATGCAAACAACCCAATGTTGGGGCAATGTTTCATGGCAGTACTGGAATACTGCTTATATGGTCAAAATATAGCCAATATTAACAATAAGATATAAATTCAGGAGTACAGCGAAGCATGCATGGCCGACCACCTCCATTAAGCGACCACGTCCCTGAACGACTATTTTTTCATGGAACGAAATTTATTCCCACAGGCTCAATACTAATTTTACCTCCATTCAGAGCAAGGGTCTAGTGGAGGGTATACGGAGATATACGCCGTGTACCTTCTGGATTTTTTAAAGAAGTTCCGTATAACCTCTGTTTCTCAAATAAAGCTATTAGCGTGTACTCTAGGCATGATAGTCATGACTTTAGCGTATACCCTCTGCCTCAAGCGTACACCCTTTGATTCTTTTGCGACTACAACACTGATTCAGAGACCATCCCAGTTGAACTCCCTCCATGAGCGACCCATTTCTTTGAAGAAAATGAAACAAATTCCGTTCTTTCCTGGTCGCTTGAAGAAGGTTTTATTCGAAAAAGAATTCCGGAGAGCGTATTGTTCATCAAACTTCTAAACTAAGTTTAGATTTTTTAAAATTATTATTCCGTTAACTTTAAGTGTTTAAACCCCTTTGTGTCTTTTTAGGCAATGAATTGAACTCTGATGACGAATTAAGAATGACGGTCAATAAACTCCCCTGCTTTATTCTGTCAGGAAACTCTTAAAGAAATAAATAAATTAATGAACTCGTCATTATATGTTTCCGTCCTAATAAATAAATAAATAAATAAATAAATAAAATTTTAAAAAAAATTGCATTTATTTACTGAACTTCGAAAGAACTTGGAAATAAAAGTTATAAAAGATAAAATCGTAAAATCAAAGTAAACGACAATGTATTCCTTTTTAAACTCTGTAGTAATTAACTTATGTAATTAACTTTTGTTTTGATACTTAAATTTCCATATTGTTTCCTAATGTGAAAATTAAATTTTAGTAACATTAATTGTTACCTTTTTTCAACAATTAAAATCTATAAACAAAAGGACTACGTCTGAATTCATTCATATTTATAAAAACTTTTCAAAATAACAGACATTTCATTACATTACAAGATAAAAACACTAAAAACAATATAAAAGGACGTTTCGGATTCATTCTAATCCCTCATCAGCTAATTCCTAACGTAAAAGTCATACTAGATTTTAAAATTCAACAACTAGAAAAACATTATATCAAGTTGCCAAAAAATTATAGCTAAAACAAAACTGAATATTCTATTGGCCCTGATTTAGCAATTAACGAGGCTGCATCTCTACAAATAGAATATTTAGTTTTGTTTTAGCTATAATTTTTTGGCAACTTGATATAATGTTTTTCTACTTGTTGAATTTTAAAATCTAGTATGACTTTTACGTTAGGAATTAGCTGATGAGGGATTCAGAATGAATCCGAAACGTCCTTTTATATTGTTTTTAGTGTTTTTATCTTGTAATGTAATGTAATGTTTGTTATTTTGAAAAGTTTTTATAAATTAAAATCTAGATTTAAACATGACCTCCATTAAGAGACCACCTCTCGGAGCGACCCATTTTTATTGGAACGGAACGTTGTCGCTTTAGGGAGGTTTTACTGTATAAGAAATACCCTTTGTTAGAGCAGACGGATCAAAGAATTACTATATTGTAGAGATGGGCAACATCGTTCCTTTTAAGGAATCGTTCCAGCCGGAATCGTTCACCGAAAGGAGCTAGTTCATTGGAGTCGTTCCTTTCGGAATCGTTCCGAAAAAAGGTACGAATCCGAGAAAAAGGAACTATTCCGAGAAAAAAGGAACGATTCCAAGAAAAAAAGAACGATTTTGAAAAATAAAGGATTCCAAGTGAAAAAAAACACTTCCGAGATAAAGAGAACCACATGCAATCCATAATATTTGTTACTAATTTATTTTCTTATGTACCCATCCATTTTCTTAGGCATCCAGTCGCTTTAATTTTGTAATGTTTTGGACAGATGATTTTGTTTTTAAGAGTTCATTTCATTGATCAGTGTGTGCAATTAATTTGCAGTTATTTCTAACTTTATGATTTATGGTATAAAGCATAATTCCTCTTGGAAATTTAAGGGCGGTGCAAGGTCTATTCGATTTTCAGTGTAATCATTGGTTTCTCTTGAAAATATGTCGTCAAATGACCGTCCATTTATATTATTATTTTATACAGTGTGTCTTTACTCTCAACGATGTTCAGTGGCTAAGTCCTAAACCGTTAGTCATAGACCTATAGTTCCAATTACAAAAAGGTTTTAAATAAGGTAAAAAATTATTCTGAAAGTCGTTTGGATCAATAAAAATATTTCTAAAAAAGTTACGAAATTTAATTTTTTACACGGTCCTCCGCCCTATAAGAGATATTTAGTAAAAATTTCCTGTTCTCTTAAAAGAAAGACAAAAAAAGTCCCATTCATCTAACACTAAAATTCATGAAGTTATACGAAACTTTGAAATGCAAGACTTATGCCACTTTTCTGCATCCGAATACACATGAGTTTAGCCATGCTTCTAGGGGTCGTAAACAAAGTGCTTAAAGTATTTGAAGGATTTGTTTGATGTGTAGCTGCGCTTTGAAAGAAATCGTATTACGACAGATTTTTGTAAGGATTTGAAGCTGTTTCTTTTCGTGATTCTTTTAACAAAAACTATGCTATTTTTATAAGCTTTTATTTAACCTATTAACCGCCAAAACTATAAGTAGGAATTTTCAAATTTCTTGCTGAAAGTCGCTTGTCACCACAAATTCAGAAAGGTAATTTCCGCTTTATTAAAATATCAAAATTTCTGCCAATAAATAAGGCAATTTTTTTAATTGTAAAATAGTGGTGACAAAGTAATTAATGTAAGCATGAGCAATTATTTTGACCGTTGCGTGAACGCAACACCAGCGGGTAACGGGTTAACTTGAAACGATCGTATATATGTCTTTCCAGTTCAAAATTTGTACTCGAAATTCAACTCACTTTAAAATATGCGATCGAGATTAAATTTTACATATTGACGTAAATCAGATGACAATGTAATATTATTATGATTTTCAGTGCTTACCATTATGTACTTATTTTACAGGGTAACACAAAAAATTTCGGATAGATTACTGCCAACAAGTTTTCTAAAAAGTTTTAGATTAGATAACACAAGACTGCGATGGTTGGGTTTTTTTATTTTTTAAATTATGTATTTTCAAAATTATGATTTTTATGTATTTTTTAGCGCTGAATCCGAAAATTATCTTCATTTTTAACCATCATGTCAGAATTTTTCGCAAATAGTAAATTTCAAAATAGTAAATTTCAAAATTGAAAAAATAGCTAATACTATAAAATAGAGTCGATGGTTGTATTTTTTAACTTTTACGACTGATTTGTATGTGCTTTTTAGCACTGAATGTAAAAATTACCTTCATATTTAACCATCATGTTAGACATTTTGTAAATGGTAAATTTCAAAGTTAAAAAATAGCGAAAATCTGATACTATAAAATGGATGCAAAACTTCTTTTATTCAATTTAATTTTATTTAATTCAAGAATTTACTCAATTTTTGGCTTATACTGGGATTCTTACAGCTAAACAGCTCGGAGATCCGATGATGTGGGAAGGGAAGAGGTTCAATTAAAACTTTGAACTTTTAAACTTTGAAATTTACGATTTGCAATAAATCCTGACGTGATGGTTAAAAATGAAGGTCATTTTCGGATTCAATAGTAAAAAATACATAAAAATCAATTATCAAAAGTTAAAGAAATAATAATCACATCTATTTTATACTATCAGAATCAGATTTCCGAAAATTTTTCACTTTTTAGCTTTCAAATTTACGATTTGCAAAAAATCTGTACTTTGTGATAAAAAATGAAGGCCATTTTTGGATTTAGTGTGTAAAGAATCGAGGCTGTTGCTTTTCAACATTTTATTTAACGAAAATTCTATTATTTTTTTCCTGTTATATGTTTAGTACAAGCTGTATATTTTGCATTAATATTTCAGAATGATTATAGATTTCAAATTTATAATGCAATGTTAATTTTACTATCAACTATATTTTTTATATATCTGAAGATTATTTATATTTCTAGTAAATTTGTAAACGACCCCTATTTCGCAGCAAAAAATATGCTCCAAGTTGAAACAGCCATTACTTCGGTCAGTTTTAGTCGTAGAATAATAGGACTTTTATTTGTCTTACTTGTAAGTGTAATAGAAAAGTTTTACTAACTATAACTTGAAGGACCGGGGGATCGTATAAAAAATTAAATTTCATAATTTTTCAAGAAATGATTCTATTGACCCAAATCACTTTTTAAATACTTCTTTACCCCCATTTAAAACATTTTTGTAATCGGAACTATATGGCTTTGACTAACGGTTTAGGAATTAGCTATTGGACATCGTTGAGAGTGGACATCCTGTATAGGAAATTTTATTATTGCTCTGATATTTGTCACCAGGGTCTAGGAATTTTTAATCTCATAGATTCCGCTTCAAAATCTACCTCTAGGTAATCTTAATTTCATTTTTCATTCTGAATCTCATTTTTCATTTGGATGGCCCTACTGGTTTGGATATGTAACTAGTTAAAGTAGATTACATTTTTGTTCCAGTGTCCGTACTTTCAATAACTTTATGCCCTTTATCGTCTTTCTCCTCAGCTCCCTAACTTTACGCACACAGGATATTTCGCATAATTCATCAACATTATTATCACCGCCTTCAGGATCTGGTTCAGAAGTGAAACAACCTATTCTATAGCAATCATCTTGTAGTGCAATTCAGTGATATATATCAATTTTAATGCATTTGAAATAGCTTAATGTCATTAAAATGCGCTGCAAACAATTTTTTCCCGTTGACCATAATGTAACGAAATACTTTTGAGTGCCCCTGTAAATAAACTATTAATGCTACACTCTTCATATTGAATACCAAACATCCCATGGTAAACATCATTAACATATATCAATTGCATGGGAATCCAAGTATATTTACGAGAGTTAGGTATATTACACACTGAGACCACAGAACGACACAAAGCGCAACATGAAGTGCAAAAACCGGTCTAAACAAAGAACGAAGTTGTTGCAAACTTGTTTTAAACCAGTTTTTTTAGCGAATTCAAGCGACATGTCTTATGTGTCACCTTAGTGTGTGACTTGCCTTAGAGCGTGAACAGACGGTCTGGCGGACAGACAAACCGCATTCATAAACACGAACTTTATTGGAAAGAATTAAAAAGTAAAGCACGTTTTTGCACACTGTCTTTCCTGAGTGACTGATGTATGTCTTGTCTTTTACCCTAACATCGCTATTTGTGAACTGCTGTTAACTACGTAGAATTTCAATAAACTTACAACTCTTTTTGAATCTCCAATTTCACGAGAACCTACAGAAATTTCTCTAATTTCACACCCTCATCCGCCGTCACCCTCTCTCCACTTATATCATACAGAACCTCAGTTCGGTGTGAGTGAATTGCAATGCTAATATGTTTGTTTGGATTGGGATCTTTGGAGCTTCATAACTCATGAAGTCATGGAACACTTGTGTTACACGAAAGGGTAGATGTCGCGGACAGCTCCCTCTGTATCCCTTTGCAGTAAAACTGACACCTGAATTTAAAAACTTTTACGTACCGAAGTGAAGTGAACAGAAACTGAAAAAACTTTTTAGAATAATTCTTGTGTTTGTGAACGGAGTTGCGCCTCCGTGATGTTTCGATTGAAGTTAAAGCATTTTAAATGTTCAAGTCCTATAATCTTGTATATAGTTTGTAATATATTGTAAATAAGTATTGTAGATTAACCGAGTTATGTCTTATTTTAGTTGAGTCAGTTGTTAGTAGAATTAGGTTAAATCAAATGCGGCAGTACGAACCAGAAGCAAGTGTTGAGAGCTTACCTGAAGGAAGGGGTAAGTTAAAGATTTCTGACATTCTTTTGTTTATATGAACGCTTGTTATTACATTTTTATGGCGCCCGAGAACAGCGACGCCGTTTTGATTTGATCTTAATTGAATGAAAAATTACTTATAGACGAAACGAAAGTTTTGAATATTTAGTTCTATTGAAAAGAATATTGTTGATGATTTGTTTGACCTTGAATATAATGAAGAATTGAGTATAAAAATAAATAAAAGTCTTGAATGCTTAATTCTGTTGAAGATAATATTATTAATAATATTGATTGATAGCGTATTTTGAAAACAGGATTATTTTGAAAGTTATTGAATATATTTTGAAAGTTATTGAATATATTTTGAAAGTTATTGTTCTTATATTAAGTTGTTATAAAATTGATTATATTTAAAATTACGGATTAAATATGTCTGATATTGAAAAAATAAAGAAGAAACGTGCTGTTTCTAGAACGGCGACTACGAAATTAATTAATACTTGTGAGCAGTATCTTGAAGAATCGGTACAGGAAGTTCTTGTTCTTACAGAACATATTGATCAGTTAAACGTAAAGTATAATAATTTAACAACTTTAGATGAGCAGATCCAAAATTTAATGGATGATGACGGCGAATTAGAAACTGAATTTGAAACTGCCGAAGGTTATGCTGAAAAAATAATTTCTATGAAATCGAAATTAACGTATGCTTTAAAAATAAAAGTTGAACCTGAACGTTCTATTAAGAAAACAAATTCGGTTAATGAAAGTATTTCAACAGAAAATTTGACTTCTTGCTCTCATTCTAAAATTAAATTACCGAAATTGAGTATTAATAAATTTAATGGAGATCCTGCTTATTGGTTATCTTTTTGGAACCAATATGATAATTCGATACATCAAAATGATAGCTTAACTGACATTGATAAATTTAATTATTTGCATTCCTTCCTTACTGGAGCTGCTTCTAGTGCAATTAGTGGGTTTTCGCTATCGAGTGAAAATTATATAGCAGCAATTGAACTACTCAAAAAGCGTTTTGGTCGTAAAGACCTGATTATAAATGCTCATATGGGAAAATTATTGAATTTAGAAACAGTTAAAAATGTAAATAATACTTTTGCATTGCGAAAGCTGTATGATAACATTGAGATTCAAATAAGAAGTTTAAATTCACTTGAAGTAACTTCCGGAACATATGGTACGTTACTAACGCCAATTTTGCTTAAATTAATTCCCAATGAGTTAAATTTGGAATTTCAACGTAAACGGAAAACTCAGGATAATCTTTTTGAAGTCAACGAACTGCTTGAATTTCTACGGTCAGAAATAGAATGCAGAGAAACTGCGATTCAAATACAAGATAGGGTTATCGTTCAAAATCCACCGCAAGTGCAGAGGGAGAGAAAAATAAATAAGTTTACAGTCCCTACTGCTGCTTCATTGAAGGTTTCGATAAATCATTGTATATTTTGCGGAGATTCCGCTGAATCAGTTAATCACAATTCTGCAGCTTGTTCTAAGTCCGTAGCAGAAAAACGAGCACGTTTGAGAAAAAACGGAATGTGTTATCTCTGTATGAAAAAGGGAAATCATTTAGCAAAAGATTGCTTTTCAAAAATAAGATGTGAGTTTTGCAGTGGAAAACATAATTCTTTAATTTGTGACAAGAGTAATAAAGTAGATGAGAAAAAACAAATTGACGATAGAAATGTCACTTTAACAAATAAAACATTCACACAGAAAGTTTTGTTACAAACTTTAATTGTAAAAATCTGCGGAAATAGTGAAGATAAGTTTGTTAGGTGCTTAATCGATACTGGATCGCAAAAGTCGTATATTTCGAAGTTTGTTGCTGAAATGATGCAATACAAAATTATAAGTGAGAGCAACATTATTCATAGTCTATTTTGTGGAACGGAGGTTTCTGAAATCCATAAACAATTTATTGTGAATCTTAGTAATGTAAAGGGTGATTATAAATGTAATTTTAAGGCCTTTGATCAAACTAAAATTTGTTCCGATGTACCACAAATAGAAATAAAACCCATATTACATGAGCTTAAAGAACATAGAATATATTTGAATGACACTAGCCGTATGAAGGAAAAATTGTTGTTTGAATCATCCCCAACTGAAATTCATATTCTTATTGGAGCGGATATTGCAGGAAAATTACTCACCGGTAAGATAAGAAAATTAAAATGTGGTTTAGTATGTGTCGAAACTTACTTAGGTTTGACAGTTATGGGGAAAGTTCCTTTGGAAATAGAAAATAAAACTGACAACTCATTTACATTTTCGATGCACGTATCAGATTATAAAATTTCTGAATTGTGGAATCTTGATACTCTAGGAATTTTAGATCCATCCGAAAATGAAACTAAAAAAGAGTTGCAAGAACAAACACTGCAACATTTTCTTTCAACGGTTAAAAGGGGTAACGAAGGCAGATTTGAAGTCTGTTTACCTTGGATAGAGGGCCATCCCCCACTCCCTAATAATCTAGAGATCGCTGAGAGAAGATTAAAAAATACAGTAAAAAATTTGAAAGACAAGGGTTTCTTAGAAGATTATGAAGCGGTTTTCAAATCTTGGGAGGAAGAAAAAATTATAGAAATTGTACCTGAAAATGAATATAATAATTCCTGCCATTATTTACCCCATCGTGCCGTTATTAGAATGAATTCCACAACAACAAAAATAAGACCAGTATTTGATGGGTCAGCGAAAATTAAGGGGTTTCCGTCAATAAATGATTGTGTAGAAAAGGGGCCTAATTTGCTAGAAACTATTCCTGCAATTATCAACAGATTTCGAGAAAAATGCATCGGTGTAAGTTCTGATATCAAAAAAGCTTTTCTTCAGATAGGACTTAATCCGAATGATAGAGATTTTTTGAGATTCTTATGGTGGGAACAAGGTAATCCGGAACATTTTAAGATGTATAGACATAGGAGAGTCGTTTTCGGAATTTCCAGTAGTCCCATCTTATTGAGTGCTAGTTTAACTAAGTTACTAAATGACGTACCTGAGCATCTTAGATCAGCGGCAGAAAAAATTTCTGAAGCTTGGTATGTTGACAATTTAATTACAAGTGTAAATAATGAAAAAGAACTGCGAAAACTTAAAAGTGATTCTGTTGAAATTTTAGCGAATGCTAAATTTGAGTTGCAAGATTGGGCTTATAATTTTCCAACGAAGAACGAAATTGCAGGTAATGACACTTTTTCGGAAATTTCAAATAAAGGGAAAACGGTTTCTATTCTTGGCCTCATTTGGGATTTAGAAGAAGATACATTAAGTTGCGACATTAAAGGAATAAATGAATCCGATAACCAATGCATTTCAAAAAGAGTGATCTTATCCGAAGCACACAAAATTTATGATCCAATAGGTTTTACATGTGGTGTGACACTGACTCCGAAACTCTTACTACAAAAGTGTTGGGAGCTAAAAGTTACATGGGACGAAGCTCTTCCCGAAGATGTAAGTAAAAAATTTCTTAAATGGGAAAAAGATTTGTGTCATTTGGCAGAGTTGAAAATTCCCCGGTATATGATGCTTAATCCTAATTCAAATACAGATTTGTCTTATCACGTCTTCTGTGATGCCTCCCAAAAGGCATATGCCACATGCATTTATTTAAGATGTAAAAACACTGATGAAGTATCGTGCCAACTTGTACAAGCTCGTGCAAGAGTAGCCCCCCTGAAACCTACAACAATTTGTAGACTTGAATTGTTAGCTTGCGCTATCGGAGTGAGACTAATGAAAACGGTTAAGCAAGATTTAAAATTGGAAAATATTCCTATATTCTACTGGACGGATTCGATGAATACCTTGTATTGGATTAAAAATACAGAAAATTGGGGTGTATTCGTGATGAATAGGGTCAAAGAAATTAGGGCACATAGTAATCCGGAAAACTGGAAGTTTGTTCCTGGGAATTTAAATCCCGCTGATATTATTTCAAGAGGATGTTCCGTAGAAACACTTAAAATTAAGAAATGGCATGAAGGTCCGACGTGGCTGAAACTTGAGCCAGATTTTTGGCCAGCCTTTGATATAACTCCGAAAAAGGATGAGGTTGATAAAGAAAAGAAGACAGTTATATCTTCTTTGATTTCTCTAGATGAAGAATTTCCATATTTTTCTCGAGTTTCACAGTTCAAGAAGATAATTAGAATCACTGCTTGGATGAAGAGATTTATTGACAACTGTAAAACTAACAAAAAGGAACGAGAATTTGGGAATTTAAAAATTGAAGAAATTAAACGAGCTGAAGTCATTGTATGGAAAATTGTGCAAAAAGGTTGCTTCAAATCAGAGAAGGATGAACGCTTACTTCATTTAAAACCCTTCGTTGATCCATATGGACTCATAAGACTCAAATCCAGAATAATCATGAGAGAAGATTTGGAGGATTTCAGATTACCTATAATTTTGCCATCTGACCACACAGTCGTTACGAAACTAATAATTGAGAAACATAATCAATCACTACATTGTGGAGTTCAAACATTAATGGCAGTCTTAAGAGAGAAATACTGGATCTTAAAAAGTCGTAAAACGATCCGGAAGGTTCTGAAGAATTGTGTAAGATGTAAGAAGTTTGATGCCAAACCCCACGATGTTGAAATACCACCATTGCCGGAAGATAGAATTAAAGTCTGTTCTGTATTTCAAGTCATAGGTGTCGATCTGGCTGGACCTTTGTTTTTGAAGAATGGGTCAAAATCTTGGATTGTCTTATTCACCTGCGCCGTATATCGAGCTATTCACCTCGAACTTGTCACTTCATTATCCACTGACAGCTTCTTGCTTGCATTTCGACGATTCATATCACGACGTGGAAGACCTCAGATTGTCTATACAGACAATGGAAGCAATTTCCTTGGTTCAAATTGTTTATTGAAGAAAATAGATTGGGAAAGAGTGATTAAGGAACATACCGTAGAACGAATTACTTGGAAATTTATTCCGCCTGCATCTCCTTGGTGGGGAGGATTCTGGGAACGTATGATAGGATTGATGAAGAATATTCTCAGAAAAGTTTTAGGAAATGCATCATTGAAATATGAAGAAATTAATACTATTCTTTGTGATTGTGAAAATGTTGTAAACTCCAGACCGTTAACATACATATCTGAAGATCTTGAATTAGAACCCTTAACCCCTGCCATGTTTCTTCGTGAAATTAAAGAAGGTGGTGTTCCTGATCTGGACAATATAGATGCAAGTTATCTTCAAAGAAGATATGAATATCGGATGAAAATTCGTGAAGATTTGAGAAAACGTTTCCGACTAGAATATTTGGGACAGCTGAAAAATTATCGTAAAAAGCCAAACAGGTATCCTGAACTCTCAGTTGGAGATATTGTTATAATTAATACAAAAGAAAAGAGAATGAATTGGCCTCTAGGAAAAGTCATCCAGTTGTTTCCAGGTAAAGACGGCATAGTACGATTGGCAAAGTTACGAACTAAGTTTGGTGAGTTGCTTCGACCAGTACAAAGGTTGTATCCGATGGAAGTGAATTTCCAGGCAAATGACTTTTCTCCGAAAACCATCGAGTCTGCTCACCTTAAAGATTCTCCTGGTTCTGTTGAAAAGGATTCTCCTAGAATGTCTAAATTTGGACGAGTGATACGAACACCAGAACGGTTGGACCTCCTGAACTTGTCCACGACTGTGGTTGAGTTTGACCTGGCAAAACTCAACGGGGGGAGTATGTCGCGGACAGCTCCCTCTGTATCCCTTTGCAGTAAAAGTGACACCTGAATTTAAAAACTTTTACGTACCGAAGTGAAGTGAACAGAAACTGAAAAAACTTTTTAGGATAATTCTTGCGTTTGTGAACGGAGTTGCGCCTCCGTGATGTTTCGATTGAAGTTAAAGCATTTTAAATGTTCAAGTCCTATAATCTTGTATATAGTTTGTAATATATTGCAAATAAGTATTGTAGATTAACCGAGTTATGTCTTATTTTAGTTGAGTCAATTGTTAGTAGAATTAGGTTAAATCAAATGCGGCAGTACGAACCAGAAGCAAGTGTTGAGAGCTTACCTGAAGGAAGGGGTAAGTTAAAGATTTCTGACATTCTTTTGTTTATATGAACGCTTGTTATTACAGTAGAAGTTCCTTCAGATGATTTGTAAACAGATTCATTAGCAGGGCTATGGCTAGTGATATTTATAAGATAATATTATATGCATTAATATTATAATATATATATATATATATAGTAATATATATGATTTTATTCAAAAAAAGTACATATTATCTCCGCCAAAAGATATAGTGATTCACTAAACTTCAAAGTTCTATTTCTTTAAATTTGAAATTTGCTAACATTTTAACTGAAAAACGGTTTATTGGTTTAATTAAATTAAACAAATTAAAAGTATGTCCATTATTATTACAGAGTGTAGTACTATATAAAGAACTATCCTTTTGATGATGTTTTGGCCGTTGAATGAAAGATATCTGTTGCAAACGTGTTATAGATAATACCAACCTTAATTTTTTGAGAATTTGACTATTTTTTATTCGGAGTTAAACTTTTTATTGTCAAAACTATTTAAAATAGATAAAACATTTTGTTAAATTCGAACTTTTCAGAAAACTTTATGTAATTTAAGAAAAAATAAGAAAATAAATAAATAAATCTTCTAAGTGAAAAGAATAACAATAAGAAAGGAAAATACATAAAATTTAGTATCGTATTTGCAGTAAGTTTTACCTCAATAAAAACGGAAATTTGGTATTAGGCTTGAAACATTAAATTTAGTTTAGCATGAAGGGAGCCTCGATTTGATCGAAATTAAACTCAGATATGTATTATCCATCACCACAGTAACAGGCATTAATCGTGGCATTGATTTCGGGATTTACGAGTATCAATAACGATCAAGAAATCTGAATTATTATAAGAAATTATTACGATAAACGATTTTTTTTTTTGCTTTTATTTTATGTTGAATTAAAACAAAGTCACAGTTATTTAAATTCTAATTATTTAGCAAGAAATAGAAGTAAAATAACAATTGAAAAAACTGTACAAAATCACAACGTGCATTCTTTGGAAACCAATAATTAAATTCGTATATTGTAAAACTTTTTAAATGCAGTATTAACCTTCCGCATACTAGACCGGTGCAACAGACCCGATAGATACATTCAAATTGATTTTTCACATTTTAAAAAATGAAAATTTTGTAAATATGTGACTTTTTCTGGAATGTTCTACTCAAAAGAATAGAACATCCCAGAAAAAACCCATATTTACAGAAATTTCAGTTTTTAAAATAAATTAGAAATATCATTATAAATGTACCTGTCGGGGCCATTGAACCCCTCTGGTAGGCGGAGGGTTAACATAAATCTATTAAACCGAAATAAGCATAAAATATGCAGCTTTATATATGTCGCAGTGTTGGAGAAAGTCCGATAATCTATATGTAGCACGTGATTTTTCTTTCCCGTTTTTATACTCAAAACGGCCATTAAGAGAGCGGACCGCGGTTAAATTATTTCAATCCCACGCACCACTGTTACTGTTATCTTATTATTATTATTAGACATTACGCTTTTTGAAATATTCATTATCTTTTCATTACGTTTTACAAAAATTCCTTGTTCTAACAGATTTTACTCTATGTAATAAACCTCAATGTAAGTTGATTAAAACAACAATCTTAGGGAGTTTCGAGATTTTTTTAATCATCTTCTTCAGGAGAGAAAAACAAGACGCCAAACTGTGGAAATAAAGTGGTACTCGAGCGCTCGTAGCTGGTCATATATTTATTTTGACAAAGAGGATTCTCAAATTGAAATTATGTTTGAGGAAAAAACATGAAATAGTGAAATATGCATGAAAGTGCGTAACTCTACAATTATTAAAATAATTGAAAATCAGTTATTATTATCCTATTAAAATGCAATTTTTATGGCCTAGTGATATAGTTCTTACATTATTCAAAACTGTTTCTAGTCAGATTTAATAAAATATTTTTCACTAGTAATTAAACAAGCATTTTCTTTGTTTTTCTTAAGGCTGTTCTTAAGTGATCTGCTCAACAAGCGTAAAACGTTTTGACACATTTACAAATTCATTTTTTAATGGAAAGATATAAAATTGGAATGTTTGACCATGGAAGCGATTTGGAATCGAACTGTGTTTTCCATCTTTTGATCAGTAAATTACCTATTGAGTTATAATCGATTTTGATCACGTGACAAACATGGTTTTTCACCCATTTTTGAGAAATTATGCCTCTTTCGCTCGGAAATTCGGTTCAAAACGCCCACTTTGACACTATTTTCTGAAAGGCCTATTGCGTTTGCAAAAAAACGGAAAAAACAGCTCGATTACATAGTTTCTGAACAACAACACTTGTTCGTTTCATGCATTTCCGAATAAAAATAAATTAAAACTTTTGTCACAAATTTATCCTTTTGGATTTGAGAACAGCCTTAAGAATTCATTTAGAAAAAATTCATTTCGTATGATACATTTACCAATTAGAAAATGTATTAGTGTATTAAAGTACACATGGTGTTCCATTACCCTCGGGGTCCAGGTACTCAATCGGTAAAGCACGTAAAGTTTCTGGGTTCGAATCCCATCTCGGGCACTTTTTCACTCAGGTGTAAAAAATCCAATTCGTATAAAATAATTTTTTTAATTATTTCTTTCAGATTAATTTAGCACAAGAAGATGAAATAGTAATGTTTATTAAACGCCTTACTCCGCCCCGCACTTCAATTTCTTTTTTCTTTCTTTCTTTACTTTTCTTTTTTTTCTTTTTTTTGAGGAGGGGGGGGGGGGGGCACACACATTAGAAGGATATTTTGGCAATAAAGTCAGCTTTAATAGAATCAAAATCTGTTATTTTGAAATAAAATAGCGTATTTTAATTTATTAAAACGGGCCAGTCTACAAGAAAAGAACCGATTCCCGAGGAATCGGTCCTTTTCGGAACGGTTCCTCGGATTAGGTCCTTTTTGGAAAGGTTCCTCGGATTCGGTCCTTTTTGGAACGATTCCGAAATGGACCGACTCCGAGGAATCGGTCCTTTTCGGAACGACTCCGAGGAATCGGTCCTTTTCGGAGTCGGTACATTTTGGACCGATTCCGAGGAATCGTTCCGAAAAGGACCGATTCCGAGGAGTCGTTCCTTTTCGGAATCGTTCCAAAAAGGACCGATTCCGAGGAACCGTTCCAAAAAGGACCGAATCCGAGGAACCGTTCCAAAAAGGACCGAATCCGAGGAGTCGTTCCTTTTCGGACTCGTTCCGAAAAGGACCTATTCCTTTTTATAGAATGGAATCGTTCCTTCAGTTTCACTGCCGGAATCGTTCCTTTGGAGTCGTTCCTCAACAAATGACACATCTCTACTATATTGGTATGACTAGCAGGAAATTTAAATACAGAAAAAAGGAGCATGCAGCTGATATTAAATATAATGGGAAAACAACAGCCCTGGCAAGATTATATCAAGAAGAAATCATTCAATGAAAGTAAGATAATTTTTTCCTCCAGTCTATACTATCCATCCATTATAAGAGAAACTATAGAGATTCTAACACGTAAAAATTTCATATGTAACGATGCAGCATCATTTTTTTCTAAATTGTGGCTCCAGTTACTCAGTGGTTACGAAAATACAAATAAACATCTAATGCATTATAGATCGTGCAATTTTAGAATATTTTTAACCATTTGGAAAAATGGTTATTGCCCTCGTCAGGGTAGGAAATCAAAAGCATATCTGAAGGTTTTTATTGGTTTAATCCGCATTTTATTCGTTTTCTGATTGGTCTATACACTAACCTCTACTTTCAACAGAGATGGATACTTCTGTTGCCACTGTGACAAAAAGTAATAAAAACTACAAAAAAAGAATTAATAACTCAGAAACAAATTGAGATACAGCTTTCAAACGGATTGCATTTAAAAGTACATTTTTTTCTCTATACGACGGTGTAAAAAGTAATATTGTGGGATGTTTAGAAGTTTAAGAATGAAATTTCATTTAAAATGGGTCGTCAGATTTCTTGGACGATGGAAAAGGCCTTTTCCCGAACAGCCAATGAAATGCTTGGATATAACACGTAAGTTTCAGGTGGATAATACGTAAGTTTCAGGAAATCTGACGAGTCGCAGGCGATTTCTGTCACTTGCAATGTTTACGTTTAATAACACTATTAATGTTTAATTCATGGCGTACGTAATGTATGATCAACTCCGTGCGATTTTTTATGTCTTAAATTTTAGTCTTTGAAAACATCATTTTCCAAATGGTCGTTGTAATTTGTTAAATTGCTTTTTTATTTTATTTATTTGTTTTGAAGATGACTCGGGTAGAGTCGAAACATGTCAACAGTCAAATAAAACTATTTTTACTGTTTTTAATCTTACACTTTTTAGCAATTAGAAATAGTATATAATTACTAAACCTTCTTTGAGATTGATATAAAAGTTGTCGGTGTCAATTTGAAAATCAAATCGCGAAAAGTTAATACTAAAAGTTAAAGTTTTAAAGAAAATATATCATTTTTGTTATTTAATAAAAAAAAAATAGTGTAAATCTATTAAAATGGAATCGCTTGAGACCAGAAGAAACTTCGTTTTAGATCAATTTTCGTGTTAGCAGGTATTAATGTATTCTATTCCTTCCATGAAACATGACATATATCCGTTTAACACAGGTCCCGTTAAAAAAAAAAAAGAGTAGTAAAGTATAAACTGGAATCTCAAAAAGTATTTAAAAAAGTGGAAATTAGTATATCGTGTGGTAGAAATTCTTTGTCACCCATGAACAGCCTTAGTTTAAAAAGTTAAAGAAAATATTCTCCTCTTTAAACAAGGCTTCTCTCAAATCTAAAGGAGCGACTTTTGACACAAGTTTTAATTCGTTTTTGTTTGGAAACGCATGAAATTGGCAGGTGTTGTTATTAAGAAACTATGTAATCTAAAGACGTTTTCTATTTTTCGGTAAACGTAAAAGATCTTTCAGAAAATACCGTCGAAATTGGCATTTTGAACTGAATTTCCGGGCGAAATCCAGAAGAAAATCAGGCAGAGAGAGGATGAAAAACCGGTTGCGACGTGATCAAAATTACTTATAACGCGATAAGTAATTTATTTATGAAAAAACAGATAAATCATTTCAATTTCAAATCGCTTTAATACTCATCCCTGCCAATTTTGTGTCTTTGGGTCGTTCTCCCAAAAGTTACAATTTCAGTCACAAAGCCTTTTTCAGTATTTGACATGAATATTTTTGAATTAATTTATGTTTTCCATTGAAAGCGAAAGAAGATTAAATGTGTTGTGCGCATACATTTTTTTTTATAGTTACTTTATATTTTTTATTTCTTAGTACACAGTATGTGAGATCTCACCTCCGTGTCATGTCACACACCCAATGTTACTAAAGAAAATGTTTGATTTCTTATTTAAGTGAAAAAAAATAGTTAAATAATTATTACTCTAGCTACTACTATCTCAAGAACAAATAAACTTAGCATAGTTAATTACTTTCTTTGTATTTTTGTTTGTTTTCTGAGTACGGAAAGGAATGTCACACAATAAATTCTCACCTCCATGAACCAAACATTAAGTTGCATTTTCAGATTAACAGATGCCGAAATTATCATTAGATTTTGTTTCCCCTGATGCTAAAGTTAGCCAGTATGTTTGCTGTTGCTAAATTATAAGCCAGAAATTTATTTTTATACTCAGGTATTAGAATTTGTTATAAAAAAGCAACAATGGTTATTGGAGATTTTCACATCCGTGAACTGTAATTCAAGGTGACTAAATCAACACTAAGATATATGCTTATATAAATATATTGCTTACGTAATTATATCAACAGATGTTGATTTAAAGAACAAAAATAATGTTTCTCAAAAAAAAATATGTAGGTTAATATTTAGAATCTCCCTTATATCACTTTCGAGAATATCTCAATTTTGAAAATGTATATTTCAGAGAAAAATGTTTAACAAGAATTTACAATGACTGTAAATCAAAAAAGATAGTTTCAAAACTAACAGGAGAATCGAATAACATATAAAAGACGGTTGATGCAAAAAAGATCCAGATGGGAGATGTATTTTTTGTGTTTTTTTTAAATTATTATTCATTCCAAATAATTTCATTATGCATTCTTATATAGAATTGCTCCTTAGTTATATATCTAATAGAATAAATAGTTTTTTATGCTTTGTCTCACTACACCAACATAACTGTAGCCTAAAGTTCACCTCCGTGAACGATGTTAATAAAAAAAAAAACTGTGTTTCTGATAAAAATAAATAAATTGTACCTGGGCCATTGCTGATTTTTACTTGCAGTAAGTGATAAGTTTATAAAATTGATAACATCTGTGTTTAAAAACAAGATATAGCTACAGGAAAAATTTGTATTGAAAATGTACACTTCTGGGAGAATGACCTCTTTAAGTTTGAAAATGAGTTAGTAAATGTGTCAGAAAGGTTTGTGCTTTTTGGGCAGTGCACTTGAGAATTGCCTTAATCCAGAAATCACGAGCTTTTATGAGTTCTTTATGTTTTTTACGGTATTAGTAATATAGAAGGTAATCACCTTTCATCCGATTGATGACTTCTGGATAACAGCTCAATTAATCATATCTCCATTCAAGAAAATTAATTGTTCTCCTCTTAATTAATCCAACATAATAAATGACTCCCGTAAACGTTATACAAACGTCCGGATCATAAAAATATTAACTGCCGAAAAAGCCTGGGAAAATATTCTCTAGCAGTAAAGCTAGCGATAAAATTATCCAGTTCTTTATTGTATCTATTTCAGTGTTTTCTGTTACGTGCAAATCATAGAGCGTAAGGCACGTTTGAATTGGTTATAATGAGTACAAAGGGACCGCCAGAACATCCCTTCGTTATAAACTGTGTTCTTGCAATAACCATAAAATATGATAACACATTACAAAAAATAACAAATAAAGTGAAAATTCAATTAACTAAACTTTATAACTTAACATTTACGTTCAATATTACGCAAATTTATAAACAGGAAATACACTGGTTATCAAAATTTAAGGAAAAGTCACAAAATGCTAATTTTCAAAGACGCGAACACTCAAAAGGAAATAATATAATTCGAGTAATTACTATCTCTAGAACACAGCTAGTCCATATAACATCTTATTCATGTCACACATGGTCACAAGTGTCACAGTCACTACGGTGAAGCAAAAAAAAAAAAAGGAAATTCCATACATCTCATTATGAGTCTCAAATGATCACTATATGTGACTCCACTGAGACGTCACTGTGACTGCTGCTTTGTGACGAGTCACCATGTGACTTTACTATGTAGTTACATTGTGACTCTCATGTGACTGTCATTTGTAGACTCAATTTCAAAGTCATCGTGAACGCTGCATTGTGATAAGTTACCAAATAATGTCACATTAAAGTCACATGATGACTTTCGGGTGACAGAGAGACTACTGTGAAGTCACCATTGTGCTCTTTTGGGAAAAGTCTCCATGTGACTATAATATGATATTATTTGGTGACTTATCATAATGCAACGTTCATGATGACTATGAAATTGAGTCTAAATATGACAGTCACATGAGAGTCACAGTTTAACTACATTGTAAAGTCACCTGGTGACTCGTCATAAAGCAGCAGTCACATTGACTTCTCATTGGGGTCACATATAGTGATCATTTGAGACTCATAATGAGATGTACGGAATTTCCTATTTTTTTGCTTCACCGTAGTGACTATGACACTTGTGACCATCTGTGACATGAATCAGATGTTATATGGGCTAGCTGTGTTGTAGAGATAGTAATTACTCGAATTATATTATTTCCTTTTTGAGTAGTCGCGTAATTGAAAATTAGCATTTTGTGACTTTTCCTTAATTTTTGATAACCAGTGTAGTTTACAGTTGAAATATGCTAAGTGATATTTGTGCGCCTATCTTTATTATAGAGGAAATTATACTGTTATGGATAACTCAAAAATTAATAATTAAACCAGTTTGACTAAACTTCATTCTTATGCTGTATTAAGCAAACACGAGACTTAAATTAATAAGAAGAATTAAAATTAATTCCAAATAAAAGGTGATTTAAAATGTATTTTGATGGTTTTGCGCTGTTTTCATTTTTCATTTGAAGTTTCGAATTTTTAAAAAATTGTTCTTGCATCTTAACAGTAAGCCACCATAAAAATTCCAAGCTTCTGTAACAATTGTATTACAGAAATTGCAGTTTTAGAACTTTTTTGTCCCTGCGCACTTTAAAATTTCTAAATGTTTTTAAATTGTTCTGTATTTGCGTCTCTAAATACAGAATTTATAATTATTAAATATTTACGTCTCTAAAGTAACAGCCATGTCAAATTTCAAGTTTCTATATTTAATAATTTATTACGTATCATACTTCAGAAGGTTTTTAGAACGTTCCCCCTTCACCCTTTTAAATTTCGATTCTTTTTAAACTCATAGCGAGCACTTAAATCTAAAAAATAACCACCATGTCAAATTTCAAGCTTCTACCCCACGTTATTAGCATCAGGTCTAGTTCAAGTTTCTAGCATCACAAAAATTTTAGAAGTTCCTATCCCTAAAAGTATTAAATCAACCGTAATTTAGAACATTTTCCGCTTGTTTCACACCTTTAAAATTTTATTTTTATTTTTTATAAACGGCTTATATCATGCATCTGCATCTTAAAAGTAACCACTATACTATCCCGAACAAATCCAACTAAATCGTAAATTAGAACCTTTTATAAATGTTTTCAGCTGACTTCATCTTTTTAAATTTCGATTTTTTATTTTTAAACCTTTCATAGCGAGTATTTACATCCTAAAAAAGTAGCCACCAAACCAAATTCCAAACTTTTACACCAACTTTATCACATAAATAATATTTTTAGAACGTTTTTGCTCCTGCAGCCCTTTAAATTTGAAATTTTAGAAAACCGTTTTGGAAGAGCATTTACGTCTTTAGAGTAACAATCATGCCAAATTTTAAGTTTCTAGCTCTAACAATTCCAAATAAATCGCAATTTATAACGTTTTAAGCCGATTTTATCGTTTAAAATTTCGATTTTTTTTTTTTTTTTTTTTTTTTTTTTGTTCTTTGCGAGCATTTACATCTTAAAAGTAACCACCACACAAAGTTTCAAATTTATAAACCAACAATATCATAGAAATCAAGTTTTAGAATGTTTCAACTCTTGCACCCCTTGGAGATTGTTAAACCGACATAAAATATAGTAGCCTATGTTGGAACAGAGATAGTCACCATCATTTTGCCACCATTATTTTTTAAATAGCCTCGTTAGTTTCAGAGGTTACTCCCTACAAACAAACAAACGTTACTTCTTTATAATATTAGTATATAGGTTTCATGTTTTTATTCATCTGAATTTCAATTTCCTTTCCATATTTAAGGGGGTAGGTAACTCAGCTTCGAAATTCTCCTCCGTAATGTTAAGTCTGTGGACTTTTGATGCATTCGCATATTGAAAATATCTTCTCGGGAAATTCATATTTTTAACATCTTTTTTCTGTGTACTCTTCTTAAAGGTTCTCTTTTTTTTTTTCTTAGTTTTCAAAATTTTTCTAAAATCTATGCTGAATTTAGTATTTTATGTGTTAAAAGCGGGCGAACTGTGGGTAAGATTTTAACACATCATATAAAATTAAGTCTATACTTTAGAAATGTTTTGAGAACTAAGAAAAAAAGAGACATCTTTTAGGAAGTGTACACAAAAAATAGAAGTTAAAAATATTAATTTCCCGAGGAGATATTTTAAATAGACGAATGCTTCAAATGCTTAGATACTTTCCATTAGTGAGGGGAAATCGGAAGCTGAGGGACCAGACCCCCTTTATGGGACAGTGGACTTTCAAAATCACGAAATTCGAGAAATAAATCGATTTTTATTATTATTATTATTATTAGATAATTATGAAACTATATGCTCAAATTTATCGATGCAAAAATAATTTTTCAATTCTGACGCTTCTTCGGAGAGATACAAGCTTTTATATTTGTAAAAGCTATATATATTTGTGCAGTTTGTTTTATTTAAATTGCTGTTTTCCCAAAATTGAAAATTTCGCACATTTCTAACTTTTGAAATGTTCCATGAGCATTCCTAATTATCAGATTCTTTTGAAATTTATACTGTACATCCTCTATACAGAAATAAATAAATGTTAGCATAAAAATTTGCATTTCATGGGTATTTTAGTGTTCAAATTTATGTGCTTATGAAAATATATAGCTACCTTTTTAGAATAAACAAAGCATAATTATTTTTTAAAAAAATCTACTTATATGTCCAGCGCACTTTTACAATTCATGCCGACTTTAATTGTAATAGGGTTATTCTAGGATAGATGGCCATAGAGAAGAGATGACCAGTCTAAATATTTCAAAAACTATATCATAGATTGCAGCATAAACTTTGTTCGTAAGAAATAGTTCAACGTGTTCATTCATTGCGGCGTGCAGTTGGGCTTTTCAATTATGAAAAGAAAGTATAATTTTAATGTTTATTTAATTTAGTAATTGGATATATATATATTTTTTTTTTTTTTTTTTTTGAGTTAGGTATTTGAATGTTTTGCAGCACTCATGTTACTTTTTTTTTTTAAGGACTTTTAAGACACGTATATAATCCAATCTTTGCTTTTAAGTCTAAAACAAAGACGTACAATGGCGAAGCGACGCTTTAAATTGGGTTGCAATCTGTCCATCAATTTTAGGAGAGATGGCTACATCAAATCGAGTAGAGATGGTCACCTATAATCAATATTTCAAAATTATACGCAGTGAGGATTTTAACTAAATTTAATTATTTTTAAAATAATTATATAATTTTTATGTTTATAATTATATTAATTGATATAGTTATTTAAATTTTTACTAATATAAATATTTCAATAGCAATAATGTAATAGGGCCTAACGATGAATTTTTGTTTCAGAAAATATTGAAAAACTTCAGAAACGTTCATTCCAGGAACAGATAAAGTTGATAAATAAACTTATAATCGCGAAAAATCTAAAATAAACGCGAAAAAAAAAAAAAAAAAAAAAAAAAAACATGACACTTTCAGTAACGAAGAAGATGAAATACATTTGAAATTATTAGATACTAAAGGTTACGAGTGAACAGAATTGGATGCGGATCACTGTGTTGGTTGTAGAGAAGAATATAATACCACAACCAAAAAAGTTTACTGGATACAGTGCATAAGGTGCCAGAAATGGTTCCATGAAACGTGTACAAACTATCAAGATATTTGCCGAAAATGTGGTAAAATTTTAAGAAAAGAGAAGGATTGGAATTATACATAACCGAATTTCCCGAAGTGGATTGTGTTGGAAAAATCATTGCATTAAGGATGCACTCAAATCCAAACTGCTTATTTTCTGACTCATTTTTAAATTAATTTTTGCTCTCAAACGCATCCAATTGCTAGATTCTCTTATTCAGAAACTATATAATGTACAGTAATGATCGATTTTTTGATAGAGTCAGAATATATTTCAAAAAATGATGTCAAAGTGGGCATTTTGAACGGAATTTCCCGAAGCAATTGTGTTATCACTTTCTTCTGGACACGATAACTTCCGCAATTCTGCACAAATCTCTTCCAAACTGATACATAAAATCAAGGGACATAAAATCTCGGTCAAGTTCGTTAATGGGCAAAAGCGGACAAAGGGGATGGAAATAGGGAGGGGTTTTGTGAAAACCGAACAAAAACCATAACTTATTAATTTTTGTACATATCAAATCCGTTTAAAGTTTTTATTACTTCTAAAAATAGCGCCAAAAATTCATGCATTACAGATTTTTGATAAAATTAAAAATAGGCTCAAGGGGCGCGAAAATAGGGTTTTTGGGAGAAAAAAGTTCCTTACTTCGTCAATTCTCAAGATATCAAATCCAATTAATTTTATTATACATCTCCTTAATATTATCTACAACTTTTATATTCACAAGTTTTTGATAGCTCCAATTCGTACAGAAAAAAAATTAAAAACGAAAACAAAAAAGGGGGGTTGAAGAAGAAAAATTTTCATAACTCCGTCAATTCACAAGATATAAAATCTCCATGAATTTATCATATATCGTCTTAATATTGTCTTCAACATTTATATAGACAAATTTTTAATAGGGCCAATTCTTACAGCAAAAACAAATTAAAAATACATAGCGGTTGAAGAAAAAAATCATCTTATTAAAGGTGCATTCAAATCCAAACTGCCCATTTTCTTACTCATTTTTAAATTCATTTTTGCTCTCAAACGCATCCAATTGCTAGATTCTCTTATTCAGAAACTATATAATGTACAGTAATGATCGATTTTTTGATAGAGGCTGAATATATTTCAAAAAATGATATCAAAGTGGGCATTTTGAACAGAATTTCCCGAAGCGATTGTGTTAGAAACGAAAAATATTGCCCTACTGAGAAAATAATTGTTTATTAATCAAGTTTTAATTAATTGAAAGAAAAATAAAAACACAGGTCGCTTATAAATCTTTTCAAAAATAACGTCAGCATGTTTCATATTTTTTTTTTTTTTTTTTTTTAATTAAAAATGAATCTGAACATGTGCCAGAAAATTTCGAGTTGTTGAGCATGGAAAAATATTTTTTTTAATATCGCCTTAACATGATTCTCATAAAACCAGCTATTTCATAAAAAGGAAATAAAAACTCGTCAAAAGCAGACAGATAAAACTGTTAAAGTGGATTTATATCTAATAATGATTTAATTTTTGTTGGTGAAATTAGTATACTTAACTTCGAAATCTACCTCTGCCTGTAGGCCGGGCCGGCAGGGATTTTTTTTTTATTTTAACTTCCTTTTTTCTTTCTTGTATTGGATGGCCATCTCTTCTCGGCTTTGAGGAGAGATGGCCATCTGCCATTTTAATTTCAATTTTGTTTCCCACTTTTTGTTCTCGATATTTAATTATTTTTTGTCCAAAATACGATAAGTAAATGTATAAGAATTTCAAATATGCATAAATATTTCTTGTATTTGCATTCCGGGAATTTTTATTTCAATCTTTAAAAAACATGGCCATCTATCCTAGAGTTGCCCTATATAAAAAGTATGTCTCATAAATAAATATTGCCATATTTTATGCAAAAGAAATGCGTATGGGACATTTTAAAATAGGACAATTATTCGTTATTTTATAAATTAAAAAATTGAACAATTTAAAAACTCTTTATTATTTTTACATGAAATCCGGAATATATTTGACATGCCATTAACAAGTCTGCCAATTTTCAAATGAATCCATTGAAAATTGAAGGATTTCGTTTTTAATGACTTTTGATTTTGCAAACAATAACGAAAATATCAATTTTTCAATTTTTTGCTTTAAATGTACTTAGGCATCCCTTCTATACTCTCCCGAAATGCCGTAAAGATCCAACAATTAAAAATATAGAAAAAAGGCTACTGACTGCATTCATTTAACCTTATGATGTAGGATTGAAATCATTAAAGGCATATTTTTCTCAGTTTGTGTTTCTTCAAATAATATCAATGTGATCAAAAGAGTAAAACATCAGCAAATGTTTTTCAATTGACTTTTTAATGAACGATCCTTATGGTGAATTTCATAAAATTAAGGATGAGATTATTAATAATACAAAGTAATAATTACAAAATATCTTCAAGATTACAGGCAATAACTACACTACAATTACATTAAATTTTTAAAATATTAAAAAAAAATTAAAAGGACTTTTCGGATTCCATTAAAAACCTTCATAAACAAAATCTCAGCGTAAAAGTCATTAAAATTTTTTAATATTCAACTTACAGAAACCATTGCTGTAAGTTGAATTGCTGTAACTGTTAAGGTGAAAATTGTAGTTAAAGGTGTATTCCAATCCAAACTGCTTATTTTCTGATTTATTTTTAAATTCATTTTTGCTCTCAAACGCATCAAACTGGCAAATTCTCTTATTTAGAAACTACATAATGTGCCGTGCTTGTAGATTTTTTGATAAATGCAGAAAATATTGCAAAAAATGCTGTCAAAGTTGGCGTTTTGAACCGAATTTTCCGAAGCGGAAATATCTGGGAATGAAAAAAATGGTCCTACTGAGAAAATAATTGTTTAAAAATCAAGTTCTAATTAATTGAGCGAAAAATGAAATCAGACGGCCTCTTATACATCTCTTCAAAAATCACCTCAGCAAGTTTCGTGGTTTTACTTTTAAAAATGAGTCTGAAAATGTCTCAGAAAATTTCGAGCTGTTGAGGGTGGAAAAATATTTTTTTCCGAATACACCCTTAAACTAACACTGAGTACCAATTAACAATGGTAACCATTTGTAGAGTTACACCTCCGTTAATTCTTAAATCAGTAGTTCTAGTATATAAAGCTTTATTTATTTATTTATTTTTTTACATTTAATGTAATTGCAGTGTATTATCTGTATTCTTGATGATATTTTGTAATTATGAATATGTTCAGACGTATCTACCCTATTGCTTATATAATATATAAAATATTTAAATTAAGCTATTAAAAAAAACTGTTAAGCAAATACTCATTTATACTGTATGTTTACACGTGTCATCACATTTTATTTATTTTTTGTTAAGCTAATTCGCATGTTGGAAATCTGACCCTTACAATTTATAGAGCACAATTGTAAGAAAAGTATGAAAGGAACATTGTTACAAATAGTTAAAAATTTCTGGAGAAGAGTGGTTTTAAAATTTTCTTAATTTTTTTTAAACTAACAGTTTCAAATTTCACCATAAGAAAAAAAGGTAAAGAAAGTGGAAAAGGATAACTCAAAGTGTACTTAAAATTCTTTATCGAAATTTACAGAAACTGTATTTATAGATCAAGTAAGATTGTACTTCATTCATAGATATTTGCGATTATAAAAGATAATTCAGTACAACTATTGTTTGTTGGGGAAGTGTGGTTTTAAAGTTTTCTTACATTTTTTTTTAAATAAACGTTTAAATTTTGCCATAAGAATTGCAATTTTTCTTGAATAAATCATTTTTGTTCATAATACCACTTAAAAATACATGTCAAATAAAAAAGATATATAAATAAAAATATTTCAGTATAACTTGCTTTTTGAAGAAATGTGTTTTTAAAATTTTCTTAATTATTTATAAAAACTATCTTTTAAATTTCTCCATAAGAATATTTTTTCTTAACTAAATCATTTTCGGTCATAAAATTATTTAACAATATGTTAAAAACTCAATATCATATATTCAAATAAAAAAGATAGTTCAAAGTGTACAGGGTCTATTCGAATGTTTCCTAATAATACTTTAAATATTTCATCACAATTTACTAAAACTGTGTATTAATAAATTATGTAAGATTATACTTAATTTATAGATATTTGAGATTATATAACATATTTCAGTATAACTATTGCTTTTTGAAAAAGTGTAACAGTTTAAAAAAAAATTATTTAAAAAAATTAAACTTTTAAATTTTACAATAAAAATTGCATTTTTTTTCTTGAATTAATCACTTTCGTTCATAAGACTATTTAATAATACGTCAAAAGTGAAATATAAATTATTGAAATAAAAAAGATGTCAAGGTGTACCTTGTCCCCTTAATCTATTCCAATATTTTCTAATAATACTTTAAATACTTCATCGAAATTAACTAAAACTGTATTTGGAAGTTATGAAAGATTATTCTTTATTAATAGATATTTGGTATTACAAAAGATATTTTTGTATAACTACCGCTTGTTTAAAAGATCATTTCTTTTATTCTTTTTCTCATTTATTTCATATTTAATTGTAACTGAGAAAAAACAAAGTTACTCTATTAAGAAGCAGAAAACCAACGTTTAAAAATGCACAAATATTACATAAAAAGCAGGAAACAGCTGTTTCGAATCTACTAGGAGGTTCTTCTTCGTGAAAGATAGAGCAAGGCACAGCGTGCTAGAAAAAGCAAGGCTGGGCCTTTTTAATATTCTTGCACAGAGGCTTTATTTGCTATTTTTATGAAGTTACTTTAGTACATAATAAGATTTTTAAATGTTCTTAAAATATGTTTTATAATCAGTTAAATGAAAGTGTTTAAAAAATAAAATTTTTAATTGGAAATTGAGAAGTTTATAACAGTATGAAAGTGTGTTCTATTTAACAAAAGTTATGAAAAGTTTATAAACAAAATTATATATAAAGAAATGAAATTTGCAAGTAAATAAATTATTTCTTAGTGAAATTCACAAAGAAAATTTACAAATAATTAACAAACAGCATTAGTAAATATAAATATTAATAATAGAATTATAGTGCTATATGATTCAGCGTCAGTTCTTCAATTGGCTTGACATACGAAAGTTTAAAACCCTTTATCTACTGACGGTACATATAAGTGCCATTAAAATAACTTGTTATACTACAATTCATTTAATACTTCGATTAGTAGTAATGCAGTTTAGAATGAGTTATAGATACATTACTTTATCTTGCTCCAAAAGCATTATGGGTTACACAAAGCAAAAATATTTTTTAAAGGATCATTTCTTTTGCCTTTGCATCTTGTCAGCTTTCTTATCGTTGGGAGTGAGGGTGGGGAGGGGGGGGGGGATTTCTCAATTTGGAAATGTTTCTATATTTCTATTGTAAGAACATTATATTTGTACATTTCCTAATTCTACAAAATACTAAGAAAAATATTTAAAATAAAAGATTTGGGTGGGGTAATAATTAGGGATGCACCGAATAGTGATTTTGGCCGAATACCGAATACCGAATATTCGGCCAACAGGTGAACCGAATACCGAATATTCGGCTTGTCGAATACTTTTATATTTCAAAGTTTAAAGGCATTAAAATGTTAAATTTTAAAACAATTTTACATAATATTTAAAACAGAAACTTTTATTCTAATAAACAAGAGCTTTTTTCAAGTAAACTTTATGCTGAAAAGAATCTGCTTTGTGTTATTTAAGAAGAGGATAGTTATAAAAAAAATTTTAATTAATAAAATTTTAAATTTCATGGCTTCTTCTGAGAATTAAAACAAATGAATAAAATTTTCTTAAATTCTAAAACAAACATTTTAAAATCAAAGAGAAATTGTGAAAAAATTAGAAGAAAAATTGTACAGGATCATATACTTGCTTGTCAGGAAGAGACTAAAGTAAAAGTTGATATATAATACAATCGATTCAAATTTTATATGGTGACAACTTAGCAAGAATAACTGTTCTACTCCCTTTGATTAAGCAAGGAAGTTTTTAAATGCATCCTAGATCGGTGTCTGGAGTGGGCAATCATTTTCAGAGATTGTAAACGCTGTTCTTAAAATCTTAGCATGAAATAGATTATTTACTGGACAATGTTGAGGAACTTGCATTTGTACATAATTAATTCCTATGAAAATCCTCATGATTGGCTAATTTTCTTAAATAATACTTGGGCGATTCTCAAAAGGTGGGCACTGGACACACGTCATAACTTTAAGCCTTTCAAACATAACTTTAATTATCATTGACTTTATTATTATTATTTTTTTTTTTTTACACTGAGTTTTTAATTCTATTCAGAGACAAAAAATGACATAATTTATTGTAAAATCTTTGTATAAATATCTTAAAATTTTATTATTTTATGCTAAAGAGGCCAATTTCGGACATTCATAACGTTAACTGCTCCAATGTACCACCAAGAAAAAGAGTTTGAACTTGCTTCCAGGTGGTTCTAATGGTAAACAACGAATGCATAAAGGAAATGGATGATTTTTCGATAATTTCGTTAAGAGATGGCAGGCTGATTTATTGCTTTTTTGAAGATAGAATTACTTTTCTATAAAGATTTTTTTTTTTTTATTGTATTTTGTTATGTCCGAAAGTAACGTACGCGACAAAGCATTTGATTTTATCATTATTATTATTACTGGATAACAAAAAGTTAATTATACATATTTATATGTGTACACATACAATTATAGAACACATTTACTACATTCTTAGTCTTAAGAATTTTTTAAATACTAAGCGCAACGTCCAAAATCTGTAACGTACGTGCGAAAACATGTCCAAAATGTGTAAAGTACTGAACTGCTAATTAAATGCTTTAATAATTAATTTTCCAGAATAGTTGCTGTCTTTTAATGTTTGTGTATAATTTTGTAGACATACTATTAAAGATATTTATATATTATATTTATAGACAAAATACTATACTATTAAAAAAATTGGCCTTAAATTTTAAAATTTTAAAAATTACATATAGTTAACGTTTAATGATCTCACCTTTTGATAATCTCCCACTTAACAAACAGAAAATAAATAATGTAAAAACATTCTCTTTTATTTAAATATTATTCTGTTTCTAATTATTCTGAATATCTTTATAAGTTGACTGTTAAACGTAGAAATTGTATAAGGTAAAATATATGTTTTAAAAGTTTTTTTAAGTATTCGGTTCGGCCGAATATTTCGATATTCGGCCAAACCGAATATTCGGCATGCCGAATAATTTGCTATTCGGCCAAGCCGAATATTCGTCATACCGAATAGTTTGATATTCGTCCAAACCGAATATTCAGTAACATGGCCGAATAGGCCGAATACCGAATAGATACCGAATATTCGGTGCATCCCTAGTTATAATTAGTGCACAAAATCCCTATAAATTCAAATTTAATGAATCCTTCTAAGTCCTTCAATCCTTCTAAAATCCTTCTAAAATTTATTGAAGTATTGTGTAAATCTTCTAATGTAGTTTCAAAAATTAACAAAAAAGGCTTTAGAAGATAAATTTTTTTAGGAATTCGAAATTCAGTACATAAAGGGTTAATAAAAGAACTCGGCATGTTCGTGTCACCTCATGCCAACAAAATCATATCCGACTTCTTGTTAGATAAAAAGGATTGCAAGGGAGATTTTTTCATTTCTCTCTTTTTTCATTTCCTTATTTTTTATTAAATTTATTGTAATATTTATTTTGTGAATGAGTACGATTACTAATTTTCTTTAACTATAAGGTATTATTAGAGTCGTTTTTTATATCTATATCACTTTAAAGATAAAAGATATTTGCCAAATCAGAGGCAGAGGCACAGAGAAAGAGAGAGATGAGAGAGATTTAAACATTTGTTATGATATAATTTAGACCATTGATTTGTTGTTTTTATTATTTATATTATTCCTAAGTAAAACTTAATTACAAAAAACAAGTAAGAAGCTTTAAGTAGGATAATATTTTTGAGAAGGTATTTTGGGGCATAATATAGCTTTTATTCTTAACATTCTGTGGGCTAACAGTTTTATTCCAAGTTTAGATCAAATAATCATGTTTTGAACTAGAAATTTTATTTAATAAAAGGAATCAAATACTACTTTGACTTTAAAAAAAAAATTGCGCGCATAGAAATAACCTATATTTTATTTCATAACACTTCTGGTTATAATATATATTTAAATAAGACAGTATTCAAAACACTAGAATTATCATATCCAACCTCAAGGCGTTATCAAAAAAATTATTTATATGAATGGCTTATATGTATTTCAACTAACAGATAGTTGGAGAAAAAATGACCAAGCAGTTTTAGAATACCATTTTTAGAATAACAAAGAACGTGTAGAAAAACGCAAAATTTAAACAATTTTAAGCAAGAAGCGTTCCATTTAATAATTTTACTTTTTATGAAACTGTACAGTTACTAGTGGTTGTTTTTACTCACATAGTTTTAAAGAAAATATTTACTAGCAAAAATAAAAAAAATAATCATCTTTAAAAGCAATTTTCTTTTTAGAAATACTAATGCCAGGGATTGAACACTGCCTTCCTTGAAATATACTGCCTGGTGTACAGAAAATAGGTAAACCACCCTTTTTAAAATTGAAAACGCTTAAAGAGTTGTTACATTTAATACATATTTTTAGATTGCCCGCTGACAACATCAAAAAGCATTTTTATATGAAAAATATCAATTATGCATTCAAGTAAAATTTTGAAATTTGTTAATAGTAATATTTCCGTATTAGCCGCAATCCAGGTATTAAATAGCCAAAGAAATCGCCAAAGCTTTCGCTACTTACACCAGCCTTTTTTATTCTTGTTATTTCAGTGTTTAAGCGAGCGATAGTTCGATTACATATCTATCAAATTTATGTTTTAGTTATGATATTTAATTAATTAATTAATTAATTGTTGAAGTTTTAATTTCGTTATGGACTATTACCCGGAAACAAATGCTGAAATATTCATATTGTTTTAAGGTCAAATTGGTTAATATTTTGAAATCAGGCTGCATGCGACAGATATAGATTTTTAAAAAATAACAATTCTTCAAAATTATTTTTAAAACTATGAAAAATCAATAAATTGAGATACAATTATCACGAGTAGTAGTTATAGTAATAACAAACTGTGTGACTGATACTTTGTATGAAAAGCTAAACACGTCGTCATTAAACATAAAATTTTTAAAAGTGTTTTTGAAAATGAATGCATGCTACTCGTTAATTTGCATATTAAATTGTTTCTATACAACCCATCATTATTTTATACCGCATAATGTCACATATATTAACATTATCATCTTTCATCCATCGTATAGTATTCAGGAGAATTATAATGAACAAGAAATTGTAAGTAAGGGATTATGTTAATTGCTGCACTTTCCTATCGCATATTAACTAAAATTCATGTATTGAGCGATTCTGTATTGACAGGTCGATAAAAATGAAATACTTTAATTAACAGATTCGATTTTGTAATCTCAAGATATCTTTTCACTGCTGAATTTTTTTAGAAAAATAAATAACTATGGTTAATTCCAAAATGCAATCAGGCGCAGGAATCCGTATGGGCGTATGAACAGAATTATTTTATTGAAACGGGGCTTAACCCTTTTCGGCATGGTACGTTAAACTCTGCCCCACTTAATTTTAACGGCCAAAAGGCCGCAACGGCACCAGTATTTTTAAATGAATTTTTGCCCTTTAGATTGTACATGAATAAAAGGTTTTACTGATTTTCAAATAAATTTGTTCGCAAGTTACCGGTGTCATTCAATTATTTCAACATTTTAGAAACAGAAATACTTTGAGCTAAAAAGGGATAAACTAAAAAAAAACTTACAAATGAAATAATGCGTAAGATGAGAAATTTATGAAGTACTACATCAATGAACATCACTCACCTATTATCATTTTCCAACAATTTTCCAATCTCTGAATCACTAAAAGAAGGATAGTCCAGATTTTTTATCCTTCTGTCTTTTCTAGACAATCTCTGCATCAACGTCCTCTGTTTGGCAGATGCATTCCAATCGACTGTCTCTTTTTTGTCTACAACTACAGAGTTTCTGTATTGCATCTGAACATCTAAAAACGCAACACACACCACCAGTGAAAGGCCTCCAATGATCACCAAAGCCCTTCTAATACGCATTCCTAAAGGCATAGTGGAATAATCGCACATTCAACCCATATCACTGATCTGCAGAAATTCTAGAAACTTCGTGATATGATTTGGCAGATCCATGTTTTTAATATAAATGGAATTGGTTTTGGTATCTTCATAGACTTAATGCAAGAAGAAGCCATGCTATATATATTTTTCTTTTGAATTATTCAATGAGTGTATCACATTTTTATTAATTCTCCGAATGTCTTGATAAACAAACAATCACATTTTCTTTTATGTTTAAATAAATAAGAAATTTGTTTACATTTCAGACTAAAAGGTAATCGCTATCTGTAAGTTTATTTCTATAACAGTCATATAAAAACATAAATTATTTATGTGATTATTTAAAAATATTAACTATATCAAGATCACTTTTTTGTGTGCAGAATATTTTGTTTCAAGTTGCAGGTATATTCTCACAAATGGTTATTAGTTATACATCATTCATCAAAAGAACTATTGCTTGGATACTTTTTTTTCTGTCTTCCAAAAAGTACGTAAAACCTTCATTTATTTGCTTCAATATTTCAAACTATCAGCAAAAATAATTTTATCTCTTATTTCAGTTATCAATAATTTATTCACATCTCAAATAACAGTGCAAATTTTTTTATTTGATTCGGTGTCTTAAAGTATTAATAAAAATACATTTAAACTTCGATAACTAAATATATATATATATATATATAAGAAAATATTATTCACATATAAATTTATATCATTTAATTTAATATCACAAAAATTAAATTTCTATTAATTTCTTCCAAAGCAAGAATACTTATAACTGTTTTCTGTAACAACAAAATTGAATATCTTTCATTAATTTTATGTTATATTTTTGTCAGCTTAATAAGCAAATGTAGTAATACCAAAAAGTTTTGATTCATTGTAGAGAATAAGGAAAAATAGCTTTGACAAAAGATAATATGAGTTTCATTAAAAAAATTGAATTTTCTAAATTTAATCTTTTTTTTTCTGTATACGTCAAATTACATCATGGCACTCAATGACCAAATAAAAACATTCCCAGAAATATTTTAGTATTTCTCAAAATATGGAAATCACAGCGGTAGAAAAACGAATTCCACATGGTCAAAACAGCTGTTCCGGTTGCCATGGTACCAAAACAAGATCACCCCACACGTCTCTGTATCTCAGATGTGAAAGGCGAAGCTTACCAGTTGAGAAAGTTTGTTTCCTCTAATCGAAGGGTTGTTATATTTTACATGTCGCCAAAATCATTGCCAAACTGCTCAGTTTAAGTGAAAACTCGCTCTTTCAGTGGCGGTACGTTTTCAGTTTTCGTTGTTTTCGCTATTTGACAGGCTCTAAACTAATAAATAAAATAAGCAGTGATGACCGATGAGATGAGGATGCGTGAGTTCACAAAAGCGTCAAATTTAGAAAATTTCTGCGAGTATTTTGCAATGTCTTGTCTAAAAGGGGAACTTTGATTCCACTAAAAGATTTCCACTTTTTAGCTTAACCCTTTATGGCCCAAATTATGAATTCATGAAAATTTTATCTTCTAAAGCATTTTTCTTGAATTTTTGAAAGTACATTTAGAAGATTTACACAATCATTTAATAAATTTTAGAAAGATTTTTCCCATTAAAATTAATTAATTAAATTTGTATTTATAGGGATTTTGTACAATATTTATAACTTCACTCAAATCTTTTACCTATAATATTTTTTTTTTAGTATTTTATAGAATTAGGAAATGTACAAATATAATGCTTTTACGATAGAAATGTAGGAATAATTCCGAGTTGAAACTTTTCACCCCCAATCTTTCAACGTCAAAAAAGCTGAAGAGATGCCAATGAAAAAGAAATCATCTTTTAATAAACAATTAAATTTAAAAAATCAAAAAACCCGACTGCGTAAAAAGCGAACTAATTAATTATTTTTCATCAATGTGAAGCTATTTTTTTTTTTTTTTTTTTTTTTTTTTCAATTCCTACTATTAGCTCACACTTTCGCTATATACATCTTATTCAAATTTTCATTCGTTAATAAAATACTTATTATTCATCCAATCAAGCTCAAATAAATTTTTTAAACTTGTAGTGGATGACACTTGATGTTAATCCAGTTTTTTTTCAAATATTAATTCATTAATTAAATTAAATTAATTAATTTTCAATAATCGAGAAAGCCCTCTTCTAGATCAAGGTGTTTTAAGACCGAGAGAGCGTTCTTCTTGATCAAGGCATTTTAAACGCCACTCAAGAAGAAAGAAGAATGGGGGGGAAAAAAATTCTCTTATTGACCTAAGTAGGGTTGACTTAAAATATTTTTTTTTATATTACTTGTTTATATTACTTACCCTTTTTTTTATTTCCTTGTATTGATGACTTTTAAGTTGTGTTTAATTGTTAGTTCCTATCTATAAACACTGTTTTGATGAGATCTATAGATGTCTATGATGGTTAGAGTTGCAGTAAAGCTAGAGATCCTACATACATAACTTCCAGGTTGTACAATATTTTAACGGAGCTTCTGACTGTAAAATAGTCAATGAAACATCGTCTTCATTTTGAAAGACCTATCCAATGATATGCCACTCAATAGGGTGCGTAATTTTTTTTTCGCCTCTACCGCCATTTTGTATTTTACGGCCGCCATTTTGAATTTATAAAAACAAAACCTAGCCTATAACCATCGGGCCGTTAAGACGAATTGATAGAAATCTCATTCATTAAAGTCCATCCAGCCGTTGGGATGTTTCGAGGGTATAAAGAAATCCACATACACAGAGACGCGTGAAACACACAACCCTTCTTTTCAGTCGGGTAAATATATATTTGTTTTGTTTAACCAATAATTCTTTTGGAACAAGATAAAGTAAAGTATCTATAACTCATTCCAAAATGTGTTATTACTAATCGATGTATTAAATGAGTTTTATAACAAGTTATTTTAATTTTACTTTAAAGTATTGTCGCTGCAGAAAGGGTTAAATATTTTTTTCTTTTCTTAGCAAAGCCGAGTTTACGAAAATTAATATTTTTATCAGTTTATTAAAACTATGTCATTTACATAAATTTCAAATTTCATATCATTCAATAAGTTTATATATATATTTTAGGATTTAATCTATTCATAACGAAATCTAAAATAGGATGCCTATAAATTAGACACAAGGGAAAGTTTTATGTTTTATCTTATACTGCTATCCTGAACAGTAAACAAACAAACAAACAAACAAACAAAAAAAAAAGACTACATTTTTAAATTTGTTCGTTACATAATATTCATACGTAAACCAAGTTCTTTGTATAACCAGCATAAGGATCTGAAGCTAATAAATAAATAAATAAATAAATAAATAGTAGATAGGGGCTGTGTATATATAACGCTATCATTTTAGGGGGGAGGGGAGGGGTCTGGCAAATGATGTCGTAAGATATCTCCAGCAGGAGGGGAATTGTCTTTTGATATTGTTATCATTTTTGATCCAACCAAAATTTTCTCTTTTTATATGTCACTTTTTCTTTAAATCAGAATAGTATGTTATCATTTTTAGTATGTCATCTATTTTTATGAAAATACAAAGATATTATTAAAATCATTAAATGACTATAAAAGTATATAATTCCAAAATATGGAAAACCCCAAAGTTTGGCATTCCTATTCTGTCATATGTGTATACATAGTATATACTACGCTGTTCGAGAAACCATGTGCGAAGTACGTTTGAAATTATATTTGTGTTTACTAGTAAATAAAAGAGAAAGAATGTTGTCCACCTCTTTTGTTGATAAGAAGTTCTGTCTGCCCCCCCCCCCCCCCGCACTTGCGGAGGTAAGTGCAAGAATATATTATTACAGTTGAATGCATTATGTAAAAAAACATATGTTATTAAATACTTTTAAATAGCAAATTTTTCTTCTAAGTGTTATTTGATGTAAAGTTATTTTACACGTGATATTTTATTGACATCTCTTGAATCAATAAAGTGTGCGAAAAATAAATGTAAAACCATTTTTATATATCACTCCAAACAAAAGGAAAAAAACGAAAAATTTTTTAGACATTGATAGATATCATTACGGGGGGGGGGGGGGGGTGCAGTTCGAGGGATGATAACCATGATATCGTAAGGGTGGGGAGGGGTCCAAATTTACCAAAAAGCTGATAACGTTATATATGCACAGCACAATCCTCTTATACATACTGCTTGTAGTTATGAATTATGCTCGGAATATTGAATATTTCAGTTGCATGAATTTTTGCATTGCTAACTAAGCGTAAAGCCAACAGAATGAAAAAGTGTCCAAGCCGGAACTCGAACCCGGGTCATTGGTGTAGCGCACCAACGTTCTACCAACTGTACCACTTGGACGAATAAAGCCCGGAAAATTCGTACCGCCCGGCACTTCTCACTTTCATATGTTGGCAAGGCTGCATATGCGCAGCGCAATATGGAATATCTTCATGGTCCACAATCATCTGTGACAAACTCAAACATTAGATGAAAATAAACCCAGCATCGGTGAAATGATGTACATATGCTTTGCTTGCAGTTATGAATTACGCTCGAACCCGGCTCATTGGTATAGGGACTTTTTCACTCTGTTGGCTTTACGCTTAGTTAGCAATGCAAAAATTCATACAACTAAAATATTTTATAGCAGCTACGTAAAATAACGATAATTCACAAGATGTGCTTAGATAAGTTTCGCATAAGATCTGATATGAGATGGATAGTTATGCTTTTTTTTTTTTTCTTTAAAATAATTTTTAATTGTTTCGATAATTTTTAGTAATTTTGTAATTTAAGCTCTTCATTATCTAAACAAATCATTGTTAGACGATCGAGATGATCTTATTTTCAACGTTTACAAAAAACTGACTTAATCAAGTATTTAAAAATGTATTATTTATTGTTTTGATAATTCGTATTACGAGAATTTTATTATTACATCCGCCATCGCATTAAATATATGATGTCGTTAATTTTCAGTTTGCATTTTTCAGTCGATGCTTTGATGAAAGCATGAACGGTGCTTCACTGTATTTTAAAATTATTTTCGATCTCTGTGATAACAAGAACCTGGTTTTAGCGAGTAAAAAGAAAGAAAATTCTTTGTCTAATATACAAGTACATTACAGAAAACTCGGATATAGTGAGCAAAACAATTTGAATCTCCCGAAATGTCTCGCTCTTTCGAAGCAAAATGTGTTTTTCTTCGGTTGTTGAATTTATATGTGTTCTACACTTCTGAATAAATTAAGTGCAACATCTTGAAGAGCTTATCATACTCTAAAATGCCTAAACATCTTTTTAACAAAACAAATAGTAGTCGATGTATCTTTTAATTAATTCAATGGAACTTTTACTTAGTTCGCTGAATTAATTAAGAAAAGAAATACGGAATCTGAATGTGACCAAAAAAAATCTTAAAAAATTGGTCTAAAGTAAGGATCGACCGAAACAGGAACCGAAACTGAAATTTGCTAATCTTCCTATTTTCGGCCGAAAACGAAAATGTCCAAAAAATTTTTGACGTAATTAATATATACATAAATATACATAATTATAAATTAATTTTACGTGTTTATTACATATACATACATAATTATTACTTAATCATACGAGTAGTTCGCCAAGTCTGCGCCTCTGACCAAAACTTTTTATTTTCATGTAAAATAAAACGTAATTATTTCATGTACGGCACAGAATGATTTTCTAACGAATTTCATCTAATCAAAAAATGTTTTAGGTATACATACGCTCAATTTATCTTTTATAAAGATTTTTGTATTATTTGATCATCTGTTATACTAGAACTTTCACAAAGAGTATTCGAAACACTTCTGGAGTTCCAAACAAAACAAATTCGGTACTTTTCGGTTAGCCGGGCGCCAACGTTATATATACATATTTATATACATACATTTATGTACATATACATGTATATACATATACACATATTGTATATATGCACACATATATGTATGTAAATATATATGTATATATAATACTGGCGCCCGGCTAACCGAAAAGTACCAAAAATTCTATTACTGTTAAGTCTGCAACTGTTAATGAGCACGTGAAAGGTGTCTTCAAAGTTGAGACCTATATGCATTACTTGCTTGGTAAGTTGTACTCACGTCTTGAGTCAGTCAGGACTGATAATTATAAACAGTGAAGTTCATAGCAATAAATAAACAGTGTCTCATTTCAGCCGATACAGCTCATATCAATGAGTAATGTCGAAAATTTCCGAAAGAAGAAACGAGATTTTTTGAATGCAAATAGTTTCGGCCCGACCGCATTTTCGACAACATTTTCGCCGAAAATTCGTTTTCGGCGAAACCATGATTTTGAAACCGAATTTTCGATCGATCTCTAGTTTAAATTAATAATAAAAATATATATGCAGATTTTTTTTAAATGACCATCCCTTCTATTCCATCAACAGACTCAGAAATATTTTCGTAGAATTCTTTTACAGTAATTAATTCATGAATTGAGAAACTATGAAAATGATTGTCAAGTTGCCATTAGTAATTTAATTTCATTTGCTGATTTAGAAATATCAAATTGCCACCTATCAGAGTAATCATTTTGTATTTTTAATGATACTAGGGGACCCAACCAAGGTTACAAAGCGTAGGTGAAAACCATTTATTTAACTGAAAAGATTTTTTTATATTTAATATATATTTTTAAATTGTCCTCTACCAAAAATCATTTTATATGAAAAATGTCTATAATGTATTGAAATAAAGTTTTCAAATGCATTAAAAGGCTACTTCAGTCAGGCGAAAAGACCCGTTCGCTTATGCTAATCCTATGGAAGAAATTTATAAAGATATCTCGGTTGCATTTCAATATTTTTAAATGATTTTTTTGAATTATACAGCTGAGATCGATCTGTACAAAGGTTGTTTTTTACTTTTTCGATTTTGTTTACAGGTATTTTTTATGGGGACACTTTCATTTTCGGAATCGGTTTCGAAAGTGAAAACATCCTCATTAAAAAAATCTGTAATGAAAATCAAAAAAGTAAAAAAAACGGCCTGCATACAGATCGATCTCAGCTATCCAATGCAAAAGAAATCATTTAAAAGTATTGAAATGCAACCGAGATATCTTTATAAATTTCTTCCATAGGATTAGCATTAGCGAACGGGTCTTTTCGCCTGACTGAAGTAGCCTCTTAAAAGCTATATTTTTGTATTAGCTATTACACTGTACAACAGTGGTTTTGTCCTAGAACTAAAATTAGTTGAATCTAGATCAGCTTTTGGCGCTGATTCCGAATATACTTTCTGTTTATCTCTAGGTGGTCCAGGTTTTGAGAAATTTGCAAATTTAAGATTTTTTGTGCTATTTTATGCAAATTTTAGATACAATATATGTCACATCTAATTACGTTTTCTAGATAATGACTACTTGACTAATTACTTCAGATAAATGTCACGATTTGCATATTCTTAACATTTATTTATCAGTTATTAAGCCTAATTTGCATATTTTTCAATGGTGTACAGGGGCGGATTTAAGGGGTCGCGATGGTCGCAATCGCGAGGGGCCCCGCATTACAAGGGCCCCCAAATCTTCTTTTGAGTTCGAAGAGAAATGTGACATTTTGATAAAACGATTTTCTTAGTCTTCTTTTTTAATTTTTCAGTTAATATTACATCATTTTAATGTAATAAATAAAATTATTTTCTATTATTTGCTACTACCAGAAATGTTTTAGCTTTCCCTTATTATTTTTCCGTTATTTATTATCAGGACTAAGCTCGTTGGGGAGTTGGTTGTGGAGGAATGAGGTGGGATTCAAAGGAAACTTGGGTCTGAGCCGAAAGGAAACCTGTTAAAGTCATTCTATGACGACTTAATTACACAGATTGAGGGCCCGATTAAATCATGGGCCACCAAACTGGGGCCCCCAATTTTGGGGGGCCCCACACTTGGTCTGAAACTTTCATAAAGCTGATATTTTAAATGTATTTTTACTTTGTTACTGATTATTTATACTAATAAAAGATAGTTTCGCTCTGTGTATGCGATGGCTAGCAAAATCTACCGCCTGTAATACCGCCTAATCTAGATGTCTGAAAATTTGGGTGAGGATTGTCTAAGCCATTTTCTGATGCACCTGAGGATAAGATTTTTTATTTTTTAAGACCCCCCCCCCTCTCCCGGCCTTTCAAATTTTTAATAATTTGCCTCCTTTTTATCCGATCTTCTTCGTTTTTGGGGGTCCTTCTCCATTTAGTTATCCTCCATTCCACATTCCAAGTAAGATCCTGGCTCCCTGGGGCCTGGCCAGGGCCCTGGAAGTTTTTGGCCCTAAATTGTTAATAAATTGCCCCTTTTAATACAATATTCGTTTTTGGTGCTCTTTTTTATTTTACTTAGCTTCCCAATTCTACATTCCAGGTAAGACTCTGGCGCCATAAGCTCCGGTCCAGGGCCCCTAGCACTTTTTGTGAGCCATGCAGTTCCCCCTCCCTAATTGTGTCCCCCTTTCACTGCGTAACTTTAAAGTTGATTCTTGGAGTCCTGCCCCGGGACAACACTCTCATATTTTTATTGGGAGCCTAGGACGCTTTTTAAAGCATTTCCCCCCATTTTTTGCGCATTTCTTTAAAATTTTATTCTAATGATAATTTCAAACCCTATGATTAATTTCGCCGAATTGAAGATCTAAAGCACTAAGTACTAGGACCTTTTAACATGTTTTCATTTTAGAGCCTTGCTCTCAACTGTCAGTTGGCCTCTTTTGGGTTTCCTATTATAGCTTCTTTAAAAATTGTCCAATTCACTAGCTTTTTTACTTTCTTCTATCTTCAGTAGAAGAAAGTATTGTAATCGAAATTTTTTTCGACTTCCGGTTTTCGACGGATTTACACGTTTTAAGGGTCAGAGATCCCAAAAAACATGTTTATAGAAAATGTCTGTCTGTCCGTGTGTCCGTCTGTCTTTCGCCATTGTACCATCAAAAAGTGTATGAAGTTATACATAGAATTGAACCAAAATTTTATTTTAAGTTTTTGGCTATGGCAAGCCGATCCTCCCTGAATTTGGAAAAAATTCGCCGGTAGGGGGCATTGTAATAGCGATTTTGTGCGATTTTGAATGTTGTACCATCCAAAAGTGTATGAAGTTATGCATTGAATTGAACCAAATTTTTATTTTAAGTTTTTGGCTATAGCAAGCAGATCCTCCCTGAATTTGGAAAAAAATTCGCTGGTAGGGGACGCTGTAACAGCGATTTTTGTGCGATTTTGAATATCGTACCATCCAAAAGTGTATGAATTTATGCATGGAATTGAATCAAATTTTTATTTTAAGTTTTTGGATATAGCAAGTAGATCCTCCCTGAATTTTGAAAAAAAAATCGCCGGTAGGGGGCACTGTAACAGTGATTTTTGTGCGATTTTGAATATTGTACCATCCAAAAGTGTATGAAGCTATGCATGGAATTGAATCAAATTTTTATTCAAAGTTTTTGACTATGGCAAGCAAGTCCTCCCTGAATTTGGAAAAAAATAGCCGCTAGGGGGCGCTGTTATAGCAATTTTTGTGTGATTTTGAATATTGTACCATCGAAAAATGTATGAAGTTATACATAGAATTGAGCCAAATATTTTTTGTTTGTTTTTGGTCATGGCGCGAAGGTCCTCCCTGAATTTGGAAAAATTCCGCCGGAAGGGGGCGCTATAATTGCGATGCCTCTACCATTTTTATTATTGTACCATCGAAAATTGTATGAAGTTATGCATAGAATTGAACCAATTTTTTGTGTAAGTTTCTGGCTATGGCAAACAAGTCCTCCCTGAATTTAAAAAAGAAATCTGGCGGAAAGGGGGTGTTGTAATAGCGATGTTAGTACCATTTTCTTTATTGTACCATCGAAAAGTGTATAAAATTATGCATACAATTGTACCAAATTTTTTCGTGCATGTTTTTGGCTTTGGCCAACAGGAATTTGGAAGTATTGCGCGGTAAATGGGCTCTGTGATAGCGATTTTGCATGCTTTTCTTGATTTGTTTGTAATTCTGTTGTCCATCGGCGGCTCGTGCAGAGGCGGGAACTCGCTTTTCACTAAGCCGGCTATTCGCAAACATCTGATAACAACAGAATAATTAAAAACTATTAATTTTAACAAATATAATGATATTGATTAACTCGTTTTTAGTCCGTTTAATTGACTGAAGCAGAAATTTAAGATGAAAATCAAAGTTGGTATAGTATTGAACTAAAAATACTGAAGTGTTAACATACGTAACTAGTTTTTGAATTATTATGTATATATAAGATAGAAGAAAGTTTTGGGATTAGCACATCCAACTAGTTTCTAATAACTTATTGGGTCCTCCAGCTACTACATAAACTACAAAAAAAAAAAAAAAAAAAAAAAAAAAAAATCTTAGACTTTAGCTACCACCAATTTTGAATATTAATTGCCTTCTTCGGCCCTTCGTCCATCTTCTTTAAAAATAGACAATTTCTCTTGCAATTTTCATTTACATAGTAGTTTGGATCCTGCGGCTACTTTATAAAGTACTAAAATTTTTTCTTATACCCAACTACATTCCAGATAAGACCTTGGTCCCCTGGGATCTAGTACAGGACCCCTTGAAGTTTTGGTGTCCCTAATTGTTAATAAATTGCCCCTTTTAATTCGATCTTTGTTTTGGGGGAACTTTATCCATTTAATTATTCCACCGTTTCTTCATTCCAGTTAAGGGCCTGGCTTCCCAGGGCCCGGTCCCGAGCCCCTTGAGCTTTTCGATCGCCATGCATTTTTCACCCCCTAATTGTGTCACCTCTCAATGCATAACTTTACAATTGAGTCTTGGACTCCTCTCACCGAGTTAACACCCTCATATATTTATTGGAGCACTAGGGCCCTTTTTCACGCATTTCCCCTCATTTTTAGCACATTTCTTTAAAGTTTAATTCAAATGATTAATTCATACCCTATGCGTAAATTTGACTAATTAAAAATCTAAAGTGCTAAGTAATAGAACCTTTTAATATGTTTTTATCTCAGGGCCCTACTCTCAACTATCAGTTGGCCCCTTTTGGGCCCCCTATTATCGTACCCTTAAAAATGGTCTGATTCAATAGCTTTTTTTCTAACAACTTCTGTGGACCTCCAGCTACCCCTCATATTTTTTTTTTTTTTTGGGGGGGGGGGCTCTAAGGCCCTTTTTGAAGAATTCGACCTAATTTTTGCGCTATTCTTTAAAGTTTTATTCTAATGATTTTGTCATACCCTATGCTTAATTTCGATTAATTAAAGATCTAAAGATTTAAGTACTAGGACCTTTTAACATGTTTTCATCTTAGGGCTCTACTCTCAACTATCAATTGACATCTTTTGGTCCCCCTATTATAGCTCCCTTAAAAAGAGTCTGATTCACTAGCTTTTTTTTTGGTAACAACTTCCTAGGTTCTTCAGCTAATCCATGAAGGTCAAAAAAATTTCTCAGACTTCAGCTACGATCAATTGTAAATGTTAATCGCCTTCTTGGGGCCCTGGTGCAGCTTCTTTAAAAATTATCCGATTCTCTTGCAATTTTATTAAACATAGTTCTAGGATCCTCCGGAACTACTAAACTACTAAAAAATTTCCTTATACCCTTGCGACTACGTATTTCGAATATTAATTTTCTTTCTCCGCATCGACTTACGTTTAGTCACTACAGCCGTAGATTAAAAATAACGCTATTGTTAAAGGTAAGTGGTTAAATGTAGAGAGGGGGGGGGGGAGTAGGATTTCATCCATAAATTAAATATTGGGTTAATGTTAAAGCGCAGGTTTTGCATGGTTTAAACCAATTGGTTTTAAGCGTGGTTTAAACCATGTTTTTTTTCTACAGATTTATTTCTCTAACAAACCAATTGGCTTTTTTAGAACAAACCTAAAGTCAACATGAGACATAGTAAGTCTATAGGTCATGTTTGTATGAATGTAGAATGAAAATTGCATGTGTTGATACACATATCTGAGGCTCTAAAGAGATAATTTAAAGCATGTGAATTTAGCAAACATAAAATAGATTACAAATATTCAATATTTAGCATAAAATATTTTCATTTGAGAAAATGGAGATTATTTACAGCAATTAATAACATAAAATGATCTTTAAGATTTCAGTCAAGCTGTAAAAGAAAATTTTCTTGATTGGGGATTACCCAGTTGTTATTGGGGTATTATAAAAAAGAAACTGAAGATATGAAGTCGAAATAAGAGGGCACTGAAAAATTGGGTGCTAGTTGTAATATTTTAATATTTAAATTCTATTTTTTCCGTTACTTGCTAAATCTAATGTCCAAAAATATTGATTCGGAGTTATCACACAAAAACCAAAATTACAAGAAGTGTTTGAATAGAAAAAATTCTTCAACAACCTCATATTATTAATATTATATAAGAAAGTTAACCATACTGGAGATACTGTCTTCCAGTTGAATTTATTTACATTTGTGAAGTAGTGATTAGCTCAAGGAAAAAAAGTATATATGTTCAGCAAACTAATTTCACTGAAAAAGAAAAAAAAACTAAAGTCAAGTTTAGTGAAGGGCTTTATTGATCTTGGCTCCTATAATCATAATTGCACAAGAAAATTGGATAGTAAAAAAAAGGAAATAAGTTAGTTTCTCATTTTAAATTTTAAAATTCAAATTCTATTGAATATGCACCTGTTTACTTTTAAATAAAATATGCAACAAAATCCATTTATATCCTTAATAACCAAACCCATTACTTTGGATTTAACAAGGAAATGGGGGGGAGGGGGGATTGAAATAAGGTTCGCTTTAGCTATAACAAAGAAAAGTCTCATGAAAAATGCCTAAAAATATATATTATTAATTTTTAGTTTTGTAATTTAAAAGTAATGTGTATTATAACATAGCTTAGAAAAAAATCCTGGCGGCTGTTTAAATGTAGTATTGGATGACAACTTTTATAAAATTACTGTCCATTTTAAGATCAATATTTTCAGTCGCGTAAAAAGCTAGTAAATAGGTGTTTCTGCTTATTTTATTGTCTTCTTCTTTAACCTGGGAAGTTCAGAAGAGAAGTGTCAAATGACAATACACAAAACTTCTTGAAATATGTAAAGACTCAACTGCTAAATCTCAAATCATTTCAGGAATTCCTTATAAGATTCTTTATTTTCAATAAAAGATAATAATTGCCCATGTATAGATAGAAAACAGAAAAAATCGGACATACCAGATAACAAGTATGTCAGAGAAATTTTTTGTGAACAGCCAAGGGAAAGTATATTATATTCAAGAAACTACATCATTTATTTATTTATTAGTAATAGTAATCAAAGGATTGTTTATTAAGATTTTCAAGGGATCAGTGTATCACTATGTAGAGCGTTTTATTTTTGGAACATAAGACATAGCTGTTACTTTACTAATAATATTTAAATTTGAAATTATTTTAATTTTCTACATAACTGACTGTAATTATTTAATTTAAATTATTTTAAATGATGTTATATTACTTATATATCCAACAATGTTTATTTTTATCAATAAATGTGCATGTATATGTTATAGGGAAAAGATATTTAAAAAAAAAAAAAAAAAAAAAAAAAAAAAAAAAAAAACCCTGTTAAAACCAAAAAAACCCTAGTTTAAACAAAAAAGCCCGTTTTTTGCGGGGGGGAGGGTTACCTGGTTTTTTACAACTTTCGTTAATGATAATTCGTTACATTGATAGAGGATGGGCCACCTTCCACCTTTAGGGAGCACATTCCTTCCTCGGGTTCTATCGGCCCAATTTCAATGGGAATTGGTTCATTCAAATTAGATTACAATTTAGCTAATTTTCTGCATTATGAAAGTTTATCTTGGACTTCTATTACTACAATTTTTGAACATTACCAGCGTATTCTTTTCTCGGTTTCCATGAGCTCGATTTCAACGGAAATTGGTTCATTCAATTTAGTTTATGATAGTTTTTCAGGTTTTAGTTCCATCTTCAACCACCAGGGGACGCATTCTCAGGTCGGGTTCTATGGTCCCGATTACTAAGAAGTTCGGCTCATTCAATTTGTTTTTCGATTATCTTCGGTGCGTGAGGAGCACTCCCGGTACACTCTGCCATAGGCAACGGGGAACCAGGTCACAGGTTCGTTCAGAAAGAGGTTTGTTGAGAACACACTAGACACTGCCGAAGGTATTGGATCCCCGAAAACTAAGTTAATTTGAAACACTTTATGATGCTTAAGACATTGGGATCCCGATTTTCTAAAGATATAAAATCATACAAACTTGAGTTTTGTTTAGTTTATTTTTACGGGCCCGGGCAACGCCGGATGGGTCAGCTAGTAATCAATAGTTTATTATTGCATCGTAAGTGTTCATATTCCTTCCCTCTCAAAAAATTCTCCATATCTAGATCAAAAATGACACACGACAATCAAATATATCACGATTGTCAAAGACAATACCCCCTATAGTTTTCCTCAATATGAATTTTAGGTAGATTTCGTAAGAAATACTACCTATTACATTCTCCCCTATGTTGGAATTTCTAAAACATTTTTGCAGATCTACGCCACGCCAATCATGACCAGTCAAAACTATATATATATATCACATTTTTATGTACACTATTGCATAATTCTGCACAAATCACTTCCAAACTGTTACATAAAATTAAGCGGCAGAAAATCTCGGTCAAGCTCGTTAATGGGCAAAATTGAACCAAGGGGGTGGAAATAGGGAGGGTTTTTGTGAAAACAGAAACAATCCTATAACTTTTAAATTGTAATACATATCAAATTAGTTTAAAGTTATTATTACTTCTAGAAAAAGGGCCAAAAATTTATGTATGACAGATTTTTGATATCATTAACACGTTCGCGCCGGCGCGGTGGGTCACACTCGACTGTCTCAGAGCTGCCAAGTCTCCGGCTTTTTGGATACCAGTATTTTAATTCAGAAAATGTTGTTTTATTTAATTAGAACAATTGGGCGATTTAAAAGAACAACATTTTCTCTAAAATAACAGTGGTGTGCAAAAAGCTGGAGACTTGACAACTCTGAGATAATCGAGTGTGACCCACCGCGCCGGCGTGAACGTGTTAAAAATGGGCTCAAAGGGCGAAAAAAATAGGCTTTTAAGAAGAAAAAAATTCATAACTTCGTCAATTCACAAGATATCAAATCCACTTAAATTTATTATAAAACTTTTTAATCTTATCTACAACTTTTTGATAGGACCAACTTTTATATATAAAAGAACCTAAAAACAAACAATAAAGGGGGATGAAGAAAAAAAATTCATAACTTCGTCAATTCACAAGACATCAAATCTGCTTAAGTTTATAATAAATCTTCTTAATATTATCTTTTATCTACAACTTTTATATTGACAAGTTTTTGATAGGACCGACTCTTACAGCAAAAGAAAAAAAAATAGGGGTTGAAGAAAAGAATATCGTATTAAATGGAATTAAAAACTCGTCAAAAGCGGCCAGATAAAATTATTAAACTGGTTTTATCTCTAATTTTGATTTGGTTTTTATTGGTAAAATTAGTACTTAACTTCGGAATCTACCTGTGGCTGTAGGCTGAGCCGCCAGGGATTTTTTTCTATTTTAGCAGATGTTTCGCTAATCTCAGTTGTATAAGTGCGACATTTACATTTTTGGGGCCATTTTTTAAAGCATTTGCTATTAAGACACACTCAATTACAAACCTATATATAGATTAGTTAATTAAATTGGTGTTTAAAAAATACATTTACATAAAAATTCAGTGCAGATGGTTATAAAACAACTCTCGGAGCTTCGAATTCTTTGTAAGTCCATAAAGCATTTGTCATTCTTTGAAACTCCGTTGTGTAACGAAAAGAAGAAAAATATAATTTAATTTGGTTATAATTGATAAATTTATTTGATTTCTGAAATTATTTTATTAAAACATGAAATTAAAATTTCAAGCAAGATAATGGGATGCAGCGCGGGCCGCTGCAGTCCCGCGCATCAGAACCCCATATATTTATATCTTATTTCGTGTGATAAATGAACCAAAAATGAAAAGTAAAGAAAAGAGGATTTGAGTTATAGCTCAGCAGATACTAAAATACTGTTTCCTTAATATCTGAATAACCTTGGTTTGAATTATCATTTTATGTTCTTAAAAAAATAGAAAGGAAAATAAGAAACATAATTTTAACACATTTATCCGTCACAGTATTTAAGTTCATGTAAAACAATCTGATGTAATTTGAATATGAAATAAATTTTGTGTAATTAATCCTTAACGATTTGAATACATTTTAATTAATTTGTAAGTAATTATTGTAATTAAGTTTTGGATATCTATTATTTTTAACTTATAAATATACCCAATTTTGTAAAATGGAAGGGCCCCAAAAAGTTCCAGTGCGAGGGGCCCCTCACTTCATAAATTCGCCCCTGATGGTGTAATGTTTACATCACTATCAACTTTAAAATAGTTGCCATAGAATTGACGTAATGTTTTTCTAGACTAGATTTTTATGCTGATTTCAAATCTGCAGTCTGTTTTCTTATGTCATGTCTAGTTTTTGAGTAAGATGAATTTCTACTTTTGCACGGCATTAACACAGGTTTGATATAAGATGCTTTTTAGGGGTGTGTAATTCATTGACAAGAAGGTGAACAGGGTCAGATTCATATCAGAGACATAAACAAAAATTTATATAATCGAAAAAAAAAAAAAAAGTAGTAGAATCTATCCTAACTAGTTGAAGTTTATCATACAAAGTATCATAAAAAGCTATTTTTGGCTTTTTTGACCAACAACTAAAATTTCACTTTTTTCAAAAACTAGACGTGATAGAAGAAAACAGATACAAGATTTGAAATCAGCTCAAAAAACTGGTTTAGAAACATATTAGTGTACTCGTGTGGCAGACATATTTGAACGTCAAGAAACATTATTAGAAAAACATGAAAAATATGCAAATTAAGTACAATATTTCACGGTCACATGTCAGTATAATCTCAGAAACAACGTTTTTGTGAAGTAAATTAGGTAGTAATCACAACATAAAACAAAAAAAAAAACCTGTATGATATTACTTTATACCTTAAATTTGCAAATAATTGTATAAAATTTACTAAATTTGCATAAATTAAAATATGCAAATATCTCTCAAACTTGACGTGTTGGAGTAAATCTAAAACTAGATTCGGAATCAGCACAAAAAACCGCATAAAAAACAACTAATTTCTGTTTTAGGACAGAGCAAAAGTTCAAATTTGTTGACCAGTGTTACCAGAGATTAATAGCTCAAGAAATCGCCAAAGATTTTGCTTCTATACAGTACTGTATGCGACGAAGATAGATTTTTTTTAAAAAATCATGTTACAAAAATATTTTAAGAACCATAAAAAATCAGTAAATTGAGATACAGTTTTCACACGAATAGCATTTGAAAGAAAAAAAAATTCCCTATTCGACAGTGTAAAATTTAAAAATGTGTGATGTTTAGAAGTTATAAAAACTGCTGCAGTAAAAGCAAAATTTATGGATCTGATGTTGCCACCGTGAGTATGAAGTCAGCGATACTCACGGACATGTTGTTTTTTTATTAATATATATAACTGACTTTTACTTACTACTTTATTACGTTTCTTTATGTGGAATTCCAAGTTCGGTTATTGCGAAAACTCACTTATAACGAGCAAGTGGTATGATCCTTTCATGATCGTTATAACAAAATTCCTCTGTAACATAAAAATTTGATCGTTAAAACAACGTTACCGTTAAAATCATACTTGCTATAAACGAATTTCATATCTTTCCCCTTTTTTAACACTTTCCTCACATAGTTGGTTGAAGGTCCACTTAACACACATAGTTGAAGAAAAGTGTTTATGAGTTCGGTTTGTCTGTCCGCCTGTCTTTCTGTCCGTGCTCTATCTTACGTAAATGGAGTCGGATTGCCATGAAATTGATATATGATATTGGTGTTTACTGTAGCATGTTCGGTATTCAAAATTAAGTGTTTAGTGTTTACGGTTCATTTATAGGGACACTCAAAAGAATTCTGTTGCATTACGGTCTATGGGGAAATGTCATTTGCGGTGTATTTTAATGATATTACGCTAATTTAAACATATTAAAATTTATGTATATCACGCAGATGTACTGCAAAGCACTTATTGTAGAATCTTGTGAGCACATAATTTATCAATCAGTTACAGAGAAACGCACAAGTATTTGTCTACAGTATTGCCTATGAAGAATATTGCTGGAAGGGCGTTATCAATTGTGGTACGCGTTTTTAAATTTAACTTTTTGCATATTACTTGGTGTGTATAAATTTTAAAAATCATAGACAGGGGGACAAAAGATCTCCAGTACCTTTCCATTAATTGTCGGAAATTGCGGAATAAAAAATTTCAACTGTGCAATGTGTTTAATTGAACTAACTTTTAGCATACTGCGTAGTATACATACAAATCTATAGATCATATACAGGGCTGCACAAAAAAAATCGAGTAATTTTCAGACTTTATTTAGAATAATTAGAATAATAGTTAATAATAGAATAATAGTTTATTTAGAATAATTTCACCTTAATAAATTGTACAGCAAAGGCGGAACCAGTCCTCCATTTAGAGGGGTGTTCATGGCTCCTTTTTTTACGGGGGGGGGGAGGGGGTCACATCTCTTAAAAAGCAATTTTTATGTTGAAGGCTGGTAACAAATCCGAATTGGCTACTTTTCTGATATTTTTAAAAATAATTTTCATTCGTAAATACAAAAAAAAAAAAAAAAAAAAAAAAAAAAAAAAATTGCATTAATATTTGGAAAAATATAAGATTTACTAATTTAAATTCAGATACTAAGAAATTGAAGAATTTCCTATTTTCTTAATTTTAAAGAATCATTCAAGAAATTGAGCACTTAAAGCAAATTTTTAGGACTTGACCTTTACAAAAATGCCGTCATGAGGAAGCAATTATTTGTCGCGGCATGAAATTCAGTTTAAAACCCACATTTTAGGGAGATTTCCCGAAAGATTCTTTGCCTTTATCGAAAAATGGAAAACCCTAATAAATCACATTTGTTTTGAATGAGTGCACTTGCAAATGCCTTGCCTCTGAGATTAAAAATTACTTCATTGGATGTGTCAAAAATTATCTACTTTAGATTTTAGTAGAGCTTTAAGGGTGTTTTCAAATCCAAAAGGGCAACTTTCTGACATAAGTTTCAATTTATTTTTGTTCGAAAATGCATGAAACTAGCTGGTGTTGTTGTTCAGATACTATGTAATTGAGCTGTTTTTTCCATTTTTTTTGCAAACGCAATAGAGCTTTCAGAAAATAGTGTCAAAATGGGCGTTTTGAACCGAATTTCTGCGAGAAGGAAGAAAGAAAGAGACTCAAGAGCGGTCGAAAAACGTGTTTGTCAAGTGATCAAAATTCCTTATAACTCAATAGGTAATTGATTGATCAAAAAATGGAAAGCTCAGTCCGATTCCAAATCGCTTCCATGGCCAGGCTTTCCAATTTTGTAAATATGTCAAAACGTTTTGCGCTTGTTGAGCAGAGCAGTTAAGAACAGCCTTAAAGAGCCAGAAAGATTCTCGTTGTTGAGCAAGGGGTAAATCTGAAACAAAAAAATATATATATATATATATTTCATTTTTAAAATGTCTTTTAGAAATTTTCTTCGTTCAGGAACGGAGGGGGGGGGGGGGTACGACCCCCGTGAGCTCCCCTTTGGATTCGCTAATGCTGTAAAGTTTTATTATAGTATTCTGAATGTGTTGGAAAGTGTTACAAAATCGCTGGACGCATGCGTTTTCTTTCTTGTTATTCTTCTCTTCCAAGCCTGTCCACCGAATGGAAACAGTGACTTCAGTGGAGATCGTCTGCGTCGAGGTATTTCCTTCGGCCTATGCATCACTCGGCAGCACCGGTCGGCGGCAACGAAGCAAAAAAAGAGCGGGAGTGTCTCCGATAATAACACCGGAGTGATAGATGGAACTGTCCCCCCGAGGGTTGCGGAAGGAGTCGAGGCAGAAAAGAACCAGGCACAATGAAAGGGGACTTAATTTGGTTCATTATTTGGGCTATTAAGGAAAACCACGATAGCGATATCTTCCATCCCAAAGGCGAAAAATGAACAGTAAATTGTGATAAAAAATCTATAATAAAGAGTGCTAAACCAACACTATATTATATCAAAGTGAAATGGAGAAAACAATATTAGGTGTACACGGGTGTACCGTAAGTTTTAAACAGCGTCGTGCATGAAACAAACTTGTGGAATCCAAATTCACGAATCTGACTCACTGATGATGAGATTTGAACGGAGTTTGATTCATTTATGAAATTTTGGACGTGAATCAATCAAGATTCGATTTTTCAGGAATCGGAGTTTAAATTAAAACTCATTTTCACTAAGTTTTTATTTATCTGAATTCTTATGTGTCTAATTTTGATCCTTAAAAAATATTTTTAAACTTTAAACAGTAGGAGTAGCCAAAATTCTTTCAAAAATGTGTTAATTACTGCTCACTGTCTTTTTTTTTTTTAACACTTTTTAACGTAGTTGAAAATTTTTTTATGACTTCGTTTCGTCTGTCTGTCCGCACTCTAGCTCTTGTAAATATACTTCGATTTGTACATAATTAATATAAGTTATTGAGATTTAAAATGACATGCTCCCTACAGAAAAAGAAAGTACTGTACTTTATGGAAGAAACGCCGCACCCGTCGTAAACGCTGCACTCCTCAAATTGGTCTGAATAAGCTTAAAAATATCGTAATCGCCGCATCCACCGGAACGCTACTTTTGTCGACAGCGTCACATTCACCTAACTTTAATCAAAGTTTTCTGAGCAGTGTAGGATGCCTCGTTTTTAATATCTTAAGATGTCCGAAGTTTTATTTAAAATATTTAAATCCGATTTTAAATATTTTTATGAATTTTTAAGTTGAGGAAACTCAGTTGGTATTTAAAAAATATCGTAAACGCCGCACATGGCGTAAACGCCGCACTTGGAAAAAAATTAACTTTTAAACTCGTAAACGCCGCGGCGTTTCTTCCATAAAATACGGTATGTAGAATTTATATTTGGTTTACAGGGAACACCCAGAAGAAGTTCGTTTCATTAATCTATGGGGAAAAATCGTTTAAAGTGTATATAATGATAATGTTACACTATTTCAAAGATAATGAAATTGATATACATTTATGGGGTGCAGTAAAACACACACACTTTTTTTAGAATATGAAGTACAAAACACTTACAGGGATTATCATTTATTTACACACAAAGCAATTTAATTGCATAATGGTGTACGGGGAAAAATCGTTTGCCGCGTATTTTGGACTTTCAAACATAACGAAACTTGTATAAATTACTAATGTGAATTAAAAGATGCTTATGCAGAATATAGAGTGCGCAGTATTCATCGTTTGCCGCGTATTTTGCACTTTCAAACATAATGAAACTTGTATAAATTACTAATGTGAATAAAAGATGCTTATGCAGAATATAGAGTGCGCAGTATTCATCGTTCATTTACAGGGACACACAAGAGTACACCATTACAGTACTCTTGTGTGTCCCACCATTACAGTATCTGTCTATGAGCAATAAGTGCTGAAAATGTGTTTTTAAATTTGCGTTTTTCAGTTTAACTTACAATTTTGCATACTACGTGCATTGTCAAAAATGTATAGATCATATGGGGCATTCTCACAATCTTTTGACTTTCGTGGATAAAAATCTGGTGAAATTAAACTTGCTAAAATAACATTTTAATCTGATAGACGAATGCCTTAATGATTCAAAATAAAGGAAACATGGTCAGCAGCGAAAATTTTTTTTATTTATCTGAGGTTTATGTTAAACTTGCGAGTTTAATTTTTCTTAGGAGTGTTAAAGAAGGGACGATAAGGTAAAAAAAGGGGATGGTATAGGGAAAAAGGGACGAAATGGGAAAAAAGGGGACGGTAATGATGAAACGGTAAGGAAAATTACCACATATTTTAGGCAAATCATGTTAAGACTAAGTGGTAGCCACAATGTTCATTGATTTTTAGAAACAGTTATTTACATTGGATTAAATTAAAAAAAAAATAATTAATTTACCTCGAAAAGTGCAGGAATAAACCTTGGGGACGGTAATTCTACCAATAAAGCCACGATGCTTGAAATTGATATTTAAATGCTGATTTAAATTCTGCAGTAAATTTCCTGTCAAATAATTTTAGGCATTCTTTCTCTAGCATATATCTGCATGAGAAAAAACTTGAAAAAAAATTCTGTGACATCTGAAGTGATTTTCTGTGTAATTTTAGAAGAGGGACGGGTAAGGAATCTAAAACCCGGGGACATAGTTTAAAAAATAATAACAACACTAAAAATGTGTGCAGGTTAATTTTTGCTACATATTTATATAAAACAATAGTTCCAGTTTCGGAAAAAAATTACATCGAATTATTTTTATTGAAGCATTTTTACACAGACAGCTCCAAACTTAAAAATCAGCATCAGGGACACGGGACGGTAGATGAGTTTTCCTGGTATTTGGACCCCCAACATCGTTCAAAACTTATTTATCTCGTTAATATTGTTATGCAATCATGCAATGAGATGTTCCCAGTATATGAAAAAGAAAAAAAAAAAAAAAAAAAAAAAAAAAAACAAGAACATGTACTAAAACAATAATTATTATTCAGGGACATAAAAGTCAAAAGATTGTGAGAATGCCCCAAATACAAATATATATTTTTATATTAGAACACCATCCCGTTCTTTACATTTTGATCGTTAAAACCGAATCCTCTTTACATCCTAGCCTTCCTAGCTCGTTAGAAACGAGTATTATTGTATGCAAAACGAGTAAAATGCATTATATAAAATAAAATTCATACTATGTTACATAATACACCATGACATATAAATGACAAATCGCTATATGCTACGAAAATTCTATCTGAAGTAGTTGCGACTCTGTAAACAAGTAACTCTACTATCAGGTGAAGAGAAAAAACAACTTTTTGCACTATCCAGCCAAAAAATACTTAGGTCTAATGGAGGGCGTTTATCATGAGCAGGTGATTAATGGGGGTGTGAGGTCAAGACCCGACTGCCCTTTAACGCCCACCTGTCGGGGATGTTTCAATTCTAGAGCCGCCCCTCGTCTTTGTCGGTGTCCGTTATAAACAAAATACCTGATATGTATCGGGCATGTAACAGATGTGTCATTAAAGAGCCCATTGATCCTCAAACAACAAAGCTTCATTTACTTTTTTATGAGCCAATTAGGTGAGGTGAAACTTTTTAAGAATAAACAAGTACGAAAAATCATGCGCCCAGCGTAGATTATGAACACTTTCCAACACATGCAGAATACTGTAAGAAAACTTCACAGTTTATTAAGGTGAGAGATGATGTCTAAATACACAATTTAGAAAATGCAAAACGCAGTTGAGAACCAAGTTTCTGCTATTACCATCAATAGTCGAAAAATATCGGAATTTTTTTTTCTTTTTTTGAGCAACCCTGTATATGATCTATAGATTTGTATGTATACTACATAGTATGCTAAAAGTTAGTTTATTTAAACGGATAGCACAGTTGAAAATTTCCATTCAGAAATTTCCGTCAATAAACAGAAATGTACTTGAGAACTTTTGTGCAGACTTCTACAGGATTTATAGAATTTATGCACACCAAGTAATATATATATATTTTTTTTAAGTTAAATTTAAAAACGCGCAAAACCACTGAAAACGCACTTCCAGTAATTATTTATACACACCATCCATAGCTTCAATAGTTCAACTATTGTTCATATTCTTCTGTAGCCAAATTCTTTTGTGTGTCCCTGTAAATAAACGGTAGATTCTATGCACATTACACCCTACAGTAAGCGCTTTGTAGTACACCTCAATGATATACAAACATTTCACTATGTTTAAAATAATGTACTATGACTAAAATACACCGCAAATGATTTTCCACATAGACCGTAATGTAACAAAATATTTTGAGTGTCCCTGTAAACGAACCATAAATGCTACACACTACATTTTCAATATCAAACATGGCAAAGTAAACCTCAATAACATATATTAATTTCATGGCAATCTGACTATTCTTACCTGAGTTAGAGCACCGACGGACAGACAAATAAATATCTGTCGATTCCAGTGTTTCTCAACCGGCGTGTCATAAATCGCAGCACAAAAGTGTGCCGTAGGTAGGCTGCAGACTTGGGCGACGAATGCAACATGTCGCTCGAGTTCAGGGAAAAAACTGGTTTAAAACAGGTTTGAAACAGCTTCCTTCTTTGTTTCAACCGGTTTTTTCTCCTAAGTCGCACTTTATTTTCCTTTTGTCGCCTCAGTGTGCGACCTGCCTAGAGTGCCATAGATGTGTTGCAACTTATCATATGAAATATTAAACTGTATTGTATTTTGAAATTTTAATGTAGTTTACATTAAAAATTAATTTAACCTTAACAGGGTTCCATGATATATACGACAAGTACGACAACTCCTTTTACAGGGACTCGGGACGAGACATAGAAACTTTTGTTAATCTTTTTAAAGTAATTTAGAGTACCAAAACTTTCTTCACCTGAACATCTTTAAAACAAGAAGGGCGGCCTTGATTGCAAAGAATTTCACATGTCATTAATTTTTTCGAAATATTATTAATTTTATAGCTCACACGCTATTAAAGCCTGAGAGCTAATGTGCCCCAGGTCGTATAAGTACGTATGTATATACATAAGTCGATAACTTTTGATAAAAATATCCGATTTGCTTCAAATTTTGTAAATAGGTTCATTCTGATAAGGCGCTTCCCCGATTAGTTGTGGGGGTTCTTGGTTAAGTATAAAGTAGAGGAACGGTGGGCTAATCCCCTCTTTTAATTTAGATAAATGGGTTTTTCCATGCAGAATTATCCGATTTGCTTCAAACTTGGTATACTGGTTTATTCTGATATGCGCTTCCCTGATTACTTACCGTTTTGCTCAAAAAGAGTGTGTTCTATTTTATGAATAATATACTTAAATAAGAGTATAATACTATGCAATTAGTGTGAATAGCTTGTGAGCTCAATACCATCTGTTTAACTGAGCATTTTTATTTTTATTCCTATTACTGATTGTAATAGTACTTCCTGCTTTAAAACAATGATGTTTGTTGATTTTTCATCATTTGGTGATACCATTTCTAAGAAAACGGAGTCGCAACGTATCGCAACAAAAATAATTACATATAGAAGCCAACTTCCCGATTTTTGAATACCAGTAAAGTCTTACAAAAACGTTCGCTTTATTTAATTGCAGAAATTATGCGATTGTATAAAGAAAGTATTTCTGCATAAAAATATTGGTTTTCAAAAAATCGCGAAGTTGGCAAGTATGTAATTAGGTGTGGTGTGTAGTTCCTGTTCAAACATACTCTGACTCTCCGAGCAGGTTAACGTTTCCTTTTTCGATATGTACAACCATAATTATTTTTAGTAAAAGAAGAATTTCAATTTTATGCAACTTTTCCCCCCGCTAAACGGTATTTCTGATTGTTTATTTGAAAATGAATTTTAATTTGCTATTTGGAAAACTAATATTATTTTTAAAACGACAATGAGTACAATTATTGTTAATGAAGGACATGTAAAATATTGATTATTACCAAACACATGCCTTTTCATTTTTTTCTGTAGTATTGTTTCTTTTTTATATGGTGGCAATAATGATGTTGTTTATTCTTTTATTTTCGTTAAACGAAATTCCACGTTATATCAAACATTAATTTTAAGTGTATTTTACTTCATAAAAAAAATAATAATAAATAATAAAATAAAATACGTAGCATTGAATGAAAAATGATTGATCATTGTGTTTATAACTTTTTTGAAACCTCGAAACATCGCATATATTTAAACATGGTTTTAAAGAAAGATGCATACACAGTTAGTGATTGGTGCTTGTAAAATATGACTATTTACCAAATTTGGTGCTGTACTTTTATTTTTTCAATGTTGTCTAGTCTCATGCATTATATTTTGATGGTTAACAATTTTCTCTTCCAAATCTGCTTTTTACATAATTAAACGACAGATTTGTTTATTATTGGCGGCAATCACTGGCACAAATGATTATTATAAAGGTACCGGACCGTCCGAGTGTAGAAGATTCCCAGATTTCGGCAAAATAGACGTCATTGGATGGGAGTTTCAAAATATTTTTCATCTATCGCCAAATTGGCTTCATTTATGGCAACATATCTTTCTCGCCAAATTTGGTGATATATCGCCAAGCTCGCGAGAATGTGTCGCTAGCAGGTGTGTAGTTTTAACCCTTTATCTACCGACGGTACTTATAAGTACTATTAAAATAACTTGCTATAAAATTCATTTAATACATACTTCGATTAATTGTAATACAGTTTAGAATGAGTTATAGATGCATTACTTTATCTTGTATCAAAAGCATTATGGGTTACACAAAACAAAAATATTTTTAAAAGGATGATTTCTTTTGTCTTTGCATCTTTTCAGATTCCTTGGCGTTGGGGGGGGGGGGGGGGGGGGGTTTGAATTCGGAAATATTTCTATATTTCTATTCTAAGAACATTATATTTGTACATTTCCTAATCCTACAAAATACTAAGAAAAATATTTAAATAAAATATTTGAGTGGGGGTTATAAATACTGCACAAAATCCCTATACATTCAAATTTAATTCATCCTTCTAAATCCTTCAAAAATTTATTAAATGATTCTGTAAATCTTCTAATGTAGTTTAAAGAATTCACGAAAAATTCTTTAGAAGATAAAATGTTCATGAATTCATAATTCTGTACATAAAGGTATAAATACACTCACGTAAGTGTAATGAGAGTGGGAACAAAGATTTCAAAAAATATAAGAAAATTTGCGCGAAACCAAGTTCAATAAAATTAATAAATTAAATCCATTTATGTAGGAATCTGTTGTTTTGTTTCAAAATGTCAGCCACCCTAGAATTTCAAACTGCTTTAAGCCATTTTTTTTTTTTAAAGATATACAGGTAGGCGAAACAAAAAATGAGCTTAACAAACATCTTAAGCATTATTTCTTTATAAGACAACGAAGTGAATCAATATTTCAAATGTCACGTAAGAAAATTTTGCCAAAATTAATTTTTTTGTGAATTAGTGTTTTGTTTTTCTTTTTATAACACAGTTTTAATGCTTACCTCTAATAGACGAACCTTACTAATAAAATGCTAGACATATCAAGGAAATAATAATTAAAAAAAACTATACTGCGATAAAGAGTGAGTTTGCCTTTGAGCATTTGAACTGTGCATTGTGGATTGTTCCTATTTACTTGTGAAATTACACGATGCACTTGTGCCCTCAGAACTCTCCTTATCCTACTACTCACGTAATCATTCTATATTACATTTCCTCGATAAATTCTGAGATAATATAATGTATAATGTGAGAATGTTAACACTTTCCAACATATTTGAAAAGTGTTTATGAATTCGATTTGTCTGGTCGTCTGTCTGTCTGCCCGTGCCCTAACTCGAGAAAATATAGTCCTACTGCCATGAACTGGATATATTGTTATTAAGGTTTACTATGGCATCTTCGTTATCGAAAATGAAATATGTAGCATTTTTGGTGCATTTACAGGGCCACTCAAAAGGATTCCGCTACATTACGCGGTCTATGGGGAAAAATTGTTTGCCGTGTATTTTAGAGATATACAGCATTTTAAACATATTGAGATGGATAGAGATCACTACGGTGTTCTACAAGATTTTTACTATACAATAGGGTGTGCATAGAACTTTTATTTACAGGGACACACAAAAGAATCTGGCTACAGAGGAAAATGAGCAATAATTGAACTATTGAAGCCTACGAACAATAATTGCTGAAACTGCATTTTCTTTTGTGGTACGCGTTTTCAAATTTAACTATTTTTTAAATATTACTTGGTGTGTATCAATTCTATAGATCCTATATAGGGTCGCACAAAAGTTTTCAATAACATTCGTTCATTGGAGGAAATTGCTGACTGAAAATTTTAAAGTGTGCTATGCGTTTAACTGAACTAACTTTTAGCATACTATGTAGTTTGCATGCATGAACCACAGATCATATACAGGGCTTCAAAAAGAAAAAAATCTTGTATTTTAACGGCTATTCATGGTAACAACAGAAACCGATTTTTCAAATGCGTTAATGCGTTTTCAAATGCGCAATGTTTCAAATGTGCTTTCCAAATTGTTCATTGAGACGTCATCTTTCACCTTAGTAAAGTTTTGTAATAATATTCTGAATATGTTGGAAAATGTTTTATGATCTATGCTGTACGCATGGTTTTTCGTTCTTGTTTATTTACTAAAAATTGTTTTGTTTGTAAACAAAATCAAGCTAAAATTATCTAATTTTTCCTACACTTTGCTGTCTCTCTTGCTTTCGGAATTGACAAAGAAGTTGTCAACTATCTAAAGAGCAAACAAGAAAGAAAAACTGTGCGTCAGGCATATAGATTATGAAACACTTTCCAACACAGAATACTGTAACAAAAATTCGCAGTCCTACCCAAGGGTTAAAGCTCTACTAGTTTGAAAAAAGCATGACGCATTTGAAAACACAATTTCAGAAATTACCATCAATAACCGGGAAAATATCAGAATTCTTCTGTGCAGCCCTATATATGATCCATATATTTGTATATACTATACTACATAGTATGCTTAAGTCTATCAGTTAGGAAATGAATAGAACAGTTGTAAATTCCCTTCAGCAATTCCCGTCAATAAACGGAAATGCTTAATCTGCATTGGTACGATTGAATTGGGTTCAAGAAGACTATTGGGCTAGTCGCATGCTAAAGAAAATTCGATTAAGGAGTCATTTTAGGTCACAGTGGGTCAAGGTCAAGCTAATTGTATCTAAAAAATGGGCTCAAACGATTTTGACAAAATATATTATTACATCGTTTCCCAGCACGAGATCATTGGAAAAGGTCACATGATCGATAAATTTAGATTAGTGTGTCCTTTTTGTGTTACTGTGGGTCAAGCTAATTTTATCTATAAAACGATTTTGACTAAATTTTGTATTCTATCGTTTTCGGGTTCGAGAAGAGCATATTGGTTAGGTCGCATGTTCGAAAAAATTCGGTTAGTGGGTCATTTTGGGTCACTATGTCTCAGGATCATGCCAATTATGACCGGATGACCGAGCTTAGCTCGGTCATCCCTGCTAGTATGATTTATACACACAAAGTAATAGACAAAAAAAAAAATAGCTAAATTTAAAACGTACTTCCAGCAATTATCTCTCATAGACAGTACTGTGACCGAATTATTTTGTGTGACCCTGTAAATGAACAATAAATGCTATGTAATACTAAACTTACAGTAAGTATCTTGTAGCGCGCCTCAGTGAGGTGTATCAATTTCATTACGTTTGAAATAGTGTAACATCATTCAAATAAAGTGCAAGCGATTTTTCGCCATAAACCGTAACGTTACGGAATTATTTTGAGTGTCCCTGTAAATGGATTATAAATGCTACACATTCCACTTTCAATAACAAACATGTCATGGTAAATTTCAGTATCAATTATTTGGCAATCCGAGTATATTTATGTGAGTTAGAACACGGACAGACAAACAAATCGAATTCATAAATACTTTTCAACTTTGTTGGAAAGTATAAAAAACATTTCCTCCATTAAAAAAGATAAAAAATAAAGATAATACACTCTGATTCTAAAATCCGTAAGCTTATATTTTTACTGAGTGCAAATATTAACAAGTGTACAATAAAATAGTATTTTAGTGTAAAGAGTACGCATTAATGTGATCAGGATTTTATATGCTTATTTCAGGATTGAGCTAACAATGTATTATTTGTTTCATGGCGACGGTTCTATTACGAAGAGAAAACTACTTTTACAGGTAATCATTAGGACTGTGCCATAGAATAAATAACAAGAAAGAAAAAAATCATGTGCCAAGCATAGATTATGAAACATTTTCCAACACATTCAGAATAATGTAACAAAACTTCAGTGTTTAATATGTTGAAATGGTATATCTAAAAATATTTTTTTAGTTAAACCATTTGGAAAGACATAACACATTTGAATACCCAATTTCAGCAATTCCCATCGACAATCGGAAAGTCATCTGAATTCTTTGAGCAGCTCTGTATATGGTATATAGATTTGTATCTATTAAGGCTGTTCTCAAATCATTAAGGACAACTTCCTGACATAAGTGTTAATTCGTTTTTGTTCGAAAATGCATGAAACTAGCTGGTGTTGTTGTTAAGAAACTATATGTCATCGAGCTGTTTTTTTAATTTTTTTTTTTTTTTTTTTTTTTTTTTTTTGCAAACCCAATAGATCTTTGAGAAAATAGTGTTAAAATGGACGTTTTGAACCGAATTTCCGCACGAAAGTAGAAAAATCATTCAAAAGCGGGCGAAAAACGGGTTTGTCACGTGATCGAAATTGCTTATAACTCAATGGGTAATTCGTGGATCAAAAAATGGAAAAAACAGTTCAATTCCAAATCGCTTCCATGGCCAGGCTTTCCAATTTTATATCGTTCCGTTAAAAATGAATTTGTAAATGTGTCAGAACGTTTTGGGCTTGTTGAGCAGAGCAGTTAAGAACAGCCTTAAGGGTCCTGTCCCTGCCGGCGAAGACACTCACGAGCTAATGCTAATCCTATGGGGAGGGATTTTTCTAATATCTCGTTTGCATTTCGACATTTTTAAATATTTTTTTTTTTTTTGCATTGGATAGCCGAGGTCCGTCTCTACAGCGGACTTTGGTTACTTTTTTCGATTTTGGTCGCAGATATTTTTAATAAAGTTACTTTCATTATCAAAACCGGTTCTGAAAATGAAAGTGTCATTCTAAAAAATATCTGCAACCAAAATCGAAAAAGTAACCAAGGTGCGCTGTAGAGACGGACCTCGGCTATCCAATGCAAAAAAAAATATTTAAAAATGTCGAAATGCAAACGAGATATTAGAAAAATCCCTCCCCATAGAATTAGCATTAGCTCGTGAGTGTCTTCGCCGGCAGGGACAGGTACATGCATGCCAAAATTGAGTTCAGTTAGGAAATATATACCTCCGTTGAAAATTCCCCTTCAGCCATTTACGCTAACAAGGAGAATGGTGCATGAATTCTTTTGTGCAGCCCTGTATATGAGGTATAGAATTTACACACAACGAGTAACATGCAAAAAATTAGTTCAATTTAAAAACGCATACCGAAATTGAAAACACACTTTCAGCCATTATTGCTCAAAATTTACAATACTGTAACCGATTTCTTTTGTGTGTCCCTGTAAATGAACGACACATGCTATGAATGCCCTATTCCAGGGACGGCGAACCTGTGGCACGCATGCCGTAAGTGGCACGCTGCAGATTATTTTTGGCACGGTATAGATTCAGGTTCTGCATCAAAATATAGTAGAATGTCACAAAATGCATTAATTAATCTTAGATGTTGTTTCTGTTTATTTGAATTCGATTAGTTCGGTTGTTGGCCGTTGTCATATATAGATTGAAGAAACAGAAATATAACTTAATGTATCCCAATCTAGCTCAATATTGGCTCACAAAATTGAAAGAATAAAAGAGAATTAAGAGATTATCGCAAAAAAAAGATTAAAAGGCCTCATATGCAAAAATGCCGGGGGTAAAATTATAACAACTTGGAATTCAGTTACAGACACTACACTGAAAAAAAAATGAGTACTCAAAATTGAGTAAAAAGTACTCAATTTTAAATCCGTCACAAACTCAAAATAACTCCGAGCCAAATGTACTCAAAATTGAGAAACACGTGTACTCATTTTTGACTCCATGGTTATGTTCAAATATGAATTTTTATGTACTGCCGCCTGAACCTACAAATAAAAATAAAAATGTACTGACATTTATTTCCCGTTAACAATTATTAACGAGAAATGTTTAATTGATTATTTTTAAAGAAAAATAGCAAAATTATTAGCAAGATAGCCAAATCGAATATTTTTATGACAAGAGCATTGTTTTCAAGCACTTTTAAATTTTTTTTTAAAATACTGTCCATAATTTAATATTTACATTAATAAACATCTTTTATGCCGCCATAAAATAAATAAATCATTACAGAGTACAAAATTACCGTTTTGTTTGCGTTTGATAACATGTGATGGATCAAAATTGTGAAAGGATAGGTTCATTTTTGATCCAAACATACTCAAGTCGATATGAGTACATCCATCGATTTACTCATTTTTGAGTACTTCATTTTTTTTTCAGTGTAAAAGCTGTAGATTCTGGCATTTGCTATTTTGGCAATTTGTTTTGCGAGACATTCATTTCGGAAATAAATAATATGAAAAATTCAAGTAAAAACATATTGTCAAAATGTGTATTCTCTTAAAATTAACTAAGTAAGAACTGATGTAGATTATTTGATGAGATGAGACAACGGAAATAATATTTTAAAAATAATTTTCAAAAGTAGTATAACATCAAATATTACCTGTATTTGTTTTATGCTAAAAAGAAAATTTTAAGTGATTTTGATTCATTATTATTTGATCGATTAATTTTTTTTTTTTTTTTTTTTTTTTTTTTTTTTTTTTTTTTTTTTTTTGGCACGTCATGATCACGTAAAATATACTTTTGGAAAAATTTTAGCACGTGAATGCGAAAAGGTTCGCCATCCCTGCTATTCTATATTAATCATCTTGTAGAGAAATTCAGTGATTTATATTCATTTCAATACATTTGAAACAGCGTAATGTCATTTAAATACTCTGCAAACAATTTTCCCCCATTGATCCTAATGTAACGGAATTCCTTTCATTTTATATTCAATACCGAACATGCCTTGGTAAAAGTTGAAATATTGGTCTCATTGGTTTTTCTTCCACGGAGCCGTCATTTTGGCCAAATCAATCCCGGAATAATTTAACGACAAAGAGAAATGTTTCGATGAGTAATTGTTTTTGGACCTGTTTCACTTAAATGATATCTCAGTAAAATAAAATTCAATATTAAATGCTGTTGTTATTTTAGTCGTATAAGATTCACTGAAGTAAATTTCATAAAACGCCTTCGCCACCGCTTTGAAAAGGAATTTGATAGAGATCAGGAGACCATATGTGGAGTAATATACATATTTTATCAGTATGTATGCATAAATCTAAAACATATTTAAGGGGTCTCAGGACTCTTGGAATTGGAAAAAAGGATAAAAAAGACCATTTCCAACATTTAATATCTTAAAATGTATATGATTTTAAAACACAATTTTAATTGAGATGAAAGATATAAGTATGTTCTTTCATTTCATGTCTTTAAAAAATTGCAAGGTGCTGAATTAGTATTTACTGAGCGCTCCAAACTGTCAGCCATTTGCCGAGCAGAAAATTGGTATAGCAGCTTACGCGCAGGATTACAAAATGAGTTTTGCGACTAGAATGAAATTTTTTGTTCCTAATTATACTTCAGATGTAATAATTATCCTGAGCCTAAACAAATTTGTATTTAAAGCATTTTTATATTTTTAATACAAAGTTGCAATTATCTAATACAAAATTTTGAAAATTTCAACTAGATAATCACCTAAAGAAACTTTTTTTGAACAATAAAAAGAAAATTTTAGGTTCAGTTTATACAGACTAACATGACACCTGTGTTTTGAAAATTTTATGAAAAAATATTCAGAAGTGTTTGAAAACTTCCTGCGCGTTATGCCCAAACACGTCATATGGAGAAAAATGACTTCAAAGTTTTGGAAACGCCGCTTCAGCTATTGAGTGAGTTATAATCCTAAAAGCCATAACTTCTGTGCCAATGGGAATTTCAAGGAAACAATTATATCAAAATGTGCAGAAAAGATAGAAGTTTAATAAAAAAAGAATTAAATTTTGAAGTTTTAAGAGTCTTGAGATTCCTTAATAGTTTTAAATTGATACGATAATAATGAGGAAGACGCACAGATGACATAACTTATAACAGGTTGTTCCGATCCGCTAACTTAACGGTGACCGGAACCGATCAATGAGTGAAGTCATGAGTCATGCTTTCCGATTCCGTCTGTAATTCAATCGGTAATGGAAATTTCTTGCTGCGACCGATAAACTCTGGGAATCAGGTGGGCGGGCGATAAGAGCCGGGAAATTTGTCACTTAGCACTTCGTGGCAATCCAAGACCGCTTGATAAGACACTGGCGATAGGACAAGAGATGGAAAGAGAGGAAAAAAATTAAATAAAAGAGGAAGTTTTGGGAAGGAGATCATAACACTGATGAACGAAAAAAATTGTGTGGCCCCACAAATCACTGCAGAAAATATATTAAAATGTACCATTTAAAGAAAAGAATTAAAACAATAATAACTGGATAGTTTAGTTGCATGAATTTTTGCATTATTATCTAAGCGTAATGCCAACAGGGGGAAAAAGTGTTTAAGCCAGGACTCGGCCTAAGACAACTTTAATTGGGCTGAAACTGAGGGGGGGGGGGGGGGAGCGTGTGTCCCGGGCGCCAGAACAAAGGGACGCCAAATGAAGGATTATACCTTTGGAATGGATCATTTTCTTCTGATGGACTGATGGCTTTCATTATTATGAAATAACCATTATAAATGAAGTTTTAGATGATGATTAAAGAGCAGTCGTAAAAAGTTAGAACTCTGATTTTTTGGCCAGAATGGGGAAAAAAAGGGGCCATAATTTTTTCTTTTTTTTTCGGCTACTCTGTCATTTTCACCTAACACTTCATTTATAATGGCTGTTTCATAATAATGGAAGCCATCCCATCAGTCCATCAGAAGAAAATAACTCGGTGAAAGCGGAAACTCGGTTAGGCGGGACGCGGATAATCGGGACTCTACTGAATATTTCATTTTAAAAATGATCTTTAGCATATTTTTGTTGGTGTTCAGAGGGACCTCCCCTTTGGATCCGCCATTGTAGATTACATAGTTCGGTATTACGTATGTTACGAGTGCATATTTTAAATTTTAAAATAAGTCGGCTATTATAAAATTAGTAAAATTCTCTTTGTAAATATACTTTACGGAAGAGGGGGGGGGGAACCAAAATCCATCCATGTTTTTCCCGGGTGCAAAAAAGGCTAGTTTCGGCCATGGGCTGTGGATACATGCATTAAGATGCTACTGTTTACTCCATTACCTTAGTTAATAAACTTTTTCATTTTTAATTAGATTCAGTAGATATAATTTCTGATTTAATTTTCGATTTGCCTTAAATGGAAAATTAAAGATCAGAAGTGGATGTTATCATTTGCTTATATTTTGGTTTATCTTTTAAATAACTGAAATTTTATAAATGGAATATTTTAAAGTAAAAATATTATTACGGTTCAACCCCGAAGTAGAAAAATAATTTTCGTTAATTTCCGAAACTGAAAAGAACAAAAACAATTTAGGTTCACTTCTCCTTCTCTCTCTATTTTTTTTTTTTTTTTTTTTTTTTTAAGTTCGGTTATGGTTCCAGTCCCTGCTCGACGCAAACCGACTAAAGATGAAAATAAACACTCCACAGTTAGGGCTGGGCGATATATCGATAAAACCGATAAAATCGATATAAAATGCAAATCGTGATAACGATATTAAAAAATCCTACGAAACGGTATATCATAAATATCATAATCGTGATGTAAACCGTGATTATCATGGTTCTTCATTTCGAGTTCTCTAGATTCCCCCAGTCTAAACCGTGGTATTAAATACTGAATCCTCTGTTCCGATTATTATGATACTAACAGAATGACTTCTCACAAGTCTAAACCGTGGTATTAAAAATACCGATTCCTCGGTTTCAGTATTTGACGGTGCGACTAATGGTGCGACAGCGACCCCTTTCAGCCTAAATCGTGATATTGAATACAGACTCCTCGGGTTCGGTGTTCATGATACTAATGGTATGCGATTTCGTTTCGGTGGGTGATAAATATCATACATGCAGTTTTCGATGCGATCGCTGACAGCAAATGATATATATATATATATATTTATTTTTTACGGTATTGACGGTGTAAGCTGAATCTCTGAGCGTATGAGTTGTATGCTACAGACACCATGGCTTTCATTTCATTATGGTTTTAGATTTCAGTGATTTTGATGAATATTTGCACTTTGTTACTGAACAGTGTGTGAATCAGGGCGATAAAGAAATGAAATATAACATTTTATTTGCAACAGTGGATTTAATTAGACAAAAGAAATAATTACATAGTCGGGTGCCCAGGGCCACTTTTCTAACTTTGGCCGAGACCCCTCATGTGGCATATCGTTGGAAAGGCCTGTGAACACTTATTCATGTTATGCACCTCCGGTGACCCTCCCCACTTCCACATATGGGGGGGGGGCACTTTTCTAAATTTGTCGTCACCCCTCATGTGACATATCGTTGCAAAGTCCTTTGACAGCTTAATCATTTTATGCACTTCCGGTGCTCCGCCCACCACTTTGCCCCCCTGGGGTGCACTTTCCTATATTTTGCCGCACCCGTCATGTGACATATCGTTAGAAAGGCCTGTGACCGCTTACTCATTTTATGCACTTCCGGTGCTCCGCCCATCACTTTGCCCCCCTGGGGTGCACTTTCCTATATTTTGCCGACACCCGTCATGTGACATATCGTTAGAAAGGCCTGTGACCGCTTAATCATTTTATGCGCTTCCGGTGCTCCGCCCACCACCTTGCTCCCTGGGGTGCACTTTCCTATATTTTGCCGACACCCGTCAAGGGACATACCGTTAGAAAGGCCTGTGACCACTTAATCATTTTATGTACTTCCGGTGCTCCGCCCACCACTTTGCCCCCCTGAGTGCATTTTCCTATATTTTGCCGACACTCGTCATGTGACATACCGTTAGAAAGGCCTGTGACCACTTAATCATTTTATGCACTTCCGGTGCTCCGCCCACCACTTTGCTCTCCAGGTGGGTGCACTTTCCTAAATCGATATATCGGAATATCATGATATAAAAATGCTGATTTATCATAATATTTAATTCTAGACATCGCCCAGCCCTACTCGACAGCCGCCACTCGGCGATTAAACTTGAAAAACTAGCGATTAAAAATATGGAAAGAACCGGCCAAATGCAGTATCTTCCGATTATTATTTAGTGGATAAACATACCTATTTTGTTATTGTCAGATCTTAATTCTATAGACAAATAGTTCAAAAGAAAAAGAAAAAAAGTACTTATATAGTTAGCTACACAAGTACCTACGCTAAAGTAAATATACCTAAGCTTAGTGGGACTTATGTAGTTAGCTACATAAGCATGTTGTGTATAACTTTCCTGTTAACGTATTTTAAAATTTAAAATAGATTGGATTAGTATCTCAAGTTTATTCAAAACAATATAAATTAAAATATTTATATTTAGTGCATAAATTACTTGTTTACTGTAAACTTATTATCTATATATTTTTAATAAAATTAAATATTCAGTGACATAAATGTACTTACTGGCTATTAAAGAAATTTTTCTCACTAGTCAGTAAATGGCTACTAAAAAAATAATAAACCTACCGACTAGTGGCTATTAAGAAAAATTCGTCATTTTCATCTACTGACTGAGAGGGAAAGAAAAAGATTAGAACACTTTAGCGCAGTGGTTCTCAACCTGTGTGCTACGGCTAGAGGTCTGCATGGGCCCAGGCTTGGCCCGAGGCCCGTACCCGGTCCGGCAAAAAAATTGAACGGGCCTGCAGGGCCGGGCCGGGTCGATAAAAAAAATGAATCGGGCCTATCGGCCCGATATAAGAATTTAAGCAAAACAGATAATATACCAGCCATTTTCAATTAATAGGGCTTTCTGGAGAAGTATGAATGAGCGTCATGAGCAGATGTGAGTTTAACAACACCAATACAGAAATGTAACATGTTCATCATAGAGATCGGCATCGTACAGTTACATGATGTCTGATCCCGGGTTTAAATTTTTCAGCAGACTCTTGCCAGGACGGAACTGGTCCTAATCGTTCTCAGGCGATGTGCAGGGTAGGCATTACGTTTTGTGAAAGTATTAATACCGATAATGAACTTCTGTTCTTTGAAATATCTTTGAAATATGCCTTAAGGTGGTTCTCATATTCACTGCTCAACAATGCGAAACTTTCAGGCACATTTTCTGACTCATTTTTAACTATAAAGGCATAAAATTGACAGGCCTGACTATTGGAGGCATTTGGAATCGAAAAGCTTTTTCCATTTTTGATAAATTACTTACAGAGATAAGAGATTCTTGTCACGTGACTGTACGTTTTTCTCCTTTCCTGTGCTATCGCTTCCGGAAATTCGATTCAAAACGCTAACTTTGGCAGTATTTTCTGAAAGACATATTGTCTTTATCTAAGAAAAAAAAACGGCATTTACATAGTTCCTGAATAAGAATACCTGCCAATCTTACGCGTTTTCGAAAAGAAATGAATTCATAAATGTGTCGAAATGTACCTCTTTTGCATTTGAGAAAAACCTTAAAAATGAGAGAAATATTTTCATAAATCTATTTTTTATTACACAGCTTCAAAAGTTATCGTGTTTTTAACCCTTTATCCGAAACTACATTAATTTCTTAATGGATCCTTATTTGAATTCTGATACGTCTGTAGAGACGATGACTAAAACTCTGTAAGTATTCGTTAATGTTTACTATTTTATGTTTTCTGTTTTGCGAACACATAGTAATCTAAAATATACAGTAAAATGTTCCCGTAAATATGTATTCATTAAAAGAATCTTAATTGTATGTCGATAAAAAACGGAATTTTTGTAGAAATTAAGTAGCGCCGGGCCTGTTTTCACTGATTTTTGTACGAGCCAGAGCGAGAACTGTGAAAATGTAAACAGGCCGGGCTGGGCCAAGATAGATTTCGTTCGCGCCGGGCCCGGGTCTTATGCCTATTGAGATAAATTCTTTCGGAAAATAAATCATGCCTCCTGAAGGAAGAAAAATTACAATTTAAAATGCAGTAGAAAGGATTGTTGAAAAATGATTTGAGAGTATGCCTGTATGAAGATTTCTCTTAAATAGAAAGTATTCTAATTTTTTTTAAAGTCAAACTCAGATATCTCTTTAACTGCTGGTGTGGAAATTACTGACAAATTAAGATATTTTCCCCTCATTTACTACACCTCATTCATCACCATCCACATTTTCCTCATTTCCAGTAACCTTTCCCTATACAATTTGCTATTGGCTGTTGTCTGTAATTTCCTGCACCGCTATTTGTTGAATTTTTATTGTGAAATCACGGCAGTTAAATAACTGAGCTTCTCTTCATGAATTATATTTAGAAAATAATGTTTTCCCTTTTAACATCTTCACAAAAAAGGAGAAAGATAAAATTGGCATGCTCCTACCTTTATTTTCAGCGTTGATCGAATCCGCGTAAGGTAATCCAACCTGCTATAAAAATCCAAAGTGAATCAGCACGAAAATATCCCACTCAGTAACAAAAGAGGGCACAGGATCACAGGACTACACTATTTAATTAAATGAAGATAGATAAAGTTAAAATTAAATTTACATTCAAAGTTATATATTTAATTAACACATTATTTCTTTAAGGTTTTTCAGAGCGCAGACACACTGCGTGTTTTGCTTAGGGCATATATTTAGAGACTGACTAAAAAAAGAAAGAAAAGTTTTCAGTTCATTAGTCTTTCTTATTGCATCTCGTTGTGCAACACTTTTATGTATACCAGATGTTGGAAATTCCTTTTTTTTTCTCTCTGCACGTGAAAAGAGGGAAAAATGGGTTGTTGCTTTCCACTCAGATAAAAACGATTTCATCTTTCAAATGCAATCTTGAAACACAGCTGTAATTATTTCACCATGTCTTGCAATTTCGGTAAATCATTATTCACTTTCTAACACCCCTGCTTGATTTCTGAAGTTGCAATAGTTCTTAAGTTCAAGTTGTCTCTGTGTTTGATAAAGTCAGGTTTGGGAAGGGGCTTCGTAAAGATGTCTGCAGTCATTTCCTTACTGGGACAATATTCTAATTCTATGATTCCCTTCTCTCGTAAATCTTTAATTGAATTAAATTTGATATCCACGTACTTTGTTTTTGAATGATGTTTATAATTTTGAGTCATCTTGATGCATGACACATTATCCTCATACAGAATAATTGGTAGGTTTTGGTTTAAATATAGATCCTTTAATAGCTTTATCAACCATATGGTTTCTTGTGCTGATGTGGCTGCGGAAATATACTCAGCCTCAGCAGATGATAATGCAACTGAGTTTTGCTTTTTTGTTGACCAGGAAATCGCTGCATTTCCTAATTTACTTAAATTTCCTGTGGTTGATTTTCGATCACTTTTATCTCCTGCCCAATCTGAATCTGCAAATGTCGTCAGAATCGGATCATATTCGTTGCTTATAACTAATTTTAATTCTTGTGTTGTTTTTAAATATCTTATAACCCTCTTGACTGCCCTCCAGTCTTTTTCTCTTGGTTTCTCATTTCTGCGACTAAGGATGTTAATAGCCGCTGAAATATCTGGACGAGTTATCGTAGCTATGTATAGCAATGCCCCTATGGCTTGTCTATACTTATGATTATTAGGTAGTAAATTTTCATCGTCATCTAAGTTTAAGTAACCTGCCTCCATCGGAGTATCACAAGGTTTAGAGTCCTTTAAATTAAATTTTTCAATCAGTTCTTTTATTTTATTTTCCTGATCGAGTGCATAAGTTCCTTCTTTAATTCTTTTTATGTTTATCCCTAAGTAGTAATTTACCATACCTAAATTTTTCACTTCGTATTCTTTACTAAGTTGTTTCATTATTTCATTTATTTCCTTAGTATCTCCTGAAATTAACAGATCGTCGACATAAATGATGATATAAGTTTTATTTCCGTTAGTTTCTCGTGTGAAGAGACATGGATCAGCGGTGCTTTGCACAAAACCTAGTTTGTTTAAACTTTCAGCTAATTTAATATTCCATGCTCTTGCTGCTTGTTTTAGGCCATATATAGCCTTTCTTAGCTTACATACTTTATTTTCTTCACCCGGTTTAATATGTCCTTCTGGTTGCGACATATAAACAACTTCTTCTAAATTTCCATGGAGAAACGCGGTTTTAATATCTAAATGGTTTACATTTAAGTTTTTGTGAGCTGCACACGCTAGAAATGCTCTTAGCGTTGTATAGGCTACTACTGGTGCAAAGGTTTCATAATAGTCACTACCAAATTTTTGAGAATAGCCTTTCGCTACCAAACGCGCTTTGTATTTATTAATTTCTCCATTTGAATTATATTTAACCGTAAAAACCCACTTATTTCCAATTACTTTTACGCCTGGTGGAGGATCAACTAGATCCCAGGTGTTATTTTTTATTAATGAAGCAATTTCTTCACTAGTTGCTTCGTACCATTGGTTTTTCTCATGTGGATTGTTTAGATTTTTAATATCTTCGAAATTTTTCGGCTCTATAATTTTATTTTCTTTAGTAATGTATGCGAGTCTGTCTGGTGGAACACCTCTATTCGATCTTTGTGATCTTCTAGGTTCATTTGTTGTATTTTCCTCACTGTCTGTTTGTTTTTCTTCCTGCATACTTATTATAATTTCTGAGGAATTTTCCCCTGCTTTTTCGGGTTGTTTCTGAACTTCGCTATCATTTTTCAGATTTAAATTTGGTGTTGTGTTTGAATTAAAGTTTTCTAGAAATCTGACGGTTCTTGCTCGTATAATTTTATTATTACCAGTATAGATCCTATAACTTTTAGATCTATTGTCGTAACCGACAAAAATTCCTTCAATCGCTTTATCATCAAGTTTTCCCCTTTGGGATTTGTCGAGATAAGCGTAAGCTTTGCAGCCAAACATTCTAATGTTGCTTAAATCCGGTATTTTATTTGTCCATAATTGGTATGGAGTAGAATTGTGTGCTTTCGTGGGGAGTCGATTAGTTAAGTATACCGCTGTATTTAGAGCTTCACCCCAAAACTTCTGAGGTAGTTTCGCTTCCGATAACAGGCATCGCGTCATTTCAACTAGTGTACGATTCTTCCTCTCCGAAACACCGTTTTGAGCTGGAGAATTTGGCACGGTTAGCTGATGGTGTATACCTGCTTCTTTTAAGTAATTTTCTATCTCATCACTGGTATATTCCCCGCCGTTGTCAGTTCTTAATTCCTTTATATTGCGATCGAATTTATTTTTCGTTATGGCTACGTACTCTTTTAGTTTAGTGATGACTTCACTTTTCTTTGATAAAAGAAATACCATTGTAAATCTACTGAAATCATCAGTAAATGTGAGAAAGAATTTCTTTCCTCCCATACTTTCTGTTGGCATCGGGCCACATACATCAGAATGAACCAAATCGAGAATTTTACTAGCTTTGTTTGTAGCTTGTTTAGGATACGGAGCATTTGTTAATTTACATTTTATGCAACTTTCGCATATTACTTCATGTTTACAATTTTCCATATTAAAACCTGTTGCTAAACTTTTAGTTTGCAGTTGCTTTAAAGCATTTATATCTCTGTGTCCGAATCTCCTATGCATGAGTTCAATACAGTTTTTATTCTTGCACTGATGAGCTAAATTCGCATAGTTTACTTGTTTATGTTTGTAAAGGTCTACTTCATATAAATTACCTTTAATTTTCCCTTCTATAAAGGTTATGCCGTTTTGGATTAATTTACAGGTTTCGTTTTCAAAAATGAGTTTACACCCATGCTTCACTGCTTTATTAACAGACATTAAATTTGACTGTATTTCTGGCACGTACAAAACTTCATTTAAAGTAATGTCGTTTGATTGTGTTTGTAATTTTATTGTGCCTGTCCCGTGTGAAGCAAGAATTTTTCCGTTTGCAATCGTGACTGTGTTCTTATTATTTGTATCAATGTCACTGAATAGGTTTATGTCGTTACAAAGGTGTGAAGAGCTCCCTGAATCAATTATCCAGGTAGATTTATTTTCAATGTTCGCGTAAAAGGAACAATTGTTTTGAGACACCTTTGTATCTAAAGTGGTTTTGTTTTCTTTGCTACTATTCCCCAGAGTCTGTGTGTTTGTTTGTACTTCTACTTCCGGAGTGATTTTGTTCGTTTCAGAACATAATGCAGCATTCTGTCTCCCTTTATTCATTGTTTGGTTTTTAGAATTTGAATTTTTATTCTTAAGGAACCAACAATTTAATTTTATGTGATTTCGTCTTTTACAATATGTACAAAACATATTTTGTTCTTGTTTGCGATATTGTGGTTTAGTATTATTTTTTTCTGCTTTGTACGCATTTTCGCGCGACGTATTATTCGAGCTATCTTGTCTCCTTTGATACTCATCGGTCAATTTTCCTTTTATAAATTCAGAGTTTAACTCCTCTTCATTTCTCGCTTCAAGTGCGATAATCAAAGTATCATAACTCGGTGGGAGGGAGCATAAAAGTAACGCGGATAAATGCGTGTCCTTAATTTCTTCCCCTATCGCCTTTAATCTGTCGGCTGTTTCTAGTATTTTTACGATATGACTTATCATATCTCCGTTTTCCCCGAGTTTTATACTGTATAACTTTCTGAGTAAATATAATTTGCTCGAAAGGTTTGCGCGCTCGTGTATAGTTTTTAAAACATTCCAAGTTGTCTTGGCTGTCGTTTCATTTTTCACATAAATAAGTTGTGAGTCTTCTAAAGTTAATATAATTGTAGCCCTAGCACGATTATCTCGCTTAGTCCACTCAGTAGTTAATGGTGTTGGGGGGTCATCCTGTGTATAATTAAATAAATCTTCCCTCATTAGGAGCATCTGGGTTTTAAAACTCCATTGGGCATAGTTATGCGGATTTAATTTTTCGATATTAAAGGTTTCTTTTAGGGAGGAGGCCATTGTTTTATCTTTAAAAGGTTTCTTTTATTTTAGTTTCTTAACTTTCAAGAGTTTTCGTTTATTTTCATTTATTGTCACAATAGTTTAAATAGAAGAGAGCGGTAACTTGCCGTGTTCACAGCCTTCAGTCTGTTCTCATAATCTATTGAATTTTTATTGTGAAATCACGGCAGTTAAATAACTGAGCTTCTCTTCATGAATTATATTTAGAAAATAATGTTTTCCCTTTTAACATCTTCACAAAAAAGGAGAAAGATAAAATTGGCATGCTCCTACCTTTATTTTCAGCGTTGATCGAATCCGCGTAAGGTAATCCAACCTGCTATAAAAATCCAAAGTGAATCAGCACGAAAATATCCCACTCAGTAACAAAAGAGGGCACAGGATCACAGGACTACACTATTTAATTAAATGAAGATAGATAAAGTTAAAATTAAATTTACATTCAAAGTTATATATTTAATTAACACATTATTTCTTTAAGGTTTTTCAGAGCGCAGACACACTGCGTGTTTTGCTTAGGGCATATATTTAGAGACTGACTAAAAAAAGAAAGAAAAGTTTTCAGTTCATTAGTCTTTCTTATTGCATCTCGTTGTGCAACACTTTTATGTATACCAGATGTTGGAAATTCCTTTTTTTTTCTCTCTGCACGTGAAAAGAGGGAAAAATGGGTTGTTGCTTTCCACTCAGATAAAAACGATTTCATCTTTCAAATGCAATCTTGAAACACAGCTGTAATTATTTCACCATGTCTTGCAATTTCGGTAAATCATTATTCACTTTCTAACACTATTCACCAATAAACCTCTAATCCGCTTTACCTCCGTATATATGAGAAAATTTCATAATTCTTTGCACTGATGACGGTATGCTGAATGATACCGAAACTAGTCTTTTTCACCTGCTTATAAATGTTAATACATATTAAAGAGACGTATATGAAGAAGGTTATAAGAATTTTATTTAAAATAATTTTCTTTTTCTTTATTCGGCTCAGATGGCCTATTTTGTTTCTGATAGTAAATAAATTAAAAATATGTAATTATTTCTTATGTAATGATAGATAATCATTTCCTTCTTTAAGGGCACAGTTCCCTTTCAACCGGTCAAAAATGCTAGAAAACTGATTCAATTTCCATACCTTTTCACAAACTAACTAATAAAGCAAACTCAATGAATTTTTTTGAATTGTTAAGTATAGCTTTACTTGTTACAATAAACAAAAAAGATTGATGAAAAATATATAAATTAATTAGGAAAGCTTAATTAAGTAAACTACTATTTTCTTGTTTTCGTAATTGCCATATATCGCTGCGCGCATGATTTCTCAAAAACTAGTTAAGATAATGGGTCGAAATTTTAGGAGTGCATTAATATTACATTTCTGCATAAAATTAACTAAAATCTTAGATATATCTTAAATAATAAAAATTTTATTACAAAAATATGCGAGAAAATTTACAGATTTTCTTTTTTTAATTTTTATTATTAATTATAAATATTATAAATAAAGATAATTAAAATATTTTAGTTCATTATGTTAAGCAAGGTATTATCTTTAAATTAACATTTATTTAAAGTTAATAAATTGAAATGAACACGAGATATCATGCGCGCAGTGATATATAGTAATTATGAAAACAAAAAGACAGTAGGTTACCTAATTAAGTTTTCTTAATTAATTTAAATATTTTTCATCACTCTGTTTTGCATATTATAAAAAGTAAAGATATACTTAACAGTCCAAAAAATTTTATTGAATTTGCTGTATTAGTTAGTTTATGAAAAGCTACGGAAATTGAATCAGTTTTCTAGCATTTTTGACCGGTTGAAGGGGAACTGTCCCCTTAAGTAATCTAAATTTTAGTGTGCCGTGCCGCACAAATTTAATTCTAGGTTTAAGTGCGCCGTGAAGTAAAAAAGGTTGAGAAACATTGCTTTAACGTAATGCGAAAAGTTACTTTCCTTTCCTTAGTAGCGTTATTGCTCGTAAAGTAACTTTACAGGCTTTGCATAATTTTGAAGCGAACGCTCGTTAATTCAAAATAATCGGGGATCGAGGAAGAAACTCGAACTGTCCGATTTTAAAAAGAAAATGACTTTCAAGGTATCACTGGGTAAAAATTACTTACCTAATATTAGAAATATACATTTTTTCTGTAATTTAAATCATTTTAATCGTAATAAACGGTAAAAATAAAATTATTAATCTTTCAATAAGGCAGCACATTAATCTTAATAAAAGGCTACTTTTATAAATAAGAACTAAAAGAGCTTCTTAAAACACCATTCAAAAACTTTTAAATGCGCCAGGGCTTTCGAAAGATCCGAGTCTTTCTTTAGTTCTTATTGATTCACACCAGTTTCAACTTATTTTCCTTTTTTAACTCTTATAAAATCATAAGGCGAAATGCAATTCAGGGTTCTCGCTGCCGCTCGGCCATTGCACCAAATCGCGACAAAATTCTTCATTTGGCGAGTAAACCAACAGTCAAATTCGCCAAATTTCGATGGCTCAGTTTGTGTGTGTGATGTGCCAATATAGTCGAGATTCTTAGACGCGTTACTGAACGATTTACATGTTCAATCGCGCCGTGCCATTTACGTTGCTCTACAGAGATACTGACTCAACACCAATTTAGTTTAACAACAGGCAAAGACACAGAAAGGATTATTCGATAGGTATTTCTCTATCGTCAGTTAATCACTATCTGTGCTCCAGCGTCGCGGCAGTAAAAACGCAAACAAAATTAATCGCATTAAGCGCCAAATAGAGAAAAGTTTTGCTGGAATGCGGTTTTAAAGTTAGCCATTTACCATACTATTTATTAAATGTATGCAAAGTATCGTTGGCCGGTAAAATTTCTTCTGTCGGTTAAGAGTCGAAATCTCATAGACATTTTTAGTGTATATTTTCACAGCGGTAAATCAAAGATAGCTGTATTTAATTTTTACTTAGACAGCTAAAAGAATGTCAGAAACATCTGCACATTTAGGAGACATTTAGAATGTACTTATGTTTAATCGTTTCTGTAGCGGATACTCGAATTTCTATTGTATTAGCAATTACAAAAACTTGGGTTATTTTAGAACATATTGAAAAAAAAGGGATACAATAAAGGGACCATAGATTTTTCAGTGTTTCAAGCCGAATGTATTTTGCTAACATTTCTGTTCATTTGGCTACTGTTTTTTACTTCTTATTCGCCAAATCGCTAATGTTGGTCAAAAGCCAGCGAGAACACTGAATATATTTCACCTTGATTCAATCGTGATAAATCGCTAATGTTGGTCAAAAGCCAGCGAGAACACTGAATATATTTCACCTTGATTCAATCGTGATAAATCGCTAAATATTGTTTATGTTTATAATTGTATATGAGTTACCGAAAACAATCGATTTAATTATACGCCAAAACACGTTCGCCAAAAGATGACAACTGACTGTTAAATTGCAACAATGCAGCATTTTAACACTACAAAGTTGAAGAAAAAAATGTAATGGTGAAAGAACTTACACTTTTATCAATTAACAGTTTAATATTAATTAAATTAGGATTATACATTGATAAAACAATTTATAAACCCCGAATAGGTATCGTCGATCGAGGCTACTTTGGTCCTTGGGGGTTTACTTTGGTCCAGCCCATAAAAAAAGGTTTTATTCTTTGCATTGAACAAACAAATACAAGATAATTCGGAGTTTATGCCCTTGAAAAATATTTTAGACCCTACTATAGGGTATTTGAATAGTTTGGGGGTAATTAATTTTTTTTTTTTTTTTTTTTTTTTTTTTTTTTAGCAGCAAAACAAGATGTGTTTGTAAACAACTGTTTTCGTGTGTAGATTTTAATTCCCCAAACTTTCTATAGTGAGACAATCTGGATAAGAGATATAAATAATGTAAGTGTCAAAATATTACCTTTAGTAACCTGTAACACATGTGTGATCATAGTTCTTCCTTTAACTTTTTATTCTGACAGAAAATGTTTACGTTTTCATAAAGCTAACATTAAAACTATTTTTTTCGGGGCTACTTTGTGCCAGACCTTTTTTGTTCCGGAAATAGCCCCAGTTACTCAGAAATGCCTTTTATACAATCAAATCTCTTAAAAAATGTATTAAGTAACATTTTTTTCAAATGTTGCTTTAGCAAAATGTTACAGTAATTATTTTTGTTCCAGTTGCTGAGGATAACATGATGAAAACTGTTGGTTTATTGTGTTTAAATGTTCAAAAAATAGATTTGTTTATCAAGTTTGCGGTGTTAATACATTAGCAGATCCTATTGCAATGAATTGCTAATTGGTTTCAATATTCCAACATGTGAATTGTACTCATTTTATATGAAAATAAGTGAATGGACCAAAGAAGACCCCGGCAGGGGCTACTTTGTTCCAAAATTTTAAAAATAGTTAAAAAAAAAAAAAAAAAGACAGAAAATTGCCTCTTTAAAACCATACAGTTTAATTCATTGTTTCCTGTTAATTGATTACAATTCAATTTCACCGTTGCAAAAACATATATAATATTTTTAAATAATGGAAATGTGAGTGGAACTAGGAAAAAGTGGCCCGAAGTTCGACGGTACTTTACATGATTTTTTTTTCTTTCCTGTTGCCATACCTTTGAAAAGAACAGAACGTATGTATATTTTTAATAAATTCACTAGCTGGCATTTTCTACCACGCAAAAGAAGCGGGTTACTGTTGCATAATCCAATTCGATTATATCAGAGCGTATTTTTCTAAAAAAAAAAATCTTTACTTATATATCTTTTTCCTTTTCTTAATTTTTTGTAGATGGTTCAAATGTGAACAACTGTTTTTTTTCTTTTTCTTTCTTCTTTCTTTTTTTTTCTTTTTAGGTCGGGTTTGGGTCAAGTGTTAATTATTGCTTGTCGGATTATGACTTAATCGATTGTTCAAAATAAAGTCCAAAGTTCCTTTCAGATGAAAATAAATATATATTAGATTAAAAATGAGTAAATATTATTCAATTTACAACTATGACAATATAACATTCAATTTTTCCATAAAAAATAACATGTATATTTGGGATATGTAAATAGAGATGAATAGGAACATGTTTTCCATAATATTCCATGCATTCCGAAAAAGCATTTAAAGAATTTTCTTTTTTTTTTAAATTTTTAAATGATCGCTTATAAATAAGATTTTCTACTCCGTTGAGGAATAAACGGAATTTAAATATAAATTTGTTTTTCATAAATAAATAAACAACACATTGTAAATAATATTTTCAAACTGAGATGAAACTACTTTTTTTTTAATGGACACCTTCCATATCAGATAATACGAAATACAGTTAGTTTATTTATTTAATCACTTGTGCATAATTGACATGCATTGCATAAATCGTATGTCAAAATAAACCATTCGCAATAGAAATTCTGATATTATTAAATTTGTAAAATTATATTCTTTCCTCTATCTCTATTTCGTTATTTTTTAATTCACAACAGCGCAGTTTTAATAATAGTAATAACTTAAAAAAAAGATAATTATGTAATAAATCATCTTTTTAGAATTTTTTACTCCATATAATTTCATAACATGTATAGTAATTAAAAGTAATTTTAGGCTAATTGAGACGAACCGCTAATTTATTTAGATGTGTTATATTGATATTATGTCCTAAAAATATCAAACTTTATGTATATAACAACATGCTTTAGTTTTAATTCCTTACTTCAACAAAAGATAGCAGCACATGACACAGGAAAATTCCCGTATCGCCGCATTGTATATTATTGCAGCTCCTACCTGGGTAATCATGGCGGCGTATAAACCGGTCACCCACGTAATTTTTGACATGGATGGACTAATATTTGGTGAGCATTAAAAAATTTTTTTGTTTTAAAATACTCAAAGAAAAGTTATCTAAAGCCTGTAATATCCTTTTATTTTTAATTCATAATAATTCTTAATGTTCATATATTTCAATTTTTGTGTTTTATTAAAAATAGTATGCATTAATCAGAATAATCTTACTTATTTCTATATTACATTCATCAAAGAACTTTTAAGAAATTTTATTTATTAATTTAAATATTTTATTTTTTCATTTTTCTATAAAATACGGAGTGTGTCTTGAAACTTATTTTCAAAATATAATTGTATTTCCTATTGCACACACTAGATGGCGCTTTCAAAAGACACGTTTAGCAACTTGACCTTTATTATAAGCAAAATGATTGTTCAAATTGAAGTGTTCTAGCAACAAATTAAATGTTGTAAAATAATGGGCCTATTGTGTAGCCTAGTAATTTCTGCGTACTGCAATTTGCATGTTTCAGCCCTGATATTTCAAAATATTTCATTTCATTTTAGGATAAAATGTGTAATGCAGAAATTGTATACATTCATATTTATAAATTTGTTAAAGTATATAACAGATGATTTGCAATAAATATTTAATGTTTCTCGATTAAGTGAATTTGTTGATAATGTATGAATGAATAATATATAATGCTATGAATAATTAGCTAACTTTTTAGACGATAAAAGAGAGTTGAAATATAAGGTTTTCATTTTTTAATTCCAATTTTGAAGAAGAGTGTATAATAATGTTGTGGTCTGAAAAAAGCCGAATCTAATATTGGAAAGCGGGGGAAGTAATCTATAAATAAATATAAATTGTCATTATTTTAAAATACTACATACATATTCTAAATCTGATAGAGAATCCAACCTCTTTTTTATTTTATTTATTAAAAAATAAAAATAAAAATATTTGTGCATGGGGAAGCAACACTTGTGAAATCGTATGGACAACGACTGTTAGTATTAACAAATCTTTTTCTCGGGAACTACTGAAACGATTGGATTAATTTTTATTTTTTGCTATTTCAGCTAGCTATATTTCGATTGTTTTATTTTTCTGATAAATCAGTTTCTTGTTAGCAGGGCTATCGCTAAGACTTTTTATTGAGTGGGAGGAGAGGACCTTAAATTTGACAAGTCAAATTTCAGTATTTGCCAATTAGTTTTATAATTTTGCCAAGTTACCACAATTAGAAAATGTAATATGTAGCTCTTATTTGTAAAAAGTTTAATTATATTCCCAATTAGACTTGTAAGATTTGACAAGTCTATCTGAAACAGAAATTGTAATAGTTTTTATTAAAATTTTAAAGAAATTTGCCAACTAAGTTTGTAAAATTGCCCAGTGTAACAGCATTCGTGAACGTTTTGAGGGGAGTCTCGCCCCCCTCCCTCTTAGTGAGGGCCCTGCTTTTTAGTAACATCAATAAAATAAAAATAAAAAACCTAGATTTTTTTTTTTTTTTGAAAAATCGTGTAACTATTTTCTTTTATTTTTTTTGCCGAACGATCAATTTATAGATTAACTACTGTAAAAATGTTTTTTTAAAAAAGAAATTGAAATCTCTCCAGTATTTCCCCTTGAAAAAAATGCTTCAATATCGATTGTTTTCCATAGGATTTCGCAAATGCTGTTTCCCCTTCCGACCAGGGCTTAATTTCTAAAGAAAAAAGTACCGGAGCCCTAATATTCTGTGGTGCTGGTACTACAACTGTACCGTCCCCCCATAACCCCCCCCCTCCCCGTCACTCCAATCTGCATATTTATATTTCGTACATTATTTGCAAAATTTAAAGCATTTTTTTTCTTTAGCAAAATAAAAATTTTAAAAATATCTATCAGCATATACTTAGCTGTCAACTATTCCACTTTTTAGTTATCACTCCTTCCGAATAGTAATCTTTGCCTAGTTTTAGTGTTAATTGCTGAATTCTGCGATTAAATATGGTAAGGATTATGATTCGGAAATAGTGTTAACGTAAAAAAGGAGTAGTTCGTCGCTATGCATTTTTTTTTTTTTTCATAAAAATGCATAGCTACGAATTGCACTGGGCTCCGGAGCCCTGTATTTATGATCTCCGGTGAATTCCGACCAATATTTAAATATTTACTAAAAACAGAGAAGTACCGGAGCTGGGCTCCGGCGCAAATTAAGCCCTGCTTCCGACACCTTATCCAGTTTCAAGAAAAATTGTGGGGCTTTAAATTAGTTTGAAGAATAAAATAAATATTTTCGAATCTTTGGGAGCCCTATAATCGTGAGGGCCAGGCAGGGTCGGTTTTACTGTTAGGCCAGTGGTTCCCAATATGGGGCGTACGTCCCACCGGGGGGCAATTTGACATTCTAGGGGGGCAATTCCAAGTTGGTTACTCACTTATTTTCTAAAAGTTTCTTTTGTCTTTATTTTTTTTTAAGTAATGTTGTAGACTAAAAATAAATGGAATACAAGCAAAATTTAAAAATCAGATTTTTTTTATGGAATTTATGTTCCTTATCAAACATTTAAAATAGATTTTTACACCAGAATAATTATACAAATAATCCTTTAAAATATTTTCACATATTTTTCTTTCTATAATTTTTCTGTAATGAATTTTACAATTTTTTGTAACATTTTCGGGGCCCCATCAGTGGCCGAGAGGTTCTGCTCTCGAAGCTGGTAGACGGGAGGTGCTGGGCTCGATCCCAATTGCGCCCGTCGGCCTAATCGTTCGGAGTTTTCGTGGTTTTCTTCGAGCCGTGGATCTTCCATGCGTTAATACGGATTAGGTTCCCTTAGAAAGACCCCCACGGAGGGCACTCCCCCCGGGCCTATATCCCTCGTGTAGATAATTGGCCGTCAAAAATCAACCCAACCCAACGTAACATTTTCGAGTTTTTTACTTCTATTCGCTCTGCTATATGTAACACGAAGAATATTGTAAAGGTTAAACTCATTAAAAGTATACATAAATTTGGCTGTCTTGAACATACTTAGCCTAACTAATATATGAAATATCTGAACGAGGTACTACCAACTTTATAAAAATTAAAAATCTTAAATAGCATTATAAAAGGAAATATGTAGATAGTAGATATCTCTGGCTCTAGCTCAGGCATCCTACACAGTAATTAACACACACATTTTCATGATGTCATATACATTTTTAATTTTAGAATCAGATAAATACATGGAAAACAGTTAGCAATATATTGGGAAAGGAAAACAGAAAATGTGCTGTGATGGAGAATAATGTCGACTTAAATTTGATAAAGATGAGAATCTTAAAATGATTCTTGTGTATTGTACTATTTATAGAAAGAAAATTTAGCATCCAAAGCTTTTTCATTAACTTTTAATAAGTTACAAAAAGGCATTATAAAATGTATGAATTTATCAATTTTAACGTTAAATGTAAGCCTCTCTTTATGATACAGGGTGTCCAGCGAATAAGACCCTGATTTCAAAATTCAATATCTCAAAAACAAAGATCAATAGAATTATGCGGTAAACGGTTTGCTTATTAGCTAAGCTGTAAAAATGTTATAGAGAAGTTTCAAAATTTAGTTGGAAAAACCGTTAACAGATGGCGCTGTAATCGCAATACTTGTAAACTGTGCTTCGAAGGTCAGAACACTAGCGTGTCATTCCTAGATGGCTCCCTACGGAAGAACGAATATTGGGAAAGTCCACTTTTTCATTGGGGCGATATGCAGAAGTGGAGACATCTGGTCACAGAATTATTGCATCAGCTTTAATTTTAGAAAATTTCTATTAATAGAATTTTCAATAAAAAGTTTAGAAATCATTATATAAGAACTTATTAAAATATTTTATTAAATTCAATTTTTAATGCCATATAATTATTTAAATCAAAATGCATACATTGAAAAATAATTTTGTACTTTTTATTTATTTTTTATATTTTTAAATCACGGCATAATATTTTGGTTTTAGATCAACACATATATTTCTTTTCTTTGTAAACAAAGTTTTAGAGACAGAAATTATGCATTAAATTATTTTTTTTTTTTAAAGGAATTGATGATAAGTCATATCATCAACGTCAAAGCAAAGGTATTTTGGATGCTGCATTCCTTTCCAACATTTCGGATCCTATCGCTAGAAGCTGCACCATATTTCTGTGCTCAATGATAAAAAAAAAATGAAAACGAGATTTTAAAATTAAAATTATTTTTTTAAAACTTAATTAAGTTTTAAAAAATAGAAACTTTGTATTTTTTCATTCAAACTATTCTCTACAATTAAAAAAAAATGATTTGTGAATCATTATTATAAATGCTCAATGATTTTTAAAAAGGGGGTTCCTTTTAGCTTAATTAAATTTTATTTTAAAACCAGAAACTTTGGATTTTTTTATCCAAACTTTTTTCACAGTTTAAATAAATATTAAAAAGTAAAGATTTCCAGTTTTTTTTCAAATCCTCTTCTACTTGGATTCGATTCCACGATCTAGCAATTAGGAGAGAAGAGACGTACCACAGAGATACTGGTATCCGAAGCAGCTTATAACAAAATTTGAAACAAATCTCAATTCTGTAACACATGGCTACGTTTCTGCACATTACCCAAATAAAATATTTTAATAAGTTCTTGTGTAATGAATTCTAAACTTTTTATTGAAAATTCTATTAATTGAAATTCTCTAGAATTGAAGCTGATGCAATAATTCTGTTACCAGATGTCTCCACTTCTGCACATCAGCCCAACGAAAAAGTGGTCTTTCCCAAGTTTCGTTCTTCCATAGGAAGCCATCTAGGAATGAAACGCTAATGCTCTGGACTTCAAAACACAATTTATAGGCATTGCGATTACAGCGCCATCTATTAGCTGTTTTTGCAACTAATTTTTCAAACTTTAGTATAACATTTTTACAGCTTAGCTAATAAACAAACCGTTTACCGCAAAATTCTATTGATCTTTGTTTTTGAGATATTTAATTTTGAAATCAGGGTCTTATTCGCTGGACACCCTGTACTTTGTGAAGATAAAAATGCAAACAGTAAAACACTTTTCTTTAACAATGCGGTAAGTTGGTAAAGTACAGCAAAACTCTTTTTGGTACAAAGGCGAAAATGTATAACCTCACTGCATTTATAAAATTGTGTTGAAAATGCATTTGTGACAAAATATTCACTTCTTTGCTAAATTAAGAAATGTCTAATGAATAGTTATTATTAAGACTGTATCACCCAATCCACTGTGTAAACAGAGTTCACTTTTTAAATAATAAAAAGCATAATTTACAGATTGGGGAGAGGGGGACATAATGATTTTACAGATGGACAATAAAAGGTCGGGAACCACTGTGTTAGGCGAACTAGGCAGACCCTATTGTTAGGCTGTATATGTTAGGCGAACTGTCTCTTGACACCAGGAAAGGGATCTGCCGTTCAAAAACTTTATAGACATATACATATTTTATGATCTTTCTTTTTTTTTTTTTTTTCTTTTTTGAAAGAGAGAGAGAGACAGAAAGGGGGAGCGAGGGTGATGTGATCCGGCAGACAATGTGTACCATCTTATGCTTTTCAAGGTGGAAATAAGTTTTCTTTTCCCTTCAATTTCTAGAAACCGATATTTTGTTCTACCATTGTCGGCCACTTAGTTGAACCTGTAACCGGGAAAATTAATTAAAAAACAGATTCTGAAAAAAAAAAAAAAAAAAAAAAAAAAAACCGCACGATTACTGTTCTTTTCTAATAGCGCGTTATTGTAATTGCTCCTCGGCTGGACCGCCAAAATTTTAATGCCTGGGGCCGCCAACATCCTAGTGCCCAACCCAAGATCTCCAAATGGTTAAAGCCGGTGACCCAAAATGACGAAGACACAAATAAAATAATTGACAATCTCGACACAGGGATCGATCCAGGCAAAATTTGGGGTCTATTCGGGGACCCTTCACAAAACTAAATTTAACAAAATGGGCCCCTTCAGAAAAATAAATTTAATAAAATAGGCCCCTTCACAAAATTCCTTTTAATAAAATACGCCCCACAACTTTAACAAAATTCTTTTTCATAAAAACTTACTACTACTTATAATTTCTACTCGTATTTCGTTAGGTTTTAAAATGTGTGATTTGTAAATAAAACCAGCTCACCAGAAATGAAAACTTTAGCAAAAGAGTTTAAAGATGTTTTTGTTAATAGTAAATGCTTAGTTAAAATTTGAGTAACTGGATTTAAACTTTCATTACAAAATGTTATTTTCCACAAAAATTTAATAAATTCACAAAAGTAACTTTAATTTTCACAAAATGGGCCCCAATTATAATAATTAAAAAAAAAAACCCTGCATTTTTACTGCATTTTAATTGCTTTGAATAGAAATATATGTATTGTTCTTCAAAAAGAATTTTAATGGTAGAATAATGGAAATTTTAAAATCTATATAATTTTTACAAAAAATTGTTGGGTCTGGCCGAATTTTACTGATTTTGGCAGACCTCTATTAAGAATGAAGTCCAGGCCCGTTTGGTAATTCGCCACTGATTGAGTTCATTAACCTGTCGCACGAAGGTACAGTCGTGGAAAAAAATGTAAACACTCCTTACTAACTCTGCAACAAATTATTGAAGAAGAAAGTTATTGGTACCAAGCGATTGGAAATAAAGTCTCCTTTCAAATGATGTATATAAAATTTGTTTATTGAGACATCTACATATCAAAGCTAACCTTTTTTTTATTATTTATTTATTTAAATAGCAATACCCAAGTTTGACACCATAAATGAATTCCACCCTTCAATTAGCCTAAATCCAAATTTTCGTGAAATTCGTATGATTAGTTTCGGAGAAATTAATTATTTTAAAATGAGCCTGTTTTAAGGGCTGTATCCGAATTGAAGTTCGGTACTCGATTGTTGAAATGCTACAGAATGATTATGTCTCTTCTATTAATGTATTATTTCTTGGCAATATGAACATTTTACTCGCTTAATATGTTTTCACTGTTGCCATCCCAAATGTTTCTATAAAATGAGTAAAATATATTTTATTCAAATTATGCTTTTATTGGAAAAACTCAGTTTTTCAGAAAATGGAAAAAACTGTTTCTGGGCTGTGTAGGTAAATTTTAGTTTATCTAGTGATGTCATTCAGAAGAACTGTGCATATAGTAATATTATAGATTGCCATTCTTTCAGATTTTTGTAATTTTCAACTAAAAATACCATTTTTTTGAGTAATGCCTCTTTTGACGCCCAACATAGACTAATGCGTATGTCATCATTTTGAGTTGTGACACTCTTGTTTGTTTTCTGGACGTGTGACACTTTTGGTGACTTGACAGAAAATTGGGCTTTGAGTTAAGACGTTTCATTAACAAGGATTTATCTATTTATTTTTTGTTATCTGTAGGTAGTACTTCATTTTGGGTGAATAAATGAAGCTGGAAACATATGATTGAATAATTTTATTTTAATTTTACTTAAATAACTTCAAGAAAATGCATTCCTTTGTTGTTTTTCAGTTATAAACACAGTAAAACAAAACAGCTGAAATGCAGAAACATTAAGATTAATGACTAACATTTAGTATAAAGTGCCTATTGACAAGGCTCTCGCTAAGGGGGGGATGGGGAGTCTGCCCCCCACAAAATGTTCGTGAATACTGTTATACTTTGCAAGTTTACAAACTTAGTTGGCAAATTTGTGTAAAACTTTAATAAAAACTATAATACACTTTCTATTTCTGATAGACTTGGCAAAAGTTACAATTAAAATTGGGAATATTATTAATTTTTTTACAAAAAAGAAGTATATTATATTTTCTAATTGTGGTAACTTGGCAAAATTATAAAAACTAGTTGGCAAATACTGAAATTTGACTTGGCAATTTAAGGTCCCCCCCCCCCCCCCCTCCGCCCGAATAAGAAGTCGTAGCGATGACCCTGCCTATTCAGCTTACATATTTGTTTTTTCTGTCCTTGAGTGTTCCATAAGTGGAAGATAAGCACCCAGCTAATTAGTAAACTGCTTTTTGATATGCATTTAAATAACATTTTAATGTATAAAAACCTTTATCATTTGTACCTGTAAAAGTAAACAACAAAACGTATTGCTATTACGTAAACTGTTACGTTTGCAAAGGAACTAGGCATATAGTAATAATATTAAATATTATCATATATATAATATTATCATTAAATAATATTTAAATGCATTAAATTTTAATGCACCTGTTAAAAAATTTGTAAAGACGAATGTCAGACGAACGACTTTTTGAACGCTTGTGGTTTCAACAAGAAAAATAAACACCTGCGCTATCCCGGTCTGACGAGCGATCTATGAACCGTTCCCGCCACACAGAGCAGACGACATTATTCGCCGCAACAGAATGATTTCCATTCGATGTTTTCAATAAGCAAAATGGATCTTCTGCAGGAAATAAAGGATTTTGTAATTTTATATTAGTTATTCAAGAAATTAGAAAAAAGAAATATACACAGACGGTACTAGGTTCATCCTATTTTAAGTAATCGGTAGAAAATTAACTTTGCTGTACACAAAATTTTACAAAAAAAAAAAAAAAAAGAAAGAAAGAAAGAAAGGAAAGAAAACAGAACGGCCACTTTACCAAACTTAACTATATTTGCTTCAAAAACAGCAAAGAAGATAGATTTCCTTTTAACGAGGTTTATCAGATTTGAACCAGTATATCAGATTTGAATCAAATCGAATATTTCTGCATGAAAAACCCATTTATCTACATTAAAGGGGAACTATCCCCCGTTACCCCCTTTATACTTAACCAATAAACCTCCCAACCTAATCAAGGTAGTTCCTTCACATAATAAACTGGTGTACTAAATTTGGAGCAAATCGAATAATTCTGCATGAAAAACATATTTATCTAATTTAAAGGGGGCGGGGAACTAGCCCTCTTTTCCCGATTTATACTTAACTAATGAACCTCCAACTCTAATCAGGGAAGCTCCTTAACATAATAAACCGGTATACCAAATTTGGAGCAAATCGAATAATTCTGCATGAAAAACCCATTTATCTAAACTAAAGGGGAGTCTAGACCCCCCACCCTCTTTTCCAACTTTATAATTAACCAATGAACCCCCAAAACTAATCAGAGGAGAGCTTTATCGGAATGAACGTAGACAAATTTTTTGAAGCAAATCGGATAAATCTGCATAAAAAAAAAAAAACATTTATCTAAATTAAGGTTGGAATTAGCCCCCCGTTGTCTCCCTTTATACTTAACCAATGAATCCCCAAAACTAATCAGGGAAGCGCCTTATCAGAATGAAACTAGAAAAAAAATTGAAGCAAATCGGATATTTCACATCAAGAGTTATCGCGTTACGTACATACGTACGTATGTATGTACGTAACAGAACCGGCGGGCACATTAGTTCTCAAGCTTTGATAGCCTGTGAGCTAAAAAAATAAAAAATAAATTACAGTATTTTTAAAACTACATGCTCGCAGTAAATAGAACGGGTACCGGATATGACCACATAGGCTCTGTTTTGCTGCCTCCTTTCTCATACTGGATTTTCAAAACCAGATATAACTTGTAATGATTTTAATTTCAAAGAATTATTATTAAGAATTTATTATTATTAAGAAATGCAACATTTGCTGTCTATTTAGGTCCTCGTCACAAAAATCCATTTAATAAAACAGGCTTCTCAAAAATCTTAATTATAAAACAGGCCCTTTCACAAAATTATATTCCATAAAAACATGCTATTAATTAATTATTTTAACATTGTTAGGTTTAAAAATCTGTAATTTGTAAAGAAAACAAGTTCCCCCGAAACGAAAACTTTAGCATTTACTTTTCGCAAAATGCCTCCTTCGCCCCCTACCCTGCAAAGAAAAAACCCTGCAATTATCCATGAATTTAATTTAGTATACATACTAGGACAAAATAGTATTATTAGTAGTAGTATTAGATAAAGATTACATTCAATTTTTCCTTATAATAATACTTTACTATTTAAATACTTTTCTTATAAAACGTTAACTTGCAACATTAGCATAATTTTAAATGATTTTTTAGGTGCGTTCGAAATTATATAAATACGTAGCACCTATAGTCGTCGTTCAGTCCGTCTGTCCGCATATAACAGAGCAAAAACAATAGCCTGAAATTTTGAATATATAATTGTTGCAAAAGTTTGTCGAGTCTTTTCAAATTTTATGAAAATCGGATGTATAGTTTAATGACAGGGATAGTCAAAAGTTTTTCGTCAGATTACGGCCAATGGGAAACAATTATTGCAAGTGTATTTTAATGATGTTACAGCCTTTCGAACAGAATGAAATTTATAAGCACTTATAAAATGCACTCAAATATACAATCAGTACAATTCGGTGCAAAAAATATTTATAAAACTATTTATATTACGAATGCACCTCATTTGCCACGTTTGACGAGCAATTTCCAACTTGTTTGTTTATATGAAACAAAATTAATTCATATAATTTATCGATAACTTCCTAATCTTCTTTAGATTTTTCTGTTTTTTTTTTTTTTTTTTTTTTTTTTTGTAAATCAAGGATGCCTTTAACCAAGTTATTATATTTTAATTTTTATCTTTATATAATGTAAGCATGAGGTGTCCAACTATATTGAACACTTTTGTATTTCAAAAATTAGTTAATCTACGTGTATTAAATCCATTTTAAATTCTAGCGAAAAAATTCGATACGCAACCAGAACCAACAACTTATGAATCACTGATAAAGAAACTTAAAGCCAGCGTCAAAACTTCGGTTCGTCTGGACAACATAGAAGAAACAAAAGACTTGAGCACGCCACCAGCTCCCAGCGAGTTGGGGGAAACGCCGAGCCTCGACGTGAAGCTTTTCGGAATTTTTACCGCAACGATTTGTGGGCGCTCGTCTGAACAGACCAGAAGATTCGTCTGCTCTCAAGAGAGAGCGTCGAAAATGCTGATTTTCAAAATCGCTCGTCTGACATCTGCCTAATAAACGTAAATCAGTCTTCTCGTCTGGTTGCAGACGAAAATATTTAGCTGCTTTATTCTAAAACATTTTTGAAGAACGAATTAAAATAAAATTTCGATATTATATTTTTATTAACGAGGTCTTGAATATCCTTTTTTGTATTGTCAGGTAAGGGAATTTTACACGAACAAGCCCGAACTAGCTCAACCGAATTCAAATCCTCTTGCGATCGTATATTCCTCATATTGCACACATTCACCTTCTTCAAAATCTCATGTGTGTAGGATGTTTTATAGAAAAATGCCCGACGTTGATCTCGTTCGACACGGAGCATCTTGATTTCTTGTCACTACACTTGCATTTTAGTTGTGTGCACGTTGAAGTTGTTACCCCATTGTTCATGCAGCAACTTCATATAATAAAAATCCTCGAATGTGACCTCATTAACATGGTAAGGGAGTCCTGTTTTTTTTCGTCTCTATCAAAGTGACGTATTGCCAGGGGCGGACTGGCCCACCCCGCTACCCCGCGATCGCGGGGTGGGCCAAACGGGTGTAGTGGGCCAAAAAATAATAAATTGTTTGAGTTTTGTTTCTTTTCAATAAAACTAAAAAAAAAACTGATTTTTTCTTTTTCTTTTTCGTGAAGCGTTTTTTTTTTCCTTTGATCAGGTAAGTCTGATTTCTCTTTTCTCTCTACCATCTGAAATCTTTGGAAGATCTTTTCTTTTTCTTTTTCGTGAAGCGTTTTTTTTCCTTTGATCAGGTTAGTCTGATTTCTCTTTTCTCTCTCCCATCTGAAATCTTTGGAAGATCCTGTTCAAATTACTCATTTTGTATAGAAACCGAGAGATAGGGGATAAAGTAAAAAGCACATATCGCTCACCCGCAAGAAAAGTGACACATCGCGCAAAAATTCATTTTGCGTTTTATTCCACAGATAGATCTCTCATAGGTGCGTCTTGATATAGAAAAAGTTTCATAAGTGTAGATATACGGAAAATCGCTTTATTGCGCTCTATGTCCATTCGTGACCACAGAAGGGGCAGTGGGTTGTGTGGGGAGGTAAAATTATTCAAACTTCCAAACTTCATTTATGTCTTTATTCTTAAGGCTTTTACACTTTTACTCCTTGCATGCAGAGCTAAGTGCTAGAATTTCTTTTTACAGTAAAATCATGTAAATTTTCTTTTGCCTCTCCTGTGAAATTTATTTTTGCCAAGATGTGTCACTTTTCTTGCGGGTGAGGAATATAGTGAGTGAAAGGTGGGGAGTTGTTCGATGGGATGGTTTGCCTGTGGACATTTGCGTAGTAACAAAAGGTAGACAAGGATTAGCTTACATATATAGGGGTGATCTACGTATTAATGATCTTGGAAAGCAAGGATTAGCTTATAGAGAAAAATGAGAGGAGGCTCCGGCAGACTTGAATAATAGTGACGTTAACCACGGCAATTTTTTAGAATTGGTAACGCTGCTGTGTAAATATATTGAAATTTTGCACGGTTATCGGGGTTTAGCAAGGCTACCAAGAGAAGCCAAGAAAGAAGATCTTCAGAGAGTATGAAGAAGACTAGAATAGAGCAGATAGAAGAACAAAATGAAAATCCTAACTGGCATGGAAGAAGTTCGTTGATTTCATTCCTGTCCAAGTCATTTATAAGTAAGTTAATTGCTCATCTCTCCATTCAGATCCAAATAAACATTGCCGATGAAGTAAAACAGTCAGTTTCAGTTAATATTGAAGTAGATTTCACACAAGATATATCGGTAACGGCGCAGTTGGCAAGTTGTATTCGCTGTATTCACGCAGCATGGTAAAGGGAAGGTTAGCTTTAAAAATTGGTTGATGTTCCCAAAACAACAGGAGAAACTCTCTATCCCCAAATAAAAGAAGAACTTAAAAAGTTTAAACACCCTTCTTCACAAATAATTGGCACTTCTTTCAATGATACAGCAAATATGAGTGGGAGATATAAAGGTTTGCTGTCACAACCTAAAAAGGACAATCCAGATATACAGCATGTGCAGAGATATGCTAAATTTCATCCTAAATGATGCAAAAGAATGTTGCTAATTGACAACGGACTTCTTGGACTCAATGCAAGCTACAACCGTGTTTAGCTCAGAGGATATAAGCGAATGAAAGTATGGACTTCAGTGAATAATCAGCCTGTAGGTGGAAATAAACTTCTTCGCCGATTACAAAAACAGAGTTCCCAGCAAAACATGACTGACAAATTCCCTGACCAAATCTTTAAAAAATTCCCTGACTTTCCCTGACCAAACGGGCATATAACGAAATTTGCTACTTATTTTTGCAATCCTTTGTCAAAATTAGCGATTTTTTTTTCGAGACTATTTCATGAATTTCGCGCCATTTTTCATTTTTTTTCCGATGAATTTCGTGTCTTTTTTCTACAAGACTTTTCCATGACTTTTTAGAAAATATTTGTAAATTCCCTGACTTTTCCTATATATTTTGAAATTTCCTTGACTTTCCTTGATTACTTTGAAATTTCCTTGACTTTCCTTGATTACTTTGAAATTCCATGACTTTCCAGATTTTTCCTGACTTTCCATGATGCTGGGAACCCTGAAAAAGAAAACGCTACTAGGTGGTGAAGTAAAGATCGACTACTTAATAGCATGTTTGAGAAGTCTTCAAAACCTTTTAAAGATCAACATAAGTTTTCAACATTGCTTAAGTGACTACAAGGTATCACCGAAATGACAATTTCCCATCACATGCCATACTAATTGATAATTGGTGCGAGTTTTAGTATATATTTATAGCAACCATTTTAAGCAACCTATCCAATATATTTACGCCCACATCGAAGTACCTGCAGATAAGCGGCCTGGCTACGTAACTGCTACTAACAAAATCCAAACTCTGAAAACCAATCTGCTACACAAAATAGATCTCCAGAACCTTCAGAAACAACTAATAGAAAAGGAGTAACCATTGGAATTGAGTTTCCCACTGGAAAAGAGAATATCTATATCGAAACGTCTATGTGGTGAATATTATCACAATGAGGCAAGAAGTATTATCAGATCACCATCAGAAATATTTAAGGTAAATGTTTATAATATCATCTTAGACACAGATATTCAGCAGTTGAGTACGCGATTTACTGGAAATGACTTGCTCATGAAAGACATTGCCTGGTTCTATCCTTGCCGCTTCAGTGAGGTTAAATTTTTAAATGAATTTGCTGAAGAAGCTCTTAGTACTCTGTTTGACTTGCCGAAAGTAAAAAAAGACTGTGTCAGGTTCAACCGAACAGGGCAGCCTACTAAAAGGTTTTAGATTACAGACCTGCCGACAGGAGAATAACTGCAATCCACAAACAAGTGGCATAAACCTGTAAATGTAAGACCCTTTAAACGTAAACTTCGTCTGAAAAGAGTTGCTGCAATTTTCCCTGCACTATGCTGTTTATAACCAGCCACTATTGCAGCAACAATCTCGATGTAGCAAATTTTCAGCAGCGTACAGAAAAGAAACGAGCAATTCAGAACTCCTTAAAGATGATGAGAATCGCTGTAAAGTTAATAAAAAATGTAAAAAATTCTTAGCTTGTGCATTAGAATTATTGTGCAAGTTGAATGCCTATGAACATATTTATCCACATTGTACATAGTCTATAAATACGTATTAATTTTATCATGCATTCAAGTGTCTTGTGAATGAGTGTTTTCAACGCTTAAAATTATGAATAACTGCTTATGTTTATCTCTAGGACAAGAACCGTTAGAAGATTTTATTCGATTCAGTGTTGAATGATCTTTTGATTATGATTGTTATAATATAATAGAGAGAGTTTCCTCAAATTCAAAAGAAACGTCCAGATATCTGACTCTGACATTCTAATTAGTTAGTAGTGACGGTATAAATAAATTGATTCAATTTTCAGGTACTTTATTGATATTTTAAATAAACATTAATCAATGTACAAAATGTATATATGTTGATAATTTCAAATAACAAAATAAAATGTACAAATGAATACAATGATATTTCAAATGACAAATTAATCAATGTATGCGTGCCAATTTTAATAGAACTAACTCTTTCTGGGCAATGTTGACACTTTCTAGTATGAAATTTACAATGTCGCGTACAGACAAGTCTAAAGTTTTATTGACGGCATAGTGGTTAGAATGTTAGCCTTCCACGCAAAGGGTCCTGGGTTCAAATTTCAGGTGAAGGATTGATGTTCCTATCTGTTGTCAATGTGCATAGGTTAGGGTAAGCCGTGATCGATTCGCATTTGGAACCCCTTTACAAGTTACCATTATTATTCTAACGATATCTTTGGCAGATGCTGACAGCGCAATTGATCCACAATTGGATTAAACAATTTTTTTTAATACAAAGAATACAAATATCTGAACAGAATTCCCGTAAGAAATTTAAAACGTTTTTATTTATTACGTGTATTCCTTTTAATTGTTTAAAGTTTACATATTCAAAAAATAAATCAAAATTAAGCAAGTTAACCTCCCCCCCCCCACCCTGAGTTAGAGCAAAGGGCCATTGTAACAATGGGATTGTCGCTAAGTGGGCCAATGCCTAAGTCTAGCGGGGTGGGCCAAACTACGCCAGTCCGCCCCTGCGTATTGCTCTGATAATGTATATTGGGGGCGAATTTAAGATGTTTTGCAATCTGCTTCTCAATGATGGCATGCACATTATCACCCTCGTTTTGCGAATGTCCGTTTATTAGAAATGTGTGTTATGCTTCGGATGCCGAACCACTGTACAGCGTATGCACAAGCAGCAAGCAAATACTTATTTTTCTGTGTCCCACAACAATTGTTGGAATAAAATATCACATCAACGGCAGAGTTTTGGGCTCTTCCCATCAAGGATTAAAGATATTGAATCACACAACTTCCGTCAAATAATTTCCGAAGTTTAATACAAAGTACCACTACTTTTACTTCCAGCTACATTCGTATTACTAAAGTCATATTTTGGAAGGACAAAGAAATGTAGTCGTTGGTTTTACCTGGTTTGAACCTTAAAAGTATGAAATAATTCATTTTTTTAATTCCTTTCTTCGATTCGAGCAAAGAGGCTCCTATGAGAACGCCTGGACTGAGCGGATTGGGAGAAAAGGCTCCCTTGCGGTCTGAGGGCTGAGACAGAAGATGAGATGAGGGAGATGAATTGGAGAGTGGAGAGAAGTTGGAGTTTTGCTCGTATAGAGAGAGGCCGGGGATAATTCCCAGCTGGTGGACTCAGGGTAGCTCGAGTGGAGCGACTGGACTTGGAGTGAAAACTTTGTGAAAAGGACTCGCAGATAGCCGAGGCTATCGGGAATCCTTCGAGAGACATCAGTCTCTGTAGAACTCTGTGATCGAGATAGACATTTCACCAGAGACATCAGTCTCATATGTCATAAGACTTTTATTCATATATAGACACTGTGTGGCACAAAGCCTTTTTTATTAGAATTTGAAAAGAACCCGAAAACCTTTATGTATATAATAACTTTTACTCAAGAATAAATTAATTTAAAGGTTAGACAAAACGTTTTCCTGTCCTTTCCGCTACCATATAAATCAGAAGGCAGCGAAAACTTTATAATATCTAATAAGAATTTAAACTTACCTGTAATTACGACCGGCACACCACGAAACAACAAGTTTCCTTCTGAATGGCGAACAGCGCACTTTTTTACACTTTCCAGGCTTAATTATCTTTTCAACTGCTTTTCTTCACGGACATGTAGCGCCATCTCTCGATCAAAATTGTTACTTTTAAAGATATTAGGGGTGTCCATATTGAGAGAACTGTCCATATTGGGTACAAGTACACTGAGAAAAATGACGCTTTCAAATCTGAGTAAATCGATGTTTTCATTTTGTTTTGAAACTTTTTGTTTCAAATATGACGACCCAATGCTTTCAATTTTGAAATACCAGCAATACTCAGTTTCAAACAAAATTACTTTTTATTCGTTAAATGGAGTACATTTCACCAAGATAGTTGAATTTATTCACTTTATTCCATTTGTTATAATTTCGAACGAAGCGCTCCTTTCAGTAATATTTTATTACATGAAACGTGGCGAACTACATTTTTATTGTGTTCGCGGAAGAACATTTAAAAACCGCCGTAATGTGATCGCAGAAGCGGAAACAGCGGAAGCGTACATTTGTTTTGTTTTCTTGTTGTTGTTCTTAAGTATCAAGTATCGAAATGGGTGATTACGTTAAAGAAAAGCTTCGGCAGTGGAATTTGGAAGAATTCATCGAAAATTTTGAAAGTAAGTTCATTAACTTTATTGCTTAGAAATTTTTTCCCATATTTTTATTGCTTTCACACTTCTGTAAGTTGTCTGCTTTCAATTTGTAAGTTGTCTTAAGATTAGGGTTAGCTATACACGATGTTTCACATTCGGCATTTTGATGATTGTAAACATTAATGTTTTTGTCTTCATATGTTCTTTCTGTTATTTTGACTACAAATTTTGATATGTAATGCTTTATTTTTCATATAAAAATGATAATAGCAATCGTTAGACAATGAAACCCACGTTATCAACTTAATGTTTACTTGCCGCTTAAATTTGCACTTCGTTTATGAAATCCAATTTTTTATTTAGATTCCCCGGTACTTTTCGGTTAGCCGGGTGTTTTATGTACATATTTATATACATACATATATATAAATATATATATATGTGTGTATATAGACAATATTTGTATACGCAAATATATGTATATTTACATATATGTATGTATATAAATATGTATATAAAACACTGGCGCCCGGCTAACCGAAAAGTACCGATCCCCCCCCCCCCTTCCCCTCCTCTTTCTTAAAGTTAGTTGCAACATTTGCTAAAAGCAGTAAATGAAACAAACAAAACTTTCACCATATGATTTGAAATTCAGTATTCTGTTTTATATTGATAGCATATTATGAAGTTTAAAATTATGTGCATTACAATTTTTATATAAATATGTTAAATAGAATGAAAATAAGAGAATTTTTTTCTCATATTTAGTTATTCTTTGAAAATAACCATACCCATAGAGTTGAATCTAGCAAATATTCTGTGTTCTTTTGTATTTATCTCAGCCAAATAATGAATTATTCTAGTTCTTAGCCAAATAATGAATTATTCTAGTTCTTAGTTTTCCTTATTAATGAATTCAAATAAATATTTATGTTACAAATAGGGATGCACCGAATATTTGGTATCTATTCGGTATTCGGCCATGTTACCGAATATTCAGTTTGGCCGATTATCAAACTATTTGGTATGCCAAATATCGAAGTATTCGGCTAAAAGAAACTTTTTAAACATTTTATTAAAAACCGTATACAACATCTAAGTTTGAGTCAACTTATAAAGATATTCAGAATAATTAGAAACAGAATCATATTTAAATAAAAGCGAATGGTTTTACATTATTTATTTACTATTTAAGTATTATTTACGAAAATTAACCAATCACAAGGATTTTCATAGGATTTAATTATGTACAAATGCAAGTTTCTGAACATTTTCCATTAAATAATTTGTTTCTTTCTAAGATTTTCAGAACAACGTTTACAATCTCTAAAAATGATTGCCCACTCCAGACACCGATGTTGGATGCATTAAAAAACTCCCTTGCTTAATCAAAGGGAGTAGAACAGTTATTCTTGCTACATTGCTACCATATAAAATATGAATAGATTGTATTATTTATTTACTTTTACTTTAGTCTCTTCCTGACAAACAAATAATATATGATCAGAGGCCCATGTTTAAAACCTGGGGGAACCTCGATTATCCGAAGTAATTGGGACCGACCCTCTTTCGTGCTTCAATTTTAAGATTAAAGAAGGAATAAGAAATATATACAATATTTCTTATTATGGTAACAAGTGATGAATAAAAATAAAGCAATAGCAAAATCGAAACAAGAATAAATTATTTTAATTTTGAAATTAAGTCCCTTTTACATCTATCACAAGTGCTTGAAAAAATGTTTTGTTTGTCGCGGTTTCGGTTTTGATTGTCTTTGCTTTGAACCTCTATCACGGAATTTTTAAATATTATTAGTTCACCAGTATCACAGTCTTTCTGCTGATCCAGCCATACCAAACCTTTTGTAAAACATTCAAAAGCTTCAGAATTGCTAATTTGATCATTTTCTTCGTTCTACTCCGCAGCTTACCGGAGCTCAGGTTAAATTCAAAGGAACTTTAAGAAAAGGGATCAAAAGTATTTATATGTACTATGAAAGTTAAAAGAAAAAAGAAACTTTCAAAATGGATTTTGAACACCAGGAATAAAATAGTAAAAAAAAAAAAAAAAAAAAAAAAAAAAAAAAAAAAAAAAAAGCCTTTAAAATGGATTTCGGATAAAAGAGGCTCTACTGTATTTTGTTTTTTCAAAACTCCTTTTTGCATGTTTTATAATCTGGATTATTGCTGACACTCTTAATCAAATCAATCATTAAACAGAAAATAATGTTTCAAAGTTCATGCAGTTTTTCAGTGAAAATCTTAATGAAGATGCTAAGAGCTGGTTTCATTTAATAAATTTATGTATTCTTCATTTTTTTTTTTTTTTTTTTTTTTGCAGAATTTGGATATTTTTGTTTGAGTAGTAATAGAAAATACATGAGCTAAAACCTTTTACAATCTCCAAATGCACAAACACATACAATACCATGACACAGAAAACTACATACGGCCGTTTCAAGGATTCTTGGATCTCCTTCTTCAGTATGAGGGTGGGGGGATAACAAAAATAGCCAGTACTCGGGTCTATCACCGAGGGATTCTTTGACCCCATTTCAATCTTTTAATTTTTTTTTTTTTTTTTCACACTGGGAAAGGGAATTCAAGAATCCTTGAAACGGCCGTATGTGGTTTTTTGTGTCATGGTATTGTACGTATTTGTGCATTTGAACATTGTAAAAGGTTTTAACTTATGCATTAAAACTCGCACAAGATGATTGATTTATGCTTATAGTAATAAAAAACTTTGAATTATATATATATATATTAATGGCCGTTTACAAAATTTTTTATTTTTTAGTTTTAAGACCCATGTTCATTACTGGAACGCTTAATTAGTCAATTTCCAGTAATGGACACCCCATGTAGACATTGCTAAAAAAATGCAATTTCAGTAATGTTCATAGTAATACATGAAATCTTTTGACTTAACTGAAAACCTAAGTAATCAAATTTTAATTTCTACAGAATGTAGTAACATGAAATTTTTTATAAATAGCTGCTTTTAATTAATTTCGCGTAATTAATAAATTTTTCAATATTTTTATTTATTTTTTTTTATAACCTCTACTTTTACATATTTTAGAATCTGACTATCAGTAATACAAATCAGGAAGCCGAGAATGTTGGATACTACTTGGTTATCTCTTTAACCAATTTCGCCAAGTTATACAGCTCTAAAATTAAAAAGTATTCATAAAAGTTTAATTATATAGCTCTAAAAAGTGAACCCATCTCTAGTGTCCATAATTTTTTTTTCTTAAGGTACCTCATACTAGGTACAAAAAAACTTTCTTGATAACATAATATTTAGTTACCGCTAAAATTGATACTTTTTTATGATAATTATTTTTTCATAAAAATGTGCACCAAAAAATAAAACCTGGATCAATGTCTGATTGTGACATGGTTCGCTTCTAAGTGCAGGAGAAATAAACAATGGATCACACGAGGTGGGAATAGAAGGTTTAAAAAATGTAAAATTGGGTGTCTTTCGTTCTCGCCCTTCCTCCCCTCACCTTGTTCAATATAACATACAATGATTTTGATGCAGATTTGCATTTATCCTAAGAATGATAAAATTCACTGCCAAAAAGTTTTAATTTTTCTTTTTCGCTGAATAAATAATACTATGTCTAAAAATCTAGTCACCTGGACGACGGGAATTTGTTGCGCCCTGGTTATAACTTTTCAAATGTTACTTTATATCAGGGAGCCGGAGCGCTCCGGAGCTGTGTTTTCCCTGGAGCTGGAGCCGGAGTCGGAGCTCTAAATTTTCCCCAGTTCCAGGGCTCCTTTAGTTTTTAATATTCTTTTAAATCTTTTTTTTTTTTTTTTTTTTTTTTCAGTCTTTGAAATTTCTAGGCTTAAAATATTTTAATTACATCATTATTCAGTATTTTAATTATATCATTTTTTAGGTTTTTATTATTATTATTAGAGAAGGAAACCTTCTCAAAACATGGTAACACTACTTTACTTCTACTTTCTACTTGAATTAAGTGACATCACTATTCGAAAACAAATATGGCCGCCTGTTGTTTACATGTGTAGTTGTACAATTTTGGCTGTTTGAAAAGTGTCGAAGAAATTTAAGATTTTTGTGTTTAAAATTCCACCAAACTTTCTATTTTAAAAGCAAAAGCTAAAAGGTGTCATACTTTCTGAACAAGCATTTGAAGTTTGATGAGAAGAAAAAAGCATTTTGTCAGATCTTTAATGAAGGTAGAAAGTATTTGTGAGCAAAAAATTAAACGTGTAAATTAAAATCTGCAACTCAAAAGCGCAAAGTCAGAGCCGAGTTGGAGCTGGAGCCACAGTATTTTCTCTAGGAGCGGAGCTGGAGCATAAAAAATTGTTCGGTCCCGGGTCACTGCTTTATATCACAATTTAATTACTAGGAACTAGATATAACCCATCAAAACTTAATGGTACCATATAAAAAAAAAAATATTATGACAGCTTTAGCTTTAAAATAATAGAAATTAACCCTTTCTGGATGACCCCCCCTTTCAGAAAAAGATAAACTTATCTGCTGGTAGATGTGTGTGTAGACTGAGGGGAGGAAGCGTTAAGGTACTTTTGTTATCAGGGATGCTACTCCAAAAATTAGCATAAAGGATTTCGACACAGCTTTGATTTTCATCTTTTAAATAGTGGGCTGAACACAGGTGCTTGGAATCTGTGTTTGAGAATTGTGGTACAGCTAAGAAGCTTGTTTAAGAAATATATTGAATTGAATGTACTATTACCGTAGAAATGATCAAGTGTAAATATGAATGAAAAAAAAATCTGAAAATGTTTTTTTATAAAATGAATATTATGCGAATGTGATCATTTTTCTAATGTATTCAATCCTGCACAAGTGCGAGTTTTCCTAAAACCATTTAGGTACAAAAACATTTTAAAACTGTTGAATAAGAAAAGTTTAATGTATAATTTTTAAATTCCAAAATTAGTTTTTGTAAATTTCTTTAAATTATCCTTAAAAACATTTTAAAGATTAATATTTTTATACAAGAACAAAAGCTCTTTTATACATTTAAGTTTTTAAGTTAAAAGGAAAACACTGAATTATTATTTTTTTATTATTGTTTGTATATTGTCTGATTTTCTTGTTCATCTTTAATTAACTGCTACTCTATTTACAATATTCTATTATCTTTAAGGCTATTAGGGACTCAACTTTGCTTCACATCACTTTTTTTTCTCAACTGTGTTCATATCGAATATATCAAATTTTATTGCTGTTTCTTATCCACACAACAAAACAATGTTGTTTTTTTTCTTTTCGGAGAGAGTAACCTCACTTACCGTTCTGTCAGACTTTCTATAGATCCCTATAAAAATCTTAGTGATAAATGCAAATAGACGTTACTAATTACCTACAATTAAAAGAAACTCCTAACTTTGTGGTTGTAAAATTTGAATATTGGAGAAAATTACAAATGTAGTTATTCCTGTTCAAAAGCCCAGATTTGCAATTTATTATTATTTTTTTTTAAATTAATCTTTATCAATTTTTAATCTTCATAAATTTAATATTGGATTGGAACAAAATATATTTAAAATTGTGATTCCCCAATGGCCTTAAGATTTAAAATATATATTTACAATTAAGGGCCATTCCAGGTCACGTGTGGTATAGGTCAAAATTGGGAAATTTCATTAGCGGCCACTTTTTTATTTCAAAATGCTAAACAGTAAAATTTCTATAATTATTAATCTAAAACCGAGTAGCCCAAATGTATGTTAATTCAAATATACTGGAACCAAAAAAAAGTAGAATCCTTGATGAAATGCAAGAAATTTTTTTTATCTCCTTGTAAAAAAGTGGCCGCTGATAGACAATTTTTCACTAGCCACTTTTTTTCATTTACTGGCCCTGTGGCCAGTGGCTAGTGCTAATTTTGACCTTTAACGTGTGGGACAGCTTTTCGACATATTACGGCTATTTTAACAATGCTGTTATATCCTCAAATTAAAACAAGTATGCTAATATAATAATTTCTAGGGTTTTTGTTATTTTCAATGTAGAGTTTATATTTTAACAACTTATAAGTTAACAGCTATAAAGTGTTTATTTAAGTGTCACATGCAGGACATTTTCTGTATTTCATGGAATGGCCCTAAATAAGTTTATAACATAAAATTTATTTTAAATTATTCAAAACATTTTTAGATGAAGGAATCGATGAAGAAAGTTTTGCGTTATTGGACGATTCAACAATTGGACTTCTTATTCCTAAAGCTGGCCCCCGCTTGAAATTTAAAAAATATTTCGAATCGTTTCTTGCTTCCGTCCATCTTGATTCTCTTGATGTTTCCACCATTTCTGATCCTAGTAGCTCACTTTCTAGTTTAGAAATGGAAACTTCTGTACCTATTGTAGCTAATAATGCATGTGCTACAGTCACTGTGCCTGATCCAGATACTGTTGCTGAATCTGTACATATATCTAGTCCACTTCTCTCACCTGGGTATTCTACATGTACTTCTGTGGATACTTTTTCAAAGGTGTTGGATATCAAAAGGATAGTTAAGAAGAAGCTACCAGACATTTATGAAAAGTTAATTGAAGGGGATCCTTCCCAAATAAACATATTAGATAAGTATAAAATCAATAGACTTTTAGTAGATTCCCATATTCAACAGTATGATTGTAGGCCAACAACTAAAGATAAAGTTGAACTCGCAAAACATATTGTGAAGACGTTTCCAGTTTTAAAAGGAACCGATGGGGAAGGTTTTGTAAGTAATTTCTCTGTTAGTTTCTTTTTGCATGAAACTGTGTTGAGCATTCATTTTATATTAACCCGAAATATTTTTCAATGAGTAGATAAGTAAAAAATGTGTAAATACTGAAACTAATTAAGTTCCTTTTCTCCATATTAATTAAATGTTAAGAGATCATTTTTGTTTTTCTTAGGAGCAGTGGTTTTGTCCAGGTGTTAAAGGTTCACCAGCAAGAGGATTTATAGCTGAACGATTCAGGAATTTCCGACTGAGAAACTTTTCATCCTCTGAGAAAGAAGAATTAGGCATTCAAAGACTAAAAAAAGAACCGTTGGGAAAAATAAAAAATATAGGAGTTGAAGATACATCGATTCAGTTTATACAAAAGCAACAATGGTTGAAAGAAAACTCACGGCCAATAGATCAAGTACTGAAGCTAATGTCAGAGACATTTAATGGGCGGCGATATCAGATTTTTAAAAACCCTGAAAGCGTGATCGAGTCATGGCCAAGACTATTAGATCAACATGTAGTAAGTAATTAATATAATTTTGCAATACTTTTAATAGTATTTTAGTAGTATAGTAATTTTAATTAGTATCATATCACACTCAGCAGAACAGTAATCATATCACATTCAGTAATATACATACATGAATTACTATTATTAACATAAACATATAAACTGATCATTGTATATACCCTGCAGTATAAGATGGCAAACATTACATGAAACTTTATTGTATAGTAGTAAATTAGTAGGGATAGGGATTAGGGATTGACCGAATACCGAATAGTTGATTCGGTATTTGGTGGTTCGACATGTAAATTGAATATCTGGCTTCGGCCGAATAATAGCAGGTAAGTATTTTCTTAGAAGTAGAATCCTCTGTTACTTAGCAGTAGAATAGGCTAAACAACGAGTTTCAATATTATGTGCATGAGGTCAGAGTTCAGCTGCACTACAAAAAAAAAAAAGTCAAAGGCCATTTTTAATTTTAGAAAACTTTTTCCTTCCTAAAATAGTCTACATAGGTGTGAAATCAAAGCAACTGTCTACAACAGAGAAAAAAAAAGTAAGGAAGGTGTGCATTATCATTTAATTTTATTTACTTCTACATTAGTTTTTTTTTTAATTTAAATTTATTTAATGTATATTTTTTTTAATATACACATCAAATAAGTATACCTGTATGCCTACCCTATAGCTTTTATAACCATTATATCAAAATCGCTCAAATTTCTTTTCTTCATCACCAAAATGTTAAAATATTAATCAAAATATAAATATTCTATCAATAGTTTGACGGAAAATAGTTAAATGTACAAACTGATATGATACCTTTTGTATTTTGAGAACATTCCTATTCAATATGTTTATAATTAGGCAATAAGTAAATCAGCTTAATGACAATTGTTTCTTTGTATTTGAATGAACTTTTGTTTTTCTGACAATCCTTATCCTCAATATTACCCTGTATAGTTTAATACTTTCATAGCTTATTTTTGAGTACTGACTAGTGATAAAATAATTAAAAATAAGTGATAGGTTAATGAGTTTGTGAGTGGGAAGAAGTCATTAAATTTTTTTGTGCAATTAGATTTAAGAATAAAAATGTAACTGAATTAAATTATTGAGAATTTAATTTTAATTAAAGCGTATTAAAAAAGCTAATATATGCAAAAATGTGTATTAAAAAGTTTCAAGTATTCGGTTGCTGAATACCGAAGCTTCGGTACACACTTCGACTGAAGCTTCGGTATTCGGCAAAATTGCTGCTTCGGTCAATCCCTAATAGGATAGGGATGAACCGAATATTCAGTATTTGGCCATCTTACCGAATATTCGGTTTGGCTGAATATCAAACTATTAGTTCTGTCTGAATATTGGCGTACCGAATACTTAAAAAAAACCTTGTACAACTTCTAATTTTAACTGTCGACTTATAACGATATTCAGAACAATTAAATAAATAGAATCATATATAAATAAAAAAAAATAATTTTACATTATTTGCTGTTTGTAAAATTTCAGTTCAGAAAATTAGTAAATAATGTTTTAAAAAAAGTTTTTCTTGACCATATTATCTCCATTAAAAGTTTGTTGAAAGATTTTAGGAACAACCTGTATGCTTACAATCTCTGAAAATGATCGCAAATTTCAGACACCTAGGATGCATTTAAAATTTGCCTTGCTGAGTTGCCATCATTTGAATAGATTGTATTATTTATTAATTTTTACTTCAGTCTCTTCTGGACAAATAAAGAGTATATATAACCCTGTGAAGTTTTTCTTCCAAATTTTTTCACAATTTCTCCTTGATTTTAAAATGTTTGTTTTAGAATTTAAGAAAATGTTAATTTGTTTTAATTCACAGATGAAATCATGAAATTTAAAATTTTATTAATTAAAAAAGTTTATAACTATCCTATTCTTAAATAACTCAAAGTAGATTTTTTTCATTATAAAGTTTACTTATAAAAAGCTCTTGTTTATCCAAATGTTATTTTCTGTATTAAGTATTATGTAAATTTTTTTAAAAAAATTAATATTTTAATGCCTTTTGAAATAAAAAATTATTTGGCCGAATATTCGGTATTTGGTTCCCCTGTAGGCCGAATATTCGACATTCGGCCAAAATCATTATTCGGTGCATGCCTATAAATTAGCAAAGAATAAAATAAAAATAAAAATAAAAACATACAATCAGGGGTGATTCTGTTCCGAATTTTTCGAAAATTTAAAACTATTAAACTATAATTTTAACATATCGGTCATCTGTCTGAAAATTCAGACATAAAAAAATCATTAATTTTGACAAATGGGCACCGAAAAAATCCATTTAATCAAAACGTCATGGGGAAATTTGTCAAAGCATCACAGTGAAAAATGCAAATTCCGTCAAAGGATCACAGGGGAAAACTTGAATTGCGTCAAAAGATCACTGGAAAAGAACTCAAATTTTGTAAAAAGGTCTCACAATCTTTTTATTATCATAGCTATTAATATAATTGTATTTAATATTATAATTGCATCTCTTATTGTATATTAAACTTTTTATAGATTGATGCTGAATTCAAATTAATTTTTGATGAAAGGAAAGGTGACAGCTTTTGTTCAGAATTTGGAATAGTTTCAAATTCCATCATCTTACAAGCTAGGCATTGCGGGAGGTCTGCAGCTGAGGAATTTGCAAATCGCCTTGAATTAGATTTGAGTACAGCTGAACCCTGCAATGAAAGTATGCAGTAAATATTTATGTGCATGTATAGTAAATTTCTAAATGTATATTCTATAGTAAATTCATTACTTTTACTAAAACAAATTTAACTGGTCTATTAAAATTTTTGACATGGCAGTGATGGAACAGCTGCGCCAAATCGATAATGCTGCGCATTTCTGCACCAAAACGATTATTTTTCAACAAGATTGCGCCCAACTGCGCAAATTCAATAATAATTCTTGAGCCAAATCGATCATTTTCCACCCGAATTTTGCCAAAAGATCGCGAAAAACATGCGAATTTGGTCAAAAGATCGCAAAAAACACGCAATGTTTCTCAAATGATCACGAAAAAAAAAGTGAATTTTAACAAAGGGTCGCTAATTTCGTCAAAAGATCGGCGCAAATTCAATAATAATTCTTGAGCCAAATCGATCATTTTCCACCCGAATTTTGCCAAAAGATCGCGAAAAACATGCGAATTTGGTCAAAAGATCGCAAAAAACACGCAATGTTTCTCAAATGATCACGAAAAAAAAGTGAATTTTAACAAAGGGTCGCTAATTTCGTCAAAAGATCGCGAAAAAACTTGATTTCGTTAAAAGATCGCAAATAACACGCAAATTTCGTCTGAAGATCACGAAAAACAGCAAATTTTGTCAAAAGATTTCGAAAAACTGCAAATTTCGTCAAAAGATTTCGAAAAACACACTAATTTCGTCAAAAGATTTCGAAAAACACACTAATTTCGTCAAAAGATTTCGAAAAACACGCTAATTTTGTCAAAAGATAGCGAAAAATACGCGAATTTTGTGAGAGAGTCGTGGAAAAAAAGCGAATTTCGTCAAAGAATCGCAGAAAAAACGTCAATTTCGTTAAAGAGTACCAAAATGACATTTTGATGCTCCAAAATGAGCGTTTTTGCTGCACCAAAATAAGGTTCATGCTGTTCCATCACTGACATGGTATTTTTAAGGTGTAATTTTCTAAATGCGTATGCTATAGCAAATTCATTACTTTTACTAAAATAAATTTAATTGTTCTATTAACATTTTTGACAGGATGTTCCTTGTGAAATTTTGCAATTTTTTTGTCCCCCAATCTTGTGAAAATAAAAATAGCATAATAAAAAAAATGATCCTTTTTTTTTTGTGTGTGTGTGTGTGGGGGGGGGGGGGGGTTCATTTTCTACCTATATTTTTCCCTTTGACAAACTCATTTTACATTTCCACTTATGAATCTTCCACAAAAAGTATGAATGTCTCTTTAAACAAACACAGTTAAAAATTAAAATACTGTGAAAGGACTGTTTTAGTAGAATAGAATAAATAAAATAAAGCAAATTTTATGACGCTGTCCTTGTGTAGAAAATACAAATCTGTGAGTGGTTCTTTTTGTAAAATATAATTCCAACAAAAAGTTTTCGGTAAAAAAAAAAAAGCGCCAAGTTCTCCTTAATGTTTCAGCCAGAAAAAGCAGTGATATCTGAAGTTCGCACAAGTTAAAAGCCAAACATCCCAAATCTTTCATTGAAAATGGCTTCCTGCGACTTGGCCGTTAATGCCTTCTACAGGATTTCAAAATTAATGATTGGAAATTACGCATTTATGAATTATTTAAATATTAAAAGTAATATTAGAATGCAAAGTGGCAAATTCACATAAAGACATTATAAGTAAAAGATTTCTGATAATTACCATTCAGTTTCAACAAACATTAGTTTTGATTACAGATCATTTAGTCCAGGGGTGTCCAACTGTGGCCCGACGGATACCACTAAAATTTTACAGTTATCTTTGCCTTATCTAATCGTCGAATTGCTGTGATTCAACTTGTCGACTATTTCTTTAAAATTTTAGTGGTATCCGGTGGGCCACAGTTGGACACCCCTGATTTAGTCCACTTGTGGTTTAATTGCCATTTTGTACGGCCTAAAGCTAAAGCTATTAACGTAAAACCCAAGAAATAAAACAAAATTTATTTACTTCAAATTTCACAATATGTTACATTATATTTTGTATATATTTTGGTGCTTTTTTTTTACCGAAAACTTTTTGTTGGGATATCACTACTTTTTGTATGTTTTTTCAAGTTTGTTATTCTAAACTGTATTAATATGAAAAAACTTAAATTTCGGTACTTTTATGTTAGCCGGGAGCAAATCTCCTCATTAGCCTTTTGTTTTTTTCGCCAATAGCAGTTTTCATTTTTCACATGTGTAAATTAGAAACAATGCTTTGGTTTTCAAATAAAATATTTTGGTTTATGTTATTATTTCTTATTTATTTATTTATTTATTTCTATGTTAAATATTTTATTAAATAAAATGAGGGAAATGCATCTATTTTAAATGAGATGACTAAAAAGTATATATCTTTAAATGAAATGAATGCAATATGAACAATGGAGTTGGGAACAATATTTGGCGATTTGCCACTTGCGCCTGGCTAACATAAAAATACCTAAATTTATCTTATTGAGCTTTACAAATTTATACTTTTTTTTTTTTTAAATGTTAAAGTACTAGCCGCCTCTAGCAAGCAGTAGGGGAGAGTGGTAATGAATGGGCCATGGGGATGAATGGGCTTTTGTTAGGAATGAAATATTATTTGTGATGAAATAGTTGAAAAGATCATCTCAAAATATCAAATAAATACCTTGCACAAATTTTAAATTTAAACTGTTTTGCAATATTATTTTTTATTCAATTTACGTAATAAGTGCAATGTGATATAATTTCTCCTATTTGAGACTTCTAACTCATGTTAACGAATTTATTATTTTACAATATCCTTTCTCTTTTAAAATTCACGTGTAAATATACTTTTTATGACGTAATTTTAAATAAGTTCCTGCTTTTTATAATTATTTAGTTCTAATTTGAAGGGTTTTTCCTTTTTATGATAGTTACGTGTAAATAATTTTTCTATTTGATGCAAACATTATTGTTTGTGTTGTTTATACAGTTGGCAACAGTTTAAATTCATACCATTTTTTAAAATATGTAAAAAATATCTCGAAGTGCTGAAAATTTGAATTTAAAATAGAAATAAAACCTCAAAAAATGAGTCAAATTAAAAAAAATACATGCAATCTGCACACCGGGAACTTCTAACGAATAAAATGATCTAAAATGATTAAATCCCCATGTATAGTTTTTGCTCCTATAAAACTTTTTTAATGGAACGATTTTGTCCAACTTTAGCATTAAATATCTCTTAAAATAATTCTTCGATTTGAAAACTGTCTGCATCAGCGTCTTTATCAAACATTTCTTTATAACACCACCGATTTTCATATTTTTTTATGCAACAGTTTTCTTAATATTAACAAAGAAAAACCTCTGGTCACAAAATATTCAAAACCGGCGGCGGTGTTGACGGTGTTAGTTTCTTTTTTTTTTAGAATACAGAGAAACTTTTAGAGTACCAGATAAAACATGTTCATCAGCACATGCAATTTTTCATTTTACATGCATAGAAACATGACCTAGACTCGTTATGTCTCATGTTGACTGCTGAGATGAAGTGTTAAAAGTAGAAATTACTTCTATCAATAATTTAAAGCACTTAAATTACAAAAAAAATAAAATATGTTAAATTTGCTCTAAAAATTCCAAATGGTTTTTTTGACAAAAAACCAACTGGTTTAAACCGTGCCAACCCCTCCTAAAAGAACCATTTTTTTACTTATTGACCCATATCTTATTCTAATGAAACAAAGTTTTACTCTGTGCTCTATGGCTAGAAAAAAATTACCAAGTGTATTTCAAGGCTGAAAATTTGAGTGAGGGTAGTCCAAGGCCCATGGCTGCAAGTCTTCCGTCAGGCGTCACCAGGACAGATTTCAGTCTTTTAAAAATTCCCTAGAACAGTATCAAGATGAATATTTTTTAAATTTCCACACATTCTTAAATTTTATATACTTTAGCCTTTTAACTTCAGCTGGGGGGGGGGGGGGGGGGAATCAAAAATATTTTCAGTCCTGGCACATTTTGTAACTTTTACCCATACCAAGACCTTTTTTGATGCACCAGAGAATTTTCATTTTTTTGTTAATTAGTCAAGATATTAATTAAAAATGATAATGAACTCTCATCAAAACCTCATCTCTTATTCTGTGTCAACCAATAATGCATGCCTAGTGTCAGATTGTGCATTAGGAGGAAATGAAGATCCAAACATACATTTTACTTTGTGTCTTTTCACAGTTTTGTGCGGATGGAGCTGATGTGGAAAAAAAAAAAAAAAACACAGTTCTTTATCAACTAGATATCAATATTTTTGTTTTCAAATTTTTGTCATGAGTTCTATAACTGTCATATTTATATTATAACTACAGAATATCTCAAACAATTCAGACAAGAACTAGTAAAATAAACCAAGTGAAAAAATGTCTTCTTAAAAGCAGTTTTATCACTAAAAATAAATATTTTTTCAAGAATTTTTTCACTTAAAAATATAAATTCAGACAAAATAGTCAAATATATGAAATCATAATTTTGAGGCTTATTTAAGGTTATTATCATATGCCTGGGCAATGGCGGTTCAGCTAGTAGGTGTTATACTTAAGCTTATGATTTCAGAGAAATCTAAAATTTGGTATTTACAAAGTTTTTTCCTCTTTCAGAAATTTGTTGTGCATTAATTTTACTCCCAATGTTACTTCCCCAAGGAGTATTTAGAAAATCTGGTTCCAAAAATTCCAAGCAGATGAAAATAAAACCCACTGGGACCCAGTCTCTTGATCATTTCATCCAATTTCTACCTGTATGTATCCTTCTATTGTATAATTTACACCTTGTTTTATCCCCATATTAACTTTTACCAAAAATTTTGATTTGTTGGATGTTATCACCAATAAACAGGCACATAGCAAGAGAGGTGGCTGAAGCACGTTTAGAAAGTTTAAAAAATCTTTCTCTAATTATAATAGAGATAATGATGATAGATCTCTATTGATAATAAAATATCCGCTGGCAACTAATTTTTAATTCTGTCTTGCACCACTTTCTCAAACCAAAATATTTTCACATATACACTACCTGACATTGAAAATGCAACACCAGGAAAGAGTAGCCAGAAAATGACGAAACTCGAGAAACAGAGAGCGACAGCAACGGAGAGTAGTTGAATTGAACAATATTTCGAAATGATAATCATAATACAAAGCAAAAATAGCATCAGCTCAGTAGGATGTAGGACCACCGTGGATAACGATACATGAAGCAACATGTCTAGGTACAGAGTCAATGAGAGTACTACAATGGTTCTGGTCGATATGGGAACATTCAGGGTGTCTTGAACACACTCCAAAATGGAGGTAGAAGTGGCTTGCGTGTTTACTACTGCTTTTCAGGGGAAGCGTCTATCCACATGTGCTGACGTGCCTCTGGCTGCACCGGCACCCTTCAAACTTTCCACACTCCCTCGTTCCAACCATCTTCGTCACAGCTGGTGCACCGTGGACGCATCCAGATGTGTCTCAGTTGCGAATTGCCATATGGACCAACCTATCCTTCTCAGTCCAATTACCATGCTCCTCGTAAAATCGTCTGTCTGCTGTAAATGCCTCCGTTGACAATGGCCTGGTATTCTCTGACAAGAACAAAATTTCTACGATGAGTTCCCTAGCAGAAGTAAAGCTACGAATATTGCCCATTTTGCAGGTTCCTTCCCTTATATCTTATTCAACATGCGTTGGAGAGCTGCACATTTCACATCGTTTGAATAACTCGATGACATACATCTATCCTGAAATTTGCATAAGTATCTGGCCTCTCCTACTTTTTGGTGTTGCATGTTCAATGTCACATAGTGTACTTTGACAATGTGTGCTAGTGAAATGTACTAAAAAGTTTTATCTTTTAAAATAGTGGTGCGAATAGAATATAAAAATAGTCACCAGTACAGTTTTCTGATCATAAGATAAAATTTCACTTAAGAATTTTTGACATGGGCATCAAGTATGCTATAAGGAGGAATACACCTTAGTTTAAGCCTTATTTTTTTATCCACACTTTAAAGTGTGCAAATTATTGCTATCATATCAGAAAAAATTCCAAGATTGAGCCCCTTCTGAAGGAAAATCCTGGTTATGGGCCTGTCAGTAACTCTTGTGATTGTTGATTTACATTAAAAATTAGTTGTATTATTATAAATACAAAAAACTCCCGACTATCCAGCCTAATGTGGCAGAAGGGTAGTCTGGATAACAAAAAAGCCGGATAGGCTGGAGTTCTATAAATATTTACTCACTTTCTGCCCCCTCTCCCCCCCATTATATTAAAAACGCATGTTACACATTTTAAGATGAATTTTATATATAGAGAGAGTACATACAGATTCAAAATAAGTAAAACGTAAGTCTAATTCGTAAAAACATTAGTAAATCCTATTTTACTGTTTATTGATAAATGATTTCACAAATGTGAAAAGTTATGCATAAGATGAAAGAGTCAAAATTTAGTTTTTGAAAAGTCCTTGCTAGATGACTGCTTCTCCCTGTTAGCCTTCTTCCGCAACCCTCTTCGTTTATCAACCATTTCGTTAATCTTCAATGAATAAGCACGAAGCACACCAAAAGACCATATGAAAGTAACCAAGATAAGCAGAAAAGAACGTCCGCACTTGTTAACATCCGTTGCATAACTGACGAAACAGGCTATAAAGCCATAATCTCCCCCCCCCGGTCCCTTCCTGTCTGTCTCTGCAATTGCATTCTACAAGCACTTCTTGCTCCTTCCAGTCGTGAATTAGCACTTTCCTACGGATGGGAACTTGCCTGTCTCGGCCGCTTGCAACATTCTTCATTTTTTTTACTAGGTCAGATAGTTGGGAGTTTACTGTATCAAGCATTATATTTTGAGTGAGGTTTATGTGATAACAACAGTAGGATAATTATCACGTTATTGTTTTCAAAACAATTCAATTAAAAATATTTTTTAATAAATTCTAAAATTACTACATAAATGTTACCCCACAAAAATGTAACACTTCTCATTATTTATTTATTTTTGAATTTAGTTTGTAAGTGCTGATAATTCTGTATTTATTATTTATATCCAAATCTTGTAAAAGATATATGCTATTGGATTATTACAGCAAGATTGCTATTGAAAATTAAGAGTGTAGTATTTATATAATTCACTTACAGGAGCTCAGAAAAAGAGTTAATTACACAACACAAAGTTCATGCAATCAGTATATATTTCTGAAGTGCCCTAAATCATGCTGCTTTTGTAAATTGTGGACAGGGTTACTACAATCAAGGAAATTATTGCACTTATTATTTTTAAAGTGTTTTTCTTTTGTTTATAGGTAGGTCAAGGCATCGAAAAGTTTATGAAAGAAGACAGACTATTGGGTGGAGAACGTAAACAACCGTTTGTATTAGCTATTGGCGAAAAGTTAAACCCTGTACAAACCTTTTTAATTTTTGAAAACCATTGTATAGAAACAAGTAGTATGTTAAAAGCAGTTGATTTATGCTTTAAGATAACTTATATTTTAAACTTGGAATTTTCTCCTTACTGCAGTAATGTATGGAATTTTCTAAATGTCTGTTTTTATAAATGTGATGCACAAAATGAAATGGCATCTTGTATCAGAGAACTGAAAGAACGGATTTTTTTAAGCGTATAAATATCATATTTTTACTTTGCATTGTACAATTATGAAACTTTTCATCTTATTTATCCTTTTTTTATTATTATTGATATTAACTGAATGTCATAATATTTTAGTCTAATGTAAATTTTATTTCATTTGAGATATAAGTAATTTCTTTGGGGCTGGTGTAGGGAAAGCCTTTCATCTCCTTACTGTAGTAATGTATGGAACTTTCTCAATGTCTGTTTTTATACTAAATGTGATGCACAAATAATAAAATGAAGAGACATCCTATATCAGTGAACTAAAAAGGACTATTAACATAATATTTTAATCTTAATGTAAATTGTCATTTGAGAAATAAATATTCTCATAGGGGTTGGGGTCACTTTCAAATTTCTGCACTTGTTTTGGACTGAATTAAAAGAACATTTAAATTCTGTTTTTTTTTTTCTTATATTTTATCAGCTATAATTTGTATTTAAAAATTTGCCGCCATGTTTTGTTCACTTTGCAAAAAAAAATTTCGAAATCCACATGATCTTTGCCGTCACATTAGAAATTATCATAAGACATGTAAACTTAAACCGTATGTGTGTTATGATGAAAGCTGTAGACAAGCATTTATGAAGTTGTTTAACTATGAGAGACATCTGAAAAGATTTCATACTAGTGACATAGAAATAGACATTTCAGAAAGTCGTAATTTTTCAAATCAGCCGATAAATAGTAAAGATAGTGATTTATCTTCTGATGATCTAACCTCAAATCGATATTCTCAAATCGATTTTTTGGGTGATTCAGAAATATGTAAACATGAACAATTTCAAAATGATATTTTGCAATATTGCTGTGAAACATGTAGCAAAAGTAGTGTACCTTTTTCTAGTATTATCTCATCTATCAGCCGTACTTCATCTTTTCTGTACAATACTGTAAATTATTTAAAATCGGAAACAGTAAAATTTTTAACTGAAAATGGAATGAAATGTGAAAAAAACACAAAATCACTTACGGCAACATTTGATTTTGCTGCTTCTTCATTGTCTACATTTGATTCAAAACATAAAATAGTCAATGCCATTAAAGCAAGTGGTCGCTATGTTGAGCCAAAGGAGATTACTTTAGGTACACGTTTTGAACAAAAGTTTATAGATGGCGTACCTCACCAAATTCTTAAAAATGACACATGCCAATACATAAGTATAGTAGATACAATGAAAAAAATTATTTCTATTGATGGCTTTTTGCATATTTTCAAAACATACAAACAAAATAAAAGTCTTAGAAATGCAACCCTTTGTAGTATCCAAGATGGATTTTATTATTATTCCAATGCAATTTTAAGCTCTGTGGATACAATAGTAATCGAGTTGTATATAGATGATGTGGAGCTTACAAATCCATTGGGGTCACATACCGGTGTACATAAATTAGGATTCGTATATTTTAAAATTAAAGATTTGCCTGTGCACCTTCAATCTTCATTAGATTCAATATTTATAACTAACATACACTATTCTCTTGATGTCGAAAAATATGGTTATCGGACAATACTAGATAGACTTGTTCATGATTTGAAAAAGCTTTCAGATGAAGGTATAGAATTTCAGGGAAATATATACAAAGTTGTAATTTGGCAAGTGGTAGGTGATAATTTAGGGTTGAATAAACTGCTGGGGTTTGTTGAGAGCTTTTCTGCTAATTTTTGTTGTAGATTTTGTCTAGCAAAAAAAGATATTTTGTATAAAATGGTAAAGGAAGATATTAGTTTACTACGTAACAAAACTGAGCATGACATGCATGTTAATAAAGTGTCTTCTGGTGACATAACAGTATCAGAATGTGGTGTTAAAACTCCTTGCTGCCTAAATGATTTAAATTATTGGCATGTGACAAATAATTTGGTTGTAGATGTAATGCACGATCTTTTTGAAGGTTGGTGTGCTAGTGAAACCTTCTTGATATTACACCAGTTTGTTTTTAAAGCCAAGATTTTCACTTATAGTCTTTTAAATGATAGGATAATAAATTTTAATTATGGTAAATATGAATCAAGTTCTAAACCAGTGTCAATAAACAGAGAAAAACTTTTAAATCTTGATGGTTCTAGTGGGCAAAGTGCATCTCAAATGTGGACCTTGATTCGAAACATACCCTTATTAATTGGTGACAAAATTTCTGAAGATAACGAATTTTGGCAGTTATTTAATCTTATGTTGAAATTAATTGATACTATTATGGCTCCAGTAATTACATTACCTGAAACTTTTGAACTGGCAGAAAATATAGCAGATCATCACAAACTTTTTTTAGAGCTTTTTCCAGATAAACATTTATCACCAAAAATGCATTTTGCAGTACATTATCCTAGGATCATAAGGCAGCTAGGGCCTCCAGTTATGTATTGGAGCATGCGTTATGAAAGCAAACATTATCCTTCAAAAAGATGTGCATCAGCTAGCAAAAATTTTATAAATGTTGCTAAAACAGTAGCCACACGCCATCAATTACAAATTGCACATACTTTACATGAGAAATATTTTAGATGTAATGCAATATCAAATATGTTAGAAACAACATATGCAAAAATGCATAGTTTAAAGGAACACAATTTTAAACTTGAAGTAAACGGTTTGAGTGACAATTCAGAAGTAATGCAGTGTAATGGTTTTCGTTATAATGGCACAACATATTCAAAAAATATGGTTGTATTTGTTTCTTGTATTGATGAGTTACCTATTTTTGGTAAAATAAAAAAAATGTTTGTCCATAGTAATAATGCATTTTTAATTTGTGATTTGTTTGAGTCTTTAGGTTTTGACAGCCATTTTCACTCATATGTAGTAAGCTCTACTGGTGCTGTTAATCTAATAAACATAAAAGATTTATTTAACTATGTTCCATTGCATATAAGAAACTCATATGATTTAAATGACAAATCAATGTATGTTACACTGCGGTATAATCCATGCTGTACAAATGAAAAGTTTGAAATAATTAAAAAAATTGCTTGTTTTGTAAATAAATTTATATTTAGTTTTGTTTTGGTTTTTTTGTTAAAATTATGGATCTCAGGAAACTGTTGTTGTAAATCTTCAGTATTTAATTGAACTAGTTTTATGGATCAGTGGTGAGTTAATATTTAGTAATTGTTTTCTTTATAGTACAGTCAGTTTTATGTTTCTAATTAGCCAAAAATTTGTTAATTTGTATGGGGTTGTATCATATGTTTTGTGGGAAGGGATTTTTTATATTGTACAATACAAAGCAGCAGTAAAACACCTATTTTAATTGTATTTTAATAGCTGATTGGCTTTCATTATTTTTCATGGTTTGAAATAATAACCATAGAATGTATTGTCCAAAGTTGTTAAATTTGGCAAAAAAAATCTAACTTAAAACTGTTGTGTAATTAAAATATAACATTTAAAAAGAAAATTTTGAAAACGCTTTTGCATTTTATGTAAATATTAGCATGGTTGCATCCAGCTGTTTTTTCTATGGGCAGCAAACTTTAATTTTGTCCATTTTATTTATCTATTTGCCATACTTCATATACTTTTCTTAATGTCTCTGCTTTCACAATCTTTTCTCAACTCTCGTGCATCAATGTGCTTTTTTAGGTAAAAGAATCGACAAAGAAAGTTTTACATTGTTGAATAGTTCAACAATAGCAATAACATTATAATAAAATTCCAGCATCTTTTCGTTCCAATGACCATCTTGGTCTATTTGAAAATTTTCTTGTTTAGACATAAATGTTGACACCATTTCAAATCCCAATAGCTTTCTTTCTCGTTTGGAAATAGAAACATGTGATGTTTTACCATAGCTAATAATGTATCTGCTATTATACCTGTCCAGATAATTCTGAGTGTCTGCTCTTTTACTGCAAATACATCTGAACCACTTCCTTCATTTAGATGTTTTGCTTATCTCTCTACGTATAACTTTATTAAAAAGATTTATATTAAGGAGATTGTTAAGTTAAGAAGTTGACACGCATTTATCTAAAACTAACTGAAGGGGATCCAGCTATATATTAGATAAATACAAAGTTTTGGCAGCTTTTTAACAGTTTCGCATTCAAAAGTATGATTGTATGCCAATGTGCCTGTATATTTGTCTGAATTTTTACCTGCATCTGTGTTTTAATAGGTTATTATTGAACAAAAGATCACTATAAAAAAGGACTAGCTGGCTTCGCTGGCTAGTGGGCCCCAGAACCTCTTGTGAAAAACTAACCTCAAACCAAAAAAAACTCAGTCTCGTCTCCCTGCTGTCGGTAGGCTCCTCATTACATGAAAAATTTTCTAAAATCTGACCTGGGGCCGAATGAATCTCTGACTCGTTTCCCTTTTGCCGATGGCACTATATTTAATCATAAATTGTTTATGATAACTAACGGTTTTAATTTCCATACGAGTTTATGCATATATAATCACATTACATTGCCTATAAGCCAGAAAAGTAGCCAAATTTGTATGTCGATGGATCTCCCTTCCAAAGTCAAGTTTAATGTTTTTTAATTAAGATTCTTTAATTTACCTTCAAAATTTTGAATGTTATCTTGCAACTTTTATCTCTTGAAACAATTTAGTAGCTTTTTGCTAGAATCTACATTAGTCAGAGATAATGGTAGCATATGAAACTAATACAAAACTACTCTGCAATAAATAGTTTAATTATTATGTTTACCATTTTTTTTTAAACTTGAATTGTTATTCAGCCGGAAACTTTCAATGAATATTCTCACTCTTCTTGAGGGCTGCTATATTCCTCACCGGTATAAATTTGTGTCTTCTTTCCCTCATTTCTTGCTTATGTGCTTCTGTCTCTCTAGTGAGCATACAATACCGCCTTCCGTTCCACTTACTGTACTTCCAAAAATACAGTAAATGAAACCAAACATTACAGATTGGATGGAAGGTGGTACTGTATGCTTACCGGACAGAGAAGCACACAAGTGAGAAAGAAGGGAAAGCAGACATACGTCACATCTGCAAGGAATATAGCAGCCCTCAAGAAGACAGGGAATAGCCGTCGAAAGCACCAGACTAAAATCAAATAATTAAAAAAAAAAAAAAAAAAAAATCAAATAATAATAGATTTGAATTTGACCTGTAATGAATAAATGTCATAACAAATAATTTGGTTTCAATACTTTCTGATGTATTTTGAGTTTTGTAGTATTTAAAACACTTGGCAATTTTGTACTAACTGTTTTTTTTTTTTAATATATATATATTAAGTTTCTATTTTTGTACTGATGCTTTGTGTTTTATCGATTGTAAAAATACTTGTTAGATTTGAAATAAACAATTTTGATATTACTTTAGTTTTATTTTTATGTTTATTAATTATAATGGGCATAATGAGTTTCTAGTAACTTTAAGGTATAGCAGAAGAACGTGAAGTAATCTTTTTGAAAAAAAGAAAGGCTCTTTTCATGAATAAAAGTTAGAGGCTCGCGTAATTTTAAGTTCACAATTGAGCAATTTTTAAGCAAATATCAAACTGCTCAATTAGAAAATTTATAAAAAATATGTATATTCAGTAGCTGAAGCTTTACTTAAAAATTATTTAACTTCCTATTGCTTTTATCTGTGACTATTTATTTAAAAAAAAAAACGAGCAATAAACAAGAATTGCCTTTGGTATATACCATAAAAATGTTTGAAATCAAACATATGACAAAGGAAAGCAATGATTTCATAGTACAGTTGACTCCCTCTAATTCGCACATAATTGCAGATGTACACAATAAAACTTTAAGTTCAGATGTAGGGTCAAAATGACAAACATTTTTAGTTTTTTATCATTCCGTATGTATTTTAATGTTATTTTCGATATGACTGAACTCATGGTTTTTCATGAAGGAAGCATAAATTTATTTCTGGAGAAAATCAAGATTTTGCTTATATCGATGGTAATCACAATCTTTTTAGCAAATATATTTATGTAATAATCAAGCTTTCCTGTTATTAAGTCTGGCTAAACCTGAAGCAAAACTTCCTTATTTCATGAATTTGATATAAATTAATAGGGTACCTTTAAGAGGAAAGTTTCATTGAATAATTCAAGGAAAATGTACCTCATCTTTATTATGGATATTTAATTGACATTTACTTGATACTTTGACCTTTACTTTTAATAATTTAATCATTTTTAAAATTATCTTGATTTAAAATTATCTAAATTCTGAAAAAGCAGAATACCTGTTTTCTAGTTTTTTTTTTCAGTTTAGTAATTGAGAAGTTTCAATTTAAAAGGATTGATGATTGTATTTGAGGAAATATGCACTTTGAATTTTTCTGACAAGTTATAATAATGGGTGCTGGTCCATTTTCAGTCAATATATGTAAAATGCAGAAGTGCATTTTCAAATTAATCTCTAGTGTGATCGCGATATTAAAGACAATTACAATATAATTTAAAATGAGTACATTTCTTCTGAAATATAAAATTTTGAACATGTTTTATGGAATCATTAGCGGATTTGGATAAATCCTACATTATATGAAAGACTGTCAAAATGAATAGACTGCAAGGACAGTGATTTCAATGGACTCTTTGCAGTTCTCAGGGACCCAACCATTTTTTAAATGTGGGTTTAATTTCAAATAAAAACTAAATATTTTTTTATATAAATATAATAAACATTTCTAAAATTAAGATTCAAAGGGGCTTCTTTGAAACTTAAATGATATGAATTTACTACTGATTTTTAATTATTTTCAAAAGCATTTTTTGTTATGCAGATCAGTCATTCAACATATGTATACAAAAGAAAAGAAAAAAAATCAACATTAGATTTTAGAAATCTGCAAAATAAATATATTTTAATAAAAATTTTCAGAGCAGATTTTTTCTTAGAGAAAGTAAATGGGATTGCTCTTATGAAAACTTTTAAAATTAACACATCCCGTCAGATGCATTTTTCTGTTCTGTTTGTGCTCCATCATCAACTTATAAGTGTTTGATTTAGTGTAGTGCATTTCTGACATCTGCACTGATGAAGTAAAACCACAAATGAAAGAAAGCATAGTACTAAAGATATCTGTTACATAATTGATAAAACTCATTACTAAATTATTCTTGCTGGACCAATAAAGCTGTATCACACATCACTTTTTTTTCAACTTTCACATATAAACTGATGGACGACCAATGTATATGCTTGGGTTTAGAGAATTGGTATAGAGAAATTGCTAATTTTCTCCACACTTTGCTATAGAAAAACTGGCGCTTTTATTAAAACAAGCATGTATTTAAAAGTTTTATGTGCAGTTGGTCAAAAAAAAAAAAAGTGATACTTTTTATTTGAATTAGTACAGAGAAATGAAACTGGTATCAATCAACTTGGATTGTCTATTTCAATATAACCTATTAAAACTTTCCTTGGGGTTTCATCTACATGATAAGGTGAACACAAATTTTTAATTTTTTCAATGTAAACCTCCAAATTTGACAATATAGTTAGAAAGAACACACTCAATTACCCGAGATACTATTTTCAAGACTTCTACAATTACTTGAAGATTTATTAGACGTAAGAATTATAAGTAACACGTATTTTATAAACACTTTTTTTAAGAGAAAAATCTTTCGCTCTGAGAACTCATTAGTCCTATGTCTACTAACTCTTAAACTAATTGTGAAAATGTCTTAAAAATTTGTAATTGGGCTAAATTGAGTTTTTTTCTTTCCAATTGTTATCAAATTTGGGGGTTTACATTTAAAAAAAATAAAGTTAGTGTTCATTTTAATATGTAGATGACCCCTTGATAAAAAATTTTAAAGTCTTAAAATTAAAGTAGACAGCAATTTCATTTCTCTTCTATAATTTGTATTAGAGCTAATAAGGTTTCTTTCTTTCTTTCTTTCTTTTTTTTTTTTTTTTTTTGACCGACTGATACATTTTTTATAAAACAGTTTCAATATATTTACAGGCTTCAAATATATTCTCGTTTTATTAAGTGAACCAGTTTTCTCTTAGGAGGCGTGGAGGATTGGTAATTTTTCTGTATCTCGCCAATGCACCTTAAACTTAAAAATATATGTAAATTTTGAGTATTTTCATGCTCAAAAATGAGCACATAGAGGTCAGTTCATACTCATTTTTGAAACATGGACATACTCAAAAATGAGCACATAGAGGTCAGTTCATACTCATTTTTGAAACATGGACATACTCAAAAATGAGCACATAGAGGTCAGTTCATACTCATTTTTGAAACATGGACATACTCAAAAATGAGCACATAGAGGTCAGTTCATACTCATTTTTGAAACATGGACATACTCAAAAATGAGCACATAGAGGTCAGTTCATACTCATTTTTGAAACATGGACATACTCAAAAATGAGCATATAGAGGTCAGTTCATACTCATTTTTGAAACATGGACATACTCAAAAGTGAGCACATAGAGGTCAGTTCATACTCATTTTTGAAACATGGACATACTCAAAAATGAGCACATAGAGGTCAGTTCATACTCATTTTTGAAACATGGACATACTCAAAAATGAGTACATAGAGGTCAGTTCATACTCATTTTTGAAACATGGGCATACTCAAAAATGAGCACATGATGTTTTATTATCGAGTGTGTGTATGTTTTCAAAAATGAGTATATACATGTTTCAAACTTGAGTAATTTTGTTTCGGAGCCATTTTGACTATGCGACATACTCAGATTTGAGTATTTTTTGCTCATTTTTGAAAATGTCGTTTTTAGAGTGTACCTTATAATTAGTTGCAGAGTTTTTTTTGCGGGGGGGGGGGGGGGGTACTTTTTTTCACGACTGTACCTTTACTCTAATTTGTTTATTATTGTTTATTTCTTTCTTATTTTTTTATTTTTTCAGACACAGAAAAGGTGTACACAAATGTCTCTCAGATTATTGCTTCTCGTTTTGGAAAGACCTTCACGTGGGAAGTCAAAGTTAAGTGCATGGGCAAAGTATCCGATGAAGCCGCCGTAACCTTCCTTGAAGAACTGCAAATACCCATGACGGTCAAAGAATACCAAGCAGAAAGTGCCGCACTATTCGAAGATCAGTTTACAAAAACAGAAGTGTTACCAGGTATGGTAAACTATTTAAAAAAAAAATATGATAGGGCCGATTCTGAACTTTGTCAACGAGATTTTTGGGTATGATTAATAAGGAACTTTTAGAAAAGTGGAACTGACATATCCTTAACATAGTGAAGCTTCAACTGTAACCGCTTTTGCAGGGGTTGATTACCACTGTGGGAAACTTCCACCAGTAAATTTAAATAGAAATTTTCTGTTTGTTTAACACGTTCACGCCGGCGCCTATATTCATATTTTTTGCTGTGAGGCGGCTCTCGAATTCATGTTTTGCTTCATCTGGCGGCGCGGTACTTTCGCTTATTCAGACACTGTATGTAATGGCACGCCCATCTCATATTTATTAAATTAAACTCGAATATAACAAACAGAGTTGATTGCGAATGTCTGAAAGTTCGTCAAGAGTAAGCAAATTACTTAGAGACATGATTTTATTGACTGCATATGCTCGACTTTAATATAAAATGTCTTAAAATCTAAAGAAATATGGACAACATGATATAAATGCATTTTCTGTTAGGTAGAAAGCCACGCCCTTAGTCAATGATATCTTTTGAATGAAAACGAGAATTCTTGTTTCCCGTCGTGAATGTATAAAGGTTTATAATATTGAATTGTTTTAACTACTGAATTTTCGAATATTCAAGTGTGGCCCATTTGTAGTGCACGTCGTCTATAGCATAGTCGAGTGTGACCCACATGTAGTGCACGCCTTCTATTTAACAGTGGAGTGTGACCCACCGGTGATGCACGCCGCCCGATGCAACAGCCAAGCGTGACCCACCGGTGATGCACGCCGGCGTGAACGTGTTAAACGCTTTATTAATGCAAAATTTCAGTCATAAATAATGGAAGAAACAGATATTTATTTTTACTGGTGGAAGTTTAATTTGGCGGTAGTCAATTCCTGCGTTTCCGCCATATTAAGACAACCTCCTGCCAGTATCAGTAAAAAATATTAAAATACCTGGATAAACTGACACCAGAAAAAACAAATAGAAACTTTTATCATATTTGTGCGAAAAGATTTCCATGAGTAAGGCGCTTAAATAAGGCAGAATTTTCTATTCACATTTTCTGTTGGGAAGTTTCCCCTGCGTTAATCAGAAACTGTTGATCCGATTTTTAAAATAACAGCCGCCATCTTGTGACAATCTCTTAAGTTACTTCACTCGCAACTGGTAGACAGTACACTATATGTCTTCGCCTCTTTATTCATAACTCCATTATAATTTCGAATACTTTTAAAGCCATTTCGATGTCAATGCCCTTTAAGCCCTGACCCGCATAATTGTGTGGGTGATATTAAAGTAAAAGAAAAAGACTATTTCCTGTTTTTGTGAGATTTAAAACCAAATCTGCACATTTATTATGAGTTAATTGGTTTCAGATGTTTTGATAAGACACAACTAGGGGGCACCAACCACAATACAGGGTTAGATTTTCTGCTTTTAAAAAGACTATATCATCTGACAGCAACAGACAAAAAGTATGTACTATCGTAATTTCTTTTAAATATGATTTTTAGTGTTTGCTTAGATTTAAATTTTCTTTTCATATACTATATTCGTGATTTTAATTGATTTTGTCGTTGATAAATTTAATTAGGCTTTATAAAAGTAAAAAAAAAAATGACCCACACAATTGTGTGGGTCCGGCATTTACTATTTCCAAAATAGTTACAATTCTAATATATAAAATTTTTATTTGTAAGTGATTTTTTTTAATTTGTTTTTATCAATTTATTTTTTATTAATTACATTTTTAAAGTGGATTAATTTTAAAGAATAGGTTTGTACTATTCATGATTTCTATTAAAAATGGATAGTATTAGATATATAATATGCACATGGAACGAACTGTATGTTTCTGCTCTGAGTTATAGATGCCATGTATGATTTATAAGTTTTATATGAGTTATATGCATACCACGAGATACATCTTTAAATTTGATTAAATTCATTCCATTTTGTTGGCACAGCAAGTAAACCACCAGGAATGAATAATAAATTATGGAAAGTTCAGCAAATGCTTGACAGATTCCGTAGTGTCTGCTTGAATTTACCAGGAGATCAGGGAAAATTTTCCATAGATGAGCAGACGATTCCCTTTTTTAGGACGTGTCTCGGTAAAGCAGTATGTAAAAAACAAACCACACTCTGTGGTAACAGCATCATCTGGGATAGTTTTAAAATTTGCAGTATACCAGTGGGAAAGTACAGACCTGGTCCACAAGGATCTAGGCTTAGGACTTGCTGTAGTCCTTACTCTGGTTCAGACCTAGTTTGAAGTAGGGGAGATGAGGGCACATGTGAACATCGCAGTTTTTCGATAGTTATTATAAGTTGTTTTATTTGAAAAAAATTACTAAAGATGATAGCACCTGTAGACATATGGTAAAATTTTTTTGAAGCTCTATGACATTTTGTTTGTCCTCTGTAGCCAAAACACTGTTTTTAGATCTCAAAAGTAAAATCTTTGTTCCAAGTTGATAAGCGAATAACTTTATTTATTTATTCATTTATTTGAATTTGAGTGTTTTAACGTATACTATGAACACTAATAAACATTTTTGATACAGTTCTTTTTCTTCTAAAACTGAGAAATGTTAATGATTTTTCAATTTAACAAAAGCAGCAATGTGGGGCACTTGTGAACAGACTAGTTGGGGCAGATATGAACAGTTCATAAGTGTCCCAATAATCATTCTGTGATTCTGTTTCTTTCAGTTAACTTAATGAGAAATAATGTAAGTTCCTTTATCTACAATTTTCCTGAAATAGAAGATATTTTCCTCACACAAAGTTTATTTTGTATTGAAACTTCCACAAACACATCTTTCAGCAAATACATAAAGAGCAACAAGCTCATTTACGTTCAATTGTACTTTAAATAAATTTAATGTTTTCTAAAATGCTATAAGAGTTATATATTATTTTACTAAACGGTTTACAACAATATTTTTTATGCATTGTTAATACAAAAGTATTGCCTTGAACAACTTTGCAAATTTTTCTGTTACATTTGTTCTAACCTTGCAATGATGGCTTACTTCCATCTCTAAAACAGTTATGTATATGATGCTTTGAATGGAGCTATCCATTCAAAATACCATATCCATAAATACCAGTAATATTTTAAGAAAGTAAAATTTTTAAATTGATAACTTCCGTAAAATTCCGATTGTACCCCCCCCCCCCCCCTCTTTCAAAAGCAAAAGAAGTTGGGGGGGGGGGGGTTATAGTCGAGATTTTTTTAATCATTAAAAAACCCTTCTTTATCTATAATTTACAAGTAAATAAGGCAAATACAGGAGTGAGAATCTTTCGTATTTCGGCAGATTTTCGATAAATAGTATGTAAATGACCCCTCCCTAAAATTTCCCCCAAATAAAAACCCTTAAGCAAAATTTAAAAGTTTTAATTTTTTTTTTTAATTGCTTCTTTTTTTATTGCAACAATATTTAATGAATCATCTAAGCCAGCGTTTCTTAAACTTTGGGATCTCGCGGACCCCTTCTGATGTAATATGCATTCCGGGGCCCCCAACAAAAGTTTTGTTAATGTAAGATAAAAAGAAGAAAAAAAGAAAAGAAAAATTGTAGGATAGAACTTATTTATTTTTTCATTACAGATATTCCGAGTTTAGTAGTTGAAAAAATCAGCTGCATTAAGAAAAATTGCACTTATTTTAAGACAGCTAAAATTACACTACTATTTTCCATGAGAAGTATGCTGCTGTTTTTTTCCTACGAGATGTGCAATGTCTGTGTTCAATGTTCGAAACATGTATTCGCAAGTCTGTTTTGACATTCAATCGATTTCTATATTTGTTTTTCATGTGCACAAGCCTGAAGAAAGTCTTTCCAAACAAATATGTTGTGCAGAAGGGAAATAAATGCTGGATGGTAATGCTGCTAGTTCTGTATACATATTTTTCACGCACAACCAAAAATTAGGAAGGCTATTCACTTAGAAAGCAATTTTCATGGAAACATCGCATGATAATTCCGCAAGTTGTCTCCTCTCTAATATTGTTAAGTATTGCATTTCACTCATACCTTGGAAATGAAATGAACCCCTCATCCACTCGTTTACTGACTGTGAGGGAGGAAAATAATATCGGAAAGCTTCTTTCAAGTTCTTCAGATGTACAACGAAATTTTGCACAACATCAGGAGAAATTGTATCGCCAGAGGTTTGTAAGAATCGAATATGATTCCAAATTATTATTTTTAGTCGATTTGTCCATAAATAAATTTTTTTATTGTTGCATCTACTTTGTCCTCTACTGGAAAATACTTACCAATGTTCCTCGTAAGCTTAAATTCAGCTCATTCAGAAAACTAAAAATATCTATCAAATATACCGCCTTGGACAAGCCAGGAAAAATCATTGAAACATTCTTTCAAATGGCATATGGAATCTAATAAAAATAACCTTACTTCATCACGCAGCGCAAAATAGCGATTTAAAACTTTTTCTCGGTACAGTCACCTAATTTCTGTATGCAAAAGTAACTGTTTGTGTTGACTCCAAATTTCTTCCCACAGAATTTAAAAAAGTCTAGAATTCAATGGACGAGCCTTGATATAATTTACTACTGAAACAACTTCGTTGAATGTATACTTCAAATCTTCAGGCATTTTTTTCTCGACCAGCGATTCACGGTGAATACAACAGTATGTCCAAACTGCATGTGATGTTTTATCTTTAAATGAGCTTATCAAAACTTTAATAGGTCCACTCACAACTCGAGGTCCAGCTGTACTTATTCCGACACATTTTGACAAGTTTTTTTTTTTTCTTTTATGAAACCTTCTAACGAGGTGAATAGCGCTGCACTTGTTGTGTGAGATGGAATGAATTTGCAAAACAAAAAATTTTCACATACCTTATCACCAAATTCATAACGAATAAAGCTAACAAATTCACATTATTGGAAACGTAAACGTCTAAACTCTCATCCACCTGTAAAGCGAAATAAGGACTTATTTTTACACGTTCAATTAACTCTCAATATTTTCACATATTTTAGATAATGAAAGTAAATTTAGATCCTTTGCTGCTTTTTCTCCAAACATTGTTGTGTTCATTGCTTTAGCAGCAGATAGAATTAAATTCTTTGCAATCGTATGTGGTTTTGCAGACTTTGCTGCCATCAAAGATACCTGATACGAGACAAACGGCCTTTTCATTACTGGAACCAGTTGCGGTCTTTTAAAATAATTTCTGACTTGTTTTCAGTTCTTTTAACTTACTATTAAAAAATCCAGTTGGTTTGTTTAAATACTCTTTATGTTTATTTTGTAAATTTCTATGGAGTTTTGCTGGTTTCACACATTCCTTTGGCAGTATATTGTGATATATCGTGGCAAACAGGCTGTTTTTCATTATTAATACAGGTATTTTTCAGAGTACTTGCGTTTTTTTTCTTTGCGGTAATTTCTTCTATGTTAAATTGCGAGATATTAAATCATCATCATCATCTATATCTGGATCCATCTCTTCTTTACGTTTTACTTTACCGGTCTTTAACCACTCATTCATATTATGAATAAGAAAATGTAAGTATACAACAAGAGAGTCCAAAATACGAGCAGTGCACAAAAATCGCATTGATTTTGGAATTTACTCACTACCGTTTTCACCTTGCTTTAGCGTTTCTTGATAAGCTGACATATGGATACGTGATTACTACTATGCCAATGTGAAACAGAATTCATATGTAAAGCGCACTGACGAGGAAAAAATGTTCGGAAAAGATGTTTGGCTTACGCAGAGATGAATTCAGAGAACTGAACGGAAAGAGGGTTGGGGTTCCCATCCCCAGCATTCAAATTTCTCCCTCGAAAGATTTAGATTTAGGTGTTTATTTTATGCTTATTAATAGTCCTAGATTAGAAGTTCTAGTCCACCATTTATCCACAACTACAGCTACAGAAATTCCTGTCGAAAAGGAAAAAAGTCTGAATTCAATACTGGGCTTGAGGACCCCCGTCTGTAAGTTCGCGGACCCCCAGGGGTCCACGGACCACAGTTTAAGATACGCTGATCTAAGACTCTCCCTTCCAAATCTACTTATTTTCATTTTATAATCTTTTGCTTAAACATATCACCCAGAAACTAGAGAAATATATGTATATTTTTTTCTTTATGGTGAATTTAAAAGGTAATATAACTAATGATTACGATGACAAATGAATAACAGAATAAAAAGCATGTTAAAGGATATTTTTTCCTTGTGTTCACATGTGCCCCACGTGTGTTCATAACTACCCCGCTGATGGGGCACATGTGAACAATTTTTTGAATTTATAAAACTATTAAAAAATGTAAGAAAAACTATACAAGTTATTTTTAAAAAATTACCACGTGTAAAAGAAAGTTCTGTTTACTATATTAAGTAGTTTTTGTCTATAGAAATTAATCCAGTTATGAGATAAAGCTATATTTATGCGAACTGTTCACATGTACCCCCATCTCCCCTACTTCGATCGGTATTTCAACAAAATACCGCTGCTGGGAAAACTAAAAATTGGAAGATCAGGCACAATCCGAACGGAGTGGAGGGCATACCATTTGTCAACGGCTTTTAAGAGCGGTGCGAGCATTAAGCACGTCTCAGAAAATGAAATTGTAGTAGTCTGTCCAAAAACAAAAAATGTTTCAAACATTTTCATTGTGGCTGATGAAAATGATCTCAATAAACAACTTTTTTTGCTTAAACTTTTATTTTTAGATATTTGCACACATAATCCTAAACTACACAATTGTGTAGATTAAGGCTAATGTCAAACGAACGTCTTTTTGCACGCTTTTTTCCCTACATATCATCCCCTACACAATGCCGCTAGCATTGTGTGGGTCCTCCCTTGGCATAACCTGACATCGGGTATTTAAATTTTTTTTTTCAATCAAATACGATACTATCGATAAGAGGAAACCACCCAAACTTTCAATTTCTACCAAAAAAACTCCCGGTGTTAAAGGGTTATCTATATAAAAATCAGCGTGTGGGTATATGTTCTTCCCCAATTTTTGAGTGATTTGTCAAAATTAGAAGTGATTTGGTCAAGTAGTTAGGAATTATTCAGGATTAAAGCTTGGAACTCCTAATGTTACTTTTATTTTTAATCATTGCAAAATAGATTACAATGCAGGTAGATTTTTTAAGCAAAGCTCAAAATATACATGGCGGAATGAGCTGTAATTTTTTGTTTGCATATTTCAAGCTTCTAAAAATAAATTTTTGTTTTTAAAAAAATCATAGGTTACATACAATGCGCATATTTTTCGAAAATTAATTTCGAGTAATCTATATTTTAAAGTTATAAATTGTAATTTACAATTCCACCTTCCCCATTAAAATCGATTTCTAGAAGCTTTAAATATGCGAATTCAAGATTACATCTCATTACTAATGATTTCCCGTTTGGTATCTGAAGATAATAATTACCAAAGAATCCACTATGATGCAAAATTAGTTGTTAGTATTAAAAATTTTTTAAGTTTGTATAAATAGATGACCCCTTAAAAAATATCATTAATAAGTTATTATAAAATATTTTGCATAACTTTCCTGGGTCTTCACGCAATTAATTAATATATATATATATATATATTTCTGAGTTGTTGAATGAATATTGTATTAAAATATAAGCATAATGTTGCTTCTTATTTAGACATTAACAAAAGAAAATAATTTGGGGTATTAATTTAGTGTATGGCGATGTTAAATGTTGACATTATACCTATATTAATGCTCGTACAGCGAAATTATGAAGTCCAATTTAGTGGTACACTAATATAAAAGTTTAGATTATGCAACAATTTTCTGTCGCCACTGAAAATTTAAAACCCGGGTAATCTTCCCCTAACCCATCATGTGATATGCCACTCCTCTACCCCTATTAACGTATGGGGCTGTGCATATATAACGCTATCAAGTTTTTGGTGATTTTGGTACCCCCCCCCCCCCCCCCGTAACGATATCGTTTTCAATATATAAAAATTCTTTAGATTTCTTTTGGTTGAAGTGATATATAGGAGACCGGGGCACAATGGTCCACTTTTGCAGTTAACATTTTTTTTTTCTCTTTACTGGAGAGACCAATCTACCTAAAAAATATTTTTGAATATTCTTTAAACCTTCCTACATGCCTCATAGTTTTTGCAGAACATAGTTCCTAATACATTTTTCATAAAAAAAATTTTATATGCACACGTAAAGTGGACCAGTGTGCCCCGGAAGCGGGGTACACTGGTCCACCCGCTGGAGCACAGTGGTCCACTATTAGTTATTTTCTAAAATACAATATAAATCTATTTATAATTAATCTAATTCTTTTTTTTACTTCGCCTTTACCTCCAAAATAATATAATAGTACAAATTTGCAAGTAGCATTTTGAAATAAAAAACATAAAACTAAAGAATTTAAAAAAAATTATATTATTTTGAAAATAACAATATAAGATACAAGAGTGATTGCAAATCAGTTATAATTAAGTACAAAAAAATCAGCAAACATTAAGACAAATGTGATAATGAAAAATTTATTAGAATAGTCAGGATAAAGTAGTTCATTATGAGCTAACCTTGTGCTCTGAAGCTATAAATAACCAATCCAGTGAGGTCATCTATTATTTATTAGGCTATAGTTATATTTTTCAAAGGCAGTAAATACAAAACAAAATATTTCTTAATATGTTAACTCTACAATGCATGATTTTCATCTCTCTCCTTCCCCCCCCCCCCAAAAAAAAAAAAAAACCCTGCTATATTGAACAAGAAAAATTATTTTACAAATGACACGTGAACTGTTATCCATAATTTAGGAGAAAACTAAAGTGTCATATGGCTACATTATAATCTGAACAACATATAACATGGAATTTAAAGTTGCCAAATGGCTACTCTATGCATAGTAGGGTTAAATAAATTGTCATTTTCTTTGTTTGCTTTATTTTATAGTTAAATACCTATTTTAAAACAATATTTCTTTATAGAGAATAAGCAATTATTAAATATTTTGAAAATTCTTCATTACAGGAGAGTATTCATAACGGACCACTGTACCCCATATTGAAGTTCAATGCATACTCATAAAAATATTATTTAAAGTTTTCTTTTAAGCATATAAACTTTTAAATTAAATAAAGACCAGTGTTTTACCTTTTCAAAAAAGTTGTTTTATCTTATTTATCCATAACCTGTAATTACTCAATAAAGAAAAGTATGATGATGAAAAATTTTACTTTTAGGAGCTCAAAACAACCAGTCAGGATAAAAGGGTTCATTCTGAGCTAACAATGTGTTCTGAAGGCTATAAGTAATCAATCCAGTGCTGTTATCAATTAACCTAAAAGAAAAGCTTTAAAAATTTTTAAATAAGTAATATATAAGGGGTGGTCCACTGTGTACTTAGGTCCACTGTACCCCGCTCTCCCCTAAATATGGTTACATTTATTTTTTGCATACTTTATTCATTCAGATGAAGAGAAGTCAATAAAATATCAGTTTATATATGAAATAACTTTATATTAAATACACTTAAAAGAAATAGTTACTATTTAAAAGTATTTAATAATAGCCTTTTGTTACGTAAAGCATTCAACAGTAATAATATCTTTTTGCACTTGCCCCCGCACGGGGAAGGGCAAACAGAACTTCTTATCAAGAAAATAAGCAGTCAACATTCTTTCTCCTTTATTTACTAGTAAATATAATTTCAAAAATATTTCGCATATGGTTTGTAGAACAGCGGATTATATATGCATACATGTATGACAGAAGAATAGGAATGCCTAACGTTAGGGTATTTCATATTTTGGAATTAAATAATTTTATAAGGGTTTAATGAATTTAATAATAACTTTGTATTTTCATAAAAATAGATAACATAGAAATAAAACCATAAGACGAAACGCACTATTTCACTTTCATTCAAACATAAAATATATAATGTGAACTTTAAAAAGTTCACTGTCTTACTTAAAAGGCGACTAAAGTAATGAAAAAGATGTTTTAAGTTAAAAATATACATTTTGTTTAAAACTTCTTAGTACTTTCAAGCTTTCCAAACTCATCATCAGATCAAATAAACAACCTTTAGTTATTAAAATATTATCTGATGATAAGCTTGGAAAAGCTTGAAAGTACTAAGAAGTTTTAAATAAAATGTATATTTTTAACTTCAAACATCATTTTCATTATTTTAGTCGCCTTTTAAATAAGACAGTGAACTTTTTAAAGTTCACATTATATATTTTATGTAGATAACATACTATAAAAAGGTAACATACTATTTCGATGTAAAGACCAGGTTAAAAAGAAAAAGAAAAAAATTTGGTTGGGTAAAAAATGATAACAATATCAAAAGACAAACCACCCTCCTCCTAGAGATATCTTACGATATCATGTGCCAGACTTCCCCCCCACCCCTCCCCCTAAAATGATAACGTTATATATGCGTAGCCCCTGTGGTGTCTTCAATTACGAATAATCCCATTGAGGGGTTTGTTACAAATTGTGATGCAAAAACTTTTTTTTTTTTTTTCAGGTATTGAAAAACTAGTCAATCATCTTTATGAACATAAAGTACCAATAGCTATAGCTACCAGTTCGAAGAAAGAGACATACGACTTGAAAACCAAGAACCACCAAGAGCTCATCAGCAAGTTCCACCACGTTGTATGCGGCTCCACCGACAAGGAAGTGAAGCAAGGCAAACCAGCTCCTGATATTTTCTTGGTTTGCAACAACAGATTCGATGATCCTCCTCCGCCCGAAAAGGTAGTTTTACACTTAATCAAAACTTTCAGTTTAAGAGAGAGAATTTTTTTTTTCTCCTCTGATTCATGATTTTTCATTCTTCTGTTTTGAAAGTGTCATTCTTTTAGCAACATACAATTTCTAGGACTGGTGTTTTCAACCTTGCGTACCGTGAAAATATCCAATCATATTCCATAAGTATTTTACGCAGTAATAGAAGAATATATATATATATATATATATACAGGATATTTCAAAATTATATGTCAGAAATATAAAGGCAGGTAGAGGGGACCTTAGTAAGCAGATTTCGTATAGGAATGTGGGTGCGGAACTGCAGTGTTGAAGGAGTAGAGGGCGCTGTTGAGTTCGACGGATGAAAGCGCTTCGCTGACTTGAATCGTCATTGCCCGCACGGATTTCTAGCTGCAAGTATCGTTGCACCAATGCGGAGCTTGCCGACATACATTTCATGCATGTGGCTGCGCAAGGAAATAGTTCACACCCAACGCATGTCCAACAGTTCTCGAGCTTTTCGAAGGACATTCCTCTACTGTCTAATCTGCATAATATTGCTTTTCCAGTTCAGGAATTCTGCGGTATCTTTCAGTGCCCGTATCACGCCTCGAGTCATAAAATGATCCACTCGCGCACAACTCCCGATGAAGACACCCAAATGTTCGGCGATCCAGCAGATTCCTACTTATAAATCGTTCCATGTACATCCTTTGAACAGCCGCACCATTTTCTTGCGCAGCCCCATACATGAAATGCATGCCGACAAGCTCCACATTTGGTATAACGACGCATGTTGCTCGAAATCCGTGCGGAGAATGACGATTCAAGCCAGCGAAATGTTTTTATCCACTGAACTTAACAGCGCCCTCTGCCGCCTCAACGCTGCATTTCCGGACCCACATTCCTATACGAAATCTGCTTACTAAGGTCCCCTCTACCTGCCTTTACATTTCTGACGTATAATTTTAAAACACCCTGTATACATATTTATGTTACGATATTTCGTAACATTCAAACGAAAACTAGGTAATGACAATAAACATTGCTGTCTCTAGCTTTATTAGAAGATTCCTCGAAAGCCACTCGCAAAATTACATATTCAGGAACTTTAATCAACACCATACTACCAATTATCTAGTAGATAAATACTGTAGTAGATATATTAGAACAGCACATTTGCAGTCGTCGTTAGCCGTTTTGCACTGGATTGAAATCTATAGTGTTTCTCCATTAATAAGACAGCAGAATTAGCCGTAATGGAAACACCTTTGTTTAGATCAGTTGAGTAGAACACACATTCGCCACAGTTCCATAGAATATTTCAACTATTTTACTTTTAGTAGTTAGTCATCTCATCATGAACTACATTTTAAAAATGTTGTTTTGAAATCAAACTATTATTCAAAAGAATCACTTCCAAACGACAAGTATGAGTTTTTCAAAGCTACTAGTGACACGAAAATCTCAGCTCCTCACCCATGTTTTGGCGTTTTAAACCTGAAAGCGGAGTATTTTTCACTGCACTACCGATATATTGATTAGCGAATAACAGCTCGAATGCGCGCAGAACTATATTTTAAGTGCGAACGAAAAATGGAGCGAGCCTGCCTTCCCGGAAAAACGCGCCAAATGACTTTTAGAATAACTAAAAAAGAAAATGGTTCAAAACCGACAATTTTAATAGAATTTATATCGGCATTTAAGATTGAAAAATGAAAAGAGCTTGAAAGAAATAATAATTACGGAAATGTTTTTTTAGAATAGATTTTGAAAATAAATAAAATATTAATATACGCATTTTAAATAGAAAAGAATTTAAGTAAGAGGACTGATTGGAATCTATATATTTAAAAGACAAGGCTGTTTTTTTAGTCATCTGCCCTGAGCTTTCTACAGAACCAATTTTACTAATTATATTCTTTTTAATGAAAGCTGTTCATTTCTAGATGTGCCCGTACTATTTTTTTTTTTTTTAATATTTGCTTTTGTATTTTAGTTTTAATTAAAAAGAATTATGAAATTTCTTCAAAATAGTGGCAATTATGTTATTTACATTGTTGTTAGGGAAAAAAGAAATAATGGAGTTTATTTATTACTATTTATTACATCCTTATTGATACAATTTTCTCATTACAATTGAAAGTAACTTTTTATAAAAAGTTTGAACAGAAAATGATGTTACGTTTTTAAAACACGCGTTTTCTCTCATAAAGCTGTTACATTTCAATAGTTTTTCATTCAGCTGATACTGAGTTTGAGTCACTAAGGCGAAATGCTTCAATGAATGAAAATGATGCCATATTTAACCCATTACCCACTGACGTTGCGTTGACGCAACAGTCAAAATAATTGCCCATGCAATCAATTAATTACTTTCACACAGCTATTTAAGAGTTTAAAAAAAATGTCTTATTCATTGGCAGAAATTTTTCTATTCTAGTAAAGCGAAATTTACCTTACTGAATTTATGGTGGGACACGACTTTCAGTAAGAAATTTGAAAATTTCTACTTTATAGTTTTGGCAGTGTTGCCAGATTGAGGATTTTGTCCCCATTTTGGGGAGTTTTGGACCTCCAGGAGAATTTTTTGGGGACAAGTAGTTCATGGGGAAATTTTTGGGGACTATCAACATTTTTGGGGAATTTGTTTCGCTATTTCACTTAAAGTTTACTTTTAGTCATCTGATAACACTGAATGTAACTCGATTTTGATTTGGAAAAATAAAATACAGAAATCCGCTCGTCGTTTACAGCATGACAGTTTACACGTATCACAGGTAGAGTTGCAAAGGGTGGAAAAAACCGGGTTTAATCCCGGGAATAAACCGGGTTTTTTGGGAAGGAAATTTTAAAAAATCCCGGGAGTTTTCGGAAAGTTTTAGGCATGAATATTTTTTATTTATTATTTTTAATGATTTCATTTCTTTGTTCAATGTAAACAAAATGTTTTATTCATAAACAACATAAATATAGAAAAATAGCTACAGTTTACATGAAAACTAATGAAATACGTGCTTAAGTTGCAAAAATAATAAGTAAGATAAATTGAAATATCATAAGTAATTTGATATTTTAATCGTCGATAAGCAAAAAGTGACACAGGCAGGTGACAGATTTATCTCGTCTGACATGATGTAAACATCCCACCTATTTTACGAATAAGCCAATGTGAACAAAAAGAAAATGAATGAAAATAAAAGAAATTAATAGACAAATACAATGCAACTCGCTAGAAATATAATATGCCGTATGCTTGAATAGTAGATATGCCATCTAGCAAACTTTAAGCGACAAATTATAAGTTTTGTGAATTCATAATAAAAAATCTACCTTAAACCTTTCAGAACAGTGCCTGAAATTATGAAAAATAAAAATTTTAAATTGAAAAATGACAAGTTCTGTTTACCTTCATAACTCCTGCAAAATTTCCAATATTCCCCAAAACTCCGGGTTTATTCCCCAATATTCCCTGGTTTATTCTCGTCCCTCAAAATCTGAGGGTTTTTTGCAACTCTAATCACAGGTGCATCACGATCTGACTTGGACTAACCCCACCTAAATTTCCAGGCCACTGTATAAGTGCGGCAGATTTTCCTAATCATCGCGAACGGACACACAGACCCATATACACATTTCTTTTATTAGTACAGATCTATACAACAGAAATAAAAACAATTTTATAACTTTTTTTTGTTTAAGACTGGTTGATTTGTGCTTAATGAATTGCAGAAGAGACTTTTGTTCGATATGCAATTGCATACTACAATCACATTGCCGCGTTTATAACTGAAATTTCTCGATGAATGCAACAGACCCCCTAATTCTCCTTATAAGAACCTGAAACGAGAACCCTGCGGTCAGCGGCATAAACCTTCACATTACTAAATCTGCAGGATTTACCCGAAACGTTTTTTTACCGCACTTTTTAAAAGATTTAATTAAAGATGTGGAAAGCAGTTACATTTCTTTTATTATTTATGAAAGCACAGTGATTGATACAACGAAGGTGCTTTGCAGTACGATTAGGTACTTCAGTAGGGATGACAAAAAAATTGAAAACAATGTTTTATAGGTTAAGTCAGATAGAAGTAGGTGATGCCAACACAATCTCAGATTCATTCAAATCTCAACTGATTAGAGATAGACTAAAAACCTTGAAATACTTATTGGCCTAAGCGTAGATGGAGCTAATGTAATGATAGGTCAGCATTATCCATTGGCACCGACAATAAAAATATAAAAAAAAGCCTAAAAGAACATGTCCTTATAAAATGTATTTCTCATTCTCTTCGTTTAGTTGCGAATATGCATGCAAAATTCTACCAAGTTTAAATGTTTATTTTTTTGTAAATAGGGATTTTTTTCAAAAAAGGGCTTGATTTGGGGGAAAAATTTGACTTTAAATTAGTTAAACATTTTTTTATAGTGGTAAATTGAGAGTTGAAAATTTACTTTTTTCAGTAGAAACTGAGTTGGGGACTTTTTCGGGAAAAAACACCCATTTGGGAAAAATTTCAGAAATTTTGGGGAAATTGACTTTCGACTATCTGGCGACAATGAGTTTTAGGCAGTTAATGGGTTAAAAGAAAAGGATCATTTTCTTTGACAAAACAAAATATTTTTCCACGAATGCGTCTAAAAGATATAAATTTCTAGCATTTTTACTCGCCGGTATTGAGATTAGAACCTCAAGTTGAGTGTGCGAATTTTCACATGGAAAGTTGTAGCTGACGTATGCAACTTCTAGTCTGGAAATATATTTATTAATAACATATTGCACGCTCAAATATTTTTATGATGGTGAATATGGATATGAGAGCTGTATATGCAAATTTTGAGATGGTAACAATGACAAATGAGTTGCACAAGAAATTCATGGAGACCAGCTCAGTATTGGGTAAAGCAGGGAGTGAATGAAAAAGAAGTAAATATCACAGAGGTAAATATAAACGACTATCGCCTTGGACGCACTTTGTGCAACCAGTGTTACACATATAGAGGTTTGCACACGAAATTCACGGAAACCATCTTAGTATTGGGTAAAGCAAGGAGTGAATGAAAAAGAGCAACAGACTAAAACATCGACGATTATTACCTTGACGCACTTCGTGCAACCAGAGGTACACGTATAGAGGTTTATTAATTGATGTAGAAGAAATTTCGATATGTACTACTAATATTGAACTATTTCTCGTTTTCCTACATGTGTCTGTTCATTTGTGTGTTTGCAATAAAAGCTTGAAATTTTAAAAAGACTTTCTGGAAAACCCGTATAAATTATTACTTTGTTTTAGGTGCTCGTCTTCGAAGACGCTCCGAATGGTGTTGCAGCTGCAGTAGCTGCTGGCATGCAAGTGGTTATGGTTCCCGATCCAAGGATGGATCCTGAATTGTGTAAAGAAGCCACCCTAACTCTGCCTTCCATGGAACAGTTTAGACCCGAACTTTTCGGCCTACCTCCATATCCCGAAGCTTGACATTTGGAAATTCTTATCTAGTCAATAAAGTTATTTTCAATTTGTTAATTGTCTGCTTTTGTTTTCAAAGCTGTCATTATTCTCTAAAAAAAAAAAAAAAAAAAAAAAAAATATATATATATATATATATATATATAACGATCAGCTTCGAGGGGAAAAAAAAAAAAACTTTTTGATAGTGTTTTGTACGTTTAAAATCCGTACCACTAATCAGGCAATCGAAGGCATTCCATTTTAAGACGTCAAGTACTTTTAAAACGACCAAAAAATCGAATAATTTTCTTCATTCATATTAAATTGAATTAACCCTCTCATGTATGAATTTTTCAGGGGTGATTCTGCTCCAAATTTTTTCCAAAGATTCAGAAAATTTAAGGCGTTCGGTTACGAAAAATTTTAAAAATCGGTCATCAGCCCGAAAATTCGCACGAAAAAAAAAATATCGCGAATCAAAAAATGATCCCAAAAATTAATTTCGTCGATCGTTCGCAGAAAAAAATCACCAATTTCGTCAAAGGATCGAGGGAAAAACGCAAATTTCGTCAAAAGATTGTAAAAAACGCAAATTTAGCCAAAGAATCGCGAAAAACGCGAATTTCATCCAAGGATCGCGAAAAAACGCGAATTTCAACCAAGGATCGCGGAAAAATGAGAATTTTGTCTAAGGATCGCGAAAAAACGCGTATTTCGTCAAAGGATCGCGAAAAAACGCGCATTTCATGAAAGGATCGCTGAAAATGCGAATTTCTTCAAACGATCGCTGAAAAAAACGCAAATTTCGTCAAAGGATCGGAGAAAAAACACGAATTTCGTCAAAGGATCGCTGAAAAAATGCGAATATTTTCAAAGAATTGCGAACAAACGTGAATTTCGTTAAAGGATCACGGCAACAATGCAAATTTCGCTAAGGGATCTCTGAAAAATGCAATGGGCCGCGGAAAAAACTCATAATTAGCAACGGGAGAACCCCCCCCCCCACCCCTCCTCTTCTATAACCTTTTAGAAAATTGGCTTTGAATTTCAGAATTATTATTTTTTTTTTACTTAGAATCACTCCACAGGAATTTTTTTTAAATGGATGGAAAACCTATTCTGCGCTTACTTATAGATTAAAAATGGATGATTAAAAAAAAAATAATAATAATGTTGAAAAACAATCTTTCATTTATTACAAAACGACCCTGATATAACTTTTATACACATTTAAAAATTACAAGTTATTAAATAGTATTCTGTGATAACTAAACTTTGAATACTTCACATTTTAAAAATCCAAAAGCAGAGATTATTTCTCAATGGCGAATTTTTTAACTGAAATATTCGAAAAGGAAATAGTTCTGCCATCTATTGCTGTATTTCACAAGCATTATTGAACTTCGCATGAGGTTTGTATCTGATGTAAGAGAGAGAAAAAAAATGAAATATGTACTGTTCGCTGGGGAATTATTTTTCAACACGACCTAAGCAGTAGTATTATTAGAAATAAGGGGAGGCATAGGAGTATAGATATTGATTAGTTTCTCTTTAATGCACCAAAGAAAATTATCCTCGCTAGATAAATTTTCGAGAAAATTTTGCCTGTTTATCTTTTTGAATAAGATTTTTTTTATTATTATTAAAGCGATTAACAGCGGTTTTGAGGGTAGGGTCTCTGGTAAATTGGTAAAGCCGACGCAACGGAGATTATGGGGAGACCGGGGGATTGCCGCCACCCCACCTAGTTTAAAAACTAAGGACAATTTGAGATAGTGAATGTGCCTGCACTAAAGCGGCCAACAATATAAACAGTGCCTAAAGTGAGAGTGACTTTGCTGTACGTCGTTCGTTTGTTCTAGTGAAAAATGTAGTTTTCATATAGTTGCTTGTTGTTTTGGAGCTTCAAATGAGTAGAGATAAGCACACCTTTTATTGTAACATTAGGTATTTAAGATAATATGACCCGTAATCTGCATGCATTCGCCGACATTTTAATGCAATGTGCTGAACAACTTCGGTTCTTCTTTCGGCTTTGCTGGGGGATTTCCGCCATATTGTCCTCTCGGGGTAATGCCGCCGCCATGCAAATCGGGTGAGAAATGGCCTCATTTTAATGTAGTGGAGCCGATTCAGCAGAGTGACTTTTGCAATATGAAGTAAATTGTAAGCTTAACCATTATTCTGCTCAATTACATTGCTTTCTAACTATTTTCAGTAGGTTGTGTGTTTCAGTATCCATTTGATGCATGTACTAGGTCATTAAAGAGTGACGGCATTACCCCGGTACAGTGGCGGAATTACCCCAGTATCCTGGGTATCCCGCCACTGAGCAGAGGTTTAAAAAATATTTTTTTATGTATGCTTACTTTACAGTTATGATTACGGTTAAATTTATACAGATACTAAAGATCATGATTCAGCTTTAGAATTTTTACTATTAAAAAATAAACGTTTTTTCGAGGTGAAAAAATTTAAATTCCCTTAAGGTGTCGCCATTCCCCCGGTCTCCCCTACACCGATTACAAACAATGCGGATACGATTTGGAAGAAAAAAGGTACTATTTTTTAAATTTAGTATAGATAGTATGTTTTTGGGCATTATTGGTAACATTTTCAAGATGAGTGACAGCATTATCAATTTCAGTATTATTGTTAATATCTGGATAGGTGAGGTCAGCATTATTAAGGAAATTTTTTAATTTATTCCAGCCAATTGCAACAGAGGGGGGGGGGGGTGATAGGATTAATAAGATAAATTTTAAAAAACAACAGGTAAATGATCAGAGCTAAATGCATTAATTACAAAAGTAGTAATAGGGAAAGTAATATTTTTAGAAATGGCAATGTTTATGATAGAAAGATTGTTAGTACGAATTCTAGGAATATGGGTAGGAGTAGAAGGAGCGTGCAGACTAAGATTGTGATGAGAAATTAAATTATGAAACCCTTTCCTCTTTTCGATGCCTTTAATTTAATCAATTTTTCTTTTAAATTTGTCCGGGTTCAAATAATTTTTTTTTCTTCCCTCGGTTTCCGCAAAAGGTACCGTAGGCAGGGACCTCGGCACGCAGGGACACGCAGAACGCCGCGCTCCGCGAATTCTGCGTCGGCGTTTTTAAATTAAATAGTCTTCAAAATTTTATCTTTGTCTGTACCTACGTTATAAGAAGCCTATTATCCAAATTTTAGGATTTTAGAACCAGCTGTTAGGAAATGGGTTTGATATGTCTGCGACTGCCATTTTTTTTTCAGTGGATTTCTCTAACAAATATCATCGCATCTCCATAACATAGTGCCATAAATTAGGGTTTCACAACCATAGTAGTCCAAGTCCATTTTGAAAAAAAATTAAGATAGTCCATTTAAAAGGTGCATAAAATCTGTTTTATCTACTCCCTCAGTGAACCAAGCCTGGTTTCACATACTTTCTATATGGCATCTGTTTACAGACTTATGGTTCACCGCAAGAGTGAATAAAACAGAGTTTATACACTTTCTAAATGGACTATGTGTATCCTTTTTTTTTTTTATGGACTTGGTCTACTATGGTTGTGAGCCCTTCCAAGATATGTTCAATGCACTAAAGTCTTTCTCATACAATTACTTAACAGTGCATTTACTTTTGAAATTGAAATACGCTAAGAAGAAATTTAGCTATAAGTCGTAACCTTTTCCCATGATGAGGGCTTAAGTCTGTTCTCAACTGCTCTGGTCAACAAGCGCAAAACATTTTGATATATTTACAAATTCATTTTTCAACGGAAATATATAAAATTGACAAGCCTGACCACGAAAGCGATTTGGAATCGAACAGTGTTTTCCATTTTTTATAAATAAATTACCTATTGAGTTATAATTGATTTTGATCACGTGACAAAAACGTTTTTCACCCTTCCTTGAGTGGCTATTCTTCTTTCGCGCCGAAATCCGGTTCAAAACGCCAACTTTGACACTATTTTCAGAAAGATCTTCTGTGTTTTCAAAAAAGCTTATAAAACAGTTCGGTAACATAGTTTCTGAACAACAACACCTGCTAGTTTTATGCATTTCCGAACAAAAATGAATTAAAATTTATGTTATAAAGTTGCCCTTTTAGATTTGAGAACAGCCTTAATACATAAAACATATATAACAATCTTTTTTTCATCAAATTAGTGTAACCGTGTAATGAGGAATTCTGGTCAAAAACAATGAGTACTGCAATAATGCTTTATTTACATGATCGGACTGTTTTGTATCATAAAGGACCCAGCGATTTATGACGATTAAATGCAATAGGAAGCTCTGTCGGTAAAAAAAGACAAAAACAAAGTATAATATTTGATCCAAATTGACGATTTCAACTCATTCAACAGTAAAATATAAGCCCACAGTTCGAGTACAAAACAAGGGTTAAGTATACAACAACAAACTTCCATTTTTTTCTTTTTTTAAACAATAAAATGCATTTATTTAGGTTTTTATATTTTTAAGATCTACAAACAAAAATATCGAAAGATAAGAGATCAATAAACCACTGATTTTTGGGGGGAAACAATGCTTGATAACACAAAAGAGATTTATCTACTTCAATACCTTGACGAAAGATAAGAAAACCACGGAAATACGCACTACGTTATTTCACTCGGGTCAAAATGCTGCCGTTCGAAAGAGCTTTCATATTTTTAATTTGTGTTTCAGTAATTCATTGTACAAGAGTGGCCATCGAAAAAAATGGTTATAAGAACCTACTCATTTCTCTTCCCCACAATATTAAGCATGAAGATAGGCCCATATTAGTGCGTAATATAGAGGTAAGTTTTTCCTTTTATCCATACAAAGTTGCATAAATTAATAAAATTATATAATTATATAATCCTTCCTAATTCCTAATAACATTATAAAAGTGAAAGTGGGTGTGAATATTTGGCTGAAGCCAAAGTTAACACTTCGAGGTCTGAGCTATTTCAACCGCATATCTCCCTCTGGACTAATAGTCCAGGCAATAGGGAATTTTACCTAGCAAAATTAATGGTAGTTCTGGAAATCGGCTTACTTTATGTTTTTTGGGTTGCTGAATCCGAATTTGTAACTTCTAAACAAAATTTCCCCCGGCAACCACAAAGTTTGGTAAAAAGCCCCCACAAAAAAGGTTTTTATTAAAAAAATCAAATTTTTTATTGTTTTATGGGGAAAGTATCTAGAAATTCAGAAAGTAGGCAAAATTTGCAACAAATTAGATATATGTCATTATGACTTGGGATGAAGGTGAAGGGGGGGATCTGCCTCGGGACATGCGCGCGGTGCTGCGTGGACTAAGTTGCGCAATTCCACTTAACCACTCACACGTTCACATTCACCCTCCCATCTTCCCTTCGAACTTTCCTTATAAGGTTTACTTTAAGTTTTTTGGGTCGCTGAATCCGAATTTTTAACTTACCCCCAAAATTCCCCTCCCCACGAAATCCCCCCCCCCCCAAATAGTTGTTATTAACTTAAATTTCTTATTGTTTTAGGGGAAAAGCATTACGAAATTCAGAAACTAGACAAAATTTTCAACAAATAGGATAGATGACATTATGACGTAGGATAAACGGGGAGAGAGGGGGCTGCCTCGGAACATTCCCTGCGCTCTTTTCTCAAAAACAAAATTTACAAAAAAAAAAATCAATTTTTTGGGGGGTTGACGGGTGAAATTTTGGTGGGAAGTTATAAATTGGGATTCAGCGACCCAAAAAACATAAAGTGATTCAAAATCCAGAGCTACTATTAATTTTTCCTGGTAAAATCCCCTATTGCCTGTACTTCATAACTTAGTGCACGTAGCGCCGCAGTGCATGTTCAGAGGCAGCCCTCCCCCTCCCCGTTCATCCTACGTCATAATGTCATACATCCAATTTGTTGCAAATTTTGTCTAGTTTTTGAATTTCGTAATGCTTTTCCCCTAAAACAATAAGAAATTTAAGTTAAAAACAACTATTTGGGGCGGGGGGGGGGGTTCGAGGGGAGGGAAATTTTGGGGGTAAGTTAAAAATTCGGATTCAGCGACCCAAAAAACTTAAACCTTATAGAGAAAGTTCGGAGTGGAGATGGGAGGGCGAATGTAAACGGGTGAGTGGTTAAGTGGAATTGCGCAACTTAGTTCACGCATCACGCAGCACCGCGCGCATGTTCCGAGACAGATCCCCCCCTTCCCCTTCATCCTAAGTCATAATGTCATATATCTAATTTGTTGCAAATTTTGCCTATTTTCCAAATTTCTTGACACCTTTTTCTCTAAAACAATAAAAAAAATTGATTTTTTTAATAAAAAACTTTTTTGGGGGGCATTTTACCAAAATTTGGAGGGGGGGGGGGTTGCCGGGGGAAATTTTGGTGGGAAGTTAAAAATTCGAATTCAGCGACCCAAAAAACATATAGTAGGCCTTTTTCCAGAACTACCATGAATTTTGCTAGGTAGGGCCCCTATACGATCTCTATTGCCTGGACTGTAAGGGTATTTGGTATTTTTCATGATTTAAAAAAAAAAAAAATGCTTGAAATGTATGTATTTTAACATTGTTTTTTTTTTTTTTATTATGAACTTCAAACTGTTCTTATTCATAATCAAGGAACTATTTACATGTAATAAAAATTAATATTGAGTGAGAAATTACTGAAAAAAGCATGTTTTATATTTTTTTTTAAAGTTCCGCATAGGAAAACATTTTTTAACATAAAATTTTAGATAGACTTAAATAAAAACTTAGCCAAATGTTGTACAAATATCTGAAAATAGGTTTTATTTGTATATAAACATTATTTGGTAAAATTTGCGTTTGTGTGGTACATTTCAAAAGCATAAAAGAGCAGCACCACAAGGTTCACAATAAGTTCGAATTAAGCTCTGATTCTAGATATTTTCATATACTTCTGTTTAGTGCTTCCGCGTATTTTTTTTTTTTTTTTTTTTTTTTTAAATAAAAGGTTCGTAGATAACATATGAAAAGGCAGCGAACGTATATGGTCGGTATTTTTTATAGCTCAGATAGTTAAAAGTTGACCCCGAGAGACTCTCGGGCTTAGTTCACTTCACCGAAAACGGCAAACCGGGTGACACTCGCGCTTAGACCTGAAAGTGTTAAAACGGATGATTTGTATTTTTGCAATACAGGTGAATTATGACCCAGAACAGGTTTTAGGTTATTTTTTATTTGTTTTATTTAATTTTGTTTAATAACTAAAAATTTCATTATTTTCATAGAAAATCAATGGGTAATTTTCCTATAAAATGTAGACAATTTTTCTTTATAGCTGCCAAATCTTCGGAAACACGGAATAATAATTATTTTTCCACAAAAATTAATTTTGAGAGACAGATCCCCCTTTTCGAAGAAGGGTGACGATTCGAAGAAGGGTGACGTGTAAAGGCTTATACCGAAATTGCCATCTTGTTCCAAAATGGTGGCCCCTTAAAGATTTCAAACTAAAAAATATAAAAAAAAAAATTAGAAATCCCCCCCCCTTTTTTTTTTTGCCTTAATGTGTTAGTTCTTGATACAAGGATTCCAGACACTTTTTGCTTTACCCGTATCTTAAACTAGTCGGATGTGCCAATCCCAAAACTTCCTTCTATCTCATACATGTTAACAATTCAAAAAAATCCCTGCCGGCCCGGCCTACAGGCAGAGGTAGATTTCGAAGTCAAATATACTAATTTCACAAACAAAAACTAAATCATGATTAGAGATAAATCCACTTTAACAATTTTATCTGGCCGCTTTTGACGAGTTTTTATTTCATTTTTATATAATAGCTGGTTTTATAAGAATCGTGTTAGGGCGGTATTCAAAAAAATACTTTTCCATGCTCAACAACTCGACATTTTCTGGCATAATTCCAGATTCATTTTTAATATAAAAAAATATGAAACTTGCTGACGTGATTTTTGAAGAGATTTATAAGCGACCTGTGTTTTTATTTTTTGTTCAATAAATTAAAACTTGATATATAAACAATTATTTTCTCAGAAGAACAATATTTTTCGTTTTTAACACAATCGCTTCGGGAAATTCCGTTCAAAATGCCCACTTTGACATCATTTTTTGAAATATATTCTGCCTCTATCCAAAAATCGATCATTACAGTACATTATATAGTTTCTGAATAAGCGAATCTACCAATTAAATGCGTTTGAAAGCAAAAATGAATTTAAAAATGAGTCAGAAAATAAGCAGTTTGGATTTGAGTGACAATGATTTTTCCAACACAATCCACTTCGGTAGATTCGGTTCAAAGTGCCCTTTTTAACAGCATTTTAAAAAAATATATTCTGCCTCTATCAAACAATCGACCATTACGGTAGTTTATATAGTTTCTGAGTAAGAAAACGTACCAATTGGAAGCCTTTGGGAGCAAAAATGAATTGTAAAATGAGTCAGAAAATAAGCAGTTTGGATTTGAATACACCCTTACTAAGATGATTTTTTTTCGTCAACCGCTATGTATTTTTAATTTGTTTTGCTGTAAGAATTGGTCCTATCCAAAACTTGTCTATATAGATGTTGTAGACAAAATTAAGAAGATATATGATAAATTCATGGGAATTTTATATCTTTTGAATTGACGGAGTTAGGGATTTTTTTCTTCTTCAAACCCCCTTTTTGTTTTCGTTGTTTTTTTTTTGCGATACGAATTGGTCCTATCAAAAACTTGTGAATATAAAAGTTGTAGATAATGTTAAGGAGATTTATAATAAAATTAATTGGATTTGATATCTTGAGAATTGACGAAGTTATGATTTTTTTTTCTCCCAAAAACCCTATTTTTTGCGCCCCTTGAGCCCATTTTTAACTTTATCAAAAATCTGTGATGCATAAATTTTTGACCCTATTTTTAAACGTAATAAAAACTTTAAACTGATTTAGTATGTACAAAAATTAAGAAGTTATGGGGGGTTTTCTGTTTTCACAAAACCCCTTCCTATTTCCATCCCCTTGGTCCGATTTTGCCCATTAACGAACTTGACCGAGATTTTATGGCCATTGATTTTATGTATCAGTTTGGAAGAGATTGGTGCAGAATTACGAAAGTTATCGTGTCCAGAAGAAAGTGATATATATATATAGATAGATAGATAGATAGATACATAGATAGATAGATAGATAGATAGATAGATAGATAAAGTTTTTTACTGAGGGTGGTTTTGGGTTCTAGGGGTCATGATCGGTGTAGATCTGCAAAAATTTTTCAGAAATTCCAACATAGGAACGATCCCAATAGGTAGTATCTCATACGAAATCTACCTAATTCGCTATCACAGTGCCAAAATTAAATGGCAATCTATGCTCATCATGAGAATTGTAAAGATATTAAATTCCGTACATAAGATTTTGAGATATGACTATCGCTAAAATCGTGTAAAACAAGCAAAATGCAGCATAGCAGCGCCACCTGTTCGGGGATTTACACCAAAACCTAATCAACAAAAACTTATGTCATCGTCTAACTGAAACTGAAGTTGATGAAAATCCGTGCGTTAGTTTTTGAGATAGAGCTACTGCAAAAATCGTGAACAATTTAGCATAACAGCGCCATCTATTGAGTGATTGACACGAAAACCTAATCAGCAACAACTTGTGTCATCGTCTACCTGAATCTGAAGTTAGATGAAAATTCGTGCATTAGTTCTTGAGATAAAGCTGTTGCGGAAATTGCGCAAAATGCAGCATAGCAGCGCCACTTGTTGGGAGATTTACACCGAAACACAATCAGCACCAATATTTATCAAGTATACCTGAATCTGAAACTTGATGAAAATCCGTTCATTAGCTATTACGGAAATCGTAAAAATTGCAGCATAGTAGCGCCCCCTATTGGGCGATATACACCAAAAACTAATCAGCACTAGTTCATATCAAGGTCTAACTGAATCTAAAGTTTTGTGGAATTCCGCGCTTTAGTTCTTGAGATAGAGCGCCCACAAAATTTTTGTCACATACAGACAGACTCACAGAGTGACAGACAGACATTTTCTAAAAACCATCAAATCTTGTTCAGGACCTCCTAAAACGTATAAATCCACCGAAAACCGGAAGTCAAAATTTTTCACGTCTTCACTTGATTTTTTTCACTTTCTTCTTGTAAAGATGGAAGAAAGTAACAAGTTGGAAATTGCTCGTCAAACGTGGCAAATGAGGTGCGTTCGTACTATAACTAGTTTTATAATTATTTTTTGCACCCCATATTGTACTGAATGCATATTTTTTTGCGCTTCATAAGTGCATAGTCTGTAACATCATTAAAATGCACTTACAATAATTTTTTCCCCATTCCCCGTAATGTAACGGAAAACTTTTGACTGTCCCTGTAATTAAACTATACATTCGATTTTCATAAAATTTGAAATGGCTCGACAAAATTTTGCAGCAATTATATATTTAAAATTTCAGACCATTCGGAAGGCTGTAAAATCATTAAAATGCATTTGCAATAATTTTTCCCATTGGCCATAACGTAACGGAAAACTTTTGGGTGTCCCTGTAATTAAACTATACATCCGATTTTCATAAAATTGGAAATGGCTCAACAAAATTTTGCAGCAATTATATATTAAAAATTTCAGACCATTCGGAAGGCTGTAAAATCATTAAAATGCATTTGCTATAATTTTTTTCCCATTGGCCGTAATGTAACGGAAAACTTTTGGGTGTCCCTGTAATTAAAGTATACATCCGATTTTCATAAAATTTGAAATGGCTCGACAAAATTTTGCAGCAATTATATATTAAAAATTTCAGACCATTCGGAAGTCTGTAACATCTTTAAAATTCACTTGCAATAATTTTTCCCATTGGCCGTAATGTAAAGAAAAACTTTTGACTGTCCCTGTAATTAAACTATACATCCGATTTTCATAAGATTGGAAATGGCTCGACAAAATTTTGCAGCAATTATGTATTAAAAATTTCAGATCATTCGGTCGGGTAGTTTTTGCTCTGTTATATGCGGACGGACGGACAGACAGACGGACTGAACGACGACTATGGGTGCTACGTATTTATATAATTACGAACGCACCTAATAAGTGCATAGTCTGTAACATCATTAAAATGCACTTACAATAATTTTTTCCCCATTCCCCGTAATGTAACGGAAAACTTTTGACTGTCCCTGTAATTAAACTATACATTCGATTTTCATAAAATTTGAAATGGCTCGAAAAAATTTTGCAGCAATTATATATTTAAAATTTCAGACCATTCGGAAGGCTGTAAAATCATTAAAATGCATTTGCAATAATTTTTTCCCATTGGCCACAATGTAACGGAAAACTTTTGGGTGTCCCTGTAATTAAACTATACATCCGATTTTCATAAAATTGGAAATGGCTCAACAAAATTTTGCAGCAATTATATATTAAAAATTTCAGACCATTCGGAAGGCTGTAAAATCATTAAAATGCATTTGCTATAATGTTTTCCCATTGGCCGTAATGTAACGGAAAACTTTTGGGTGTCCCTGTAATTAAACTATACATCCGATTTTCATAAAATTGGAAATGGCTCGACAAAATTTTGCAGCAATTATATATTAAAAATTTCAGACCATTCGGAAGTCTGTAACATCATTAAAATTCACTTGCAATAATTTTTCCCATTGGCCGTAATGTAAAGAAAAACTTTTGACTATCCCTGTAATTAAACTATACATCCGATTTTCATAAAATTGGAAATGGCTCGACAAAATTTTGCAGCAATTATATATTAAAAATTTCAGATCATTCGGTCGGGTAGTTTTTGCTCTGTTATATGCGGACGGACAGACAGACGGACGGACAGACAGACGGACTGAACGACGACTATAGGTGCTACGTATTTATATAATTACGAACGCACCTAAAAATGGCTGATATATTAGGCGTTTGAAATTATAGGGTGGCTGCCATTTTGAAACAAGACAGAGGATTAGAAATAAGGGTTTCTTCCATAATCGATTTAATTTATCTGCGTTAGTGAACATATTTTTTCGAAAATTTACTTTCATTGTAACTAGTGTTGCAAATCTCATATGCTTAAAACTACACAGTCATATCATAAAATGACGTCAGATTTAAAAGGAAAAATATATCGGTGTTCATAAAATATTTGCGCGCACACGAATACATATACGTAACAAGGTCCGCCAGAGTAAATTTCTCGTCATGCTTACGATATTTGGCGGAATAGGACCAAATTTGGTGACATAAATAAGTCATTATAAATAAAGCCAACTTATTGATAGCTGACTAGTTTCACGAAGTTCCCCTTCAAATTCATTATTCACGAAAATCAGGAATCTTCTATAATTGGGTTCCACTCATTTTAGGTTCATGTTTACGATTAAAATTTGCTGAATTTTTAAAACGCAGGAATAGAGGAGCTGCCTTTTCCTCCCGGTACAAGTCGGAAGGACAGTTTTTTCTTTACAACGACAGTAAATAATAGTACTGCATTTAAATAAAAGGGATACTGATAATTATACTCAACTAAAACATGCTTTTATATATATTATTCAAACAAATGTTTAAAAATATTTACAAATATTCAACTATTATTATTCTTATTTTCAATTAAAAAGTAAAAAACGTATTTAGCGGAAAGAATTTGCTTCAAGCAAATTGAAATACGCGAAGCAAATTGAATAAACGAATTGTTTAATTGAAAACACGTTTCGACCCTTTATCGAGGAAATATTTTCACTCTAACATTCATAAAAATTTTCAGATATTCAAACTTACATCCTCATAACGTACTTATCATTAAAAAAAAATCGTAAAAAATCTTGTAAACATTTTTTTTACTACCAGAAACAACAAAAATATAATAATGTTCTAAAACTTTTAAAATAAAATTTTAAGATATAGCTTATTAAAATATCGAAACGTTCTGTATAGATTGTGTTTCATACTGTATGATTTAAAAAGTCATTTGTGATTTAAGATAAGTTTTCAATTAAACTTTATTGTGTATTTACGTTATCTCTGCCAAAAACAATGCAGGCGTGACGGATGTAGAATCACCCGACTGGAGGCGAGCTCGAAAATTTAATAGAGGCTATCCCGAAATCAACAAAATCAGACAAATTTCAACAAGAACCCACAATGTGTAAACAGTATCCCGACCCGAAACCTAAACGAAGAGGGGAAAAGTATAAAAGTAAAAAAATATGTAGTTAAAAAAAAAAAAAAAAAAAAAAAAAAAGTATTGTATACGCATTCAATTTTCATCTTGAAAATCACGCCTAATTTTTTTTTCTGCTATTTATATCTTTTTCTGAAAATTTCCGTCACAATGCGTTAATTTGGCCTGGGTACCAAAATTGATTGTGAAAAATTCACTGCTTTTTTTACGCTTGGTTGAACGCGCAAGCAGCTGAATTTATTAAAAATATATATAATTTTTAATCTGTTTCTTTTTAAAGATAAGGCATTAGGAAAGAAATAAAGAAACGTTATTTAAACTATCTTTTTTAGGATTTCTAAATTGGTTTCTCAAAGTATAATTAAAAAACCGGTGTTGATCTCTTTGTAAACGGGTTTTCATTTATTTCCATTTTATTGAGGGATTTTAAGACCGAATCCAGCTTTTGTTAATAGCTTTTTTCGAATTACAGTACGAGTGTAATGTTACGAGTTAACGTTAAATAAGGTTAATTAAACATTTGAAAATCAGCTAATATAAAATTAAAGTAAATCAGCAGAGTTAACAACGCTATAAGAAAATTGTTTTAAATAAGACATTTCAAATGTATCGTTTTAAATCTGACTTCAACAAAGTTTTATTTCTCTTTTTAATATTCACGTGAAAGTATTTTTATTGTTAGAAATGAAATATTATTATTTACGCTGTCTTAGAATTGGTAACAATAGTTAAAAAGCTCATCTCGAAATAAGAAATAAATGCCCCGTGTAAATATATTTATTAATTTAAACTGTTTGGCAATGCTTGGCCATTTTAAATAGTATGTAATTTCCCCCATTGACTGATTTTAATGAATTTAATTAATGAATTCATTATTTTTAAGTTTCCTTTTTTGTTTAATATTCACCTGTAAATACAATTTTTATGACGTAATTTTCAATATTTTCCTTCTTTTAACACGTAATCATTTAAATCTAATTTTAAAGAGCTTTTTTTTCTGTTTATATTAGTCGCATGTAAATAATTTTTTTAATTGAAAGGAAATATTATTCTTTATGCTGTTTTTACAGTTGGCAACAATTTAAAATAATAACCTTTTCTAAAATATGTAAAAAATATCTTTCGAAACGTTGAAAATTTAAGTATAAAATTTAAAAAAAGCATCAAAAAATTAGTCAAATTAAAAAATAAATGCAGTCTGCACACAGCGAGCTTCTAATGTATATTGTTAGAAAAAATGTTTAAATTCCTATGTATAGAGTTTCCTCCTATAAAACTTTTTAATGGAACGATTTTGACCAACTTTAAGATTAAATATCCCTTTAAATAATTCTTCGATTTAAAAACTGCCTGCTTCAGCGTGTTTATCACACATTTCTCTATAGTACTATTAACTTACATATTTTTGCATGCAGTAGAAAGCATGCAGCAGAAAAGAAAAAAAAATCATTTACGGCGACGGCGATGACAGCGTTGGTTACTTTTTTGTAGAATAAAGAGAATACGCACCCTTCATTTTTTATTTATTTTCTACATTTTAGTCTTTAAAATGTTTCATTGTTGCAGTTTCACAGCCATTTGGCACATTTTGCAGAGCGTTTAATGGAGCATCATTTAGTCCATTTCAACTTGTATATACAAATGTACGAGTTATAGGGAATATTAGGCGATTGATCACCTGAGGCGGTCTAATGCAAAATTGCCTTAAATTTAGTGTATTCATTTATAATTAAGTTCTACAAATATTAACACCTTGCACTCTGTTGTCGCCGCTGCGGCGACATCATCTTTCCTTGTAAAATTCGTTTTTGGCACCAGTAATAAAGGAAAATAAAATTTGCTTTATTTAATCAAAGCATTTTTGAAATTGTGTACTTGAAGGAAACTTCTTTTTAAAGAGTGGTGCGCCGACCGGATAAAATTTTTGTGTAATGACGCGGAGTTGATGGTAGCCCACAGTCAAAATGACGCGGAGTGCAAAGGGTTAAAATATTGTATTATCGTCGGAAACACACCTGTGAGCGTAATTTTTATAATTTTAGCGTATCAGGTTACGGTTTAAAAACCAATTACCAGATTCTATCTTTATACAAAAAACCAGGTTGAATGTAAAATTAATGACGCATTTTAAATGCAATTTATGGAAAAATAGTGTATAACCGCATTTCTACTATATTACTTTTATCTTTTATGTAAAAATACATGTTCATATGTATGGGAATATATGTATTAATTGATCTTAAAATGTATAGTTTTCATCTGAAAGAGTATAACCCAACCCAAAAGTATCAAAATCCAACTCGAACGTGAAAAAAAAATGGAAGACAGTATAGCTGTAGTCAAGGGCCCCTGATTAGTAGAGTCTGGGATATCAGATATTTTCCCACCTCTTTTAATTTAGTTATTAAGATATCTTTTTTAATTCAGTGATGATAATTTACTGTAACAATTGAAACTTATACTTTTCTTCTTTTTTCTTTAAGGGTGTTCTCAAATCCAAAAGGGCAACTTTATGAGATAAGTTTTAATTTATTTTTGTTCGAAAATGCATGAAACTAGCTGGTGTTGTTGTTCAGAAACTATGTCATCGAGTTGCTTTTTCCAATTTTTTGTAACCACAATAGATCTTTCAGAAAACAGTGTCCAAGTTGACGTTTTGAACCGAGTTTCCGCGCGAACGGAGAAAAGCACTCAAGAGCGGGCGAAAAACGTGTTTGTCACGTGATCAAAAGTGCTTATAACTCAATAGGTAATTGATGAATAAAAAAAAAAAGGAAAAACAGTTCAATTCCAAATCGCTTCCATAGTCAGGCTTTCCAGTTTTATATCTTTCCGTTAAAAAATTAATTTGTAAATGTGTCAAAACGTTTTACGCTTGTTGAGCAGAGCAGTTGAGAATAGCCTTAATGATGTTACTCTCAACTGTATGTTAAATCTCACACTTTTCGGTCGCATTCGAATGAAAACATATGTATTTAGTTAGGATTTTGCTGTTGTCCATTCCTTTTTTCTTCAGAATACAGTGGACTCTTTTTAATTAGAATTCCAGCGAAATCACGTGCCATATTCGAACTACCCACTATTCGAATTAATAAATGTATGATTTTTAAAGAAACAACTGGTAGTATCAGAATTATTTCAACCTGTTTGGACCAACAGTAACCCTTTCCGGCGTGGAGTACTTCTGTTTGTAAAATGATGAAATGATGGACTGACACCGGAATTTACAAACGAATTTATTAGAATATTAACTTCCCCATTTTTCCTGTAATCTATAAAAAGAAACTTCCAATTAAATATTCTGGGTGACAGTCATTGTTTGTGGACACCGCCCGCAAAAGGGTTAAAGCTCGCATGAGGTTCCAACACGACGAGATTTGACCGGGATATAGATAGATTTTCCACTGTTAGAGAACCGAAATTGACCAATCAGAAGCAGCCTGCATTTTGCAAACTTTTCGCTGTTTGCAAAAAGGCAGGCTTCTGATAGGTCAATCTCGTTTCGCTAACAGCGAAAAACCTATCTGGATCTCGGCTGATCACCCCATTCCAGGGTAGATGTACGGAATGCTTTAGATGCTGCAATCCTAAAGCAATTATTTGATCTTCGTGTGCCAACTTCTTGACCGGCACAATCCCCCGATCTCTTCTGTCTGGACTTTTTGCAGTGGGGTCATGTGGAAAAGTCCTGTTTACAATAATGTCATCGATTGCCACGAGCCGAAATCCTATTTCTTTCACTAGGAATCTTTTTCGTTGTGCTCCTAAATTCACAACGTCCTATTCTTCCATTGGGTTCGAGGATACGATTTCGGAAATGGTTCCCCAAAGCACGTGACTCCACGTCACAAGAATATGCTTCGTTACTGTTCTACGGCATGCAGCCTTTTGTTGTCGTTGCATAATTAAGCCCTACGATGTCGGAAATGCTTCTCCAAAGCACGTGACTCTGAGGTCACAAGACATGGGTCCGAGGTTAACGAAAAAGACAGGCTACCGCGGTGGGTCCGAGTCTTCTTTTTTTACAGACCGCTGGAGTCACGTGATGCTCTTTTCGCACACCTTCATTGGTGCATTCGAGCATCACGTGACTCCAGCGGTCTGTAAAAAAAGAAGAATCGGACCCACCGCGGTAGCCTGTCTTTTTCGTTAGCCTCGACATGGGTCCATTGAATGACTTCCAAACACGGTTGCTATTTTTAGAAATGTATAACGATGGTGACAAACACCAGGGCTTTCACTTTTGCTTTTATTGTTCTTACACGACGTAAATATCGCATAATTTCAATCTTTATATTATCATAATAGGAAATAAATGAACTTTCGAAAGAAAATTTGTTTGAAAAATGTAGCTTATTTTAGTGACAATTTAGGACTCTTAAAAATAACCCGGAGATACAATCCAGACTTCCCGATTTATACAGAACGTACTGCCTGTTGTGCAGAACATAGGTAGAAATCATTGTTAATTAAAAACTTTAACACGTTCGCTGCCATGAGCGTCACCGGTGGGTCTCAAAATGTTTTCATTCTGTGCCGTGAACATCACCCGTGGGTCACAGGTAGCTTTCCATATAATATTAAATAAAAATCCTGGGCAGGTCAGCAATGACTTTATATTTGGATGTGGCAATCTTGGATAACTGTAACTCGCTATCTTTTTGTGAACTTACTCCGATTTATGCATACTGTATTTATTTTACAACAAATAAACCTTTTAACCCCTTGGGGACGAGCAACCGGTATACATGCCGCGTAAGGTGCTCAGAATCCGTGATTATTCTCACCAGTAAATTTTTATTGTAAATGTTGCTTTATTTAATCCGAGCATTTTCCCGATTCAATTAGGCGAATGTGTCTGTTATGAAAAACCGGTGATAAAAAATTAAAAATTCTGTAAAAGACGCTCTTCCCGATGGGGTTAAAAACACTTTAATTAATCGTTTTAAGTTTAGCACCCTGGTGATAACTTTAAATTCCTATGGGGTCAGTGAACGTGTTAATCGTTATTTTAATTTTGTTTAGTTGCCCACTAATGCACTTTTATATGAAAAATACCAATTATGCATTAAAATAAACTTTTGAAATTTATTAAAAATGGTACTTTCGTTATAGACGCATGTGATGAGTTAATAACCGACGATATCGTCAAATATTTTGCTATTTACAACATTTTTTAAATTCCGTTTATTTCAGTGTTTAAGCGATTACATTATACCTGTTAAATTTGATTTTAGATTTCAGGCTGAACTATTTATATGGTTTTAAGTGGAAACGGGTTAATCTTCCGTATTTGAACAGTATACAACAGAGATAAATTTTTAAAACATTCAGGGTCAAAAATTATTTTTAAAACCATAAAATATCAGTAAATTGATATACACGTTTCAAACAAATTTCATTTGAGAGTAAACATTGAAGTAGACGCGATATTTATTGACCAGGTCTCTGACGTTATTAACGGACATGTTTTTGATTTATAAAAGAGATTCAAGGTGGAAAAAAGTAAGAACAAAATAAATTAGCGTACGATAACCCTTTATTATTAAGAATGTCTTTTATATAATCTAACAATGCAATTCTCCAGGAGGATGTCGCCCTGGACCACCGCCTGGTTTCACAAAGAAGTTATTTATCAGCCTCAATTTAACACCATATTATATTTAAATTTGTTAACTAACCCGGAAACCACGCCTTAGTATAATAATGAAAAAAAATCTAAGTAAGTAGCAATCGAAAGAGCATAGTGAAACGTGTTTTTTGACACATAAATCATTTGCCCTCGTCTTCCCGTTATCGAGATAAAAAGTCTTCAAATTTGCTCTTTCAGTTTATTTCTCCAGTTTGCTCTCTATTTATTTATTTAAATTAGGAGAGAAAAATCGAGAAAACTTGTGGTTCTGATTCAGAAATTTTAATAATCAGATTAATATAAAATACAAAACATATTTAGATATAGTGATATCTAAATGAAAGAAGCCTTAAAAAAAATGCTATTAACAAATATGGCACTGAACAAAAAAATGATTGAAGAATAGAAAATCGTGGCACCAAGAACATTTCATGAACTTATATCTAGTTCAGTCTTTACAATGGTCAACCTCCTGCCCCTGCGATAAACAAAATTGCAAGGATGTTTCAAATGAAAGTGCCTGAGCTTGCACTAACCCAGACTTGTACCAAGCAGAGCGAATCACGTCGGAGTATTGCGGTGCATTGAACTGAAAATGCACAAATGACGGGAGTTTGGTGATGTTGTTACGTTGAAAAATATGAACTTCTCCTCCCATCAGAACCCTGTTGGATATACGTAGAACTGCTTCCAGAATCGGAAGAATCCAACATCCAAAGGTTGAACTTAACCAGTAGCACCAGCCGGAATTTTCCTTAATTCAAATACTGTACGTTGAGGAACCGCTTTACTGACGATGATGTCAAAGCAATGCTGCGTTAGGGCATCCACTACAAGATGGGACTCGTTAGCAACAAAGAGGAAATAAACATTTTCATTAAATAAATAAATAAATAAATAAATACATTAAATATATAAATTAACAAACTCTAAGACTTTTTATCTCGATAACGGGAAGATGATGGCAAATGGCTTATGCGTCAAAGAACACGTTTCACTATGCCCTTTCGATTGCTGCTTATTTAGAGGTTTTTCATTATTACACTGACGGCGTGGTATCCTGGTTAGGGTGTATTAGTACAAGTGGATAATAATGGAAGTATTTTAAGGCTTGAAAATTAATCTATTTCTGTACATTAAATTTAACTTTTTCTCCTTTGTTCTCAAACAGAACATGATGAGGTCGTCTTCAGTCCTTCTTCAGATGGCTACAAAAGGCAGAGCTTATTTCTCAGAAGTCACCATTCTTGTACCTCACAAATGGAAAATTTCAGAAGACGATTTGGCATGGAAATCTACCTCATTCAATTCTACAGCTTTTTCGGATCCGCGAGCGGCTCTGACAATTGATGAAGCAGATGTAGTTGTGACTACTACTGGTCAATATCCTTATGTTTTGCATCAAGGTGGATGTGGAGAACCTGCCATGAGAATTATTTTACCGGCTGACTTCTTGCTTCGGAACAACGATAAAGGTAAATTAATAGTTTATATAAAAGACAATGTTTTCAGAAATGTTACTAAAAAAATTGCACACCTAAGAGGTGATAATTTAAAAATTGCGCATTTTGTAAAAAAAAAAAAAAACAGTTAAATTTTGTTTGTATTAAATTCAGGTAGCAAATTTACAATTTGCTTGATTTTCATATGATGACTTAAACGCATAGATGACATAAAGTGCTTCAAAATTTCGGTTTTTTAGTTCTATGCTTATAAAATTAAAACAAGCTCAGACATTTCCAGAAATAATTAACTTGCATAGTTTCACAATATATAAATTTCTATAAAGAGCGTAAATCTTTTTTTCAATTTTTCTTAAAGGTATTTTTTTATATATTTAGATTTGAGGTAGCAGATACAATTTTTATTAACTCTATTGGAGCTAAAGAGTTCAATCTAGTGCCGGACAATTGTGAGCCATGTGAACAAAGAATTTGTCATCTTGATAAACAGTATCATCATCAGGAGGCAAAATTTTCAGTATGGGATAATCACCCAAAAAGATCATGTAGTCCGTACCAGGGGTTAACTTCTAACAAAAACAAGACTGAAATTGCACATCAAACGTGGCAAATGAGGTGCGTTCGTACTATAACTAGTTTTATAAATATTTTTTGCACTGCATATTGTACTGAATGAATATTTTTTGTGCACTTCGTAAGTGCATATCAATTTCGTACTGTTCGAAAGGCTATAACATTATTAAAATGTATTTTAAATACACTGGCGGAAAAAAAATCCCAACACCAAGAAAGACTTGTGTTAGACTTGTGTTTCTTTTTTATCAGAAAACACAACAGATCTCCACTCCGTCCTCCAATGAGCTCTGGCCTGACACCAAGGGCGTCGCAAACAGCAATGGCTTGGAGTCAGTAGAATGCACGCTACAGGGCGCCTGGCTCGGAGCTGTCCTTGAAGTAACCGATTTCTAACAGTTCGTTATGTCACTGTGGTACCAACTGCAGCTCGAATTTCTGCCGCAGACACAGTACGATGCGCCACAGTTGTAGGCCGAATACGGCGATCTTCCCTCTCAGGAGTGCCACGTGGCCGCCTGGAACCTGGTCTTCTTAAGGTAGTACCATCCCTTGACCACTATTTTCAACAATCATGCACAGTGGATAAATTCCAGCCAAGTCTTTCTGCAATATCGCGGAAAGAAAATCCAGCTTCTCGTAGCCCGATTATGCGACCTCGTTCCAACTCGATGAGCTGTTGACAGTGGCTTCTTCGTCTCGTTAAAGACATTCTTGGCTAACATCAACTCAATACGCCACATTTCGAAGCTAAATAACGCCTACGAACTTTACAGCACGCCTTTAAAAAAGTAAACCTGATCTGCAAGTTCTGAGTGGCGCTACTAACGCCACACTTATGCGCGAAGCGCGAAATTTCAATCGATGTCATCTTTCATATGTATAAACACGCCTACCAAATTTCGTTTATCTAACACAAGTCTTTCTTGGTGTTGGGATTTTTTTTTCCGCCAGTGTAATTTTTTCCCATTGGCCGTAATGTGACGAAAAACTTTTGACTGTCCCTGTCATTAAATTATACATCCGATTTTCATAAAATTTGAAATGACTCGACAAAATTATGCAACAGTTATATATTTTCAATTTCAAATGATTCGCTTGGGTAGTTTTTGCGCTGTTATATGCGGACAGATGGACAGACAGACAGACGGAGTGACTATAGGTGCTACGTATTTATATAATTACGAACGCACCTAAAAAAAGGTATCGTAGCTCTAATATGCTGAAGTAATAACAATCGTAGCGTATGCCTTTACCTTCACCTCCACCCGCGTATTTATATTTCTTTACATTATTTGAAAAATACACAACTTTGTCAATAGCAGAAGAAAATTTTGACTGTATCTATATGCATTTATACGTAAGATCTAATAAATGAAAACAAAAATATTAATATCAGGAATGGAGAATTTTCAGAAAGCATACTCAGCAAAACACAACACATGGTGCTGTTTCCGTGGGCTTCGGCGGGTAGCATTTTTAAACCACGGTGGGTTCTGACAAATATTTAAATATTTACTAAAAATAAAGTACTGCGTTCCTGTGAGCTTTGGTGCAAATTAAGCACACCACGTAGAGCTAAAAAGCAGATTTTTTTTTTTTTTTTTTTTTTTTTTTTTTTTTTTTTTTTTTTTATAAACACGCACAACAAGCAGCGTATAAACATAAAACGATCCCAAGTAAAAACGGCAGATATGGTTGTAATCAATTCTGGCATTCTTCCTCGCCGTTCGGAAAACATTGGAAGAAAAACCATTGCTTCTACACTTGCGAGCGCTAGATATAAATATGCTCCTGCATGTGCGACATGCTATGTCACATATGTAAGCATTTTGGTAAGAAAGAACTCAAATGATTGGAGATGTTTGGGAAATGAAAAGATAATTTAAGTTTTGATTTTTCAGAAGTGCTGTTCCGCTGGGCTCCGGAGCGCAGTATTTATGATCTCCGGTGAATTCCGACCAATATTTAAATATTCACTAAAAACGAAGAAGTACCGAAGCTGAGCTCCGGTGAACTCCAGCGCAAATTAAGCACTGGTCATTACCACACTTTACATACCTTGGAAGGAAAATATGGGTCAGGCAGAATACTACGATATGACTACTCATATTATGACCAAACTCTCACAATGCTTTACATATTCATATTACCACGCCATATTCATTTCTTTTTTGATAGAAAACAGTAAAGGTCATTTTTCCGACGTAAGTTCTACCATAAATTATAAACAGTGGAAAGCTCGACTCATTTAACCAAATGCTCTTTTCTTCCCTTGCTCAATAATCCAAATTTTATGAATTTAACATCGCTGTCTCCTCATAGCAACATTTTTTCACTGATGAAGAATTTTGACATGGAAGATCCTCAATTAAAAATCTTGGTTATGGAGATTCGCACTTTTTTGGTGCTAATAGGGTTTGTGAGCACAGTATTTAACTCAACCAACAGTCTCTTTTGCATTTATAGACTTATTTTTTTTTTTATCACATCTTTGCGAACTGTTCGCCTGTCTATCAGTAAGCACACATTTACGCCCATGCTGCTACTTGCTGGAAACAATTCATTCGATTTTATTGTATGGAATCATAATTTTTAATACCATGCTTCATGATACACCAAAACCTAAACAACCTTAGATACAGAAGCATCCATTATATGAGTCTGAGGAATTTGGCCATGTTTGAATTCTGTCAGGTGTTTTTATAAGTATGAGGCGAGTTCGATCGCTGTTGTAGCGTGGCGTTGGTAATAAAGGACCGAGTGCCGCCATTGCTACGTTGGCGTGATCTTTGACTCAGTAAGCCCCCATCTGTGACAGTGTGAGCCTCGTTTTTCTTCTATTCGCTTGTTATAATCTCAAAACAGGAGTGCTGCAATAGAAAATCCCGCTAAAAGCGAGGTACGTGCGGTAATAAGATTTCTTTGAGCACAAAACGTTTCAGCAGCAGATATTTGTCGTCAAATCAGTTCGTCGTTGTCATCGACATGACAACGCTCGTCCTCACAGTGCTCGGAAAACTCAAGAACTTTCGAATCAATTTAAGTGAGACGTTCCTGCTCATCCCTCTTACAGACTGGACTTGGCCCGCTTCACTCACATGAAGAAGTGGCTTGTTTCGCACCATTTTGATGGCGATGACGAACTTCAAAATGCTGTGAATGGCTAGTTACGTAACCCAGGCGGCCGAATTTTATGAAGAAGGGATTTGTAAATTAGTGAAACTGTATTATAAATGCTTAAACTTAAATAGTGACAATGTTAAAAAATGCTGAAAAGTTGTAATTTTAAGACATATAATAAAATATATTTTTTCTATGCAAGTTTTTTACTTATAGTCAAACGGAGGTTACTTTTCGAACTCGCTTAATAACATTTACGTAAAAAGAAAGGACCATCGACAAATTCAGCTATAGCGAAAATGTAAATTAATCAAGTATTTTGAGAGGTGTTTTTATATTTTTGCCATCCTCTGTCTGCACCCCTAGATTTGGTGTGAAAGTCTTCGCAACATTGCGGGGAGTGATGGAGGTAATTGCATTCTGAGCGTCTTTTTTGAATTAGTTCGTAGTGTGGTTAACGCGTGCTGTAAACTTTCTGTTTGATGCACCGTTTCACATTCCTAGGGGCAATAGGACTTTTGAATTACCCTGTACATGAAATCTCCCTTCCTTAGGATTTCCTTCTAGGGTCCATTACGTTCAAGAGCGCGGTACAACTGTTCTCTTTGATATCCAGCGCAGAAGCAATTCAATCCTATTTTCTGTCTGTAGCTAAAAATTTTGTTCGTCTTTTAGCGATCATCGACACATCGATAGAAAAAACTTGTTGTGGCTATGAAACGCCTAACAAGCTTGTCGCCTAGTGCCTGGGTACCACCTGCACCCCCCTTGACCTGGCTCTGATGACACATCCTCACTACGGCAATGATCGTATAAAAAGAATATTCTAATAAAGTTTTACACGTTGCTAACAAGATTTTCGGATTAAAAAACGAAACCACAATCTATGAAACGTTCTACGGAACAAGTCTTCCATAAAAATCACTTATAACGTTGTCTAAATATACAAAAAGTAACTTTATGCTAATTACACGCGGGCAACTTTTTAAATTATCGTTACCAAAAGACAGTAGAATTTTTCTAGTTTACTGATAGTATGGTAGTTAGCGCGGTAGTAGGCAGTTAGTGTGAAAAATTCAACTTACCTGTATCATTCGAGTTTTATACATAACTGAAAAATAATATTTTTATAGGAATAGAATTTCTTCGTTTGTGGTCTGAGTACAGATACGGTGTTTTTCCAGAAGGAGGATTTCACAATGACGAAAAATACCCCCATACATATCGTACACCCGATGGAAAAGAAGACAAAACAACTGGCTGTTCGGATAAAACATTTTGGTAAGTTTTTAAGTAAGTTTTTGGTAAGTCTTAAGTATTTTATGAGTAAAAATTCATAAAATGCTATTTTTCACAAAGAATTGTTGTTGCGACGGTTCTAGTAAAAATCCTCTCATTTACAACTCCAAGGTATTCAAAAATAGTGTTCTCTTTGATGCCATAGAAAAGGAAGAAAATTAAGAAAGACTTTTAAGAAAATTTAAGAATTGATTTGAAGTATAACTGTGAAATTAATTAATTAATTAAAAGTAATTTGAAGTTAAATAATTCAACTCTCTATAACAGAGAGCCGTTTTCTCATTTTATTCAATTCACTTTAATTTGAAATTAACTTTTTTAATTGACTTAAAAAAGCAGCAGCTTCTCAAGTTAACGTACTTTTTTTCAATACCGTTAACTGGGGTAACTTTGGACCAAATTTCTCTGTTTCATGACATGTTCAGCATCGCCATTACCTTATTTAAAAAATAAATATCATGTTATTTTTTTTGTTTGCTAAGAACACGTGGAACCACACCATTATCGTAAACTTGTCGACATTGAATTTTTCTTTTTTTATCAAAAAGTATTTTTGTAAGTTTATGGCCAGTGTTACCTTGAATTGGGTTAACAATGGCCAATGTGTTAACCCTTTAAGGGGCAAGTAATTGTGTTTCTGTAATGTCGAATTCACACCGGAATCTTAAAAAAAAATGCATTGCAAAGCAAAATAAGTAAAAGCGATTTTACGACTTTTTTTCCACTAATGTTAGAAAAGCAAAATTTAATAAAATTTTTCTGATGCAAAACTTTATTAATCGTAGGTGGGATAAAATATATCCCACTGCTCCTCAAGGGGTTAAAACGGATGTTATAGGGCCTGCAACATGATGTGGACCAATGTTACCCTATTGAAAAAGACGGGGCAAAGAGAGTAAGAAGTGTAAACATGTAAAAAGACAATAAATTAGCATACATTTTAATAAAAAAATTATTACGAAACTAATATTACTAATAAATATTGCTTAAAGTGGATTGTCTAGGTCTGGGACTGAATACTGGTTTCTCTTAGGCAGAAGTTTAGGCGGACTAATTTTTGCAACAATATCATTCCATTCATACGCCACCGAGTCCGGTCGCTGTGGCCAACGCCAACACTTTAACTTCTTTTCCATGCAATCAACAACACAACCCTCCTTTGATTTCAAAGTAATCCTTCCGGGATAGATATTGCCATTGAACAACACAAATACAAAATTTCCAACGTTACAGTCATCTTTGTCAATAGCTTTCTTGTTTGGTCCAGTTGGAACCAATATACTGGATGGAATTTTATTCATAAGTATACCAAAAATAAACAAAAACATTAACTCAAAAACATCAATCTTTAAATTCAACACAATAAGAAAAAGCTTCCCTTCGAATATAACATTTTTTATGGATTGACATGAAGTATATACAGAAATTTAAATGATAATTGGTTGGGCCAATGTTACCCCAAATGTTGGAGCAAAGTTACCCCAACTTAGAAAAACGCTTCTCTTTTTGATCTCAGGAAAGAAAATGCATAATCCTACACTAGGCCTTGATCTATACTAATGAGGTTATAATAGCACGTTCTTACCAAGATCCAAATGAATTAATTTACAACTTGACAGACAAAAGTTGTAAGAGCTAAATTCTCACCGTCTTCATCTTCACACGCTTTTGTTTGACTTGTGCTGCCACGGTAAGAACTTGGCGAATTACTTATAATGAGGTGTTAGCCTCAAGCTAATGCTACCACCTATATTTTGAGAACAAAAATTTGTCGATAACTTAAGCGATGTAGAAAATATAGCAGATTAAACCTTTTTCTCTCTTGGGTCAAAGTTACCCTTAATAGGCCAAAGTTATCCCTGTTGGCGGTATATAAACAGGTCAAATTTAATTAATTTCGTTGTATGATCTCGAACAATTCTGAAACGTGAACGTTTGAGAATTTTTCTTCAACTAAAAGGTTTTTATTTATTTCTGAATTTGTAAATACTATATTTTTCTAATTACAAACAATTGTCTGTGTAAACGTCTCTCATTTCATTTACAGGTCGTCTAGTTTATGTAATGAAGGGGATAAACAATGCAGCGATACTTCTTTCACATCCTCTGTGATGGATCAACATTTATTGCCTTCCGTGAGTAATTTTTATGTCTGGAAAAAGCTTTTAAGTCACTTTTTAAAATAGCTTTAAAGTGTTTATGATTTCAACTTGTCTATTTGGCCATCCGTCTGTCCGACCGTATTCTAATTCAGAAAAAGCTGCTTTGATCTCAGTGAAAGGTCAGTGTGATAACTCGGGATATGCGAGTCATGTGAAAGGGGGGGGGGGACGCATGATAATTGACCGTTCTTTGCTTAATACAGTTTAATTACAAACATAAAGTACATCAATGACATCAAGCACTGACACAAAACAGATTACACTAATAAACATAAAATAATTAAAAGGTTGGTACCATTTTTACGACTGGCAGTGGCTAAAGTCGTTGTAGTGGTGCAGTCATTCCAAGTTCTGGCGATTTTTTTCTTTCTAAAAAAGGGGCGCTGCTAGAGCAGAGAGGGCATTCGCGAACGTCACAGTCTGCTTACTATTTGAAATGGATTTCGCTGCATCACCTACTAAAAATTATCATTATAATTTAAACTTTTCTTTTTAGATCGCCCCAGATTTTTTTAAACTTTATTGCATTTTTCTTTTAAAAATAAAGTGATGGAAGTGCATTTAAATAGCTTGCTGGAAAAGCGCATGTGTTATTGATTGTGACGTTTAGTGTTAAAAAAAAATATATGACAGCACCACAAAACATGTAAAGAATTCTATGTATACTATATTATACAAGCTACAGGATTCTTTCTCAATAGAACCTGTTCCGGTTGAACGATAGCTCCAAATGTTGGAACGAGATTTTACTATCTTATATTTGCAGCTATTGCAGCAACAAAAGTTAGTTCAACGCAGCAAAAAAATTCCCGCGTATCTATTAGATCTATGTCAACAACTTTGAAGAATTTCAAGTTTAAATTAGTGTTATTTATACATAGTCCATCGTTATTTTTATATTGTTTTTAACGTCATAACATATTAATTTCTGCTTCCAATAATTTACAGGCAACCTTGTTTTGTGAAGGTTCTGTAAGCCTCGGTCCCAGACACAACTCCGAATCTCCTTCAAAGCACAATCTGATGTGCCAAGAAGAAGGGACATGGTTTACAGTTATGAAAAATCCAGATTTCTTAAATGGAAGGTAAGGGTAGCTTTTTTTTTATGGAATAATGACATAATAAAAAATATTCGTAAGAAATATCCAACTTTAATGTTATAATTTTTTTTTTATTTATAATTTTTTTAAATGTAATATTTTAAAAATACTTCTTTTCATATCCCATGAGGATTTCTGAGATCTGGGGGAGACTTAAACGCCACCTAATGAATTTAATTGCTTTTTCAGAAATGCTGCTCCAAAATATCTGCAACATTCAACAGACGTGGCTTTTCGTTTTGTTCGAGAAACTTCCAAGCCACGTGTCATTGTTGCGATAGAGGTGTCGTCGAAAATGAAGGAACAAGTATGGATATATATTTTTTTTTTCATATGCAATAAATTTTTAAATCTAGCGCATATCATTTAACATTTTTGAAAATAGAAGAAAATATTTTGTGTTTGTCACCGGAATGTTGGTTTATATACATCATAGATAAACATACAAGATAGAGCACTTCCATAGAGCGTAATGGTAATGCAATTGCGATCGCAGCGCTTTTAGTGACAATGGGGAAAAAACTCCAATCCTTGTAATATTTTTGTTATTGAGCGTATACCTTATTGTAATCTTTCTTTTTTAATGTTGCATGTTTACGTTTTCAACAGAATCTTACACGGATATATATATATAAAGGGTGTTTCTAAACTCATGGTACAAACTTTAAGGGTAGGTAGAGCACGCAGTAACAATCATTTATTGTATAGGAATGTATGGGACCAAGTGACGCATTAAGGTAAAAACACCATGGGGGCAATTAGGCCCCTTTTTTAATTTTCAAAATTTCTCATTCATACCAGAAAATTTTTATGCTATCTTTTTCTTGACATTTCATAATTACTTAACAATAAAATTCCTTTTGAAAATTTTTGGTATGAAATCGAAATTTTTTGAATTGAAAATAGAAATAGAAATAGAAATTTTTTGAAATAGAAATGGAATTTTTGGTTGATTTTACTGGCGGTAGAGGGCAGTAGGTGACTGGTCGCCGTTCAATACCATACATTCAAGTAGAAGAAATCGCCATTTTTAATTGTGCTATCGTTCGTCATGGAAGATTTTACATATGCCGAAAAAGCCGACATGCATTTCATGTATGGTCGTGCAAATGGCAACGCCAGACGAATGTATCAGGAGCAGTTTCCTTGCAGAAGAATGCCTGATCCTAGAATGTTTCAGCGCTTACGCCGTCAGCTTTCTGAACCATGTTCTTTCCACGTCACCAGACAGGAAACTGGGCGAGAAAGAGCTGTACGCAGTGCAAGCCTGGAAGATATTATTTTTAATTTTGTGAGTGAAAGGCCCGAATCAAGTACAAGAGCTGTTGCACAGAAATTAGGTGTGAGTCATCCGACCGTTTGGAGAGTGTTAAATAAAAATCGATTTCACCCCTTCCGTTTTCAACGTGTACAAACTTTGAATTCGGAAGACTATCTTCTGCGGTTGAACTTTTGCCAGTGAGTATTGCAGCAACATGTATTGCAGCCAGACTTTAGTTCTCATATTCTATTTACAGATGACGCAGTATTTGCACGCGAGGCTGTATTTAATGCGCACAATTTCCGTCTTTGGGCAACCAATAATCTACATGCAACGCGGCCACATGCTTATCAACAATGATTTTCTGTGAATTTGTTCGCGGGTATTGTTAATAATTATTTGATTGGCCCATACCTACTACCAAAGAGGCTGGATGGCCGCTATTACCTTATTTTTTTTGCACCAGGTTTTACCAGAACTGCTGCAAGATGTTTCGATCGCCATTCGTAACCGGGAGGCCTACCACGAACAGATCGAATTCTCCCCTTTCTCGTAAAATCTTCTGCATTTCCCGATGTGACGTTGCGTTCCGATGACCCTGAAATAAATGCTACCACGACACAATCGAGAACGTCTTCCATCGGATTACTGTCATCGAGATCTACACGAAAACTTCCGACCCCATTGACGGGAGTGAGAAAAGCATATATTGTCGGAAGTGCGTCTTTGGGGAGATATTTTAAAGCGGTTGATATTGTTTTCTCTGTTTAGTAAAAATACCATCCACACACGCCTAATTAAGATATTTTCATAATCTTTTTTTTAAACGAGAGGGAAATGTTCAGATTTTCCGTTGTCAAAATCTCCAAGTGATATGACGGATAGTTATTTATAAAATGGAAAATAAAAATGAAATTTGTTTTTTTAACCAAGCAAGGGTTTTTCTTTGAAAATTAATAAAAAATTAACATGTTAACCTACAAATATTTAATTAGTATCATAAGAAAGATCTTATTCTAGATTTTTTAAATGGTATAAAAAGAAAAGTTTTATAAGTTCTTCTTAAGCAAATATGGATATAAATACGCCAAAATTTCAAGAAATTCTACTTAAATATAAAATAACTGGGAAAATACTATAAGTTTTGAAACTAATTTTTAGCACTAATAATAAACGTTTTTTTGAAAATACTGCAAACAATTTTCTGTAGATTTAGATTGATTTTTCTTTGTGATACGCTATCTTTTTAAAATGAAATGTTAGCTTAAAATAACAAAAACTAATACTAATTTGAAAAAAGTAATTGAAATGCTTATTAAAACATAATCTAACAAATCATCACGCACAATCTTATTAATCTGTTTTAAACAAACAACGCGCAATACCCAGAAAGCTAATTATATCATAGTTCTTGCACAAATAATTAGCAGTGTGACCAAGCGCTGCATATGCCCCAAAAATAATTGACCATATACTTTTACTAAAACTTCTGTATACTAAATATAACATTTATGCTAATATTTAAGCCCACGTGCGCTCTATCGTTGTTTACTCAAACAAAATAATTATCCAAAATTTCCAAAAGATTTTCCTTTTCTTTTTTTAAAATTATTATTAAACGCTTGCTGTATTAATTTTAATGACTTGTTCAAATATATAAAACATATATATACATATTGTTTGAAGATGATTTGAATCAGTCTTCTTCACTTTTCATTTTTTTTCTGCCTTTGATTATAAAACTATTTTTTCGGAATATAAAATAATTATTGCTCAAATTAACGAAAAAAAAAAAAAAAAAAAAAAAAAAAAAAAAGCAAGTTTCGATATTAAATAAAGCTTAATATTAGGATCGCCAAAGAGTCCTCTTTTTTTTTTTTTTTTTTTTTTTTTTTTTTTTTTTTTCTTGTGTGTGTGTGTGTGTGTAGATTGAGTAATATTTAACTTATATTTTGAAAGATTAGTTTTATATAGAAATTAAAGACTGAGACAAAAAAATAAAAATCTAAGAAGACTGATTCACATCATCTTCAAATAATATATTTTTTATCTTTTCTAAATTTACTGTAAAGTTACTATGAAATAAGTTGCTTTTTATGTTATTAGAAACTTTACAATTTATTTTATATCCAATGAAATATGAAGTATAAAAAATGTAGTATCTTAAAGTATTCAAAATCCTGCAATACTTTCCAAAGATATTTACTTCTTCTTTTTTTCTTTTTTTGCGCAAAAATTTTTTAATTTAATATTTTTATCTTGTTCTAAAAAGAAATTCTCTATCTATTTACTAAAGTATTTTGTTATCTAAGCAACAAATAACAAATCTTAAAACTGATACAACATTTAATAATCTATATAAATAAATATTTGGAAATATTGAATATTTGATTTATTTGGATAAACAAGGATAGTGGGCTTCGATATTTTCAGAAATGTTATATTTACTATAAAGAAGTTTTAGCAAAAATATCTAGTCAATTATTTTCTAGTAAGCACAGCATGTTTTCTCTGCTAATTTTTTTATGCGACAACTATTGTATAATTAGAGTTTTCTTAGCATAACACGCTGTTTATTTAAAGGAAATTAATAAACTTACACACGATATTTTGTTAAACTATATTTTAATATGTACTGCAATTATTATTTTTTTAATTCACATTAGAATTTATTTTTTTAATTTTTGCGTTGAATTTTCATTACAAACACGGACTCCATACTGCATCAATCTAAATCTACCAAAAACTGCATGCAATATTTTCAAAGTACATTTATTATTAGTGTTTAAAATGAGTTTCAAAGCTTAAATATTTTCTCGTTTATTTTGTATTTAAGCAGAATTTCTTGAAATTTTTGGGTATTTATGCTAATATTTACTTAACAAAAACTCACAAAAAATTTATTTTAATATCATTTTAAAGTTTAGAATAAGGCCTTTCTTATGATAGTTATTAAATATCTCTAGAGTAATTTGTTAATTTTTTATTAATTTTTAAAGAAAAGCTCTCGCTTAGTCAAAAAAAGCTAATTTCATTTTTATTTATCATTTTCTAAAGATCTACCGGTCGTATGATTTTGAGCTTTTAACAGCTAAAAATCTGTATATTTCACATTCGTTATAAAGAAAGATTATGAAAATATCTTAATTAGGTGTGTGTAGATGGCATTTTTAATAAACACAGAAATCAAAATTAAACATTTGTTTTCTTTTCAAACGGGAGAAAAAGAGGGAAGGTCAGTGAGAACTGTCTCGTAACTGAAGTGGTCAATCTAGTTTTTTCCGATGCCTACTTGAAAAGGAATCTAGAATCCGTGAGCTTTTGCCGAGATCTTCGTGGTAGCACTTAATCTGTGTATCGGAAAAAATTTTCGGGAAACATGTAAATTCGACCTCGGGTTCTTCTCGCTTCGGAAGGAACTCGATCTGTTCGTGGTAGAATCCGTGAGCTATTTGCCGAGCTCTTCGTGGTAGCACTTAATCTGTGTATCGGAAAAAATTTTCGGGAAATATGTAAATTCGACCTCGGGTTCTTGTCGCTTCGGAAGGAACTCGATGTGCTTGTGGTAGAGCCCCAGATGTCCCCATAATTGTTTCCCGAAAATTTTTTCCGATGCACAGATTAAGTGCTACCACGAAGAGGTCGGCAAAAGCTCACGGATTCTAGATTCCTTTTCAAGTAGGCATCGGAAAAAACTAGATTGACCACTTCAGTTACGAGACAATTCTCACTGACCTTCCCTCTTTTTCTCCCGTTTGAAAAGAAAACAAATGTTTAATTTTGCTTTCTATATTTATTAAAAATGCCATCTACACACACCTAATTAAGATATTTTCATAATCTTTCTTTTTAACGAATGTGAAATATACAGATTTTTAGCTGTTAAAAACTCAAAATCATACGACCGGTAGATCTTTAGAAAATGATAAATAAAAATGAAATTAGCTTTTTTTTGACTAAGCGGGAGCTTTTCTTTAAAAATTAATAAAAAATTAACAAATTACTCTAGAGATATTTAATAACTATCATAAGAAAGGCCTTATTCTAAACTTTAAAATGATATGAAAATAAATTTTTACTGAGTTTTTGTTAAGTAAATATTAGCATAAATACCCAAAAATTTCAAGAACTTCTGCTTAAATACAAAATAAACGGGAAAATATTTAAGCTTTGAAACTCATATTAAACACTAATAATAAATGTACTTTGAAAATATTGCATGCAGTTTTTGGTAGATTTAGATTGATGCAGTATGGAGTCCGTGTTTGTAATCAAAATTCAACGCAAAATTAAAAAAATAAGTTCTAATGTGAATTAAAAAAATAATAATTGCAGTACATATTAAAATATACAATAGTTTAACAAAATATCGTGTGTGAGTTTATTAATTTCCTTTAAATAAACAGCGTGTTATGCTAAGAAAACTCTAATTATACAATAGTTGTCGCATAAAAAAATTAGCAGAGAAAACATGCTGTGCTTACTAGAAAATAATTGACTAGATATTTTTGCTAAAACTTCTTTATAGCAAATATAACATTTCTGAAAATATCGAAGCCCACTATCCTTGTTTACCCAAATAAATCAAATATTCAAAATTTCCAAATATTTATTTATATAGATTATTAAATGTTGTATCAGTTTTAAGATTTGTTATTTGTTGCTTAGAAAACAAAATACTTTAGTAAATAGATAGAGAATTTCTTTTTAGAACAAGATAAAAATATTAAATTAAAAAATTTTTGCGCAAAAAAAGAAAAAAAAAGAAGTAAATATCTTTGGAAAGTATTGCAGGATTTTGAATACTTTAAGATACTACATTTTTTATACTTCATATTTCATTGGATATAAAATAAATTGTAAAGTTTCTAATAACATAAAAAAGCAACTTATTTCATAGTAACTTTACAGTAAATTTAGAAAAGATAAAAAATATATTATTTGAAGATGATGTGAATCAGTCTTCTTAGATTTTTATTTTTTTGTCTCCGTCTTTAATTTCTATATAAAACTAATCTTTCAAAATATAAGTTAAATATTACTCAATTTACACACACACACACACACACATACCGTCCTACCCGCCCTCGTCAATAACTAAACTTTTTACCGACGTTTGGAATACCCACCGACATTTTATGAATATCATTTAAATATTGTTATAGAATGTTAAGATATGCAAAATATACATATGAACACCAAAAATATTTCATTCGAATTAAATTTGAATTTTTTAGAAAGAAAAGTTTGTGGGAGCAAATTATCATTATTTAGAGTAACTCGGGTGTTACTCGTTTTGAAATTTTACACACTCAACCCGAGTAACTTAATCTCGAACTAAGATGTCCTGGGTGGTTACTCTATTATTCAATGAATTGCCTGACAAAGTGTATAATGTTATTGAAGCGTTTGAAGGACAATGACAATTTTTCGAAAGGATGTTTTAAGCAATAGGGATGAAATCGTTATGGTTTCGAGAAGTTCATGCTTAATCATTTGCTATTGTTATTTAAAATAGTAATTAATTGACGCTATTATTAGTTATGGATAGTAATTGATGATTATTATTGACAAGTAGTAAATAATTGACTAATTGACTGCGGTTAGTAAATGATTGATTAATACTATTTTACTAATGCCGTCTTTAAAAGAAAATTTACTCTTTTTTTAATAAATTTTGTGAACAAATATTAAATTTTGTTTAAAATATTAAAATATGTGTCACTGGCTGTAACAAATTCTTTAGGTAAGTCTTTTGAACACAGTTGCTTGTTTAATTCGGAGCAATAATTGTAGAATGATGTAATTTTTTATGCGACATGAAAGGATGTTTCATACGGTGTGGGGGGAGGGGGGGGGGATTTGCTGGTTGATGAAAATTTTTCGAAAATATATTTTTAATGGAGACGAAAGTATTATGATGTAAATATAATCATGCTTAATAATTCGCTTAGATTTAATTAAAATAGTACTTAATTGACACTATTGGTACGTGGATAACTCCAAATAATTGGTGAATATTTTTAATTGACAAATAGTAAATAATTGACAAACTTTAATCTGTAGTAATTAACCACTGATTAATATTATTAAATTATGTCGTCTATAAAAAAAAATAAATAAATAAAGTAACTTTTGTAAAAAAATATTCTTTTGTTTTTAAATTAGTAAAATATATGTCATTATCTCTAACAGAATGATTTTTAGCCAGATATTTTGTTCATAGTTGCTTGTTTAATTTGCTTAATTCGGTGAGTTAAGTATAGAAGGGTGAGCTTCTTATGTGGCGTAAAAAAATTTCACAACCTTCAGTGGGTGGAAGGAGGGCACGTGCGCTGACCTGCTAGCTCATATCTTGCAGTATCAGAACTTTTCGCTTTAAAAGAATAGATTGATTCAAAAAAGATGAGACAAACTTATGCAATACAACAAGCAATTGTCTTATAGGAAACTAGTGTCGTATAAAATAAAATCACTTTAATCCAAATAAAATTTTGTTTATAACTTTTAAAGTAGTGAGTTTAGAGATTTTTTAAAATTTATCTTCCTTTGTGAAAAACGCCATGGCGATACCAAAACATTCTGGAAGTGAAAAGTCATTCTGTCAGTGACATTATGTGTATTTCGAATTACATTTTCCAACACAAAGCTACTACTTCAATGTTTGTGGGAGTTATTTATTGGCACGACGTCCACTAACAGAACATTCACAACTTCAAAGTTTATATTTACATTTTACACAATGCAAGTCATTCCTGGTTAAATTTTACCATGATATGGATTACTTATAGTTAAAGTTATGAATACAATCTGGGGTTTTTTTGGACGGACGCAATGCCGCTGAAGTGTGGCGGCTAGGTTAGTGTCCCCGCACCAGGAGCCGTCATTTAGGGTAGTCTTCACCGGCATTGTTAATTATATTCCTGCATTTTTATTTTATTTTTTTTAACCACTACGTCTTGCTAAATTCTAAAGGCGTTTATGTCATCATTCATTAACATGAGAAAATTACGGACGAAACTTCCTATACTAGAAGCAAATTTGAAATTATTTGTCTTTCATAATTTATTTTTTTTTTTAAATACATATATATATAAACCATTTATGTGTTGCAAAATGGGATTAAGAGCTTATGTAAGTCACGAAAAGAAGCGCCCAAACTAATGTTAATCCTATCGGAGCGTTCATTACAGATTTCTCAATCGCATTTCAATATTTCATTTTTTTTAAGGAAACCCGAAGTTGATAAGATATTCCATTGTTATGCCTTTGTACTTTTCCAATTTGAGTCACAGTTTTTTTTTTTTTTTTATGCGGATACATTTAGTTTTGGAAGTGGTTAGAACCGGCTGTGAAAATTAAACTGTCCTCATAAAAAAAAAAAAAAAAAAAAAAAAAAAAAAAAAAAAAAGTACAAAAGTGCAAAAGCACAAAAATAGATATCGACCTCAGATATCCCAAAAGAAAAAGAAAGTTAAATATATATATATAAAGACTTCTTAAAGATTTCTGCTTAAGTTTCTCCCATAGGTTTAACGTTTTCTTTCGAGTTTCTCTGTGTGACTTGTATAAGCTCTTAAGACACATTAAAACTTTTTATTACTTAATTTTTTTTTTCTGGTGTAGAAAAGTAAATATCGTTAGTTTATTATCGATGATACCAACATAATACGAGGTCATTTCTCAGATATGAAATCATATTAAGTTTTTTTTTTTTTTTTTTTTATAATTAAAAATGTATTTAAAACGTTTCTTAGTCCAAAAAAAAAAAAAAAAAAAAAAAAAAAAAAAAGGAAAATCGCGTTATCTCTACATAGGGGAGACCGGGGCTAGTTGGCTACAGGGGTAAGTAGGCACAGTAATTATAAATCGGCTGTTTGTGGATAGATTACGCATCCAGTCACAGAGTACCTTTCTTCTTGCTTTTTACAATCCTCATTGTAGTTTTGCAGCGTTACCTACGTTCAGTGGACATTTATTACGATTTTTCTGTTTTTTGCACTCATAAGTAATTTTTTGTTGCTTCATTATTTTTCTAATTTCTAATGCTTACCTTAATAATTGCTATTTAACTTGTGCAATTTTTCTTAGTGTATGACTAGCTGTACCTACCCCATATGTGATTTACTAGGATTATTTATGCTTAGATGGTTACGTGTCCCTTTTGTGAAGAAATTCATTAAGGAGCTAGTAAGCGCATTGAACACGGGGCAAGTTGGCTCGATGTCTGGTGTGTGCTGGTAGCTTGAAAAACAGAAAACACCGAGAAAAGTGGTTGCAATGCCAGATTTTGGGCACACGAGGCTTGCCCAAACGGAGAAACTCGTTTTTTTATTTGTGACAACTGTGACTCTGATTATGATATCGAGTAGGATAGAAGTTACTCATTGTTAATGTTTCATTCATTATTTTTATGTCTGTATAATTTAGAATTTACATTGAACGGCGATAACGCCTTTGTTTAAACTTACTGGTAATAATGAAATTGATTTCTCTTAACTGCGTGTCTTATTTAAATTTTTATAAAACGTGTGCCAACTTACCCCATAGGTATAGGCAACTTGCCCCGTGACGGGATAGGTTGGCGCACAACTTTCCTTTTACTTTAGGTTTCCGCTAAACATAAACTACAAAAGCTACAAACTCAAAACTCTAGGTATTTATAGCCCAATGCCTGTTCTTTAAAAGTACAGTTAAAGTTTCATAAAAAACTTAAACAAAAGATTAATAAAAATCAATAACTGAAAACTGCGCTTACTAGCCCCGGTCTCCCCTACTTTAAAATGTGTTCAGGAAATTCACGCTTGAATGTATATAATGCTTAAAACAATTCTTGTTGTTAAAATATCACAAAATACTATAAATCTTAAGCTGCAATATTTATTATTATGTATAAAAACTCAATCTTTTATAAAATGAGCTTTCTAATATTTTTGATTTGAAAAGTTTAAGACTAATCTTATTTTAATAATAAATAAATAAGTAAAAATGCACACGAAATATTTGAAAAAAAACTTCCGAAGCTTTAATATTAGCTCGCGAGTGTCTATGTCTGAATGAACGGGAAAACTGAATAATAAAGATTTTTAGAATTTTTTGTCTGATTTATATTTTATATGTGAAATGCAATAACACTAAAAAATATTCTGGAAGTGAGCTGTAATTCGGTCAGTGACACCGTATGCATGTGAACTACATTTCCAATTATGGAGCATGTAGTTCAATACTGTTTGGAGGTAGATAAGGGCAACAACTTCCACAAATTCGTGTTTTATATTTATATTTCACACAATAGCAAGACGAGTCTGATGAAATTTTACTGTAATATGGTTCATTCAAATTAAACATTTGATAAAATTTGTGTTTAGTCTGGAATGAGACACCCTGTATTTTTCTCAGCAGAAAATGTTTTTCGACGTTTGTTTCCTATACAAAAATTGTTTTTTGTAGTGGATTTTCGAATCCAACTAGGACAGCAACTCACAATGAGAATTCATATTTTCAAGAAACTTTTTATTAAAATAATACATGATTTTATTGTACTCGTATATTCAGATAAATTTCAACTTTAAAAATAAATATTAGAAAATCGATAGTTTTTTCTTGTTCTTGTCGATATGCATCGATTATCTAACGAATGTTTAAATATGTGTAACAGATAAAGCAAAACATTATGATAAAGGAATACGACATTTTAAATTAGTATTATTTTTATTAATACAATTAAAGGGCTTATTTATTTCTTTGAAAGAAAAAATTGTAAGAATATTTTCAGCTTTATCATAGTCTCAGTAAAAAATTCAGAAATAAAAGGATTATCAGAAAAATAACTGATGCATTAAGAGGCTACTTCAGCGAGCGAAAAGACCCGCTCGCTAATGCTAATCCTATGAGCTAAATTTATAAAGATATCTCGTTTGCATTTCTATATTTTTAGATTTTTTTTTTTTTTTTTTTTTTTTTTTTTTTGGATAGCTGAGATCGATCTGCACAAAGACAGTTTTTTACTTTTTCGATTTTGTTTACAGGTATTTTTAATGAGGACACATTCATTTTCGGAACCGGTTTTGAAAATGAAAGCATCCTCATAAAAAATAAAAATTTAAATTAAAATAAAAAATAAAAAACGGCCTTTGTACAGATCGATCTCAGGTATCTAAAAAAAAGTCATTTAAAAAATATTGAAATGCAAACAAGATATCTTTATAAATTCCTTTCATTGTATTAGCAGTAGCGAGCGGGTCTTTTCGTGTGAATGAAGTAGCCCTCCCAGTTGTTTTTGTTAGTATGAATGAGATCGGTTTCATTAAGCATTAATTATCAAAGTTTATTTAAAATATTTATTTAGATTTCTATAAGGAATTTTAATTTTAAGATATTTGAAATGCTCAATGCAATACCATCATTGTTAAGTCTTAAGGTTGTTCTCAAATCCAAAAGGGCAGAGCTTTATGACATAAGTTTTAATTCATTTTTGTTCGGAAATGCATGAAACCTAGCAAGTTTTGTTGATCAGAAACTATGTAATCGAACAGTTTTTTTCCGTTTTTTTTTTTTTTTTTTTTTTTTTTTTTAACGTGATAATTCTTTTACAAATTAGTGTCAAAGTGGACGTTTTGAACCGAAGTTCCCAAAGAAAGCAGAAAAATCAGTCAGTGAAGGGAGAAAAACGTCTTTGTTACGTGATCAAAATCGCTTATAACTCAATAGGTAATTTATTTATAAAAAAAGAAAAAAACGGAAAACACAGTTTGATTCCAGATCGCTTCCATAGTCAGGCCATCCAATTTTATATCTTTCTATTAAAAAATGAATATGTAAATGTGTCAATATGGTTTGCGCTTGTTGAGCAGAGCAGTTGAGAGACTTAATAAAATATCGACCCCCCCCCCCCCCCCAAATGAAAAATATAGAACCAACAGAATAAAATTTTCAACCCCATATGAACATTCCTGACCGATAGTATATCCGAAATATTTACTTTTTTTTTTTTTTTTTTTTTTTTTTTTGCTGTGGTGCTTGGAGAGAGACACCTTGTATTTTTGACAAAAGAAAATGATATTCGACATTGGCTTCCTATATAAAAAATAGTTTGTTATGATGTGGTCTACCATTTCTTAAAGTTTGCCAGATCTTATTTTTTTATCACTCTATATTGTTAAATTTTAAAGGTGTTTGTGTCATTACTCAATATTATAAAATTACGATTAAAATCTTCTATCCTAAAATCAAATTTGGAGTTATTTCGGAATTTCATTTTTTAATATCACCCATATATGTGTTATTAAAACAACGTGCTAATTAAACTTTTTATTGTTTAATTTTATTTTTCTGGTATAGACTAAATAAACATCGCCGGGTTAATACTGATGCTTTTAAAAGTTTAACATTGGATTATTTACCTACAAAATACGAGCTCATATGGCATTTTTGAGATAAGAAATTAGATTAAAAATATTTTTTAATTTGCAAATAAAAATATATTTAAGAGGTTTCATTTTTTTTTTTTTTTTTTTTTTTTTTTTTTTGATTAGAAAAATTGCGTTTTTTAAAGTTAAATATTTTATAATATATATATATATATATATATATATATATATCAGACGTTTATTATGAAAGTTTAAGTCTAATTTTAATTATTTGTTTAAATTTCATAATGTTATAAAATCAACATTTACAATTGCTATTGGTGCATATTTTTTAAAAAAAAGAAGCGTATTCTGAAATCAATTATACGTACTGCAATAGAATATGTGCATTCTTTGCGAGAGAAAAACGTTAATACATAACAAAATCATTAATGCATTAACTCATAATACAATACATTGAATGTTATTAAAACTTTTCCCCTATCTGAAATACGGAGAAAGGATACAGTTGTTATCATTACTACTACGTTTCCTACCCAATTTCTAGGAAATTTTAAGTCTGGCATTTTTTATCACTTACCACCCAGTGTGAGTGACCACGACCAGATGTCGTATCGTGCGAAATCGCTCTAGGCAAGAGTAGAAGTAGAACTCAAAGCGGTTAGTTTTAGCCCGAAGACATATTTTTTTAAAAGGGTTTTGGTCAGGAGAAAATAATATTTTGCCTTTTTCTACCTTTACAGAAGATATTCTTCGAAATAATTTTAAGGAAAGAAAAATAAAAGTGGAATCATAACCCTTTATTTTTTATAAAATGCATATAATTTTTACTATAATTACTCAGATTTTAAAATAATAGTAATAATTTTACGTAACTTTTTTATTTTATTTAATAGCCAACGTCAGCAATTCTGTATATGTATGCATTTATCATTTTATTTTTCATTTAAAATCTCGAAATATTTTCAACACAATCATAAAAGTTCAACGCATTTTAATTCAGATTCCACACAACTGATGATTTATTATTAATAATATATATAACAGTAATTATCTGTCATAAAAAACGCGTTAAATATCGCTTAAATCAGCTGTCCACACATATATAATCAGATATATATCTAATATATAAAGAAGGAGGAAAAAGCGATATGAATTAAAATACATCAATGTTTTACTATATACCTATTAATACTGCAGTTTCCAAGAGCGTGGGCCAAAAAGCTTTTTCAGGTAAAAGAAAATGGAAAAAAAAAAAAAATTAAGGTGTTTCTGAAACTCGCAATTTTTAGTAACTGTTTTTTAATTCTGTGGAAAATTAGCATGGTAAAAACTTTTTTACACGTACAGTACAAGGTAAAATTTGCGAAATTATTACAATTGATCAAGGAATTTCGAATCGATTTTAAGCGAAATATAAATTCATTACTATTTTCAAGTAACCGCAATGTAAAAGCAAATAGTATTAATTTATATGCCGCACTTTTAACCCTACCAACATAAGGTAGAACAATTAAACTGTGATTTAAGCGTACACAGGGCCAGTATTATGAATGGGCAAACGGGACATTCGTCCATGATCCCATAAGCTTAGGGGGGGGGGGGGGGGTGTCAGTTGGCAGAATTGAAAGAAATTAGCTGTTTTGTTTCATTGTTTACATACTTTTATATCGTACAATAACAAGATAGTTAACTCTTAATCAGCGCTACTGTGTTCCAGAAACTCCCGTGCTTATATACCTCTTAATGCCCAAGAAAAGTATAACGCGACTTATGGGTTAATGCTACATCATGAAAATCACGTCTAAAAAAATCTCCAATCATACATGCAATTAAAAGTTATATAAGCGTGTTCCAATATTTTTTTTTTCCTTTTTGCACTGCAATTGGCAACTCGCGCCTTTTTGCATCTTCACTAAGACATTTTTACATCTAAACGCGTATAATTTTTAAATAGTACTATTTCTTGTGCCATGGAACTTATCAGTGTTTTTCTATAACTTATACATATACATCCTTAATTAAAATTAATTCTTAAGCGAAAACATATTTTTCTTCACTGCTCTATATTGAAAATCTTTACCAATTTTAAGAATATTTTTAATCGAAAAATTTGAAATAAAATTCCATTTTCTGAAACTTGAGTAAAATATAAATGCAAATTTAGTGCATTTATGAATAAAATTAGCTTCGTAAATAGGGCGGTACAAAGTTTAAATTGCACCATTCTAGTAGAACCATAAAAGTTTCAAATACTACACAACATAAGAAAAGAGACCCAAACAGTGTTTGTATCCAGGGTTCATGCGTTATTGCGATAACGAATTACAAAATTAGCAGAAAAGAAAGTCGGAAATTGTACGTCAAATGTGGAAAATGACGTACTATAGCTAGTTTTATAAACATTCAGATTTTGATTCAATAGCTGTTGCACTCTTATGCAAGAATACATGAATATAACATTTATTATATACATTAAATGCAATAATACGTAAATGATATGATTTCATCTAAAATCTGACGTAATCACTATGGCAACATTGAATCATGATCTATCAGGGGATATCATGGAATTAATTACTTATGATAGGATTTAATAAAATGAAGAAAACTTTTATTAATATATTTTTAATTTTTGATTCGGTTTTCATAAAATTTGAAATGACTCGACACAATTTTGCAATGATTATACATATTTAATTTTTAACCATTCGGTTGTGTAGTTTCTGCACTGTTATATCCGGTCAGACGGACGAAACAGGTGACGATTATAGGTGCTACATATTTATGTAATTACGAACGCATCTAAAAAAAGATTTAAAAGATGTATAAAAGAAGTATAAAAATTGCAGTCTCCCAAAATCTTGTGGTTTCTCCTGACATTAGATATTGAGATAAATACGATTGGAAAAAGTTCATAAATGCATACGTTTGTGCCTGTGCATGAAAACTTCTATGAAATTCATGAAATACGGGAAATGTTAAAAAAGGGACTGAAGATTTAGTGGATATCCACAATTCACGTCTGTATAAATTGGGCAGTCTTGTGTGTAAATTCTTGATTTACTGGTTTAATGTGAGAACCTCCAAGTAGTAAATTCTCTGATTTTATTTATGTATTATATAAGGATATATCAGTCAATAGAAATAAGTCATATAGGAGCTGTGTGTATGAGCTCACTGAAGTTTTCGTGCTTTGAACCCTAAATTACTAAATTAGGCACTGAATATAACGTTCTATGCACGGAAATTCCTTATTATTTTCCACCATTTCTCAGGAAATATTTGCAAGCTTTTTTAAATGCACATGATCATACAATGATAATATGCGTTCGTAGATTACGCATTCTTACCCTACTATATACGGTGACCTAGGTCAAGAGAACAGTGGGTCATGTTATAGAATATTTCACAAGTATTAATCATATTTTCAGATAGAGAGAAAGGGGATAGATATGAAAGGACTCTTTCACAAGTCAAAGAAGAATTTTTTGTCGATTCAATCTCAAACAATTAAATATATATATATATATATATATAATTTAAACAGAAATATGCATTTTAAAAGAATTTATAAAAGATGCATAAACAATGTTTCAATGTTAGCAAATTTTTTATGACATCGTAAAAAGATACTTTCTTCTAAATGCCAAATGATAATAAATATATTTCTGGTTAAAAACAGTTTGTAACATTTCAGTATCATTTCTATGATTTTTTTAAAATGATTTTTTTTTTAATTTCAACTATTTGTAAATAAATGTTTCTTATTGATAAACAGAAATTGTACCAAAATAAACTAAAACTATATTGAAAGTAACAAAATATTAAACTTACATGTTTGAAAACCTTTTTTTTTCTGGAGGGGGGGGGGGGGGGATTTTAAGAATCATAATAATTGTTTCATATAATTTGCATTCTTTTTATGTAATTAGAGTTATAAACATACTTTAAACATGTATCTATACCTTTCTTTTCAGTGTACAAAACAGAAAAATAAATAGGTGCAATAATTTATTAGTAAGAATTTAAAAAAAGAAAATAGCAATTAAAATTGTAATAAAATTAAGAATAGATGCAGTACTTGTTTATTTTAGAAAATAAAAATATGACAGAGCTATCAAAAATAGAACGGCGCACTCAGAAAAGAGAACAGCGCAAGCGAAAAATATTGTGCGCTCGAAAACTGACACGACACTGGATGGCGCAATTATAACTAAAATAATTTATAATTCCAATAATAAAATCATTTGGTCTATTTTTTAGTATATTAAATTAATATTTTTAATTTCAAAATTCCGACAGTATTGCAATGCATTTCATTTAGATATTTTAGTAAAAAGAAGAAATGCAAATAAACGGAAACACAATTAACATTCTTAATATTTTGTTTAATTGTTATATTTTTTAAGTTTGTTGAATTATGATATTTTTTCTTCCAAATATGCTTTAAGCTTGACTTTAGGCAGCTTTTTAGCAACATTTGTTAATCTATTTATAGATTATATACACGTCGAAAGCATTTTTTTTCTTTGAAATTGTTCAGATTTTTTTTTAATGAAATATGACCAAGGGAATTATATATATAAAGTACATTGCTATAAAAGAATTGTGCTGTTCTTTCCGACTACAAAAGACCGACCCATTTACAGACGAAACAATATAAATAGTCTAGCTTTCATTTCTGAGCAGTATTCCATAACGAAATTGAAGCTTTATAAATAAATAAAAAATAGTATAAATGATATAAATATAACACAAATTTAATAAACGAGTAATCTAACTACTCGCTAAAACCACTGAAATTATCATAAAAAAGGCTGCTGTAATTAACAAAATACTTATCGATTGCTTCGAATATTAACATCTTGTTTGGTGCTAATGCAAAAGTATTGCTTTTAATAAATTTCAAAACTTTATTTGAACACATTTTGATATTTTTTATGTAAAATTATTTTTGGAGTCGTTAGTGTGCGATCTAAAATTTAATTAATTGTAAGAAATCTATTACAGTTAAAATGTAAGATTTTACCAATGTTCTGTAACCCTCGATCTCCGGTTAGACCCCCTAATAAAAATATAAAAAAATGTTGGATTTTCTTTTAAGTGATTTTTTTAATGCAATGAAATGTAGTAAGATAGATATATGCTTGCAACTTATTTTATAAAGCTCGATTTATCTTCAAATTCTGACAATACTGGTCGTAGCTGTGAGGCATTTTTCTGTTTGTGTGTGTGTGTGTGTGTGGGGGGGGGGGGGGGTTGTGATTTTTTATGTGATTATTAAATATTCGAAAATCAGTAGAAAATGCACTGTATTCATCGAACCACTATAATTTTTTGTCTGATATGCATGGCGGCTACCCAACAAATTCACAAGAATTAGAAAAAGAGTCTTTTATTTACGTTGTTTGTCCATTTCACCTAAAATCCGTTTTCTCTTATCCCTATACCTAGATTCATGGAATTCGAATTGAAGCAAGAAATGATCTTTCGTAAAAGTTTATTATAAATAAGAATTAAAACATGTTCTTAAATAATCATTATTTTTTTTCTCTTAGTCTATAATTAAAAAAGGAACTGCATGTTAGAGTAAGACTAGAAATCACATGATAAAGGTGGTAGGATATGCAGTCATCATTTTTTGAAAATGAGCTGCAAATTTACATACATCTACTTGTGTTTATTGCCAAATGCTTCCTTTATCAATTAAAATCTCTCTTTAATAGATGGTAGAGGACAATTGATTAACTTTAATAATATGATTAACTGATTTTCCTTTATTTTGCCACATACCACCTTTATCATCGGAGTTCAATTGATTCAACCACAAAAACGGGGTTATTATTAAAATATGTGAAATGTATAGTCAATAATCTCCAGAAATCACGCACATATTTATGTATGTATGTATGTATTATTTTAACATAAAATAATTCCATTTATGACATTTTTCGTGCCCAAAATAATTTTTTTGTTGTTGCTGCAAAGATTAAGGGGAGAGAAATACATTACTATCGTATAATATTAACCTATTAATATTCATGGGAATAGGTTTTCAACAGTGCATTCCCCATATTATGTACCCTTCCTAATAATAATGTTATGATAGAAACGTTTTAAATTTATATAATAAAAAGAAGCAGAATTTTGAATTTCTGCTTATTTATGTATTTATAACATTTAAATAACATATTTTACTAGGACACTTAAAATATTAATGTATAGTCTTACATATATACATATAGTTATATATATATATAACCACTATATAACTACAATTCATCATCTATTTCCAATTACTTATATATATATATATATATTACGCATTCTAACTCATTTGTATGACAGTGATGTTTATGTTTATGATATCATAATGTACACTGATTAAAAAAAAAAAAAAAAAAAAAAAAAAAAAAAGGAAAAAATAAGAAAACAAACAATTAAAGGAATAAAATTGAGATAAAGTGTATGATTCTATCTTGTTTTTTATACATTTTATAGTCGATTACACTTCGAATTTGAAAAATATGTCCCCTCAACACTTGCTTGAGATACCTTTCTCTTCCTTTGCTAATTATAGCGTGTGTGAATAGTAACTACACACAGATGGGCAAAAGTCGTATGTCAAGTAACATGGCATTTGAAAAGCATTCCTACCTTCTTCTTTAACCAGTTTATCAATAGTAAAGGGCTAATCTTTGACGTTATCAGTATGTTGTCTGCAGCAGCGTGCGAAGAGAAAACTGCGCCCGGGGCAAAGTTTCAATTTAGCGCCACCTCCCCCCAACTTTTCTTTGTGACAGGTGTCACAAAATTAAAAAGTGTAGGAACAGAAACAAATTTTACTGAATACATATTTCGCGTTTATTTTGAAACATTATGTTTAATTTTAATTTATAAATTTCAAAAAATTAAATAACATAAGAGAAAATTGCACTTATATTTTGGCAAAGAGGATATGGAAAATGGGTGTAGTAAAAATGCATCTAATAGTACAGTATAACATAGTTTGGAGCCATTTTATATTCCAAGAAAGAAACTCCATGCTATTTTGAGAGTATATATTTTAGTCACAAGCACAGACTCAGAAAACAGAAGGTTAACAAAAGAGATTAAGACAAAGATCCAAGACAAGTTTTGAAAAGAAATAAGTCTTTATTCATAAATTTTTATTTCTGTGTGTGTTGCGGGGGGGGGGGGGGGGGTAAAAGACAATGCAATAACTTTGAAACGAAAAATATACGTACTTCTATTAGGAAAAAAATTCCCAATATGTAAGTATACAATTTTTTTTTACAAAAAAGAAGAAAAAAAGAGGTTTGTAATATAAATTTGGCGCCCCCTCAAATTCCGCGCCCGTGGCGGCTGCCCCCTTCGCCCCCCACTTCGCACGGTCCTGGTTGCCTGCAGTAAAATTCAAAACGGCACGACGTTTTTTCTACAGAAAGAGTGACAGTTATTTATATTATTCCGAGTTAAATTTGCATGGAAACTTCATAAAAAAAACTATCACATTTATATCCGAAAGACTGTCATAATTGTATTTATCAGCATATGTCATTTTATGGGCTTATAACATAAGTTTATATGTATTTGCAAATATCATTTGATTGAAATTTGTTTTAGTAACACCACCTTGCACTTTAACTAAGCTAAAATGTGCAGAAAGATACATTTGAAAAGTGTATTGTACATGTATTTCCGCATAAAAGTGAAGTGTAAACTAAAAAATAGATGAAAAATTGGGAAAAAAAAAAAAAAAAAACAAAGCCCTATGATTTTTTTTTAATATACTCGATATATTTTATTTGTTCTTAAATCATTCACATTAATTATGATATTTTTATATGAGCATTGTGCTAGAATAATGAAATAATTTGTATACATTCATATATATATGCAACACAGAGGATTTTAATTCAATACTTTTTTAGAGACCGATAAGGGAGACTGATCACTAGAAAAAAAAGATCAAGAGGGGAAGAGCACCGGGAAAAATAGCTAAATAACTCAGTAAAATTACGGGTAACGTTAACATATTTTTCCACGTTAGTAAAGAACCATTAAATTCACGGACTATTAGTAGTGTCATAAGAATGCCATACTGGAATGATCTGTTCTCCAATGCTATTTAAAGCCTAAAAACGGACTTTTAACGATGCCCTTGTTTAATACAATGTCTATTAAAAATAAAAGGAACAAAAAGCAATGTTTTTTGTTCTAATAATTCAATACGAATTAATGTAACCAAATACATTTTGCAAAAATCATTTTGCAAACTACAAATTAAATATACCTATATATATATATATATAATATTATAAATAAATAAAAAAATAAAATTACATCATTTGTAAAAATATTTAATATATTTGTCATCTCTCACACATGTACTCAGTTATGTCCTTTGCATGTAAAATCGTAAAAATGGGAGGCATACTCCAGTGGTTATTTCGAAGGGGGAGGGGGAGGGGAGGAAGAAGGAAAAGAGGTGAAAAAATTGCACTTTTTCAGTGCGGTGGCGCTTTCTAGAGTCAACACTACAGCAACATATTTGTCATTATACATGCATATAAATCATGATTTTTTTTTTTCTTTAAAGTCATTGTCTTTATTTCTTCTGTGGATTTCGCTGATTAGGCAAAGTAAGATTATTTTCAATAAATTTATATAATACTTCAACATAATTTTAAATAAGTTTAGATTTAACTCCGATATTAAAGAACCACTTTACATTTATTATTATCTATTTTTGTAAATAAAATATTAGTTTTGCTTTTTACTCATGTGGATTATATTATAATTGAAATATAGTTGTATTTTTACAATATTAATCCATATAAACCCAATTTATTTTAATGCTTATAATGTACATAATAAAACTGAAGCATGCTACTCATGCAAATAATTTTCATCTCACTAAATCACTGTCGCAGACACAACTAGAACTTTCTGCTACTTGGCGTATGATCATATTAGATGCAGGTTTTAATCATATCATTCGCACATTTTTTTTTTTTTTTTTTTTTTTTTTTTTTTTTTTTTTACATACACACATTTTAGGTTAAAATGACTATAATTTCGTTTGGTTTTGCTTCTCAGAATATCACAGAAGTACATTGAAAAGCTGTATTGTTTTATACTATACTACTTCTATTAATTAACACAATTAACATTTAACATAAAATCTGTCTTTCGATGTGACAGAACATATTGCATCTTCCTAATTCACGCGAAAAATTAAATGAATTGCAAACTTAAATATCTAGCATTTTGAATATTTTAAAGTATAAGTATACAGACTGAAATAGAGTCTTACACTAAGATATTCTTTTTCATAAATCATTAGCGATATTTTTAATATTCCCTTAAACACCATTTGTAGAAGACAATCCGGGGAACAGGAAACTGGAAACGTTCTCCGATAAAAGGAAGAAACTATCGGGGTATTAATTAAATTACACTTTCATATCAATTTTTAAATAAAATTCACATCTAAAAAATGTGCATTAATAAAGCAAATAAATTTAATAAAGTTACTAAAGCGACATATAAAAATGTTAAACAAATTTTCTTTAAACTTTGTCTGTTTTTACTTTCTTTATGTCATATTTCTAGCAGTTTAAAATAAATATTTAAAATAATCATTTCAATAATTAAGCACTAATTCAGACTAATATTAAAGATGGTAGTATCTTATTAAAATTCTAGTCTAATATAAATAAAGAAAATACAATAGTAAAAAATTATTTATGATAAATTTTAAGAGTAATTTTATCTGGAAAAAAAAAAAAAAAAAAAAAAAATCCCTGCTCAACAACATGATTTCTTCTGATATGTTTACGAAGTAAATTTTAATCTAGGACGTATGGAATTGGTATGTGTTCTTTCTTAAAAATTATGAAATTGGATATCGTTTTCCACTGCTCTATAAAGGGAAATAGTCTTTCGGGAAAATTATATCAAATATTAGCATTTTATACTACTTTTATGTACACTACAGTCAGAGGAAAGTCGTCATGATACAGCAATCGCTTATGGCCCAATATATAGAGGAAAAGGTCCAAATACCGGCTACCACTTTTATTTTCAGTCTAGATCATACAATTTTCAAAATTAATAAAATAAAAAGTGACAGCATGGTACCTTGGCATGTTTTACACCTGCTTAGAGAAAAAAAAATCAGTTTAAAAGGCGTTTTCTGTTTATAACAAGCAAAATTTCGAAACTCTTCAAACTTTGAGTTTTTAAAATGGGGTCTAAATACCGGCTGCCTAAGTTTTTTTTTTTTTCCAAAAGATCACTCAAATAGAGCTAATGACAATTATTAAGCAATAACAATATTATTTTAATAAATTGTATTGATTAGTAATATTTTTTATGCACAGAAAAAATACGCAATTTTTAATAAATAAGCATTTTTGTCAAATTTCTAAAATTCTTTACGACTATCTCTCACAGTCGTCTTCCCATTAGTTTCTAATTTTGTTTTTTAACGGGTAAAACAAAAAAAAAAGCTTGCTGATTGAAATGAGAATTATTTTTCTGAAAAAATCAAAAACATAATATCACTCTCTGCGTCGGTATAGTTCCTATCAGCCCACATATCGCATTCTTAACATTTAACTCAGAATCCCCTCCCCCATTCTTGTCAACAGAGAAAGCAATCATGCAAAAGACACAAATTTATCATCTTCCTCTGTTGGATATTTTCCTTTTTGACTTTTTTAACTCTCTCGCTATCTAATTGTTTTATCAAAATAGCTTCAAAAATTGCGTATATAACCCCTTCGCGACGAGCGTCTTTTAAAAATTTTTATTCTTTAGCACATAGATTTATAACATAGATAAACTTTTCAGATTTTGATAACAGAATTTAAACAATTTACGAGGAGTTATATTTAAAAACAATGTTTTATTCATTTAAAAGAAGTGGTCATGGAATCTTTAAAAAGAATGAAATTCAGTATTTTATTTAATTATAAAGTTTTTTCACAGCTTGGATTTTCAGAATAAAAAAGGAAGTAATAGAAATATATATTTTTTGGCTGGTCTTTTAGAGTAGGAAGTTAGGAATATCTTCTCTCTTTCAGTAAAATATAGATAAATTTTTCAGATTTGGATCACAGAATTTAAACAATTTATGAGAAGTTATATTTAAAAAAAAAGATGTTTTATTCCCTTAAAAGGAGTGGTCATGGATGCATTAAAAGGAATTATATTCAGAATTTTTTTTTTATTATAAAGGTTTTCACAGTTTGCTTTTTTAGATTAAAAAAAGGAAGTGATAGAAATATATATTTTTTGACTGGTCTTTCAGAGTAGGGAGTAAGAAATATCTTCTATCTTTCAGTTAAATATAGATAAATTATTCATATTTGAATCACAGAATTTAAACAATTTACGAGGATTTATATTTAAAAATAATGTTTTATTCATTTAAAAGGAGTGGTCATGGAATCTTTAAAAAGAATTAAATTCAGTATTTTATTTAATTATAAAGGTTTTTCACAGTTTGGATTTTCAGAATAAAAAAGGAAGTGATAGAAATATATATTTTTTGGCTGGTCTTTTAGAGTAGGAAGTTAGGAATATCTTCTCTCTTTCAGTAAAATATAGATAAATTTTTCAGATTTGGATCACAGAATTTAAACAATTTATGAGAAGTTATATTTTAAAAAAAAGATGTTTTATTCCCTTAAAAGGAGTGGTCATGGATGCATTAAAAGGAATTATATTCAGAATTTTTTTTTTTTTTTATTATAAAGGTTTTCACAGTTTGCTTTTTTAGATTAAAAAAGGAAGTGATAGAAATATATATTTTTTGACTGGTCTTTCAGAGTAGGGAGTAAGAAATATCTTCTATCTTTCAGTTAAATATAGATAAATTATTCATATTTGAATCACAGAATTTAAACAATTTACGAGGATTTATATTTAAAAATAATGTTTTATTCATTTAAAAGGAGTGGTCATGGAATCTTTAAAAAGAATTAAATTCAGTATTTTATTTAATTATAAAGGTTTTTCACAGCTTGGATTTTCAGAATAAAAAAGGAAGTGATAGAAATATATATTTTTTGGCTGGTCTTTTAGAGTAGGAAGTTAGGAATATCTTCTATCTTTCAGTAAAATATAGATAAATTTTTCAGATTTGGATCACAGAATTTAAACAATTTATGATAATTTATCAAATAATTAATTTATGATTATTTTATATTTAAAAAAAAAAATGTTTTATTCCCTTAAAAGGAGTGGTCATGGATGCATTAAAAGGAATTATATTCAGATTTTTTTTTATTATAAAGGTTTTCAGTTTGCTTTTTTAGAATGAAAAAGGAAGTGATAGAAATACATATTTTTTGACTGGTCTTTCAGAGTAGGGAGTAAGGAATATCTTCTATCTTTCAGTTAAATATAGATAAATTATTCATATTTGAATCACAGAATTTAAACAATTTACGGGGAGTTGTATTTAAAAAAAGGTTTCATTCCTTTAAAAGGAGTGGATGCATTAAAAAGAATTATATTCAGTATTTTATTTAATTGTAAAGGTTTTTCACAGCTTGGTATTTCAGAATTAAAAAAGGAAGTGATAGAAATATATATTTTTCGATTGGTCTTTTAGAGTAGGGAGGGAAGAATATTTTCTATATATCAGTAAAATATAGACATTTTTTTCAGATTTGGATCGCAGAATTAAAACAATTTATGAGGAGTTATATTTAAAAAAAAAAAAAAAAAAAAACCCTCCGACTGTTTTGGAAAAGGGCAAAATTGTAATGTTATTTTTTCTGAATTTTGTTTTAATTGCTTAAAGAAAAGATTCTTTGAACATTTTATATATAAAAAAAAAAAAAAAAAAAAAAAAAAAAAAAAAAAAAAAAAATTAACAACGAATATAAATGCAATCCTTGGAAGTATTAATCATTGTTCAATGTATTAAAAATACATTAAATCAATTGAATTATATTACTTTAAATACTGCTTGTATTGCAGTGAAACCTGTAGCTTAGTGAACGTATTAACACGGGCTTGTCAGTGACGTGGTTAAGAGAAGTTGTCATGGATGCATTAAAAAGAATTATATTCAGAATTTTTTAATTATAAAGGTTTTCACAGCTTGTTCTTTCAGAATAAAAAAGGAAGTGATAGAAATATGTATTTTTTGATTGGTCTTTCAGAGTAGGGAGGAAGGAATATCTAAACTTACAGTTAAAAATAGATAAATTTTTAATATCTGGATCACAGAATTTAAACAATTTACGAGGAGTTGTAAAAAGAATCTTTTATTCCTTTAAAAAGAGTGGTCATGGATGCATTAAAAAGAATTATAGTCAGTATTTTTTATTTAATTATAAAAGTTTTTCACAGCTTAGTTTTCAGAATTTAAAAAGGAAGTGATAGAAATATATATTTTTTGACTGATCTTTTAGAGTAGGAAGGGAAGAATATCTTCTATATTTCAGTAAAATATCGATAATTTTTTCATATTTGGATCATAGAATTTAAACAATTTACGAGGAGTTGTATTTAAGAAAAAAAAATGTTTTATTCCGTTAAAAGGAGTGGTCATGGATGCATTAAAAAGAATTATATTCAGTATTTCATTTAGTTATAAAGGTTTTTCAGAATAAAAAAGGGAGTGATAGAAATATATATTTTTTGACTGGTCTTTTAGAGTGGGGAGTTAGGAATATCTTCTATCTTTCAGTAAAATATAGACAATTTTTTCAGATTTGAATCACAGAATTTAAACAATTTACGAGGAGTTATATACATAAAAAAAATGTTTTATTTCTTTAAAAGGAGTGGTCATGGATGCATTATATAAAGAATTATATTCAGTATTTTTTTGTTTTTATTAAATGTTTTTCCCAGCTTGGTTTTTTAGAATAAAAAGGAAGTGATAGAAATATGCATTTTTGGCTGGTCTTTCAAAGTAGGGAGGAAGGAATATATTCTATCTTTCAGTAAAATATCGATAAATTTTTCATATCTAGATCACAAAATTAAAAAAAAATATGAGGAGTTATATTTAATTTTTTTTTTCCTTTAAAAGGAGTGGTCATGGATGCATTAAAAAGAATTATATTCAGTATTTTTTTTTTTTTAATTTTTATAAAGGTTTTTCACAGCTTGGTTTTTCAGAATAAAAAAGGAAGTGATAGAAATATATATATTTTGACTGGTCTCTCAGACTAGTGAGAAAAGAATATCTTCTATCTTTCAGTAAAATATAGATAGATTTTTAAGATTTTGATCACAGAATTTAAACAATTTACGAGGAGTTATATTAAAAAATGTTTTAAACCTTTAAAAGGAGTGGTCATGGATGCATAAAAAAGAATTATATTCAGTATATATATATATTTTATTATAAAGGCTTTTCAGTTTTCTTTTCTTTTTTTTTTTTTTTTTTTTTTTTTTTCAAAATAAAAAAGGGCAAAGGAAAGGCAGTAAAAGAGAAATTTGGGACAAAAGTTTTATAATTTAAACATGAATACTTAATTTTGACAGTTTACTGAGAATTTTTTAAATGCTTTATTAAAGAAAGGAAGAATGGTAGGGCATTGTTTTCTGTTATGCTATTTTTATCTGTAAAACAATTTCCTATATGGAGCAAAATCTTTTAAAACAGAAATAAAACGAGGATGCACATTATTCACTTTTCGGCTCTACTACATAAGCTCTCATACTCATACTCTTATTACTGTAAAACCTGTTTTACACTAGTTATCGAAATCCAGAGGCTTGAGTTCCTTACTTCATTAGGAACACATGGATCTAATATAGGCTACTTCTTAGAAGAAAGAAATCGTCTGTGGGAGAGGGAGAGTGCATTCTTGTTCGTTTTGGGGTGCTTGCTGTCACTGCGGGAAAAACTCTGTAGTTAAAATCCTCAATTTTAATTTGTTTTTTCTGGGTAAGATACAAAGTAAATAAAAATATTTTAAATTTAATAAATGTATAAATTACAAATGATTAGCATTAAATAAAGTAAGAAAAAAAAAAGATATTTTTTGAATTAAAAATGCGTTTTCTTCGCTTATTTAAATATTATAATTTTAAATTTTGAGTTAGAATAGGCAAAATTTACTTTGACTCCTAATTTTATAGATTTTTAATGAAGAAATGAAGTTATATATATTTCATACTATAAAAATATTCCATATATATAGCACATGTAACCATTGCATACATAAGTAATTTAACAAGAAATTTTTTAGGCAAGTTTTCAGCGTTTGCTAATTTATAAATGGATTTCTTATCCATATGTATATAATATATATATGTGTGTGTGTTATGTGAGTGTGTTTGTTTACAATGTTTCGTTCTCATAAACTTTAGCATAAATCTAAAATTATCATTGTTATAATTTTTTATTTATAATTAAAATAATCATACATCTATCTGATCGTAATTTTTTCCTGACTTTAGTTTCAACAATTAAAGTCAGATTAAGGCTTCGTAAAACGTTGCAGTATTTTGAGAAAAAAATTAACACATACAACCACGAAATCCTAAACCTGAATAGAAATTTTGTATGGGAAATGTCAAATGAAAGTAATAAATGAAATGGATAAGAACTGCTTGTAGCTGAACTGTAGAAAAACAAACTCAAAAATATTCAGTGGAACTTGTACTTTATTATTATTATTATTATTATTAAAGATATTTGCCTTTATATGGAAGTTGAGTATATCATATGGCAGGAAGATTTACAATTTTTTTTATAATTTTAAATTATTCGCAGAATCTTACTCATAATACTTTTCAACAAAACACAAAATTGAAACATCAAATATATTGGGGAGGGGAGGAGGGAGGAATTTTTTCCGAAACATATATTGTCCTACTTACTAAACTATATAAACTATATAAGTCTTAATCAGAACAATACAGCTTCACTAATTATATTTTGTAACAATGTCCAGAAATTTGAACACAGCATTTATATTTATTACAGATAATAATAATAAAAAAGAATTGTTGAATATTTTAAATTTTAGTAAGTAGCCGTCAGATTCAAAATATATATGGGGCATTCTGACAATCTTTTGACTTTTATGCCCCAGAATAATAATTTTTATTTTAGTGCATGTTCTTGTGTTTTTTGTTTTTTTCCCTTAATTTCATATACTGGGGGACATCCCATTGCATGATTGCATAACAATATAAACGAGATAAATAAGTTTTCGACGATGTTGGGGGTCCAGATCCCAGGAAAACTCCTATACCGTCCCGTGTCCCTGATGCTGATTTTTAAGTTTGAAGCTGTCTGTATAAAATTGTTTCAATAAAAATAATTCGATGTAACTTTTTTCCGAAACTGAAACTATTGTTTTATATAAATATGTAGCAAAAAATTAACCTGCACACATTTTTAAGATTGTTATTAGTTTTTAAACTTTCTCCCTGGGTTTTAGATTTTTTACACTCCCTCTTCTAAAATTATACAGAAAATCACTTCAGATGCAGCCACAGAATTTTTTTAAAGTTTTTTCTCATGCAGAAGTATGCTAGAGAAAGAATGCCTAAAATTCTTTGACAGGAAATTTACTGCAGAATTTAAATCATCATTTAAATATCAATTTTAAGCATCGTGGCTTTATTGGTAGTATTAAACGTCACCAAGGTTTATTCCTGCACTTTTCGAGGTAAATTATTTTTTAAATTTAATCCAATGTAAATAACTCTTTTTAAAAATCAATGACCATTGTGGCTACCACTTAGTCTTAACATGAGTTGCATAAAATAGGTGGTAATTTCCCTTACTGTCCCTTTTTTTCCCATTTCATCCCTTTTTTTACCTTACCGTCCCTAATTTAGCACCCCTTTAAGACAATGTTATGCCAAAATTTTGTACTAAAAATACTACATTGTTATTATTTCTTATTTGAATGTCCTCTGGGTACTATGCAAATACATTATAAGTAAAAATTTAGAAGAAAATAGAAAGTTGTGGAAAAATGGTAAGAAAAATTAAACTCTCAAGTTTAACTCGCAAGCTTAACCCATTATGTCCTGCGGCCAACCACGGAGTTTGAATATCATCATCCAAACCGTTCAGAAGTTACGACGGTTTAATTTCATATAGTTCAATAACTGTCACCCTGTATATAATTATTCATTAACTAGCATATGGCCCCGTCAAAAATGACGGGAAAGTGTTATTGTAAGTTTACAACATTAAGTCAGACTCAATTAAACAGGTGATTGATATGCATGATTATTCAGATAGTGGTAAGTCCTCAAAAGCATTAAAAAAAATAGTGTTTGTAAAAGTCAACCTTCAAATGAAGAAAATATGAACCACCTCATGCGGGGGAGGGGGGGGGGGGAGAGCAACCCTATGGCAAAATTCTCATTTTTTCTGCACATCTTTGATGAAATTCGTGTTTTTTTCGCAGCCTTTTGACAAAATGAGTATTTTTATCGGGATTTGTTGAAAATTCTGCTTTTTTTCTGCGCCCTTTTGACGAATTACACCTCTCGCGTTTCTTTGACAAAATTCAGGGAAGAGTGCCACTTGGCAAAAAAATTTTTTTCAAAATCTTGCCAAAAATCTTTTCAAGATGGCAGAAAAACATCATTTTTAAATCTTTATTATTTATAAATCAATGATTTTGCCCCAAAAATAGAAAATGATGTAAAAACATGGATTTATAAATAACAAAGATTTAAAACTGAAGTTTTTCCGCCATCTTGAAAAATTTGTTACGAATGCTGGTAAAATCTTGCTCACAACTACCAAAAAACTTACTAATATAAAATAAAAAGATAAATATAAATAAATACCAATAAATGAGACGGCGATTCAGGAAAAAGGGAGTTTCATACAGAAAAAAAATATATAAAAAGAAACTAAAAATACTTACACAAAAAACAAACAATCAGTTAAAATTTACAAACAAAAAAAAAATCAATAATTTAATGTTTATGGTGAAATTCTCGTTTTTTCTGCACATCTCTGATGAAATTCATGTTTTTTTCGCAGCCTTTTAAAAAAATGACTGTTTTTACCACAATCCTTTCACGAAATGAGTGTTTTTATCGGGATTTGTTGCAAAATTCACGTTTTTCCTGCGCCTTTTTGATGAATTACACCTCTCACGTTTCTTTGACAAAATTCAGGGAAGAGTTTCGCATCCTGTGCCGCTTGACGAAAAAAATTGTGCCAAAAATCTTTTCAAGGTGACGGAAAAACTCAATTTTTAAATCTTTATGTTATTTATAAATCAATGATTTGCACAAAAAAATAGAAAATGATGTAAAAACATGGATTTATAAGTAACATAAAGATTTAAAAACGAAGTTTTACTGCCATCTTGAAAAATTTGTTACGAATGCAGGTAAAATCTCGCTCACAACTGCCAAAAAATTTATGAAACATAAAATAAAAGTAAAAGGATAAATATAAAGAAATACCAATAAATGAGACGGCGATTCATAAAAAAAAGGGGGAGTTTCATACAAAAAAAATTTCAAATATTTACATAAAAAACAATCAGTTAAAATTAAAAAAAAAATCAATAATTTAATGTTTAGAAAAAGGGATCCTAGTCAGGGTCTGAAACATCGTCAAGGTATGGTACTTCTCTTCTAACTGAATTAAATTTAAATTTTGATGGATGTTTGGTAATACACCCTCGATGTTTTTAGACTCTGAATTTTTTCGGCAGCCGTTGGCTGAATCGTCTGTCTCTAAAACTGTAAACAATGTAAAAATCGATATATTCACCAATAAAGGGTGCATTTTAAACAGCTAATGCAAAAATCCTAATTAAAAAAAAAAGAAATAAACAGCAGAGCAAGCGAGACTTACCTTACAATCAAAATACGTTGACAGAAGCACAGGTGCATCCGAATGTATGCAGCAAATTAGTTACGTAACAGAAAATTTAGCTGACTAACGGTTCACCTGATACTGATGAACCAATAAGCTTCAAGATCCCCCAATTTCAAAATTTACATTTTTTTTTTAGGTTCTTATGTTGAAACTTACACTTTTGCAACCTTTCGATGAAAATCTCGTTTTCTCTGTGATCCTCTAATCAAAACACATTTTTTCTGTGATTATTTGACGAAATTCACGTTTTTCGCGATACTTTGATCAAATAATGCATTTTTTCTGCAGTCATCTGATGAAATTCATGTTTTTTCCACGATTATTTGGCGACATTCACATATTCCATGATCCTTAGACGAAACATGCATACTAAAGGACCCTTTGGGAAAAATTGTGCTTTTTTCTGCGATCCTTTGATGGAATTCATATTCGTTTGATGACACCACCCTTTTTCTACGATATTTTGATGATTTTTGCAAGCTCCTGGCTATATGTTTTTTTCATCCTGTTTGTTTCTATACATGGATTAAATGCACAGGTCATGGGAAAGGATTAGAAATAAACTCAAATTGCAGTTGCTTGTACTCGCATTTTTATTTTGTCAAATTCTGCTACCCCCCCCCCCCTCCCTTCTCGTCCTAAAAATGTCAACAAATTTTAATACTGATTTGCATCAATCCCAGGGATGATAAATTGTGCCGAAAAAATGGAATTCCCTGTTTTCGCTGGAAAGTGGCATGTCTGTAAATGCTTTTAAAAATATATGCATAGTTGAAAAAAAAAAAAGCTGTTGCATTTTTGAAACAGCAAAAAATAATTCACAGAAATATATTAAATTCAGCTTAAAAAATGCAGCATAGGTGAAATAAGAAACTAAAATAAAACAAAAAACATATGGCATTTCTTTAAAAAATCAATGTTTATTTTTTAATTTTAGATGAAACTTTAAAATTTGATTCATATATTTGGCCAAAACTAAAACACCATTATGTGCATCATTGAAAGTAATACACATACAAAAAGCTATGTTTTTTAACGGTACAAAAATTTAGTAAAATTAAAAAAAAAATGTAATTTTGATTTTTAAATCTTTATTATAATGAAACGTTCCTGTGAGTGATAAACACTTTATGAACATGAACTTAAAATATGCATAGTTTAGATAAAAAATAAACAAAAAATTGTGTATATGGGTGTTTAATTCTGTTCGGTGTAAACTCAGCTGAGTTTATCAGGCAAACTGAGAAATCCGTTGATTGCCGCGATCGCGCAATTCTTTTCCTGGTCAATTGGCGCCTTCTTTCCGAAAGCCCATAATAAAAATTAAAAAAACTTTTAAAACATTCAAAAATAACTATTGACAGATGAAAGCGAGTAGTGGCGAAAAATCAGCACGTTTATCCCTCTGTTGTTTTTCCTAAAGAAACAGCGTTTCACTGTTGCCACTACAGAAGAGTGAAATACATGAATCATTGATATGAATCAATATTCATATGAATGATTCATATGAATAATGATGAATAATCATTAAATAATGTTTTTTAAAATATTTATTCAATAAATTACGTAATATTTCATATGTATGTCGTAAACTGACTGCTTGTAAATGTAAACAGTCGTAAATAAAATTGCTGCTTATAAATGTAAACGCATTGAAAAACGCATTTCAAAAAATGAAAAACGCATTTCAAAAAACTTAAAGGTTTTAATATGCTTTAAAAAATATATTTAAAGCAGAATCAGATGTTAGCCGTATTTTTTTTTTTTTTTTATGAATCGTCAAAGAGTCATTCATTTGTTTCTTAATTTGCTGGAATTTGAATCTGAATGGCAACAGTATCGTTTGTTTATATTTGATGTCTAATAGCTTAATTTTAATTTAGAACTTAATACATTATAAATGGATATGATACACATGTTTTATATGAAAATATGCTGAACAGACATGATTTTAAGTGGAAAAAATTATCATTTAGCTGTCATATGCTAAGATATGTTTTTCATTAAGCCTAACATGGCGTTTAGCTACGGTCGTTTCGCAGACCAGAGTGGTTCGCACCGGCATCGTTCCGTCGGTCACGTGCACTCAGCTTTTATAATAAGTAGATGATTATGCGTGTTTATTAAGCATACATAATTATTAATCAATTACATATTTTATCCAAGTTGACTATCTGTGCCCCTGGCCGAAACTTTTCATTTTTAATTAAAATAATGTGCCATTAATTCATCAACGACACATAATGATTTTCTAATTATACGAATTTCATTAAAAAATGTTTGAGGTACACATATCTCGATATATCTTTTATAAATAAATGATCATCTGTTATACTAGAACTTTCTCAAGTAGTATTTGAAACACTTCTGTGTTTTCAAACTAAAAGTTGTCTATTACTATTAAGGCTTCAGCTTTAAATGAGCTCGTGAAAAGCGTCTTCAAAGTTCTGTCATACATGCATTGCTTGTTTCATAATTTGTACTCACGTCTAGAGTCCGTCATGACTGATAATTATAATCAATGAACTTCATAGCAATAAATAAAGAGTGTCTCATTTGAGCTAATGAATCTGAAATCAATGAGTCATGTTGAAAATTTCTGAAGAAAGACACGAGATTTTTGGAATAGTACAGATAGTTTCGGTCTGGCCGAATTTTCGAGATCATTTTCGCCGAAACTCTGGTTTTCAGCCGAAAACGAAAACGTATTTTTGGTCGATCTCTACTTATATGTAAAGCGATGGAGGTGGCGATGATATCTGTCTCTCTGACGACGAGTGCTGTTGGTCTTAATGTGCGTTCAGTCCATCCCTGAAAAGTTGTCCCCGAAAAGTCATAAATTTGATCTTTGAATGGAACAAGATCTTTGAATGAACGCTGTTCATCTCATCTGAAATTACAAGTTCCTGTTTTTGGCGTTTAATAGGCAAATGACGAAATTTAGCCAAAAATGTCATGGAATACCGGAAATGCTGCTTTGTTATTCTTTGCAATTTCTTTTTTCATTGAAAGACAAAAAAGAAAGTTAATAATTGGATTGAAAGGGGGGGGGGGAGGGAGTGAAATAATTACAATAAAATAAAAGAGGGAAAAAATTACTTTTTTCATTAGAAATAGTACATTTTCATTAAAACAAGATAATTAAAATGTGTAACACACACAATTAAATTTTTTTCACTGAAGTGTAAGAATTAATAAATTAGTAGCACATAGATTTTACATTAAACTTGCTTTCGAAATATGTTAGAGGTTTGCATGGGTCAAACTCAGGCCCGGTACGACACACAGAAATAGTTCGAGTGGCATGGTATAGAAGTTAAAAGCTTAGTTCGTTCCCGGCCCGGATCACATAAAAATATTAATGGCCTAGCCAGGCACAAAACTTAATATTTCAGCCTGAGCCTGCCCAGCCCGACTGAACTTCCACAAAACATGAATTTTTACGTCGACGTGGTAGAAATTGTCTGGTACGTGGAGTCCTGATTAAAAGTAGTTATTTTAGGTTTTTTGTTTCACTTTTATAATCTTTATTATTAAAGAAGCGTGTTAGCTGCGATATTTGTCTTTTTAATGAATCTTTATTTGTATGTAAATGGTTCAGTTATCATTAATAACGTTAATCCATATTCCATGTATTGGAGACTTAAAATTCTCAAAAATGTTATACGAGGGTGGATCAGTAAGTTTTTACCCGCACATAGCAATAATTGTGTGAAATTTATGAAATTGCTACATTTTATGAGTTCTTTTCTATATAGTTAGTGTGCACAGTAACACATTTGTGCAACCGGTATTTGAATGAGAGGGGGTAGGATGTATTTCAGAAGTCGTAATAGTACACAAAAAGGGGGGGGGCATTTTCCAACTTTCAGCGATCCCACATGTTGCATATTGTTGGAAAGGCCTGTGACCACTCATTCATGCTATGCCCCTACCAAGCCCCTCCCCTCAAATTTGCCCCTCAGGAATGAATGATGTCCGCAAAATTTAGAAAAGTGCCCGCGGAGGGCAAATTTGGAAGTGAGGGACTCTCGAGGTGCCCATACTGGGGTACGCGTAAACCTGGGAGTACGTGGTGGGCCTGTCAGGTTTACGTAAAAATAATATCAGTAATGGCGGAAATCACGAAAATCAATACCAATGTCTATAAAATATTTGTGATAGTTTATACACACATACATGTTACATTAGAGTACATTGGGAGGTGTTCACTTTTTAAAGATAAAAGAATGCAAATTTATAAACATTAGGAATTGAAAGAGTGTTCAATATATAAAGTTGTCTGATTTTCGAGAATGTAGGCTGTGGGTGTTTTAATATATAGCTTAGTTTGTATATAGATGAAAAAATATTTTGGCCATTATTTTGAAAATCGTTTCAATCCGAACCCCAAAACAATGAAAGTTAATCGAACCTTCATCAAAAAAGTTACTTCAACTCGACCCGACTAAAATCCGATTCATTATAAATAAATAAATATATATATATATATATATGTATATGTGTGTGTGTGTATAGCGCAAATCCACAGGTCGGGAAAAAGCGGTTCCGATCAGATAAAGAAGTATAATGTATAATAATTTGTTAAAAATACGATGATTTTGAACTTGCAAGCCCATAAATTTTGCACTCGAGGTTGGCAACACTGCCTACTCTAACATTAATTTATAGAAGTGAAGGCAGAAACTCTTGTTCGAGCACATTAGCCTGTTTACGTGTTGGCTTCAACCACCGTCCGCTTCGATATTAGAAATTTTCGAAGACCTGGAATTTTATTTGCGGGTATATAAGGGTTCCTACGGAACTTCGGAAATCATCGGAATTTAACGATTTTTGTAAAATAAATAAATAAATATATATATTACTAATAAAACATTTTACCACATGCATCATAATTTTTTAAAAATATTTTCATTGTTTCTAATCGAACTCGCCCCACCAGTGGCCGAGAGATTCTGCTCTCAAAGCTGGTAGACGGGAGGTGCTGGGTTCGAATCAAATTGCGCCCGTCGTCCTAATCATTCGGATTTTTAGTGGTTTTCTTCGAGCCGTGGATTTTCCATCAGTAAATAAGGATTAAGTTCCCTTAGAAAGACCCCACGGTGGGCACTTTTTCCGCCGAGCCTACATCCCTCGTGGAGATAATCGGCCGTCAAAAATCAACCCAACCCATTCATAATCGAACTCAATGTTTCTTCTAATGGTTACATGGGTATTTGCCCGAATAGTTTTTGAAGTCCAAAATAGCATCAAAATTAATAGGAAAAGCTTTTTTTTGATGCATAAAATTAAAATTTTCAGTACGATTTCGTTAAAATAGCGTAATTTTTTCCTGACTTTAATTTCAACAGTTAAAATCAGATTAAGGCTTCGTTAAAAGTTTCAGTATTTTGAGGAAAATTAACGCATGCAACCACGAAATCCTAAACTTGAATAGAAATTTTGTGTGGGAGATGTAAAATGAAAGTGAAATAGATAAGAACTGTTTGTAGATGAACTACAGAAAAACAAAACTCAAAAATATTCAGTTGAACTTGTACTTTATTATTATTATTATTATTAAATATATTTGCCTTTATATGGAAATTGAGTATATCACATGTCAAGTCGATTTACTACTTTTATATAATTCCAAATTATTCGCTTAATCTTACTAATAATACTTTTCAACAAACACAAAAGTGAAAACATCAAGTATATTGGGGAGGGGAGGGGGGGGGGAAATACTTCCAAAATATACATTATCCTGCTTATTAAACATACAAGTCTTCAAGGCAATACTGCTTCACGAATTATATTTTGGAACAATGCGCAGAAATTTGAACACATCATTTATATTTATTACAGATGAAAAAACAAAACAAAATGAATAGTTGAATATTTTAAATTTTACTAAGTAGCCATTAGATTCAAAATATATGTAACGCATTGACTGTTATGAAAAAACTTAAAGTTTGTTACTTAATTATGTATATCCTAAGAGATTTTCCCATTAGAGGGCATAAAACTGAAAGTATGTTAAATCTGATAACATATACAATATACCAGACAGTCAAAGAAGTAAAATATTTTTATGCGATATAATTAGAAAAATATCAAAAGGACAATGCTTATAATGAAAATATTTTATGCACTAGTATTTACGGTTTCATTTAACTTTATAAAATAGCTTAATTTTATTGTTATACATTTTACCTTAAGAAGGTACTTGCTTTTTTTCGGTTGAAAAAATCGATTTTTCTTCCTTTTTTTACATTTTTTTATTCCCCATAGTCTGTAGATCACCCTTGTAAAATTATTTGGCCGAATTGGAGGACCTTTCGTAGTTATTTTGTGCTTTAGCGCAACGCGTCCGTAGGCATTTATTGTCTTGGAGCACTAAAAACGCATTTTATGTAAAATGACTTTTTTCAAACTGGGCGTGATCAGAACGCAAAATCTATTAAAGAGATCTTGCATTTTTTTTAATTAAAGAGGACATAATTTAATGGGGCTTGAACCACTTTCAGCTATTTTTGTACAAAAAAAGAAAAAAAACATTTAATTTTAAATCACGAAAGGTGCGAAAAATGGGACCAAAAAGAGACTTTTTTCAAATGGCCACCATTTTGTTATTTTAGATTTCTTGACCTCAAAATACTTGAAGCCCCAGACAATTATATCTATTTTTATAATCTTTAACAAAAATTGACTGCAGACGTCTCAGGTAATCTGTCGGATCCCGCCCAGTTGCAAGTGCACGACGCGCATCACCTACTCAACTCAATTCCCGTCATCAATTTTTGATATAAAAAAAAATGCAATATCCTTCAAATAATAATAAATAACAAGCAAAAATTTCGGAACACCAATTTTTATTCCTATTCTAACGAAAAAAAAGGCTAAAAACAGATTTTTTAAGTCTTCTAGAGGTAAACCCCGCTTAAACTACGACCAACAATTAAATTATTTTAACCCTCTAGTGCATACTGTTGCCAATTGGCAACAAATTACATATTCTCTCCTTATCGTTTATTTACCGTTGTCTCTTGATAAATTTGTGCTTTATGTATTCATTTTGACCCAATACTTAGGTTTAGTACATTAAAAATACCATAGGTGATAATAGTTGTTTATCAGTTACAAATAAAAAGGAACTTTTGAAGCCGTCAATTTTCCTCGCCGTAGATGGATTTCTAACACAAATAAAAAATATTTAAAATGCAAAATTGCATTTGAAAAAAATCTTTTTCAAAAGAATATGCTTTTAAAAGTGATTTTAAATAATATTAAGTAAAGTTTTTTGCACACAAATATTGTATGTATGCGAATATACGAATGTTGCCATTTGGCAACACCATGAATTGAGTTCCACTTTTATTTACATTTTTAGTATTCTGTTCAATGAATTTGTTGATTGTTTCTTCTTGCTTTTTGTCTATTTTTTTCATCAAAAAATTTGTTCTGATAGAGCCTCATCATGTTCAGCATATTTTTTAAAGTAAAGATACTAAATAAAATATTAACAGAAGAAATTTGAATTGTTATGTCTAGTGAAAGTGACATTTCTTACAATGACAGCGATGACGATCCACCTTTTGATCCAAACTCTCTGTTCAAAAACGGTTCAGATGCTTTTGATAAGACTGATTGTGATTTACGAGCAGATAAATCAGCTAATGAAATTTGCTAGAATTTTGATGCAAACGTTGGGATAGTGAATATTCCATCTACATCAAAACAAAAGCAGCCAGGTAAACGTAAACAGAAAAAGTGAAAGCTTCAAACTCTTCAGCCAGATCCTTCTTGGATAAACATTATTGGAGATGTTTCTCTCCTTGAAAGTGTTTTATCATTAAAAGCACCATATAAATATTTTTTGTATTTTTCCACCCAGTACATTTCGAGCGTATCTCTCAACAAGCAAGACTCTATTGTGTTCTAAAACATGTTCAAAAGCCACTCAATATATTCTTGACAGATATAAAAAAGTATCTAAGGATTTGTACCTTGAGTAGCGTGGGAAACTTTAAAGTCACAAGATTGTTTGAACCCTGTCACTGGTGTATCACCAGGTAGTCGCACTATGACCGTGAATACATTTGAAAGTATACGGTATACGACAATTTTCCCATCTGAACGATAATACATTGTCTAATGGGGAAGATAAGTTATTCAAGTTGAGACCAATAGTAGGCACCCAGAATGGAAATTCTTATCCATTTCCATCAAAAAATGTCTCTGTGTTTATGAGCAAATAAGTGCACCAAAGACTCGTCACCATATGAAGCAGTATACCCCACCCCCACTCCTCAAAAAAAACTCGCATAAATGTGTTTTTAAATTATTTTTAGCAGGAGTATCAAGATTTGCATACAATTTTGATATTTATTGCGAAAAAAACACAACCAGTCTGCCAGGTGGACATGACCTGGAGGTTAGTGTTTGAGTCAATGCTAGACTAACTCATCCTGTTGTTGAACCTGTAAATCAGGAACTGTATTTTGATATTAAACATCAGTGAACATAATGACACTTTAAAAATCAAAAGTAATTTCGTGCCTTGGAATAATAAGAAGAAACAGGACCCCGTGCTGCAAAATGCCACCTGACAATTAATAGAAAAAACCAGAGAAATATCGTGGAATATGCTTAGAATAAGCTTAATGCATGGTGTTGCCATTTGGCTACTATTTAAAAAAAATCCAAAATACGGAAAAATATTAGAGTGATACTTTTTTTACTATTTTTCCTTTAATGTACGTCCATTAAGGAATCAAATATATTTTTTAAAGGAAAAATAAAACATCATGCACTAGAGGGTTAAATACATATCGGTTATATATATAGTTCATATTTGCTATATCCTTTAATTTCGATTTTAAACATTAATCGACGTAGGTCTGCAGACCATGCAAAAACTTTACAAAACAATTGGCCGAATTCTTGCGAGTCCCACCTCTTCTCACTTCATCTTTTCCTTTGTATTATATTATCACAGTGCTATTATGACTAGATAAAATACAGTATCATCGAGTAACTTTCCTTAGTGTGTGAACAGAAGAGCAGAAGATCGCATTATCGAGTAAACGAATAGTCGAGTGTAAGAATTGGTAAAATACCCTATCATCGAGTAACTTACATGGCTTTATGTTATAGATGGGCAGAAGGTCGCATTATCGAGTAACTGAGATAGTTGTGTATAGGAATTAGAAAAATACGGTACCAACGAGTATCTTTTACATTCTGTGTAGAAACGGGCAGAAGATCGCATTATCGAGTAAATGAGATAGTTGTGTGTGGTAATTTGCAAAATACCGTATCGCCGAGTAACTTAAATTGCTGTAGTGGCAGAACGGCGGCAGGTAGATACGGACGGCAGAAGATTGCGTTATCGAGTACCTTAGATAGTGTGTGTAGGAATCGGAAAAAAGTACTCTTGAGTAACTTACTAGATCACTGTGTGTATAAATCGACAGAAGATCGCATTACCGAGTAATTGAGATAGTTGTGAATAGTAATTGGTAAAATACCATGTCATCGAGTAACTTATATTGCTGCGTAACACACGGCAAAAGATTGCTTCATCGAGTAACTAAAAGACCTGTGTGTAGGAATTGGTAAAATATTGCATCTTTGAGTAACCTCAGCTTACTTGACAGAAAATCATTGCATCTGGTGAAATATTTGGGATTTATAATATATACTATATATATATATATATAATGCAACTGGAAATTTTGTTCCGGATGTTGGTAACGTGAATTCTGCTAAATGGATTTTGATGGGACTTGCACTGTTAATTAAGTAATTTTTAGGGGAGTTTTTAACATTTTGCGTATAATTCTATATAAATCCTACAATAACTGATCAACAAAAGGAGTCGGTCCTGAACAGCACAAATTTTACCTAACACATTAGAAAATATAATGACCAAATGTCGTTCGTATCGTTTTCAGCAATAAAGAAAGAGAGATAACGTTCCATATTACTTTAAAGCACATGGTCAAGTTCACAGAAATTTTTCATTTGTTTCAAAGTTAGTATGGCGAAACTGATCAGCGTAACGGGCAAAGCCTGCTAGTAGTATATAAATGAAGAATAATCTTTTTTAGGTAAAATGCGTTCTTATGCACATTTTGCTGCATAAAATGTAGGATTTAATTTGATCTCGTCTTTGACCGATTTTCGTAGACGACAATACAGAAAAGGAAAAAGTGTCGTCCGAAGACTACAATCATTTGTAACTAAAGAAGTGATTCATTTGTGGAAAAATGATAAACTGATCTATTACAAATTACTGTCATAACTATGTCCACAAGTAGCATGCTTTTATATTTAAAAATTAGTCTAAAAACGTGACAGAAAGTTTCGGTCTATGATATGTAAAAAATCGACGCAATTTAAAGCACACATATCTAAAATAATTTTTCTCCAAGGTTTCATAATGAAGCCCTTTCGTAAGTCTTTGTATCAAAATAAAAGAACAGTGGTGAAAAACACCAGATGAGGAAAAATGCCAAATATATATATATTGAGGAGGGAATGCTCAGACTGTGGAAGGCTGTTGACGAATTTCCTTTCGTTTTTAGATCACAGGCTATCAAAGCCTGAGAGCTAATGTGCCCGCATTTTCTGTATGTATGTACGTATGGACGTAAAGAGATAACTCTTGATATAAATATCCGATTTGCTTCAAATTTTGTAAAAAGGTTCATTCTGATAAGGCGCTTCCCAGATTAGTTTTGGGGATTCATTGGTTAAGTATAAAGGAGGGAGGGGGATAATCACCCCCTTAATTTAGATAAATGTATTTTTTATGCAGAATTATCTGATTTGCTGCAAATTTTGTAAATAGGTTCATTCTGATAAGGCGCTTCCCTGATTAGTTAGATTAACATTAGAATAAAACAGATTTAAAGTATCAGCTTTATTAACGTTACATACTAAATTTCAGATCCCCGAATGTCAGAGACCATAGGGCAACGTCCAGTTGGGCAGTGCTTTAATCACATCCCGTTGCTGAGGTGTACTACAACATGCTTTCTGTAAAATGTAGAGTGTCTAGTATTTATGAATATTTTACAAGGATACACTAAAAGATGTTACAAGTAACTCATTTAAAGCATTAGACAGTAATTAGATTTCATTACTGTTTATAAGCGATACTTACATAACTAAAAGTGCATTTTTATGTATTATATTCGTTTTTAATATTAGCCATACTCATTTTTATTGCAAGTTTATAAATTCTGCTGATAATATTCATGGCTTTAGAAAATAGTTCTTAAGGCTCTTGTCCCTGCCGGCGAAGACACTCATGAGCTTTTTTTTTTTTTTTTTTTTTTTTGCATTGTATAGCCGAGGTCTATCTCTACATCACACCTTTTTTACTTTTTCGATTTTGATTGCAGATATTTCTTAGAATGACGCTTTTTTTTTCAGAACCGGTTTCGAAAGTGAAAGTAACTTTATAGAAAATACCTGCGACCAAAATCAATGTAGAGACGGACCTCGGCTATTCAATGCAAAAAAAAATAATAAATAATAATAAAAATGTCGAAATGCAAACGAGATATTAGAAAAATCCCTCCCCATAGGATTAGCATTAGCTCCTAAGTGTCTTCGCCGGCAGGGACAGGAGCCTGAAGAATTATCGTTATGAGCCTGACTAATGCATACGCATGCAGAGCCACCTCATTTGATCGGGTTCACCATGGCAGGAATTAGGGTGTCAAAATGAATAAAATTAGCCAAAAGTTACCAATATTCTCCTTCACCAAAAATACTTTCAAATATTAAGGAAGAGCGTTTCCTCTCCTTAGCTCATGTCCCCCCCCCGCCCCCCCCCAAAAAAAAAACAGAATGAGGTACCTCATAAAAAAAAATAATGATTACAATTTTATTCTGTAAACATAGTAGTACATTGTTTTCAAGTGAAATAATTGAAGTTTTCCTCTTAACGAGGCAAGTTAAAACAACTTATGATGATCAATGCGTAAGGGAGGGAGGGGGGTTCTTTTAGACATTTTATGACATACATAGATAAACAAAGGTGAAGTTTGCAAACCTTTATCATCAATTTTCCTATTAGTTTCCTATTTGTTTTTCCACTAGATATTTTCTTAAAATTGTGACTATCTTTGTTGTGATATCCAATGGGCATATCCAAGGAAAAGGGCTGGTGGGACTGCAGCGACCCCCCCCCCCCGAAATTTTCGAAAGTGATATGAAAAAAGGGCGGATTTTTTTGCTGCTTCTTTTTTGGAAAACAAATTAACTTTTTTCTGTCATACAGTGGACTAGCCATTCTCATTAGATACATTTTAGTCCACATTGTCACCAATGAAGAGAAAGGGGGATGATGGGGTTACAGTCCCTCTCCTCCCAAAATAGTCGAAAATTAAATTTAAAAAGTGTTTCTTCCTTACTTATTTAGATAAATTGGAAATTTTTTCCTTCTTTCATACAGCGAAATAGCCATTCTCTCGTTAACCCCATATTACTCCACATTGACATCACAGCATACCCAAAGATGGGGAGGGGGCTGATGGAATTATAGCCCCCTCCTTTCGAAATAGTCTAAAATGAAATGAAAAAAATGCTGATTTTTTTTTCTTTGTTTGAGATAAATTTGTATTTTATCCCCTTTCATTCAACAGACAAGTCTCTCCCTTCCCTTTAGTTCCAAATTGGTGCACAGTGACACTACATTATACCCAAAAAGGTAGAAGGGTGGCTAATAGAATTGCTGCCCCATCAAAATAATCAAAAATGAAATGTAAAAAGTGCTGTTTTTTTGTTGTTGTTGTTGTTTGAAATAAATTTGCATTTTCTCCCCTATCAATCAGCAGACTAGCTGCTCTCTACCCTTTAGTTTCATATTAGTGCACAGTGACATCACATTATACTCAAAGATGTGAAAGGGGCTAATGAGGTTATAGCCCCCTCTCAAAATAGCCGACAATAAAATGAAAAAAATGCTGATTTTTTTCTTTTTGTTTGAAATAGATTTGTAATTTTGTTTTCTGAAATTCTTGCTTTTTTAGATAAATCTAAAATTTTTTCTTCTATCATACAACGAATTAGTAATTCTCGTTAGTTCCATATTAGTCCACATTGACATCACAGCATACCGAAAGAAGGGGAGGGGGGTGATGGGGTTACAGACCCTTCCTCCCTAAATAGTGAAAATGAAATGAAAAAATAGTGCTTTTTTTCTTTCTGTTTGAGATGTTTCCCCCCTTATCATTCAACAAACTAACCGCTCTCTTCAGTTCAGTTCCATATTAGTACAAAATCACATCACATTATATCCAAAGAAGTGAAAGGGGCTAATGGAGTAACAGCCTCCTCCCAAAACAGTCGAAAATGATATAAAAAACGCTCTTTTTTCTTTTTGTTTGAGGTAAGTTTGTAACTTTGTTTTCTGCAATACAACAAACTAGCCATTCTGATTAGTCCATATCAGAGCACAGTTATACCACAGTATACCCAACGAGGGGAATGGGTCTGATGGGGTTACAAGCCCTCTTTCGAAATAGTGGAAAATGAAATGAAAAATGTGCTGATTTGTTTTCTTTCTGTTTGAGATGAGAGACATGGGTAATTTTTTTCCGCCTATCATTCAACGGAACAGCCACCCTCTTCTCTTAAATCTTATCAGTGCACAGTTGCCCAAAGAGGTTTTTAGGGACTAATGGGTTACAGCTCTCCTCTCTAAATAGCCGAAAATAAAATGAAAAAGGTGCTGATTTTTTTGTTTTGTTTTGTTTGATAGATAAATTTGTAATTTAGTTTTCTGTTATGCAGAGGATCAGCAATTCTCGTTAGTCCTTATAAGTCCACTTTGACACTACAGCATACTCAAAAATGGGGAAGGAGACTGTTGGGGTTACATGCTCCTCCCTTCAAAAAATGTCGAAAATGAAAAAGAAAAAGTTCTGATTTGTTAACCTTTCTGCTTGAGAGAAATTTGCAATTTTTCCTCCTAGCATTCAACTACAACATACTCTTTAAGTCCCATATTATTCTTGTTTTCGCTAACAGAGACGCTTGCCTTTCCTTGACCTTCACCAGTTGAGACCCTGGTCTTGCGATAACGAGGGGTAGAGTTTAAATAATATAGGAATCGCATTGTGGCAAATTAATGGTTGTATTTAATCTGATTAGCATGCACATACATGCTTTAAGTTTTGATTTGTGGTATTAACAGTAATTTTTAGAAGTTGAAATGCAAAAAATCTTGCCATGATAATTGATTGATTTGTTATCTGTGTTAACTGATGAAATTACTTATTTGCAGTTTTTATTATTTATGTAATTACATTAATTATAAGTTTATTAATCAAAACATAAAATGTTTAATGTTCTAATTGGAAAATTAATTGTTTGATAATTAATTGATTAATTTAAAAGGCATTAACAATTTAATATTAAATGCAGTTATTAATCATTTTAATAAATGTAAATATTTGCCATACTTAATATAGGCTTACATAATTATCACAAAATATTAAATAATGTTATTACTAACTTATAAAATAACTAATTTGCTGTTTTTGTATCTTTAATTACTAGGAATGTTTTGTCTTTGAGTCGATCCTGTCCATTTACACATTCAAGTGTGTATTTCAAGAGTGATAAATTTTTTTTACACATTTAGTGTCATAAGCAAATTACACATTCAAACGCTTATTTTGAAATTTACACATTAGGCGTGCATTTTGTCAATTTACGCACCACTTTACATATATAGACAAATCGTTTTTGTATCATCGATTTACCTGATTTTATGTGTAAATTCGCATATTTATTTTTTAGAGTGCATAAATGAAAACATTCTTGTAATGTTTAAGATTAGCTACGTGCTGTGACGTGGAGAATTTACAGAAATCAATATTTTATTTTTACTGCAAAATAAAAAATGCAACAGATTTTTTTTTTTTTTAATTTTCTCTTTCCTCCACAGTCGCGCCCGGTAATTATATGTAAGAAAGTTGCCTATAGTGGTGCTTTTGTTACATCCAGTTATGTCCCTCTTTAGAGTGACTGTTCACTCTAAGTAAAAGTGAAATTTTTGACTCTCTGAAAGAATACTCAGTCCGTGAATGTGAATATTCTCTCTAAACAGGGGTGAATAATCACTCTTTCGGAGGAGTGACTATTCACTGTTCCTAAAGGAGTGCGAGTGGCCGAGAAGTTCTGCTCTCAAAGTTGGCAGACGGGAGGGGCTAGGTTCGATCCCAATCGGGACCGTCGGCTTAATCGTTAGGAGTTTTCGGGGTTTTCTTCGAACCTTGGTTTTCCAAGCGTAAATACGGGTTAGGTTCCCTTAGAAAGATCTTCACGGAGGGCACCCGGAGGGCACCCCCCCCCACCGCTTAGGACCTATATCCCTTGTGTTGTTAATTGGCTGTCATAAACACAACCAACTAAAGGAGTGTGTTTTTTCAACCCTGGTGGAGTGAATTGTCACTCTTTCATACTAGTGAATGTTCATTTAGTATGGAGAATGTTCAATTTTTTTTATGTTGCTTTTTTGGGGATTTTAAAAGAATCATACCTTTTAGAGCATGCAATGAAAATAGATGCAAGCATAGTAAATATTTCAATAAAATACTTTACTGGCAACATTTATTTAATTCGTAGTTTGCAACACTATAATTGAACTTTTAAGGAAAAATTCAATCAAAGTTTTACATATGAATTAAATTAGATGACTGACAGAAATATACTAAAATATTTTACTCCAATCTTATCCCTTGTGCTTGCTTTCAAAGAGTGAACTTTTCACTCTTTCCAATTTTAGAGTGTAAGTTTCTTGTTTTGAAAATTTCTGTAATCCTCCAACATTTTAATCTCTTAGATAATTATTATCATTGAACCACTATTTCTTTAAATTTCTTTAAAATAATCGTACGAATTTAGCATTATGTTGCCTAAAATAGTCGCCTAAAATAGTCGTGTCATTAGACACGACACTTAAGGCTCTATCAAATTCAAAACTGACTAATTTCTGACCTATTCAAGCAGTTATTTATATTCTTACATATATAAAATTGTTGTGAACATTTACCTAGTGAAAATTTAACTCATGCACTTAAATAAGCATGCAATCCTTAGAATAATTCTATTTATTCCACGCCTCCACCCCTTTTTTGTGAGCAAAATTTTGATTTAAAATATTGTACTTTGTTATTTTAACCTTCTACCGATTGTCAAGTTTTGCGGGTTTTTCTTTTCTCGACCATTTTATAAATCTTGAGTTTTTTTTCCCGACTTAGAATTTTGCGACTTTTTCTAACGACTGAATGCACTGTTAAAAATTTTGCAGCATTCTGGCAGGTCATTTGACCGTTTTTTGAAAAAACGGTTTCATAACCATAATTTAACTATATTCTGACCATAAAATGGCCAATAATATGGTCAGAATAGTTTTAAAATTACGGTTGTGTAACCGTTTTCGGAAAAAAACTGTCAAATGACCTTCCAGAATGTTGCAAATTTTTAACAGTGTGGGTTCCACCAATATCCGAGATGTTCTTCTATCGAAGCTGGTAGACGGAAGGTGTGTGTTTGATCCAAAACGTGCTCGTCAGCCTAATAGTTATAGGTGGTTCTTTTTTAACCTTGCGTAAATGTGAGTTAGGTTCCCTTAGAAATGTAATTATTCAATAATGTGGTTTATATTTTGCATCATGCTGTCCAAAACCGTTACAAAAAATTTTGTAAATGATTTTTGGGGTTTTTTTTAACGGCGATTATGATATTTTAAAACAGAGAAAACAAATAATAGATATCTGCGATAAGTGAAAATCATCCACTAGTTTCGGAAAAAAGACAACGGTCGCAAAATAGCGAAGAAAAAAACTAAAAACTATATGAATGATTATTTCGTATTAAATGAGTGTTAAAAATCGAAATTTCGCACCTTTTTTTTAGTTCTTGTATTCACATTTAAGATATACAATAATATATAGGATTTTAGAATTGAATTTGTTTTTATTGATAATTGTTAAACAGTTGTTTTTTTAAATTAGTCTCCATAAAATAAGATTATCTATAATGGTGAAGGTGATTCGAAATGCAAGCATTCCTGTACCGAAACGTTTGTGACTCGAGATGAGGGCGGGAAGTTCGTGTACTGCGAGAGAGGGTGGAAGAGACTCCTTATCTCTGTTCTGTATTTTAGTTTTTAAAAGTCACCTATTTTCTCAGGGCTTAAAGAAAGTGACGGAAGGGGCGGTAGGAAACGTGATTTTCATGTCAGTTGGCGAAGGACGAGTGTGAAGGACAAGCGCCTGCGATAAAAAGTTGGACTATAGTGCACAGTGGTACAACAGTATAACTAAATAGCTGGAATAGGGCTAATGGGGATACAGCTCCCTCCAGAATTAGTTCCTTATTCATATGAAACATGAGAAATTTTCGGGCCGTTTAAATCTGCGGTATCTGGGAAAATGCCCCACGTGTCTTCATATAGGAAACAAATGGGTAAGTGTGATCACAGATCGACCCAGAGGGTTTCGCTTAATATTCCTTTCAAAACGCCTAGTACATTTATTGCCATGGAACCCGTTCTAAATTATGGTAAACCCTCCCTAAAGTATCTTAAAGTTTCAAACAGATCGCCTTGTTATATTTCCTAATTTTGTCTGCGACCCTCTTCCCCCACCGAAATGTGACGAGTCATTCTTTTTGATAATTTTTTTAAATCATGTATTATAAACTATCTTAAAGTTTAAAACAGATCGCCGTGTTAGGTTTCCTAATTTTCGCAAAATCGCGTTCTGTTAGTTTCACATTTCACCACTAGGGAACGCACTCTATTCATAACAAAACTGTATCTGAACGAAACTCCGTTAAACAGCCTATCAGTAGGTATACTACTCGAGGGAGGAGGCGGTTTTCGACGGAGCCCTCGTTTGCCCCCCTCCTCCCCTCAACAAAAATTAAACTTACCTTAAATTTATAAAGTGCTTATTATGTGTTATAAACTATGCCAAAGTTTAAAAGCGATCGGTTCTTCAGTTTTCAATTTGAAGAAATTCCCATCAATTGTCTGTGCGAAAAAGCATCTCTTTTATAAGTTTAAAAATCGATTTTTTCATAAATCGGAAAATTGTGGTCCGATTTTTTAAAAATTTAGATTTTATGAATCAGCGCACAAAATAACATTCAGATGCGAAAGAACGAAATTAGTAAAATCAAAAGTTAAACTAGACACAGGAATTCTGCTTTTTCAGAATTTAGTGTCGCCCCCGGCATTTCCATTACTTCATTTTCTTCTGATGGACTGACGGCTTCTATTATTATGATAATTTTCTGGTCAGAAAGGGGGTTAAAATGAGCGGTTAATGGGTGTTAAGGGGGGGGGGGTGGCCATAATTTTTTTTTACGGCTGCTCTTTCATCTTCACCTAACACTTCATTTATAATGGCTGTTTCATAATAATAGAAGCCACCAGCCCACCAGAAGAAAATAATTCGGTTAAGCGGGTCTCTACTGCAGTACAAAACATACTTCAATTTTAAGACTTAAAGCACTCGTTTTATTTTATGTAAAATGACGTCATTCGCATCCGCTTAAGAATTCCACATTTACGATCTACTCTTAAACGTCTACAGTAAAGCATACATAGCACATCACTATCGCAAAATAATGCACAAATGCAGCAAAAAGATTCCGTCATTCAAGAAAATCGAAAAAAAAAAAACCGGCTATCTAATGATTCACAGATACTTACATTTAAATATAGTACATAACAGCTCCATTGTTTTAACAGAAATCATTCGTTTATATTTTTTTCAAAATAGCACGTATTTTAATTACATTTTCTTTCGGTTGTTACGAGAAAATGGCAACAAAAATATATAATTACTACTTTTAAACTAACTATTTTTCCTTTACTTTCTACAGAAATAGAGTACTTCCGTTGCCAATATTAAGCAAATGGCTCCAAAAACTACAAAAAAATTAATGTTTCAAAAATAAATGGAGATACAGTTTTCAAACAAAATGCATTTAAAAGAACTTTTTTTTTCCAATACGACGGTATAAAAAGTGAAAATGTGCGATGCTTAGAAGTTTAAAAAATTGCTAAAGAGTATTTAATCGTAATGCTTTGTTTTACAGCTAGCGTCTGTAAGGTAACGTTTTTTTCGGACACAAAATAAGCTGGAAGAAAAAAATAGCATACCGTACCGGAGTCTAAAAAAATTGTACTGCGATTATCAAACCCTAGTGTAAAAATGTATCTTTTTTGCTTTCCGTGTTACGTAGCCTGCCGTGCGAAAAATGCAATTCTGGAATTAATTACCAAAAAATTAATTATCTTCGCTTCCAACTGTCGAAATTGAGAAATAAAGACAGATTATGAAAGAGAATGAAATTTTACGTTGGATGGCATAAAAATCGTAGACAAAAAAAAAAAAAAAAAAAAAAAAATCTTTTATAAAAATTCTGAGTTTATAAACCGCAAGACACACCTGTTTTATATTTTCTCGTTCTCTCCGAAAATTCAATGTCATCAGACATTAACGAAATTGATATTTTTTTCGGGGACCATTTGTCAAAAATCGGGATATATTTAAGTCCTAATTGACGGAACCTCAAGCCGTGCGAGTATTTTTTTTTTTTTTTTTTAAATTAGGAATAGAACCACACTTTCCCTTCTCTGGCCACGGCCCTATTGCCAAAAATGATTTCTGTTTACAACACAATTCAACGTGTTTTGTAAGATTTAGAACATTAGAGAAATTTAAATCCCCCCCCCCCCCCCCCCCGAAATAAAATCCTATGTACGCCACTGTGATATCCCATATACTACAGTGAATACTACATAGGGTAGATGCACCAGTTTTGGCCACTTTTAGAGAAAATTCAAAATAGAAATTTTACAGTTCTTGACCGATTTAAGCATATTAAATCATAATAACATCATTCTTTAGTAAATTTAATTGTCTTTCTGTTAGCTATAATGATTTTCTACAGAATATTTTAGATTGTGAGTAATAACTCATCAAGTAATTTATTCCAATTTGTACCAGTTTTGGCCACCCCTACACCAGTTTTGGCCATCTCTATGCACCAGTTTTGGCCACTCCAATATCATGTAGTTTAACAAACGTTTTAATTGATAATAAGTAAAAATAAAGCATTTTTATGCAACATCTATTTTACCACACATATATTTGTTTGCTGTATTAAGAGAATTTTGCAAATTTCTTTATGAATTGATAAAAACATCAAGTAAAATATACTTATTTTGATTTTAACTGAAAGTTTCAATTAAAAAACAAAAAAATATATTTAAATTTGATTAATAAACGGGACAACAGTGCCTATAGGACATAAAGATTAACTATTTAATCAGTTTTATGATTATTCATGGATTGTGGCTTGTTTAGAGCACTTGAATCTTCATCAAAGTGTTATATTTCTTGAAAGCATTTTCTGATTTTGGTTTGATTTTCATCAAAAAGTTATACTTCTTGAAATTATCTTTTGATTTATATTAGCTTATGCCTTATTTATGTACCCTGTTTCTTTGCAAGTTATTTTAGGGTGTGATTTCAGAAGCGAATCATACCATTTCATGCCTGGTCTTCCATCTTGAAATGGAGTTTCTATCTTACCGGCTACAATTTTCTGGACAAAATCTTAAAAGTTGTTCCATTTTTATAGGAAATAGTATTCTGACAATATCTAAGATCCACTTTTCTAATTGATTTTTAACTTCCAATTCCTAGTACCTAGATCTACTACTTGAGATTCAACATTATTACAGGAAAGTGGTGTTCGTCCTACAAACTTCTGATGTAAGGCAAGAACGGGTTACTCCAAAACTTTGCTAGCTTGTAGTGCTGGCATTACATTTTGAATGGCCTTAATTTTACTTCTTATCTTAGAGCAGTGTTCCTCTCTAGGCCATTTTTTAAGAGCACAGAATCTCTTTTTAAACTTGTTAAAATGAATCTTCTTCTTTTTAAATAATGTGAAATACATTCTTAGTTGTATTTAGATTCTCTAGTAAAGATTTTCACAATATTTAGTATTTCTAAATCTGTGTGCCTGAAATATTGCAAAAATTATGGAACGTCTTCATTTCTTTAGGAAAAATACAAGCAATTAAATCATGCTATAATTTTATTGAACGTTTTAATTTATAAGTTGTAAAATCTTTCAAAATTTATGTTTTAGTTTATTTATCATACATAAAAATTACATATCACCTCCCCTTTTGCTTTATCAAAAATAAACACAATACTATATTTTCTTTAGTGACAATGTCCTTTCTAAAGTGAATTATCTATTGGACAGAGAATAACAAATCTCTTTTATAGAACTGCAATTAGCCTTGCTTTTATTATTATTATTATTATTGAAGACATTACTATATAAAACAAAATTAAATTGATTTTCCCAGATGTTCTTAAATTTATTAAATGGCTAAAATTCCCTCTATAATGAATCATGTGGCCAAAATTGGAACATAATGTTGTACCCTTTTTGGCCACCCCCATGGCCATAACTGGTACATATATCAAATTTAATGCACCAGTTTTGGCCACCCCCCATTAAACTGTTAAAATAAGTAATTTAAATGGAAAATTGCAGTAGAGAGAAAGCTTACCTCATAAAACCTAATAGAAATTTGTTTCAGAACAAATAGAACCCTATAAGTGCCTAATGTTGAAAGATTCTGAAAACTTGTCAGCTAAGCAAAAATCTTAATACATGTAAGCACACACTGCAGTTTCACACATTTATTTTTTTTTGCAAGTCACATTTTAGCAAAAGATAAACAAATGATATTGTAAATGATAAAAGAGAGTTTGCTTAAAGTGTAAGAATGCATATTATTTGTTAGCATGAATTCACAGGCTAAATATTGGACAAATTGATCCAATGTGGCCAAAACTGGTACAGTGGCCAAAACTGGTGCATCTACCCTAGTATAAAATTTATGTATATGTAAAAAAGGCATGAAGATTAGTAATAGTTACTTAAACATACTACTTATGAACAATTTCTATGGATAGACAGAAGATCGGCCCTCAAAATATTTGACCCTCTGCTGTACCATATGAATTATTACACTATACAAGTTGTATTTGCTCAGGCGGAAAAAAAAAAAAAAATATTTGTTTTCGTTTTTTAAAAGTAAATTATATTGGCTGCGTTCATTAATTAAAAAAATTCGGAAATTTGTTTGAAAATAACGACCTTTTGAAAATCTAAATGACAAACATTATGGTCAGAGAATCTTTATGTTCGGTTTTTAGAAATATATGGCAAATTTCTAACGATTTCATTATAATCATCGGGAGTTGTTTACTTTGGTGACAGACATACTAAAAAATTTTATTGTTATTTATTGAATGGTTTGTGTTCGAGCCTCATTTGTATCATAGTTGAAGAGCTAAGTGGATGAACATGTTATGCTACATTTTCTATAAAAAAAATTTATCTTTTGGATGAAAGCGTTATGAGGTATCCTATCACATGGTGAAGATAAAATACTAAGATTATATTTAGTCTTGAGGATTTAAGACATTATTCATTAATATTTAATATTTTAATATTTAATAATATAAATAATATTAATCATTTTTAATATTTGAGAATTAAATATGAATAAGTTATTCTGAGAGAGTTTAGTACCATACCTGTTAATATTTTAAACACATGGTATCAAACAGAATATAAATCATTAAAATTTACAGCAAAAACATTTTTCAAATTTCTTTAAATGTAATTTTTGTTACTTAACATGTTCTTCCACTTAGTTCTTCAATTGTATCTTACTATCATCATATGTTGCTTAGTATCATCATATAACCTTGCGTTGTCACAAGGACGTCAAAAAAAAAAAAAAAAAAAACTAGAACGAAATTTGGGGATTTCAATTCGAAAATAATGGTTATTTGAAAATTCGAACAACTTTACAGTTATAGGAACTATATTTTCAATCCACCAACTCATTATTAGATTATGTGAAAATCCTTCGATATCAATAAAAATTGTTTATTTTACTAGACGAGACATTTAGAAATTTTGATGGCTTTCATTGAATTATTTGTGTTCGGACCTTGTATGAAATAGGGAATATATTAGTGGGTATTTTTATTCGGTAATTTCAATAATTGCTTAACAAATTTGCTGCAGCTATCACATATGCATTTAATTGCAATCGGTAAGGAAACTTAAAATTTTGCTTCAAAGTAACTTTCTTAACAAAATAATGAATTTAGGAGGAACAACACCAATTTGTTTAATTTTTATTAAATCTGAAACATTATATCTTTAAAAGAATAAAAAACAAGAAATAACCTATTGTTCCGACTGACGCCGGGAGGAGATGTTTAAAATGAATTTAATTGAAATATTGTAAATTAACGCTATTAATATTAGGTCTATTTTTTTCATTCACTGAAAATTTTAAGTTATTTCAGATCTTTATTTCGTGAGAAATTCACGCTCGAAAGCTACGTTTAATAAAATCGTGCATTTCTAATTTCCTTTTTTTCGTTATATTTAAAAAACTCTATAGATAGATATTCTTTTATCAAAAATGAAGTTAAATGGAGAGGAAAAACTTACGTAGCAAATCTGAATTACTAAAGAAACTAAACACACAATAATTGCCATTCTTGGATTATTGCCGCTTTAGTGAGTAACCGCTAAATAGAGAGGAAAATCTTATATAGCAAACCTGCATTACCAAAGAAACCAAACACACAAGGGTTGCCATTATTGGACTATTGCCGTTTTACCGAGTAATCGTTAGGAAACTCCCTGGGTTTGAGGCTGCATTTTTACACACCGCCAGATGGCGTTATACAGATTTTAGATTTTACATAACACACGGTGTGTATGAATGACTGTGGAATAACGCTTTTCTGAGTAACTTCGAAAAAAGTGGTGCAATGCATAGAAAAATGCCTCAGGAACGTCATGGTATGGTTAAACAAATCGAGTAACCGGCAAAAGTTACTCGAATTGAAATTGGTTACTCCTTACGTTGGTGTTTAAACCACTTTAGGTACTCAAAAGGGAGGGTAGGAGAGTGCACACACACACACACACACACACACACAAAAAAAAAAAAAAAAAAAAAAAAAGAGGACTCTTTGGCGATCCTAATATTAAGCTTTATTTACTTCCTTTTTTTTTTTTTTTTTTTTTTGTTAATTTGAGCAATAATTATTTTATATTCCGAAAAAATAGTTTTATAATCAAAGGCAGAAAAAAATGAAAAGTGAAGAAGACTGATTCACATTATCTTCAAGCAATATATTTTATTTTGTTTGAAAGTTTTCGAAATTTATTGCGAAAAAGTTACGAGGAAATACGTTGTTTTTTGATGACCTTAGAAACATTACAATTTATTTAAATTCCATAATAAAATATGGCGTTCAAAAACATGCAAAACTTTCCTAAGATTTTTCTTTTTGATTACTGAAAATTTTGAAATTTTGAAAACTTTTTGATTAAATATTTTGATTTTGTACTAATCGGAAATTCTCATTGGATGTTATTAAAAGATTTTATATATTTATATATAGATATATATATTATACAACAAGTCATTAAAATTAATACAGCAAGCATTTAATAATAATTTTAAAAAAAGAAAAGGAAAATCTTTTGGAAATTTTGGATAATTATTTTGTTTGAGTAAACAACGATAGAGCGCACGTGGGCTTAAATATTAGCATAAATGTTATATTTAGTATACAGAAGTTTTAGTAAAAGTATATGGTCAATTATTTTTGGGGCATATGCAGCGCTTGGTCACACTGCTAATTATTTGTGCAAGAACTATGATATAATTAGCTTTCTGGGTATTGCGCGTTGTTTGTTTAAAGCAGATTAATAAGATTGTGCGTAATGATTTGTTAAACTATGTTTTAATAAGCATTTCAATTACTTTTTTTCAAATTATTATTAGTTTTTGTTATTTTAAGTTAACATTTCATTTTAAAAAGATAGCGTATCACAAAGAAAAATCAATCTAAATCTACAAAAAATTGTTTGCAGTATTTGCAAAAAAAAAAAAAAAAAAAAAAAAAAAAAAAAACGCTTATTATTAGTGCTAAAAATTAGTTTCAAAACTTATAATATTTTCCCAGTTATTTTACATTTAAGTAGAATTTCTTGAAATTTTGGCGTATTTATACCCATATTTGCTTAAGAAGAACTTATAAAACTTTTCTTTTTATACGATTTAAAAATCTAGAATAAGATCTTTCTTATGATACTAATTAAATATTTGTAGGTTAACATGTTAATTTTTTATTAATTTTCAAAGAAAAACCCTTGCTTGGTTAAAAAAACAAATTTCATTTTTATTTTCCATTTTATAAATAACTATCCGTCATATCACTTGGAGATTTTGACAACGGAAAATCTGAACATTTCACTCTCGTTTAAAAAAAAGATTATGAAAATATCTTAATTAGGCGTGTGTCGATGGTATTTTTACTAAACAGGGAAAACAATATCAACCGCTTTAAAATATCTCCCCAAAGACGCACTTCCGACAATATATGCTTTTCTCACTCCCGTCAATGCGGTCGGAAGTTTTCGTGTAGATCTCGATGACAGTAATCCGATGGAAGACGTTCTCGATTGTGTCGTGGTAGCATTTATTTCAGGGTCATCGGAATGCAACGTCACATCGGGAAATGCAGAAGATTTTACGAGAAAGGGGAGAATTCGATCTGTTCGTGGTAGACCTCCTGGAGGCCTACCACGAACAGATCGAGTTCCTTCCGAAGCGAGAAGAACCCGAAGTCGAATTTACATGTTTCCCGAAAATTTTTTCCGATACACAGATTAAGTGCTACCACGAAGAGCTCGGCAAAAGATCCCGGATCCTAGATTCCTTTTCAAGTAGGCATCGGAAAAAACTAGATTGACCACTTCAGTTACGAGACAATTCTCACTGACCTTCCCTCTTTTTCTCCCGTTTGAAAAGAAAACAAATGTTTAATTTTGCTTTCTGTGTTTATTAAAAATGCCATCTACACACACCTAATTAAGATATTTTCATAATCTTTCTTTTTAACGAATGTGAAATATAAATATTTTTAGCTGTTAAAAGCTCAAAATCATACGACCGGTAGATCTTTAGAAAATGATAAATAAAAATGAAATTAGCTTTTTTTGACTAAGCGGGAGCTTTTCTTTAAAAATTAATAAAAAATTAACAAATTACTCTAGAGATATTTAATAACTATCATAAGAAAGGCCTTATTCTAAACTTTAAAATGATATTAAAATAAATTTTTTGTGAGTTTTTGTTAAGTAAATATTAGCATAAATACCCAAAAATTTCAAGAAATTCTGCTTAAATACAAAATAAACGGGAAAATATTTAAGCTTTGAAACTCATTTTAAACACTAATAATAAATGTACTTTGAAAATATTGCATGCAGTTTTTGGTAGATTTAGATTGATGCAGTAGGAAGTCCGTGTATGTAATGAAAATTCAACGCAAAATTAAAAAAATAAATTCTAATGTGAATTTAAAAAAATAATAATTGCAGTACATATTAAAATATAGTTTAACAAAATATCGTGTGTAATTTTATTAATTTCCTTTAAATAAACAGCGTGTTATGCTAAGAAAACTCTAATTATACAATAGTTGTCGCATAAAAAAATTAGCAGAGAAAACATGCTGTGCTTACTAGAAAGTAATTGACTAGATATTTTTGCTAAAACTTCTTTATAGTAAATATAACATTTCTGAAAATATCGTAGCCCACTATCCTTGTTTACCCAAATAAATCAAATATTCAAAATTTCCAAATATTTATTTATATAGATTATTAAATGTTGTATCAGTTTTAAGATTTGTTATTTGTTGCTTAGATAACAAAATACTTTAGTAAATAGATAGAGAATTTCTTTTTAGAACAAGATAAAAATATTAAATTAAAAAATTTTTGCGCAAAAAAAGAAAAAAAGAAGAAGTAAATATCTTTGGAAAGTATTGCAGGATTTTGAATACTTTAAGATACTACATTTTTTATACTTCATATTTCATTGGATATAAAATAAATTGTAAAGTTTCTAATAACATAAAAAAGCAACTTATTTCATAGTAACTTTACAGTAAATTTAGAAAAGATAAAAAATATATTATTTGAAGATGATGTGAATCAGTCTTCTTAGATTTTTATTTTTTTGTCTCAGTCTTTAATTTCTATATAAAACTAATCTTTCAAAATATAAGTTAAATATTACTCAATCTACACACACACACACACACAAGAAAAAAAAAAAAAAAAAAAAAAAAAAAAAAAAGAGGACTCTTTGGCGATCCTAATATTAAGCTTTATTTAATATCGAAACTTCCTTTTTTTTTTTTTTTTTTTTTTTTTGTTAATTTGAGCAATAATTATTTTATATTCCGAAAAAATACTTTTATAATCAAAGGCAGAAAAAAAATGAAAAGTGAAGAAGACTGATTCACATCATCTTCAAAAAATATATATATATATATATTTTATTTTGTTAAGTTTTCGAAATTTATTGTAAAAAAGTTACGAGGAAATACGTTGTTTTTTGATGACCTTAGAAATGCTACAATTTATTTAAATTCCATAATAAAATATGCCGTTCAAAGACATGCAAAACTTTCCTAAGATTTTTTTCTTTTTGATTACTGAAAATTTTGAAATTTTGAAACTGAAATTTTGAAAACTTTTTGATTAAATATTTTGATTTTGTACTAATCGGAAATTCTCATTGGATGTTATTAAAAGATTTTATATATTTATATATAGATATATATATTATACAACAAGTCATTAAAATTAATACAGCAAGCATTTAATAATAATTTTAAAAAAAGAAAAGGAAAATCTTTTGGAAATTTTGGATAATTATTTTGTTTGAGTAAACAACGATAGAGCGCACGTGGGCTTAAATATTAGCATAAATGTTATATTTAGTATACAGAAGTTTTAGTAAAAGTATATGGTCAATTATTTTTGGGGCATATGCAGCGCTTGGTCACACTGCTAATTATTTGTGCAAGAACTATGATATAATTAGCTTTCTGGGTATTGCGCGTTGTTTATTTAAAGCAGATTAATAAGATTGTGCGTGATTGATTTGTTAAACTATGTTTTAATAAGCATTTCAATTACTTTTTTTCAAATTAGTATTAGTTTTTGTTATTTTAAGTTAACATTTCATTTTAAAAAGATAGCGTATCACAAAGAAAAATCAATCTAAATCTACAAAAAATTGTTTGCAGTATTTGAAAAAAACGCTTATTATTAGTGCTAAAAATTAGTTTCAAATCTTATAATATTTTCCCAGTTATTTTATATTTATGTAGAATTTCTCGAAATTTTGGCGTATTTATACACATATTTGCTTAAGAAGAACTTATAGAACTTTTCTTTTTATACCATTTAAAAATCTAGAATAAGATCTTTCTTATGATACTAATTAAATATTTGTAGGTTAACATGTTAATTTTTTATTAATTTTCAAAGAAAAACCCTTGCTTTGTTAAAAAAACAAATTTCATTTTTATTTTCCATTTTATAAATAACTATCCGTCATATCACTTTGAGATTTTGACAACTGAAAATCTGAACATTTCCCTCTCGTTTAAAAAAAAGATTATGAAAATATCTTAATTAGGCGTGTGTGGATGGTATTTTTACTAAACAGAGAAAACAATATCAACAGCTTTAAAATCTCTCCCCAAAGACGCACTTCCGACAATATATGCTTTTCTCACTCCCTTCAATGGGGTCGGAAGTTTTCGTTGAGATCTCGATGACAGTAATCCGATGGAAGACGTTCTCGATTGTGTCGTGGTAGCATTTATTTCAGGGTCATCGAAATGCAACGTCACATCGGGAAATGCAGAAGATTTTACGAGAAAGGGGAGAATTCGATCTGTTCGTGGTAGGCCTCCTGTTTACGAGACTCCTAATAAAATAGAGGCTTAAAATCTAGTATCTCGTATATCCGAAGCTGCTGCCCGTATGCGGGAAATGGCTGACATCTTTAGAAGTTTACGCCAATCGTTCCACCGTCGCTGCGATGCATATATCACAGTCGGTGGGCGCAATTTTTAACACTTATTATATGCATTATTATTTACTTGTAAACTACATTGTAAATAAACATTTTATCTTTTTTATTCATGCATTTCGTTTGCTAAGTTTGCCAGTTTTCCGCTTTTTTTTTATTCAAAAATTTCGATTTCATACCAAAAATTTTCAAAGAAGAATTTTATTGTTAAGTAATTATGAAATGTCAAGAAAGGGATAGCATAAAAATTTTCTATTATGAATGAGAAATTTTGAAAATTAAAAAAGGGGCTTAATTGCCCTCCTGGTGCTTTTACCTTAATGCGTCACTTGGTCCCATATATTCCTATACAATAAATTATTGTCACTGTGTGCTCTACCTACCCTTAAAGTTTGTACCACGAGTTTAGAAACACCCTGTATATATATTCGTATATGAAGGGTGATCGATATAAGTGAAAAAAAAAAGAGTTAAAAGTTTCGTCTTGAATGTTATATATCAAGTACATATCATATAATTAGATTTAAAGCTACATAAAGCAATGGCTTAATATAAAAATATATAAAATATTGCATTCTACAAGTCCCAGAAAATTTCATAACTATTCCCATTTGGTAGGAAAATTTTTATAGCCGATGTTTTATTAATTTAGGAAGTTTAATGTATTAAACAATCGTTACAATAATCTTTTAAAATTTACCCATTTTCACTTTCTCGCAGATAAAATAAAATGATTGTTTTTAATGTAAATAACGTACACTCAGTTCAATAATATTTATAATATTAACATATAAGAAATAATAATACAATTACAGATGGGGAAAAATTCCTTTTTACAAATTTTTAGAATTACATAAATCTAAAAGTTAAAAAACAAAAAAAAATAGATATACTGATATTACACTTGATCAAATTTTATTCGATGTGAATAAATTAACACAACACCTGAATTTGATATTTTACAATTCAATCTCATAAAATTTATTTATGAGATTTATTTTCTCATTATGATTAATTTTCTCATTTATTTACTTTTTCAACAAAACTTTCTACGGTTTTCTTTTATATTATTATTATAATTATTATTTTGAAAGTTAATGGTGAACGATACAAGTACGACAAAAAAAGCAGCTAAATAAATCAAGCATAAATACAATATCGTCTGCCTCGTTTAGGAAAGAATAGATATTCAAAACATAAAGCGTAAACATATTTCATCAACATAGGTAAATTTCGGAGGCTTGTTAATTCTTCTCCCTTGTCATAGTAACGCTAGTACTGTTGCCATTACAGATTTTGCCGTAAATGTCCCATCTTGTATATTAATCTATGACCCAGATAGATTTTTCGCTGTTCTCATAAGGAGATTGACCAATCAGAAGCCTAAATTTTTGCTAACTTTTCACTGTTTGCAAAAATGTACCTGGATCCCAGCCTTATATTTCTAGACACTGTAACTGAGCTCCAGAATAGTACAGAAAGCAAACTTCATATTTTGATACATTAAGCCAGGGATCTAGATAGATTTTTCGCTGCTTAGCGAAACGGGATTGACCAATCAGAAGCCTGCATTTTTGCGAACTTTTGCCTGCTTGCAATGCCATATCTTGTATGCTTATGTATGATATACTACTTCAGGCAATCCAACCCGGGCTACCAGTAATTAAAATGCCCGATATACTATCTGGTGTACATACAGAACGTAGATAAAAATAGTTTTTGTTTGAAAACTAGTAGATTCTTTACATTTACAATAATTTTTTAGATTGCCATCAACTACACCAAAAAGCATTTTTGGTATATTCGTATCAGCAATGCGGTCAATCGCAAAATATTTAATCTATTTATAGCAACCTTTGTTATTCTCATTATATCAGTGTTTAACCCTTTATGCTCCGACGGTACTTTTAAGTCCCATTAACCCCTTAACAGTCGCATTAAATTACGGTTTTAAAATTCAAATTGCTTATTGGCACCAGTTTTTTGAAAAAGAAATATTCACCTTATTTAATGACAGGTAAAATGATACCATAATAAAGCCAATTAAACTATTTTATAAAACTGGTGGGAATCAAACAAATTTGAATAATCTGAATAAAAGACACAGCCCGTCAATATGACGGGAGCGAGAATTAAGGTGTTAAAGAAAACGCAATATAAAAGTTATTTAATTCAACTACTAATAAAAGTATACGGTACTTTTCATACAAAATACTTTGCTGAATCACATTCATTAAGCACAGCTAAACAGTCGAAGCTAAATATTTTTGAATGTTGTTATTTTCTCAACCCAGGGTTCTCGCTGCCGCTCGCCATTGCTCCAAATCATGACAAAATGTTTCATTTGGCGAGTAAACGGATGATTAAACTCGCCAAACTGCGAGTGCTAAATTTTTGCTCATCTTTTTTTTTGTGTGTGTGTGTAACAGTACAGGCGACACTCTAATTTACATTACTGAACTATTGATGTCACTTATCATGTTCAATCGTACCGTACCATTTACATTATTTTTAGAAGTACTAATTCAATACCAATTCAATTTAGCATCAGACAAAGCCACAGTAAGCAAAATTACCATTTCAGTATGGGTTAATGTGCCCAATAGGCAACAGTACTATTTTGAAATTGCCTTTGAAGTATGGGCTTCAATGAAAAAACGAAGAATTCTACAAAAATAAAGTTTTGACCCATTTTTTTGTTTATATTTTGAATTTTTCATAATTCATTGAATGCAATATCTTAAAACTCTGAGTTAATTGGGATCAGAAGTTTTTTTTCATAACATTTTATTGAATTAAATCAGATTAAAAAAAAAAAAAAAATTCTTGATTACACAAAACATTTAGAATACACTTTTTTTTTCTATAGTATATAATTAAATTTTGATGAATAACTGATCTATAAGTAGTTACAAAATTTCAGGTTATTTTAGAACATATCGAAAAAAAGAGGGATACATTAAGGGGTTAAAGGTTGAATTTTTAATGATTCACAACGAATTTATTTTGCGAATTTTTTTTGTCATTTGGCGAATGTAATTCGAATTAACCAAATTGCTAATGCTCGTAAAAAGTCAGCGAGAACCTTGTCTCAACCCTTTACATGGATTTAGTTTTTCTCCTGTTAACCCTCTATCTACTAATTGTACTTAAAAGTACCATTAAAATAACTTGTTATAAAATTCATTTAATACATCGATTAGTAGTAATACAGTTTAGAATGAGTTATAAATACATTACTTTATCTTGTTCCAAAAGCATTATGGGTTACAGAAAACAAAAATATTTTTAAAAGGATGATTTATTTTGCCTTTGCATCTTTTCAGCTTTCTTGGCGTTGGCCAAGATGGGGGGGGGGGGGGGGGTGATTTTTGAAATCTGAAATATTTCTATATTTCTATTGTAAGAACATTATATTTGTACATTTTCTAATTCTACAAAATACTAAGAAAAATATTTAAAATAAAAGATTTGAGTGGGGTTATAAATAGTGCACAAACTCCCAATAAATTCAAATTTAATGAATCCTACCAAATCCTTCTAAAATCCTTATAGATACACTACTTTATCTTGTTCCAAAGACATTATGGGTTACACAAAACAAAAATATTTTTAAAAGGATGATATTATGCCTTGGCATCTTTTCAGCTTTCTTGGCGTAGGGCAAGGGGGAGGGGGGGGGGATTTTTGAAATCGGAAATATTTCTATATTTATATCGTAAGAACATTATATTTGTACATTTCCTAATTCTACAAAATACTAAGAAAAATATTTAAAATAAAAGATTTGAGTGGGGTTATAAATAGTGCACAAATTCCCTATAAATTCAAATTTAATGAATCTTTCCAAATCCTTCAGTCCTTCTAAAATCCTTCTAAAATTTATTAAATGATTATGTAAATCTTCTAATGTAGTTTAAACAATTCACAAAAAATGCTTTAGAAGACAAAATTTTCATGAACTCATAATTCAGTACATAAAGGGTTAAAAAATGTTCTAAGAAAAATTTGCAACTACAAAACAGTTCTCAGTTACAGATATAGTCCAGGGGAAATGTACATTTTATCTTGCAAAAGGTCGGGTAGAAGATTTTTTTTCTAAATTGTTTATAATGATGCCAACATGGAAAAACCAAGTTTTCTAACAAAATTTCTTAAGGCTAAATTTTCTGTGGCCAAAAAACAACAAAATTTTGGGACATTTTTTGATTTTTTGGAAATATCTCGAGACTCGTTGCCGTAGCATATTATTTGTCAGTTACAATATTAAAGAGAGTAAATTCTCTACAACTTTCATATTTACAACTTTTTTATACACTCAATAGCAAGCGCAGTACGCTACTTCAAAAATGGGACAATTTTCTTAAAAACCGTGAAAAACGCAGTTTTGCCGCGATTATTCAAATGTTCCCCGCGGATTTAATTGTGTATGTCAACTTCTAAAAATTGATAGCAGTAAATTATCTATTATTTGTACATTCACGTCTTTATTTTCATCTCAACAGACATTTTATATGCAATAGATTTATATAACTTTAAAAGTAGGGCAGCGTGTAGATGAATGAGTCAATTTTCATATTTAGACAGTAACTTTAAGTGTACACAATGTTAACTTCAAAGAATTGTTTAAAAGAATTTTTCAATGTATAGTAACTTATTGGCATGATAATTTCAATTAAAAAAGATTTCTTGCTTAATTTTAATAAATTTTATAATTTTTATAATGCATACATATTTTTCCAGGTATCAATGGAATAGGTGGGTCATTTTCAAAATCTGTCCATGTTTTGGAATAACAAAATCAAATTTTTTGAAATAATCAGAAAGATTTAATTGTTTGTAAATAATTACCTTACCTCATAAACATTAATATACAAGCATCAGCAAAGACCAAATTACTAATTTAACATTTTAAAACTAAATTTTTAATTTTAATGCACTTGGTATAATGACATAAGTGAGCACGGTAATGACAAATTAAGCAAAATATTTTTATTTTTCCCCCAGGCATAAATGGCAACCATTATATCTTCTAGCCCATACAATGATTTTCTGACATGGAAATTTTGAACCGTTTCAGCAAAAAAACCCTCACACGTAACAGTTTGGAAGAGTCTGGAATCAAATGGTAATGTAAAATGTATGAAACTGTTGAAAAAACAGAGGTTAATGAAACATCATAAAGAAGAAAGACTGAAATGGGCTAAAAATGTCATGTCATGGGACATTAAATGGAGACAAGTGATATTTTCAGATGAAAAAAAAATTAATCTTGACGGTCCGGATGGTTATAAACACTATTGGCATGATTTGAGGAAGGAACCGTAACTATGCTTCAGTCGACAAATGGAAGGAGAATCATGTTTTGGGGAGCTTTTTGTCATGATGGATTATGCGATTTAACCCGAATTTCGGGACCTATGAACTTTGCGCAATATCAGGCTATGTTATATGATCATTTGATACCGATTGGACCTTTTTTAAGTGGTGCTAACTGGATGTTTCAGCAGCACAATGCTTCTTGACATGTGTCTAAATCCACCTAGCAATGGTTTAAAAAAAAAAAAAAATCATATTTTGTCATGGCGAAGTTGAAGTCCAGATTTGAACCCTATGGAAAATCTTTGTCTTTGGGGCGTATTAAGTCGCAAAGTTTATGCTAATAATAAACAGATTTTATCTGCCAATGAACTAGAAGTAGCCATTGTAAAAGAATGGTACAATATTTCTGAATCTGTACTTAATCACCTTGTCACTTCTATGAAAAACAGAGTGTTTGAGGTTATAAGGAAAAATGGAGGACCAATATCGTATTAATTTACATATTATTTTTGTTTCTAGACAAGTGGTCTTATAATTTGTTAACAGTGTATTTTTCAATCATTGCTTATATTTTTGTTAACATACTTATTTATTGCATTATTCAAAATTGTTGCAAACTAATTTTAATAAATATGTTGTATTTTGATATCTCATGAATTTAAACTATAATTAGAACTTTTATTTATTTCATAATTTTCAAAATCAAAGTGGTCTTACAATTTCTTAACGCACTGTAATAGATAGACATACCGACTCACGGGCAGACATTTTCTAAAAACAGTCAAATCGTGTACGGGACCTTCTAAAACATGTAAATCCGTCGATAAATCCGACTTAGATAAATGGGTTTTTCATGCAGAATTATCCGATTTGCTTCAGTTTTGGTACAGCGGTTAATTCTGATAAGGCCCTTCCCTGATTAAATTTGGAGGCTCATTGGTTAAGCATAAATGGGGGATAACACCCCTTAATTTAGATAAATGGGTTTTTCTTTCCAATTTGCTTTAAATTTGGTATACCGGTTTATTCTGATAAGGCGCTTCCTTGTTTAGATTTGGAGGTTCATTGGTTAAGTATAAAAGGGGGGGGGGAACGGGGGCTAATTCCCCCTTAATTTAGATAAATGGATTTTTCGTGCAGAATTATCCGATTTTCTTCAAATTTGGTATACCGGTTTATTCTGATAAAGTACTTCCATGATTAGATTTTGAGGTTCATTGGTTAAGTATAAAGGGTGGGGTAACGAGGGATAGCCCCCCCCCCCCCAATTTAGATACATGGGGTTTTCGTGCAGAATTATCCGATTTGCTTCAAAGTTGGTATACCGGTTTATTCTGATAAGGCGCTTCCCTGATTAGATTTGGAGGTTCATTAGTTAAGTATAAAGAGTGGTTGGAAAGGGAGCTACCCCCCTTAATTTAGATAAATGGGTTTTTCATGTAGAATTATCCGATTTGCTTACAATTTGGTATACAGATTTATTCTGATAAAAAGCTTCCCTGATTAGATTTTGAGGTTCATTGGTTAAGTATAAAAGGTGTTGGAAAGAGGGCTAGCCCATTCTTAATTTAGATAAATGGGTTTTCGTGCAGAATTATCCGATTTGCTTCAAAGTTGGTATACCGGTTTATTCTGATATGGCGCTTCCCTGATTAGATTTGGAGGTTCATTGGTTAAGTATAAAGAGTGGGGGGAATGGGGTCTATCCCCCCCCCCTTAATTTAGATAAATGGGTTTATCATGTAGAATTATCCGATTTGCTTCAAATTGTTTGCAGGTTTATTCTGATAAGGCGCTTCCCTGATTAGATTCTGAGGCTCACTGGTTAAGTATAAAAGGGGAGGAAACAGGGGGGGCCCGTTTTAACCCCCCCTTAATTTATTTTTCGAGGGGCATTATTCTTTGAAATAAGAGTATAATATACAGTTAGTGTCAATGACACCAGTTTGTCTGGGCAGTTTTCTTTTTATTAATTTTATGTTTTCTTTTTCTTTTTTTCTTTTTTTACATGCTTAAAATGATGTATTCTAAGATCTGAGTAAATATTTTCCAAACCGGAGTTGTTAAGTCACCAAGGGTTACAATAGAAAATTTCCAAGAACAAAATTCGCTGTTGGTAAAAAGACAGGAGTACTGATATGTTTCTAATTATTATGTATTGATTTTTCACATCATTCTATTTCTTTTCTGATAATAAAAGACAATTTAGAGTGACATTGTTCATAATAAAAGTTATGGAGTTTTTAATAATATTAATGAAACAACGTCTGCAGCATTTTATGCCTCGATTTTATTTTGGACAATAAAGAAGCTGTCATAATAATAATCTATCAGCTGATTAATGGGTCATTGGCTTTACATATAAGGTAAAATTATTGATGTTTCTATGGATTGCAAAACTAGTTATGGGATTTTCTGGGAGAAAACATGAACTGCGTCAAATTAATTTAAAAGCATAAGAGAGTTTCATAATTGGGAAGAATCAGTTCGGCTCATTTTATTATCAAACTGATAAAATATGAAACTTTCAGAAGATTTGTTTTTTCTCTAACCTGTAGCACAATGTGTTTGTAATGATTTGTGTTTTTAACACTTAGAGGTCTAAGCTATTTCAACCGCATATCTCCCTCTGGACTGAGGGAATTTGGTACTTTTCGTGGATTTTAAAAATATACTTGAAAGATGTGTATTTTAATATTTTTTTAATTATAATCTTCAAGCTGTTCTCATTGATAATCAAGGAACTACAGTAGAACCTCTTTTATCCGAAACTCTTTTAACCGAAACTCTTTTCTCGATTAACCGAAATCCATTTTTAAAGCGCTTTTTTTTAAACTACCATATTCTTTTTGTGCCAGCAGTCCTTTCTGAACTTCGAGTACATATAAATATTTTCGATCCGCTTTCTTAGAGTTCCTTTGAATTTAACTTGAGCTCTCGTAAGCTGCGGAATGGAACGAAGAAAACGAACACATTAGCAATTCTGAAGCTTTGAATGTTTTGCAAAAGGTTTGGCGTGGCTGGAGCAATAGAAAGACTGCGATACTGGCGAACTAATAATTTAAAAAAACTCCGTGATAGAGCTTTAAAGCAAAAACAATCGAAAGTGTGATAAACAAGACATTTTTTCAAACTCTTGTGATATATGTAAAAGGTACTTAATTTCAAAATAAAAATTCAGGTAATTTATTCTTATTTCTATTTTGCTATTGCTTTATTTTTATTAAACACTTGTTCCCATAATACGAAATATTGTATATATTTCTCCTTAACACGTTAAGCGTCACGTCAGCCACCGGTGGCTGGCACTGAACTTTCCGTTTAAAACGCGTCATTCACCGATGGCTGACGTCTAAAATATGATATAAAACTAAAAAATTATATATTGTTTTAAGTAATTAATACTGAAAATTTATTTAAGATGTACCTACCTTTTATTTATTACAGGATTATACTTTCTTAAAAATTACTTAAAACATTGTAAATTTTCCAGCGCTTTAGTGTGAGTCACCGTGGCGCTCAACGTGTTAATCTTAAAATTGAAGCATTCTCTATTATCCGAAAATTTCAATTTTCCGAAAGATGGTCGGTCCCAATTACTTCGGATAATCGAGGTTCTACTGTATTTAAATGTACAAAAAATTAATATTTAATGAAAAAATATTGAAAGAAGCCTGTTTTATATATTTTTAAAAGTTCCGCATAAGAAAACATCATTTTTTAATATAAAATTTTACGTAGACTTGAATAAAAACTTACCCAAATGTTGTACAAATATCTGAAAGTTATTATTAGTATATTAACATCATTTAGTAAAATTTGATTTTGTGTGGTACATTTCAAAACACAAAGAGCAACACCGCACAAGGTTTACAATTAAGTTCGAATTAAGCTCTCATTCTAGTATTTTCATATACTTCTCTTTAGCGCTGCCAACTATATATACTTTTTCAAAATAAAAGGTTCGTAGATAATATCTGAAAAGACTGCGAACGTATATAGTAGGTACTTTTTTAGCTCAGAGAGCTAAAAGTTAACACCGTGAGACTCCCGGGCTTAATTCGCTTCGCTGAAAACGGCAACCCGGTGACATTCGGGCTTAGATCTCAAAGTGTTAATAATACTAAACCGCTAATAACCTTCACAAAATATTTTTCTTTAAAAAATTAGAATGATTTATATTTAGTAATTCAGATTTATAACAAAAGTAAACCACCAGTAAAAACACTTCACAGGATGCTCTTTTTTTTTTTGGAAAAATAGGCTGATATACTTGCAACAATTTAACTTTTTACTAAAAGTAAGCTTATGAGTATGCTAAAATCAATTTACATTTTCTTTAAAGAAAAAAAATGTATTAATAGTAGTTTTATTTCCAATGCGTCAGTAAACACGCTAAAGTACCGTATTTCTTAAGCTATATATTCTCCAAAGAACTTGCATGGTACTCTTACAGTAATTACATTTTTAACTGCAATAGAGACAATAGTATCTTCCATTTCAAGAGCTGTATTTTCTACAGAAACTAGGCTGGTATACTTGTAGCATTATCAATTTAAATAAAAATAAAAAAAAAAAGGTATAAAATTTCAGAGGACATATTTTCTCGAAACATCTGGGATAGTATATAATTTAGATTCTCAAGAAGATTTGTTGTATTACTCAACTATAAAAAAATTGACTTGCACTTTTGTGTCGAATTGATTGAAAATAATACAGAACATTAAACTTTAAAGCATACTAGTTTCGGTAGCATTAAGAGTACCGTCCTCGGGGCGAAGACTGACGGAAATTTGCTCGAATATATAAAAGAGGAGCGATTTCAAGTGAAGGGTTTTTTGGCCAATAGGAAAATGGGAGATTACGTGTAACAGCCAATAGGAAAGTAGAATTAAGAATGGAACCGAAAATGTGGAGAATGCTGAAATAAATTAAGAAAAAGGGGTATTCATATGATTAGTATTACTATAGTAACTTGTCTGTCGAAATTGTTTTTAACATTTTAAAAAACACGCATTTAAAAAAAGAGTAATAGAAGTCTCTACGTATAATACTTCATAATAAATAGTATCGTCCATTTAATTTTCTAGTTTATTGAAGAATTTCTGCAAGCACGAATAATTTTTATTGTTAAGCTATTTTTTCAGAGAAATTGTTCCCGCTATGGAATTTCTACGCTATTTACTATTTATATTTGGTGTCAAAACATCGATAAAAAATATAAATGTCACCAAACGTTCAAAATGTCAAGAAATATTGCTAAATGCTTTGAAAATATTTTGGGACTTTGAAGCGGTATTTTTTTCTGTTGGAGTAATATATTATTCTTCAACATTAATGCATCAGAGACTCTTTGTCGTTCATGTATTTGATTCACTCGTGTGCACAGCTCTTCGATTTGTCTTTCGTATAAAGATAACAAAAATACTACCATGTTTTCAGAAACTGGAAATATATGGTATTTGCACAAATTTACGTGAAAATAAATACTTACGTTTATTTATTGCAATATTTTTCTCGGCTCAAGTAACTCTGAATACCACAAGCCTTACAAGAGCATTTATATCCGAGAAATGGAGGAAACTAATAGAAGCAATTTTTGCTCAACATTTATTAGGCATAAATAACTCTCTGTTTTTTATTAATGCAATATTTAAATTTATTGCTGTATGTGCCATTACTTTTTATAATATATATCCTTCAATTATAGCAGTGACATGCTGTCTGAACCTTTTGGGAATGAACAAACTGATACAAAAATTTAACAAAAGTCTCGAAGGAAGTTTATATCACAAAAAGAGTCCCTTACACTATCAATATTTCATCGATAATTTAACAAAAATTACAAGCGATTTGAAAGGATTTAATCAGGAATTATCTTTGATAATTTTCTTGCTGATTGGATTTTGGACAACAAGCATCTTTTATACGGTATCGAAGTTGATAATTAATCCAGAATTCCAAGATACTATATCTACATTCATATCAATTTGTGAAATTATCAATAATGCATCTCAATTTATAGCTATTGTAGTTTTAGGATCAAGCATTCAAGACAGTATTCTAGAGGCTAAACACTTGGTGCTTTCAATATCGAAGGAACATTTGCATGGAATATTTCTGGACAAGTCAAATCATATTCAGCTGTTACTGTCGATCCTAGACAATGCTAGGCAACAAACAACGATCTCTGCCTGGGGGATGTTTACGATAGAGAAAAGGCTGTTTCTGGTAATGTTTGGAATTATTGTAACTTATGAAGTATTGATAATCCAGTTTATTCATCGAAATTAAACACTCCCAAAAAGCTGTAAAATGAAAGAAATTTTCCCGAGTAATCCTTTACCAAGTTTAAAAAAAAAAATCATTTGTGCATATTTAACTTCCTTTGGGAAATATTTTAAAACAATTGTAGTGTAATAAAAAAGTTGTTTTCAATATATTACAGATTTCTTTTGTAAATGTTTTATGCTGCATGTCTTTGAATAAGTGAAAAAATAGAAATATTCTGAAACCACCAGTTTATATTACAAAAAATAATGACTGATTCTTATAGATTTCACGTTATTAAATCAGAATATGGCAATCAAATTACTGTACCTATCACGTACCATTTTTAGGTAGGATACCTTTTAAAATCGAGGTGTTTTATGTCTTGCTGAAATATAAATGGAAATTGTGTAAATAATAAAATGTATATAATGATATGTAAATTGCTCATAAGTAAATGTATAAAAAATATTACCCAAGTTACAGTGGCATAAGAAGGAATATTAATGGATAGCAAATGGTAAATTCGGATTCGAAAAAAGGGGATACCCTCAAAATCAAAATGTACGATACAAGTGTCAACAAACTACATTTTTATGCTATATTTTATCGATTTGTTATCTAAGACAATGAAAACACTTTTTTCGTGATTTCAATTTTATCTAACTCGCTTGAAAGAAATTAACACTAAATAATTAGATCCACAAACACAATTACTGAAGATCAAGTTAAAAGAGTGTAATGAAAAGAAGAAAGGCAGTAGGGGAAGCATTCTTTGTGTTGAAAATTGCTAATAGAGTGTTTCATAAAATCATCCTGCCACTTACTACACTAAGATTATACTTCGTCATGTAATTTCTTGTCAAAGAAGACAATTTTTTCATTTCGGTGAATCTTCTCAGAGTAAATTGGTAAATATATTAATTTTTTCGCTAACACATATATATATATATATATATTTAGTTTTGCAAGTTTTTTTAACTTTATTTACCAACTTGTTATTATTTTTTTAAACTTTATGTAATTAAATAATAATAATAATTTATGTAATTTTTTTAATTTTTTGTAATTAAAAAAATTATTAATTTGTGATTTTTTTTTTAAACTTTTGTAATAAAAAAAATCTGTTAACTTCTAACTTAAAAATATTGTGTATTTTTTTTAACTTTTGGTAATAAAAAAAAAATTATGTTTTTTGTTAATTTGTATATATTTTTAGAAAAAAATTTAAAAAGTTTTTCGAACTTGCATATTTTTCATTCATAATTTTTTTGACTTGTGATAATTTTTTCTGAACATTCTGATAAGTTTTTTAACTTGTGAATATTCCTCTTGCGTGTAGGTTTATGTTCATTGGTGAAAATGTCGTTTCGTTCAATAAGTAAGGGGATATATTGCAATAAACGAAATAGGTTTTATGAAAAATAAACACACAGATATACATAGATAAAAAACATATTTATTGTGATCATTTAACCCTTTATATCTCAAATTATGAATCTAAAAAGCTATCTCCTCGAAACTTTTCCCCCTTGCATTACTATGATACATTAGAAAATATATGCACTAAAAATAAAAATAAAAATTATTTTTTTTATGTTAATTACGGCTAATTACTTGATGTGGTACTTCAAAGTACCGTTGAGTCATAACGCTTGGACAAAAATCGAGACTTAGACAAAAAACTATATCCGATTTTTTCTTATTATTTTAATGTGACTTATAATGCCTATATCTAGTGCATACATGTCTATGATTTATATATGAGTAGATGACGATTCTGTTGGTGCATTAACAGTGAGCATTTCGCCTCCTGAAGAATATTCTATAGCTGTAACCGATGGAAAGCATATCTGAAAGAAATTTCCAAACTTTTAGTTGTAGAAAATTCAAAAAAAAAAAAAAAAATTCATAAAAATACTAAAAGATTTCTTTTTTGTATTTTTTTTTTCAATTTTGTTTTATAAAAATACAATATTTTTTCTAAAGATAAAAATAACATATTTTTGCTTTATTATTCATCAATACCATACATAAGTCATGCAATATCTACCCCTGCATTGTATCAAAATCCACCAGTCTAGCACGTACGCATCTCTAGAAATATATACATTTTTATGCAACATATGTTATGTATTCAAACGATAAAATCTAAGTAAAAAATCCTATTCAACGTAATCCGGACGGTATTCAAAAGTACAACTTTGAAAAGTGCTTCGTAAAGTAAACAAACTGAAAATTAATTTCTTTTAAGCATAGCATATTGTCAAGTGAACTGTTTAAAACAAGAAAAAAATATATGAAAGCCTTACCTTTCAAATTTAAGATATTTCGAAGCAAAAGTTAGGGATACCATGCCCGACAAGAAAATGGAAGCAAAATTGACACTCACACGGGAAAAAATAGCTCCGTGAACAATTTTCAGCTTATTGAAACTGCTATCGCTATGGGGCTATGCATATATAACGTTATCAACTTTTTGGTAATTTTGGACCGCCTCTCCTCCTTACGATATCATATGTTATCATTCCTCGAACCCCTCCTCTTGTCTCGTAATGTTATCGTTATCAATGTCTAAAAATCACATTTTTTGAATTTATTCTTTTGTTTGGAGTGATGTACAGATATCGTTATACATTTATTATTTGCATACTTTATTGATTCAAATGAAGAGAAGTCAATAAAATATCAGTTTGCATATGAAATAACTTTATATCAAATAACACTCAAAAGAAATAGTTACTATTTAAAAATATTTAAAAATAGCTTTTTGTTACGTAATGCATTCAACAGCAATAAGGACTTTGCACTTGCCCCCGTTCGGTTGGGGGGTGATGGGGTAGACAGAACTTCTTATCAACTGAACAGATGGACAACATTCTTTCTCATTTATTTACAGGTAAACACAACAAGTATCATTTCAAGCATACTTAGCAGTTGGTTTCTTAAACAGCAAATTATTTATTCATACGAATATGACAGAAGAATAGGAATGCCAAACCTTGTGGTATTCCATATTTTGGAATTAAATAATTTTATAATAATTTAATTATTTTAATAAGAACTTTGTATTACCATAAAAATAGGTAACAGACTGGAAAAATATAACAGACTATTTTGATGTAAAGAACAACTTACAAATAAAAAGAAAAAATTTTGGTTGGATCAAAAATGATAACGATATCAAAAGGTAACCCCCCTCCCCCTAGAGATATAGTACGATATCATTTGCTAGAACCCCCTCCCCTAGAGATATCTTACGATATCATTTGCTAGACCGCCCCCCCCCTCCTCACTAAAATGATAACGTTATACAGGGTGTCCCAGAAGTAATGGGACAAACTTTAAGGGGAGGTAGGGGACATCACAAGGATTCAGATTTGCATAGCAACCCAGGGTCGGAAATGCTTTCCTGTCGCGGTAGTGACGATACAAAACACAAGAAAGAAAGGACACGAACAGAGAGAGAAAACATGTTTATTATTCTTAGTACTGCAAAAATGCCAGGACAATGCTGGAAAGTGTTGAGGAACTTGTTGCACGCATCGTGGCAGCTGCTGGGGAAGTCCGGGGCACTCCCAGTATTTTCGAGAACACTAGATCTTCCATACGCCGGAGATGCGGTTCCATGCATCACGGCCCGGGGTCGTAATTTCGAACACCTACTTTGATGACGATCGTTGTCCCTTTAATGTTCTTTCTTCTTAGTTTTTTGATGTACTAAGGATAATAAACATGTTTTCTCCTCTTATTCGTATCCTGTCTTTCTTGTGTTTTGTGTCTTCACTACCACGCCAGGAAAGCGTTTCCGACCCTGGGTTGCTATGCAAATCTGAATCCTTGTGATATCCCTACCTCCCATTAAAGTTTGTCCTATTACTTCTGGGACACCCTATATATGCGCAGCCCTATCTAGTGATGGTCAAGGGGAGTATTTACTATAGTTTCCTTAAAAGTACCATTGAAAATCCATTCAATGAGTGTGTTTTAATTGGGATAGAAAACTGTGGTACTTTAAAGTACCGTCGGGGCATAAAGGGTTAAACAATACATTGTAAATAATGTCTTCATCCATATCAATTAGAAAATCACGAGTAACAAAATCTACGTTATCTAAAAAATTCTTTACAAACAGTATGCCTGTTTGCTAGCATTAATACTTTACTACCTAATTGTTCATATTTTTCACGGTTGGCAAAATTTATACAAGTGGGACTGAGAGGGTTAACCCATTTATGCCTAGCGTCCCAGTTTTGGGACGCCTCGAATTTAAATAAATTTGTATAATTTTCTTCTTCTTTATAACATGAAAATTGTATAAAATGGTTATCTATATATATATTTTTTATCTGTTACCGAAAAATGGTTACATAAGATTTTCTTAAAATTAAGGGTTTTTTTCGGAGTTTATAGATTTTTCATTTTCAAGATGGCGAAATGTAAAAAGTAAGCTTATTTTTGTTTTTTCAACCAATAATCCAAATAAATAAGTCATAATCGTAGCTTGTAGACTTCTTTTAAATACGCATTTTTTTTAATTGTGAAATTATATGTTCAAGCCTATTTTTTATGCATTTTTGCAACGTGCAAAATATAGGGCGCTAGCCACGAATGGCTGCATATTTTTATTAGGCATTTAAGGGACAGTTATTTATGTAAAGTCCATATCAAGATGATTATGAAACAAATTGTTTTTAATCCTCAAATGCAATTATTCTTAGTTTATTATTACTAATACTTATAATGTTATTAGTCTCTGTAAAGAAATATCTATATTTTTTTAGTAATTCATAAAAATACAAATTATAGTATATAATATACAATTTATAAGTTTATTTTATATAAAGAGAGACAAAACATATAATTATGCATATTATATTATTACAAATATTATGCATATTCCCATATTTAGTACGTTTACATTTTATCAAATAAATACAAAACAATTTTAGCGTAATTTTTTTTAGTATTTTTCCAGTTCATTTTAAAATATTTTAAAGTGATTTTACGAACAAAATTGAGAAAATAAAAATTCAGGCACAAATGGGTTAATATTGTACACTCCACATACTTCACATTGAAATGTTTTATTAAACATACTTATCAAAAAATGTTTAATCCTTATAAGCAGTTATCCAATTTTCACTTTTTGAAGCTGTAGTGACGATTCTGCACTCATGTGTTATTAGTTTGGGTAAATATTTGAAATACATAAATTTAATAATCGAATCATTTAATTCCCGAATTAAATGTTTTAAAATTTCAAATTGACTTTCGTCCAGTTTTATTTTAAATTATTTACATTCTGTATGTATATTTCACAATCACAATTTGATACTATAATATTATTCGCTACAAAAGAGGATGTTGGATATTTAATATACAGTTAATAATTTTCTTGCAGAAATCATACCATGTTAAAATATCCATTGTTATTTCTTGACGTGATGGATATATGTTGGTTTTATTTGGATCATGTTTAAATTTTTGTATGTGAATCATTAATTGGGTGTCATATAATTCTAGGGATGAAAACGACAGATTCACAAGCTCAATCTTCAATGCAGTAAAACTGGATTATTGTTTACTATTAGCTGTATGGATTGAAGTTGATGTATCGTGTGTGAAAACATCGTTGGTAGCTGACGGCTCGGTTGTAAAAAGCTTCATCTTCGGTATAATAATACTAAATCAACAATTTGATATCTAGCAGATATATAGTTACTTAGCAGTGAATATGTTATTCTGAAATTCACTAAACACCGTATAAAATTTAGTCGATTTGATCATTGCAAAATCCAAAGACTGTTTGTGGATTCTTATATTTGTGCTATGTTAATGATAGTACTGGTTACAGCTGCAGTTAAAGATTTCATTATAGTAAACCCGTAGATATAGTAAAATAACTATATCTATGAGTAAACCGCAGATTATTATGTTTTGAAAGGGGATAGTGGCAAAGGTGGTTTTGGTAGCAGTTGAACTTTGTGTTAATTTTTGTTAGCTTGTGAAGTTTTTTAGAAAACATTGAAATTTTTTCACTAACTTGTACATATTAAGAAACATTTTTAGAAAAAAATTAACTTTTTTTCAGTAATTTCTAATTTAAAGAAATAATTTCGTTATGTTAATTTTTTTTTAAGCTTTTGTAATTTTTGTAATTTTTTTGTAATTTTTTATTTTTTTGTGATTTTTTAAAGGTTTTGCAATCTTTTTAAAACTTTTTGTATTTTTTTTTAAACTTTTGTAATTTTTTTTTAACTTTTGTAATTTTTTAAAACTTTTTTTTGTTAATTTGTGAATTTTTTAAAATTTTTTGTAAATTTTTGTAAAGATTTCTATTAAACTTTGAAATTATTTTGCTAACTAGTATATTTTCTTCATTCATCTGTTAATTTTTTTAAAACGTTTTTAGAAAGCGTTGAAATTTTTCAGTAGCTTGTGTATTTTTTCATTCAATAGTTCAAAATTTTGGCTTGATTATTAGTATTTTCATCCATGTGGTAAGTTTCGTGTGTGGTGCTATTTAATGTTAAATATTAGTATTATCTTATAAATTAGTAAAAGAGATTTAAATAATAATTTTTGTGAATAATTTTAATAGTATGTTATTACCGTTAAAAACCTTCTTTTTTTTTCTTAAAAATGCCATTTTCCCCGCCAGTTGGCGTTTGAATCGGAGACTGAAGGGAGGAGGCACGGGAAATGACGGTGGTGCAGTGCGGGGGACCTGAGAAGGGACAGCTTCTGCATGTGCTGCGGAGAAATGGTCCCTCGGTCACTCCGCTTGTCCCCGTAATAGCATTTCTTGACTACTTACATCTGACTTACGTCAAGTTCAAGTTGAATAAAATTATCGACGAATGCTTTTATGATTATACTGAAGTTATACATCCGATATTTTACTGTACAACTCCATAAAAAATTACTTTTCCATAATATTGTTTTTAAATTGTAAGAAAATACAGAATAAAAAATATAATTTAAAACTTGGTTTTCTGAAATACATAAACAAACAAACGACAACAACAAAAAATTTACATTGCAAGCATTTTTTTTTTTTTTTTTTTTTTTTAGTTTAACCTTTTATAAGCATTTTACATAAAGTAGATTAAATATCTCTGGGGTTTTTTTTTATTTTCTAGAATAGAGTCCTCGACACACAAGCTTCTTTTTATCAATTTGTATATTCAACTTTACCCTACGGCAGCGAATTGACTCTTTTGGTGTTTGGCGGAGCAAATGGTGCCTATGTAGCCAAAGAGTCAACAGTACTCAAAAGTGAAGATTCCAGGATACTTTATGTCGAGTCCCAGCCTCTCCCAGAAGAATCCTCAGAAGCGGAAAATGTATCCATGACCAACCTCTTTGATGTACTATTTCAAGTAAGAAAATGATGATATTCTTTTTCAAAGAATTTACTAATTATTTACAACATGATAAATATAAAAAAAAACACCTTATTGGCAGCAGTGTTGAATTCACTTTTCTCCGGGAGGGATAAATCTTCTGGGGGGTCTTATTGCTCCGGGGGGGGGTCCCCCTGGGCCACCCCCAGAATTCAACACTAATTCGGAGAATTTACCTATGCACCGGAGTGGGAAATATTAATAAATACTTTTAATTTTTAACTCACCTTTTTTTCATTCTGAATTCAACATGCTTTTCTTTGTATCCTTATGTGATTTTAAATGCATACATCTTTCCTGCTTACATTTATCTTACATTTTTTTACATACATGTTACATTATTAGATCTAATTCCGCGATTTCCTTATCTTATTCTAAATTACTACTTTATATTCACTAAATCCTTATCCTTAAATAATCTCTATCGTTAACTCTATTAAATTTCCTTTAATTTAATGTCTCACTTGTCTAAATTGCTTAAATATTACGCTTTTAGTATTCTTAAATTAAATGTTCCATTTCCGCGCTTTTTTCTCTCTAGAATATTCTTTTAGCTTCCATTTTTACTTTCCCGCGCATTTCTTAGGTTATCCTTTTTCCCTTCAAATTCATCCGCTGGCTCTGTCCGCACTTTTTTCATGGCGTGATATTCTTAATTATTCATTGGTTGAGAGCGTGATCTACGTCATATTTGTATTCTTACTCTTGAGGAACAAAATGTCGATACTCGCTGTATTTCAGCAGAATTTGTCGTATTTCTACTTTGATAACTTCCCCTGGTCGCCGTCTGATATTTTCTATTATCTATAATTTGCTTACCCATAATTAAATACTACGTAGCGTTGGCTTGATTAAAATGAATTGGTGGAAACTGCACCGCCGAAAGCTCTTTCAATAAAATCCTGAGTTAAATTATGCATTGTCTCAATTATTCCCGAGAAACCTACACTGGATAAATGTGTTACCTGGCCTACCACTCGATGACTGCAACTATTTTCCAATATCCACGTTGATTTACTACGAAACATTCTCTTCGTTAAAATTCAAAATTCGTTATATTTGTCGACGAGAATTCAACTCTACCTGTGTTTCTATTATTTCAACATTGCACTACTGGTAACATAACAACCAGATATTTCGTTCACTAGTAAAAACTTCCAATGTTAGAATAATCTAACATACACATACTGTATGTTCAACGTTTCAAGCTCGCTTGGGAAGTACACGCTGGGGGTTTCATTTTCTGTTAACCACCTGACCGGAACATATTCTCGATAGCACTGTGAGGAATTCTTTCCTTAATTTTCGTATTCTCAAAAATGCAGTGTTTTCGCCTTGCCAATTCGTCGATTTAATGGGATCGGCGAGTAGTCATGGGGTCTCATTTGAAAGTTTTTAAAATTATGTTCTATTAAGCGGATTATGCTATGCCCAGAATCAAAGAATTGTCGCTACAATATGCTGAATTTCCTATTCCAGAGGTGATTAATGGAGTTTTCTTCTTCTGACTTTTTCCTTCGGGAATTGGAATATTTTTAATTAACAATTTTTGATGCATAGACAAATCAGATTTTTATTTCTCAACTTCTATCTATGCTAATAAAAGAAAATTTCTTTCTGCCTGTGTGTATGTGCGTCGGCGATAGCTAGCGAAATCTACCGCTCACAGAGGTCTGAAAATTTTTATGAAGATTGGTAAGGCAAACAGATCCTGATGCAGCTGAGACTGAGATTTTTAATTTTTTGATAATTAACCGAGATATTAATTAAAAATTCATCAAAAAGCTATCTTTTTTAGCAAATCGGCTATGCGCGCGCGCGCGCATGTTCAGCACCTGCTTTCTGAGCATGTAGAAGTGAAGAACTGAGTACGGTTTTTACTTGGCTGATTTCCTTAAGGGGGCTGGTCACTCAGCTTCCGATTTCCACTTACTAATGTAAAGTCTATGCGTATTTGATGCATTCGTATATTTAAAATATCTCCTTGAAAATTAATATTTTTAACTTCTATTTTTTGTGTACACTTCCTAAAAGGTGTCTCTTTTTTTTTCTTAGCTCTCAAAATATTTCTAAAGCATAGACTTAATTTTATAGGAAGTGTTAAAATCTTACTCACAGTTCGCCCGTTTTTAACACATAAAATATTCAATTCAGCATAGTTTTTAGAAATGTTTTGAAAACTAAGAAAAAAAGAGACATCCAGAGAAAAAAGATGTTAAAAATATGAATTTCCCGAGACGATATTTTAAGTATACGAATGCATCAAAAGTCCATAGACTCAACATTGCGGAGGAGAATTCCGAAGTTGAGTGATTAGCCCCCTTAAGAGGCTACTTCAGTCAAGCGAAAAGACCCGCTCAGTAATGCTAATCCTACGGAAGAAATTTATAAAGATATCTCGTTTGCATTTCAATATTTTAAAATGATTTTTGCATTGGATAGCTGAGATCGATCTCTACAAACGCCGTTTTTTACTTTTTCGATTTAGTTTACAGGTATTTTTAATGAGGATACTTTTATTTCGGAACGGGTTTCGAAAGCGAAAGCATCCTTATAAAAAAGAATCTGCAATCAAAATCAAAAAAGTAAAAAGCGACCTCTGTACACATCGAACTCAGCTATCCAATGCAAAAAAATCATTTAAAAATATTGAAATGCAAACGAAATATCTTTATATTTTTTTCCCATAGGATTAGCGTTTTCGAACAGGTCTTTTAACTTGACTGAAGTAGCCCCTTAAAGTCCTACGCCGGGATACTGAAAAAAGGAACACATATTCTTAAATTTTGTACTTTCACTTAAATGCAGCAATCAGTTCAAAAAAATATTGATGTTAACTCCTTGAAGAAAAACTTTTTAAAAAGAGTCGTTTTCGTGGTAGATTTTTTTTCTCTTTTACGGTGACACTTTCCTAAGAACTCGATTTCAAAGATACCGATTCACAAAAAATATCTATTTAAGGCTGTTCTTAAATCCAAAAGGGCAACTTTGTGACATAAGTTTTAATTTATTTTTATTCGGAAATACATGAAAACTAGCAGATGTTGTTGTTCAGAAACTATGTCATCGATCTATTTTTTTCCGTCTTTTTGCAAATGCAATAGATCTTTCAGAAAATTGTGTCGAAAGTGGACGTTTTGAAACGAATTTCCGTGCGAAAGAAGTATAACCGGTCAAGAATGGATGAAAAACGCGCTTGTCACGTGTTCAAAATCGCTTATAACTCAATAGGTAATTTATTGATCAAAAAATGGAAAACGCAGTTCGATTTCAAATCGCTTCCATGGTCAAGCTTTCCAATTTTATATCTTTCCGTTAAAAAATGAATTTGTAAATGTGTCAAAACGTTTTGCGATTGTTGAGCAGAGCAGTTAACCCATTTTAGGCCAAGCATAGAAATTTTATAGAATGTGGTATTATTTTCATTGAAATATGCTTCAATTACATTCATTAAGACAAAAAAAAGTTTTGTACATGAAAAATAATATTTTATTTGAGAAATAAAATGCATTTTGGATTTTAATGCATTCGGTCAATGGTGCGCTAACGCACCATTAAATTTAAAATTAATAATTTTTTGTAGTTATATATGACATTTTCTTCATTATTATTTTATTTACAGAACTTGCAACTTTGATCCATTGTAAAAACATATGATTAATCTCAAGTGGAATAATTATACATTTTCAAAAAGTCGAATTTGTCAATAACCGTTTCAGTTTAAAAAAAACTAGCGTATTTTGAAAATTTCTCAACAGAAAATGTTTACTCCAATTGAATTACTGATATTTTACAGATGTCTCCAGAACCCTTAAAAATTGCAGAAAAATAAAATTAGTGAAAAATATTCATCACAGTGTTAATTAGAAAATATTTATTGAAATGGTTCGTTTACGCACCTTTGGCCGAAAATGGGTTAAGAACAACTAAAAACTTAAAGCTGAGATCTTCTTCTCTTCGACGGTGCAATCGGTTTTGAAAAATACAAATTTTAATCATTTCGAAAAATTCTCGACTGCTGGTCACTTTGCGCATCCCGAAGACAATCTTTTTTCTATGCTAATAGTAGCCAAACGTCGATATTTCGAGACAATCTTTTAAGAGCATAACGGTAAATCGTACTTACATCACCTACAAAAACTTTTAAACATTCGGACGAGAATTAAAAAATAAAAAAAAGTGAATTAAAAAAATAAACAAATAAATAATAATAAAAAGCAATTTAACAACTTACAACGACCATTTGGAAAATGAGACTAAAATTTAAGGCATAAAAAATCGCACTGAGTTGATCCTACATTACGTACGCCATGAATTAAACATTAATAGTGTTATTACATGTAAAAATTGCAAGCGAAAAAAATCGGCTGCGACCCGTCAGATTTCCTGAAACTGGCGTATTATCCACCTGAAACTTACGTATTATCCAAGCATTTCATTGGCTGTTCGGGAAAAGGAAATCTGACGACCCATTTTAAATGAAATTTAATTCTTAAACTTCTAAACATCCCACAATATTACTTTTTATATCGTCGTATAGAGAAAAAAAATGTACTTTTAAATGCAATTTGTTTGAAAGCTGTATCTCAATTTGTTTCTGAGTTATTATTATTATTTTTTTTTTGTAGTTTTTATTACTTTTTTGTCATAGTGGCAACAGAAGTAATCCATCTCTGTTGAAAGTAAAGGGAAATACAGATTACTGCATAGACCAATCAAAACACGAATAAAATGCGGATTAAACCAATAAAAAGCTTCAGATATGCTTTTGATTTCCTACCCTGACGAGAACAATAACCATTTTTCCAAATGGTTGATAAAATTTGAGAAATTTTCATTGAAAATGCTAAAACGCGGGCTGTTTTGGCTCTTGATTTCTCTACTAAATATGCATATTTTTTCACGAAATTTTAAAGAAAGAGCTAGTTTACAGTTACATTTATAAACTGATTAAAATTTTAGAGTTCGGGCGATAAAAACGTTTTCGCTTTTGTTGTTATGTTAAAAAACTCAACGCAAAAATAAAACAAACGACAAAAATAAAGCTAGAAGAAAACATATTTCTTTTACAACAATATACCAATATGTTTTTCACGAAATTTTTACACGGTCTGCAAAACCGTTATACAGTAAAATCTGTCTGAGGCGGACTCTGTGTAAGCCGGAAATCTGTCTACCACGGAAAGATTTCAAAGAGTCGGTGAATCCATAGAAAAAAGTCCTTCCGGCCAGTGCCGGGAGGAAGAGGTAGCTTTCATAATCCTTATTTTAAAAAAAGCCAAATTATATCATTCAAACACACGAAGCTCAATTTAGTGGAAACCGAATATAGGAGATTCAATACTAATTTTTATCAATATAATGAATGAGAATTTCGCGAAATTAGTCAGCTTTATCCAAGCTGCTTTTCTTTAAAGTAACATATATTTGGCTGCCAAGTTCGGCAATTTCTTAAAGTGCCTGTCATTTTAAGACAACATGGTGGATGAGGCTAAGCAGTGAACTTGGTCGAGACCTTAGTAATTGCTGTGCACATGCTCACTCACATCGGAATCTGTAAATATATAGGAGTACTGTCGCATGCAAAAAATCAGATTTTTCAAAATGTCACCCACAATAGACATTGAAACTGCTATATCTGAGCCATTTTTTAAGGTAAAGACAAACAAAAAATTTTCCTGAATCCTTATATCAAGGTCAAATGCTTAAGAAAGAAACCTTTTTCAATTTCTAATTTTTTTGCACCTCACTTTAAATATATATATTTTTTTTTAATTTAATGGTCGGCATTTTGAAACAAGATGGCTGATGAATCTGGCCAGCGAACTTGGTCGAGGTGTTGATGTATACTATCCACATGCCTTCTTACATCGAAATAGGCGAATACGTGTGTTATCGCGTGACAAATACAAGATCGTTTCAAAATGTTAGCCATGCTAGAAATTCAAAGTGCTATAAATCAACCATTTTTTAAGATATAAACAAAAGAACAAATTTTCAGAAACAAAAACTGCTCCGGAATCTTTGTATCAAGGCCAAACACATAAAAAAATCTTTTTCATTTTCCAATTGTTTAATACCTCATTTTGAATTTTAAATTTAATTTTTTTTAAATGGCAACCCTTTTGAAACAAGATGGCGAATGAAGCTGGCCAACGAACTCGATCGAGACATTGGTATGTACTATGTACAGACCAAGCTACATCCAAATAGGTTCATAATTACGCCTATTATCGCGTGACAAAAATCAGGTCGTTTTAAAATGTCAGCCACAAGAGAAATTCAAAATGCTATTACTCAGCCATTTTTTTTAGATATAGACGAAAGAAAAACTGTTCCGGAATCTTTGTATTAAGGTCAAACACATACAAAAAAAATCTTCTTTATTTTCCAATTTTTTGAAATCTCATTTAAATTTTTTTATTTTTTTATTTTTTTAAATGGCCGCCATTTTGAAACAATTTGGCGGATGAAGCCGGCCAACGAACTCGGTCGAGATATTTGTATGTACTATGTACACTCCAAGGTACATCCAAGTCGGTTCATAAATACGCCCGTTATTACGTGAGAAAAATCAGGACGTTTCAAAATGTCAGCCACGCTAGAAATTCAAAATGCTATAACTCAGCCATTTCTTAAGATATAGACGAAACAAAAACTGCTCCCGAATCTTTTTATCAAGGTCAAACACATAAGAAGAAAATATTTTTTCAATTTTTAATTTTTTGGTACCACATTTCAAATTTAAATTTTTCTTAAACATTTAAATGGCCACCATTTTTAAACAAGATGGCGGATGAAGCTGACCAACGAACCCGGTCGAGACATTGGTATGTACTATGTATAAACGAAGTTACATCCAAATCTGTTCATAAATACGCCTTTTATCGCGTGACAAAATTCAGGACGTTTCAAAATGTCAGCCACGCTAGAAATTCAAAATGCTATAACTCAGCCATTTTTTAAGATATAGATGAAACAAAAACTGCTCCGAAATCTTTGTATAAAGGTCAAATACATAAGAAAAAATATTTTTCCATTTTCAATTTTTTGGTACCACATTTCAAATTTTAAATTTTTAAAAAATTTTTAAATGGCCGCCATTTTGAAACAAAATGGCGGATGAAGCTGGCCAACGAACTCGGTCGAGAGATTGGTATGTACTATGTACCCACTGAATTACATCCAAATCGGTTCATAAATACGCCTTTTATCGCGTGACAAAATTCAGGACGTTTCAAAATGTCAGCCACGCTAGAAATTCAAAATGCTATAACTCAGCCATTTTTTAAGATATAGACGAAACAAAAACTGCTCCGGAATCTTTGTATAAAGGTCAAATACATAAGAAAAAAATATTTTTCCATTTTTAATTTTTTAGTACCACATTTCAAGTTTTAAAATTTTTTAAAAATTTTAAATGGCCGCCATTTTGAAACAAAACGGCGGATGAAGCTGGCCAACGAACTCGGTCGAGACATTGGTATGTACTATGTACACACCGAATTACATCGAAATCGGTTCATAATTACGGGAGTTACAGTGTGACATAGGTCAGATATATATATATATATATATATATATATATCAATTTTGAACGGAGGGTGGTTTCGGGGTCTGGGGGTCATGATCGATGAAAATATACCAAAATTTTTTGAAATCGCTTTCCTCCGAACGGCTGCAATAGGTAGCTTTTTTGTAAAGAAAGCTACCTAATAACATTAATACGTGCTCCATCAGCCGGAATCTGCCTAACGCGGAAACGGAAAGGATTTTAAAGTCCCGCCGAAAACAAATTTTTGCATAAGACGGAAAAAAGGATATTTTGAAAATAAAAAGCATTCGGTATACGATACTTTAAAACGGATTTATAGATGAAATATAAATAAATACATATAAAATACAAATATAAATAAAACATATTTTTACTATTTCATTTGTTTACAGAGGGAGAATTTAAATTATGAAACTTCGCATTTTTTCTAATTTCATAAAAAGCATAAGAAAATACGCAGTTTCGATCTGGTTAGCTGACATTTTCCTTTTAATTACAATTTTTAACAAGATTAAATTTCTGTTCTTTTCTCTTTTTTTACGGTACATAAATTTAAAATATGCGTTTTTATTTTTTGCCATTAACCTTATAATTAAACAAATACAGGCAAATTCTAACAAATAGAGCCAAAATTAATGAATAGGTAAAAATGAATACAGGCAAAATTGAAACAGGCTAATGAACAGGTAAAATTAAAACAGGCAAATTCTTAGTAAATTCTAACTTTTTTTTTAAATTATTTGTCTCAGACTTAAAAAATTATGTATGCATCTTTAATTGTGGTGTGAAAAATAATAGATCATTTGTTTGTTTGAAAGCAATGGTTTTGCTGGTATTCGAACTCCAAAAATATTTATACTAAATAATATTTCACTTTAAGAACGGTTCTGAAGGTTACAAATGTTAAAAATACGCGAGAGTATCTTTTTCTTTTTCACTGATTTGCACAATGCGGAATATTGTCTACGACTGAAAATTTTCTCGGTCCCGATCGATTCCGTCTTAGACATATTTTACTGTATTTATAACCGATAAAAATTTCAAAGAGTTCGGACAACAAGAGTTATTTTTTTAACTATGAAACGCTCTACGTGCAAAAACAAGAAAATGTCTTCTTACAAGCGCTTTTAACACTAAATATCAATATTTTTTCGGAAATTTTTCATTTAAAAATGTGAGTTCACGCAAAATCGGGTTAAATATATAAAATCTTACAAATTTGCGGTTTATTTAAGGTTATTGTCACGGGCCTGGGAAACGCCGGCCGGGTCAGCTAGAAGATAACAAAGAAGACTTTCAATTAAATTCAAGTGTATTTAGCGCCACATAGTTAAGTTTAGTTTATATATCATATACAGGGTGTTTCATAAAAGGACTCCATAAATTTGAAATGAAATATAACTCCGAAACGGCGATAAGTAGAATTTTATTATATGCTTAACCCGTTCGAGATCAGCATCTTTTACATGAATTTTATTCGGTTGACACCACTTTTTGTCAAATAAGGAAATTTAAAAAGCAGAAAAACCAACATTTAAAATGCACAAATAATACATGAAAAGCAGCAAACAGCTGTTTCGAATCTACTAGCGAGATTCTTCTTCAGTGCAAGATAGGGAAAAAGGAACAGCGTGCTAGAAAAAGCAAGGCTGAGCAAAATAATAGCCAAAGAGGCGCTGGCTTATATACCCTATGCGGGTAGCGAAGGCGCCATAAACAACCAATGAGAAAGAAGCAGTGGAAACGACTGGGTGGACAAGTAGTGACATCTACCGGAGAAGGAGAGAAAAAGAAACCAAAAAAGGGGGAATTAAATTAATGCTTTCCAAATATTTGGAAAATCAGGAGTACTAGATATGTCATTGACTAAAGAGTGAGAATTTTTAATGATGTGGTAAGCTTCCCAAAAATCAAGATCAAGGTTAGAAGAACACTTTTATTTATTTAATTATTAAGGAAATTTAGTTTATCAATCAAGAAAATGTCTTAATTAAATAAGACAAATTTTACTTTTCTTTTTTAGTGGTATCAAAAACAAGTGCTTTAAATATCTTTTGAAATATGCATATATGCACCCATGGCTCCTAAGAGGTTAATGAGAAAGTCGTAAAAATTCAATATAACGGTCTCAGATTAATTAAAACGGTAGCTTACAGGATGTATTAAGGAAAGGATGTATTAAGTAAAGAGATAATATAAGGAGTGCATAAACGAATGTGCCAGTTATAAGTTTTATTAGTATCAACTGTTAGCATTGTAGAGTGCTGGTTCAAGATCACAAATAAAGGGTAACTCAAACAGTTTTAGATAATAATAAACACAGATACTACAATATATATTAAAACACACATTCACACATAAATAACGCCTGCATTCAACAGTTAAAGGTATATATAAATATTTTACAGACATACATACAATAAATACAATAAACCCAACTGGAGTGAAAAATTAGCCAGAGCCAGGAATCGAAACCATGTTGGGGTATACCCCAATTATTAGTTTATTAGTGAGAAATTGCAGACTCAGGTATCGGCCGGAGTAGCTCAGTGGTTAGAGCAGCAGTCTTGTATACTGTGGTCCCGGGTTCGATTCCTGGCTCTGGCTAATTTTTCCCTCCAGTTGGGTTTATTGTATTTATTGTATGTATGTCTGTAAAATATTTATATATACCTTTCAGTTTTAGATAGGTTCATGCGCAAGTACTGATTTGTTATGAACTCGCTTGCAGTGCCACATACGCAGAACTTATGAGCGTAAAGCGTTACTGCTGGGCTGAAGATTTAAAAGCCGTTAGAGCCATGCGATTTTTACTTTTGGGGCTTTATAAAAGATCGTGTCTATGTTCCGCCGCAACCTAATGATTTTCCAGAGTTGAGACAAAGAATGGAAGAGGCTGTTGCTTCCATGACTACGGACTTGTTAACCGAAGTATGGGAAGAATTGGATTTTAGGTTGGATGCGTTCCGTATAACTAAAGGTCAGAGGCGTAGCTGGGGCATTCCCACAATCTTTTGACTTTCATGTCCCAGAATAATATTTTATTTAATACACTTTCTTGTGTGTTTTTTTAATTTCATATACTGGAGAACATCCCACTGCATGATTGCATAACAATAATAACGAGATAAATAAGTTTTGGACGATGTTGGGGGGTCCAAATACCAGAAAAACTCCTATACCGTCCCGTGTCCTTGATGCTGATTTTTACGTTTGAAGCTGTCTGTATAAATTTCTTTCAATAAAAGTAATTCGATGTAATTTTTTTCTGAAACTGGAACTATTGTTCTATATAAATATGTAGCTAAAAATTAACCTGCACACATTTTTAGGGTTGTTATTATTTTTTAAACTCTGTCCCTGGGTTTTTCATCCTTACCGTCCCTCTTCTAAAATTATACAGAAAATCATTTCAGAGGCAGTCACAGATTTTTTTTTTTCAAGTTTTTTCTCATGCAGAAGTATGCTAGAGAAATAATGTCTAAAATTCTTTGGCAGGAAATTTACTGTAGAATTTAAATCAGCATTTAAATATCAATTTCAAACATCGTGGCTTTATTGGTAGTCTCACCGTCCCCAAGGTTTATTCCTGCACTTTTCGAGGTAAATTAAAAAAATAATAATAATATAATCCAATGTTAACAACTGCTTCTAAAAATCAAAGAACATTGTGGCTATTACTTAGTCGTAACATGATTTTCCGAAAAATAGGTGGTAATTTTCCTTACCGTTCCATCCTTACCGTCCCTTTTTTTACCATTTCGTCCTTTTTCTCCAATACCATCCTCTTTTTTTACCGTCCGTCCCTTCTTTAACACCCCTTTAAGACAATGTTATACAAAAATTCTGTATTTAAAGTACTACATTGTTATTATTTATTATTTGAATGTCCTGTTTGTACTATGCAAATTCATTATAAGTAAAAATTTAGAAGAAACTAAAAAGTTATAGGGGTAAAATGGTAAGGAAAATTTAAACTCGCAAGTTTAACTTAAACCTCAGTTAAATAAAAAAAATTTCGCTGCTGACCATTTTTTATTTATTTTGAATCATTAAGGAATTCGTCTAGCAGATTAAAATGTTATTTTAGCAAGTTTAATTTTGTCAGATTTTTTTCCCCGAAAGTCAAAAGATTGTGAGAATGCCCCAGCTACAGATATGTTTTCGTGTGGGTGGGGGAGAGAATTCAAAAATTTCCAAACTTATAATAAAATTTTTCCCAACTTGAAACTAATTTCTCTATTTTCCAACTGAAATGATATGTGCAATGTGTGTTAAATGATATTGATGTTTATATGTAAAAAAAAATTCTTTCCAAGGAAAAATACTGAAACTAAAAACATAAAAGTATAATTATTGGTTCATTTAATGACAGATTTTGTCTTCTATTGTGTACAAGTCATAATCGTACTTTATATTAAAATAACCTCATGATATTTTGAGATTTTTGAGAAAGGAGCATTTCATTTCAACACATTATATTTTTGGAGGAAATAGATTAGAGAACTGTTGATGGACAACAGTAGAAAAATTCAAGTCTGGTAGATGTATGGAATTTTCGTAGCACAGAGAAACACAATGGCAAATTGAGTCTGGCTGCTTTTTGTATTTCTTTTAATAATTTAACTAGTTTACTGTTACAGGATTCAAAAAAATAGTCAGCAAAACAATCAAAATTTCTTATTTCTTAACTATTATTTTAAAAAAAGAAAAAGTGTTTCAAAAATCTGGAATTTCCCAACTCGAACATTATTTTATGGATACCCTGTATATTAAATTTAGAGTATTCAATCTGAAGTGAATTTAAAAATTAAAAAAGTATTTATTCCTCTTAATCACTCAGGCGCATTAAGGGGTCTCAGGACACTAAAAGTTTCAAAATTATCGAAATTATTATTTTTTTAGATGTTAAACGCCTTTCTCTTCTGGATATTTTAATATAACTATTTCCATGAAATTCCCATTAGAACAGAAGTTATGGCTTCTAGAATTATACACGCTCCATAGCTGAAGCGGCGTTTCCGAAACTTTGAAATCATTTTTCTCCAAATAACGTTTTTGGGCGTAACGCGCAGGATATCTCTAAAACTTCTAAATATTTTTCATGATATTTTCAAAACATATGTTTCATGTTAGTCTGCATAAACTGAACCTAAAATTTCTTTTCTATTGTTCAAAAAAATGTTTTTTTATGGGATGAAATTTTCAAAATTTTGTATTAGTTAAATACAACTTTGTATTAAAAATATAAAAATGCTTTAAATACAAATTTATTTAGGTTCAAGGTAATTATTAGAATCTAAAGTATAATTTGGTACAAAAAATTTCATTCTAGTTGCAAAATTTATTTTGTAATCCTGCGCGAAAGCTATCATACCAATTTTCTGCTCAACAAATGTCTGGCAGTTTGGAGCCCCCTATAACTACAGTAAAACCTGTAAAGTTGACCACCCTTGTAAATTGACCACCTGTCTATGTTGACTTCTGTTGTCAGGAACCAAATTTATCCTATACAAAACTATAAGACAAACCCTTTGTAACTTGACCACCTGTCCATCTTGTATCTTGACCACCGAAGTTATTCAAATTTGGCTAGAACTATTGTAAAATGCCCATCAAAACCCTTTATAACTTGACCATCCAAATAGCTAACAAATCATGAATTGAAAAAAAAATAACTATCCACGAAATTTTTCTATTTTTTTTTCTTTCTTTTTAACTAGAATTTTTAAAAGGATGAAATAGTTATTAACCTGGGAAATGCTTTTAGTAGTGATAGGTGTAAGTAAATAATCAATGCAAAAACCCTTGACGGGTTAAAAGTTTCTGACGCAGCACTTTATCTTATGCTCTAAGAATTTTAAATATGGAACTTAAAAATACTGATATCAAATTTTGAGTGACGTTATGCTATTTCTTAAAAAATATATTTGTATTTATTTCATTATTTTATTTTTGTTTTATTTATAATCGCATGTGCAAAAGTTATGTTCAACATGAAAAGCTGCATAAAATTTTATTCGCTGTTGCTTTATCATTTACATCTCTCATAAATTCAAAATATGAGTTTTAAAAGATATGATATAAAATTTAAGTGACGCCTTGATGTGACTTTAAAAGGTTTGTTTTAAAATTCAATTTAAATTATTTTTGACTTGGTTAAAATATTTTTTTACATCTACACAATACTTTTAATTTTCCAATTCACTGTTAAATATATCACTTTCATTGAATCTATACTATGCATTGAAATGTATTTATTTCAATAAATTGATTTATCTTTTGTGTCACGTTATTCAAAATTGTGAGTAAGATTTATGTAAATGGTTTATTTGCGTCAAACTATCCTTTTTCATACATTTCATGTAGTTTGGACACAATGACGCAAAGAAACCATTTACATAAATCTTACTCACAATTTTGAATAGCGTGACACAAAAGATAAATCAATTTATTGAAATAAATACATTTCAATGCATAGTATAGATTCAATGAAAGTGATATATTTAACAGTTAATTGGAAAATTAAAAGTATTGTGTAGATGTAAAAAAATATTTTAACCAAGTCAAAAATAATTTAAATTGAATTTTAAAACAAACCTTTTAAAGTCACATCAAGTCGTCACTTAAATTTTATATCATATCTTTTAAAACTCATATTTTGAATTTATGAGAGATGTAAATGATAAAGCAACAGCGAATAAAATTTTATGCAGCTTTTCATGTTGAACATAACTTTTGCACATGCGATTATAAATAAAACAAAAATAAAATGATGAAATAAATACAAATATATTTTTTAAGAAATAGCATAACGTCACTCAAAATTTGATATCAGTATTTTTAAGTTCCATATTTAAAATTCTTAGAGCATAAGATAAAGTGCTGCGTCAGAAACTTTTAACCCGTCAAGGGTTTTTGCGTTGATATCATTACTTTTTTGAGGTTAGTGATAAAATGATTCAAAAAAAGATACTTATGGAATTTAATGCAGATTTAATTTTTACTATTTTATTACAATTTTCCTTATAGCAGTTTGTATATAAAAACAAGTGGGTAAGTATAATCGCAGATCGCACAGAGGGTTTCATTTGATATTCCTTTAAAAACACTTTATCCTTAAATTAATAAATCCAAAATGTTAATTTATAATTATTAAATCCTTACATAGATGGTGCACCAATAGTTCCAATTTTCATGGGGCAGGGAACGCACTCTTTTAAACAAACCACCTTCCAATTGAAGTCATCAAAAACCAAATTGAATAAGCCAGACCCCGTTGTGTTGTTTGACAAACAGCAGTCTCATGTCCCCTCCTTCCCCCCTTTTTCAAAATTTTTCAGACCAGTACCTAAGAATAGAACCGAAATAATTTTTTCTCTTCAGAAATTACGATAAAAAAATAGTATGCAGCACTCATAAATTTACTTTAATGCTATATAGGGTGATTATTAAGTTAATTATAACGTTTGGAATCTGTTGCATTGATGTCCGAAAGGTAGTTTCTGAGTTATGGAAGCTGGACCCATAAGGCGCCATAGAGGGGCGAAGCCCGCTAGTGTCTATAATAATTATATCTGCCATGTGGACTAATTGCGATATTTAATCAAAATAGTCCCCCCCCCCCTCCTCATCCCCGGAAATATAACAAATACAAAATGTGTCTTTATAAACCTATCGTCAAATAGGTTTTTATTTCTTTTTCCCTAAAAAAAAAAACATGATTTTTATATCCGTAACGTAAATAGCGGACGAAGCTCGCTAGTTCCTATCATAATATATATTTTTAATAATTTTATATAGTCTATAATAAAAATCAGACTTAAAATAGTCTAGTTCCATGAGTACTTGTAGTGTCAGTTACATGCTACGATTTTTGGATACCAGTATTTTAGAACGGGAAAATGTGACTTATTTTATCGGAGATATCTCATTAATTGAATAAGGTGAAGCAAACTTTTTGAAAAAAAGGTGGCCAACAAGCATGGCAGTTATCAGCTATGTGACTTTGTGCTAAAGTCCATTAATTTGATCTGCTTTAAAAAGATTACGGAAGATTGAATTATAGTAGAACCTGGATTAACCGAGCTTCGATTAATCGAGGTTTCTGTTAACCGAGCCGATAACAAAGTCTGATTTTTTTTTCCTTTTGAATGAGCCTTAAAAATAACCACACTCTTTAGCTCACTGTCCGTGCTATACAGGCCCTTCTGCCCCCAAAAGCACTCAACTCCAAAGAAACATTGGACCCTGAGAAGTCAATAGCGAACAATGCTTTGTTTCCAGTGGCTGTGTGAACTTTCGTAAATTTTTCAATTTGCATTTTAAAATTTACTACTGGTAGTTGATTTTCTTTTTAAATTTGTTAAGCTGTGAAACAGAACTTTACATATATTTATTTTTATTATTTAAAAAACGTTCTATATATTTTTTTGAAAGAGATGTTAAATTCGCAAGCACGGCGAGATTTTACACACAGTTTCTATTAACCGAGATTTCCGATTCCGATTTACTAACAGTCCCAATTAGCTCGGATAATCGAGGCTGCTCTGTATAATTAAAAAATCAAGGGCGATCTTACTGTAAACGGGTTTCCCTTTTACTGGGGGATTTCAAGACTGAATCAGCTGATGTTAGTTGCTGTTTCCGTGCTTGATTAAATAAGATTAGTTAAACATTTGAAAATTACCAAATATAAAAGGAACTAAGTCAACAAAGTCTTTGCTTTATGGTATTTTTTAACAACGCTATAAGAAAATGATTTTAAATAAGAGATTTTAAATGTAACGTTTTAAATCTGACATAATTTTCACCAAACTTTCCTTTCTCTTTGTAACATTCAACTGAAAATATTTTTATTATTAGAAAGATAATATTATTATTTGCGCTACCTTAAAATTGGCAACTATAGTTAAAAATATCATCTCGAAATTTGAAATAAATCTCTCATATAAATATATTTGTTAATTTAAACTGTTTTGCAATATTATTATTTGGCCACTTTGGACAATATGACGTAATTTCCTCCATTTACGACTTTTAACACATATCAATGAATTTATTATTTAAAAATTTTCTTTTTCTTTTAATATTCACTTGTAAATATAATTTTTATGACGTAATTTTCAATGTTTTCCTCCTTTTAATGCGTAATCATTTAATTCTAATTTGAAAATAATTGATTATTTTATAATTTTCTTTCATTTTAAGTAAGCATGTGTAAAAACAATTTTTATGACGTAATGTTTAATATTTTCCTGCTTTTAACACGTTATCATTTAATTCTAATTTAAAAGGATTTTTTTCTGTTTATAATAGTCACGTGTGAATAAATTTTTAATTTAAAGGATATATTATTCTTTGCGCTGTTTTAACAATTGGCAACAATTTAAAATAACCTTTTCTAAAATATGTAAAAAATATCTCTGGAAATTCTGAAAATTTTAATTTAAAATTGAAATAAACCGTCAAAAAATTAGGCAAGTTAAAAATAATAAATGCACTCTGCAAACTTCGAGTTTCTATTGAATGATTAAATTGAATGAAAATGATTAAATTCCCATGTATATTTTTTTTCCTATGAGACTTTTTTAATGAGACAATTTTATCCAGATTTAACATTAAATATCTCTTAAAATAATTCTTCGATTTAAAAACTGTCTACTTCAACGTTTTTATCAAACATTTCTCTATAATACTACCCATTTTAATATTTTTGTATGCAGTAATTTTCTTAATATTTGCGAAATAGACCTCTAGTCGTCACAAGAGATTCTTTCAAAGCGGCGAAGAGCGTTAGTTTTTTTTTTCTCGAATAAGAGACAAAATGTAGTACGCAATTGCGTCAAAAGATGGCGACACCAGAATTCTGATATGCTTATTATTTAAACTGTAAATATTGCAAAGTTAAATAAAAACAATTGTCTCGGGGTTATCAAACTTCATTGATATTTATAAATAAAACATTTCAACTAAATTATTTATTATAAAAGAATTATTACATCACAATAGTTTTTATGCAAGGAAAATAATAATTATAATAATAATAATATTATGGATGTCAGTGATTATATATTGATTGACCGTCATAATAATAAAAAATGATATTATAAAAAGAAGAGCTGAAATGAATTATTTTTTTACGTTTCTGATCGTGTGATTTATATTCAAATAATAATTATTAATGTATATTTTTTGTAAAGTGATTGAAATTAAATATATTTATAAAATTTATGGTAATATTTTTATTGTTGAAAAATTGCCAAGAAATAATCATCATCAAATTGGCGACATTATAATTGTAATTTTATTTAACTTAATAGCAATTAAAAAATTACAAAGGAACTGAGAATAATGGTCAACTAGCAGACTTTAAAAAAAAAAACAAAAAAAAAACATTCACATGTGAAAACACGTAACAGAGAGTATCGAACTGCCTATCTTAAGATCAGTAGACGATGGCCTTTAACCACTCAGCCAGTGGGAAGACAAAATTTTTCTCCCCAAAAGCGGTTAAAAAGAAAGCATGTGTATGAATACAGTGTCATGCATTTTCGGTGAAATTTCCATAGAATGGTGAAGAAATATAGTCCGATTTTTCATGCGCATTATAAAACGAACAAGAGTCTTGCTGGAAACAAGTAAATTGTTATTTGGTTCATCTGAAACATATTTATTTGATTTTTAAAAAATCGCCCGTGTCATTTTCGAGAGAAAAAAAAATCGAATTATTTAACGAACGAGAGTTTTCCCAGAAAAAAGAAAAGTGTTATTCACCTCGCCTTAATCACATTTATATTATGTATCAATTTAAAAATAATCGTTAGAACCGTTTTCGAGATTTTCAAATTAGGAACTTCCTCGATATCATACCAACGTTTTCACTTTAAAAATGGCTATTTAGATCTCAAAATATACTGCACGTAGAAATGTAAAAATTTCAGTATACGATTAGACTGCAGATATAAGACTGTTCTAGAAAATTCAGAACAATAAGACCTATATCTGCTGAGTTATTAAAAGGCGGTTTTTCGCGTTTTCTGAGTCGAGTTAGCTGTATATATGAGTTCCGCCATCTACGAATTCTATGATACGATACGATACGATACGATTTTAGGCTTAAGGCTGCGTCACTCGGAATACTACCGTCTTCCATGATTCAAGGCTTATCTATTCTTACATTGTTGCTCTTGTGGATTTGTCTTTTCAACCCCTCCCCCCTCCATTCTTTGATTCTAGATTTCTTTCTCCTATTTCCCATTATCTTATTATTCCTTCCCTTCTTTCAATAACCCCAGCTGCTAGTTGGTAGGCAGAAATATTCCACCAATTGCAATAGTTTGTGGCAATTGTTACACAGTTAAGAAAATTATTTGTGATAATGATGAATTACTCTAGGACTGTGTTGTAGTACAGAACATTGGACTTTTATGCAAAGTCCAAAAATCAGCTTCAAACTACAATAACAGTTTTTTTTTTTGTTTTTTTTTTGGGTAAAATAGGTCATGTAATTGACAAAGTTTATTTTAAAATTTTAGAATGTGTATGTGTCTTAACATGTGAAAAAAACAAGTGTTTTTCTTAAATATTTTTTTTATAAATTATATGTAATAACTAGTATAGTTTGAAGAATCACTAATTGGCTGTATATTGATTGACTGTTTTTTTTTTTAAATTAGTAGTAATACTAATTGATTTTAAAATTGATACACAACTATTAATTCATTCTTGTAGTTAATCTTTTCTTTTATAAGGTGTTAGAAATATGCATGGTAATACAATATTATTTTAAAGCCCTGTCAATAAATAAAATATTTTTGGGAAAAAATGATATGGTATAAATATTACGTAAAAAAAAGAAAAAAAAAGGAAAAAAAATAAAATTATCATCACCCTTTATAAGTTGACCACCTGTCTAAGTTGACCACTGAAGTGTGGTACCGCAAGTGGTCAACTTACACAGGTTTTACCGTACTACTTTTGCATCTTGCAATCTTTTAAATGCATGAAATGAAAGAACATACTTATATCTTTCATCCCAATTAAAATTCTGTTTTTATACCATACACATTTTAAGATATTAAATGTTGAAAATAGTCTGTTTTTTTTTTTTTTTTTTTTTCATGTTTTCAAATTTTAAGAGTCCTGAGACCTTAATAAAATCTGCCAATGAGGTAGGTTTTTTTTTCTTTTTGCTGTTATTCTGTTTCTTTTAGGTCATCGACGATTCAAATGAAATCCGGAAAGCATCGCCTGATATCATCGTTGTAACAGCTGAATCTCACTTAAATTCTTCGACGTACGAAGATGTAAAACAGAAAATTTTAGATAGTGAAAGCCGACTGCATGTTATGTTGTTTCCTGATAATGAAGAACAACTAGATTCCGACGCATCGCGTGATGAAGTATCTCTGCAAAGACTGTGCTTAGAAACAGGTGGAGAGTTTATTTCCTTGCTTGCTGATGCGTTCGGAGATATGAACAAAGGTTTCGGCAAATCGATTGGAAGTTACAACAAGGAAATACTGGTAAATTTAGCAACCTTTGATTACTTAACATTGATTTTTACAAAACATTATTTTTACTATTTTGTATTTTCTTTCGAATTCAGTGAATTCAAAAGGAAAAGTTATTTAAATCAGTCCTATGCATGCAATTATCAAAGTACTCGGTAAATTATTTAATTTTATAGATAAAAGAATAGTATACTATTACAAAATTATATGGCAGGGGGGACAGACTCCAGGAACATATCCAAGACAACAACCAGATCGGTGTTGCCAAACTATACATACAAAAAAGTGCATTGCCAAAGTCGCAACAGAATTTAAAACTTAATAGCATGCAATGTAAATGCATAAGTGTATAAAAAAGGACCATGCACAAATTATGTGGAAATGTGACCATGATGGAATTGGCTAAACTTTTGCTACGTTGTAGTTAATCCAATGCTGATTAAATGTTTCAATAGGCACAATACAAAATTATGGCTAGTTTTGATACTATGGCCATTGAAAGATCTTAATGACTCAGTAAATCGACTACATAAACTTTGAACATGCTTTGTAAAATTCGAGTTGAACACAATATTTTAAGAGGAGTAGGAACTTTAAAGGATGAAGAATATCTTTGAAAGACGACATTTGATCGGGAAATTGCGATACTTAGTAAGATTGCTTTACAATCTGCGAAAGCACAACCTGTTCCGTTAGAGTTTTTTCTTACATATACTGAATTCACATTATGAAAGTTGAGTCACTAAGCTTAACTTTTTTTAACCTTACAACCCAGAATTAGTCTTCACCTGTTCACATTACCAAACATTTTAAGAGGCTTAAATTAGCCAAACAGATTTCTGGGCATGCGAATAAGTTGTTAAATTTGTAACTACAACTTCTGACCATACATAGAATATTATTCTTTGCGGCGTGTTAAGTAAATAAACGATTGAAAGAATCATTCAAAAAATGTGATTAATTATTTGTATGTAGAACTCAACTCGAAATTTAAAAACAGTTTAAAAAAAAATATCAGAAGGCAAAGTTATACTCAACTCATTGTTGAGAGGTATCGAAAGTTAAATGAGCTCCAAAAACTTGCTCAAGTCGAAAATCTTGATTCCGGGTCGTCCGCTTCAAAAAACTGCAAGTTAAGTGACTTATCTATAATAATCTGAACTAATATTAATGACTAAAGCAGTAAATATTGTATTTATTTCCGTTCCCGTACCTTGAAGAATAAACCTTGCTGAATAGTGGAAATTCAGTATGACTTGGAAATGCGTTATAGTTTTAGCACGATTTTAGAATAATGTTGATATAAGAATAACATTTTCTGTGGCATGTTGTTTACTTAGATAAAAAATAAACAGTGCAATTTAAAAATCAGTAATGTCCGATATTTACGTTTTTTATCTATTAATTTTTTTAACTTTTAAGTATCGAGAGGGGCATCTATATGCTCTACAGACTTGGTTTCCTCGTCTGAGCAGCTCCTCTTAAACAGTAAACCTTTTAAAGATGACAATGTGGTAGGTTGGTCTGTGTTTGAAATTATTTGTATGGAACTCAAAACACACTATATATTACAAAAGCTACGGATAATAGATGTTATGAAAGACGTGATTGTATCTGTGTTTGAATCCATTCCCAAACAATTTAGGTGCTTTTTGTCCCTTTTTTTCTACAGTGCGGCAGATTGTATATTGCTGCTGAGGGTTTTTGATTTGAATCTTTGTAATTATAATGATTTATGACATACATAAAATCCAAGCAATTTGTTATTTGTGTTCTAATTCCATAGCTGCCAGCATACCAGTAGCTTCCGGAGCATTGTATCGATATCTTAAAAAATATTCTATAAACTGTGTATTAATTCTTTGTGGTCTTAATTTAATTTATTTATTAAATTAGATTTCTAGTTGAAACATGTTTATTTGGCCTAGGTCAAATTTACACAGAATGCTACGGAACACTCTAAAATTGGGATGAGTGAAAAGTTCACTCTTTGAAAGAATGACAGGCGTTTTCACTCTTTTTGGAGTGAATTTTATAAAAATACACTCCTTAAAGAGTTTAATTTTTCACTCCCTAGAAAGGAATGATATATTTCACTCCATTGTCGAGAGTGAAATATGTCACTCCGTTGTCGAGAGTGAAGTATCTCACTCCGCTGAAGAGAGCGAAAGACAGGCATTATACACTTTAAAAATTTTTCCTATCAAATTTGAACCAATATATATGAAGTAAAATAATGAAAAGCACCAAAATATGTCACTTGTTAATTTTCATAATTTGACCTTGGAAATTACGCTCATTTGGTACTAAAACCCCTCTTTTCAAGAATGAATAGTCATTCTTTATTAGAGTGACTATTCACTCCTGCTTAGAGTGAATAGTCACTCTAAGGAGTGAGTATCGTAATATCGGTATTACCCATCAGCCAATCAGAACAGCGCCTACATCTACAACGTTTCTTTTAACATAAGAGAAAGACGCCCGTCATTTTAGGATTAAAACACGGATATTATTAGATTATTTATGGAACGTAAAATGTAAGTCTTATTTAATTTTATTCCTGTCGTTTTGTATATTATGATCATGAGTTAAATAGTTTTATGTTATATAGAAAAAGACTGATCTGGCATTGTTTTCAGAAGCGATATTTTCCTATTCGATACTGTGATGTAAAATATCTTAATCTGCCATCGCTCGGAAAAAAAAAAAAAAAAAAAAAAAAAGCTGACGCAGAAATTGATTTATGCCTACATTCATAGTAAAATGTAAACATTAATTTGCAGTTACTTGAGATTGGAAATACGTTGAGACAGTGATTTGGATTTTTTTCCAGTTTCTTACTGTTTTCAGATTACTAACACTTACAGTATTTATTGTCATTATTATTTTGGAGTTAAATATTATATTACGAAACGGTTTCAGATTAGAAATTAGCATTATACTGGGAAAATATCTTTTACATATTACAGTAGTGAACCTTTAGAAAGATTTTTTAAAAATTACTAATAATATTTTAAATTATTATTTAAAATCCTAAATCTTCATGCCAGTGTTTTCAGATTTAACATTTGCCAAATTTATAAAATAATAGGAATTTCTTATAACATATGGAAAGATATTTGAGACATTTTTAAATCTAATAATGCATTTAATTCATCTATTGTAGTTTGTTGCTGTTTAATAGTTCAATTATAAAATACTAATTTTTTTTAGTGTTTTTCAAATTGGTATATTTATTTTTTTAATTGTATGTAAGCATTTTTTTGCTGTTTGTGATTTTAATCGAACATTTAATTATTGACATTCTAAATCAGTTGTTAAATTTCCTTCTATTGTAAGCGCATTTCCTACGTTTTTGATACACGTAATTATTGGCATTAAAAAATAAAATATGATATTTAAGCATTGAAATAAGTGGTTTTTATGCCTGATGTTTAAAGATAAAACTGCTTTAGTATATGTGTTACAATATTAAATCTTCCTTCGCGATTTCCCTGTACTATTCTAAATTACTACTCTATATTCACTAAATCTTTATTATTAAATAATCTCTATCGCAAACTCTATTAAATTCCCTATAATTTAATGTCTCACTTGTCTAATTCACTTAATTATTACGCTTTTAGTATTCTTAAATTAAATATTCCATTTCCGATCTTTCGCGTTTTAGAATGTTCTTTGGTAGCCATTTTATTCGAGCCGAGATTTTCTTTCCCGTGCTTAATTCCGGGGTTTCCTTTTTACTATCGTGTTCATCCGCTCCTCTGTCCGGTCTCTTTTCCTAGCGTGATATCTTTACGTCTCAATTGGTTTAGAGCGCGTACTACGTCAATTTTGTATTCCTATGCTTAGAAAGTAAAAAGCGGCTACACACGATTCTCCGCTAGAATTTGCGGATTTTTTTGTAAACTGACCCCTGGCTGTGTGTCTGTCACTATGTAATTCTTCTAAAAGATTTACCTTAAGATGTAATCAGAATGATTACTAACGATTATAGGGGTTGAATACATCGAACTTAGCGATGGCACTGCATCGTATTTTTGTGAGAACTGCCGCTCGATGTTATTAAATAAAAACCTGTGACCAGAAATGCTTCTTTCCTTGTCTCCTGGAGAAATTCCTAATAATAATCATATCCATTGTTTTGACCATTCGCAAATCGACTGCAGCCCATCTAAAATAAGAAACGATGAACGTCTGCAAAGATTAAGCTGCTCAATTGAATCGGTGAAGTTTTTGCATTTAGATTCATCTACATCCATTACATCATATAATATATTATCTTACATCGACCATCACTAATGATAGCTTATCATTATATAAGCACGGCAGGATTATGCTACAGATCCAACAGCATATCTACAGTAGATCGACGTAATTATTACCAGTAGCCCTTATATCGTAATATATATTTTTTAAAAGTCCATGGTATCACTGATATAAAATTCAATATATTTTAAAGACATAAATAACTACTTTTTGCATTAAAAATGTTCTTAAAGCAATAAGAAAAGCATATATGTAGTCATTTCTTTTCTTTATATATATGTATGTGTGTGTGAAAGGGTAAAAACCCTTTTAAAATTCAAATTAAATTTCAAAAATTTAAATTAAAATCTGAAGCCTCTTTCTTCCAACTTTAAATCTCATTCTAAAACCAGTTTTACCCTTTGTAACTTTGTTTCCCAGCAATACATCTTATTACTTTCAGATATCATTTTCGGTCGATCTTTAAGAGTAAAAATGCTGACGTTCGGAATATTCTCATTCAGTTGTGGTTAGCTGATTCCCGGGCCGGCCAAGCCCAGGTCTAGCATCTGAGCCTGGACAATCAATCAAAAGCTAATCAACAATTAAAGAAATGTTCCTCACCAATTTTACAACTGTGCCCTCTGCTGGAAAATACGTAAAACCCCAAGATATTAGCTAAAACCAGCTCCAAAAACGAGAGATTTTGCATATTTGAGACGCGTGCAAAACCCATGCCAATGTAGCTCGTGAAATCAGCGACATAAGTGGCTCGCGGAACCAACGACCGAACTCGCGAATCGGACTGTAAGATGAACGGCGAAATAAATGAGTTCGGTCTACCAAGAGGTTCCCGAGTCCAAATTATTATCTACAAGTTCTGTCAACCCCAAGATGTTCTGACATAGTAACGCCGGCGATACGACGGTCAACTGATGGGAAGTGAACGGGTCGCGACTCCCTAAACAGGTTCCGGAACGTCCCGATATATTACATATATATTTACTATTTCCCAGATCAGTCTTTACCTATAAAACATGCCAAATCTATTTAGCTCATATTCACAAAATACAATATATACGGGAATAAAAAATGTAAATAAATATGGCTTATCGTGTCGTTTTATAAATAAGAGTTGTATTAATATATGTTTTTAAGAAATTTTGAAATCGTAATTAAGTTAAGGAATATGTTTAAAAGAAAAATATATGCATATTCCAGAGAATATAAAATTCTAGACTTTATGTTCATATTTAATAAAGCAATAACAAATTACAATGCATAAAAAAATTACACATTCTTAATATTTAGTTGAAGTTTAGAACTTATTTAAAAAAGATGTCAGTTGATAAGCATTGTTTTTTAAGTGGAAAAATTAAAAATATTTTAGAAGAATATAGGACTCCAAAATAGCGATATTTTGATAAAAAGTACGGTAAAAAGATAAGATTTTATATTTAAAGCAATATTTTATTTTTAAATTGGTCATTTTAAAATTATCATATATTTATAGGGCATGCAATGAAAGCAAACACAAGGAATAAGATTGTAATAAAATATTTTAGTTTTTTTCTGCCAGTAATCTAATTTAATTCACATGAGTTTTTCCTTAAAAATTCAATTAATGTTACAAACTATGAATTAAATAAATATTGTCAATAATTTTATTCCAATCTTTACCATGTTTGTATTTAATTTCATTGCATGCTTTAAAAGATGTGATTCTTTTAAAATGCCCATAAGACAGCATAAAAAAAAATTCACTGCATAAAAATTGAGCATTCACTCCTATAAAAGAGTGATTATTCACTCCTACCAAGGGTGAAAAAAACGCACTCCTTTAGCAAAAGCGAATAGTTACTCCTCCGAAAGAGTGATTATTCACCCCTGTTTAGAGTGACTATTCACTTTCCAGGAGTGGATATTCACTCTTTTAGAGAGTCAAAAATTCCACTTTTGCTCAGAGTGAATAGTCACTCTAAAGAGATTGGGCATATTTTGACTCTGTGATACAGTGGATATTCACTCCTTTTTATTTAGAGTGAAGATATCGGTACGTTGGCAGCTATGCTAATTCTATTAATTAATCTTTAAATAATATACATTTTTTATTTGACTTGCCTTGTATGGGTGTAAGTTTGAAACCATTACATAATCTAAACGTACAATTTGATCTCCCTTTCTTATTTTCTTTTACAGATACATCAAGATTACTTAAAAAAGGATGATGACGTGGATTTGGAAAGGGCTTTTGTAGTCGATGCAAGCTTGACAGAGAATCTGAAAGTCTTCTTATCTTTTCCACATTCGGATACTGACCCTTTGGATTACGCAAAAACAGTTCTTCAAACACCTTCTGGTGGTATTCTTAATTTCATGCGGATGGATTTTCTGTTTGCTTGGTTAATAGATATGAGCAAACCAGAAGTAAGTCCTGTACTCAGACAGTTTTCTTTCTTTTAAAGGAATTTTTAGAAAAAAGGGGTAACTCACTCTACCAAGGTAATACCGAAAGTAATGCAAAAGTTGTCATAATTGTTTTATTTATTGACATACGTCGCTCTGATTCTACATGCTTGTAGAATATTTCTTTCTCAACAATACTCAATATAGTCTCCATCACAAGCAGTGCATTCGTACCAGCATTGAAATTGTCTCCCGAATCATCTTTGAAACTAGTCGGATGTACCATTCCCAAAACGTTCTTCTATCTCATACATGTTATGTTAATACAGTGGCGTAATTATGGTGGTGGAAGTTCATGAGGAGTCTTATAGGCTTTAAATATAGAGCTTTTATTCAACAACGGGCAAGGGGTTGGCAGACTAGATCTCATAAATTTCGTCCTCACTCCGTGATAGCAATAAAACAATCTTAATTAAATATAAACTTAAAAGTTAACTCACGTAACTTCATTTCTCCGGAGCGTACTTGAGCTGCGACGGCGGGGTTCATTTCCAATCCACATCTAGATTTCATCTCACTTTTTGTTTTCGTTCCCAGGCTAAGCTCCAGCTATACAGGCCGTTTCGCCACACCAAAACTACTTACGCCAACTCACACTCTCTCCAACGTCTAACTGCACTGACTCACTAACTAACTGACCAACTAACATATTTTCGCTCCCCTATTTATACTCTGGCAGACTGAGCAAATAAATTTGCATACGGTTACCGCTAACTCGCGGAACAGTGAGCTCCTGATTAAAAATGCACCGCGGACAATTAGAGTGCCTCTCGACCAGAGTTACGTCTTACACCATGTTCACCTTCAAACCACTAAAGAGCCTTTGTAACAAAGTTACTGGTTCCTTACAATACTTCAAAATTCGCCATCACAGTGGCAAAATTAAATGACTATCTATGCGCATCATGAGCATTCTAAAGGATCTATTCATGTGAAAGTATAACAGAATATGAAGTTTGATTAAATTCCGTACATTAGTTTTTGAGCTAGAGCTATCGCGAAAATCATGAAAAATGCAGCATAGCAGCTCCAACCTATTGGGCGATACACAACAAAGCCTAATCAACAACAACTTACATCAATCACCACCAATTTATATTAGGGACTAACTGAATCTGAAGTTTGACAAAAATTCGTGCATTAGTTCATGAGATAGAGCTATTTCGGAAATCTGGAAAAATGCAGCATAGCAGCGCCACCTGTTGAGTAATTTACACCAAAAACTAATTTATATCAAGGTCTAACTGAATCTAAAATTTTATTAAATTCCGTGCATTAGTTCTTGAGATAGAGCGCCCACAAAATTTGTATCACATCAGACAGATAAACTCACAGGCAGACGTTTTCTAAAAACAGCCAAATCGTGTTTAGGTCCTTCTAAAACGTATAAATCCACCGAAAACCGGAAGTCGAAATTTTTCACAAATCCAATACTTTCTTCTTGTAAAGATAGAAATTCAGGTGTGCACTGTTGTACCCACTTCTTCGCATTCATTTTCACTTCGTCAGTGTCATCAACTCGTTATCCCCAAAGACTCTTTCTCTATAATAACCGTTCTTTTTCATTGCATGTAATTAACCCCTTGAAGGGCGGTGGTATACTATATATCCTTCCTAATTTTAATCGCCAAATTCCACAATGGCAGCAAAAAAAAATTTTCATATATAATGTACGCAAAGAAAATCTTTTACTTTTCAGATAGGGTAACTCTAGGACAGATGGCCATAGTTTTTAAAGATTGAAATAAAAATTCTTAGAATGCAAATACAAGAAATATTGATGCCTATTTAAAATTCTTATACATATACTCATAATATTTTATGCAAAAAATAATTAAATATTGAAAACAAAAAGTGTTAAACAGAATTGAAATTTAAATGACAGATGACCATCTCTCCTTAAAATCGAAGAGAGATGACCATCCAATTCAAGAAAGAAAAAGTTAATTTAAATAGCAAAAAAATAACACATTTCGTATAGTTAATCATGAAAAACATATAGCAATTTGTAAAGATGATGTTATATGATGGAAAATGAGTGAAGAAAACTCGAATAAACAAAATTTGAAGTATAATTCCAATACTTCACTTTTCATAAAATCTTACCACATGCTTGGCAAAGGTCTTGATAATTTTTACACGTTTCATGGAACCACTCCAGGTACCTTATGCATTGTATCCAGACATTCTTTTTGGATGAGATATTATATCGTTTTGCACAACCAACACAGTGATCCTAATCCAATTCTATTTACTCGGAATCTGTAGAATCTGATAATTTACAGACGTGTGAAAATTATTAGAATAATTATGAAATTTACATAAAAAACTTGTTATATTGAAGAAATATTTAAAAAATATTCAAACATTCAATATTTAGTGTGCATCCCCTTGTTTTTTATTAAAGAAATGATAGCATACTTGTCTTGGCATACTTTGCGTGAGTTTTTGGCAATTAATTTGTATTTCGTTGTCACGATGCTAAATTTGGATGAGTCTTTCTATCAGACCAGTATTGTTTGTGATATTGCATTTCTTTATTTTTTTCTTTAGAATGGCCCAAAGGTTCTCTATGGGGTTCATATCTGGACTGTTTCCAGGCCATGGAAGTGTTTTCTTTAATTAAATTAAAGAAATACAAAATCACAAACAAGAATGTTCTGATAGAAAAACTCAGCCAAATTTGACATCATGACAACGAAATACAAATTAATTGCCAAAAACTCATACAAAGTACGCCAAGACGTATCGAATCTTTAATAAAAAACAAGGGGATGCACACTAAATATTAAATGTATCAATATTTTTTAAATGTATTATTTCTTTAATATAACAGGATTTTAATGTAAATTTCACAATTATTCTAATAATTTTCACACGTCTGTAAATGTATTTCGTTTTCTTCGTTACTGGAATCGTCGTGTTTTTTTTTCTCATGTTAATTGTAGGTTTATTACGTTAATTTGGTTTATTTATCAACTTTATCAGTTTCTGTTATGAAAGTTTCCGACGTTTTTCAATATTTTCTGAGGCAAATAAATCGTTACGTCTTGTTATATTATTATTTATTATTAAAATATTTATATTAGTTAAAATTTAAATAATTATATCAATTAATATATTTATAAACGTAAACGTTATATATTTATTTTAAATTTAATTATATTTAGTTAAAATCATCACTAAGTATAATTTTGAAATATTGATTAAAGGTGGCCATCTCTCCTCGATTTCATGTGGCCATCTATCCTGAAATTGAAGGACTGATGATCGCCCAATTTAAAGCCTCAATAGCCATTGTACGTCTTTGTTTTAGTCTTAGAAGTAAAGATTAGATTATATACGGGCCTTAAAAGTCCACATAGTAAAAAATATACATAATGTACTGTACGTACTGCAAAACATTCAGATACCTAAGTCAAAAAAATATTCAACCAACTATTTAATTTACATTAAAATTACACTTACTTTTTATAATCGAGAAACACAACTGCACGTCTCAATAAATAAACTCGTTGAACTATTTCATACGAACAATGTTTATATTGCAATCTATGATCAAGTTTTGGAGATATTTAGACTGGCCATCTCTCCTCTATGGCCATTTATCATAGAGTTACCCTATTTTTTTTTCGTAAATCCTATTGTCATTTAGTGATTTCACATTTTAGCAACGGAAGGTAATCTGCCCCTCAAAGCGTTATATGATTGCAAGCAGAAATGGGTATAAAAACTGCACACCTGAAGTTTTTAAAAAAGATTCGTAAGTCGGGCTCAACGTTGACGCAAATGTGATGGCTTGTGATGGAGAATATAGTGAACAATACAAAATTTTTTTTCGACAGCATTGCCTTACAAACACGTAGATTTAGAACGACATATGTCAATTAATAACCAAGAAAGAAAAAATCATGCGCCAAGCATAGAGTATGAAACACTTTCCAACACATTCAAAATAACATAACAAAACTCCACCGTTTAATAAGTTAAAATAGGATGTCTAATTGAACCATTTGGGAACGCATAACACATTTGCAAACCCAAATCAATCATATCAAAATATCAATCATATCAAATCAATCATATCAAAAATATCAATCAATCATATCAAAATCAAAAATATCAGCAATTCCCATCTACAGCTAGAAAATTATCCGAATTCTTTGAGCAGCCCTGTATATGATGTACAAATTGCAGGAATTTAGTTCAGTTTGGAAATATAATCAATTTCAGCTAATAAAGAGACTGGTACGCGAATTTTTTTTGTGCAGCCCTGTATACGAGGTATAGAATTTATGCACAACGAGTAGCATGCAAAAACTTATTTACATTTAAAAGCGCATGCGAAACTGAAAACGCACTTCCAGCAATTACTGCTCAAAGACAGTGCTGTAACCGATTTCTTTTGCTTATTTCAGTAAATGAACGATAAATACTATGAATTCCCTATCTATTGTATAGTAATAATCATTTAGTGAAATTTAGTAAATTATATCAATTTCAATGCAGTTGAAATAGCGTAATGTCATTAAAATACACTGCAAACGATGTTTCCCCACTGACCATAATGTTACGGAATACTTTTGAGTTACCCTGTAAGAGAACTATTAATGCTACACACTTTATATTCAATACCGAACCTTCCATAGTAAATATCCTTAACGTATATTAACTGCATGAAAATCCGAATCTATTTACACGAGTTAGAGCTTGGACAGACAGACAAACGGCCAGACAAACCGAATTCATAAACACTTTTCAACTATGTTAGAAAGTGTTAAAAAAGGTTAGGCCAACTTTTGCATTATTTTCGGTAAAACCGTCATAAGTGGACAGAAAGATAAAATTTTTAACTTATCGAACAAAATTTAAATGATAATAGAACTCAATGAAAATAAAATTTACTACAAGGGGATGCGGGGGCAAAATCGAAGTGTTGAGGCTCTAGAGTCTAGAGGACAATTTCTGGCTGAGAAAAAACACGTGTTTATTTTATGGTACAGTAGATCTGGTAATTTGGAATACCGTTTTATTGGAACAAAATAGAAAAATGTTATTAAATTTACTTCTGATGTTTGTAGCAGTCGATTTATTGGCACAAATCGTGCATATGTGTCACAACTCACAATTAACCGAAATCTATGATGAAACCTCCAGTAACTCACATCTTAAGAATTCTTTCTTGTTTAAATTACTATTAAAATTTTTGAAATCTATTTTGTTCTTGTTTTTATTTTTGAAAGTATACTAGAGGCATATTAAAAATTATTTTTGACAAAATTTTGAAAAATTATGCTTTCTATTACTAAAAATTAATTTTTTTCAGAAATTTTGTCAGAAACTCCTATAACTGACACCATCCCTATTTTAAAAAACCAATAACTGAAACATAACAGTTAAGACAAATAAGTTGCACATATATATTACTTTGCAAAATTTTAAAAGAAAATGCCTTATTGAGTTAGATTTTTGCTGAAGTGTCAGTTACTGGTTCGGTGTCAATAACTGGGAGTTTCAACCTATTATGTTATAATCATACGAAAGTTTTTTCTTTTTTCCTTAAGTTTTTGGTAACAAAAATGCTATTACGGAAGAAAAATAAAGATCTTTAGAAAAGAAAATGATAAAATAGCTTTTTTTTTAAATATCAAAAATGTATCCTGTAAAATTTTATCCTAAAAAATCAGCTTTATTATATTTAATTACAGACTGGGGAATACATTTTGAAGACCAGTAGAATGAAAGGAATTACAGATCCAGTTCTGGTCACAGTCACCGGAAGGTCGGCTATGTCTGATGATCCCATCACAGTGAATGTGTGGGCTGAAACTGTAGATGGTTTTGACGTAAGTACAGCTCCAAGTCAAAAAATTAGAATAACAGAAAAAAAGGAATTGTGAAAAAGGTTTTTTTTATGTATCGTTTATACAAAAGTAATACAGGATAAAACTTAATATTGTAAGAATCTACATAATTTGTAGAACCTTTTAGTATAAAATTTAAAGGAAATGATACAAAAATTAAAATAATTATTCACACTTGGAAAAAATCAAAATATTAGAATAACCATTTACCTGGTTCAAAATATTAGAATAATGCATTGTAAATAACACATGTTTTTTTTTTTTTTTTTTTTTTAAGGAAAAATAATTAATCTTTAATATTTTGTAGCATCACTTTTACATTTTATAACAGCACGAACGCGCTTTGCCAAGCTATCTACAAGTGGTTCACAATGTATTTTGCCCTGACATAACCATGCCGACTTTATGCTGCTGGAAAGAAACTCAACTTTGTTTTTTGGGACAATATCTTGCAGTCTTTTCTTCCTTATTCCTCAAAAATTCTCTACTGGGTTTAAATCCGGCGAATTAGCCGGCCAGGGAAGTACGTTAATTTGGTGTTGGCTAAGCCAGTTCTTGGTGGACACTGACCTGTGTGAAGGTGCTGAATCATGTTGGAAAATTAAATCGTCATTACACAGATCTTCCGACGATGGTATCATGAAAGGTTCAAGTATTTCTTGATATATCTCAGAATTAATCCCTTCGTTAACGAAACATAAAGCCTTCCAGGACCACCTGCAGTCATGCAATCACATACCTTTACACTGGCTGCAAATTTCACTGATCATTTCATGCTGTCCTTGTCATATGCATCTTGCTTCAGATGCCATACACGAACACCTTGATCACCATATGTTACGCAAAATACAATCTCATCACTAAACGATATCTTTTTCCAATCATCCACACTCATAAAAAACTTTTTTTTGCACCACTTCATTCTTTCATTTTCTGTTTAATAGTTATGAGGGGCTTTATTTTTGGTACACGAAATTGAAATCCAAATTTATGGAGACGTCTTGTAGACATTCATGTAGAGTATGTTGTAGATTTACTCACATCAACACCGTGTTCTTTCCACTTTCGATGCAAATATCTTACACTTCTAAAACAGGGGTTATTTTAGTAATACTCTTTAGCTTTCTATCATCTCTCTGAGTAGTCTTTGGTTTTCAGCCGCTATTCAGATGCTTGTTTTCAAAATGTCCGTCGTTAAAATGCTGCTTTATTGCTCTACTAACACTTCGTTTACAACATTTTAAGTAACTGGCGATATACTGCTGACTACGACCTTCTTTATTCAAATCAGTAATAGGATGTTTTGTAAACTCCGTTATGACGGACCAACGACCCATGTTTCACACAAAATGAAAACAATGATGATGCAAAGCGCTTTTATAACTTAAGAAGAAGTCCCGCAGAAGCTAATTTTATGTTTAATTTGTGCAACTTTCTGAACCAATCAAGAAAATTCATAAGTATTCTCATTTTTTGAGCCACCTATTTTAGTATTCAAATATTTTGAATGATGAAAATAATTTTACAAAAATACAATATTCACTCAAAATTTAATCTTTTGTAGTTTTAATTTTCTTTAATAACATGCAAATTTATTAAAACATCAACCGTTGTTCTTTTTCAAATTGTACTATGCTGAATTAAAACTAAATGCAATTCGAAATACAAATTAAATGAATTATTCTAATTTTTTTTTACTTGGAGTTTATATATCTGTTGTTTCATCTTAAAAATATATTAAATGTTAAGAATTTTCATAAAGCAACATCTCTATGCAATATAACACAAAAGTTTATAAGTGGACCAAGGCTCTAGAAATTTAAGACGAATTGAAATATATTTTTTGTTATAAATTTATTTGCAAATTTTGCACAGCCATACTATTAAAATGTTACATAGTTAGAGAAGCCAAATTACATTGTTCTATATGCATAAATAACAGTTATAACTAATAGTTTTTCTAATAGTGTAAAATAAGATATGATATACAGGGTTCTGTAGAATGTGAGCGACAAATTCAGAGGTGTGATATGATAGTAGGCATCAAGAGAATGAAAGATTGCCATAGAACAGGGTCGGCGAACCTATGGCACTCGTGCCACTTTCGGCACGCCAAAGAATAATTTTGGCACGGCGCGGCGTTGATTATGTCCCTAAATGAGGATACAGCGATTTTACACAAAATACACGAACTTAGATGATCTGATTAGATTCTAAATTCGATTAATTGCAAATTGAAGAATTTTAATCTTATTCAATATGGTTTCGAAAATTTACCAAACAAAGAAAATATTTGAAAACTATCAAAAAGGAAAGATTATTACCGATGCTAAATTATGGGAACTTGGAAAAGAATTTCAGAACTATTTAAACTGCCTTTTTTCAATTTTAATAATTTTTTCTACTATTTATATCTGTCATTTTGGCAAGTTTAGAATCTAAAAAATCAAATAGAATGGTTGTCATATAAATTCATTTAGTTTGAATTCTGGTGAAATTAATTGAACATGAATACATTATTTTTCATCCAAGATACAAAAATTAATCACGTTATGTTTTTAATTAATTTCTAAAATATAATTGCTTCTATAATTATTGCAGTGTAATACTTAAATGTATATTACTCATTTTAGAAAATATCCTAATAAGTAATTTTCAAGTAGATTCATTATATTTCACTCCACTGAATTTGTTTTTTAGTTGGCACGTCAAGGTCAAGTAAATTATGTTTTGGCAAAAAAAATTGGCACACGACTATAAAAAGGTTCGCCAACCCTGCCATAGAACACGGGGTTCCAAACTACTTATTTAGTCGCAAATACAGGGTATTTTATCCTAACTGAACATAGGTTGACGATAACAACTTGGAGCTTAATAAAAACATTGCAATGAAAATGCAACGATATGAACCTCGTTTTGTGTGAAATGTTATAACATCACATAAAGATCTGGAAAACCAGGGCGCTCAAGCAATCAATGATTCCGTATGAACTGGTAATCGCAAACCAAAATGTGGAGCGTCCAGTGCATACTGTTGGCCCGTGTAATGGAAACTACCATTATTTAATATATTATTACATTTACAACAAAGGTGAGATTGTCTATTAAAAGTTTTATTGTAATGTACTTCAGTTTTCTGAAAGTTATTACCGTCAAGCCAAATTGAATTACGGCAGAACACCCTGTAATTTTGATTAAATATGTGGTTTGCGACCCCATGTTCTTCGGTAATTTATCATGTTCTTCATACCTACTATCAGCCAGTGCTGCAGTTGGGTGAGAACACATGGGAACGCTGTTCCCAGAAATATTTTGTTTGTTACTGTTAATTTTTTTTTAATCCATGTATATGTATATACCATTCTTTTTTTTTTTTTTTTTTTTTTGTAAGCGAAACTATAATTTATGCTAGTTTTAAGAAGATCCGTTTCACTTATATTCATAAGCCGTGTAGGACCTCCCTTAAGGGTGTTCTCAAATCCAAAAGGGCAACTTTCTGACATAAGTTTTAATTTATTTTTGTCCGAAAATGCATGAAACTCGCTGGTGTTGTTGTTCAGAAACTATGTCATCGAGCTGTTTTTTCCAGTTTTTTGCAAACGCAATAGATCCTTCAGAAAACAGTGTCAAAGCAAAGCCTTCTCAAGACTATCAAGCCAGACACGATTTCATTCCCCCACATATGTGACGTAACGACCCGGGGCTGGCGCCAATGCCGAGATTTTGAAACTTGTATCTGGTTGTTTAGAATTAAAATGTAACATATGCACGTGTTGTTTACTTAACTAATAGAACATATTCTTTTGAAGGTAAGTTTTATTTTCAAATTAACTACTTATATTTTATTAGTACTAGCTCTATTTTTTGTGTTCAGAATATCTTTTATTTTTAACTTCTTTAAAATAAATTAACTATTAAATCCCAGTATCGTATTGTCAACAATCCCGTGTACGTGTTTCAAAACAAAACGATATTATTGTACTTCTGTTTCATTTCAAAAACAGCAGTAATTTAAATGTAAGCAGTAATTTAAGTGGCAAAAATCACTAAATCGTATCGAGACTTATATCATTCCCTGTCTATCGTAATTTGCTAAAAATTGGTGCTTGAATGGTGTGAATCGGTGAATTATCACAAAAGTTATTAATTAATAAAGTTTTCATTGTTTAATTATATTCTTTATAAATATGTAAAAATAGCTTCATTTTAATATGTGCCAGAGCTAGACAGCTCTGTTCGAGCCAACACATTTCTCCTTAAAATTTGGAAGCTATACGGCCAATTCAGTTTGAAATTTTAATGTCCTATGCGACATATTTTTCTACCTCAACTATTATATTTTCAAGTGGAATTTTAATTAGTTCTTTTAATTTAAACAAATTAATAAAAAAAAACTTTAAAATTATTATTACTCAGAAATTTACCACTGAAAACTGATGAAAGTTTGTATACAGTAAGTACAGCATAAATATTATTAGTTTAAACTTTACCTTTCTTGCTATTCAATAATTTCGATTAAAACTTCTGACTTTATTTACTCGGAAATACTGGCACCAGATAGCTGAAATTTATGTCAGACTGAGTTTCTTGAATACTAATCATGCTAAAACATTTTCAGCCAAAAGTCTTAATTACAAGCTTAATTATTATGTAATTTATAGCTTGTCACACCTTCCTATCTTTTTAATTTGTTTTGTTTTCTCTCATTAGGGTGGCTTTTAATGATCGACTTTTATTAGAAAACACTGGTCGTGAGAATAGTATAACTCTGATTATTCTGTAGGCAGAATTGATTGGGCTTTAATTTGATACCAAAATTTATGTATTTTTATAGATATTTTCATACTTAAAAATTTAAATGTACTAGAAACTTTCATCAGAATTTCTATGGATGCATAACATTGTTATCTTGTTTATTTCTTTTAAAGCCCGATCAGTATACATACTAATTTATTGGTGTTTTTTAATCTTAAACTCTTAATAAAAATTCATTTTATAATATTTGTTACACAGTGCATACTTATACATGACAATTACGGATATGGGAATGATATGTCTGGATCTCTTTATTTTTATAATGACTGTAAACAATTTATCCCCCCCCCCCTTCCGAATTCACAAAAATTTTGTGTGTTTTTATATAACTTTTAACGTTTAATTAAAAATAACAATAAATAAAATTATTGTTACATAATTATAAATTTACTTTTCTGTGTAGTCAGGACCCGACTTTGTTTATCTAGGTCCTCGGAGCAAGCACCATTCTGGGACCCCCCTTTTATCTATCGGTAGAAATTATTCGCGAATAATGCATAAGTGGTTAGTGCTAAACTTCATACGTATTGTATGCATGCATAAATTTCGTACCATGTACTATTTACATTTGTATACAGGGTATCACAAAAAGATGGTCACAACTTTATGAAAAAATATTAGTAGAATAATAGTAGAAAAAATCATGGATTTGTTGCAAAGGAGTATTTGTTTGCAAATTTTTATTTGTTTTTCTATTTATGTTATAAGGTGTCTAAAAAAAATACCCCCCAATTGGTCCGTAATAAATTATTTCAACTTGACTCGTTATGAGGAAAACGTGTATGAAGAATTTCTTTTGAAAACAATGCAATACTAAGTTGTTATAATAAAATTTAAATCATTAGTTTTCTAATGATATATAGTACAAAGTCCAAAATCTTAATTCTTGAATATCTGAACAAAATAAATATATGTTAGGAATATTTCAATTCCAGTGTTTTCTTTCTTTCTTTTGTTCTCACCAGGTTTCAGTACACTTTCTAAAAACTGTATTGCTTGTACCTTGCATAATATCTTAAAATAATACAAAAATTAAGATAATAATAATTTTCTGTTTCATGACCTTGTTTTGTTTTATTATGAGAGCTTTGTGTTTTTTCAATTTAATCGATTTTATGTGAAAATTACCCACTTCTGCTAAGTAAAGTTTACAGTAAGAAAAATTTATCTGTGTTGTTACCTAATTTCATGCACTCTGTAGTTTTACTATTTATTTATATTAAATTTATTATACTCCTTTGCATGTTAATATGCACTAAATATTTAATAGGATATTTATTGTATAATTTCAAGCCACAATGAATAATAAAAATAGCATACAACTTGAATTTGTTTTCATTTAACAATCATTTTTCATCCACTTTAGTTTAATTTTAAATGTGGGTTTTGATTGACAGAATATTGGTATTTATTTATTTATTTTTGAAAATGAAATAATTGAAAGCAAAGTAATTCTCTCTATGTGTTTAAAACTACATATATATGTTTATATATATATTATATACATATTTGTAGATTTTGCTTATATATATTTATTAATGTCTTGTTTTAGAATATATAGAAAATAGATAATTGATATTTTTGTAAATTTCAAAGTAGAATAAATAATGAAAACTGTTCACTAAATTAAATTTAATACTTCGATTTTTTTTTTTCATGAACCAATCATTTTTCTTTAATGTAACTTTAATTAAGTGCACATTTTGACTGACACAGTGATATTATTTCATAATTTTTGTTTTTGTGTTATCGTTATTATTATTGTTTCGAGTGATCGAAATTGATTAAAAAGCACTTAATTAGCGTCTTTAAACTATACGTTTTTATTTTTTTCCCATATGTTGTGATAATAAGTTGGTATATAGAGGAAAGAATTAATATGTTTTAAATAATGCATGTGCTCTTCACGGCTGATCTAAGCCCCGCGTCGTGACGTCACGAAAGCTCGTGTTTGGCTTGTAGTCTTGAGGCGGCTTTGGTCAAAGTGAACGTTTTGAACCGAGTTTTCGCGCGAACGGAGAAAAAGCACTCGAGAGCGGGCGAAAAACGTGTTTGTCACGTGATCAAAAATACTTATAACTCAATAGATAATTGATGGATCAAAAAAAGGAAAAACAGTTCAATTCCAAATCACTTCCATGGCCAGTTCTTTCCAGTTTTATATCTTTCCGTTAAAAAATGAATTTGTAAATGTGTCAAAACGTTTTGCGCTTGTTGAGCAGAGCAGTTGAGAACAGCTTTAAGAAAATTTTGTCCTGAACCATATGTAAAATCTTGGTAGTGATCAGAAAGAAAAGTAGCCGGCGAAATAGCTTGTCATAAATCAGAGAGCACAGAAAACACCTTTCTTCATCGTTCTTTTGGAAACTTCTAGAATAAATGCGCAAGTAAATAATATAGGGATTTATTTCGATTCATAATGGAAAATGTTTCTATGAGATTGATTAAATATTGCTTTTAGATGGATGCTATACAAATACAATACTATAAAAACTACAATATAATAATTATAGCTGTTAATTGAAAACAGTTGGATTTTGGCTAAATATTTTAAATTGGATTTTGGCTTAGCAAAAATCCGGTAGCATCAACATCTACTCTATGAAAAAGTGAGTTCCTACAAATATTTTTTTTCCAACTACAGCACTGCTATCACCCCCTCTGAATTTGTCGATCGAATTCGGCAACACCCTGTATAATGACATACTCATAAAACATAGGAAGATAGGAGAAAGCACTGTATGAAAATAACAAAACAACGAGGTAAATGAATGAAAGAAAATATCTATGTATATAATACTCAAACTTTTTTAGTGTAACACATTAAATACAGTTAATAAAGTGTTTCTTATTATCATTCATCGATAACTAATTCCATAATTTTCAGTTTAGAGTTATAATCCAAATTGCAAATGCTGTCTTCATGATATAAAAGTCCATCTACGTGTAAAAAGTTATTTTTATAAAAATTAAGAAATTTATTTTTTTTATGGTCTGTGCATCCTGTAAGTTATATTTAGAAAACTCCATGCTCTAACAAGTGAAGCAGTAAAAATTCTATTCTTCTGCGACTATAAAATACAGAGTTGTGTTACTTTGAATTTTCTGAATTTCCAGCGTTTCTGGCACTGCACTGTATAAAAAAAAAGGGGGGGGGGACTAAAAAACGGAGATTCTACTGGCAATCTAGACGCCAGTACTATTTCCGTACTTTTACGGAAAAATTTCCCCATAAATTACAGAAAAATTTCCGTTTTTGGAAACGGAAAATTTTCTGTAATTTATGGGAAAATTTTTCCATAAAAATACGGAAATAATTCTGGTGTCTAGATTGCCAGTAGAATCTCCATTTTTTAGTCCGTTTTTTTTTTTGACAGTGTAAATACGCGTTTAAAACGCTTTATATCCTGAATTTTGAATATAAAAATTACTTCACCTGGATAATTATTTACGTTAATGTCTAAGATATCCAGAACAACATATATATCAACAACTTGATTTTTAGATCATTCTGTTAATTAAAACTGATTTATTAAATCGGTAGTTAGAGCTCTTTTTGCAAAATATTTACAAGAATAATTAGATTAATTAACAAAAATACGCTTATGAAAATCTCACAATTTCTATGAGAGCAGTGTAAATAAAATGTGATCCTATCTGTAACAGAGAAGTGTTTTGCGGTTGCAAATTTTTCGTATAATATTTTTTAATAGGAGAAAAGTTACATCTAGGTAGATGGTTGAGAAAATAACCACATTAAAAATATTTAGCTTCGACTGTTTCACTATGATTTGAGCAAATTATATTAATGAACAAATTATTTTGCATGAAAAGTGCAAACTACTTTTATTAAAAGCCGAATTAATAAATTTTACATTGAATTTTCTTTAATGGTACTTAAAAATAACGTTAGGATATAAAGGGTTAATAAATGGGTCACAGGATAACCACCCCGCACATGTTAAGCTTTGCAGCTTTAGCTTTAGTGTAAGCCCGGAGGAGGGGAACAAAACACGTCTGATAAAGGCTAAATATTAAAAAGTGTTTTATTCTTTCTCCTTCAAACTTTAGTTTAGTAACGCGATAAACTGAGTTAGTTAAAAATGCCCAAGTCATCTTCATTGAAATTCATATTTTTATTTAAATAGTTTCATTGTTCTTTGTTTAAGGGGACCTTCTACATTAGGAGACAAAAAAAAGCACTTTTTTATGATTTTTTTGTAAGAAAACTGCATAATGGATCTTTTTTAAATTTTAACAATTTATTGTACATATCTTAAGGTACACACAAGAATTTTTTTATTAGATTTCGTCGCTTCTACTCTAAGTTATAAACAAATATGTTCAACGACATTTTTTGACACGGTGGGCAAGATTAAAAAAAACTTCTCAATGGATCATCTTAATTTTTTATTATTATTATTATTATTAAAGCTTATTTAATTGCCTTCGATATGATTTAAAGCTTTTACTAAAATTATTCTTTTAAGTTATTAACAAATAAGAACGAATTTTTTAACTTTTTTTTTTTTTTTTTTTTTTTTTTTTTTTTTTTTTTTTTAACCAGCCATTACATAACTTTTTTTAAATAAATTTATGGGTTCCTTTAATTTAACTAGAAGCTATACTTACGAAGTTTACGAAAAAAAATTATTTTTGTGTTTCAGATAACTCTACAAGGCGCTATCATGCCCACCGTCCAGACGAAATTTCCCAAAGCAGTTGAACATATTTGTTTATAACTTAGAGTAGAAGCAACAAAATCTAATAAAAAAGTTTTTGTGCATGCCTTAAGATATGTACAATAAACTTTAAAATTTCAAAAAGATCCATCATGCAGTTTTCTTACAAAAAAATCATAAAAAGTGCTTTTTTTTTGTCTCCTAATGTAGAAGGCCCCTTTAAGCTTTCAGTGGTTATTTCGCCGGGATAAGAAATACCTTTCACACTTCAATAGGTGTCTAGGATTCCAATCAAGACTTGAAGGGTCCTGCATCAGGTCGGGTTATTCGAGTCCGACCTGAAATGCCGGCTATAGATGCTGACATTATTTTTTTGTGTGTGTGCAGGTTGGGTTCGAATCAGGTCGACTTTAAACGTTTCGGATTTGTGCTGATTTAGAGTCCAACCTTCTTATTTTCGGGTCGGATTCGGCTTGACCCGATATTTGAAAAGAAAGTTCTGAATATTTTTTTACTGAAAACAAAAATTATATATTTGAATATTCGTGTGTGTATATGTGGTGATTTTTATACAAAAAAATTAAAATTGATATTAGATATATAATTGTAGGCTACTTTTCAATAGTTGGGTTAAAAAATGGCTTTCAATTCGGGCTCGGGTCGGTTTCGAGTTTAAGTGTGTTGGGTTTGTGTTGGATGCAACCTAACCCGTGCAGGATTCTAGCTCGGGTATAAAACATAGAAACTGGCTTTTTTATTCCCAAATTTTCATGTAAAATTATTTAGCGGTCGGGAGACTAAACAAGAAAACAGGCACCTCCGTGTCTCTCGGGAGTTGGACTTGGTCTGACCCGGGGGTCTCCCATCATGCGCTGATATTCCTTGCGGGCCCTGCCTTTTGGTTGTGGCTCGTTGATAGTCGATATTACCTGATTTGTGGGGCTTGTATAGGCTAAAGCCATTAGGTAGGCCTCCCCACCCTGCCTGAACCTGAACCAATAAAATTATTTAATTGCAACCTGACATCATTTCTTAAAAACAAGATACAGGGTGATTCTAAAGTCAGTATACATTTTGTGATTAAACAGATTTTATTACATAATATGCATTGGCACTGAAATCTCTGCATCTGCGGTTAGAATCTGATGTGTTAAGTGTTCACTGCTGCGGTTCTTACCCTGGTAAACCTTAGACGTGATAAATTCTCAGGCAAAAAAGTCTAAGGGCGTCAGGGCAGAAGGGACCACATCCTTGGCGAGGGGTGACCAATCCATCTGCCGGGAAAAGCTTGATTCAGAAAATCCCGAACAATAAGGGCAAAATGAGGTGGTGCTCCATCCTGTTGAAAAACAACGGTATTCATAATCCCCATCAGATATCAATTGGGCCGTCAAAAACTGTTCCGACATATCGAGGTATGTGCTTCCATTAACGGTTTGTTCTTCGAAAATCAAGGTCCCGTAAACTGTTGACCTGGTTATCCCTAACAATAAATTTACTTTAGCTGTCTCTGGTTGCCCCTTCTGCATGACACTTGGTTCTTCGTCTGCCCAGATCCTACATATGTGTCTGTTCACATGTCCACAGGTATGAAATTTATCTTCATCAATGATCAAGATATTTTGCATCAAATTATCGTTTTCCATAGCTTCTAGCAGGTCATGACACATTGCTTGCCTGGCTGCATAGTCCTGGGCTTCAAGCTTATGTACGATCTGGATGTGGTATGCCCTTTTCTGCAGCTTGTGAACGGAGAGTTCTCCAAACAGTGTGGTTTGAGGAATACCAAGCTCCCTACTAAGTGTTCTGGTAGATACAGAACGGCTTCGTGTAACACCGTGCAAACTTTGCACGGTGTCTGGTGCCCAGATAGCATGAACATTAGGAGCAAGTTTGATTTTTCTGATATTATCTTACCGTGACAAATTTGAATTGAGAAATTAGCAGCAAATCTCCCGCAAGCACCCAGCATCACCCACTTGCATGAGTAGTTTATTGTGAAACTGATCACAAGACTATCTTTAATTCACGAAAGTGACGAAAGCAAAAAATCCCTCTGTTGAGAGAATAGACAAAAAAATTAGCAGATACGCAGAAATTGTAGAAATTTTATTCGGTTAGCACCGCTTTTCCTAAACGCTATACTTATCAAATACCAAAAAAGGCTTGAATTGAAAAGTACAAATATTACCCTAACTTGTTTATGGTGGTAAAAACGATGCATGCACCTTAAAACGGTGCGTATGCATCAATAGACCTGATCAGATCTATAGACCCCTTCGAAGGGGTTAAACTTAAAGTGTAACAGTTGTAAATAGTTAATGTGGCATGGAAAGATTACTACTTTGCTGTAAGTTTGCAGTATTTTTTATTACTTGTTTGCCATTAATTTGCAATAAATTTGATACAGCATGAATTTAACTTGCACGACAAGTTAGCTGCAAGTTCAAAGTGTGGTGACTTCGGCGTTTGCGTTATCTTGCTGCAGTCTTGTTATGAACTTTCAGTCTTGTCATGCTGAGCTTGCTGCAACTTTGCAGGTTTTCAAAGCAAGACTTCTGCAAATTTTCTGCAAACTGAAAATACTATGTGGGTATTATCCCCGGCCTTCCTGGATGTTCTTCATCTGCAACACTATCAATAAGCTATAATTTATTGACTAGGGTCTTTATAGCCAGCCTGGTGTGGCCTAGTTTCCTTAATCTACAAGCGAAGTCTGCCCGCACCTCTCCATACGTCATTCTACGAACATGAGCAGAAACATCAGCGATTCGTTCTTTTTTGGTTAGCATTCTGTCGTATTTCCTGCAAGAAAAAAATATTCAGTAAGTATATCACTGAAATGTATAGGAACTTTAGAATCACAATGTATACCATTATAATCAAAGATAAATTTTAGGTATGCGCGTATTTTTTATTATTAAAATTCATTAAGTCCAATAAAATAAAATCTATCAGACAAAAAATGTTGAATATAAGTTAACTGAAAATTCAATTATAATAAATGTTTTAGAGGAAGCAATCTGAATGGTTTTTGCTCTAATTTTCTTTGGAAAACTTTATTTTAAACTTGCATTTTGTTAGGTATCTTATTTTACATACGAACGCTTCATTTAAATCAAGAGTTGTGTCCACGTATGTTCATTATGAAGAAAATTTAATAAATTTCACATAAAATAGCTTTTGAACAGAAACGTGTTGTTTATGCGTGTCGGAAAAACTCGTATCTATACACTAAATTATTCCTTATTTTTCAACAAATAGTTTCCGTTTCCGTAGACGTAGAAAACACGCACTTATCCCGAATTCTTACCGAAATTCGTAAAAAGAGGGGAGAATTTCGTTTATTCTCTGAACGCATGCGTATGCGTATTGGTCATTTTCTCTGTCTTTAGCGTTGCCTGTGTTTGAGTCAGATTATTCCATAGATTAACATACAAGATGGGGCATTTAGGGCAAAATCTGTAATGGCAACAATACTAGCGTCACTACCGACAAGGGGGAAGAATTAACAAGCCTCCGAAATTTACCTATGGGGCCGTTCAAATATTACGTAAGCATCTAAGGGGAGGGGAGGGGGTTAGCGATTTGCTTATTTTTGCTGACAAGGGGGGAGGGGGAGTTTGAATGATGCTTACGTAAGACATTTTCAAAATCTCTTAACTTGTAAAAAAAAAAAAAAAAAAAAAAAAAAAAAACTTAAAAATTTCAAATTGAAAAAAAGAAATAGCAAAAGAATACTTAACTTGAAGTTCTGATGTCAGCTATTTTGGCCGCACAAGGAAAACATAAACAATCTCTTTTATATAGAGGTGACTGTTCATGTTTGATGCATGAACAGGGCTTAATTTCTAACAAAAAAAGTACCGGAGCCCTACTATTCTGCGGTACCGGTACTAACAGCCATACCGTCCCCCTCCCCTCCTGCCACTGCAATCTGCATATTTATATTTCATACATTAATTATTTGTCAAAATGTAAAGTATTTTTTTCTATAGAAAAATAAAAAAATTAAATGTATCTATCAGCATATACTTAGTTGTGAACTATTCCACTATTTAGCTATCACTCCTTCCGAATAGAATTCTTTGCCTAGTTTTAATGTTGTTAATTGCAGAATTCTGAAATGTGGTAAGGATTATGATTCGGAAATAGTGTTAACACCAAAAAGGAATAGTTCGCAGCTATGCATTTTTATGAAAAAATGAATCAAATTTACAGGGATTTATATTTATATGCTGAAGAATGGAACAACGTTTTTCAATTTCCTATAAAAGGTGCATATCTTAAACTACAATCGATTCCTTCCGCATAACGATCTTTTGTGGTGAGCCCCTGAAAATCAGATTAAATTAAAAATTTAACACCGTTATTGGAAAGATTCGATGCTTTTATAGTAAAAGGGGAATATTTATGCTTTTATAGAAAAGGTGCAAATTAAACCCTGTGCATGAGGGCTTATTATCTCTGAGAACTTACTACTATTTCCAGTTGTGAGAATAAAATAGAATAGAATTGAATAGACGGATGCGATATGTTGTATTGTGACAATATGAGTCTTCCGGGAAAGCTTCCAAAACGTAAGTAAAATTCCATCTTTTTTGTTTCCACCCCTCCTCTGTCAAGTGGTTGAACCCCATAACCATAATGACCGACAGCTCTACTGTCTGGTGTCTCTTGAGATTTGAAAACCTCTCAGTACTGTATAGTGTAGTGGTGTTTAAAATAAATAAAATCAGAAATATGTCTTCATTTCGAGAAATCTTCTGTAAAAAACTTTTTGAAAGTTTCAAAAAGTCTGCATCAGATAAACCTTTGAAGGATATCCAATGTAGAACTAATGATGTGCGGCGGCAGTACAAAAAGTCTTCTAAAACTGACAAAGAGTTAGCGGTATTGGTGCTAAAAATAATTGAGGACGAACTGCGTAAGGCAACCAAAAAGAAATCAGTCTTTCTTGATTATTTTATAAAGGTAATTATAATCAATTTATTCTTAAAATTTTAAATATATTTTATCATAACTTTTAGTTTACATGATTACTTGTAAAAATTGGAAAAAAGATAGATAAGATAAAATGACCGTGTAGCCTTGGCGAAACATGGTCAGAATGGGAATAAATAAAGACCAAAGAAATGTCAAAAAATGAGTTATTACTTTTTAAATATGGCGTAGCCAAGCTAAATCTTATTTTTTCTATTTAAATAACTCGAAAATTAATGTATCTATGGGGGAAAAAATTAAAAAATATGTAAGTTTTGTAGCAGATAATCTTCTAACTGTTTTCAAATTTTGTACCTTACTAAAAATGAAATGTAATCCAATTAAATTGAAACCAGTGTATCTCAAATTCAAAAACAGATAAATAAGGCTTCCAGTGATTTTAAAAAAGAAAAACAACCCTTAAAAAGGAAACGACAAAATGATGAATACCAAAGAAAACATCGAACCACCAAACGAATAAAGCTTGAAGAAATCTGCCATGATAATCCAGACATTAAAAAAAAAAAAAAATTAGCTTTGAGGGAATCAGTAGGAAGACCAAGTTTAAATGTAGATCAACCATTATTGCTTAAGACAATAGCAGACATAGCTATTATTGGAAGCGCTGCAGATGCAAAAAGAAGAAGCGAGTCAATATGAAGTGTCAAAACTCTCGATAACTTGACTGTAGAACTGAAAAAGGTTGGTTTTGCAATAAGCATGAGTGGAGCATATCTTCGTTTGCTTCCAAAAAATTCCTCAACCATCGAGGGTCGAAGACATGTCACCACAGTGCCGATAAAACTTTCTTGTGTTCAGACTGATTATTACCGATCTCACATTGATACCCAATTTGCAGTAACATCCATCCTCTATTTAGAAACTTTAGCTTCAATTCTTGGACCCATGCAAGTGTTTCTTCTTTCACAGGATGACATAGTGCGTGTACCTTTCCTTTGGGAATTACAGCAGCCAATAAACGGTCCCCGATACTGATGCATATGGAGTATCGTGTATCCTTACCCTACCACGAGTGGGTCATCGCTGAACGCCACAAACTTATCCCATCTATTTACGCTGGTATTGTGATTGCTCCTGGCATGGCAGGTCAAAGTAAAACCATAGGTTATTCTGGTCCAACGTTTATTGCTATATGATGCGGGAAACACAGTTCTTCCACAGCAAATACTCATGCTCAGGATTTTGAAACTCTATTAATACTCAAAGACTTTGAAAAATTAGTGAAAACAGAAGAGGGTTTCATCAAACCTGTAATCATAGTTACGGTTGAAGGAGCTCCAGACGAGAATCCCCGCTACCAGAAAGTTATATCGTTTGCTATTAACCATTTCAAAATGCATGATTTGGATGGAAATTTCATTGCGTGCAATGCTCCTGGATAGGGCTGGATTAATTATCAATATATCGGTCAAATATTGATATTTTTTAACTATCGCAATAACAATATGTAAGCTCTGACTCTAACGATATATCCCAATAGCGATATCTAATCTCTGGCTCTACTTATATATCCCAATAACATTTTTTCCCGCACCACGACTTCGAACCGCAAGAAGAAAAAGCGCCGAATATTGCGTAACCAATAAGTTCTTCAAACCTTTCTCTCATCCGATAGATGCATTTATTCGCAGCCCCGCTTTATTCTAAATTCCCTCCCGTGATAATCTGTCTTTCGTTCATATCCCAGACCCAGACTAATTCATATTCTAATATATCAACATACATATGTCCGTTCGTTACTGAATAAAGGTTTAATCGTCGTTGTTTTAATTTCGCTGCTACTATTGGTTTAGACATATTAGAACATATCAAGTCTTTGATACGTCCTGGCCAATGACTTCTTCAATCCTTTCTCTCATCCGATAGATGCATTTATTCGCAGCCCCGCTTTATTCTAAACTCCCCTCCTGTGATAATCTGTCTTTCGTTAATATCCCAGACCCAGAATAATTCATATTCTAATATATCAACATACATATGTCCGTTCGTTACTGAATAATGTTTTAATCGTCGTTGATTAAATTTCGCTGCTACTATTGGTCTAGACATATTAGAACATATCAAGTTTGATACGTCCTGGCCAATGACATGAGCTAGAACATCTGTTCATTGTTGAGTCAATAATTGCTATTGTCTATAGGCTTCATTCAATGCTCGTTCGTATGGTCTTCTCGAGCGAGTTATCGGCAGTGATTTTATATTTTATAGTAAGATGAACGTACGGTGTCGGGTAAATTGCCCGAATTATAATCAAGTGATTAAAAAAAAAGAGGCTAAGAGTAACGTGTGGCAATATTTTGGATGCCCAGGTAATGAAAATGGTGAAGTAATAAATGAAAAAATTGCAGTATGCAGTATATGCGTTCGACCGGTATTTGCAAAAGCTACTTCTAATTTATGGAGCCATCTTAGCTATTATAATCATCCTCTACAATATGATGGACTACATTCAAGGTAAGAATTGATTTACTTTATTTTACTGATTTACTTTATTTATAAGATTTACTTTACTGATTGATTTTATTGATAATATTCACACGGGCGTGGAAATTAGTTAAACGAATTCCAGTTGTAATTTTTCAATGAAAATATATTTCTGATTTTTTTTTTTTTTTATTATATAATTTCTTTAATTTTAAATAAGACAAAAAAAAATCGTGTTTTAAAAAATGACATAAATGAGCAAAAAGATAAAAAAAGAACAATAAAAATAAAAAATATTACTACATCTGGGCCTTATTTTTAAAGTCTGTAAATGTAATATTATTAAATGGCATTATACTGGTTGTCTGCAAACTGGGCTGGAACGCTTGGATTAACTTCGTGTCATTAGACTGAAGCCGTGTTTGCTTTTTGCTCTGGACATGCAGGCTAGGTCGGCCTTTTTTTCTGCTCACTCGGGGTGTAGTGCGGCACGGGCCGCGTCTTACCAGAGCCAAACCCGAAAACTCTGCTTAAAGTCAACCCGACCGACACCCGGCACACTTCACCACAAACTCGAAGTGGAAGAAAATAAATTCATATTTTTATACAATATAAAAAAGAACTATTCTGTAATATCAAATTTATCTTTTTAGTACAAAATTGAATACATATACACTCATTAATGTTCAATTATATAGTTTTTTTCATAAAATATATTCCTGACTTTCTTTTAAAATGGTTGGTCTACACGAACCGCGTGTCGGGTCGGGTTCGGGTAACCTGAGACGATGCAAGAATCTAATTTGAAGACTGGGTCGGGTTTGAACTTTTTTGTAGTATACGTCGAATTGATAGTTTCCCTTACTTTACTTTTCTCTCTCTATTTTTTGGTAAAAATAATAGTTATATAATACATTTTTAATAGAAATTTTGAAGCTTTATTTTTGCTTAAAAAACTACAGAGTAATAATTTAAAAATCTATTTTCTTTTTTCATTGTTTAAAAGTTTGGATTTTCTTTAACCACATTTTCCTTTCATTTTAATTTACATTAAAAATTTTATAGGTTTACGTGCTTAGTGTTGACTCTAGAAAAAAAAGGCCGCCGGGCGGGAATTTTTCACATAGGGGACAATATTCTGAAAAAGGATATTTTTTCTCAAAAAGGGAATACTATTCTAATAAAAGGGCACACTTGTACCTTGTTTACAAAAAATATTTTGAGCTGGTTTGTTTAGAGTCCCTAGAATTTGTGATATTTTTCCGAGATCAACTGAATTGCCACGGGGCGTATAGGAAGTATTAAAAAGGCAGCCGGGCGCATCGGAAGAATTTCGAAAGAGCCGCCGGGTGCCAAAATAGAAATAAAAAGGGCCGCTGGGCGCAAAATAGAAATAAAAAGGGCCGCCAGGCGTAAAATAGAATTAAAAAGGGCCGCCGGCCGCTGCGCCCTGCTAAAGCAGCTTAGAGTCAACACTAGTGCTTATAATTGCTTAAGTGATCAGATCAAGATCACTAAAATTGATATACCATGTTCTATGGCCGGCACAGACGCACAAATAATCTGAAAAATCCAGTACTTTAATTTTTATACATAAATATGCGGTACAAAATTCGAAATCCAGCACCCATTGGACCTTGGCGATTCCGAATTTCGTTTCATTTTAATTAAAAAAAAAATATATATATATATATCTACCGCCGCCCTCCACCCCACCTCCTCTCCCAAAATACAAAAAACAGTGCGTGATTTACGTCAAGGATGCGTTTTCAATACTAAAAAACCACAATATTAAAGCAGATGTTTTAATAGCGAATTTTTTTAATGTAAGAAAAAAAAATCTATCCACATTGAACACTCTCTTTCCCCGCAAATTATTTATATCAGAAACACGTTTACAATACTGAAAAAAGATAGTACTTAAAAATAATAAAACTAAAGTAGATATTTGAGTTAAAAAGAAAAAATAAACAAATAAAAGCTCTATCCATGGTTTCTTTCTGCATTGAAAAACATAATGATCTGATTGTGTAAACATATGACTTCCGATTTCTCGCAGCGAGGGTGAATAAACGAAAACAAACTGCAGATGCGCTCCTGCTTTTCATTCGAAGTTTCGGAAGGCGTTGTAACTTTCTAATAAATAATTAAATTTTAATAAAAATTTCTTACACAGCCTAATTTACTATTATTTCAACTAGCTGAAAATTTGAAAGAAATCGGTGAATTTACATAGGAGATATGGATATATGGATTATTATTATTTTTTTAACAGTAAGGAAAAGAAGATTTTGATTTTCATTCTTTTTCTTTTTTTGTTTGCTTGCAACTGTTTTTTTTCTCCGCACTTAAGCACTACAAACTTGATGTCACTTTCAAGGTCCTTTTTATACCATTTAAAAGAATAGAATTTGAATAATGTGTTCTCGCGCTAAAATGAGGGGGGGGGGGAGGTGGAGTTTTCTGTCATGACGGCTTTTTAAAAAGCCATCCGGACAAGGCGTGGGTATCTATAAGATGTATATTCATTTGTAAATAATTATGTGATTATTAATGTTTTAAATTTTTTTGTTTATTAATCTTTTAAAATAAATGTTATGAGTATTTTCATAAATTTATAATGCAATGATTTCTTTGAACTAACCAAGACTCTCTGATTTCGAACTTCTTGAAATCTAATGCAGAATATCGATTGTTTTGTTTATGTATTTGTTTTTGTTAGCCAATAACTTTATTTTATTTCTATTTTTTTTCATTTGCAACATTCTTTTTTTTTTTTTTTTTTTTTTTTTTCCCTTTTAAATTCAGTGGCACTTTCGAAATAAAAAACAGATTTAAATATCAAACCGAGTATTTTGCATAATCAAGTAGAATTTTATGGTAAGTTTTTCTTTTTTGTTAGTTTCTTTCTGGAAAAATATGTTGTTATGGGTCTAGATGTTATTTACAAAATATTTATAAAAAAGTGAACTTTCCTTAGCATAGGTCTATTTCCAAATGGGATTTGAATATGTATATTTTAAAAATTTTAATGTTTTATTCATCCATAGATAAACAAATATGAAGGTATAAAGACAGAGAAATTTTCTTAATATTTTAACTATTAAGAATGTATTGATACTCTTAGAAAAAGATTAAAAAATAAAATTTCTGCTGCATCTGTCATTCACTGAAGACTAATTACGAGTACATGCAATTATGACATTAAATCTGTTTCAGTTTTTGTTTTTCACTATTTTAATCATTTTAAAATCATCAACGTCCTAAAATTGAGAACTTTTTAGTTTATCTAGTAAAGTTTTTTTTTTTAAATAATATTCTCCGTTTACGCGATAAAATTAAATAGTTAAAAAGTTATTCATAAATAATACATAAAACAGGAAGAATCGAGAACAAGCTAAAGAAAACCACTATGTAATCAATGATATAAGTGCAAATAGATAACGGATATTGGTTCCTTTTTCTAAAGTATTTATTTGTATCATATATATATATATATTTAAAGAATATTGCGTGAGCAAATAGGTATAAAACATTAATTCTTTGCTTCCTACAGCTATTTGCAATAAAATTATTCCTACTATACCATTTGTCTTTAGCAATAAGTAATTTTTCTATTCCCTCACACTTTAAAGTAGTTATCGCGATATATCACCGATATTGATATTAACTCGATGATATATTGCGATATTAAATTTTTGATATCGTCCAGCCCTACTCCTGGAAGAAGTGCATATAACTAAGTAGAAAGGCGAATGGCACCACTCAGTCGAGAACTGTCTGGTCTTATACACCCTTATGACCATTATGGTTCCCATCTCGATGAGAACGGTAGCACCATTGATGAAGAAATAGAGCAAAATAACTTTGCATATGCTGGTAAAACTCTCGCAGATATCTGGAATTCATTAAACATTGACGGTTATCCTGTTACTGCCACATATGTTGATTCAGGCGAACCAGACTCTCTTGGTTATGATTTGGATTGGTATTCGAAGCACTTACAAGAAAATCAATACTTGCTGCAAATTATAAAATGCGAAGAAAAGAATTGTTTCTCTCCTGCACGTAGTGGATTATTTCGTATATTAAAAGGACGATTCATTCCTCCTCCAATTAAAATGATACAATCGTCAAATGACATCATTACAAGTGAGGAGGGGGAATTTATAGATTTAAGTCTCTGTCTGGCCTTAAATCTCAATATTACAGCAAAGGGATTTTTAAAGATGCTGTATGATTATTTTTGCCCTTCCATAAAACTGCAATTATCCCCAAGAACTTGTGGAAGTTGTGGCCAATATCATTCATCTCAGAAGTCAGCAAACAGACACAAAAAAATTCAGCACAGTGAAAAAAGCTAGAAGGCCTGCCTTATACGACCATTGAAAATTGCTGCTCGTCGAGCAAATGAACTTATGTGCTTCGTAAAATTCGTGAAAGATACAGAAGATATTGAGTGTATCAAGGAAGATGAAGTTGATCTAGATTGCATCCGAAAAGAAAGCGGTGAAGATAATCAAGTAAAACTGGACACCAATATCATAACAGATATGGAAAATGGCTTGAGCAGCCGTGGTCAGCATCGGAATAGATATGGGCATGTTTACATTTAATTTTTCAAATGGCTAAGTTCTTCTAAATTTGTCATCTAATAAATTTTCTTAAGTAGAATTGTAAGGAAATAAAACAAGCATTTATTATTTTTTTTTTAAGTCGGGTAGAGTTTTTTTTTTTTATTTGTATCGTGTCCTAAATTTTTTTAAGTGGAGGGGGGGGGGGGGTTGCAATTTTCTTACGTAATTATTAAGGGGGGGGTTGCGATTTGCTTATTTTTGCTGACAAGGGGGGAGGGGGGTCAAAAATTGTCAAAAACATGCTTACGTAATATTTGAAAAGCCCCTATGTTGAAGAAATATGTTTACACTCTATGTTTTGAATATCTATTCTTTCCTAAAACGAAGCAGGGGCAGACGATATTCTATTTATGCTTTATTTATTTAGCTGCTTTTTTTTATCGTACATGTAACGTTTACCTTTAACTTACAAAATGATAATTAGAGTAATAATATAAAAGAAAAACCCTAGGAAATTCTTTTAAGAACGTAAATGTGTAAGTTTATGAGATTAAATTGCAAAAAATCAAATTTACGTATTGTGTTAATTTATTCATATCGATTAAAATTTTATTGAGTGTAATGTCAGTGACTCTATTGATTTTTAACTTTTAGATTTATATAGTTCTAAAAATTTGTCAAAAGGAATTTTTCCCCATCTGTAATTTTATTATTTCTTATATGTTAATATTATAAATATTACTGAATTGATTGTACGATATTTACATCAAAAACAATACTTTTATTTTATCTGTAAGAAAGTGAAAATGCGTAAATTTTAAAAGATTATTGTAACGATTGTTTAATCCGTTAAACTTCATAGATTAATAAAACATCGGCTATAAAATTTTTCCTACCGATTGGGAATACTATGAAATTTTCTGGAACTTGTAGAGTGCAATATTTCGTATATTTTTATATCACATCATTGCTTTTGATATATAGCATTCAAGACGAAGTTTTTACCTTGTTATTTCGTTGCACTTAAATCGTTCACTCATCATGTACAAATAATAATAATAATAATAATAATAATGTATATATCCGTGCATGAACATAGAATAGATATTGGATATATAAAATATAATATCTGTTCTATGTTCATGTATCGGTGTAAGATTCTATTGACAAAAGTAAACATGCACCACTAAAAAAAGAAAGAACACAATAAGGTAGATGCTCAATAACAAAAGTATTATAACGATGGGAAGTTCCTTCCACATTGTCACTAAAGACGCTGCGATAGCAATCGCATTACCATTGCGCTCTATGGAAGTGTCCCATCTTGTATGTTAATCTATGAGAGTATTCGCACAAACTAAAAATTCTTTCTCCTACCAGTTTGCACTCAAAAAATTCCTTAAATATATATAAGTACGTGAGTTTCAAAACTCGGTTTATCCAAAATTAAAAAGTCGAGTTTTCTCTATCAATCTATTCTTTTGGTGAACCTGCATCGAAAAAAAAAAAAAAAACACTACAATCTGCAAAAAAAATTAGTTTTATCGAGTATTTTTGGCATTGTAAAATCTTGGTTTACAATGAAAACCAATGGACGCAGTCAGAGAATTTTGCGCGATTTCCCAAAATTTGATTTTCTGGGTGAAGCAAGTTTTGAAACTCACGTCCTCGTATACAGGATGTCCCAGGATTATTGGGACAAACTTTAAGAGGAGGTAGGGGATATCACAATGATTCAGATTTGTATAGCAAACCATGGTCGGAAACGCTTTCCTGGTGCGGTAGTGACGAGACAAAACGCAAGAAAGAAAGGACACGAACAGGGAGAAAAAGCATGTTTATTATTCTTAGTGCTGCGAAAATGCCAGGACGATGCTGGAACTTGTTGCACGCATCGTGGCAGTTTCTGGGGAAGTCCCGGACACTCCCGGTATTTTCGAGAACATTAGATCTTCCATGCGCCGGAGATGCGCTTCCATGCGCAGGAGATGCTCTTCCATGCACCGGAGATGCGCTTCCATGCATCACGGCCGGGGTCGTAATTTCGAACACATACTCTGATGACGATCGTTGTCTCTTTAATGTTTTTTTTCTTAGTTTTTTGCTGTACTAAGGATCAATGCAAAAACCCTTGACGGGTTAAAAGTTTCTGACGCAGCACTTTATCTTATGCTCTAAGAATTTTAAATATGGAACTTAAAAATACTGATATCAAATTTTGAGTGACGTTATGCTATTTCTTAAAAAATATATTTGTATTTATTTTATCATTTTATTTTTGTTTTATTTATAATCGCATGTGCAAAAGTTATGTTCAACATGAAAAGCTGCATAAAATTTTATTCCCTGTTGCTTTATCATTTACATCTCTCATAAATTCAAAATATGAGTTTTAAAAGATATGATATAAAATTTAAGTGACGCCTTGATGTGACTTTAAAAGGTTTGTTTTAAAATTCAATTTAAATTATTTTTGACTTGATTAAAATATTTTTTTACATCTACACAATACTTTTAATTTTCCAATTCACTGTTAAATATATCACTTTCATTGAATCTATACTATGCATTGAAATGTATTTATTTCAATAAATTGATTTATCTTTTGTGTCACGCTATTCAAAATTGTGAGTAAGATTTATGTAAATGGTTTATTTGCGTCAAACTATCCTTCTTCATACATTTCATGTAGTTTGGACACAATGACGCAAAGAAACCATTTACATAAATCTTACTCACAATTTTGAATAGCGTGACACAAAAGATAAATCAATTTATTGAAATAAATACATTTCAATGCATAGTATAGATTCAATGAAAGTGATATATTTAACAGTGAATTGGAAAATTAAAAGTATTGTGTAGATGTAAAAAAATATTTTAATCAAGTCACAAATAATTTAAATTGAATTTTAAAACAAACCTTTTAAAGTCACATCAAGGCGTCACTTAAATTTTATATCATATCTTTTAAAACTCATATTTTGAATTTATGAGAGATGTAAATGATAAAGCAACAGGGAATAAAATTTTATGCAGCTTTTCATGTTGAATATAACTTTTGCACATGCGATTATAAATAAAACAAAAATAAAATGATAAAATAAATACAAATATATTTTTTAAGAAATAGCATAACGTCACTCAAAATTTGATATCAGTATTTTTAAGTTCCATATTTAAAATTCTTAGAGCATAAGATAAAGTGCTGCGTCAGAAACTTTTAACCCGTCAAGGGTTTTTGCATTGATATCATTACTTTTTTGAGGTTAGTGATAAAATGATTAAAAAAAAGATACTTATGGAATTTAATGCAGATTTAATTTTTACTATTTTATTACAATTTTCCTTATAGCAGTTTGTATATAAAAACAACTGGGTAAGTATAATCGCAGATCGCACAGAGGGTTTCATTTGATATTCCTTTAAAAACACTTTATCCTTAAATTAATAAATCCAAAATGTTAATTTATAATTATTAAATCCTTACATAGATGGTGTACCAATAGTTCCAATTTTCATGGGGCAGGAAACGCACTCTTTTAAACAAACCACCTTCCAATTGAAGTCATCAAAAACCAAGTTGAATGAGCCAGACCCCGTTGTGTTGTTTGACAAACAGCAGTCTCATGTCCCCTCCTTCCCCCCTTTTTCAAAATTTTTCAGACCAGTACCTAAGAATGGAACCGAAATAATTTTTTCTCTTCAGAAATTACGATAAAAAAATAGTATGCAGTACTCATAAATTTACTTTAATGCTATATAGGGTGATTATTAAGTTAATTATAACGTTTGGAATCTGTTGCATTGATGTCCGAAAGGTAGTTTCTGAGTTATGAAAGCTGGATCCATAAGGCGCCATAGAGGGGCGAAGCCCACTAGTGTCTATCATAATTATATCTGCCATGTAGACTAATTGCGATATTTAATCAAAATAGTCCCCCCCCCTCCTCATCCACGGAAATATAACAAATACAAAATGTGTCTTTATAAACCTATCGTCAAATAGGTTTTTATTTCTTTTTCCCTAAAAAAAACGTGATTTTTATATCCGTAACGTAAATAGCGGACGAAGCCCGCTAGTTCCTATCATAATATATATTTTTAATAATTTTATATAGTCTATAATAAAAATCAGACTTAAAATAGTCTAGTTCCATGAGTACTTGTAGTGTCAGTTACATGCTACGATTTTTGGATACCAGTGTTTTAGAACGGGAAAATGTGACTTATTTTATCGGAGATATCTCATTAATTGAATAAGGTGAAGCAAACTTTTTGAAAAAAAGGTGGCCAACAAGCATGGCAGTTATCAGCTATGTGACTTTGTGCTAAAGTCCATTAATTTGATCTGCTTTAAAAAAATTACGGAAGATTGAATTATAGTAGAACCTGGATTAACCGAGCTTCGATTAATCGAGGTTTCTGTTAACTGAGCCGATAACAAAGTCTGATTTTTTTTTCCCCTTTTGAATGAGCCTTAAAAATAACCACACTCTTTAGCTCACTGTCTGTGCTATACAGGCCCTTCTGCCCCCAAAAGCACTCAACTCCAAAGAAACATTGAACCCTGAGAAGTCAATAGCGAACAATGCTTTGTTCCCAGTGGCTGTGTGAACTTTCGTAAATTTTTCAATTTGCATTTTAAAATTTACTACTGGTAGTTGATTTTCTTTTTAAATTTGTTAAGCTGTGAAACAGAACTTTACATATATTTATTTTTATTATTTAAAAAACGTTCTATATATTTTTTTAAAAGAGATGTTAAATTCGCAAGCACGGCGAGTTTTTACACACAGTTTCTATTAACCGAGATTTCAGATTCCGATATACTAACAGTCCCAATTAGCTCGGATAATCGAGGCTGCTCTGTATAATTAAAAAATCAATGGCGATCTTACTGTAAACGGGTTTCCCTTTTACTGAGGGATTTCAAAACCGAATCAGCTGATGTTAGTTGCTGTTTCCGTACTTGATTAAATAAGATTAGTTAACATTTGAAAATTACCAAATATAAAAGGAACTAAGTCAACAAAGTCTTTGCTTTATGGTATTTTTTCACAACGCTATAAGAAAATGATTTTAAATAAGAGATTTTAAATGTAACGTTTTAAATCTGACATAATTTTCACCAAACTTTCCTTTCTCTTTGTAACATTCAACTGAAAATATTTTTATTATTAGAAAGATAATATTATTATTTGCGCTACCTTAAAATTGGCAACTATAGTTAAAAATATCATCTCGAAATTTGAAATAAATCTCTCATATAAATATATTTTTTAATTTAAACTGTTTTGCAATATGTTTTGCAAACTGTTTTGGCCACTTTGGCCAATATGACGTAATTTCCTCCATTTACGGCTTTTAACACATATCAATGAATTTATTATTTAAAAATTTTCTTTTTCTTTTAATATTCACGTGTAAATATAATTTTTATGACGTAATTTTCAATGTTTTCCTTCTTTTAATCATTTAATTCTAATTTGAAAATAATTGATTATTTTATAATTTTCTTTCATTTTAAGTAAGCATGTGTAAAAACAATTTTTATGACGTAATGTTTAATATTTTCCTGCTTTTAACACGTTATCATTTAATTCTAATTTAAAAGGATTTTTTTCTGTTTTTAATAGTCACGTGTGAATAAAGTTTTAATTTAAAGGATATATTATTCTTTGCGCTGTTTTAACAATTGGCAACAATTTAAAATAACCTTTTCTAAAATATGTAAAAAATATCTCTGGAAATTCTGAAAATTTTAATTTAAAATTGAAATAAACCGTCAAAAAATTAGGCAAATTAAAAATAATAAATGCACTCTGCAAACTTCGAGTTTCTATTGAATGATTAAATTGAATGAAAATGATTAAATTCCCATGTATATTTTTTTTTCCTATGAGACTTTTTTAATGAGACAATTTTATCCAGATTTAACATTAAATATCTCTTAAAATAATTCTTCGATTTAAAAACTATCTACTTCAGCGTTTTTATCAAATATTTCTCTATAATACTACGCAATTGCGTCAAAAGATGGCGACACCAGAATTCTGATATGCTTATTATGTAAACTGTAAGTATTGCAAAGTTAAATAAAAACAATTGTCTCGGGGTTATCAAACTTCATTGATATTTATAAATAAAACATTTCAACTAAATTATTTATTATAAAAGAATTATTACATCACAATAGCTTTTATGCAAGGAAAATAATAATTATAATAATAATAATATTATGGATGTCAGTGATTATATATTGATTGACCGTCATAATAATAAAAAATGATATTATAAAAAGAAGAGCTGAAATGAATTATTTTTTTACGTTTCTGATCGTGTGATTTATATTCAAATAATAATTATTAATGTATATTTTTTGTAAAGTGATTGAAATTAAATATATTTATAAAATTTATGGTAATATTTTTATTGTTGAAAAATTGCCAAGAAATAATCATCATCAAATTGGCGTCATTATAATTGTAATTTTATTTAACTTAATAGCAATTTAAAAAATTACAAAGGAACTGAGAATAATGGTCAACTAGCAAACTTTAAAAAAAAAAAAAAAAAAAAAAAAACACATTCACATGTGAACACACGTACCAGGGAGTATCGAACTGCCTACCTTAAGATCAGTAAACGACGGCCCTTAGCCACTCAGCCAGTGGGAAGACAAAATTTTTCTCCCCAAAAGTGGTTAAAAAGAAAGCATGTGTATGAATACAGTGTCATGCATTTTCGGTGAAATTTCCATAGAATGGCGAAGAAATATAGTCCGATTTTTCATGCGCATTACAAAACGAACAAGAGTCTTGCTGGAAACAAGTAAATTGTTATTTGGTTCATCTGAAACATATTTATTTGATTTTTAAAAAATCGCCCGTGTCATTTTCGAGAGAAAAAAAAAATCGAATTATTTAACGAACCTGAGTTTTCCTAGAAAAAAGAAAAGTGTTATTCACCTCGCCTTAATCACATTTATATTATGTATCAATTTAAAAATAATCGTTAGAACCGTTTTCGAGATTTTCAAATTAGGAACTTCCTCGATAGCATACCAACGTTTTCACTTTAAAAATGGCTATTTAGATCTCAAAATATACTGCACGTAGAAATGTAAAAATTTCAGTATACGATTAGACTGCAGATATAAGACTGTTCTAGAAAATTCAGAACAATAAGACATATATCTGCTGAGTTATTAAAAGGCGGCTTTTCGCGTTTTCTTTGATGTCGAGTTAGCTGTATATATGAGTTCCGCCATCTACGAATTCTATGATACGATACGATACGATTTTAACGATACGATACGATACGATTTTAGGCTTAAGGCTGCGTCACTCGGAATACTACCGTCTTCCATGATAATAAACCTGTTTTCTCCTCTTACTCGTGTCCTGTCTTTGTTGTGTTTTGTGTCGTCACTACCGCGCCAGGAAAGCGTTTCCGACCATGGGTTGCTATGCAAATCTAAATCCTTATGATGTCTTCTACCTACCCTTAAAGTTTGTCCTAATAATCCTGGGACACCCTGTATATCCCCTGCAAATATCTACTCATACTTACCTTGATCAAGAAGCATCACTAAATATCACCGGGCGTTAATCAAGAAGGAGGTTTCCCCGAGCAGAGATCTCTCATAGCACATGGGGGGAGGGGGGGGGGTTGTTCGCCACATCCGCAAATCGCGGTTGCTTGGGGTTGCATAATCTTTGGTAACTGGGACTGCATTCGCACTGTCCCTCCTTACAATTTAAAGGAAAGATTAGTTTGCTTATGCAAGGATTTGTACCAAGGTACTAAACGGGACGAAAGTTTCTCCAATTCACGACTATTTTCCCTCCTTGTAAAGGAGGAAAAAAAAACTGGCATTCCTCAAATAACGGAAGAATATCGGCAGCACTGCTGTCAGAAAAGTTTCCGTGATTTTAAGAAAGTATTTCTGAGAATATAAATACCTTTTCGTCACCCAACTTGACAAAAAATGTATTTCTGATGTTATTATTTTTTTTTAAGCAGTTATGAAAGACTGAAAAATTAAGATTTATCATGTAAATGTCATACCTATAAACTTAACAATCGATAAGAAAATATACCAATGCGTTTTCCTACTGATAACATGCTAAATTATTTGTTTATTTCTCAGAAAACACCTCAACCTGTCCGAATACATGCTGAAGTAAAAAAAGGTTGGAATCCGGTGAGGGGTGCTTCAGTCGTAGCTTCTGTAAGACATCCAGACGGTCAAACTTCTCATCTCGCATTATTGGACAACGGCCTTGGAGGCAAGGACACTCTTTTCAATTTTCGGTAATTTAACTGTTGAAGAATGATGCATTTTTGGCAGTTATCAATAGATAATAACGTAAAAGTCTTAAGAATCGTACTAAATGTCATTTAAAAGTTATTAACATAACAATGCATTTTATTCGGCATTATTTCTTTTTTTATTAAGCATATTTATTAAGAATATTTATAAGTATTTTTATTAAGTATTTTTTATATTATATTATTCCTACAGATATCTTAAATTATTTATTTGCACATCCTGCTTGTACAGTAATCCCTTAACATTCGCGGATTTACCGTTCGCGAGTTTTGACTATTCGCGAAATAAAAAATGAAGAACATTTCAACATTCGCGAATACTTAACTTGGTTATTCGCGAATTTTGTTTTGCAAATAATATTTTTTTACAAAGTAAACTCGCTTTGTTTTACCGATTCCGCAAACTATTTGACACTGGGCAGCTGCATTGTACTGTATAGCCTGTTTCGAGAGTTTCAGCCCTTGTATTGAGGCAAAATATAGATCAGTAATTCCGAGAAACCCGAAACATGACTTGATGCTAAAAATATAAACAATCTTAAATTTTCTAAAATTCAAAATTTTTATTTCAAGTGAAAAATTGTCTGCAAAAATTGTATGGGAAATTTTAAAGCTTCAACAACAACTTGTTAAGAAAGCAATAGAATGCGATCCTTAATTGGCTGTTGAATTCAGACACTTTTCTCCGGATTTCTGTGGTTCCGGGGGGGACATTATAGAGTTCCGGGGGAGAAATAGCACTTTTTGACCATTGAAAACCCAAAATCTCAAATCTTCCGGGGGGGGTCTTATTGCTCCGGGAGGAATGCCCCCCCCCCCCCCGGGCCACCCCCTGAAATCAACACTGAGTATTAAATTTAAAAGAGAAATCGAGGCCGCAACTTTCCTTTATATGGAATTTCATAAACAAAAGGTCTGTTCTTCCAAACAATCGTATATCAATAATTTTTTTCAGCCATCAACTAGCAACTAAACTTTGTACAATATGTTTATAATTATTAAAATTTATTTACAGCATGTACTACTTAATTCTTAATAAATATATTTTTACGTTTCAATTGCTTTTTTCAGTTTAAAAAAGTCATAAAATCTAACCCCCTTTTATGCAGCGGAAGGTAGTTTCAACATTCGTGATTATTTTGACATTCACGGAGGTTTCAGGGAACCTAACACTCGCGAATGTTACGGGATTACTGTATATGTTTAATTTATAAGTTTTTGGAGGTACTACTATGTCCATTTTAATTAGAGATCGATCAAAAATTCGTTTTCGTTTTCCGCCTAAAATCTGAGTTTCGCCGAAAATTCGTTTTCGGCGAAAATGCTGCCTAAAATTCGGCTGGACCGAAGCTATCTGTATAACTAAAATCTGGTTTCTTTCTTCGGAAATTTTTAAATGACTCGTTGATTTGAGCTGTATCGGCTCAAACGTTTTTAAATGAGATGAAATTCGTATCATTAGAAAACCATTCTGTGTCACAGATGAATTAATTACATTTTATTTTATATGAAAATAAAAAGTTTTGTTCAGAGGCACAGAGAGGCAACTTGAGCCGCACGTATAATTACACGTATAATTATTTATTAATTATGTATATTTATATATGGATTAATTGCTTTAAAAGTTTTTTTTTTTTTTTGGACATTTTCGTTTTTGCTTTCGTTTGAAAATAGGAAGAGTACCGAAATTCTGTTTCGGTTTCGATATTAAAAACTTGTTTCCGTCGATCCTTAATTTTAATAGAAACGAAAAAAGTTTGTATGTTTTCAGTTTTTTAATTTTTAAGTGTATTATTAATCATTAATTGATATTCGAAAAGCACTTAAACAATAATAATCACGAGTATTATATTTGGATCTTTACAAAGTATAAAACAAAAGATATAAAAAAAAATAATGATAGCGGCATAGAACAATAAGTAATGATTCCTATGAAATTTTGTTTGAAATACTATTGAAAAACCGACGTTTCTCTTTTTGCTTTGATCGGTTCATTTTTCTGTGGTTTGTATTTCAGTAACTAATCCTTTAAAATTGATAAAATTTTCTATTTCTACGTTTTTTGCCATGTTGAATTTAAATATGTAACAAGTTATAGTCTGATGATATTAAACTTTTTTTAATTTGGGTTCAATTTTAATATGTAGACGACCCCCTATGTCAAAGTGAACTACGTGTAACTATAAAGAACTTTCCACGAGTAAAAATTGTATACCTTTATTTATATACAGGGTTATCCAAAATTCGACCGACAAATTCAGAGGGTTAATAGTTGGCATCAAAAGGATGAAAAATTATCATAGAACATGGGGTCTCAAACCACCCATTTAATCAAAAATACAGGGTGTTCTACCTTAACCCAACTTTTGCTGATGGTAATAACTTTCAGAAAACTGAAGTAGGGGAGACCGGGGCTAGTAGGCGCAGTTTTTAGTTATTGATTTTTATTTTTTTTTTTTTGTTTAAGTTTTTTAAGAAACTTTAACTGCACTTTTAAAGAACAGACATTTGGCTATAAATACCCGGAGCTTTGAGTTTGTAGCTTTTGTAGTTTATGTTTAGCGGAAGCCTAAAGTAAAAGGAAAATTGTGCGCCAACCTACCCCGTCACGGGGCAAGTTGCCTATGCCTATGGGGTAAGTTGGCACACGCTTTATAAAAATTCAAATGAAACTCAAATAAGACACGCAGTTAAGAGAAATCAATTTCATTATTACCAGTAAGTTTAAACAAAGACGTTATCGCCGCACAATGTAAATTCTAAATTATACAGACATAAAAATAATGAATAAAACGTTGACATTGAATAACTTCTATTCTACTCGATATCATCATCAGAGTTACAGTTGTCACAAATAACAAATCGAGTGTCTCCGTTTGGGCAAGCCTCATGTGCCCAAAATCTTTTATTGCAACCACTTTTCTCTTTGTATGCTGTATTTCAAGCTACCAGCATACCCCAGACACCGAGCCAACTTGCCCCGTGTTCAATGCGCCTTCTAGCCCCATAATAAATTTCTTCACAAAAGGGAGATGTAACCTTCTAAATGTAAATAATCCAAGTAAATCACATATGGGGTAGGCACAGTGAATCATGCACTAAGAAAAACTGCACAAGGTAAATCGCAATTATTAAGATAAGTGTTAGAAATTAGAAAAAGAATGAAGCAACAAAAAATTACTTATGGGTGCAAAAAACATAAAAATCGTAATAAAAATCCAGTGCACGTAGGTAACGGTGCAAAGCTAAAGTGAAGATTGTAAAAAGCAAGAAGAAATGTACTCTGTGACTGGTTATGCAATCTATCCACAAACAGGCGATTTATGAGGACAGCGCCTACTTACCCCTGTAACCAACTAGTCCCGGTCTCCCCTATATTATAATGAAAGTTTTAATAGACATGTTCACCTTTGTTGTAAATGTGATAAGATTAAAAAAAAGTAATAGAAGTTTCCATTATACGCGCCAACAGTATGCACTTGGCTCTCCACATTTTGGAGTGCTGTTAGCAATTAATACGGTATCACCGATTATGTCAGCACGTTGTTTTTCCAGAATTTTTCTCGATGTTATCCCATTTCATACAAAACAAGGTACATATAGCTACGTTTTCAAAGCGATATTTTTATTTTTCTCAAAATTATGACCGTCAACCAGAGTTCAGTTAGGATGAAACATTCTGTATTGGTGACTCGATAAGTGATTTGCGATCCCATCTTCTATGGCAATTTTTCATTCTCTTTATGCCTACTACCCTCTGAATTTGTCATTCGAATTTTGGAAAACCCTGTACATACAGTATGCCCACTACTTTCCCTTGCCACCCTCTTAAGGGGACAGTTCCCCCTCAATCGCTCAAATATGCTAGAAAACTGATTCAATTTCCATACCTTTTCACAAACTAACTAATAAAGCAACCTCAATGAAATTTTTTTTGTATTGTTAACGTTAAGTATAGCATTACTTATTACAATAAACAAAACAGATTGATGTCAAATATTTTAATTAATTAGGAAAACTTAATTAAGTAACCTACTGATTTTTGTTTTCGTATATACTATATATCACTACACGCATGATATTTCGTGTTCATTTTAATTCATTAACTTTAAATAGATCTTAATTTAAAGATAACACTTAGCTGAACATAATGAGCTAAAATCTTTAAATTATCTTCATTTATAATAATTATAATTAATAATAAAAATTAAAAAAAGAAAATCTGTAAAATTTCTCGCCCATTTTTTAAAATAAATTTTCTATTATTTAATATAATTCTAAGATTTTAGTTCATTTTATGCAGGATATTAATGCACTCAGAAAAATTCAACACATTATCTTTAATAGTTTTTAAGAAATCATGCGCGCAGTGATACATAGTAATTACGAAAACAAAAAACAATAGGTTACTTAATTACGTTTTCCTAATTAATTTAAATATTTTTCATCAATCTGTTTTGTTTATTTTAAACAAGTAATTGTATACTGAATAATCCAAAAAATTTTATTGAATTTGCTTTATTAGTTAGCTTGTGAAAAGGTATGGAAATTGAATCAGTTTTCTAGCATTTCTGGCTGGTTGAAGGGGAACTGTCCCCTTAAGGGGGCTGGTCACTCAGATTCCGATTTTCCCTCACTAATGTAAAGTCTATGGGCATTGGATGTATTCTTCCATTTAAAATATCTCCTCGGGAAGTTAATATTTTTAACTTCTATTTTTTGTGTACACTTCCTAAAAGAGATCTCTTTTTCTTCTCAGTTCTCAAAATATTTCTTAAGTGTAGACTTAATTTTATAGGAAGTGTTAAAATCTTACTCACAGTTCGCTTGCTTTTAACTCATAAAATATTAAATTCAGCATAGATTTTACAAATAATTTGAAAACTAAGAAAAAAGAGACATCCTTTGAGAAAGTACACAGAAAAAAGATGTTAAAAATATGAATTTCCCGAGGAGATATATATTAAATATACGAATGCATCAAAAGTCCATAGACTTAACATTACGGAGGAGAATTCCGGAGCTGAGTGACTAGCCCCCTTAACTTCGGAACAGCTGCTACTATATCCATAAAAGGGGGGTGTCTAGGTATATAGTAAAGTAGCCATGCGGTACTGAATGAAACCGCCTACGGCGCCACCTAGTGGAAAACTGCTGAGTTAGCATTCCTATCTCGAAAACGGAAAGAGAAAAGGAAAAAAAGTTATTTACAAAGTTGTAGAGCATCATCGATTTAGTACGAAAAGACACTTTATGGACATTAATGCGAAGAATAGAACACTGTAAAAAATTTTCCGAAACGTTTCCGAATGTAACGGTGACCTGTGCTGCACGATACTAACGGAAAGGTTTCAGATTCGAGCAGAAAACTGTTTCGGTTATAATACGGAACATTTCCGATTCGCAATGAAATGTTTCTGAATATATCGGAAACCTTGCATTACGGATCGGAAAGGTTTCTGAATACATATGAAATCTTTCTGAAGACTAAGAAATGTTTTTGAATGTATAAGAAACCTTTTATTACGAATTGGAAAGGTTTCTGAATATATGTGGAACCTTTCTGAAGACGAGGATTATTTTAAAATTTACATAAAAAAGCACAAATAACTGTACTAAAATTACTTGCAGGTGCATACATATAATGTAAAATCATTTAAAATACATTAGAAATATCTCAAAAATACATTAAAATTTTTAAGATATTTCTAATATATTTTAAATAATTTTATATTGTGTGTAATGCACCTGCAAGTAGTTTTAGTACATTTATTTGAGCTTCTTCACATAAATTTTAATTATTTACTCAAGTTGAATTTAGCACTAGTATTTGAACATTCAATTATTGAAGATTATTTTGTGAAAGGGGCTTAGTTTAGTAAAATGGATTTTGTGATGAAGCCAGTTTTATTAAATGAATTTTTATGAAAGAGTCTTATATGAAAGTTCATTTCTGAATGATCTTTTTTCTGAGTTTATATATATATATATATATATCTGCTTGGATTTATTCTGAAAAAAAAATCAATATTATTATAACTTTTTCATAATTTAGATAAAATTTTATTGCGTTTTAACATCTTGCAGTGATATTTTTTTAACAATGCGGATTAACAAGTAACATTAAAGTTCCTGAACTGTATTATTATTGAAAATGGAATGATAAATTCTTTCGAAAAGCGTTTTACTTATTTTTTTAATCATTTATAGCATTATTTTTACTTATTATTTTAGTTCTTTATTAGCGTTTCTTTGTTGCACAGACATTTTAATACATAACATTTTATTATTATTAGTGCATGTAAATAAGATATGATTGCAATTTATGTTATTGTTGATTCAATATCGTATTATGCTTTTCACAGCATAATATTAATAAATTAAAATGCCTTATAACTTAAAGCAAGAAATTTTGTGTACTATATTTTCATAAAATAAGCTGATGGTTAATGATCTAGAATTTTTCAATTTTGTTTACTGTAAAGTGCATAAGTTAAATAACAATAGTATTTTTTTTTTTTTTTTTTATTTTTTACAATTTCAGTCTTGCAAAATCAGGAGAAAACATTTTTCTTTTCAAGCAAGAACATTTAGATGAACAAGTAAAATTCAAATCGCAAAAAATGCAATGGTTAATTTTTTCGAAGCATTAAAAAAAAAAAAAAAAAAAAAAAAAAAAAAAAAAAAAAAAAAAAATGTGTGTGTGTTTGCGGGGGGGGGGGGGGGGGGAGGATTTACATATCTAAACCTGAGTACTAAACAAGTTAATGATCTTAAAACGATTCTTTTTATTTTTCTTTCAAAATTGGAGAAGAAAAAAGGTGAATATAAAAAATGAAATTTTTGAAATCTTTTTAGGAAACAGCAAAACAAATGAATCAATTTTATTTACTATAATGATTTATAAATATAAATCCCATAATTGTAAGAATAGTTTACTGTTTATTTTTATTCACAATACCGTATTTTTTACGTAAAAGCAATCAACAATAAAGAAGTAAAATGACAATGAACCTTCAGCTTGTTTGATGAAAATATAATACATAAATTTTCTTTTAAGTTATAACGCATTTAATAATTTGTTAAGAACTCGCTGTAAAAAGGAGAATACGATACCGCAATCAGTATGAACATCAAGTTTAACTATATTATCTTATTTTCATGCACACATGTATATATATTATAATAAAAAAACAGACAAAACAAAGTCTGATATATTAAAAAATAAATAGGTTATTAATTTCTTTTCGTGTACTGCAACAAAGAAAACTAATAAAGAAGTAATAATAAATAATAGTAAGTAAAAGTAATACTGTAGATGGTTAAAAAAAAAAAAGAAAACACTTACCCAGAATTACGATCGTTCCGCGTTCAAAATTACTAAATTTCCAAAGCTCTGAAAAAGTCCTTTGATAATATCCAAGGTACATTTCTTGCATAATTTTAAAACGCAATAAAAAATACCCACAAAATATAACAAAAATGTTATAATATTGTTTTTTTTTTTTTTTTTTTTTCAAAATAAAAGCGAATTCAAATACACGTGGTCCTACGCCGCCATCTCATACACACGAGCTGACTTTCACTTTAGGCGATTGCTTCCCGTCCGTTTCAGCGTGATGAAAAATAGTGGTGAAATACTTGGAGCGCATGCGTACAGGCGCTTTCTCTGTTACACGGAAAGTACGAGGGAAAGTTAATTGAAACACCCAGGAACATTCCCGGTTGTTTCGGAAAATAGAAATAGCTCTCACATATCCGGTACTATCAGAAATGTTCCTGTTAGAATAGTAAACGTTCCCACTATTTTTTACACTGAATGGTTAAAATGCGCATTTGTTTTTTTTCCTGATTTCCTACACTGTGACGCCAAGAAACTTGAACGGAAGGAGAAATGATTATGTTTCGGACAAATGTGCATCCATATGGGCATTGCAGCTGATGGTGAGAAGTTTGACCATCTCAAATAAAGGTATATTGTTATAACTAGGTTTTTTTTTTCTTTCTAAGATCGTTTTTCACTTCACAGTGTAGGTAATCACGAAAAAACAAATGCGCGTTTTATCCGTTCTATTCTTCGCATTAATGTCCACAACGTGCGTTTTCGTACTAAGTCGATGATGCTCTACAACTTTGTAAATCCCATTTCTTTTCTATCCCTTTTCGTTTTCGAGATAGGAATGCTAACTCCATAGTTTTCCACCAGGTAGCGCCGCAGGCGGTTTCATTCAGTAGCACATGGCTACTTTACTATATCTAGACACCACTTTTATGAATATAGCAGCTGCCGTTCCGAAGTTAATAGGGTGGCAAGGGACTTTAGTGGGTATACTGTATATATATGTGTGTATTTTTTTTCCCTCCAATTAGAACTACAGTTTTAGACAGCGTTCTTTTATTTATTTGTTTTTCCTTTTTGTACTCTATATGTATACATAGCATGTACTAAAAATAACAAATTACACTAAAATATCATTATAATAGAATATTACATCAATTAAAAATATACTATTCTATGTAATAAATTTTACTGCCACAATTCAATAGCTATTAATAAATTTTGAAATCATGTTTTTCAAAAAGGATTTTCCTTTTCTTTTAGATGTCGATATCACAAAAGATGATGGTATTTACGGAAGGTATTTCACGAATTTTACAGCTGCTGGATATTATAACGTATATGCCAAAGTAACTCAAGGCGGAAATGACACTGAAGTCTTACATGGTTTGTAGATATTTAAAAAATATCAGCTAAACTGAAATTGATGAATCTTATTAGTCATTTACAAATTTTCATGGCGAACAGTCTGCTCCCCAAAAAATTAGACAAAGGGCTCTTTCTTTATATTAATTTTTTGATCTGTTAAGCTCCCCAATTTCAGTGAACCATTTTCATAACTTATCGAGGTTGGATATTGGTGTGTTTTGTAATTTTCTACGATTTTGGATGTTTTTATTCTTTACAAACTTTTCCATATATTTTTTAGGCCTCTTTTTTTTTTTTATCTTTATCGTAACAAGAGGCTAAAGCCAGGCTTCCCGGGTTACAGAATGTGAAAACCATTTTTAGAAAAAAATCATAACTCTAATAGATTTTTTACATTTAATATATTTTTTTAGAATGTTCACTAACAATACCAAAAATCATATTTGAATTAAAAACAGCAATAATGCGTTCAAATATAATTTTGAAATCTATTAAAGGTTGTTTTTTTTTAATGTTTTCATTCTTTTTCATTATAAATGTAAACTGTAATTTTATTTTAGTTTGACCCTTTTCATTCACCAAAACTGCTTAGTGTAGCAGTAGTTTAACACTAAAAATTACCGAGTGTCCGTGTAGTAGTAGATTGTGTGGAAACTGTTAAATATAATCTTCTACTTGACAAAGTTTGTCACACTACTATTAATGGTGACAAACTTCTACGGATGTTGGTCATCACTAATTTCGAAAAAAATATTTCGTCTAATTTAATTGCAGAAATTAGCGATTGGGCAATTTAACACATTGCCGACGAGCAATTTTTATCAAATCTGAATTTTCAAACAGTAAAAGCCCCTCCCTGTTCTGAAAGTCTTTTGTAAATTGGTGTTTTAAATAGGTTCCCAAGTTTATGCATCGGTGAATATCTTTGAATGTACGAATTTAATATAAAATGTCTTACAATCTAAAAAAATATGGACAACATGATATAAATGCATTTTCTGTTAGGTAGAAGCCACGCCCTTAGACAATGATTTTTTTTTAATGAAAACGAGAATTCTCGTTTCCCGTCGTGAATGTGTTAATAAAGCGAAAATTTCTAAACTAAAATAGTGTTGAGAAACACTCGTGGAATTTTGAGAATCCAATACACAGTTAAATGACCCCGCTATAGTAGTTTTAGTCTTATGTCATTATTTTGCTTATTTTATCATTCTTGTTCGACATAAGATAACCGTCAAAAATATACTGGACGTAATATTAAATTCTGTCTTAGGTCATTTTTTAACTTCTGAAGACCAAAAATAGATTCTTTTTTATTTTTAGTTTTACTTAACCCTTTAAGACCTGACCTACACAATTGTGTAGCTGATCCTAAAGAAAAAGAAAAAAACAATTTCCTCTTTTTGAGCGATTTAACACTAGAAAAACGGCGAGCGGTCACTTCGACCGCTACCAAAGGAACATATTTCGGTTCGAACCAGAAATTTTTATATACAACTAGTTTAAAAGATACAAAGAAAAAAAAACAAAACTAGTTAAATGTATAAGTTAATAATTTAAAATAAAAATTCTGGTGCGAAATATGTTTCTAAAATTTGAGTAAAATTCCCCATTTTTCGAGTGTTAAAGCCGAGCCTACTTCCACACAATTGTGTGATCCTTCCTTGGATAAATCTAACATCGAGTATTTTTTTTTTTTGTTTTTTCAATCAATTATGATCCTATTAATTAGAGGAAAACACCAAAACTTATAATTTCTACCAAAAATCTTGAGGTCTAAATGGGTTAAAATATATTGTTCTTCCTTATATCTGATATAATCAATATTGCTCATTTAGAGGATTATATTGTTCAAAATTCATAGTAGAATTTTTAATAGCAATCAGGGCTAGACCCGGAGACGGCTGCACAAACCATCACCTCATCGAGTTGACGGCTGAAATTCCAGGATTTGTTAAAACTCGATTCGCAATCAACCACTAAAAACGAGTTTGCAGGTGTTTTCCACCAAGATATGACTTGACAAACCAGTTGCAGTTTCATATGCGAATCGAGTTTTAATCAGTCCTGCAATTTCAGCCGTCAACTGGATGAAGTGATGGTTTGTGCAGACGTCTCCCGTTCTATACCTTTTTTAATCAGTCAATGTCTGTCATTAACTAATGATTGCTATTCGAAAATTCAAATAGATATTTTGAATAAAAAAAATCCGCGAAATTGACAACACAGAATGCACATAGGATTTCCTACGGTAGTCACTTCGCCTGATGTGATATATTTTAATTTTTTGTTCTGTTTATTTAAATTTATAGATGAAGCTCCTGTATAACTTTCAGGTCCCGATGGATTCTGCTGTGGTTCATACTTTTCAGCTGTCACTGCTCATTCTGTTGACCAGTTTTGTCGAGAATCAGGCCCTTTCTCTTTCGAAGTGACTTATACAGGAAATGCCTTACCAGAAGACAGATACCCACCCTCAAGAGTAACTGACTTGAGACTGAATAACAGGTTTGACAGAATATGTGTTTTGCACTGGACGGCTGTAGGGGATGATTTTGACTCAGGTTTCGGTAAGTAGCTAATTACAGTGAACTTTCTCTTAGACACCTTTGCAGGGCCCGCTTAACCTCTGAATCTAGGGGAAGCACAGTATCGTTTTAGGGCCCCCTTTCATTTGGCAAAAGTTTTCTAAATTCTACCATACATGAAAAGCTCATCATTGCTACTATTATAAGTACCGAGTTTCAAAACAGAGTTCGCATATATTTCATTAAACATTTTTTTTAAGTTCCCTCTATATACTACAGATAGTTTTAGTACATGTAGTTGTTATGTAGTCAATTACCCTGGTCGTTTTAAACCAGCACATGAGTATGAAATATGATTAATTAACATGCTATTGATCACATTATTATTTCCCGGTTAAATAAATTTCTTGAAGCAGTATGTGGATTTTTTCTAACGTTAACCCGTTCGGGACCATGGGTGCATATATACACCCTCTGAAAGTGCTTAAAACGCCTGAGTATATCAATAAAAAAGAAAAGTAAAATTGGTTTTATTTAATCATAAACATTTTCGTTATTTATAAAGTTAAGTCAAATAATTAACAAAAAGTGGTGTCAAACGAATAAAATTCATGTAAAAGATGCCGGTCCTGAACGGATTAAGCAAACTTTCTCTTTCAAAAAATTAAAATTGCACCATAAAAAATTAAAATTGGGATTAGAGGGCCCATTTCGCAGCCGTTTGGGAGCTCCTCTTAAATTTTAGTGAGGAAGCTCCTGCTTAACGTGCCTTTTAGATTATCAGACCCTGCACCTTTGAGTTAAGCACAGTTTACCTCTCAGTTACGCGTGGTCGAAAAATTCTAAATTGAGCTATTCTGATGTATAAGAGTACTCCACATTGCGCATGTAATTTACAAAATTCTTGAAGAGAGTCAGCTGTACTAGAGTACTTTTTATAAGAGAGTAGATACATACACACATGGCATATGGTCAAATTGGAGGTTTTGTCCAAACTCTAGCAACCCACACTGCAAAACTCGGCATTATCCTTGACCAAGTTCTCTTATGCTCGTATTCACCACCAACATCGGCCTAGGAAACCTCGGTCGAACGCTCAAATGAAATTCACGATTAACCTGATTGGACCTGATCGCATTCGATGCCCAATCAGATTAATGATGGATACTATGTGAGCGTTCGACTGAGGTTTTCTAGGTTGAGGTAGACGGTGAATACGAGCACTAGAGTAGCTAGACGAGTAAACTAAACAAACCCTAACTTGGCGATAATGGCAGACTCACTAAGTCTGTTTTTGTCCAAAATCTTCGGTAATCAAATTTTACTACACGTATGTTACTACTCTCATACATAAAATTTGCACGAAAAGTAGCTCATCCCACTCTGGTTCCAAAGAATATTTCCGAAACAATCTGTTTCAAAAAATTATTTTTAATATTCTACTAGGTAATTTATTTTCCCAATAAATGATTTTTTGTCCTACTGTGCTTCGTTCCCGCACCACAAATTTTGAAAATGACTCCATGTGTCGCTTGTGGGAGAATTTCGAAACTCTTTTTGGATCGTGGCCCCGCGATGTCTTTAGAATACACGATTATAGCTACATAATCTACGTGTCTGTGCTGATGTTTGAACACCTTGAGGCCAGTATCCAATGCATGCAGAAACATTTGTTTTGAGAATCTTATGAGATTTCTAGAAGAATAATAAATGAAACAGAAAAGTTATTAAAATAACTTTTAAAAATGATTCACAATAGGCATAGTGTAAAACTTCCCAAAACGTTGCCTAAAACCATGGAACTATTAATAAAAAGAAACTGACTTATTCTTAAAATATTGAAGCTTCAACTGTAACCGCTTTCGTAGGAGTTGATTTCCACCGAGTCAAACTTCCGTAAATTTACATAGAAATTTTCTCCTTATTTAAATGCCTTTTTAACGCAAAATTTCAATCGTAAATAATGGCAAAAACAGATATTCATTTTTACTGGTATAGACGTTTACTTCGGGGGTAGTCAGGCCCTGCAAACCTCCTGTCGGTGAAAATGGTTATAATACTTGGCCAAACTGCCACCAGTAAAAACAAATAGAAATTTTAGAAATATTTATAACAGAAATTTTTCATGAAAAAGGTCGCTAAAATAATTCAAATTTTTCTATTCACAACTGGTCACTCGCATCTTGTAGACTATACGCTATATGTCATCTCCTCTTAATTCATAACGCCATTTCTAAAACCCCTAAATAGAAGTTATTCGCTTTTATAATCCTTAACTGCTGTGACTGAAATTGTCGCATAACTACTGTGAGCGGTCTCTGAGATTGCTTGTTCGATAAATGCATAAAAAGCTCAAATAATTCACAGGATAAGATTTCTGTACTAAACATTATGTACAGGACTATTATTATTAAAATTCCTTTATTCAGAAGTCTCTAGCGATAGTACTAAGACTCCAAATGAAACAAAATTTCACCAGTATCTATTGTTAAATTGAAAATTACAAGCTAAACTGTGAAAACTGAAAAAAAAGCAGCGACCTGTGATGCCGCTAACAGCAGTTGAGGGTTAAGTACAACTTTGCATAATTGCATGTCAATGTTCTTAAAATATGTTTAACTCACCTTTATAGAACAAAGTAATAATATCACAGTTTATTTTAGCTCATATCATCGTGTTGTTGATTGTTTTGAAAATTTATGAACTTCATTGTTCAAAACGATATACTAGAAATTAATCTTTTCTGGCGATAGTTGTTAGTGTAGTATTTACCCAGTGAGAAACGACTGCCAAGCTCGTTGTATAGATCATGGCTCATGGCTAGACAGCGTATAGAAAGTTTTAAAACTTGCATTTTAACCCATAGAGATATCATTTGAATTGTTCAATTTTAATTGAAAAAAACTGCAGCTCCATTGTTGTAACTCTCATATATTTTAATCACATTGTTGTTCATATTTTTATGACGCCAGCGTTACTGATGCACACATTTTTGCTTTATAATATGGATTGACATCTCAGAAGTTTCAATTCTAACGTCTGTGGTGATCACGCTATTTTTTTAAAATTTTGAATTGGTAATTCGATGTTTTTAAATTGTGAGCGTCTCTTACACAATTTTTAATATTTTAATAGAGTAATTGAATTTTTTACCCAATTTAATTGCAGTAGTTCTGTGATTATATAGATGAGTCGAAATTCACTTTTAAAATACGTGGCCTGTCTGAAAAGTTATCCAACTTTGGGCCAAAAAAATATATAAGTTACCTGACGGAAATGGAGCCTTAATCCCCTTCAAAGTAGGCCCCTTGCCAAAACAGCATATATATTAAGCTTACAATGTGAATGCTGGAATCTGCCATAAATTGTCACAGCTGCGCTATCTTGTGGATGGGGTTGATAACACAAAAACGCGGGGTTTTAGTATGACGTCATATATGACAGAATATCTACTATCTGCGCATCTCTTGCGCATATTTTCTGAATCTTTACTCACTTATGGAAGATGATGATGATGACCTGATTTTTTGCAAAATATTTTTGTTACAGTTTGTTTTGATAAAATTGTGTACATTTAAAAAAAATAGTCACAATATCATTTCAATTTCGGAAAAAAAGCACTAATGCTACGAAAACATTATTCCCTTTTATCCTGAAACTAAAATGACATTGAGACTATTTTTTAAATACACATATTTTTATCAAAACAAGCTATAACAAAAGTATTTTGCAATAAATCTGGTAAACAAGATTCATCTTCCATAAGTAAGAACCATTTGAAATTCGTGATTGAATTTTTAACAGGGATTCTCTAAATGGCTTTATCTGTTTCAAAAAAAAAAATCTAATCTAGCGATTTTAGGATAATTATTGAAGCTATTGTCTAGAAACTTAAAATATTTAAACAAATAAATGAACAATATACTTGCTTGTTTAATAGTACAACATTTAATGCATGCATTTTAAATTAGTGATTCCGAATATAAAATGAAATGAGTTTTTAATTAAATGAATGAAACATTTGTTAGTTAAATAACATGAGTGCAATGCGTTCAAGAGAATATTGGGAACTTATCGTCTGACCTCGATAAACTAAAAGAAAGACTTAAAATTTAATATTTTATTTATAATTGAGTTCTATACATATTCTAAACATTAATAAACGTTGTATTCTCATCGGGAATACAACCGTGTATATCATTTTTTTATAACTTTAGCACATAAGAATTGAGTAAAAAATGAGACTACAAAATTCTATATATATTAACTACTAATTTTTATGCGTCATTTTTCATTACATTAAAAATAATAATAATTAAAATAGAGCGTATTTAAATCGGCAAATATTTGATTATATTAAATAATAGTTTATCTTTTTTTATAAATTAAAATAAAAAACGTAACTAACTTCTTTTACTCTATGGAAAAGGACAGAGACGAATTCCATCAGAAAAAGAATTTTCTTACAATTTCAAAAACTACAGTTATTAGGTGACCAACATTTTGCCATTTTAACAAATAATATTAGTTCCAAAAAGAACTGTTTTTAGTTAAGTAATTATTTATAATAAATAAATAAAATAATCACGAATAAAAATTAATAGAATATTCTATACTGTCAGATTATAAATCCTACAAACAAATGAAAACACGGCATTTTACGCTTGCGCAGTTATTTCATAATGTACAATTAATAGATTATCCACAAAGAAGAAAACAATTAGGCATATTCCTGTAGTTCAGCCCCGTCCGCTATGCGGCGTGTGACCTTGATTGTTGAGACCTCGTCTTTAATCTTGCGGTTGCCTCTCCCATTTAAGATAAGACGCTTACTTTATATCGCTTTGCCCCTTGCGCATCTACACACTTAGCCCACCGATCAGTGTTGAATTCAGACATTTTTCTCTGGGAGGGATTTCTGCGGCTCCGGGAGGGACATTATAGAGTTCCGGGAGGGAAATTGTACTTTTTGACCATTGAAAACACAAAATCTCAAATCTTTCGGGGGGTGTCATATCATTGATCTGCGAGGGAATGTCCCCCCTCTCCCCGGGCCACCCGCTGAATTCAACACTGCCACCGTTCCTACCACTGCCGAAAACCCTGCTGGAAGACTTCTTTTGAAATGGTGTTCAATTCTGTCGTTGCGCTCATCTCTACTCCCAAAATGGGATACTTTCAATGGTGCCTTCAGTTTCGGAGACAACCAGAAATTGCAAGGATCCATGTCTGGAGAGTATGGAGGTTGGCGATTGGAATTCCATTTTTTGCTAAGAAAGTCTGAATCAGATGCGTTGGATGAGCTGAAGCATTGATGAATCTTATGACACCTGATGAATCGTACGAATTGTTTTAATTCGAGAATCACCAAGCAATCGATTTGATTAAATATTATCTTCTTAAAAATACTTTAAAATTAAACAGACAGTTTATAAAAACACACACCATCGGTAAAGATCAAAATTAGCACTAGCCACCGGCCACAGGGCTAGTAAATGAGAAAAAGTGGCCAGTGCAAAATCGTCTATCAGCGGCCACCTTCCGGCCACTTTTTTACAAGGGGAGAATAAAATTTTCTTGCATTTCATCAAGGATTCTACTTTTTTTGGTTCTAATATATTTATATTAAGATATTTATTTGGGCTATTCAGTTTTAGATTAATACTTATAGAAACTTTACTGTTTAGTATTTTTAAATAAAAAAGTGGCCACTAGTTTAAAGAAAGCTGCCACTTAAAAAAATTGTCCTACCGGCCAGTGGCCGCTAATGAAATTTCCCAGTTTTGACCTATAACCATCGGCGTCTGACGGCTACTTTCTGATGGTGAAAACGGTATTTTAATAATTATATTAGGTAATAAGTCATCGTGCTTCAAAATTTTTCCATAGGTTAACATGGGATTTCGCGATCGGGGAGTTTCAGTGCAGCAGTCCCTTAACATTTCTAATTACTTTTTATCGATTTGTATGCCGTAAAATATTTACATATTAGATTTTCTGAATTATAATTTCTTAAAAGTCCTTCCGGCCAGTGCCGGGAGGAGGAGATAGCTTTCATATTCCTTATTTTTAAAAAGCTAGCTTATATTATTCAAATGCACAAAGCTCAATTTAGTGGAAACCGATTATAGGAGATTCAATACTAATTTTTATTAATACTAAATCATTATGAATGAGAATTTCGCGAAGTTAGCAGTTTTATCGAAGCTGCTTTTATTTAAAGTAACTTATATTTGGTTGCCAAATTCGAGGATATCTTGAAGTGCCTGCCATTTTAAGACAACATCGTGGATGAGGCTAACCAGTGAACTTGGTCGAGACCTTAGTAATTCCTGTGCACATGCTCACTCACATCGGAATCGGTTGATATATACGAGTGCTGTCGCAGGCAAAAAATCAGATTTTTCAAAATGTCACCCACATTAGAAATTCAAACTGCTATATCTGAGCCATTTTTTAAGATAAAGACAAAACAAAAAATGCTCCGGAATCCTTACATCAAGGTAAGATACTTAAAAAAGAAACCTTTTTCAATTTCTAATTTTTTTGCACCTTACTTTAAATACATATATTTTTTTTATTTACTGGCCGCCATTTTGAAACAAGATGGCTGATAAAGCTGGCCAGCGAACTTGGGCAAGACATTGCTATATACTATCCACATGCCTTCTTACATCGAAATAGGTTAATAAATACACGTGTTATCGCTTGACAAATATCAGATCGTTTCAAAATGTCAGCCATGCAAGAAATTCAAAGTGTTATAATTCAACCATTTTTTTAAGATATAGACGAAACACAACTATTCCGGAATCTTTGTATTAAGGTCAAACACATACAAAAAAAATTTTTTTCATTTTCCAATTTCTTGGTACCTCATTTTAAATTAAAAAAATTTTTAAATGGCAACCCCTTTGAAACAAGATGGCGAATGAAGCTGGCCAACGAACTCGGTCTAGACATTGGATGTACTATGTACACACCAAGTTACATCCAAATCGGCTCATAAATACGCCTGTTATTGCGTGACAAAAATCATGTCGTTTCAAAATGTCAGCCACAATAGAAATTCAAAATGCTATAACTCAGCCATTTTTCTAGATACAGACGAAACAAAACTATTCCGAAATCTTTGTATTAAGGTCAAACACATACAAATTTTTTTTTTTCATTTCCCAATTTCTTGGTACCTCATTTTAAATTAATTTTTTTTTTTAAATGGCTGCCATTTTGAAACAAGATGGCGGATGAAGCTGGCGAGCGAACTCGGTCGATACATTGGTATGTACTATGTATACACCAAGGTACATCCAAATCGGTTCATAAATATGCCTGTTATCGCGTGACAAAAATCAGGTCATTTCAAAATGTGAGCCACGCTAGAAATTCAAAGTGCTATAACTCGGCCATTTTTTAAGATATAAACGAAACAAAAACTGCTCCAGAATCTTTGTATCAAGGTCCAACACATAAGAAAAAAATATTTTTTTATTTTCAATTTTTTGGTACCATACTTCAAAATTTAATTTTTTTTTTTAATTTAAATGGCCGCCATTTTAAAACAAAATGGCAGATGAAGCTGACGAACGAACTCGGTCGAGACATTGGTATGTACTATGTATACATGAAGTTTCATCCAAATCGGTTCATAAATACGAGAGTTACAGTGTGACAAAGATCAGATATATATAGGGGAGACTAGGGAGGGTTGACCATACGGGAGGCTTGACTTGACCAATCCATCAGTTTTCATATTTAAAAGAATTTTAGAGTGTTATCAATAGGTGTGAACCAAAGCTACTGGAATACTCAAACAACAGTCTCTGTTTCATACTGATAATCAAAATAGTTGTGTAAAAAATCAGTGAAGAGTTTTCAACCTAAAAGTTGTGTTTTTTAGAAATATTTTGTAAGCTTTTTTCAGATAAAATATATCATAGAAATTTAAGTAAGTAGGTTTTAAGTAATGCAGAAATATCGAGCTTTGATTCCAGGCATAAAAATTCTACAGTAAGTTAGGCTTAACATAAAAATGTGCTATTCTTTAGAAAAGCACTATGTGGGGAGGCTTGACCCAGTCAGTGTGAGGGAGACTTGACCAGATGTTCAAGGCTCCAGTAACACATTCATGACGGGAAACGAGAATTCTCGTTTTCATTCAAAAAACGTCATCGACTAAGGGCGTGGCTTCTACCTTACAGAAAATGCATTTGTATCGTGTTGTCCATATTTTTTTTAGATTGTAGGACATTTTATATTAAATTCGTTCATTGAAAGATATTTACCGATGCATAAACTTGGGAAACCTATCTAGACCACCAATTTACAAAAGACTTTGAGAACAGGGAAGAGCTTCTACTTTTTTAAAATTCAGATTTGATAAAAATTGCCCGTCGGCAATGTGTTAATTAAGGGGTTTTGGAAATCTTTTTATTATACACTGTGCATAATGAAGGATTAATGGTTATATATAAAACAGAATGTAAATTTACCCTGTAAAGCTACAGAAAAATGGGGTGATGGAAAAGAAAACGCTTAAAACTGTTTAAAGAAAGGTGTGAAAAATTGCTACAGTATCAAAAAGCACTGCACGAAAAATAATGAAATATAAATGGAAAAGTTGATAGGAACTTTTTTCCTTTAAATATTGCTTACAACAGATACAGTAATCATACAGTTCAAACATGTAAACAGAAACAGTAGAAAAGATGAGAATGTATGAAAGCAGCAGTCTTTACCGTTTCAGGGGCAATGGTAAGTTTATGAAACCACTTAATTTTAATTCCCAAACTCCACAATGGCAAAAGAATTTTCTAAAATCTTTTCCATTTAATATGTATGGGAAATATAGCCTTTTTCTTATTTCCAAATAAATTTGTTCGTATATTCCGGTGCCAGTCATTTATTCCAACATTTTAGTACTGAAAGTATTTTGCCCCTGAAAGGATTAAAAGATGTTAATGATAAGTTACAGATGGGTGACAAAATAATACGTACACCCATGACACCAACGGCGTACGAATTGCAACTCTTTCATAAATGTTTGAAGCATGAAGTTCCCTTTGGACAGTTCTTGCTGAAATGGATTCTGGAGATGACTATTTATATAGGGGGCTATCTGGGATAAAGATTGCCTGCGCTTTCTGACCGCTATGGGGGTCAACTCTCTTTTATTCGTCTCAGAAAGCTTTCTTTTCTGTCCCCTGTTGTACTTCTCAGACGTCAATTTACCGCATTTCGTGTACGCTGTCATAACGGTTGACACAGTACTCCTTGCATGCCCTAAATAATTGGCTGTTTCCGTCACGGAGCAACCAGCGCACCGCATTCCAACAATCATTCCTTTTTCGAACTCTGGCAAGTCAGTCATTACTAAGTTTTTCAGAGCGCATGCAACACCTATGACTGATGTTGAGCGACTGATACCTTACCTTTCATAACCACTAGGTGGCAGAATTGAGTGCAAAGTGACATGCGCGTTCTGGTCCTTTGAAATGGACCATACCTTTTTCATGGGTGTTCGTATTATTTTGTCACCCATCTGTAAGTATTCATACGGCTGGAAAAGAACATAGCATTTATCGAAAAACTTTAGGAAGGTATGTAGACAAATTTCAACATGATGAAGAGAGTAAGATGAAGCCAAACTATGAGACAACTAGAGACTAGAGTTGTCAGATCGAATGTCATAAAAAGTAGGACAAGAAGACAAAAAAAAAAGTGGGAGGGTGGCTACTAAATCCGGACATAATAATGCATGAAACCCTAAGAAAACTGAACCTGTCTCCAGCGGAATACTGTCTTAAATGTTAAAATTTCATTTTCACTGCTGTACAATTATACCTGCTCAGACAAAATCCTGCTTAAAACAAAAATTTTCTCCTCTGGCTTGCGATTGCGTCTAAACAGGTTTGTTTAAGCTTCATATTTTCAAAAATATTTTTTATAATAATTAAAGCATGTAGCATACAGTTATTTAGCTTTTTCTAAACTGATTTTATTTCTCTTCACAAATATTTCAATATATAAAACAAAGTGGATCAAGCCTCCCTTACAGTGGGTCAACCCTCCCATATGTGGGGAGCCTTGATCCATTATTTTCTCATTATTAAAATCAATAATTTTTCAAATTTCTTATATATTACACTTATGTAGCAATTTTATTTTGATAACTGATTGTATGACGAATAAAATGATATATAAAACTTTATTATACGTTCAATATTTAAAAAATAAAAAATCATTTTGTAAAAAGCGGGTCAACCCTCCCTAGTCTCCCCTATATATATATATGGATATATATACATATATATATATAAACATTTGAACGATGGGTGGTTTCGGGGTCTGGGGGTCATGATCGATGAAAATATGCCAAAATATTTTTTAAGCCTCCTTCCTCCAAACGGCTGCAATAGGTAGCTTTTTGTAATGAAAGCTACCTAAAAGCATTTTCATTCTAGTAAATATCGCAAATATAGGACTATATTTGCTTTATATTTGCTTAACTTTTACATGATTGTCGATGCTCCGCTATATTTAAATATTATTTCAGAAAAAATATCAGGTTTTTTTAATCATCTTTTTTATTTCCGCATGTAACTTATGAAATTTCAATTTATTAAAGTTTTGTTTTAGCAGAAGTTGCCTAAATTATGTTTAAACGTAATAGTCGTAGATTTAACTTTATATTTCTTTTTAAAAATGTGTGGGATAGATGAGATAGATAAACTCATTCTTGAACTGCATAAGCATATTAAATTGTACTTTTATATCATATTTATGAAAAGATTAATGTTCAGAATATCAAAATGATGTAAAAATATTTAAATATTTTTATGCATTAAAGAAACTTTCATAAATAAACATATAAATACTAGTAACTAGACATACCGATATTTGATGTAAGAAAACCAGACTAAAGAGAAAGACATAAACACTTTTACACAGATACAACATATTTTTCCAGGTTGTGTAAGATTTTATATTGCATGACTTTTATTGAATTTTTGAAAAAAATTGCTCATATCAGTTGAACCCAATTAATAATGCCCCACCAGTGGCTGAGAGGTTCTGCTCTCGAAGCTGGTAGACGGGAGGTGCTGTGTTCGAACCCAATCGCGCCCGTCGGCCTAATCGTTCGGAGTTTTCGTGGTTTTCTTCGAACCGTGGATTTCCATGCGTTAATACGGATTAGGTTCCCTTAGAAAGACCTCCACGGAAGGCACTCCCCCCAGGGCCCATATTTCTCGTGTAGATAATTGGCCGTCAACAATCAACTCAACTCAACCCAATTAATAATTTAAAATTGTGAGATTTAATAATGATTATCATATATACGCCTTGTACATTTATAATTTGAAAATATTTAATCTTCTAAAATTTTAGGAATGATCAATAATGCCAATAATTATTCAAAATCAAATCATTGCTTTTCACAAAGTAAATAATAAATAATTTACAAACTTCCTCCTCATTTTTTCCCATTTAAGAAGTCGCCAAGAAAATGATAAATCGTCTAACATAGCAACCTTATACCAAACCATGCTTTCTGATTCTCTGCAACGTAGTGTCTATGCAAATCTCGTGTTAAAGGAAATTTCCATCATGGCCAAGGCGAGTTTCCAGTTTGTTTATACCAATACCCTGTTCAGATCGGGTGTTTAAAGCAGTGTTTACAATGCCACTTTGTATAAACCGGATTTACACAACCTGTTAATATGCCGCTATCATTCCTGCTTTTATTTTGCACCCATTTACAAATGCAAATCCCCTTCAAACATCCGGAAACTGCGTAATTTTTTATTCTGAATGTTGATTGGTTGCTTAGTGAACTGGCGTATGACTTCCGGTGTAAACACAAACAGAAGCTGACAGTCTTCGCACGTAAACGTCTTACTTGAATTAATTATGGCTGATTGCATTTTACTGATCCAAACTTTTCTTGACATTGTTATGACGCCAGATTCGAATATTCGAATCAGAAATTTGCGTCGTAAATATCTCTGCAAACAAAGGCAAAATGCCTATTTGTTTCTGCAAAATCTCCAAGCTGCAGTAATGCTTGCATTTCGTGATCGAGGATTGTGGACAAAATTTCATTCTACACATTGGTGGGACAAGCTTGTTATGAAATCTTTTAAGGATTCCGAATTTAAAAAAGATTTTAGAGTTTGAAGGTAAGTGAATTTTTATTTTTATAAATATGTGTTTTTTATGTACTAAAACTTGTTTCGTTTATTTCATATGAGTTTAATTATAGGCCAAATGATAATAAAGTATTTAATATGTAAACCGAAATTAACTAATTTATTTCCTAAACACATTATTTAAAAGTTATACATGTAGCCAATTTGAATTATTTTAAGTTCTGAATTACTGCAATGCTTCCACTTGATTATCAATTTTCTCATTATATTAGTTACGGGAAAAAAGTAAATAAATTATAGGGATGCACCGAATAGTAAATATTCAGCCGAGTACCTTATATTCGGCTTGTCGAATACTTTTATATTTTTAATATTAGAATACTTATTAGTTTAAATGCATTAAAATGCTAAATTTTAAAACAATTTTACATACTATTTAATACAGAAGTTTTCATTTTATTAAAGAAAAGCTTTTTACAAGTAAACTTTATACTGAAAAAAATCTGCTTTGAGTTATTTAAGAAGAGGATAGTTATAAAACTTTTTAATCAATAAAATTTTTAATTTCATGCCTTCTGAGAATTAAAACAGGTGAATAAAATTCCCTTAAATTCTAAAAGAAACATTTTAAAATCGAAGAGAAATTGTGAAAAAATTGTACAGGATCCTATATTATTTGTTTGTCAGGAAGAGACTAAAGTAAAAGTAAAGCAGTACAATCTATTCAAATTTTATATGGTGGCAACTTAGTGAGAATAACTGTTCTTCTCCCTTTAATTAAGCAATGAAGTTTTTAAATGCCACCTAGATCAGTATCTGGAGTGGCAATCATTTTCAGAGATTGTAAAGTTGTTTTTAAAATCTTAGCAAGAAACCGATTATTTACTGGACAATGTTAAGGAATTTGCATTTATACATAATTAACTCTTATGAAAATCCTCGTGATTGGTTAATTTTCTTAAATAATACTTAACAAACAACAAATAAATAATGTAAAAACATTCTCTTTTATTTAAACGAGTTGGAACCCGTCGAAATTCGACGAACTAAAATGTTTTTCAAAAAACTGTTAGATCGAATTTATAATAAACCTACGGAAATAATTACAATAAAAAATTCATCTTACGTTGGTTGGTCTAACTCTTAAAACAAATAATATTTTAAACATAAAATAACCAAAATATTACTTCCACAGACTCAACTGCTTAAATTATTGAAAAACTAAACTCTATGAGAATCAAGATGAGTAATTATACTGAAGTTATCGATTTAGGCTCTTACGTTTGTTTTTTACGGGATGAAAAATCGGTAAAAAATATTTCGCTTTGTCACATCATAAAATTTTCCCCCATAAAATCTAAACTGAACGTTATTTTCACATTTGCAAAATTTACATATGCACCACTCAAAATCACAATTTAAAAGTATTTTAATGCACAATAGATTATTAATGAATGCATTTCCAAACATAAAGTCACGTTTGTCCGATACAACTTTGCATGTGAACATTCGCACAAACTTTAAATACTTATCTCAGTTCTCTCGAATAAAAAATTCTGAAATTTGCTTTTAGTTTTATTTGTATTTTACATCAGCACTTCCAATTTTTTTATATCAATATTTATAATTTTATCATTTTATGTAACATTACTTTTTTATACAAGAAAAATTTATGACATGTGTCAGATATATTTAATTAAAAAGAGTAATTTGTATGTACTATTATTAACTTATACTTTAATTTCATTTTACAAATTTGTTATCGATAGTTACTGGCTCCTAGATTTTTCAGCTGGCTCCTTGATTTTCAAAAAAATTTTTACACCCCTGCCTTATACCTCTTCGGGAAGAGTTCTATATCCTGTGCTGTTTTTTTTTTTTGTTGTTGTTTGTTTGTTTGTTTTGTTTTTTGTTTTTTTTTTTTTTTTTGCGAACTTTTTTTGGCATTAAATGAATACTATCTCCCGCAGCTGAACATCCGGGAGACATTATGCAAAATTATTATTTGTTTTTTCCTCTCATATATTTTGAAACAAATACCTATCTGGACGAATTCTTGAAAGGTGAGAATAAATATTCGATCAGTTATTTTTCTCTTATTTTTACCTGTATTTTTGAGTGAAATTAAACAAAAAATGTATAAAAATTCAAATTGTTTCGAAATACATTTTTTAAAGGAATACATTTTATCAAAAATATCAAAAATAAAAATTTTCACTTATCCAAATTATTAAAAAAGAACGCTTGTTAATAGTAAGGAGAGCAAAACAATGTTGTTTATATAATCAGAGGGATTTTTTTTTTTAAATTAGGGGGGGGGGGCAGCCCTCTGAATCCCCCGTTTTTTAAAATTCATAATTGTACCTTGTACTCTAGGATGTCATTCAAAAGCATCAATCAATCTATCATTTTTAGTCATTCATATCTATTCTATTCATTCTACGGATTCGAAATTAGGACTACAGTTCATGAAAAAAAAATAAGCTTTTGGAAATTCAAAAATTTATCTCAATCATACCATAAAAACTCGAAAAATCCTTAAAAATCGGGTAAAAAATCTTTTATTTTCGTTCTTTGAAAAGGCGACAGACGTCTGCTAGTTTAGATTATCTGCAGTCAATGGAAATTCCAAAAAAGGTGGCTTTCCACATTGTAGGAGATTTTGTATTATTTTTATATCATTAATCTGAGATTTGCTTCTTTCAAACTGCAGGTCGCATGGCATGATTAAAAAAACAGATAATTTTTATACTGCAGTATTTAATACACTTACAAAATTTTTTTAAACATTGCTTTTAGAATTTTGATTCTTGCGCAACAGGTTGTAAAATCGTTCGCTAATTAATAATATGTCCGTTTTAAAAGAAATCCGCCCACAATTTTTGCATTTATCAAAAAAATCAATTTTTAAATTTTTAAAGAAATGCATTTTCATATAGACAATGAACGTATTTGTTAAAATGAGGAAAACTAAATATCTGATCGCTTTTAAACTTTGAGATAGTTTATAACAGATAACAATATTATAAAGTTAGCGTGCGTCGTTTAATTTTGGTGAGGGGGAGGGGAGCTTTTTTCTATTTTTTTATCAGCTGTTTTATGATGCGTTTTTTTCACTGAGCCCTCCTTTAAATATTATTTTTTAATCATAAGTATTTGAAAGATGGAGATGTCTGATTTCATACTACTTTTTTTTCTACAATTAAAAATTTCAATTTCTTCAAACTCATTTTTCCCCATTAAAAGGGCAGTTATCTTTTTTTTTCTTCAGATCAGCTGTTTATTGTGTTTTTTCAGCAAGCACTCAAATAAATATTTATAACATTAAATATTTGAAAGAGTGGGAAATTCCGTGGGAGGGGAGGAGTTTTAACGCGTAATGTTAAAATTAGGAAAACTAATTAACCAATCCCTTTTAAACTTTGACATAATTTGTAACACATATTACAAATTTTATAAAGCGAGAGTGCATGTAATTTGAGTGTGTGTGTGTGTGGGGGGGGGGGGGAGCTATTTTCTTTTTTCTTCTGATCAGCTGTTTATTGAGTTTTGAATGCATTTTTTAACTGAGACCTCATATCAATATTTGAAAGAGTGGGCAATTCACGGGGGAGGGGAGGGTGCTCTGGGGAGGAACTCTTTTCTAAATTTTGAGTAAACCACTCATGTGACATATCATTAGATATGTCTATGAAAACTTATTCATATTATAGACATTCGATACCCCTCCCCCCTTTGTCTCCCCCGGGGGCACTTTTCAAAATTTTAAGGGCCACCCCTCATTTGACGTATCTTTAAATAAGTCTATGAAAACTTATTCATATTATAAAGATCTGATAACTCTCCATCCCATTTTAAATGCGGTTTTTTGATGGTGTCCTCTTATAAATATTATTAGTGAAATATAAAAATTTGAAATAGGGTAGTGGATGATTTCGGGGTGGGGGGGGGGGGTGAATTCCTAAATGTAATGGTGCTGACATTTATGTAAAGAATTAATAAATTTAAATTTGCAATTTTGATTTGTTAATTTAAGGATAAAGTGTTTGAAAAGAGAAATTAAACGAAACCCTCTGTGCGATCTGCGATCACACTTACCCACTTGTTTATTTCAAAGGTCAAATCAGTAACCTTTAGTTAAAATTTCATAATATTTATCTAAACTTATACAGCCCAAATCAGTATGTTAATATAAGCCAAGCATTTTTCAATCCCCAAAAGTAGGATCCTTGCTGGAATGTAAAAAGAGTTATTTTTTCCTTATGGCCGCTGAGGCTGACAGGCAGTTTTATAATACCCACTTTTTTTCATTAGTGGCCCTGTTGCAAGTGGTTAATTCCAATTTTTCCCTTTACTGTCGAGTCCTGAAAATCTACTTGCAGCGAATTGCCAACTTTGACAAATCTTTCTGAAAGGTATTGTTCACTCTACTAAAAAAGGGCCAGCTTGATGGAATTTAATAAAAAGAAGCACATTATTCTTAGTGTTGACTCTAGAAAAAAAAAAAAAAAAAGGCTGCTAGGCGGGAATTTTTCAAAAAAGGCACACTTGTACCTTGTTCACAAAAAAATATTTTGAATGGTTTGTTTAGAGTGCCCTAATAGAAATTGCGATATTTTCCCGCAATCAATTGAATTTCACAATTCCCCCTTCCCCCCATCAACTGACAAATTTCAGGATTTTTTTTTCAGTAACTTACTGACAAATTTCACATTTTTTTTTTTTTTTGCAATTAACTGAAGAATTTTGGTATTTTTTCTTATGATCGAATGGTGAATTTAACATTTTTTCCCACTACCAATTGATGAATTTCACACTACAGTCGAACCCCACTAATATGCGAATCAAAGGACCGATCAAAATTTGTGTAGTGTACCACTCACTAGAGTGTTCACGCAAAGCCTGAAGAGTTCAAGTAAATTTGTCTTAAAAATTATGCGGGATAAAAATGAATCCAAATCCAATCCAATTCCCGATTAATTTGCATCCCATGCTCAAGATTCTTGTTATCAAGTCGCTAGGAATGGGACCGGCAGAAAAATATGCACTTGCTTTCGTGCAAATGCTGATAGAAGAAAATAAAATGATGTATTTTGATTATAAAGAAGACCAATTGGGTGCTGTGAAGCTCTCTTAAAGGCCACAAAGCACATAGAAAGTCTTAAAAAGGTCTGCTGGGCACATCAAAAGGGTTAAAAAGGGCCACTGGCTACATAAATGAAATAAAATGGGCGGTAACTGCACGAGCATTGCTAGCGGCTTGCTTTGGCGGCACGAGGTCATTCAACTTGTAATCAAATTATTATTTCAATGCTTATAAAAATTGCTTAACTTTGGAATTTTGCTTGAACTACGTTACCCTTTTTGCATTCCTTTTCTGTAAAATTTTATATTTTAATTTAAATTTTTATGTTTCTCATTTTTACAAAATTTGTCTTCTAGGTCAACCTTCTTAATGTTGTGTGACAGACTTGAGCATCTTTTGAAAAAGAAAAGCTTTTGGAAACAAATATCTGTTCACAAGAGAGTTGCCATTGCTTTAATTAAATTGGGAACTTGTGGCGAGCTGAGATCGGTAGCCAGGCAATTTGGTGTAGCAAGATCTACAGCATGCAAGATAGTGAACGAAGTCTGCCGAACCATTTGCCAAACATTCCCAATAACATTTCCCACAGGAAATGAATTGCAGGAAGTAGCAGATGGCTTTATATCCAAAGGTACTCTCCCTGGGTGCTATGGTGCTTTAGATGGGTCATTTATACCTATCAAAGCACCAATACACAACGCCAAAGACTTTTATTGCCGGAAGCAGTGCCATGCCATTTTGATCCAAGCAGTGGTTGATTCCTCCACTACTTTTATCAATGTCACTGTTGGATGGCCTGGATCTGTTCATGATGCCAGGGTATTCAGGAATTCAAAACTCTGCAGAGCTGGTTTGTCTGATAATTTATTCCAGCCACAAACCATTTCTGTATAAAATAAACCAACGAGGCCCTTCATTGTTGCAGATCAGGCTTATCCTGCTTTGACTTGGTTAAAGAAGCCATATGGAGGAATATTAAATGATAACATGAAATCATTTAATAAAACACTGAGCAAGGGGCGAATTTGCGTGGAACATGCTTTTGGCCAGTTAAAAGGTCGATGGCGTTGTCTACTAAAAGCAAATGACTGCGACATCGAGCATGTGAAAATTCAAGTGCTTGCATGTTGCATTTTGCACAATCTGTGTAAAGCTGGAGATGATGAATTCTTAGAAGATTGGGGTGTAGATGAGGATGAATTACTTCTTTAGTTATTCAACTTTTTTCTGTATACAGTCCACTCCCTCTAATCCGCACTATATTTAAGATGTAAACAAAGAGTTAAAATCTTTTTTTAAGCAAGATAACTCTCATTTTGACTGTAATAAATATCAATGCAAAAACCCTTGACGGGTTAAAAGTTTCTGACGCAGCAATTTATCTTATGCTCTAAGAATTTTAAATATGGAACTTAAAAATACTGATATCAAATTTTGAGTGACGTTATGCTATTTCTTAAAAAATATATTTGTATTTATTTCATCATTTTATTTTTGTTTTATTTATAATCGCATGTGCAAAAGTTATGTTCAACATGAAAAGCTGCATAAAATTTTATTCGCTGTTGCTTTATCATTTACATCTCTCATAAATTCAAAATATGACTTTAAAAGATATGATATAAAATTTAAGTGACGCCTTGATGTGACTTTAAAAGGTTTGTTTTAAAATTCAATTTAAATTATTTTTGACTTGGTTAAAATATTTTTTTACATCTATACAATACTTTTAATTTTCCAATTCACTGTTAAATATATCACTTTCATTGAATCTATACTATGCATTGAAATGTATTTATTTCAATAAATTGATTTATCTTTTGTGTCACGCTATTCAAAATTGTGAGTAAGATTTATGTAAATGTTTTCTTTGCGTCATTGTGTCCAAACTACATGAAATGTATGAAAAAGGATAGTTTGACGCAAATAAACCATTTACATAAATCTTACTCACAATTTTGAATAGCGTGACACAAAAGATAAATCAATTTATTGAAATAAATACATTTCAATGCATAGTATAGATTCAATGAAAGTGATATATTTAACAGTGAATTGGAAAATTAAAAGTATTGTATAGATGTAAAAAAATATTTTAACCAAGTCAAAAATAATTTAAATTGAATTTTAAAACAAACCTTTTAAAGTCACATCAAGGCGTCACTTAAATTTTATATCATATCTTTTAAAGTCATATTTTGAATTTATGAGAGATGTAAATGATAAAGCAACAGCGAATAAAATTTTATGCAGCTTTTCATGTTGAACATAACTTTTGCACATGCGATTATAAATAAAACAAAAATAAAATGATGAAATAAATACAAATATATTTTTTAAGAAATAGCATAACGTCACTCAAAATTTGATATCAGTATTTTTAAGTTCCATATTTAAAATTCTTAGAGCATAAGATAAATTGCTGCGTCAGAAACTTTTAACCCGTCAAGGGTTTTTGCATTGATATCATTACTTTTTTGAGGTTAGTGATAAAATTATTAAAAAAAAAGATACTTATGGAGTTTAATGCAGATTTAATTTTTACTATTTTATTACAATTTTCCTTATAGCAGTTTGTATATAAAAACAAGTGGGTAAGTATAATCGCAGATCGCACAGAGGGTTTCATTTGATATTCCTTTAAAAACACTTTATCCTTAAATTAATAAATCCAAAATGTTAATTTATAATTATTAAATCCTTACATAGATGGTGCACCAATAGTTCCAATTTTCATGGGGCAGGGAACGCATTCTTTTAAACAAACCACCTTCCAATTGAAGTCACCAAAAACCAAGTTGAATAAGCCAGACCCCGTTGTGTTGTTTCACAAACAGCAGTCTCATGTCCCCTCCTTCCCCCCTTTTTCAAAATTTTTCAGACCAGTACCTAAGAATGGAACCGAAATAATTTTTTCTCTTCAGAAATTACGATAAAAAAATAGTATGCAGTACTCATAAATTTACTTTAATGCTATATAGGGTGATTATTAAGTTACTTATAACGTTTGGAATCTGTTGCATTGATGTCCGAAAGGTGGTTTCTGAGTTATGGAAGCTGGACCCATAAGGCGCCATAGAGGGGCGAAGCAAACTAGTGTCTATCATAATTATATCTGCCATGTGGACTAATTGCGATATTTAATCAAAATAGTCCCGTCCCCCCCTCCTCATCCCCGGAAATATAACAAACACAAAATGTGTCTTTATAAACCTATCGTCAAATAGGTTTTTATTTCTTTTTCCCTAAAAAAAAAAAAACATGATTTTTATATCTGTAACGTAAATAGCGGACGAAGCCCGTAGTTCCTATCATAATATATATTTTTAATAATTTTATATAGTCTATAATAAAAATCAGACTTAAAATAGTCTAGTTCCATGAGTACTTGTAGTGTCAGTTACATGCTACGATTTTTGGATACCAGTATTTTAGAACGGGAAAATGTGACTTATTTTATCGGAGATATCTCATTAATTGAATAAGGTGAAGCAAACTTTTTGAAAAAAAGGTGGCCAACAAGCATGGCAGTTATCAGCTATGTGACTTTGTGCTAAAGTCCATTAATTTGATCTGCTTTAAAAAGATTACGGAAGATTGAATTATAGTAGAACCTGGATTAACCGAGCTTCGATTAATCGAGGTTTCTGTTAACCGAGCCGATAACAAAGTCTGATTTTTTTTTTCCTTTTGAATGAGCCTTAAAAATAACCACACTCTTTAGCTCACTGTCCGTGCTATACAGGCCCTTCTGCCCCCAAAAGCACTCAACTCCAAAGAAACACAGGACCCTGAGAAGTCAATAGCGAACAATGCTTTGTTTCCAGTGGCTGTGTGAACTTTCGTAAATTTTTCAATTTGCATTTTAAAATTTACTACTGGTAGTTGATTTTCTTTTTAAATTTGTTAAGCTGTGAAACAGAACTTTACATATATTTATTTTTATTATTTAAAAAACGTTCTATATATTTTTTTAAAAGAGATGTTAAATTCGCAAGCACGGCGAGTTTTTACACACAGTTTCTATTAACCGAGATTTCCGATTTACTAACAGTCCCAATTAGCTCGGATAATCGAGGCTGCTCTGTATAATTAAAAAATCAATGGCGATCTTACTGTAAACGGGTTTCCCTTTTACTGAGGGATTTCAAGACCGAATCAGCTGATGTTAGTTGCTGTTTCCGTGCTTGATTAAATAAGATTAGTTAAACATTTGAAAATTACCAAATATAAAAGGAACTAAGTCAACAGAGTGTTTGCTTTATGGTATTTTTTAACAACGCTATAAGAAAATGATTTTAAATAAGAGATTTTAAATGTAACGTTTTAAATCTGACATAATTTTCACCAAACTTTCCTTTCTCTTTGTAACATTCAACTGAAAATATTTTTATTATTAGAAAGATAATATTATTATTTGCGCTACCTTAAAATTGGCAACTATAGTTAAAAATATCATCTCGAAATTTGAAATAAATCTCTCATATAAATATATTTTTTAATTTAAACTGTTTTGCAATATTATTATTTGGCCACTTTGGCCAATATGACGTAATTTCCTCCATTTACGACTTTTAACACATATCAATGAATTTATTATTTAAAAATTTTCTTTTTCTTTTAATATTCACGTGTAAATATAATTTTTATGACGTAATTTTCAATGTTTTCCTGCTTTTAATGCGTAATCATTTAATTCTAATTTGAAAATAATTGATTATTTTATAATTTTCTTTCATTTTAAGTAAGCATGTGGAAATACAATTTTTATGACGTAATGTTTAATATTTTCCTGCTTTTAACACGCTATCATTTAATTCTAATTTAAAAGGATTTTTTTCTGTTTATAATAGTCACGTGTGAATAAATTTTTAATTTAAAGGACATATTATTCTTTGCGCTGTTTTAACAATTGGCAACAATTTAAAATAACCTTTTCTAAAATATGTAAAAAATATCTCTGGAAATTCTGAAAATTTTAATTTAAAATTGAAATAAACCGTCAAAAAATTAGGCAAGTTAAAAATAATAAATGCACTCTGCAAACTTCGAGTTTCTATTGAATGATTAAATTGAATGAAAATGATTAAATTCCCATGTATATTTTTTTTTTCCTATGAGACTTTTTTAATGAGACAATTTTATCCAGATTTAACATTAAATATCTCTTAAAATAATTCTTCGATTTAAAAACTGTCTACTTCAACGTTTTTATCAAACATTTCTCTATAATACTACCCATTTTAATATTTTTGTATGCAGTAATTTTCTTAATATTTGCGAAATAGACCTCTAGTCACAAGAGATTCTTTCAAAGCGGTGAAAAGCGTTAGTTTTTTCTCTTTTTTTCCGAATAAGAGACAAAATGTAGTACGCAATGGAGAATTTGCACGTTTTCTAACTTTATCACGAAACAATAGTACATGAAAAAATAAGAAAGATACCCTGCATATGTTTTTTATTTTGAGCTTTTATTACTGATTTATGATTGTTTTAATATCGCACTATTTACCGTATCCCGAAAACGCTCCATAATACTAATACATCTGACGTCACAGTTCATGACAACAAACGACTGTTATTCTTTACGTGTGTCGCTTTTCAACTTGTTCATTTTAAATATTGCTGTTTCTAAAATTATTATGACTGAGAGCACAAAGTCATATTATAAATACAGTGAAACCTCTCTGTGCGACCACCTACATTAAGCGATCACCTCCATTAAGCGACCACCTCCCTGAACGATCAGTTTTTCATTGAACGAAATTTATTCCCATAGGCTCAATACTAATTTTACTTCCGTTCAGAGACCATCCCAGCTGACCTCTCTCCATGAGCGACCAATTTCTTTGAAGAAAAGGAAACAAATTCCGTTTTTCCTGTCACTTGAAGAAGGTTTTATTAGAAAAATAATTCCGAGGGGCTTTAAACTTCTAAATAAGTTTAGATTTTTTTTATTATTATTATTCCGGTAACTTTTAAGTGCTTAAACCCCTTTATGCCTTTTTAGACAATGAAGTTAACTCTGATGACGAATTAAGAATGACGATCAATAAACTCCCCTACCCTATTCAGTTAGGAAACCCTCAAAGAAATAGATAAATTAATGAAAATATCTTTATTTGTTCCCGTCCAAAAAAAAAAAAAAAAAAAAAATGTATTTATTTACTGAATTTTGAAAGGACTTGGAAATAAATGTTATGAAAGATAAAACCGTAAAACCAAAGCAATCGTCAATATATTCATTTTTAAACACTGCAGTAATTAACTTATATAATTAACTTTTATTTTGATACTTAAATTTTTATATTTTTTCCTAATGTGAAAAATAAATTCTAGTAACATTATTTCTACTTTTTTTCAATAATTAAAATCTAGATTTAAACATGACCTCCATTATGAGGCCACCTCTTGAAACGATCAATTTTTATTAGAATGAAACATGGTCGCTTTAAGGCGGTTTTACTGTACTGTATTGTACCACTCTGCACTAATACAACCAGTAACTTCTAGCGAAAAGTTTTTTTTTCAGTGTGCCAAAAGACCCTGCCATTAGAAAATCATGGACTAAAGCTATGAAGAGAGATGACAAGAAAAATCCTAATTTATCTAATGCATCATCTCTTTGATCTTGTGAAGATCATTTTTCAGTAACTTTATGTTTGATTTTGTTTAAATATTACTATTTTAGAACATTAATTGATTGGATAAATAGTTACTCAAGAGAAAAAAAAAAGGCATTCATATTTATGATGTACTCATTCGTATTTAAAAACAAACAAAACACTCTGTAGTAGATTTCATACGTATATTGTATCTGTAAAGATTAATAAGCAATAACCCTGTTTTATTGATGATTAAATAGGTAAAACGTAGAAACGTCTAAGATATGACACACACAAATATGTTAGTTTTTATTTAGGAAGTAAATAAAAATTTTATTGCGTAAGTGTATATTTTTATTAAGTTAGGGACTAGGTTTAAAAAATAAAGGATTTATTTCGAAACAATATTTTGTCATGTCTTAATAGATATTATAAAACGTAAAAATATTGAAACTACTCAAAAAAATTTTAATATTAAATTTTTACTTTTCAACATAAAAATACTTTAGGTCCCGCTGCCTATGACACCGTGTAGCAGGCGTGCTTCGACAGTACTGCATAATCTTAAAAAAAAAAAAAAAAAAAAATCATCTGGGAAAAAAACCGCTAACCACATCCCCGCTGTCTGCGGCATCGTATAGCACCACGTGCTGCGCACGCACTGCAAATTCTTGTAAAAAACCTAAAAATTTACAAAAGTGCCCCCAGGGGACGAAGTGTGTGTGTGGGGGGGGGGAGGGGCACCGGATGTGCATAATATGAATAAGTTTTCATACACCTTTCTAACGATATGTCACATGAGGCGCGTACTCAAAATTTAGAAAATAGCTCCTCCCCGGATGACCCTTCCCTCCCTCTGCATTTCCCACTCTTTCAAATATCTAATGTTAAAAAATAATATTTATTTGAGTGTTAAATGAAAAATCGCATTTAAAACGCAATAAATAGTTGATCTGAAGGAAAAAAGAGAAACCCCCCCCCCACACACACACACACACACCACCACCACCACCAAAAATCAACTCATCTTAAATTTATAAAATCTTTATTATGCGTTAAAACAACGTCAAAGTTTAAAAGCGATCAGTTCTTTATTTTTCCTAATTTTAACAATATCCCGTCAATTTTCTCTATGTGAAAAGACTTTTAATGAGTTTAAAAATCGATTTTTTCATAAACTTAGCGTTCATTTTTTTTCAAATAGACATTTTATAAATCAACGTACAAAATAACATCCAGATGCGAAAGAACCAAATTTGTAAAATCAGTAGTTTAAAAATTTCGAACCTTTATTTCCAAAGCTTAGTAACTCTTTTCTTTCCGTTCCGCTTGCCTGTCGTGAACTGTGACGTCATAGTAAGTCATGCCCCGATTTGAAGCGACGTGATTTTAGCTTACTTTTAGGACTAATTATTTAATAGTATAGATATTTTTTTCGCGTTTTCGAGAACATTTTTGAAAACTGGGGATGTGGAACTATCAGAAAAATATGTAAATGATCAAATCCCCCATGTGTGCAAATTCCTCATTGCGTCAAAAGATGGCGACACCAAAATTCTGGTATGCTTATTATGTAAAACTTCATTGTTATTTATAAATAAAACATTTCAACTAAATTATTTATTATAAAATAATTATTACATCACAATAGTTTTTATGCAAGGAAAATAATAATTATAATAATAATAATATTATGGATGTCAGTGATTATATATTGATTGACCGTCATAATAATAAAAAATGATATTATAAAAAGAAGAGCTGAAATGAATTATTTTTTTACGTTTCTGATCGTGTGATTTATATTCAAATAATAATTATTAATGTATATTTTTTGTAAAGTGATTGAAATTAAATATATTTATAAAATTTATGGTAATATTTTTATTGTTGAAAAATTGCCAAGAAATAATCATCATCAAATTGGCGTCATTATAATTGTAATTTTATTTAACTTAATAGCAATTAAAAAATTACAAAGGAACTGAGAATAATGGTCAACTAACAGACTTAAAAAAAAAAAACTTCACAGGCACTAGAGAGTATCGAACTGCCTCTGTTAAGATCAGTAGACGATGGCCCTCAACCACTCAGCCGTGGGAAGACAAAATTTTTCTCCCCAAAAGTGGTTAAAAAGAAAGCATGTGTATGAATACAGTGTCATGCATTTTCGGTGAAATTTCCATAGAATGGCGAAGAAATATAGTCCGATTTTTCATGCGCATTATAAAACGAACAAGAGTCTTGCTGGAAACAAGTAAATTGTTATTTGGTTCATCTGAAACATATTTATTTGATTTTTAAAAAATCGCCCGTGTCATTTTCGAGAGAAAAAAAAAATCGAATTATTTAACGAACGAGAGTTTTCCCAGAAAAAAGAAAAGTGTTATTCACCTCGCCTTAATCACATTTATATTATGTATCAATTTAAAAATAATCGTTAGAACCGTTTTCGAGATTTTCAAATTAGGAACTTCCTCGATATTATACCAACGTTTTCACTTTAAAAATGACTATTTAGATCTCAAAATATACTGCACGTAGAAATGTAAAAATTTCAGTATACGATTAGACTGCAGATATAAGACTGTTCTAGAAAATTCAGAACAATTAGACGTATATCTGCTGAGTTATTAAAAGGCGGCTTTTCGAATTTTCTTTGATGTCGAGTTAGCTGTATATATGAGTTCCGCCATCTACGAATTCTATGATACGATACGATACGATACGATACGATTCTAGGCTTAAGGCTGCGTCACTCGAAATACTACCGTCTTCCATGATCCTGTAATTCACAAAACCCTTGGTCCCAACCTGTGCGGATTAGAGGGATTGTACTGTAGTTTGATATATGTTCTATAGTTGTAAATAGCTTGTTCTTTTTTTTTTCTTTCTGAATGATTGTGTGTATAAATAGTTTGTTCCTTTTTTTCCCGTATGATTGTCTTTGATTTATAAGGTGTAGAAAAAATCATTTTTTATATCTATTTACATAAAATCCAAGTCTCTGTCCTTCAAAATTCCATTTAGACCACCTTACACGAGCGATTATCTCTTCCACTGTCTGGATAATGTGACTGGCTGAGTTTTTTTCTATTTGGCGACGAAACAAGCAATCTATTTATATAAAGCTAAGGTAACAATATGGACCGCACTCATTCTAAAAAAAAAAAAAAAAAAAAAAAAAAAAAAAAAATTAGAGCCATCACCCCGATGCCATAAATAAAAGCAATTGTTTGACTTATTTAAATAATCTGCACTTTTCTAGTATTAAGATTCTTTCGAACCTTGGCGAAAAAAAGAAATTTGGCAACGTATTTTCTGGCCAACAATTCATTGTTTTCCAAGCAATTTTTTTTATATGAAAAATCCATTTATCTATAGTAGGGTAAACGCACCGGTAGTGGGCCACGTACCTGTAGTGGGCCACTAACTTTCAAAGTTTAAAAACAAGCTCACAATCCATTTCAGAAAAACGACTAAAAGAAATCTGATTAGCTCAAGTCCTTAAATGTTAACTTTCCATAAACAGTTTGGAATAGTTGTTATTTTCCTGGAGATATATTTGTTTATCTTCTACAGTGTCTTCAAACACAGATTTTTTGGCAAATTCTTAGTGATTTCAATAAGAGATAAGGTTTTATTTAAAGCGTTGTTTCTTTAATATTATGTTTTATTTTGAATTAAACTGCCGTTGATATACTCGACTACATTGTAAATAATTTGTTAGATGAGCTGAAAACTTAAAAATTGAGTATTATACTGATTTTAAGGGGTGGCCCACTTCTGGATCATAATTTCTTAAATTGTACCAGTAGTGGGCATGGGGGCCCACTACTGGAGCATATGCCAAAAAAAATTTTTAGGTGTAATTTATTTAAATTAAGTATTTTTTTGAGGTTCTAAGGCTCTTTATGTAATTTATTTAGTTTTTTGTTCATCAGAACCAGTAGTGGGCCAGGGGCCCACTACCGGTACACAAGTGGCCCACTTCTGGAGCAGCGAAAATACAACTTCACTAAGCTATCAAACATATGATTATTAAAATAGTTCATCCTTCAAAGGTTCAATACTCAATACAAAGGTTCAAATTTTTCAGCCATATTTAAATAAGCATTGCATAGAGAAACCTGTAGTGTTATTTATGGATGGACATACTTCTCACATATCTTTGAATCTAAGAATCTTCTGTTCGGCTCATGGAATTGAAATGGTAGCTTTCTCCTCAAATTCCACACACCTAATGTAACCAATGAACGTTGCTGTTTTCCATATTCCTAAAAGTGCTTCGCCACAGGAAGTAGTGAAATTCAGAAAAACCCATGAAGATGCAGAAACATGACTTTCCACCAGCCCTAAAAATTAGCACTAGACCGTTTAACTTCTGAAACAATTGTGAATGGATTCAAAGCAAGTGGACTAGTTCCATAGGATCCAAAGAAAGTAAATGTTGAATCCACACTAACATCAAAGAAAGTGATAATATCACCAATAAAGGAGAGAGAAAGGGCTTTTTTCTTGGAAGTTCTTGAAGATAAATTTGGAGACGAAAAAAATAAAATATTTCTAAGAAAATAAAGTCAAATGGAAAGCCCCTGTGGAGCAAACAGATCTTTACTACTTATGGTTGGAGATGAAGGAGACTTTGAACATGGAACCAATTTCCCAGGTAATCTATCGCAAGTCACAAAATATAACATACTGTTATTTAGAGAAAACAAAAACTACGCATTTCGATAAAAAAAAAAAAAAAAAAAAAAAAAAAGGTTGCTAAATTGTTTACTATTATTGTGGATAAAAACTGGCGATATTTTTTTTTCTACCTTTTGTATCATGCTGGTACAAAACACAGAAAACGCTGAAAATTCATTAAATTCATTGTAGCACAATTCAGAAAGCTTTGATCACGGAATATGGGAATACTTATTGTTTAACAAGTGAAAGAATATAAGCAGATTTTCTAAATATAACTTGCAGATCACAAAAACTGTACAAAAATTAAATTTCGTATCATTAAGAAAATGCAACTATTTTGATGAAAATGGGTTTTCACCTGATGAAAAACATGTGAAATAATTCAGCAATTAAAATTATGCCTCTAAAACTAGCCTCTGGGGAATTACAAATTTTTAAACGATAAGAAAGGACACCCTGTATATAATCTAAAAAGAAATCACTTTACAGCTCGTAGAACATTAGCGTTTATGTAAAGTGAGATAAAATTAAAATTGATTTACAGAACTGAAGTTGAGGCCCCTGATCTGCAGATTTACTAGTGAGATTATTTTACGTAATCATCTAAACTTCTATGTATGATTTCATTATTGTGTATATTCAATTCTAGAACTGTAAAAAAAAGTATAACTTCAGTATTTTCACACTAAACTCAAAACTGGGGGGGCCCACTACTGGTGCATCAAAAAATTTACTATGCCCACTACTGGAGCATAGAGGAAGGTAACTTTTTTTATTTTTCATTTTTTCCAAATAAAATATTTTGAAACTTTGAATGTTTATTCCGATACATGAAGGTTAGTACTAGGTTAAAAAAATATGTCATTTAGAATTCATTAATACTTTAATGATAATAAGATAAATGTCCTTAAGTGGCCCACTACCGGTGCGTTTACCCTAGAAGATCTTTATAACGCAATCTTCAAAAACTATGCAATTGCAATGTTTTAAGCTCTATATTCAAAATAACCAGCTACCAACAGAATACCGATATAAACAAACATTTCAGATATTGTGATTATGTAATTATCAATTAAATAAATTGAGCTGATCTAAAATTTTCATTATATTTTCTGGCCATTATCAAGAATATATATGTGTGTGTGTGTGTCAGAAAGAAAAGTTTGTCATTAATTTGCGTAAAAAAATAAAATGGAAAGAAAAAAATATTCGTATAAGAGCTATAAAAGAAATTACCTTGATATCCAGGTTTAATATTTAAAAAATGTAAAATAAAATCCAAGTAATAAAAAATATATATTATAAATCATCAGCTGCATCAAGTTTCAAATTTAGGTTTTTAGAGAATGAGACATATAAAAATAAAATTCATGGCAGCTTTTAATGCCTGTGTAGTTTTATTAAATAAATAAATCAATGACAATAGATATTGTTATTAAAAAAAATGAGGTCATAATAAGTATAAATAAATTCTCTACCCGGTGTTTTTAGGTAAATTTCTGATAAAAAGCAAGCATAATTAGTTGTAAATTATAAACTTAAAATTCTTTCACTCCATTGAATAGGTTAGATTGGCAGCACCTTCTATCGCCTTAAAGAAATAAGAATCACTTATGCAATATAGAAATTAGTCACGTAATTCGTCATTCAATAATTAATTTAAAAGCAAATAATTAAAAATTCAAGAATTTTCCTAATGAAACCTTCAAGTTATTTACCGTCAAATCTTGACGGGCACTAACTAGTTGTGGTTAATTTTATAATTGTAAACAATGTGCGAATCATTCATTTTTGAATATTGATAAAAAAATTTAAATGTTCGCGCATTGAATATTTTAACTCTTGTAGTATTAATATGCCTTTGACATCATTCGCCTATGAACCAATGAAAAGTTTTTAATTTAAAAGCAAAGTCTTAGAAAACTGAACTCTATTTTCGCTACTTTTATGTTATCCGGGAGCAAATCTTGCCAATAACGGTTTTGTTTTTAACCAACAGTAGTTATTGTTTCGTATGCTTGATTTGGAGAAAATGTTTTGAATTTGAAATAAACTGTTATATTATTTATTATTCTTTTAATTTCTATGAGGATGTACACTATTCACTAATGTAGATGAATTGCTTCTTTCAATAAAAAATGTATTCTTTATTAAAAAATTTTCTGTGTAGTTTTTTTTTTTTTTTTTTTTTTTTTTTTTTTACTTTCTGAATGGTTATCTATGGTTTATAGGGTGTGGGGAAAAAATTAGGATTTTTATATATTAATAATAAATTTCAATTCACTTATAAATATAATTTGTAAGCAATAGAATTTGAAGAATATTGGGTGGGCTCAAAAATGTATTTAAAAAAAAACACATACAATTTTTTTTTCTCTATATGCATATTTGTGGAAAGAATTTTAAGGACAATAGCTAATGAATGAAGGTGATACTTCGAAATCAAATTATGGTTTTCGTAAGTCAGTTATAAAATTATTATAATTGGATAAACAATTTTATTCAATTATAAGTTCTACCTTATAAATATATTATTTATTATAAATAGCATGAAATTGCTAACAATTGAAAGAACAAAAATATAAGTGTAAAAAAAGACACATTTTTCCTTTTTTGTGTGTTGTCGCATTGAGAATCTGTTTTAAGTACTTTGGTAACATTTATTAATAAATTTTCTGCCTTTACCAAAAAATGGAAAACATTTTTCAAATTTCAGTTTCTCAATAAGAACATCTGCTAATTTCATTAATTTGCGAACAAAAATAAAGTAGTCAGTTCAACAGGAAGAAAATGAAAACTCTTTTAAAAACTGCTCAACTGTTAAACATCAATAGTTACTTCAGACTCCCCTATAAATAAGCTGCCAGCATCTTACGCTTTTTCTGTACCACAAAAATTTTATAGTAAGTTTTACCTTCTTAAATCGCCGTAATCTGCCAATTTAATAGAAATTTTTGTGGTATAAAAGAAGCAGAAGAATTGACAGCTATGCTATAAGCAGTATGTAAAATTTTAATAGGTGTTGAGAAAATTTTACTAAAGTTTAAGATACAACTACATAATTTTATTATTTGGAGTAAAATTAAGGGATTATCTAAACAAAAACTTTGTGATTATCCTTTTGGATTAGTACAAAAAAGTTTCAATCTTCTAATAATATATATGTATGTATATATTTTTAAATGTGTCCCAAGCAGAAAACACTTCATCAGCATCTGATGATATGTTTAACCATATCTGGATAAGTATAAGAATATATTGATTAAATATAATGGCATAGCTTTAGATTCTTTTAATATTCATATATAAAGCACTGCTGTTAATTAAAAGCAATACTTTGAATCATTTTTTCCCCCACAGTGCACTTTCTTTTATCATGCATTATCAATCTCACAAGAACGAAATTTTGTTATACATCTGAAAACTTTATTTGTGTTTGTAGAGATGTAAATTTTCCGGAAAAGTTGAAGTGGCGGAAAAAAACCAGTTTTTTTTTTTTATATTTTCTATAAATGTTTCTCAAAAAATAAGTTATTAATTTTTAAAAAGTATACAATAATAAATTCTTTCAATATTTTTGCACACTAAAAAAAAATATTTTCCCTTTACATGCGAATATGTTATTAAAAGGAAAAGAGAGAGGGAAAAAGCCAACTTTTAAAAGTTTATCCTTTCAGTCTCAGAATTCTGACAGTAGCTTTTCTTGCTTAATTTAACACCAGTGTTTGTAATATATCATGTGTATGTTGAAATGATTTTTCAGTAGCACTTGTTTAATTATATCACTAGAGCTAATTTAAAAAACAAACAAAAAAAATCGTTAGTTTCAACCAGTGTTGAATTCAAACACTTTTCTCCGGGAGGGACATTATGGAGTTCTGGGGAGGAAATTGCACTTTTTGACCATTGAAAATACAAAATCTCAAATCTACCGGGGGGGGGGGAGGACATCTCATTGCTCCGGGGGCGAATGCCCCCCACCCCACCCCTGGACCACCCTCTGAAATCAACACTGGTTTCAACCAATATCACTGTAGTTTTAAAGCAATTTTAAACTGTATTGTTCATCTCATCTACTTAGTACTGGTTTTCAAATACATAAAGGATGCCAGTGTAAAAGAAACAAATTATAGTAGTTCTGGTATTATTATAAATATTATTTTATAATATTATTTTATAATATTACTTCCCCCACAGTTAATTTTCATTTCCTGTATATGTAGTTTTGGTACAGTTTTCCAGACTAAACCCAAACTATGTTTTAGTAAGATTTAGATCCTTAATATTAAAAGCGTTTTTTTTTTTTTTTTTTTTTTTTTTGTTGTTGTTTTAATGAAACTTTTAAAACAGTTGGATTTTTCCATATGTTTTAAAAAAATTTTCAATTAGATTTTTCAGAGATTTGCTTACATTTTCTTTGCAAAGCTTGTATGGATTTATGTTTTTTGAAAATACATTTAGACAACTCTAAGAATCTATATTTCAAGAAAAGAAAAAAAATTATACATAATTTCAACTGCATGTTATTATCAAAGGAAATTTTTCTAACAATAGTGAAAATTTACAACCATGCGAATAAAAATAAATGCATGTTCAAATTTTGCATTCAAATTTCCATCTTACCATTTTCATTTATTGGTATAATATTGAAATACTTTTGCACTTGAATTTTCATTTTTAACTAGAGAAGTTAACATTTAATTATCTTACCAAGGATTTGTTTGGATTTTATCATATTTTTGCGAAATTGTGAACTTTTATAAAAAAACTTGTAAAAAATGTAATCAGAATTTTGTAAATTAGAAATTATCATATTTAAACATTATTGTCCTTTGTACATATAAACAGCTAGGTAATTGATTCATTGGTTATTGCAGCTATTATACAACAGGTTTTTTTTTAATTCTAAAATCATTACATTTGTGAAGGATTTAATTTGGAGATTATAAAAAAAAAATCTGAAATGTCTATTTTTAAGAGAAAGAATTTTGTTAAAGGTCATGTTTTAAAGAGAAAAAACTGTGAAGGATCATTTTAAGAGACTCAAGTTCTTTTTAAAGAGATCCCAGATAAGATTTTCCATGTTAAGGTTTTCATGAGGGACACTAAACATGAAAAAAATATAAATAATAGTATCAGAATATAGCAATTATAAAATTTTGACTACATTGTTTTAAAAGTGAAATTTCAATTTTTCCAAATTGAAAAAATTGAAAAATAGCCCTTCGGAAAAAACTGAGAAACCGTTTTTTTTTTCCCAAAAACTTTTCTGTGGGTTTTTCCGAGCATTCCTATCTCTAGTTGTATGTACTGTCAAGGTAGTGCCAGGGCGCTAAGTTTACTTTTTCTATGGTGCTAATGTTTTCGACTGTGTATTAATACATAATACAATTTCATTTTTTAATCATGAGGATGAAAATATCACTTTGCCAAAGTGTCAAAAAGATCCGATGATTAAAAATACATGGAAAAAAGCTTTTTACTTCATCCATTTCGCTGTAAATAATTCAGAGATGCAAACTGCACATTCATTTTTCTCAGTTTGTGTTTTTGAGATACAGTAAATTCTGTCCAAGGCGGACTCTGTGCAAGCCGGAAATCTTTCTACCGCGGAAAATTTTTCAAGTCCCGGCGAACCCATAGAAAATTACATTAATTCATGCTGCATAAGGCTGAATCTGTCTAACGCGGAAACGGAAAGGATTTTAAGGTTCCATCGAAACCAAAATTTTGCATAAGGCGGAAAAAAGGACATTTTAAACATGAAAGGCATTTTGTTTGTCAAACTTTAAATACTGTTAAATACTTTAAAGTCAAATGCGCAATGTCAAATACTTTAAAGTCAAATACTCAATGTCGAGCATGTTAGCTAAATTGTGTAACACTTCGAAAAAATTAATTCAAAAGAACAGAAACTGTTTAATTTTTAAGGAATTGTTGCTTATGCCGTTTTTTACTATACAAAATTGCATTTAAAAGTTATTATTTCTAGTAGAATGCACATTTATCTAAATATATATTTTCTAAAGTACAATATATTATACTTTAAGGTTGTACTCAAATACAACATGATACCATTCTGTCTCATTCTCTAAGTTTATTGTTTTTTGTGTGTGTAAAAACCAATTCGCATATATTATAGCAGTACTAAGAAATTGAATAGCGTTTCTCATTTATTTATAAAGACAAAGGATCTTTCAGAATTTCAGTTTTCAACAGATTTTCGAGTCAGGAAAATTAATAAAAAACGTCATCGGCAAGGGATTTTTTTTTTTTTTTTTGGGGGGGGGGGGGGTTGCATAAGCCGGAATATTGTCTAAAACGGAGAATTTTCTCAGTCCCGACCGATTCCGCCTTAGACAGAGTTTACTGTACAACAAAATGCTAAAACTATACATTTTCTAACTTGTTATATATTTAATTTTTTGGGGGGAAGACCTTTAAAGTTTATGTCATAAAATTAAGAATTAGATTTTTAGTAAAGCAGTATATTTAAAAAAAAAAAAAAACGAATAATCTTCTTTACATATATCATTCCATAAAATTAAGAATTAGATTTTTAATAAAACAGTTATTAAAAAAAAAAAAAACCCTACAAATAATCTTTTTTGCTGTATATCATATATCATTCCATTTTGGGTAGATTCCTTCAGTATTTTTTGAAATTGGCATATCTTGAACATTTCCAAAGAATCTGTCCTTTACAGAGTTGGTAAATTTTGGACCGATTCCAAGGAATCATCCCTTGTTGGAATCTGTACATTTTGCACTCACTCTGAGGAATTGTTCCGTTTTTGGATTTGGTAAATTTCGGACTGATTCCCAGGAATTTATTTATTTTTTTTTTTTTTTTTTACTCTGTACATTTTGCACCGATTCCAAGGAAATGTTCTGAATATGATCAATTCATTTTTACAGACTGGAATTTTTCTTTCAGTTTCACTGCTAGAATTGTTCCTCAACAAATGACACATGTCTAGCAAACAGTGATATTTACAGTTATTTTCAATAATTATTTTACGTTTACAATTATATAAATTTTATTTACATTAAATGATACGTTTAAACATGTCTGGGTAAGTATAAGAATATATTATTTAAATACAGTGTTTAAGCTATATGTTCAGAGTCCTTAAGCAAAAAAAAAAAAAAAAAAAAAAAATTAGTATTTCATCAGAAAATAATTTTTTTTTCCTTTTTTTCTTTTACAGAAGTGGTGTGAAAGGAACAACAAAGTTTCCATCTGCTCTTAATTTACCTCTTTATGATAGACTTAATTTTAGTTATGGATGAAATAATAAAACACGTATTGAAATCACATGCGAAAAATGATTTGCTCAACGCAGGGCCATCGCTAAGACTTTTTCTTCGGGGGGAAGATGACCTGAAATTGCCAAATAAAATTTCAGTATTTGCCAACTAGTTTTATAATTTTTCAAAGTTACCACGTTAAAAATGTAATATAGTTTTTATTTGTAAAAAGTTTAATAATATTCCCAATTAGATTTGTAACTTTTGCCAAGTCTATCATAAATAGAAAGTGTATTATAGTTTTTATTAAGATATCTAATAGTTTTTATTAAGATAGCCATTTTTAAGGTGGTACCCTACCGGAATTGAATGCCTGTTCACATCGCAAAACTCATTTAGATCAGATATCTCAGTATGAATGTTACTGTGTCTGAGATTTGAACAAATGTAATGTTTGCGCTTGCGTATAAAATAAAACCGGCCGAAACAGCCAATCAGAATGAGTGGTAGTGGCTCTAAATATTCAAATAAAGTTGCAATTCACTAAGAGAGTTTATAGAACTCCCTCAGAGAGTTCGGCGTCTAAGATACTATCTTAAATTTCCAATCTGAACATTCTGTGCTTTAAGGGATTAACAGCCAATAATACAGTTTATTTTTGTTTCTTTTTTAGCTGAAACTTACGAGCTGACAGTCTTTCGTGACATGACAACAATAAGAAACAGATTTTCTGGATCTGGTCTGGAGGTATACAATGAAATCATTTCAACGCCACCGGAAGTCATATACGGAACAACTTTAAATCACGCCTTCGAACTTCCGAAGAATTTGAAAGAAGGTGTTTACTACATAGCTGTACGAGCCATTGATGACGCAGGAAATGTTGGTGTTCCTTCCAACATTGTTCCTGTATTCATTGAACGATCGCCCCCTATGATCATCAATTGTAAAAACGAAGAAGAAAACTGTAAAAATGGTGGCTGTGGACAATTGCCAGAGCCAGCGAGGTTACAAGAAAATTCAGCTAGAAACCCCATATCTGCCGTTATAGCGTTGTATATTCCAACAAATGTGTTTATTCCTATATTATCGCTTATGCTTTCTTTAGCTGTTCTAAATATATTTTAGATCAGAATTGTATAGCATCTTTTCTTGTTTATTACTTCGTCATTAATAAATTAAATAATATTAACTATGAGCAGTCGTCATAACATTCATCGTGTATTTGATTTCATTCTAACTTTTCAATCATACAGTCCCTGAATCTAATACAAAAATATTTTTATACTTCAGAAATAAAAGAAGACATTTTCATAATGAATTAAAATCTGCTAAAATACAGGAAAAAAAATTAGTTTAAAATTACGTCGTTACAGTGGCGGTTCGTGGTTTATTTAAATGGGGGTTCACAATACAAAAATTGCGAACTTAAAATCGGCCAGTACAACTTTCAGGTTGAAATACACTCGAGTTTTCAAAAGTACTTTTGTGTTAAATGAAAATAATTCAATTAACAAGTATTCGGGAAAATGGCAACATTTTACTTTCTATGAAGGAAGATTATACAATCAAACAAATAAACAAACAAAAATTAACAAACTGAATGGAGGATATTCCAACTACGTCACGATCACGTGGTCAAGGCACAGAACTTCTAATGTAAAGAAGGGAAGACTCCGTAGGCGTAATGTAAATACCCGCCAGCCAGAGAAACAGTTCTTGGGGTAAAGCTGTAGTAGCTTCCCTTCTTATCAGTTAGAAGTTCTTTGGGTACATTACCGGTACCACATGACTTTATTTAGCCTTGAACCCAGATTTAGAATATAGTCTTCCCTTCTTATCAGTTAGAATTTCTTTGGATAAATTACCGGACTGTTTCGCTGGCTGGCGGGGACGCCAGCATGACATTACGCCTACGGAGCCTTTCCTTCTTTACGCTAGAAGTTCTTTGCCTTGACCACGTGACCATTACGTAGTTGGAATATCCTCCATTTCAGCATGAACACAGAAATAGAAGGACTTCTCACGAAACAGTGTTAATATCGTGTCGCGACATTGGATGTAAATAAGGCAAAGGCAATGGTGTAGAATAGAAACGTGTACATACCAGAGCCTCTAGTGGACAACGTTCATTCGCTGGCTCTCAATGATCAAAGAGATTATTGGTAGAGCATTATTGCAGCAGAAGAACCCTGCTACACAGCGCCACCTATTTCACACATTTTTCAAGGAACGGTTTTCTTCTTCGAAAACCCATTTCTTGAGAAGTCTTTCTTCCCTATTCTATGTTCATGCATTTCAGTTAGTTAATTTTTGTTTGTTTGGAAAACATTTATTGTTATTTGTTAGGAAATTTCGGATAAACAACAATCAAGAATGAGACAGCGAAATGCATGAGTTCCCACTAGTGATGGGCGATTCTCGAAAATTTACCAATCGAAAAAAATCTTAATCATAAAAAACACAATCGATATAGCCATCGATTACTTCCGATAATCTACAATCGAGGTGTTTTACAATCGATTATTAAAACCCTTGTTTTTACATGTTTATAAATCAGTTTTTAGTAAATACATGGTGGTAACTGAAAACAGATGGAATTAAAAACAACAAACCGAAGGGAGGCTATAATGGAACCACAATAGTGGAAAAGTCTTGTGACGGCGTTCCTTGGTTGCAAAAATTGAAAAATCGCGAGAAAGTATAAAACGGTAAGGGGAGTTTAAGCATCAAAAATTTGAATTTTTCGGCAATTATCAGCAAACTGGCCAAAGAAATAAGAATCAAAAGCACCCCTAGTGGCAAGAACATGAACTAAGAGGATGGTAAATGGAATCAGTATTTTTTTATTGATTTTTCTACGTCATTTGAAATCGGTTCTATGATTCCCCAATTATTAGAAGACCCTCTACTGAAATACGTTAAACGAACCCCCTAGTGGGCAAAGTGGGGGGAGGAGCAATAAGTGCATAATAAGAATAAGAGGTTATAGGGCTTTGCAACTATATATCACATAAGGGGTGTCAGCTAAATTTAGAAATGTGACCCAAGGGAGGAGGGGCGCGGGAGGTATATAAAATGAAATAATAGTCACAGAGCTTTCCAATGATATATCACATTAGGTGTGTCGGCAAAAGATAGAAAAGTGCACCCCAGGATTCCAACTATTGCGCCCCCGGAATACACCCTGCCCTCCCTTTCTTTGAAATTTTCATATACTATAAATTATTTATCGTAGGGCTCCTTAACAAAATCCGATCTAAAATTATAAAAACTCTACGATTTCAAAAAAGTTAGAAAAGTGCCTCCCCCGGGGGGCCAAATTGGGGAGGGGAGAAGAAAAGTTCATAATATGAAAGAGTGGTCCGAAAACTTTCCGATGATGCATCACATGATGGGTCCAAAAAAAATTTGAAATTTACCCCTCACCGGTGGGTTTACTCTTTCTTCCCAGAATACACCTGGAAATCACGCAACCGCCACTTTTAATTTTTTATATTTAATAAATAATATTTACCGGAGGTCTCCATCAAAAACCACATCTAAAATTATATTTATGTAGAAATCACTACGATTTAAATTCACCACCTCCCCCCTCCCCCCCCCCCCCCACACACACACTTCCCGAAATTCAACTCCGGGCGGAAAAAAGGTTCATAATATGAAAAAGTGGTCAAAGGGCTTTCCGATGATATGTCACAGGAGGGATTCGGTAAAAGTTTGAAAATTAATCCCCCGTCGATCCATTCTCGCGCCCCCTGCAATTCACTCACCTCCCTCTCTTAAATGTTTATACTTAATAAATAATATTTATCTGGGGGCTCCAGGTATGGGACAGCTTGGCAGAGCTAAAATAAGAGAAACATTTAAAATTCGGGCAAAATGATGCTAAATTCAACAGTAATTATTGAAACTAGGACTATAAGGAAAGGGCAGCTAACGTCACTGTTGGTTGAATTACTGTTGGTTCAGCAAGAAAACCTGTCCGTTCTTTATGACTCCTACCTGTACGCATGAGCTAGGGAAATTTGATTGGTCTACGTTTAACTCGTCTCTGATATGATTGGCCTACGTCGCCAAGACTATTCCTGCAATGATGTTTATGGCAAAAATGTAGTTGGTAGATTGGTTGACGGAAGTGTTTGTTTGTAAACATGCCCTTTCCTTATACAGAACTGAATACATAAACCACTATGCGTCCTAACCCATATCGGCTAATAGCAAAAAGAGATTGGATAAGCAAATGCACTCCTTTGAGAAATTATGACTTAAAATAGAAATGTGGTAAGTTTTACTCTGAAAGCTTCATTTCTCTCTTTATCTCGCATTTCCGCAAATCTCATCTCGATGATTTCACCGGCATCTCGACTTTGGCTTCTCGATTATTCCTATCGCGCTTTTCAACATTTCATATATTGGCCGAGAATAAGAAATCAATTTTCTTCGCTTCTCGATATGTTGTTCTGGATTAGTGTTTTTTCACAGGTTGGCCGAGATCGTTCTTGGCAGAAGAAGAGATATGAGAAGATTTATCGAGACGCATTTAGCGAGAGATTGCATTTATCGAGACGAAATAGAGAAAGAGGCATGACAATACAATGAGCTGTGAAATGAAGCCCCAATTTTCAAAGTTTCTCTATTTAGCCCTACCAAGCTGTCACGTATCTGAAACCCTCCGATAAATATTATTTATTAAATATAAAAATTTCTAAGAGGGGGTTGGGAAGGCGGCGAACAAATTTTTTAAATCGTAGCGATTTCTACAATATCATTTTAGACGTGGTTTTTTTTTTTTTTTATGGAGTCCTCCGGTAAATATTATTTATTAAATATAAAAAATTAAAAGTGGAGGATGCGTGAATTCCGGGGCGAAAGAGTGGACCGGGGGGGGGGGGGAGGGGGGGGACAATTTTCAAACTTTTTTGGACCCATCATGTGACATATCATCGGAAAGCCCTCGGATCACTCTTCATATTATGAGACTATCTTCGACGAGATAACTAACAAGTACCGTATTTTTATTAATGTTGTACTAATTTATTTGTTCTTTCGCTATTTAAAATAAAAATTTGGGGTACAGATATCATATATTGGCGCGATTTTTTCTGACGCCAATGTCATATACGCACAGAGTACTTAATTGGCGCCAAAGTGTCGTTATTTTTCTTGATATGGTAACCCGGATATAGATAATATGGTAACGAGGTTTTCAACAAATTGGCATCGGAGAAAATCGTGCCAATATGGGGCGTTCTATGACATCGGTGCCAAATTTGGTACCACTTAGATATCCCGTCGACCAATTTTACCAAATTATATAAATCGTCAAACGACTCGCCAAATTATACAAATTGACATAATTTTGATTTTAAATAACGAAAGAACAAATAAATTAGTATAACATTAATAAAAATATAAATAAAACGTCGAAATAAAAATCACTTGATGACGCAAACACGTGTAACTTGCTTAAAGTTAAGTGAATATGACATTTACGATCAACCATTATTGGCATTTAATCTTATAGTTTGGCGATAGATTTTTGATCGACGGGACAACCAAGTAATACCAAAAGTTTTGACAATTTGTATAATTTGGCGGGTGGTTTGGCGATTGGCGAAATTGGTCGACGGGATAACTAACAAGTACCCAAATAATTATGAGCCAAAGTTGAAAGATACAAAAGATACCACTGAATTCTCCCTTTCGCTAAGATGCTGTATATTCCCTCGGCCGCCATCTTGAATTTCTTGGCGATTTTTGTTGGCATTGTTTATTGATAAGGCAACCCCGTTAAGCCTAACATGCGCATAAATCGCTGCTTGGCGACATTTACTACTTGGCGGAAAGGGTTTTTACTCCAAGAAAAAATCCAAGATGGCGGCCGAGGGAATATACAGCATCTGTTCCCCCCCTTTTATTTAAGATGCATCATATATCAACATTACCATTTTGAAATGGGCAAAGGTATTTTCCTATTAAAACTTAAGATTAGCATGATTGATAAAAGTTAATTGTGAGGCTGATAAAAGAAAAAGACAGTTTAGCGATTGAAAATCTGTTTATTTTTAAAGAATCCATTTGATTAAATAAGAGAAAATTTGAACAATTTTAATGACAATTATTCCATTAAAAACAGCAGAAGGTAATTTGGAGATTAAAGTTTGGTTACTTTTTGACTTGCTTTTTTGTTGCAGCCATTTTCTTTCTTGGTTTGGATCTTTCTTCTATTTTCTTCAGTTTTCCATTGCCAACCCGGCTCTTCAAGAACTTGCCTAGATGGTACCTTAATAATTTAGAGTTCACCCTGTACTTTTCCTGCATGTATTTGCTTATATCTTCAAATAACACGCCGTCATGTTCCTTTAGGGCCGTGATGAAATCCGTCACCATTTTAGATATTGGAGGATGAGCAGCTTTTCTTTTTAGGCTTTTTCTTTCAGGCACAGATGCAACTGACATTTCCGTCTTATTCTGAATTTTTGACATTGCATTTCCAGTCTTGTTCCTCATGTATTTTGATTGCACATCGGGCACAACGTCCACGGTATTTTCATTTGAATCCATTGCTTCAGTAACTCTTTTTGAGCTTGATCCAGGAGCTGTTTCTGGATTTTCTATTACAAAAACCTGATCAAATTCAAATTCGTTTTCTAAAAAGCTGGTCACTTCTAAAGAAATTTTCCATTCATTAGCTGCTTGATCCATTTTTCATATAACACAATTCTTTCGTGTGGAAAGAAAACCTGGGATTTAGGACAAATATTAGGTTAATTCGAAATAGAAATAGTCGAAACAAAAAATAATTTCAGAGATTGAAAACCAAAAGATTCAGGCTATCAAGGAATGGAAGTTAAGTTTTAAAAAATGAAATTCTGGAAAATTTAAACTCTCGTGTCTCGTTGATTAAGGAATTCATGAGCATAATTAGCAAAATAAAATATTTCTTAGAAAGTGTTATTTTTAGCAAAAAAGCATTGTGTCCATCCCAGATAGCATTTTTAATTTTCAGAAAATTTGCAGCAGTCTTGCTTTGAAAACTTGCAAAGTTGCAGCAAGCTCAGCATGACAAGACTGAAAGTTCATAACAAGGCTGCAGCAAGATAACGCAAACGCCGAAGTCACCACACTTTGAACTTGCAGCTAACTTGTCGTGCAAGTTAAATTCATGCTGTATGAAATTTATTGCAAATTAACGGCAAACAAGTAATTAAAAAATACTGCAAAGTAGTAATCTTTCCACGCCCTACTGTCTGTTTACAACTGTTACACTATAAGTTTAACCCCTTCGGAGGGGTCCATAGACCTGATTTGGTTTATCGAACACACCGTCAGAAGGTGCATGCATCGATTTCATCACCATAAACAAGTGAAGGTAATATTTGTACTTTTCAATACGAGCCTTTTTTGGTATTTGATAAGTATAACGTTTAGAAAAAGCGGTGCCAATAGAATAAAATTTCTGCGTATGTGCTGATTGTCTATTCTCTCAACAGAGAGGTTATTTGCTTTCTGGGGACATCGGCAGCATCATCCTTGCTGTGGTTCTGCTGACGCGATGCCTATATAATTCGCCGTCCGTGTACTCCGATTAAGGAAGACTGGTGAAGCCATATCACCTGATTAGTGAAGATATCCAGAACACTTTTGCTAAGCCTTAACGTATTTTAAGGCAACTATGGTTCATCCCCCAATGAGCGACGCTCGCCAACCTGCATCCATACCCCGTCGTTTCTAAATTGGCTCCCCGTGGCTAATTTGTTCAATTTTAAAGAGAATAAAAAAATGACTATAAATGTAGGAACTCATAAGTTATTTTAATATAAATTAAAACTAATTTAAAGCTCTTTTAATTTAATTTAATAAAATATCGTTGCCCCCCCCCCCCCCGCCCCGAAAATTAAAAAAAAGTCTGGGAAAAGGAACTATAAAAGGACAAGTCTGTAAAATTTACGCCATTGTGTGTAACCGAAATAAAGTATTTAAGTTCCTGAAAATACTCAAGTTTTCTCAATGTTTCATTTTAGATATGTTGCACTTTCAACAATAGAAGCTTTAAAATCCGTGATTTATAAATGAAAATGCACGGAATCTGCCGAATACGGAGCGACTTCCTCATATAAGGAAAGGGCAGCTGACGTCACTGTTGGTTGAATTACTGTTGGTTTGCAATAGAGATGGGCAACATCGTTCCTTTTAAGGAATCGTTCCAGCTGGAATCGTTCACCAAAAGGAACGAGTTCTTTGGAGTCGTTCCTTTCGGAGTCGTTCCGAAAAAAAGGAACGATAACGATTCCGAGAAGAAGGATCGATTCCGAGAAAAAAGGAACGATTCCGAGAAAAAGGAACGATTCCGAGAAAAAAGGAACGATTCCGAGGGAAAATGAACGATTTTGAAAAATAAAGGATTCCAAGGGGAAAAAAACACTTCTGAGATAAAGAGAACTACATGCAATCCATAATATTTTTTACTAATTTATTTTCTTATGTACCCATCCATTTTCTTACGCATCCAGTCGACTTAATTTTGTAATGTTTTGGACAGATGATTTTGTTTTTAAGAGTTCATTTCATTGATCAGAGTGTGCAATTAATTTGCAGTTATTTCTAACTTTATGATTTATGGTATAAAGCATAAATCCTCTTGGAAATTTAAGGGCGGTGCAAGATCTATTCGATTTTCAGTGTAATCATTGGTTTCTCTTGAAAATATGTCGTCAAATGACCGTCCATTTATATTATTATTTTATACAGTGTGTCTTTACTCTCAACGATGTTCAATGGCTAATTCCTAAACCGTTAGTCATAGACCTATAGTTCCAATTACAAAAATGTTTTAAATAAGGTAAAAAATTATTCTGAAAGTCGTTTGGATCAATAAAAATATTTCTAAAAAAGTTACGAAATTTAATCTTTTATACGGTTCCCGGCCCTATAAGTGATATTTAGTAAAAATTTCCTGTTCTCTTAAAAGAAAGACAAAAAAGTCCCATTCATCTAACACTAAAACTCATGAAGTTATACGAAACTTTGAAATGCAAGACTAATGCCACTTTTCTGCATCCGAATACACGTGAGTTTAACCATGCTTCTAGGGGTCGTAAACAAAGTGCTTAAAGTATTTGAAGGATTTATTTCATGTGTAGCTGCAATTTGAAAGGAATCGTATTACGACAGATTTTTGTAAGTATTTGAAGCTGTTTCTTTTCATGATTTTTTTAACAAAAATTATGCTATTTTTATAAGCTTTTATTTAACCTATTAACCGCCAAAACTATAAAGTAGGAATTTTCAAATTTCTTGTTGAAAGTCGCTTGTCACCACAAATTCAGAAAGGTAATTTTCGCTTTATTAAAATATCAAAATTTCTGCCAATAAATAAGGCAATTTTTTTTATTCTAAAATAGTAGTGACAAAGTAATTAATTTAAGCATGCGCAATTATTTTGACCGTTGCGTGAACGCAAAACCAGCGGTTAATGGGTTAACTTGAAACGATCGTATGTATGTCTTTCCAGTTCAAAATTTGTACTCGAAATTCAACTTACTTTAAAATATGCGATCGAGGTTAAATTTTACATATTGACGTAAATCAGATGACAATGTAATAGTATTATGATTTTCAGTGCTTACCATTATGTACTTATTTTACAGGGTAACACAAAAAATTTCGGATAGATTACTGCCAACAAGTTTACCAAAAAGTTTTAGATTAGATAACACAACACTGCGATGGTTGTGTTTTTTTATTTTTTAAATTATGTATTTTTAAAATTATGATATTTATGTATTTTTTAGCGCTGAATCCGAAAATTATCTTCATTTTTAACCATCATGTCAGGATTTATCGCAAATAGTAAATTTCAAAATTGAAAAAATAGCTTAAACTGTAAAATAGAGTCGATGGTTGCATTTTTTAACTTTTACGATTGACTTGTATGGGCTTTTTAGCACTGAATGTAAAAATTACCTTCATATTTAACCATCAAGTTAGACTTTTTGCAAATGGTAAATTTCAAAGTTAAAAAATAGCGAAAATCTGATACTATAAAATGGATGTAAAACTTCTTTTATTCAATTTAATTTTATTTAATTCAAGAATTTATTCAATTTTTGGCTTATACTGGGATTCTTACAGCTAAACAGCTCGGGGATCCGATGATGTGGGAAGAGAAGAGGTTCAATTAAAACTTTGAACTTTTAAACTTTGAAATTTACAATTTGCGAAAAATCCTGACGTGATGGTTAAAAATGAGGTCATTTTCGGATTCAATAGTAAAAAATACATAAAAATCAATTATCAAAAGTTAAAGAAATAACAATCACGTCTATTTTATACTCTCAGATTTCCGTAAATTTTTCACTTTTTAGATTTCAAATTTACGATTTGCAAAAAATCTGTACTTTGTGATAAAAAATGAAGGCCATTTTTGGATTCAGTGCTACAAAATACGTAAGAACTAATTGTCAAAAGCTAAAACACATGACACCACACAAATTTGCATCCTAGTGTAATCTAATAGCATTTCAAAATATGTGTCATTTTGTAAAGAATCGAGGCTGTTGCTTTTCAACATTTTATTTAACGAAAATTCTATTATTTTTTTCCTGTTATATGTATGTTTAGTACAAGCTGTATATTTTGCATTAATATTTCAGAATGATTATAGATTTTAAATTTATAATGCAATGTTAATTTGACTATCAACTATTTTTTATATATATACCTGAAGATTATTTATATTTCTAGTAAATTTGTAAATGACCCCTATTTCGCAGCAAAAAATGTGCTCCAACTTTAAACAGCCATTACTTCGGTCAGTTTTAATCGTAGAATAATAGGACTTTTATTTGTCTTACTTGTAAGTGTAATAGGAAAGTTTTACTAACTATAACTTGAAGGACCGGGGGACCGTATAAAAAATTAAATTTCGTAATTTTTCAAGAAATGATTCTATTGACCCAAATCACTTTTTAAATACTTCTTTGCCCCCATTTAAAACATTTTTGTAATTGGGACTATATGGCTATGACTAAAGGTTTAGGAATTAGCCATTGGACATCGTTGAGAGTGGACATCGTGTATAGGAAATTTTATTATTGCTCTGATATTTGTCACCAGGGTCTAGGAATTTTTAGTCTCATAGATTCCTCTTCAAAATCTACCTCTAGGTAATCTTAATTTCATTTTTCATTCTGAATCTCATTTTTCATTTGGATGGCCCTACTGGTTTGGATATGTAACTTGTTAAAATAGATTACATTTTTGTTAATTTTGTTCCAGTGTCCGTACTTTCAATAACTTTATCCCATTTATCGTCTTTCTCCTCAGTTCCCTAACTTTACGCACACAGGATATTTAGCATAATTCATCAATATTATTATCACTGCCTTCAGGATCTGGTTCAGAAGTGGAACACCCTATTCTATAGCAATCATCTTGTAGTGCAATTCAGTGATATATATCAATTTTAATGCATTTGAAATAGCTTAATGTCATTAAAATGCACTGCAAACGACTTTTTCCCGTTGGCCATAATGTAACGAAATACTTTTGAGTGCCCCTGTAAAGGAACTATTAATGCTACACTCTTCATATTGAATACCAAACATCCCATGTTAAACATCATTAACATATATAAATTGCATGGGAATCCGAGTATATTTAAGGAAGTTAAATGTATCACACACTGAGACGACAGAACAACATAAAGCGCAACATGAAGTGCAAAAACAGGTCGAAACAAAGAACGAAGTTGTTACAAACTTGTTCTAAACCAGTTTTTCTAGCGAATTCAAGCGACATGTCTTATGTGTCGCCTTAGTGTGTGACTTGCCTTAGAGCGTGAACAGACGGTCTGACGGACAGACAAACCGCATTCATAAACACTAACTTTATTGGAAAGGGTTAAAAAGTAAAGCACGTTTTTGCACACTGTTTTTCCTGAGTGACTGATGTATGTCTTGTCTTATACCATAACATCGCTATTTGTGAACTGCTGTTAACTACGTAGAATTTCAATAAACTTACAGCTCTTTTAGAATCTCCAATTTCACGAGAACCTACAGAAATTTCTCTAATTTCACAGCCTCATCCGCCGTCACCCTCTCTCCACTTATACTAAACCTCAGTTCGATGTGAGTGAATTGCGATGCTAATATGTTTGTTTTGATTGAGATCTTTGGAGCTTCACAACTCATGAAGTCATGGAACACTTGTGTTACACGAAAGGGTAAAAGTTCCTTCAGATAATTTGTAAACAGATTCATTAGCAGCATGGCTATGGCTAGTGATATTTATAAAATAATATTATATATATTAATATTATAATATGCATATATATAGTAATATATATGATTTTATACATATATAGTACATATTATCTCCGCCAAAAGATATAGTGATTCACTAAACTTCAAAGTTCTATTTCTTTAAATTTGAAATTTGCTAACATTTTAACTGAAAAACGGTTTATTGGTTTAATTAAATTAAACAAATTAAAAGTATGTCCATTATTATTACAGAGTGTAGTACTATATAAAGAACTATCCTTTTGACGATGTTTCGGCCGTTGAATAAAAGACATATGTTGTAAACGTGTTATAGATAATACCAACCTTAATTTTTTGAGAATTTGACTATTTTTTATTCGGAGTTAAACTTTTTACTGTCAAAACTATTTAAAATAGATAAAACATTTTGTTAAATTCGAACTTTTCAGAAAACTTTATGTAATTTAAAAAAATGAAAATAAATAAATAAATCTTCTAAGTGAAAAGAATAACAATAAGAAAGGAAAATACATAAAATTTAGTATTGCGTTTGCAGTAAGTTTTACCTCAATAAAAACGGAAGTTTTGTATTAGGCTTGAAACATTAAATTTAGTTTGGCATGAAGGGAGCCTTGCTTTGATCGAAATTAAACTCAGATATCTATTATCCATAACTACAGTAACAGGCATTAATAGTGGCATTGATTTCGGGATTTGCGAGTATCAATAACGATCAAGAAATCTGAATTATTATAAGAAATTATTATGATAAACGATTTTTTTTTTTTTTTTTTTTTTTTTTTTTTTTGCTTTTATTTTACGTTGAATTAAAACAAAGTCACAGTTATTTAAATTCTAATTATTTAGGAATAAATAGAAATAAAATAACAAATGAAAAAACTGTACAAAATCACAACGTGCATTCTTCGGAAACCAATAATTAAATTCGTTTATTGTAAAACTTTTTAAATGCAATATTAACCCATTAAAGACTGGCGTTGCGTTTTCGCAACATTATATTTGTGAATTTTTAAATTTTTTTGATACCAGCAAAAGAGAAAAGTAAAATGGGTCTTATTTAATTAACACATTTCAGTGATTCATAAACTAAAAGTAAGGGTTTAACAAAAAGTGGCATGAACTGAATAAAATTACTGTAAAACATGCTGGACCTTAATGGGTTAACCTTCCGCATACCAGACTGGTGCAACAGACCCGATAGGTACATTCAAATTGATTTTTCACATTTAAAAAAATGAAAATTTTGTAAATATGTGATTTTTTCTGGAATGTTCTACTCAAATGAATAGAACATCCCAGAAAAAAACCCCATATTTACAGAAATTTCAGTTTTTAAAATAAATTAGAAATGTCATTATAAATGTACCTGTCGGGACCATTTAACCCCTCTGGTAGGCGGATGGTTAACATAAATCTATTAAACCGAAATAAGCATAAAATATGCAGCTTTACATGTATGTCGCAGAGTTGGAGAAAGTCCGATAATCTATATGTAGCACGTGATTTTTCTTCCCCGTTTTTATACTCAAAACGGCCATTAAGAGAGCGAACCGCGGTTAAATTATTTCAATCCCACCCACCACTGTTACTGTTATCTTATTATTATTATTAGACATTATGCTTTTTTGCTCGAGCGCTCGTAGCTGGTCAAACATTTCTTTTGACAAAGAGGATTCTCAAATTGAAATTATGTTTGAGGAAAAAACATGAAATAGTGAAATATGCATGAAAGTGCGTAACTCTACAATTATTAAAATAATTGAAAATCAGTTATTATTATCCTATTAAAATGCAATTTTTATGGCCTAGTAATATATTTCTTATATTATTCAAAACTGTTTCTAATCAGATTAAAAAAAATATTTTTCACTATTAATTAAACAAGCTTTTTCTTTGTTTTTCTTAAGGCTGTTCTTAAGTGATCTGCTCAACAAGCGTAAAACGTTTTAACATATTTACAAATTCATTTTTTAACGGAAAGATATAAAATTGGAAAGTTTGACCATGGAAGCGATTCGGAATCGAACTGTGTTTTCCATTTTTTGATCAATAAATTATCTATTGAGTTATAAGCGATTTTTATCACGTGACAAGCACGTTTTTCACCCAATCTTGACCTGTTATACTTCTTTCGCACGGAAATTCGTTTCAAAACGACCACTTTCGACACAATTATCTGAAAGATCTATTGCATTTGCAAAAAAACGGAAAAAACAGCTCGATTACATAGTTTCTGAACAACAACATCTGCTCGTTTCATGCATTTCCGAATAAAAATAAATCAAAATTTTTGTCACAAAGTTATCCTTTTGGATTTGAGAACGGCCTTAAGAATCCATTTAGAAAAAATTCATTTTGTATGATACATTTACCAATTAGAAAAAGTATTAGTGTATTAAAGTACACATGGTGTTCCATTACCTTCGGGGTCCAGGTACTCAATCGGTAAAGCACGTAAAGTTTCTGGGTTCGAATCCCATCTTGAGCACTTTTTCACTCAGATGGAAAAAATCCAATTCGTATAAAATATTTTTTTTAATTATTTCTTTCAGATTAATTTAGCACAAGAAGATCAAATAGTAATGTTTATTAAACGCCCTACTCCGCCCCGCACTTCAATTTTTTTTCTTTCTTTCTTTTCTTTTCTTTTTTTCTTCTTTTTTTTTGAGGAGGGGGTGGTGGGGCACACACATTAGAAGGATATTTTGGCAATAAAGTCAGCTTTAATAGAATCAAAATCTGTTATTTTGAAATAAAATAGCGTATTTTAATTTATTAAAACTGGCCAGTCTACAAGAAAAGAACCGATTCCCAAGGAATCGTTCCTTTTCGGAGTCGGTACATTTCGGACCGACTCCGAGGAATCGGTCCTTTTCGGAACGACTCCGAGGAATCGGTCCTTTTCGGAGTCGGTACATTTCAGAACGACTCCGAGGAATCGGTCCTTTTCGGAGTAGGTACATTTTGGACCGATTCCGAGGAATCGTTCCGAAAAGGACCGACTCCGAGGAACCGTTCCAAAAAGGACCGAATCCGAGAAACCGTTCCGAAAAGGACCGATTCCGAGGAACCGTTCCGAAAAGGACCGATTCCGATGAACCGTTCCGAAAAGGACCGATTCCTTTTTACAGAATGGAATCGTTCCTTCAGTTTCACTGCCGGAATCGTTCCTTTTGAGTCGTTCCTCAACAAATGACAGATCTCTAGTTTGCAAGAAAAACCTGTTCATTCATTATGACTCCTACTACACACATGAACTCCGGGAATTTGATTGATTTAACAGATCTATTATATGATTGGCCTTGGCCTACGTCGCCAAGTTGATTTCCTGTAATGATCGCTATGATAAAAATGTAGTGGTAGATTGGTTGACGGAAGTGTTTGTTTGTAAACATGCCCTTTCCTTATAAAAACCATCTTTATAATAATAGTCTAAGCAGAGCTCCCAAATGGTCCGCCAACTGAATACCAATAAAATTTAACAGAAACTTTTATGAAATTTTATGGTAGGTTTGCGCTAGAATTAACTTTCAAAGGTGATTCCGGGCGGTTTGTAAGAAAAATCTAAAAAGAAAATTTTTCTAAAATAATATTGGTATTCAGTTGGCGGACCATTTGGGAGCCCTGCCTAAGTCATGTGACTGTCATCAACAGTTCCAGGCTGACCACTTCGCTTTTTACATGCCAGGTGGCCAACAAATATTTGCCATACATAAATTTTTGGCCCTTTTCCTAGAAGTAAAAATAACTTTAAACTGATTCGATAGGTATCATAATTAAGAAGTTATGGAGTTTTATCTGTTTTCACAAGAACCCTCCCAATTTCCATCCCTTGGTCCAATTTTGCCCATTAACTTGACCGAGATTTTCTGCCCCTTAATTTCATGTATCAGTTTGGAAGAGATTTGTGCAGAATTATGGAAGTTATCGTACCTATAAAAAAGTGATATATATATATATTACAAAAATTAAAATTTTATCGCCAAGGTTAACATTATTCTATATAAATTTCCCTTTTAATAATATCCCATATATTATACCAGCTTATTAAGTTAAACCCTATTCTTAAACTAATCTATCAATCTCCATATGTAACGGTATAAGATCTTAATCCATCTAAAAGTACTTATTCCAACTGCTTAAATCAAAAAATGGAACTAACTATTTATATTCCTTTAATAAAACCCTTTTATTATTTAAATCTCTATTAAAATTCGCTACTATTTCTCGGTATATCAAACATCTCTAAATTCTTTATTTAATTGCTAAAATATCATAATTCATAATTTATCCCGTCTAAAAAACCTATTTATTTAAAATCATTCTTTTATTAAAATATCAAGGTGTCTAATATAATACTTCAATGCTTTAATATTCTAAAACTTATTCCGCAGCAATAAATTCATTTTTTTTCTGTTAAAATTATCTTCTGACGGGCTAAAACCTATTTTTAGCTGCATTTTCGATAGCAGATATTAATTTGTATTTACACCTTGTGCATCTGGTTGGAGGATAGAGAAGGTTCTAGGAGACTGTTTTCGCGCTAGTAAGTTGATTTACTTCGATATTATTCCTCCGGAAATAGTAATAAATCCCTCTTAAAAGCTATAATGATTGGAAAAGAGGAATCAGCTGACCTGTACTGTAACTTTGAGCCGATATAGGTAAATACAGACGCACAGCCAGATACGGTGTGTGTCGTGTATACGGCTGTAGAAAGGTGTAGTGTAGAAAAGTAAGAGAATAAGTGTGGCAAAGAAGAATGAGACTAGAGTTTGAAAGGTCGGCGACTAGATGGAATGTTTTGTTTTTGTTTTGTTTTTTTCTTCGAAAGTTGATGCGTTTCTTTTTTTTTCTTCGCAATTTCGATTACCACCTGGAGCTGAATAATATTTTTATTATCGAGTGAAATGAGCATTTCTCCAAAAACTGTTCTTGAACAAGTAAATAAAATTTGGGAATTAGCTCAGTCGACTGCTTCTTCATTTATTATTTTCATCTATTTTTGTCTCAAATAACCAGCCTTCCAACATGCCTGTACGAATTAATTGGAAACCTAGATAAACCACGATTGTCGCAAACTGCTCATTCTCATTACACCATATCACCATAATATAAATAGATAGATAAAGTTCTTAACTGGGGATGGTTTTGGATTCCAGCGGTCATGACCGGTGTAGATCTTCAAAAAAATTTCAGAAATTCCAACACAGGTGTGAATGCAATAGGTAGTGTTTCTTGCGAAATCTACCTAAAAAAGTATAAAGTAAAATTGAACTTTTCAAAAAATGAAATAAATCTCTATTGAAAAAATGAAATTTTTAATAGAAAATTGAAAAAACCCTCACAATATTAGTAAAATTTTAAAAAAGGATTGTGCACTGCACATCGCAAGCTCGTCAAGTAAGAGCATGCGAAATGTGGTTAAAATGCTAACCATAGTTTTTGATCTGAAATAACTTTTTCTAACGAACTATTTTGACCGATTCAACATTAAATAGAGCTTAAAATAATTCTTCGATTTAAAACCTGTCTTCTTCAGCGTGTTTATCATATATTTCTCTATAAAACTACCACTTTTTACATTTTTATGTGTAATAATTTTCTTAATATAAACCAAGAAAGATCGACGGTCATAAAAAATTCATTTACGTCAGCGGCAACGGAGGTTACTTTTTTTTTTCTACTTTCTTCTGTCTTTATAAGAAGAAAGTATTGGATTCGTAAAATTTTTCGAACTCCGGTTTTCGGAGGATTTACACGTTTTAGGGGCCAAAGATCCCGAAAAACATGTTTTTACAAAATGTCTGTCTATTTATCTGTCTGTATGTGACACATGTTTTGTCAGCGTTCGATCTTAAGAACTATTGCACGGAATTTAATAAAATTTTAGATTCAGTTAGTCCCCGATATAAATTAATGCTAATTAGTTTTTGGTGTAAATCGCCCAACAGGTGGCAATGCTATGCCGCATTTTTCACAATTTCCGCAATAGCTATATCTCAAAAATCAATGCGCAAATTTTCATAAAACTTCGGATTTACTTAGTCCCTAATATAAAATGGTACTGATTACTTTTTGGTGTAAATCGCCCAATAAGTGGCACTGCTATGATGCATCATTTATGATTTCCGTAATTGCTATATCTCAAGAACTAGTACACAGATTTTCATCAGACTTCAGATTCAGTTATACGTTGATAGAATTCGGTGCTGATTACGTTTTGGTGTAACAGGTGGCTCTGCTATTCTGCATTTTTCACGATTTCCGCAACATCTCTATCTCAAGAACTAATGCACGAATTTTCATCAAACTTCAGATCCAGTTAGACCCTAATATAAATTGGTGGTGATTAGTTTTTGGCGTAAATCGCTCAACAAGTGACGCAGGCGGAATTTTTCACGGTTTTCGAAATAGCTCTATCTCAAGAACTAATGCACGGATTTTCATCAAGCTTCAATCTCAGTTAGAAGTTAACACATGTTGTTGTTTATTACGTTTTGGTGTAAATCGCGATGTAGACGATGTTGCTATGCGGCATTTTTCACGATTTCCGCAGTTGATCTATCTCAAGAACTAATAGACGGATTTTCGTCAAACTTCAGATTCAGTTATACCTTGATATAAGTTGGGGCTTTAACATGTATGAGATAGAAGAAAGTTTTGGGATTGCCACGTCCGGCTTGTTTTAGAGTAGAGGGGTACAAATAGAAATCTAATAAGAACACCAAGAAAACTCTTTGATAAAGAAAAAAGCATTGTTTCTCTTGGAATCCAGAAGGAAATTCGGTACCCTTGAGATGCGAGACCTTTCGCGATTGTGACCCCTTAAATCCGTCTCTGGTCCAGTTTTTTATTTAAATGCGTAACAAGGCCGCTGTTGAACTGGACCCCTTTTTAGGTGCGTTCTTAATTATATAAATACGTAGCACCTAGTCCGCCCGTCCGTCCACATATAACAGCGCAAAAATTACACAACCGAGTTGTTTGAAATTTAATATATGTTATAATCGTTGCAGAATTTTGTCGGGTAATTTCGAAATTTATGAAAGTCGAATCAAAACTTAAAAAGATATTAATGAAAATTTTCTTTATTCTATTAAATCTTATCATGCGTAATTAACTCAGGGTTCGTTCAAATATTACGTAATCAGTAAGAGGGGGAGGGGGTGTCCAGTGACTGCTTATTTTTGCTGACAAGGGGAGAGGGGGGTCACGAGAATTCTTACGTAAGCATTAGACAGCGAAGCAACTACAGTTTAACAACAAAAAGCAAAAGAGCATGATTTGGATGAGCGTACGTAAGCAAAGGGTCTAGCATTTGCTTATTTTTCCTTACAAGGGGGGGAGGGGTTCAAAATGACTAAAAATATGCTTACGTAATACTTGAGCGTCCCCTGAATGATATCCCGCGATAGGTAATGAATCTAGGTTGCCATAATGATGATGTCCTATTTAAGACGAGGTCATATTATTTCCGTATTACTGAATTTAATATATATATATATGTGTTATAATAAACTTTTGCTTCAATATCATTTAAATTATTTTACATTTCCGGCATATTCATTATCTCCCTTTTTCCTAACAATCTCTATAATTTATTTCTAGTTAATTTCCTTTACACTTAAAACGCGTATATTAATAATTACCTTATTCGAAATCTTAATCTAAAACTTTTAATCTCTTCATTAATTTTTATCAGCTATCACAACTATAATATTCTGAGAGAAAATACTTTTTATTTTCGAATGTTTTTAAAAGCCATTTTTACTATTTTCATTTCTAGTATTATTCCACAAATCAACTTCCCGGAGTCGGACTTTTTACATCGAAATCCTTCCGTGAGCAGATACGTAATCATTCCCTATTACGCTCTTCTTTCGCTCTCCAATGATTGAGTAACAGAGCGCATTTCACTGTGTGGTTCTTTCCTGAATCTGATTGGTTCATTCTGAAGTTTACACTTCAATCTGTCTTCCTACGCATGTGCTAACAAAACCGTCGTGCATGAGCTCAGAGCAGAGAATTCTGTGTTGTTCGATTGTTTTAAAACTCTGTTACCATGTGTCTTAGCATCTAATAGATCGTCTAAATTTGTTGATTAAGATCTTTTTATCATGAAGTAGTGATTCATGTTCTAGCCTGAAGGCTATACGAAAACTCTCGTAATGTGGGAGTTCTTCACGTTCTGATGTGTAACTCAATAAACATTTTAAAGGGACATTTGGCACTGTTTTAATGGTGAAAACACCGGATTTCTTAATCTTTTGCCTTACTACTCGTATGACCTGACTATCGGAATATAATTCGACTGCTTAAGGATCCTGTCCCTGCCGGCGAAGACACTCACGAGCTAATGCTAATCCTATGGGGAGGGATTTTTCTAATATCTCGTTTGCATTTCGACATTTTTAAGTAATTTTTTTTGCATTGGATAGCCGAGGTCCGTCTCTACAGCGCACCTTGGTTACTTTTATGATTTTGGTTGCAGATATTTTTAATAAAGTTGCTTTCATTTTCAAAACCGGTTCTGAAAATGAAAGTGTCATTCTAAAAAATATCTGCAACCAAAATCGAAAAAGTAACCAAGGTGCGCTGTAGAGACGGACCTCGGCTATCCAATGCAAAAAAATAATTATTTAAAAATGTCGAAATGCAAACGAGATATTAGAAAAATCCCTCCCCATAGGATTAGAATTAACTCGTGAGTGTCTTCGCCGGCAGGGACAGGACCCTTAATGAATCCCTTGTATTTCGATTGGACTTAGTCAATCTCACTGCTGCCAATAAATTAATGTAGTTGACTAAATTTGTCAACTGCAAAGTAACTCAGCTGCCAATATTCTACAATTTTGATGCATCCAACAGCAATGTTTCTCTAGTGAGGTACGAATTTTATGCAACCTAACAAAAGCCGACTAGGATTTAACATCCAAAAATGACTGATGGATTTTAAAATTCAATAACTTGCAAACGGTGACAGATATTAAAAAAATTCTTGCAGGAGGATTATGTATGATGTCAGGAGTTTTCTTGCTGTGATTCTTGATTTTAGTTCGAATTTCAAGCAATAAATGGCACTGAGAGCAATAGGTGCTCAGTCCAGATCCGATTTTCTGTGAAGTTTTAAATGAAGTTTAAATATGCACTGCTTTTAATGTCTGTACCGAATTAAGTCATCATAAACAGATTAGGATAATATTAAAAAATGAGTTATACAAAATAGCTATATTTGATATTATTGAGGTTCCATATCTCTTTGAACTTTCATGGTATATCCATTTACACTTTTCTAGTACATACTGTTGTACCCAACCCTACATTGTATAGTTTTTTACAAGGTCTTAGTATTCTTTTAGCAACGGTTGTTTTTAATAATACAATTGAAAATTCATATATTTATTCTATGAAACACTCTGTGCGCGAGTAATACTCGCACTTGACTGTTTATTTATTTATTTTTATTTTTTTTTATAAATGTATCCTGGAGTAATTTGCATTCCTATTTTATATTATGTGAATTAATGTTTTCATTGAGATCGTGCTCCACTCCTAAAATAGCAACCATAACACATATATATAGTTAATATAGTTAAAAATATTTAATTTATCCTCAAGATTATTTTATTAAATTATCCATTTTGAAAATAAACAAATGTATTTTTTTCAGCATTTTATTTTTCCTAAAAGTATTTTTAGTATTTCGCAACATAGCTCCAAAGAGTGTAATTAATTTCAATTTATCTCTCTGACTAATTTATCTTTAAAAATAGTTCTTACGAAATTTAAACTGTATAATCATTGTACTTTCAGTTTGGAATCTTTTTTAATATTTCAAATGAATAAAAATTCTATAATCTAATGAGTGTAAAATGGAATATTTCACGTAATTGTACTTAAAACAAACTTTATAAAAATCGATATAGTCATTAAATAAATTCAAGTTTAAAATTTATTACAATAGCACCCCAATCATGGAAAGAAACCACTGTCGTGGCAATTGTTTTATGGGCTAGAATTATGGTAAATTCCTCATTACAGTGTATATACATTAATTATGGATTATCTAATCATGAAGATAATTTTAAAATTATAAAACATTTATTTATCTTGTTCACTCTGATGGACAAATAAAAATGGCAAATAAGAATATTTTTGTTTTCTTTTTTTAAATCTTGATTGAATTTATTTTTATTTTATTTTAATGGAATTTTAGAACGTTTTTTAGAAAGCTACTATTTATACTTCAGAGAAATATTGTGGAATCAAAATTACGTTTGCTTTTTGCTTTTACATTATTTCTAAATGGACTGAATTAAGTGAGATCAATAGCAAGCACTAATGTAATAAATTGTAAAGTGCAACCTAAATCAGTTTTCAATGTAGGAGTTTTCTTTCTTCTACTTTTGTTAAATAATCCGTTGTTTAAAACTTGTTTTACCGCCAATTAATAACTTTTACTTATTGTTATTATATCAAATATCTATTGTGAATGTAATCAGAAGCATTTTTATTTACTACATTTTCCAAAATATTCTCAATAAAATGAAAACAGTAAAAGGCTATGCGAATTTGGAAATACCCTGCTAGGAAAATGTGAAAATTTTGCTTACCAGTCTGCAATGCACGATTTTTCTTTATAGAAAATTTGGATGAAGTTATTTTTTTTATGAAATGTCGGTTTCAACTTACGTTTTAGATTTTAAATACAGTAAAACCCTGCTAAGACAAAATCTAACGGAATGAGCAAAATTTTTATTTTACATAGGTTTTCGTCTTAGTAGGCCTAATTGTTTTGTATTTCCTTCTCCGTATTACGGATTTTTTTTCCATTTAAGAATTTCGTTATACAAAAATTCCGGTAGACACATGTTATGTTACAGATAAATTCTTTTAAGGTTAGTGCAAAAGGAAAACGTACTCCCTCTACTACATAAGCAATGAAAATGTCAACTGATCTTTCTTTTCCAACCGTACTGTGATCAGCGCCATCGCTAAGACTTTTTATTGGTGGGGGAGAGAACCTTAAATTGCCAAGTCAAATTTCAGTATTTGCCAACTCGTTTTATAATTTTGCCAACTTACCACAGTTAAAACATGCAATATAGTTCTTATTTGTTGAAAGTTTAATAATATTCCCAATTAGCTTAGTAATTTTTGCCAAGTCCATCAAAAATAGAAAATATATTATAGTTTTTATTAATTTTTTTACAAATTTGCCAATTAAGTTTGTAAATTTGCCAAGTGTAATAACATTCGCGAATGGGAGGCTCCCCCCCCCCCCTTCCCTTAGCAAGGCTCCTGACTGTGATTATCAACAACAACAAAAAAGGGAGCCTCAACAACGGAAAGAGGCAGAGACCGATTCGTCGGAAAGATTTCGGATCCAATGGACTTTACCCAGGAATGGCAAAAGCCACGCCTCTGTAAGCAGGGTTCTCGCTGCTGCTCGCCATCGCGCCAAATCACGACAAAATTTTTCATTTGGTGAATAAACCAACAGTCAATTTCTCCAAATTGCGAGTGCTCCGTTTGTGTGTTTGTGTGTGTGGTGTGCCAATACACTCGAGATTCTTATGCGCGTTACTGAACGATTGATGACGTCACATGGGTAAAGTCCATTCAGATAATACAAAAGCAATAAATCATGAAAACTGGGTTCGAGGCTGAAAAAAGTCACGTGATACTGGTAATTTACCCAAGGAACTTCTAACTGATAAGAAGGGAAGATACTACTGCTTTGCCTGATGAACTGTTGCATTGGCTAGCGGGGATTTATATTACACGTCTACGGAGCCTTCCCTTCTTTACGCTAGAAGTTTTTACCTTGACCACGTGATCAAAACGTAGATGGAATATCGTCCATTGGACCTTTAAGTATAGCGTCTAGAATATCCAGTGTGGAAATCGGCTATCCCAGTAGTACTTAAAAAAAATGCTAAAATATTGTATCCTTTAAATGTCAAACAATGCTGAAATCTAAGGCGCGCCACACACCAGAGAGACATGCGACAATAATCGTGAGACATGAGGCAAATTCTGCTGTTCAAACCGGTTTTTTCTTTGTTAAGAGGGTGAAATTGTCGCATGCCTCACGCTTTTCTGCCGCATGTCTCCCTGGTGTGTGGCGCACCTAAGGAGACGATCGTAGCTACATCTGCAGGATATTTTCTAAAACTCTAAGACGATTTGGTCTAGACCAGTGGATCCCAACGTGGGGCGTGCACCCCACCGGGGGCAATTTGACATTTTAGGGTGGCAATTTCAACTTTGTAACTCACCCATTCGCTGTGAGTTTTTTGGGAAAATAATCTGTAAGACTAAAAATAAAAGTTATATATTCAAAATTAAAAAAATAATAATTTTTTTTCCAAGATGTTCCGAATCAAAAGCTTAAAATAAAATTAAAATCAGAATAATTACATGAAAAGACTTTTAAAATATTTTAAAACCCTTTTTAATATTTAATTTTTTTCATAATTTTTCTGGTTAATGATCTAATTTACAATTTTTTCAACTTTTTCGATTATTTATGAAATGAGCTTTGTATATTTATTTGCTCTGCTGCATGCAACATGGATAAATTTTTATACGTAAAATTACTTAAAAGTATATCTAAATTTTACTGTTTTTAACTTATTTAAACCTAAAAAAATATTTCGAATATCTAAACGTGGAACTATAAACTTTATAAATCTTAATGCTTCTTGTGTATTTTGTTATTCATAGAGAAAATTGTACGTTCTTTGTTATCAATTTTAATGCTAAATGTGAGTCTCTCCAGCATTTTGTGAGGATAAAAATGCGGACCGTATAACACTTTTGTTAAATATTTAGGCAAGTTGGAAAGGCACAACAAAATTCTTTTGTGCATAAAAGTGAAGATGTATTGGGAATTAAAATGGCCCATAGAGGCGCTACTCGCAGCCTTCGGTACAGGAAAATTGTCCCTTTAATTTCCCTTTAACTAATGCTAAAGTGCTATAGAAATAATTCTTTATTGTAAATGCATTTGAAAGTTTTAGATATTCAAATTTGGATAATTTTTACTTTTTCATATAAGACAGAACACAAATGTCACAAGAAATCTGAAATTGTGCAAAAGAATAATCATTCTGAACAAATTTGAAATGCATGTAATGCAATGCACTTGCACGGTACTATCCTGAAGCGAGAAGTTACATGTTTTCTCCACCAGATGGCGTATTCGAGCGCTTGAATCGCCAATCGCCTCATTTATAGAATTATGTTAAAAACACATTTATGATAAAAAAAATTCATAATTTAATAAGTTAAAAAATGCGAAATGAATAATTGTTAAGGCTCTTTTAGGTTACCTTCAGGTTAATAGACTTCATTTTAAAATGATAAGATATATTTGTTACAGAATGGAGGATATTCCAAATCTGGGTTCGAGACTGAAAAAAGTCACGTGATACCGGTAATTTACCCAAGGAACTTCTAACTGATAAGAAGGGAGATACTACTGCTTTGCCTCATGAACTGTTTCATTGGCTAGCGGGGATTTATATTACAGGTTTACGGAGCCTTCCCGTCTTTACGCTAGAAGTTTTTAACTTGACCACGTGATCAAAACGTAGATGGAATATCCTCCATTTGTATGTGGGAAAAAGGAGGGGTGCAATCGCGATTTAACAGATGCTTGGGTGGGGCGTGACCAATAAAAGGTTGGGAACCACTGGTCTAGACGCGAAATTTGATTTTCCATAAGACTTTTAGCATTAGTGTGAAATCCTGCAATTTCATTGGCTATCGCTTCACCGATAGCCAATGAAACTGAACGGAACTTTTTTCCCTGAAAGGACAAGTACAAGAGTAAAATACTGTGTAAAGCCGGCACATAGTATTTTGGTATCTCAGAACCTATGAATGATCTAACCTAGTGGTCAAGACTAGGGCTGGTTAAGGTTTTGCATTTGTAATCCTAAAGTTGCGTGTTCTGTCCTTTCGCTGGCGTATTCACCTTTTTAGAGTTTTATTTTGATTTTTATTAAGTCAGTTAGTTAAAATCAGTCGATCTTTATTACCAGTTCTTTTGTAATTTTTTTATCAATTAGATTTTTTTAAATAAATTAAATAATCAAATTAAAAAATCAGTTAATCTATTTTTTAATAATTAAAGTTATCATTTATTAAAATGCAATAATAAATTACCCAGGCTTACATTACAAGTATTTTCATGTTAGAACTTTATCAAGTTCTGATCATTTTAAATTTGTCTGTTACTATAATAACAGATAAATGTAAAATTATCAGAATTAATATATTAAAGGTTTTTTATTTTAAAATTATCCTTGAGACATAAAAATCTTTATTAATTTATGATAGGTTACTTTATAATTTTTTATTTTAAATATTGCACAAATATTTAAATTAAATTTTAAAATTCTTAGGACTTATTGGGTATTTTTCTAATAAAAAAATTCTTTAATAATTAAAGTGTAAAAATAATGTTTTCTTAATTCAGTTAGTTAAAATCAGTTGATCTTTATTACGAGTTCCGTTGTAATTTTTTTTGTCAATTAGATTTTTTTAAATAAATTTAAATAATTAAATTAAAAAATTCATTTAATCTATATTTTAATAATTAAAGTAAACATTTATTAAAATGCAATAATAAATCTCCTAGGCTTACATTAAAAGTATTTTCATGTTAGAACTTAATAAAGTTCTGATCATTTTAAATTTATCTGTTACTTAGGTTGCTTTGAAATTTTTTTTATCGTAAATATTATACAGATAATTAAATTTTTAAATTCATATGACTTATAGGGTATTTTTCTAATAAATAAATTTCTTTAATAATTAAAGAGTAATAATAATATTTTCTTAAGTCAGTTAGTTAAAATCAGTTGATCTTTATACCGAGTTCGGTTGTAATTTTTTTTTTTTTTTTTTTTTTTTTTTTTTTTGTCAATTAGATTTTTTAAAATAAATTTAAATAATTAAATTATAAAATTCATTTAATCTATTTTTTAATAATTAAAGTAAACATTTATTAAAATGCAATAATAAATCTCCTAGGCTTACATTAAAAGTATTTTCATGTTAGATTTTTATAAAGTTCTGTTCATTTTAAATTTATCTATTATTTAGATTACCATTTTTTTTTTTTTTTTTTTTTTTTTTTTTGTAAATGTTATACAGATAATTGAATTAAATTTTAAAATTCATATCACTTATACGGTATTTTTCTAATAAATAAATTTCTTTAATAATTAAAGAGTAATAATAATATTTTCTTAAGGCTGTTCTTAACTGCTCTGCTCAACAAGCGCAAAACGTTTTGACACATTTGCAAATTAATTTTTTAAGGAAAAGGTATAAAATTGGAAAGCCTGGCCATGGAAGCGATTTGGAATTGAACTGTTTTTTCCATTTTTTGATCAATTCATTACCTATTGAGTTATAAACGATTTTGATCACGTGGCAAACACGTTTTTCGCCCGCTCTTCGGTGCTCTTTCTTCCTTCGTGCGGAAATTCGGTTCAAAACGCCCACTTTGTCACTATTTTCTGAAATATCTATTGCGTTTACAAAAAAAAAAAAAAAAAAAAAAAAAAAATGGAAAAAACAGCACAATTGCATATTTTCTGAACAACAACACCAGCTATTTGCATGCATTTTCGAACAAAAATAAATTAAAACTTATGTCAGAAAGTTGCCTTTTTGGATTTGAGAACATCCTTAAGTCAGTTAGTTAAAATCAGTTGATCTTTATCACTAGTTCCTTTGAAAAAAAAAATGTCAATTAGATTTTTTTAAATAAATTTAAATAATTAAATTTAAAAATTCATTTAATCTATTTTTAATAATAATGTAATAATAATATATTCTTACCTTACATAAAAAATATTTTTTGTTGGAACTTTAGTAAGTTATATATATGAAATGATTCCGCTTGTATGTCATGTTATTTGAGTGTAGTCATGGCCTTACATAATGATGAGGCAGTTTATGCTGAACCTGACTTTATTTTCTGTAATAATACATGATACCATCTTAAGTCAGGTCCAGCGACTTGAGATATGTTAGGATCAACAGCTCTCGAATTTCTGCGTATTAAGATAGGATCCCATCATAATCTGACTTCTCTTTCCCTATGCACTCTGCTTTTAATCAGTTAGTTATTACTTTTCCCAGGAGAGGGCAGAAGTATCAAAGTGGGAGGCTTAATCTTTCATGATTGGTGCATTATCTTTTTTATAACTGTTTTTTATGTGGAGACAAAGAGCCTGAACTTATGATTGCACAACAAGAGCTAATTCTAATTTAAATGTTAAATATTATTTATGATGTACTCATAATCTGAAGTGTCAAATCAGACAAAAGTTAATTATGATTTACTGCTTATCAATTTTCTACTTTGACACTAATTGAACTAACATATTTACTTTGATTTATTGCTATGAAATCACTCCTTTGTTGTTTATAACTGCATTCTTAAATTATCTAGCATAGCCTGAAAAACTCAGTTTGTTTATGCTATAAATATAATGATGCTTCCAAGGTAATTTAATATGTTTTATGATGACTGTCTTATGTCAACAAAGGGTAATTTCTTTTCCAAATCTGTTTCATAAATATCAATCAGTGTCAAAGATTTTTATGATGAAGAAAATATTTTTATTTATTTGTTTTAAGAGTCCATGAAAAATAAGTTGGGTTTTCTAATTTAAAAATTTAACTTTTGAATTTAAAAAGGGTTTATCTTTTAAAAAGGGGTTTATTTTTATTTACTTATTTTTATCCGTTCATATATATATGTATATATATATATATATATATATAATTAGCAGAAGTAATTTGTTAAAGTGTTCATTTCTCAAAATTAAGTATTATCTTTCATACATAAAAATATTTATCAGTTTATCAGCTGCTTTCTAATTTTTTTATTGTATATTCAATACTACTAAATTCTTATCATATATAAACAGTATGTTTAAAATGAATATTTATTAAAATTTAATTTTAATATCTCCTAAACTTTCATGAAAAGTACTTTTATGCTAGAACTCCAGTAACATATAAATAGTAATTAACAGAATTACATTATTAAATTATTCATCTTTAAAAATTGATTATTTATCTTTTATATATAAATTACATTAATAATATATATTTCAATGATAATTTAACCATTGAAGACAGTAAATTACTATACTTTAAATAATTGAATGTATGGTAAAAATGCAACAAAAACAAATATATATATATATATATATATATATATATATATATATATATCTGTGATTTAATAATTATCAGTGATGGAACAGTGGCGCAGCAGTTGAGCGATTGCCACCACTAAATTTTTATAGTATTCCTCGCCTTAAAAAATATCAGAAATTCTGTCCCTGAAGTTAAAGGAAGAATACTAAAAACGTTTGGCGGTGTCAATTGATTCTCTGCTGCTACACTGTTCCATCACTGAATTATTCGCAAAAAGTTTTATTATATGTATATATATGTTGCAATAAAAATGTAATATACAAAAATGTAATATACATGAACAATGAAAAATATTTTGCTATTAGTTGCAATATATGTATATTTAAAATAACGATTATTATTACTATTATGGAGATTTTTGTTTTTATCTTTATTTATTAACTTATTATCAGTAGCTTTACAATTTTTATTCGAAATATAATATTGTGATTAAATTTTATAGATAATACCACTTAGGAGCTAATGTTATATAATTAAAATAAAATATCTAGGAAATAATAGTATCTTTTAAACTGACATAGAAAAATATTTTTATATATCTAGATTCAATTACTTATTTTTAGTTAAGCTGCTAGAACTTTAATACTGATTGCAAACATCTGAGTAAAAAAAAAAAAAAAAAAAAAAAAAAGTTCTAAGCAGCTTATTATAACAATCTTATTATTTTATCATAATTTAACTAAGTCAGTGTTGTTTTAGAATTATTAATAATTTTCTTACTAGAAAATTAAATCAAATTTAATAATTAATTATATATTATGTTATTAAATGTATAACAATTGATTCCGTGCTCAATATGAGAAATACATAAGCTTTTTTTAATGCATCAAGTTATTATTATCAAGAAATACAATAGATTAAATTAGTAGCAGCGCTGTTACTCGTAAAATGGATTTTTTCCTTTCAGGGAAAGACGTTCGGTTCACCGATAGCCAATGAAATTGTCGGATTTCGAACTAATGCTAAAAGTTTTATGGAAAGTCAAATTTCGCGGTCTAGACGCTGTTAGGACATCACGTGACTCGTTGCCATCTAACGAATTGGTCTATTGAAATTTGAAAATATAATGCAGATGTCGCTGTGATCGGCTCATTGGATTTCAGTATCATTGCACATTTAAGGGATACAATTTTTTAGCGCTGTTTGGATAGCAGATTTCAACACCATTTATTCTACACTGTTAAAAATATCGTGAAAAATTATCTCTGTTTATAAAGGCTATCTATTTTCTGACCAATGAGAACGCTACATAAACGCCTATGACTCGTTCTCATTGGTCAGAAAATAGATAGCCTTTAAAAGCAGAGGTAATTTTTCACGATATTTTTAAAAGTGTAGGCACTGTTTTAAGTAAGGCTCCTATAACTCGGGCTCATTGGTCTAAGTGGGAAACAAAATTTTTGACGATTCAGCCTGTGTTATAGGAGCCCTAGTTTTAAGATCCAGTGCGTTCGATGTCATAAAAGTCATGAACTGGCCTTGTATGTCGTTGGTCACAGTCGAAGATGAAAAATGTCGCTACTCTGATAAACAGAGGTACTCTAGAAAAAAATAAAACTCGCTGTTGCGACTGCAGTGTTCGTGCTAAAGATTGATATTTTTTCGAGTAAAACAATTAAATAAAAGTAGAAAATTCTTAGAAAAGATAATTTTTCAAAAGAAAATTTTGTTGTCTGATGTTTTTATGACCCACCCCCCATGATTATTTAATCGAAAGATCGAATATTATCGATTGTGAGTACTGTGACTTTCAAGCGAATGTAAACAAAAAGAGAGTTTCTTATATTTGAGTTCTGTATTTATAAAAAATATTTAAAAATGCCTGTTTATGAATTGTCTCTTGTTTTAAGAAGTTTGCCCCGAGTAAGTATTTGCATGTTTGTTTTTATATTTACACTACAACTGTAAATTATCCTTGTCCATAATCAATTTCACATTGCGTTTCAAAATATAAATTAAATAATTTATCAAGATTAAATCCTAGAATCCGCATTCTTAGGCATTTGTAAATTTTCAGATTTTCTGTAAAAGAAAGTCGTATTTATAGCTACCGCTAGTAGAGTACATTAGTAGTAAAATATTTCTTGCAATATTAAAATTATTTTGCATGTCATGCTGGTGCCAAGTCCAGCGTATTTTATTGTAACTAAAGTATGTTGAGTCTTTTTTGTATTTTCTTTTTTAGCGTTTATAAAAGAATTCCAAATAAAGTTTTATTTTAATAGTGAAACAAATATTATATTTTCTCATTTATATTTTAAGCAGAGTTTCAAATGCCAATAATGGATGATCGTAAATGTCACATTCACTTGACATTAAACACATTACACGTGTTTGTTACCTCATCAAGAGATTTTTAATTCTACGTTTTGTCTGTATTTTTTATTAATGTTTTACTAATTTATTTGTTCTTTCATTATTTAATATAAGAATTAGTATGTTAATTTCTATAATTTGACGAACAGTTTGGTGATTTGCATAATTTGACGAAACTGGTCGACGAGATAACTAAGTAGTACACATTTTTTAATATAAAAGGAAGTAAGGCCACAGTTTTTCGAGTGAGATTTAAGAAAGGTACTACTTTTTTTTATTAGAGGGAAGAAGGGTGCCATTTTTTAAACCAAAGGGCTGGGCATAGCAACCTCTTGAAACTGTCTGGGGGAGGAGTGGTGGCTCTCTGTTAAATGTTAGGTTAAATAACATGAGTATAATAATATGTATGTATTGAATGGGAAAACTGGGAAATTTCATTGGTAGCCAGCAGCCTGTTAATAGTATACTTTAATTAGTAGCCATTCTTTTAGCTAAAAGGGCTAAACAATGAACTTAAAAAAAAATTTCAGTGCCACTGTAGAACTTCATTAAGGTTTGTCAATTGGGACTGGAACCGATCTGAGATAACAAAAATCCAGGATAACCAGAGAATATAGAGAAAAAACAGTAAATGTCAGACTTATAGAAATGCCTTTTTATAGCCTGAAGTTATGTATTTAATGAATCTATACCAAATTACTGTTTTGTGTTATTTTAGTTTGCTTTTAAATTATTAACCATTACTAATGATATTATGTTATGTACAAATTTATATTGAAGTACTGTTTTGAACACAATTATCGATTGGCTACAATAGACATTAATTGACAATTGAAAACCACTTTTGACTGTCTTAGTGACATGGGTAATATGTGAGTAGGGATTGATCGAATACCAAATCGACTATTCGGTGATTCGACATTTGAACCGAATATTTGGCTTCGGCCGAATAGTTGCAGATACTAAGTATTTTTAGCTGAGATGTATTATAATCCCGCATCTGCCATCTTGGATATTTTTCTTGCATGAAAAGTCCTTTTTCGCCAAGTAGTAAATGTCGCCAATGGTTAAATATTGTTGATAGATTAATATAATATTGAAAAAACTGGAATATAATAATTATAATTATTAATTAGAAAACAAATTTTAATTCACGCCAAGAAAAAAATCCAAGATGGTGGATGCGGGATTATAATACATCTGTTCCATATTTTCTTAGAATAGAAGAATTCTCATTTACTTAGAAGTAGAATAGGCTAAACGATGAGTTTCTATATTATTGGAGTTAAGAGCTCAGCTGCACTACAAAAAACAAGACAAGGCCATTTTTAATTAAAAAAAAAAAAAAAAAACTTTTTCCTTCCTAAAATGGTCTACATAGGGGTAAAACCAAAACAACTGTCTACAATAGAGAGAAAAAAAGAAGGAAGATGGACATCTTTCACTTGCCATTTAATTTTAATTATTTCTACATTAGTTTTTTTTTAAATTTAAATGTATATCTTCTTAAATATATACACATCAAATAAGTATATCAGAGTTCATATCTGTATACCTAAGGTGTAATATTAAATAAAATACACACATCAAATAACTAATACCCTTATGCCTATCCTTATAGCTTTTATAACCATTAAATTAAAGTCGCTCAAATTTGTTGTCTTTATCCCCACAATGCTAAAATACTAATCAAAATATAAATATGTATCAGTATTTTGACAGAAAATAGTTGAATGTACAAATTGATATACCTTTTGTATTTTAGAACATTCCTATTCAATATGTTCATAATTAAACTTAGACAATCAGTAAATCAGCTTAATGAGAATGACAACATTGTTTCTTTTTATTTGAATGAACTTTTGTTTTTCTGACAATCCTTATCCCTGATAATAGCCTGTATAGTTTAATACTTTCATAGGTTATTTTGGGTATTGACTAGTGATAAAATAATAAAAAATAAGTGACAGGTTAAAGCAGTGTTGATTTCAGGGGGGGGGGGACATCCCCCCCTCCCCCGGAGCAATGAGATGTCCCCCTCGGAAGATTTGAGATTTTGTATTCTCAATGGTCAAAAAGTGCAACCCCCTCCCGGAACTCTATAATGTCACCCCCGGAGCCACAGAAATCCCTCCCGGAGAAAAGTGTCTGAATTCAACACTGGGTTAAAGAATTTGTGAGTGGAAAGAAGTCATTAAATTTTTTTTGTGTAATTAGATTTAAGAATAAAAATGTAACTGAATTAGATTATTAAGAATTTAATTTTAATTAAAGTTTATTAAAAAAAGCTAATACATGCAAAAATGTGTATTAAAATTTTTGAAGTATTCGGTTGCCGAATACTGAATATTCAGTCTACACTTTGACTGATGCTTCGGTATTTGGCAAAATTGCTGCTTCAGCTTCGGTCAATCCCTATATGCGAGTTCCAAAGAATATGATAAAGGATCAAAAGCATGTGTTTTGAAGCGTATAAGGTGTATTTTTGAAAGTTTTTCAAAGAGGAAATCTGGCGATTGGCAGCTTTTATTAGTTAATTTTTTATCACTTAGTTGCCCTGTGGTCAATGATAACTGCTAATTTTGTCCTTTAGTCAGGGTGGTAGTTAGTGTTGCTTGGTCTAGTATTGCAAAAAGAAAAGAAAAAAAAAGAGAAAAAGCAGGACAGGTGCGTCAAAATCATGACATCTTAAGCACTACATAAAACCTGTTAAAACAGAACCAGTGTAACAGAATCATGCTTTAAACTGAAAAATTTTGTAATATGAGCTAAAACAGTACAATATTAACAGTACAGTATTACTTGCTAAGATTAAAACTTGTCTAAATTGGAAACTATTTCCGATATTTTCTTGTTCCATCTTAACAGGTTGCTGCATGAAGTAGTTTTCTGTCTTTGTACCGAATGTATATGAATTACACTTTATCCAAAAGAGAATGATGTGAAATTAATTAGTTTAATTGGAGTTTTTGAAATAATTAACAATAATTTTGTGACAATAATGCTCACTTTATAAATATTATGTTTTATGTTTTTCATTATTTTGTTTTTCAGTTGTTTTTGAGAAAACGTATTATTATGAACAGTCATGAAAAAAAAAGTGAACACCCTCTACTAACTCTGCAACTAATTATAATAGAGGAGGATTACTGGTAACAATGGATTGGAAATAAAGTCTACTTTTAAATGATATATATAAAATTTGCTTAGGGGGCCATCTACAAATCAAAACCAGACCAGACTTTACTTTTTTCAATGGCAGCACCAGGGTTCGTTGATATATATCCGATATTTATTTTCAAAATATCAAGATTTTTGATATTTTCGATATTTTCATGTTTTTGATATTTATTTTTTAAATGTCGTATTTCTTGATATTTTCATATATCTGATATTTATTTCCAAAATATTTTCAGTCAAAAGAAGTGCAAATGAATTCTTCAACTGTTATTAAAAATTAGCCCATCTGTAAATAAATAACTAAAAAGAATAGCTCCCAAAATATTCCCTATGCTCCAAAAACTAGTTTTGGACTGTACCTGCAGCTTTCCCATTGCCATCATAAGAAATGTGTCTTTGAACAATACCACCCTACCCTGTCTCAATTCTTTATGTAGACTGCACCTTCTAGAATGAGATAAAGGGGTTAATTGGTGATTGGATTTTAGCAAACAAATCTCATATAAGCTTTATGTTTGAAACTGAATATTTAAATGTTGAACCAAAAAATTTGGTGGGATAATATTAAATTACAACAGCCCATGAAAGATAATTTAACTTATCGGTTGTTTAAAGATTCTACTTCAATAGATGCATTAGAATCTTTTCTAATTTTGATTTACTTCAGTCTAAATTGTGCAGTAGGTTAGGGAATGAAAAAGCAAACAAACTTACATTCATGCTCAAATTCTTCAACAGAAAAAATAAACTTTATTTTGTATTTCAGAATTTGTTGTGTGATTTTATTTATTTTTTAAACTGAATCCTGCATTATGTGTTTTGATGAGTGAAAAGCAACTTTTGCAGAAGATTGTTTTTTCAATTATTTGATCATAAATTTTGTAAGAAAAATATAAAAAAAGACATTTAGAATATTGTTTTATTATGTTTTCATGTTAAATGTAATATGTTTTAGATTCTAATTTATATTAAGTCTAAAAATCTTTATAATCAGCAGTAAGCTGACAATTTTGAAAATATCAGATATATATCGAAAATATCGGATATGTATCAAAATATCGGATATTTTTGATATTTTCGAAAATATCACGATATTTACGAACCCTGGGCAGCACCCAATTTTGACAAGATATTTTAAATCTTTGGCTCAAACTATCCCTAGAAACGAAATTTCTAGTCATTTGAATGATAAGTTTTTGAATTATAAACATTCAAAATTTAGAGCTTCTAACGTTAAATTAAATTTTCATATTTTTATTAATATCTCCTGAAATCTGAAATTATAATCCATTTGTGATAATTTTGTGTGTGGTTATAATACTAAAAAACCCAAACATAAATGCATTGAATTTGTAATTTTATAGTATGAATTGTGAAATTATTTTTTTAAAAAAATATATGAATTGCAATCTACAATGTTTTTGGTAGATTTATATTTATTATGTCCTGTTTTATGCGAATTCTCAATTTCAAATTTTTCTTTCAAGTAGTTTTCAAATTATCGTTAAAAAACGCCAAAATCAAGGCTTAAGGGGATCTCTATGATGTGAAGAAAAGCATAATTTGAAAAAATATATTTTACATATTTAATTGAAATATTTGGGCTGGCAATAGTCAAAACATATTAAGCCAGTGAAATGGTCATATTGGCAAGAAATAATACATTAATAGAAATGACATAGTCATTCTGTAGCATTTCAACAATCGTGTACCGAACTTCTATTTGGATACAACCCCTAAAATATGCTCATTTTAAAATAATTAATTTCTCGGAAACTAATCGTATGAACCCAGTAGCAGAAACAGTGCAGCACAGCAGTAAGCAGAGCCGTCCTTAGCGAAAGCGAGGTAATTTAGCTTGGTAATTTAGATTAAAAAATATGGATCTAAAACTACAAAACCCCTTAAAAACATCAATTTAATAACCATCCCAGTAGCAGAAACAGTGCAGCACGGCAGCAGGCACTGCAGATTAATCCACCAGCTTAAAAAGAAATGCTAGGCTTAAAAAATAGCTGAAATTTAAGTCTCTAGATTTATGGTATATGTTGTATCTTTTATTATAGTTTCTGGTACTTTTCGGTTAGCCGGGCGTCAGTATTATATTTACATACATATATATATACATATGTGTGTGTGTGTACATTTATATATGTACATATATGTGCATATATGGGCGATTCCATGTGGAGAGTCACACACGTAACGCAGGCTTTAATTTGAATTTATTCAATTATTTATTAAATTTTAATGTTAATTATGATTTTAGGTGATATGGTAAATAAGTTATTAACATATTTTTTAGTTTAAATGTGTGTAAGTAAAACTCACAGAAATATATTATTTAATTTCATACTCAAAATGTGCTTTTTTTCTGAAGTAGAAAAAGAGCACATTTTGAGTAATGAAATTAAATGATATACTTCTGTGAGTTTTATTGCCACAAATTTAAATTTAAAAATATGCTAATAGTAACTTATTTACCATATTACTTAAAATCATAATTAACATTAAAATTTAATAAATAATTGAATAAATGCAAATTAAAGCCTGCGTTACGTGTGTGACACTCTCCACGGAATCGCCCATATATGTATATATGAATGTAAATATAACACTGGCGCCCGGCTAACCAAAAAGTACCTATTTTCTTTATAAATGCAAATTTTGCTTATTTTATGGGATTTTATTATTTCTTATGGTAGTAAGCTTAGTTTAGCATTCTTAGGTCGCAGATAAATTTTACTTTGCTGCAGACTTACACAGAAAATTCTGTTTCTGCGACAACCATTAACCTAAATTAACGCAATCACAAATTTAAGAGTTTTAAACAAATAAATAATCTACAAATCCTCAAAATTTTTTATTGAAAATGATTTATGTTAAGTACTTATGAAATTTCTCGCTTTATTGGTCATACTATCTTTTGAGCATTTTTAGGTATTTTGCAAACTCAGAGGAAAATAACATTTATTTTATGTGGGAATCAGCTTATATGCTGCCATTTATTCATTTGCTTTGAACGCAAAAAACATTCAGCTATTAAGAAGTGATGTGAAAATGTAAAAAAATCGGACATTTTAGTTTTTATAAGGAAAAGAACAGAGATCCCCACACGGGGACTCAGGGACCGAAGAGGTTAAACTCTATTCTTTATAAATTGTAACCTTTTTAAAATGCTTGATTTAATTAGCAATTATTAAAAATGTTAATATTTTTAAAGTGTTAAAAAAATTAAAAATAGAAAAAATATCCGAGTCAAAATCAAACTTAAAATTTCCTTTTACCTATGAACTTTAAAAAAAATTAAACTTTCATAATTTTTGGACATTTTAAATCTTCAGTCTCAAGGTCTGGAAGATGGGACTTCAACCCCTGGCTTCTGCATTGTGTTTACGCGATAGGACATACGTTATGCGTGAGGTAGAGGTCTGCACGGGCCTGGCTCGGACCGAAAGAAAGCTATCTTGGCCCGGCCCAGTGAAAAAATTAAAGTTTGGCCCAGGCCAGGCCCGATTATATTTACAGTGTTCACAGCCCGGCTTGGATCGTACAAAAATCAGTAAAAACAGACCCAGTCCCTGTAAAAATTAATTAAATCAGGCTCGATCTGAGCCGACTCAATTTCTACAAAAGATTCCAATTTTCTTAACACACAACAGGGCTTGAAATTCAATTTTTCTTAGGAGGGGATTCTCTCTACCAACATTTATAAATGGAGGGAAGTTGAGCTATTTGGGAGGGAGAAAAAAAATATTAAAAACCTACTGTTATTTTGTGTGCTATTTAAAGAATTTTATTAATACAGACATGACAAAATACCATTGAAGCAATTTAAATCAACGACTCAGAATAATTATGCAAAATGTTTTTTATTTAAAAAAGAAAGAAAATCAAGCTATTATACAGTCTGTTTTCAACTTTCAACCAAATGTCATGGGTCCTTAACAATGGGGTTGTTAAATGAAATTCTGAATTTAGATTGGGCTCTGAATCCTCTTTCACAAGGTAAACTTGTGACAGACAGCACAAACATAACATTTATAACTTTGGAAATTATTGGAAACGTATGGATATGCTGTCTCTTAAAAAAATTTCAGAAAACTTTGCAATATCTGACGCACTTTCATTTTTAACTACCTGCATGAACAATTATATTCGGTGATGGCATCATCAATATCCATTTCTGAATGAAATTGTTTTATTATATCCTTAGTTGAATTATAGTCAAAACCCGACTCCTTAGTATTTTCTTTGTTTGAACAAGCTTCTATGCATTCAAATTTTAAACAAAGTCCAAAGTTTGAAATGGAAACTGTTGATTCCTTTCTTCTATTACACAAAAAATGTAGGTTAACTTTAAATTGTCAAGTCCTAATTTCTGTGAATTGCAAGGATCAACTAGTTTGGTATAGTCAACGACTCTGCGTTTTTTCGCGATCCTTTGACAAAATTTGTTTTTTCTGCGATCCTTTGACAAAATTCGCTTTTTTCACGATCCTTTGATGAAATTCGCTTTTTTCACAATCCTTTGAAGATATTTTTTGACTTATTTTTTTAAACCCTTTGACGAAATTTGCGTTTTTTTGTTTTTTTTGTTTTTTTTTTTCGTGATCCTTATTCACGTTTTTTTGCAATCCTTTGAAGAGATTCACGTTTTCTCTGCGATTCTTTGACAAAACTCGTGTTTTTTCACCAATCTTTTGATGAAATTCACGTTTTTTTACCAATCTTTTGATGAAATTCACGTTTTTTTTTTTACCAGTCTTTTGATGAAATTTGCATTTTTTTTTTTTTTTTTTTACCAATATTTTGATGAAATTTGTGTTTTTTCGCGATCCTTTGACAAAATTCGTGTTTTTTCCGATCTTTTGACAAAATGTGTTTTTTCCGCGATCCTTTGACGAAATTCGCTTTTTTCACGACACTTTGATGAAATTCGCATTTTTTTCAGCGACCCTTTGATTAAATTCGTGTTTATTCCGCAATCCTTTGACAAAATTCGCTTTTTTCACGATCCTTTGATGAAATTCGCTTTTTTCACAATCCTTTGAAGATATTTTTTGACTTATTTTTTTAAACCCTTTGACGAAATTTGCGTTTTTTTTTGTTTTTTGTTTTTTTTTTCGTGATCCTTATTCACGTTTTTTTGCAATCCTTTGAAGAGATTCACGTTTTCTCTGCGATTCTTTGACAAAACTCGTGTTTTTTCACCAATCTTTTGATGAAATTCACGTTTTTTTACCAATCTTTTGATGAAATTCACGTTTTTTTTTTTTTACCAGTCTTTTGATGAAATTTGCATTTTTTTTTTTTTTTTTTACCAATATTTTGATGAAATTTGTGTTTTTTCGCGATCCTTTGACAAAATTCGTGTTTTTTCCGATCTTTTGACAAAATGTGTTTTTTCCGCGATCCTTTGACGAAATTCGCTTTTTTCACGACACTTTGATGAAATTCGCATTTTTTTCAGCGACCCTTTGATTAAATTCGTGTTTATTCTGCAATCCTTTGATGAAATTTGCGTTTTTTTTTTTTCGATTCTTTGATGAATTTCGCAGGTTTTTTTTCGTGATCCTTTGACAAAATTTGCCTTTTTTCCGCGATCGCTTGTCGAAATTCACATTTTTTTCTGCAATCCTTTGATGCAATTCTCATTTTTCTGTGATCTTTTGGGACGAAATTGGCAATTTTTTCTGCGAACGATTTTCGAAATTTACTTTTTCTGCGATCATTTGCAGAAATTTGCAATATTTTTCTGTTATACCTTTTTTATGTCCGAATTTTCAAACTGATGACCGATTTTTCATAATTTTCGGAACCGAATGCCTTCAATTTTCGGAAAATTCAGAACAGAATCACCTCTGAGTTCGCCAATTGGCCGCGGAAAATGACGCGAAACTGATAAAGGAAAAATAGTGTAATATGTCTATCGGTCGTGGAAAAAATCATAAATTTTAACTATATTTCGCGGTAAAAAACTCGCAAAAAGTGTCAATCGATTGCACAAAATTATCATGAAATTCACAAGGCCTTCGCGGGAGTTGGTCGTACTTTAAGAATGCAAACTTTCTGGAAAAGGGTGAAATTTTTTTGAGGGGAGCCTCCCGCTCACGATATTCTTTTGAGCGGGATTTTTAAAATTTGGGCGCGAATCCCACCATCCCGCCCTGAAATTCAAGCCCTGCACAATTAAGATTTTTTTAAAGAACACTGCGTATGCATTTTGGGAAAATTTTTACAGTATATTTTAGACTACTATGTGTTCCCAAGACAAAAAATGCACAATAGTAACATTAATGATTACGTAGGCGCTTCGACTTTTCAACATTCAATTAATGATTCATTAAAAAAACTATGTAGTTAAGAATAAAAGAAAAAAAAGGTTGAAATATCATATCTTTTGAAGCTGTATATAAAATAGATTTTTGAAAATATTTCTCTGAAATTTATTATAGTTGTTCTCAAATCCGAAGGAGCTACTTTCTGACAAATTTCTGAATACATTTTTCTTCAGAAACGCATAAAATTGGCAGGGGTCTTATTCAGAAACTATGATTTCGAGTTGCATTTTTCATTTTTTGGTACAGGCAAAAGATCTTTCAGAAAAAACTGTCAAAGATGGCCTTATGAATCGAATTTTCGGACGCGAAAACACGGGAAAGATAAAAACCTGTCGTCAATTGACAAGAATCAAGCATAACAATAAGTTATTTATTTATCAAAAAATGGAAAATGCTATTCGATTCCTAATCGCTGCAATAGTCAGGACTGTCAATTTTATGCCTTTACAGTTAAAAATGAGTCAGAAAATGTGTCGGAAACTTTCATGCTGTTATCACTATTACTATTTTTACAAAACAAATCGCCTGCCCGACACACAATAGGAACAATTAAATCCAGTTCTGGCCGGTCTGGACTATGTAGAGAAAAAGTGTAAGCCTGATTCCGGCCTGGCTGAAGTCTGCTGAAAAAATTAAGACCTGTCTCAAACATGATGTAACTGTCTGATGTCTACGATGGGCATGTTATTTCTGTATTGACGTCGTAAAACAAGCATGCTTATTTCCCCGAAAGTCGCATCTCTTGAAAATGGTTCATGTTTATTTTATCGGCTTTGCTTAAATTTTATAATGAGCCGATAGGCGCATTTTTTATCGAGGAGACGGGCCCATTTATTTAATAATTTTTTTTATTTTTTTATTTTTATTTTTTTTTTTTTGCCGGCTAGGAACGACCTATTAAAAAAATTGTCCTAATTCTGCCGTCTCGGCCCGACCAGTTTGAAAGTTTGCCTTCATATTGCCGGGCCAAGTCCGGGCCCGTGAAGACCTCTAACATGACGACAGAATACCAATATTCATGTGATTAAAGAAGAAACTGGATTACACAAGAATCTGCTTGTTACATTACAAATAGTCATTAAAATAATAGTGAGCAGTTTGTCAAAATCATCAGAACCACCTACCTCTTAGCAAAGTAGCATTCAGTTCATGCGCCTGTCCAGACTGGCGCTGCTGTCTGTGCTAAAGTATAACTATAGCTATAGATTGAATATATAAGCTACAAACAATCTATTCTCTTGTCGAGCGTCCAGACCTTGCATTGACTATTTTATTCATAAAACATTTTACCTTTCATAAACATTTTTACAAATAAATTTTATTATGAAAATTTTTATGCTTTTGCTTTACTCGCAAAAAAAATTAATAATAAATATTTGGGTGCGAGGCCCTGTGCGGTCGCACACCCCTAAGGACAGCTCTGGCAGTGGGTGCTGCAGATTAATTTAGGTATTGCAGAATGATCTAGCAACTTAAAAAAATAGCTAAATTTACCTTAAGTTTCTTTATTTTTGGTATTTGTTGTATCCTTTTATTATAATTTCCTTATAAATCGAAATTTTGCATTTTTCATGTATTACTATTAATTCTTATGATAATAGGATAGTCCAGCATTATTAGGCTGCAGGTAAATTTCATTTTGCTGCAGATTGACACAGAAAATTCTGTTTCTGAGCTTACGAATTTCATGAAAATTTGGATTTAGGCTAATTGAAGAGTGTAGAATTTATTTATGGTGTCTTCAAGGGAGGGGATTCTTGATCCTAGAGATGATGTATCCCCAAATGGCTAAGCTCTTTTAATATGAACATGAATATACTAATTTTAATTGTTAAATGTGTCAATTAAAACTTAAAAAACAGTAACAATAGGTTTATTCAACTGCTTATACAGTTTACATGTTTCGACTCTAGCTGAGTCCTTTTCAAAACAAATAAATAAAAGTATTCTAAAATTGCACGGTCTATGAAATGCTATCATTCAATTTTCCACATACTCTTTCATATTATGCACATTATTTTTTTTTATTTTACCAGGATGTTTATTTTATTTTCGTAACCCTTGAGTAGCTCAAGCCATAATTTTAGAAGGCTAAATGATACTGCATCGTAAATTTGATTCACAAAAATACAAACTTTGTACTATTCAATATTTTCCTAGCTTTTTTTTGAGAAATTAAAATACAGTCTTCAAAATCTGCTTAGTAGCCAAAACAACCCCGAAATTAAAGAATATCATTTGCACTAAAATTGACAAAATTAGTTTTGAGAATTATTCAGGAGTTTATGAAATACCATTTATTAGAGCAGATGGATCAAAGAGTTACTATATTTGTATGACTAGCAGGAAATTTAAGTATAGAAAAAAATAGCATATAGCTGATATTAAATATAATAGAACAACCAGAGCCCAAACAAGATTTTATCAAAGAGAAACCATCCAAATAAATTTCAATGAAAGTAAGATCATTTTCCCCTCCAGTCTATGCTAAAAAAAAAAAAAAAAAAAAAAAAGTCTGTGGCTGTATGATCCATGAAGGATCAGAGCCTACAGTCCACAACTCTGTTTACTTGACCATGGATCCCGAGGTGCTATGTAGCATGTGCCCCGGCCGGGGTGTCAACCCAACCAAGGATGTAAGTGGAGGATATACAGGAGTATACGCGTGTACAGGCTCGGACTGGCCCGCCTGCCCATCGGCCCAAGGGCCGGTGCGCCCTCGACCGGGGAAAACTTCGCGCATACCGGAATTCGTTTAGGGATAATCATCCATTAATACACAGACAGCACATAAGAGGTATTTTTTATTATCTATCACAAAGAAATTAAAGATACATCGAATCAATTTCAAAATCGGAAACCAAAGTGGGCACCTTTACATGCAATTGAGAGAGAAAACCTGTACCCATTAAAAGCTTTAGTAGGCGCAGCGCCCTAGGCGAATTTGAATTTTTGTTTCATTGGTTCTTTGAATGATATCTTTAAAATTTTAACCATATACTTTGCCTATTTTCAGTCCTTTAGCTTTTAGTACATCTCTCTGCCCCTTTGCTGTCGGCCCTGAATTAACTTATAAATGAAACCGTACTACTTTTTGAAAATAACTTGAAAAAAGAAAAAGATAAATATCAGAAGGCAAAAAACTTTCTGTGGCGATTTTGTTGTTGATTTTAAAGCATGCTGTTTCTTTTCGAGGAATACAAATATGGTGACACTTCTGGATTACGGCACTGCAAGCTGTGGAATTCCGCTGCCAGCGTTTTTCCATTTACTAAATCTATACCATCATAATTTTCAATTAGTAGTTTTTGCTTTACTTAATGGCAGACTTCACATGTTTAAATATAACTATTAGGAAATTCTAGTATGAATTTTAATAAAAAATAGTTCAATTTAATCACAGGAAAGAAAATAATTAAATCATTAAATAAAGCGATGATTACTATTCAGAAAATATGATAGGTTTTCTAGATTAAAATAAAAAAATAAAATAAAATGTTGCAAACGGGATTCTGCAACTTTGATGAGTTTTAATCCCTAGAACATTTCTCTCAGTTACGGAAACTTAAATATTTCGCATGATCTCTAATTATGATGAGAATTTGGCAAATCATGGAAAGAATGTGCTGAGAAGAGAATTTAATCTGTTATTTTAGTGATTTTATACTAACAAAGCGACTTTTTTGATGTACTTTTTCTGAAAAGCTCTTTCATAATGCAATATCAATTCAACATTTTATGAATATATAAAGCCATTTTTAATTATACAAAATGCCTCTTCCTACAAAATACCTACTCGCTTTATATAAAATGTTTCAAGTGTAATACGTATTATTTTCACAATCAAGTGTTATTTTCCATTCCTTTATGTGATGTTGATTTGAATAAAGAAATATCTTTATATTTTAATATTCAAATGCGTATAAAAGGTGGTACTTTTCTAAAAGATAAAAACAGCCATGAAAAATATATTGTTTATATACATTATTTTAAATCTTGATAGAGCTAAAAGAGTTTAAATTTGATTGATTTTTATCTCACAGGCTATCAAAGCCTGAGAGCTAATGTGCTTGCCCGTTCTGTATGTATGTATGTATGTATGTAACGCGATAACTCTTGATAGAAACATCCGATTTGCTTCAAATTTTTTTTCTAGGTTCATTCTGATAAGGCGCTTCCCTGATTAGTTTTGGGGGTTCATTAGTTAAGTATAAAGAGGAAAGGGGTGCTAGACCCCCCCCCCCCCCTTAATTTAGATAAATGAGTTTTTCATGCAGAATTATTCGATTTGCTCCAATTTTAATATACCCGTTTATTATGTTAAGGAGCTTCCCTGATTAAATTTGGAGGTTCATTAGGTAATTATAAAGGGGGGAAAGGGGCCTATTCCTCCCTTAATTTAGATAAATTGGCTTTTCATGCAGAATTATTCGATTTGCTCCAAATTTGGTATACCGGTTTATTATGTTAAGAAGCTGCCTTGATTAGACTTGGAGGTTCATTAGTTAAGTATAAAGGGGGGAAAGGGGCTAGACCCCCTTAATTTAGATAAATGGGTTTTTCATACAGAATTATCCGATTGCTTCAAATTTGATATCGGTTTATTCCGATATGGCGCTTCCTTCATTAGATTTGGAGATTCATTGGTTAAGTATAAAAGGGGGAAAGGGGAGCAAGTCCCCTCCCCTTAATTTAGATAAATGGGTTTAATGCAGAATTATCCAATTTACTTTAATTTTTTTTTTCTATGTTCATTTTGATAAGGAGATTTCCCGATTAGATTTAGAGGTTCACTAGTTAAGTATAAAGGGGGAAAGGGGGGTTAGAACCCCCCCTCTAGCGATATGGTTTTTTTCATGCAGAATTATCTGATTTGCTTCGAATTTGGTATACCGGTTTATTATGTTAAGGAGCTTCCCTGATTAGATTTGGAGGTTTATTGGTTAAATACAAATTGGGGAACGGTGGCTAATCCCCCCCTTTATTTATTTTTTGAGGGACATTATTCTTTGAAATAAGAGTATAATATACAATTAATGTGAATAGCCTGTGAGCTCAATGCCATCCGTTTAACTGGGCACTTTCCTTTTTATTTATTAATTTATTAAACAGATACACTGAATAGAACCAAGCATATTACAGATTTTTTTCTCTATTCAAAAATATTTGTTTTTAATTATAAAAACTACTAATAAATTATTTAAAAAGTATGACTTATAACCTATATTAATTTTTGCATAAAACAAATCACAGTCGCTAAAAACATCGATGTGTAACTTTACAGCACATGTGAATAATTAGTTTTTGAGATACAGACAGTTTTTGTCTTACCATAAGTTAAGAAGAAGGTCTTCTGTTATCAAAAGAGGCACGGAAAAAAATCGTAAAAACTTACCAGAAACACTTTGTAGGATTTTCTAAATGTAAAGTAAGTTTATTATAAATTTAAAATTCCGGTATAATTTTACATGCGACTGATTGTGTATTTTCTGTACTTTTTCACGTAAAATCTTCATTTTATTTCCCAAATTGTATGGATAAACCCCTTTGTTTTATAACTAAAGACTATTTTTTTTTTTTATGGTAAAGGTATTTAGGTTTAAGAAAATTATGTAAGCTGTAATCTCTTTTCCGGCTGGTAAGAAATTCAGAGTGATTCAAAAGTGGATGTTACAATTTGAAGAATTAACGGTCGTGCATTTTTTAAAATGTAGACAATCTCTAAAGCAAAATTTATGAATAGCATTGAATAGTAGATATTATTCCCAATAAGTTGGTATCTATGTTCTTTCTTATACAGTCATTTGCAGAAGAATTGGTAAAGGGTGATCACTTTTTTTTTTCAGAACTCTTATAAGTTACCTATTTATACCCCTTATCCCTGATATCAGTCACTTACTATAAAGAAATGTGTGCTCGACTTGCTGGAACAATAGCATCATTCGATTAGATATAGCATCATTCGCTTTAGAAAATTCCGTAATATTGTGTAGATTTCATAGAACTTTAAACATGCACGGGGAATATAGCGAAATCTTGTATCTAGACTCAGAAATATAATGTTAAGTCATTTTCATAATTGGTACTATGCTAATGTGTTAAGCCTTTAACAATCAAGTAGAATTGACATGAGTTCGTTACAATTTTTGCGCCCTCTGAAAATCCAAGGTCTGCGCCCTTTTCACTGGCCCAGTCCGACCCTGCGCGTGTACCTTCTGGAATTTTTTAAGAAGCCCTCTGTTTCTCAAATACAGCATTTTAGCGTATACCTTAGCTATGAATGTTCATGACGTCAGCGTATACCCTGTGCTTTTTTTACGACTACAACACTGAACCCAATGCAAGACCCTTGGTGTTTAGTTCCCAAGTAAGCTTGGTATTTATTTTATCGACCCCAAAGGGATGAAAGGTTGAGTGAACCAGTCTATACTATCCATCCATTACATAAGAGAAACCTTAGAGATTATAACACCCAAAAATTCAATACTTAACAATACAGCACCATTTAACCTACCAAAATTATGTGAATCAAATTTACGATGCAACATCATTTAACCTTCCAAAATTATGGCTCGAGCTACTCAAGGGTTATGAAAATAAAATAAACATCCAAGTAAAATAAAAAAATAATGAATGAAAAATATATGAAAGAGTATGTGGAAAATTTAATGATAGCATTTTATTTTATTTTTTCATTTATTTTATTTTATTTTTTGAAAATGAAATGGTTGAGCATTGATACTGTAAACCAAAGATCTGGGTTCGATTCCCGGCTTGGGCATTTTTTCGCTCAGTTGGAAATATTCAATTTGTATGATAACTTTACCAATCAGTTTGATTGTGTTAAAATAATAATTTATCTTTTAGTTGTATTATGACTGCAGCACTGCCTCATTAAATATAAATGATGTTAGTATTGCATATTTTTATTAATTTTCTAATAAAATAATTATTTAGGCTGATATTGCTGCAACTTTAAAAAGGATTGGGTGTCTTTTGATTGAAAAAGGAGCTAATATTCAAAAACTTGAAAACCTGGGTATTGATAGAGAACTGCCCTACAGATTCCGTGCTCAAGAAATTGATCATTTCAAAGGAAGGTAAGAAGTTTTCTGAAATTTTAATCAAAAAAATTATTCTTTCTCGTATTCTTTGTAACGAAAAGATAGATTAAAATTATTTTAATTAATTTATCACTTTTAAGCTTGCATTATTTTTATGGTGACCGTAATTTTTTCTTTTTTAGCAATACTCTTATTACTGCTTTTTTATTTATTTATTTTTTTTTTTAAGTGGCCTTTTTCATCTTTATTTTGATAACCTGTCTTTTATTTTGCATTTTTTCACATTTTCTTTCTTTTTTTTTATGCAGTAGAGCCAGGGTTCGCAAAGCTGGGCCCAGTTCGAAAAAACCCAGTGGGTTTTTTCAGAATGGGCCCACTTGAAAAAGCCCACTGAAAAACCCATAATGTGGGTTTTTTCAATTATCAGAAATAATTTAAAAATTTAAACAACATATACATTTAATGAATTTAAGTCATTTCAGTTAAACTTGAAAAAAAAATTAATACATAAAAGCCATTACATACACATCTGAAGTAAAATAAAAATATATTCCAGCACATTGAAATACTTTACTAACATAGAACCTAGTAGGCAACATACATAGTACATAATTAATTATAGGTAAAGGTTATATCATAAGAATTTCTTTATAAAAAAAATTCAAATCAACTACGTTCATGGGATTAAAAAATATGTATTTTTACTTTCTTCTACCTTTACAAGAAGAAAGTATTGGATTCGTGAAAAATTTCGACTTCCAGTTTATGATGGATTTATACGTTTTAAAAAGGTCCTGAAGACGATTTTTGATGGTTTTTAGAAAATGTCTGTCTGTATGTGAAAAAATTTTTTGAGGGTGCTTTTTCTCAAGAACTAATGCACAGAATTTCACAAAACTTTAGATTGAGTTAGGCCTTGATGTAAACTGGTGCTGATTAGTTTTTGGTGTATACTGCCCAACAGGTGGCACTGCTATGCTGCATTTATCTCAATTTTCGCAATAACTTTATCTCAAGAACTAATGCATGGATTTTCATAAAACTTCAGATTCAGTTACAATTTAAGTTGTTGCTTATTAAATTTTGCTGCATATCGCCCAACAGGTAGTGCTGCTATGCTGCATTTTCCCCAATTTCAGCACTTATCTCAAGAACTAATGTACAGAATTGAATAAAAATTTAGATTCAGTTAGACCTTGATATAAACTGGTGCTTTTTAGTTTTTGGTGTATATCGCCTAACAGTGGCGCTACATTTATCTCACTTTTTGCAATAGCTTTATCTCAAGAACTAATAATGCATGGATTTTCATCAAACTTCAGATTCAGTTAGACGTTGACATAAACTGTTACTGATCAGGTTTTCTTGTAAATTACACACCAGATGATACTTATATCTCCTTGTTAAATGCATTCAACGAATCTATATTTTACAATCCTCATGATGGGCATAAATTGTCATTTAATTTTGGTACTGTGATAGCGAATTTTCAATTATTAACATGTATGAGATAGAAGAAACATTTGGGATTGGCACATCCGACTAGTTTACCCCTTTTTTTCTTCCTACTTATATATTTTAAATTTTAATATTTTATTCATTATTTGATTTTAAAGCAAATTAACAATTTTATATCTTCTATTATATTTAAAACTAATTTGTGAGAAACACTGACATTTAATTAATTTAAATTCATACAATTTATACATTTTATAATTTGTAAAATAGCATTACAATTATATTATATATAAGGGAACAGTGTATTTTTCTATGTATAGCCTATATAATATATAGAAAATATAGTATACAATAATGTAATTATGCATACATTATACTTTTGAAAAAACCCGAATTTCCCCGGGGAAAATTGGGTTTTTCATGAAAAAACCCACGTGGGTTGGGTTTTTTCAGAAAAACCCGGGTTTGTGCGAACCCTGAGTAGAGCCCACTTAATATATTTTTTATTTACATAATATTCACATTTGCACCTCCTTTTACTGTAGTCTAAAAAGGTAGAATGTGTATTACACCTAAAAGTTATAATTTTGGTTGCATGGCTTTTTATCTATAATGTAGTTTTTAAACCTGGCTGGGGTATGCCAAAGCATAGAAGAATCTCAAAGATGATATGGCATATGGATCCTGTATAAAGAGGATTTTTTTTTCGACTCTGTTTTCAAGATTTTAATGAATCAATATTTGACAAAGCAGATTACGTAGTTCGGTATTGCATATTTTAAATTTTAAAATAAGTCAGCTATTAGAAAATTAGTAAAATTCTCTGTAAATATACTTTGCAGAAGAGGGGGGAGTGCCAAAATCCATGTTTGTCCCGGGTGCAAAAAAGGCTAGTTTCGGCCCTGCTTTGGTTTGTAACTTTCGCTAGGTTATACTGTGAAGTTTTGTTACACTATTCTGAATGTGTTTGAAAGGGTTTCATAACCTATGCTTGAAACATGATTTTTTGTATAACATTCTCTTAAGATATTTATAATGGTGCTTTAGTGTGAAGCTTTGTGTCCTTCAGTACAGTAGACTCCTTCAAATCTGCACAGCTTGGGACCAGAGGTTGTGCGGATTTTAGAATTTTGCAGATTTCCGGTCATTGGTTTGTTTACATTTTTGAAACATTAATTTGATTGGTAGTTAAGCAAGGGAAATTATAATGAATGCTTACAATAAAGTGAAACACTAAAATAAGTAAAATATTAAAATAATTTATTAGTTTAAAAGTAAGTAATTATTAAAATAATTATGTAAAATAAAAATTTAGAAAAATATTAAATTATTACCAATTAAATCGATTCCAAAAGTCCTGTGCTGCCATCTAGTGGTAAAGCGATCTTAAGATCGATACGTCATTATTCGTTCTTAGCACTTTTAACTTTAGTAACTTTTTCATTGTTATTTAGTCTTGAATGCTTTTCTTATATTGCTTTGTATGTTTGGAAATAAATTTGTCTATAATTTTTTTTTTTTAAATTTCGCGAACAATAATTTTAAAATAGCGTTCCTGGTTCGTGGATTTTTCCATTTCGAACCCTGGAATTTATGATATTTATATGCTAATTTATATCAAAATCAAAAGTAATGTAAATTTATTTAGTAATAAATCAGCTGTAATAGCCAAAAGAGAATGATTAACAAAATTTTTTTTTTTTTAAACATTGCGGTAGTCACTGATTTCGGCGCCATCTTGAGTTTTGTTCCCGCAACTTAACTGTAGATTTCATTGTTTACATCTGAAAAAATATGTGGATTATAGGCATTCACAGATTTTAGGGTCGCGGATTTAAGGGCGTCTACTGTATTTATTATATATGCTCTTTAATATAATTCAGGAATATTGCTGCATTTTGTTATTTATTTTCTTTATTTAACAACTGAAACAATATTGACATCTAACCAAAAAACCTTTTCTTATAAAATAATATCGTGATTTTTTTTTTTTTTCTTTAACGAAAAGAATAATAAATGACCATAGTTATATTGCATATTTTTATTTACATCAGCACAGGATTCGTATTCCACTGGGAATCTGTAAATCAGGGGAAAATCATAAAAAATGTTTCTGCCTTAAAATCGCAGGGAAAGGTACCAGTAAATTCTCTTAAAACTTGGAATGCTGTTTAGCCAGTGCCTGATTTATGGCAGGGGATTTGGGACACATGTCCAGTGTCCCTGATTTTCAGGGGGCCCCAAATGCTGCTGAAGGTTTTTCATTTATTGTCCAAAATCTGATGTAGTTTTAACATCAAAAGGAATTTTACATTTCATCCTATATTCTATTGTGTTCGTATTGTATTTTTATAACATCATATATTTTGTGCGAAATATCTATATTTACCTAATTAATTATGATTGCATATTTTTTTAAGTAAGTCGGCTATTAGAAAATTAGTAAAATTCTCTGTAAGTATACTTTGCAGAAGGGGGGGGGGGGGGAGGGTGAAGTGCCAAACTCCATATTTGTCCCAGGGGCAAAAAAGTTGAATATGAATATATACATATATTTAATTCTGTTCCTTTTCTTGTCAGATTACTTGGCGGTTGGTGAGCATAGGGTGGCAGAGACACCTAATATTTTAAATAATTGTAGCTTGATATTGTGGAAAATTTATTATTAGTTGTTGCATACTTTATCATTCCAGCTTGCATAGAAAAAAAAATTTAGCACCACAAAATTTAGTTATAAAATGTGCCCCTTGTGGCAGAATGTTGCCACCTTTAAGCTATTTTCGTTTAGACTCAGTAACCTTTACAATTTCTTTTGTGTAGCCCTGTATATGATCTACAGCATTTATACACACAACATAATATGCAAAAATTTAGTTAAAAACTCATGTCACAACTAAAAATGCACTTCCAGCAATCATCGCTAATATACAGTACTTCGGATACATTATAGTATCTGAAATCTTGTGTGTGTCTTTGTAAATACTATGCACTTTCTATGATACAGGAAGTAACATGTAGTAAACCTCAGCAACGTATATCAATTTCATTATATGTGAAATAGTTTAACATAATTAAAATACGCTTCAAAAAATATTTCCCCTATACCATTATCATGTAACGAAATTCTTTTGTGTTGTCCTGTAAATAAATAATAACTATTCTTTGCACCACATATTCTACAGAATGTATATTTTAGTGCACTTCATAAATGCATATCAATTTCATTATGTTCGAAGGGGTGTAACTTCATTAAAATACACTTGAAACTACTTTTTCCCATTGACTGTAATGTAACGGAATACTTTTGACTGTCCCTGTAAATTGAACTATACATACAATTTTAATAAAATTTGAAATGGCCTGACAAAATTCTGCAACAGTTAAATATATGAAATTTCAAACAATTTAGTTGGGTAGTTTTTGGGCTGTTATATGCGGAGAGATGAACGGACGGACCAGGCAGTGACTATAGATACTATGTATTCATATAATTACAAACACATTTAAAGAAAGATCTAAAGTGGCAGACATGAATACTAGCTCATGTAAAATTGGTTTCACCCTGTATCTATATTTACTTTGTAATTATTGCAATAATTCTTGAAATTATGTTCCTGCTAGTATAAATAATACACTAAATTCTTGTTTTCCTTGCAGTTACTTTGTCTACAGTTTTATGGGTTCTCCAAATCTTTTTGATGACATCAAAGATGAGTGCACACGTGATGTTGATGTTTTAAAACATGGAATTTCTCCAGCCTTTTGGGATTTGCCTCATGGTTGTACCCTTCATGAAGAGATGAATCCACCTGCCTTGAGGAAAAGTGTTCAAAGCCTTCTTGAAGTTAGTAAAAAGAACAAAGCGAAGACAAAGCCTTTTTATTGGCACGTTAAAAAGTGGAATTACTATGATCCACTTATGTAAAAATGTATTCCTTAGTTTTAAATATTAAAAAATTTAGTTTCTACATGAATTTATTTGTTGTAGTTTATTATTATTATTATATATATATATATATATATATATATATATATATATATTTTTTTTTTTTTTTTTTTTTTTTTGCCTATGCAGAAAGTTTATAAATCATCTGAGATGCTGTGAATTACTGATTGCTAGTAATCATTATATTCTCTAATGATCAAATATAACATTACAGTGAATGTTTATTGCATATTACCAAAAATTGCAAGTCTTATTACTGAAAAAGGAGTTCAAAAGATTAACATCTCTTACAAGTATAAATATTTCAAGCTAAGTGAAAATGTGTCCAAGCCAAATGTCAAATGCAGAACTTTAGGCTTAAGCTGAAATATGTGACTGAGGTCAATAGGCTCAACTGCAGGTAATGGAACTCCATGTTAAACAGTGGATACATAACGATATTTTACTATTTTAACTTAATCAAACTGATTGATAAAGATTTCATAGAAGTTGCATTACTCAGTCCTCGCAGTGTTCCTATATTTCCTATCAATTTGAAAGTTCCCTTTTTTCCGATATTTCCCAGCCCTCCACCCTCGTGATCATTTTTTTATTTAGGCTGAGAAGTTCTGCAATCTGGATGTAATTTTTATGGAAACATATTTTAAAAATTTTGCCTAATTCTGCAAATTATTTTTTCTTTAAAAAAATCATGAATTTCGACAATCCTACAGAAAAAGAATCCCAAATTTCGACAAGCCTACACAAAAAAAATCTTAAATTTCTTCAGTTTGTCGCAGTATTGGAAACTTCATCATTAAGAAAAATTGTGAATTTTGCCAAAAGTCTGGATTTCATCAATCGATCATTGAAAAAAATTGCAAATTTTTTTAATATGTTGCTGATATAAGTCACAAATTTATTCTATCAAGTGTGGCGGAAAAAAATGGAATTTCTTCAGTCAGTCACGGCAAATATTTGCAGATTTAGTCTATCAGTCATTGGAATGCGTCACAAAATTTGCCGATCATTTGTTGATAAAAATTACAATTTTCAGCTGTCACTCGCTGTAAAAAAAATCACAGATTTTGTCAATCAATCATGGCAAACAAAATCAGGAATTTCTTCAGTCAGTTGTGACAAAATTTTGCTGATTCCGTCAGCCGGTCGTTGAAATATATTGCAAAATTTGCTGGTCATTCTTTGATAAAAATCTTAAATAACGGCAGTCACTTGCAGTAAAAAAAATCACAGATTTCGTCAATCAGTTGCAGAAAAAAATTGTGAATTTATCATGCCGCTTAAAAAAAATTAGACAACAGTCAGTTGTGAAAATGGAAAAAGATGCAGAAAGGCAATCTCGAATTTCATCAATGTATCTCAGAAGAATGTCAATCGGTCGTTTGAAATAAAAAATACAGATTTTGCCTAATGTTGTTAAAAAAAAAAAGTTCAAGAATTTTGTCAATCACTTGTGATGTGACAAAAAATCACAAATTTCTTTATTCAGTCGTGGCAAAAAATTGTGAAATTTTTCGATTGATCATTGATAAAAAATCTCTAATTTTGTCAATCAGTTGCAAGAAAAAAATCTTATAATTAGTCAATCAGTTGCATAATTTCACACAATTATATCAATCACGATTTTTTGCTCTATAGGGATAAAACAAATGTAAATCATTTTATATAAGTTTGTTGCAAAAAAATCATTTATACGGAAAAAATAAAAGTAAATTAAGTAACCTTTATTTCAATTATGTTTGTATTGATAAATGCAAATGCTATAATCGGTTATGATTCAGAAAATAATTATAAAAAATATTTTAAAATATAGCTTAAAAAATTGCATACAACTATTAAAATGCTAATTTATTACTCTTGAAGAGTGTTAAAAATTCCTGAAATAGTCTGAAGTGAACTTTAAATTGTTTACTCCTGATATAGTCTTTACAATCAGCAAATATGTAAGTATATTAAAACATGTTTAGGTGTATTTACATATAAATAAAAATTCCTATATTTCCTATAATACTTAAATTTTCTTATACCAATATTTCAGGCATTATAGTAGCCATTAGTATAGACACTTTTTTCATATCTGTTTAACATTAATATATAAAGACTCATGACACTTAATTTTCATTTTAAAAAATCTTTTATCTTGCTTTTTGTACATATTAAAATCGAAATTTATAATTTACATTATCTTTACTTTTCACTGAAGAAGTCCCAGAAGGGATGAAAACGGTTTTTCAGAGAAGTGCCAAAGAGTATTGGACAATGCATTATATATTGGTAAATAGCATAATTTTAAAGATCTACCGGAATATATGTTCGTTTAAATAAAGAAATGTGTTTTTGTTTTTTGTGAAAAGTAAAGAGAATGTAAATTATAAATTTCGATTTTAATATGTACAAAAAGCAAGATAAAAGATTTTTTTAAATGAAAATTAAGTGTCATGAATCTTTATATATTAATGTGTCTATACTAATGGCTACTATAATGCTTGAAATATTGGTATAAGAAAATTTAAGTGTAATATGGGCATTAAATGAGACAGTGATTCCTGTCGAAAAACACTGGCTAAATATTTCCTATAATATTTTGAAAAAAGTCACCTATACTTCAAACTGAGTGAAAGTGTGTCCAGGCCATAAGCCAAGCCTGAAAACTTTCGTTTAAGCTCTACTAAATAAGCTATGATAAACAACTTACGTGACATAATTAGACAACCTTTTTATATAAAAACTGGAGGTTTAGAAACCAACGCAGTCTGGGCAAAGTGGACTGCAATATTTTCAGCTTCTCTTTTTATGAGAATAGTAATTCAGGTCATTTTTCCTTCAAAAACCCTCCCTGAAGGATTTCCTTCTATAGCAGTATGGCTAAATCTGGCGTTATTTCGCAAAATCATTTTTCTTGTTAAATAAAATTTAACTGTGTACTATAATGTACAATTACATATTACCTGTATTTTACAATTACATGTGCAGAAATAGCAATTATTGCAAATTTTGTACAGAAAGTTAAAAGCTCTTTCTCCTCCTATGATAATAAATTCTTTGTTTATTAAAATGTATTACAGTCAAGGATTGAAAATTAATGCCGCCATAACTTCAATTTTCTAAAATCTGTGTTTCTTAGAAAATGTAAGCAGTTAAAGAGTGAAACAAATTCACAATTTCTTGATCCAAATAGGAATTTTCAAAAGAAGTAATAAAAAAACAGGCGTCAATCAAGGCAAAATTTGGGGTCTATTTAGGGCCCTTTCACAAAAAATTAATAAAATAGGCCCCTTCACAAAAATAAATTTAATAAAATGGGCACCTTCACAAAATTCCTTTTAATAAAATAGGCCCCCTTCATAACATTATTTTTCATAAAAACTGTTTTAAAATGTGTAATTTGTAAATAAAACCAGGTCACGAAAAACAAAAAACTTTAGCAAGGAGATTTAAAGGAGTTTTTGTTAATAAATTCTTGGTTCGAATTTGAGTAACTGGATTTCAACTTTCGTTACATAATGTTATTTTTCACAAAAATATAATAAAATTCACAAAAATAACTTTAAATTGTCAACAAATGGGCCCCAAGAATAAAATCCTGCATTGACCCCTGAAAAGATAGTTAAAGTACATAAATTAAACATCTAAATTTTTAAACATATGTATACCAGAGCTGCCAAGTGTCCGGCTTTTTGGATACCAGTATTTTAATACAGAAAATGTTCTTTTATTTAATTAGAGAAAATGTTATTCTTTTAAATCGCCCAAATGTTCTAAGATAATAGTGGTGTGCAAAAAGCCAGAGATTTGGCAACTCCGGTATACATTTTTATATACCAGTAAAAACCAAACGGCATTATGGAATACACTTAGGGTAGCAGGACATTCTGATTGTAAGATGAATACACATGCCATGTATTAATCAATGTTTTTCATTGATTACTATTTTCATTTGAGTAAATTTCATAGTGCAAATCACCGATGAAAGTTCACCATTTTGTGCATCCTAGCAATGTCGCCAAGAGACCTTCTCTTTATTTGTGTTGCTAATCTGGCACGAAGCACACTTGTAGATTGATGTTTACGAATATATACATTTACGGTTCACGTATCACCATACAATTAATATTGATTTTACAGTTTGCACAAATATACGTGCAAAATAGATGAAAGAGAATGTACTTATGATAATGCAATTTGTTCAGCAGCTAAAAGATGCCCTTTATATCTCTGACAATTTTACAGAAAGTTGAGAAGCTGAAAAAAACTGGATGAAGGGATGCAGCCACAATGTCTATTCAATGGTTTTGGCATTCGCGTCAGAACCGTCCATATTACAAAAAAAAAAAAATATGGTGAAAATTGCTTCTAATGGTTATTTTTCTTATTTTGTGCATAATTTCTGCTTTTTAAGCATTTTTAATATACTTTCTTGCAGAAAATGCTCCAAAAAAAATAAAAATAAATAAATATATATATATATATGAAAGGATAAAAACCCTTTAAAATTCCAAATTAATTTCGAAAAATTTAAATTAAAATCAGAAGTTTCTTTCTCCTAACTTTAAATCTCATGCTAAAACCTGTTTTACCCCTTGTAACTTTGTTTCCCAGCAATACATCTTATTACTTTCAGATATCATTTTCGGACGATCTTTAAGAGTAAAAATGCTGACGCTCAGAATATTCTCATTCAGTTGTGGTTAGCCGATTCCTGGGCCGGCCAAGCTTAGGTCTGGCATCTGAGCCTGGGCAATCAATCAAAAGCTAATCAACCAATTAAAGAAATGTTCTTCCCAAATTTACAATTATGCCATCTGCTGGAAAATATGACAAGCACCAAGATATTAACTAAAACCCGCTCCAAAAACGGGAGAATTTGCAATTTTGAGAAGCCTGTAAAACCCATGCCAATGTAGCTCCTGAAATCATCACGTAAAGGGCTCGAGGACCTCGACCGGACTCGCGATCTGATTGTACGATGGAGCACGAAATAAATCAGTTCCATCCACCAAAAGGTTCCCGAGTCCAATTATTCCACAAGTAATGTCACCTCAAGATGTCCTTACATCTTAAACCCGGCGGTACGTTTGCCAGCCGGGAAAGGAACGGGCCGCGACTAATCTCTACAGGTTCTGGAATGCTCGCGATATCGTTACATGTATATATGATGGACCACATGCACTGGGTAGAGCTCACAATGCATGTGGGGAATTACCTGCATTTAATTGGCTTTGGCTAACACTTGTGGAAAAAAAATTGGGACGCTTATTAGCTATATAAAAGAAAACATCATTGTGACATTGGATGATGTCAAAAATGCTTGTCGTTCATTATCATTGTAATTATTTGCTCTTCAAATATATATATATCATTTCTTTAATAAAATAACTTGAAAATTTACATTTTTGAGATAGCATATTAAATTGTTAGATTTCACATTTATTTCTTGTTATACTGAATATGGTATTCAAATGTCCAAAAATAAGAAAATGACTCATCCACAATACTCTATAATCTGCACAAACTTTGGTCCTAACTTGTGCAGATTAAAGAACTTTGCCTGTATATACATCCATGCACTGTCTATTTTCTTGTTTTATCCTTCTCATGCAGAATTCTGTGTACAGCAACTTATCATGAAAAAAATGTAAAACATATTTCTTATGTTAAAATAATTGTTTAACACTTTATTTATAATCGAAATTAAACATGTCAATGAATTTCATGAATTTTCAACAGTCCTTTAACTTTTCTGGTTTGTTTTTTTAAATTAAGCGTAATGTAAAAATATTTGCAAATTTATTTGTCTTTAGTATTTATTTTTAGGATTATTCCACTCACTGTCAAATTTCTACTTTTTATTTTATTTTATTTTATTTTTTTTTTGGCTTAGGTTAAAATTACGTGGCTTTTGCAGCTTTTATAAATATTTCATTGAGCATTTGTTTTTTGTACATGGAAGAAATGTAATTATAATCATCCACCCATTATTTGTTTGTTTATATTTTAAAACTACCAGGTAAAAAATAATAATTCATACAGTCACAACTTTACTGCTGCAAAAATAAAATTATTTCATTGCGTTCAATTGCATTGCATGTTATTTCATTGCATTTTTATAGTTTGTCAAAACTGTTCAAGAAAAGGACCTAATAGCCTTTCTAAAACTAAGTAATTCTCTTATTAACTCGTTTTATTGAGAAATTGAAGCAGTCATTTCAAAATTTACGTAAGTCACAGATTAAAAATATTTTAGAAATCACTAAAAATTGTGGTACACACAAATGCTAGATTTTTCAAGAACTTTTTGTGTTCATTATATTTCTTAGATCATCATATATATTAAAACACAAACCTATTTCTGTAAGTATTGATTTTTTGAGCATATGCACATGTGCCAAAACTCTTTTTTGAGTTCTTCAATTTAGAGGAAAGCAGAATGAGTTCCTGGTGGCAGAGCGGTCTAAGGCACACGTTTAAAGCCCTGATTTTTTGTAGAGAATGCAGGTTCGAATCCAACGCCCAGCAAAAGAACTGTGATATTTTTGGCGATAATTTATTTAAATAATGACATATTTTATTAGGAGGAGAAGTTATATGATTTTAATTATGATTAGTATTATTTGAATGCTTTATAATTAATAAAATTTAACACTGAACAATATTAAAAGAAATAGTAATGATAATTTAATATTTAAAATATTTTGCATGTAATTATCAGTTAAATAAATTGAGCTGATCTACAATTTTTGTTATATTTTCTGTCCATTATCAAGAATATATAGATGTGTGTGTGTCAGAAAGAAAAGTTTGTCTTTCTTTTACATGAAAAATAAAAGGGAAAGAAAGACAAATATTCATATAAGAACTATAAAATAAATTACCCTGATATCCATTATTTAATATTTAAAAAAATATAAAATGAAATTCAAGTAATAAAATATATATTACTAGCAGACTCGCCTGGGGTTTGTAAATAATAAACTTAAACAAAACTCAAGTTTGTATGATTTTATATCTTTGGAAATTCTTTTAAATGAACCTAATTTCAGAGGACCCATTGCCTTCCGCAGCGTCTAGTGTGTTCCCAACAAACTTCTTTCCGAACGAACCTGTAATCTGGGTCCCCACTACCTATGGCAGCATTTACCAGAAGTGTCCCGCACGTGCCAGAGACAATCGAAAACCAAGTTAAGTGAGCCAAACCTTGTAGGAATCAAGCCCATCGAATCAAAAAAAATGAATGCACCATTAATGCTAGAAAATGTTGGTAACTAAAGTCTAAGATAAAATTTCATACTACAGAAAGTAGCTGAATTATAATTGTAGGAAGCAAATCCCGTTGAAATTGGGCCCTTAAACCCGAGGAAAGAATGCTCCCCCAAGCGGTGGATGATACCCACTCCTCTTGTAAATTTCATGAATTACTGTTAGCATTAACACAATATTTAATAAACGGATGAAATCCCTTATCTAAAGTTAAAGTAATGCGATTTTTAATTTATGGCTGTAGTGAGTAGACATAAGTTGATGCTGAAAAAGGAGATTAATGTTTGAAAAATGTGGTAGCTGAGGTATAAAGAAAAGGATCTTAACAGGAATGTAGTTGGGTATAAGAAAATTTTTTAGTGGTTTTTAAAGTAACTGGAAGACACTGAAACTATGTTAAAGAAAATTGCAACAGAATAGGACAGTTTTTAATGAAGCTGCAACAAAGGCCTCAAGAAGGTGATTAATATTCAAAATTGGTGGTAGCTGAAGTCTGCAAATTAAATGACTTAAGTTCTCTTAATTCACAATTGAGGTTGATGGTGAATTTTTGAGCAAGTAATTTTTCCCCATATGTGTAAACCTATCTTCAAGGACATGTTTGCAACAACAAAAAAAGTGCATTTCGAAAAAACCTAGATTTGTGTAGTTTTAAAATGACTGATTCAATTGGATTCCAAATTTCATGTAAATTACAATGTGTGAGTGTGAAAGGTGTCTATTTGTTTGCTCTTTCTTTATTTGATCATTTTACTGGATAGCATTATAAGACAGGGAAGGACAATAAATCTACCAATCTATGTCAAGAAGTTATGCTACCTTGATACATTGTTTGAATTACTTTTCACCACAAAGTAAATCATGGCACAAAGCCCACTCAAATTAATGAGAACCTTATGTTAACAAAGTACCCTTTTTTATATTTTTATAAATGAAAATCGAAAAGGAATATTGTGTCTAACACCTGATTACTATTAATTACCTTTTGTAAAACAAAATGTATTAATTAGCATAAAAGTGTCATCAAATATATGTGTCATAACTGGTGTCATTTGATAAGTCTAATTACTCCTGATATGGAATAAAGTTTGTTTTGTGTAAATCTGTGACACGAATCAATATTTAGCATTTACTGGCATGTATCAGATATGGTATATTACATAGTAAAGGGTTAAATGCCACACAATATTTGTCCAAAATCACGTTTTCACATAAATATGAAAAAATTAAAAACAGTTTAAAAAGTTCATGAGGTTTAATTAATTTCATTATACTACATAAAATAATAATAAACAAGACAATTTGAGGCAGATTTTTATTAAAATTACATTATAGTACAAATATCAAATAACAAATAGTACTTCGAATAGGCAGTTGGAATGGATATTTTTGTTCTCTCCAATGTGCAAAAATATTTCTTGATTGGAGGAGGTGGATGCTTATGTTAGCAAAATAACTTTTGAGGATGGAATAGGGAATTATCGTTTGCTGTCTCAAGTGAGGTGAAATATTTGAAACAAATATTTCATCTCGGATGTTAATGTTAATATAAAATTTTAATATTTCACTTCAACAAAGATGCACTACTATTTCTGTAGTGTATTGAATAAAAAGCAATTTTACTTTTTAGAGAGTATATTCTTATTTAAATTAAACAAAAGAAAATCCGATATTGAACACAAACATTTACCTTTGAATCACATTTTAAAAAATAGACAAGTCACTATTTTGGAGATAACTTAAATGTGTCACACATAAAATAATGGCAAGATAGTCTTTCTTTAGCCTTTTCACATGTGACGAGTATTCCCAAAATTGATTCCACTCTGATTTGCTCCCTTGTTGGAGCCATACTGAAGACTGATGATATTTTGGCCTGCTTTGAGTTGTTCTTCAGAAAATTGGCGGACATTTGCTGCTGCTTCTTTAGGTCCAATGCTCTTGAAACCAAATTTGGATGCCTATGTGTGGAGAAAGAAAACAGTAAAAATGTGGCAATACAAACATACATTTCTCATTTCTTAGCCTAGAGAAAATGCTAATTACTGAAAAGGTCAGTACTTAATTCATACCAAAGTTCAGCTGTGATACATTTTTATTTTCTATGAAAATTTAAATATTAACAGGAGCACACCACAGCTTCTAATTACTGTGCACCAAAGCCCAGAAAAATATCGTTGTTTCTTGCATTTTTCTGGTTATTAAAAAAAAATCGTTGGCTTGTAAGATTTTCTGAAAATTCTCCTTATAAATATTTTTGCTATGTGTTCATTCAGTAGATTTTATACATATCCTGGCAAAAGCCAGGGAATATTTTATTTCTTTTGGAATACTGTGCATGAAATTTTCCCAAAATTCAGAACAATAGCCAGTTATCCTCACAAACACCAGCTTTGCTAAACCTCTTATATTTGCATTTTGTTAACAAAATTCATTTGTCTCTTAACAGGCCAATGATGGAACCTTAAACAATTTTACAAGGAGCATGGGGACATTTGTTAATACTATCCTAATTAAAATATTAAAATTTTGTATAAATCACCATAAATTCAAAACAATACACAGAATGTGTTTCGAGCTGGAAAATATAACAGCCAATTATCAGACACTGTAAACACGTGTCCATAATTGGACAAGACCACAAATGAACAGAAAAGCAAACTTTGTGACCTTGTCCCCTTATGTACACAGGTTTACAGTGGCTGATGATGGACTGTTATATTTTCCAGCTCGAAACGCGTTCTGTGTATTGTTTTGAATTTATGGTGATTTATACAAAGTTTTATTATTTGTGATTTATTGCCGATTTTTTGGTGCTGTTTCAACAATACTAATAATAATCTTAAGATTTTAAATACATTTTCGTTTGAGTTGAATCCTTTTATAAAATAATTCTCCCTGTTAGGAGGCATCTGTAACTAAAAATAATGAACACATTTTATATTTGACTTTTAGAGGCATAGGAGGATAAATTTCTCCTTTTAAAAAAAAAAAAAAGAAAAAAGAAAAAAGAAATGTTCCTTTTATCAAATACTAAATTCTCTGTGTACTTTGGCACGGCAAGGCTGAGTTTTGGACACAGTTCATCAATTATTCAAATGAATTTATTCATTTGAATATTTCTCAATAGATTTGCAAAGATAACTGGTGACACTGCTGGCTTGAAAACATAAAAATTTGCTGTGATCCAGTTTATTAGTGATCAGAGTTGGGTAAATTTGTAATTCGAATAATTGCAATGTAATTACAGCTTAATTGTATGTAATTAATTATAGTTAAAATTACATGCCATAAAAAATACTTGCAGCACTGTAACCGGAAGCGCCGCCATCCCATTATTTGACAAAATTCTGTGTTTGAATGTATGTAACTATAATCAATTACATACAATTAACCTGTAATTACACTGCAGATAATTGAGATTACAAATTTGCCCAACTCTGCCAGTGATTAATTCTGACTGACAATGTCAAAATTTTTCATATTGGAACTTTTGTAATAAAGTTTTTCAGATCAAACCAGATATAGTAGAAAAAAATTCCTACAAAAATTTATCACTCGGGAATTGAATAACCTACGTTTTGTTTGTGTTATTGCATTTATTACATTAACCCATTTGTACCTGGCATCCTAATTTTGGGACGCTTTCTTTAAAAAAAAATCCTGTTACAAATGGGATTATGATATCCTTTCAAAACTTTGTAAAATATATCCTTAGTATTTGTTTTCAATATTTATTCATAAATGGAAGTACATTTTTAAGAATAAAAAGGTGAAATAAATGTTTGTTGTAGCACAAAGTTGGATTTTCTTGAAATAAAATGGCGGGTAAGAAAAAGTAAGATATTCCTTTTATTTTTTTTATCAATCATTATATAAATGGTATTATTTATAAGATGAAACATTATTTTAAAATACGTATTTTTGCATTTTTCCAGATTTCTATTTTTTGTTCGAATTTGAACCTTTATATACCGTCCCAATTTTGGGACGTTAGGCACGAATGTGTAGGGGTTTTCTCCGTTACTGTCTATGCATTAAACTTATATTTTATGCCATTTATTTTGTTACAAAATGGTTACATACCCTTCGGATTATTATTGGGCTATAAAATTATTATTCGGATTATTATTTGGCTATTCTTTGTTATTACTATATAGGGGGGGGGGGGAGGTGCTGGACTCGGCTCAAGAACAAGACACCCACTCCTCCCCACACTTAGCTATTGGCTTAGTAAAAATTTATATCATACCGTTATGTTTTGTACTAGTTTAGTATTTGACATCCTGAGGTTACTAATATATATACAGTAGAACCTCGATTATCCGACGTAATTGGGACCGAACCCACATGGGATAATCGACAATTTATCAATAATCCTCTAGTTTAATATGCAGCATCGTCATTGAACTGCTATTAGTACTATTTAAACTGCTTAGTAAATATCTAAATTCAAATTATACATGAAAATAATTTTATTTGTTTAGAACAGGGACGTGTATACTGGGGGGGTGGGGGGCAAGAGTACAATGGTACCGGGATCGGATCTTGCGGGAGCTCAAGCTAATTTCAGTGGAATTCGAAGAAAGGGGAACCAAAATACTTATCTCTACTCGTGGTTTGGAAAGGAATACTTGCATACACAAGGAATGTGAAAAAAAAATGTTGGAAAAAATTTAGGATGTCGACATTGGTTTACGGAGAGTTTCGGTTAAACGAGGGTCAGATAATCGAAGTTCTACGGCACCATATATACTCGTGTGTAAAATGAAGAATTTCAGATAATTTTCTGCAAGTAAATTGGGGGGTAGACTTATACGCGAGTCAATTACAAAAGCCAAAACAGGTTTCGCACGTTATTAAGCCAGGCTCCATTTGGTAGGACTGTACCACCAGTAATCGCATAAAACTATCTTCTAGCTAATGAATCGTGAAGAAAATTATCGTTATAATAATACTGGTGGTAGGGTCCTTACAAAATGTGGCGTGGCTTAATAACATGCAAACCCTGGGAAAAAAAAAAAAAAACCTTTGAATACTGCAAAAGTCTGATTTTTTATGTGTATAAATAATAAAATAATGTATAAAATATATAAAATATACAAATGATAATAATTTATTATTAAAAAATTTTCAATGATTTGTTTTTGTTTACTTACTATTTTTTTGCATTAGTAAGTGAAATCTTTGGTTTGAATTTGTGCAAAATTGAAATAAAAAGTTACGGGGTCGACTTATACGCGAGTTTTCGATTTTTTGCAGAATTTGCATTCAAAAATTAGGGGTCAGTGCATATGCGAGTATATACGGTATGTATACTCTATGTAATTATTGATTATTATAAATTTTTACTATGCCAATAGCTAAGGTTGGGAAGGAAGAGGGTCTTGTTCTTGAGCCGAGCCCAGCCACCCCCCTCCCCCTTATAGTAATAATAAAATAAAAAATTATAGTCAAATAATTACTCAAATGATATATAAACTTTTTGTAACAAAATAAATGGCATAAAACATAGATCTAAATCTAATGCTTAGACAGTAACGGAGAAAACCCCCTACTCTTTTGTGCTTCGTGTCCCAAAATTGGGACGTTTAGGTTTTCATATTTTAAATAAATATTTTTTCAAAAGAGAATTTTTTTTTTTTAACGTTCATTTTGCACTATTTACTACAACTAAGCACAATACTGAGTTGAAAAAAAAATTCAGGCACTAATGGGTTAATTTGTCTACAATATATGTTTGCATTTATATGTCTACAATGTTAAATTTTGCCGACTCAAAATATAATTGGCATAATAATAGTAATTTATAGAACAAAAATTTTAAATATTCATTTTTTTTATATATACTAAAGTAAAAATGCATACTATTCAATTTCTATATGTATATTTTATAGAATACAATTATATATTAAGTTTTAGCCTTTTCTGTTGATTTCTACTATATACATGAAAATTCTCTTTATTTATTATTTAAAGTTAATTTTTAGTTAATTTAGTTAATTTATTATTTAGTTTAAAGGGTCCAATAATTGATTTTTATTTTATTATTCATCCTGCCATATAAGTCAGAATTCTAATCTAATTTTCTTTCACTGTTTAATTTTAGATGTCATAAATTTCTTTAAAAAATAAATAAAAATAAATATGCAGCAGCCAATCTGTGTTAAAAAGATAGCACATTTCCTTCTATCCTAAGAAAATGTTACTGTTATAAATTTTGCATTCTGCTCTCTACAATTTTAAGCCTGTACTGAAACACTTATAGTGATTGGCCAAACATAATTACGAAGAAGCATTCCCCTCCCCCCCCCCCTTCTCTCTCTTTAGTTTTTAAAAAGTATGCTTATCTGCTTACCTTTCTCGCTACAGACTGCAAACAAATAAGAACTGATGTGAGATTTTGTTCTTCCCAAAGATCTACTGTTTGAAATGTTTCTTCTGCAGGAACTCCCAGCTTTTTCACCTATAAGACAAAGAAAAATACATTTAGAATAATCATATTTATTTGTTTGTTTTTTAAAGTACTGAAATACAGAATAAAATGTCCAAATATCGTCCTCCTACGAAAAATTTAGATAGAGCTAAAAATGCTTCAAAAAATCAATTTAAGCAGCTCTGCTCCTTTTCAACAGTTAGTATGATAAATGGACAGAATTATTTACCGTTACCCATGAGTATGGAAAAATAAAAGTCCCCCCCCCCCCTTTTTTAAGACAAGTTCCTAATTCTGTTAAATGAGGATAGCTTTTACAAAAATTTATGTTCTTCAAAATTTAGTTTTCTTCTGGTGCTATTCAAGTTTTTTCTCTTGTGTCAGGTATGCCACTGGTGACTATTTTTTTTTTAATTCTATCAGACACCACTTTCTCAAAACAAAAATCTTTCACGCACATGTAAACGACATCTGTAAGAGAAATAAATATGCTACAAATTTTATATTTTAAAAACAGTGGTGCGAATCGAATATAAAAATAATTGCCAGTGGCAGCTTTGTTTTAAGGTACAGTCGTGGGAAAAAAAAAAGTAAACACCCCTTACTAACTCTGCAAACAATTGTCGTAAAAGAAAGTTACTGGTACCACACGATTGGTAATAAAGTCTACTTTTAAATGATGTATATAAAATTTGCATAGGGAACCATCTACGTATTACAACGAACCGTAACTTTCTTTTTTTCAATAGCAGTACACAATTCTGACAGCATAAATGAACTCTACACCCTTCAAGTAGCCTAAAAACAAATTTTTATGCAATTCGTACGATAAGTTTCCGAGAAATTAATTATTTTAAAACGAGCGTATTTTAGAGGCTGTATCCCAACTGAAGTTAGTTCGGTATTCGATTGTTGACCGAGAAAGCCCCCTTCTTGATCAAGACAACTGAAGTGCCACTCAAGCAATCATTAAAGACTGGATAGATTACGGGATAGAAAAGAAATTTCAAAACATCTAGTCACCTCTATCATAGACGGCCCCTTAAACCATCATTCTGCCGTTTTTTTAAGCATAATTTGAAAAATACTTGGAAGAAAAATGTAAAATTTTGGATTTCCATAAAGCAGGGCTTAATAAGTACATAAAAAAATTGTAGGTTTCAGTTCATAATTTTTTTTAATATTAATTTCATAATTTATAATTCATATCCTAAAATTATAAAAATTGCAAATTTAATGTATTTATGTTTGGGTATTTTAGTATTATTGCTAAACAAAAAACTAGCACATTAGGAGTATAATTTTAGGAGATATTAATGAAAATATGAAAATGTAATTTAACATTAGAAGCACTCAATTTTGATTGTTTATAATTCAAAAACTTATCATTCAAATGATTTGAAATTTGGTGTCTAGGCATAGTTTGAACAGAAGATTTGAAATTATCTTGTTAAAATTGGGTATTGCAATTGGAAAAAAAAAAATGAAGTTTGGGTTCGTTTTAATATGTAGATGGCCCCCTAAGCAAATTTTATATACATCATTTAAAAGTAGACTTTATTTCTAATCGTTCGGTACGAGTAACTTTCTTCTACGATAATTTGTTGAGAAGTTAGTAGGGGTGTTTACATTTTATGTTCCACGACTGTACTTAGTGACTCCTCGTAGAGAAATCCTATCTATAAAAAAAGTGTCAGGTCTAGCAGAGGTGGAAAGTTCCGATTGTAAGAACCTCCCTGATATTTTTGTGCTGGTCATTTGTGGGATTTAAGAGGGACGAATTTAGAAGTATTGAAAACATGTTGACTGCTCTTGGCCTAACAATAAACCTCCCAGGCTATGGATAACTTGAATGTGACAAAGACGCTCCACTCTACAAATATCGTTCATGTACCGCCATAAAACGTACCTTTGAGACATAAGAATGATGTTTTGAATTCGACTAATAACTGTAAGAGCATCTCCTGAAATTATTATTGAAAATAGGGATGCACCGAATAATGATTTTGGCCGAATACCGAATATTCAGCCAACGGGTAAACCGAATACCGAATATTCCGCTTACCGAATACTTTTAAATTTCAGAGTTTGAAAGTGTTAAAAAGTTAAATTTTAAAACAATTTTACGTAATATTAAACACACATATTTCCATAAACTAGATCTTTTTACAAATATTTTTTACACTAAATATATATATATATATATATATATGCTTGTAATTGTTATTTAAGAAAATGATAGTTTTAAAGCTTTTTTAATTGATAAAATTTTAAATTTCATGGATTCCTCTCTGAATTATAATGAGTAAAAATTTTCTTGGTATATTCTAAAACAAATATTTTAAAATCAAAGTGAAATTTTGAAGGAACTGGAAGAAAAATTTTACAGTCATATATTGTTTAATTGTCAGGAAAGGACTAAAAACCGTCGTTATTGGTTAATTTTCTTATGTAATACTTTTCAAATAGCAAATAAAGAATGTAAAAGCATTCTCTTTTACTTAAATATAATTCTATTTCTAATTATTCTTATTACTTTTATTAAGTGACAGTTAAAAATAGGTCGTTTTAAAGCCGCATAATGAATAGTTTGATATTCGGCCTAACCGAATATTCGGTAGAATGACCAAGTACCAAATATTCGGTGCATCCCTAATTGAAAATACTGTGCTAAAAGACATTCCCTTTTCGTAGGGTGTCTACAGAATCTGGAAATCAGGGAGGTTTATCAATCTGGAAAAATCAGGGAAAAGTCAGGGAAGTATGTAAAAATATTCGAAAATCAGGGAAATTTGTCTATATGTGAAAATATTTGCCTTTTCACCTTGCCAACGAGACTGATTTGTCTATTTTATATACCCTATTTTTTCACATGCTGATTAGTCTTTCTCAATATTTTTAAAAAGATGCACATGGGAGTTTTTGATGTTTAACACAAATTAAGGTGATCAGATTTCCTCGTTTTCTGTGAATAGAGCGCTTATATTGAAGGCAATTTACCCATTTTTGAAAATTTTAAATGATACTTTAGCATAACTTGACCAGGTATGACCAGCTTAATCCAAGCTGTCCCGTCAGATGCAATGTCTTAGAATTGAACATTTTTCAGAAAATGAGGAAATTTTCTGGTCACCTTATATCCATTGGTCACTGCATGGAGTTGTTGGACTAAATTTTGAGTTCGGTTTTATAAAACTATCAACCAATACTTTATGAATGTTAATCATTTATTATGCTTTTCTCTTGTTTTTTCTCCTAAATGAGATACTATTAGCAAGCTGGATAAGTGTGTTATACGAGGAAACAACATACATGAAATTTTCCGTATGTGTATTGTTAGTAATGGAAATCAGGGAAGTTTGATAAAGATAGTCAAAGAAATCAGGGAACTTTTTCTTACAATTTCTGTAGATACCCTGTTTCATCACTGTCACTGCTCAGTTGTCAAGTATAAATGTGTTTCATAAACTTGCCAAGAGATAGAAACAATATGCAATAAGTTAACAATTGGGGGGGGGGGGACATTTTGAGACTTTACTGAATTAAAACAGTTTTTAAAATTGATTTTTGAGGACAGGCAATTCTGATTTGCTTGAAATGTAAATAATAATCCTGTTTAATAGAAAATCATGATGAACTTTTACTGGAACTATGACAACTAAAATGTTTTTTTTTTTTTCCTTTACTTTAATAAATACAAGCTAAAAATATATTCAGATAAAATATTTTTATTTTTCAGCAAAAGATAAAATGCTAAAATTAATCTTACCTGTTCTAAAAATAAGTTGATATTTTCCATGCACTTGAATGCCATTTTTGAGTTGTTAATCTTTTTCTCAGGAATAGAGCCTGGTTGCAACACATTGATAAGTCTAAAGCAGAAAAAAAGAATCTGAATGTTTGTAATATGATAATAACATCTGCACAATCTAATTATAATTTATACATTATTAGGGGGCCATGACCCTAGAAGCTATGTTCAGCGCCATCGCTAAGACTTTTTCTTCATGGGGGGGGGGGGGGGGGGAGGACCCTAAATTGCCAAGTCAAATTTCAGTATTTGCCAACTAGTTTTATAATTTTGCCAAGTTACCACAATTAAAAAATGTAATATAGTTCTTATTTGTAAAAAGTTTAATAATATTCCCAATTAGATTTGTAACTTTTGCCAAATTTATCAGAAATAGAAAATGTATTATAGTTTTTTTTTTTTAAGTTTCAAACATATTTGCACACTAAGTTTGTAAATTTGCCAAGTGTAACAACATTGGCAAATGTTTGGGGGCCAAGTTGAGACCCCACAGGCTCTAAAAACATGCTAATTTAGACTCTTTTAAGGCTTTTTGTTCTCAAATCCAAAAGGGAAACTTTATAGCATAAGTTTTAATTTATTTTGTTCGGAAATGCATGAAACTTAGCAGGTGTTGGTCAGAAACTATGTCATCGAACTGTTTTTTCCGTTTTTTTTTTTTTTTTTTTTAACGCAATAGATCTTTCAGAAAATAGTGTCAAAGTGGGCGTTTTGAACCGAATTTCAGCGCGAAAGAAGAAGAATCACTCAAGAAAGGATGAAAAAGGTCTTTGTCACTTGATCAAAATCGTTTATAACTCAATAGGCAATTGATTGATCAAAAAATGGAAAACACAGTTCGATTCCAAATCGCTTCCATAGTCGACCCTTTGAATTTGTAAATGTGTCAAAACGTTTTGCTCTTGTTGAGCAGAGCAGTTAAGAACAGCCTTAAGGAGACTCGGTACCTTTTGAAGAATTTTTTTTACTGATATACATTTACTTATTATATACACATATTATTATTATGGGTAATACTCAGAAAAGCTGATTTTGCCCAGAAAAATGATCATTTTGTGGGTAAAAATTAAGGTTTATTATTATTATTATTTATTTATTTATTTAAAGAATTTTAAAGTTTACTATTTTTTGATACATTACTGTGTTTAAAACACAAACTTTTACAAATATTTGTCAAATCACTCCATTATTTTTTTGTATCTTTAATATAGTGTACTTAATAAAATTAGGGATCGATTTTACAATTAATGAATTAGTTTATGAGAAAAAGAAAAATAAAATATACAAACATAGGCAAAACATGATTCGCCTATGTCAATTAAAGATTTAAATGGCCACTAAGCTGTGAAGTACTTTTAAAGAGAATGAATAATTCCAACACTTCTTTTTTATATATAGACACATCGTTGGAAAGATTAAAGTTTAAACTATTTAATGATATAAAAAAGTAAAAATCGATTTTTTCCCCAAATTTCGCTTACCTGTTCCCCTTAAGTATATATTGAGGATACAAAAAATAATGGAGTGATTTGACAAATATTTGTAGACGTTTTAGTGTTTTAAACACAGTAATGTATCAAAAAACAGCAAACTTTAAAATTCTTTAAATATATTTTAAAAAAATTTAAACTCTCAATTTTTACCCACAAAATGTTTTTTTTTTCCTTTGTCAAAATCAGTTTATCTAATATTACCTTCAATATGTGTATATAAAAAATAAATGTACATCAGTAAAAAAAAATCTTCAAAGGGTACCGAGTCTCCTTAAAATGATTACCAGATTACGATTTTTTATAACTGGGTTGCCATTCATTTCTGACTAGAGAGATTTTTCGGTCCTCAAGGCTGTATTCATTGCTCTCGAGACAACTGATGACTGTTTTCATGATTTATTAAGCAACAACACCAATTACATATTTTTGTAAATCAACATATATAAAATGGTAAACGTTGCTAAATAGATTTTATTTTCTCTACTTTTCAGCCTAATTACTGTAAAGAATCACTTTCTCAGATGCCAAAATCACGTTGTCATAGCTTATTCATAACTTTTGAATGAGTTTGGAAAATGTTAAGCAAAAATCAAAGCTTCAAAATTTTAATTTTTTTAAACTCCTATCAATTTTTGAACATTTTGATGTAATTGTTTCCTTGAAATTCCCATTAGAACAGAAGTTATGTCTTTTAGAATTATACTCAACCGCAGCTAACTGTGTTTCCGAAACTTTGAAGACATTTTTCTCAAAATAACGTGTTTGGGTATAATGCGCAGAATATCTCAAAAACTTCTCAATATTTTTTCATGGAATTTTCAAAAGATTTGTTTCATGTTAGTCTGCGTAAACTGAACCTAAAATTTTCTTTTTATTGTTCAAAAAATTATTTTTTTAATTGGTTATACTGTTGAAATTTTCAAATTGTTGTATTATCCAGATACATCTTTATATTGAAAATATAAAAATGCTTTAAATACAAATTTATTTTCTTTTTATTGTTCAAAAAATTATTTTTTTAATTGGTTATACTGTTGAAATTTTCAATTTTTTGTATTAGCCAGATACATCTTTATATTGAAAATATAAAAATGCTTTAAATACAAATTTATTTAGGTTCAGGCTAATTATTATAATCTGATGTATAATTAGGTAACTTTTTTTTATTATTCTAGATGCAAAATTTATTTTGTAATCTTGCGCGTAAGCTGCCATCCCAATTTTCTGATCGAGAAATGCCTGACAGTTTGAAGTCCCTATAAATATTAATTCTACATCTAGTAATTTTTTTTATATATGAAATAAAAGAGCATACTTATATCGTTCATAGCTCCAAAAATTGCATTTTAAAATCATATATATTTTAAGATATTAAATGTTGAAAATGGTCTTTTTGTTTTAATTTTTTTCAACTTTCACCCTTTCGGGTTAAGTTGAAATTTTACTTTAATAATGTTAATCGTAGCTATCCAAATAGATTTACTTAAGTTTGAAGATTATCTCATTGTCTGGAGTCTAACGAGTGTACTTAATTCGTGTACTATTTCAATTCATGTTTATATGATAATAGGTTAAGGAAGAGTTTTTGGAGACGTTTGGAAAATATCATATTACAACAGGGTTTAACAGATATTACAGCTTTCTAATGTTTTTTTATGTTTTATCACACATGATTTGTTCAGAAAAGTGATTTTTATTTTAAATTTAAAGAGTGTATAAAATACATGTATAAAATATAGGAATCGCCAACGGTGCAAAGAGAATTGAGCAAACTTTTATTATTATTGTTATTACTAAATGTCAAAACATAAACTAAGTCATAATAAGAAATGCACAACCATGTACTATCTTTACTATATGTAAATGTAACAAAAGTAGTTGTTATGTTAAGACAAAATAATACTCGATGAAAAGACATCAGGGGTCTGTCCAGACTTTTCCCACAGGGTCCTGTTTTTGTGAAATTGTGAATTCTAGTCAAACTTTTGTGAATTTGAAATTATCATTATATTCAGGTTCTACCCTTCATATATAAAAAAGTTAAGTAATATGTTCTTCGATAAATTCAAATGTTTTGTTACAGGTCAGATTTTTTTTTTAAATTTTTTTTCCAATGATGAATTCTGTGAAAGGTTCCATTTGAAGGTGGAAAAATTGTATGAAAGGTCTATTTAAATAAAACAAAGAATTTTGTAAAGGGTCCTGTTTTGGAATGATTAATTTTGTGAAGGGTTCTGTTTTGAAAGAAAAAAAAAATGTGAAGGGCCCTGTTTTGGAATTTAAAAAAAAATATGAAGAGTCCTTTAAAAGGACCTAAAATTTTCCTAAACAGATCCCTGGACATGTTTTATTAATATTACACTAGGCCCGAAAGAGTTAAGAGTCCTGAGACCCCTTAATCATTTTTTTTTCATACAATATATGAAGATTATATACCTGCATAATATCTGTCCATCTTTCAACTGTCTGCCAAAAGTTTCCCTGTCTCCAGAGGTGTCCAGCTCCACTTCACCACCCATCACATCTTTCATCCACTCTAATATCTGAGCAGCTAATGCAGGGTCATATTTAGACTGGATCTGAAAATTAAAAAAAAAAAATATTTATATAAAATTCAGAAATAATTTAGAATTAAACATTTTGTTATAATAAATTTGAAACTTATGAGGGAATTCAATGACATCGTATGAGTTACTTCTTAAATTGTGAATGGATGTATCATTATATGCCTTCTTTTAGCTGACAATTGATATTTGTATGTGACAGTCAAATCCTGAGACTCATTTTTCACTCACTTCCTGTTGACATACAGCTTTGAAATTTAGAATATGTATGTATTTCTGAGGGTAATACATGAATTGGACATTGTTCTTCTTTTTTTTTTTTTAATTCAATCCTTAAGGGTGGCTACGTGGGGGGGGGGGGGGGAGTTGATTTCCTATGGATAAATCAGTATCAGCTTCAACAGTGAGTATTTGCTGAAAAGTACTAATGGCAGGCTTACCACAATAGCGCCAAATTTTGGCCGTCTTGACAAAATATCGCAAAATTTGGCGACAAAAATAAGTTGCCATATATGAATTCAATTTGGTGATAGCTGGCTAATTTGGCGAAATTGCCATTTCTACCTTTTAGTGTATTAAAAAAAATATTTTTTTTCTACATCTCTGTAAATTTTAATGAAAGCATTTTAATTTATTTATTTTAATTTAATTTTATTTTTTACATTTATCATTATTACTAGCTGCACTTTGATCTCTAGAAGGTTGGGTTGGGGGGAACCTAGACGCGGTCTGCCCCGACTCAATTTCTGAGGAAAATACTGACAGTTAAAATATTTAAAAAAAAAAAAAAAATATTGCATCTTATGCATGAAAGACATTACAGTACAGCCATTTTCAGAGTATATGTCCGCAAGGACAAAATACAGAATCTTTATTAATGATCACTTTGATAATGTCTATATACGTGAAAACTCATTTTTAAAAATGCAGCTTTGGAACGTAGGATAAAGATAATTATAATTTTGATGTTCTACAAAGCCCGTCCGCGAGCCGGACAGAGGGGCTTAGATTAAGCCCTGGCTTTTGCAGACTTTTTAAAGATATACGTTGTATACTTTTAAATCGAAGATAAGCTAGTTCTTCGTGCATTCCGGAGATTACATATGTATTCTTTAGAGGAGTGGTAATCACTAAATTTCTGTAAGAACCAAAATCTGGTTGAGAATTGAACTCGTGGGGCCGCACTTACTTGCTTGCAGCCATATATCTTTATATTATAATGATTTACTAACACAGTAAAACTTCCATAATGGACACTCTTTAAATTCCAAACACCTATATATATATCTATCTTTTTTAACTTTGAATAGCGGACAAATTCCGTGGTATCCGCTATTCAGAGGTTTTAGTGTACATACTAAAAATTAATATGTATTTATTCATTTTAACCAATGTTATTAGTATAATGTTAAATGCAACTATTAATAATTTTATTCAATGCAAATATTAGCAGTATTTAATAGTTATGTAGATGGTTATTATAAAATTTCTGGTTATTATAAGCTTTTCTGACTTATTCAATTTTTGTAGTGAGGTAAAAAATATGCCAGTTTTTATTTTATGTATATTTTTCTTTATCAATTTCTGCAGATTTGTTGGCAACTGCGATTCGAAAACCGTTTTCAAGATTTTCCTTGGTCAGGCGAGACTTGTGTTTACTTTTGATTATTTCCATTCGATTAAACCGTTGCCACATAAATGTTAAAATTTAAAGAGCCTGTAAATCTTTTTAGAACAAATGCTAAGTTTAGAACATATTCTACAGCTAAATTTCAAATATCTGCAAAATAGGAAATCTAAAAATTTTCTATAAAATTCAACTATATCGAATAACAAAACTGGTGATCGATACGGTTAAAAATCGATAAATCTTCTTTAAAAATAGCACGTCTTTCAAACTAATTAATATACTTTTAAAAGAGCACGTTTTTCAAACTAATTAAAACTATCTAGAGGAATAGCCCAGTGGTTAGGGGGTTGAATTCGGAATTAATTAGGGGCTGGAAAAAAGCTGGAAATTGTTTTAATCCCTTCAGTTTAGGTCTAGAATAAATATGCTATGTTTTCTTCCCCGTACTTGGTGAACGTCTGAAAATGTGTACATATTTATTTTCGAAAAACACGTTTTTTTACTTACCTTAACAATATCTCAAAACAGCTAACTCTATAAAAAAAAAAAAAAATTGTCAAAACAAATGTTGTAGGGGAGACCGGGGGAATGCCGCCAACCCGGGTTATGCCGCCACCCCACCTAGTTTAAAAACTAAGGGCAGTTTGAGATAGTGAATGTGCCTGCACTGTAGCGGCCAACATTATAAACAGTGCCTAAAGTGAGAGTGACTTTGCTGTACGTCGTTCGTTTGTTCTAGTGAAAAATGTAGTTTTCATCTAGTTGCTTGTTATTTTGGAGCTTCAAATGAGTAGAGATAAGCACCTTTTATTGTAACATTAGGTATTTAAGATAATATGACCCGTAATCTACATGCATTCGCCGACATTTTGATGCAATCTGTTGAACAAGTTCGGTTCTTCTTCCGGCTTTGCTTGGGGATTTCCGCCATATTGTCCTCTCGGGGTAATGCCGCCGGCATGCACATCAGGTGAGAAATGGTCTCATTTTAATGTAGTGGAGCCGATTCAGCAGAGTGACTTTTGCAATATGAAGTAAATTGTAAGCTTAACCATTATTCTGCTCAATAACATTGCTTTCTAACTATTTTGAGTAGTAAAAAGCAGAAAAACCAACGTTTAAAATGCACAAATAATATATGAAAAGCAGCAAACAGCTGTTTCGAATCTACTAGCGAGATTCTTCTTCAGTGCAAAAGGAACAGCGTGCTAGAAAAAGCAAGGCTGAGCAAAATCATAGACAGAGACGCGCTGGCTTTTATACCCTATGCGGGTGGCGAAGGCGCCGAAACAACCAATGAGAGAGAAGCAGTGGAAACGACTGGGTGGACAAGTAGCGACATCTACCGGAGAAGTAGAGAAAGGAAAATCAAAAAAAAAAAGGAGGAATTAAATTAACGCTTTCCAAATACTTGGAAAATCTGGAGTACTAGATAAATCATTGACTAAAGAGTGAGAATTTTTAATGATATGGTAAGCTTCCCAAAAATCAAGATCAAGGTTAGAAGAACATTTTTGGATAATGATGGCTGAGGAAAAATTGAACCTATGTTGAGAAGACCAAGAATGTTGAGCAATAGAAGAACGTTTGAGCTCCTGATTTTTAACATAACCTTCATGCTCTTTTAAACGAAATCTAAGAGCACGTTTAGTCTGACCAATATAAGAAAGACCACACTGACAAGAGATCTGGTAAATGCCCCAATTATCTAGGCGATCAACGGGGTGTTTGAGATTTGAAAAAGGGATTTTATTAACAGGAGAAAAAATAACTTTAAAATCAAACCTTCTTAGGATTTTAGCAAAAAATGGTAATACAACTGAAGTATTAGAGTTGGAATTAGAATGCTTTTCAGAATGGTCGGATTTCGTCCATTTCTTATAAATAGAATCGATAATATTAGAGGAATAACCACGATCGACAGCAATAGCTTTGAGGTAATTAAGTTCAGCACTAAGTAACTGAGGAGTGGAACAAATATTAGTAGCCCGAAAAACAAAAGTATTGAAAGCAGCGAATTTCTGGTTAGGGGGATGAGAAGAATACCTGTGAGGTGGGAGACTGACAGCAAAAGGTTTACGAAAGACGGTAGTCTGAAAGCCATTTTCACAACGAATAACAAGGACATCCAGGAAAGAAAGACAGTTATTGGTCTCAATATCAGAGGTAAATTGAATGCAGGGATCAATAGAATTCATAATAGAGAGAATATGATTAATATCCGAATTCATTTCAATCAGGACATAAACATCATCAACATAACGAACATAGAACGGAAATTTTAAGATTTCAAAAAGCTTGACCTCAAAATAGTGCATATAAATATCGCATAAAATTGGACTAAGAGGATTACCCATAGCCAAACCGTCAATCATACGGAAGAAATTACCATTGAAAACAAAAGTATTTTGCGACAAGCAAGCGCGAGTGAGAAGTATAAGTTCCTCGATTTCAAAATAAGAGAAATGGAATTCACAAAGCCTTTTCTTGAGGCAATCTAAAGCCCCCTCAACCGGAACGTTTGTAAATAATGATTTAACATCAAAAGAAACCATCATGTGACCCTGCGGCTTAAAATTATGAAGTTTTTTAACAAAATCAAAAGAATTCTTAACAGTGAAACCGTTATTGCTCAAAAGTGGGGAAAAAACAGAAACTAAATATTTGGCAAGCTTATAAGAAGCTGTACCGATACTAGAGACAATAGGTCTAAAAGGAATGTCAGGTTTATGGACCTTAGGTAAAGCATAAAACCTGGCACAATGCGCAATAGACGGAATAAGGGACTTCTTAAAGTTAGCAGGAATAATGGAAGAAGACTTAATGGCAGACTTAATAGAGTTAATTTCACTAGTGGAAGGGTCTTTGCGGATATCCACATACGGACCATCATTAATTAATTTATGGGTTTTTTCCAAATACGTAGATTTGTCGAGAAGAACAATCTGACCACCTTTGTCGGCCTTAGTAATAATTAAGTTTGGATCAGAACGCAAATTTTTCAGACATTGTTTAACAGGGTGTTTAAGATTGGGTTTATAAACATTAGAATTGAAATCAACAGTATTGGCAATGAGATGCCTAATAGACTCTTTCTGAGAAGAGGATAGAGCGCTATGCTTAAAGGCTCTTTCAATAGGAGCAATAAGATTAGGTAAAGAAGGAATAGCAGAGACAGAAAAATTGTTATTCAATTTGAGAGCATCGAGCTGATTGTTACTTAATGGAACACTAGAAAGATTGACAACAGCATTTTGGTTAACAAGAGGCAAATTACTGCAGTTATTAGCGACAGAACTTCCACAAAGCGTATTAAATTTCTTCTTTAAAACCGAACAATGAACAGAAGAAGCTGTGAGAACTCTGCTCCATGACCTTCTGTCAATGGACTGAAAATCAGGAGTAGAATTAGCGAGGCTGATATGTAAAGAATATAACTCGCGCTCTATATGAGCAATTTTGTGGCGAGTCTCTTGAATCAAAGCTCTTAAAAGAGCTAATTTAGAACGAAATAAGACCTTCTCAATCCTATTTGAAGAAAATAAATTACAACGAATGGAAATGAATTTAGGAATAACCTTCTTACGCCTACAATCAAGTAGGAAATGTAAGTGTTCCAAAAACCTGTACTTTTTTAATCGTAAATTACAAAACCTATTGATTTGAGACATTGCGGAAAAAAAACAGAAGAATAAAGGCCCGTTAACGCCAAATACATAAAAATAGCAAATAAAGCCTTTGTGCAACAATATTAAAAAGCAGAAAAACCAACGTTTAAAATGCACAAATAATATATGAAAAGCAGCAAACAGCTGTTTCGAATCTACTAGCGAGATTCTTCTTCAGTGCAAAAGGAACAGCGTGCTAGAAAAAGCAAGGCTGAGCAAAATCATAGACAGAGACGCGCTGGCTTTTATACCCTATGCGGGTGGCGAAGGCGCCGAAACAACCAATGAGAGAGAAGCAGTGGAAACGACTGGGTGGACAAGTAGCGACATCTACCGGAGAAGTAGAGAAAGGAAAATCAAAAAAAAAAAAAGGAGGAATTAAATTAACGCTTTCCAAATACTTGGAAAATCTGGAGTACTAGATAAATCATTGACTAAAGAGTGAGAATTTTTAATGATATGGTAAGCTTCCCAAAAATCAAGATCAAGGTTAGAAGAACATTTTTGGATAATGATGGCTGAGGAAAAATTGAACCTATGTTGAGAAGACCAAGAATGTTGAGCAATAGAAGAACGTTTGAGCTCCTGATTTTTAACATAACCTTCATGCTCTTTTAAACGAAATCTAAGAGCACGTTTAGTCAGACCAATAGTCTACCAAGTCTACTAAGGCCGACAAAGGTGGTCAGATTGTTCTTCTCGACAAATCTACGTATTTGGAAAAAACCCATAAATTAATTAATGATGGTCCGTATGTGGATATCCGCAAAGACCCTTCCACTAGTGAAATTAACTCTATTAAGTCTGCCATTAAGTCTTCTTCCATTATTCCTGCTAACTTTAAGAAGTCCCTTATTCCGTCTATTGCGCATTGTGCCAGGTTTTATGCTTTACCTAAGGTCCATAAACCTGACATTCCTTTTAGACCTATTGTCTCTAGTATCGGTACAGCTTCTTATAAGCTTGCCAAATATTTAGTTTCTGTTTTTTCCCCACTTTTGAGCAATAACGGTTTCACTGTTAAGAATTCTTTTGATTTTGTTAAAAAACTTCATAATTTTAAGCCGCAGGGTCACATGATGGTTTCTTTTGATGTTAAATCATTATTTACAAACGTTCCGGTTGAGGGGGCTTTAGATTGCCTCAAGAAAAGGCTTTGTGAATTCCATTTCTCTTATTTTGAAATCGAGGAACTTATACTTCTCACTCGCGCTTGCTTGTCGCAAAATACTTTTGTTTTCAATGGTAATTTCTTCCGTATGATTGACGGTTTGGCTATGGGTAATCCTCTTAGTCCAATTTTATGCGATATTTATATGCACTATTTTGAGGTCAAGCTTTTTGAAATCTTAAAATTTCCGTTCTATGTTCGTTATGTTGATGATGTTTATGTCCTGATTGAAATGAATTCGGATATTAATCATATTCTCTCTATTATGAATTCTATTGATCCCTGCATTCAATTTACCTCTGATATTGAGACCAATAACTGTCTTTCTTTCCTGGATGTCCTTGTTATTCGTTGTGAAAATGGCTTTCAGACTACCGTCTTTCGTAAACCTTTTGCTGTCAGTCTCCCACCTCACAGGTATTCTTCTCATCCCCCTAACCAGAAATTCGCTGCTTTCAATACTTTTGTTTTTCGGGCTACTAATATTTGTTCCACTCCTCAGTTACTTAGTGCTGAACTTAATTACCTCAAAGCTATTGCTGTCGATCGTGGTTATTCCTCTAATATTATCGATTCTATTTATAAGAAATTGACGAAATCCGACCATTCTGAAAAGCATTCTAATTCCAACTCTAATACTTCAGTTGTATTACCATTTTTTCCTAAAATCAGTCAGCAAGTTGCTAAAATCCTAAGAAGGTTTGATTTTAAAGTTATTTTTTCTCCTGTTAATAAAATCCCTTTTTCAAATCTCAAACACCCCGTTGATCGCCTAGATAATTGGGGCATTTACCAGATCTCTTGTCAGTGTGGTCTTTCTTATATTGGTCAGACTAAACGTGCTCTTAGATTTCGTTTAAAAGAGCATGAAGGTTATGTTAAAAATCAGGAGCTCAAACGTTCTTCTATTGCTCAACATTCTTGGTCTTCTCAACATAGGTTCAATTTTTCCTCAGCCATCATTATCCAAAAATGTTCTTCTAACCTTGATCTTGATTTTTGGGAAGCTTACCATATCATTAAAAATTCTCACTCTTTAGTCAATGATTTATCTAGTACTCCAGATTTTCCAAGTATTTGGAAAGCGTTAATTTAATTCCTCCTTTTTTTTTTTTTTTTGATTTTCCTTTCTCTACTTCTCCGGTAGATGTCGCTACTTGTCCACCCAGTCGTTTCCACTGCTTCTCTCTCATTGGTTGTTTCGGCGCCTTCGCCACCCGCATAGGGTATAAAAGCCAGCGCGTCTCTGTCTATGATTTTGCTCAGCCTTGCTTTTTCTAGCACGCTGTTCCTTTTGCACTGAAGAAGAATCTCGCTAGTAGATTCGAAACAGCTGTTTGCTGCTTTTCATATATTATTTGTGCATTTTAAACGTTGGTTTTTCTGCTTTTTAATATTGTTGCACAAAGGCTTTATTTGCTATTTTTATATATTTTGAGTAGGTTGTGTGTTTCCTATAGTATCCATTTGATGCATGTACTAGGTCATTAAAGAGTGGCGGCATTACCCCGGTACAGTGGCGGAATTACCCCAGTGTCCCGGGTAATCCCGCCACTGTGCAGAGGTTTTAAAAATATTTTTTTATGTATGTTTACTTTACAGTTATGATTATGGTTAAATTTATACAGATACTAAAGATCATGATTCAGCTTTAGAATTTTTACTATTAAAAAATAAACATTTTTTCGAGGTGAAAAAATTTAAATTCCCTTAAGGTGTCGCCATTCCCCCGGTCTCTCCTACAGCTTAAAATTCTGAATAAAATGAGTACCCACGTTAAAATTTTTGTTTAATATTAAGCTTGTAATTCTATTTCAAAATTTTGCTTTAATCGCTAATCAAGAGCTTGAAGCCAGGAGAGACCAACTTAACTTAACAATATCTCAAAACAGCTAACTCTATCAAAAACGTTGTCAATACAAATGTTATAAAACTTAAAATTCTGAATAAAATGAGTACCCACATTAATATTTTTGTTCAACATTAAGGCCGCAATTCTATTTCAAAATTTTGCCTTAACCCGGGAGAACTCGCTGCATGGGATTTTCTCTCACAGTCGTACTTTTTTAAGACTCTTATTTAAATCATTTTTCATTTTAATTAAAATTTCAAAATGTTTTTAAATTATTTTACCTATTTTGTGAATAAAAGTACTAAGCCAACCAAAAAAAGTTGATATTATATGAATGTAAAGTAAAAGAAAAGAAATTGGGCATTCTCACTAGCGAGTTCTCCCGGGTTAATCGCTAATCAACAGTTTGAAGCCAGGAGAGACCAAGTTATCAGTTCATCCTGCTTTCAATTTTTATATACATGTATTTTTGTTAATTTCTGACCCATTTCGAAGGGTTTAAAACAATTTCTAGCCTTCCCCAAGTTAATTTCGAATTCGGCCTTTTTTTCATCTCCTACCGCTGGGCCCGTAATCAAGAGGTTAAACCGTAACTCTCAACATATCCAAAATAATGAGCTCAAATAATTACAAAAACATCGTAAATGCTTCAATAATAAATGTATATATATATATATATATATTATATATTATGTATATATATATATATTACATATATATAACCATTAATTAAACATCACCGACCATCATCAAAAACTGCAATATTGTGAATGATTGACTACAAGCCATAAACCAACAATATAGAACTGCATGTGTAAAATAAAGTACCGTATACCTAATTACAAGAATTAACATGGAAGAAAAAAAGAAGAATATGGATTCCGAAAAAATTGAAAAACTTATATATTGAATTACGTTTTCAAGAGTACAGAATTCAATGATATAAGCAAATCGGTTGTTTTCTGTGGGAAAAAAGCTATAAGCTGAAAAAAAATTTTCCCCTGTACTCGTATATATATATATATATATATATATATATATATATATATATATATATATATATATATTATATAATATATATATATTATATAATATATATATATATATATATAAATTAGAATTTCAAGCTATTGATTAGCGATTTAGGCTAAACTTTGAAGTAGAATTGTGAGCTTTGTGTGAGAAATGTTCAACAAAAATGTCAAGTGTGGATACTCATTTTATTCAGAATTTTAAGCTCTACAACATTTGTTTTGACAATGTTTTTTCTATAGATAGCTGTTTTGAGATATTGTTATGGTAATTAAAAAAACCTGTTTTTCGACTATAAATCTGTACATATTTTCTAACGCTCACCTGCTACAAGGGGGAAAACTTAGTATATCCATTCTAGACTTAAACTAAATGGATTAAAATAATTTACAGCTTTCCCGTAATTAATTTCGAATTCGGTCTTTTTTTCCTCCCCTACCACTGGGCCAGAAAACATGTTTCTTCTGGAGTTACAATAAAAAATATTTTTACTAGCAGCATAATAGTATTTTTCATATTTTACTATAAAAAGTATGGAGAAATACATTGTTTTTAATAATGTAAGAGTTAAACACCATAAACACTCCTTTGACATTAAAAAAAATATTTTAAATTTCTAATCTATATTCTAAAGGACAAACATGCCCGTGAGTAACATTATTCAATTTCTACCACTCTCAACTATATATATAGTATTTACATCCTCAGGGACAAAATACAAAACTGATGTTACTAACGTCTTATTTTCAAATTTCACTCTATTGAAAATAAAACGTTAGTGCAAATCAAATGTTGTTCTTAATCATATAAAAATCCAAAAGTCAAAAGGGTTTTTTTTTCTTTTAAGTTACGAAATTAATTTTTTTTTTTTACAATTCCTGGGTCTTATAAGTTATGTTTAGAAAAACTTTCTCCTTACTTTTTTAACAAGTAAAACAGTAAAAATTGCATTCTTATCGAGCTATAATTGAAATTTCATTAATTTTCGGTGTTTTCTGGCACGAAACACGCGTTTTTTTTTTTTTTTTTTTAAATCTAAATATAACTTATAGGACCAAGGGGTCGTATAAAATTTAAATTTCGTAGCATTTTAAAACGATAGCTATTTTGACGTAAGTGGAATTTCGTGTGAGGAAGAACAACATTTGGAGCACTTATGCAATTGAAAGTCTACCTATGAAATTAACAATTCAGGAATCATAATAAGGGATATTTTGTACGTGCAGTCATGGAAATAAAAACACCCTCTACTAAATCTGATTCAAATAATTGTAGAAGAACATTACTAGTACCAAACGATTGGAAATAAAGTCTACTTTTAAATGATGTATAGAAAATTGGCTTTGGGGGCCAACTACATAAAAAAAAGAACCCGAACTTTTTTTTCAATAGCAATACCCAAGTATGACACCATAAATAAATTCTACGCCCTTCAATTAGCCTAAAAACAAATTTTCATGAAATAAGTTAAGATTAGTTTAAGAGAAATTAATTATTTTAAAATGAGGCAATTTTAGGGGCTGCATCCAAATTAAAGTTCGGTATTATATTGTGAAATGTTACAGAATTACTATGTCACTTCTATTAATGTATTATTTCTTGCCAATAAGACCATTTCACTCGCTTAATATGTTTAGACTATGGCTAGTCTAAATTTTTCAATAAAATGAGTAAAATAGATGTTTTTCAAATTATACTTTCTGCACATCATAGACCATCATTTTGACGTTTTTTTAATCATAATTCAAAAATTACTTGGAAGAAAATTTTGAAATTGAGAATTCGCATAATAGCCCAGTGGTAGGTGAGCAAAAAAGGCCGAATTCGGAATTAATTAGGGGAAAGCTGGAAATTGTTTTAATCCCTTCTGTTTAGGTTTAGAATGAATATGCTATGTTTTCCCCCTCGTACTAGGTGAGCGTTAGGAAATATGCATAGAATTATCGTCAAAAAACACTTTTTTTGCATACAATAACAATATCTCAAAACAGCTAACTCTGTAAAAAACATTGTCAATACAAATGTTGTAGAGCTTAAAATTCTGAGTAAAATGAGTACCTACACTCAATACTTATGTTGAATATTAAGGTCACAATTCTACTTCAAAGTTTTAGACCCATCATCAGGGGGATGACCTCAGAATTAATTAGGAGAAAACTGGAAATTGTTTTAATCCCTCCAGTTTAGGTCTAAAATGAACGTACTATGTTTTCTTCCTCGTACTTAGGTGAATGTTAGAAAATATGTACATATTTATTTTCGAAAAACACGTTTTTTTTAGTTTCCTTAACAATATCTCAAAACAGCTAACTCTATAAAAAACATTATCAATACAAATGTTGTAGAGCTTAAAATTCTGAATAAAATGAGTGCCATCATTAATATTTTTGTTCAACATTAAGGTCGCAATTCTATTTCAAAATTTTGCCTTAATCGCTAATCAGTAGCTTGAAGCCAGGAGAGACCAAGTTAACTTAACAATATCTCAAAATAGCTAACTCTATCAAAAACCTTGTTAGTACAAAAGTTATAGAGCCTAAAATTCTGAGTAAAATGAGTACCTACACTTAACATTTTTGTTCAATATTAAGGCCGCAATTTGAGATATTGTTAAGTTAACTTGGTCTCTCCTGGCTTCAAGCTCTTGATTTGAAAATTTTTGAAACAGAATTGCGACCTTAATGTTGAACAAAAATATTAATGATGGTACTCATTTTATTCAGAATTTTAAGCTCTACAACATTTGTATTGACAATGTTTTTTTATAGAGTTAGCCGTTTTGAGATATTGTTAAGGAAACTAAAAAAAACGTTTTTTTTTTTCGAAAATAAATATATACATATTTTCTAACATTCACCCAAGTACAATGAAGAAAACACAGTACGTTCATTTTAGACATAAACTGAAGGGATTAAAACAATTTCCAGTTTTCTCCTAATTAATTCTGAGGTCATCCCCCTGATGATGGGTCTAAAACTTTGAAGTAGAATTGTGACCTTAATATTCAACATAAGTATTGAGTGTAGGTACTCATTTTACTCAGAATTTTATGCTCTACAACATTTGTATTGACAATGTTTTCGACAGAGTTAGTTGTTGGGAGATACTGTTATGGTATGTAAAAAAACGTGTTTTTGACTATAAATGTATACATATTTCCTAACGCTCACCTAGTACGAGGGGGAAAACATAGCTTATTCATTCTAGACCTAAACTGAAGGGATTAAAGCAATATCCAGCTTCCCCTTAATTAATTCCGAATTCAACCCCCTAACCACTGGGCTATAAAGACATAATAAATATAAATATCAAAAAAGTTCTAGGTTGCAATTCATATTTTTTCGAATATTAATTTAATAATTCATAATTATATATTATAAATTTTTAAATTACAAATTCAATATATTTATGTTTGGGATTTTTAGTATTATAATAACACAAAAATTTATCATATTAGGATTATAATTTCAGGAGGTATTAATAGAAATAGAAAATTTAATTTAGCATTAGAAGCTCTAAATTTCGAATAATTCAAAAACGTATCATCCAAATTAATTGAAATTTCGTTTCTAGGCATACTTTGAACCGAAGATTTAAAATATATTGTCAAAATTGGGTGTTGCTATTGAAAAAATTAAAGTTTGGTCTGGTTTTGATTTGTAGATGGCCCCTAAGCAATTTTATATACATCATTTAAAAGTAGACTTTGTTTCCAATCGTTTGGTACCAGTAACTTTCTTCTATTATAATTAGTTGCAGAGTTAGTCGAGGGTGTTTATTTATTTATTTTTTTTTCACGACTGTATAAAATATTGTTACGAATCTGTAGGCAGATAGAATTTAAATGCAAAAAATATTTTTGTGTGTGCGTGTTTTTTTTTTTTTTTTTTTAATGTTTGCGCTCAAATCAACCGGCAATTTTCAGTTTAGTTGCATATGAAATGTCGGACTTGGTCAAATCATTCTGAAATCATTTTGCCAGCCGACAACTGGACGGTTGGCAACACTAAGTAGTAGGGCATTCTCACAATCCTTTGACATTTAAGTCCCTGAATAATAATTTTTATTTTAGTACACATTCTTGTGGTTTTTTTTATTTCATATACTGGAGAATTTGCATGATTTTCACCCCATTGCATGATTTCATAACAATATTAACGAGATAAATAAGTTTTGGACGATGTTGGAGGTCCAAATAACAGGAAAACTCTTATACCGCCACGTGTTCCTGATGCTGATTTTTAAGTTTGGAGCTGTCTGTATAAAATTGTTTCAATAAAAGTAATTTGGTGTCATTTTTTTTTTCGAAACTGGAACTATTGTTTTATATAAGTATGTAGCAAAAAATTAACCTGCACACATTTTTAAGGTTGATATTATTTTTTGAACTCGGTCCCTGGGTTTTAGATTCCTTACCGTCCCTCTTGCTAAACTTATACAGAAAATCACTTCAGATGCAGCCACAGAATTTTTTTCAAGCTTTTTCTCATGCAGAAGTATGCTAGAGAAAGAATGTCTAAAATTCTTTGACAGGCAATTTACTGCAGAATTTAAATCAGCATTTAAATATCAATTTCAAGCATCGTGGCTTTATTGGTAGTCTTGCTGTCTCCAAGGTTTATTCCTGCACTTTTCGAGGTAAGTAAAAAAAAAAAAAAAAAAAAATTAAGTTTAATCCAATGTAAATAACTGTTTCTAAAAATCGATGAACATTGTGGCTATCACTTAGCCTTATCACGATTTGTCTAAAAATAGTTGTAATTTTCCTTACTGTCTCATCCTTACCATCCCTTTTTTTTCCCATTACTGTCCTTTTTTTCCTATACCATCCCCCCCCTTTTTTTTTTCCTTCCGTCCCTTTTTTAACACCCCTTTAAGACAATGTTATACCATAATTTTGTACTAAAATACTACATTGTTATTATTTCTTATTTGAATCTCCTGTGGGTACTATGCAAATTCATTATAAGTAAAAAATTAGAAGAAAATAGAAAGTTATAGTGGTAAAATGGTAGGGAAAATTAAACTCGCAAGTTTAACTTAAACCTCAGTTAAATAAATAATAAAAAAAAATCACAGCTGGCCATTTTTTCTTTATTTTGAATCATTAAGGCATTCGTCTATCAGATTGAAATGTTATTTTAGCAAGTTTAATTTCACCAGATTTTTATTCCCGAAAGTCAAAAGATTGTGAGAATGCCCCTAATACACTCATACGCCAAAAATGACTGTAGAACGAACCAATCAAATGTAATGTATAGTATAATGTATAGTACCTTTGTTAAAAATTACTTTCTGTTGCGCATATTAAAACAGATAAACCATAAATAACGTCATAGTGTAGGGATTTCTCTTCAGACATGTTTTAATATTTCTGTCAGCGTTTCCCTCTCAAAATCAACAGAATTTCCTGGAACAGATGATTAACAAAGATCTCTTTTCTGTGGTTTAAATCTAATCCGAAGTTAGCCTTTCACTCGTAGAGCTATTTTTTTTTTTTTTTTTTTTTTTTTTTTTTTTAGCGATATCAACTACTTAGGAAAGCTAGGAAGAAAGAAAAAGAAAAAGTCCACAGATTGAAAGTTGGCCACCACTTCAATTCATCTTGACACGCTTTTTCAATTTTTTGGTTTATGTAGACTTGCTGTTTTCTTTCTTTATTTCTTTCTTTCACTAAACCTGGATGAAGTACTTTTCAAACAGCTGTTTTATAAGTGGGTTCATAACACTTACTTTATTTTATTTTATTTTTTTAAATCAAGAGCATATCTATTTTCCACATATTACGTTAAAGCATTGAAATAGTAAGTACTTAATTTAACAAAAAATGCACACTTTTATGCCCTGATCACCTCAATAACTTAGTTAAAACTCTGGAGGTCAATGCAATTTTTTTAAATAATTATTTTGACCCCGAGGCAGTTATCTTGACTAGCCTACCCTTTAGTCGAGTCTTCTGATAGCTTCCCCATAGGCAGGGCCGCAGAGTTGGTGGTGAAGCCGGTACAATTACCGGGACCCGCCCCGTTAAAGGGGGACACGGATCCTGTTTTATAGATAAAATAGTAAAAACGTAGATTCAAAGAAAAAAAAATTATGTAAAATTTTCAAGTTAAAGGAACAAACAAGCAAGAAAATAAAAAAGTCTGAGTACTTATGTTTGTTAATTTTTTTTACTCAGCACTAAGAAAAGGCATTTAAAAAATACTATAAAACTTTCCAACTACAGTAAATTCTGTCTAAGGCGGACTCTGTGCAAGCCGGAAATTTGTCTACCGCGGAAACTTTTTCAAGTCCCGGCGAACACGTAAAAAATAACATTAATTCTTGTTGTATAAGCTGGAATCTGTCTAACGCGGAAACGGAAATGTTTTTAAGGTACCACCAAAGACAAAATATTGCATAAGGCGGAAAAAAAGATACTATTTTAAAAATGAAAAGTATTTCGTTTATGAAACTTTAATACATACGTCATATATTCAATGCCGAGAATTTTAATTAAATTCCATAATAGTTTAAGAAAGTTAATTTAAGGAACTAGAAACTGTTTAAATTTTAAGGAATTCTTGCATTTAAAAAATGAAATAATCATTTTTTCCTATATAAATTTGCATGTAAAAATTATTACTACTAAGAAGGATGCACATTTATAAAAAATATGTATTTTTTTTTTTAAACTACAATATATTATACTTTAATGTTGTACTGAAATTCAAAATGATAGCTTACTGTCTCATTCCCGAAGTTATTATTATTATTATTTTGTGTGTGTGTATGCGTGTTTGAGTGTAAACTTCAAATTTGCAGGTATTACAGCAGTAACAAGAAATTGAACAGTCTTTGAAAAACTCACTGCCCAAGTTATTTGTTCTTCGTCGTTTTATCTTGTCTAAGAATATTAGTAAGTGCATTGTAAAAATTGCTTCAAAATCTAAATTCATTGTCAATACTCCATCCCTGCAGGACAAAGTCGATGATACCAAATTAAAAGAGAAATAATTATTCTGTAGAAGATCTTTGTATTAAGTTTAATTATGGTAAAACTCAAATTTATGACGCTTTATAAAGAAAGAGTTGAAAACATCCAATAGAAAGAGGAAACGTGCTGTAAAAAATAAAGACATTGGTGCATTAACTTTTGAATTTTTCTCGATTACTGGAGTGAAAATTTTGCTCACACGTGGACTTTATTGCGAAAAAATAGGTAAAATGAATTTTAAAGCTTCCAGTAAATGGTTAATGAGTTTCCATAATCTACACAGCATTGCCATGAAGATGAAGCATGCTTGCTGACACCCGAAAAATGTCTCATAGCATGAAATTCGGGAATGGAAAGGGAATTTTCATCTACCTGAAAATTTCAAGAAATTTCTTGAAATTGATCTATCTGTGTATCTTGCAATTATATATGTCCTTTAAAGGACATATATAATTGCAATGAGAATGGACTGTTTTATCATGTATGCCAAGTAAGTCACTTGTAAAAAGAGGAAGTTAATGCCGCTGAGGTAAAACCTCCAACAACTGTATCACTGTTTTGCTTTTTGCGAATTTGGAGAGCAGTTTATAAAAAAAGTTAGTGATTGAGAAATCGAAAACGACGTTATGTTTCAAGATTGTAAATATTGTTAAACTGCCTGTGACTTGGAGGCCTCAGAAAAAATACTGGATGTCGATTGTTTTAATAGAGGGGTGGCTGAAGGAATTCAAAAAACGAATGATTGAAGAAAAAATAAGTGTTTCTTGATAATGGACATCGTTATGCCGACGCCAAACTGTCGAATATAAATTTACAATTTCTTCCGGCAGATACTACTGCATCGTCACAACCAATAAATCATTGAGTTATAAAAATGCTGAAACCCGCTGCAAAAGGTATCTGTTGTGGTCGATTATTGCGTCTTTTGATGATTGTTCTTTAGCCACCGATTTGACAAAAAACATCAGTGTTTTCGATGCTGTTAAATGAATTGCCAAACTTTGCTGAAAAATGTCGCCTGAAAAAAATTGATCCTTGTCTTAGGAAAGCAAATGCGGATGACCACGCTTCTGAAAACGTTGAAGACAACAGTGGAATTCAAACATATCAGGACGGCTTGAGAAGAATTAGGTGCCTCTAAATTTTTTTTCTTGTTCAGAGAAAGGAAAAAATTATACCGAGAATAACAGACTTACGCGTTAGTGCAGAATGCAAGGTAAACCGAAAGAAAAAACAAGCATCGGTAAAAGATAATTTTTTGAACTACTATGCGAAATATGAAGTATGTAATTTTATTGAGTAAATTAAATGATTTTCATTAAATTTAAGAGTTGGAGCGATTTTGTATTGGTAATAATTTTTTTGTGTTCAAATAATGTCTTTCGAAACTATTAAAAACAATAAATTTAATAACAATCTAATTTCATTCAAAATTTCATTTTAAAGAACAGTATTAAAAGCTACGAACGTAAAAAAATATAAGATTTGTGCTTTTTTTTGGGAGGGGGGGGGGAGCTTTTTTGCATAAACCGGAATATTGTCTACCACAGAAAATTTTCTCAGTCCCTACCGATTCCGCCTTAGACAGAGTTTACTGTACTATCAAATTATCAACAGTCGTGTAACTGTAGATTTACTAAGATTCCAAAAAGCCAACAACCCTCCCCCCCCCGCCCCCAACCTCCCCAAGGTTTAGAAGGGCCAGTCGCACCTAAAAATGGGTGTGTGGTTACGGGTGCTTTAAAAAAAACTGTCAATATAGTAATATTGACAATTTAAACAAATATGTATTATCCTTTTAAAATTAATTGTTGTAAAATTATTATTTACTAATAATATATTTAAGATCCCCCAGACTTACTCAGCGGCCCTGCCTACGGGTAAGGACAAGTTATCAGGTAGAGTTTGGAGTGTTTTAAAAAGTTTGAGAACCACTTGGATTTAAAAAAATAAATAGAAATAAACTGCAACCATTTTTTCCGAGCGTTCCAATTTATCGCACCATTTATCCGATCTGATCCGCTGCAGGAGATAAAATACGGTTTCCGTTCCGTTATTACTTGCATCCATGCTGGGATGGATGGTGCTAGACTAAATAATGCAGAAAAGGTCTTATGCAATCCTTGGTCACGCCTCAGAAGGAGCTGGGAAGGAAATGCGTAGGCGTACGATTGCATATACCATAACCGGACCGAAGCAGTTAAATAAGAAGCAAAAAAATTATCTGATCCACATGAACCGCTTAAAACTATCGGTTTCGGCGAAGAATTGTAATGTAATGGTGGAAAAGAAAGGTCTTTTGCATAGTATACGGACAAAGAGGAATTTAGGGGTGCCTCAGAGGGACACTAACACTACCCCCCCCCCCCGGCATATTCCTTTTGTTTGTATGTTTATTACTGAAATGTAACTGCTATGACTATATAGAAGTACATATTAAATACGTTAAAAGTAGTATCTTAAAAGTGCAAATTCCCTCCCCTAAGCTTCAGAAATCTCATCAATGAAACACATTGATGTCGGCTAACTACAGTAACCCCTCGTTATGTCGTGCAGGCAGGGGCTACAGTCAGGGTTGCGGAGTCGGAGTCGAGCCCATTTTTGAGAGAAAGAGTCTGAGTCGGAGATATTAAAATTCCTGGAGTGTGAGTCGAAACATTTTTGAGCGGAGTCAGAGTCGGAGCAGTTAAAATTCCCGGAGTCGGAGTCGTCCATTTTTCCCCCAGATTCCGCAGCCCTGGCTACAGTCTTACACCGATCGCCCTGTATCCGACTCAAAGCAGACAAAAAGATTTTCGTCAATCCGAAACACCATTCAAGAACAAGTGGATTCGCAACCTGATACACTTTAAACCTGAAACCCTGAAATGAAAGAAAATCAGTAGCACATGGAAAAGTAGACTAATCATATTTTTAATAAATCTATTTTTTAATGGGAAAAATGTACGTGTATGTGTGTATATACCTTTATATATGTATATTAGGTCATTACCCAGGGTCAGATTAACATTTGGACAAACTCCCACCAGTAAAATTTAATATAAATGTTCGTCTTACATAAACCTTGTATTCATAGAAAAATTACTGTAATGAATAAGGTTAGAATTTCTATTATTTTTTATTGGTGGAAGTTTGCCCCGTTGGTAATCTGCCCCTTTTGTGATAGCATATTTCATACTTAATGATCTACATAATATATATGCTCATACACATTGCAAACCTAATTAAATCGACTAAGATTCATTATAGCACATTTTCTATGGAAAAATAATGCATGAAATTTGGTGTACTATACATTTACAAGACTATACTAAACCATTCGGATGCATTACTTTTTTCCTTTTTTGGATTACTGCAAGATGTGAGTTTACCAATTGTGGTATACATTTTACAGTTGAAATAAATTTACCATACTATTGAGTGTGAGTAAAATTAGATATCTGCACGGGCCGGGCCGGGCTTAAACTTTTTTCTGTACAGAGCCGGGACTGGTTTCATTCCTAGTCTTCACGGCCCAAAATTTTCAGTCCTAGTTTTGGCCCAGACCGCATGGAAATCATTGTTTCAGCGTGGCCTGGTCAAAGGTCAGTAAAATTAGTCCTGGCCCAAAAATTTTTTCAAAAAATGCATACATTTTTAAATCGCCATTATTCTACAATTAAACACTAAAATTTATACTTTTTAAAGAATAGTAGATTTCTACGCTTATTAAAATACAGCTAAATTAAAATATAGTTAAACGTGCGAACAAGAACCAGGATTGTAAAAAACCTGTTTTTTTTAAATAAAAATCCCAGCCCGGGTGTGTAGCTGGGTGGGTACCCGGGCAGCTACCCACTACAACCCTGAAAAAACCCCGCTTATAACGGAACCCTGTTTTAAACGGAAAAACGTGTTGATCCATGTAAAATTAATATACTAATACGTAAGAAAAGAATATATAATACAGGGTGATTATAAAGTCCCGGACCCATTTTGATGTTTAATAACTCATAAAATAATAAAGATAGATTAAAATTAATAACATAAATGGTTAGATAGACTCAAAAAGTTTCATGACCCTTGTCAATGAACTTCCACGTGTGCCCCCTTCGTCGCACGGAGAATATCAAGTCGATAGTCAATTTCACGCCAGGTAGCGGCAAGCATATCGGCACCCACAGAGGCTATTGCGGTTGTAATTCTGGCTTTTAAGTCATCAATGTTCGACACTGCCCTCCTGTAAACATTGTACAAATCCCCAAAGGAAAAAGTCCAGCGGCGTTATAAAGACAGGTTACAACCGCAATAGCCTCTGTGGATGCCGACATTAGTGATGGGCGATTCTCGAGAATTCGACAATCGAGAAAAATCGTCATCGTAAAAAATCACAATCGATACAGCCATCGATTAATTCATAGAATCTACAATCGAGATGTTTTACAATCGATTATAACGAGAAAAGCTAAAAACAGTTATTGGAAAACTTAGCTATTATTCTGGCCGACAATTTCATAGTAGTGATAGGGCTTAGTGATGGGTGATTCTCGAAAATTTACCAATCGAAAAAAATCGTTATCGTAAAATACACAATCGATACAGCCATCGATTACTTTCGAGAATCTACAAAGGAGATGTTCTAGAATCGATTATTGAAATCATTGTTTTTACATATATATAAGGCAGATTTTATTAAATATAGGGTAACTGAAAACAGATGGAATGAAAAAACAACAAACCAAAGGGAAACTATAAAGGAGCCATAAGACTGGAAAAGTCTTGTAAGGGTGCCCCCTGGTTGAAAAAAGCTGAAAAAACGCGAGTAGCTATGAAGCGGTAAGGGGAGTTTAAGTATAAAAAATTAGAATTTTTCGGCAATTAGTACCAAAATGGCCAAAGAAATAAGAATCAAAAGCACCCCCTAGTGGCAAAAATATGAACTAAAGGATGATAAAAGGGATCAAAATTTTTTATTGATTTTTCTACGTCATTTGAGATTGGATCTTTAATTTCCCCATTTTTATAAAGTCTTCGACTGGAATACATTAAACGAACTCCCGCGGGGAGCGAAGTAGGAGGGAGGGGCAAGGAAAGTGCATAATATGAATAAGTGGTCACAGGACTTTCCAACGATATGGCACATGAGGGGTGTCGGCTAAATTTAGTAAAGTGCCCCCGCTCGGGGGCAAAGTAAGGGGAGGGGCGCGGGCGATATATAAAATGAAATAGTAATCACAGAGCTTTCCAATGATATATCACATGAGGGGTGTCAGCAAAAGATAGAAAAGAGTCCCAACTCCCAGGATTCCAATTATCGTGCCCCCACCCCCCCCCCCGAAATATACCCTGCCCATCCTTCTCTTTGAAATTTTCATATATTAAAAATTATTTATCGGAGGGCTCCGTAAAAAAATCCGATCTAAAATGTTTAAAAACGCTACGATTTCAAAAAAGTTCGAAAAGTGCCTCTCTCGGGGCGCCAAACTAAGGAAGGAAGAAGAAAGGTTCATAATATGAAAGAGTAACTTTGCGATGATAACCGAAAACTTTCCGATGATAGATCAAATGACTGGTCCAAAAAAAGTTTGAAATCTACCCCTCCCACGTGGGTTACCTCTTTTATCCTAGAATATACCCGGAAATCACGCAGCCCCACTTTTAAAATTTTATATTTAATAAATAATATTTATCGGAGAGCTCCATTAAAAAACCTCATTTAATGATATTTATTATAGAAATCTCTCAATTAAAAAAAAAGGTCACCCCCGCACCTCTCCCCCCCCCCCCCGAACCCCTTCCGGAATTCAACTCTCGGAGGAGAAAGGTTCATAATATGAAAGAGTGGTGAAAGGACTTTCCGATGATATGTCAAGGAGAGGTTTGGTAAAAGTTTGAAAATTACCCGCCCCCGCCCCCCCCCCTCCCTTTGTGCACTCTCGCGCACCCCAGAATTCACTCACCTTCCTCTTTGAACTTTTTATATTTAATAAATAGTATTTATCTGAGTCTCCAGGTATGGGGCAGCTTGGCAGAGCTAAAATAAGAGAAACATTGAAAATTCGTGGCAAAATGACACTAAATTTAACAGTAAAGTTTGAAACTAGGACTATACAGAACTGAATACATAAACCACTATGCTTCATAACCCACATCGGTTAATAGCAATAAAATGATAAGTGAAAGTTAAACTGATGGCATTGAGCTCACAGGTTATTAACACTAACTGTATATTATACTCTTATTTCAAAGAATAATGTCCCTCAAAAAATAAATGAAGGGAAATATCCCCCGTTTGCCCCTTTTATACTTAACCAATGAACCTCCAAATCTAATCAGGGAAACTCCTTAACTATAATAAATCAGTATATCAAATTTGAAGCAAATCAGATAATTCTGCATGAAAAAAGGAACATATCGCTAAATTAAGGGTGGTCTAACCCCTTTAACCCTTTTATACTTAACTAATGAACCTCCAAGTCTAATCAGGAAAGCTCCTTATCAGAACAAACATAGAAAAAAAATTAAAGTAAATTGAATAATTCTCCATGAAAATCCATTTATCTAAATTAAGGGGACTTGCCCTCTTTTCGCCCTTGTATACTTAACCAATGAACCTCCAAATCTAATGAAGGAAGCGCCATATCGGAATAAATCGGTATATTAAATTTGAAGCAAATCCAATAATTCTGCATGAAAAACCCTTTTATCTAAATTAAGGGGAGACTAGCCCCTCCCCTTTATACTTAACCCATAAACCTCCAAATCTAATCAAGGCAGCTTCTTAACATAATAAACCGGTATCCCAAATTTGGAGCAAATCGAATAATTCTGCATGAAAAACCCATTTATCTAAATTAAGGAGGGGGTCTACCCCCCTTTCCCCCCTTTATACTTAACTAATGAACCTCCAAGTTTAATCAGGGAAGCTCCTTAACATAATAAACCGGTATACCAAATTTGGAGCAAATCAAATAATTCTGCATGAAAAGCCCATTTATCTAAATTAAGGGGGGACCAGCCCCCCTTCTCCTCCTTTATACTTAACCCGTAAACCTCCAAATCTAATCAAGGCAACTTCTTAACGTAATAAACCGGTATACGAAATTTGGAGCAAATCGGGTAATTCTGCATGAAAAACCCATTTATCTAAATTAAGGGGGGACGGGCCAGCCCCCCCTTCTCCCCCTTTATCCTTAACCAATGAACTTCCAAGTTTAATCAGGAAGCTCCTTAACATAATAAACCGGTATACCAAATTATGAGCAAATCAAATAATTCTGCATGAAAAGCCCATTTATCTAAATTAAGGGGGGGGACTAGCCCCCTTCTCCCCTTTATACTTAACCCGTAAACCTCCAAATCTAATCAAGGCAACTTCTTAACATAATGAACCGGTATACCAAATTTGGAGCAAATCGAATAATTCTGCATGAAAAACCCATTTATCTAAATTAAGGAGGGTGTCTATCCCCCTTTCCCCCCTTCATACTTAACTAATGAACCTCCAAGTTTAATCAGGGAAGCTCCTTAACATAATAAACCGGTATACGAAATTTGGAGCAAATCGAAGAATTCTGCATGAAAAACCTATTTATCTAAATTAAGAAGGGGGGGGGGGGGACCAGCCCCCCTTCTCTCCCTTTATCCTTAACCAATGAACCGTCAAAACTAAACAGCGGAACGCCTTATCAGAATGAACATAAAAAAAATTGAAGCAAATCGTACATTTTAATCAAGAGTTTTCGCGTTACGTACATACGTACGTACGTACAGTACATGCATACACACAGAACCGACGGGTACATTAGCTCTCAGGCTTAGATAGCCTGTGAGCTAAAAAGAGATTGGATAAGCAGATGGACTTCTTTGAGAAATTATGACTTAAACCAGAAATGCGGTAAGTTTGACTCTGAAAGCTTCATTTCCATCTCGCATTTCGGCAAATCTCATCTCGATGATTTTTCCAGCATTTCGACGCTTCCAGATGGCAAGCTGCTTGATGGTTGGATCTCTTGCGGTTTTAAACCTTTCGGGATGGGAAGTATCTCGAGAGTTTTCCTCTCGCCCTTTTCAACCTTTCCCGATGGGAAGCCTCTCGCTTGTTACTTCGTCCTTTTCGAAATCTCCCAATGAAAAGCCTTTCGAGGATTTCTCTCGCGCTTATCAACATTTCGCTATGAGAAGCTTTTCGAGGATTTCTCTCGTCCTCGGCAGAGAAGAAAAGTAAGAAAATTTATCGAGAGTACCAAGGGACGAGATAGAGAAAAAGGCATGACAATGAGCTGTGAAATGAAGCTTTAATTTTCAAAGTTTCTCTTATTTTAGCCCTACCAGGATGTCACATACCTGGAACCCTCCGATAAAAATTATTTATTAAATATAAAATTTTCAAAGAGGAAGGTGGGTCGGGTGATTTTGAGGGAGGAGGACGTGAGAGTGGACTCATGGGGTGCAATTTTCAAAAATTTACCGAACCCTTCCTGTGGCATATAATCGAAAAGCCCTTTGACCATTCTTTCATACTATGAACCTTTCTTCGCTCAAAGAGGGGTGGGGAAGGGGCGAACAAATTTTTAAAACCGTAGCCGAATTCTATAATAAATTTAAATATCACTTTAAATATGGGTTTTTTATGCAGTCTTCCGGTAAATATTATTTATTGAACATAAAAATTTTAAAGTGGCGGCTGTGTGAATTCCGGGGTGAAAGAGTGGGCCCACGGGGGGAGAGAGGGGGAGCAATTTTCAAACTTTTTTTGGACCAGTCATGTGATATGTCATCGGTAAGCTCTCGGATGACTCTTTCAAATTATGAGACTCTTCCTCCCCTCCCCAATTTCGCCCCCACTGCGAGGGTAGTTTTTTCCGCTTTTATCATTTTAGATCGGATTTTTTTATGGAGCCCTCCGCTAAATATTATTTATAATATATGAAATTTCAGGACACTTTTCCAAATTTAGCCAAGACCCCTCATGTGACATATCGTTAGAAAGGTTTGTGACTACTTATTAGTGCTATGCACTTCCGGTGGCCGCCCCCTCCACTTTGCCCCCCCCCCGGAGGAAAGTAGTTTTCCAAATTTAGTCAGTACCCCTCTTATGAGATATCGTTGAAAAGGTCTGTCACTACTTATTGATGTTATGCACTTCCGGTGACAGTCCCCCCCACTCTTTGCCCCCCCTGGGGGACACTTTTTCAAATTTAGTCAAGACCCCTCGTGTGAAATATCGTTGGAAAGGTCTGTGACTATTTATTGATGTTATGTACCTACGGTGTCCCCACCACCACTTTACCCCCCCCCCCGGGGGGCACTTTTCCAAATTTAGCCAACACCCCTCATGTGAGATATCGTTGGAAAGGTCTGTGACTATTTATTGATGTTATGCACCTCCGGTGACAGTCTCCCCCAATTTGCCCCTCCCGGGGGACACTTTTTCAAATTTAGCCAAGACCCCTCATGTGAGATATCGTTGGAAAGGTCTGTGACTACTTATTGATGTTATGCTCCTCGGTGTCCATCCCCCCATTTTGACCCCCCCCCCCGGGGGGACACTTTTCCAAATTTAGCCAAGACCCCACATGTGAGATATCGTTGGAAAGGTCTGTGACTACTTGTTGATGTAATGCACCTCCGGTGACCGCCCCCCACCCACTTTTCCCCCACGGGGGTGTTTTTCTAAATTTAGCCGAGACCCCTCATGTGACATATTGTTGGAAAGGCTTATGACCACTTACTCATGTTATCCACCTCCCGCACCCCTCCCCCCCTTTCCCCCACGGGGAGGGCATTTTTATAAATTCAGATCCAGACTTCTCATGTGACATATGGTTGGAAAGGCCTAAAGACCTGTGACGACTTAATCATATTATGCAGCTGCTGTGCTCCTCCGCTCGCTTTGACCCCTCCCCAAGAGATCTGGTCCGACGTTCATTCGTTTCGATATTATATTTTTTACAAGATTTTGTAGTGCGTGCACACCACACCCGCCTGCTATCAGTGCCATATATAGCGGGTAACCTGTTCGTGATTTCATATTACAAGATTACGTATAAATTAGGGGCCCCGATTAAAGGAGGGGCCCGCTAGCGGTCGAAGTCACCTAGTCTTTATTAACATCGACTCATTCCAGTTCACCCGCAGACGATTCTTGATAAATGTATGACGTATATAATACATAATATATGATTTATAAAAGAAATTTGCAAACTGTAGTCATCGAGAAAAAATTTATACAATCGAAAAATATCGAGATGTCCATACAATCGAGAAAATCGAGAAAAACATCTCGTTATCGCCCATCACTAGCCGACATGCTTGCCGCTACCTGGCGTGAAATTGACTATCGACTTGATATTCTCTGTGCGACGAAGGGGGCACACGTGGAAGTTCATTGACAAGGGTCATGAAACTTTTTGAGTCTATCTAACCATTTATGTTATTAATTTTAATCTATCTTTATTATTTTATGAGTTATTAAACATCAAAATGGGTCCGGGACTTTATAAACACCCTGTACATTTACACTTGCTAAGAAGGGAACTTGCCTATAACGCATTTTTTTTTTCTTTTTTATGCAATTCCGTCTAGAAGATTTTACTGTTTTTCAGATTTTTAACACTTCAATACATGGAATATGGATTAACAATATTAATGATTACTGAAACATTTACGTACAAGAAATAGAGATTCATTAAAAAAATAAATATCGCAGTCTGCGGCACTTCTATAAAAATGAAGATTACAAACATAAAAAAAAAGTTAAGATAAATAATTTTGGTCAGAACTCCTCCTACGAGACAAATATTTAACCAAATCGACGTAAAAATCAATGTTTTGTAGAAATTCACTCAAGCCGGGCCGGGCTCGAGCCGAGATTTTAAAATTTTTTCGGGCCCGGACCTGGAAATTTCGGCCCGTGCAAATATCCCTCTTATGCGGGGTAACTCAAAAATATCCGAATACATCACCAGCAGTTTTTGCTTTAAATGATTTTAAGTCGTTTTTTTAACAGAACAAAAATGTAAATTGCTTTCTTGCGCACCCACTCTTTCTGCCGTAAAAGTAGTTTTACAGGTAATATATGTGAATGATATGTATAATGTAGTAGCCAGTAATAGAGGTAGACTTAGATGAAAAAATTTCTGACTTCGGTACTTGACACTTAATTGGGAAATTCCAAAATTTTATTTATCCCTTAAAATGGCGTAGTGTACTCTGAAACAGCTTGGATGTTGAATTTATTTTATTAGCTGAAGATTGAAACTATAATCATTTTGGATATTTGACTGAAATTTCAAATCGACATCTGCGAGAAATTTAAAATATTAAGATTTTTACTTTCTTCTGTCTTTACAAGAAGAAAGTATTGGATTCGTGAAAAATTTCGACTTCCGATTTTCAATGGATTTATACGTTTTAGAAGGTCCTGAACATGATTATTGATGATTTTTAGAAAATGTCTGTCTGTGAGTCTGTCACTATGTATGTAACAGAAATTTTGTAGGCACTATCTCAAAAACTAATGCACGGAATTTCACAAAACTTTAGATTCAGTTAGACCTTGATATAAACTGGTGCTGAATACATTTTGGTATAAATCGCCCAACAGGTAGCGCTGCTGCAGGGTTGTAAAAAAGCCGGCTAAAATTTAAAAAAAGCCACGCTGGTGGCTTTTATTGGTTTTAGCCGGCTTTTTTTTTTTTTTTTTTTTTTTTTTTTTTTTTTTTTGCCAAAATTGGCCTTTTTTGGCGAAAATTCGCTTTTATACAGTGAAGCATTTTAATTATAAACAACACATTTTTATGTGTTTTTTAATTAGTTTTAAAGACATTTAATTGAGGTTGAAATCAATATAACCCAATTTTTCAATAATGAGGACATTAATATTGGAATAAAAGGTCATATTAATTGCTTTGTCTGGTTTACACTGACCTTAACAATCTTTTTTTAAAATTTTACTGCTTTATGCTTTATATAATTAAAAAGGACAATGGTTGCTTAGTTATATATTTTATTAACTAATTTTAAGGGATATTAATAATACAAGTCTTATTTTATTCTCATAAACATTTATTTAAAATCACACATAAAGTCATTTAATAAAAACATAATTTCTCTCTATTAAAACAGTATTATGAATAACATATGCATTAATTTATGCATGAATATGCTCTATTTTAAATAGCAACTAGCTTTTCAAAATTCTAATTCAAGTTTTATTTGGAGAATTTTTTTTTTAATTGTTCTCTTAATTTTATGCCCTTACATGTACAAAAATTTCCTCAAATGTTATATCCTTCCTAATTTCTCTTTTAACATTGTTCATTCTACGATTTTAGTCTGTCCGTATAGACATATCTGGAATAAGTTACATAACAGCTTAGTAGCAGAAAAACTTTTTACATGTATCATTTTTATAAGTATTTTTTATATATCGATTGCTTATTATTGCTCGAGTATTATATAAAATAATTTCAGTTATTATGTACATATAAGTTATTTAGTTTTAATTAATTTTAAAAGTAAATATCAGTATATGTAAGAATGTTTCTATTTTAATGAGACATTTTCTTATTCTTTCATATAATCTTTAAAGTGTGTGGTATGTGTAGAGTCATGATAAAGAATTCCAAACCAATACTTTAGAGTCTAATTTAATGTATTCTTCTGAATATTCATAATTTTTTTTTTCAGACATTATACCTTCACAGTTGCATTCTAGCAGTTATAAGGTCTTATTTATTTGACAAAATTTATAGAAGTTTATATTTTTTTAGTAGAAAATATTTATAAGTGTATTAAAAATAAATTAATCCAAATGTTATATGAATTATCTATGAACTACCTTTTTGAAAAATAAAAGCCGGCTTTTTTCAATTAAAGCCGGCCGGCTTTTTTTGTCCTGGCAAAAAGCCGGCAACCCTGCTCTGCTGTGCTGTATTTTTCACGATTTCCGCAATAGCTCTGTCTCAAGAAGTAATGCACGGATTTTCATCAAACCTCAGATTCAGTTAGTTCTTGATATGAGTTGGTGCCGATTATGTTTTGTTGTAAATCGCACAACAGGGGGCGCTGCTATGCTGCATTTTTCACGATTTCCGCAATAGCTCTATCTCAAGAACTAATGCACGAATTTTCATGAAACTTCACATTTAGTTAGACATTAACACAGGTTGTTTCTGATAAGGTTTTGGTGTTAATCTCCCAATAGGTGGCGCTGCTATGCTGCATTTTTCACGATTTTCGCAATAGCTCTATCTCAAGAACTAATGCACGGATTTTCATCAAACTTCAGATTCAGTTAGACGTTGGCATAAGTTGTTGTCGATTAGATTTTGGGTGTAAATCACCCAATAGGTGGCACTGCTATGCTGCATTTTGCAGGATTTACACGATTTTAGCAATAGTCAAGAACTAATGCACGGAATTTCATATTTTTAGAATTCTCACGATGGGCATCGATTGCAATTTATTTTTGGCACTGTGATATCGAATTTTAAAGTATTAATATGTATGAGATAGAAGAAAGTTTTGGGATTGAAACATCCGAAGAGTTTTCATTTGCTTCCCTTTCTATTTTTTGCACTCTTTTAATTAACACTTTCCAACAAAGTTGAAAAGTGTTTTTGACTTCGGTTTGTCTGTCCGTCTGTTCGCGCTCTAACTCTCGTAAATATACTCGGATCGTTCTGAAAATTTTGGATGTTAGTGACCTCCACCATAGCACGATCCCTATTGCAAATGAAGCTTGTAGCATGTTTAGTTCATTTACAGGGACAGTCAAAAGTTTTCCGTTACATTACGGCCAATGGGAAAAAATCGTTTCAAATGATTTTTAAGGGTGTTACACTTTTTCAAACATAATAAAATTCATATGCATTTAAGAAGTCTACTAAAATGTGCATTTTGTAGAATATGCTATGCAAAGAATAGTTACTATTCATTTACAGGGCCACACAAAAGAATTCCTTTACATAATGATATGGGGGTGGGGGTAATTGTTTGCGGCGTTTTGAATTATCTTAAACTATTTTATATATAATGAAATTAATATACGTCGCTGAGCTTTAGTATAAGTTATTTCATGTATAATACGAAGTGCATAGCATTTACACTTTACAGGAACACACAAAAGATTTCAGATACTATATTGTATCTGCATTACTGTATATTAGCAATGATTGCTTGAAATGCATTTTTAATTATGATATGCGCTTTTATGTTTCACTATATTTATGCATACTATATAGTGTGTATAAATGCTATACTAATTCATATACAGGGAGGGCTACAGAAAAGAATTCGTAAGGGTTACTGAGTATGAGCGTAAATTTCTTACAGTTGGGTTTTAAATGAGTTATGCATTTTCACGCTGACCTGAATTTATTTTACTAAGAAATTTTTGTAGAAAATAGATAAAATGATATACAGGCCACGCAAAGAATTGGATACATGATGGTCTATGGATACATGACGTCTATGGTTGATAATTTCTGGAAATGTGATTTTAGTAATTTTAAGAGTGTTTTAGTTTGAATTAAATTTTAGACATATAGTGGCGTGTAATAAAGGTACCAGGTAAACTACAGGGCTGTACAAAAGTATTCAAGTATGTTTCCATCTATTAGTTATAAATTACTGAAAGAGAAATTTTAACCTGTTACGCGTTTTCTTGATAAACTAAATTTTCCCATTATATAGTCTATATATCAACCTGCAGATCAAATACAGGGCTGTTCAAAAGAGTTGTAATACATATTTGGCTATGTACGGTAACTGCTAAAATCAGTTTTTCCAATGTTTTATGCGTTTTATAAAATGTTTACTTAGTTATCTTATTTAACTTATTTCCCTAAATAATGAAGTTTTGTTAAGGCATTCAGGAAGGGTTAGAAACTGTTTCATAATCTATGCTTAACGCATGATTTGTCTTTCTGGTTTAACTTAACTTGGACTTTGTATGTAAAGTGATAATTTTGTAATCGATTTCACTTACTTTCTGCTATGCTAGAATTAAACAAGTTGGAAATTGCACGTCAAACGTGGCAAATGAGATGCGTTCGTACTATAACTAGTTTTATAAATATTTTTTGCACGCCATATTCTACTGAATGTATATTTTAGCACACTTCATAAGTGCATATCAATTTCATTCTGTTTTCGAAACGCTGTAACATCATTAAAATGCACTTGAAATATTTTTTTCCCCATTGACCGTCATGTAACGAAAAACTTTTGGATGTCCCTATAATTAAACTATACATCCGATTTTCATAAAATTTGAAATGACTCGAGAAAATTATGCGACAATTATATATTTAAAATTTCAGACAATTCGGAAGGATGTAACATCATTATAATGCATTTGCAATAATTTTTTCCCAATGGTCGTAATGTAACGGAAAACTTTTGAATGTCCCTGTAATTAAACTATACATCCGATTTTCATTAAATTTGAAATGGCACGAAAAAATTTTGCAACAATTATATATTTAAAATTTCAGACCATTCGGTTGGGTAGTTTTTGCTCTGTTATATGCGGACGGACTGAACGACGACTATAGGTGCTACGTATTTATATAATTACGAACGCACCTAAAAACTAGTCGGATGTACCAATCCCAAAACGTTTTAGGTAGCTTTCTTTACAAAAAGCTACCTATTGCAGCCGTTCGGAGGAAAGCGATTTCAAAAAATTTTGGTATATTTTCATCGATCATGACCCCCAGACCCCGAAACCACCTTCGTTCAAAATTGATATATATATATATATATATATATATCTGACCTATGTCACACTGTAACTCTCGTATTTATGAACCGATTTGGATGTAATTCGGTGTGTACATAGTACATACCAATGTCTCGACCGAGTTCGTTGGCCAGCTTCATCCGCCATTTTGTTTCAAAATGGCGGCCATTTAAAAATTTAAAAAAAATTTAAAATTTGAAATGTGGTACCAAAAAATTGAAAATGGAAAAATATTTTTTTCTTATGTATTTGACCTTTATACAAAGACTCCGTAGCAGTTTTTGTTTCGTCTATATCTTAAAAAATGGCTGAGTTATAGCATTTTGAATTTCTGACGAAGCTGACATTTTGAAACGTCCTGAATTTTGTCACGCGATAAAAGGCGTATTTATGAACCGATTTGGATGTAACTTCGTTTATACATAGTACAGACCAATGTCTCAACCGAGTTCGTTGGCCAGCTTCATCCGCCATTTTGTTTAAAAATGGCGGCCATTTAAAGTTTTAAGAAAAATTTAAATTTGAAATGTGGTACCAAAAAATTGAAAATTGAAAAAATATTTTTTTCTTATGTGTTTGACCTCGATAAAAAGATTCGGGAGCAGTTTTTGTTTCGTCTATACCTTAAAAAATGGCTGAGTTATAGCATTTTGAATTTCTAGTGTGGCTGGCATTTTGAAACGCCCTGATTTTTGCCACGTGATAACAGACGTATTTATGAACCGATTTGGATGTACCTTGGTGTGTACATAGTACATACAAATAACTCAACCGAGTTCGTTGGCCAGCTTCATCCGCCATCTTGTTTCAAAATGGCGGCCATTTAAAAAAATTTAAAAAAAATTAAATTTAAAATGAGATACCAAAAAATTGGAAAATGAAAAAGAGTTTTTTCGTATGTGTTTGACCTTAATACAAAGATTCCGGAACAGGTTTTGTTTCGTCTATATCTAAAAAAATGGCTGAGTTATAACATTTTGAATTTCTATTGTGGCTGACATTTTAAAACGACCTGATTTTTGTCACGCGATAACAGGCGTATTTATGAACCGATTTGAATGTAACTTGGTCTGTACATAGTACATACCAATGTCTCGACCGAGTTCTTTGGCCAGCTTCATTCGCCATCTTGTTTCAAAAGGGTTGCCATTAAAAAAATGTAATTTAAAATTTAAAATGAGGTATTAAAAAATTGGAAAATGAAAAAGATTTTTTTTATGTGTTTGGCCTTGATACAAAGATTCTGGAGCAGTTTTTGTTTCTGAAAATTTGTTCTTTTGTTTATATCTTAAAAAGTGGTTGAATTATAGCACTTTGAATTTCTATCATGGATAACACTTTGAAACGATCTTGTATTTGTCTCGCGATACCACACGTATTCACCTATTTCGATGTAAAAAGGCATGTGGATAGTATACATCAATATCTCGACCAAGTTCGCTGGTCAGCTTCATCAGCCATCTTGTTTCAAAATGGCGGTCATTAAATTAAAAAAATATATATTTAAAGTGAGGTGCAAAAAAATTAGAAATTGAAAAAGGTTTCTTTCTTAAGTATTTGACCTTGATATAAGGATTCAGGAGCATTTTTTGTTTGTCTTTATCTTAAAAAATGGCTCAGATATAGCAGTTTCAATTTCTAACGTGGGTGACATTTTGAAAAATCTGATTTTTTGCCTGCGACAGCACTCGTATATATCAACCGATTCCGATGTGAGTGAGCATGTGCACAGCAATTACTAAGGTCTCGACCAAGTTCACTGGTTAGCCTCATCCACCATGTTGTCTTAAAATGGCAGGCACTTTAAGAAATCGCCGAATTATGCAGCCAAATATAAGTTACTTTAAATAAAAGCAGCTTGCATAAAGCTGACTAATTTCGCGAAATTCTCATTCATAATGATGTAGTATTGATAAAAATTAGTATTGAATCTCTACATTCGGTTTCCACTTAATTGAGCTTCGTGTGTTTGAATAATGTAAGTTGGCTTTTTTTAAATAAGGAATATGAAAGCTACCTCTTCCTCCCGGCACTGGCCGGAAGGACTTTTTCTATCTTATACACGTTAAATCTTCAAAATTCGCTAGCACAGTAGAGGTCTGCACGGGCCGAAATTTGCAGGCCCGGCCCGTACAAAGAAAAATATTGGCGCAGCCCGGTAAAAAAAATTAAAAGTTTTGCCCGTCCCGTAGAAAAAAAAAATGATCGTCATTTTAGCCCTTTCAATACCAACATTTAAAAAATGAAATAAAACTTATGAAATTTTCACACGTTGTTAATAAAGCTCTCAGTAAGCTCAAAACCATCTAATAAAAAATTCTTGTTAAAATATTTTTTGTTAGAGAACGGAGAAACGTCATGGACACACGTTTTAAAATAATTTTATAACAAAATTATAATTACTTATAACTAGAGATCGACCTAAAATTCGGTTTCGTTTTCGGCCCAAAATCTGAGTTTCGACGAAAATGCTACTGAAAATTTGGCAGGACCGAAACTCGACCAAACTATCAGTATTCCAAAAATTTCGTTGCTTCCTTTGAAAATTTTCAGCATTATTCACCATTGCTACGAACTTAGTTGTTTATAATTATCAGTCATGACTGACTCAAGACATGAATGCAAATTATAAAGCAAGAGCAATGCATATATAACTAAACTTTTTCACGTGCTCATTAAAAAGTTCCAGACATAACAGTAATAGAAAATTTTCAGTTTGAAACAGCAGAAGTGTTTCGAATACTCTTTGAGAAAGTTCTAGTATAACAGATCATCATTTACAGAAATCATTATAAAAGATAAATCGAAGTGTGTATACATAAAAGTAAAATATTTGTTTAATTAAATGAAATTCGTATAATTAGAAAATCTTAAAATCTTTCTATGTCGTTGATGAATTAATAACGTTTTATTTTATATGAAAACAAAAAGTTTTGGGTCTAAGGCACAGAGAGCAAATTTGGGCCACACGTATAATTAACTAATGATTATGTATATTTAATAGATACGCATAATTAATTAACAATTATGCATATTTAATAAATACGTATAATTAATTAATAATTATGTACATTTATGTATGTACTAATTACTTTAATACATACAATTAAATTACTTAAAAAAATTTCGGACGTTTTCGTTTTCGGCCGAAAATAGGAACATCACCGAAATTCGGTTTCGGTATTTAAAACCTGTTTCGGTCGATCCTTACTTATAACTATCATGACAAGTTTTAATCAAAGTTTCTAGTTTTCTTAACAAAATAATAACTATACTTAACTACTTCTGATATTAAATTACATCAGAATTATATAATTTTAATAACTCTTGCTTGGACGAGAGCATCCATTTTGATTAAAAATTTTCTCAATGAAGTTTTTCTTCAAAAATATTCACTCATATATTGGTTTGATTTCTTAGTATCTGTACTTTTGATAGGGAAAGGTTTGATATTCATACTGCAGACAAAATTCGTAAAATTCTTTTGAATTAAATAAAAAGTCTTAAATAATTTCTAAAAAGTATGTCCTTGATCGGGAAACCAGTGGAGAAAGGATTAAATAATTTAAAAAAGAAAAGTGTTTTCTTGCTTGAAAAAGTTCTGTGCATTTTCTGAATAATTTCATTTTTAGGTGCGTTCGTAATTATATAAATACGTAGCACCTATAATCGTCGTTCAGTCCGTCCGTCTGTCTGTCTATCCGTCCGCATATAACAGAGCAAAAACTGCACAACCGAATGGTCTGAAATTTTAAATATATAATTATTGTAATATTTTGTCGAGTCATTTCAAATTTTATTAAAATTGGATGTATAGTTTAATGACAGGGACAGTCAAAAGTTTCCCATTACATGACAGCCAAGGGGAAAAAAATATTTCAAATGCATTTTAATGATGTGACAGTCTTTCGAAAAGAATGAAATTGATATGCACTTATTGAAGTACACTTAAAATATACATTCAGTACAATATGCGGTGCAGAAAATATTTAAAAAACTAGCTATAGTACGAACGCACCTCATTTGCCACGCTTGACGTGAAATTTCCAACGTGTTTAAATTCTGTCACTTTACGAATAAGCAAGCGATATATAGAGCATCGTAAATATAACGAGAAATAAATCACTAAAAATGTGTGGAGTTATCTTTGTCAAACATTAACCGCCACTCCAACTGACATCGTTTACATTAAAAGATATACGGTATCCAAGATAAAAATATCAGCTACACTTTTTTTTTTCGGTATCATCAGAGTGGGTGTTACATTTATTTTTAATGTAAAGAATATCAGAGGTATTTTTCTCGTCTGACAGTTAAATTGATAAAATAAGATAGAATGAAAATTCATGCATAGATTACGAAATAGATTCTAACATTATCAGAACATTGTTAAGAAATTTCCTTTTTACTTTCTTCTATTTTTACAGGAAGAAAGTATTGGATTCGTGAAAATTTTCGACTGCCCGTTTTCGACGGATTTACACGTTTTAGGGATCAGAGATTCCAAGAAACATGTTTCTACAAAATGTCTGTCTGTGAGTCTGCCCGTCTGTCTGTATGTGACACAAATTTTGTTTGCGCTCTATCTCAAGAACTAATGCACGGAATTTAATAAAAATTTATATTCAGGTAGTCCCTGATATAAATTGGTGCTGATTAGTTTTTGGTGTAAATCGCCCAACAGGTGGCGCTGCTATGCTGCATTTTGCAGGATTTCCGCAGTAGCTCTATCTCAAGAACTAATGCACGGATTTTTATAAATCTTCAGATTCAGTTAGTCCTTGATACGAAATGATGCTCGCTACGTGTTGGTGTAAATATCCCAATAGGTGGCGCTGCTGTGCTGCGTTTTGCACGATTTCCTCAATATCTCTATTTCAAGAAATAATGCACGAATTTTCATGAAACTTCAGATTCAAGTATACCTTGATTAATATTGTTGGTGAGTATGTATTGGTGTAAATCGCTCAACAGGTGGTGTTGCTATGTTGCATTTGTAATGACTTCCGCAATCAGGGCCCGACTAATGCAGGGGCATGCGGGGCAGCTGCCCCGCCCCCCCCTCCCCCCCCCCGATTTGAGGGGGCCCCCCCAAGGGCAGATATAAGTTTTAGTTAAAGGAGAGCCAAATGATAAAAAATACCTAAAAGTGGCCAGATTCTAATTTAAAGTGTTTTACATTTTTTGATATTTAATTTCTTCCTTACTGATTTCATAAATTTTTTTAAATACATAATTTTAATAAAATATTACAGTAATATCACACATCTGCTATCTGTTGCTTTCTGTTTTCATATTATGAAACTTTATACCAAAGTACTTTAAGGCATCATGGGGAATTCAGTAACAACATAACAAGTATTGACATTTGTTGCTATTATTATTAAATGCATGCCACCACTTGCCTTTCTATATGATGGAATCACCCAAATGCGTGTTGATTGTATACAAAGATTAAGTTAAATAGAAAAGTATTAACACAAAAAGTCAATAAAGCTTGGGAGAACTGTATTTACATTTTAACGGCTCACATTTATCCTTATATTCCTATAACAAAAAAAAAAAAAAAAATGTATGCTATAGTTTATTAAAGTTATCTTTCTTGTATTATACTGTATACAGATGTGAATAGTACTTGGTATGAAATTGAAGTTTAGTTTTAGTCATTTGAACATAATTCACGAAAATTTTCAAAAGATCGAAGGGGCCCGCCCGAATAATGTTTGCCCCCCCCCCCCACTGTCTAAGTCGGGCCCTGTCCGCAATAGCTCTATCTCAAGAATTAATACACGAATTTTCTCCAAACTTCATATTATTCAGTTAGACGGTCACATAAGTTGATGATGATTAGATTCTGGTGTAAATCACCCTATAGGTGGCGCTGCTATGCTGCATTTTGCTGGATTTACATGATTTCAGCGATAGTCATATCTCAAGAACTAATGCACGGAATTTCATCTTTTTAAAATCCTCATGATGATCATAGATTGCCATTTAATTTTGGCACAGTAATAACGAGTTTTGAGGTATTGACATGTATGAGATAGAAGAAAGTTTTGGGATTGGTACATCCGACTAGTTTGGTCATACAATGAAAGGATATATTTAAAAACACATTAAAACTAATCGGATGTGCAAATACGAAAACTTACTTCTATCCCACATATTAATGCTTCAAAAATCGCTAACATAGTGGCGCAAAAATAAAAGGCAATCTATGCCCATCATGAGAATTCTAAAGATATGAAATACCGTGCATTAGTTTTTAAGATATGACTATGCTAAAATCGTGAAAATCCTGCAAAATGCAGCACAGCAGCGCCACCTGTTGTGTGATTTACAATAAAACCTAATCAGCGACAATTTATGTCAATGTTCTGATTGAATCTGAAGTTTGATGAAAATCCGTGTATTAGTTTTTGAAAATTTGTAGCTAGTATTAGTTTTTGAAAATTTGTAGCTATTGCAAAAATAGTGAAAAAGGCAGCATAGCAGTGCCACCTATAGAGAGATTAACACCAAAACCTTATCAGCAACACCTTTGTGTCAACGCCTAACTGAATGTGAAGTTCGACGAAAATTCGTGTATTAGTTCTTGGGATAGAGCTATTGCGGAAATCGTGAAAAATTCAGAAAAGTAAAAGGCCTGTTGGTCGATTAACACCAAAACGTAATCAGCACCAACTCATATCAAGGACCACTTGAATCTGAAATTGATAAAAATCCATCTATTAGTTCTTGAGATAAAGATATTACTGAAATCGTCAAAAATGCAGCATAGCAGCGCCACCTGTTGGATGATTTACACCAAAAACTAATCAGCACCAATTTATATCAGGGACTACCTGAATATAATTTATTAAATTCCATGCATTAGTTCTTGAGATAGAGCGCCCACAAAATTTGTGTCACATACAGACAAAGTCACAGATGCACAGACACTAGAGGTCTGCACGGGCCGGAATTTTCAGGCCCGGGCCCGGCCCGAACGAAAGCTACCTTGGCCCGGCCCGGTGTAAAAATTGGAAGTACGGCCCGAACCCGGCCCGGCTGCATTTTTACAGTTCTCGGCCCGGCCCGTACAAAAATCAGTTAAAACAGGCCCGGCCCGGCAGGACACAATTTCTACAAAAAAAAAAAAAAAAAAAATCCGTTTTTTCTCAACATACAATTAAGATTCTTTTAATGAATACTACATACATATTTATGAGAACATTTTACAGTATATTTTACATTACTATGAAGTTCGCCAAACAGAAAACACACAACATTAACGATTACTTACAGTGTTTTAGCCATCGTGTCTACAGACATTTCAAAATGGAAATAAGGATTCATTAAAAGATTAATGTAGTTCAGAATAAAGGATTAAAAACATGATAACTTTTGAAGCAGTATAATAAAAAGTAGATTTGTAAAAATATTTCTCTCATTTTTAAGGCTTTTCTCAAATCCAAAGGAGCTGCATTTCGACACATTTATGAATTCCTTTCTTTTCGGAAACGAAGATTGGCAGGTATTCTTATTCAGAAGCTACGTAAATGTCGTTTTTTTTTTTTTTTTTTTTTTTTTTTTCATAGATAAAAGCAATATATCTTTCTGAAAATACTGTCAAAGTTAGCGTTTTGAATCGAATTTCCGGAAGCGATAGCACAGGAAAGGAGAAAAACGTACAGTCACATGACAGGAATCTCTGTTATCTCTGTAAGTAATTTATCAAATATGGAAAAAGCTATTCGTTTCCAAATGCCTTCAATAGGCAGGCCTGTCAATTTTATGCATTTATAGTTAAAAATTTTGTCAGAAAATGTTTCTGAAAGCTTCGCATTGTTGAGCAGTGAATATGAGAACCACCTTAAGGTATATTTCTAAAGATACTGTTCAGAGAAGTTCATTATCACTATTAATACTACAAAACACAATGACTGTTCTACACATCCTGAGATCGATTAAGACCAGTTCTGTCCCGGCACGAGTCTGCTGAAAGAAAATTAAACTCGGAATCAGACATCTTGTAACTGTGCGATGCCGATCTCTAAGATGGACATGTTACATTTCTGTATTGATGTTGTTAAATTCGCATCGGCTCGTGACGCACATTTATACTTCTCTAGAAAATCATATTCATTGAAAATGGCTCGTATTTTATCTGCTTCGCTTAAATTCTTATATCGGGCCGATAGGCCCGATTAATTTTTTTGCCGGCCCGGCCCGGCCCGTTGAAAAAATTGTCCTAATTCTGCCGGCCCAGCCCGTTTGAAAATTCACCTTCATTCCGCCGGCCCGGCCCGGCCCGGCCCGCCCGCGGGCCGGGTACGGGCCCGTGCAGACCTCTAACAGACACACAGACAGACATTTTGTAAAAACATATTTTTCCGATTCTGATCCCTAAAACGTGTAAATCTGTCGAAAACCAGAATTCGAAAAATTTCACAAATTCAACACCTTCTTGAAAAGATAGAAGAAAGTAAAAATAACACAACGCAGTAAAAATTCCTTTTCAGCAATTGCCGCCCATAGGCGGTAATGTGTGAAAATTCTTTCGTGGTTCTCTGTACAGTAAAAACTCCCTTAAGCGACCACGTTCCATTCCAATAGAAATTGGTCGCTTTGAGAGGTGGTCTGTTAATAGAGGTCATGTTTAAATCTAGATTTTGATTGTTGACAATAGGTAACAATTAATGTTACTAAAATTTATTTTTGACATTATGATAAAATAGAAAATTTTAAGTATAAAAAAAAGTTAATTACATAAGTTAATTACTGCAGATTTTAAAAAATGAATATATTGACGTTTGCTTTGATTTTATTAATTTATCTGTTTCTTTGAGAGTTTCCTAACAGAATAGGGCTGGGGAGTTTTATTGACCGTCATTCTTAATTCGTCATCAAGTCGTCAAAGTAAGTTAAAAAACTTACTTTAGAAGTTTAATGAATAATACGCCCTGCGAAATTATTTTACTTATAAAACCTTCTTTAAGCGACCAGGAAAAAATGGAATTTGTTTCATTTCTTTCATAGAAATGGGTCGCTCATGGAGGGAGTTCAACTGGGATGGTCTCCGAATGGAGGTAAAATTAGTATTGAGCCTATGGGAATAAATTTTGTTCCATGAAAAAATGGTCGTTCAGGGAGGTGGTTGCACAGGGAGGTTTCACTGCATATGATTTACACACCTCGTAATACACTAAAAATTAGTTTTTAAATGCACGTAACAGCTGAAAACGCACATCCGGCAGTTATGGCCCATACTCAGTCCTGTAAACGAATTCTTTTAAGGCTGCTTTCAACTGCTCTGCTCAACAAGCGAAAACGTTTTGACGCATTTACAAATTCATTTTTTAACGGAAATATATAAAATTGGAAAGACTGTCCAAGGAAGCGATTTGGAATCGAGCTGTTTTTCCCATTTTTTCATCAATCAATTACCTATTGAGTTATAAGCGATTTTGATCAGGTGACACGGCATTTTTCTCCGCTTACTAACTGGATTTTCTTCTTTCGTTCGGAAGTTCGGTTCAAAATGTCAACTTTGACAGTATTTTCTGAAAGATCTATTGCGCGTTTACAAGAAAACGGAAAAAACAGTTCGATGACATAGTTTCTGAATAACAACACTTTCTAGTTTCATGCATTTCCGAACAAAAATGAATTAAAACTTATGTCAGAAAGTTGACTCTTTGGATTTGAGAACAGCCGTAAGTGAATAAACGATAAATTCTACTTGCTCAATATTCTATAGAAAACATGCTGTAGTTCACCGCAGTATTTATATTAATTTCATTAACAGTGTAACACCATTAAAATCCACTGCAAACAATTTTTCCCGATAGATCATAATGTAATGAGATTCTTTTGTGCGTCGCTGTATATTAATTATAATTTCTAGTTTCTCTATATTCTATTAAAAAGCATATTCTTTCACCCCAATTATGTACACATCCATTTCATTATGTTTGAAAGAATGTAATATCATTAAAATGCACTGAAAACGATATTTCCCCTATTGACTGTAATGTAACAGAATAATTTTGAGTGTCCCTGCAAACCAACTATAAGTTTTACGCATTCTATACCTTATATAAAACATTTTGCCATCCACCTCAGCGATGCATATAAATTTTATTATGTTTAGAATAGCGAAATATCATTAAAATGTGCCGTAAACAATTTTTCCCGATTGACGGTAAGCAAGTAAGTAAGTAAGTAAGCACCCACTGTGGGAACCCGCTTTTGGCTTATGGTTAGGTGTAACCCCCTAGCCCAGGGCAGGGAAAAGTTTTCCTACCTGCGGAACTCCTTGATTTTTTTTTTTTTTTTTACAGTTTAGGAGAAATAACAATGTTAGATATATGACAAATATTGACAGTGTTTGCAATAAATATTTACAGATGACACCTATAATTACATTTGAGAGAAATATTCATTATTATAACATATAAATATGCATAGTTTTTAGAATTTTATATTAAACTTTTTTTTTTTTTTTTTTACACAATTACCTACATATTTGCAACACTTTTATGTTATTTTCAGGCAGGGTTGTAATTTTAACCGGTCAAAATTGATTTTGACCAGGGCACTGGATAAAAGTGGTTTTAACCGTCCAAAATTGGTCAAAAGTGGTCAGAAATGGTCAAAACTGTTAAAAATGGTCTTAATTTTAATAATTATTTTTTCTTTGCAATTAAAAGTAACTTAATAAGTAATAAAAGTAACAGGCAGTTAAAAAAATAATACACTGATAAGTTAAGGAGGCTCAATAGTAAAATATGCTTATGCAATACAATAAGAAAGCTAGATCCATAAATTGCCCTATCATTGTTAATTGTGTATCAACAGAGAAAAAATCATTCTTCCTTTCAGCTGTTGATACAGGGGCATCTAAAAACAAAAACTGCCCAGTATTGTTTAAAACTAGCAGCTGATGCTAAAGAGGTAGAAAACAAGTTTGCTTGTAAAATAAGAAGTTTTGTAAGTGACAGTGAAAACAAGATGAAACACATGAAAAAAGATCTTCAACATGCATAACAAACTGTTTATTTCTTATTGATGTGCTGCACATTACTTGAATCTTGTAGGACAAGATATTACAAACACAAACAAAGTTAATTCAATAATGAAGCATGTTATTGAAATGAAAAATTGCAGATGAGCATGAAGATAATATTGATAACATTGTTAAAATCATTAACAATGTATACAAAGAAGTAAAACATTTATAAAATCAACTTAAGCCTATTTCCCTTGCTTTGGATAAACTTAAAAAAGAAGATGCTACTATATCTGATGCATGCAACGAATGGTTAAGATTGGTAAAAGAAAAAGATCTTGAAACTTATTCCAAAATGATAGTCTCGATTTAATGAAAATGTTACCCCAGTTCATTTTCTGGCTCATATGCTGAATCCTGTCTACATGAGTAAAAGTATTGATGAAGAGAAGCAAGAAATAGGAAGGCAGTGGTTACACAATAATATTGATCCTACCTTTTTGCCTCTTGTGATTGTATTTCAAGCAGAATCCTCACCATATCCAAAATCCTATTTTTCTGAAAGTGTAAAAGATACAATTGGGCCTGATGCCTGGTGGGCAGCAACAAAGAAGATTAAAGGCATTGATATAAAATTTGCTGAATTCACATTACTTCTAATGAACTGTTGTGCCAGCTCATCATCAATTGAAAGATTGTTTTCTAAATTTGGAATAATCCAAAATAAATTACGAAACCATCTAAGTTTAGAGACAACGGCAAAATTTGTTACTTGTAATCATTTTTTAAATTCAACACAACTTACATAAAAAAATAAAAGAGATTGTGTATAAAAAATAATAACATTTTTGTTGTATCTTGGTGTTATGTTATTTATGTTATGACTTTTTTAATTTGGTATTTGCTGGTGTTATGTTACTTATATTATGACATTTTTAGAAAATGTTAACTTAGTTTTTAACATATGATAGTAGAACATATTTGATTAGTAGTAAATAAATTGAATAGTATATTTCAGTGGTCAAAATGGTCAAAATTGATTTTGACCAGGACGGTTAAAACCGGTTTAAACCACTGGTTAAAACCACCATGGTTAAAACCGAGACAACCCTGTTTTCAGGATTCACAATACTAACATCAATTTAAACCATGTACAAATGTGATATTTGCAACTCTTAAAGCTATTTTCAAGATATATGGTGCAACATTATTTTTAACTCTATACTAAAAATAAGTATTAAGGTACAAGATGCGAACAATAATTAATGTTATGCACTATTATGAAAGTATAAGTAATTGTAGATAATAATTACCTACAAATTTACAATACAATGATACTATGTTTGAGATATTATGTAAGATACATGATGCAAAAATTATTTTTAAATCTACACTAAAAATTTCGTATTAAGGTACAATATGCGAACAATAATTAATATTATGCACTATTACAAATTCTTTTGAGTTATTTAATATTTGACACTATGACCATATGGTCTTACTGAACACATCTTCTATTTGTCAAGTGTGATTGATAAACCGGACACGCAGTGGAATCCGCTGAATGTTTCCTATAATGAGTAATGTTGAAAATTTCCGAAGGAAGAAACGAGATTTTTTGGAATATTGATAGTTTGGGTCCGGCCGAATTTTCAACCGCATTTTTGGTGAAACTCAGATTTTGAACGAAAGTGAAAACGAATTTTCGGTCAATCTCTTCTTTTGAGTGTACGTGTAGACTTAACTATAAGTGGTTCACACTTTATTTTCAATACCGAACATGCTATTATAAACCTCATTAACATAGGGGAGAAGAGGGACGATTGACCATACGGGAGGCTTGACTCACCCATCAGTTTTCATATTTAAAAGAATTTCAGAGTTTTATCAATAGGTGTCAACCAAAGCTACCAGAATGCTCAAACAACAGTCTCTGTTTCATATAGATAATCGAAATAGATGAGGAAAAAATCAATTGTGACGGTTTCTCAACCTAAAAGTTGTCTTTTTTAGAAATATTTTGTAAGCTTGTTTTTCAAATAAAATATATCACAGAAATTTATGTAAGTAGGTTTTAAATAACGCAGAAATATCGAGCTTTCATTCCAGGCATAAAGATTATATAGTAAGTTACGCTTAACATAACAATGTGCTATTCTTTGGAAAAAGACTATTTGGGGTGGCTTGACCCAGTCAATGTGAGGGAGGGCTGACCAGATGTTCTAGGCTTCCTTAACACATTCACGAGGGGAAATGAGAATTCTTGTTTTAATTCAAAAAATATCATTGACTAAGGGCGTGGTTTCTACATAACAGAAAATGCTTTTATATCATGTTGTCCATATTTTTTTTAGATTGTAAGACATTTTTTATTAAATTCGTTCATTGAAAGATATTTACCGATGCATAAACGTGGGAAACCTGTCTAAATCAGAAATTTACAAAAGACTTTCAGAACAGAGAGGCGTTTCTACTGTTTTAAAATTCAGATTTGATAAAAATTGCCCGTCGGTTATGTGTTAATTAAGTGGTTTTGAAAATCTTTTTATTATACCCTGTATATAATGAAAGATTAATGGTTATATATGAAAATGAATGTAAATTTATTCTGCAAAGGAACAGTAAAATGGGATGATGGTAAAGAAAACGTTTAAAACTGATTAAAGAAAGATGTAAAAAATTGCTATTTGCACTGTACAAAAAAAAATTAATGAAATATAAATGGGAAAGTTGATAGGGACTTTTTTCTTTTAAGTATTACTTACAATAGGTAAATAAAAACAGTGGAAAAGAATAGAAAGTACGAAAGCAGCAATCTTAACCGTTTCAGGGGCAGTGGCATGTTTATGAAACCACTTTAATTTGATTCCCAAACTCCACAATGGCACCATATTTTTGCTAAGATCTTCTCAATTTAATATTTATGTGAAATATAGCCTTTTACATATTTCCAAATAAATTTGTTCGTATATTCCGGTGCCAGTTATTTATTTCAACATTTTAGTACTGAAAGTACTTTGCGTCTGAAATGGTTAAAAGATGTTAGTGATAAGTTAAGTACTCATGCAGCTGCAAAAGAACATAGCATGGATCGAAAACTTTTGGAAGGTATGTAGGCAAATTTCAACGTAACAAATTGAGTGAGATGAAGCCAAACTATGTGACAACTAGAGTTGTAAGATCGAATGTCACAAAAATAGGATAAAAAGTCAAATAAAAGGCAGGACAGTGGTTCCTATATCCGGACGTAATAATATATGGAACTCTATGAAAACGGAACCTGTCTCTAACGGAATACTGTCTTAAATGTTAAAATTTCCTTTTCCCTGTTGTACAATTATATCTGCTCAGACGAAATCCTGTATAAAACAAAAATTTTCTCCTCTGACATGCGATTGCGCCTAAACAGGTTTGTTTAAGCATCATATTTTCAAAAATATATTTTTTTTATAATAATTAAAGCATGTAATATAAAGTTATTTTGCTTTTTTTTAACTGATTTTATTTCTCTCACAAATATTTCAATATAAAACGAAGTTGGTCAAGTCTCCCATATAGTGGGTCAAGCCTCCCTTATAGTGGGTCAAGCCTCCCATATGTGGGGAGGCTTGACACATCATTTCCTCATGAATAAAATCAATCATTTTTCAAATTTCTTATATATTACACTTAAGTAGATATTTTATTTTGATAACTGATTGTATAACAAAGAAAATTATATATAAAACTTTATTGTACGTTCAATATTTAAAAAATGAAAAATTATTTTGTAAAAAGTGGGTCAACCCTCCCTAGTCTCCCCTATATCAATTGCATGGCAGTACGAGTATAGTTACGCGAATTAGCGCTAGAGCACGGACAGACAAACACCGAATTCATGCAAACTTTTCAACTATGTTGGAAAGTGTTAATAATGAGAACTGGAGCAGGTGATGAAATAAGTCTGCATGTTATAGATTTGCATATTTACCGATTTTCATCAGTTATTATTGCACTAAAAAGTGGGGTTGCCATGCATGTCTGTGTTTCTTGATACTTGCTAAACAGTCATAATATAGTTATTAAGAAATGCTTTAATTCCTTACATAAAATACAATTTCCATTGCTTTCTAAAAAAAAAAATAAATAAAATAAAATTCATTTACATTTTATCTGCAAAAGCAGTCGTTTTGCATAAGAAAAATCTAGTCATGTTTCTAAAAAATACAGTTCTCACAGTTTTAGAAACATTTCTAGGTTTTTATTACACAGAACGAAAATACTGCTTTTACAGATAAAATGTAAATGAATTTTTATTTATTTTTATTATTATTATTATTATTTTTAGAAAGCAATGGAAATTGTATTTTATATAATGAATTAAAGCACTTCTTAATAACTTTAATATTATGACTGTTTAGTAAATATCAAGAAACAATGAAAGCCCAATTTTTTAAAGCAATAATTGCCGACGAAAATCGGTAAATATGTAAATGTACAGTGTAATACAGGTATTAACCAAAACCTTTGGGTTTTATTTATTTGAATCTGCATATTGTTGTTTAACTTGCCATAAATTATCGTCAGTAATGGAAGTAGCTTTCAGGCATAGAAGTCTATAAAATTTTTAGTTTTATTCAGAATTGAATCGCCAATTTTAAGCTTTTGCTTATTCAAGGTGATTCTGAAATTTCCAGCTCAACAACGCGAAACTTTTACACATTTTCTAACTCAGTTTTAAATGCTTTTAAAAAATGGTTTAATTAATAAAAAATGCAACTTTTATGGTGAAATAAAATTTTGAATTTTAGAAATTAAGAAAAATTTAAAAGCACACTTTTCTTACAATTTTGAATTTTTTGAAACAATTATTTTTATACATTTCTTATGTATGCGCTCTGTAATTGTAAAGAATAGATTTCTAAAATGTTAATTAATTCAAGAATAAATAAATAAAATGTTATGGCATTTGTAAAAATACAGTAAAAAGGGACTATTTATTTAACATTTTTAAAAAATAAATTATTTATACTACTAAATACACGATTTTTAATTTTATTAAATGCATCATAAGGATCGTTAAAATATATATATATATCAAGTCAATTGAAAAATTTATGTTGAAGTTTCAGCATTTTGATCATTCATGATAATATATTGAAAACACCCACACACACAAACGAACTGAGAAAAATAAATTTAAATATTGCAACTCTGAATCATTTAGTCCTTTGAAAGGCGATGGAATGCATGAATAATATCACTTAAGGTAATGCCACTTAAGTTTAATCAAATTTGTACAAGAATTTTCTGATAAAATTCTGCTGTCTTAATTTACGTTAAATATATATATATATATATATATTAATAATATTTATTTTCAAATGACATTGTTTTCGAATTCTGGTGCACTTTGAATGTTAAAGCAAGAAAATTATTACTTTCCCTTGAAAATGTTAGGGAAAAAAAAAAGTGCAGTAAAAACCCTTTCTCGCATCTTTTTAATTTTCGTATCTTTACGAAACTTTGTGAGAATATACGAGAGAAATTCATTTAAAGTAAAAAATTGGAAAATGGATAATTTTGTCATTTTTCGGAAAACTAAGCAAACCGAGTCCCCTTAACAATACGCGATAACTAATACAAGAGACAAAAAAAAAGGGGGCAAGGGTATTTGAAAAAAATATTACCAATTGACGGATGGCTTTTTTGACTTCCTCGTCGTTCAGTACAAGAAATCCTTTAACATCCATAAGCGACGTTCTTCCTTTTTTGAACGCCCTTACCCATTCGTGCACAACGGATGCTTTTAGAACACTGTTGCCATACATTGCATTCATTCTTCGAAAAATATCTGAAGGCTCAACACCTTCACCCCACAAAAATCTAATGACAGCTCTCTGTTCTTCTGGTGTGCAAACTTCCAATGGAGCCGACATGTTGAAATAAATCTCTTGTTGCATAAAAATCAACTACTATCAAACAGCCTTTCTTACCCACGGTCGTTCTACGCAAGTCAAATCTTAACCGTTTTAACTTCTGAAAAAAGATACATCTAAATCCCTGTCACTTTTCCTAATGTCAATTTGAACACTAATTAAATCGTCTGCTTAGAAGCGTCGTGAGGATGACACATTATCCGTGAACCGTTAAATTTCATGTTAAAAATGTCTTCGTCGTTTAGTTTCCTTGCCAAAACTGAAATGAGACCGTGAAAGCCAATTTACAGGTAAAGAGAGCCTTCGAGTAAGAATGTTTATAACTGTGAATTAATAACATTAAATTAAGAGGTAGAATGCGGTGGTTATTTTGTTGATATCTTTCTCTGATTAAAAATATTCCTCAAGGTTGTAATTCGAATTTAGTGACTGATCTTAAAATAACATCTAGTTTATAAACATACAACTGTATTTTAAGAAAGTTTTTATAAAAAATTGACTAATGCATGTAAAATAATCATGATAAATTCATAAATGTTTTTTCCCCTCTCTTGTATGTAAACAAACGTTGACATCAACAATTTTTTTCTTTTTTTTTTTTTTTTGTCTAAAATGGATGCAATGCACTTTCATCTGGCAACAATTTGATCAATTCAAAGGATGGGAAATGATAGATGTGAAAATTTAATAATCCCAATTTTTGTCTTTTGAATGTTTGTTATTAATTTAAAAGTTGTTTTGACAAATTTATAAGTAAAAAAATACTAATAAAACTAATAGTTTCCCTAAAAATATTAAATCAAAGTTAAAATATAATCATGTGATGTTTCTATAACATGCTATTATTATAAATCTATATCTATGTATGTATGTATGTATATATATATATATATATATATATGGTTAATATTGTTATTTGAGCTTGTAAGATAAATTTTGTTTCAAATGTATTAAGAACGTGAGTTTCAAAATTCATCTTATCCAGAAAATCAAATTTTGAGATATATATAAACTTTTTGTAATTGTAAAGCAATTGAACAAATGAAAGATCGACCAGAAAAATTAAATCATTTATGATACCATAAAAATGATTATCCGAAATTCTATACATCAAAAAGTGGAATAATTAAAAATGTAACAGGAAAGATTACAGAAAATTACTGCCTACTTTACAAATATCGCTGACTATTCTTTAGCCTTTTTTTTTTTAACCACCTGCCATAATTTATCTTTATACAAATCTTTTTTTTTTTTTTTTTTTTTTTTTTTACGTTTTCAAATGAATCTTTTTCCTCCCTGTTGTTATTACACAGCTTAAAAAGAAGCTACGCTATTTTCACACCCGAAATTAGCGTCATACTGAACAGATATAATGAGCTTCTTTCGTACATAAAATTAAAAAATATAAATACTATAAATGCATTAAAATGACGTAGTACCTTCATTTGAATATATTTGAAATTCCAAAGAAATAAACTTTCTTCCCTTCCCTTCCCCGAATGACGGTAATATGTTTAGCATCGTAATAGATTTCTAGCTTAGCTGATTATTAACCCGGAAGTGCACGCGCAGAGTTTGATATTACTAGAGTTTTAATCTGTTGAGCTGCATAATTTATCACAGACCGGATGTTAAGGCCCAAAAGCTGTCTGAGATAATTGTGTCTGCTGAACTTGTCAAGGATAACTTAGTTGATAGAGCGTTGTCAGCTAAAGCCAATTCCTAAGTTCAAGTCCTAGCGTGGAGACATTTTCACTCATATGGGAAAAAATATCAATATGTATATTTATCGACCTGCTTGATTGAGTTAAACTAATTCAGTAATCTTATCCTCTCTGGCATGTAAATAAATCTGTCAGAATGGAAACTTTCTCATATAATATTATTCCTTTATTTTCATTTTACAATAAAGAAAGGGCCACTGTTTAAAACCATGTTATCGTTTTACAGGTTATTTGTACTTTCTTTACACTGTTTTTATTATTTTTATTTTTTACACGTAACAATGTATCACAAATCTTTTTGTAATTGTCTGATACAAAATTTTTATCTAAGTTGCATTTGAAAGTACATCTGTTTTCACTTGAAAGTTATAGTCATTACAAATAAATACTAAATAAATAAATAAATATTCTATCCTACGTTTTGCACTTTTTATTAGAATCTTGTTTTCTAAACAATAGATAATTTTATTTTTAGTAAACATAATAAATATCCTCAAGATCAGTTCTGTGTAACACAAATAATTCTGACGAATTCGTTGACCAATGCGCATGTGGCTCTCGTTACAGTTGACTACTGGAAACTTAATACTTCATTGGAATGAATATTTATACTTATGAATATGCACGCAACGGCTAGAAGAAACATGAATTAAAAAAATCATTTTACAACTTTTCCAGCATTTCAAATTAAATCTTTAAAAAAAAAGAAAGAAGGGAGGAAAGAGAAAAGGACAGTAAGTAAGAAATCGTACAAGAGTTTAAACAAGAACAAAAGTTCATGTGTCAAGCATAGATTATGAAACCTTTCCACACTTTCCAAGACATCCAGAAAACTGTAACAAAACTTTACCGTTAAATAAGGTGAAAGAAGATAAAGTGAGTAAACAATTTGGAAAATATATAACACACTTAAAAATCCAGTTTTAGAAGTTACTTTACATAGTCAGAAAAGTAGTTGAATTATTTTGTGCAGCCAAGTATTATGATCGCCGAACCTTTTACGTGCACTTGCCAAAAAGTCAACCAACAATATCTATCAACGGTGTAACGTGCCACATTTTGACATACCACTGATTTCTCTATATATTGGAATAAGTCATTAAATTAATGAAATTTTAATTCGTAAAAATGATTCATTTATGAAATACTTCCACTAAAATAAGGAAATAAAAATACGAAATTTTATTTTAGAAATTTTTTACCTTATTATTAATGCAACATCTAATTATCAGGGATCGATGCAGGTTTTTATTCTTGGGGCCCATTTTGTGAAAAGTAGAAGTTATTTTTGTGAATTTTATTATATTTTTGTGAATTTTATTATATTTTTGTGAATTTTATTATATTTTTGTGAAAAATAACATTTTGTAACGAAAGTTGAAATCCAGTTACTGAAATTCGAACCAAGAATTTATGAACAAAAACATCCTTTAAATCCCCTTGCTAAAGTTTTTGTTTTTCGTGACATGGTTTTATTTACAAATTACACATTTTAAAACAGTTTTTATGAAAAAGAATGTTACATAGAGGCCTATTTTATTAAAAGGAATTTTGTGAAGGGGCCTGTTTCATTAAGTTCATTTTTGTGAAGGGGCCTGTTTAAGTTCATTTTTGTGAAGGGGCCCATTTTATTAAATTTATTTTTGTGAAAGGGCCCATTTTATTAAATTTATTTTTGTGAAGGAGCCTATTTTATTAAATAGATTTTTGTAAAATGGCCCTAAATAGGCCCCAAATTTTGCCTGGATTGACCCTTGATTATAATTATCCAATTTGCATTAAACAATGTATCAATAAATTATTGATGAGATTTTTGTTGTATGTTCGATGGAGAATGCTTTATACATGATTCATATTTTGATAGTTTTATAAATATGCATATAAATTGGATCTATTTGCGATCTTACTGCAGTGACTGTCTAAAAAGAATAATTTGGAAAATTTACCTTTATATAAAATCTTATAGAAAGGCAAAATGCATGTCGAAAGCGCTGCATAAATCACAAGAAAAGAAAATTTTTTGATGTGTTGGTTCATGCAAAAATAATTGCAATTTTTTCGAGTGCCAGAGAAATTGTCATACGTGCCATAGGTTAACCAACCCTGATCTATAGATTTACATATACAGTAGAATTTCTCTATAACGAAGTTTCCTACTTAACGAAATTTTCTGTACCTTGACTTTGAACACAATTAACATGTAAATTAATCTCCATATTACGAAAAATATATCCTATATAACGAAGTTCATTCCACTTTCGTGCGTGTACAACATTCAAATAGAGAGGTTGCTGTTGCGATGTATGTACGAATTTATTTCAGGGGATTGTATGAAAATGAAATTATTTATTTATTTAATCATTTAAATTCAAAAGAAGAAATTTTAAAAATCTTCGATGCAATAAGAAGGGGATTCCAGTTTCACGAAAATGTTACAGATGAATTGTTCAGATACTTACAAAAGTGCGAAAACTTTTATGAACAGTGTATTTTTTTTTAATGAGAAATCTATACAAAGAAATATTATAAAGTTTTTTAAAGTTAAGGATTTGGAATACTGAGAAAAAAGAGAAAAGGTACGCTATATTTCAGTTTTTGTTTACCTTCCTTTATTATGGGATTTTTTTAGACATTATTCTAATTAAATTTTTCTCATGTGTCTACATTGCATAAAAAAATAATGCCCGAATTAAAATACATTTTTCCAATATTTCCATTTTATGTGTATTTTTCATTTTATGCATGTGTGTTTCATTATACAAATTTCATGAATGTGAGTTGATTTCTATTTAACGAATTTTCTTCTTAACGAAGTCTTTAAGTGTACGATGAGACTTCGTTAAATGGAAATTTCACTATATACTACATAGCAGGCTAAAATTTAGTTCAGTTGGAAAATTCAAATTATATCAATTTTTGCCAATAGAAGGAAATGCAGTCGAATTATTTTGTACAGCCCTGTAGATTATATTTAAAGACTTCTGTACACATTATATATTAAGATAAAATTTAATTCAGGTAAAAAGGGAGGGGAAAAAAACGCATAACGCAACTTAAACACACTTCCAGCATTTACCAACCAATATTTTTATTCCATTCTGTGACCAAAGGATTTTTTTTTATTATTTATTTACTATGAATTCCATCAACTAACAATTTATTTTGTTTCATTTCGGAATAATCTTTTTTTTTTTTTTTCCGGAGATTGAAATAAAAAATGTAAGCAATTATTATTATCTTTTTTTTATTATTATTTAATTAATTTTAGATTGCATTAGAAACTGAAATTTTTATTTGAATGTCCATCAACACATTTTTCTACATTTTTTCCCCCTTTCTTTATTTCCTTTTATACACATTATATATATATATATATATATATATACAGGAGAAAAAAAAATTTCAGCTTTTAGCTTTTTTCTCACAGAAAACAACCGATTTGCTTAGATCATTGAATTCCGTACTCTTGAAAACGTAATTCAATATATAAGTTTTTCAATTTTTTTTTTCAGTATCCATATTCTTTTTTTTCTTCCATATTAATTCTTGTAATTATGTATAAGGCACTTTATTTTATACATACAGTTCTATATTATAGGTTTGTGGTATCCATTTTTATTGTCATTTCCCAATATTGCGGATTTTGATGATGGTCGGTAATGTTTAATTAATGGTTATATATCTATATATACATATAACACATATATATATATATACATATATATAATATATATACATATATATAATATATATACATATTTATTTATTTATTTTTCAGCGTTCACGGAAATTTCAGATCATCAACAATTTCATTTTTTTTTTCCCAGGATGCATACAAAAGTATAATTTAAATTTTGAAAAATTCCATAAATGAATTTATGTATATATTATTCTTAAAGCACGATAAATATCTTTTTTTTACCATATTTTATGAGAAACAATATTATTTAATTTTGCAGAAAATTCCAAGTAGGAATTTTGTTTTTAGATTTTTTCTTTAAATTTTAAACTGATGATTTTCCTTAAAATAATTAAATAAAATAATAATAAAAACACTGCTTCGGCTGAGAAAAATAACGATTCTCTATAAAAAAAGTTATCAAACTGTGAGTCATCGATAGTAAAGAACACGGATGTCGTCTGCAGCAGGAAGTTCACGAACGGAAAAAGAAAAATAATAACAGGTCCCTTCTGAAAGCGCGTGGGTAGGGAGAAAAATTACATTACAGAACCGACAGACAGACAACTTGGAAAAAAGATACCGCGATTTTTATCGATAAATGTAGACCTTGTTGGTGCATCGATAACGGATAAACGCGAAATGTGCTCTTCATCCGCAATCCGCATTCCTGAACTGTGATAAGTTAAGATTAGTTGTCAACCACGTGCGATGGAAGAGACAAACATGTTTCGTTACAATGACGAAATCAGCCGTGACATACTGACATATCTTTAAAAGGAATGCACGTATCGATTTCATTTCCAGATGAATAAATGAAAGAAAAGGATGAATCAGCTGTTAATGAAACATCAGGAGAAGCTTGTTGCTTTAAGACACAGAGAAATTTTAACGCGTGGTACCACAAATGGAATTTAATTTAGTATTGAATGATTCTTTCCAGAGGCGTACTCAAGGAAAGGCTCCATTGGGGTTCAAACCCCCCAAAATGATATGAAAAGAAAGAAATTGAAAATGGTCTTTATGGAAATTTTTAAAAATCTTTTTCGTTTGATTTTATTTCTGTACATAAGTTTTTTTTTTTTTTTTTTCCCAAGTCAAATATACATATTTAGAAACAGAAATTTGATTAATTTTTTCTTTAATTAAATAAATTTTCTGGCTCAAACTATGTTTATTTGACTTTTTAAAAGTACTTGGAAGGTTGGTAGCTATGCCTTCAAGGCTGCTAATCATCCAACTTTTGAATTCCCCTCGTTAATACTAAGTCTATGGGCGTGTGATGCATTCTTATATTTAAAATATTTCCTCTGGAAATCAATATTTTCAACTTATTTTTTCTGTGTACGCTTAATTTTATAGGAGGTGTTAAAATCTTACTCACTGTTCGTGAGCTTTTAACACGTAAAATATCAAATTAATCCTATATTTTAGAAATATTTTGAGAACTAAGAAAAAAATAAACGTCTTTTAAGAAGAGTAATAAGAAAAAAGGAATGAAAAATATTATTTCCAGGAATGTAGTGGAGGGTATACGGGGGTATACGTCGTATACCCTCTGGATTTTTTTAAAGAACACCGTATACCCTCTGTTTCTCAAGAAAGCTATAGTACATATGCACGAGGGAATACTCTCTGCTTAGAACGTATACCCACTGTTTTTTTTACGACTACACCACTGATTATTTCCCGAGGAGATATTTGAAATATACGAATGCATGCATAAACTCATAAGCTTAGAATTAGCGCAAAACCCTCTAGTTCCAGGTAATAAAAATGGAGGCTTGAAAGGAATAGTGAAATGAATGAGTGATAGAATAGAATAGTGATAGAATGAGTGAAAAAAGCATAGACACACAGATACTCACACAAGAGGAGGTTGGAGAGATACGGAAAAATTCTAGAAAACTGACCTGGATTGAACTGTAAAAGAATGAAAATACAGAGACAAAACGCTGTTATAAAATTGATAAACTAAAAAAGATCATGATAATAATAATTACTGAACGACAGGGAAATTATTAGCCCTTTTCCAAGGGAGGGGTTGAAAAGTCTTTTCGACAATCTATCTGTCTGACTTTATTCATCTGCATTCAGGTCAAGCAAGCTATCATAAATTTGCTCTTTTTTTTCTACGACAATGTTTAAAAAGTGAAACGCAGGTGAATCAAAGTCTCGCAATTTCGCCTTCCTTTGTATTTTGGTTAAACCGGACGCGTAAGCACAAGATAAGGTCATCTGCAGATTACGACCAATATACGTGCTTTATGCAAGTTAGTAAAAAAGAAAAGGTAGCAGGCAACAGGCATCACTGAATGTAGCCCGAATAGTTAATAGTATAAAGAAACATGTTACAGGAGCGAAAATAAAATCATAAGTTCACAGATGTTTTTTGTTTCGCGTTTAGCCAGGTCAAGTCAAGCTTTAGTACGAGGGCCGAAAAATAGACTAAATTTGAAAGCATTATCTCTACAACGCTCTTCGTCAGGTGAAGAATCCGTGTGATCATAACACGGGTAAAAGGCTCACGGCTAAAAATAAAAAAAGGGGCTCTGCAAAATCGGTTCGCAAATGCCAGTATGCAAAATGTTTTTCCACTTCAAATATTAAACACTTATTTTAAACATTAATAGCCATTGATGGTATTGAGTTAATTTGTTTTTCTTTTTGGTCTTCTAAAAATGGGAGTGGGGTGGGGGGGGGGGGGGCGTAAGGTGTATTGATCATATGACGGTAGAAAATGTTACATTTTATCTTAACATTTCTAAAATACAATGGGCAAAATCATACCAAAATCTGCTTGAATACACAATCAAAACAAGACAAATATTTATTTATTTATTTGTAAGATGTGGTCAGTCAACAGTTTTAGATATATGTTAGATTAGCTCATAGATGACAATAAAAGTTTCGTAAATAATTTCTTTATTAACAAATAAATATAAATTAAAATATAAATTTCCTCTCTCTTTGCCTCTTTGACATCGCATTTTAAAAATTGTACATTAACCCTTAGGACTTCGGCGTCTCTTACACAAATTTTATTCGGTCGGTACCACTTTTTTAAAAGAAGTTTCCTTCAAGTACACAATTTCAAAAATGTTCTGATTAAATAAGGCAAATCTAATTTTCCTTGATTACTGGTACCAAAAACAAATTTTGCAAAGAAAGATGATGTCGCCGCAGCGGTGACAACGGAGTAAAAATGGTTAATATATACAGGCACCCGAAAAGAATTCATAGCATAGCTGCCAACTTTTACGCTTTTTTTCTACCACTATTTTTGATCAGAAAAATGTGCCTTATTTAATCCTATGTTTTCGATGATTGACGATTGATGAGACAAATTTCGCCGTTAAAATATAGTGGTAGGAAAAAAGCGTAAAACTCGGCAGCTATGACTATAGTTAATTTTATCAAAAAGTTAACACTGAATACAATAGTTAACACTGAAAGAACAATTTGATTCTCGTGAAAGTTTTACAAAAGAGTGTTTTAATAAATTATGATAGCACGTGATAGATTTGTACATAAATGGTCAAGCAATCAAAAAGACAGTAACCAACGGCATTCGACCCAGTAACCCGGATGCAAGAGCTAACTCTCCTTGAACCTTCAACGTCACAGAAGGTTTTGTGGCATTTTTTTTTCTTTTTTCATATTTGATGACCAGTATTTTCCTAGAAATTCATTTTGAGACATGGCTATGAGGTAAGACTAACGCATTTACAACGTTATTCTTTCTTTCGCTTCTGCCTTTTTATCGAATATCGGCTGGTTTTCTTTTCAGTCTTCCAAATAAGGAAGTGAAGTCAGCAGCTGCCTTCCTGACAAGTGGCGGGAAAACTTTTCGCGCCACTTTACAACTACATATAATCGTGATGCTTCTAGTTCTAATCTCGGATATTCTTTTTTGAGTCAGACAGCAGATTATGACTCACGTTTTACACGAGATATAATGAACAGTAGCTCTTCATTATTTTAAATGAAAGAAAAAAAATTCTAAACACCTGTCAGATTCATTCAACAGATGTCATGTCCTAACATTTTGTTACTACAATTTAAAAAAAAGACTTAAAAAACTATCTTATTAACCGGTTCAGGACCAATGGGTGCATATATGCACCCTCAAAAGGTGCTTAAAACGCTTGAGTTTGATACCAGTAAAAAAGAAAAGCAAAATTGATTTTATTTAATTACGACATTTTCGGGATTTATAAAGTTAAGTCAAATAATTAACAAAAAGTGGTGTCAAACGAAAAAAGTTCGTGTAAAAGATACCGGTCCTGAACGGGTTAATTTTACGACAAAAGTAAGAAAAAAAATACGTTTTATTAGAATGAATATTATATCCTGAGCAAGTGGCGAAGTCGTAATAGGATAGGTATGCTATAGTTCTAGTTGAGAAACAGAAGGGTACACGGATCTTCTAAAAAAAAAAAAAAAAAAAAAAAAAAAATCAGAAAGTGTACGGCGTATACCCTCCAGAACACCCCTGCGGCGGGCATTCTGTAGACAGTAAAACAGAATTATGATATACACAGTAAAGGTTCACTCTCCATTTTATTTATCACACACACAACACATATCCCTAAATCAAAGACTACTTTTAATAAGGATTTTAGAAATTAGGTACACAGGAATGATGACTGCAATTTACATTTAATTTTTATGCCCATGCTAACATTATGCGTGAAACTTTAAAATCAAATATATTTTATTTAAAAGGCATTAACGAAAGATCAGCTACAGGGAAGAAAATATTTTCTGCAATAAAAATTATGAATTAAATTATCTACTTTTTATAATTTCAACTTTGATCTATTTTTCTTTAGTTTAAAAAATAAAATGAAAAGGGTAAATTCAAAGCACATAAAGCTCAACTTAATTTACAAATAAGAATGGTGTACATTAATAATATTTTTTTATGTTATAGCATTTAATATAATAACTTCTAAAAATGAAAAGTTATATCTATTGTTATTAAAAATATTGAGCACTGTATTATTACATTAAAATATGTTTATATGAAATTTAAGTATCTCCTGATGGGATTTCCTTCAGTTTAGAGATAGTGCAATTCACCCTTTTTGAACCCTCCATCCAAGAACCTTGTGATATACACTAAATAGTGTTAGATAGTGAAATTATTACTAACGATACTAATTACAACTCGACATTACTGCTGATAATATCTAAATATTCACACATTCCAAACAATGTAATATGGAGAAAACATATTTTATGACATTTTAACTGCAAGTCAAAGATTAAGGACTGATAAGAATTGACTATAATATGAGAAATTTGAAATAGAGTTATGCGAAGTATACTTATTAACAATATTTTAAAATCTACCTAAAACTGCAGACTGATAACTGATGATAATTTTGAACATTATCAATAACTGAAAGAGATAGAGAGAGACTAAGCAGTAATCTTCAAAATAAATGCCATTGATAACGTTACTTTAATTGTCTATGAGTGACAGGAAGTTTAAGATAAACAAAATATATTAGGATAATTTATCCAACCAATGAGTTTTCTGGGGGTTTTATTTTTATTTATTTATTTTTCGTCTGTATCTCTGTTTCGGTTTTTCTCTTAACGTATACATACGTTATAAGTACAAATTTTAATGATAATAATAATAATAAATTAAATAAAAAATTAGTTAATACCTATTTAATTACGCATGTATCGTAATATTGTACTTCATGTGACACGTACTGGGTGTCCCAAAAAGGACCGACTGATTTTAAAATTCAGTAATTTCCAAACGGTGACAGATATTTAAAAAATTCTTGCAGGAGGGTTAAGCATGAGGTAAAAAGTTTTTTTTACAGAGATTTTCGATTTTAGTTCGAATTATAAAAAATAGATGGCGCTGTAAGCAATAGGCGATAAATACAGGCTCGGTTTTTTGGCTTTTCTCTTCTTCCATGTGGAAAAAGGAGATTAAAATGTATTGAGCGGGTCCCGAAGTGCTAAAAATCGAACCTGAATTTAGCGTCTATTGATCGCAGCGCCATCTATTTTTTTTGTAATTCGAACTAAAATCGAAAATCACTGTAAAAAAACTTTTGACCTCATGCATAACCTTCCTGCAAAAATTTTTTAAATATCTGTCACCGTTTGGAAGTTATTGAATTTTAAAATCAGTCAGTCATTTTTAGCACACCCGATATGTATGTGTATCGTTATGAATATAGATGTACTAAGCTTAATCTTTCCATTATAAAAATATTTCATTCTTTAAAATGGCTAGTTTTTAATTAAAACTGTATTATAAGTAAACTGTATTACAAGGGTAACAGTTACTCTGGGCCTAGGCTGAAAATATCACAGTGAGGGATCGATTTCGTATTAATTATATGGATATATAAAATGGCTATAAACGTAAACTGTACCCGGCCTCGCAATCTCTGCGAACGATTCTAATGACAAGCAGATTATCATACCACAATAATTATCTCACTCATTTAAAAAAAAAAAAAAAAAAAAAAAACTTGGCATAGTTTTAAAGCTTGGGACATTTTTTAAATTCGTTAGCTTCGACTCTGAATTCTCGATGCCGCCTTTAAAACACATTTCACTGCAGAGTTTGGAATGCAAGTAGAAAACGTATTCCGTTGTAGAATTAAATCAGTCGTTAACGATATTGTCAGCAAATACAAGGTTTTTCAACTATAATTCCAGATATAGATGGATTTAGATATAGATAATTTGCTATTAATTAATGCTTCCTCTTCCTATTTTTTGAAATATTTTTTAAATTATCGCATTATTAAATAAATATATGTGAAAACTTTTTATGTAATACAGTAAAACCTCCATAACGGACACCCCCGGATAATGGAAACATTTATTTAGCGGACACTTTATCCCCCAAGATCTATGTATGTGTACTTTTTCCCCTCTCTAAACAGCGGACACCTCCTAACAGCGGATAAATTCCGTTGTCCATAGGTGTCCGTTATTCAGAGGTTTTACTGTATCACTCCAGAAGTTTAAAATTAAAACAGTGATAAAAACTTTTAAATAAAATATTTTTGTTAAATCGTAATAGGTTTTACTGTATCACTCCAGAAGTTTAAAATTAAAACAGTAATAAAAACTTTTAAATAAAATATTTTTATTAAATTGTAATAGGTTTTACTGTATCATTCCAGAAGTTTAAAATTAAAACAGAAATAAAAACTTTTAAATAAAATATTTTTATTAAATCGTAACAAAAGCAACAAACATTTTTCCTTCTATAACGATATAAATATCTTTTTAAGAAGTCCGGTAATATTATGTCACTGTAACATTGTAAAAAAAGACAAAAATGTCTATTAATCTAGGAAAATGTAATATAACCATGTACAAAAATATGCAATAACCTCTCCCGAGTTACCCACGATTTTGAAAAGTGTTTATTATCTTTAGAAACCCTAGAAATCTATATATTTTCAAGATTTAAAAAAGTACATTTTTTTTTTTTAAGGGGATATGTGGGTGGTACTATTATTGATTTTCGGGAACGTTTTCGAGTAGTAGTAGTAGTTTTTATAGCGTATTAATCATTTTTTCTACCTGAAATATAAGTTTTCAGATTTTCATGTTCAACGAAAAACAGGCACGAAAAACGTTTAAAAACAGACATGACAAATTAACAACATTAACATTAACATTAAAATTAATATAGGGGAGAAGGGGGCACATTGGGGCACTTTTTAGTTACTTTCATATATTTAAGTTCTTATGATTTAGTTCAAATAACTAACATCACTATTTTGTAGTCTATAGTTTCGGTAATCTTTAAAACCTCAAACCAAACTGAAAAGTTAAATATTTAATTTTTATTTATTTTAATAGCGTAATGACATATATTGCCCCAATGTGCCCATAGCACAGGATGCATTGAGACAATGTTAAACTGATATGAAGCGGATTGGGACACCACATTGTTGTGAACTCTTAGAAAGTATTTAATGCCTATTTATGCGCAGTAATTTCGAATAATAATAAAAAAGGAAGTTACAGCAGCTTTTGTTTTATTATCGGACATCAAAATTATCTAAATTAACACAGAATTGCATGGTTTTTAACTCTTTGAGGGGCAAGTAATTGCGTTCCTGTAATGTTGAATTTACACCGGAAAATTAGAAAAAATTTATTTCAAAATAAGGAAAAGCAGTTTTACAGCTTTTTTCCATTAAAGTTGTAAAAGTAAAATTTAATTAAAATTTTCCGGTGGAAATCTTCATTAAAATTAGGTGGGATATAACATACACCACCGCCCCTCAAGGGCTTAATGCCTTGATGATGTTCTAGTGTTGACTCTAAGCCGTTTTAGCAGGGCGCAGCGCCCGGAGGCCCTTTTTATTTCTTTTTTGCGCCCGGCGGCTCTTTTAAACCCTACCGATGCACCCGGCTGCCCTTTTTAACACGTCCTATATGCGCTCCGAAGCAATTCAATTGATCCCGGGAAAATATTGCAAATTCTAGGGACTCTAAACAAACCAGTTCAAAATATTTTTTGTGAAGAAGGTACAAGTGTACCCTTTTTGAAGAAAAAAATTTACTCTTTTTTAGAATAGTGTTCCCTTTTTGAAAAATGTACCCTTTTTTGAATACCCTTTTCGAAAATTTCCTGTCCAGCGGCCCTTTTTTTCTAGATCCAACACTATAGTTCCAAAGGAACCGAGGAAGTTTTGAAACATTTTGGACTGTCCCAATGATCCCACTTTTTCTTGTCCCAATGTGCACCTAAGGGCCAATTTTTAAAATATATGTTAAGACTACTTACTGGAACTATGTAAGATATATTTTGAAATTGCAAAAATAGCCTTATTATATGTATATTCATATTCTTAAAACTCTCTTAGAATAACTTTCAGTAATTTAAAAACAATCTCATCATAAATTGACTTTGACCTTACCTGGAATTCTACAGTTTGTCTGTGAAACTTGCAAACACATGTGGTAATAGGCAATACTGTTGCCATCTTCTAATAATAATTTTTTGAGAATTTTTCCCCATGGATATTGTGAGACAAGGACTTTGTCCCAACGAGTTCCCTTTTACCCTACTATCAATATCATTTTGTTGCTCCTGCATGTATAAATTCAGTTACGCAGCTGAAAATATTTAATTGAGAATCGAAAATATCCTAAAAACCGATATTCCGGTTTAAGAAAACTGATTAATACACTCGAAAAATTACTCGCAAACGTTTCCAAAAATCAGTGGCAGTAAAATAAACTTTGTTTTTAGGGTTTCGTTCATCTGACGAAACCCTATTCGCCTCACTCCTCTGTCTGTCTGTCACAGAGCCCGTTCTCAGAAACTATATATTTTGAAGACTAGAAATTTTGGATACTTATAGCTGAACACCGCACATCAAACGACAAATCATAAAATTTTGAAAAAGTCTTATATTTACCCGTCTGGGCTCTAACTTGTGTATTTTAAGCTTTTTTTTCTAACTGAGCCCCTGATGAAGTTGGAGACTTGAAATTTTGCACACTTATAGCTGAACACTTGCGATCACACGACAAATCATAAAAATTTCAAAAAGTCTTATATTTACCCCTCCGGTCTCTAACTTGTGTATTTTAAGCAATTTTTCTAACCTCTACCTTTATCACACGGGGGCACTTTTCTAACTTTTGCCGACACTCTTTGACCACTCTTTCATATTAAGCACCGTAGCCTTACATATTTTCGGTCCACTTTTTACCGCCAGGGGGAGCCTAACTATCCCGGATGCTATGGGCCCGATCCCCTCGACTTATATCTACGGAGGGGTTGTAAAACGGAGTTTCGTTCGGATAGAGGTTTGTTTAGAATAAAACGCGCCTCCTGGTTGCGAAATGTGGAACTAACAGATTTTGCAAAATGATAAAATGTTTTGAAAGGAATATTAAACGAAACCCACTGCGCGATCTGTGATCACACTTACCCACTTGTTTATAAATGCTTCTTTAAATCACGGAAATATTTTTATTGCTGAGGTTTATAATGATAAAGAACGCGTTTCGGAATCGTTTGTAACTCGGAAGAGGCTATTGTACGAATATATTTTCGCATGTGGTTATATTACATCTTCACAGTTTAAGAAACATTTGTCCTTTTTTTATAGTGTATATTTATTGGATTTATAATATAAATATTTACATGTTCGGTATTTAAAATGAAGTGTGTAGCATTTTCAGTTCATTTACAGGGCCACGCCAAAGAATTCCCTTACATTACGGTCTATGGGGAAAATTCCTTTGTTGTGTATTTTAATGATATTGCAGTACTTTAAACATATTGAAATTGATATACATCACTGAGGTGTATTACAAGGTTCTTACTATAGAATAGGGTGTGCATAGAACATATCGTTTATTTACAGGGACACACAAAAGAATTTGGCTATAGAAGAAAATGAGCAATAATTGAACTATTCAAGCCTACGAACAATAATTGCTGGAAGTGCGTTTTCTGTTGTGATATGCGTTTTTAAACTTAACATTTTTAAAAATATTACTTGGTGTGTATAAATTCTATAAATCATATACAGGGTCGCACAAAAGTTTTCAACAACATCCGTTTATTGGCGTAAATTGTTGGGCGGAAAATTTCAACTGTCCTATGCGTTATCTGAACTAATTTTTAGCATACTATGTAGTATGCTTAGATATCTGTAGATCATATACAGTGCAGCAGAAAAAAAAAAATACTATTCATGGTACTATTCACGACTATTCATGGTAATAGCAGAAATCGGGTTTTCAAATGTTTTATGCGTTTTCTAAATTGTTCATTTAGACGTCATCTTTCACTGTAGTAGACTGAAATTTTGTTACAGTATTCTGAATGTGTTGGAAAGTATTTTATAATCTATGCTGTATGCTTGATTTTTCGTTCTTGTTTTTACTTGAATTTAGTAAAAAAAAAAAAGAATAATAATAATAATAATAATATGCCGCAACGTCAATCTGTATTTGAACAGCTGATCTATCCTAGAGACCGCACTTAAAAAACGTTTAATTATATCCTTTGTTAGAATTTGAAGTATTCCGTTTCTGTAAAAATACACGCTCCTTTGATAAAAGTGCGTTAAACTCTTAACTAGGAGAAAGTGTTTTCTCGTGTCAACATAATGAATCCGATCAGGTGTTGAATCACTAAAAAGACTTGCTCTCTAAAAGAAAAACATGTCGTGCGAGGAATTTTATAAATATGTAACGGAGACTCATTTTGAATACTATCACCCGAGTAAAACATCTGCGATGACTTTTTTCCTCTTTCTTGCATTGTCTTCTACGTTTACTTTCAGTTGTACTAGAAATGTATCAGAATTAAAGCTATAAAAAAATGTGTATAATAAAAACTGTCTTTCGTGCTGTGTGTGCACGGTTTTTCTTTTTCTTTCTTCCTTTTTCTTTCTGTTGTTGTTATTGCTGTCATTGTTTTGGTGCTTTTCATTTTTATCGCAAAACATTCAGCTGGGTAATCCTGTCAGTACTTAATTTAAAATAAACTATGATAAATAATTTTCTGCAAATTTCCCCCCCCCCCTTTTTTTTTTAGAAGTGGGACTATTAATTTGACCGATATACCTGTATGATTTCCATGTTTGTATCTCCACATATAATTAGCACCGTATTTAGGATAAATGAGATCCCAAGTTAAAAGTTCATTAGAAACATCTATTTGAATAAATTAATATCAAATTTAATGCATATTAAGAAAATTTAAGAGGCCTTTCCAAACCCGAGGAGTTAAATTAGAGTCTTGCCTATCTAGAGTCTAGTGACTTTAGAGTCTAGTGAATCTGGTTCATTAACCTTTAACTGATGTGACTAAAATTTGTCACACAACTGATGTGATCCGGTCTCTCAGACCCCTCGAATAAAATGAATAAAAAAAAATAACTCAAATGATTGAATTTACTTAAATTTTGTCCTAAGAATATCGTTGTACTTCTCTTAGGAGCATGTGAATTAAATTGCATGAAAAAAGTATTTTATTCATATTATTTAACATTCACTACAGAAAAGTAAAAAGCTGTAAAAGTGTTTACAGCTGGGAGTCGCGGGGTCTGGGAGACCGCGTGACATCAGTTAAAGGTTAAATAACTCTGCAATGGGCGAACCTACTTTGATATTTAATTTAGTTGTTTCTTTTTGAAAAGATAAATATTTTAGATATTCTTTTAAACCACAACTTTGTCAATAATAATATTGGCTGCTTCATAAATATAGATACATTTACATAGCTGCCAACATCTTACGCTTTTTTGTACCACAAAAATTTTATAGTAAATTTTACCTTTTTAAATCGCCGTAATCTGCCAATTAAATAACGCAAAAATTTCTATTAAATTTTTGTAGTGCAAAAAAGCGGATGAGTTGACAGCTATGCCTTTACAGAATTTAAAATATAAAAAGCTTATATTTTTGAATGATAAAAACAGTTAACTTTTCGTCGATAAAAGCGATATGGAAGCATGGCAGCTTAATTATACAAACTAAAAATAAATGTAACAGAAATTTTCTGATTTGTCAACATAACTTCAAACTCTCTAGCACATTCCAAACCTACATTTATATATATTTTAGCAAAGTTTCTATTTTTAAATAAAATTTAAAACATTGTTTTTTTTTTGTTTTTTTTCTGTATTTATCTATACATAAGTTATATTGTGGGTGAAGCAGAACATTTTTTTTGTTTTAATTTTAAAATGCCATCTACTATAATCTGAGACAATTTCATATAAAAATACAGTAATCCCTTAACATTCGCGGGTTTTAAAATAGAAAATTCAGAACATTTCAACGTTCGCACCACTTTTTAAAAAGAAAAATCTTTTACATACGCGTTGACAACATTTGCAAGAAAAGTATAATATAAAATGTATTTTTTTTAAAATAATGGTGCGAACAGATTATAAAAATAACAGTTTTGCGGTCGCGGTTTTGACATTCGCAGAACCTAACCCTCGCGAATGTTAAGGGATTACTGTATTACATATTTCAAAAGATACCTTGTGAGCAATTTATTTTAACCCTTTATGTCACGAATTATAAATCAGAAATTTGCTCTTCAATAATTATCTTCGTTAATGTCTGAAGATATCCAAAAAACTTATATAATAGCAATTTGGTTTTTAGATAAGATTTTTAAATAAAACTAATTTAATAAATCGGTAGTGAGAGGGTTTTTTTTTTTTTTTTTTTTTTTTTTTGTAAAATATTTACAAAAATAATTAGATTAATTAACAAAAAATGCTGTTATGGAAACAATTCTTACAAGAACAATGTAAATAAATGTATTACAATCCCATCTGTAACCGATAAGTGTTTTGTAGTTGCAAATTCTTCGTAAAACACTTTTTAATAGGAGAAAAGCTAAATCCTGTAAAGGGTTGAAAAAATAACCACATAAAGAAATATTTAGCTTCGACTGTTTCGCTGTGCTTACTGATTGTGATCTAGTAAAGTATTTTGTATGAAAAGTACCATCTACTTTTATTAGTAGATGAATTAAATAAATTTTATATTGCATTTTCGTTAATGGGGTTTAAAAGTCCCGCCGGAGCATAAAGGGTTAAATAAAAGGACATTTTAAGATAAATAATTTTACAATATATATATGTAACCATTATATAATTACAAATCATGATCGATTTCCAATTAATAAAATTAGCTACAATTCATAACACTGACTATACAAAATAAAGATGGAACCTTTATATATATATGTGGTTGTATGTATTGATAATAGTTGTTTATAGAGAACACCTGATACATTTTAAGTCGAAACTAGTGTAATTGTAGGAATCTTTTTGCGCAGATTTTATTAATGTTCAGAAATATTGCTCTTTCACAAATATTTTTTAAAAAATCTTTTTTTTTTTAATTAAACAGTTGTATGTCACCCCCATACTTTCTAAGAATTGAAAAATCTATTTTTTTTCTACACATGCATAGAATATTTGAATTGTTTCTAGTTTTTATGGATTATGAATAATAATACTAATAAAACTGTGTCGGCCAAAATGTTGCATCTACCTTTGGCTGTAAATAGGGTGACCATTTTTTTTTCCTTCTCTACTTGAAAAAATAAAGAACAAATCAGATTCAATATGGCTTCACCTGTTACGATGAAATAAGTGAAGAACGAAGAAAAAGAAGAAAAGAACATGAAGAAGAAAACTCGGGTTAAGATAATTTATTTCACTAAAACTGGAAAGTCATAATAGTTATTATCTACATATTGAAAAATGCCCTAAATTCTAGTAAGCAAAAAAAAAAAAAAAAAAAAAAAAAAAAAAATAATTAAAATTTCTATAAAGCGGAAATAATATGTACTAAAATTGCTTTTCGATCCATATATATATATAATATAAAATTATTTAAAATACATTAATGTACAGTTGTGGGGGGGGGGGAGTAAGCACCCCCTAATAACTCTGCAACAAATCGTTGTAGAAGAAAGTTACTGGTACTAAACAACAGGAAATAAAGTCTACTTTTAAATGATGTATAAAAAATTTGCTTAGGGAGCCATCTACATATCACAACGAACCCAAATTTTGTTTTGTTTTTTCAGTAGCAATACCCAGGTTTCACAATATAAATAAATTCTGCACCCTTTAATTAGTCTAAATCCAAATTTTCCTGAAATTCGTATGATTAGTTTCCGAGAAATTAATTATTTTAAAATGAACCTATTTTAGAGGCTGTATCCAAATTGAAGTTCGATACTCGATTGTTGAAATGCTACAGGATGATTATGTCACTTCTGTTAATGTATTATTTCTTGCCAATATGACCCTTTCACCCACTTAATATGTTTCGACTATTGCCAGACCAAATGTTTGGATAAAATGAGTAATATATATTTTTTTCAAATTATGCGTTTCTGGACGTCATAGACCATCGTCTTAAAAAATCATTTTGCTTTTTTTTACTCATAATTCGAAAACTTAGATTCCTCAGAATTCGCATAAAGCAGGGCATAATAAATATAAATCTATCAAAAAAAAAAAAAAAAAAAAAAAAAAAATGTAGGCTGCAGTTCATTTTTTTTTTTCGAATATTAATTTCATAATTCATATTATAATTTTTTATTAATTACAAATTCAATGTATTTATGTTTTAGTTTTTTACTATTATAACCAAACAAAAAAAATTATCACATTAGGATTATAATTTCAAGAGATATTAATAAAAAATATGAAAATGTAATTTAACATTAGAAACTCTAAATTTTGAATATTTATAATTCAAAAACTTATCATCCAAATGGCATAAAATTTCGTTTCTAGTCATAGTTTGAGCCAAAGATTTAAAATATAGTGTCAAAATTGGGTGTTGCTATTGAGAAAAACGAAGTTTGGTCTGGTTTTGATTTGTAGACCTCCCCCTTCCCCCCTCCAAATCTAAGCAAATTTTATATGCATCATTTAAAAGTAGATTTTATTTCCAATCGTTTGGTAGCAGTAACTTTCTTCTATTATAATTAGTTGCAAAGTTAGTAGGGGTGCTTACTTTTTTTTTCCCGACTGTACCTTAAAAATACATTAAAAATCAATTAAAATCCCAAAACGTTTTCGGCCATATTTACACGGCCATCGTCAGTGGTTATTTTAATGTATTTTTAAGGTACTTTAATGTATTTTAAGTAATTTTATGTAAAATGCACCTTAAAAGCAATTTTAGTACATTTTATTTGTGCGTTATATTAATTTTAATTATTTACCAAGGTGAATTTAGCACTAGAATGTTAACATTCCTTTTAAAATTTTATTTATTCAAATATTAATTTCAATATTTTTCAGACGAAACAGTTATTTTACAGAAGGGTAACCTCCGGAAATATCGAACTGATTTCAAATACACTGATGTCCAAAATTAAGGACCAGTCACAAAATGCTAATTTTTAAGTAAGCTAATACTCAAAAGGATATAATATAATTCAAATAATTACTATCCCTACAGCACAGCTAGTCCATATAGCATCTCATTCATGTCACACATGGTCACAAGTGTCACAGTCATTACGGGGAAACAAAAAATAAGAAATTCCACACGTCTCATTATGAGTCTCAAATAATCACTATATGTAACTCCACCGAAACGTTAATGTGACTGCTGCTTTGTCAAGAGTCACCAGGTGACTTTACAATGTAGTTACATTGTGACTCTCATGCGACTGTCATTTTTAGACTCAATTTCAAAGTCATCATGAACGTTGCGTTAGGATAAGTCACCGAATAATATCACATTATAGTCACATGGTGACATTTCACAAAAGGGCATAATGGTGACTTCACAGTAGTCTCTCTGTCACCTGAAAGTCATATGTGACTTTAAAATGACATTATTTGATAACTTATCACAATGCAGCGTTCACGATGACTTTGAAATTGAGTCTACAGATGACAGTCACATGAGAGTCACAATGTAACTACATTGTAAAGTCACATGGTGACTCGTCACGAAGCAGCAGTCACAGTGACGACTCAGTGGAGTCACATATAGTGATCATTTGAGACTCATAATGAGATATATGGATTTTCCTATATTTTTGCTTCACCGTAGTGACTATGACACCTGTGACCATGTGTGACATGAATGAGATGTTATATGGACTAGCTGTGCTGTACAGATAGTAATTATTCGAATTATATTATTTCCTTTTGAATATTCGCGTACTTAAAAATTAGCATTTTATGATTGGTCCTTAATTTTGGACACCAGTGTATATCGGTGGCAAAATGATGGTGTTCGTCTATACTTCAATATAGGCTATATTTTATGTCTGCGCGCTCGCAAAAAACGTTCCAAAAAGATGTAAATGCTGGCAAAGAAAAGTTTCTAAAAACTTCAAAATACAAAACGGGGAAAGGAGCAGTAAACATTCTAAAAGCTTTCTAAATTATGATCTGTTTAAAATTCTTAGGGCTAGAAATTTGAAATGGCTGTTACTTTTATTAGGATGTATAAATGCTCTCAGAACAGTTTCTAAAAAATTCGAACTTTAAAAGAAGGCAGGCGATAAAAATGTTCTAAAATTGCGATTTCTAAGAGGCTGTTGGGGCTACAAACTTTAAATTTGGCATGGTGATTATTAGGTGCGTTCGTAATTATATCAATATACCTATAGTCTGATCCGTCCGTCTGTCTGTCCGCATATAACAGCGCAAAAACTACCCAACCGAATGGTTTGAAATTTAATATACATAATTGTTGCAGAATTTTGCCGCGTCATTTCAAATTTTATTAAAATCGAATCAAAACTTAAAAATATTTTTATAAAAGTTTTCTTCATTCTATTAAATCCAATCATACGTCATTAATTCAATGATATCTCATGATAGGTCATGATTCTAGGTTGCCATGGGAATGACGTCCTATTTAACCCTTAACCGGAAACGTACCGTCTGTGAGATGGTTGCATCTACATATCTACCTTTAATATTTTCGTTCTCCGACATTCAAAACTTATTTTTATGCTGTTATATTAAAAAATTGGTCCTGTTAATGCATTACTATTAAAGATTAAATGTTTAAGTTCACTATTTGGTAAATTATTAGTGTCCTTGTTTATGCACGGGATTTTCACGTTTCCGGTAAAGGGTTAAGATGGAGTCCTAGGATTTCCGCATTACTGAATTGAATATATAGAAAGTAATAAATTTCGTATTCATGCATTTTTGCATAAGAGTGTAACAGCTATTGCACCAAGATCTGAATATTTATAAAACAAGTTATAGTACGAACGCACCTCATTCGCTACGTTTGACGTACAATTTCCGACTTGTTTTTAATATGTAGATGATTGCTAAGAATGGTTTTTAAAATATTCGCCATTTAATGGTAGGAAAAGAGCGGAAAACGCTCTAAAATTATGATTTATTTGGAATTGTTATGGCTAGACACTTGAAATTTGACATGGCTGTACTTTCACCCTTCATTTACCATTTTTCGCTTTATGGACTGTTTCGGTTAACCCTTTGATTGCAGATTGGGACCTATACGTCCTAGTTGACTATTTTTGATTCTATTTGTACCACTTTTTGAAAGTAATGTCTGCCGTACACTTTTACTACAATACTTTCCAGAAAAATATAACAGAAATAAAACTTTTAGTAAATTGTGGTGCGGCTAAATATAAAAATTACCGCCAGTCGTGACCCTTAATCAAAGGCTTCGGTTAGGGAATGTGATTACGAAACGATTTGTCTTCATTAGCTGAGGCATAACTGCATAAATAGTACCTAAAAGCAAAAAAAAAACTTAATTTCAAGCTACTCATTTTATGCAGGAAGAAACATTGCGAAAATTGCGCACGTAAATATGACATTTCAAAGCGAAGGGTGACAAGTCAACACCTACATTATAGCTGCTTTTTTACAATATTTGAATAACAATTCCTCACGATTTTTAATACTTTCATGAAATCGTAAAGCACTTAGGTGTGCATGCTCATGCATTCCCAGACAATATTTGCGAAATCCGAAACGACTCGCGCAGCTGTCTCATCCGCTGCGTAAACACAAGTGAATCAGGGTCACGTATTTCATTTCGAGGGAGGTATTTCGTATTTCCTGACATAGAGGAAAATATTAAGGGGCCTCATCCTCTTACATGGGTTTTAAAAGATATATTTCCAAAAAAATATTCTATTCGAAAGAGTACTACTGTATTTGCGAGCGTAATTTGCGACTTCGGGTTTTTTTCGCATCAGTTACCTTTAAAAGAAATATTCAGAAAATAAAATGACGTAACTTTCGCAAGAAGAATGTGAAATAATTTGGGTTCGCAAAATGGAATTTCATGTTAAATGCGAGATTGTAGCAGTGGTATACACGATACACCAAATACTCTCCGATTTTTTTTTTTTTAAGCAGTATACCTTCTGCTTGTAACGCATAACCTCTGGTTTATGTACGACTACGTGGTTTAAATGGAATTTCCTTTTAAATTTTTGGTGTTATATTTTAAAATCTGTTTTAAAATTATTAAATTTCTCTATATGCATTAGAAAAGGAACGATCTCTTCACTAGTAATGATCTCTTTCTTATTTCATGTGGTTAAAAACTTGCAGGTGTTTTTGTAACACATGATATTTATATCTTCGTATGTTTCAGCTTTCAAGCCTTTTGGGACCAGCTTCTCATAGATAAATTTTATTCGACTGACACCCCTTTTTTTTCCTAAGTTATCTTTATTTATTTACTCACGAAAATGCCCTCATTAAATCTATTACTTCTTTTTACTTTTTTATACCAAAAAACTCATATAAACTGTTGTATGTAACAAACTAAGAAAAAAACTTACTCTGTAACAAAAAAGAAAATAAAAGAAAAGAAAAAAGAAAAGAAAAGAAAAGAAAAGAAAGAAATGTTGACTCCGAAAAGTGCCTTTTTATATATACTGTGACATAACATCTGTCACTTTCTTGACCGACCTGCCCTTACTACTTTTGTCCGATAGTTTTATTTTTTCTTAATTGTGCTTATATCTCTTAAACTTATTAACTAATTTATTTTAATATCTTATTTATTTTTTCATTAATTCTAAACTCGTAATGTTTATTTTACAATTTTATATTACTTAATAACCACCTTTTTCCCAAAATATTTTTTAAATTTTTAACTTTTATTTATAATAAAATCTTATTACGTAGTTTTCTATTACAGCTAGACTTTTTTCTCCCAATGGCTCATTTTAATTACAAGACAATCATCAATAGACTGGGCGTAAAGTTGACATCAGTTCGGAAGTCCCTTAAAGTGACAACACTGTTAAGCACTCATTAAATGAGGCAAATGTTACTTTTCTTTATTACTGATACCAAGAACAAAGGCTCTATGCATATATGCACGCATGGCCCTGGATGTGCTAAGGTAACTCGAGATACAAAAATCTCGAAAACATCATATTTTTGCTTTTTTTTTTCCTTAAAAAATAACCTAAGGATTTTAGAATAAAATGGTGTAAATGCAATATTTAGATTAAAAAAAAAAAAAAAAAAAAAAAGGTATAACTTTTTTATGTTGTACTGTCTTTGGTTGTCTAAGAAACACTATTCACTATCTCAGTATGTATTATTTAAATATTTAAATTGATATCCATCTAAATTTCTATGAAAGTTAGAGTTATTGGACTTTGTACAAGTATTTTCACTTACATATTAAATTGTCTTCAATGTTGTTGTTTTTTCTGTTTGTGAGAAAAGTTTTGAAAATATGAATTTCGTAGTAAAATATGATCATAAAATGGACTTATACTACTTTCTTTTTCTTGAATAAATACTTTTGTAAATACCGAAGAGACAAACTAACCTCTATTCTTTTCTGTCTTCTCAAAACTGAGAAAAGTATTGTTTCAGAAGATATACATTTTTAATTTATAAAAATAAAATTTTAACTTTTAAAAGAATTTACTTTAGAAAATGAATATATACGTATACGTAAATTTTACATTTCAAGCAGTTAAAAAGAGTAAAATATTTATATTATAAAGCAAAACATGCCCGTGAGTAACGTTGGTGTCATATTGGCGATGAGTACGACTTAATAAATTTCGACTTTACTTCATTTTTATTTATTTTTTTATTTTATTTACTTTTAAACATCGTACAATTTAAATTTTTACATCATCGAAGAGAAAAAAAAATTGTACTTTCAAATGCAATTTTTTTTTTTAATCTGTATCTCAATTTACTAATTTTTTTACGGTTTTAAAAATAAAATGCCAGCATAAATATTTTTTTTTACTTGCGTGCAACTCACTTGCAGAAGATTAAGGCTAATGTCAGACGGACGTCTTTTTGCACGCTTTTCTCCTTACGTATTATCCCTACACAATGCCGCTAGCATTGTGTAGGGATAATACGCAAGTAAAAAAGCGTGCAAAAAGACGTCCGTCTGACATTAGCTTTATCCGTTTGGCACTTAAAACAATATAAATAATCTTCCATAACTAAATTGCGAATCGAAATTAAAACTTCACAAATAAATGAATAAAACACGAATTTAACAAATATGTAATAGAACTGCGCGCTTAAACGGTAATATTTCACTGTTTAAGCATATATTACTGTATAATAAGAACCACATTAGGTCGCTATAAAAAGCGAAATGCTCATGAAAAACTTGCCAAACGTATATGGCGTAAGGTACAAATATAAAATAATTTGAAAACAAAGGTGGAAGATTATGCAATTCAGATTTTACATTTACACTTTCGAAATATCTTTGGTTGCATCATTTCCTATCGTGTAAAAAAACATTTATGAAACAATAAACAATGGTATGAAAACAACTTTAACACCAGATTTACGGGAATCCGACTACATTAAAATGCATATTTTTCGTTATAACTTATATTCACTTTAAACAGATACTCGAAGTTAGAGAGTTGGTGGAGAAAAGGGGCTAGGTATACAGGGTATAAATAAGTTTTAGAATGGATAAAAAATTTCTGTTAAAATAATATTTCTTGATTTTACAGCAGCATAACTTTCTGAAAAGGCAATTTTCGAGATCACTTATCGTACTATTAACATTGAAGTTTTTTAATGAAAAGCATTTAAAAATAAAAAATAGTTAATAATAAGTATAATATATATATACGCGAGACGATTATTATGAGATTTTTTACTATTAATTTAGAAAAGTAGCACAACGCCGTTTTCTTCCATTGGCGTGGCTAATTTTTTTTTCTTTCTGACCTATATAAATTTGAATTTTATCATTTTCAAACTTATGTTTAACTTGACTCAAGATCATGAGACCATTCTTTCAATTTTATATTTCTCTCATTAGTATTTAAAAGTGCCCATTCATCTGCAAAATACCGCCAAAAAAAAAAAAAAGAAAGAAAGAAAGAAAGAAAAAGAAAAAGCTAACAGCTTCTACTACTACTACTACTTACAAATGCAATTCTCGCTAGAAATGGATTTTTCCCGCCAGGGAATTCAGTCATTCCCTAGAAAAAGCATTACTAAATGCATTTTAGAAGGAGATAGACCGGTTTTCACTGTGAATCTTTTTCTTTTTAAATATAAACACAATTTTATAACTGACAGTTATAGTGGGTGTAACCATTTCAAATCTTGAACGCAATGATGAACGCGTGAAGAAAAAAAAAGAAAAAAGAAATCTTCAAATCTTCATAGGTTTTATAAGAAGAAAAGAAATCTTCATTTCATAGGTTTTATAAGAAAAGAAACCTTCATAGGTTTTTATTTTTATTTTATTTTGAGGGTATATAATGAGAGGAGGCACACATATTTATAATTATGAGATGTAGCATGTTTAGCTTAAAACATATCACATTTTATGCCTGACCTGAGTTTATGGTGTGGTAATTTATTTAACAAACCAGTACTGACTAAATATTAGCTAAATGTATATGCAGTACAGGAGCAAATTTTTATAATATTGTTTCAATATATAGATGTTTAACTTTTGAAAAATATATCACCAATATTTCCTATTAATACTTCCCTAAAGTTCGCGAAAATTCACACAACATTACAAATACTATTACCAATAAGGAGACAATATACGTGAAATACGTGGATTAAATTGGAAGCATGTTTAATAAAATATTACGCAATATTACAATATAATAACGCAATACAGTAGCCTTCCTTTTAACCGGCCTCCACTTAACCGGAATTCCGCTTTAACCGGCCAGCTTTTTTTCCTAACATCAGGCAAAATTTAGAAAGAAAATTTTCGGATCTCATTTCCTTAAGGTTAATTAACTCAAATTTACATAATGTAGAATAATTTCAATTTCTTATAGAGGTATGTGACAAGAATTTCAACAATTTTATTTGTATTAAATATTGTTCATTATTTGCTATTAGTGATTATTTTTATTTCAATTCAATTAATTACAACTAGTATTCATTTCACAAAATATAGAAAATATGTACTTTTTTAAAGCTACACAAAAAAAATAAATGCATCTTACTCATTTAATTAATTAAATATGCAGTTATTATTATTATTTTTTTTTTTTTTTACTTCTCCGGTTTAACCGGTTTTTCTTTTAACCGGCTAACCCTCGGTCCCGTTTAGGCCGGTTAAGAGGGAGGCTACTGTATTAGTCATATTTCCTATAATATTGAAAATGTTTCTTATTTAATGCCAGTGTTTTTACAATACATCATTTTCAATATTCCGAATTTCAATGTAACATACGTTTCTAAAATATACAGATTCCAAAACACTTGTTCCACAATCCAAAATTGCATATAGAAAATAATACTTATTTTATTTTTTAAACTCTGTGCGTTTAATTTCATAAAAAAAAAATAAAGTGTGAAATAATTAATTATTTATGTCAACGCGTTGCATTATCTGCAACATACCCAAAAGACAATGTTACTTATACAGTGAGCTTTAAAAGACGATTTTATTTATTGCTGCTATCTCCCAACACAGCAGTTAAAATAAATTGTTCATTGAATTCTAAATAGACGGCTATACGAGTTTAATTTTTCATGCCATTTTTTTTTAATCATTTGAGCCGTTTCGCATCGATGTTGCTAAAATAAACTTCGTAAATTTTTGTATTTAAAAAAAAAAAAAAAAAAAAAGCTGGGGATGTCGAAAATAGATTTTTTACAATTCGAATTTAAGTTCGTATACCTTACAATTTTGCACTAGAAAATCTACAATATTTATGAGAAGTACGTAATTTTATGTTTGTTCCAGATGTGAAAAAAGTACCTTTTATTCAATATTTTTTTATTGTGAGAGAAGCACCTTTCATTCAATAATTTTTTCACTGTGAAAAAAGTACTTTTTAGTCAATAATTTTTTATTGTGAAAAAAGCACCTTTTATTCAATAATTTTTTAATTGTGAAAAAAGTACCTTTTAGTCAATAATTTTTTAATTGCGAAAAAAGTACCTTGTAGTCAATATTTTTTTTAGTATGAAAAAAGCACCTTTTAGTCAATATTTTTTTATTGTTAAAAAAGTACCTTTTAGTCAATATTTTTTTATTGTTAAAAAAGTACCTTTTAGTCAATATTTTTTTGTATTCTGATTTTTAAATATCTATACAGAATGTCCGAAATGTATCTTTACACTTAAAAAAAAATAATTAAAAATAAACAAACAATGATGTGTACTTACGGTATTTTATGTTCCACAAAAAAATATCACTTTTTTTTTTCAATGTTTTATTCCACGATTTCAATCTGTGCACCATTAGTCGCGCGCAACATATCGAGTATATATAAGATTTCTGACCGCGTTCTATGAAGCATCCCAGAATTAACAGCCTGGACGACAGCTGTGATTAGACTTTTCAGTTCATCAGTGTCACGAATTGGAGATTAGTAAACAAAGTTTTCCACTTATCACCATAAAAAGAAGTTCAAAGGCGATATAGGTGGCATTGGTGGCTTAAACAATGAAAAAAAAAAAGCTTTGATATTTTCTTTATGGATCATAAAAAACAGTAAGTGCATATAATGATTTGTTTAATTTTAATTTTTTTTAAGTCTAAATATACATTTCGGACACCCTGTATATATTCTTAAAATGATGTATTCTAACATCCGAGTAAATATTCTTCACATGGAAGTTGTTGAGTCACAAAGGGTTAAAGGGTTAAGGAAACCGTGGACCTTTATTTGAGCAGAATTCGACCCAAAAATCGAAAAATATTTTTGTAGGTACATATTATTATTCTCTAGGAGCCATTTGCGAAAAACCGAATGAAGATGCGATTATTTTTCGCAAAGTTACAAGCGTTTAAAATTTGCACACAAAACAATTTTTCGGCCCTTAAGTGTATTTTAAATGTTTTTTTGTTTTTTTTCCCAAAACGGATTTTCAACGTATTTAGATTTTTGAAAGGCTCCATGCGTCTTTTTTATTAAAAATCATGAAATTGATGAGGAAGAATCCTGGTATCTCTCTATTCTAAAAAAAAGTAACTACCGCTGTCACCCCCGCCGCCGCCGCCGGTTTTGAATTTTTTGTGACCGGAGGTATTTCTTCGTTAATATTAAGCAAAATATTGCATACAAAAATATGAAAATCGGTGGAATTATAGAGAAATGTTTGATAAGCACGCTGATGTAGACAGTTTTCAAATCGAAGAAATATTTAAAGAGATATTTAATGCTAAAATTGGACAAAATCGTTCCATTAAAAAAGTTTTATAGGAGCAAAAACTGTACATCGGAATTTAATCATTTTTAGATCATTTTATGCGTCAGAATTTCCCGGTGTGCAGACTGCACTCAGTTTATTAATTTGACTCATTTTTTGAGGTTTTATTTCTAATTTAAATTCAAATTTTTAGCATTTCGAGAGATATTTTTTCACACATTTTAGAAAATTGTATTAATTTAAACTGTTGCCAACTGTATAAACAGCGTTAGCAATAATATTTGCTTCAAATTAAAAATTTATTTCACACGTGACTATTATAAACAAGAAAATATAAAAAGCAGGAACTCATTGAAAATTATCATAAAAACCATATTACACGTGAATTTTAAAAGTGAGAGAATGTTGTAAAATAATAAATTCATAAAGTCTTAAATAGGAGAAATTACGTCACATTTACGTCATATTACACATTACGTAAAATAAACAAAAAATAATATTGCAAAACAGTTTAAATTTAAAAAATGCGCGAGACATTTATGTAATATTTTAAGATGATATTTTCAACTATTTTTATTAGGATAGCTCAAATAATATTTCATTTCTAACATAATTATTTTCACGTGAATAGTAAAAGGAGAAAGGAAAGTTTAGTGAAAATTACGTCAGATTAAAAACAATACATTTAAAGTGTCATTAAAAAAAAAAAAACTTTCTTTTCGCTTTGCTAAAAAATACCGGGAGGCAAAGACTCTGTTTATTTAATTCATTTTATATTAGCTTATTTTGAAATGTCAACAGATTTTATTTAATCAAAGACGGAAACAGCCATTGTATCATTTAACAGCCGCTGAGTTGGCTTTAAAATTCCCCAATCAAAGAGAAATGAATAGAAACCCGTTTATAGGGAGATCGCCACTGTTTTTAAACTTATAATTCAATCTTCCGAAATATTTTTTAAGCCGATCAAATTAGCGTGCTTTTAGAGTCTGCGGTATCTGAACGGGGGTTGACGAGCGTAGCTCGTAGGGGGCAGCGTCCCCTAGTTACGTATAAAGAAACTTTGTATGCATTTTAGAATTCGACTTCGTTGAGATAATTAAATTTGATTTTTAACTTATTATAAGGCAAAATTTTGATGAAAATCGATTATGGAAATCGGAAAAAAAAATCTCTAAAGTATTAATTCTGTACCTTGGAACAAAAAGGGCCAATGTCCAAAATTGAGAAATTTGAGTTAAATGCACGAATGAATTCAGGATGCGATATAAAGTAATTGTTAAAAGGGCCAAAGTCCTCCCAATATTAGATCATTGAAAACAAAATATTTTGTCGAGGCCAGTGTTACTTATTGCTAAGGTAAAAATGGCCAATTTAAAATGTAAAAAAAAAAAACTAAATCAATGTAACATTAGATTGTAGTGAGAAAAACATTACTGAATTGCAAGGTACAACTTAGTAGTACAGAAATCGTAGCAAGATTCTTAAAATTCCTCAAACTTAAATTGGGTTTCCTGCCATTTGAGAAAAATGGACATTGGCCCTTTTTGTTCCAAGGTACAGAATTATTCAAGGAATTAAAAAATCGATAAACAGATTTTTTTGACATAGACTTTTAAGTGATTAAAATGCAAAATTGAAGAAATGTCTCAAAAATTAAGACGCATGGAGCATTTTAAAATTTCGTTTTAAAATTTTAAAAAAATCTTAAAATTATAATGAGATTGAACATTTCTTTTAAGGTGTTCTAATACTTATGACAAAATGTATATTTCCACAAAATTTCATATCTCAAATCATTTCATATCTCAAATTAAAAGAAATTTTTTTTAACGTCCACCGCCCAAAATCTTTTATAGAACGGGCATCTGCTAACATCATTTTGCATGCAGGAGAAAGTAGTTTTAAAGGAGTTACTAAGTTTTAAGAAGGAGCAAGATAAATATGACGCGCACGTGCGGACCAGTGACACACATTCCCATAATTCTTTCCTAACTTCTTCAGAATAATAAAATGCAGCTACACTATTTATTGAAAAACGTTATTTATTTATTTACTTACTTATTTTTCATTATTTTATAACACTCAAAGTTTTTAGAAAGTAGCCAAGACTTTTATATTTTATTTTTTATAATTATAAAGTTAAAACGCATATCATGTTTACCGTAACATGTAAAATAAGGAAAAGAAAAAAAAATGAATTGCATTAATTTTCTTATTTAGCATTCACCGATTTTTTATTTTTAAAAGATCGCTAAATACGAAATATTTCCATATACAAAATATAAATATTCAAACTATATTTCCACAACCTAATATAGTGTTAATCAAATATAATTTCTGCTGCTTAATGATAAAATATATTTATCCATATATAAAATATAAATATTCAAAATACAGTTCTATAAGCTTACTGAAATATTGCTAATCATGTATATTTTCCGCAGTTCAATGATAAAATATATTGATCCAATAAAAAGTATTTACAATTTTTTAAAAAATATTTTAAATACTTTCACAAGTTTTCCAATAAACTTTAGTAGCACATTTTTAAAATTTCGTTGATTATTAATCGCAGTGTAATACCTTGTGGAATGAGGGATTATATATATATTTTTTCTATACTTGTCTTATATTCGAATATCACATCTTTTAATCCTTATGGCAGAAAATTACTATGTTTTCTGCGACAAACTTTATTAACAACAAAATGTCTTTCTGCATGATCAGCCTCTGAAGTGAAGACAAGAGTGAGAATAGGCCAAACTACAAAAAAGTTAAAATACTTTCTTCCTTCCCCATCCTCATATTCAGCAATCCACCTTGGGAATTTTTGAATAATTCTTTTTCATTGCTTTGAAGAAACAAATAAAATAACCAGGGCACTAATTCAAACAACAAACAAATAAAACAACAACAACAAAAAATATAAATGAATATTTTTATGTATTAGCATTTCAAAGTCAGGAATAAAAGCACTAAGACAAAACAACATTTAAAAAAAAAAAAAAAAAAAAAAAGAAAGAAAGAAATAAAACGTGAGAATTTTTAAGATTAACAACTTTAACCCTTAACCGTTTGTTGGCGGTCTCATAGAACACTGTTTTGTTCCATTTTCACAGTTTAACTGTGGATACTAATGAATTTTTTTTTCGTTTGGAGCCCTATAGCACTATCGCTAGAGACTTTTGAATAAGTGAATTTTAATTATAATAGTCCTCTACGTAAAGTTCAGCACAGAAATAGTATCCTAGGAGTTAATCGAACCTTTTATTCATCTTTCAATGAAGCAGTCTCAGAGACCGCTCACAGTATCTATACAACAATTTTGTCACAGCAGTTAAAGGATTAATACTGATCAGAAAGGGATGGAGTACAAAGGGAGGAAAACAAAAAACAAAAAAATGGGGGAGGGGTAGATGATTGATCACTTATTGTTACTTCAAAGTAATAAATACGGCAGTATTTATTTATTTATTTGTTTGAGTTTTCAAGGTTTTAAACAATGTGAGAGGGGGGGGGGGTATGATGAGACATTTCATGGTGGGAAGGAAATGCAGATGATTCGTTATTTATGTATTAGTATCTCAAAGTAACAAATAAAACAAATAGAGCAAAGCAATATTAAAAAAAACTGGGCAGAACTTAGAGCTTAAAAATTTTACCAAGATTTTCAACTTTAATGCTTGGGGGTGGAGGAAAGTGTCTTAGGGAGGGAAAAGAAAATTTCGGGGGATGGAGGGACGAAAATCTCCCCAAACGCAAACGACTGCCACCAATGTTGAATTCAGACACTTTTCTCCGGGAGGGATTTCTGTGGCTCCGAGGAGCGAATTACACTTTTTAAACATTGAAAACACAAAATCTCAAATCTTCCGGGGTGAGATCTCATTGCTCTGGGATGCCCCTCTGGGCCACCCCTTTTTATTCAACACTAACTGTCACCTCTTACCAATATCGTTCTGCAGAATTGAGACATATACAGACGACCCCTTTTTTGTTGCATGGATTTTCTCTCCATCCCAAAAACAATTTTTTTTTTCAAATGAAAATTATTTTTTTCTGCAATAAATTTTTCCCAATCTGCGACATTATCGCCGTGATTCTACCACGGAGCTTTAAATAAATAAATACAGAAGTCAGATGTAGGTTTCAATTATCTTAAAATAATAAAATAAATCATTTATTGAAATCAGAGCAGCATTTTTAAGTAACATGTATTAATCATAATAAGTTACCTCAGCAATTTTTCGTCTTTATATTCAGGTTTCTTTTAAATTATTATTAATATAATAAATGAAAAATTATGGCTTTATAATCTGTTAAGATAAGAAAATTTTTCATTTAAAAGAAATATTTTAACTAAATTCTAACATTTAGTTTTACACATTTTTACTTGTATTCCAACTTATAGAATGTTTTAACTCAACATTTGTTTTCTGTATAGCCTTAAAAATTGATTAACTTTTTCTGAATATCATTACAGATTCTTTTTCTCTACTTTTAAAACAAAACACTGTAAGAATAAATTTTCTTTTCCCAAAATCAGGAGAATTATATAACTGTATACGCCCAACCCTCAAATCGGATGGTCTGTAACGGCTCTCCCCGCATCTTTTTTAGTTCCCTTTCCCAGTGATCTAAATATAGAAACATATAATAATCAATAAAAAATAATTTCACAATACCTTCTGGTGTGCTTCGGCTGCTAATCCTGATTTAGTGGCTCTGTTTTCGGACATTTTTTCCACACTAAAACGAAGAAGAAACTAAAAAATGATAATAACAGGATCTTCGCGCACTTTACGCTAGCGAAACAAACGGAAAAACCAACAGAAATGAGACAGACAACCACTGAGACCGAATCGACCGTTCACCATTGTCCACCAGAGGGCGCCTCGACGACAAAAGAGGAGAAATTTGTTGCCTTATCAGGCAAAGGCCGAATTTCTGGATGTGACCTCAGCTGATTCACAGTTTAATCAAGGTTTCGTCTGATTTTCGAACTGGGGATTTATTAATGTCTCCATATGGAGTGTTGAATGGGCTATTTAGTAAAGTGTGACCCAGGATTGTATGTTTATAGAACCTTACGCACATTTCATATCACACATATGTGATGTAAATTTAACCTCCTCAAGCGTATCCCATATCCCATATGCGTTAATTTTGTGTTACATTATGTATCACTGGCGCAGAGTAGGGGAATATTCCGTGGTGTTACAACCCCTCCCAGATCATTTAACAAGAACGAAAAATCACGCAATGGGCATAGATTATGAAATACTTTCCAACTCTAACAGGATATTATTAAGAAGCTACATTGTTACATGCAATGAAATGGTATATTTAAATAAGGAACTTAAAAAAACACATAACCCGAAAAAAATTCATTTTCAGCATATCCGGTAGTGTGTGGGAAGTCTTTCGTATAGCCCTGTAGAATTTATACATAACACTCAAAATTAGATCAGTTTAGTAAAAATGCATACCACAAAAGAAAACGCACTTCAAACAATTACCTATCTTACTCGGTCCTTTAAAATAGAATTCTTTTGTGAACCTCTGTAAATGAATGATATCTATAGAAAACATGCAGTGGACTTCAGTGATTTTGTTAAGTTTGAAATAGCGTAACATCAATAAAATGCACCGCAAACGATTTTTCCCCATAGATCTTAATGTAACGGAATCCTTTTGTGTGTCCCTGTAAACAAACTATAGATGCTACACACTTCATTTTCAATACCTATCATTCTATAATAAACCTCAATTATAAATTTCATGGCAATCCAAGTATATTTAAGAGAATTAGATAGAGTACGGGCAAAAGACAAACCGAATTCATTAACACTTTTCAGCTATGTTGGAAAGTGTTAAAAATGGATAAAATGCGTACAGACTAGAGGTCTGCACGCGCCGAAATTTCCAGGCCCGGGCCCGGCCAGACTCATACAATAAAAATTCCACCCGGCCCGGCTCGATACAAAAATTAAAAGCTCGGCCGAGCCTGGCACGGCAGTAGAATAAAAATTATTGGCCCGGCCCGGTCAAAAACTTAAAAGTTCAGCCCTAACCCAGCAGGCCCAGAAAAAAGTTAAAATCTCGGCCCGAGTTAATTTCTACAAAACATTGATTTTTACGTCGATTTGGTTAAAAATTTGTCTCGTACGAGGAGTTCTGACCAAAAATATTTATCTTAACTTTTTTTTTTTTTTCCATGTTTATAATCTTCATTTTTATAGAAGTTCCACGGGCTGCGATATTTATTTTTTTAATGAATTTATTTCTTCTATGTAAATGTTTCAATTATCATTAATATTGTTAATCCATATTCCATGTATGTGTTAGAAATCTGAAAAATGCTATACTGTAAAATCTTCAAAGACGGAATTGCACAGAAAAAAGAAAAAAAAAAAAAACGTTATAGACATGTTCCTTTCTTAGCAAGTGTAAATGTATTCTATATACTTTTCGTACCTATTAGTATGTTAATTTTGCATGGATCAACACGTTTTTCAGTTTAAAACAGGGTTTTGTTATAGGCAGGTTCTTTTTCACACGTTTTACTATATTTTAATTTAGCTATATTTTAATAAGCGTAGAAATCTACTATTCTTTAAAAAGAATAAATTTTAATATTTAAGAGTAGAATAGTGGCAATTTAAAAATGTATGCATTTTTTGCAAAAATTTTTGGGCGAGGCCTAATTTTATTGACCTTTGAATGGACCAGGGCACGCTGAGACAATGATTTTCATACGGGTTGGGTGAAAACTAGGACTGAAAATTTTGAGCCGTGAAGACTAGGAATGAAGCCAGTCCCGGCTCTGTACAGAAAAAATAAGTTAGGTCTGGCCCGGCCCGGCAGGAGTGCCGTGAATAAAAATAGGCCCGAGCAGATCTCTAGTACAGACTCCCTCATGTTAAGATAAAAATATGATACCTAAAAACCAGAGTGAAGAAAAGCATAAACAGCATTTTTTTTTTAATTCAACTGTTTCAAGACTTCGTAATAGCATCTTCTATTTCAACATAAAATGAATTAAAGAAAAGGTTTGAAGAAATAGCAGCTAAGTAGAACGTATGTTACTACTACTGCTTTTTCTCCCTCTCTTCATTTTTTTTTTTTTTTTTTTTTTTTTTTTCTCTCTTTCTCTCTCTCTGGAGGTTGAATGAGATGTTCTTTTCTGAAACATTTAAACACATAATGTTTATTTGTGATTTTCATTACGTTTTTTACGTGCCATATATTTACTGTATTTTACCTTATGTATGTGCAACACAACAATATTATTCATTTATGATTTGTAAACAACAATAGTTCAAAACTTCTCCCAGATGAGGATCTCTACTGCGACTGTGCATCTGTAATTTATGCATGTTTGCAAGGAAATGCCTTTTCTAAAAAAAATTTTGATGAAGTAAATATGCAACAAATTTAATACGATTTAAATGGGCTATTGTGATTAAAATAAGAGGCTCTTAAATTGAATAACGTTTCTTCATTTAAAACACTACATTAATTAAAAACATCTACATTAATATTTTTTTCTAAACCAAAATATGAATTTATGAAGCTACACAATATTTAAAGACATAGGGGGTAATTTTTCCTCATAATTACGTAATTACGATTTAAGTGCAAGTATTCCACCTATAAAGATATGAATCCAATTTACACCTTCCAATTCTGCTACTTCATATCATTTTACATTAACAAATGCCGTGCACAAAATTTCAATATTTCCGACGAATGAATAAGCTCATCCGAAATATTAACCCTTTATGTACTGAATTATGAATTCAGGAAAATTTTATCTTCTAAAGCATTTTTCGTAAATTGTTTAAACTACATTAGAAGATTTACATAATCATTTAATAAATTTTAGAAGGATTTTAGATAGATTGAAGGATTTAGAAGGATTCATTAAATTTGAATTTCTAGGGATTTTGTGCAATATTTATAACCCCACTCAAATCTTTTATTTTAAATATTTTTCTTGGTATTTTGTAAAATTAGGAAATGCACAAATATAATGTTCTTACAATAGAAATATAGAAATATCTCCGATCTGAAAAATTACACCCTCACTATCGCCAAGAAAGCTGAAAAGATGCAAAGGCACACTGTAAAAAATTTTCGGAACGTTTCAGGAAATTATCCTGAAACATTTCGCATATTTTACCGGAATTTCGAATTTCTTTATGTCCCAAGTCAATTACGGCAATAACTCGTGTAATATTTTTGAGAGGTTTCAACTTTTTCGTAAACTACTTTCTGCGCATGCGTACTTCATGTTTTATCTCCCATTAGCCATTTTGATAATTAAAGAAGAATAAAAAACAGCTGCCTAGGTACTTAGAGACAAATGTATTCTGAACAAATGCCATTCTTTGTTTGGATATCAATAAATAAAGTAAGTAGCTAGTTTAAACCTTTTTGAAGTACATTGATTATTTTTTATAATGTCTGATTATGAAATAATTATTCTTTGCAATAAAAACTGAATGTATCTCCCAATTGAGAATTTTCTTCTAAATTAAAATGTATAGATAAGTAATATTTTTTAATTTTCTTTTGAAATAAGCTTCCTATATTTAATACGAGTTATGCATTAGTAAGTTTAAAACATTATGAAATTCATTTTTTAAGATAAACCATCATATTTTATTTAAAAACTTTCACAGAATTGCAGTATAATTAAATTCCATTATGCTGTTAAAAATTAATATTTTTAATAATTTATGAAATAAAGCATATTTAAATCTTCCACAAACGGTTTTTGTAATGTTTGTATTGCTTCATGAAATTTAGCTTTTTTAACCCTTTAACGGGTGCCGTTTGCACGGCGCAAACACCAAAAATTTACAGTAAAATACTGGTTGTAAAACATCGTAATTTTGACATATATCAGTGCCCTTCAAAGAATTAATGCATGAAATCAAAGAGCAGATGCTACAAGTGTTTTTATTTATTTATGTATTTTTTAAATCTTCATCTTTTGTTATCTTTCAAAATTTTATATATTTTATCAATCAGCTTTTGTACTTTTTTTAATTTATAAATTAAATAAAATGTCCTTTAAATACACCATTAAGCCTATGTTATATGTAAATTGTTTTCAAAAATCTTATAAGCTGATAGAACCATATATTGTCCTTTTTTTTTTCGTTTAGTTAATTATAAACAAAATTATTTTAATAAATTTGTGCCGTAGTTGAAATAATTTCAGAAATTTTAATGTAGTGCCTTTCCTATTTATAAAATATGATATATGTAAATTAAGTGTAATGTACTATTTCTCTCATTTTATTATGTAAAATTTGGAAAAAAAATTAACACATAAAAGTAGTTTTTGCACGTTTTATACTTATCTTTTGTATTGCTTATCGAAACTTCTAGCAAGGATGTAAATTATTCAACCAGAAAAAAATTGATCAAAAGAAAATTTTATATTTTCTAAAAACTTATGATTTTAATAAAGGAATAAAAATATGGTTTGCATTAAAAAATATATATAATTAACAGTTTTACACTTTATTTACTCTCATATTTAACGGTTTTACACTTTATTTACTCGCGCAAGTCCGAGCTCGGAACTCATTTTTAGCAAATACTTTTAACCTGCGGGCTAATGTGCCCGCAGGTTTTGTATGTACGTACGTATGTATGTATGTATGTATGTATGTATGTAACGCGATAACTCTTGATAGAAATATCTTATTTGCTTCATTTTTTTTTCTAGGAGCATTCTGATAAAGTGCTTCCCTGATTACTTTTGGGGGTTCATTGGTTAAGTATAAAGATAGGGTACGGGGGGCTAATCCCCCTTTAACTTAGATAAATGGGTTTTTCATGCAGAATTATCAGATTTGCTTAAACTTTGGTATACTGGATAATTCTGATAAGGTACTTCCCTGCCTAGATTTGGAGGTTCATTGTTTAAGTATAAACAGGGAGATGGGGGGCTAATACCCCTTTAATTTAGATAAATGTCTTTTTCTATCCGATTTGCTTCAAATTTGGTATACCGGTTTATTCTGCGTTCGTACTCTAACAAGTTTTATAAATATTTTGGCACCGCATATTGTACTGAATGTATATTTTAGTGCACTTTATAAGTGCATATCCATTTCATTCTGTTCGAAAAGCTGTAACATCATTAAAATGCACTTTAAATAATTTTTTCCCATTGGCCGCCATGTAACGGAAAACTTTTGATTACCTTTGTAATTAAATTATACATCCGATTTTCATAAAATTTGAAATGACTCGACAAAATTTTGCAACAATTATATATTTAAAATTTCAGACTATTCGGTTGGGTAGTTTTTGCTCTGTTATATGCGGACGGTAGGTGCTACATATTTATATAATTACGAACGCACCTAAAAAGGTATTTGAAATTTATTTGGCATATTTAATGTTGAGAAATGCGATAGATCTGAAAATAGTGTTTCCTTTTATTTATTCACATTTTTTATGTAATATTTTAACGTTTCATAACATGATTTTTTTTTATATTGAAAAAATTCTTTTTTCCCCCAAGTTTGCATTTATGAACTAATATAATACTATTATATTGTTTCTTAACTTTCACTGTAAAAAAATTTCCGGAAGGTTCCGGACAAAAGTGGTGGCATTTAGATGCCACGGCTTTTGCTGTTACGTTCCACAACAAAGTAGTGAAACATTCCAATTTTTCAGAAACATTCCATAATATATACTCCGAAACCTTTCATAACTGTTATGAAAGGTTTCGGAGTATATATTACGGAATGTTTCTGAAAAACTGGAATGTTACACTACTTTTGTTATGGAAGGTTTCGGAGTATATATTACGGAATGTTTCTGAAAAATTGGAATGTTTCACTACTTCGTTGTGAAACGTAACAGCAAAAAGCCGTGGCATCTAAATGCCACCACTTTTTTCCGGAACCTTCCGGAAATTTTTTTACAGTGCAAAAGAAATCATCCTTTTACAAATATTTTTGTTTTGTGTAACCAATAATGGTTTTGGAACAAGATAAAGTAATGTATCCATCATTCTAAACTATATTTATTAAATGAATTTCATAACAAATTATTTTAATGGTACTTATAAGTACCGTCAGTAGATAAAGGGTTAAATGTTCCGACCCGGAAGTAATGTATGGCTGAAACTGTGTTGTAGTACTATCATAATCAACGTTGAGTTTAGATCTCTTTAGTGACACTTCGTAGCTAAAATTGGTGGGGGTGCTACTTCAGAAAGTTTTCAGTCATTGTTTTAATAGTGTGTAGAAAAATTTGTACAGTCGTGGAAAAAAAAGTAAACACCCCCTATTAACTCCTCAACAAATTATCGTAGAAGAAAGTTACCGGTACCGAACGATTCGGAATAAAGCCTAATTTTAAATGATATATATAAAATTTACTTAGGGAGCCATCTACATATTAAAACGAACCCAAACTTCATTTTTTTCAATGGCAATACCCAATTTTAACAATATATTTCAAATCTTTGGCTCAAACTACGCTTAGACACCAAATTTCAAGTCATTTGAATGATAAGTTTTTTAATTATAAACATTTAAAATTTAGTGCTTCCAGTGTTAAATTACATTTTAATATATATATATATATCATATTATATTCAATATCAATAATAAATATCAATATTCGTTCCCTTCATTACATTTTAATATTTTCATTAATATCTCCTGAAATTATACTCCTAATATGCTGATTTTTTGTGTAGCAATAATACTAAAATACCCAAACATAAATACGTTGAATTTGCAATTTTTATAATTTTATGACATGAATTATGAAATTAATATTAAAAAAGTTATGAATTGCAACCTAGAATTTTTTGGTAGATTTAGATTTATTAAATCCTGTTTTATGAAAATCCAAAATTTCACTTTTTCCTCCTAGTAGTTTTCCAAATTATGCTTAAAAAACGGCAAAATGATGGTTTAAGGGGCCGTTTATGATAGAAGTGACTAGATATTTTGAAATTTCCTATTCTATCCTGTAATCTACAGTCTTCAACAAGAACTCTCTCTCGGTCAACAATCGAGTACCAAACTACAATTTGGATACAGCCCCTAAAATACGCTCGTTTTAAAATAATTAATTTCTCGGAAACTTATCGTACGAATTGTATAAAAATTTGTTTTTAGGCTAATTGAAGGGTATAGAATTCATTTATGCTGTCAGAATTGTATACTGCTATTGAAAGAAAACAAAGTTATGGTTCGTTTCAATATGTAGATGGCCCCTAAGCAAATTTTATACACATAATTTAAAAGTAGACTTTATTACCAATCGTGTGGTACCAGTAACTTTCTTTTACTATAATTTTTTGTAGAGTTAGTAAGGGGTGTTTACCTTTTTTCCCCCCGACTGTACATTTCTTTAAAAAAATTTAATAACTATAATTATAAAGAGCTTTTAGGTGGCCTAAACACATTAAGAAAATCATAAGCTCTGGTTACATAAATATCAGCGCAACTACTCAAAAGTTTCAAGAAAATCTGATAAAACAATATCAATTTTGACCCCACTAGTGCTAACAATTAACGCAATATATAAAACAGTACACATAAACATATTTATACATCTAGTGTGATTTATCTTATCTCTACGTTGTTCTTACAAAATAAAAGATCAGCGTTATCTAAGAAAAGTTATAATACCAGTCTAAAAAAATAAAGAAAGAAAAATGAATTTATCAAAACATTCCTGTAAAAATATTTACTAATCTACTCTAAGTAAATGCTGTGGTGCTACGCCTTGAAAAATCTTATAATAAAATAGTTCGAAATTTTGATTGTATTTGTCATTATTGTGCAACACACACACACATATATTTAAATATATATATATATCCAAAGTGGGCTTGCACACTTTCAAAATGAACGCATTTAAAATATCGTTGACCCAAAAAATTGCTAGTGACAAATTTACATTGATTTAAAAAATAGTTATTTAAAAAACATAAATTTTATGTTAATTCGTCATAAGATTTAGCATTAACTAATTGTTTTACAAAATGCACTTGCCACAACTTTAAAATTCAACGTCTCAAATTACGAAATTAATCAATTGAATTAAATATAGTATATTGTAACATGGTTATGCAAAATTCTTCTAGCTTTTTTTTTCTTAAGCCACGGCATAAATTAAAATTATTATAGTTTTTTTCTAACTGAAAAGAAATCTATTTATTATTTTTATTCTTCTTAACCATTTACAGGCAATTTCACCGGTTCAGAAGACAGAACATCAAATTAAGGAAGTGTCCCCCCCCCCCTTTTTGTGTATGTGTGTGTGTGTGTGTTGGGGGAGGGGGGCGGAAGGCTTATTTTTAATTTTACGCTCAACAGAAAATGGCAAAATGAAATAGGTCAGCTTCTTTATTATCTTTTTAAGAATAATGTTCATTGTCCAAAATTCAGGAAGATAGCGAAATTATCAAGTAACGCGTCATGTAAGGAGATTAGGTACACCATGCACTCATCACTGGTGACCACGATTGGGCGACTTCTGCTCAACTGAAACAAAAAAAAAGAGAGAGAGAGAGAGAATATCCTGTTAAGGGGCTGTACATATATAACGATATCAATATTTTGGTAATTTTTGAACCCCTTCCTCCCCCATTATGATATCGTACGTTATCATGCCTCACCCCCCCCCCCTCACTCTTAATGATATTGTTATCAATGTCTAATTTTTTTTTTATTATATATATATATATATATATATATATATATATACAGGGTGTCCGGTCTCAACGGTGTCCAATGGCTAATTCCTAAACCGTTAGTCATAGACATATAGTTCCAATTACAAAAATGTTTTAAATCAGGTAAAGAAACATTTTAAAAGCAATTTCGGTCAATAAAAACATTTCTTAAAAAATTACGAAATTTAAATTTTTATTCGGTCCCCCGGTCCTATAAGTTATATTTAGTATTTTTTTCCTATTACACTGACAAAAAAGACAAAAAAAGTCCCATTCATATAACTCTAAAATTGAGCGAGTAATGAAACTTTAAAAATGCATGACTTATGCCACTTTTCTACTCTGAAAACAAATGAGTTCGGCTTGGCTTTGAGGGATCATATACCAAGTGTTTAAAGTATTCGAAGATCTTACTTCACGTGTATCTGCGCTTTGAAAAAAAATCCTACAAGTATTATGATTAAGTCTCAAATTGGCTAAAATAACATGTTTTATTTTGTCAGGATTTGAGACTGTTTCTCTTATGATTTCTTTTAACAAAAGTTATGTTTTTTTATAAGTTTTTATGTTACTTCAACAATCGTATGTATGTTTTTCCAGTTCAAAATTTGTACTCGAACTTTAACCCACTTTTAAATATTCGATCGAGATTGCATTTTACATACTGGCGCAAATCCGATAACAATCTAATATTAAGATTTTTGGTGGTTACCATTTATACTTATTTTACAGGATAACACAAAATAATTCGGATAGATTTCTGCCAAGGAGTTTAAGAAAAAGTTTTAGATTAGATCATACAAGACTGCGATTGTTGGGTTTTTTAACTTTGATGTATTTTTTAGCACTGAATCCGAAAATTACCTTAATTTTTAACCATCATGTCAGGATATTTCGAAAATCATAAATTTTCAAATTTAAAGAATAACAAAAATCGAATACTATAAAGTAGAGGAGATGGTTGTGTTTTTTAACTTTTGATAATTGATTTTTACGCTCTTTTTAGCACTGAATCTGAAAATGACCTTCATTTTTAACCATCACGTTAGAATTTTTTTGCAAATCGCAAATGTGTAAGTTAAAATATAGCGAAAATCTCATACTATAAAACATATGTAAAACATTTTTTATTTTATTTTATTTTATTTTATTTTATTAAAAAATTTATTCGGTAGTTTTGCTTATCCTGGGATTCTTACAGCTAAACAGCTGAGTGGTCCGATAAGATGGGGGAGGAAATTCAATTTTAACATTGAACTTCTTAACTTTGAAATTTGCATTTTGCGAAAAAGCCTGATATGATAGTTAAAAATGAAGGTCAATTTCGGATTCAGCGGTACAGAATATATAAGAATCTATTATCAAAGCTAAAAAGCATGACATAACCTAACTTTTGCAGGCTTGTACAGTCTAATAATATTTTAAAATACGTATCATTTTGTAAAGAATTGAGGCTGTTAATTTAGAATCATTTTATTTAACAAAAATTCTGTTTTTTCTTTCTTCTTAAATGTTTATTACAAATTGTATATTTTCCATTAATCTGCCAGAATGACTAAAGATTTCAAATTTATATTGCAATGTTAATTTTACTCCCAAACATTTTTTATATCTGACGAAATTACATTTCGAATAAATTTGTGAATGACACCCAATTTGCAGCAAAAAATATGCTCCAACTTTAAACAGCTATTACTCGGTCAATTTTAATCGTAGAATAACGGGACTTTTTTTGTATTACTTGTCAGTGTAAAAGGAAAATTTCACTAAATATAACTTAAAGGACCTGGGGACCGTATAAAAATTTAAATTTCGTATTTTTTTTTTTAAGAAATGTTTTTATTGACCCAAATCGCTTTTAAAATATTTCTTTACCTGATTTAAAACATTTTTGTAATTGGAACTATATGTCTATGACTAACGGTTTAGGAATTAGCCATTGGACACCGTTGAGACCGGGCACCCTGTATAACCGTTAATTAAACATTACCGACCATCATCAAAAACTGCAATATTGTGAATGATTGACTACATGCCATAAACCAACAATATAGAACTGTATGTGTAAAATAAAGTACCGTATACCTAATTACAAGAATTATCATGGAAGAAAAAAAGAATATGGATTCCGAAAAACTTGAAAAACTTATATATTGAATTACGTTTTCAAGAGTATAGAATTCAATGATATAAGCAAATCGGTTGTTTTCTGTGGGGAAAAAAGCTATAAGCTGAAAAAAAAATTTCCCCTGTACTCAAACAACCAATATAATCAAAATAATAGTTTCAAGATGAATACAGAACATTATCAAATGGCATGAAATGGAAAAAAAAAACTACAACCCATTAAATATTTAATTTATAGCAATAGAAATCTTACAAAACATACCGTATTAATTCCCAGTAGATTTTCAAAATATATTCCCGCACATGGAATCCAAAAAGCATGATAAGATTAAGGTGAATAAAACAGTTAAGTTAACACAGAAATTAAAAGCTATGGAGTCAGTTAATTCATGTTGAAATATTGTGATAAATATAATTAATATAATTTAAATAAAAAATAATTACATTATTTATAATACCTAAAAACAATTTTAAATGGTATAATAACAATTTTACAACATTTCCAGTATTCAGCGTTAATTACCACCTAGTGTAAAAAATTAAAATTATGACTTTAATAGAGGCTATTTAAAAATACAAAATTTATGGTGCTGCCATCTATTATTTTATTTTTAAAACTATTATGATTATACAAATGTCACAATAAGTAGAACCTAATACATGCTAATGAATTAAAATGTATCAACTGCATTCCTACACACATCCTAATATAAACAATACCATACTGTATTTCATTATTCAGAATTTTTTTTAAAAATAAATTAAATGTTAATACAATATATTCTATTACCATACCATTAAATCTACACTGAGAAATTAAAAAACTTTTTAAACTTGATAATACATAGAATATAGGCTATATGCTATAAAATAAAATAAATTATATATTATAAAAATATAATAGTCTTAATATTTAGCTTTACATATAAAAATTGAACAGGAAAGAAAAATAAATAAATAAATAATTAAATAAATTATAAAATAAATAAATAAAAATGGATGTTTATATAAGATTGTCAGATACTAAAATTCCAAATAGCCTAAAGATCACATATATAGTGTGTGAATTATCCTTATATTAGTCATAAAAAAAGCTAAAAAAATATGATTGTGTCAATCAAACATATAAACCGATAATTAATCATGGAATACAATGTTGAAAATAAAACAATATTAAATAGTATAGAGGAATAATAATAATAAAAACTATTTACCCAATTTTAATACATACAGTATAACATTAGTTAATCAAATAAACCAATATGCATAATAATCACTAAAAAGTTGGTATACTATTATTAATTAATATGACATTGTCCTGAGTAGATTAAATTAAAAATAAGTAAATATTGAATTTGATTAAATAAGTTAAATTTAATATGAAAAAAAAAGGAAAAAAAAAAAGAGGAAAAGTCACCAATTACATATAAAACATCAAATCAACATCCATATAAAATACGTATTAGAAATGTAGTTATAATACAAAAGCCCCATTTTTTTATATATATAAATTAACCATTGCGTATTATCCAGACAACACCACCCTCCTCCGTACTCTAACATCTACCCACCCAACCATCCTATAGTAATTGTTTATTTTTATTTTACAATTTTTAATTTTTTATAAACATTTTTTATTTTATAATTTTTTTGTAATTTTGTTTACGCATGTGTTAATTTTTTTTTTAATATAGATCATGTAAGTACTAATTGTATATTAATGAATATATGAATTTTTTTGGAAAACCTTGATTTAATGCATCATAAATTAGTTTTTTAATATTATTGTTAATTAGATAAGAACATAAACATTTTATTCTATATAAATGATTAAGTAGTATATTTCGATATACAGAATGATAAAGACAAGATTTAAAATTTGAAAAATAAAAAAATTTATATATATATATATATATATATATATATATGGTTATATATATATTTATATATATATATATATATGGTTATATATATATATATAACCATTAATTAAACATTACCGACCATCATCATTATAGTGAATGAATTGACAATAAAAATGGATGCCATAAACCTATAATATAGAACTGTATGTATAAAATAAAGTACCTGATACTTAATTACAAGAATTAATAAGGAAGAATAAAAAAAGAAGAATATGGATTCCGAAAAAATTGAAAAACTTATATATTGAATTACGTTTTCAAGAGTACAGAATTCAATGATATAAGCAAATCGGTTGTTTTCTGTGAGAAAAAAGCTAAAAGCTGAAAAAAAAAAATTTCTCCTGTACCCGAACAATTAATAGAACCTAAAGAATAGTCTCAAGATGAAAACAGAACATTATCAAATGGCATGAAATGGAAAAAAAACCCTACAACCCATTAAATATTTAATTTATAGCAATAGAAATCTTACACAACTTACCGAATAAATTCCCAGTAGATTTTCAAAATAGATTCCCGCACATGGAATCCATAAGCATGATAAGATTAAGGTGAATAAAATAGTTAAGTTAACACAAAAATTAAAGCCTATGGATTCAGTTAATTCATTTTGAAATACCGTGATAAATACAATTAATATAATATAAATAGAAAATAATAACATTATTTAAAATACCTAAAAACAATTTTAAATTGTTTAATATCAATTTTACAATATTGCCAATATTCAGCGTTAAATACCATCTGGTGTAAAAAATTAAAATTATTACTTTAATAGAAGCTTTAAAAAGACAAAATTTATATATATATATATATACGTGTTTGCAGTTATATACAGATGCTGTTATACATTTATTATTCATATTCTTTACGGATTTAAATGAAGAGAAAAAGTCAATAAAACATCACTATTACACTTGAAATAACTCTATATCATATAACATCTGAAAAAGATAGTTATTATTTAACCCTTTATCTACTGGCGGTACTTATAAGTACCATTAAAATAACTGGTTATAAGATTCATTTAATACATCGGTTAGTTGTAATACAATTTAGAACGAGTTATAGATACATTACTTTATCTTGTTCAAAATCATTATTGGTTACACAAAACAAAAATATTTTTAAAAGGATTTCTTTTGCCTTTGCATATTTTCAGCTTTCTTGACGTTGGGGGAAGGGGGGGGGGGATTTTTCAATTTGGAAATATTTCTATTGTAAGAACATTCTATTTGTATATTTCCTAATTCTACAAAATACTAAGAAAAATATTTAAAATAAAAGATTTGAGTGGGGTTATAAAAATTGCACAAAATCCCTATAAATTCAACTTTAATGAATCCTTCTGAAATCCTTCTAAAATTTATTAAATGATTATGTAAATCTTCTAATGTAATTTAAAGAATTCACGAAAAATGCTTTAGAAGATAATTTTTTTATGAATTCATAATTCAGTACATAAAGGGTTAAAAGAGCTTATTGTTACAAAAATGCATTCAGCAGTAATATTGATAATTGTATTCTTGCACTTGCCCCCTGACTGGGAGGAAGAAATCAGAACTTCTTATCAACAAAACAGGTGGACAATATTCTTTCGTTTTCTAAGTAATAAACGTCTAATAAACGCAAGTACCATTTTAACCCTTTATGTCCCGACGTTACTTTAAAGTACCATTAAAATAACTTGTTATAAAATTCATTTAATACATCGATTAGTGGTAATACAGTTTAGAATGAGTTATAGATGCTTTATTTAATCTTGTTCCAAAAGCGTTATTGGTTGCACAAAACAAAAATATTTTTAAAAGGATTATTTCTTTTGCCTTTGCATCTTTTCAGCTTTCTTGACGCTGAAAGATTGGGGGAGGGGGGAGTTTCAGTTCAGAAATATTTCTATATTTCTATTTAAGCATTTCTATTAAGAGCTTTATATTTCTACATTTCCTAATTCTACAAAATACTAAAGAAAAAAACATTTTAAATAAAAGATTTGAATGAAGTTATAAATTTTGCATAAAATCCCTATAAATTCAAAATTGATTAATTAATTTTAATTGGCGAAATCCTTCTAAAATTTATTAAATGTGTAAATCTTCTAATGTAGTTCCGAAAACTCAGGGAAAAAGTTTTAGAAGATGAAATTTTCATGAATTCATAATTTGGAACATAAAAGATAAACATATTTCGCACCTCGTTTCTCCAACGGAGAATTATATGCGCATATGGCTGCAGAACAGGAATGTCGAACGTTGGGATATTCCATATTTTGAAATGAAAAGATTTTATAATCATTTAATGGCTTTAAAAATAACTTTGTAATTTCATAAAAATAGATAGGACTAACAAAATAAATAAATAAATAAATAAATAAATAAATAAATAAGGCTAAAAAAAAAAAAAAAAAAAAGTTAAAAAAAGAAAATTTTGTTTGGATCAAAAATAATAACGATATCAAAACACAAACACCCCAGCCCCTTCCTTTTAGAGATATCTTACGATTATCAAGTAACGACCCCCTCTCCCCCCCTAAAATGATAACGTTATGTATAAGCACATTAAATGTGCATAGTGACCTAGCCACTATCGTCCCAACTGAAATGAACAATCTTTGAACATATTTCAGTATTTTACAGCGTCTGAAACACATAAATTGCCTTTTATAAGTTGTTTTTTCTTTTTGGTATTTTTATGTTAGCTGGTCGCAAATCTCGCCAGTAGCAGCTTTATTTTTTGGATGTGCAAATTAGAAATGACGCATTAGTATTGCAATAAAATGCCCTGGTTTTATTATATCGCCCATGCACAAGAAGAGTGACACATCTCACCAGCGCCGAAACTAGGGGGGGGGGGGGCAGAGAGAGCATGTGCCCCGGGCGCCAGGACGAAGGGGCGCCAAATGAAGATTTTCTTTGTCGATTTTTAGCACGGTATTGTTAAAATCATCCTGTCTGGCGTATGACAAAGCATAGAAGTATCTAAAGACGATATGGCATAAGGATCCTGTATAAAGCGGCATTTTTCTCGATTCCGTTTTCAAGATTTAATATGGCAAAAAAAAAAAAAAAAAAAAAAAAAAAAAAAAAATTTCAATTTTAGAGATAACTAAACCGTACACATTTTCAGCTATGTGATTCTATGAAAATTGCAGGTGTAGCTTCTTCTTTCTGCTCAAAGTATTAAATAGTTTATTTCAATCGAACTTATACCTTTGGAATGGATCATTTTCTTCTGATGGAGTGATGGCTTCCATTACTATGAAACAGCCATTATAAATGAAGTGTTAGGTGAAGATGAAAGAGCAGCCGTAAAAAGTTTGAACTCTGATTTTCTGGTCAGAATAGGAAAAAAAAATGGACATAATTTTTTTTTTTCATTCAAAAAAAAAAAAAAAAAAAAAAAAAAAATGGCCATTTTTTTCCATTCTGACCAGAAAATCAGAGTTTTAACTTTTATAGCCATCCCCCCCCCCCCACACCCATTCTGACCAGAAAATCAGAGTTCTAACTTTTTACTACTGCTCTTGCATCTTCACCTAACACTTCATTTATAACGGCTGTTTCGTAATAATGGAAGCCATCAGTCCATCAGAAGAAAATAACTCGGTTAAAATTCTCTTTGTAAATATACTTTGCGGAAGAGGAGGGGAGGGGGGCGCCAAAATACATGTTTGCCCCGGATGCAAAAACTGCTAGTTTCGGCCTTGATCTCGACAAAAATAAATTTTACAGGAGCGGAAAAAGAAGGTTTGTCTGTTTTTGCTGTAACATGAAATATAGCCCTTAGCTCTACATGCAGCAGTAAAAACGTGCATAAAAGCGTAAAACACTCAAGAATGAAGACGCAGATCAATTTTAGTGAGTTGTGTAATTTTACCTTTTTAGTGGGTTGTGTAATTTTACCTACCCACACAATCTGCCCATCAAAGAAAATGCAATATAAAATTTCCTTAATTCGTCTACTAATAAAAGTAGATGGTACTTCTCATACAAAATACTTCGCTGAATCTCATTCAGTAAGCACAGCAAAACAGCCGAAGCTAAATATTTTTTAATGGGGTTATTTTTTCAACCCTTTACAGGGATTTAGCTTTTCTCCTATTAAAAAATGTTTTACGAAAAATTTGCAACTACAAAACTCTTTTCGGTTATATAGATAGGAAAACTATTGTATTTAACTACATTGTTCTTGTAAGAATCGTGAGGTTTCCATAACAGTAATTTTTATTAATAAATCTAATTATTCTTGTCAATATTTTACAAAAAAATAAATAAATAAATAACTACCGTTTTATTAAATCAGTTTTATTTAAAAATCTATCTAAAAATAAAATTGTTACTATATAAGTTATTTTGGACATCTTCAGACATTAACGAAGATAATTACTGAAAATCAGCAAATTTTTAATATTTATAATTCGGGACATAAAGGGTTAAGACAGGATTCCTATGTAAACAAGTTCTGTTTTCACAGGTTTTACTAAACAAAGTGCAACAAAACCTGAAAAACACAATAGATGCGGACTGCAAAACTATTCGTATTAGACAGGATTCTGCATAGCAAGGGTCGAAACTAAGGGGGGGGGGGGGGCAGAGGGGGCATGTGCCCCGGGCGCCAGAGCAAAGGGCCGCCAAGTGAAAGATTATACCTTTGGAATCGATCCTTTTCTTCTGATGGACTGGTGGATTTCATTATTACGAAACCGCCATTATAAATGAAGTGTTAGGTGAAGATGAAAGGGCAGCCGTAAAAAGTTTGAACTCTGATTTTCTGGTCAGAATGGAAAAAAAAAAATGCCCATAATTTTTTTTGAAAGAAAAAAATATATGGCCATTTTATTTTCCCCATTCTGACCAGAAAATCAGACTTCAAACTTTTTACGACTGCTCTTTCATCTTCACCTAACACTTCATTTATAATGGCTGTTTCGTAATAATGAAATCCATCAGTGCATCAGAAGAAAATAACTCGGTTAAAGCGGAAACTCGGTTAAGCGGGACTCGTATAATCGGAACTCTACTGTATAAGCTAACACTGTAAATAATCGGTAATACAAGCGAATTCTTTTATAAAAACGAACTATAATTACAACAAACGTCACATTCAATTTACGTAGTTCAGTATTACATATTTTATGATTACATATTTTAAATTTTGAAATAAGTCGGCCATTAGAAAATTAGTAAAATTCTCTTTGTAAATATAGTTTGAGGAATAAAGGGGGGGGGGGGAGCGCCAAAATTCATGTTTGCTCCGGGCGCAAAAAAGGCTAGTTTCGGCCCTGGCAAGTATGGTATTACTTTCAGCATATCGCTCACCTGGAAGAAAAGTGACACATCTCGACAAAATTAAATTTCACAGGAGAGACAAAAGAAAATTTGTATGATTTTACTGTAAACATGAAATTATAGCACTTAAGGGGCCTTGTACCCTTTAAAGGCGTCGAAAATTAACGAAAAACTTCAAAGTTTGAATTAGTCAATCTTCAAAACCTTTTTATGTATAAACATGAAATTTTGGATATTGATTAAACAGATTATGCTTTGTAATATACTACCAACAGAAATTTATTAACCTTTACACACTTTGTGTATTGTTGAAATCAAAATAGCTCTTTTTTTTACACCATAAATCATTGCGCGCATGATATCTTGAGAAGGTATGTATGGATTGTCATGAAATTTGATAAATATACTAAACAAATATGTATGTTTAAAATGATCTACTTTTAAGTATTTACAATGGTAATATTTTTAGTTATGACTATTTTTATTCATTAAAAATACAAAATTTTTATTTTTTTTTTTACGAAAATATTTTTTTATATAGTTAATGAAATAATTTTAGCCTAAGAGTAGGTCATTGTAAACACACATATACGTTTAGTATCTTTACCGAATTTCATGCCAATCCATACATACTTTCTCAAGATATCATGCGCGCAATGACTTATGGGGTAAAAAAAAGAACTATTTTGATTTCAACAATACACAAATTCTGCAAAGGGTTAATAAATTTCTAATGGTAGCATGTTACAAAGCATAATCTGTTTAATCAATATCCAAAATTTTATGTTTATACATGAAAAGGCTTTGAAGATAGACTAATTCAAACTTTGAAGTTTGTCGTTAGTTTTCGACGCGTTTAAAAGGTACAAGACCCCTTAACTCTGCATGCAGGAATAAAAATGTGCATAAAAGCATATAACCCTTAAGAATGAAGACGTAGGATGAGGTTTGGAGGATTGAGTAAATTCACCTCTCCACACAATCCATCCCTCTTCTGTGGTCACAAATGGATTTTTAGCGTAATAAAGTGATTTTCCGTATAACTACACTTATGAAACCTTTTGTGTAGCAAGAAACACATGTGACAGACCTATTTCTGGAATAAGACGCAAATTGAATTTTTGCGAGATGTCACTTTTCTTGCGGTTGAGCGATATAGTAATCATAAACAAATTCCGTTATTGACAGGATCTGTTTTCACAGGTTTTACTGAATTACGTTCCACTCAATGAAGACAATCGAATAGCATATGGCCCAACTAGAAATTTAAACAAATTTGGGCAAGAAAAATTAAAATCATGCATTCTAGAATTAACATAGCAAGAAATATTTTCTTTTGTATTTACATGGCTTTGAAAAACATAACTGTAGCCTAATAAGTAATAGATGACCTCACTAGATTGGTTATTTATAGCTTCAGAGCACATGGTTAGCTCATAATGAACTATTTTATCCTGACTATTTTGACCTTCTAATAAATTTTTCATCATCACGTTTGTCTTAATGTTTGTTGATTTTTTTTTTGTACTTAATTAATAACTTATTTGCAATCACTCCTGCATCTTATATTGTTATTTTCAAAATATAATAAATTTTTTGATAATTCTTTAGTTTTATGTTTTTTATTTCAAAATGCTACTTGAAAATTTGTATTATTATATTGTTTTGGAGGTAAAGGGGAAATAAATAATAAATTAAAAAAATAAAAAAACCCGACTGCTAAAAAGCGAACTAATTAATTATTTCTCATCAATATGAAACTATTTTTTATATTACTTACCTTTTTTTTATTTACTTGTATTGATGACTTTTAAGTTGTGTTTAATTATTAGTTCCTATCTACAAACACTCTTTTGATGAGGCCCATAGATGTCTATTATGAAGGTTAGAGTAGAGTTACAGTAAAGGTAGCGATCCAAAGTACACAACTTCCAGGTTGTGTAATATTTAAACGGAGTTTCTGACTACAAAATGGTCAATGAAACATCGTCTTCATTTTGAAAGACCTATCGAATGATAGGCCACTCAATAGGGTGCGTAAATTTTTTTTTTTTCGTTTCTACCGCCATTTTTTATTTTACGGCCGCCATTTTGAATTTATAAAAACAAAACCTATTCTATAACCATCGGAAGATTAAGACGAATCGATAGAGACATGATTCATAAAAATCCATCCAGCCGTTGGGATGTTTTGAGGGTATAAAGAAATCCACATACACAGATACGCGTGAAACACATAACCCTTCTTTTCAGTCGGGTAAAAAGAATTAGATTAATTATAAATAGATTTATATTGTATTTTAGACAATAACTAATAGCGGACTACTGTGCCCCAGTGTGGGTGAGCCAGTGTCCCCCGCTTCCGGGGGACACTGGTCCACTTTACGGGTGTATATATATATATTTAAAAAAAATTGAAAAATGAATTGGGAATTATGTTCTGCGAAAATTATGAGGCATGTAGAAAGGTTTAAAAAATATTCAAAAATATTTTCTTTCACGTAGATTGGTCTCTCCGTTAAACAGAAAAAAATGTTAACTGTTAAAAGTGGTCCACTGTACCCCGGTCTCCCCTGTATAAATATAGATAGCACACAACATATGTCAGTTTTAAGACTTAAAATATACGCTTTTATTTTATATAAAATGGCGTCATTTGGATCCGCTGAAGAATTATACATTTACGATCCAGTCTTAAACAACATCTATAGAAAAGTATGCATAGGACGTCACTATCGCAGAATAATACACAAACCCAGCAAAAAGCGATATTTTCATTCCAGAAACTCGACAAAAAAAATCGGGTATCTAACGATTCATATTCCTTCGCTTGTTTGTAACAGTAATATGGATACTAAAAATTAAATATAGTGTATAATAGCTCCATGTTTTATCAGAAATCATTCATTTACATTTCTTCAAAATTCGGAAAATGTTATTACCCACGGCTTAATAAAATTGCATTCTTTCAGCTTTTTGATAGGAATTAAGTAAATGCGGGAAAAAAGTCACACATACATACTTTAAAATACATTTTTATAGCAAATGATATTCTTGGCATATCACATATTTTAATTACAATTTTTTTCCCAGTTTTTACGAGAAAATGGCAACAAAAAGATATAGTAATCTACTATTTTCCATTACTTTCTACAGAAATGGAGTACTTCAGTTTCAACCATTGCAGAAATGGCTTTAAAAACTACAAAAAAATTAATATCTCAAAAATAAATTGAGATGCAGTTTTCAAACAAATTGCATTTAAAAGTACTTTTTCTTCCCATACGACTGTGTAAAAACTGAAAATGTGCCATCTTTAGTAGTTGAAAAAATTGCAGTAGATATTACCAGTATTTTACAGTACAATGATACATCTGCTTCGTTTTACGGCTGGCTTATGTAACGGAACGTTATTTTTTAGGCACGGCACTTTAATTCAGTGGTTCCCAACGTGGGGTGTTACGCCCCACCGGGGGGGGGGGGGGGGGCATTTGACTTTTTAGGGGGGCAATTCCAAATTCGCCAGTAGCATTTGCTGTCAGTTCTTTTCCTTGAAAAAATAATATTGCAAGCTGGAAATAAAAGTAATGCATTCAAAATTTAAAACTGAATTGAAGAAACGAAGTTTTTTCTTGAATTTATAAAAACGTCTTAATCAAAATTTAAAAGTAGAATTAAGCCAGAATAATTATATGGATGTTTTTTAAAAGCATTTAATAAGGGTTTAAAGTATTTAATAAGGTTTTAAAGTATTTAATAAAGTATTTAATAAGGTTTTAAAGTATTTAATAAAGTATTTAATAAGGTTTTAAAGTATTTAAGGTTTTGTTGGTATTCCTCCACGTGAATCGTTTTCACTACTTAAATATAATAAAATATTTAAAATATTACAGAGAATATGTTACAAAGTAGGAGAGGGGGGAGATGGCATCGTCATTTTACAGATGATTCGGTGGGGCGTGGCCAATGAAAAGCTGGGAACCACTGCTTTAATTGCTGCCCGAAAGAAATAGCATATCGGGGCTAAAATGCGAATTAAATAATTAATTTTCTCATTTCTATTCACATTGACTCGAAAAAAGTTTTATTCGACAACGAAAGATATTTTTTGCGGGAGTAGGGGGAGGGGTTACAGAAACTATGATTCAAACATGAAAAGAGAGAGGTATAGACGTTGTTTAAATAATGACTTACATTTTTCATTGTTCAAAATTCCAAAAATTTACATTAATTTGAAAGACAATCCAATCTTAGAAGAGAAAATTAGGGACGATTGTTCACAAAAACACCATAAGGTATTAGAAATGCTATTTGGAAGCAACTGTTAATCAAATTTTAAAAATAATAATAATTTTTAGAGTAGTTTTATATAATAATATTAAACCAAATCGGATTATTTTGAAAATGTATATGAAACTTTTTTCTCGCAATTGTGATGATTCATATCTTTAAACTAAAATGTTAAAAAAATGATGGATTAAAAATAATTAAAAATACTTTTTGTCCTGATTTTGGCTTGTAAAATAATAAGTTCGTACAGCTTCGGATAGAATGTGTGTGTGTGTGTGTGGGGGGGGGGGGGGGGGTGCAATTTAAATTAGGTAAATTTTAGTTTTACTCATTTTTAACACTTTCCAACATAGCTGGCAAAGTGGTTATGAATTCGGTTTGTCTTTCCGTGCTCTAACTCGCGTAAACATATTCGTAATTGATATACGTCATTGAGATTTACCAAGGCATGTTCGGTATTGAAAATGAAGTGTGTAGCATTTATAGTTCGATTACAGGTGAACTCAAAAGAATTCCGTTGCATTGCGGTTTATGGGGAGAAACTGCATTACAAGATGTCTACTATAGAATACGATGTGCATAGCATTTATCGTTCATCTACAGCAGGCATGTCAAATTCATTTAACGCCGCTGGCCAAATTAAGCATTATATACAAAGCCGCGGGCCATATTAAAAAAAGATATTACCATTGCACAGAATAAAATTTGTCAGTGAGAAACATAGCAATGTTAAAGAAATTTTAACGCAAAGTTCCGTTCCAACATTAAGTACATAGTTTATTTTACATTAATTTTTCAAAAAAATCCGCAAAATTGCTTTCGTCAACCAAAAAAAAAAAAAAAAAAATTCATTGGCTCTTATAAATTGCGTTTATTTAAAAAATTGCTTGTACACACTAATCTGGATTCAGCAAAGGCATAACAGTCAATCTTCCACTTCTGTGTTTTCTCCATGTAAAAAATAAAAACAGACATATTTTGAATCAGTAAATCTATTTAATAAAGTATGTAATATATTTTCGCTACTTATTTGATTTCATTTTTTAATTTTCTGGTTCACATTATGTGTACATTATTACACTGTAATGCATTCTTTGATTTGAAAAATAACAAAAGGTTACATACTGTACTTCAATTGATGTCTTCGATTGATGAATAATTACAGAAATTTGGAAACTCGATATCCATTTACATAGGCGCTAATACGGAATCGTACTGAAATTTGATTTGCTGCAGCAATAAATTCTGAACAATAATTTGAACATCAATTATTAGAGATGAAAGAAACAGATTGAACTGCTTTTCATGTTTCTTGAAACTCAAAAATCTTCTTTTGAAATAATTTTTTAATATATTTTTTTTTAATTTCTACTCCGATGATTTTTGTAGTAATGCAATCCGAGATGTCAGTGGGAAAACTCGACTAATGACAGGCACTAGGCAAAGGCTATAATAATTTAACATCAGAATTAAAAATCTTCAAAATTAATTAACACATATATACAAATACATATCTATCGTTTGTTCGCCATCTTTAAGACCACGGTTGGTGCAAGTGTGTTCATGCAAATTGTATCTTCAGCATGTGCGTTCTAACAATTAAATGAAACAAATGTAAAATGCCGAAGGCTTCGCTGGCCAGATATAAGAGGTCGGCGGGCCAGTTGTGGCCCGCGGGCCGCGTGTTTGACATGCCTGATCTACAGGGACACACAAAAGAATTCAGTTTCAATACTGTCTATGAGCAATAATTGCTGAAAGTGCGTTTTCAATTGTAGCATGGTTTTTTAAATGTAAAAAGAAAATTACTTTTTGTGTATATATACTATTGATCATACACAGTTCTGTGAAAAAAAAAAAAAAAAAATCAGTTACATGGTGATCTATGGGCAAAAAATCGTGTGTTGTGTAAATTAATACTGTTACACTATTTCAAACAAATTGAAATACATCACTGAGTTGCACTACAAGATTGCTTAATTAGTATTAGAGGGTGTGCAACATTTATCGTTCATTTACAGCGACACACAAACAATTCGGCTACACAGTACTGTTTATGAGAAATATTTGCTAGAAGTGCGTTATCAATTGTGGCATGAGTTTTTAAATTTAACTACTTCTTTGCATATCACTTGTGTGTATAAATTCTATAGATCGTGTACAGGGCTACACAAAGGAATTCGAGTACATTTCACTTATTGACTTAAATTAGTAAAGGAGAATTTTCAACTGGGTTATGCATTTCCCAAGTGAACTAAATTTCTGTATACTATGTAATATGTAGAATGGCGCAAACTTATATGGGCCCATGGAGCGCGTAATAATACTACCAATAATTTGATCCCTCCACCCACCCAATTTCAATTGATTTAATCCGTAATTTATTTATTTTATTTATTTAACAGCTGTAATGAAATTTGGTTTATTAACCGTCTCAAAATAATTTTGTTTGAAAATAGTAAGGACATCCATTAGGCTTACAGGATCACTGACAACTTCTTCAGGGGATGTTTCGTTATAAATTTCTCACGAAAACAAATTTCCTGCCTATTTTGCCATCTGTTTTGATGTCTTGAATTGATAAAGATAAAGCACTTAGGTGACTAAAATGTATGCTTTTCTTGACATTTAATTTTTTACACATTCAATAGTTAGCAATTCCATTGTTATTTAAAATAAATATTAATGTATTTATAAAGAAGAACTTATAAAAATATAATTTAATACAATTATTTGCAAAATTATAATTAAATTATAATAATTAAAAAATTTGATTAGAAAAAACATTATTTAATTTCGAATTATCGTCTTTAGTTGTTCGTTTCTCTCCTCTGTCTCTCCATACACAAACACACTAAGGGGGGAAAATATATGTGCTATTTTACTCAAAAATTTCTGAGCCTATCCAATATTTTCGAAAAATTGGCGCTACTGAGTATATACACAAATCTGTTAGATCCTATACAGGACTGCACAAAGGAATTGAGATTTTTTTTCAACTATAGATGGTAATGGATGAAATTGGATTTTAAAATAAGTTATACGTTATCCAACTTGTTTACTTGTAAATCAACTTTCATCTTATTGAATGGCGAAATTTTGTTACAGTATTCTGAATGTGTTGAAAGGTGTTTCATAATCTTTTCTTTACGCACGATTTTTCGTCCTTATTGTTTGTTTAATCTTATCTTCGTGTTGTCTAATCGCTGATAAACTCTTTTATTTAAGTGAACTTGATTCATGTATGTAAAGATATAATTTTGCAAGCGATTTTTAACCCACTTCCTGAAACGCTACAATTACAAAAATTCTCTACACAGGTGTGTTTTCGACGGCAATGTGGAACATTGCCTGGTTTATTACTTTTAGACTATAAATAATTTTAAGGCATATTTTGGTTAGCTGGCAGCAGATGGTAAATAACCAGATATTCTTGATGATTGCAACCGTATACGAGTTACAACAATAATAGATCGTGAGGCTACTGCACAGACCATCACCTCATAGAGTTGATGGTTGAAATTCCAGGATTAGACAGAACTAGATTAGCATATTAAAATGCAACTGGTCTGCCAAGTCATATCTTGGTGGAAACCATCTGCAGGCTCAATTTTAGTGATTGATCGGTAGGTTTATCATTGTGTTTTCATGCATCCAAAGGTATGAAAACATGAAGGGCCGGGAGCAGGAAAACACAATGGTAAACCTACCAGTCAACCACTAAAATTCGTCTGCAGATGGTTTCCACCAAGATATGACTTGGCAGACCAGTTGCATTTTAACCCTTTCAGGGGCGGTGGTATGTTTATGAAACCACTTAATTTTAATTCCTAAACGCCACAATGACACCAGAATTTTCGTAAAATACTTTCCATTTAATATGTATGTAAAATATAGCCTTTTTCAAATTTACAAATAAATTTGTTGGTCAATTCCGGTGCCTATTATTTATTTCAACACTTTAGCATTGAAAATGCTTTGCCCCTGAAAGGGTTAATAGGTGAACCGAGTTTTAACTGATCTTGGAATTTTAGCCTTCCACTCGATGAGGTGATTATTTGTGGAGCCGCCCCCGGTCTAATGGCGTTAATTATGCTCCAAACCGCGTTTATTAAAATAGTCCAACTGGCTGTAAAATGCAATACAGTAGAACCTATTTTGCCCGAAACTCTTTTAACCGAAACTCTCGGTTAACCGAAATCCATTTTTAAAGCTTTTTTTTTAATATCACATTCTTTGTATGCAAAATCCATTTTAAAAGCTTTTTTTTTTTTTTACCATATTTTACTATTATATTCCTTCTGTGCAAGCGGTCCTTTTCGAACTACGAGTACATATAAATATTTTTGCTGCCCTTTCTTAGAGTTCCTTTGAATTTAACTTGAGCTCCCATAAGTTGCGGTGTAGAACGAAGAAAACGTTCAAATTAGCAATTCTGAAGCTTTTGAATGTTTTGCAAAAGGTTTGGCATGGCCGGAGCAGCAGAAAGACGGTGATACTGGGTAAACTGATAATATTAAAAAACTTCGTGATAGAGCTTCAAAGCAAATAAGGCAATCGAAACTGCAACAAACAAAACATTATTTCAAGTCCTTGTGAAATATGTAAAAGGTACTTAATTTTAAAATTAAAATTCAGGTAATTTATTCTTGTTTCTATTACGCTATTGCTTTATTTTTATTAAGCACTTGTTACCATAATAAGAAATATTGCAGATATTTCTCTTAATCTTAAAATTGAAACATTCTCGATTATCCGAAAATTTCGATTTTCCGAAAGAGGGCCGGTCCCAATTACTTCGGATAATCGAGGTTCTACTGCATTGAATTATTTCAAACGCTAAAAAGTAGAAAATAAAATATAATTAAAATAAAAAAAGAGTGTACGAATTTATTATTTTTTAAATCTTTTATTTATTTATTTATTGCTGCGAAGTTACTCTGTGTTCAGAAGATAACCATTTTTACTAATGAGTCTCTAAATAGCAAAAGAAAGAATGTAAAAACATTATAAATAAACAGTTCAATCTTACACACTGTTACACAATGCCAGACAAGAGACATGAGTGGCAGATTTTTTATTAATTTTGATTTTAAATAATTGAATAAAATACTTTTTTTCTTTTATGTTCGGCATAATGGCTAAATAAGCTACGCATAAATAAATTTCAAGTGTTATTTTGAAAAATGTAATCTTTTAAACGAAATGAATTATCAAAATCGAATCGGTCATTCTGAACTTGCATTCAGCATCTAAATTGAAAACTTCCTCTTTAACACTTTTCAGACTGCAAACAGTGTAGCCAAATCTGGCAGGTTTTTTTTTTATTATTATTATTACTAATTTATTCAAAAATTTCGAGTTCACACCAGAAATTTTTTTATACTAATTTTCCTTTATTTTAATCACGAAATATTTATTTACATTATAAAGGACAAACTGTGCGTAACACAGACGTTATTTTGACGCTGGCTACACCAAACAATTCAATTTAACTTTTATTGCAATTTTTTCAAACTTCTAAACATCGCACATTTTCAATTTTTACACCGTCGAATAGGAAAATAATATATATACAGTGAAACTTCCATTTAAAGAAGCCTCGTCGTTATACTTAAACCCTTCATTATGAAGAAAATTCGTTAAGTAGAAATCAACTCAAAATCATGAAATTTGTATAATACAATGTAAATTACACATGCATAATATGAAAAATACACATAAAATGGGAATTGGAAAAATATATTCAAATTCAAGCAGTAACTTTTTTTATGCAATGCAGCAGACATAATGAGAAAAATTTTATTAGAAAAAAATCTAAAAGAACACATAAAAAAGAGAGGTAAACAAAAACTGAAGCGTGCTTCTTTTCTTTTTTCTCAATATTCCAAATCTTTAAATTTAAAAAAGTCAGTAACATTACGTTGTGTAGGTTTCTTATATAAAATACACTGTTCATAAAAATTTTCGCACTTTTGGAAGTTTCCCAACAATTCATCTGTAACATTTTCGTGAAACTGGAATCCCCTTCTTATTGTATCGAAGGCTTTTAGCATTTCTTCTTTTGAATGGAAATGATTAAATAAATAAATGATTTCATTTTCATACAATCCGCTGAAATAATTTTATACATCCATCGCAACAGATCTCCGTTTGAATGCTATATACGTACGAAAGTGGAATAAATTTCGTTATATAGAATGTATTTTTCGTAATATGGAGATTAATTTACATGTTAATGGTGTTCAAAGTCAAAGTTCAGCAGAAAATTTCGTTAAGTAGAAAACTTCGTTAAGGGGAAGTTCCACTGTACCTTCAATGAAATTTGTTCGAAAACTGTATCGCAATTTGTTTGAAAAATGTATCACTGTTTACTAAATTTTTATTGTTTTGAATTAAAATAATTTTCAGGCATGATTTTTTAAAAATCTATGTCTATCGCATGCAGACGATCATGTAAGATAAATCCGTTTTTACTTAAATTATTATGAGTAGATCAGCATTTGTTTCCAGCGTATATGACATAATGAAATTAAAACATTCATCAATCGATAAATAAAACAATGAAATAGAAATTTAAGACATGTGATCAAGCTATGCACTTAAACCACAAAAATGATCGGAATAAAAAAAGTCTGATTTTAAATAGTGGTCTTTGGCGATTTCTTCGGCTGTTAACTACTGGCGCGAGGTCAATGCAAAAGTATCGCTTTTAATAAATTTCAAATCTTTATTTAAACTAATTACTATTTTTCAGTTAAATATGATTTTTGTATCGTTAGTGCGTGTCAGGTTCTGATAAACATCTGCTATTAGAACTGGGGTTTGTCGGAGTTTCCTCTTAGTCCAGTGTTGGCTTTTTACCGGTAAAAACTGTTTTTTACCAGGACATGGTAAAAACTAGTAAAAACCTGGGAAAAAGTGGTAAAAACCTAACGATACAATAAACTGTGCTAGTCATTAAATACTATTGATTGAAGCTGTATTTTCATGCAACTGATGCATATATATAAAGAGATGGTTAATAAAGAATTATTTCCTTAAAGCTGCTAGTATAGCACTTTAATCATATAAATTTTACCATATTTTCTATTCCTCATTTATAAATAGAACAACAGATGTTCAGTATTGGTTTCACAAAGCAGGGTTTCCATTTCACTTGTACTTTAATATGATTGTTTAAATGTTTATGGATGTACAGCACATTGGATGAACTTACTGGCAGAAAATAAAGCTTCAATATCCATTACTAAACATGTTGATATACAGAAGTATTTCCGAAATCATCATCTGATAAGTGAAAGACCAGTTGCCAATCGAAGTATGATGGAATAACCATATAGAATGTATCTCCGCATTTATTAAGAATAGTCCTGCATTGCTTGACATTTGTAAAATCATGAAAAAGATATTGATATTAGAATTCAAAGATTAGTGAATGACTAATTTATTTAAACAAGTGAAGGATCTATTTCAACAGCTACAAATAGCCAAAGCCTTAAATATTCGTCAGAGCAGATGCTTGTTCTGAATGGCCGAAATTAGTGCATTGTTCTGAATTAATTCCATATAAAGCTCTTGTTAAAAAACAAAATGATTTGGCTTTAGAGCCCTTTCACCTTTTAGCATGTATGATAGATCCAATGCACAAAAATCAAGTTCTATTAAGTGAAACACAAAAGGGAATGGCTCATAGATTTCATGCCAAATTCTCTTTCACTCCTCTTGGCATATGAAGTTGAAGGACAACCATTCCCAAGAAGCTTCTTTAAAACAAAAGATGTAAAAGCCAAAGTTCGGTGGAAAGCAATAAATAACAAAGAAATGAATCCTGAATTCATACATTTAATGATTAAACTCCACTCCATACTTTATAGTTCTTCATCCATAGAGCTAATTTTTTCGAACTTTTCAAATATACACAGTAAATTAAGAAATACACTATGGCAGGGACGGCGAACCTATGGCACGCGTGCCAAACTTGGTACGCGATAGAATATTTTCGGCACGGCAGCATTGATTGAAATCTTAAAACAACATAGAATTAAGTTAAATAAAACACGCAAACTTATACAAGCCGGGCTTTTCTTTTTTTTATTGGAAAGCAACTAATTGAATTTATAATTTATTTCAATGTGGGCTCAATAAGTTATCAAATTAAGAGAAGGTTGGGAGAATATCAAAAAGAAAAATAACCCCAGCATTTGAGAAATACTCCATTATACCACACGGCATTATAAGTAAAACTCCTAGTGATGAAACTAAAGCGATGTGGCATAAAATATGTTGTTTTCCCATTTATTCGCTCTATTTATTCCTGCGGGTCATTATTTTCAGAAATGATACGAAAATCTTAAATATTAGAAACCCAAACCCCTTATTAGATAACTCGAATTCAGCTTGCATCCTATGAAAAGTAAGTAGGTTGAACACCATATTAATATTTAGCATAAACGACATCGCATTCACCATTTTATTACTTTATAATATATGTTAGTCTAATTATTAGACCATATCGTACCATATTTTTATTATTGTACCATATTGTATATTGTACCATATTTTTAAATCCCAATTTATAAAAATCCAGAAATTTTTATCCACTAAATTATTTTTTTGTGCTTGACACGTCATGGTCACGTAAAATCTTTTTTTTTCAAAAAATTGAGCACGCGAATGGAAAAAGGTTCGCCGACCCTGCACTATGGTGTACAAAAAGCTAGAAAGCTTTATATAAAATGCTAAAACGCTTCAAGGATATAGACTGGTAAACTGTACTAACATTTGTACAAACTAGATTATGTGATAATTAACATTTGGTTTTTATTAAAATGATTAAGATTTTTAAATATGATAAGTGTACTTATAATTTTCCATTTCCTTTCAGTAAAAATTAGTAAACTAGTCTCAAATTTAGATAAATATAATAAATATTGTAACGTGCATTTTCATAATGATAAATGTGCAATAATATCTTTAAAATTTTGAATTCTTGTAGCTGGTAAACATGGATGAATGTCTTCCGGGCTTTTTATATTCCTTAAAAACCGCTATTTTCATATAACATTCTTTGAATTACCTAATCAGAAACTAAATTAGGTGAATATTGTTGAATGGAAATAGTGGTATAAAATACCCGGTAAACTTTCACCCCTGGGAAAATGAAAAATTGAAAGATAAATTTTTGTAAAAGTGACAAAAAACAGTCAAACTCATAAGTTTTTCAAAGGTGGTAAAAACCACGGTAAAAACATGTTTTTCCAAAGACGGTAAAAACCATGGTAATAACTGGTAAAAACCATCAGACGGTAAATACAGTCCAACCCTGTCTTAGTCCGCACAACTTTGAAGAAATTCCGTTCTATTTATATGCTGCCACCACCGATATGATTACGTGATATCGGTCACGCACTGAGAGGATTGTTTAAATGAAAACCAACGCTTTCAATTAACTAATTTAACAATTTATTTACACACTAATTACACAACACATAACACTATTTACACTCAAAACTCGGATGTAGGTGATCCGGTTCAACATTAAATTAAATACAGTAAATGCTGGCTGTGTACTGTTAAAACTGCGTTATCTCACTCTCACTCTATACACGTTAAATAAGCTTTACCGAAGATCAACCTCAATCTCCCAACACATGGGCTCTAAGCCTAAGCTCTCCGACCCTCACTCAACCTTACGCTCTCTCTCTCAGAGCTATCCAAGGAACTCCCTTGCGCTTGGCACTCCAGCCTTCAACTCAACCCTACGCTGTTATCTAAGAGCTATACGCAGGAACTACCGTCCACCCTGCGCTCTCGGCTCCAACTGACTGTCTCAGCAGAAGAGCCTGCCCCTAGCAATCTTCTGCCTTTTCTCAACGTAACCCCTCGGGGTTTTCTACCTGGCTCGCATTCCAAGCTCTTTTCTTCGTTCGTGGGATGCCTTTGTCTCCCCATCTTCCACAGACATCTCAAAAGGTTGGGCAAACTCCTCTCCAATTATCTTTTTTCCCCTTCATTCCATCTATACATTTTCACCTGCTTAGATCCAGTTTTAGACAATGAAAGAATGTTATTTTGAAATTCCAGTACACAGACCATACAATATATAATATATTAAGACGAAAATAATATAGAACCCCAGTTCTAATAGCAGATGTTTCTCAGAACCTGACAGTGCGTATTCTAAAAAAATATATTAAATGTAAAAAAATCCAATATACAGTGAAACCTCTCTGTGCGACCGCCCCCATTAAGTAACCACTTCCCTAAACGACCATTTTTTCATGGAACGAAATTTATTCCCATAGGTTCAATACTAATTTTACCTCTATTCAGAGACCATCCCAGTTGAACTCCCTCCATGAGCGACCCATCTCTTTGAAGAAAATGAAACAAATTCCGTTTTTTATTGGTCGCTTGAAGAAGGTTTTATTAGAAAAGTAATTCTGGAGAGCGCATTATTCATCAAACTTTTAAACAAATTTAGAATTTATATTTATTCCGGTAACTTTTAAGAGTTTATACCTCTTTGTGCCTTTTTAAGGAATGAATTTAACTCTGATGACACATTAAGGACAACGGTCAATAAACTCCCCTGCCCTATTCTGTCAGGAACCTCTCAAAGAAATAGATAAATTAATGAAATCGTCATTATTTGTTCCCGTCCAAGAAAAATTGCATTTATTTACTGAACTTCGAAAGGATTTGGAAATAAAAGTTATAAAGGATAAAACCGGACAATCAAAGCAAACGTTAATGTATTCATTTTTTAAACTCTGCAGTAATTAACTTATGTACAGCGAAACAGCATCGAAAACTGGCGATATGAAGCAATTAAAATAATAAAACTTTGTAAAAAAATCACTATAAAATAAAAAAAAACAATTATTCATCAACATCAAGAGGTTGTTTTTTATTTTATGGTGATTTTTTACAAAGTTTTATTATTTTAATTAACTTATGTAATTAACTTTTGTTTTGATACTCAAATTTTCATATTTTTTCCTAATGTGAAAAATAAAGTTTAGTAACATTAATTGTTGACTTTTTTTCAACAATTAAAATCTAGATTTAAACATGACCTCCATTAAGAGACCACCTCTCGGAGCGACTAATTTTTAATGGAACGGAACGTGGTCGCTTTAGGGAGGTTTTTCTGTAGTTATCAAGTAAATAAATGGTTTTCATTCATATTCTGTAATCCGGGAAACCCGGGTATGTCCCCTTGTCATTATAATAACCAAAAATGACTATTCAAACTTTCTGCGGAGAATTTGGAATTTCGTAACGATAGTTTTATAAATGACGCATAAAGGCGTCGGCGGCCTGCACAGTGTTAATATTATTCTTATAAATTCATTGTGCGATTTATATTTTAAAGTCAAATAATGTAGATTAATGTTTCGACAATTCTTTTTACGGTTTATGCTCAGACAGCTCAAAAAACTCAAGCTGGAAAACTTAAATTGGAGAGCTAAAGTAAAATTTATAAATCTTTTAAATAGAATTCTCCAAATGTAAGAGCAATTCGCAGTTTTAGAGGCTTTATTAACTGAAGTGGGACTACTTTAGGGTTCTGGAGTAGATAAGTATATGTAAGTAAAATAATAATAAGTGTCGTATTGTAATTATAAAACTAAACCTAAACACGTTTTTCTCAAAAGTGCATTTTCCAAATTGGTGACCAAAATTACTGAAAAACTACTGACGTGATTCACTTCTAATATTGCCAGTTCTCTTCTTATATAATTACGTAGAGACTGTGCGAAGGATTTCTTATAAAACTATTATATATGAAAATCACTTGTAACATAAAAACTAACTTAATATTTGCTAAAAGTAATAAAAATGCATTTGCAAGGCAAATAAATACCTTTATTTATTCAGATCCTCATATTTCATCGCTCTAACGGCAACATTCTCAAAATTTATACTGATGCAAATATTTTCGCAAAAAAAATTTAATTAAAAAACTGGTAAACAGAAAGCACGTGATCTCATGCATCATGAAATGAACTGCAATATTAACAAGTCGGATGTGGCCATCCCAAAACTTTCTTCTATCTCATGCATGTTAACACTTCTTGAAAAATGCAGCATATCAGCGCCCACCGGTTAGATGATTTAAACCAAAGCCTAATCATCAACAACTTACGTCAACTTCTAATTGAATCTGAAGTTTGATAAAAATCCATGCATTAGTTTTTGAGACACAGTTATTGCGGAAATTGTTAAAAAATCTGTATAGCAGTGTCACCTGTTGGGCGATTTACACGAAAAGTTAAACAGCACTAATTTATATCAGGGGCTAACTGAATCTGAAGTTTGATGAAAATTCGTGCATTTGTTCTTGAGATAGAGCTTTGTGATAATCATGAATAATACAGTATAGCAGCGCCACCTGGTGAACGATTTTTACCAAAAAGTAATCAGCGACAAATTCTATCATAGACTAACGGAATCTGAAGTTTTATGAAAATCCGTGCAGTAGTTCTTGAGATATAGAGCTATTGCGGTAATCGTGAAAAATGCATCATGGCAGCGCCATCTGTTGGGCGATTTAAACCAAAAAGTATTCAGAACCAGTTTATATCAAAGTCTAACTAAATCTAAAGTTTTGTGAAATTCCGTGCATTACTTCTTGAGATAGAGTGCCCACAAATCTTTTGTTACATGCAGACTCACAGAGCGACAAAGTGACAGAGTAGAGTGACAGATAGACATTTTCTAAAAAACATCAAATCATGTTCAGGACATTCTAAAACGTATAAATCCATCGAAAACCGGAAGTCGAAAATTTTCACGAATCCAATACTTTCTTCTTGTAAAGATAGAAGAAAGTAAAGATAGATATTTGTGAACGTGCATTACTTTATACTATTGTTTGATTATTCTGCAAGGCATCTCCTTTCAGATTATATGAAGCTCCATGGAGGCTGAATCATTGCATATATTCTTACTGCGTAAAAATATCTCTATTAATTCTCGGATAATGGATGGCAAATAAAATATTGATGGATAAATTATTCTACTACTTTTTAAATTAATCTGTAACGGTTCTGTGTTATATAATCTGGCCAAAGCTGTAGGTTTCTTGTTGTATTTGATGTCTACTATATGTTCTTTGATCCTAGTTTTAAGTTTTCTGTTTGTCATTTCTAGATAAATTTGCACCGTTCCATCTTCTTTGGTGAAAGATATTTCATATAACCCTGATAATTGATTTGATTCAATTGGATCTATTTTCTTACATACTATGTTTTTTTTTTTTAATTTTTTTTTAATTTTGCAGAAGTTTTGCAATAATGGAGATATTGTATTTATTAAGTTTATCTTTCAATCTTTCGAATATTTGTATCAGTATAAATCTTGAGAATGTCACCGTCAGAGCGATGAAACATGTCGATCTAAATAAATAAAGGTATTTATTTGCCTTGTTAATGTATTTTTATCACTTTTAGCAAATATTAAGTTAGTTTTGAAAGATTTCTTCTTTTTTTATGATTAAAAAACAATCGTGTTTTTTTAAGATAAAAATTGAACTTTATCTTCAAACAGACGTCATTTTTGGGGGAGGGGAAGATATTTTTTCATAAATTCCTTTATCTAGTCTTTAGGAAAACTTTATTTAATTATTCACTGTTTTTAATATAAGCCATTATAATTTTGTTTTTGTTGTGTGTTGGACAATTCGAACCCCCGCAGAATCTGAATATACTGCTGCCGCTGGTGCAGCCCAAGGGATCACCTGGCTTGAACTTATGAAACAACTTAACCTCGTGCAGCAACATCCAATTGCTTTGCTAGAATTACTTACAACCAGTCTTCTATTAAGCTTGCCGAATCCGACAAGTATCACCAGAAAACCAAGAACATTTCCCTGCGGTATCACCTCATTAAGAATATTGTGGAGGAAGGGATAATAAGTCTACAGTATTTGAACACTGCAGCAATGACGGCTGACATCTTTACCAAACCTCTTCCTAAACCTGCTTTTGAATTTCACAGACAGACTGCCATGAACTATTGATTCAGCAGGGGTGTTGGACAGGATCAGGATCACTCTGCCAGGGAGCCAACCAAAAATGGCATAGGCATGAACCCCTGACAGAAAAGTACCCTCTGCGACCTGCAAAACCACAGCTGGGGAATAGCCCAAGAAATACAATGACAAAAAAATAAAATAAAAGTAAAACTCACAAAGAACGCCCTGGCGCTTGAAAAGTGGTTAAAATAAAACAAAGATTAAATATCAAAATTTATATTTTATAAACGAAAAATGTTTATTTAGTTCGTTGTAAATAAGACTGAGTCTGTGATAATTTGATTTCGAGAACAGTATGTTACACATGTTCCAGCTAAGTGTTACGGATAAAGTTAAATGAAGTAGGCATCAATGGACATTTACCAAACAGATAATGTTTGACATCACTGATGTTTCCACATAGGCATTTATCACTCTGGCGTTTTCCCCTTTTATAAAGATAACTAGGAAATGCCCCATGTGCAGATATAAAATAGGCATGGACTTGCGAGAAACACAAAAATGAGGTATCCACTTTTTTAATAATACTATGCGTGTCTCTTCCCTTATCGCTATAATTCCATTCGTTCTGCCAAATTTTAATAATATTGCTTTTGTAGGACTGCTTCATAAACGAAACAGGTATAGGAATGTTTATTTCAGCATCAAATGTACCAGTCTCAGTGACTGATTTGGCAAGGTAGTCTGCGCGCTCATTTCCGACGAAACCAACGTGGGATTTAATCCAGCCTATATTAATAGTTTTATTATGCAATAGTTGTAAATTCGTATAAATATTAAAAAGAATTTCGTCCGTTGGAAAAAGATTTTGAAGCGCTTGAACTGAGGACAAGCTGTCTGTATAAATGTGGAATACACTGTATGAGGAGTCTCTACACCACTCAATTGCGGAATCTAAGGCGGTAAGTTCAGCCTGGTATACCGTATTAAATAATTTAAGTCTAATTCTCTTCTCAAAGATAATATCTTCTTTCAAAAATACCACAAAAGCCGCTCCAACGCCCGTAGGCATCTTAGAACCATCTGTATATAAAACTGGGTGGTTGGACAAAGGGACCTTCTCAGTAATAGCACGTACGAAATTGACATGATGATCATAATAAAAGTAGGGATAGTGAAAAGTATAAGCTTTTTTCATCAAACGATCTGTTGAAACATAAACATCTTGTATCCAATCTGAACCATCATTATTCTGAACTTCAAAACATGAAGCCAGTTGTTTTAATTCTACTTCGATTGGAGGAACTCCTGAAAGTACACAAAGTGCCTGTGTTGATATTGACCGATATGCGCGAATGATAGATAAGAGACATAGCCTTTGGCATGAGGATAAACGCTTAATTCCATGGCTCCGTAAATCATTAAACCAAATTTCGTAACCGTAAGTAATCTGTTTCTTTAGCACTGAATTGTACCAAATTTTTAGAAACTCAAGTGGTAATCCTTTATCACGAATTCTTGTCTTTTGGATATTACAAGTAAAATCTTTTATTTTATCGCGGGCCATATCGAGATGCTCCAACCAATGGAATCTACTGTCAAGATAAAATCCCAAGTACAGCAAATTATCCTTAACAGATATGCTCCTACCCTGGAGTTTAAAAATAGGTCGACGCTTTCTTGATATATATTTTCCAAAAAGCATTGAAGCAGATTTTTCAACACTAATTGACAGATGTAAAGCACTACAGGCTGCAGCAAAGGGGTGTTGGACAGTACGAATCCCGAAACGAAACTCTTATAATATGAAAAAGGCTTTTTAATAATCTCTGAACTCTGAATTAAAGCTCTCCTCGCACGCGAAACAAATGTAAGTGTAATAATGTCCACTCAGCGAGAATTTACTTTAACTGCGGTTTTAAGTAGATGTGCATCTTTCTCTCCTTTTTTCTGTTTGTCATGTAGTTTCTGTTAAAATATTGCTCATGCCGGGTCGATTTGTTTTATATTCCGCATGATTCTGTAAAGTTTTTTTTCTATATTAACCAAGCTAATATAAATGAATAATCAAGACACCTGAATCAGATATTTCCTCATCCTTGTGAAATTATGCTTATGCACAAATATTCAAATCAATTATTCTATTTCACACTTTAGAAAAAAGTAGTAACGATGGAGCACCAACATTTGTGAATGAAATCACGGATCTAAAGAAGAAGCAAGTAAGGAACTGTCTTACCTTATTTACTCTGAAAATGAACGCATTATTTTGGAATATATAAGGTCTTCCAGTATTCAGAATTGACTTGATATTATTTAGTACACTAAGAGATGTTTTTAGCATCTAATTAGAATCATATACAGGGCTATACAAAGAAGTACTGGTGCATGGTCGCCTATGAATATTAATTCCTGGAAATGTGATTTCAGTTGTTTGAAGCACGTTTTTGCCTGAATTACATTTTAGCCTAAGATGTGCCGTGTATAAAAATCTGTATCTAATAAACAGGGCTGTACAAAAGAATTCAAGTACATTTCCCTATATTGATAGAAATTACTGAAGGTGAATTTTCAACTGTGCTACGCATTTTCTTGAACTAAATTTTTGTATACTGTGTATAATCTGTACAAATCTATAGATCATATACAGAGTTGTACAAAATTATTGGAGTACCTTTCTGGCTATGGGCGGTAATTGTGGAAATCTGGTTCCTAAATGTTACGTTACGTTTTCTAAAGTGCTTACTTAGGTATCTTTTTTACCTTATTAAACTTTTATTGAACTTTTGTTATAAGTATTCTGGGTCTTGGAAAATGTTTCATAAGTTATACTTGACGCAGGATTTTTCTTTCTTGTTTTAATAACTAGAAACCTGCCCTGTAGTAATAATTTCCGTATGCATTTTTCGCATCCACTACTTCTGAGACTAAGAAATTACTAATGATATATACTATAATGCGTAATTAAATAGGGTATTTATATGATTTGCATGTTTCCGGGGGAAGTCGCGCGTAAACAGGGTATGAACAACGGTTTTCGGTTTGTCACCAATATGGGCAAATAATAATCGTCACCTTATTTAGTGGGAGCCAATTGTTACAAATTATGCGATAAAGTAAGTTGAAGATTATTCTTCGAAAAATAGTGGTGACAATTGTAAAAACCGTACGCACCCGGGGTATGTCATACCCCACGCGTCTCCTCCCGGATTAACACTTTCCAATATAGTTGAAAAGTGTTTAGGACTTCGGTTTGTCCGTCTGTCTGTCCGTGCTCTAACTCTTCATAAATATAGGCGGATCGCCATGAAATTGATATATGTTATTGATATTCCCTATGGCATGTTCGGTATTGAAAATGAAGCATGTAGCAATTACAGTTCCTTTACAGCGACATTCAAAAGAATACCGGGAAAAATCATTTGCGATGGTTTTCAGTAATGTTTCACAATTACAAACTCATTGAAATTTATATATCACTCTGGAAGTACACTACAAGATGCTTACTATAGAATACGGTGTGGATAGCATTCATCGTTCATTTACAGGGACACTCAAAAGAATTCCATTACATTACGATCTATGGGGAGAAATCGTTTGCGGTCTATTTTATTCATGTTACATATGGGAATTAATATATATCTCTGAGGTGCATTGCAAGATATGGGGCATTCTCACAATCTTTTGACTTTTGTGGAAAAAAATCTGACAAAATTAAACTTGCTAAAATAACATTTTAATCTGATAGACGAATGCCTTAATGTTTCAAAATAAAGAAAAAATGGTCAGCAGCGAAAATTTTTTCATTTAACTGAGGTTTAAGTTAAACTTGTGAGTTTAAATTTTCCTTACCATTTTACCCCTATAACTTTTTATTTTCTTCTAAATTTTTACTTATAATGAATTTGCATAGTACCCACAGGGCATTCAAATAAGAAATAATAACAATGTAGTACTTTTAATACAGAATTTTTGTATAACATTGTCTTAAAGGGGTGTTAAAGAACGGACGGTAAGGTAAAAAAAGGGTATGGTATTGGAAAAAAGGGACGAAATGGCAAAAAAAGGGACGGTAAGGATGGAACGGTAAGGAAAATTACCACCTATTTTTAGGAAAATCATGTTAAGACTAAGTGATAGTTCATTACCACAATGTTCATTAATTTTTAGAAACAGTTGTTAACATTGGATTATTATTATTATTTTTTTTTTTTTTTACCTCGAAAAGTGCAGGAATAAATCTTGGGGACGGTGAGACTTACCAATAAAGCCACGATGCTTGAAATTGATATTTAAATGCTGATTTAAATTCTACTGTAAATTTCCTGCCAAAGAATTTTAGACATTATTTCTCTAGCATACTTCTGCATGAGAAAAAACTTGAAAAAAATTCTGTGGCTGCATAAGAAATGATTTTCTGTATAATTTTAGAAGAGGGATAGTAAGGAATCTAAAACACAGGGACAGAGTTTAAAAATAATAACAACCCTAAAAATGTGTGCAGGTTAATTTTTAGCTACATATTTATATAAAACAGTAGTTCCAGTTTAAAAAAAAAAAATTACATCGAATTATTTTTATTGAAACAGTTTTATCGAGACAGCTCCAAACTTAAAAATCAGCATCAGGGACACGGGACGGTATAGGAGTTTCCCAGGTGTTTGGACCCCCAACATCGTCCAAAACTTATTTATCTCGTTAATATTGTTGTGCAATCATGCAATGGGATGTCCCCCATTATATAAACTAAAAAGTCCTTCCGGCCAGTGCCGGGAGGAAGAGGTAGCTTTCATAATCCTTATTTAAAAAAAGCCAACTTATATCATGCAAACACACGAAGCTCAATTTAGTGGAAACCGAATATAGGAGATTCAATACTAATTTTTATCAATATAATGAATGAGAATTTCGCGAAATTAGTCAGCTTTATCCAAGCTGCTTTTCTTTAAAGTAACTTATATTTGGCTGCCAAATTCGGCAATTTCTTAAAGTGCCTGTCATTTTAAGACAACGTGGTGGATGAGGCTAAGCAGTGAACTTGGTCGAGACCTTAGTAATTGCTGTGCACATGCTCACTCACATCGGAATCGGTTAATATATAGGAGTGCTGTCGCATGCAAAAAATCAGATTTTTCAAAATGTCACCCACAATAGAAATTGAAACTGCTATATCTGAGCCATTTTTTAAGGTAAAGACAAACAAAAAATGCTCCTGAATCCTTATATCAAGATCAAATACTTAAGAAAGAAACCTTTTTCAATTTCTAATTTTTTTGCACCTCACTTTAAATATATATATTTTTTTTAATTTAATGGCCGCCATTTTGAAACAAGATGGCTGATGAATCTGGTCAGCGAACTTGGTCGAGGTGTTGATGTATACTATCCACATGCCTTCTTACATCGAAATAGGCGAATACGTGTGTTATCGCGTGACAAATACAAGATCGTTTCAAAATGTTAGCCATGCTAGAAATTCAAAGTGCTATAAATCAACCATTTTTTAAGATATCAACAAAAGAACAAATTTTCAGAAACAAAAACTGCTCCGGAATCTTTGTATCAAGGCCAAACACATAAAAAAATCTTTTTCATTTTCCAATTTTTTAATACCTCATTTTGAATTTTAAATTTAATTTTTTTTAATGGCAACCCTTTTGAAACAAGATGGCGAATGAAGCTGGCCAACGAACTCGCTCGAGACATTGGTATGTACTATGTACAGACCAAGTTACATCCAAATAGGTTCATAAATACGCCTGTTATCGCGTGCCAAAAATCAGGTCGTTTTAAAATGTCAGCCACAAGAGAAATTCAAAATTCTATTACTCAGCCATTTTTTTTTTAGCTATAGACGAAAGAAAAACTGTTCCGGAATCTTTGTATTAAGGTCAAACACATACAAAAAAAAATCTTTTTCATTTTCCAATTTTTTGGTATCTCATTTAATTTTTTTTATTTTTTAATTTTTTTAAATGGCCGCCATTTTGAAACAAGATGGCGGATGAAGCTGGCCAACGAACTCGGTCGAGATATTTGTATGTACTATGTACACACCAAGGTACATCCAAGTCGGTTCATAAATACGCCTGTTATTACGTGAGAAAAATCAGGACGTTTCAAAATGTCAGCCATGCTAGAAATTCAAAATGCTATAACTCAGCCATTTTTTAAGATATAGACGAAACAAAAACTGCTCCGAAATCTTTTTATCAAGGTCAAACACATAAGAAGAAAATGTTTTTTCAATTTTCAATTTTTGGTACCACATTTCAAATTTAAATTTTTCTTAAAAATTTAAATGGCCGCCATTTTTAAACAAGATGGCGGGTGAAGCTGGCCAACGAACCCGGTCGAGACATTGGTATATACTATGTATAAACGAAGTTACATCCAAATCGGTTCATAAATACGCCTTTTATCGCGTGACAAAATTCAGGACGTTTCAAAATGTCAGCCACGCTAGAAATTCAAAATGCTATAACTCAGCCATTTTTTAAGATATAGACGAAACAAAAACTGCTCCGGAATCTTTGTATAAAGGTCAAATACATAAGAAAAAAATATTTTTCCATTTTCAATTTTTTGGTACCACATTTCATATTTTAACTTTTAAAAAAAAATTTTAAATGGCCGCCATTTTGAAACAAAATGACGGATGAAGCTGGCCAACGAACTCGGTCGAGAGATTGGTATGTACTATGTACACACCGAATTACATCCAAATCGGTTCATAAATACGCCTTTTATCGTGTGACAAAATTCAGGACGTTTCAAAATGTCAGCCACGCTAGAAATTCAAAATGCTATAACTCAGCCATTTTTTAAGATATAGACGAAACAAAAACTGCTCCGGAATCTTTGTATAAAGGTCAAATACATAAGAAAAAAATATTTTTCCATTTTTAATTTTTTGGTACCACATTTCAAGTTTTAAGTTTTTTTAAAAATTTTAAATGGCCGCCATTTTGAAACAAAACGGCGGATGAAGCTGGCCAACGAACTCGGTCGAGACATTGGTATGTACTATGTACACACTGAATTACATCGAAATCGGTTCATAATTACGGGAGTTACAGTGTGACATAGGTCAGATATATATATATATATATATATATATATATATATATATATATATATATATCAATTTTGAACGGAGGGTGGTTTCGGGGTCTGGGGGTCATGATCGATGAAAATATACCAAAATTTTTTGAAATCGCTTTCCTCCGAACGGCTGCAATAGGTAGCTTTTTTGTAAAGAAAGCTACCTAAAACACACAAAAAAGTGTATTAAAATAAAAATTATTATTCAGGGACATGAAAGTCAAAAGATTGTGAGAATGCCCCATATATACTATATAATATGATCTGCATATCATTGATCATTGATATACAGGGACACACAAAATAACTCGGTTATACTCCCTATAAACAATAATTGCTGGAAGCAGTGTGTTATCTGTTCTGGTACGTGTTTTTAAATTAAACTTTTTCTTTTGCATATTTAAATTCTACCGATCATATCAGGACTGCACAAAACATCTGAAGTACAGTCGTGGAAAAAAAAAAGTAAACACCCCCTACTAACTCCTCAACAAATTATCGTAGAAGAAAGTTACTGGTACTGAATGATTGGAAATAAAGTCTACTTTTAAATAATGTATATAAAATTTGTTTAGGGGGCCATCTACATATTAAAACGAATCCAAACTTCATTTTTTTCAATGTCAATACCTAATTTTAACGAGATATTTCAAATCTTCGGTTCAAACTATGCCTAGACACGGAATTTCAAGTCATTTGAATGATAAGTTTTTGAATTATAAACATTCAAAATTGAGTGCTTCTAATGTTAAATTACATTTTCATATTTTTCTTTATATCTCCAGAAATTACGCTCCTAATGTGCTAATTTTTTCTATAGCAATAATACTAATATACCCAAACACAAATAAGCTGAATTTGCAATTTTTATAATTTTATGATATGAATTATGAAATTAATATTCGAAAAAATTATGAATTGCAACCTACAGTCTTTTTGATGGATTTAGATTTATTAAGTCCTGCTTTATGGAAATCCAAAATTTCACATTTTTCTTCCAAGTAGTTTTCAAATTATGCTTAAAAAACGGCAAAATGATGGTTTAAGGGGCCGTCTATAATAGAAGTGACTAGATATTTTGAAAATTCTTCTGCTGTCCTGAATCTAGCAGGCTTCATTGACTTCTTAAAGTGCCTTGATCAAGATGGGGGCTCTCTCAGTTAACAATCGAATTCCAAACTTTAATTTGGATACAGCCCCTAAAATACGCTCGTTTTAAAATAATTAATTTCTCGGTAACTTATCGTACGAATTGCATAAAAATTTGCTTTTAGGCTAATTGAAGGGTTTAGAGTTCATTTATGCTGTCAGAATTGTGCACTGCTATTGAAAAAAAATCAAACTTATGGTTCGTTTTAATAAGTATATGGCCCCCTAAGCAAATTTTATATACATGGTTTAAAAGTAGACTTTATTTCCAATCGTTTGGTACCAGTAACTTTCTTCTACGATAATTTGTTGAGGAGTTAGTAGGGGGTGTTTACTTTTTTTTTTTCCACGACTGTACATTTGCGTTTATTGATGGAAATGGCTGATGGGGAATTTTCAACTGTGATATGCGTTTTCTAATTGAACTAAATTTCAGCATACTATGTACTATGTGATAAATCTATAATGCATCTAGAAAGCTGGGAAAAAAAAAAAAAAAAAAAAAAAAAAAAAAAAAAAAAACAGATTTTTTTTTTGTTTTCAGATGGAAATTGATGAAATTAAGTTTTCAAATGTGTTATGTGTTTTACAAATTGTTTATTTAAACAACCTTTTGTACTTTATTAAACTGTCAATTGTTATAAAAACATGTATAGTAATTTTTATTTTATGTATTTTTATTGTATGTTTTGCAATGCTTTTCATTATGCATGTTGTCTCGCGACGTTGTGTTTGTGCCATGTTATTGTTTTGTTAAATTATATGAAAATTAATCCACGCTCACAAATAGCTAATTTAATTTTATGTTTGAAATGTTTTTCATTATGCATCATGTCTCGTGACATTGTTTACTATGTTTAATGTTTTTTAAATTATGTGAAAATATTTTCTATCGTGAATGATTTTGAAAATGTCGCCGTTGATGCGACGAAACGATCGTCAATCTTAATAAAGATATTTTATCACTTTTTATAGCATTATTTTACTTAATCTGTCAATTGTTATTATAGTATTCAAAATGTGTTAGAAAGTGTTTCATATCTATGCTTAACGCATGATTTTACGATCTTGCTTATAATAACTAGCTTAGCTAAAACTTTCACTCGCTCAAACGCACACAATATGATTATAATATTTAATTTCTAATCTAAATGCAGCGCATAAACTTCAAATAGCATAATGGGAGTTTATTGTGAAAAGAAATAATCAATGGTTCAAACATGCGCATTGTTCTCTACCAAACAAATGAAAGAATAAAAAAATTTCAATATTTCAAATCTTTCCTGACAGTTTTATGTGGTAACATTTTTTTTTTTGGAAATGTGATTTTATATTTTACGATTGTGATTTCATTATCAGATATACTGTTTGTTTTACAAAAGCTTTTTTTTTTTCAGATACAGTAAAACCTCCCTAAACCGACCACGTTCCGTTTCAATAAAAATGGATCGCTCCAAGAGGTGGTCTCTTAATGGAGGTCATGTTTAAATCTAGATTTTAATTGTTGAGAAAAGGTAACAATTAAGGATACTAAAACTTATTTTTCACATTAGGAAAATATATGAAAATTTAAGCATCAAAACAAAAGTTACTTACATAAGTTAATTATATAAGATAATTGCTATAGAGTTTAAAAAATTAATACATTGACGTCTTCTTTGATTTTACGGTTTTATCTTTTATAACTTTTATTTGCAAATCCTTTCAAAGTTCAATAAATAAATGCATTTTTTTTTTTTTTTTTGATGGAAACAAATAATGACGATTTCATTAATGTATCTTTGTCTTTCAGAGTTTCCTGACAGAATAGGGCAGGGGAGTTTATTGACCGTCATCCTTACTTTGTCATGAGAGTTAAATTCATTGCCTAAAAAGTCACAAAGGGGTTTAAACACTTAAAAGTTACCGGAATAAATAAAAATTCTAAACTTAGTTTAGAAGTTTGATGAAAAATGCGCTCTCCGGAATTATTTTTCTAATAAAACCTTCTTCAAGCGACCAGGAAAAAATGGAATTTGTTTCATTTCCTTCAAAGAAATGGGTCGCTCATGGAGGGAGTTCAACTGGGATGGTCTCTGAATGGAGGTAAAATTAGTATTGAGCCTTATGGGAATAAATTTCGTTCCATGAAAAAAATGGTCGTTAGGGAGGTGGTCGCTTAATGAAGGTGGTCGCACAGGGAGGTTTCACTGTATTTGTGCACGGAAGTACAGTCGTGGAAAAAAAAAAGTTAACAACCCCTGCTAACTGTGCAACAAATTATCGTAGTAGAAAGTTAGGTACCAAGCGATTGGAAATAAATGTCTACATTTAAATGATGTATTAGAGGGATTGTTTAGAGGGACATCTATATATCAAAACGAACCCAAACTTTTTTTCTTTTTTAACAGCAGTACCAACAAGTTTGACACCATAAATAAATTCTACACTCTTCAATTAGCCTAAATCCAAATTTTCATGAAATTCGTACGATTAGTTTCCGAGAAATTAATTATTTTAAAATGAACCTATTTTAGGGTTGTATCCGAATTGAAGTTCGGTACTCGATTGTTGAAATGCTATACAATGACCATGTCACTTCTACTAATGTATCGTTTCTTGCCAATATGACCATTTCACTCGCTTAATATGTTTCGACTATTGCCAGCCCAAATGTTTCAATAAAATGAGTAAAATAAGTATTTTTTCAAATTATGCTTTTCTGCTCATCCTAGACGGTCAAAACCATCATTTTTAAAATCAGTTTTAAACCATCATTTTGCCGTTTTTTAATGATAATTCGAAAACTACTTTGAATTGAGAATTCGCATAAAGCAGGGCATAATAAATACAAATCTATAGTAGGTTGCAATTCATATTTTTTTCGAATATTAATTTCATAATTTACAATTATTATTATAAAACTTTTAAAATTACAAGTTCAATGTATTTGTGTTTGGATTTTTTGCTATTATAACCACACACAAAATTATCGCATTAGGATTGTAATTTCAAAAGATATTAATAAAAATATGAAAGTGTAATTTAACATTAGAAGTTCTAAATTGTGAATTTTTATAATTCAAAAACTTATCATTTAAATGACTAGAAATTTCGTTTTTAGGCATAATTTGAACCGAAGATTTAAAATATAGTGTCAAAAATGCGTGGTGCCATTAAAAAAACAAAATTTGGTCTGGTTTTGATTTATAGATGGGCCCCTGAGCCAATTTTATGTACATCGTTTAAATGTAGACTTTATTACCAATTGATTGGTACCAGTACCTTTCTTCTACTGTAATTAGTTGAGAAGTTAGTAGGGTGGTGTACACTTTTTTTTCCACGATTGTACATTATTAGTAGTATGTTCAACAGGAACTTCTTTTTCGAATGTACTATTTCAAAATCAAATTTTGAACTTTTGTTTTCAAGGCTTAACCCTTTAAGGCATGATTTTTTATTTTGTTCCGAAAACATTATATTTGAGTCTGTTTTTGTTAATGATCCACTAGAAAAATAGTGAAAAAATAATTTACGTTTATGTTGGACATAATGTCATAATATCACTCCTAAGTTACATAACAAAAAAAATGCTCAAAAAATGATAATTTTAAATTATATACTTACCTTGAAGTGTTTACACAGCACAATAACAACTATCCAACGATATAATAATTTTTATAATGCTGTGGAGACCTCAGATGAGGGCGGTAGCGTGACGTGATCTCCTCAGAGGCGTGATGACAAAGATTTTAGTAAGATGAAAATTGAAGGTTTTATTCTCGTAAAACAACAAGAACTCTTGGCTAAATACAATGTCAACACTGACACAACAAAATGCTTAAGATGGTAATTTGATAAAATGAAGATTCAGTGAGGTAGGAGAATCTAATAAAAGTTCTTGACAGAATAATAAATCAGAGTCCAAATTAGGTATTTAAAGAGTCTCTGTAAAACACTATGGCTCCTTCAAAATAAATAATGTTCTTTAGAAGTGCTGACTAGCAATCACCCGTTCGATCTGCTTCTCCGCTGACAAACCCAGCTGATCGGCTTTGTTGCCGTTGAGAAAACAATCCCGTCTGCCCCTCGGAGCGACCTCTCCGAGAAAATAAGTTCCGTAAAAAAGCCTAGAGAGAAAGTTTCTCTCTCCCAGGTTAAAGAACCTTCTTCGAGTTAGAGAGTCTTTAAGACTTCTCTAACTAACTCTTCTAATCCTTCTGATCTCCTCAGAGATCTCGTATATATCCTTAATTTCTCTCTAGAAAACAATGCTAGTCACCAACCTCCACTGGCATTGGTTCGCCTATCAAAATCCCTTTGACAGCTGACCTTCTAATGGCTAGGCCAGGCCCTACCCACATTTTGCACACGAAACTCTCCTGTCAAAGTATGCAATGTCGAAAAGCACTTACTCGCATATTTCGGTGTCACAAAGTGGAACCCAGGTGGCCATCTTTTTGTCCACGCTGTTCCAAAGTGTCACCTTCGTAAGATCGATCGTGCTGGAGTTATTTACCTTTATGTTGCCGGCAAACTCTGGGACTTAGACCAATTTTCTAGCGTCTCTTACGAATACATGGGGTCTCCATAGGCCGTGATTCTGTATCATTTATGAGGGTTTTTACATGTGGAAAACTGTGAAAAGGCTAAGTTTCCACAACGCTTTAATAGTTTGCAGAATTAATAATGCTACCTTATAAAGACAGAGAAAAAACGCCAGTCGAGCACATTGCAAGCAGTATCAACATAAGATGCAGGGGCGCGCCAACAGTGTCCAGCGCCTGTGTGCAGAATTTCAGTTGGCGCCCTCTACACTCCCCCCCTCCACTCCTCCGAAAATAAATCTTTATATAAAAAAAAATCTTTGAGAATCTATAACAGAATAACTGCCATCCTGTTGGAGTTTTATCCCAGATCAAATAAAGTTTTTTGAACCAGAAAATTATTTAATAAAATATGTGTTGTTTCTATAGGGTTCGTATTTCATTTCATTTATTAAACAATATTTCTGGTTCCAAACATTTAAATTACTTGAAAAATAAGGGAGGTTGGCAGCTATGTAAATAAAATTCGAAACACAATAAAGCCTGTAAAAATAAAACCGATCTGTATCAGAATCCTGCATTAAATGGTAAAATTTCCCTATCCCAGATAAAATAATACAATCTATTTATATAAAATCCAAGTCTCTGTGTGTCCCTCACGATTCCGGTAGGACCGCCTCATTGTAATGAATAATTGTTGAAAAATACTAATGTAGGGTTACCACAGTAGTGCCAAATGCTGAACAACTTGGAGGATTATCGCCACATTTTATGAAATATCGCCAAATTTGCTGACAAAAATAAGTTGTCATATATGAGGCCAACTTGGCGGTAGCTAGCTAATTTCCCGAAATTCCCATTTAAAACCATTAATATTCCATACGAGGTCACCGCAATTTAATTTAAACTCCGGCTTCTAAGGGTTTTTTTTTTTTTTTTTCAAAATGTATGGGTGAGAATTTAAAGTGTAATATACGAAAATATACGTTTTTATATCGTCATCCCTATGCTACAAATAAAATATGACGCGCTGTACTATCTGAGCTCCTAACTGCCCGATTTTAATGGGCTTTACATAGCCAGATACAGAAATTAAATTGTCGGTAGTTTTCCAGCATAGGGGCCTTGGCGAAATAGCGAAATCTGCCTTGGCGAAGAAGGGAATTTGGCAACATATTTTCTGGCAACCTATTCACTATTTTATTTCATATGCACACGGATTTTTTTTTTTCAACATTTATACAATGTATTTAACATAAAGAAGCCATTTATCTAATTTTATTCAGAAACAGAAGTTATTTGTGTATAAAAAACAACAATAATATATACATTTAATTAAAATATAAACAAATTTATAGAAACAAACAAAAAAGTTCATCAAGTTTGTTTTCGTAGCTGTTTTTAACATTTGGCAACAAATTTTACTTTCTGATGCCTGAATTCTATCAAGTTTTTTAAAAAACCGCCAAGGCCCCTACAGTGGAAGAGTACCAAATCCTCTCCTATTTTGCACTATCTGCACCATAGTTTGTAATTTATGCAAGGCGGTGAGAGCGAAAAGTTTAAATATTAAATTTTAAATCTATTTATATAAAATCCAAGTCTCTGTGTGTCCCTCACAATTCCGATTGGGCTGCCTCATTGGTCGCAGCAATGTTAAGCTTCGTTCAAATTACAAAAATCGGTACTACTTAGCTATCCCGTCGACCAAAAATCTATCGCCAAACTATAAGATTAAATGCCAATACTGGTTGATCGTAAATGTCACATTAACTTGACTTTATGCAAGTTACATGTGTTTACGTCATCAAGTGGTTTTTATTTCGACGTTTTATTTATATTTTTATTAATTTTATACTAATTTATTTGTTCTTTCGTTATTTATAATAAAAATTATGTCAATTTGTATAACTTGGCGAGTGGTTTGGCGATTTATATAATTTGGCAAAATTGGCGACGGGATAACTAAGTAGTACCCAAAAATTCAATATACAATTTCTTCTATCTGAAATCCCGTCTATAAAATATTCAAAATTGGAAAAGTTTAATGTTTTGCGCTATCGTTAAAACTATTTCAGAAACCGTGTTTAATTTTCCGGTACTACTTGATTATGCCGTTGACCAAAAAACTATCGCCAAATTATAAGATGGATGCCAATAATGGATGATCGTAAATGTTGCATTCACTTGACATTAAACACGGTGCACGTGTTTGTTACGTGATCAAGTGATTTTTCCTTCAACTTTTTATTTGTATTATTATTAATGTTTTTCTAATTTATTTGTTCTTTCGTTATTTAAAAGAAAAATTATGTTGATTTGTATAATTTTGGGAATAGTTTAGCAAAAAATCACGCTTTGAATATCTATCCCAGCACCATGAAATAACCTGCATGAGAAAAAGTGAACCGATGTTAGCATTCATCCAACAGTGAATTACCTCAATTGTTTTTATAGTTTTATTTATTTTTCTTTTATCTTTTAACGTTGCATTAAATGTGTATTAAATAAAAATAGGTACAGATGTCAGAGACGCACCGGGGTTTCTTTTTAGCACCAAAAGGGCGATTTTTTGCCTGGCGTGGCAACCTGCAAATTTTTGCTTTGAATGAAAACTTGGTGTTTTATAATAAAATTAAATGTGCGTGTTAAATTAAAATTATGTGTACGATAATGGCAACTCAAAGCGGCAACTGTTTTTTTTTTTTTTTTTTTTTTTTTTTTTTTTTTTTTTTTTTTGAGTGAAAAAAGAATAATGAAGTAGAAATGTAATATAGAATATTTTATTCAACAATTTATTGTATTTTTCATTTGAAATGAATGGAACTGCATCCGAACGTAAACGGTGTTCCGATAGAGAACGTAGAGCCCGGTGGCTAGCTCGGCAGTCGCAAGAAACATTAAATTCTATCCGAGAAGAAAACAGATTACGGCATTCAAATCAAAGAGCTAATGAAAGTTATAGTGATCGATCTGTGATATTATCTCATAACTCTTTGCGTACTTCTACACAGCGTTCAAGTGAAAATGAAGAACAAAGGTTAATCAGACGTAGTCATGATGCTGAACGTCATTCTCGGCGGTTTTTGACTTAACGACAAAACTACTACGAAAATCAGCAACAATCAATTTCTGAAGCCTCTCAGTCTCAAGTTATTGTCCTCATACGTGTGGACAATTAAGCACTCTCTGCCAATTTTGCAAAGCGCGCCATTTTCAAGCTGAAAAACCCAGAGATGGAAAAATTTAACAGTTGTTGCCATAAAGGTAAAGTTAGGCTTCCACAACGTCATCGGTTTCCATCATACCTCCCAGACTTAATGAGCAATTCAAATGCACTTAATTATCGTAATTTCAAAGAAAATATTCGCTCATACAATACTGCCATTTCATTTGCTTCTATAGGTGCTAAACTTGCTGGAAATGCTCCGGGACACGGCCCTTATTGTTTTAAAGTTCAAGGCCAAATTTATCACCGAACTTCCCACTTGCATCCGCCTAATGGCCAACAAAGAAAATTTGCTCAACTGTATGTTTTGGATACAACACAAGCTGTCGAAGAGCGTCTTAACATTCCCGAAAATGACAACTGTTTACCAAATGTTTTGCGTGAACTTGATTTACTTATGCGGCAAAATTCTTATGCTCAAGTTTTCAAAAAATTGAGTGGGGTGGAGACTGAGCAGCAACAACATGCACAAAGATACAATTTACAAATGCCAAGAGTTAATATGGTATTGCGTCGAGATCGCCATTCAGACAACAGGCGATATAATTTGCCGACATCAAACGAAGTAGCTATGGTTTTTCTAAATGACGATGGTGAACCTCCCTTTCAACGCGATATCAGAATTTATCCAAGAAATAATGATCAACCTTTTGTAAACTTGAATATTTTAAGTCCTAATTTAGATCCAATGACTTATCCTATATTCTACCCAAACGGAGAGCCTGGCTGGACAGCAAATTTATCACTATCACCTTATCAGGATTTTCACCTGGTGTTCGAAGTAATATATCAATGCTTCAGTTCAAAGTTGCTCAAACAGCGATTCGGGATAATGAGTTTAATCCAATATTGCATGGTGGAAAACTTGCTCAACAGTGGATAATAGACTCTCACTTACAAGTGGAAGCTAATAATCTCAATTTCATAAGACTGAAGCAAAAAGAACTTCGTGCAGACGATTATTCTGACCTCATGGACTTTGTAGCCCAAGGAGCAGCTGATGCAGGTGTTACTGCTGGAAAAAACATAATTCTACCTTCTTCATTTCAAGGGTCTCCTAGAAATATGAGAGAGAGATACAATGATGCTATGTCCATTGTTACAAAGTTTGGAAAACCAGATGTGTTTTGTACATTCACGTGCAATCTACAATGGCCGGAAATAGTCAAAAATCTACTGCCCGGACAAACGTCATCAGACAGACCTGATTTAGTAGCGAGAGTGTTTAAAATCAAACTATCAGCATTAATGAATGATATAACAAATGGGGAACTATTTGGTAAAGCTGTGGCCTTTGTATATACTATTGAATTTCAAAAAAGAGGTCTTCCACATGCTCATATTCTTTTAATTCTATCAGAGCCCTATAAATTTCGTAATGCTGCTCAAGTCGACCGTTTTATTTCTTCGGAGTTACCAGATCCTGAAACTTATCCACGATTATCAGAAATTGTTCTTCGTACTATGGTCCACGGGCCATGCGGAACTTTGAATCCGAATTCTCCATGCATGGATGGTAATAAATGCACAAGAGATTTTCCAAAAGAGTTTCAAGAAACTGCTAAAGTCAATCTGAATGGTTATCCACTCTATCAAAGACGACAAGGCCCAACTGCTATAGTTCGCGGCAAACAGATAGATAATCGCTACATCGTACCATATAATGCATATTTACTGCTTAAATATGACGCGCACATCAACATTGAAGTCTGCACATCTATCAAATCTATTAAATACATTTACAAGTACATATACAAAGGTTATGATGCAGCAAATGTAGTAATTCATGCTGGAAATAATGAAAGTAACGAGTTTGTGTATGACGAACTGTCGTCACATGTTGATTCTCGATATGTGAGTGCACCAGAGGCAATGTGGCGGTTACTGGAAAATGAAATGCATGATCGTTCTCATGCAATAATTCGTCTTGCCATTCATTTGCCTTTAATACAACAGGTTTATTTTCATGCTGGTGGTGAAAATGCTGCTCTGGAACAAGCTGCCAACCGCGAAACGATCCTGACTGCTTGGTTCAAGTTGAATAGAACAGATAATGAAGCAAAACAAAATCTTTATTTTGATATACCATATCATTATGTATACGAGAAAAATGCTTGGAAAAAACGACAAAGAGGAGGCGATAAAATTTTTACAAGATTATATTATGTTAATCCAAAAGATATTGAACGTTTCTGCCTTCGGTTACTTCTCCTTTATGTTCCTGGTGCTACATGCTTTGAAGATTTACGAACATTTGATGGAAATCTGTACAACACATTTCAAGAAGCTGCACGTGGTCTTCTTGCTGAAGATAATGAATGGGATCAATGCTCAGAAGAGGCTACTTTAACCGCAATGCCATTACAAATGCGTCAAACTTTTGCATTTATTTGCATATTTTGTAATCCAACAAATGCAGCTAATTTGTGGGGAAAATATAAAAATTCAATGAGCGAAGATTACTCAAGAACCTATAATGCATCAGCTGCTCAGAACCGAGCTTTGCATGATATTAATTGCATGTTGGAATCTCATGGATTAAAATGTACATCATTTAATCTTCCTACACCCAATATACTGCAGGAAATTCAAAATGAAGAATTCGATTATTTTAATGAAGCTGAAGTAGCTGTTGAACAAATAGCAACTTTCAATTTCTTACAACGAGAAGCTTTCAACCAAATAAAATCAGCACGTGAAAGAGATTCTGTTACAAGACGTTTCTTTTACTTAGATGGTCCTGGAGGATCTGGTAAAACATATTTGTACAACGTATTCATGCATTTTGTTAGAGGCAAATGCCAAGTAGCACTTCCACATGCAACAACAGGAATTGCATCAATTTTATTAAAGGATGGTAAAACTGTTCATACTGGCTTCAAATTACCAGTGCCGATTTTAGAAACTTCCACATCTGCCATTCGAACGTCTTCAAGTGAAGCTCAAATATTACGTGAAAATAAATTAATTATAATTGATGAAGTAACAATGATGTCATGTTATGCTCTTCGTTGTATAGATGTCTTATTGCGGGAAATAATGTTGAATGACATGCCTTTTGGAGGCAAGGTTATGTTATTAGGTGGAGACTTTCGCCAGACATTGCCAGTTGTTATAAGAGGAAACAGAACAGAAATTATTGAAACATGCTTGAAATCAAGCCCACTTTGGCAAGAATTTATACAACTTAGACTATCTGAAAATATGAGATCTGAAAGGCAAAATTCCTTTAATGAGTGGCAGCTTAAAATTGGTGAAGGAAAAACACCCGATATATCAAATTTACCTGCAGGTACAATAGAAATTCCACCATCAATGGTTTGCAAAGATTCAATTATTGCAAGTGTATATGGAGATCATATAAACTACACCGATTTTGAACAACTTGAACAAAAAGTAATTTTGACAACAAAAAACAAACATGCATTATCATTAAATAACAAAATTTTGAATTTGCTGCCTAAAAATGGAAGAACTTACTACAGTGCAGATTCAGTCGTGTCTGACAACCAAGAAAATGTTAATAATTATTCACCTGAGTTCTTGCATGAACAAACTCCATCAGGGATGCCTCCTCATAAGCTTACTCTGAAAAAAGGAAGTATCATCATGCTTCTCCGAAACATGAATCCAAGAAAAGGATTGAGCAATGGAACCAGATTAATTGTGCACTCTCTCCACAACCATTTTATTGATGCTTTCATTTTAACCGGAACAAATCAAAATGATAGAGTTCACATACTAAGGATAGATTTGACACCAAGTGAAACTTCTCTACCTTTCATTCTTAAACGCCGCCAATTTCCAGTTATACTGTCATTTGCAATGACGATAAATAAGTCACAAGGACAAACATTTTCTACAGTTGGACTGTATTTAAAAGAACCTGCTTTTTCTCATGGACAACTATATCTAAGTATTTCAAGATGTAAAGAGGAAGAGCAGTTAAAAATTTATGTAGAAGATACTGAAGAGCAAGGTCGGCTTTTAAATAATGAAAGAGTTCTTACAAAAAACATCGTATATCCTAAAGTTTTGTGAACAAATTTTAATTTAATTTTTTCTGTATTCATTATTACATAGTTTTTCATAAATTCGTTTTGTTTTTAAATTGTGTTATTTTCATCTATTACTGCGGAACAAAAAAAGAAAACTCTTGCACATGTCTTTTATCCCTTTTAGACCTGCACTACACAACTGTGTAGGTGATCCTAAGGCAAAGGGAAAAACAATTTCCTCTGTTTCTGGCACTAAAGCAGAGCCTGCACCAAACAATTGTGTGGATTCTCTCTTGACGTCATCTGAGATCGAAAAAATTTTTAAATATCTTTTTTCAATTAAATATGATCTTATTAATTTAGGTTAAAAGCCAAGACTTTTAATTTCTACTAAAACTCTTCAGGTCTTAAAGGTTTATATATCTTTCTATCTCATTTTCCGTCATTTTTGACGGGCTATCTTTCTAGTACAATAATAATAGATTGCATCCATACTAATGAAATAAAGTGGTTTGCAATCTCTAATTTGCATATCGATATTAATATAAAAGAAAGACTTTGACTTTACTTTCCATGTATTAGAGATGGCTAAGAAAATCTACGTTTGGTTGGTTGGTTTGTTGTGTTTATGACGGCCAATTATCAACACGAGAGATATAGGCCCAAAGGGGGGCAGTGCCCTCCGTGGAGGTCTTTCTAAGGGAACCTAACCTGTATTTACGCTTCGAAAACCAAGGTTCGAAGAAAACCACGAAAACTCCGAACGATTAGGCCGATGGGCGCGATTGGGATCGAACCCAGCACCTCCCCTCTACCAGCTTCGAGAGCAGAACCTCTCGTCCACTGGTGGGGCAGAAAATCTACGGAACATAGATGTCTGAAAATTTGAATAAGGATAGGCGATCAAATGCACCTGAGGATCAGATTTTTCATTTTTTGATAATTAGCCGAAATGTAATTAAAAGCCATAATGATAAGCGCAAAATGACGAGCTTCCTTTCTTCAAAGTAATCATACCTTTTACATTTCTTCAGACTGACGAAAGCGTGACGTTCGAGTTTTACTGCATTTTGAAATTGAAATGGCCGGGTCCCCATGGAGTTAAAAAAAAATCATTTTATCTTTCCTAATTCAAATGGTATTTTTCATTACTCATTCAAAAAACCTTTTTATTTGGTCGCGATTCGTGTCAGTTTTCAAGTTTTCCGTTTTTCTGAAGTTTTAAAATAAAAAAAGAAAAAAAAACCTATTAATACATTCTAGGTATTTTTCCGAATCTAACGATATCTCTGGTGTGAACAAATATTAATATTTAGTACTATTTCAAAAAAAAAAAAAAAAAAACCTCTTAAAGTTATTTCATTCAAATTTTCTCAAGATATCGTTTCCCGTCTCAGCTATATGTGCTTGTGCTTTGAATATCATTTCGCGTTTAAAAAAAGTGAGGGGATGGTACGCATTTTATATTATTAATGTTTTATCCCGAATTTTTGGTCAGAATTGAAACTTTTATATATCTAAATGCCAGAAATTAAATACAAATTCGAGGTTCACTTGAAAAATCAGGCCAGAGCGTTGATATCATCCCCGGTGTACGCTGTAGAAGGCAATGGGACCCTCAACTCGAGCTACATTTGGATAAATTTTCATTTAAAAATGAAAAATCATACAAATCCGAGCTTGTACCCTGCCGAAGGCAGTGCTGCTGACAACATTAAGCTCGTTTGGAAAGATTTTCGTTTAAAAATATAAAATCAAAACAAACCGGACCGGTGCATATGCTGTGCTGCTGAAGACATTGCGCCCCCTCCCCATCTCTGGGTTCTTTTGGAAAATTTTTCCTTTAAAAATATAAAATCATTCAACGTTTGATTTTAAACTATTTAAGGTTATTATAATTTGCAATGCCGGACGGGTCAGTTAGTAGGGCAAACCACGGGAATTTAAAACTTTTTTTTTTTTTTAATCGATATTTTTCCGTTCACAATACGGCTATTCATTGTAGTTCCTAACTTATTTATGTCTAAATTGAATTTTTGTTTTCATCCTAGTCTCTGAAGCGTCTAAGGTTATATCTAAAGCTGGTAAGTGCTCATATTTCAATACTTTCAATTTCATGTTCTGTATTAAAATGAACAAATCTTATAATCATCACAATTATTTATTCAGTATGTGATTAGACACGAGCGTAGAAAGGAGGTGTAGGGAAAGGTGGCTTCTCTCAATCTTTGAAAAAGTAAGAATTTATCGCCAAATTCAGCCTATTTTCACCATACCCTCCCCATTAACAAAAGCTCTATTTCCGCCATGATGATTGGTACAGAATGCAAGATAAAAAAGTATTTGTTCTGCACGGAGGTTTATGATCCGAAAAAAAAACCCCTACAATTTTTGCCCAATACATAATAGTTTCTACAGAAGTGATCACTTGTAGGAGCAGTGAAAAAGTATATTGCTTCCGCCACCTAAAGTAGACTTTACTCTAGGAACGTAAAACTCAGTGTTAAACCTGTGTCACAGTGCCAAAACTTTCACAAACGGTTGATGCTTCATTGTACCAATTAAAATTTGCTCCATAGTTGCTGTCAGTCTCTCCAATCTAAAATTTCTACATTGAACAGCACACTCATACAAGTTCTGGTTTTATATTGTTTCTCTATTCAGGGTAGACAGAGGTCTACCCGGCCCGGAAAAATGAAGGCAAACTTTTAAACGAATCAAGCCGAGATGGCGGAATAAAGACATTTTTTTTAATGTACGGAACGGCAAAAAATTAAACTGGAGAGTCGATAGAAAAATTAAGCCATATCCAGCGTAGAGATCGGCATCGGACAGCTATATCGTGCTTAACACCGTGCTTTATTTTTTCAGCAGACTCGGGCCGGGTTGAGGCTTACATTTTTCTTCTACATAGTCGAGCCGTGCCGGAATTGGACTTAATTGTTCCCAGGACATGTGAGGCAGGCAATATATTTTGTAAAAGTAGTAATAAACTTCTGTTAACGGAACCACTGTAAATATACCTTAATAAATTACAGAGAAATATTTTCAAAAATCTACTTTTTATAATACAGCTTCAAACGTTATGATGCTTTTAATCCTCTTTTTTTTTCTTTTATTCGAAACTACATTAATTTTTTCAATGAATCTTTATTTGAATGTTGAAAACTCTAAGAGTCTAAGTAATCATTAATGTTGCTATTGTGTCATTCCTGTCTTGGAAACGCATAGCAATCTAACGTTTCTTCGTAAATATGTATGCAGTACTTTTTTAAAGAATTTAAATTGTTAAGAAAAATCGGAATTTTTTTGGCCTGATTTAATTTATTTTTGAACGGGCTGGATCGGGTCTGTTTTCACTAATTTTTGTACAGGCCGGGTCGCGAACTGCAAAAATATAAACGGACTGGGCTCTGGTCTGAAAATTCCGATCTCTAATCTAGGTCTGTCCAACGCGCCTCCCGCGGTCGCTATAGTGGCGCCCATTCAAATCTTTCTATTAGTAGCTATTTTTTAAATTAAAAATCCACTTTAAAGTATGTTTTCTTTAAATTCAATAATATTTGAATGGGGTTATTTTAATTGTTTCCAATGACCGTTATTTAGTGTTAATTATATTATGTTATTAATTTGTTATTTAGTGTTTAAGGTTTCGGGCAACTTCACTTACAAAACTTTTGAGATAGGTTTGCCTTCTGAAAAATGCAATTTTAAATTCACTATGTATTTATATCAGATTAATTAATCAGGCAAATTATTTTTAAATACGATTTCTGAGTCGTAAGGGTCTTGTGGTTATCACCGTGAGATGTACATGCATCGTATAAGATGCTTGTGACGCATAAGTCTACCACTATTCGTGGCCTGATAATCGCAGGGGATATTTTTACCAGTATTTCCGAATAGTAATTGTCATCTTATTTATGGCAGAAACAGAGCTGCTAAGTCTCCGGCTTTTTGGATACCAGTATTTTAATGAAGAAAATGTTGTTTTATTTAATTGGAACATTTGGTCGATTTAAAAGAACCAGATTTTCTCTAAGATAAAAGCCGGGGACTTGGCAACTGTGCAGAAATTCTGCAATAAGGATAAGATTTCTATTTAAAAATAAAAAAGAAACCAGTGGAATTTACCCCCATGTGGTAATAAAACTGTACTATGCTTTACCACTATTACAGTGAGATAATAGTGTTGCATGTTTTCAGCCATGTGAATTAGGGCGCCTTTCACTTTTGGAACTACATGAGGTGCTCACACATGAGGTTCATTTAAAGATTGACCAGGTCTACGTCTAAATCACAGGAGACTCAGAAGTAGAATAAAACGAAATAAATAAATAATAAAAAAGGAGAATTAAATATCTATAAAAAGTTAGTCTCTGGTAAATCTACAAAACATAATTAAGATGTCGAGAAAATGTAATACATTTTAGTTTAATTAAATTAGGGGTTTTTTTTTTAAATATCTGCTCCTCAACTGAAATCTTTGGCGCCTTTATTACTTCGGCGCCTGTGTGCGCCGTACACTTTGCACACTGGGTCGGCGCGCCCCTGATAAGATGTTATAACCTCCCCGTGATAACAAATCAGAACAAAAACAGACTCACGACCTTAAATGCATGTTATCACACGTAAATATCACATAAAGGTTCACCAAAAGACCAGTAGGAATCGACAAATGGCAAAAAAAATCATGTAACTCCTAAGTTACGCTGTGCATTGAAGGCTTAAGGGGCTACTTCAGTCACGCGAAGACACTCACAAGCTAATGTTACACCTACGAGAGCGTTCTTTTAAAATATCTCGTATGCATTTCAATATATTTTTTTTTTTTTTTTTTTTTTTTTTTTGGCGTTGGATAGCTCAGGTTGATCTCTACAAAGGTCTTTTTTTACTTTTTCGATTTTGATTGCAGTTTATTTTATTTTTTTTTTTTTATGAGGATACTTTCACTTTTGGAATCGGTTTCAAAAGTTAGTGTCTTGATTAAAAAAGAAAAAAAAAACTGCGACAAAATCGAAAAAGTCAAAATTTAAAAATTGTTCGTTTGAAGTGCATTTTAATGATATTGTATTTCAAGCCTATTCAAATTAGCAAGCATTAATGAGGTGTTTTAGAAGATGCTTTTCTGTAAAATATGGATTTCAAAGCATTTATCTTTCATTTACATATAGCGTCGCACAAAAAAGTTCAATTACATAATGTTCTAGAGAGGGAAATCGTTTTCAGCGTATTTTAATGATGTTATTCTTATTAAAACCCATTGAAATCCATATACACTACTCAGGTTCACTACAAGAAGCTAATTGTAAGAATATAGAGTAACGTAGCTCTTATCGATCATTTACAGATATAACACAAAATAATTTGGTTACAGTATTGTTTGTGAGAAATAACTGGTGTAAGAGAGGTTTCGACTTTTGTTTGCATTTTTAATTTCTAGCTAAATTTTTCCATACCACATCATGTGTATAAATTATATAGATCATATACAGTGCTACATTAAAGATTTCAAATGAATTACTGTCTATGGGCGTGAACGTGATTTGTTCAAGAGTGGTTTTTAATTATGTAGTGCATCAAATAAAATGGATACATTGCCGTCCATGAATGATAATTGCTGGAAGTACATTTTTAGTTGTGCTATACGTTTTTTACATGAGTTTTTGCTTAATATGTGGTATGTATAAAAATCTGTAGAAAACATACAGAGACGTACAAAAACTTGGAGTATAGTTCCGTTTGTTGGCGAAAATTGCTGAAGGTGAATTTTCTAACTGAACTAGATTTTAACATACTATGTAGTATATATACAATTCCGTAAATCATATACAGGGCTGCACGAAATAATTCGGATACCTTTCCGACTACAGATGTTAATTGCAGAAATATGGTTTTCAAATATGTTAGGCATTTACTAAATTTGTTTACGTAGATATCATCTTTCACTTTATTAAAAGTTGAAGTTTCGTTACAATATCCTGAATATGTTGGTAAGTGTTTCATAATCTATGCTTGGTACATGAGTTTTCTTTCTTGTTTATATTATTATATATAATCATATGTTGTACAATTTAAAATTCAATTAAATAACCACAACTATTACATTATGTTATGTTATTTATTTATTTCTGTTCAACTAATCTAGCCGTAATGTTAAATGTATTTTTTAACGACTTCAACTACTTATGCTCAGTTAATTTATATAACAACCATAGTTATTTCATGAAATAATAAGATAAAGTTTCAAATAGTGTACTTATTTGACACTTTACTTAATTCAGTCAGGTAATTCAGGAAATACGTATTTCATGAAATAAGTTAATAAAACGCTTTAATGATAGCATATACAATAAAAGGTGCTGCATGTAAGTATGTATGTATGCATGTTATAAGAAGTTTGTAAGTATATAAGATGGATGTAAGTATGTAAAATGTGTGTATAATTGTGGGGGAGGGGAAGGGTAAATGCCTATTAATTCTGCTGCAAAACATCGCATTAAAATATGATTGGTAACAATCGATTAGTAATAATGAGCGACGCAGTCACTCTATTTGGTACCTGGTGCAAAAACAAATTGTTTTATTTTCTACAGATCGCCCTTGTATCAGTATTGATAACTGACGGTGCCAATCAAGCGCCTATCTGGATTGGCGCCTGGTGCCGGCGAATCGCTCGCACCATCCTTGATGCGGCTCTGGTAATAATGTCTACTAACTAATGCTATACTTACATTTGACTCTTAGGAAGTCGTTTTCTTATAGATATTGTAACAAACTTTAAAATTTTCAATACTAACACATAGTTTTGACATCATATTTGGATTCATTGCTTTCTTTCAACGCGCCAGAAATTATAGGATAGTCTGAATAGAATGGCTGCACAAGAACAAAATATTACAGTTCTGGAAAAAAAGTAATTATGTCATAATAATGTAAATCGCCGTATAAATATGTGACTTGTACCAGTCAATTAGTAATAATGTCCACTAACCAATGTTGTGCTTAAATTTTGCTTAGGGAGTCGTCTACATGAACATTTACAAAAACTTTAAAGTTTTCAACACTAACATTTAATTTTGACATCATATTTGGATTTTTCGGTAAATTTTACCACCGTATACCAAACAGTAATTCATTCGGTTAACTAGTTTAAGAATTATGCATGTTTAAAGCTTGAAACCCCTAATATTAAATCCATTTTTAATCGTTTCAAAACAGATTACAATGCAACTTTTTTTTTAAGTACAACTCAGAAACTACTTAGCAGAATAGCATATTTGAAGCTTCCATAAATCGATTTATGTTAAAAGGTTTATAGGTTACAGTACTTTCTTTTTTCGAAAATAAATTTGAAAGAATATATTTTTTCGAAATTAATTTTTGAAAAAATATATTAGATGTAACCAGGGTTCGTTGATATATATCGATGGATATATATCATGATATATATCTTGATATATATCCGATATTTATTTTTAAAATATCAAGATTTTTGATATTTTCGATATTTTCAAATTCTTGATATTTATTTTCAAAATATCAAGATGTTTGATATTTTGTATATTTTATATTTATTTTCAAAATATCACTGAGCAAGATATTTTTTATATTTTCTACATTCAAAGCAAGTGTAAATGAAATTTCTACCTGTTATTGACTGCATCATTCTGTAGGTGTAGATAATGAACTTTTGCCTCTGACAATGACTTTTTTAGAAAAAGAAAAGAAATCTTTTCCAAACTTTAAGTTTGAAACTTTTATTTTTAAACGTAGAACTAATAATTATGTGAGACAGTTAATTCAGAACAGCCATTGAAAGATAAAATGTAATTTAAATAATCGTTTATATACAGCCAGCGTTCGTTGATATATATCAGTGGATATATATTATGATATATAACCGATATTTATTTTCAAAAAATATCAAGATTGTTGATATTTATTTTCAAAATATGAAGTTGTGCAAGATATTTTTGATATTTTCAGTCGTAGTTTGCAATATTTCAGTGTAAATTAAATAAATTTTCAACTGTTATTGTCTGTGTGAATCTGATAAAGAACTTTTGTCTCTTTTGGATGTGACTTTTTTAGCCAAAAAAGAAAACAAATATATTTTTCAAGCTTTGGATTTGAAGCTTTTATTTTTAAATGTTGAACTAACAATTATGTGGGACATAATTAATTCAGAACAACCATTGAAAGATAAACTGACTAATTTAAATAGGCAGTTATATACAGCTTCATTAGAAAATAATCTTTTCTCAAGTTTTGGTTCAGTTAAGTTTAAACTACAACATGTTAGGAAATACGAAATAAGATATTTTATACTTACATTTATGTTAAAATTTTTCAATTTAAAAAACTTTTTGTATCTGTTTTAAAAGTATCTGATTTTTTTATACTTGATCTTGATACTGAATCATATACTTAATTTTTTTATAAGTGTATAAAGCGAATTGTTATTGTTTCAATTAGTTCATCTTCAATTTTGTTCTAAGTAAAAAAAAAAAAAGAAAAACCAGAAAAAAAAATAAATGCATTTTTAGAATATTGTTTGATTAAGTTTTCATGTTAAGTGCAATATATTTTAGTTTCTAATCTGTATTATGCTTGAAAACATTTATCATCAGCGGTAAGTTGACTGCTTCGAAAATATCGGATATATATCGAAAATATCGGATATATATCAAAATATCGGATATTTTTGATATTTTCGAAAATATCATGATATTTACGAACCCTGGATGTAACCTACAAATTTTTCAACAGAAATTGATTTCTAGAAGCTTCAAATATGCGAATCCAAAATTACAGCGTATTCCGCCAAATAGTTTTTTTTAGTTATGCTTAAAAAAACTGCCCTCATTGCAATCTGTTTCGCAAATATTAGGTGTGCGTTTGATATCCGAAGGTAAAATTCGCCGAGAAAGCCAAATACGATGTCCGAATCAGTTGTTAGCATTGAAAATTTTGAAACTTGTTACAATTTCTATATATAGAAGATCCCCTAAGAAAAATTAAAGGATAACATTAATTACAAGACGTTAATAATAATCGGTTACTGCCAGTTGCATTTTTATACGATTTTTTTTTTTTTTTTTTTCAGCAGAGTTAGTACAGGATGGTGAGGGGTTTTTTCTTTCGCGACTGTACGTAAGCATATAAATAACAAAAGAATGTGAGTATTTATAGAGATATTACAGCTCATATTCAAAATATTAGAATAATTGAGAAAAGTAATAGGAAAAAAATTATTTTTCATGTATTTATTTTTGATATTAAGTAAATGCAATTAAATTTCTTATAAATTAAATCTGGAATGTTTAGCTAAGATTTTAACATTTACAAAATATAAAATACAGTACAATAAATTAGGTATACAGCTTTCTGAAACACATCAAAATATTAGAATAAAATTTAGATTGGTTCAAAATATTAGAATATTTTATTTTACGCAACAATATTACCTTAGGAATATGAAGTAAATATGGTAGTTAATATTTTGTAGCATCCCCTTTAGCTTTCATAACAGCGTACAATCGATCTTGCATACTATATACAAGGTGTTTACAAACATTTCTGATTTCTATCAATATTAGTCCAAATAGACTTTATACGGGCCACTAACTCAGATTTACTTGAAGGAGGATTTTCTTGCAATTTTTTCTTCATTATACACATAAGTTTTCGATGGGATTAAGGTCTGGTGAGTTTGGTGGCCAAGGAAGTACCTTAATGTTGTGTTGGCGGAACCGATTCTTAGTTGACTCTCTCCTTGTTACTGACGTGGTTCTCTTCAACCCAGAAATTTTTGTAAGTGGCCCTTCCCTTAAAAAGGTTGTGCACCCCTATATTTAAGGGCACTTCTAATGATATTTTGAAGCTCCATAATTGCAGCGAAAAAGCGAAACGTAAATAAACCCGATTTACCTCACCCTAAATCCTGTCAAAGGACTTTTACACAATAACCAATGAGATGCGTTTCATTCGGGCGTTGCCAGTAAACAATTAAACAAATAATCGCAATTTCTGTGCCACGTATGATAGCGTAATATATATATATAGATTCCACATTCACTGTCTCTTTTAATACGTTCTCCATTAGTCCAGGGAAAATGTACCAAAAAAAAAAGGCGTTGCCTTCCAAAAGGTCGGATAGAAGATTTTTTCTTTTCAACTTATATGTACTGAAGCCAACATGTAAAAACCGAATTTTCCAACAAAATTTCTCAAGGAAGAATTTTCTGTGGGCAAAAAACAACAAAATTTTGGGAATTGTTTTGCTTTTATTTAAATATCTCGAGACCTGTTGCCGTAGCGTGTTATTTGTTAATAACAATCTTAAAGAGTACAAAATTCTCTACAACTTTCATACTTACAACTTTTTTATGCACCCAATAGCAAGCGCAGTACGGCATTTTGAAAACTAGTCATTGGAGGCCACCGTAATACTTACCCATCATGGATATGCATAATATAAACTATGAAAATAAAGCATGTGTAAACTATTTATAAAAGGCATTGCAATTCCAAAATACAATTTAAACATATATTTAAATATTTTTAATACATCGTAATGCTCTATTACTGAATTGAGGGTACTACTTGATTATCCCGTCGACCAATTTCGATAAATTATATAAATCACCAAACTATTCGCAAAATAATACAAACTAGCCGCTTTGGCGACCAATTTAGTCTCCCTTAAAATTTATGTTTGGGAAAGCATGCTAAGCGTTGTATCATGTTACTTTTATTCATAATTTAATTTACTCGGACTCCCTTAAATATAATTAGTATAATCCCTTGAGCTAATATTAGTTTTTGTTGCATTAAAATATCTCAATTTGTTGATTTTCTATAAGCAAGTAAACCCTATTGGTTTACAATGGAAGTAGGGTAAAGTGCCCATATTTCGTCTCCTCTCCTAATTTCGTCCCCCTTAACTTCTCCGCTTCTGCGAAAGTGGCGCTACTTATGGCGCGAGGCACAGGGGACGGAAGCTAAAAGGGGTCAGTGTTGAAAGTTTCGTTCGCCAAGACGCATACATAAATTAGACTGCGAATTTCCTATTTTTAGAAGACCTGAGTTCTTATTACGTCGTTTGTAGAACGTTATTTACTGTATTGTAACTATTTATTTCTTATTCATTGCATGTATTTTACGTTGGTAAGATGCAGACAGTAGCATACAGTGAGTTTTAGGACGCTCAGTTCATCTTACGGGAACTGAAGATCCGTAATATTGGGAAGTAGCGTGGTCCTAATTTCGCCCCCCATGCAGTTCTTATTTTTGTCCCGGGGACGAAATTAAGAATGCTTTTTCATGAAATTTTTTTCAATTTTTTCCTCATGTTTAGATGGCTAATGCATTGTTGCCAATCTCCCGATTTTTTTGGATACCAGTAAAATCTTACAAAAATGTTTTCTTTATTTAATTGCGTTAAAACTGCGATTGTATAAAGCAAGTATTTCTGCATAAAAATATTGGTATGAAAAAAATCGGGAGGTTGGCAACTATGCTAATGTTTCGTTATGTTATTTTTCCACTGATAATTAGTACATTTCTTTGTGCCTTACATTAATGTAAATTAAATTACTTACTCATTTAGAGATAAATTTTGATTTAGTTATAAATTAAGCCTCGGTGTATTGGAAATTTTGGGGGGACGAAATTGCCCAGCAAAGAGGAAATTGCTGGCCAGCAGCAAGATAGGTGCTGGCAATGATGGAGAAGTGCTGGCTAATGGTCTACCACTGCATGACCACTGCCGGACAGGTTCAGTCAACTTTGCTATTGGAAATCATCAGATGAAATTCTGTTAGGCTTCCGTTTTATCTTATGCGCTGGCCCACCACTGCATGGAAGTGCACGAACTTTTGCTGTATTATTGCTGATAACCCTTACGCTAGGTGGCGTTGAGAATATCGAAGACATTGAGTATTTGAGCGCAAATCTGAAATGAATATCTTAACACAATTTAAGCTCTGAAGCTGATTTTTTTTTTTTTTTTTTTTTTTTTTTTTTTTTTTTTTTTTTAACTGTAAAAAATATAGCACCACTGCCACCAACAAAATAAATAAATAAATGAATAAATAAATAAATTCTTCATTTCAACGCACTTTTTTTTCTCCTTAAATCTGGTTTTACTAAGTTACAAAGGATTTCGGTTTTCATAATTTACACAGCTGAGAATCAATAAAAAAAAAGGCGTAACAAATAAAGCGTATAAAATATATAGGATTTCTATACAATACAATAATTTCTATACCAGTTTACACCGAGCGCGGTTAGTACTTGGGAGGGTGACCAAATGGAAACCGCTGCAAGTTCAAATATTTCTATAGATACTTCTACAGATATTTCTATAGCTCTTGGTGAGACTAGCTTATAGAAAAAAAGGCCATAATTCTATAATACTTTGGTTTTTTATAGAATTCTAGAAGAAATTTTTGTAAGGGTAAGTGCTGGGCCAGCAAAGGAATAGCAGTAGGATAGGTGCTAGCACTGCAGGAAAAGTGCCGGATTGAAGTAATGCGATGGCATATTAATGCTGGCCTGCTCCTGGCCATCACTGATGGGCCAGCTGCATTCCGCACGGACACTTTTGTACTAGTTTAAGTAATGACACAATTGCACTTTACCGCTGATGGCAGTGCTAGCTGCCATCTTTTTTCCAGCTGATGGCCCCCACTGTTTCTTTCTTTGCTGGATGGGAGCATTTTTTTTTCTTTTGCATTTTTTAGATAATTCTGAAAACAAAATTTCGCATTGTAAAAATTTTTTTGTACGATATTTACCTATGTTTCTATGTGCGTGTGTTGTTAGTCTATGTAAAATCAAAATTTGGTTCTAAAAATACTTCCAAGGGCCTAAAAGTGACTGGGGGACGATAATAGGGCACCTTACCCTATATGGGAATTTGGCGAAATATTAGAGATAAGCTGTCGTCACTTTTGGCGACTAATTTTGGTCGCTAAATTTGGCGATATATCGCCACGTTGGCGAAAAACTTGGTGGCTTTTGGCGACGAAACAGATATATAGATTGGCATAATTCTTATTTTAAATAACGAAAGAGCAAATAAATTAGTAAAAGATGAATAAAAATACAAATAAAACGTCGAATTAAAAAGCACTTGATGACGCAACAGACGCGTGTAACGTGTTTAATGTCAAGTGAATGTGACATTTACGATAGGCCATTATTGGAATTTAATCTTATAGTTTGGCGATTGTTTTGGGGTCGACGGGATAATCGAGTAGTATCGAATTGATTAAAAGAAACATCCTTATAACTCCAAAAATGATAATCATATTAACTCAGTGTAACTGCGTCGGATTAAGCGTCTCATTTCCAATCAAAATATATCTTTGAATTGAAATTTGAATGAAATACAGGGCCATGAAAAATCGAAGAGTTTGAAAAATAGGATTACAAATATCTCGGCAACTAATTATCGATCAACTTCATTCTATATGCAAAATTTATGTTTTTTTATTGTCTTTTATATTCACTCCTTCAAATAAACAATTTCGAAAATTTGTGTATACCTTTTATCAGAACGAATTTTTCGAGAGTCCGAAAAAATAGTTCCGGATAATCGAGGTTACTGATACTCAATAGGCTTCTTCCCATTATTACATACTAAGTACACACCAAATTTCAAGTATCTATCTCAATTTGTTTGGGAGATAGAGCGTTTACAGACACACACACAGACAGACGGACGGCAATTTTTTTTTTTTTCTAAAAATATGTTTTTCGGAATCTCCAGTGTCTGAAACGTGTAAATCCGTCAAAAAAAAAAAAAATTCGATTTTTAAAACGATTAGAAGAGTTACTCTATACTACGTATGATGGGTAATCCTTTTTTTTTTTTTTTTTTAATTTCCTTAGAACCCGCGGAAAACATAGTTTTGTTTTTGTACCGATTATTCAAATGTTCCCCACAGATATAATCATGCATGTCAAATTCTACATAGTGGTAGTAGTAAACTATCTATTATTTGTACACTCTCTTCTTCATTTTCATCACAACAGACATATTTTATATCCAATAAATCTATATAATTTAACAAATAGGCGAGAGTACACATGAATAAGACAATTTTCATATTTAGACAGTAACTTTAAGTGTATACCATTGTTAATTTCAAAGCATTGTTTAAACGAATACTTCAATATTTAGTAACTTATTGGCACGATATTTAAACTTTTGAAAGACGTCTTCGGTTTAAAAAAAAATACGAAAACGTATTAATAATTCCTTGGCCTCGAAGCCCTAAACAAAAGAGAAAACTTTATATCTCTGTCGTCTTCGATTTAGTAACGGAAGTCTAGCTTTTTCTTTTACTTTATTTTCCCCCAGCCCTCCAAAAATCTCCATTTTTCTTCTCTCGACTTGTCTAAGCTTCTGGGAATACATGACAGATTTATGGGTTTTGTCAACTAGAGAGGGTGTGAGAAGAATTTTTTATTTTTTTTCCTCTCTAGATTCTTGAGAATTTTCTGGGTAGAAGATGAAAAATGTAAGTCCTTTTTAAGTAAAATATGAAGCTTTAAAATAAATCACAGGGCAAGCAATCAGTGGGATCCTCCGGAAATTTTTCTCCTATCTCAAATCTGTCTGGCAAGATATGGAAAAAATTTTAAGATGTCTTAAGTGAGGGAAAATGGGAAAACTTGAGATAACATATCGCATCTGTTCCGTTTTTATATGCTAATGTGATATTCTCTTTTAGTTTTCCATATCGGCGTCAAGGATAAAATTTGTAGAAAAAAAGGCAAAGTTAGTTGATAACTTACAAATATATAAAGAATTGTTTTATTCAAACTTAAGGAAATATTTTATCAATTTTTTTAACTTCTTAACATCGCACATTTTCAATTTTTACACCACTGTATAAGGGGGGGGGGGGAGTACTTTAAAATACAATTTGTTTGAAAACTGCACCTCAATTTATTTTTTGAGACATTATTTTTTTTTTTTTTTTTTTGTATTTTTTAATGCTTTTTCTCTAATGGTGGCAACTGAAGTACTCCATTTCTGTAGAAAGTTAAGGGAAAATAGTAGATTACTATATCTTTTTGTTGCCCTTTTCTCATAACAACTGAAAAAAAAAAATGTAATTAAAATACGTGACAAAACCCATAAATCTGTCATCTATTCCCAGAAGTTTAGACAAGTCGAGCGAAGAAAAATAGAGATTTTTGGAGGGCTGGGCGAAACATTTTCCGAATATGACAAGAATATCGTCTGGTATAAAAATGTATTTTAAAGAAGATTTGTGTGACTTATTTTCTTTGCATTTATTTAATTCTTATCAAAAAGCTGAAAGAATGCAATCTTATTAAACTGTGTGTAATAACATTTTTCGAATTTTGAAAAAATATAAATGAATGATTTCTGATAAAACATGGAATTATTATAAACTATACTTAATTTTCAGTATCCATATTAATGTTACAAACAAATGAAGGCATATGAATAATTAAATACCCGATTCTTTTGACGAGTATTTTAAATTACGACATCGCGTTTTGCTGGGTTCAGGGCCGGCCCAAGGGGTGTGCGAAGTGTGCCATCGCACGAGGCGCCTAGTCGCAGGGGGCGCCAACCGGCGGTAGGAGTAAAGAGTGGCGATAAATAATTTTGGATTCTACGTTTTTTGTTTAGTTTAACATTTTCTAAAACCAGGTGTGAATCATCTGTTGGGTCTAAGTAGATCTGCTGAGCAGAGGACCTTCTTTGTGCTTAAAGGCGCTAAACTTTCACATGCAGCGATTTCTGTATTCTTTACTTGAGTAAAATACAAAGAATTTGTGATGAACATATCAGAGGAACGTAGTATTTTAGGATGCGTTCTTTAAAGAAATCCCTTTATGCTAAAGGCTCAGATTACCTTCCTTGAATTTGGAAAAGTGACACCACCTATTCAACTCTTCCGCTTCCTTATGGAGTGAAAATTTCTTTTGACTGATTAATTGCGCCGTAGCTGAGGGGCGCCAAATTTAGGAAAGCTCTAAATCGAAATTATCTCACATATTTTGACGATAAACAAAAATTGCAGACTTTTTTTCCCCTTGTGTATGTCTGGATGCATTCTTTAGTAAAATATTTTATTATGTCCGAAAAATGAAGAAAGAAAAAATTCTCTAAATGTTACTAAGGATAGCTCAAACCCATTTTGCACTTTACATGATTACGTACCTGACAGGACCCTTAAACTGATTAAATGGAGGAGAGGGCGCGCCATATTTAGGGAGGCTTTAAATCAAAATTATCTCACATATTTTGAGAATAAGCAAGAATTGTAGACCTTTTATTCCCCTTGTGTATGGTGTTTGAATGCATTCTTTAGTAAAATATTTTATTACATGCGAAAAATGAAGAAAGAAAAAGTTTCTCTAAACTCAATTTGTTCTTTACATGATTACGTACCTGAAAGGACGATCCAAATGACTAAATGGAGGGAGGGGGCGGGGGGGGGGAGCATATTTAGGGAAGCTTTAAATCGGAATTATCTCACATATTTTGAAGATAAACAAGAATTGTAGGCTTCCCCCTCCCCTTGTATGTCGTATGTGAATGCATTCTTTAGTAAAATATTTTATTATATACGAAAAATGAAGAAAGAAAAAGTTTCTCTAAACGTCTAAACCCATTTTGTTCTTTACATGATTACGTACCTGAAAAGGGGATCCAAGTGATTAAATGGAGAGAGGGAGACGCCATATTTAGAGAGGCTTTAAATCGGAATTTTCTCACATATTTTGAAGATAAACAAGAATTGTAGACCTTTCTTTCACCTTGTGTGTGGTGTGTGAATGCATTCATTTGTAAAATATTTTATTATATTCGAAAAATCAAGAACTAAAGAGTTTCTCTAAACTCATTTTGTTCTTTACATGATTACGCCATGTTTAAGGAAGCTTTAAATCGAAAATATCTCGCATATTTTGAAGATAAACAACTATTGTATAGACCTTTTTTCCCTTTATGTGTGTGTGTCTGTAATCACTACTTAAGGGTGTATTCCGATCCAAACTACTTATTTTCTGATTCATTTTAAAATTCATTTTTGCTCTCAAACGCATCAAACTGGGAAATTCTCTTATTTAGAAACTATATAAAGTGCCGTGCTTCTTAATTTTTTGATAAATGCAGAAAATACTGTAAAAAACGCTGTCAAAGTTGGCGTTTTGAACCGAATTTTCCGAAGCGGGCGATCTGGGAATGAAAAAAATGGTCATACTGAGAAAATAATTGTTTAAAAATCAAATTCTAATTAATTGAGCTGAAAATGAAATCACACGGCATGTTAAACATGTCTTCAGAAATCACCCCAGCAAGTTTCATGTTTTTACTTTTAAAAATGAGTCTGAAAATGTCTCAGAAAATTTCGAGCTGTTGAGGGTGGAAAAATATTTTTTCGAATACACCCTTAACCGGAATGTATACTATATACTGTGCTTCAGATTCTGTGTTCATATCTTAATTATTTTAAAGACAAGAATTTTTTTTTTTCTTTTTTTTCAAATGAATTTTTATAGAGATTAATGAATTTTCTAAAAATTCTCATTATGATAAGGGAATCCTTTTCAGAATTCAAAATTTTAGTGTAGTGATCACGATCATTTTTAAACCTTAAAAAATCGATTTTCTTGTTTTCGATATATTTTTTAATTTTTTAACCTATAAAAAGAGATTGCGTGAAAATATTCAAATCAGAACCGGGCCAATTTGAAGCTAATTGATAACGCATACTTTAACACAGATTCAAATTGAATTTAAACTTTGCGTGGGTTTTTACTACTTGTACACATTGTAAAAAAAAAAATAAATAAAAATAACAAAAAATAAATAAATAAATAAATAAAACGTATTGAAAGATAGGTAATTTATTTTCAACATATATGGGGCATTCTCACAATCTTTTGACTTTTATGTCCCTGAATAATAATTTTTATTTTAGTACATATTCTTGCGGGTTTTTTTTATTTCATATACTGGGGAACATCCCATTGCATAATTGCATAACAATATTAAATAGGTAAATAAGTTTTAGATGATATTGTGGGTCCAAATACCAGGAAAACTTCTATACCGTCCCGTGTTCCTGATGCTGATTTTTAAGTTTGGAGCTGTCTGTGTAATATTGTTTCAATAAAAATAATTCGACGTAATTTTTTTCCGAAACTGGAACTCTTTTTTCACATAAATATGTAGCAAAAAATGAACCTGCACACATTTTTAGGGTTGTTATTATTTTTTAAACTCTGTCCCTGGGTTTTAGATTCTTTACCGTCCCTCTTGTAAAATTATACAGAAAATCACTTCGGATGCAGCCACAGAATATTTTCAAGTTTTTTCTCAAGCAGAAGTATGCTAGAGAAAGAAGGTCTAAAATTCTTTGACAGGAAATTTACTGCGGAATTTAAATAAGCATATAAATATCAATTTGAAGCATCGTGGCTTTATGGGTAGTCTTATCGCCCCCAAGGTTTATTACAGCAATTTTCGAAGTAAATTATTATTTTTATTAAAATTTAATCCAATGTAAATAATTGTTTCTAAAAATCAATGAACATTGTGGCTACCACTTAGTCTTAACATGATGTGCCTAAAATAGGTGGTAATTTACCTTACCGTTCCATCCACACCGTCCTATTTTTCCCACTTCGTCCCTGTTTTCCCATACCGTCCCCCTTTTTTTACCTTACCGTCCCTTCTTTAACACCCCTTTAAGACAATGTTATACCAAAATTTTGTACTAAAACTAATACATTGTTATTATTTCTTATTTGAATGTTCTGTGGGTACTATGCAAATTCATAATAAGTAAAAATTTAGAAGAAAATAAAAAGCTTTAGTGGTCAAATGGTAAGGAAAAATAAACTCGCAAGTTTAACTTAAACCTCAGTTAAATAAAAAATTTTTCGCTGCTGACCATTTTTTCTTTATTTTGAATCATTAAGGCCTTCCTCTATCAGATTAAAATGTTATTTTAGCAAGTTTAATTTCACCAGATTTTTATTCCCGAAAGTCAAAAGATTGTGAGAATGCCCCATATGTATAAAATGATTATAGTAAATTTTTTACCTACTTTTTTGACTACTTACTTAAAAGGCGTAAAATTTATTTGTTGCAATTAGAACGTGTTTTCTGTATGTGATACATCTTTAAAAAGCACAATCTAACACCCTCCCCCCTCCCCCACCAAAAAAAAACGAAACAAAAAAAAAAGAAAACGCGTCGTTTAACTGACACAAACATTGTTAGAGTATGTAGGTATAATCATTTTATAATATACCTATATTCCAAAGAAATGATGATCTATCAGCAAACTATTATTATTATTATTTTCAATGTATATAAGTAGCAAAAACACAGTTTTGGGGAAACATACCCAGAGTTATCAATCGGAGTCTGCGTTAAAGTCTTGCATTTTTAATTTCAAATTGATCTGTTTATAATTCGAATATTCTTATGTGGTTTTTGTTTTGCTTTTTAAAGAATTTAAAACTCACGACTCACCAAATATAAAATTAATACATGCTACTTATTAGTACTACTCTGTGGAACAATGGAACAATAAAGCAGGTGTATGGATTCCCTAGTTGCTTGGCAACTTTACATCCAGGCTAAGAATATATCGTGTTACAATGCAATGGGAGCCTTAGAAAAAAGAGCGTTTAAACGCGGCTAGTAGCCACGAAAAAGAGAAATTAAAAGCTAAGAAGATAGATAATTTTTAAGAGTATATTCCAAATAATAAACATAACTATTCTAATAAAATTTCTTCTTTCAATAAATTAATTATTGTTATTGTTGTCCTATACCATGGTATAATGAATGGCGTTTAATTTTTGGATCACAATGTTACATATTGAGATTGATATTCATTATAAAATTCAGATTTCAAAGATAGAATTAAATATGGATATGTTTATCTTTTTTATAGTCTTTTTAAATAATATCTTAAATAATTAAGAATAGCATGTGTAAAAGTTTATGAACGAATAATTTACGAATATTTTAAAAATTGTGTGAAAAAAGTCAATAATTTGAACAGGTATGATGTTGGGGGGGGGGGGGCATGAGAATGCTCGCACGGGCGCCAAAATTGTCTTGGGCCGGCCCTGGCTGGGTTTGTGTATTATTCCGCGATAGTGACGTCCTATGCATACTTTTCTATAGATGTTGTTTAAGACTGGATCGTAAATGTGGAATTCTTCAGCGGATCCAAATGACGTCATTTTATATAAAATAAAAGTATGTATTTTAAATCTTAAAACTGAAATATGTTTTGTACTATCTATATATTTATATGTATATAGGGGGTGGGGCTCCATCCCCCTGCTCGCTACGCTCACTAGAGGTCTGCACGGGCCCGGGCTTGGCCCGAGGCCCGTACCCGGCCCCCGGCCGAATTACGACAATTTTTTCAACGGGCCGGGCCGGGCCGGCAAAAAAATTAATCGGGCCTATCGGCCCGATATAAGAATTTAAGCGAAGCAGATAAAATACAAACCATTTTCAATGAATATGATTTTCACGAGAAGTATAAATGTACGTCACGAGCCGATGCGAGTTTAACATCAATACAGAAATGTAACATGTCCGTCGTAGAGATCGGCATCGTACAGTTACAAGATGTCTGATTCAGAGTTTAATTTTTTTTTCAGCAGACTCGTGCCGGGACGGAACTGGTCTTAATCGATCTCAGGATGTATAGAACAGTCATCGTGTTTTGTAATATTAATAGTGATAATGAACTTCTCTTAACAGTATCTTTGGAAATATACCTTAAGGTGGTTCTCATATTCACTGCTCAACAATGCGAAGCTTTCAGACACATTTTCTGACAAAATTTTTAACTATAAAGGCATGAAATTGACAGGCCTGCCTATTGAAGACATTTGGAAACGAATAGCTTTTTCCATATTTGATAAATTACTTATAGAGATAACAGAGAAATTCCTGCCACGTGACTGCGCGTTTTTCTCCTTTCTTGTGCTATCGCTTCCAGAAATTCGATTCAAAACGCTAACTTTGACAGTATTTTCTGAAAGATATATTGCTTTTATCTATGAAAAAAAAACGACATTTACATAGCTTCTGAATAAGAATACCTGCCAATTTTATGCGTTTCCGAAAAGAAAAGAATTCATAAATGTGTCGAAATGTAGCTCCTTTGGATTTGAGAAAAGCCTTAAAAATGAGAGAAATATTTTCACAAATATACTTTTTATTATACCAGCTTCAAAAGTTATCATGTTTTTAATCCTTTATTCTGAAATACATTAATCTTTTAATGAATCCTTATTTCCATTTTGAAATGTCTGTAGACACGATGACTAAAACACTGTAAGTAATCGTTAATGTTTACTATTGTGTGTTTTCTGTTTTGCGAACATCATAGTAATGCAAAATATACTGTAAAATGTTCCCATAAATATGTATGTAGTATTCATTAAAAGAATCTTAATTGTACGTTGAGAAAAAACGGGTTTTTTTTGGGGGGGGGGGGTGTTTTTTTTGTAGAAATTGTGTCGGGCCGGGCCTGTTTTCATTGATTTTTGTACGGGCCGGACCGAGAACTGTAAAAATGCAAACGGGCCGGGCCGGGCTCGGGCCGAACTTCCAATTTTTACACCGGGCCGGGCCAAGATAGCTTTCGTTCGGGCCAGGCCGGGCCGGGCCGGCCTGGAAATTCCGGCCCGTGCAGACCTCTAACGCTCACCAAGGGCCTGCGTAATCGCCTTGCGATTCCGTTCGGTATCACGAAGCAATCCCTATTTTCTAACCAACCTCAGACGTGAATCGCTTCGCGATCCCTTATTTTCTATGCATTCAATTTTTAGATTACACTTGGTAAAAACGCGCTCCTTCTCTCCCCTCATTTTTTTAATTTTTATTATTTGTTATAAACTATCTTAAAGTTTCAAACAGATCGCCTTGTTATATTTCCTAATTTTGTTCGCGCCCTTCCCCCTCCTCCCCCGAAATGTGACGCGCCATTCTTTTTGATAATTTTTATCATGTGTTATAATCTGTCTTAAAGTTTAAAACAGATCACCTTGTTAGATTTCCAAATTTTAACAAAATCGCATTCTATTAGTTCCACATTCCACCACCAGGGAGCGGACTCTATTCTTAACAAAATTGCATCTGAACGAAACTCCGTTAAACAACCTATCAGTAGATATATTACTCGAGAGGGTGGCGGTCTTAAGCAAGAATTTAAGATATTTGATAAAATTACTATTCGGAAATAGTGGTAGCTAAACTTTTGCCATTTTTATATTAAATAAGTAGATTGAATAAGGGAACATCTATGCTGTATTTTTAAATATTCCAGACCGTTCCGAAGAATGCTACTGTAAAAAATCACGTGACTGCCTTTTAAAATGAGCATTTAACAGAAATAAAAAAAATTAGTGAAATAATAAATAATATCTCAGCTTGTAATTGAGACAGAAGAATAATTTTTAGAATTTCTGAAAGGGGAATTTTTTCTGCGCCGGGCTGTGCAAGTTTCGAGTTTTTACGCCTCTTAGATTCTGAGATGGGGTGCCTTTTTAAAACCCCCAGTACACTTTATTGCTTAACATCCGCATCTGGAAGCCTTGTTTTCACATTCTGGCAACCCGTGGGCATGAAATAAAAGAAATTTTTCATCGATCGATTTTTAGCCGATTTTCCCGGTTCTACCGTATGCATCGGAATAATTTTTTGAATTTCTGAAAGTAGGCTTTTTCTGCGTCACATCGGTACGATTTTCGAGTTTTTAGGACCGGTAGTTTCTGAGATGCGAGTTCGATTTAAAAAGCCCCAGTTCACTTTTTCGATGCGGTTTCTACGCAGATTTTCATTGGTCCATTTCCAAATCGTTAAATTTTTTTTATATGGAGAAAGATTTTTTTTTTTCCATCTGGGGCGACACTAAGTTCCGAAAAAGCAGAATTCCTGCTTCCTGCTTGCTATTTATTTTTACATACTTTCTTTTAACTAATTATATTTGTGTGTGGCAGTTAAATCTTGTGAATCATTTTTCACCCACTTCCTGTTGACATACAGCTTTAAAATTTGGAATGTGTATGTATTCCTGAGGGCAAAGCATGAATTGGACATTATTTTTTTTTTAATTCGATCCCTAAGGGGGGCAAATTTACTTAATGGTTACGTTTGATTTCCTATGGAGAAATCAGCATCAGCTTCAACAATGAGTATTTGTTGAAAAATACTAATGACAGCGCCAAATTCCAGCCAACTTGGCGAAATATCGCCAAATTTGGCGACAAAAATGAGTTGCCATATAGGGAACCAATTTGTCAATATCTGGATAATTTGGCAAAATTCCCATTTAAATTCATTAATCCCCCATAATCGAACTCGCCGCAATTTAATTTAAAGGATTTTTTTTTTTCAAGACTTTTCTACTTTTTAGTGCACTTTTATTTAGTGCTACTTTTTAAAATAACTTACATATTTTCTACATTTTTGTGAATTTTAATAAAAGCATGTTTTTCAAAAAAGAAAAAGAAAAAAGAAAAAGAAAATTACAGTTATGTTTATTACTAGCTGAACCCGGCCACGCATTGCTGTGGCTCAGTCTGGTTAAATGGAAAAGAAATAAAGAGAAAGCGCACGTTTCTAACATGTTTAATTTCACAGTGCTTGTGGGCATACAATATTTTCTGTTGTTCCACTGTCTGTGCAGACATAGGCATTGCCTGGTTTGCCGATTCCAGAACACACAACATGTACGAGAACTTCCAGATATTAGCGATTTTGTACAAACGAACTTTTACATTTTTATTTATATATATATGTATTATATAAAAATGCGCCGCGACGCGGGGGAAGTGGAGGGTGGGGGATGGGAGCTGCATAAAATGAAAGAGTAGTCCAAGGGCTTTCTAATGATATATCGCAGGATGGCTGTCAGAAAAAAATTTAAAAGCCCCCCCTGGTGGTGGTGAGGAAATTGGGAATAGGGGGGGGGGGGATGAGTAAGGTTCATAATAGGTATATAACAAGACGCTTGTATTCGAATGCAACTCAATCTGTGAATTTCAAAGCAATCGTTGAAGAACTTTCGGAGATTAGCGATTTTGTACAAACGAACATTTAGATTTTTATTTATATAGATTTATATCATTTTATTATTTCTGAAATATTTACGTAATACCAGTATACCACACGTGGACTTATATTTTATTTTTGTGCACGAGTATTTAAACTCAGTAATATAAAATGCGCTTTACTTTTTTCAAATAATTCTTCATTGTTTAAAATCGTCTGTATCTCGACACTCAGCACTGAAAGAATGTCAACCAGCACAACTGTTTAGAATCACTCGATCGAAATTATGGCTTTATTCACAATAGAAATCAATACTGCTCAAGTGGTTTGGAATATGATACAAAAATGAACACTCAGTCACATCATCTTTAACAAAAAAAAACTTCTTTAAGTCTTCTCATTTAGTGCTTCACTCTTGATATTACTCGGCCTGCCAACGCAGATTTATGAATCACCCGAGGGGAAGAAGACGTTGCCGCCTTTCCCCCACTTCTTTCAAATACAATAGGAAATTTAGTCGATAACTTAAGGGCACATGCGACATTTCGGTTTGCAATGAAGCAGTTTTAGGTCTTCTTAATAGATACTTCATAACGTTGTCTTTTGTCTTAAAATAAAATTCCAACTCTCAAAATTTCACCTTGTAATATGCTAAGGCAGGCGTTCAGAAATTGTGAGACCAAGTAGCGATTGCGTTTATGGACGCCCTACATCCAGTGGCGTAGCGTTGGTGGGCGATTTTCTCTGGAGTAGAATTTTTAGGAGCGAAAAAAAAAAATCTTGCATTAACCTTTTATGCCCTGACGGTACTTTTTAAATACCATTAAAATAACTTGTTATACAATTCATTTAATACATCCATTAGTAGTAATGGGGCATTCTCACAATCTTTTGACTTTTCAGGAATAAAAATTTGGTGAAATTAAACTTACTAAAATAACATTTTAAACTTATAGACGAATGCCTTAAGGATTCAAAATAAAGAAAAAATGATAAGCAGCGAAATTTTTTTTATTTAATTGAGGTTTAAGTTAAACTTACGAGTTTAATTTTACTTACCATTTTACCGCTATAACTTTTTATTTTCTTCTAAATTTTTACTTATAATGAATTTGCATAGTACCCACGGGGAATAATAAATAAGAGAACGAGAAATAAGAAATAATAACAATGTAGTATTTTTAGTACAAAATTTTGGTATAACATTGTCTTAAAGAGGTGTTAAAGAAAGTACGGTAAGGAAAAAATAGGGGACAGTATCAGTGTTGAATTCAGGGGGTGGCCCGGGGGGGGGGGACATTCCATCCCCCCGAGCAGTGAGATGTCCCCCCCTCCGGAAGATTTGAGATTTTGTGCTTTTAATGGTCAAAAAGTGCAATTTCGCCCCAGGAACTCTATAATGTCCTCCCTGGAGCCACAGAAATCCCTCCCGGAGAAATGTGTCTGAATTCAACAGGAAAAAAGGGAAGGTAAGAGGAAAAAAAGGGATGGTAAGGATGGGACTGTAAGGAAAATTACCACCTATTTTTAGGCAAGTCATGTTAAGGGGCTGCTGCACTGAAACTCCCAGAACTCGAAATCCTATGGGAAAACTTTCAAGCGCGATGACTCATTACCTAATATAATTATTAAAATACTGTTTTCACTATCAGAAAGTAGATGTCAGATGCCGATGATGTGCGTTTTTAAAAATTATCTCCTTAAATTTTAAGTATTTTTAAGAAGATGATAAAATTTAATCAAATGGAAATTTCAAAGTTTATAGGGATTTTTATGTACCGTATTTTATGGAAGAAACGCCGCACCCGTCGTAAACGCCGCACTCCTCAAATTGGTCTGAATAAGCTTAAAAATATCGTAATCGCCGCACCCGTTGTAAACGCCGCATCCGTCGGAACGCTACTTTTGTCGACAGCGTCACATTGACCTAACTTTAATCAAAGTTTTCTGAGCAGTGTTAGGATGCCTCATTTTTAATATCTTAAGATGTCTGAAGTTTTATTTAAAATATTTAAATCCGATTTTAAATATTTTTATGAATTTTTAAATTAAGGAAACTCAGTTGATATTTTAAAAAAATCGTAAACGCCGCACTTGGAAATAAATTAACTTTTAAACTCGTAAACGCCGCGGCGTTTCTTCCATAAAATACGGTACTTAGAATTTACGGAGATAATGTTTAAAAACGCACATCATCGGCATCTGGCGTCTACTTTCTGATGATAACGGTATTTTAATAATTATACTATTAGGTAATGCGTCATCGCGTTTGAAAGTTTTCCCATAGGCCAGTGGTTCCCAACCTTTTATCGACCACGCCCCACCAAAGCATCTGTAAAGTCACTATGTCCCCCCACACCTGTAATCTGTCAATTATCTTTCTTATTGCTTAAAAAGTGAACTCTATTCACACGGTGGGAGTGTAATAGTGCCTTAACAATAACTTTCCATTTCACATTTTTTATCTTATCAAAGAGGTGAATCTTCTACCACAAATGTGTTTTTTACATAATTTTTAAAATGCAATCAGATTATACATTTTTGCCTACAAGCCAAAACGAGATTTGTTGTACTTTTCCAATTTAACTCAACCTCAAAATTGGGTCAGCATTTTTATCTTCACAAAATATCTTAAAAATACACTTACTTTTTACGCTAAAACTGATAAATTCATACATTTTATAATGCAATCTTGTAACTTATTAAGAGTTGGTAGGAAATCTTTGGATACTGATTTTACTTTATATGGATAACAAAATATATAAGAAGTATTTCAAGATTATCATCTTTATCAATTTCAATTAGCCATTATTCCGCATAACACATTCTCTCTATTTTCCCTTTTCCAATATTGCTTATTGTCTTCGCGAATAGAAGTAGAAAAGTCATTCAATAAATAATCGAAAACGTTACGAAAAATTTAAATTTAGCACCAGAAAAATTATAGTGAATTTTAATACTTTTATACATATCAAAATACTTCATAAGATTATTTACATAATTATTCTGGTGTTAATTCTATTTTAAAAATTTCGTTAGAAAACATTTAAAATATTTAATAAAATAAACTGATTTCTTATATTTTGCTTGCATCCCATTTTTTTTTTTTTTTTTTTTTAGTCTACAACATCACTTTTCCCCCAAAACGATAAAAGTAACTGATAGCAAGTGAGTGCGTAAGAAATTTGGAATGTCCCCCCTAGAAGACCAAATTGCTCCCCGGTGGGGCGTACGCCCCACGTTGGGAACCACTGCCATAGGCTAACATGGGATTTCGTGATCGGGGAGTTTCAGTGCAGCGGAGCCTTAAGACTAAGTGATAGCCACAATGTTCATTGATTTTTAGAAACAGTTATTTACATTGGATTAAATTAAAAAAAATAATAATTTACCTCGAAAATTTCAGAATAATTCAAGGAATAAACCTTGGGGCGGTATAAGACTACCAATAAAGCCACGATGCTTGAAATTAATATTTAAATGGTGACTTAAATTCGGCAGAAAATTTCATGCCAAAAAATTTTAGCCATTGTTTCTCTAGCATTACTTCTGCACGAGAAAAAAGTTGAAAAAAATTCTGTGGCTGCATCTGAAGTGGTTTTCTGTATAAGTTTAGCAAGAGGGACGGTAAGGAATCTAAAACCCAGGGACCGAGTTCAAAAAATAATAACAACTCTAAAAATGTGTGCAAGTTAATTTTTTGCTACATATTTATATAAAACAATAGTCCCAGTTTCAGAAAAAAAATTACATCTAATTACTTTTATTGAAACAATTTTATACAGACAGCTCCAAACTTAAAAATCAGCATCAGGGACACGGGACAGTTAGGAACTGCGTGGTATATTTGGACCACCAACGTCATCTAAAACTTATTTATCTAGCTAATATTGTTATATGCAATGCAATCATGCAATGGGATGTTTTCCAGTATAAGAAATTAACACCCCTCCCCCCTAAGAATACGTACTAAAATAAAAATTATTATTCAGGGACAGAAAAATATAGAAAAGTCAAAAGATTGTGAGAATGCCTCTAATACAGTTAAGAATGAGTTACAGATATTTTACTTTATCTTGTTCCAAAAGCATTATTGGTTTCACAAAACAAAAGTATTTTAAAAGAATGATTTCTATTGCCTTTGCATTTTTTTAGCTTTCTTGATGCGGAAAGATTTGGGGGGGGGGGGGGAGGCGGTAAGTTTTAGTTCGGAAATATTTCTATATGTCTGTTGTAAGAAAATTATATTTGTACATTTCCTAATTCTACAAAATACTAAAAAAAATATTTTAAATAAAAGAATTACAAATATTGCAAAAAATCCCTATAAATTCAAATTTTATTAATTTTAATGGGCAAAATCCTTCTAAAATTTATTAAATGATTGTGTAAATCTTCTAATGGAGTTTTAAAAATTCACGAAAAATGTTTTAGAAGATGCAATTTTCATGAATTCATAATTTGGAACATAAAGGGTTAATGCGTTTCCAAATGGTTCAATTAGACATCCTAATTCAATTTACTTGAAGTTTTGTTTCATTATTCTGAATGTGTTGAAAAATGTTTCATAATCGATGCTTGGCACATGATTTTTTTCTTTCTTGTATCTTTAAGGGGCTACTTAACACTCTCGACCGTACCATAAAAACTCTTATTAGCTACTAAGAAGGGACGCAATATTTTGATTTGTCTCGGATGCTCAAAACCCACACAGCCTCGAAGTCTACTTGCCCTTTAAATGCATAGGGGTTGTGCATATATAACGTTATCATTTTAGGAGGAGAGGAGGTCTGGCACTTGATATCGTAAGATATCTCTAGAAAGAGAGGGGTTTGCTTTTTGATATCGTTATAATTTTTGATCCAATCAAACTTTTCTCTTTTGAGTAACTTTTCTTATCATCCAAATAGTCTGTTACCTTTTATTTATTATTATTTTTATATGTTTTTACGAAAATACAAAGCCGTTAAATGTTTATAAAATCATTTCATTCCAAAATTTGTTCGGCATTCGGCATTCCTGTTCTTCTGCCATGTGCACATATAATTCGATATTAGAGAAACGGAAACCAGGTGCATAATATGTTGGAAATGATAGTGTGCAAACTTCTGAATATTCACTCTATGTCCACTAATCGCCGGAAAACATCTGAAGTTTAGATAGATCACAATCTATATTCTAGACTCGACAGCTGTGACAGAAGCACTTAGTTGAGATGTCCTTCGGTGACCAGATGAGCGATCGCTGGTCAGTAATCAATTTCAGGGTCAAGACACGCTGCGAAAGCACTTAATTCGCAAAGCCTATAAGCTATTCCTGTGATCAGCCGCCTTTCACTTTGAAACAGATGGTCCCCGGAAGCGTGGGAAAATAAGCTGTAGCCTAACTGAAATCACACGAGCGAGTCAGAAACAGAGAAAACAGGGATTGGCTGAACCCCCGACGTCCAAGAAGAGACAATTTTTTAACTTAGAAGGGAGTCCTTAATGAGTAGGCAGTTAATGAGATGAAGGCGAAGTAGCAATTGGACTTGCGGGTTTCCGCCGAGTTTTTGTTACGGAGAAATAGATTATCCAGTTTTGATTAAGTCTCTCACCCTGAGAACAGCGAGCAGACCGGGTCTGCAATCCACATGTTCTTTTGTGAACAACGGGAGATTAGATCTCCCAGCCGGGACGATACTTCACTATAGATCGACGAGGATCGAACAGACTAAGTGGTATATTTGGACAATCTATTAATGAACTATTTTTGAACTTTATTTAAGGCTGCCACCTTCAACCTAAGACTTTTTCTCGAAAGCGTACGCAAACAATTATTGTGGCGTAGGAGCATCTAGAACAACTCAAATCTCGAGAATCATTTTGTCATTTTAATTAATAAATTTCATTTTTTTAATTCTTCATCAATTGAGTTGCAATCTGATTTACTCCCCTTCGAAAACAAGCCTTAACCCGTTCGCTACCACGTTTCCGAAGTTCGCACATTGCGTTTACCAGTTGCGTTTACCAGTAAAGAAAGAAAAATAATGTTATCCGCTGTTTTATTGATAAGTTCTGCTTTTACCCTTCCCGGGCAGGGGGCAAATGCAAGAAGACAGTATTACTGTTGAATGCATTATGTAACAATAAGCTATTATTAAATACTTTTAAATAATAACTAACTCTTTTAGATGTTATTTGATATAAATTTGTTTCATGTATTGATATTTTATTGCTTTCTTGAATCCGTAAAATATGCGACTAATAAATGTATAATCATATGTGTATATCACTGCAAACATATAAAAATAGAGAAAAAGAATGTAAAAATAAAAAGAATTTTTAGACATTGATAACGATATAAATCTTTGGGGGGGGGGGCGACGAATGATAATGTATGAAGTCGTAAGAGTGTCCAGAATTAGCAAAATGTTGATGCGTTATATGTATAACCCCATATCGTTATACAAAATCTGTTCCTTTAGCTTTGATGTCATGTTTGTCCGCCTCTGTGTAGAGCCAGAAAATAACTACCCAATTTTAGCATTATGTATGAAAAAAAACAGAAAACAAGTAATATAAAAATTTTGTTTTTAAAGTCAATTCCTACTTAAGTCATCAAAGAAAAATTTAATATAATCCCTTAAGTTAATATTAGTTTTTGTTGCGTTAAAATATCTCAATTTGTTGATTTTCTATAAGCAAGTAGGTTTACAATGGAAGTCTATGGGAATTGGGCGAAATATAGAGATATCGCCAAGTTGGCGTCACTTTTGGCGACTCATTTTGGCTTCCAAATTTGGCGATATATCGCCAAGTTGGCGACAAACTTGGCGGTATTTGGCGACAGAACAGGGTCCCTCCTATGGTAACCCCTTTTATAGATATGAAAATGCATTAAATGCTGTTCAATAACCAATGGCCGCCATTTTGTGTCCCATGTAAAACTAAAATTAATTAATTAAAATTTAATTAATGAATTAATATTTGAAAAAACTGTATTAACATCAATTGTCATCCAGTACAAGTTTAAAAAAAATTATTTCAACTTGATAGGATGAATAATAAGTATTTTATTAACGATTGAAAATTTTAACAAGATATATAAATAAATAAATAAGTAATATAAAAATTTTGTTTTTAAAGTCAATTCCTACTTAGGTCATCAAAGAAAAATTTAATATAATCCCTTAAGCTAATATTAGTTTTTGTTGCATTAAAATATCTCAATTTGTTGATTTTCTATAAGCAAGTAGGTTTACAATGGAATTCTATGGGAATTTGGCGAAATATCAGAAATATCGCCAAGTTGGCGTCACTTTTGGCGACTTATTTTGGTCGCAAAATTTGGCGATACATTGCCAAGTTGGCGACAAACTTGGCAGTATTTGGCGACAGAACAGGGTCCCCCCTATGGTAACCCCCTTTATAGATATGAAGATGGATTAAATGCTGTTCAATAACCAATGGCCGCCATTTTGTTTCCCATGCAAAACTAAAATTAATTAATTAAAATTTAATTAATTAATTAATATTTGAGAAAACTGTATTAACATCAATTGTCATCCAGTACAAGTTCAAAAAAATTTATTTCAACTTGATAGGATGAATAATGAGTATTTTATTAACGATTGAAACTTTGAACAAGATATATAAATATATAAATAAATATATAAATAAATAAATATAGGAAGAGTGTGAACTAATAGTAGGAATTGAATAAATATAGGGAGAGTGTGAACTAATAGTAGGAATTGAAAAATGCATTTTAGAAACACTGCTTCTTCTTTCAGCAGGATTTTCTTCGCTGCTGAAGTTTCGTTCGGCTAAAAATTTTCTTAATTTTTTCTCTGATCCGATATTTCTGTCAAATGTATTGTTTTCCTTTATGTTGTCGTCACTCATGGTCTTTTCTATCTTTCCAACTGTAAGTCCCCGATATGCTATTTCTACCAGGCAACAATTAAAGTGTTATATCTGTTATAAAGCGCAGGGGGCATGTGCCCCGGGCACCAGAACGAAGGGGCGCCAAATGAAGAATTATACCTTTGGAATGGATCCTTTTCTTCTGATGGACTGATGGCTTAAAAAAAATTATGGCCATTTTTTTCCCTTGCTGACCCGAAAATCAGAGTTCTAACTTTTTGCGGCTGCTCTTTGATCTTCACCTAACACTTCATTTATAATGACTGTTTCATAATAATGGAAGCCATCAGTCAATCAGAAGAAAATAACTCGGTTAAAACGGAAACTCGGTTAAGCGGGTCTCGGATAAGCGGGACTCTACTGTATATTTCGTTTTAAAAATGATTTTTAGAATATTTTTGTTGGTGTTCACCCTGTTTATTTTCGACTTGATTTATTTCGAATTTATTTTCGAATTTATTTTCGACTTGCATTATGCCAGATTACGAAATTTTCCGGATTACAGATTGAATGTCGGCTAAAAACGTCTAGAAGTTAGAATTAAACAAAAAATGGCAGCAAAGCATTTTTTTTTATTCTTTAAACATCTTGAATAGAATAATAAAAATGCTCAATAATGTAAAAGTCAACATATGCACACGAATATAAAATGAACATACATGCACTGTAAGGCCTACTCGTAGAAGCCATCTTAAAAAAATCTCGAATATCAGGTGTGTTTGCCAGTCACTATAAAATACTTTTCTAAAATCCAAAAAGTATTTAATTCAGATGATAAAAATTTATTTTTCCTTTCAACAGTTTGATTTCTCAAATTGTCAACAGAAATTATTTTTTCTTCACCCCTCGTCGACGTGGTGACTGAACAATTCATAGATTCGCGAGTTTGAAGCGTTTGTAATGGGTTGTTATGTAATTCCTCATTCTGAAGGACCACTGGATTATTATAAGCATCAGGAGTGATTAAACAAGGAAAACTATTTTTTTTTCGAAAGTCGTGCCTGATTATCCTGCATGCCGGACCTTAGGATGCCGGATTATAGGACATTTACTATACTACTGAGTACTTATAACTTACATTTTTTAGAAAGTTTTCTTTTCTATTTTTATCGGAATTTCGGGTCATCCGAATTTTTTGTAATCCGAACAGGCACCGGTCCCAATTAGTTCGGATTAGCGGGGTTCTACTGTATATCGGTATGAAACAGATTGTATGGTAGGAATTGCGAACCTTTTTATATCCGCGACCAAAATGCTTCCAAAAGATAATTTATGTAACGTACCAACAATCAAAAAATTTAGTTGATCCAATAATTATGAAACAAAATTACCGTGAAATTTTGTTATTACGGTTTAAAATATATACGTAGCGTATATGCAGATGCTATATTTTAGAAAGTAATAAATAAATTAATGCTATTTATGTTCGTACCTTGGATTCCAAACAACTGATATGAAATTAAATTTCTTTTAACAGATTCAAGCTGAATTGGAGTTCCACGCGGTTTCTACTTGAGTGTTTCAAGTACAGTAAAAATCCTCTAATCGCCACGTTCGGGACTTGAAGCATGCCGGATTATGGAATTTTCCGGATTATACGATGAATGTAGGAAAAAACGTGCAGAAGCTAGAATTAAACAAAGAATGACATTTAGGCATATTTTGTATTCTTTAAACAGCTTCAATAGAATTTTTAAAAATACTCAATAATGTAAAGCACAACATATTTATAAGACTATAAAATGAAAACGTGTACTGTTAGACATACACAGTAGGCCTACTCGTAGAAGCCATCTTAAACAAATCTCGAATATATGTTTGTTTAATTGCAGTCTTCTCTCTTCTTATTATAGTCCAAGAGCCGACAGCACAAAAACCTATGTTATCAAGCACAAGAAAAAAACCTTTATTTTATGGAAGAGTAGAAATAGGAGAATCTAATGATCCATGTCTGCCGGAAGTGAAGTGGTGCATAAGCCAAAAATTAATACTACCAGTGGTTGACTCGTAGGTTTATCATTGTGTTTGTCTTACAAACAAAGGTATGAAAACATGGAGGAATGGGAGCAGGAAAACACAATGATAAACCTATACGAATCAATTACTGGTGGTATTAATTTTTGGCTTATGCACCACTTCACTTCCGGCAGACATGGATCATTAGATTACCCTACTTGTACTCTTCCATAAAAGAAAGGTTATTTTCTTCTGCTTGATAACATAGGTTTTTATGCTGTCGGCTCTTGGACTATTATGTGAAGTTTGATAATTTCCGCATGGTTGAACGAACTGTTGCACTCAGAAAACTTGGAAAATGTGTTCAAGTCATCAGTTGTTCAAGGAACCTTTTTATATCCGCGACCAAAATGCTTCCAAAAGATAATTTATGTAACGTACCAACAATCAAAAAATTTAGTCGATCCAATAATTATGAAACAAAATTACCGTGAAATTTTGTTATTACGGTTTAAAATATATGCGTAGCGTATATGCAGATGCTATATTTTAGAAAATAATAAATAAATTAATGCTATTTATGTTCGTACCTTGGATTCCAAACAACTGATATGAAATTAAATTTCTTTTAACAGATTCAAGCTGAATTGGAGTTCTACGCGGTTTCTACTTGAGTGTTTCAAGTACAGTAAAAATCCTCTAATCCGGCACGTTCGAAACTTGAAGCATGCCGGATTATGGAATTTTCCGGATTATACGATGAATGTGGGAAAAAACGTGCAGAAGCTAGAATTAAACAAAGAATGACATTTAGGCATATTTTGTTTTCTTTAAACAGCTTCAATAGAATTTTTAAAAATACTCAATAATGTAAAGCACAACATATTTATAAGACTATAAAATGAAAACGTGTACTGTTAGACCTACACAGTAGGCCTACTCGTAGAAGCCATCTTAAACAAATCTCGAATATATGTTTGTTTAATTGCAGTCTTCTCTTTTCTTATAAGGAAAGGGCAGCTGACGTCACTGTTGGTTGAATTACTGTTGGTCGGCAAGAAAAACCTGTTCATTCATTATGACTCCTATCTGTACACATGAGCTAGGGAAATTTGATTGGTCTACGTGTAACAGGTCTTTGATGATTGGCCTACATCGCCAAGACTATTCCTGCAATGATCGTTATGGCAAAAATGTAGTTGGTAGATTGGTTGACGGAAGTGTTTGTTTGTAAACATGCCCTTTCCTTATTATAGTCCAAGAGCCAACAGCACAAAAACCTATGTTATCAAGCACAAGAAAAAAAACCTTTATTTTATTGAAGAGTAGAAGTAGGGGAATCTAATGATCCATGTCTGCCGGAAGTGAAGTGGTGCATAAGCCAAAAATTAATACCACCAGTGGTTGACCCGTAGGTTTATCATTGTGTTTGTCCTGCAAACAAAGGTATGAAAACATGGAGGAATGGGAGCAGGAAAACACAATGATAAACCTACGAATCAATTACTGGTGGTATTAATTTTTGGCTTATGCACCACTTCACTTCCGGCAGACATGGATCATTAGATTACCCTACTTGTACTCTTCCATAAAAGAAAGGTTATTTTCTTCTGCTTGATAACATAGGTTTTTATGCTGTCGGCTCTTGGACTATTATGTGAAGTTTGATAATTTCCGCATGGATGAACGAACTGTTGCACTTAGAAAACTTGGAAAATGTGTTCAAGGCATCAGTTGCTTGATTCCAACTGATGTTGTTTGACTCGTCCACATCATCTTCATCAAAATCAACGTCTTTTGGGGCTGTTGGATTGATAACACCCTGTAAGATGACCTCATCAGTCCACATATCCTCTGTCGGCTCATTAAAATTTAACCTACTGTTTTATTTCTTCTGGATTCTGTTGTGTTTCCGAAAGTCGTGCCGGATTATCCAGCATGCCGGACCTTAGGATGCCGGATTAGAGGATGTTTAGTGTAATTTATTATTCATTTCCAAAAATAATCTCCCGCATACTTAGTCAAGAGGGGAAATTGTCAAAATGGCTAGTGCCAGCTTCTTTAAACAGTTTCATATGCCTGAAATTCCAAATTGCCACAATTTCATCCGTGCCGTTCACCAAAAAATTTCAAATTCTTGGCTCAAACTCGAATAGGTTTCTGCTTTTCCGATTTTTTATTGAAAATACGCAAATTTATCTGTATTAATATATTATACAGCAAAAACATGTTTGGGAGTAATACGACGTGATATTGACGATACGACCATTACTTTTCATTTTCGTGCATTATTTTTAGTTTCTAAACATGGCACAACTGAATATTCAAGAGCTTCTTAGAAAAACATGTTGTGATACATTTTCTCAAAAATTGTTTTATTTTATGGGCGATTATTAAATTTCAAACCATTCGACTGGGTAGTTTTTACGCTGTTATATGCGGGCAGACAGACGGACTGACTAAACGTCAAGCATAGGTGCTACGTATTTATATAATTGCAAACGCACCTAAAAACTCAATAGCCATTTGAAGATAACTATTATTCTAAGAAATGGACTCAGTGAGAAAAGTAAACATTAAAAGCGTTTTTAATTTAATAAAATATCAATGTTCGCTGTCATTCCAAAAAAAAAAAAAAAGCAATTTAACAAATTACAACGACCATTTGGAAAATGATTTTTTCAAAGACTAAAATTTAAGACCTAAAAAATCGCACGGAGTTCATCATACGTTACGTAATGAAAAATGAGAAATTTGCTGAAAAGGAATTATGAACGTAAACGTTTGTGGAAATTGAGCCGCTTTGTGGAAGCGTAATGAAATACTTAAGTTTTCTGAATGAGAATGTACGTTTCATTTTAAATGTTCACTGAAAAAAATGAAGTATTTAAAATTGAGTAAATAGATGTACTCATATCGAATTGAGTATTTTTGGATAAAAAATGAACCTCTGCTTTCTCAATTTTGAAACATCACATGTTATCAAACCCAAACAAAAGGATAATTGTGTACCCTGTAATGGCTTATTTCATTTCTGGCGGCTTAAATGATGTTTATTAATGTAAATATTAAATTATTCACAGTATTTTAAAATAATTTAAAAGTGCTCGGAAATAATGCTCTTGTCATAAAAATATCCGATTTGTTATCTTGTTAATAATTTTACTACTTTTCTTAATAAATCATCAATTAAACGTTTCTTTTTAATAACTTTGAACGGGAAATAAATGTCAGTGCATTTTTACTTTAATTTTTAGGTTTAGAGGGGCGGTACATAACTATTCATATCTGAACACAACTATGGAATCAAAAATGAGTACATGTGTTTCTCAATGTTGAGTACATTTGGATCGGAGCTATTTTGAGTATGTGATGTATTGAAAATTGAGTATTTTTTACTCAATTTTGAGTACCCATTTTTTTCAGTGTTGCCTACATTTTCACCAGCAGAAGCTTTAAAGTTCATGATTTATAAATACAAATATAGATAGATGATCTGTTGAATATATAAAGCCAATACATTAAATGCTAATGTACTAATAACAAAATATTGCTCCTTTTAAAAAAGTATATATTATATTAAAAGTAAAATAAGTGTTTCAAATAAGCATAAAAATCAAACTAGATTTTTTTTAAAAAAAGGGCCTTTTGTTCCATCATGACGTAAAGAACTGCCCTTTTTAGGTGCGTTCGTAATTATATAAATACTTATCGCCTATAGTCGTCGTCTGGTTCGTCCGTCTGTCTGCATATAACAGCAAAAAAAAAAAAAAAAAAAACTATCCAAACGAATTGTTTGAAATTTAATATATAGAATCTTTGCAGAATTTTGTCGAGTCACTTCAAATTTTATGAAAATCGAATCAAAATTTAAAACGATATTAATAAAAGTTTTCTTCATTCTAGTAAATTCTATATATGTACTTAATTCAATATCCCATGATAGGTAATGATTCTAGGTTGCCATGGTGATTACGTCCTATTTAAGATACAGCCCTATTATTTCCGTATTACTGAATTTAATATGTGTAGTCGTAATAAAATTTGTATTCATGCATTTTTGTATAAGAGTGCAACAGCTATTGCACCAAGATCTGGATATTTATAAAACTAGTTAGAGTACAAACACACCTCATTTGCCACGTTTGACGTACAATTTCCGACTTTGGTGTACTGTTATCCATGCATTATTATAAAACCGTTCTCCGTGTAGCATTAAAAAATACTTCAATGCTTGAAAATGCTCAATTCGCTTTAACTGTGATGTAATTTTTACCAGTACATACTTTTTGCATGTAATAATTTATTTGTTTTAAATTTTTCTATCATATTCAGTATCGACGTATAAATATATATAATTGAAGATACGTTGTTTGGAAATATTGTTATTCAGGCTTTTTAAATTTTGGCAGTTCTATTAGGTAGATTTCGTAAGAAATACCACCTATTGCAGTCGTTACAATGGTGCGACTTTTGAAAAATTCCTTCATAACTTTTCATTATATGAGCCCAGGAACCCAAAACCACCCCCCACCTAAAAAGTTTATATATATATATGTATGTATGTATGTATGTAATAATAAAAATTTTCGCCTCTTTTTCTTAGTAAAACTATTTCAAATTCTTAATATTTTTCCTTTTTTACCTATCTTTAATAATATCTTAATATCTTTTGTCTTTTATTTCATGCATTTAAAGTGGCGTATTCTTTTATTATTCTAAAAACCTTAATCCATTCACCTAATCTTATAAAACCCATTAAATTACTTTTTCATTTTATTCTAAAACTAAATTCTCTTTCTTTCGAAAGTTTTAATATCATTTTTTCTTTGGAGTTCTATATCCACAATTCCATGCGTCCGCCAGCACTATTTGCACTTTAATTCTGACGCCGTATAAAAGAGTTCATTATCGACGTCATCCTTTCCCATCGAATCGCAATCTGTTTTTTGTCCCATCCTTCCCCACCTCTCTTCTAGCATTGGTCTTTTACCTTTCTGTAACCGTCCGCGCGTTGTTTTTTCCGAGTACAAATATCGTTACATCGGCGAAGGAGCCAAAGCGCTATAAGTAAGCGTACAAAGTTAATGCTGGAATCTGCCGTAAATTGTCACAGCTCCGCCATCTTGTGGATGGAGTGAATAACGCAAATACGCGGGTTTTTTGTATGACGTCATATATGACAGAATATCTACCATCTGCGCATCTCGTACGCAGGTCTATTTGAAGATACTTACAATTTAAGAGTTATAGGCGGAAAAGCAGACAAAGCTATTTTAGAGAATACCTGTTAAAATTTTAATCATGAATTTCAAATACTTACTCACTCATGGAAGATTAACCTTGTTTACCAGATTTATTGCAAAATATTTTTGTTACAGTTTGTTTTCATGAAAATATGTGTATTTAAAAAAAATCGCAATGTCATTTTAATTTCGGGAGAAAAAGCACTAATGCTACGTAAACAGTATTGCCTTTTGCCCCGAAACTAAACTGACATTGCAACTATTTTTTAAATACATATATTTTTATCAAAACAAGCTGTAACAAAAATATTTTGCAATAAATCTGGTAAACAAGGTTAATCTTCCATGAGTGAGTAAATATTTGAAATTCACGATTAAAATTTTAACAGGTATTCTCTAAAATGGCTTTGTCTGCTTTTCCGCCTATAACTCTTAAATTGTAAATATCTTCAAATAGACCTGAATTTTATTCAAGCTATTCAGGCTAAAAGAAAACCATTTTTGTTAATAAAAGTTACTGGCGTAACTTTTAATTCCATGGTTTTTTCCAGGTTTTTTTTCCACATTGGAAGAAACTTGTCCACCTTGGGCTTATGTTATTATTTATTAGGGAAAAAAATGTATTTTAAATATAATGAGCGAAAAGCATGTGTTTAAATTGATGTAATATACCAGTATGTATGTATTTTAAATAAAGTTATGTTTTTCAAATGACGAGTATATTTTTAAAATGATGATTTTATATTTTGAATGAAATGAATGCAACATAAACGCTGGTGATGGGGAAAATATTTGACGGTTTATGAACTGCGGCCGGCTAACATAAAAGTACTTTTTTACACTGTTTATTTAATCTAACCCTGTTCATATATATGAAAAGATAAAAAAATTTAATCAATTTTTCCCTCCCAGATATGCTAGAAAAATAAAAATTATGTACATGGATGTGTTTCTAGTAACAATACAGCATTTTAGTATTTTTACAACTTGATTATAAATTAGCAAATTAATTTTACGTTATCTAAACGTAGCTGATAAATCCTTAAACATTCTTCATGGTTGTTACAACTGTATATACAAGTACAACAATTCAGTAAGTTATGTGACAAACTACGATTTCTAAAATATACCAGCTGGTTGAGAAATTGCAAAAGAGAAATATTTAAAACCTTTAAGCAACTTAAACGTGATTTTCAGCCCTATAATTTTTTATAAAGAAGTTCAAATATTATTTAATATATATTATTAAATGTCAGTGATTTTAATGTGTTCAATTGGCCCATCTCCGTCCGCAGCCTTTTTTTCTACTACTTATTCCGACTCTTTTGCGGAAGCCAGATTGGAAAAAAATAATAATAATAATAATTCAAAAATTGAAACCGGACAAAATTAAAAGGGAAATTTGAAATTATTGTCTACCGACCAACAACTGCTACGTCGAGCTTATTATTAGTCTATAGTTTTCAGTTATTGGCAATTGTTATGTGTTTCATAAGCCTTTTCAAATGTGGAGAATGTTCCGTAATTGGGTTATTTCGATAAAAGTTACTTTCATTTTCTAACCATTATTTAACTTTTATACAGTTACAATTGTATACTGTTTTCTCATTTGACGCCAGTCATGGCTATCGGCCCGATTACGGAAAGTTATCCATTTTACCCCTGCGAAGAACCGGTGTAAGATAATAAATGTTTAATTGAGCATACCACGTACTATTTGTAAATATTTTATATTTTATTTCAATTTTTGAAGTTTCTTCTATACTTTGTATGCTTTCTGCAATGTTATTCACCTGTGCGAAGTGCAGGTATCCCATGAAAACTATTTTTCCCGGATATGACACAATGACCGACATATTTCTAGATTTAAAAAAAAAAAAGTAATTTGTCGATTTTAGGAATTTTTTTAAAGCTGTTGTCTAAAATTCTCAAAATATTTAAAACTATAAATAATCAATTATTGCTGGTTTAATAGTACAAGAATTACTGCTTGCATTTTAAATTAAAGTGGATCCTAATGTAAAATTAAATGTGTTTTAAATGAAATGAATGAAATGCTTCTATTTTAAATATTATAAATACAATTCGATCAAGAGAATATTTGGCAATTTATCGCCTGCGCCCGGTAAATAAAAAATATGCCTTAAAATTAATTAAATAATTTATACTTAAACTCTAAACGTAATAAAACGTTTAATTCTCATTGGAAATGCACATGTTTATGTAATTTTTATAACTTTATCTTATCAGGAATTGAATTAAAAACGCTGCTGTAAAATTCTATCTTAACATACATTAAATAATTTTTATATGTCCTTGTGCATTGCATTACAAAAACATAATTCAAATAAACGTATTAAAATCACTGACATTTAATAATATATATTAAATAATATTTTAACTTTTTTATAAATTATAATAAAACACAAAACTAACCTGTTTTTCTCTTTTGGGAAGCGAAAAAAAATTAATTCTCTCAGATAGAGTTATTTTTGCAGTTTTGAAAACTGCAATAATTAGAACGTCAACGTGGCATTTTCCCAAATAATATAAGTTCTTAAAAGAACTGATCTTGTTTAGATAACTAACTTCAATTAATAAATTAAATAATGGCGAATAAATAAATCGAATTATATCTGTACTTCCAACAAATAAGTACTGCAGACGACAAACGAATAAAATCACGGCTGCGCTTGCGCATAGTTATTTCATAGATATCGAACTTATAAATCATCCACAAAGGGGAAAGAAGTTAATAATCTTCTTGTAGTCCACTCCGTCCGCTGGGTGGCGTATGACCTTGATTGACGTGACCTCGCCTTTAACCTTGCGGTTACCTCTCCCATTTAAGATAGGACGCTTACTTATATCGCTTTGAAGGAGCGGGAGATTTTACGTTTTTCTGGTTGTCTAATTAATCTGCGTCGCTTGGAGTGAACGTTCGAATGTGTAGATCCTATTCTTATAACATCTAACGTTTTATGAAGCGATGATCGATTTTTGAGAGTGGATGGAATAACTACTGGAAGTGTTTTACTATTTTTTTTTTTTTTTTGTCAATAAAACCAGTTTAAAAAGTGACGATGACTCTCTATATTTATTACGCAAGGGAAATTATCTCAATGTGTTTCGAGCCTGTCTTTTCTCGCCACCCTAACTGCAATCCGATATTTTCAATATACTACAATTTATGTCGAGGCGTACTGGTGTCGCCTAAATATCTGAAAGTCGGTAGCAAAATGCTACATATATATATAATATATCGCGAGCGTTCCGGACTTGTATAGGGAGTCGCGGGCCGTTCACGTTCCTCCATGTGTCCGTACAGCCGGCTTTACATGTAAGGACTTCTTGAGGTGACATTACTTGTGGAATAATTAGACTCGGGAACCTTTTGGTGGATCGAACTCATTTATTTCGTGCTCCATCGTACAATCCGATCGAGAGTCCGGTCGGAGGTCCTCGAACCCGTTACGTTGATGATTTTAGGAGCTACATTGGCATGGGTTTTGCAGGCTTCTCAAAATTGCAAGTTCTCTCGTTTTTGGTGCGGATTTTAGCTAATATCTTGGAGCTTGTCATATTTTCCAGCAGAGGGCATAGCTGTAAAATTGGGAGGAACACTTCTTTAATTGGCTGATTAGCTTTGGATTGATTGCGCGGTCTCAGATTCCAGAATTGGGTTTGGCCGGCCCGGGAATCAGCTAACCACACATGGATACCAAATTTGCAACTCAGCTATTTTTACTCTTAAGGGTCCTGTCCCTGCCGGCGAAGACACTCACGAGCTAATGCTAATCTTATGGGGAGGGATTTTTCTAATATCTCGTTTGCATTTCGACATTTTTAAATAATTTTTTTTTTCAATGGATAGCCGAGGTCCGTCTCTACAGCGCACCTTGGTTACTTTTTTGATTTTGGTCGCAGATATTTTTAATAAAGTTACTTTCATTTTCAAAACCGGTTCTGAAAATGAAAGTGTCATTCTAAAAAATATCTGCAACCAAAATCGAAAAAGTAACCAAGGTGCACTGTAGAGACGGACCTCGGCTATCCAATGCAAAAAAAAAAATTATTTAAAAATGTCGAATTGCAAACGAGATATTAGAAAAATCCCTCCCCATAGGATTACCATTAGCTCGTGAGTGTCTTCGCCGGCAGGGACAGGACCCTTAAGGATCGTCCGAAAATGATATCTGAAAGTAATAAGATGTATTGCTGGGAAACAAAGTTTCAAGGGGTAAAACTGGTTTTAGAATGAGATTTAAAGTTAGGACAAAAACTTCGGATTTTAATTTAAATTTTTGAATTTTTAAAAGGGTTTTTATCCTTTCATATATATATATGTATGTATGTACTAAATTTTGTCCGCACGATAAAAGTCGCAATTATGCACGGATAGTCTTCAAATTCGCCAACAACTTTGAAAGGGCTTAATATTTCGGCGGGGATTGAAAATGGACAAAATCGGCCCAAGGGAATGGAAATGGGGAGTGTTAAAATTTTTGAATACCGTCTTAACAAGATTCTGATAAAACCAGCTCTTACACAACAATGACAGGAAAAAATAAATATTTTTCGTTATAGCAGTTGTCAAAAAAAAAAAAAAAAAAAAAAAAAAAAAAAAAACTATAAAATTCTCACCACGACAGCTGCTTTTCTAGTGCAAGATTTCCACGTGAAAAAAAAAATTAAATTAAAAGTTTGACGAATTGAAAACAAATTGAATATTACGTCATAAGTTTTCTAGAGCCAGATTTCAGCATCAAAACTCAAAATAAAATAAATAGTTTGGCGAATTAAATATATATATATATTGCGTCATATTGGAAATATCGAGGCTAACGAAAAAGACAGGCTACCGCGGTACATCCCACGTGTCTTTTTTTACAGACCGCTAGTGACACGTGATGCTCTTTTCGCACACCTTCATTGGTGCATTCGTGCATCACGTGACTCAAGCGGCCTATAAAAAAAAAGATACGTGGAATGCACCGCGGGTAGCCTGTCTTTCTCGTTAGCCTCCGGAAATATAATGGACCTCAGCAGGTGAATATGTAACGTCATGTGAGTTTGAAGAAACGTATTAAAACATGATAAAAACCTGACTATGGAAATATTAACATATTTTAACACTTTGAGGATTGAGATTCTCTGAATTTGTTTTAGCCATTTTTAAAACTATTCATATACATGCGTGTATGTATTCGTATATATTAGAATTTTCACAAAATGTTTAGCTCCCTAGAACTCAAGTGAAGGAACTGGGTTTATCTCTAATCTTGATTTAAGTTTTTGTTGGTGAATTTAGTACTTAACTTCGAAAAATCTACCTCCGCCTGTAGGCCCGGCCCGGCAAGGATTTTTTTTTTTTTTTTTTTTTTTTTTTTTTAACGGCTGTTTGTAAATTATGAATAAAAATTACGATTAAAAAGACCGAGAAGATAGTCAAATTTAAAAAGTGGTTGGCTACTGCACAGCACAATCTAGTCCAGTATGTGCCTCCAAAAAATAGTAAAAGTGCTATGCATAGTTATTGATCCTATAAAAGTTATGTAATTGAGTTATCGTGGCCGATTTCAACATCGATTACCACAATAACGCTTACAATAATTCTTCGATTTAAAAACAGTTTGCTTCAGCATGTTTATCATACATTTCTCTGTAAAACTGCAAGTTTTCATGATTTTATATGTAATAGTTTAATATTTGAGAAAGCGAAAAGCACACTGTCAGGTCTCTGACGTTAATGAAGCGCATGCTTAATGTAAATTAATTTTATTTTATTTATGTAATGTATTTATCTATATATCATTATCTACGTACTTGAGTTATGGATACATTTTCTTATCTATGGGAACGGTGTATAAAAGGAGACAATATAAGAGTGGCTTTTATCTATCGGAATGTAGATAATACAATAGGAAGCTGGGCAGCTGAGAAGCAAGAGTTAGTGAACAAAAAATAATCTCCTCTGATGACCTGTCAGAGAACAAGAGGGCAGGAGAACACGTGAAATCCTTGGAAATACAGGTGAAAATAGCGGCGTCTGAGAAGAAAGAAGGGAGAGAGTAGAAGAGAATCAGTTTTAAGTTGAACGTTGGATGATGTGTAACTGACTTCTAGACGATTTCGCGACCCAGGTTGAAATTCATGCTGGTATTTGTTTGCTAGACAAGCATGAAATGCTGTATCCCAGCAAGTAAAATAGCATAAACTACCATAATACATTTGCTGGTTCCACCAGAATTACCAGCAAGTCATGGTGTGTATTGGCCCACTTTACTGCTTGGCCAGCATACATAATCCAGCTTGTGTTGCTTGAATATGTTGCTGGCCTAGCAGCAATCAAGACCACCCCTTGCTTGTAATTCAAAAGCAACATATACATTTTTTGTTGCTATTCTAACAATGCATTTCTACCATTGGTTGCTTTTAATTTTTGCTTTCCTAGCATCACTTGCTTTTAATTTTTGCTTTCCTAGCATCACTTGCTTTTAATTTTTGCTATGCTGGCATTACTTTTCTAGCATTACTTGCTTTTAATATTTGCTATTCTAGCATTACTTTTCTAGCATCACTTGATTTTATATTTTGCTATTCTCCCAGTTAGAAAAAAACACGCTGGTGGCGCCATCTTTGGAGAATTTCTGAAGTACCTACATGTTTTAGTAGGGGAAATTTATATCAGGTTTTTTCCTCGGGGGAGGACAGAACTCACTGCCTGCTGTTTGGAAACAGAATGCTTTATTGACCTTGCTACTGGGGTCATGTTTGTAAGAGATTTTAAATGCGGGTAATGGGTGATGAAGCTGATTCTGCTGTGTGTTGATATTTTCAAGTAAATATGATATAATTGGATTTAAAGCTACATAAAGCGATGGTGTAATGTAAAAATATACAAATATTGCACTCTACAAGTCCCAGAAAACTTAATAAATATTCCTATTTGGTAGAAAATTTTTTACAGCCGATATTTTATTAAATTATGAAGTTTAATATATTAAACAATCTTTACAATAATCTTTTAAAATTTACGCATTTTCACTTTCTCACAGATAAAATAAAAAGATTGTTTTTAATGTAAACAACGCACAATAGTTCAATAATATTTAAGATATTAACGTATAAGAAATAATAATAAAATTACAAATAGGGAAAAATTCCTTTTTACAAAGTTTTAGAATTATATAAATCTGAAAGTTAAAAAAAGCAAAATATAGAGATATTGATATTACACTTGATAAAATTGTATTCGATGTGAATAAATTAACACAACAGCCAAATTTAATTTCTTACAATTTTATCTCATTAACTTACATATTTACGTTTTCAACGGAATTTTCTGGGGGGTTTCTTTTATATTATTATTATAAATATCATTTTGTAAGTTAAAGGTGAACAAGCCAATACGATAAAAGAAACAGCTAAATAAATCCAACGTAAATACAATATCGTCTGTCTCTGCTTCGTTTAGGAAAGAATAGATATTCAAAACATAAAGCGTAAACATATTTCATCAACATATGTAAATTTCGGAGGCTTGTTAATTCTTCCCCAATGTTGGTAGTGACGCTAGTATAGCGACTAGAATACACTGTGTAGAAATCGGCTATCCCTGTAATACTTAAAAAAGCGCTAAAATATTGTATCCCTTAAATGTGCAATGATGCTGCTGTAATATGCAGATCGCAGCGACATCTGCAGGATATTTTCTAAAACTGCAAGATATTGCTAGTCTATACAATGTAATACGAAAATCCCGCAGATATCGCTGCGATCGACTCTTTGTATTTCAGCAGTATCGTCGCACATTTAAGGGATGCAAATTTTTAGCATTGTTTGGATAGCACATTTCCACACTATGTATTCTAGACACTGTAACGCTAGTACTGTTGGTATTACAGATTTTGCCGTAAACGTCCTACCTTGTATGTTAATTAATCTATGCTACAGTTTGGCCGATAGAGCAGTTACGTTAAAATTTTCTTCTTCGATAATATATACTCCATGACAAAAACTCCTAAGCGCGCGTGCGTTCTGAGCGTCCATCTTGAACAGACCAAAAATTTCGCAAAGAGTGTGTTCAAGAAGCACGCGCGCAGCGCGCGCGAGCTCAGGAGTCAGGAACATGGAGTGGGTCCATATCATGGATGTAGTGTGTTCACGAACAGATCATGGATTTGATTAATTAAGGTGCTAATTATAAAGATATTTTGATACAAAAGCATCGTGTGCCAGATGGCCGAATGGATAAGGCAGTGAACTCGAGACCAGGGATTCTGGGTTCGAATCCTTCCGAGTCCGAGCCCACATTGTGTTACAATTTTTTTTTGTTTTGTTTATTGGTTGTTTTATATTTTTCATAATGAATAAGATATTTTTGATGAAGATATATTTTTTATTTTTATTATACAGAGGCACGTGTATTTTTATTATAATAATAAAATACTTATTTAAATGTGAGAAAATGAGGTATTTCGAGATGAAAGTTTTACATCTGAACACCTTTTAAATATTCAAAGTTTCGTTTCTAAGTATGTATATGTATAATGATATAAACATTAAGCAAATCCAAATGAAAAAATAATATATATCGCACGTAGGATAATTCCTTGATTTTTTTTTTTTTTTGAGTACTTTACGAGTGAATTTTTATCGAGACTAGGCTGGAAATCATATTTTACTTTGAACATTATAAAAATAAAATTTAATAGTTGTAGATTATTTTAACTAAAAATACCTGTACATATATTTTTTAAAGAGATAAAATATATAGGTCTGCTGTCTAGTTTTGTAGTGAATAAAGTATGATCAGAATGTTTATAAATTTTCTACTGAAAGTATAAATAAGTATTTTGCTTATACTAACAGAATTTTGAATGCCATTTATTTCTCATGTTTGATGATGTATTTTGGTCTGTTATCCACACGGTATTGAAATATGCAATCATAAAATAAGAAATATATATATTAAAACCTTCTCTGAAAAACTGTCTAACTAACAGTGCAAATTCCATTGAAATCCATCCAGTATAGTAGATTACAAACAAATCTCATATGTTGATATCACAATCTTGGTTTACTAACAGCATTTTATTTATCACGGAAGATATAAATCAACTGATAAATCATTTTTAAATAAATAAAAAGAAAATTGTTAACATTTTTAGATCACCAGTTGAATTCTTAAATTGTATCAATCAACCTACCAAACAAAGCACAACCAATAACACATAAGCAGAAAACGCACAATCACGTGATCAAATCGCCCACACAATTTTTTTGAGCAGCTCGCGCGGAGTTTGCGCGCGGTTGGTTCACTAATTTTAAATGCCAAATGGGCTAAAGTAGATAAAGAAGGTCACGTGATGTTTTTCCCGACTATTTTAGATTTTATCTGAGTGAACATAGGCATGTATTCCTGTTACGAAAACCATGTTTTGGAAGAATAAAGAAATATAGTCGTTGGTTTTACCTTTTTTGAACCATAAAAATAATGAAATAATTGAATTATGTTAAAATTCCTTTCTTCGATAACACCTACTCCATGGCATAAACTTCTGAGCGCGCGCGCGGCGCGAAGTGCACTTCTGAACACGCTCAAAGTCTCGTGATTGGTCGTTCGAAAATGAAAGTTTATTTTTTGAAATGGCAACAATGTTAACCACAACAACACAAACACAGTGATCGACCGTGGTAAATTTGAAATTTTTAACGCATTGTTTTGTGTTGAAGTTAAAAAGTAAAGTGAAATAATATTATATAAATATTTTTTATTTGTAATCAACTTATCTTTACTTTTACTAAGATTTTATAATTAGCGTGCATTAGTTATAAAAAGTTATTAAGTAGTTAGATGAATACGTTACACAAACTTTCCTAAACAAAGATGCAAATAAGTTATCTATTTTTTCCTTTCAGAAATGAGTATGAAAACATCAGATGCTAAAGAATGCCCCACCAATTCAAATAGGAGGGTATGTATGAAATTTTATGTAATTTGTATGGAGAGTATAACTATGCTGCTATTAAACATATTTTATAAACTAGAGGCCAGTTCCCAAAAATACTACTTGTTGATTTTATCATCTTCTGTAATAATTTTAGAAATAGCTGAAGTATACAGTTGATACAGTTTGAAGTATACAGATTGTTTGAAGTATACAGATTGAAGATAAAAAATTTATAATGTAGAAAATCAATTGGTCTAATGATAATGTTGACAATGGTGTAAATGATCTCATTCTTGTTAAGTATTATGCGCACCACTGCCAAACGCGATGATTGAAAGATGTATCAGTGCCAGGGAGAAAAGGGTGAAATTTGTTCGGAATTTACAGCATCTACATCAACGATTCTCCAGAACGTAAGAAAAAAAAGTAGTAGAGGTGATTCTGTTCCGCATTTTCTGAAAATTTAAAGCATTCGGTTCTGAAAATGTAAAAAAAAAAATCGATCATTAGTCTGAAGTCTGAAAATTCGGACATAAAAAATATTGCTAATTTCGACATAGTCCCCGAAAAAGACAATTTCGTCAAAGAATCGCAGAGAAAACCGCTAATTTCATTCAAGGATCACATAAAACGCACAAATTTTGTCAAAGAGTCGCAGACAAAACATAAATTTCATTAAAGAATCGTGCAAAAAAATAAAATTCTTCAAAGGATCGCAAAAACACAAATTTTGTCAAAATATTGCAAAAAAATTGCAAATTTTCTTCAAAGAATGGCGAAAAAACGCATTTCATCAAAAGATTTAAAAAAAAAAAAACGCAGATTTTGTCAAAAGATCGCGAAAAAACGCAAATTTTCTCAAAGGATCGTGGAAAAACGCTAATTTCGTCAAAGAATCGCAGAAAAAAACGCAAATTTCGTCAACTGATTGTGGGAAAAATACTAATTTTGGCAAAGAATCGCAGAAAAACACGAATTCCGTTAAATGATCGCAGAAAAAACTCAAATTTCATCAAAGGGCCGCAGAAAAAACGCATAGTTATCACCAAAAGGGGATCCCCTTTTTCCCTTCTACTGTAGCCTTTCAGAAAATTTGCTGTGAATTTCAGAATTTTTTCAAAGCTCAGAATCACCCCTGGAAAGTAGAATACTAATTCTTATTGGTTCAAAGGTCATGAACCTCTCTCTCCTGAGGGAGGGGTGAGGAATGTAATTGCACTTTCGGCCACCATATCGTTATTTGATTTGCTATAGAAACTAAAAATTGATAAATTCAAAGAAAATAAAATTTTAACAAACATAGTTGAGATTTTGATAACAATTGCTGCAAGCAATGCTGAAGTGGAGAGTGTGGAGCAGTGCGAAAAACACTCTAAAGGGCAAACGTTTATCTATAAATAAAGGCACGCTGCAAGATATCCTAAGGGTTAAACAATCTAAAATTCAATTAAATGAATATGATCCTCTTGTAGTTATAAAACTTTTCGTGAAGACTCTTGTTAGGTCAGGCAGACCTATTGTGAATGATAAATATTAGTGCAGGGTTTAGAGTCCTGCATCGGGTTGGGTTACCCGCTTTTACCCAAACCCGACCCGCGGTTCGGGTTGGTGCTATATTTTCCAGGTGCAGGTCGGGGTCGGGTTGGCTCACTCTTGCGGGTTGGGTTCGGGTAGACCTGCTTTTTTAAAAGAATGTGGAAAATATTTTTTCCCGTTAAAAGCCTATATAAACCGCAGATCAAAGTTTCACAAAAGCAAAATGTGTGCCTGACTGTTTTGTCTTTAGTCATCCTTTCACACCAGTCTTCGAAATAACAAACTGCATTATATTTTTATCCTGTTTTAAAAATACAATACGCAGCAAAACGCTAAATGGTCCTTCCTGTTTAATGTATCAAGTGAATAATTTAATTGTGGTGATATGCGATGCACTATGTTAGATGGGAAAAACTAAAGGCAGATGGCCACTTGTGTATAACAAGGTGTATCGTTATAAGTGGAACTTTTGAAACCGCAACTAATTTTAAAGCATATTTAAAGATTAGACTTTTTGTTTTATACCATTTAGAGTCCTGCATCGAGTCGGGTCAGAGGTTTTACTATAGTTGAATATTAAAGAATATAGATTTGTTCATTCTTCTATGTAAAACATAAAAATGGTATTAGAGAATTAGAGGTCTGCACGGGCCGGAATTTTTAGGCCCGTGCAGTGTAAAACTTAAAAGTTCAGCCCTAGCCTGGCACGGCCCGTTTATAATTTTATCGGGGCTTCGTCTAAATATTTATATCGGGCCGGTAGACCAGCTTAATTGTAGTTATCGGCCAGGCCTGGTAGTGCCGTTCAATTTTTTTGCCGGTCTGGCCCGTTGAAAAAACTCCTAATAAAGCAGGCTGGCCAATTTGAAATTTTGCTGCCTGGCCGCGGCCCGCAGACCGGACCAGTTCAGACCTCTATTAGAGATACAATTGCAGATTATTTTTATAATGGTGTTAAAACATGATTTGCTTTCCTTACATTGCGGGTTCGGGTCGGGTTGCGGGTTGAAATATTGCAAGTTCGGGTCGGGTGCAGGTTGATATACTTCGGGTTTGGGTTGCAGGTTGCCTGAAATTATTTTTGCAGGTTCGGGTTGGGTAGAACCCGACCCGCGCAGCACTGTAGCAGGGTTCCTACATGACTGGAAAACAGGGAAAATGACAAATGCTCAAAAAGTCAGGAAAAATAAAAAAAAATTTCTAAAACATGGAAAAGTCAGGGATTTTTCTTTTTAATGCACTATCATGCGTCAACATTCTCCCGAGTTCACGATGTGTCCGCAAAAAAGTTCTGATTTTTCTCTTAAAAGGGAGAAATTTTGCTATATTAACATTTTTAACATAAAGATGTTTTAGCTATACAAATTTGTTGCCAAATAGTCGGTACTTAACTGAAAGAGATGCTGAGCCTTATTAAGGTGGCTAGGATGAGATATCATGAATAATTATATAAGAAAAAGAAGGAAAATTATGAAGCAAAAAAACATAAAAGAAAGCTGTAGCTGAAATTAAAATGTTAAAAGACAAAAAATTGAAACTTTTACACAACAAACTGCTTCTGAAACAACACAAATAAATGACATGATAGTAGAAGTCTAAAAAAAGTTAAATGTTTAATACGTGTAAATTCAGTTATGTAAATAAAAAGTTGCTTTGAATCCATCTGAGCTGTATTTTTGTTTTGCTTGTTTTATATTATATATATTGTAAATGTCAAATGATATAGATTTTTAGTTTCAGTTTTATACGTTATTTTAGTTTTCAGATGTAAGTTTAATCATTAAGATCTTGAATTGTAATTCGTATTTCTAAAAATGTGAATTTTGGTCAGGGAATTGTAGGAAATATGGCCTGGAAAAGTCAGGGAATTTTGTTATTCAAATAGAGTATGAACCCTGTTAGTGTCAAAAATAGCACTTTTTGTAATACTTTATTTCATTGCAAGTAATAGTAAAAATAAAATATTCAAGATTTTATTAAAATAATTCTTAAGCTAATGTCAGACAAACGTCTTTTTGCACACTTTTTTCCTTACGTATTATCCCTACACAATGCTGCTAGCATTGTGTAGGGATAATACGCAAGGAAAAAAGCATGCAAAAAGACGTCCGTCTGACATTAGCCTTAAAATATATTTTAATTATCTTATCTCTTTTATACATTGCATTAAGTATGTCTAAATATCTTCAAATATGTGTTTGACTTTTATTTTCACTGCAGTAATTTCATGGTATATTTTTCTGTTAGATGTAATGCCTGTTTTTTTTTTTCAGTTGAGTGTAATGCTATTGAATGGTATGTGAAAGATATTAGTAAATTACAATGTTGATAGTTAGAACAAACACAATTTTGTATGAAGTGTTCGTAATTTTGTTACTGGCCTTTGAAAAAAATCACTGTACTGGCCAGTGGCCATTTGGTAAAAATATTAATTTTGACCTATATCCCGTAGTTCCCTGTTAGTAGGAAAGTTTGTTTATAATGCGAAATATGAAAGTAAGTTTACTATTCATGAGTGAAAGGTAATTCTCCAAAAGTTTAAAGAATTGCCAGCTTTCCCAACATGGATATTTGAACTCTTTATAATAAATTTAAGAATTTACGTTTACATCTTTTAGAAAATTGTACCTTTAATTTCAGAATGTAAAATTAAATTTGAAGTTGTTTATTAAAGTATGACTTTATTAATTTTCTTTCTTTCTTTTAAGGTTAACAATTAAACAGGCCTATTTTTACTTTCTTCTATCTTCAATAGAAGAAAGTATTGTAATTGAAATTTTTTCGATTTCTGGTTTTCGACAGATTTAGACATTTTAGGGGTCAGATAACCGAAAACATGTTTATACAAAATGTCTGTCTGTCTGTGTGTCACCATTGTGCCATCAAAAAGTGTATGAAGTTATGCATAGAATTGAACCAAAATTTTTGTGTATGTTTTTGGCTGTGGCCAGCAGATCCTTCTTCAATATGGAAGTATTCTGTCAGAAGGGGGTGCTGTAATTGTGATTTTTGTGCCATTTTCATTACTGTACCACCGAAAAGTGTATAAAGTTATCCATATAATTGAACAAAATTTTTTGTGTATGTTTTGGGCTATGTCCAGCAGGTTCTCCTTTAAATTGGAAATATTCTGCCAGAAGGGGGTGCTGTAATAGCGATTTTTGTACCACTTTCATTCTTGTACCATCGAAAAGTGTATGAAGTTATGCATAGAATTGAACCAATTTTTGGATGTATGTTTTTGGCTATGGCCAACAGGTCCTCCTTCAATTTGAAAATATTCTCCTGGAAGAGGGTGCTATAATAGTGATTTTTGTGTTATTTTCATTATTTTATCATCGAAAAGTGTATGAAGCTAAGCATAGAATTGAACCAATTTTTTGTGTATATTTTTGGCTATGGCCAGCAGTTTCTCCTTGAATTTTGAGATATTCTGCCAAAAAGTAGCACTGTAACAGAGATTTTTGTAAAATTTTCTCGATTTTTCACAGTTTTTTTATACTGTATATTGGCGGCTCGTGAAGCGACGGGAACTTCACATCCTGTTAAGTTGGCTATTCACAAACATTTGATGTACAACAGAATAACGAAAAAATTATTGATTTTAATAAATATGATCAAGATTAACTTATTCTTATTCTGATTAATAGACTGGAACAGAAATTTTAGATAAAAATCTAATATTATTTGCAATTTATCACCAAGGCATATTTTTTAAATTAGAATAAAATACATTATTTTCCAAGAACATTTCAACTTTGACAGTAATCTTGAGAATTAAAATAAATTGAAAGGAAAATTAAACATTTTGTTGCAGTTTAACATCACCTATAATTTATTTACCACCTATAATTTTATTATTTTGTAAGGGAGTCATAATTGTTTCGTTGAGAAATGTTTTTTAGAACTAATACAAATGTGTTTCTAATCAGGTTTAAAGTTACAGTACAGAGCCATTTATCCGGAATGCTTGGGGTCAGATGTATTCCGGATAACTGTTTTTTCCGGTTAACCGGTTGTGCATTAATGCAGCATCCATTTGATAAGTTTTGCGGAATATGTGTGGTTGTGACATTATTTCTGATTTTAAATTATTAGATTACTTGGATTAAAAATCAATGCAAGAAAGATCAAAAGTTAACCAGAGTTTAAAAGAAGGTAATTTATGGGAATCCCTTAGGAAGAAAAATTCTCCTTTTCCTCTGCATAAAAATTAAAACATCTAAAATACAACTAAATATGTTTTCATTTCAAATACTAGATGTTATCATCAAATTGTACAATTGTTTCAAGCAAAGCTTATGTCAAACAGGCAGTGTATGACACCTTTTTCTGCAAAGATTCTGAAATCAGTCTATCAGAAATATCATTCCGAATAACTGGTTTTCCGGTTAACTGGTTTCCGGATAAATGGTTCCATACTGTATATGTATGTAACAGGTATCTACTAGCTAGCATTGTTTAATGTGCAAATTTGAAGAACTACATGAATTCACATTTGTATTTTATATAAAGTCTTTTCATTCAAAAAAAAAAAAAAGAAAGAAAGAAATAGAGAAAAAGAAAAAAGGACAATTGAACAGTAATTTCATTTTCGTTAGAAAGGGCCACCCTTCCTGAAACCCCGTTTAAGATATACTGTCCGACCTCATTATCCCGACACCCGGTTTTTCTCGTCATTCTGCTTATCACATCAGTTTTTCAAAGTCCCGATTTTCTGTATATAATTTTAATGTAAACTCCGGATTTTATGTCATTGAATAATTTGCAACTCCCTATATCCCGAAGGTTTAGGAAAATTGTCCATTTTCCAAAAAGCAAGTAGTCATAAATCTAATTTTTATTCTTTTCAATTTTGTTTTTGCGTTTATTTTGTTAAATAATAATGTTTTAATGCTTAACCCCTTGAGGGGCGGTGGGATATATTTTATCACACCTACGATTAATGAAGATTTGCACCAAAAAAAAATTTATGAAATTTTACTTTTCTAACTTTGATGGAAAAAAGTTGTAAAATTGCTTTTCCTTATTTTGAAATAAAATTTTTCTAAATTTCCGGGGGGAATCCTGCATTGCACAAACGCCCGGTAGCAGAAAGTTCGAGACGGGAGACGGGCGTCGCAGATTTTGTTTTTCTCGTTTGCAGATTATTTTTCTATCGAACCTTTATTTTGCTTTATATCATGTTTAGCTCTTTATTACTTAATACAAAACCTTGAGATTATTATTAGTAAAACTGATAAAATGCATAATAACAAAGGTAAGTGATCATTTGATTAATTAATGCTTCAGTTCTAAAATATTTTACCTGCAGATTATTTTCTGCCCCTGAAGTATTTGTTGCAGACACTTGGAGAATTTTTTGCTACTGGGCACAAACGTAATTGTTTCACCTTCAAGGGGTTAAAACTGCAAGAACAGTTATGAATTTAAAATTGTGTTAAATTAATTAAAAATGCAGCTTTTTATAAACATATTTTTCTCCGACACTGGTTACCGCGACACTCCACTTATGACGACACTTTTTTCTGGTCATTAGAGTGTCCGGATAACGAGATTCGACTGTATTTAAAAATTTTGAATGTAAGAAGGAAAACAAATCTAAAGGGAAACAAATTATAGCATGTATGAGTATACACTATAAAAATATGTAAAATAAACTTTTAAGCTTATTTTTATTATCAATATTTTCCCTTTATTTTTAATTCAATCTCATATTCATACCAAAACTTCTGTACTACATTAGCATGATTATGCAATTTTTTTTTCTAATATTGCCTATAACCATAAAAATTCCTGTGCAAGACAATTTTTAAAACATATGAAAATAAAAACTAACTTAGGAATTTAACAATTAAATAATATTTAATATTCAGAAATAAATTTATTAGGATTTAAAGACAAAAGAGAAAAAAAAAATCAAACAAAAAAGAGCCCTCCCCTCTCCCCCCACCCCTTGCATATGCCTATGTTTCTGTTAAAAATAACTCGAATTTCCAGTAGAAAAATTCGTATTCGAGTGGAATAACTTTCTTCAACTTTTTTATTTACAACATCAGCATTATAAATAAACACCTTTCTATTCCTTTTATTTTGCATTTTTTATTGTTTTAAATATTTTATTGTCATGCTTGGTATCCATTTGGGTTAAAATTTTCAGATACATTCAAATCCACAAAAATTGTTTCAGTATTTTAAAAAGTTTCAAAAATAAAAAATATATATTGCAGATTAAAAACCGCAATCTTAGAGTAATTATCTGTTAACGCACCGGAAATTGGGGAGACGTTATCTCTAATAGGTTTACAATCTCTGTACAACACATGTTCATTAGCACCAAAATTTCGCCAAAGCGAATAAATACATTTTTATATAAATTTAATATATACATATCATAATAGTGACAAATTTCAACTTAAATCAGTTTCATTTAGTCAATGAATCGCTTTTGCATTAAAATTTTGGAAAAAAAAAAAACAGATATCGGGTGAGATTTTATTAAAATAGTCAATGCACTTCTTCTTGTCGCGGAAGTATAACGATCGCAGTATATTCAATACTATCAAGTTCCTCGTTCCCCAAGTATAGTTATTTTTATAACTTCATTATAAGTATTTAAAAATAAAAGTAATTTTCTTTTTACTTATAAATATCAAAGTAATTTAACTTAAAATAAAACTAAATGTGACTTAAAGCAAAACAGTATTAAATAATGAAAACAGAAAAAAGGCATCAACCAAACCTGTGTTTGGAGAAAATAATTCTTTAATCATGGGTATATTAGTAGATATTTTATGTTTAAATTATAAAAAGAAAGTATGTATTTCTTTGTGAAAATACTCTACAATTATAGGCATATTAATTGGTTAAAATTTGTTGTACAAATTATTAGCATTTCATTGTACAAATTAATTAATTATTAGCAATTATCAATACAGTCCACTCCCTATAATCTGCACTGCACTATATTTCAGATGTAAACAAACAGTTAAAATCTTTTTTTTTAAACAAGATAATGCACATTTTGACTGTAATAAAAGACTAATCTGATGATTTTATTAAGAATTTTACTTAATTTTAAATGCACTAACATTAATGTGTTTCTGCATTAGTTAGAAAGAAATATTCTGCGTATCTTAAAAATAATTATTAGACTGCTATATTCTGAACGCATTTGTTGGCTATGTAAAAGGTAAAATTGCTTTCAAAAGAGGGGTTAATCTTTTAGAAAAACGAACTTTTGTTATTTATCAAGAAATCCTGACTCTTGTAAAAGGCTTCATGATTAAATTGCAGAGTATAAATTAAAAGCTATAAAGCAAACAATTATCAGTGTGATGTTTGAGATCTAAAAATAAGTAGAAATGTTTCTATAAATTGTGCATTATTATATCATTTAAATATATTTCTAATATTGGGTATAGTTTATATATATATAAGCAATTTCTTTTATTTCTGTGCTATTTAATTCCATTATTGATAAATTCCAAATATTACAATGTAGACAAAGAAATGATCTATAATCAAAACCCTTGGTTCCAACCTGTGCGGATTAGAGGGAGTGTACTGTATAGTCAATCCCTTATCCAAATCCTACAGCAATTATCAGCATTTTATTGTGCAAATAAACAAAATATTTTAATGTTTAAATTACATTTGTTATACAACATTATTAATATACATTACAGGGCTTGAATTTCGAAATGGGATGGCAGGATTCATGCCCTAAAGAATATTGTGGGCGGAGGCGTCTATTTCCAAAAAATCATTTTCCGAAAATGTTTCTTTGTAAACAGCCGATCAAGTCTCGGGACCGACTGACAAATTTCGTAATATTTTCTGCTATCGATTGGCAGATTTGACAGTTTCTTCGTACAACAAATTGACAAAATTCATGTTTGTTTTTCTGCATTTGACCGAAAAATTTTGCGATTTTTTCCTCCTGACTGACGAATTTCACGATTTTTTCTGGAGACCGATCGGTGAATTTCATAATTTTTTTGGTACTTTTCGGTTAGCCGGGCGCCAGTGTTATGTATACATGTATATATATGTGGATATATATGCATATATGTATATATATACAGTAGAAGATCTTTATAACGCAATTCTTCATATAACGCACAACTTCTCAGATGTAAACAATGATTTTTGCAGTTAAAAAGCACCTGCACTTTCACATTCTAAAATATTTTTACTTTCTAGAGGACTAAATTTGATGCATTAGTTCAACTTTATCTTCTAATTTAAGACCTTATTACTGAAGAAATGCTATTGTTACAATAAACATTTTTGAAAATGTTTAAAATAAGGGACGGTTGTGTCAGTTATATTTGGATCATGTTTATAAAGTAAATTTAACAATGTCTGACCTATATTATGCAAAAATTTATAATTTGGATAACTCTTGGTAACAAGGAATGCAGTATAAAGATATTCTAATGTATTTTGATGTGTTTCAGACATATTTGACCATGTTTATAAGGTGAATTTAATGATGTGATCTATAGGGGAGACCAGGGTACAGTGGACCTAAGTACACAGTGGACCTAAGTACACAGTGGACCACCCCTTATATTTTACTTATTTATAAATTTTTAAAGCTTTTCTTTTAGGCTAATTGATAAGAGCACTGGATTGATTTCTTATAGCCTTCAGAACATATCATTAGCACAGAATGAACCCTTTTATCCTGACTGGTTGTTTTGAGCTCGTAAAAGTAAAATTTTTCATCATCATACTTTTCTTTATTGAGTAATTAAAGGTTATGAATAAATAAGATAAAACAACTTTTTTGAAAAGGTAAAACACTGGTCTTTATTAAATTTAAAAGCTTATATGCTTAAAAGAAAACTTTAAATAATATTTTTATCAGTATGTATTGAACTTTAACATGGGGCACAGTGGACCGGCCGCTGCTGGGGTACAGTGGTCCACAATGAATACTGCCCTTGTAATGAAGAATTTTCAAAATATTTAATAATTACTTATTCTCTATAAAGAAATATTGTTTTAAAATAGTTATTTAACTATAAAATAAAGTAAACAAAGAAAAATGACAATTTTTTTAGCCCTACAATGCATAGATTAGCCATTTGGCACACTTTAAATTTCATGTTATTATGTTGTTCAGATTATAATGTAGCCACCTGACACTTTAGTTTTCTCCTAAATTATGGATAACAATTCACGTGATTTTTAAAATAAGTTTTCTTGTTCAATATAGCAGTTTTATTTTATTTTATTTTTTAATTTTTTTTTTGAGGGGGGGGTGGGGGGGGGGAGAAAGAGAGAAATGAAAATCATGCATTGTAGAGTTAACATATTAAGAAATATTTTGTTTTGTATTTACTGCCTTTGAAAAATATAACTGTAGCCTAATAAGTAATAGATGACCTCACTGGATTGGTTATTTATAACTTCAGAGCACATGGTTAGCTCATAATAAACTATTTTATCCTGACTATTTTGAGCTTCTAATAAATTTTTCATCATTATATTTGTCTTAATGTTTGCTGATTTTTTTGTATTTTATTAATAACTTGTTTGCCATCACTCCTGTATCTTACATTGTTATTTTCAAAATATAATAAATTTTTCGATAATTCTTTAGTTTTATATGTTTTTTGTTTCAAAATGCTACTTGCAAATTTGTATTATTATATTATTTTTGAGGTAAAGGGGAAATAAAAAAGAATTAGATTAATTATAAATAGATTTATATTGTATTTAGACAATAACTAATAGTGGACCACTGTGCCCCACTGGGTGGACCAGTGTACCCCGCTTCCGGGGTACACTGGTCCACTTCACGAGTGTAAGTAAAAAAATTTCTTTTTGAAAAATGTATTGGAAATTATGTTCTGTGAAAATTATAAGGCATGTAGAAAGGTTTAAAGAATATTAAAAAAATATTTTCAGGTAGATTGGTCTCTCCGTTAAAGAGAAAAAAAATGTTAACTGAAAAAGTGGACCACTGTACCCTGGTCTCTCCTATAACGCAAAATTCTATATAACGCACAACCTTGCGTTTTTAGGTTTGCGTTATAAAGATCTTCTACTGTATATATAACACTGGTGCCTGGCTAACCGAAAAGTACTACCTTTTTTTTCTTGCGATCAATTGACAAATTTTGCAATTTTATTCTGTGACTAATTGACAAATTTCCCTGTTTGTTCTTGCGACATACTGATGAAAGTAACAATTGTTTTTCTGCATCCTATTGAAAAATTTCACGTTTTTTCTCTGTGACCGTCTGAGGAATTTCACAATATTTGCTTGTGACGGACTGGCAAATTTCACGATATTTTTCTGCGATTGATTGATGAATTTTGTGATATTTTTCCGCTGCCAATTTCCCACGAACTTCAGTTTTTTTACTGCCGACCAGTCGAAATTTTTTTTTTATTTATTTTCACCATGATTGACGAAATCAGCAATATTTTCTTCTACGACCAATTTACGTATTTTGCAATGTTTTTCCCATGTGCCCAAAATAGGAAATAACTAAAAGGGCAGTAATGGCCACCAGAGACTGAGCTCTGCCAAATTGGTAAATAGCATTAAACAAAATGAGATGACCCTTGTGGTGCACATGAAGAAAAAAAAATTTGTTGAACTTAAAAAAAAGAAAACATATTTAGAAATAACAAACTAGTTGATTCTCGCAATTCACAGAACGACAATTTTTTAAAAAAATTTTCTGCCATGATTGACGAAATCTCTGATATATTTTAGATATTTTGCGATTTTTATTTCCTTTGCCCAAAAAAGGAAATAACTAAATGGACAGTAACGCCCACCGGAGACTGAGCCCTACCAAATTGGCCTTGAGTCACCATTAACAAAATGAGATTATATCTTGTGATGCACACAAAGAAGAAAAAAAAATGTCAAGGAAACTATTTAGAAACAAACTAGTTGTTACTTGCAATTCACAGAAATTAGGACATGACTTTATGAAATCAACCTTTTCTCGTGTAATAGAAAAAATCAAAATTGACTATTCCCTTTTCAAACTTTCGATATTGATTTAAAATTCCAATGCATAGAACATAGTTCAATTAACGAAACTACCAGGGATTACAGTTTTGACAATAATTCCATTAAGGATATAATAAAACAAGTTTGTTCAGAAGTGACATACAGTCACTGTAGGATATTGACAATACAATTACCGATATGCATTATTCATGCAAGTAAGTTAAAAATTAATGCACATCAGATTTTGCAAAGTTTTCTAAAATTGTTTAAGAGAGCATAACCATGTGTTTCCGATAATTTCTAAAGTTATAAAAGTTGCTCTGTGCTGTTTGTCAAAACTGTAACTTGTGAAAGAGGCTAAAGCACGCAAAATGGAATAAAATCTAAATTAAGAAATTCATTTAGCAACCCAATTGTTAATTGCCCATAACCTTAGGTGAAAGTTGAAAAATAGACATGGTATATATAAAGCTTGATTCTGTTCCTTTGTTTTAATAAAACTAAAAATTTTAGATAATTATCTTGCATTGTTAATTTAAATTATTTCAATGGTATTTTGTCATGTCTATATAAATGTAATTCTTTTAAGTGGCACATAAAAATAACAGGGTTAAAAAAAAAAAAAAATTCCCTTTTCTAACAGTTCAATTCCCCTGCATTTATAAATGTTGGGTAGGAAACTCTCCTCCTGGGAAAACTTGAATTTCAAGTCCTGATATTCAAAGAGATATAGTTTTTATAAATTATATTTCAATACATTTAAAATGTTTTAATGATATGTGAGACATGTTTGTAATTTATTGTTCTGAGATGGCATTATATTAAGAAATAATTCACCATATAACTAAAAACATATCTAGTGCCGGATATCTGAATCTGGCAGGCAAAGGAGCTTCGGATATACGATATTTCGTAAAATCAATATCCGGTGCATCCCTACTAAAAACATCTAGAGCAGATCTTGGCTCTTGTACCAGAGTCAACACGTATGACAATATTTCATCGCTCGCTTGGCTTTAATAAATGCCACATGCATACCTTGGACTTTTTATTGAATCTCTCATATTACCCGAGTTATTAACAATTATCACGAAGTATTTAATAATTAATTTGGCTAAATTTATTTAACTGAAAATTTTAAATTTAAATTTTTAATTAAATTTTTGAACTGTTTGTAATGGGTTGTCACATAATTCCTCATTCTGAAGTTCATTCATGAAGCATGATTATTATTATAAACATCAGGAGTGATTAAACAAGGAATACTATTTTTTTTTTCCCCCAAAAGTCGTGTTGGATTGTCCAGCATACCTGATTAGAGGATGTTTATTGTACTTCTAATTACTTTTAACTTGCATTTTTTTAGCACTTCTCTTTTTCTTTTCTATTTTCATCGAAATTTTGGATAATCTGAATTTTTTGTAATCCAAACAAGCACTGGTCCCAATTAGTTTGGATTACTGGGGTTCTACTGTAATTCTAATAAATATTGTCAATTTTCTAATACAAAATTTTAAAGTATAGGAACTTACCTTTATAAAAAAAAAAAAAAAAATCTATTGTATGGCGTCTCTAGCCTTTTTAATTGTTGAAAATTACTGAAGTTCATTTTAACAATAACGATGCAAAAGTGCTAAAAATGACAGATAAAACTTTGGTGTGAAATATTAACTCAGTATTGCTGTCTATTGAAAATTCTATGAACAATTTAAATGAACCGCTCTGTTAGCAGACGGCAGCGATAAATAAAATCATCTTTTAAAGCCCGCTGTATAAGCAACATTGATTTTTGGGTATCTTGTAGATATAAAACTCGGTGATACAAAGGGTTAAATACTTGGTCATTGTAACTTTCCTTAAAGGTTGAATTTCAGAATGTATTTCAAACTTCAAGTAATTTATTATCATTATTTTAATGATTGAAATTCTTTAAAAGTTCTCTTTCTTCTAAAACTTACTATTTGCAATATTTTGTTATAGATAAGAATGAGACCTGCATTAGAAGAGCTTAAAGAAAATGAAGTGTCTACCACGACTCAGACACCAGAAAGAAAAGCCAAGATGTAAGTCCTTTCATTTTTGTCAGAGCTGGCAAGTTTCTTCCATTGGTGTAACATGAAAGAAAAATCGTGCATAGATTATGAAACACTTTCCAACTTCCAACACTTCTAGAATATTGTGTGGGAACTTCACCATTTAAAAGAGGGGAAAGAAGATGTCTAAATACATAACTTAGAAAACAACATAACAGCTTCTTTGAAAACTAGATTTCAGCAATTGCTGTCTATAGCCAGAAAGGCACCTGAGTTATTTTGTGCATCCATGTACATGATCTGTAGATCTATATATGCTACATAGTGTGCTATAATTTAGTTACAAAACACATAACACAAACAAAAATTTAACTTCAGCAATTTCCACCAATAGAAGGAAATGCACTCAAGTAATTTTGTACAACCCTGTGTATTATCTACTGATAGTCATGCACTCCTCATATTAAACAAAAATTTAAACCAGAAGAAAAGAAAAAAGGTATAACACAGCTGAAAAAGTATTTCAGAAATTACCATCCATAGATGGCAATGCATTCGGTTTTTTGTTTAGCTGTGTACATAAATTTATTTATACTCTAGAAACATCTCTTAGTACAGTAGACTCCCTTAAATTCGCGACCCTAAAATCCGCGTATTTTTTCAGATGTAAACAATGAAATTTACAGTTAAGTTGCAGGAACAAAATCCAAGATGGTGCTGAAATCGGCGACTACCGCAATGTGTTTTTTACTAAATTTTTTGTTAATCATTCTCTTTTGGCTATTACAGCTGATTTATTACTAAATAAATTTGCATTACTTTTGATTTGATATAAATTAGCATATCTATATAAAAAATTCCAGGGTTTGAAATGGAAAAATCCACAAACCGGAACGCTATTTTAAAATTATTGTTCACAGATTTTTTTTTTTTTTAATTATAGACAAATTTATTTCTAAGTATACAAAGCAGTATAAGAAAAGCATTCAAGACTCTAAATAACAATGAAAAAGTTACAGAGAGCGCAATAAGCTATGTATCGATCTTACGATCGCTTGACCACTAGATGGCAGCACAGGATGTTTGGAATCGAATTGAATCGATTTCATCAGTAATAATTTGATATTTTTCTAAATTTTTATTTTACATAATTATTTTAATAATTACTTACTTTTAAACTAATAAATTATTTTAATATTTTACTTATTTTAATGTTTGCCTTTATTGTAAGTATTCATTATAATTTCCCTTGCTTAACTGCCAATCAAATTAATGTTTCAAAAATGTAAACAAATCAATGACCAGAAATCCGCAAAATTCTAAAATCCGCACAACCTCTGGTCCCAAGCTGTGCGGATTTGAGGGAGTCTACTGTATATTAAATGTAGTCCAATGTGTAACTAACTCATTTTAAAAACACCCTTAGAAAACTGAAAATACCTTTTTAAAAAAAACTGCAACCAAAATCGAAAAAGTAAAAAAGAGTCATATTAAAGATTGAGCTCAGCTATCATATGCCAACAAAATCGTTTAAAAATATTCAAATTGAAATGAGAAATTCGAAAATAACCTGCTTATAGGATTAACATTACGGAGTGTGTGTTTTTAAGTGCGTGAAGAATACCCTTAAGCAGTTTATGCTGATACACAGTAATGGGTGGAGAATTTTTAGAAAATCTTACCAGCCAGCAAAATGCAAAGTACAGTTAAAAATTGTTATGACAAAATTTATGCAACTGCAAAAATAGTTGCTTACTATTGCTACAATGTTTTCATAATTTTTTTCTCTCTATACAATTAAGAAATATATACAGTAGAGTCTCAAAAATCCGCACAGCATGGGACCAGAAGCTGTGCAGATTTTAGAATTTTGCGGACTTCAGAGTTTTGTGAGATTAAGGGTTCAATGATTTTTTTTTTTTTTAACTTACCTGTATCCATTTACAAGAAGAGCTTGTAATAATTCAATTTAAGCAAATCAAAACTTGAATCCCTTTTATTTACCTGTACATTATAATTTTAATACCCAAAATTATTTTTATTACAATTTTTAAACATTTCTTGTATAGTTCTTTGCTTGAGAACTTTCCTTTTCTTTTGATCAAGTTTCTTTTGAATTCTGCAAGCAGACGTTATTTGCTGTTGGTCTGTACAACTTAAAGCAAATGCAAAATAATAATGAAATGAGTGTTGCCAACCTCACATGAAATATAAAATAAATTAATTAGCTACTTTCTATAGTGGCCGATAGCTTGTGCCATTACTAAAACCTTTGTGGGATTGTTTACGCTTCACATCAATTTCTATTGTTTTACATTTTGTTGTGTGTAGGTTTCTGTGAAATAAAAGCATTTTATTTGCGTAATATCCAGTGTAATTACCATTTTTTCATAAATTTACATTAAAAATAATTTTATTTTCATTCACTGATATTTGGAATAAAAATTGTAAAGAATACTTCTTAACTGGGAATTTCATTGTTTACGTTTTGAAATGCAAGTGGATTTCAGAAGATTGCGGATTTTAGAGACTCTACTGTACAAGAAAGGAAAGTTTAATATAGAATAGAACTTGTTTACATCACAGTAATTTGGAAAGTTGTAAAATATAGCTAACTAATAATAAAAAAAAAATTATCAGCATATTTCTATAGTTTGCAATTTTTGAAGACTACTTAAAAATTCACTCGCCAGTGGTGAGTAAAACAATGCATTTCCCCTCACCTGCACAGTAATTCTTAGGAATTATTTTGTGTGGCCCTCCATATTATCCATAGAATTTATACACACCACATAGTATGCAAAAACTTAGTAAACCTAGAAACGCATATTGCAACTGAAATACTGAAAATACAATTCCAGTATTATCCAGTGTATATATGAATCAACAATGTTTTTTCTGAGCATTTTAAAACAAGCTGCACAAAGAAATTCCAATAGTTATGAATTAAAGTGTGTTGCGATTGTGAGCTATCAGGAAAATGACACTTTAAAGTTTTTTATCTCAAAATTTCAGAAATGTGCTTTTTAAAAACTGCATGCCAGATTTCCTTTGAACTACATAATACAGTCGACTCTCTCAAATCCACACATCTTGAAACCAGGGGTTGTGCAGATTTTAGAATTTTGTGGATTTTTGGCCATTGTTTTCTTTATATTTTTTAAAGAGTAATTTGAATGTAGTTAAGCATTGAAAATTATAATGAATGCTTAAAATAAAGTAAATTATTAAAATAATTAAGTAAAATATTACAGTAATTTAATAATAATTACGTAAAATTATTATCTAAAATTTAGCTTTAAAAGCAGAATCAAGCTTTTTTATGATTTCTACTTTTTGGATTATTGTCAAACTAACATGTTTTCTTTTCCTGAGTTTTTTTTTTTTTCATTAGAAATATTGGAATCAGCCATATTAAACAGAATTACATATAAAATCACAAAAAAAAATACAAATTACTGATTAAAACTGAAACAAATGCAAAAAAGTAGACAAACAATATGACTTCAATAGTTACAGTTATTGTGCGACAGCTACTGTTACACTGTATTTTTAACTTGTATAAGAATATAATTTACAGCATAATCGTAAAAGAATGAAATTTTATGTTAGGTGCCATTGATATTAGCAGTATCTTGATTTTTTCGGAAATAAATTCAGATTTTCTTCATAAAAAAGCTGAAATTTGGTCACATTAACCAGAATTGATATTAAAATGCATGTGTAATATTGGCAAAATAAAGGGGGAAATGAATGCAAGAATAATAAACAAACAATTTGGTTGCAGTTTACACTTGGGAATATTGTGCAGGGCCTACAATATGGCGAATTTTTGCTATAGATACACTAATTTACATAAAAATCAAAAGTAACATAATTTTATTTAGTAATTAATCAGCTGTAATAGCCAAAAGTGCATGATTAACAGAAAAAATGAGTAAAAAAAAAAAAAAAAAACATTTACGATCACCGCTGATTTGAGCGCCATCTTGAATTTTGTTCCTGCAACTTAACTGTAAGTTTCACTGTTTACATCTGAAAAAATTCATGGATTTTAGGGTTACGGATTTAAGGGAGTCTACTGTTTTTCTATCTCTGTGGAAAAAAAGGTTGGGCAAGTCTGCTAGTAGCAAATTAGATAGTATTGATTTTGAATCAGTTTATAAATTCTAAATAAAAATAATACAATTAAATTACAATATGACTGAATAATTTCCTGCACTTTCTAATATTTTTTAAAAGATGCAAAGCACTCCAATCTTAAATAATGGCTCAATAGGAACACTTTGCTAAATTAATAATATTAATTACATCAGTGTTTTACTATGGTGGCACATAAATAAGTTGGCCACTATGCACTTAAGAGAAATTTTACCCTAGATACATTAAAATATTATACAATTTCAGTTAAACTGACAAGTTGTATTACTTTTAACTTTTTTAATTACTGGTATTAAACACTATGCATCTCTTTCACACAGATGGATGAAATAAATTGTTAGATTTTGTAATATATTTTTTGCAGCATTTTATATAGTGCAAAATTCTTTCTTGCAGGAAGAAATTAAGTCTCAGTGATTTTGAAATTGGCCGAAAATTAGGTACGGGAAAATTCGGACATGTATATTTAGCAAGAGAGAAAAAATCAAAATTTATTGTCGCTCTGAAGGTAAATACTTTGTTAATGCTACTAATTGTCTATACTTCTTTTCTGTTATTTCTCTTTCCATTTATAAGTTCAGTTTCTCTTTCTACACTCTAATGAAACTGTCAATAGTGGTCTTTGCAACAGTAAGATCTTTTATCCAGGTGCAAAGAATAATTCATATATAGTCAATTATAAAAAAATTTGCAATTCTAAGATTTGCATATCATTCACAATGTGAACAAAATATGTAATATTAGTTAGGATTTGGGAGAGAAATTAATGAGGGCATGTTTGATTGTTGAATTCTAATTATGTGTGCAGCATTCAAAATCCTTGGTGGTCTGCTGGTCCGAGACCACCAAAAATACAATTGGACCACTAATTTGAAAAAATTAGTGGTCCACAGGGCCAGTAACTGTTTTTTTCTCTCTGACAGGTAAACATAAATTTGCCCGGTCCTAAAAAAACACCGGGCACAAATCACACAATTTTATTTTATTTAAAAACATAAAATTAAATAAATAATCAAAAAAATATTTGCACTAAACCTTACTGTCAGTTGAAATAAATAATTGGAAATAAAATATCTAATTAATAATTTTATAGTTCTAATTTATATATTGTTGTTTATTTAATTTTTAGCAAATTAGAACCCCGGGCGCAGAATCTGCGCAACGCTGCGACGCACGTCGCAGACTCTTGAGAAGGTCTGCAGACTATTTTTCAACTGTTAAAAAAAAAAAAAAAAATGTTTGCTAGAAATGATTTGTCATGTGCCATAATAATACGATCCGCGCCACATGCGATTGACGAAGCTCTAAGGGAAAATCCACGTGACCCCACTACAGACACGAGATTCTTCCGCGGATGGACGATTTTCCGATTTTTTGCCGATTTCTCGCAGGGGTGATTCCTTAAGAAATTTTAAAAAATCGATCATCAGTCCTAAAATTCGTGCGTAAATATCACGAATTTCAACAAATGTTAACCGAGGAACAATTTCGTCAATCGTTTGCAGTAAAAATAGCCAGTTTCGTCAAAGGACCGCGAAGAAAAAACACGTGAAAAACGACCAATTTCGTCAAAAGGCTGCGGAAAAATAGCAACTTTCGTCAAAGGATGGCGGAAAAACGCGACTTTCGTCAAATGATCGCGGGAAAAACACGAAGTTAGACAAAGGGCTGCGGGAAAATAGAAACTTTTGTCAAAGGATCGCGGAAGAAACGCGAATTTCATCAAAGAGACGCGGAAAAAATACAAATTTCGTCAAAGGATCTCGGAAAGAACGTGAATTTTGGCAAATTGGTTGGTTGTGTTTATGACGGCCAATTATCAACACGAGGGATATAGGCCCTAAGGGGGGAGTGCCCTTCGTGGGGGTCTTTCTAAGGGAACCTAATCCGTATTAACGCTTGGAAATCCAAGGTTCGGAGAAAACTCCGAACGATTAGGCCGACGGGCGCGATTGGGGTGAATTTTGGCAAAGGATCGCGGAAAAAATGATCATTTTGTCAAAAGATCATGTAAAGTAGGCGAATTCTTCGAATGATTGCGAAAAAATGCAAATTTTGCCATAATAGCGCGAAAGAAACGCCAATTTCGCCAAAGGGCTGCAGAAAAATAGCAACTTTTATCAAAGGATTACAGGAAAACGCGAGTTTCGTCAAATGATCGCGGAAAAAACGTGAATTCCGTCAAAGGGCTGAGGGAAAAAACGCGAATTTCGTCAAAGAATCGTGGAAAAAACGCGAATTTCTTCAAGAGGGCGCGGAAAAAACGCGAATTTTGTCAAAAGATCGCAAAAAACCCCTCTGAATTTCGTCTAAGGATCGAGGAAAAAACGTGAATTTTGACAAATGATCGCGGAAAAAACGCGAATTCTATCAAGGATTGCGGGAAAACGCGAATTTTGTCTAAGAATCGCAGGAAAACGCGAATTTTGTCAAAAGATCGCGAAACATTTTGGAATTTCGTCAAAGGATCACGGAAAATAACGCAAATTTCTTCAAAGGATCGCGGAAAATTTGCTGCAGCATTAATGTTCATTAAGTGACATAATGGTGAAAAGTCCAACAGCAAAGGTTGGAAATATGGAAGAAGTAGGCGCAACTGATATGAGAACTTTTGTTGTGCTAAATGGTCCTCCAGAATACAAAAATACTTTTTTATTTCACTTTAAGTAACATTTGATATTATCACATTTACATATGATTTTGATATTATCACATTGTATCAATCTTTTCAAAAATTTTAGAAATTGGTGTTCACATGTTATTTTTACTGTTATTCTGTATTCTAACTTCACAGAAATTTTGACAAATTTTAAGAAAGATTTTTCAGACAATGGTGTTAAAATTTTTGAGGACAAAGGTAAATTATTTTTTAAAAGTACTTTCCTTTTATGTTAATCACAAATACTTGGGTAGGGGGGCGGTTGAGTGCATGTAACGTAATGCAAGGGATTGGAAATAGGGCGTTTGTCCTTGAGTTCTGCAGACTGTTTTTAAAGTTTCTACTTGTGTTGCAGACTGCAGAAAAAAATTCTGCTGCTGGGATTAGAACTTTAGTTTTTATTATGAGGAAAATTTTGGATAACTACAAAATAAGTTTGGTTTATATTCTAGGTGTGTGTGTGGCGGGGTATCACTCAAAGGGCTGAAATGACTTGATAGAATGTTATGTTGTGGGCCAGTGATGATGCCTGCAGATCTGTACATTCTAATGGTCACTGGTCCTTGGGATTAGTGACTTTTTTTTTAAATTCTAACACTGGTGTGACTTGTGCTAATGAAGCACTGGTCACTCAGCACAGGGTTCCTATGCAACTGGAAAACAGGGAATTGTCAGAAAAAATGATAAGTGTTCAAAAAGTAGAAAAATTACAATTTTGTTCTAAAAAATGAAAAAGTCAAGGATTTTTTTTAATGCTGTATCATGTGTCAAAATTCTCCCGAGTTCCAAGTCCGTCTGCAAAAAAGGTCAGATTTTTCATTTGCAAGTAGGTGGTAGTCAAAAAGTAGAAAAATTACAATTTTGTTCTAAAAAATGAAAAAGTCAAGGATTTTTTTTAATGCTGTATCATGTGTCAAAATTCTCCCGAGTTCCAAGTCCGTCTGCAAAAAAGGTCAGATTTTTCATTTGCAAGTAGGATTTTCGGTAAATTCACATTTTTAACATAATGTTGTTTTAGCTATATACAAATTTGTCAAGATATCATGAATAGTTAAATAACAGAACAAAAAAAAAAAAAAAAAAAAAAAAAAGTACTTGAAATTAAAATATTAAAAAAACAAAAAATTTAAACTTACACAACAAACTGCTTTTGAAACAACTAAAATAAATGATATGATAGCAGAACTCTGTAAAAAAATATGAATGTTTAATTTATGCAAATTCTACTATGTGAGTAAAAAGTTACTTTGAATCCAACTAAGTTGTACTTTAGTTTTCTTTGTTTTTAATTTATCATTTTTTATATTTTAAATATTGAATGATGTAGATTTTTAGTTTCAATTTTATAGGTTATTTTGTCTTTTCAGGGGTAAGTTTACATTTTATTATTAATGTATGTAGTGTATTCTCTTTTGCTGTATAAATTTAATCATTAAGATCTAGAATTGTAATTCATATTTCTAAAAATGTCGTGAATTGTGGTCAGGGTATTGTAGGAAATATGGTCTGGAAAAGTTAGGAGTTTTGTTATTTAAATAGTTTGAACCCTGTGACAGCATCTCACAGATGAGAAAATTATAGGTGGCATAATGCAGTCTTTAGAGCCCTTACTAGATAGTAAATCAGAAGGGGAAAGAGAAAAACTTACTCTATTGATCAGAAATTTGCTTGTGCAGATAAATATTTGAATTTCAAGGATTAATCTGAGTAAAAATTGGGGTTTATCACAAAATTTGGGTCCCTTCAGAAAATTTAATTTAATTAAAAATGGATCCTTCAAAAAATTAGGTTTAAAAATTGGAATCCTTCACAAAAAGCATCCTTTACACAAAATTTCATTCCATAAAAGATTCACTTATTTTAATTAACTGATTTTTTTTTCTTTTAAATCATTGGTTTAAATAAACTTTTTGAAAATTTTTATTTATAATTTTAGTCAATATATTTTGTAGTAAATATTATGTTTTGCGTAAAATATGTAGCAAATTTTAGGATTTGAAAGCCTTAGAACTCAAAATCCATGGTTTTTTAATTTTATTTAAATCAAATATCAAACTTTAAAATAAAAATCCTAAATTAAAAATAGAGAATTGCAGCTGAAAATTTCACACTTACAAAAGTTAGTCAAATTTAAAAACACATACCACAATTAAAAACACACTTCCAGCTATTATTGTTTGTTCATAGGCAGTACTGTAGGCAAATTCTTTTGTGTCCATGTAAATGAAGTATAAATTCAATGCATTCTGTATTTTACAGGAAACATGTAGCAGCTCACCTCAGTGATACATATCAATTCCATTATGTCTGAAATAGTCCAACATCCTTACAATACACTGTAAATGATATTTTCCCAAAGGTTGTAATGAAACACAATTCTTTTGTGTGTTCCTGTAAACAAACTATAAGAGGTACATGCATGATTAATGAATTCATCAAAGATACTTGCAAGATAAATATAGTGTGACTTCAAAAATCTGGCATTAAAGCCGTTCCCCCCCCTTTTTTTTTATACTTCCAACTTACATGGGAAAGAAAAATAGGAATTGTTTACGAATTAAAAACATTGAAAAATTTAAAAGAGAACGAGATCGCTGACATTGTGATAAATAAAACCACCGATACCGCTAGTTGCATCTCAGAGGGCAAGGATGAGTAACCCACAGAAATAAGGTATCAATGGAAAAATACATAAATTTGACTGAGGAATAATATCTGCTTTAGAGAAACAACACTGTATTTGCAAAATAGATATTCTTCACTTGCATAAATCGCAAAAGAAACTTGTTAAAGAACGGCCCAGAAAAAATTTAAGCAAATCAAATTTACATCGATGTTTCGGAAATTACATGAGGAGAAATGACTTCAGTGTTATTATATTATATATATATATAAATTGGTAACAGAGAAATCAATTAAAGTATTTTTTTAATTTTCTCACATAACTATCACTTGGTTATGAATTTGATTATGACTAACAGCGCCATTAAGAATATCGGAAGTACTTTTGATATTCTTTCAAAAATCCCACTCAGTCTGATCCCGACGATGGCGGATTTTCAAGTTTATACTGTACACTGTTTCAGTTATGTTTGAATTGGTTCAGGATTTTGGGTATTATCGTGAGGAAGAGTTTTGCACTATGTATAGATATAATGAAGTGATTGCAATAGGTCAATTTCTAAAGAAATCAGCCTTAAATAGAAATTGCTATATAGTTGTATATAGATCCGATAGAAGTAAAAGTTTGCTTAATTAGTAGAAATGGTACTCATCTGAATTTTATGTGAACAAAGTCACAGATAGCATTTAAAATGATTAGTATTTTTAGGGTTTTGTTCGTCTGACGAAACCCTATTCGTCTCACTCCTCAGTCTGTCTGTCACAGAGCCCGTTCTCAGAAACTAGGTAATATATATTGGAGACTTGAAATTTTGGATACTTATAGCTGAACACCTCACATTAAACGACAAATCATAAAATTTTGAAAAAATCTTATATTTACTTCTCTGGGCTCTAACTTGTGTATTTTAAGCAATTTTTCTAACTCAGCCCTAATTAAGTTGAAGATGTGAAATTTTGCATACTTAAAGCAGAAGCGATCACATGAAAAATCATAAAATTTTCAAAAAATCATATTATTTACCCCTTTGGGCTCTAACTCTTGTATTTTTAGCAATTTTTCTAACCTCAACCCTTTTCATCCGGGGTGCACTTTTCTAACTTTAGTCGACACTCCATTGACCACTCTGTCATATTATGCACCATAGCCGTACATATTTTAGTTCCACTTTTTACAGCTAGGGGGTGCCTAACTATCTCATGTGCTATGGGCCCGATCCCCTTGACGAATATATCTACGGATAGGTTGTAAAACGGAGTTTCATTCGGATAGAGGTTTGTTTAGAATAGAGTGCGCTCCCTGATTGTGAAATGTGGAATTAACAGATTTTGAAAAAGGATAAAGTGTTTTGAAAGGAATATTAAACGAAACCCTCTGTGCAATCTGTGATCACACTTACCCACTTGTTAGTACAACTTTATTATCCCGTCAAACAATTTTGACAAATATTTTTTTTATACAAATGGAAGAATGTTGCCATTCTAAAATTTTAAGTTAAGAAAATTAATGAATTTAAATTAAAAAAAAAGCACTATAGAATATTTTAATGATGATGTTCTCTTATGATGTAGTGACATATCAAATATAAAATCTGATTTATTCAGATGATTTTGGACAAAAAAAAAAAAAAAAATACTAAGAATAGTTTACGTATTTAAATGCAGAAATATTAAATTAAACCATAAGCAAACAGATATTTTAAAGATATTTCATTTGCTAATAAAATGTAAATATTTTAAATGTAATAATCAAATTTATTAAGGGATATAACAAATATCAATGATAACAGAAGATTGTAAGAAACATAATGCTCTTTATTTAGTCACAAAACATAGGCGGTTAAACTATAAAATGCATGTAAACATTAGATATAGGCTTTAAAAAAAAAAAAAAAATCAATTTGTTCCTAAATAAAATATCTTGGGTGTTATCGCTTTCCACTGATGGATAAATATTTGTGATGTCAGTTGAAACTAATCTATTATATATTTTCTCTTTTAATATCATGAGATAACCGTTTAATGACATATTTATTTTAACTAATGAAAGAACAAATAAATTAGTAAAACATTATTATAAATACAAATAAAACATCGAATTAAAAATCACTTGATGATATAACAAATATATGTAACATGTTTAATGTCAAGTAAATGTGACATTTACAATCATCCATTATTGACATTTAATTTTATAGTTTGGCAATAGTTTTTTGGTCGACGGGATAATCAAGAACTGTATTTTATAATTTGTCATTGCGTTATATATTATATACAAAGGTTGTTTCCAAAGTTTTTATTTAATTTTTAGTATGTTATTTTACTTTGTAGATTTTATATAAAGCTCAAATTTTAAAGAATGGTGTGGAAAATCAAGTTCGGCGGGAAATTGAAATACAAACTCATTTAAAGTAAGTTTACTGAAAAATAACTTATAGAGAATAATATTGTGATAGAGTGTTTGATACTTATCTTATCAGTTATCTCCAATTACATTTTCTTGGTATTTTTATTTTTTATCTTTTTGGCAACAAAAGAAATGTCCTTGTATTTGTTTAATTTTAATATGCAACTTAGTTTTTATCAAGTAAATATGTATTCAATTGTGAACATTATGAAGATATTTTGTTGAACATGGCAGACAATCAATAAAAATACCTACAAAATCATATAATTTTCAAAAAGATGTAAATTCCAAGTAATTTATAAGTGTTTTAAATGTAAAAAAATTGTATATAATTATTATTTCATCGGAAAAAAAAAAGGATATCTCATAAATGTTCTAAGTAAATTAAATTTCACTTAAGAATTGTCTGGTTTATGTTTGGCCTTTAGCAATTGTCATGGCATTTTAACATGCATAACGATTTTTGCAGTAATTCTTTATTATCCATGCTTCTTTAGTTGGAAAAACTTATTACTGAAATTAAGTACTAAAGGTTTTAGGTATTCATTTAGAAGAAAGATCATATATATTGATTATTTTTAAAAACTGGATAATTATTTGTTTTATGATAACTTTTATTCTATTAATTTATTCATATGAATTTTTGACTAACTTTGGCTGTGATTTTGGGTGTGTGTGTGGTCCTTGTACACACTTGTTAGAACATTGAAGACTTTATTGAAATGCACCAAGTAGTGTTTGTATGCTTACTAAAATATGAAATGAAATTATACTGTCATTGATAATAAAAAATATTTCTAATACAAAAACTAGTAAAAGTTTTTTTGTTATTTTGCAAATTTAAATTGATTTTGCTCATAAGTTGTTTATGTTCACTTTAATACAGGGTTGTCCAATTTTTTCAACTCTGGAAAAAAACGTCCCAGGCAAAATATCATTTTGTCCACTTTTAATAAATTGAAAATTCTAAACTAAAAATGCAGAATTTAACAATAATAAATATATTGATTCTTCCTATTAAAGTAGAAGAATATATTGATCAAAATTTTCTTTTAGTTAAAATATCAAAGGCAAAATAACCTGGAAATAATAAAGAAATTAACAGAATTGCATACAATGAAATTTTGTTATTCAAGATCAGGGGTGGGGAATTTCTAGAAAATCTTACCAGCCAATAAAATGCAACGTAGAGTTGAAAATTTTTATGACAAAATTTACGCAACTCAAAAATAGTTGGTTACTATTACTATAATGCATTTGCATATTTTTTTTTCCCCCTGTAAAATTAAGAAATATATTCAAGAGATGAAAGTTTAACATAAAATAAAACTTAGTACCATGTTTACATCTCAGTAGTTAGAAAAGTTGAAAAATATAGCTAAGTACTAAAAAAAAAAAGTTTTTGCATATCTCTATAGATTGCAGTTTTCAAAGACTACCTAAAAATTCACTCGCCCTGTCAGAAAATTCACTCACCAGTGGCGAGTAAAATGATGCATTTCCCCATCCCTGTTCAAGATATATAAAGGTTGTAAAATATTTAATAGTCGTCAAATGCTTCAGGATCAGGAACAAGTTGTTTGTCTTTAGAATTTAACATTTTATAAGCCGTCACCAATTTTGTAGCAGTTTGTAATCCAAGCCTATTTCTAAGTTTCTTTTGAATCATGCTGAAATTGGGAAAAAATATGTTCAATGCTTGTTGATGAGGCCACGCAATGAAAAAGAAGCAAAATTTGTAATATTTTTTTAGGTCATTGTATCTTTTCAGTGACTCCTTCCACAGGGTTCATACTCATCAGGGGATTATGGGATTCCTGGGATAATCAGGGGATAAATTTTGGCCCTAAAAAATCAGGGGAATCTCAGGGGATAGTACAAAAAATTCCCCAAACCTGGGAAAACCTGGCAAAATGATTGGTTACTCTGGGAAATTGAGGGCAATCGCTGCTGTTTGCATGTTTTGTGTGGTCTTAATGAAATCAAACTAAGACCTTTCTTCTACCATCGTGATACATAGAATTGGAAATTAACCACTCCCTCTTACAGATTAGAAAACATATGTTATATTTCATCTGTACTACTTCTAACGTCTGGTGACATCCATTCAGTCACTAGACATTACTTCTAACATTGTGAGGTTTGAAAACTGTTAAAGAAGAACTTAAGAAAAATAAAGGACATTTTAAAATTTATATTGACACTTGAGCCTTCATATTATTCATAATGCTTTTCAAAGAGGTAATAAAATCCCTAAGTGAAAATTAAATTCTTACAGCAATCTACCAAGTTTTTTAAGGAGAGCCCCAAAAGGCTTGCAGACTTCATCTCTGTTGGTACGCAAATTAATGTTTTTCCTTTAAAGTTCTGTTCATATTGTTTATGTAGGTGATATATAAACTGTATTTTTGAGATTATCCAGTTTGTATTTTTTTTTAAAGGAGTGGGGAGGGGGGGGCAAGGGGATCATGATACTGGTTTAAAAAATGTCATTAATTGTTGACATGGAAAAATTATGCACCCCTGAAAATACATCAGGGGATTCTCAGGGGATTTTTTCTTGGAAAATGAGTATGAACCCTGTTCCATTATGTTGCACATCCAGTGAAATACTGATGGGTTTCAACAGACTGATTAGATATTTCACTTCTTTATATATACAGCAATATTGTTAATTATATTCCTTATGTTTGTATCTATTACTTCTTCATGTTCCTCAATAATTTTCAAGAAAACATCTTTGTACACACATATGCTGTTTGACATAAGCAGCATAAGATTATTTTTACAGTAAAATATTGTCTAAAATTAATTGTACCAACATGTAATTAACATTTTCTTTCTGGATTTATTAAATTATGATTAATATGCAGTCATTCTGTTTTAATTAAATGATTAATTGAAATTTATATATTTTATATAATAATTAATGTAAGGATATAATTCTATTACATTATAGCAATAATTTTAAAATGTCATACTTATAGAAAATCAGCAGATTTTTATTTTGTCCATTTTGTTTGATTTCTTGTGGCATCCCGGACTTTTTACAAAAAAAAAAAAATGGACAAAATAGCAACCCTGCTTTAATAGACAGTATTCAAAATGTGCCTATAAAGAGTTTCATTCTTTTCTTTTTTTTTTTTTTATGTATTACTTATAAGAAATATATACTTTCATTCAAAGGTCTTATTTTTGAGGCGTGCAATGCTTTCTTGTTGAAAGTTAATTTCAAATAATGATGCTGCTAAATCTGTTTCTCATTTTTACTGGTGCTGTATCTTATCATCTTTTGTTAATTTTTTCCTCTTCTATTCATTAATAATTTCTGAGATTATCTCCTACAAACAAACATTTCTTCTTTATGATATTAATATAGATAGAACATCATAAAAATACAAATTTTGTTTAATAATAAAGTTAGAAAATATTGGGTAACTGAATTCTTTAAGTGAGAGGAAAGCTTAAATCTTCTAAATACAGTTGCACTCATTTAATACAACCATGCTAAAATGTGGACACTGTTAAAATGAGCAATTTGCACATTAAGAATGGTTCATCATTTAAACTATATTAAGATTTTAAAATTTCATGCTTTTTATGAGCTACATACAAAGAATCAATGGTAGGATAATACGAGCAATACGTCTGTTTATTTCAGTTCATTCAACGAAAATTACAATAGAATTGGAAAGAAATTGAACACTGTTCTCCCTTAACAATATAATACCTACATTAAAACTGTCTGTCAAACATGTAGTAATTTACCAGTTTTACATGGCAGAATTTCAGCCTTCACTAAGACTCCCCAACAAAAGAAAATGCAAAGGAATATCCCAAGGTCTTGAAAGAAAAGGTGATAGATAAGGACGTTTCCAATATTTTGTAAGATTCCTTCCTTGTAAGGTTACTTTATAAGATTTACAACTGAGACATGGAAAGAAAGAGCATAGAAGAAAACCTTTATTTGTTTCTTTCTTTAAATTCAAACTCTGGGCCATTTTAACCAGCCTTTCCACATATCTTGATGCACTGTTGAGATGAAAAGGATATGTGAAAACAAAAGCTCAAAAATTGCAGTGACTATTGCAGTGTTAATCAAGATTTTTTCCCAAAAAAGAAAAGTTTTCTGTTGCATTACTGTAAGTCATTCGTGTCCTTTGCAGTTACTAGTTCGGCTTTGACTTCAGTACTGTGATTTTGTCTAAAGAAAATGATCCTCACCTAGTTAAGATTGAATATTTTATGTTAACTTTACGATATTAACCTTTACCCGGGGACTTAGGTTAATCATGAAATATACAGTTGCACTCATTTAATACAACCAAGCTAAAATGGGGACAATGTTAAAATGAACAATTTGCACATTAAGAATGGTTCATCATTACATGTGAAATTGGGAAATCAATTTTACGAAAAGCTGGACAGCATCTGTCCAGCTTTAGCATGCATTCTTGAAAGATCCCTGTCAAAAGATTAAGCTAATTTTAGCATTGAGAACATTAAAGCAATTAACAGTAGTAATTAGTTAATTATGTGTGTGCTTTTAAGATTTTTATTATCTTCACAAATGAGTAACAGTTAGCATACAATGACTGTTTCTCATATTAACAGAGTTCGACTATATAAAAAAGAATTTACTTTATTTAAAACTTTAAACATACAATATAGAGCCATTTATCCGGAAAACAGTTAACAAGAATAGCATTTTCAATCGATCATCTGTGCAATCTTTCCAGAAAAAAAGCACCATTTATCGTAAAAAAATTTTGTGTGTGTAGTGTAGTATTTTTTATTTAGAATTTATTGTTTCATTGGTAAGTGGTATATTTATTGCACATTTTTTGTGTACATTTAAACTAGTAATGCTTTATCACATTATGGCAATACTTTTGCTTCGTGTCACTGAACCTACAATGCAGACAAATAAACAACAAAGCAGAACTGTTGCCAGCCTGAAGAAGCAACATAGGAAATATGCTGTTTATTCACTTACATGGAGATATGAAGAAAAGAACGGTAACTTCTTGTTAAAAGTTATGGTTTGACATGCATCACATTTATTTTTCTCAGCAGCTGCTGACAGACAAAACGCCATTGGGAAATGAAGTTCATAAAAGAAAAGGTACAAAAACAGCAGTAATCTTTTAAAAAATGCACTACTGTGGTAATAAATTTTCTGCAATTATAAATTCTCCGAATAAACTTTTGAGTATTTTATTTACGTATTATTAATTACTGATTTTTTCATATCTCCATGGATTTTCTCATCAACAATTTCAGCAGCGAAAGCATGTTTTGCTACATTGCCCTTCAATTTGGCAACAGTTCTGTTTAGTTTACATTTTTGCATTCTTACCATGAGGATTATTTGTTTGTTAAAATCATGAACATTGAAAAAGTTGATTTATTTTTTTATTTGCTTTTTTGCTCGTTGGGCAGGCTGGGTTGTTAAAAATCACGATTTTTTTTTAAATAAAAAAAATCCTATTTATTTGATTTAAATCAGATTTTTTTAATTAATATTTGTGTACTTATTAATGTACGTGCATGTATTTATTTTTCCTGTATAGATTTACACATTTCTATTAATTTCATTACATTTCCTAGATAAGAATTCAAGATATTTTAAATAAAAATTAAAAATTGTTGCAAACAAATTTAAAAGATACAATTAAAACTTAAACTTTTATTATTCTACTACTAAATTTAAATTGTTATGCATATATCTATGCATGTTCTGTGTATAAATTTCTAGTTAATTTAAAGTTATTTATTTTTTATTAATGTATTACTACAATAATATATAAACACATAATAAATGCAACAAAGAATTTTAAATGTAAATGTGTAGTATTCCATTGCTGATTCAGATTCACGAATGTTATCTTTATCACGTAGGCTGCAAGTTTCTTTTTGTTTTACATTCTTGTCATAATCTCCATCATTTTATCACTGCACTATTTGCATATTGCTATTACACCTTTTCCAAAAATAGTATTTTTTGCTGTAAAATAAAGCCACATTGGATCTTTTTTTCTGCGAACCATTTTTCTTATGTATCAACAAATCCAAAAGCTCTCTGTAACCGTACCTAGTATTAGTAAATGACATTATTGTTTCAACTTTTGATTCCCTCTGTACTACTATACTAATCTAATAATCGACAAAATAGTTACCAGATGAAAAATAATCATGTAACTGAAAGACTAAAACTATCAATTGTCAGTGTTATCTCCCCAGGCGTTGACAATTTCAACAATCAATCATGCTTACTGGACAGTAGGAATGACTGCTTAGCTTAGAAATAACAGAGATTTGTTTAGGAAAAATTTGGGTCCTTTAAAGGGCCTTTCACAATTTTTTAAATATTTAGACAGGACCCTTCATGTAAATTTTCATCTTAAAACAGGGCCCTTCAGATTCTTTGTCTTTAAAATAGACCTTTCCCTAAACTTTTCTGTCGCCAGACTTACTTTCACAAATTAATTATTTTAAAATAAAATTTAACTTAACCTGTCATAAACAGTTGAAGTCAACAAAGTACCTATTATATACTCTTTATATATATATATATATATATATATATATAAATAAACGATCTTGTTAAAAACATAAACAAGAAACTATATATAATGATTTTTTCAAATTCACAGAATTGTGATTAGATTTTTCAATAAAAAAAAAACTTTACAAAAACAGAACACATAAATCCTGGGCAAACCCATGAATAAAGTACAATAATATTCCTTATATTTTCAATTGAAGTAAGCAATGAATTCTAGGAAAAGAAAGGAAAAAGGGATTAATCACAGCTATTAAAGTAGTTTCAGTTATAGAAGAAAGATGAAATTGGAATTCTATAATTCTGTGTTAGACGAATAGTCGAAATATTTATTATGTTACAGTCCAAGTATTGTTCATAATATTTGATCAATATTTAATCGGCAACATATGGGATACAATAATTTGCAGGTCTAAGCAACTAAGCATAAAACAAACTCATGAATTGCGTGTAATCTACTTCAGAGAAAGTAACTCGGCACTGAAAGTACTATTACCGGGTGGGGCTTGTGAGTGCTCAAGTCATTAGGTAGGTCTCCCCACCTGGCTGACCCTGACAGTACTATTATATTAAATACATTATTTTAAATTGATTTAACTATAGCTTAAACATTTAACTTGCAAAAATAAACTGATCATTTAAAAAAGAAAACAATTTAAAAATGAGAGAGCATTTATCAATATTTTTGAGGAATGCACTATGGATTGATAATATTTTTAATACAATTGCATTTGCTTTCATAATATAATAGTATTTTGAACTTATAAAAGTTTTATTTTTAATGTTATTAAAAGGTAATTTTTAATCTGAAATGAATGATGACTTTTCTTATAACATAAATGATGAACTTTATTCTTATTTAACCTGTAAATATCAATGTTAAAAAAAAACCCGATTTAAATCAAAGATTTTTTTAAAATAAATCATTTGATTTAAATCGCAATTTAAATCAAGCTGATTTAAATCAAACAACCCTGTGGGCAGGTATTGGTTTTTATATAGTTATTTAATTTATTCAAAAGGATTCCTTTACAACTACTTTCTATTCATATTCTGTTTAGTCTTTCAATCATAAACAAATCCAGGACCAAATATGTTATACAAATCTGATTAACAGGTGTTGTGCCGATGAGCAACCAGTTATCCGGACATAGCCATTCCGGTAACTGGTTTCATACTGTATTCAATCATTATCTTTGTTCTTTATTGCTTTATAAAACCATAAGGCAGTTAGTGTCGACATTTTTGTAAAAAATTCTATGTTTGTTATGATTTACTAAACTAGGGGGCTCTGCCCCCTACGAGCTACGCTCGTCAACCCCCGTTCAGACACCGCAGACTCTAACAGCACGCTAATTTGATCGCCTTTAAAAAGATTTCGGAAGATTGAATTATAATTTGAATCTGACAATTATAATCTGACGTAATTTTCACCAAACTTTTCTTTCTCTTTTTAATATTCACGTCAAAATACTTTTGTTAGAAATGAAATATTATGATCATCTTAAAATGTCAAGTAAATGTCTCGCGCAATTTTTAAATTAAAACTGTTTTGCAATATTATTTTTTGTTCATTTTCCGTAATAAGTGTAATATGATGTAAATTCTCCTATTTAGGACTTCTAACGCATGTTACTGAATTTATTATTTTACAACATTCTTTCTCATTTAAAATTCACTTGTAACTATAGTTTTTATGACGTAATTTTCAATGAGTTCCTGCTTTTTATATTTTTTGTTTATAATAGTCACGTGTAAAATAATTTTGTAATTAGAAGCAAACATTACTGTTTGCTCTGTTTATACAGTTGGCAACAGTATAAATTAATACAGTTTTCTAAAATTTGTAAAAAATATCTCTCGAAATGCTGAAAATTTGAATTTAAAATAGAAATAAAACCTCGAAAAATTATTCAAATTAAAAAACTAACTGCAATCTGCACACGGGGAAATTCTGATGCATAAAATGATCTAAAAATGATTACATTCCTATGTACAGTTTTTGCTCCTATAAAACTTTTTTAATGGAACGATTTTGTTCAACTTTGGCATTAAATATCTCTTTAAATAATTCTTCGATTTGAAAACTGTCTGCATCAGCGTGTTTATCAAACATTTTTCTATAATACTACCGATTTTCATATTTTTGTATGTAACAGTTTTTTAATATTAACGAAGAAAGACCTCCGGTCACAAAAAATTCAAAACCGGCGGCGGCGGTGACAGCAGTAGTTACTTTTTTTTAGAATAGAGAGATACATTTTTTCTTCACTATGTGTATTAATTTTCTTTGTGTTAATTTAATAAAAATCATTCTAAAAACAATGCTTCAAATTAAATTCTATCAAAGCTGATACTGTTTTTATATACCTGTTTGATCAGGAAACATTTTGTATTTTAATCAGCAAAGATCAGAGAAATTATCACAGATTTCACTGACAACCCTATAATTATTAAAATGCAAGGAAAAAAAACATTTCAAGAAGGAATATAAGTTTAAAGGTGAAAAGTAATAAGTTTAAAGGTTAAGTTATAAGGTGAAATTTAACTTAATATTTTCTTTAAATAAACTTATACATTTAGTGTATGTGTATAATGATATGTATCCAGCACAGCATTTGTCTTTCTGAATAAACTGAGAATTGGTTGCATTCAGAAAAAACAATATTGTAGTAAATATGGAAGAAGGTGGTTTTGTTAATCCTTTTGCTGGGACATTTAAATTTATCCATTGTTGCTCAAGTGTACTGTACAATGTGACAAAATTTTTTGCATTTGCAGTGAAGTTTGAATGTGTAAGATAAGTATACCAGTAATGGGCCATGCACCTAGGGCTTGTCAGTGGGTCACCTGCTTTAACAAATGCGAAACAAGCTTAGATATCACTTTCACAAGCAATTAACTTGATAATTGTTTGATTAAAATGGTCACTTTAACTGTTACTTTGCTTATGATTTGGCACGTAAGTTTGTTTTACATTTGTCAAAGTAAATGTCCCATTATAGATCTTAAATGATCCACTAACTATATAATGCATTTACTTTATATAATCATGCACTTGAATCCAACAGTTAAAGTATAATGGCATCTTTTATTTTTTTTATGAATTTACATATTTAGATAGCATACTTAGAATTTAGAAAATAAATTCTATTAATGCAGTGAAAAAGTTAAGAACTTTCTGGGTAAACTATATTTTTTAAGATATAAATATTATCAGTACAGTCGGACCTCTATTTAACAAAGTCGCTAAATCCTGAAAAAAAGTCTGTTATATGGAAAATGTGTTAAATAGAGAGTCACCTTTTAAAATACTTTAAACCACATAAAACACATTTTAAACCCACAAACACTAAATATAATTTTAAAAAAGTAATTAATCACACTTTTTGTATAAATTATATCTATTTGTTTTATATATTTTACCCTTCAAAAAGAAACTTGCAAGGGAAATAAGAATGAAACAAAACATTGTCTGAAAATACATTGTATTTTCAGTTATAAAAATAATTTTACATTACAATCACGATTTTTTATTATGGTCGATAAGCTTTTTTGGAGGAATACCAAATTTTAAAGCAATATTCTTTTTCTTCACGCTTTTATCCACCACATCAAGATTTTTTTTCTTTTATACCAAGCACTTTCTCTTTGACATTTTCGAGCTAAAAGAACCGAAATTACCAGCACGACTGAATGATCTAGAAAACGACAGACTCTAGTTAAAGGACACGAGGCAGACACTTCTTGGATGAAAAGCAAATAATCACAGCGATTTTACTGCTCTCGGTGAGTTAGGTGCTGGTAAGACCTGTTCATGGTCATTGATCATCATAAAATGCATTAAAAGAAAGACTAAGTTTGAAATTTCCAGTAATATTTTGACAAATAGGGAGAAAAAAATTTTAGATTCCAAGAAAAAGTTCGTTAAATAGAGAATGCACTTCGCTATTTGGAGGTTATTTTACGAAGAAATTCGCAAAATGTTCTTGGTCCCAAGGAAAAGTTCGTAAAATAGAGAAATTCGCAAAATAGAGGTTCGTTAAATAGAGGTTCGACTGTACATATAAAAACTTTTAAAAACAATTTCACTATGCCTAAGAATTTTTATTTATGTATTTTTTTAATGCAGCAATGGAAAAACCCAAATACATAATTAATATTTCTATCCTTTCTTCTTTTAGGCATCCCAATGTGTTGCGTATGTATTCATATTTTCATGATGAAAACAGAATATTCCTCGTTCTCGAGTATGCAGCTCGAGGTGAAGTTTACAAAGCACTACAGAAGAGTCAACGATTCAGTGAAGTCGTTTCTGCTACAGTAAGCAAATTTATACATAAATGCTGTGACATACTTATTTACTGCTGATATAAAATTTTAATTTTTTATTTGGAAACCTAAAAAATGAACAGTAAATTATAATTCCTAATTAGTTTATTTTTATTAACGATAATATAAAATTATTTATTGCTTTTAAATCATTATCATTTTTAAACCCATTTTCTAGTAATAGATAATTGTAATGTTGATATCTTTAAGCGAAATAAGAATTTTTTTTCTCTCTCCATGTTTCTGTTTAAGATTATTCAAATTATCGTAAAACATTAATCTTGTGTAAGCAAGTTTGATTTCATGCTCTGCAATCTTTGTAATAATTTTAATGCTTACCAGTAGAGATCGACTGAAAATTTGGTTTTGTTTACATTTTCGGCAAAAATGCTGTCGAAAATTTGCCTGCAGTGAAACTATCTGTATCCCAAAAATCTTGTTTCTTCCTTCGGAATTTTTCAACTTTACTGATTGATTTGAACTGTATCAGCTGAAATGAGACTCTCTTTATTGCTTGCTATAAACTTCACTGTCTATAATTATCAGTCATGACTGACTGAAGGCATGAGGGAAAATTATGAAGCAAGTGATGCATATAGGACTAAACTTTGAAGACGCATTTCATGCACTTATTAAAAGCTGATTTAACAGCAATAGAACATTTTTAGTTTGAAACTGCATGTTTCGAATACTCTTTGAGAAAGTTCTAGTAAAACGGATGAACATTTACAAAAATCATTATAAAAAATAAATCGAGGTATGTATACCTAAAGCATTTTTTAATTATATGAAATTCGTATAATTAGAAAATCATTCTGTGTCGCTAATGAATTAATTACATTTTTTTTAAATGTGAAAATAAAAAGTTTTTGTCAGAGGCACATAGAGCCAACTTGGGCCACATGTATAATTAATTAATAATTATGTATATTTATGCATGTATTTACTAAAAAAAAAAATTCTTGGGTACATTTTCGTTTTCAGCCGGAAGTAGGAAGATTACCGAAATTCGGTTTTGCTCAATCGTTACTTACCAGTATAGTAAGAATATATGATTTTATTATTTAAAATATACTGTCATCTTTATTACATGAATTGAGATTTAAAATAAATTTCCTAAAAGATTAATTATTTGGCTATAAATATTATAAGCAGCATTTTTATAATCCCCTTTTTTTCTAGCCTCTTTTTTAATGGCATGAATTTTGGCATATAAATTGTCTTTGGTAATTTTATATCTATAATTTTTTTTCTGTGATTTAATTTATCATTGATATCCAAAAGCATTTAATTCGTATTTTTTCTTAATTCGTAAGTGAGTCTGACTCATTAAGCATAAAGTGTTAGTCAGTCAACAAGAAGAATGTCTGTTTCCCTTCCCACTTTGCCTAAAAACCAACTTAAATGTGATAGTTGCTGAAAGGAACTACGCTTCAGTACAAAAATATTGTATTTCTTTTTCCAAATCAGCAGTTAGAAACAATCCAGCATTTCTTACTTGCTTTTATTGCTGATAAAAGAGAAAAAGGTACAAAAGTGTTCTGCTTTTTAAAATAACATTGGTGCAGTATGTTTTTAAGAAAGTGATCTTTTTTTCCAAATCATGTACAGTATCATACTGTAATAAACGGCTATGTAAACAAAACGGGTGAACTGTTAAGCTTGTTTATACAGGGAGCCCAAAAGATTGAAACTCACTTTCATTTTTTATATCTTTGTTTTTAGTGTTGGAAAGCTCTGAAATTTCATAAACTTTAAAGTATCATAACTCAGGGAACTTTGGTTGTAGAAGAATGGAGTGTTTAATGTTGTACTTGTCAGAGTATGAAGAAAGATTTTCTAAATATAACTTGCAGGATCCAGTGGGAATAAAAAATAAAAACTTTTTGAAAATTAATGACAGGATTATTTCATCAACTAATCCTAATTCCTACATTATCTCGAACACTTTTGCAACTTACATTGCCTACTTATCTCCAAGAAAGAAATAATTAAAGTGTGCTTTAATCTTTTTGAACAACACTATATACAGTAGAACTCCAATTATCCAAATCAATTGGGACCAGACCCCATTTGGATAATCAAAAATTCGGATAATTGTTTTTTTCTGAAAAAGGGTCTATTTTAATTAATTACTGTATGCATGTTGAAAATGGGAGGAAAAAACTATTTCTAAAGAAAAAGCTTTTAATTAATTAAATGAAAAAACAATGCTTTTACATGTTAAGCATACTTACAAGTGCTGTACATTGGTACAGTATGTACATACCGTACTGTAAATGAAAGTCATTGCTTGTGACATTTGGTGGTAAAAAGATTGTTTTAAATTGGCCATTCCCTCTTTTTTAAAAATTCGGTGAGCTGAGTTGGTGGATTATCAGCAATCAAAAGCACTTTGCTGCCTTCTTTTCCAAAACATTTTTGGTGCTTTTTCACTTCAGGGATGAAAATTTCGTCGTACCACTTGATAAACATGCTGCAGTCATCCAAGCTTTGGGTTGGTTTTTATAAAAGAGGGGAAGCTTTTTCACATTTTAAAAGGCTCTTGGGCTTTTTGATTTCCTTATCAACAGAAGGGGTATTTTATGACTTCCCATAGAGTTCACACAGTAAAGCACCGTATCTGAAATTCTGAATTTTTTTTCTGAAATTCTGAAAATGATTTGGAAAATCAGCAATTTGGATAGTCGGACTTTGGATAATTGGAGCTCTACTGTATTTACTTTTAAACTTAGATACTGCATGTAGGGGAGAGTTGTACAAAACCGGGTTATGCAGTTTCCTCCTTGACTTCTATTGCTATCTATGAGCCAACTCAAGAAATTACTTGTGGATCACCATTATGGCATTTGTAGCTGAATGAAACGCTACTGTATGCGGTTCTTTTTTGTGTAAAGGATTTTGTTTGAATTACTCTTAAAAATTGTTTTGTTTGATTTTCGTCTTTATGCATATAATCGCTATTTTTCAGCATATTAAATATTGGTAAGTACTATATCTAATTCTTTGCTTTCCTGCTAATATTTTAACATTTTTATTTATATTTTTGCTATAGGATTGGCAGTAGTAACGCCATATTTTAAAATCTGTGTCATGTTGGGGTAAAACCGGGTACCTAAGAGTGGATCAAAATCGGGTATACACGGTTTTGTCCTACACTCATAGAATGCTTTTTGTAGTATAATTAATATATTAGCATGGAGCTTTAAATTGCATTTTTAATGCTGTTAATTTACCTTATAATTCTAAGTGAGAAGGTTATAGTGATAAAGTGATAGTTATAGTGAAAACATTTATTTTGATTTTGTTTTTCATTAAAAAGTGGGACTAATTTTTAGATTACATTTATGAAATTAAATGAACTGCAATTATTACTGAACAAAATAATGGTACCAATTAAGGTATATTTTTATATTATGCTTATTACATTTTAATAATTTCTAATCTGAGGGATAATAACTTGCGTTATAGGCCTACTTAAAATTCAAAATATATTCCGTAAATTCTTTTTTTTAAATAAAATAATCTGTCCTAATTGATAAATGATCTATAAAATCTCAATTCCATATAAATAGGCTACATTATCTAGAACATTTTTTTTCTCAAATAAATGTTAAACAAGCAAGAGAAAACCCTCTCTGGATGAATAATGCTTTCCCATGCTGATTTGCTGTATGTAATAGGAGATAATAGCAGCTGATGGATTACGGAAGAGGCCTTCTTTATTTGGTTAAAAAAAATTATAGATTTTTCCAATCCTTCTCCTATAAAACCTTTTTCTTTTAATCATTGAAGGGCATTCAACTCATGCTAAAAACATCGAGTTAATCAATCTAGCAGGTGAAAGCAATGTAATTATCTCATGTTTCCCTGCATATGCAACAAATCGACTTCAGCCCCTTGATGTGTCATTCATGCACCTCTAAACTTATATTACGAAGAAGAGGTGAGAAAGTGGTTACATTCCTATCTTGGGCGATCTGTAGCAATCTACTAAATCGGAAAATTATTTAAAGCAGCATTTTCGTGAGCAGCAGTTGCAAATACTGCAAACAGAGGGTTTGAGAAAACAGGGATTTTTCCCTACAACAACGATATTTTTCCAGAACATCTTTTTGCTCCTTCGGAAACGACAGAGAAACTCATGAAAGTCAATGATAACACACCTAGATCTATGAAGCCACAGATTGGCATAGCTGCAGCAATAAATATTTCTGAAGCATCACAGAAGAATGGAGCTCAACCTTCCACACCTAAAAGGGTTGACATCACAGATCCAGCAGTTGACAACATCCAACCTCTTCTATGTCGAGCTGCTTCCACATGCAGCAGTTGACATCACAATCACAGGCGTCATCAGTTATTCAAAATTGTACCTCTACAGAATAAATTAGTAAACTTATCCCATCGACATCTTCAGACTATGTAGCCCAGTAATCTACCAAACCAATTTCGCCTAAAATGCTATTACTTTCTCCTCAGGTAGGCGTCAGAATTGAGAAAAGAGCTAACAAACGAAGGAGAAAAACTGTTATTTCGACTTCTTCTCCCTATATATTAGTGATTGAAACAGATATTAAATAGAAATAAGTCAAACAAACTGCAGGACGAAAAAAAAAGATTCTTATAAAGAAAAATAATTGAGAATCAACAGAAAAAGAAACCCAAAATGTTGAGGAGACATCCTCAGAAGAAGAAGATAATGAAACGTACATGTTTTGCAATGAACTTTACTCAAATTCTAAATCCAAAGAAGATTGGATACAATATTTGAAATGCTACAGATAGGCACAAGAAGCATGCAGTAATGCAGAAGAAAATGATGACAAATTCGTTTGTGATTTTTAAAGGTAAAAGAACTCTAAGATTTTCAGTGTAAAGTAGGTAGGCTTATACAACCTAGAAAATTTGCCTCAGATTTATTTTTGGCATATGAAAGAACACATGTGCAATTTCACTTTGTTAAAAACAACATGAATGGATTTTTTTTACTTTATTAAACAAGAATTTGTCCACCAAAATTAGTTTTCTAGGAGTTTTAAATGGGTGCCTGGTTTTACCCAACCAGTGGGGTAAAACCGTATTTTTGCATATGTCTGAAAAAAGCTAATTTTGTATGTAATCAATTAATTTTTTTATTGAAAAGAATATATATTATTATAGCCAAAGATTCACTTAACATTAAAAACGATGTTCATAGTTTGTTTTCTCATTTCACTGCATTTAAGAACAACAAACATTTATGGTACCCGATTTTGCCCCACCTTCCCCTAAATGTCTATATTAAATAAATTGCATAAGTGTTGAAAAAATTGGTGTGTTCTTTGAAACAGTAAATAAATTGCTGAAAAAGTACTTCTGAAACTTTTTTCTTGGCAAGACCATTTTCTCAAACTCGCTTGAGCCTTTACAAAAAAGAAGTACCAGAATAGTTATATAACAGGAATGGAGTTTGGAACAGCAGACAGTAACAGAGAGGTATTTGAAAAAGAGCACTTTAATTTATTTTTTCGGAGAAGGCGGTGTGATGATGTGGCCGATGCTTTCATCCTTCTCAGCTTGTACATAAATAAAGTTAAAATATAACACATGATATCTTTCATGAGTTCTTTATTAGAACAATTAAGTTAAGGTAAAATAAAAATAAAATTACAATGGATTGTGAAACACTTTCACTTTGCTTAACAAATTCTTATGTAAAAAAAAACACTCCATGGGTGTATACGATCATACTTCATATCCATCATTAGGATGCTACACACATTTTAGTTGACTATTATTAAGTTGGTTACATCACAATTCAAAATACGAGTCTGTCTGGCTTTCCTCACTAAAACTTACTGACTCCTCTTTTTTTTTTGGGGGGGGGGGGGGGTATTGTCCCCAGTCAGGGACCTGGAAAGCTTCTCTCCTATTGGTCAGTCATGACATCACCCTTGTTTTCATCCAAGCCCCATAATTTCTCTAAGATATAGAAATGTACACTTCACACTCCCTTGGACATTTCTCAAGGTGAAAGATAAACTTTGTTATTCTGTCCCTGAATTCTTTTCAACTAAAAGCTATTGCACAGCGCAGAAATGTTTATTGCTTGCCTCCCTTTCCTTGTATGACAAAAGCACAATGTCACAGGGTGAAGAGGTCAATTGTTAAATCACTATACTTAAATTTGTGAATCATGCTTTGTGAATTTTCTCGTTTTAATCTTAAAATTTGAGTAAACAAAAACCCTGAGTTGAGAATTTATGTATGTATGTATGTGTAAGCTAAAAAAAAAAAAAATTTCTTTTGGCATCAAATTGAATTTTTTACTTTTTTTTAGTATATGGCTCAGCTTGCTGGGGCATTCAAATATTGTCATTCCAAGAAGGTCATACATCGAGACATAAAGCCTGAAAATTTGCTTCTTGGACTTGCTGGTGAGATCAAGATTGCTGATTTTGGTTGGTCTGTTCATGCACCATCCTCAAGACGCACAACAATGTGTGGTACTTTGGACTATCTTCCTCCAGAAATGCTCGATCATGAAGTGTATGACTCTACTGTAGATTTGTGGTGTTTGGGTATTCTGTGTTATGAGTTCCTAGTTGGAAGTCCTCCTTTTGAATCTAAGACAAATACTGAAACTTATGCTCGTATACGCAAAGTGGATCTCAAGTTTCCTGATTTTGTTTCCTCATTAGCAAGAGATTTTATACGATCTGTAAGTATATCTCTTTCTTTGTTTTCTTTTCTTTTCTAATGTTTTTAGCAGCCACTTTTAATTATGTAAAATGCTCTTTTCAAATATATGTTGAAAAAAAAACTTTTAAAATAGTATACAGTCGACGCTCGTTTTTATGAAGTCATAGGGAACACTCAAATAGTTCGTAAAATAGAAAAACACCAAAAATGATATGAATATGTACATTATGTCTATTTTTTTTATCAAACTACCCCCTCTTCATAGATGAAGCAGTATCTCAAAATTATTTATTATGAAATAAAGTTCATCTTTTTTTTAAATATACAAAAAATAAATGCAAATTTATGCACAAAAAATAATTCTAGTACACAGAAAAATATTTTACCATGCTTTGAAAACATTACATATCAAAACATAGACTGTATTAGTACTTAATAGATGAAAATACATACATGAAAACATAGATAAAAAATTAGGAATGGAAATAATCACTTATCTTTTTTTGGAATTTTTATCACATTTTGGAAATAGATGTTTCCATGTTATCTATGCTCAAAATCATTTCAAAGTTATTGTTCCCTTCAAAAAAGTGCATTAGTCCTGACAACCATTCAGCTGCTTGTTTGGCAGTCGGTCATTGGGTTATTTCATGTTCTTCTTGTTCAAAATCTGAAAGTTTTTCCTTTTCATTCATTATGTCAGCAATAATTTGTTCTTCTGATATCTCTTCCGTACAAATCACATTTGAATCCACATTCAAAAAGCCCTGGAATGAAATTTCAGGCAGCAGTTGGTTTCTTATGCAGAGTTCATTTATGAGTAACTCATCTTCACTCATGTCATCAGGCGCATTTTCTTGGCTTTCTTCAATTATGGTAGCAGAGATCACAGATTGAGTAGTCCAGGTGAAAATAGTCAATTTCAAAACACAGTATTTTAAAAGCTCTCCTTTCCCCATTCAACAATTGCACCTGTTTGTCGAGGCTGGTCGAGAAAGACGTCCGAGCTTCACTCACCAATCAGAGGCCTTCCACCCACATGCCTTTAAAATCCCTGATAAGCAGCTGCATGAACTACGTAACACTACTTGAACTTGTAGTTATGCGCTCTCCCCCCCCCCCCCCCCACTTTGAAAAGAGTGTGGTGGAACATAACACATTCTTGGAATTCACCTGATGTCTCATTGCATCTGTTGATAATATAACTGATGTTGGCACTGCATTCCGATATTTAAAAAAACATTGCAGAATTTTGAAAACAGGGTTCACAAAAAAGAGATTTTCAAAATATGTAGTTCATAAATGGGTGCGAAAAATTACATTCCGCCTATGGGAGTGTATTCGAGATCACTCTCTAGTTCGTAAATTCACAAGTGTTCGTGAAAAAGAAGTTCGTAAAAATGAACATCTATTGTATATAAAATTTTATCTAAAAAATACATTATGCAGTATGGAACCATTTATTCAGAAACCAGAAAAGCAGGCATCCAGAATGATATTTCTATTCTAATAGACTGATTTCAGAATCTTTACAGAAAAAAGTGTTATACACTGAAAGTGTGACATATGCATAGCATGAAACATTGCAAAATGCATGATATAACTTGATGTGAGCATCTAGGGTTTGAAAGGGAAATATATTTAGTTACATGTTAGACGTTTTGATTTTTATGCAGAGGAAACAGAACAATTTTTGTTTCCAAGGCGTTCCTATAAATTAGGGATGGGACGAATAGTGATTTAGCCAAATACCGAATATTTGCCCAAATATTCGGTGGCCGAATACCAACATTTGAGAAAATAACTTTTGATTGTATATAATTTAAAAAATAGGAACTCATTAATCATTACTACTCTTAAATGTATTTTTAAATTTGTTTTTAAATTTGATAAACTTATTTTAGCACAAAAAATATGAAATTGCATTATATCCTTTTATTTTAAGGTACATATCAAATTGACTTTCAGTAAGTCAGGATGGTAAATTATTTCCATTAAAATATAAAGAATTTACTTCACTTTAACTATCAAATGATACTCTTATCCTTTCTTAGATTCAAAATTCCTCTTATTCTCTCTCATAACTCACAAGGAGATATTTTCTGGAGTAACCTTTAATCAAGTAAATTTTATCATTGAGAATTTGTGTCCCTAACGATAAAAAAAAAATTATAAGAATGAGTTTGTTCTGCAATCAGTTTCCAAGCCTTAAATTACAAATTACATTACTCAAATTTACCAGCACTTATATTTAGAAGCAAAATGTTGAGTAAAGCCTGTAATTTTAAAATAAGCATGATATTCTATTCTCTTTATCATATCTGATTTATCTAAGCTTAAACTCTACAATATGAGATACAGAGAACAATACAGATTTTTGTTCCATGTTTCAAGTGAAAGATTTTTTTTTTTTTTTATCTTAAACATAATCTTGTTTTAAAAAAAAAAAACCTTTAAAACATTTAGACTAAAGTCAGTAGTGTTTTTATAGTTTTAATTTTCCTTCTGAATTGTGCATTTTTTTGCTTAATTTAACTTGAAGAAAGATCCATGCCTTTAATTTAAAGTTTGCAACAATGTCTGAGTTGCAAGGGTAATTTCCCTCCTGTCATCTTATATATAGGTGTGGGAGAGAGACTATGTGTTTTGTTTTTTCTACCTGAGTTTGTTAAAATGGTTTTTAAAAATGTTTGTTATTTTGAAAATCTGTTGAATTTTATTTTATGAAGTTGACTACTGTGTAGTTAACTTCGAGCATTTTATTGCATATAAACAATTAAAATTTAAAATTATACTGTTATTTTTAATAAACAAAATAAAATAAAACTTTGTACAAGAGTTTTGAATATGCCTTGAAAGACTTCTTATAATATGCTTCTAGAATCTAGAAATGCTTACTTTTTGTCTTTTTCCTTCATAGTTGCTTAAGAAAAAACCAAGTGAAAGAATGACCTTAGATGACATGCTGAAACACCCGTGGATTTTAACACATGCCAAAAAGAATGAAAATGACAAGGTTAGTTCATACTTAAAATACTACTGAAATATTAATGTCATTTTATGTTATGTTTTAAAGGAAAATGAACTAGCTCATTTACAAGGTTAGTATTAAGCTAGCTGAAGCATAATTCAGTATGAAGTAAAAGTTTCAATTTTGCCAAGTTAATAAAATTCCATGTTCTATTTTTCTAAAATTATTTGCATTTTGTTTTTATTTTATATAAAAACAAAGTTTCTGTTATTAGAAAATTAATTATTAATGCATTTAAAATTTATCATTTTCAGCATAAAAATTTCAATAAATAAATTGATTCCAAAAAATTTATAAAAATATCCAGAGTTCATCTTCAGGTGTCAATCCAGGCAAAATTTGGATCCTATTTAGAACCTCTTCACAAAAATCTGCAGAATAAAATAGCCCCCTTTGCAAAATTCCATTACATAAAAACATACTCTTCATTATTTTTATTTTGTTAGATTTTAAAATGTGTAATTTACAGGGCTCGAAAATATCAAAAATATCCAGTATTTTGATATATATCCGATATTTTCAAAATAGTCAAATTACTGCTGATAATAAATATATTCATGCATAATATAAATTAGAAACTAAAACATATTGCACTTAATATGCATGCAAACTTAAACAGCATTCTAAAAATGCATTTCTTTTTTTTTTTTCACTTAGAATATAATTGAATATCAACTAATTGAAAAGATACAACAATTTGCTTTATACACTTATATATATAAACTATAGGATTTGTATCAAGGATCAAGAAAGTTTTATGAAACAAAATTTTAAATACAAAATAGCTTTTTTAATTGAAGAATTTTAACCCTCCGACTGTCTTGGAAAAGGGCAAAATTGTAATGGTGTTTTCTCTGCATTTTGTCTTAAATGCTAAAAAAAAAATGATTCTTTGAACATTATATAAAAAAAATTAATAACGAATATGAATGCAATCCTTGGAAGAATTGATCATTGTTCAATGTATTAAAAATACATTAAATCAGTAGAATAATATTACTTTAAATATTGCTTGTATTGCAGTAAAGCCTGGAGCTTAGTGGACGTATTAATACGGGCTTGTCAGTGAGGGGGTTAACATAAATGTAAGCTTGTCTTAACAGTTTAGACTCAAGTAAACCAAAATCAGAAAACTTTTCCAATAATGCTGTATATATAAATGATTATCTAAATTATAGTTTATCTTTCAATAGCTGTTCTGAATTGTCTCACATAATTATTAGCTCTACAGTTAAAAATAAAAGTTTAAAACATAAATCTTGGACAAGATATTCATTTTCTTCTTTGCCCTAAACAGTCACTGTGAGATGAAATCTCACAGTGTTTAAATTATGTTACTGTTTTATTTCTTTTGGCCTTATACATCGATGTTCTTTAAACTTAAATCCATATTTATTTTTGCGCGGGTGATTCGTTTCGACCGAACATCAGCAAGTTCGCTGACGTTCGGCTGCGCCTGGCATAGGATGCTTCTCCTTTGAACTTTGTACGATTGTGATGACGTCATCGGAGCAAGCCTCTCACGGCATATGCATTGAATGGGTGTTGATCTTTCGGAGGTGTGTCTATTCGCCGTGCGTGAAGCAAATAAAAAATAAGCTTTTTAAATGTTTTCTTTCAGATTTGTTTATTAAGACATTACCTAATATTTTAAATTCTCTAATAGATTTGAATCTTTTTTTTCAGTAACTTTTGAAGTCCCCGTATTCTTACTATAAATTAAAAATTCTGTTAATTAAAAATCAGAATCTGTTTTGTTGGTGATCTGTGATGACTTAGTTTTGTTTTTATAAAAAGATTGCGAGCTTCGGCTCTGGTCTATCTGTCTGCCGATGGATGTGGAATCCGGTAAAGAGTTTTTTGAAAACGATGTCTACGATTTTAACAACTCCTGTTAAATTATTTCTTGATACCGTGGAAAAGACTTTAATTACGTTTCTCATCAATGCTAAATTTCATTTATGCTGCACTTTAATTTTTAGAAGAAATATCTATCTTCAAGTGGAGTAGATGCTTTTATTGGCAAGAATTAATTTATGAACGGTGACCAACGGGAAGCCTTATCTTCTCTTCTCAAGATGAAATAAAAGATTGATTTATGCTTATAAGTCTCCTCTTCATTTATTTTACAGACGACACGATCCAAGTAAGAAGTTTCATTTATTTCTATTTTTGCTGACCTCAAAGAACAGAGGATTTTATTGCAAACATTACACAACGCATGTAACTAAAAAGAACTTCAAATTTAATTATACCTTTCATATCACGGCACATTATTAGTTCTACCACATTTTGGTGCTGCAAAAACAGTGGTTCTGAAGAAAATTTAGATTGATTTAAAGAAAATCGTAATATTTTAGAACTTTTGTTCTCAGAGTAACTTTTGAAAAATTTTTTGATGTGTTCAATAGAATTCAAGATTTGTTCTTTTAGTGAATTTTAAGAAATATGGAATGTTTTATGCAAGAATTTTTGCATAACTACATATGACAATATTTTTTTAGTATTGGAAGTTTCTGTTCTCAAAAAATTTCTTGCATAGATTTTTGCTATTTTGAAGAATTAAATTTTATAATTCTAGAATGAATTTTGTTCTGCTCCATCTTGAAGAATATAATATATTTTACTAAGTTTCCCATATTTTTTTAAACAATTATTTAAATTAAGATCAATTTCCTATTGAAGAATAGTCATATTTTTGTTGATGCATAATTTTTATTCCATTTAAATAGTTTTATTTGAAAGAATTTCATCTACATATTCTTTTATTTGTAATGAATTATTAGAGAACATATTTTTTTAAAAGAATGATTATTTGGTATAAATTTTTTGAAATGAATTATATATTGTTCTTAGAAAAATTCTAATGAATTTGAAATAATAAAATTGTTCTCAAGAACATATTTTAAGAGGCTATGACTTTGGGTTTTTAAATTAAATTTTTATGGCACTATTAAATTGCAACAAATTTGCGAATTCTGTATATATTATATTTATAAGAAGCATTATTTTTGAAATTATGATTATTGGTACTGAGAAATGTTATTCTTATGTCATACTTATTATGCTGAAGCTGAAATTCTTCACAGAAGTTATTAGTTGTAAATATCCTATATAACATTCTTAGAGATTTCTATGCTTCTATTCTACAAATTTCAAATCAAGATATTTTGTTTAACAATAATTTGAATACAAGAGTTTGTTCATAGATTTATTCTTATGCCATCTGGACTGTGATGTTCTATTATAATCATACAGTTTGGCTTAGTGCAAAGATAATCGGCAATTTACAAATTATGAATGTATGCATTTAAGAATATTTTCACATTTATTTCACAACTGTTCTCATGTTGTTTCTAAAAGCACTCTCAGCTGACAAAATTTTATATTTGAAAAATTCTTGTTGCTTCATTTTTTTAAAAAATATATTCTTATGGCAAGTTATAATTTTGAAATTGAGACCTTTCCACTTCATCGTATGTGCAGACTATGACAGTTTTCAACAGACAAGATTCTCATGTTGCTCTCAGAAAAAGAATGAAAGCAGCATTATTTTTTTTTCTCTTGAGAAGAAGTAGGCATGGGGCTACTTCATTCCTGTTACAGTTATATTCTTGAAATTATTTTACATCATCTATTTAAAAAAAATCTCATGGTTTTATCAGCTTTTAAAATAAGTTCTCATATTGTCAGTGTTTCTCTGCAATAATTTTAACTGTGTGTCACTGCTGTTTCCCATATTTAAAGACTGTCTCTCTACATATGCTGCTCTAAGAGTTTCTATTCCAACCTGTTAAAAAATATATATATATACTCACCTGCAAAAAACTTTGCTTCATTTTCAAGTTTCTTACCTGATGAAGTTGGACATTCACTGATGTGTTGTATCCATTTGTGCTGACCTCTTCTCTAGTATTTTCCTTGTTTGATGATAGAAGATAAATATATTAATACTATACTTACCTGCTTACGTCACTATTTTATAACAATAATTTTAAAATTTATGCTTCATTTTCAATGCTGAAGTGATTATTGAAGGGGAGTCATGTCATGTTTGAGTCATTTTATCCTTACAGTGTCTGATTCAATTCAATATCTTCGATGTTTGTCTTTAAAGCTAAATAAGATTTACGAGTAATCTCAGATGTTTTCTCAAGTAACAGCTGTCACAAGACCTGATTATGGAAGTTTTGTTGGTTTGCCTTTTCTCTTGTGAGACGTAAATTATCCTTATTTAAGTGGATTGGTTGATTTATCTGCTCCCAAAAGTCAGTGTTGCTATTTTTTTGCTAAATCAAGAAGATGAAGATTTATGAAATATTATAAAATTTTAGTTACTTTCAATATTGATTTTGTATGTTTGTTCTTACATATACCTGCAGTTACAAGAGTTGTATTTTGATTCAGGAATTCTCAAGATCAATTTATTTTCTGTCTAAATTCCCCATATTAAATTTTATTGTGGCTTTGTTTTCATTTGTGAATATACCCAAAGTCTCTAAATTAGGTAGATTTCGTAAGAAATATTACCTATTGCAGTCGTTACCATGGTGCGACTTTTGAAAAATTCCTTCATAACTTTTCATTACATGACCCCAGGAACCCAAAACCACCCCCACCTAAAAAGTTTATATATATATATATATATATGTACTAAATTTTTCCGCACGATAAAAGTCGCAATTATGCACGGAACGTCTTCAAACTCGCCAACAAGTTTAAGATAGCTAATTTCTCGGCGCGGATTGAAAATGAGCAAAATCGGTCCAAGGGAATGGGAATGGGGAAGGTTTAAAATTTTAAATACCGTCTTAACATGATTCTGATAAAGCCAGCTTTTACACAACAATGGCAGGAAAAAATAAATATTTTTCGTTATAGCTGTTGCCAACAATTAAAAAAAAAGCAATAAAATTCTCACCACAACAATTGCTTTTCTAATGCAGTGTTTTCACGTGAAAAATTAAATTAGATAAGCAGTTTGACGAATTCAAAATGAAATAAATAGTTTGACGAATTAAAAAAAACAACAAAATATTGCGTCATATTGAAAATATAATGGACCACAGCAGGTGAATATGTAACGTCATTGAGTTTGAAGAAACGTATTAAAACATGATAAAAACCCGAGTATGGAAATATTAACATATTTTAACACTTTGAGGTTCTCTGAATTTGATTTAGCCATTTTTAAACCTATTCCATATATATGCGTGTGTGTATATTAGAATTTTCACAAAATGTTTAGCTCCCTAGAGCTCATTCTTAGCGAAGGAACTGGGTTTATTTTTAATCTTGATTTAAGTTTTGTTGGTGAATTTAGTACTTAACTTCGAAATCTACCTCCGCCTGTAGGCCGAGCCGGCAGGGATTTTTTTTATATTGTCATATGCCTCATATTTTTACACAAGTAATTAATTGAATAAATTCTGAAGATTTATTATTAATGAAGAAATTAAAAAATTTTTTAAGCATCAAATCAATTCCTATACAAGATTACATAAAAAGAAAAGAAAAGCACAGTTCTTAGTAACTATTTAACAGCGCCTTTTGATATAGAAGTGTTCCTTGATGAATCTTCAAAATTACTAAGAAGTTTAAAGAAAAAGTGCTTATTGATATCATCACCTACCTACTTATGTCTCATTTGTTTACCCAAGTTGTGTGTGTGAATCTTCATTACATTATCGATTTTTCGCCAAATACATCATTTTATCTACTTCAGTGCTCTATCATTCATCCTTTTAGTGTGTCCGAAAATAGTGATGGCTAAAAGTTAATAATTAGCTTCAAAAGAAGTGAAGCACACAGATGTTGTGTTGTCGCCAAAAAAAGTTCTCGTCCAATGTTCCTGTAAAATGTCTACTCAACTGTTAAATTGATGTTGCCTTTTTGGTGTATGTCATCTAGAAATATGCGTTTGTTTCTACATGGTAAACACAATGTTTACATCTTTGCAACAATACACATAACTGATGTCTTTTTGTGTACCAAAACTTTCAGCGTGTTTTTTAACATTCTGATAACATTTATTTATTTTATTTTTCATGCAAACTTTAAATTGTGTTTATAACGCTAAGGAATCAAGGATCTGTAAAGAAGGACATTGCTGTTGTTTTTGCAGTTATGGGATGGTATATTGTGCTATTTAGTGTATATAGTTATTTTTCTTTCTGCACAAGGTGTCAGGAGCCTTGTTTAGGGAAAATCCAAGCCACCTGAAATCTTGAGTAAAACATGAGTAGTCACAGTGTATATTGTTCTATGATTGTGAATAATAGTATATTTTTTACATAATTCTCTTGATTTTTCTGCATGAAATATTTTATGTAAATGATTTTTAATGTTTATATTATGGTACATTTAAAAATTTAAATTTCCCATGATAGTGTCAATTTTTTTTAAATCTTTCATTGTATATGAAAGGATTTTTCTTTCTGGGGATCCCCACCCACTCAACCAAATACCTACTTATTCTTAAAACCATGGTTTGTCTGTTTGTCTATGAGTTGATCTTTATACATATTTAAAAATTGTATTAAGTGATGTCTCATATTTTAAAGAATAGTATATACTTTGAAAATTTTTGATGAGTAAATAATACAAGAAGTATTGGTGTTTGTTGATATATTGCTTTTGCAATGCATATTTTCAGGGTCTAAATGGAAAATAGTAGAAGTATATGTTTCAGCAGTAAAACACTTTAATTCCTTTTAGACATGTCTCTCATATATATTGTTGCAACAACTTTAACTGTCTGTGTTTGACATGTGGGTGGTCATTTAGTGCACGATTTGGCCACTTGTTCATGTGGAGTACAGCTGGTTGTTTGAAGTCACATATTTAGTACTAAATTAAATTGAATAAAAAAAAAAAATGATGAATATCATATTGTGAAAATGTTACTAAAGATATTTTTTATGCATGGCCAGTTTATATTTAGAGTAACTGCAAATAAATGCTCTATTTTATGAATTATAAGTCCTAGGCGATGATCAAATACTGAAGTTATTTTAATCTTTGTTGCTTGTAAAATGCAACTTTTCTTATATGGTATACCAATTTAATTACATGTTTGATAATGAGCTCATTTTATATATGCCAATTCTCATTTTATATATGCTAATTCTGATTTTGTTTAGCATTTTTACTTAAGTAATACATAAGATTTTATATATGCTAATTCTCATTTTCTTTAGCATTTGTACTTAAGTATTATTTTTGAAGATAAGTTTATGACATCATACTGCAGTTGCCATAAATGGAAAGATTTGGCATTTTTTATGTATACTGTTTGAATATAATATGTATACTTTGGATGTATTTTCTTTTTCTTCTCACTTCCCTTTTGGTCACCACTAAATTTTTATTTGCAGCAGTTTAACTTTTGGCTTTACTTTAATATTTTAACTTTGATTTTTTTCTCTGTCTTTGGCATTCAAAATTTTGTCATCCCATTTCTGTAAAAGGTTTTTATTTCATTTTACCTTTTACATCACTTGCTCTGCCAAAATTTTACTCGGTAAATGGGGGTATTGTGAGATGAAATCTCACAGTGTTTAAATTATGTTACTGTTTTATTTCTTTTGGCCTTATACATCGATGTTCTTTAAACTTAAATCCATATTTATTTTTGTGCGGGCGATTCGTTTCGACCGCACATCGGCAAGTTCGCTGACGTTCGGCTGCGCCTGGCATAGGATGCTTCTCCTTTGAACTTTGTACGATTGTGATGACGTCATCGGAGCAAGCCTCTCATGGCATATGCATTGAATGGGTGTTGATCTTTTGGAGGTGTGTCTATTCGCTGTGTGTGGAGCAAATAAAAAATAAGCTTTTTAAATGTTTTCTTTCAGATTTGTTTATTAAGACATTACCTAATATTTTAAATTCTCTAATAGATTTAAATCTTTTCTTTCAGTAACTTTTGAAGTCCCCGTATTCTTACTATAAATTAAAAATTCTGTTAATTAAAAATCAGAATCTGTTTTGTTGGTGATCTGTGATGACTTAGTTTTGTTTTTAAAAAAAAGATCGCGAGCTTCGGCTCCGGTCTATCTGTCTGCCGATGGATGTGGAATCCGGTAAAGAGTTTTTCGAAAACGATGTCTACGATTTTAACAACTCCTGTTAAATTATTTCTTGATACCGTGGAAAAGACTTTAATTACGTTTCTCATCAATGCTAAATTTCATTTATGCTGCACTTTAATTTTTAAAAGAAATATCTATCTTCAAGTGGAGTAGATGCTTTTATTGGCAAGAATTAATTTATGAACGGTGACCAACGGGAAGCCTTATCTTCTCTTCTCAAGATGAAATAAAAGATTGATTTATGCTTATATGTCTCCTCTTCATTTATTTTACAGACGACACGATCCAAGTAAGAAGTTTCATTTATTTCTATTTTTGCTGACCTCAAAGAACAGAGGGTTTTATTGCAAACATTACACAACGCATGTAACTAAAAAGAACTTCAAATTTAATTATACCTTTCATATCACGGCACATTATTAGTAATACCACAGTCACCACCAGAGACTAAAGTTCTTTATCTACAGAATGACACAGTCAATAACAGTTGAAATTTCCAATTACACTTGTTTTGACTGAAGAAAATATCAAAATTATCTTGCACAGTGATGTTTTGAAAATAATTATCAAATATACGAAATATCAAACATCTTGAAATTTTGAAAATAAATATCAAGAATTTGAAAATATCAAATATCTTGATATTTTAAAAATAAATATGGGATATATATCATGATATATATCCATTGATATATATCAACGAACCCTGGATTTGCAAACAAAACAAATTCAGCAGAAAGGAAAACTTTAGTAAAAAAAACATAGAGAAGTTATTATTGATAAATCCGTATTCGAATAACTAGATTTCATCTATAGTCCTGCATCCGCTCAAGTTGTGTTTTGACTCTTGTAGGTCGGGTTCCAGTTGAGCCGATTTTTCAAAAGAATGTCCAAAATATTTTTTCTCGTTAAAAAGTCTATACACAACAAGACCTCCATAACGGACACTCCCAGAAAGTAGACACCTCTATTTAGCAAACACGTTTCTATTCATAACACACTTGTATATTTGTACGCTTTTACCTCTGAATAGTGAACACCTCACTAGCTACACACATGTAATATGTACACATATAAACTATCACAAATGCGACATATGACTTTTGTATGTACCAAAAACGAAATGTTGGTAATATTTTTTTATATTCCGAGAGGCGAAAAAAGGGTTCTTAACTGTATCGTAAAGAAAGAATAATCTATGATGTTATTTCCTATCTACATTTTATTTTTGAAGTGGTAAATTGAATATACACTCATTCATATTCAAATACATACTTATTTTCATCTAGAACAGATTTCTGCTCGAACTTTTTGTGAAAATCCCAATGACTTGCAAAAAACCTAAATCTGACCCACAAGAATTATTCAGTGTGAACCCAACCCACAGAAAAAAAATTAGGCTCCCCGACCTGAAAAAAGAAAATTAGGGACAACCTGGCTTGATCCAGGACTCTATTCAACGATACAGAGATGTCCGCTATTCAGAAATTGTACTATATTTGAACAATAAAGAATGTAAATATGTTTATATTTCTACATAAAAGATAAATTTGGTATTAGAGATATAATTGTAGACTATATTTCATTACTAGCTAAAGCACCCAGCATTGCCCAGAATTTTAAGTTTGTTTGTTTTGAAAACTTAATTTGAAAATTAAACATACAGTATAAAATAAATAATAAAAGAAAGCAATGAAGCCATCTTTATTTCAGTTTTTCACTAAGAATGAGCTCTAGGGATCTAAAACTTTGTGTAAATTCTAATATACATGCATACACACACGTATATATATGGCATAGATTTAAAAATGGCGAAAAGAAATTCAGAGAACCTCAAAATGTGAAAATATGCCACTATTTCCATAATTGTGTTTTTATCATGCTTATTCAATACATTTTTTCAAACTCTCATGACGTTATATATTTACCTGCTGACATCCATTATATTTCCAACATGATGTAATATTCACTTTTTTAAAATTCTTCAAACTGTTTATTTCATGAATATTAAAGACGTGAATTATCACTTTGCTAACTAAGCGTAAACCAACAGAGTGAAAAATGTCCAAGCCGGGAATCGAACCCGGACCCTGGAATAGCACTCCAGTGTTCTACCATTAAGCCACGAGGACGATGCCCAGCTTAGCATCTCTCACTCATATAAGTCGGCAAGTCTGCTACTGCAGCTATTAGATGGAAAAGTCTTCATGAGCACACAATCTTGCGGCGAAACATGAGACGTCTTTAATGATAATTCATGTCTTTAATATTCAATAATTTCAAGCATATTTTCACTGCTGAGAAGTAGTTGAAGAATTACTTTTAAAAAATTAAAATTGTATTTATTTCATTTTGTTTTTTCCCGTGGAAATCTTGTAATAATAATGTCATGACGTAATTTCGTCAAACTATTTATTTCATTTTTCACATGGAAATCTTGCAATAGAAAAGTATTTGTTATGGTAAAGAATTTTATAGTGAATTTTTAATTCTTGGCAACTACTATAACGAAAAATAGTTCAATTTGATAGGAAATTGCTGTTAAATTGGTGGTTTTTTTATTAATTAAAAATTAATTATAAATTATTTCGATTCCGGATTACTTTAGTTGCCTCGGCCGTGTTTTAATACACAATACACATGTACGTAACATTTCACAGTCCTGGCTTCCAAAACTGGATTTGTGTAGAATTACAGACAGACAGATTTTTTAGCTTAATACGCGATAAATTTTCAGTCTTTTGAGGAAAAAGTCACGCTTAAAACGCAATTTCATTGATCAAGATGTGAATTCGTTTTCTCTTCTGGAGAATTTAGTGGATTTTTTTTTATTCAGATAAAAAATACTGTTTCTGAATAGTATTATTTACTTTATTTAATAGCAGATTAATTAAGGTGAAAATTACTAATATGAAATATTGGTAGATACAGTATAGGATCCATTATCCGGAATGCTTGGGACCCGAGATATTCCGGATAAGGGGGTTTTCCGTAATTCGAAACACTTTACAATAAATGTTAAGAACAGTATAAAATAACGGTATGAAATGTATAAAATATGAATAATATATGAAAATACATAATTATAAATTAGTTAATTTAATAACTTATTTACACAAAATAAAAAAAACCTTCTAAATTACAATTCAAATAAAAAAGAAAATTACATTAGAATATAAGAAGAGAGCAGAATCCTTTGATTTGGTTTTTTAGAACATTTTTATTAAGATTGGTTGTTTATAGTGTGTCTTTTGCACTAATTGCTTCTGTATACTAACATGATTTGCTGTTTGTGGGAGTAGCTTCTTTGTTGCATTCCACAAATCATCTGTCCAATTGAAAAATATTAATAGCTCATTTGAAATCTTTTTACCACCTCATTCTGCTTGTCATCATCTTCACTTCCATTAGACATATCACTTGGCATTATGTCACAAATCTCACTGCCAGTCATCTCATCACTTACAGGAGTATCGTCATCAGCAATTACGCAATCTTCTACTGGTTCTTGAACCAACAATTGAGCTTCTGAACATGAAAGTTCTTTAGCTTAGACCAGCAGATCTGTAATAATTTCTTTCTCTTTTTAAATTTTAAAGTCTTCAACTTCATGCTCATTCACACCATTAAAAAATATTGCACGATTTTACGTTTTTGAAATGAAACAAATTATTTTTCAGTTATCATTCTGCATTCCGGATTTCGGAGCATTCTGGATATGGGGTTTCCGGATAACGGGTCCCATACTGTATTAAAACAAAAACCCATGAAATTAGCAAAACTGCAATTCTTCTTTGATTCTGCTTCCTAACATTCTTTGTCTTTCGCTTCGTATATGCTGTTACTATAATACAGAGATATAGACAAATTCAGGTTATTCAGATACCTCATAAAAATTATTATGATTAGAGATGATCATACCTGTCGTGAGGTTTTAAATGTACATTATATCAATACTATTTTTTATAATGTATATTATGGGTAACAAAAAATGAAACTCGTAAATATTAAACAAATAGGACTGCAGTTTGATAATTCATTTATGTTTGCTATCTTTTCTTTACTTTTACTACGCAAACAATATTTTTTACACAAAGATTAATAAGGATAGTTTTCCTTCTATATATAAAAAAAAGTTTTGATTTGGAAATGGACCAATGAAAATCTGCATAGATATTCCCGGCAGATCGGCATCCAATTTGAATCCTTAAATATGTCCTTCCTTCGTTAATATTAAAAAAACTGTTGCATACAAAAATATGAAAATCGGTAGTATTATAGAGAAATGTTTGATGCAGACAGTTTTCAAATCGAAGAATTATTTTAAGAGATATTTAATGCCAAACTTGGACAAAATCGTTTCATTAAAAAAGGTTTATAGGAGCAAAAACTGTACATAGGAATTTAATCATTTTTAGATCGTTTTATGCGTCAGAATTTCCCGGTGTGCAGACTGCATTTAGTATTTTAATTTGACTCATTTTTTGAGGTTTTATTTCTATTTTAAATTCAAATTTTCAGCATTTTGAGAGATATTTTTTACAAAATTTAGAAAATTGTATTAATTTAAACTGTTGCCAACTGTATAAACAGCCCAAACAATAATGTTTGCTTCAAATTAAAAATTTATTTTACACGTGACTATTATAAACAAAAAATATAAAAAGCAGGAACTCATTAAAAATTACGTCATAAAAACTATACTTACACGTGAATTTTAAAAGAGAAAGAATATTGTAAAATAATAAATTCATTAACATGCATTAGAAGTCTTAAATAGGAAAATTTACGTCACATTACACTTATTACGTAAAATGAACAAAAAATAATATTGCAAAACAGTTTACATTTACAAATTGCGCGAGACCTGTATTTGATATTTTAAGATGATCATAATATTTCATTTCTAACAAAAGTATTTTTACGTGAATATTAATAAAGAGAAAGAAAAGTTTGGTGAAAATTACGTCAGATTGTAATTGTCAGATTCAAATTATAATTCAATCTTCCGTAATCTTTTTAAAGCTGATCAAATTAGCGTGCTGTTAGAGTCTGAGGTGTCTGAACGAGGGTTGACGAGCATAGCTCATAGGGGGCAGAACCCCTAGTATTTTCACATTAAAAAGAAAGAAGATTATAATGGTACTCACTCTTTATTATAAGTACTAAATATGATTTTAAAAACCGGGTTTTACTTCAAGGATTTAATATTTTTTTATATCTGTTAAAAAAAAAATTAGTCTAGTAGGACAATTATTTTTGTTGTTTTATTTTTGGTTGCAATGCATTAATCGACAATAAAGTCATACTTGAATTCATATGTATTTTTTCAGTTATTATTCCAGTCGGTCCTATAAAAAGAAACAATGAGTTAAAGCAATTTTTGACCATAAACATATATATGAAAACACGAAAGTTCATTTAGACGATTAAAAGTTTAAATAAGCCCAGTTTCTGCAACATTATACAAATCACGTTTAATATGCGATCCCGCTTAATATGCGACTTTTGTCCACTCCCTTGAAACGCGTCTTAACCGGGTTCCACTGCATAAAATTGCATTAAAACATGATTCACTTCATTTCATTTCAGGTTGGGTGCGGGTTGAAATATGTCTGATTCGAGCTGGGTTGCAGGTTGGCAAAAATTATTTGGCAGGTTCAGGTCAGGTTGATGAAAAAAAAATTCTGGGTTTGGGTCAGGTTGCATATTGACTTCAAAGGGAATTTTTGAGTTTGGGTTGGGTACAACCTGACCCACCCAGGACTGTAATTTCGTCTTTCATTACAAAATGTTACTTTTCATAAAATTATAATAAATTTCACAAATATTTTTCACTTTTCACAAAATAGACCCCAAGGGGGAAAAAAAGCCTGCATCCACTCTTGAATCTTTCACTTATTTTTAGATTTATGTAGATGGTCATATTAGTATTTTCATTATTTGGTGCTTAATTTATTTTATAAGTATTTAGGGGTAATTAATTTTTTTGTAAAGAATTATACAAATTATTGTGTTGCAGGTACAAATACACAATGTTTTTCATAATGCAAGGCTTATTTAGTTTAGAATATGAAACTTGAAGTAAATATATCCAAAAAAGGTCTACATATATGAATTTAAAACTTATTTTTATTAAATAAATGATGATTGCCCTTTAAAACCTATATTGGAGAATACAAAAAGTTTATGGCTATTTCTAGTTCAGTGAGAATAAATACTTCATATTTAATGAAAAATGACAATGTGCTCATCTACGGCTAACAACTGAAATTAAAAAGGGATGTCTTCTGTCTTTGAATATTTTCATTAGGTGACAAATGCTACTATATTTTAGAAATTATTGCACATAAATTTAAAGTAACAGAGGCTATCAAAAAGGCTTGTAAAAATAATTCAAACATAATTTATATTTATAATTTCTTTCAAAATAAATTTAATATATTGTTCTCTTTATATACAATTTACTTCTCTTTATATATAAAATTAAGTAATGGCTTCTTTATATTAAACAAATTGTATAAATATTGAAAAAATTGCTTGTGTATATGAAACAGTGTGAATAGATTGTTAGAAAATATGCTTAAGCATGAAAATTTTCCTTCTCCCACCAAGGCCATTCTCTCTGCCTTATCAAGGCCCTTACACTGGAAAAGTACCAAAGTATGAAGCTACTAAAAATTTGCAAAATCTGCCATTACAGAAGAACTGAATTTTATATATATATTCATCCAGCGAAACCCCCTACAATGGTCACTCCGAACAACAGTAACCTCCGAATACCGGTCGTGTTTTAGTGTTATTGAATCTACACTTCGCTGTATTTTATTTCTGATTACTTATTTCAACTGACAAAGTTTTAATGCAATTTTTTATTTATTTATTATTTTTTCTTCCATAAAAATAACATTGCACTATACCTCTGAACAACAGCCACCCCACAGCACTTTTTATTATTATTATTTTTTAAATGTTATGTTTCAACTACAACTATGATTGCGAAGATTGTAGAAGCGGATTTAATTATTTGACATCCTTACAAATTTTCTACTAATCTCTAGCTGTTACTAAGCAAAAACCCGTTCGTAAATAGGTGTGGCGGGGAAGAAATTTAAGTGTGAGCAAGCAGTAATCATTTGTACTCTTTGTAAATTGTGCAATGATTTTTCTTGTCTATGTGTAGCACGTGTTTTTCACTAAAAGAGTTGAGTTTAAAGGGAAAAATTTTAACTTTTAAGTGATAAGTTGAAAGTTATTCAGGACAACAAAAAAGGTGTAAGTGCACGAATATTGTGCTGTCCTCTAAAAAGACCCACAGGAAAATGTATCCTAAAAAAAACCCACCCTAGAACTTCTTCAAAAAAATCACTGAAGTAAAATTTTCTTTTTGTCCTGTTTCTATATGCCATTTACAATAATAAAGTTATTTAAAATTACTTTAGAAGTGCTTATTTAGTTTTTTTAAAAATAAGCTAATAATACAGAATTCTAGCAAAAGAAAGAGCTTCATTTTCACAATTTTTCTTGTTATAATACGACATGTTACAATGATGTACATCAGTTTCTAGATGTTTTTATGTTGAACCATTAATATGTGAATAAAATGCACCATTTTCAGCTGATTGTATTATGTTTGGCTCATTTTGTGATAATTTGAAAACAGAGGTAAAAAAAAACCCACGTGGGAACTAAAAAAACCCCACTTTTTTATATATAAATAAATGGTGGAGCATACATTTTTTCTTTAAAATATTAATTAAAGGCAGAGTTTCCCCCAGGTTTAAAAAAGGGCAGGGTGCTGCTTGTGGGAAAAGGGCACTTTTGGATTCCGAAGGGCATGTTTTGGATTTTTAAGGGCATTTCTTGAAATTTTTAAAGGCATTCTTTTGATTTTTAAAACTACTTTTTAATATGTAATAGACAGAACACTATTTTAAAGACAACAATGAGTCAATTTTTATTATGCAAGTAATTTTCTTAATAAACAAAGGAGTAAAGGCACTTTTTTCAGGTGGGGGCAACAAGGGAGCTAATTTTTTAAATGAGGGGCAAGAAGGGTGCTATTTTGTAAACCTAAGGGCAGGCAGGGTGCAGCGCCCTCCTGAAACTGTCTTGGGAAACTCTCTGTTAAAGGGGAAAAAAACAATAAATTTTGTAAATTTAATGCATATTTTGCATTTCTAAGAATTTGTACAAGTTATGTCATACCCCCCCCCACCCCTTCTTTGTTTTTGAAAAAATAAAACCCATCCACTTTTTTTTATGTGCACAAAGATATCCTTTTACCTTTGTTTTAATGTTTATTTTATTCTAATCATTATTTTGCTTTTTTATGCAAATTTTATTAGGCGATTCTCAAGTTCACTGTTCAACAAGAACGAAACTTTCTGACACATTTACTCATTTTTAAACATAAAGGTACAAAATTGACAGGGCTGACTAAGCGATTTGGAATCGAAATGAGTTTTATGTTTTTGATAAATTACTTATCTAGTTACAAGCGATTTTGGGTCCCATGACGACTGTTTTTTCGCCTTTCTTTGGGTGTTTTTTCTCCTTTTGTCTGGAAATTTGGTTCAAAACGGCAACTTTGACATTATTTTCTGAAAGATCTTTTATATTTACCAAAAAATGGAACATTTCTGTAGTTTCTGAATAACACAGTGCCAATTTCAGGCGTTTCTACTTTCTGAACAAGGATTAATTAAAACTTGTGTGATTAAGTTGCCCCTTTGGATTTGATTGCAAAAAAAACTGAAAAAAAAAAACTTTTTTTTCAGAATCCCAAAAATCTCAAATATTTTCGACATCATCAAATTTTATTTCGATTTCCTGTTAAACTACTAGCAAGTTGCATCCATTAGGATAAAAAGCAAGTAAACAAAATGTTTTTTGGGGAAAAAATCATATATATATATTTTTTTTTGGCATCTTTTTAACATTCCGAGATCTAGCTTGTTTAAACCAAATAAGCTAAGCTGCCTGTAAATCTTCGTGGTTAGCAGTTCTCATACGTTTTCTCTCAGGCTTAAACATACTGCGCTCAAACATTAACGTAATGGGATCCCTGTTTTTTATTATTGTTGATAATGTGGAATTGGCAATGCCAAACTCTTTGCAAATTTCTGTTTTCGTCCTTCTTTTTCATCAACTGCATTAAGCAGCTTTTCATTTTCCTTTGAAGCGAAATAGCAGTTTGTTTTCCACCGATTTCTCAGCCATTATGCTCATAAAACATAAGCTAATTTTCAAAAAACGTGAAATTCTCTAATTTTCACTCAAAATTCAGTGGTTTTAACACAAAATTTACCAGTTTCAACTTAAACTAACTAGCTCGAAAGCGAATTTTTTTCGTGTTAAATGATTTTTGTTTCGTGTTAAAAGAACAAACATGTATTAAATTGTATATTGTCCATCGTATATTGTCCAGACTGCTATATCATTTCGTGTTAAACGCATTTCACTGTATTTTATTTCTGATTATTTATTTCAACTGACAAAGTTTTAATGCAATTTTTTATTTATTTATTTTTTTTTTAAATAAAATGAAATTCTGCGGTTTGTGTTTGGTTGCGGTTTTCTCATGGACGGGGAAATTTACGTTTACCTGTCAGAGAGGGAAAAAAGTTACTGGACCACTAAATTTTTTTAATTAGTGGTCCGATTGAATTTTTAATGGTCTCAGACCAGCGGACCACCAAGGATTTCGAATGCTGTATTACATATAACCTCTTTAATCCAGAATCATTATGTTAGATTATAGAAAATCGTGGATTACAGAAGTTTTGAAATTAGAATACATTTAGATAAATAATAATACTAATATCTGCCATTAATATGGCAATATATATCTACTTATAATAAAATCTGAGTGCAGGGGACCGTTGGAACCATGCCGGTGCAACCCACTCTGGTCTGCGAAACGACCATAGCTAAACGCCATGTTAGGCTTAATGAAAAACATATCCTAGCATATGACGGCTAAATGCTAATTTTTTCTATTTGAAATCATGTCTGTGCAGCATATTTTCACATAAAACATGTGTATGATATCTATTTATAATTTATTAAGTTCTAAATTAAAATTAAGCTATTATAAACATAGAAATTGGACGTAAACAAACGATACTGCTGCCATTCAGATTCAAATTTCAGCAAATCTACAAACAAACAAATGACTCTTTGAACGCTTCATTAAAAAAAAAAAAAAATACAGGTTAAAGCCGATGTTGGTCTTAAAATATTTGTAATAGTTTATTAAAACCTTTAAATATTTTAACTTTGGTTAAAACCTTCAAAAACTGTTAAGTTCTAAATTTAAGGGCCAAATCATCATCATCAACAACAACAACAAGTTCTAATTTAAAAATAACGGATAACTATCGCCATCTAGGGAGAAAAGATAAAACTTTCGCTCTAAAAAGGTGCGTTCAAGCACATTGCATTACATGTATTTTTAATTTATTCAGAATGATTATTCTTTTGTACAATTTCATATTTACTGTGACATTTGTTTTCTGTCTTATATGACAAAGTAAAAATTATTCGAATTTGAATATCTAAAACTTTCTAATCCATTTACAATAAAGAATTATTTCAATGGCACTTCAGCATTATTTAAAGGGAAATTAACCCTTTATGTACTGAATTATTAATTCATGAAAATTTCATCTTCTAAAGCATTTTTCGTGAATTTTTGAACCAAAATTAAAGGATTTAGATAATCATTAAATAAATTTTAGAAGGATTCATTACATTTGAATTTATAAGGATTTTGTGTAATATTTATAACCCCACTCAAATCTTTTATTTTATATATTTTTCTTTGTATTTTGTAGGAATTAGGAAATTGAAATTAGGAAATCTACAAATATAATGTTCTTACAATAGAAATATTGAAATAATTCTGTTTTGAAAAATCCCCCCCCCCCCCCCACACACACACACTCTCCAACGCCAAGAAAGCTGAAAAGATGCAAAGGCCAAAGAAATCATCCTTTAAGAAATATTTTTGTTTTGTGTAACCCATAAAGCTTTTGGAACATCATAAAGTAATGCCTCTATTACTCATTCTAAATTGTATTTCTACTAATCGATGTATTAAATTAATTTTATAACAAGTTATTTTAATTGTACTTATAAGTACCGTCAGTAGATAAAGGGTTAAAGAGACAATTTTTTTCTGTACCGAAGGCTGCGAGCAGTGCCTCTGTAGGCCGTGTTAATTCCCAATAAATTAGGAGCTTATGTTTTTTGCTAATTCTTTTGCCGTCAACTTTCTGTTGTAATCGTATTTTTTTTACAATGCATTTCTTGAAGACATTGCAAATAAAATGAACATTTTAATTGAAATTATTGATTAAAATGAATATTTTAATTATCTTGCAGATAAAATTATGAATTTTAACATAGTTTGTAGCGAAAAAATAAAGTCCCACTAAACAACAAATTTTTAATGTAGAGGGAACCTAAACAAGCATTTTCGTCATAGAATGTGTAGCTAGAAATGGAGCGTTTAAGCGCTGGCGACTAAATTGTAGTTTACATAATTTCTTTGTTCTAATCATAAAAAATCAAAGGATAATACTTTTAGATTAACAAAATGCATGAGGCACCTTTTTTTTTTTAAGTCAGAAAAATATTTTTTTAACTATTGTTTTGCAGATATATCATTTAATTTCCGTCATTTTTCGTCATAGAATGTGTAGCTGGAAATGGTGCGTTTAAGCGCTGGTGACTAAATTGTAGCTTACATATTTCTTTGCTCTAATCATAAAAAATCAAAGAATAATACTTTTTGATTAACAAAATGCATCAGGCATCTTTTTTTTTTTAAGTCAGAAAAATATTTTTTAAACTATTGTTTTGAAGATTTATCATTCACTTTCCGTCATTTGTGACGGGGATAATATACTAGTATATATATAATATTGTATATTTTATGCAGTGTCGCCATCTGTTGTGAATTACATAACTGTATGATTTTTTAAAGATTATGATTTGTGATTTATAAATATTCAATAAATAATACAAATCACAAGAATAACAGACATGTCATGAAAAATATTAAAACTAATTTTCTAAATCCAAATAAAGTTATAGTGAGAAATTTAAATAAGACTTACAATTAATTTTTAAAATAACTTTATAATTACATTAACATACTTAAAATACTGACATATAAGGCTAATGTTATAAAAAATTAAATATATAGCACCTACAAATATCGAAGTAAGTCACAAATTAAATACTTAGAAGAAATAATAATAAAATTCGATTTTGCAATGTTTTAGTGCCATCTTCTTATCTTTAGAGAGAAAAATTTAGTAAAATTAACATTAATTCTGAATTTTTACAACTTAATATTAAAAAAAAAAGACATCTATATTAATTACTTATGTAATTCAGAAAGTTCTTACAATTTTAAAATTGAAAAAGCAGTAAATTGGGTATTTTCATTTTTCATTTTACTTAATCATTTTTTGAAATTCATTCATATGTGTTACAATGCCATCTATGATCTTTAATTGAAAATAAAAACAAATAAATGTACCGAAATGTCTGGATTACTGAAGTTTCCAGATTAAAGATGTTATACTGTATATATATATATATACATACATACACACATTTCTGTGTCTAATTTAAACAGGGTTGCTCCGCCACCTTCAAAACCTAGAAAACCTGGAAGAGTCAGGGAATTGCGAAATTGGCCAAATAAGTCAGGGAATTTAATAAACGTTTATTGTGATCTCCAAGAAAGTTTGATTGCTGATCTGCCAGAAATGAGAATCTTCTATGGTTTGGCAAATTACACATCCTTTTACATATAAAAAAAAGTAACGATTTGAAAATGGACCAATGAAAATCTGCGTAGATATTCCCGGTAGATCGGCATCCATTTTGAATGCTTAAGCATGGTCTTTCTTCGTTAATATTAAAAAAACTTGCATACAAAAATATGAAAATCGGTGATATTATAGAGAAATGTTTGATAAACACGTTGATGCAGACAGTTTTCAAATCGAATAATTATTTTAAGAGATATTTAATGTTAAAGTTGGTCAAAATCGTTCCATTAAAAAAAGTTTTATAGGAGAAAAAACTATACATATAATTGAATCATTCTTAGATCATTTCATACATGAGAAGTTCTCGGTGTGCAGACAGCATTTATTTTTTTTTATTTGATTCATTTTTTGAGGATTTATTTCCATTTTAAATTGAAATTTTCAGCATTTCCAGAAATATTTTTTACATATTTTAGAAAAGGGTATTATTTTAAATTGTTGCCAATTTTTAAAACAGTGCAAAGAATAATATTTCCTTCAAATTAAAAAATTATTTACACATGGCTATTATAAACAGAAAAAAAAAAAAAACTTTAAAATTAGAATTAAACGATTACATGTTAAAAGCAGGAAAATGTTCAAAATTACGTCATAAGAACCATATTTACACTTGAATTTTAAAAGGGAAAGAAAATGTTTAAAAAAAAAAATCATTAATATACGTTAAAACTTGTAAATGGAGGAAATTACGTCATATTTAAAATGGCCAAAAAAATATGGCAAAACAGTTTAAAAATATATTTGCGCGAGACATTTATTTCATATTTTGATATCATCTTTTAAACTATTACCGTGAATTCTAAGACAGTGCAAATTAGAGGTCTGCACGGGCCTATTTTCATTTGTGGCACTCGGGCCGGCCCAGTGACTACTCTTTACAGGCCGGGTTGGGTTCGGGCCTTACTTTTTTCCGGAAGAATCGGGCCAGGCCAGGCCTAACTTATTTTTTCTGTACAGAGTCGGAACTGGTTTCTTTTCTAGTCTTCACGGCCCAAAATTTTCAGTCCTAGTTTTGAGCCAGCCCACATGAAAATCATTGTCTCGGCGTGACCTGTCCGTTCAAAGGTTAGTAAAATTAAGCCTGGCCCAAAGATTTTTGCAAAATATGCATACATTTTTGAATCACCATTATTCTACAATTAAACATTAACATTTATTCTTTTTAAAGAATAGTAAATTTCTATTCTAATTAAAATATAGCTAAATTAAAATATAGTAAAACGTGTGAAAAGGAACCTACCTATGACGGAATCCTGTTTTAAACTGAAAAACGTGTTGATACATGCAAAATGAATATACTAATACATAAGAAAAGAATATATAATACATTTACATTTGCTAAGAAGCAGGGTTGGCAAGTTTCTGCCAGAGTGGTTAAAACCAGCGGTTATAACCGGTTAAAACCGGCATGGCAGAAACTAGTTTCTGCCAGTAAGTGGCAAAAACTGGCAGAAACTCAGAAGTAATATTAATAAGAACTTTAATGTGCAATGATTCTTAATTCATACATGTATTTGATGTGTAAACAATTAAATTAAAAATTAAAATTAAAGATTATGAATGTTATTCAAAGTTGTAAAAAAGTTTCAAAATTATCATATAAATATACTTTGTTTATATAATAATAGGTACTAATTTTTTTTCACTTGAAAATCTGAAATTTTCAATGGTAGTCTGATGCTGTACAAGTTTAACTATTTTATATTATTGTTTAGAGTTGAATTTTTATTTAAAAGTAAAAAAAGAAATTTACAAAAAAATCTGTGATATTTTAACAAATGTATTTTTCAGAGTATTTTTAAATAAATAATACAATGCAATAACTTAAAGATTAGGATTCTTGTGAAAATATATAAGTAAATAATTGAAGCACAATAAATAACAGAAAAAAAATTTAATGAAATATCTTGCACAATTATTTTACAATATTGAAAGAACAAAATTGCCACTCAAATATACTATTATTACTTTTTCCACAGAACATTCCATAGCATAGAACAAAATTTTGTTAATCTTTCTGAACACACTGTTTCTTTGTTTTGAATGAAAGAAAAGTTTGAAAATATTCTTTCAAGACTATCATTACTTGCTGGCAATGTCATTATTGAGGATGCAAATTTGACAAATCCTCATTTTCACCAGTATTTGTTTTTAAAGATGACCACCACATAGAAGGTAAAGGCAAGACATTTTCTAGGGCTTCCTTGGAGAAATATGTTTCTGAGGCAGGAGTCGATTTTGCTTCAAAGGATATTATATGTGGCACAAAATTGGGATTAATATCAGAAAGCAATTTCCTTGCCTTTTCTTTATGCTCATATGTCAATTTTGATCCCATATACTTAGGATGAAGTAAATAAGTTAGCATATGGTAGTCTGTTATTACTGTATCAAATCTGCTTTGAACCTTTGTAGTTGCTTGTTTTGTAAGTGCAAAATGTGGTTGGAACATTTTCAACTAACAGTCTTAATAAAAAAGCTAAAATCTTTAACAATGATTTTATGCACAAATAACATACAGACACGACAAAAATATCCCATATAATCGTTTTTTGTCGTGTCTGTACGTTATTTGTGCGTAAAATCATTGTTAAAGATATTAGCTTTTTTACTAAAATTCGCACAAAGTTTGATCTATGCTTATAACAGTCTTAAATTGAAAAAAAAAAAGTCAGATTTGTTCTTTGAATACTGTATTTAAATGAAATGTTTTTTAAATTCATGGAATTACAAGATCCGCATATAACTATAACATTTCTATGAGAGATAATTTATAGTGTTATTAAATTATTACGTTAAATTACAGAAAATTATTTTGAGCAAGTATTGAATATTTTTCTTTTCTTTTCATTGTTTAATTTAAAATAAGTATTGGATATAGTTTTGTATTTGATTTTTAAACTGAAATTTTAAAATACTCTAATAATTGTTTACATATAAAATTATATAATCATACTATAAGAAAAATTTTATCTGTTACATTACTCATTTTTTCTAATACAAATCTATTTATCTTTTAATTAAAACTACCCACAATATTTCATTTGTTATTTATACAGAATAAAATGTACTTAAGGAATTTAATACCAGTAAAAAAGTCTCAGATTATGTCATGAAATGTGTTTATGCCAGTTTCTGCCGGTTAAAACCGGTTATTACCAGTTTCTGCCACTGGCAAGGCAGAAACCCTTTTTTGCCGGCAAATAGCCAGCCCTGCTAAGAAGGGAACTTGTCTATAACGCTTTTTTTTTTTTTTTTTTTTTTTTTTTTACTTTTCTATGTAATTGAGTCATAGAAGATTTTACTGTATAGCATTTTTCAGATTTTTAACACTTCAATGCATGAAACATGGATTAACAATATTAATGATAGCTGAAATATTTACATAGAAGAAATAGCGATTCATTTGAAAAATAAATATCGCAGCCTGCGGCATTTATATAAAAATGAAGTTTAGGAACATGAAAAAAAAGTTAAGATAAATATTTTTTGTCAGAACTCCTCGTAAAAGTCAAATTTTTAACCAAATCGATGTAAAAATCAATGTTTTGTAGCAATTCACTTGGGTCGAGATTTTAACTTTTTTCCGGGCTGGGCTGGGATTAGGCCGAACTTTTAGCTGTTATACCTGGCCGGGCCGGGCCAATATTTTTTTTTCTACGGGCCGGGCTGAAATTTTTTTTCTATGAGTCAGACCGGGCCCGGGCGTGGAAATTTCGGCCCGTGCAGACCTCTAGCGCAAATAATATTTCCTTCAAACAACGAAAATATTTTCATGTTAATATTAATAAGAGAAATAAAACTTTGGTGAAAATTACGTCAGATTTAAAACGATACATTTAAAATGAATTATTTAAAAGAACAATCTTCTAGCGCTGTTAAAAAATACCGAAAGACAATGACAGTATGTTTATTTAATTCATTTTACATTAGCTTATTTTCAAATGTTTAACTAAATTTTTTAATTAAAATACAAAAACAACCATTGTATCTCTTAACAGCAGCAGATTTGGTCTTAAAAATTCCAATCCAAAGAAAATAAACGCAAATCCATTTACAGAGAGATTGATACTGGTTTTTTTTTTTTTTTTTTTTTTAAATTCAATAAAGCCGATCAAATTAGTGTGCTTTTTTTATTTTGGTGTGCCTGAACTAGGGTTGGCGAGCATAGCTCGTAGGGGGCTGAGCCCCCTAGTTTAAAAAAAGAAAAGTCATCTAAATTATCCTTTTATCCAAAATTTCCACTTTCAATTCCCACTCCACCTCTTTTCTGTCCACCATAGCAAATATTTTAAACTCATTATTACAGATTTTAAAACTTTTTCGAGCAGTTATTTTCAAGTAACGATAAATAATTATCACAAGCCTCCATCTCTCCCTCTGAAATGTCTGCTTCCTCTTCTCCTTTGCCTCCTGTTGAAAATAAAGTTTATCTGAACATTAGTGATTTTGCGATACAGTTGACAAAATGAATGATGACTTGGTGCGCAAATATCGCATACCAAGTTTGTGTTAGAAAAGTGCAACCCTAGTCTTGTCACTGTACAGTAATATATTCCTATCTGGTATTTCCTTTTGATTAAACCTACAGAACCCACTTAACTTTACTTAAAACAGCTTACTTATCCTTCCTTTCATTTCCTTAAGTTTATTAAAGTCATATTATATTCTCAGTAAATCTGTAAAACTAATAAATAATTTAATTTAATTAAATTAAGTTTCCTATATTTATCTGTTGAAATAGTTTTCCAGTTAACTGCATTCTTTTAAATTGACTTCATCCACTTTGAAATGCATTTGTTATCGCAATATCTTTCTTTTCCCTCTTTGACTTCAAAGTTGTTTTTCCTGTCTCTACTAGAGGGTGTAAGCGGTTCGTTGAGATCGTGATTTGCTTATGCAAATCCGATGGCGTCGCTTTGAAAAACTTCTGGAAGCATGCTGTCAAGGCTGTGAGAGGGCGTTGTTTCGCGATGCGTGGAAGTGTAGTTTTCATTCACCCGAAAGAGATATATTCTCGGACATTCAAGCGTTCGTCGCACTTCACTTGTTTTAGTCTAGAGAGGATGTGAGCAGTCATTTAAGTGAAATCTCCCTTCTGCCGGTTTCTGTCTATTGTGTATTGGTTTTTCTTGAACGTCGCTATCGACTATGATTTAGTTTAACTCTTCGGGTTTTGCAGCTGAAATAATTTCTGCAGTGTAAGGAGTGTTAAGTCTGTTTAAGTAGTGATTTTTTCCTGAATGTGCTAGTCGAATTGAAAATAGATTCGTATGGAATTTAAGCGGAGAATCAGCTTGCACTTCGTCAGTTGAATTATCAAGAAGTCGAGATGCCGGTACTTTGTTGTCATTCTTCATTTTTCTATGAAAGCCTGTGAAGCAGTTATGCGTGTGGATTCTGCATATGATATTTCATCGACCTTAGAGTTTCTCTTTTAGTAGGTATAAAAGTGTTTTATAGCATCGTGAGAACTTTGAGGGAGTTGATAATAGTCTACTGGTTGATATAGAACTTCAGTGACATTGTGAATTTTTCCTCTGCAATAAGTGATGATGTTTCTCTTAACATGTGATACCGACTGTGATATTTTTACTTCCTATTGTGTCATGGGATATTTTACTAAAGTATAAATACTGTTAAAGTCAGATAAGTTATTTTTATTTTATTTTACTTGTTAATGAATATATTTTTCCTATGAGTTTATTTATATGTTGTTTTGTTTCTTAAAGATTTTAATAAATATATTGAGTTTTAACATTATTGTCATCATTTTTAAACCACCACAGTAATTTAAATTTCTTTTTCAGTAAAATCTAGTTTGGTAAATCAATTTTTAGTTTTTATTTGAAAGCTTGTAATGACCATAAATTATAAACTAGTTGGATGTGCCAATCCCAAAGCTTTCTTCTTATCTTATACATCTTAATATTTCAAAAAGTAGTTACACATGTTAATACTTCAATATTATTAGTTCAATACTATACCAACTTTGATTTTCATCTTAAATTTCTGCTTCAGTCAATTAAACAGACTATAAACGAGTTAATCTATATCATGATATTTGTTAAAATTAATAGTTTTTCCTTATTCTGTTGTTATCAGCTGTTTGCGAACAGCCGGCTTAGCAGAAAGAGAGTTCCCGCCACTGCACGAGCTGACGACGGACAATAGAACTACGAAAAATCAAGAAAAATATACAAAAATCGCTATCACAGAGTCCCATTACCACGCAAAATTTTCAAATTCAAGGAGGACCTATTGGCCAAAGCCAAAAACATGCACAAAAAATTTGGTTCGGCTGTACGCATAATTTTATACACTTTTCGATGGTACAATAAAGAAACTGGCACAAACATCGCTATTACAGTGCCCCCCTTCCGGCAGATTTTTTTTTTCAAATTCAGGGAGAACTTGCTTGCCATAGCCAGAAACATACACAAAAAAAATTGGTTCAATACTATGCATAATTTCATACGCTTTTCGATGGTACAATAATGATAATGGCACAGACATCGCAGTTATAGCACCCCTTTCTGGAGGAATTTTTTCAAGTTCAGGGAGAACCTATTGACCATAGCTTTACGCATACACAAAAAATTTGGTTCAATTCTATGCATAATTTTATACAGTTTTCGATGGTACAATAAAGAAAATGGCACAGACATTGCTATTACAGCGCCCCCTCCTGGCAGATTTTTTTTTAATTCAGGGAGGACTTGCTTGCCACAGCCAGAAACATACATAAAAAAATTGGTTCAATTATATGCAGAACTTCATACGCTTCTTGATGGTACAATAATGAAAATCGTACAGACATCGCCATCATAGCGCCCCTTTCCAGCAGAATTTTTCCAAATTCAGGGAGCACCTTTGTGCCATGACCAAAAATAAACACAAAAAATTTGGTTCAATTCTATGCATAACTTCATACACTTTTTGATGGTACAATATTCAAAATCGCACAAAAATCACTATTACAGCGCCCCCTACCGGCAAATTTTTTCCAAATTCAGGGAGGACCTGCTTGCCATAGCCCAAACCTTAAAATAAAAATTTGGTTGAATTCTATGCATAACTTCATACATTTTTTGATGGTACAATATTCAAAATCGCTATTACAGTGCCCCCTACCGGCAAATTTTTTCCAAATTCAGGGAGGACCTGCTTGCCATAGCCCAAAACTTAAAATAAAAATTTGGTTGAATTCTATGCATAACTTCATACATTTTTTGATGGTACAATATTCAAAATCGCTATTACAGTGCCCCCTACCGGCAAATTTTTTCGACATTTCAGGGAGGACCTGCTTGCCATAGCCAAAAACTTAAAATAAAAATTTAGTTCAATTCAATGCATAACATCATACACTTTTTGATGGTACAATGGCGACAGGCAAACATTTTCTATAAACATGTTTTTGGGGATCTCTGGCCCCTAAAACGTGTAAATCCGTCGAAAACCGGAAGTAAAAAAAAATTTCGATTACAATACTTTCTTCTATTGAAGATAGAAGAAAGTAAAAAGAGCAATTCCAATTGTAAACCTCAAAGCAAAGTTGTTTTGGGTTTGGCATGAGGGAGATTGGGATAAGGAGCTTTTGATTATTAAGAACTCTGTTCAGGAAATTTTAGTGGTTTTGAGTGATATATAGGTAACATTTTTTCCCCCCTCAGCATGTCCACTACGCACTACATCGCTAGACTAGAATTTTCTTGACATACACCTGGAAAACGGAAAAGTCAGGGAATTTCCTTCTTCCATATGAATAATGACCCTGTTTAAATAATTTAAGATTAGTTTGTTTGTTTTAATTGTAATAATGTCCATATCCTTTGAAAGGATCTACATTAAAGGCAAAAGAATATAGAATCAATTTATTATTGTTGCTAATTTTATGAAGTGTTAGAAAAGATTTGATATCTAGAAATTATATTTAACTTACTTAATTTTAGATTTCAATGTTTGCACTTCTTTAGCATTTTTATTATTGCTATTTTTGATAATATTAATACAAAATATTATTTATAATTTTCTAATTTTAGGAAGCCTGAATTTATCAAGCATTGTTCCTCCATGATTTTGTTCCAATTTATATTTAAAGAAAATAGACATCTCTATTATATGGAGACTTTTAATATGTATATTTTTTTAGATTTGTATCTGTGTATATGTGTAATTGTCTTTAAGAATAAAAATTTTATATCTGCCACACTTCTTACAACTTGTGAAACACTGGAAAAGATAATCAATAATTAGCATGCTATTTTTTCTCCCCCCTGGTTTAAAATCTAAAAATATTTATTATGTTATTGCATTTTTTTAATTATTATTATTATTATTTTTTTTTTAATGCTTAAATGTGCTTTGTATTTTTTGGTAAATGTGAGGAAAGCAAAATTTTATTTTTATTTTTAAATATCTACTTCATGTGATTGATTTGAAACTTCAAAAATAATAATGAATGGGCTATGTTTTCCTAATTTCAAATTAAGATTACTGTAGAATTATCCTGCCATAAAAAATATTTTTCTTAAAATAATAATAATGAAATAAACACTACAAAGCAATAAATTTGAAATGAAAATTTTGAATGAAAAAACATATTAGTGTACAAATATTATTAGGTTATATAAATATATAATTTAAAAAAAAAAAATTTAAAATATCAGTGTTAACACAATATAAAAATTTTTTTGATTACCTCATTAATTAGTATAATGTGAAAGAAAATGTTGTTACATTTGATGTTTATTCATCTGCAATAATGGTAAAAAAGCAAAGCCCAGGAAACTATAAAAGTATGGCATTTCTTTTTTATAAGAGCCTGGGTATTTTTTAAAATTTCATTGTCATAGTTCAAGAAAGCTAAATTTGTTACCAACAGCTATGAAAGCAAAACCAGTGAACTATTACGCTTAATTATCTATGTATTTAAAGCACTGCTTCTGATTACATGTATAAGAAAAGTTGCTTCTGTATGCAAAAGTATATATTATGTAAATAGTATAAATATTGAGTGAATTTCTTATGAGTATGAAACAGTAAAAAGATTGCTAGAAAGTACATGGGAAATTTTTTCTTCCATTGCCAAGGCCATTTTCCGAATCTTACAAAGGCCTCTGTACAAGGAAACTACTACAAGTACTAACTTTTTTTTCACTCGTCATACTTAGCAGGATTTTTCTTAGTTTTTTTTTTTTTTTTTTGAGAACTGCCTTTTTATTTTTAAAATGTGTTTAATATGTTATTTACCATGCATAAATAATTATTTTAGGATCTTAAAAATTGCCTAAATTTAAGCTTTTATACTTACAAAGTTCCTAATTTTTAACCAAGTCCCTAATATTTTTACATAAAGCTGCTGATAATGTTATGTAAACAAAAAATAAAATAAATTAAACCCTAATACATATATCTTACAGAAAATTTAGTTTATGGTTATACCTCTAAAAGTAATTTTAAACAGTATATCTAAATATTTAATTTAAATTTCATATTTCTTTTAATAACATTTAATTATCTGTTTCAAAAACAGCAATCAAAGTGCTCAAACAATTGGTTATCTGAGATCAATTTACACTCAAGTTTTGTTACAAGAAACTTTATGCCTACAAGTATAACTTTTTTTAAATGCACTTTTTTTGCTGCAAGCGATGGTTAGTAGTCGCTAGATTTGAGGTTTTGGGATATGCAACTGCTGCTTTGAGCATGGGTCGTGGAAAATCATTGACAGAAGAAAAAGAGTAAAATCACGGCTTTTTCAGATTGCAGGCTGGGTGAAAGGCAAATTTGCTAAAAATAAATAAATCTAAAATTGTGCATAATTTTCTTTCTGATCCAATGAACTATAGAAGAAATAAGAAAAGTGAATGCCCATCAAAGCTCTCAGACCGATATAAACAGAACGTTTTTAGAATGGCATTTCAAGATTGTGCCTATTATTCTATTATAAAATCTACTCTATAACGGTTAGAAATGCGTTTTTTAAAAAGCCGAATGCTTAAAATATGCTTAATTTGAAGCCAAACCAAAACTACAAAAGCATCACATTGATGCAAAACTAAAATTCGCATCATTCAATGTCTTATAATGCAATCTGTAGTGAAAATTGGTTTTTATTGATAAAAAAAAAATTCAATCTTTATGGACCAGATGGTTTAAGATATTACTGGCATGATTTACAAATCAAGCCATATCTGCTTTCAAGGCATGCACAAAATGATGATTTAGAAAGGCTCTAATGCAAAAAGAAAAACAAGTTTGTTTTTTACTTACAAAGATAAACACATTTGACTATCAAGATATTCTTGGTAATAATTTTGTTCCACTTAAAGATGAACCTTGGGATCAGAATTTGGTATTGCTTCAAGATAAGGCTTCTACTCACAAGCCTGTGTCAACTTTAGATTGGTTATCTGCAAGCATTAAAATTTTTAACACTCCAGCTACACGTCCTGACCTAAATCTCATAGAAAACTTGTGGGGAATCTTAGTTCATCAAATTTATGCCCACAGAAAGTAGTTTGATTTGATCGCTGAATTGAAAATAGCTATTTTGGAAACATGGAATCAAATAATCATTTGCACATGCAAAAACATGGCCAAAGTCTTCCCAAAGTATCTTTTGGAAGTCATCCATGTTAAAGGAAAGCAAACAAGATACTGAAGGTTAATGTACATATTTTTTACATGTGTAATTTAAATACAGTGACCTCTCACTAATACGACTCTCTAAGTTATACGCCGAATTCTCTTGGTCCCGTCCACGCTTTATGAGAAATAATGCTAGAATTTTCTAAGTTATACGACTGCTTCTCTCACTTATACGACTTTTTAAACAGTTCAGACAATTTAACATTTCTCACTCAAGAATTCATTTTTATAATCTTCAAAGTACAAATCATTCATGTTTTCATACCTTTATCCTTTCACTATTGTAAAAGTGTTTTTTAATATTGAATGACCTTTCTTATATGCCTTTGTGTGTTATTAACGATGAAATCTATGGCAAGAGAGTGGTTCTCTTGTGGAATTCCCTTGTGCTTGCCAATGTGTATAATTTGATGAAAAACTTGTGTTAGAACCAGGGTTGGCAAGTTTCTGCCGAGGTGGTTAAAACCACAGGTAGAAACCGGTTAAAACCGGCAGGGCAAAAGCCCCTTTTTGCTACCACACGGCAGAAACTCGGGAAATGACATAAAAGTCATTACTGACATACAATAGATAATGCATAGGAAAAACAATTAAATGTTAACCAAAGCATAATTTTTACAATATTAATATTACAATACACCATTCAAAATCAAATATTACATTGTTTGCACTCTGCAGTAGTCTATAACAAAAGACAAGTTTTGATGTGGTTTCTAAACCTAAACAATTTCAAAAAATTCTTTAAAGGCAGGGGCATGGAATTTAGTTGGGGGGGGGGGGGGGGATTTAAACCACACCCGACGACTAATATATCTACCGCTAGGTTTTTGAACAGAGTTTTGTTCAGATACAGTTTTGTTAAGATTAGAGTTATTTATTTAGTTTAAAAGTTTCTAAACCACTATTTTCAAATAGTAATTTTATCAAATATCTTAATTCTTACTTAAAACTGCCACCCTCTCGACTAATATAAATTTTAGGTTCATAATAATATATATTTACAAACAATGAACTGAAAAGTTTGTTAAAGTTACAAGAAGATTACAAGGCTAAAATTTCTAATGTAGAGCAATTTCAACAATGATCAATTCAATTGCTTTGCTTCAAAAATTTCAGTCTTGTAATTTAACAATTTTTTTACATTAAATTATTAAATATTAATTATTATATCAAGTTTTTAAAATGATGAAATGGAGTTATATTTTTTAGTTTACTTAAACATATGTCATTTAATAATTACTAGAACTATTAAAGACATTTTTTAGTTTTTACTGGTTATAACCAGTTTTTGCCACTGGCAGAGCAAAAACCCAACCCTGGTTAGAACTGAACTGCTGAAGAAATCTTTTAAGATACAATATGGCAATAATGAAGACGTGATAATGAGGCAATAATGAAGACGTGAGCGAGGAGGATGACCAAAATGAGAGCAATATTCCTGCTGTTGTAAATTTTTTGGAACCAAGTGCCGTGTTAAGACATTAAAGAATTATGTCCATCAAAATGATGATTTCCAAAATAGCTTAAAAGCTTTATTAGACTTAGAAAAGACATTATCTCTCTTGATCATGACAGAAACAAACTAATATCATATCTTTTTTTTTTTTTTTTTTTTTTTTTTTTTTTTGAGAAAATTTCATCTGCAAATCTTTAAAATAAACATAGTGGTAAGTGAACTATTTTGTGAACTTTTTTAATATATTTTATGTTTTTATTTTTAAAATATTTTATCAATTTTGTTAAAATATGTTCATAGTATTCGAAACTTATCGTTTTAATTACAGGTAAAATAATTAATCCATATAAAGTTTGAAAGTTGTGTAATAAGATGGTCTCTCACTTATACGACTTTTTTCTACAGTCCCCTGAAAGTCATATAAGTGAGGGTATTTTTAATAAATACACTGCTCCTAAACTTTTTACCAAGTTGTGCTATGTAGAAATTAATTTTTGCTTATTTTTAAAAATATAGTATTGTAATTGAAAAAAAAAATAACAAAACTTGCATAATTTTGTAATGATATTAGTTTTTTATTAAAGTGAGAGCTTTACTGTTTATCCCTCAAATACCTAAAATCCACCCATAGTTGCAGATGTAAACAATGAAACTTATTGTTAAGATGTAGGGGAAAAATACAAGATTTTTTTTTTCTATCATTCCATACACATTTTAATATGACTGAACTCATGCTTTCTCATAAAATAAGTATAAATTTATTTCTGAAAAAAATAAAGATAGCGCTAATATTAGTGGCGATCGCAATCATTTTACCAAATACATTTATGTACTAATCAAGCTTTTTTGGTTATTAAATCTGGCTAAGCATGATATACAATTTTGTTATAAGATTTTTATGTAAATTATTAGTGTACCTTTATGAAGTGAGTTTCGTTGAATAATTGAAGAAAAATTTATCACCTCATTATTTATTATGCACATTTAATTATATATTATTAATTATTTACTTGACCTTTAATTTTTACTGTTTTCATATTTTACTTTATTTCAGGCATTTATTATAATTTTGAGAGCATTACAGTCGAACTTGGATAATTCGAAGTGCAAGGGACCACTGTAAAACTCTGAATTATCTAAAAAAATTTATTTTCATGTCGTAAAATAATCAATCGCAACAGAAATTGCAAAAAAAATATGTTTATTAATTTTAAATAAAAAAAATTACAGCTTTTTAAAATATTGATATATTTCAGATTGCTTTAAAGAGCTTACTTGATTTTTTTTAACAAAATCTTCAAGGATATCTACAGCTCGAAACACAGCTTCACTCATGTTAGATTGTCCTTCTACATAACGACAATATTCGGCTACATGAAAGACTGCCTCACTTGAAGTTGGAACCGTTCTCTGTTCTACCTCATCTTCAATATCTTCATCGTCTTCTGTTGCAATGTTCTTATTGCAGTGATAGAACAGTGGCGCAGCAATTGAACTAGTGTCACCACTAAATTTTTATAGTATTCTCCGCCTTCAAAACTCTCAGAAATTCTGTCCTGAAGTTAAAGGAAGAATACTAATAAAATTTTGCGGTGTCAATTGATTCTCTGCTGCTACACTGTTCCATCACTGTTATTGTTTAGAACTTCTAATAGAATATGTGTATCAGACAGCTCTCCACAAATGTCTATGTTTTTATCAATGTCGACATAATCATCAAATGGTATGCTGTCTTCCCATGCAACTGGGGGAGATAAATTTTCTTCATATAAAAGTTCGCTAGGGACAGTGTTCCTGATGAATCCTGCTTTCCGGAAACAGTTTGCTTTTGTTTTTTGGCTCACTTTGGACCATGCATTTAAACACATTCTTGATGCATCGAGGAGGATAATGGGAAGCTTTTGGGAAGATTCAGTAAAGAGGTGTTGAACGACTAGGCATCTGTAGAAATGCTTCAGATTTTTAATGATGCCTTTATCCATTGGTTGCATCATTGAGGTCATGTTTGGCAGAAAAAATTCAACCGTGGCAGTTTCCATAGCGGGTATCAATTTATGGGCAGTGCAGTTATCAAACATGATATTTTTCTGTTTTTTCTTTGGTATGTGCAATTGAGATCTAGCAGCCATTCTTCAAAAAGATTCCCCATCATCCAGGCTTTCTTGTTAGAATGGTATTCTATAGGCTTTGTTTTGACATTGTTAAAACACCTTGGATTTCTTGATTTTCCAATCATCAGTAAAGGTAACTTCTCAGTGTCGTCCATGTTTGCTGTCACAAGTAGGGTTATTCGGTCTTTACTGCGTTTTCCTCCACTACATTTTTAACCTTTAAAATCCAAAGTCTTTGCAGGGCTACATTTGAAAAAAAAGCCCAGTTTTGTCGACGTTAAAAATGTCTCTGTCCTGTGTATGCTCAATGATTTGAACAACTTTTTCTTTCCACTCATTTGCTGCATCTTGGTCCACACTTGAACTTTCACCACACACAGACTTAAAGAAAATTTCATTTCTTTCCTTAAATCAGTCTAACCATCCGGAGCTTGCTTTGAAATTGTTGTTTCCTAAGCTGACAGCAAATCCTTCAGCTTTTGGACGAACAAGAGTTCCACTGAGAGGGATGTTTTTGTCCCGCGCTTGCTTAAACCACTTCAAGACACACTCGTCCACATCAGGATTATCAGGTTCTCTAGCTTGTTTGCGATTTCGATTAGATTTCAAAATTTTTTCTTTATTTTTCAAAAAGGTCGAAAGAGTGTTAGTTGCTATTCCACACTCTTTTGCGATGATGCATTTCTTCTTTACACCCTTTTCTACCTCACGAATCACAGCAAATTTTTCATCGAAACATAAGGTTTTATACATGGGGGCTTACTCAATGACATACTTGCACTGAACTCTCACCACAAAAACTAAAAGCACGATGAAGAAAACTCAAGTGACTATAGTCTTGGTTTCGAAGGAATTCCAATGCGTGTCATCTATGATTTATCACATTGGCGAGAGTAGCATGTGTCACTTACAAGGGAAAGGGCGTTCGGTCCTCCTCCCTTTATCCCTGCTCTGTTTCCTAGAACAGATAAGAATATTCTCCCACCCCCTTCTCTTTCCTAAAGAATTTTCCACAATAGCTGAAAATAACGTGCCACTTTTCAAATAACTGCATTGAAACTAGATTTTGTCATTTTTGAAAGCATAAAAACTTCGAATGAAAGAAGTTGGACTTCGAAATAACCAAGATTTTTTTGCATTAACTGAATACAAGTTTCAATTGACTGACAAAAAAACTTCAAATTATCCAAGTTCGACTGTATTACATTCAAATTACTGTTTAATAATGTAAACAAAACAGTGATCAGAAATCTGCAAAATTCTTTGAGGGAGTCTACTGTACACATACATTATGATGTTATTCTAAAATATCTAATGAAAACGCAAATCAAGTATAAGGAATCAAACATAGGAATATTACATAGAAACATAATTGCAATTCTCTTGTTTAATTAAATAATAGATTGCCTTACTCAAAGCTTAACCTGAATATTCATTCATAATTGTAACATTAATGAAAGAAGGTATTTTAGCATATCTTTTTTAAGAGACTTTATTTGCTTTGTCAAAAATGTGATGGTGTGACAATAAGTGTTGGAAGCAGGGCTGCAGAGTCGGTGGGAAAAATGGACGACTCAGACTCCGGGAATTTTAACAGCTCCGACTCTTTCGCTCAAAAATGGTCTGACTCTGACAACACAGACCTGCTTGTAAAATGGACGACTCCGACTCCGGGAATTTTAACAGATCCGACTCTGACTTTCACTTAAAAATGGGCCTGATTCAGACTCTGCAGCCCTGGTTGGAAGCAGTGGTCAACTGAGTGTTTAAGAAATGCTCTACATTTTGGAACATAATGGCAGTATACATTGTGTGACTGACTGAATTGCTGAATACTTTCAGCCCTTTTCATGATGTCACCAGTTTTCTCATTTGCTTCACCAAAGAAAATCTTTTAGAAATATCGGTGCTACTTGATTATCCCATCAACCAAAAAATTATCACCAAACTATAAGATTAAATGCAATAATGGATGACTGTAAATGTTACATTCACTTGACATTAAACACGATGCACTTTGTTACATCATCATGTAATTTTTAATTTGACTTTTTATTAACGTTTTACTAATTTATTCTTTCGTTAATTAACCTTTAACTGATGTGACTAAAATTTGTCACACAACTGATGTGATCCGGTCTCTCAGACCCCTAGAATAAAATGAATAAAAAAAAAATAACTCAAATCGTTGAATTTACTTAAATTTTGTCCAAACAATATTGTTGTAATAAAACATGCATACTACAATATATATTAAAACACACATAAATAACGCCTGCATTCAACAGTTAAAGGTATACATAAATATTTTACAGACATACATACAATAAATACAATAAACCGAACTGGAGTGAAAAATTAGCCAGAGCGTCCCGGGTTCGATTCCTGGCTCTGGCTAATTTTTCACTCCAGTTGGGTTTATTGTATTTATTGTATGTATGTCTGTAAAATATTTATGTATACCTTTAAATATTGTTGTACTTCTCTTAGGATCATGTGAATTAAATTGCATGAAAAAAGTATTTTATTCATATTATTTAACTTCAGTACAGAAAAGTAAAAAGCTGTAAAAGTGTTTATAGCTGGGAGTCGTGGAGTCTGGGAGACCGTGTGACATCAGTTAAAGGTTAAAATAAAAATTATGTCAGTTTGTACAACTTGGCAAATAGTTTAGCAATTTGTATAATTTGGCGAAATTGGTTGACAGAATAATCAAGTAGTACTGAAATATCATTACAATTTCTTATTTATTTATTTTTTTTTTAAGTTCAAAGTGAAAATCTAAGTTCAGCCTTAAATGAGATGCTGTATACTTTTCACTAAGTAAACCTGTGTTCCTATGATTTTTGCTTGTTTCCCACAAAGCAAAATGATCTATAACATTTAGTAGTAAAGAAGATGGCAATTAAATTTTATAAAAATGCATCTATATATTTATTTATTTTTCTGTTTCTTACAATTCAACATTTGATACCATCAACTGCCTTGACATTTTCAATCTTTATAAAGTTGAATTTTGTATCATCTTACTTTTGTTATCTTCCAGAGATACTAATTATGAAGGATTTTTTATTTTAATAGATTCATTGCAGAAATATCTTCACTTATATGTGACATTGAAACTGGAATAAATATTTTTTATTACATTTATTTGTTTTACTTTATTTATTTATTTGCAATACAGTAGACTCCCTCAAATCTGCAAACGTCTAAAATCTGCACATCATCGCAGATGTAAACAATGAAACTCAGTTCAGATGTAGGGACAAAATTAGACTTTTTATATCATTCTATATGTATTTTAATATGTAATTCTAGATAATATAACTGAACTTATGCTTTATCATGAACGAAGTATATATTTATCGCTGATATCACCTGGTAATTTCAATCTTTTTACCAAATATGTATTAAACAAGCTTTTTTAATTATGAAGTCTGGCTAAACCTGAAATAAAACTTCCTTATTTTACGATTTTGATGTGAATTAGTAGTGTATCTTTATGAAACAAGTTTCATTCAATAATTCAAGAAAAATGTATCTCATCTTTATTATTCATATTTATTTATTTGACCTTTACTTTTAATAATTTAATCATTTTTAAAACTATCTTCATTTTTATTGTTTTAGTTTATTGCTTCACTTAATTATTTTAATATTTTACCATATTGTAAGCCTTCAATTATAATTTCAATTGCACTATTACATTCAAATTACTATTTAAAAAATGTAAACAAAGCAATGACCAGAACACAAAATCTGTACAGCCTGTGGTTTTAAGCTGTGCAGCCCAGTAGCAGAAATTTCTCCAAGTGCCTGCGACAGATACTTTAGGGCCAAAAAATAATCTGCAGGTAAAATATTTTTACAATTGAAGCGTTAATTAATTAAGCATTCACTTGCCTGTAGCGTTTTTAGGCATTTTACAGCTTTTTATTAATAATAATCTTAACTTTTTGTATTAAGGAATAAAGAGCTAAACAAAAAATATGAAGCGAAATAAAAGTTCGATGAAAAAGAGTCTGCAAAAGAGAAAAGAAAGTCTGCGACGTCCGTCTCCCGTCTCGAACTTTTTGTTACCGGGCTGTGCAGATTTGAGGAAGTCTACTGTAATTATTCATTCTTGAAGAAAAAAAAAATCAAAAGATAATAGTATAATTTAAGATATTTAATATTTGCATGGCACATATAAGATTCTCTCAAGGCACAGTGGTTGAAAACCTTTGTTATAAAGGTTTGCTCATAAAATGTAAACAAATTCAATTTAGTTCAAATTAAGGTGAATAAAAATAAAAAATAAATTGTTACATGTATCTTGAGTATTAAGCAGGGATGTAATGGAGGGTATACGGGGGTATACGCCGTATACCCTCTGGATTTTTTTAAGGAACACCATATACCCTCTGTTTCTCAAAAAATCTATAGTAAATACACTCTAGGGTATACGCTCGGCCTTGAGCGTATACCCTCTGCTTAGAGAGTATACCCTCTTTTTTTTTTACGACTACACCACTGGTATTAAGAAACATACTCTTATGGCTCTTTAGAAAAAAAAAAACAAACATCCATCTTTCAGTTTTCCTGTGAGATTGATGTTCACTTCCTGGCTCATTTAAAAAGACGTTTTCTTGGACAACAATGAAATATTAATTTTATTTCTATATTTTATTGATGCTGGAATTCTTCATTGAAAATTTTATCACTCATTGTATAATTCCTGGTTTTGTAAAGCCAGAAACTTCAGTGCTAATTCCTGCTATATTTCTAAATGCAACTGTGATTAAATGTAGAAGTTTTTCAGATTTTCTGAAATCCAGTTTTTATATAAAATAATACATATTCATGGATGGGTGCTATTTTGAGGGATCTAGTTTACTTTAAAATTGGTAAAAAAAAAAATCTTTTTTAATATTAAATGAAAGCCTTTTAATTGTGAATATTTTGACACCTCATTTTTACTCATACAGTAATTACATAGCGAGATATTGTAAATTGTGTTAATACACTCAGCGCAATTACTAACAAAAATTAAAACTTTAAATGGCTTTTTGTCCATGTTCATATTGTCTTCACTTTCATGTTTTAAAAATGCTAAGGCTTTTTTTGTATTTGAGATACAGATTTAAACTTTTTTGTACATGTTCTTTATTATATATGTGATAAATCTGTGCATGGAATTAGCCTTTAGGTTTTTTGTTATTTAAAAAAAAATAAAAGTATATGAAGATGTGTCAAATTTCATCATTTTACACTATATGTATCAGTAAAAAAATTGTATTAAATGTAATATTAGATGTATCTAAAAATCCATGTGCAGTCTTGTATAATAAACATTTAAAAATCTTTAAGGGGCGGGGGGGGGGGGCAAAAATGTCAATTTTTAAAAAAGTAGTAGGGATTTTAAAAAATTCAAAATTTTAAATATGCAATTATTTTTTTTTTCAAAATGTACTGTTAGTTGAACATTGAAATGCAGCAAGTTCACCATTTGAACCATATTTTTAAAAATAAACAAAATTGTTGGAATGGTAAACTGTCCCCTTAAGCCTAGAATCTGCATCTATCAACTTGTATAAGATACAAAAGAAATTAACTGTAATTCACTTTCTCTTGAAACATGCTAGAAATATATAGTTGGAATAGTTATCCATTATAAATAATGAAGGTTGATATTTCGAAGACTCATTCAAAGAGGCAAAGTGATTTAGCCATTCTAGAAGAGCTCTACAATTATTTAAACTGACTCGACTTGCAGATACTTTCTGCTGCTCCCCATGTTTCAACCCTGAAGATGTCTGGCACTTTTATATGTGAACATTAATTATACATAATTTCAAATAACAATCACTGCCCAAGAATGTTTTGTTAATAATATGAGCTAGCAGCTCATCCTTCTTTGATTTGATCTTTTGGATCAATAATGAAAGAATTCTGGTCTGTTATGACATCTGTTTGATCCACACTTGAAGTTTGTGAGGCCAGGATGTTACACTTTTCCATCAGAGTTTTCAAATTTAGATAAAGACTTGTTTCTGTTTCATCAAAGGGTATGTCTCTGTCAATCAAAGTCGGTTCAGATTTATGAGAGCTCAACTGAGGGTTTCGTTTCATAAAACTCATAGCCCAATCTTTCCCAGCTAATTCTGTTTGTCTGTTGAAGTTATGTTTAATGTTTTTCATTTCAGCATATTTGAAAGCCAACCTCCTTAACTCAATAAGTGTCACTTTGTAAAATAATTTAGTGAGAAGAAGAAAGAGATATCCAATTTCCTCTTCTTCCTCTTTAGTAAAAACTGCTTTTCTTCCCATAGATGGCCCACCAGTTATTCCTAATTTTAATCTTCTTCTCAAAGTGGATTCATTAATTCCAAACTTGCGGCCAACAGCCCTAACTTTTTCTCCATTTTTAATACAATTAAGAGCTTCACTGATTTGTTCCTCAGTCCATGATCCTTTATCTGTGCTTCGTACATGTTTCCGAGGCATCTAAAAAATAAACAAACATTATTTTAAATTTCATGTTACATAAATAACAAACATGTAAATTTTTAGAAACAATATCATTCAAAAATAAAGTTGCAGCGAGGTTTCCGATTCAAGGCGTTATTCCTGCTAAAAATGCCAAAATCCCCTCTTTGAAAAATATGACTCCTGCCTGCAGGATTTAGAATATCTATTGATCTCAAAAATTAAGAAAAGATACAAAAAAGTCCAAAATGAAGTTATTCAGCCATGAAAATAATAATGTCACGAGTTTCAGCAAATGACATGAAGATGAAGGTTTACATATTTCAATCCTTCTACACCCACAGCATGAATATAAGAAATTTATGTTATGTATATTCACAGTTGTATAATATAGATGCACGCATGCACGGAAAGTTTTCTGCAAAATTTGGAACTTTACGGGGGAAAAAATTAGAAAAGAAAAACATAATTTTTGTTTTAGTAACTTTTTTTTAAATACAAAATAAAAATATTCTCCAATTTTACATATGATTTAATTACTGCTCACCGAGTTTTCCGAAAATAAAAAAAATTCATCGGTCCGAAAATTCAAACATTAAAAAATCAGGAATTTTGACAAATGGTCACCGTAAAAAAACAATTTCGTCAATCGTTCGCAAAAAAACTCACATTTCGTCAAAGGATTGCAAGGAAAATGCGAATTTCGTCAAAAAACACGAATGTCGTAAAAGGATCATGAAAAAAAAATGCAAATTTCGTCAAAGGATCGCGGAAAAAATGCGAATTTTATCATAGGGCTTTGAAAAAACACAAATTTTGACAAAGGACCACGAAAAAAATCCACAAATTTCGTGAAAAAAAACCCACGAATTTCATCAAAAGCTCACGGAAAAAATGCGAATTTTGTCAAAAGATCGAGGAAAAAACACGAATTTGTCAAAGGATCGCAAAAAAAATGTGAATTTCATTAAAGGGTCAGGAAAAAACAGAAATTTCAACAAAGGTTTGTATAAAAAACGCAAATTTCATCAAAGGGTCGCGGAGTAAACGCAAATTTCATAAAAGGGCTTCAAAAAAACGCAAATTTCGACAAAGGACCACAAAAAAAAAAATGTGAATTTGGTCAAAGAATCATGAAGAAATGGGAATACCATCAAAGGATCGCAGAAAAAATGCAAACTTCGTCAAAGGGCTGCAGAAAAAATCTTAATTAGCACCAACAGGAATTCCTCTCTCTGCTGTAACCTTTCAGAAAATTTGCTGTGAATTTCAGATTTTTTTTTTTTTTTAACCCTGAATTACCCCTATATAACAGGTAATTTTATTAAAAATTAAATTAATTTGCAGAAAGTTTTTGACCCAGTATTTATGTGCGCAGGAAGTTTTCGGTTTTATACAAGTTTGTATAATATTATTATATCATGTTTTACTAAACTCTGAAATGTAAGACGAAATAAAGCTACACTCCTCTTTTCACACATATCTTTTTATTTTTAAAGCCATTTTATCTTCGTAAATGAATACATGAAGTCATTGAATGTATGTGCTATTTTATACTGCAATCAATTTAAATTTCTGTATCGCAAAAAATCATGCTTGGTTATTAAATAGTATATATTGTTTCATTAATTATACAAAGCAGCATTAAAAATGTAGGGAATAAAAAGTTTGAAATGTTTAAGGTTAAAACATAGCTTGTAAACATGAATTTAGCACCCAGAAAAATTGGAATTTAATTTAAGAATTTAAATAATTTGATGCATATTTTAGAAAATAGTCATGAAAAATTTCCAGCTGCACGAACTTCAGACACCTGCAACATGTGACAAAGTAAAAAAATATATATGAAGTGTTATGTGACATGTGCCCTCAAGCAAAGAAAACCAAATACTATTTCTACCTTCTATCTCTACAAATTACCTGTGATCTGTACCATTTATAAATAAACGTTGGAGGAGAGTCTACCCTCTACTTAAAAATTTATCCCCTCTGCAAAATTCTCTTTGAGAAGTAACAAAACAAACAAAATTTCAGCATCTCAGAATAGTAGTATAAATAATATTGTATCTTTAATGTATTAGTACAAGCATCAATCAAGTAAGTTGTCCAATAAATTCTTGAAATTAAGAATAAAAGATGAAATTATTAAAAACAGATATACAGTAGGCGGTACTTTGGTTAGCCATGCGCCAGTGTTTTATATACATATATATATATATACACTTATATATATATATATGTTACTGGCCAAACTAGATTGGCTTGGGACAAATTAGTTTATCCTAACGCGCATAGGATAAACTAGTTTTTCCTAGGGCAAACTAATTTATCATAACGCCTATAGAATAAACTAGTTTTTCCTAGGCCAAACTAGTTTGGCCTATCGCTTATAAGATAAACTAGTTTAACCTGCTATTCATTGGTCCGAACTAGTTTATCCTAGGCCAATTCAATTTGGTGTGATTTTATAGATTCCAAAGACTGCACCGGTGCCAACCTTTTAGTTTATCCTAGGCCAATGCACTTAGACGTACTTTTATTGATTCCTACTACCGCTCCGGCGCCAACCTTGTGCAAAGCAGTATTGCCGTCACCCCTGTATAATATATTTTATTCGATGGGGGGTGGAGTACTGACCCCTATTCTCCCCATTTCACTGACATCGGTAGTTACAAAATATGTTCCATATAACAAATTGTGTGCTGGAGTACCAAAGAATGGGATGAAAGGTTATCATAAAATTTTGGAGAGTAAGAATTTAGAGGATTGATTAATAATGTGAAGTATCTATATATATATTACGCTAATGTACGTGGCACAGAAATCATGATTTTTTGTTATTGTTTAATGGCAACGACCGAGATATATATCTCATTGGTTATTGTGTAAAAGTCATTTGGCAGGATTTAGGCGGAGGTAAATCCGGTTTATTTACATTTCGCGTTTCTTTATTTACATTCTCTCTTTCGCTGCAATTATGGAACTTCACAATATTGTTAGAAATGCCCGTAACAGATCTCAGCGAATGCTTGAAAGTGAACAAGAAGCCACATTAAGAAGAGAAAATCGAAATAGATTGGATCGAGAACGGCGTCAAACACAGAGCATAAGCGATCGCCAAACTAGGCATAATAACCATCGCATGGGCGAAGGCGTTGCTTCTGAAATCCAAATTACTGATTTAGTAAACATTCCGGAGCATAACTGCAGATATATAGTTGTATTGGCGTGTTGTGTATATGACATCTGTGCCAAATAAATATTATTCATTGGTTTTTTTTTTTTTTATGAAGTCCACTCCAGTGTTATATTTTTCAATGACAGCCCCGGCACAGTTTCTGCCTGGGCAACGCTGTGTGGGTCAGCTAGTAACCTCGAAAATTCGGCATCGTCAGGACCCTGACTTTTGAAAATTCCAGAATTCTGAAAGAATATCAAATGTACTTCTGATATTCTTAATGGTGCATTTATTCAAAAATAAGTCAAATCCAAGTAATATTTGTGTGAGAAAAAAATAAATATTAATTTTTTTTTTCTCACATGAATATCAGCTGGCTTTGAATTAATTATGAATAAGTGCAGTGCACCATTAAGAATATCAGAAATACATTTGATATTCTTTCAGAAATCTGGAATTTTCAAAAATCCAGCGACATCCCGGTCCCCGTTTGGCCTAATAAAATATATATATATTTTTTTAAGCTACCATTATTCCACAATTAAAATTCTCTTTAAAGAATAATACATATACAGTTATACGGATGGGGATACAGTACTGTAAAACCTGTTACAAGAATATGTGTATGACGAAATCCTGTTTTAAAAGGAATTTTTTTTTAATCTGTGCAAATTGGATATAATAATCCATTTGAAAAAACATAATACATTTGCTAGAGTCAATAAAACCTTCTAAAAAAGGAACTTAACTATAACGAAGTATTTTTCTCTCCTATGTGATTCCTTCGGAGAAGGTTTTTCTACATAGTTTTTTTCAGATTTTCAAGTCTCCAAGCCATGTAAAAAAATTAATGGTATTAGTAATTATTCAGATATTTACATACAAATAGAGATTCATTAAAAAATCAATATAGTTTACAATAGAACCATTAATATTGTTAATCCACATTCTATGGCTTGGAAATTTAAAAAATTCTACACAATAAAATCTTCCAAGACGGAATTTCATAGGAAAGAAGAAAAACTTGTTTACAATAGAATCATTAATATCGTTAATCCACATTCTATGGCTTGGAGATTTAAAAATTTTTTAAATTCTATGACAGAATTTCATAGGAAAGAAGAAAAACCTGTTATATGCAGATTTCCTTATTAGAAGGTTCATCATCTGTTGTAAATGCATACTCTTTTTTTGTTAAACACGGGATTCCGTAAATGCAGGTTATGTTCCTCAGGTTTTACCGTACTTTAATTTTATTACCTAAAAAAGCATCTACTCATCTTAAAAAAATTACAAAAAATAATAATAAATGTATAAATTTTAATTGTGGAATAATAGCGATTTAAAAATACGTGCATTAAAAAAAAAGTTGGGCTGGACCAAATATTACTGATATTTTTACCAAACACTCCAGAGATCCTGCCAGTCCAAATGATTTCCATATGAGCTGGGTTGGAAATTGGACTGAAAATTTCTGCCTGTGCAGAGCTCAAGAAGAATGCAGTCCAGTCTCGACTTAAGATGGAAAAAAATTGAGTCCTGGTCCATCTCGGTCCAAACCTCTTGAAAAAAGTAATCTCCGGACCGAGTGTCGGGGAGGAAAATTGGGCGAGCAAGGAAAGACCCTTACATTGAATAATCGAAAGACTAGCTCACAAAATTTCGTAAATTTGGACGCTAAACTTCTATTCTATTAAAAAAAAAATAACAAGATTTTAGTGAACTTCGCTCACTTCCATAGATGTGTTTGATTTTTTTGGAAGCATGCTCAACACTGGTTGGCATTAATTAAAGCATGCCAAACTAAACTGACCTAGGATAAACTAGAAGGTTGGCACCAAAGCGGTCTTTGGGATAAAAAAAGCACGCCAAATTGAATTGGCCTAGGATAAACTAGTTCAGACCAATGAATAACAGGCTAAACTAGTTTATCCTATGAGCATTAGGCCAAATTAGTTTGGCCAAAGAAAAACTAGGGTACTTGTTAGTTATTCCGTCGACCAATTTCGCCAAAATATATAAATCGTCAAATTATACAAACTGACATAATTTTTATTTTAAATAACGAAAGAACAAATAAATTAGTATAATATTAATAAATATACAAATAAAAGGTCGAAATAAAAATCTCTTGATGGCGTAAACACGTGTTGTCAAGTGAATGTGACATTTACGATCAGCCATTATTGGCATTTAATCTTATAATTTGGTCAACGGGATAACTAACAAGTACCAAAACTAGTTTATCCTATGGGCGTCAGGATAAACTAATTTGGCCTAGGAAAAACTAGTTTATCCTATGGCCGTAAGGATAAATTAGTTTGGCCTAGGAAAAACGGCACAGATGTCATATACGCCCCATATTGGCGCGATATTTTCCCGACGCCAATTTCGCGAAAACATCAACAGCATAAACAACATCCGGGTTACCATATCAAGCAAAATACCGACACTTGGCGAAAGTTAAGAACCCGTTACGTATATGAATGACATTGGCGTCAGAAAAAAATCGCGCCAATATGGGGCATATATGACATCAGTGCCGGAAAAACTAGTCTATCCGATGCGCGTTAGGATAAACTAGTTTCGACTAGGCCAATCTAGTTCTATGGTATCCTATGGTATAACTGATCTGCAACTAAATAGTTGTGGATCTTATAAAGATATCAATAATTTTTGTCTTACTTTGATTGAAATAATCTCGTTCTCGAGGCCAGAAATACACCTGAAATCAAATAAGTGTAAATACAACATTTATTCACTCCGTAGTTTTTGTTGTTGATTTGGCTCTTCCATGGTAGTTTTTGTTTACTTTTGATTGATATTTTGTTGCCATATTTGAAAAGATAGTAAGATAATAATTTAGGACGAGAGCCAGGTAGACTTTTCTCTGTTAACGAAACGAGATTGACCAATCAGAAAACTCCATTTTGGAAAACAGGGAAAAGTTCGCAAATTACGGTTCTTTTGAAAAAGTTTCTTATACTGCGAGCCTCAGAAACTTGAGTGCCTTTATGAAAGAATGGCGACAGGCGTTGTCAGAATGATTATTTTTTGCACAATTTCAGATTTTATGTGATATTTGTGTTCTGTGTTATATGACAAATTCAAGTTTATCCTAACTTAAGTTTCTAAAACTTTAAGGCATTTACAATAAAGAATGATTTTAATGGTACTTTAACATTACTTAAATGGACAAGTTTCCTGTACCGACGGCTGGAATCATCGCCTCATAAAAGCTTTAGTTCGTTCTACAAGTCATCACCTATTTCAAGAATTTTTCGAGGAAAGATTTTCTTCTTTCGTTGAGGTCTTTCATTTCTATGTTCATGAGTACAGGGTAAATCCGCTACACAGGCAACCTCGGGCTGCGTTTTGCAGAAAATTTGGTCTATATTTTAAAGATGTGCTTCTAGGCGGGAAAAATAGTTTACGTTCAAATAACGGCAACTGGCATTTACAGAACTTGCCAATATTTGTCTGGATATCAAATGATGTCACAAATCAACTGTTGGAGGCCAAATAATCGTGGAGAACAGTTGTGATTGGTAGCTGAGAGGATTGTGAGCGCGGTTGGAGGTCAACCGGACAGTTGTGATTGGCGCATGAAAAAGTATGCAGCTGATTGCAACTTCCCTGATATAATATATCAGTAATATATACTGTTGTGTATAGTATATTATTTATATATTGTAACAATATAATAGTAGTTGTTCTTTAGTTCTACAGCTTGAACTTGAAACATGAATTGCTGCGAAAAGCTGAATCCGAGGCTGAATCCTTTCTAGTTTTATGATTAGTAATTTCCATTCAATGAATGGCAACCTTTTTTTACCCACCGCCCCCAGTCAGGAAAAAATTCTGTCAAGTTTTTCAGGGAAACAGCAATATTTGGGTTTGAAGTGTGTGATTAGTATCATAGTGAATATATTTTTAAAATGATGGATGGAACTACTGAAGGTCCTCCACAAGATGCTACTCGTAGGCTTCAACCCAAAAAACAGACTCTTGACGACGCGTACGCAGCACCCGCAAATTTTTTGGAAATTGATGTACTCAATCCTATTACTCATGGAGTTGCACGAAAACGTTATACTGATTATGAAGTTAGATTAAGGGTAAGACTTTATCATTTACTTTTATAAATTGCTTTGGTCTTTTTACACAGACAAGTTTTGTTTCATGTGTTAAGATTTACCTAATTTTCCTCTAGAACTGCTATTCGAAATTTTGCTTTTTCCCTCCTTTGTTTTCTTGTTTAAAATTGATGAGTAAATTATCACGCAATTGATTTCAACTAAGTTTGTGTTTCTTTTTTCTAAAAATTAAGTATTTGGATTAATTCGGTAAGTTTAGATTCCATAATAAATTTATGTATTATAGGGTAGATGTATCAGTAATGGGCACCCTTTAATGTATTTGGTTTATAAAAAAAATAACTAATAAAAATATAGCTTTTATTTTTTTCACAACTCCCCCTTGCGTATTTTATAATCTTGCATTATTGTTGACACTCTTAATCAAACCAATCAGGAAGCGGAAATTGTTTTGAAGTTCCACTGTTTTTCAGTGAAAATCTTAAATGAATGTGCCAAGACTGACTTCATTTAATAAATTTATATATTCTTTATTTTCTTGCAAAATTTGCACCTTTTTTGTTTTGGTAGTTGTAGAAAACTTTGAATTTTATGTACTAATAGCCATTTATAAAATTTCATTTATTTTTAAGAAGTGTCAGGTGATCTGTGGCAGATATAAACTGGCAAAAAATTTATTTTCAGAAGGGGGGAGTTTTACTTATTTAGGTTCCCTTATCCAGTCAACATATCCAATTCAGTTGGCAAGGATATATCAACAGTTTACGTTTCTATATATAAACACATATATAACAAGGATTGTTTTCAAGGAGTGATTATATTCCTTGACTTTATTCGGGGGATTAAATTTTGTTTTATTAAAAGTAATAAAAAACAAACATAGGCATGAAAGTGGCTAGTAATGAATAAAAATGCGAATATTATTAACGAAGCGGAGAGAGGGAACCAATCAATGAAATTTGAGTTTTTCTGCACCTGATCGACGAAATTCACTATTTTTTTGTGCCTGACCAACGGAATTTACTATTTTTAGAAACCCAATTGACAAAATTTGAGATTTTTGGCTTAGATGTATTATAATCCTGCATCTGCCATCTTGGATTTTTTTCTTGCATAAAAACTCCTTTTTTACCAAGTAGTAAATGTTGCCAATGGTTAAATATTGTTGATAAATTAATATACTATTGAAAAAATTGGAATATAATAATTATTACTATTAATTAAAAAACAATTTTTAATTTGCATTAAGAAAAAAAATCAAAGATGGCAGATGTGGGATTATACTACATCTGTTCCAAATTCGCTTTTTTTCTCATGGTTTTTTTGCTGCCGATCAATGAAGTTTTAAATTTTTCCACTCATCATCAGTGAAATTTGAGATTTCTTTCTGTGCCCGATCAACAAAATTCGTAATTTTTCTACACCTAATGAATGGAATTGGCGATTCTTAACTGACTGACTGAAGTTTGCAATTTTTTTTTTTTTTTTTTCCGGGACGAATTGACAAAATCGAATTTTTTTTTTTTCTCTATAAAGCAATTTTTCTGCAGCCAATCAACGAAATTTGAGATTTTTCTGCTCCTAATCGACTAAATTCAGGTTTTTCTGCACCTGATCGACGAAATTCGCAATTTTTTCTCGTGACTGACAAAACTCATGAATTTTTTTCACAGCCGATCAACAAAATCAGCAATTTTTCTGCACATCATTAATAAAATTGAGTTTTTTTGCCATGTCCCATCAACAAAATTTGCAATATTTCAGAGCCTGATTGACAAAATTCATGATTTTTCCATGTTCAATATAGGTCAAAACTGGAAAAGACCGGTACCACTGGCCGGTAGAACTAGTTTTTTTAAGTAGACACTTTTTTTTAAACTAGTGACCATTTTTTTTATTTAAAAGTACTAAACAGTAAAATTTCTATAAGTATTCATCTAAATGTGAATAGCAGAAATAAATATGTTAATATAACTATATTGGAACCAAAAAAAGTGGAATCCTTGATGAAATGCAAGAAAATTTTATTCTCTCCTTGTAAAAAAGTGGCCGCTGATAGACAATTTTTCACTAGCCACTTTTTCTCATTTATACTGGCCCTGTGGCTAGTGCTAATTTTGACCTTTAATGTTCGACCAACGAAATTTGTGATTTTTCAGAGCCCGATCAACAGAGCTTGCTATTTTTTTTAGCCTGATCAGCAGCCAATGAAATTTGAGATTTTTTTAGTGCATAATCAACAAAATTCGCGATTCTTAACTGACTGGTGGAATTTTAATTTTTCCCACCACAAATCTATGAAATTCAAGATTTTTTCCTGCGACTTAATGGCAAAAATTTCAATTTTTTCAGTTATAAATTGATGAAATTCGCGGGCTGCAAGTGTGCATCCCTAATGTAGATATTGCTAAAAATGCAATTTCAGTATTGATTACAATGCATAAAATATTGACTTCACTGAAACCTAAATAATCAAATTTAATTGTTAAATTACACTTACCAAAATGTAATAACATAAAAACTTTTATAGTTGCTTTTAAGTTATTTTATGGGGTTAATGCAGTTTCAATATTTTATTCATTTTTTTATGCATATTTTTCTGCCTTCCATATTTTATATTGTTTAAGGACTCAGTTAAAGAGGGCTCATAGTGCTGAATCCTTCCCTATTTCAATAAAAACAAGTTACAGTAGTTCAAGGGTGATTGTACTCCGGGTGTAGCCCAGATTTCCGGGTTTTTTCGGTCGATCCTTCCGGGTTTATGAGGTCGTTACGTTTAGCGGAAAATTCAGACATTAAAAAATATCGCGAATTTTGACAAATGGATGCCGAAAAAAAAATCAATTCCTCAATTGTTCGCTGAAAAAAATTGATAATTTCGTCAAAGGATCGCAAAAAAAGCGCGAATTTCGCAAACGATTGCTATAAAGCTAAGATTTTCGTCAAAACATCGCAGGGAAAAACACAATTTTCGTCAAAAGATCGCGGGAAAAACGGATATACCATCAAAGGAACGTGGAAAAATGGATATTGTCAAATGGTCGCTGGAAAAATGCAAATTTCGTTAAAAGATCACGTGAAAAACACTCATTTCTTTAAAGAATCGTGGGAAAAACGCTAATTTCGTCAAAAGACCGTTGAAAAAACACATTAGAATTGAGAAGGATTTTACCCATCCCGTAATCGAGGTGAAAATGCGATTTTCGCCAAAAGATTGCGGAGGAAAACGCAATTTTCGTCAAAGGATCGCAGGAAAGACGGAAATATCACCAAAGGATCCCTGGAAAAATGCGAACTTCGTTAAAGGATCGCAGAAAAATCTAATTTCTTTAAATAATCGTGAAAAAACCCGCAAATTTCACCAAACGATCGCGGAAAAAACATGAATTTTGTCATAGAATTCCGAAATAAAATAAATTTCGTCTAATGATCTCGAAATAAAAGAAATTTCTTCTTATGATCACGGAATAAACACAAATTTCGTCAAAGGATTGAAAAAAAAGTTCAAAATTCGCAACGGATCGCGAAAAAAAAAAAACAAGATTTTTGTCAAAAGATCGCGGAAAAAACGGAAATGTTGCCAAAGGATCGCAGGAAAAATGCAAATTTCATTAAAGGATCACAAAAAAAAAAATAATTTCTTCAAAGAATCGCGGAAAAAACGCAAATTTCGTCAAAAGATCGCCGGAAAAAATGAGATTTTTGTCAAAGAATCGCTAGAAAAACGAAAATATCATCAAAGGATCGCCGAAAAAACGCAAATTTTGTTAAAGGATCACGGGGGGGAAAAAAAATGAATTTCTTTAAACAATCGCGAAAAAATGCAAATTTCGCTGAAAAATCACGGGAAAAAACGCAAATTTCGTGAAAGGATCGCAGAAAAAACATAATTAGAACCAGGAGTGATTCTCTCACCACCCTCTCTTCTGTAACCTTTCAGAAAAGTTGCTGTGAATTTCAGATACATTTTTTTTTTTATTCGGAATCACCCTGGTATTGTGTTATCCATTTCAATCTCAGTACAAAAATGTCCAGAATTGCATATCTGTAATGTGTAATACCCAAGAAGCAAGCAGGAAAAAGAAATTTACCTTGTGTTAAGAGTAAAGTTTTAAAAATAGATTTTTATTTTTTTCTAATACTTAGCCACTTAGAAGTAAAATTGGATTGGTTTTGACATTTTTTTACTGTTTTCAAATAACTAGATATGACTTGTATTAATTCTACTAAGAGATAACTCTTAACACATAATTTGTACTCGTTTCATGAGTACTTAGAATAAATTCATTTACTGAATATAGAATTCGAACTTTGCATATAACAAGATAAACTGCACTCTCCATTTTATGAAGTCATTTAGCTTTCAGTGAAATTAACACATGTTTGCCAAATTATGTTTTTCTGCAATTGTATATTTCAAACAATAGCTGAAATATGTCATTTGATTGTCATGCTGTTGCAGCATCAGTTATGTATATTGATATTGGTATATTTTGCATCGATAATTTTCAGGGTTTTTCACTCTGAGTCGCAATCACCCCTGGTAGTTTTTAAAAATCTATTTTCTGTCTTAAATGTTTGCAAAAAAAACAAAAATTGTAATATTAATGAAAGTTATAGTAATCGTGAAACTAGTAAATCTGTAGATCAGTCTTCTCAAACATCAGTTCTACAGTTTTATTTTGAGATTAATATTTTATTTAGCAATTTAAAATATCCAACTCACAGTATCATTTCTTTCATATTTGTAATATTAATCATTACAAGTAATCAGTGGCACTAACTTTTGAAAAATGTGGGGTGGGCTCGACCATTTTAAAGTAGAATGACATGAACAGTTTTTCTTTGAAGATAGAGATAGATGGGAAAGTTATGATTGTGAAGTTTTTTAAAATAGAATGTAATTTGGATTATATAGAATATATATTGGATTATATAGAATATATATTGGATTATATAGAATGGATAAAATAGAATATATTTTAAAATGGAAAAATCAGGGAGGTTTATCACTCTGGAAAAATCAGGGAAATGTCAGGGAACTTTATAAAAATACTGGAAAATCAGGGAAATTTGTCTATATTGTGAAAATATTTGCATTTTCACCTTGCCAACGAGACTTATTCGTCTATTTTGTGTACCATATTTTTTCACATGCTGATTAATCTTTCCCAATATTTTTTAAAAGATGCGCATGGTATGAGTTTTTGATATTTAACGTAAATTAAAGTGGATGAGTTGTCCTGATTTTCTGTGCATAGCACTTATATTGAAGGCAATTTACACATTTAAAAAAAAATTAAATGATACATTAGCATAACCTGACCATGTGCCCAGCTTAATCCAATTAGTTATCCCGTCAGATTTAGATAAGTCTTGGAATTGAAGATTTTTCAGAAAATGAAGAAACTTTCTGGTCACCCTATATCCATTGGCTTCTACACTGGTTTCCAAAAATTAAGGAAAAATCACAAAAAGAGCCATAACTCGTTCAAAATTTAACCTATTCGTATGAAATTTGGATATATTGTTAATGAAAAGATGCTGATTAAAATTACAAAATGCAAATTAGCGGTGCTGCAATCAGATTGCGTCATCTGTGCAGAGCATGAAAATGCATGCTAGAGTATGGCCGCTGGTGTCGCTGTGATTATGAGATAAGAAAACTGAGATAGCCAATTCATTAGTATCTCCTCGAGGTATCATTTGTCCACATAACTGCGATATAGAGCTATTGGAAGATTGGATGTAGGCCAAAGTCAGACAGATGGCTAAATGCGAGTCCTTCTGTTACTCATAGGCTTTGAAAATACTTTCAAACCATTGGTTCAGCCTCCAGAAGGTTCAGTGAAGGACGAGCAAGAGCTAAGACAAGCACCAATGACAGATACTTACGGTTATGTGTACGAAGGAATAGAACAGCAACCTCCTCTCATCTTAAATCCAGGGTTGTAATTTTAACCGGTCAAAATTGATTTTGACCAGGACACTGGATAAAAGTGGTTTTAACCGTCCAAAATTGGTCAAAAGTGGTCAGAAATGGTCAAAAATGTTCTTAATTTCAATAATTATTTTTTCTTTGAAATTAAAAGAAACTTAAGTAATAAAAGTAACAGGCAGTTAAAAAAATAATACACTGATAAGTTAAGGAGGCTCATCAGTAAAATATGCTTATGCAATACAATAAGAAAGCTAGATCCATAATTGCCCTATCATTGTTAATAGTGTATCAGCAGGGAAAAAAATCATTCTTCCTTTCAGCTGTTGATACAGGGGTATCTAAAAAAACTGCCCAGTATTGTTTAAAACTAGCAGTTGATGCTAAAGAAGAGGTAGAAAACAAGTTTGCTTGTAAAATAAGAAGTTTTGTAAGTGACAATGAAAATAAGATTAAACACATGAGACGATTTTCAAAATGCATATACGAACTGTTTATTTCTTATGGATGTCCTGCACATTGCTTGAATCTTGTAGGACAAGATATTACAAACACAAACAAAATTAATTCAATAATGAAGCATGTTATTGAAATGAGAAATTGCAGATGAGCATGAAGATAATATTGATGATATCATTAACAATGTATACAAAGAAGTAAGCCATTTATAAAATCAACTTAAGCCTATTTCCTTGCTTTAGATAAACTTAAAAAAGAAGATGCTACTATATCTGATGCATGCGACGAATGAATTGCTAAAAGAAAAAGATCTTGAAACTTATTCTAAAATGATACAGTCTCGAATTAATGAAAATGTTACCCCAGTTCATTTTTTGGCTCATATGCTGAATCCTGTCTACATGAGTAAAAGTATTGATGAAGAGAAGCAAAAAATAGCAAGGCAGTGGTTACACGGTAATATTGATCCTACCTTTTTGCCTCTTATGATTGTATTTAAAGCAGAATCCTCACCATATCCAAAATCCTATTTTTCTGAAAGTGTAAAAGATACAATTGGGCCTGATGCCTGGTGGGTAGCAATGAAGATTAAAGGCATTGATATAAAATTTGTTGAATTCACATTACATCTAATGAGCTGTTGCGCTAGCTCATCATCAATTGAAAGATTGTTTTCTAAATTTGGAATAATCCAAAATAAATTACGAAACCATCTAAGTTTAGAGACAACTGCAAAACTTGTTACTTGTAATCATATTTTAAATTCAACACAACTTGCATAAAAAAAATAAAAGAGCTTTGTATAAAAAATAATTAAAACATTTGTGTTGTATCTTGGTATTATGTTATTTATGTTATTTATGTTATGACTTTTTTAATTTGGTATTTGCTGGTGTTATGTTACATATATTATGACATTTTAAACAAATGTTAACTTAGTTTTTAACATATTCTAGTAAAACATATTTGATTAGTAGTAAATAAACTGAATAGTCAATTTCACTGGTCAAAATGGTCAAAATTGATTTTGACCAGGACGGTTAAAACCGGTTTAAACCACTGGTTAAAACCACCATGGTTAAAACCGAGACAACCCTGCTTAAATCCGTCCTTGTTGCAGTCGGCCCCACCAGTGGCCAAGAGGTTCTGCTCTCGAAGCTGGTAGATGGGAGGTGCTGGGTTCGATCCTAATCGTTCGGAGTTTTCGTGGTTTTCTTCGAACCTTGGTTCTCCAAGTGTTAATACGGGTTAGGTTCCCTTAGAAAGACCTCCACGGAAGGCACTCCCCCCTTAGGGCCTATATCCCTCGTGCAGATAATTGGCCGACATAAATACAACCAACCTTGCTGCAGTCACTGGAAGGTGGCATTTATGCGATGCGACCAGATATTTGTGTGCCGTTCACCTCATGTCTCCGGGAGGAACGTTTAAGGTGGGCATATCAACATGTCCACTGGACGGCTGATCAATGGAGGCGTGTTCTCGTCACAAATGAGTTCTAGTTTAGCCTCCTAAGCGATAGTAGGCATTGTTTGATTTGGTGAGAACAGGAGACATGCTATCAACGATCAAACATTCGTAAAAGAGATTCGTATGGAGGAGGCAGTGTCTGTGTTTGGAATGGTATCTCTTTGGGCAGACGTACAGACCCCCATGTCTTTCCACATGGAACTGTAAATGCTATAGAGTTTATTCTATAGAGATGACATTCTTGATGCTTATGTGCACCCTTATACCAGTGCAATAGGTAAAGATTTCCTGTTACAGGATGATAACGCTAGACCGTACAGGGTTCACATAGTAGAATAATATCTTCAGCAAAAAACAATTCAGTCCATGGGATGGCCAGCCCGATCACTGAAATTGAATCCCACTCAGCATCTTTGGGATGTTTTAGAAAGATATATCTCTACTCTCAATCCCCCTCCTCAGACCCTTGCCATGCTTACAATTGTTTTATAAGAGAAATGGCTCACACTGCCCAGCAAACTTATCGATCGCATAATTCACAGTATCACACTTCGCTATATGTGCTGTATTGCTTCTAGGGATCACCCCTAGAAGCCATATTCCATATTAAAGGTACTTTTCCTATACCAAACTGAGACATTTATTTTGTTTATTTTATAATTGTATTAATTTCTGAAACACCACAATCGTCTGGTAATTTCTTTTAATGTTATTTTATACCTTAGTATGTGTAGTAAATTGTCTCAGTTTCATTATAATATACTTGTAACATTTTGAGTAATCGCTACTTTTGTTGTTTTTCCTTAATTTTTTAAAAACCGTATATGATGTTGGACTAATGAAGTTGGATGCTATGAAGTTTGTTGAGTTTGGATTTATAAAACTGTCAGCCAATACTTAATGAATATTAGGCAATTTTTATGTTTCTCTCTTGTTTTTTCTCCCAAATGAGATATTAGCAAGCTGGATAAAGGTCAAAATTAGCACAAGCCACAGGGCCAGTAAATGAGAAAAAGTGGCTAGTGAAAAATTTTCTATCAGCGGCCACCTTCCGGCCACTGTTTTACAAGGAGAGAATAAAATTTTCTTGCATTTCATCAAGGATTTTACTTATTTTGGTTCCACTATATTTATATTAACATATTTATTTGGGCTATTCACTTTTAGATGGATACTTATAGAAATTTTACTGTTTAGTATTTTTAAATAAAAAAGTGGCCACTAGTTTAAAAAAAGTGGCCACTTAAAAAACTAGTTCTACTGACCAGTGGCCGCTAAAGAAATTTCCCAGTTTTGACCTATAAAGCTGGATAAGTGTGTTATACGAGGAACATACATGAAAAAATACTGTATGTGTATTGTTAATAATGGAAGTCTGATAAAAAGTCAGGGAAATCATGGAAAAATCAGGGAACTTTTTTTTAGAATTTCTGTAGACACCCTGTATAAGTTGGCGCCAAGGCAAGTAATGTATCAAATAGTCTCTGGAAGTTTAAAATTGTTAAAAAAAATAGTGAGACGAAACTAAACTATACACTAATACTTGAATTTTTTTTCTTTTAAATCTCTGGCTGTCTCAATAATTTCAAAGCTGTAATTGTTTGATATTTAGCATTTTAAGCTATCCACCTAAAATAATTAAAATATCAATCTTCTGATAATTGATGCAAACAGTGAATGTTTTATTATTATATTAGTATTATTAAAGGTGTTTGAAATATTGCAAAAAAGTACATCATATATAAAATGTTACCATAATAGTAACATTTTTAAACAAATAATTATCAATTGGAATTTGTTTAATTTTATTTCTAAATTTTAAAAAAATTACCAAAAAAAGGAGGGAGGGGGATTCACCTTAAAATTTGGCCAAATTATTCAGTCAGTGGACAAATCACTATTCATTACTTCCCCAATTTCTTTTTTCTCTCAAGAGTTACTTTTAAAAGTTAATATGAATTTCAAATATGTGTCACACTCTATGTATGAAAGCATTAAAGATGTGATTATGCATAATTTTTTTTTTTAAATTCCAACCATATGTCTACTGACAGTACATATAGGTACCACTCACTTTAAACTTTCATCCCATAGTGAATATAACTAATATTCTAATCATACTTTGCAAAAACACTCTTTTAACTCTACTTCATCAGGATATATGGCAGCTGTAGTTCTAGGTTCATTACTTTCGCGAGGAAATAGGCTATCTTTGAAATAGTCGATGTGTCTTGTGCCGACATTTTGTACAGATTTTCACGCCTGTTACACTTATAAGTATCGCCAGTACAATCGGTGTTGGAGAAAACTTGTTTACTTTTCGTCTGTGTAGTTAGTTATCCATCATTTTTATCTGCTTTATAGTGTAATTTATAGGTGTAAATTAGCACTCGCCACGTGGCGATTAAAGTTGTACAAGTGGCGATTAAAATATCGGCCATCGATCGTCACTATAGTCGCCACGTGGCGATAAAAAAAATCTGTTATCGATCACCAACTGAAATACAACTTTTTTCATGGAAATATGCATCTCTACTTTTATTACATCTAATTAGCAAACTGATTAATTCTTTTTCCTACCGGATGCAAGCAGATTGCAGCGATTTAGCTGTATTTTCAATATTTGTTTTTCGCCATGCTCGCTCTTCAGTTGGATTATTTTTTCAAGAAATATAGTTTTATGCAAAATATATACATCAACTTTGATTCCACATGTATTTCAAATAATTTATTCCTTTTTTTTTTTCACTGGATGCAAATGCAAGTGGATTTTAACCTTTTCGGGTCTTGTTTACTACTAATAGTACATGTCTTTTCATCAAGTATTATTTTGTCTTAAAAATTACTTTTGTTACTATCTACACATAGTAATGATAGTATAAATGGCTATGTTTTTCTTATTATGAGTTCATTTATGTTTGGACATTTAGTAATTTGTTTTATACTAGTGATGCAACGAATAGTGGTTTGGCCGAATAACCGAATATTCGGCCAAGTTACGGCCGAATATTCGGCCGCCGAATAATGAACTTATTTTTGCCTAAAAACAAAATATATGCACTATATGCACAATTCTTGTATATTTCACAATTAAAATGTATTGTTTTCTTTTAAAAACTTATTTATATAAAAAATTTTATTTTTTGAAAGCATTATTTTACTCTGAAAAAATATTCGGCAATGTTCGGCCTAAAAATTGCCTCAATAATATAATTCAGCCAAAAAAGAAATTCTTAGCTAAAGTTCCTCATCAGGTACTGTCTAGTTACATTTTAAAAGATATTATGTGTGTTGTTGTTACATTTTAAAATAATGACAAAATTTTAAAAGTACTAGGAAACATAAGTTTCAGCTTTCAGATGAAATAAAATAAAAAATAAGAAATCTTAATATCTTAAGTAAACCACTGATAGAAAGGATAAAGGCATATCCTCGAAAGTGGTGGAAAGAGATCATTGTAGACTTTATAAAGCTCACAATTAACAAAAAAATTTTTATCATTATCATTTTTTTTCTTTGCTGTCAGCAGATAGAACTATTAAGAAGTGTATAGTGAATGTTTTCAGATTCAGAGGAAGGAAATATCTGTAAGAAAAAGCGAATTACATTCATTGCATTTAACAGTATCTGATGCTCTAGCATACCAAAGATCAATAAATGATTTAATTGTTGTAGGTAAAAAAATCGTTTACACATTTTAATCATTTACCATTAGCATGTTCAAGATTAACTGATATAAAAATTAATGAGTTAAAAATTCCTAAGAAGAAATTAGTTCAAAGTCTGGCAACACGCTGGAATAGCACCAAATATGTTGCAGAGATTACTGGAACAAAAAAATGCACTTTCTCTATAATGCAACTAAATTTGGAGAAATAAGTAATCTGACAGCAAACCAGTGGACTATTTTAGAAAAATTGCTCAATCTATTACAACCATTTGAAAAAATAACAAATCAAATTGCCTCATTGAGATCATTAATTTCTGAACTCATCCCAATAGTTACAGCATTAAAATCATATTGATTTAAATCTGGAGATTTTTTTGGTGTAGGCACCATGAAAGACACTTTGCATTGATTCAAGACAATGAACACTATTCCATTGCAACGGTTTTGGACCCCAGATTTAAAGTGTTCTTTTTCAACAAAGATGAAGCAAAGGATGTGGGAGTAAAGTCCAAATTAACCGCTTTAGTAAGACTAAGAAAGGCTAGTAGGAAACCAGTAACAGAATGTGAACAAAATATTTCCAACATAACCATTCCATCTTCACAAGTTCCAAATTCTTTGTGGGCATGCTTTAATGAAATTGCAAGCCAATCGCAGAGTGAAGCTCTATAGAAAGTTCCTTTCAATGTGAAGAAGTAAAAGAAATTAGCGATTTTCTTTCCCAGCCACTACCAGAAAGACAACAGTGTCATTTGGAGTGGTGGGCGAAAAATTCAGAAGACTTTCCAAACCTTTCACAATTAGCCAAAAAGTACCTTTCTGCTCCAGGAAGTACCATTTATAGTGAGAGATTATTTTCAGAAGCAGGTAGCATTTACAAAAAAAAAAAAAAAAAAAAAAAAAAAAAAGAAATAGAAATAGACTATCATCTGAGAATGCTGAATTATTATTATTTCTGCATCACAATCTACGTTTATTGAAAACATTTTAACTGTTTTTTAAGGCAAATATAAACAGTACAATGCTATTCTTGAAAAAAATATGTAAAATGTAAATGCATACTACTTAAAAGAATTTAGTACTTACATTTCTTTCATTATTTAATAAGAAATAGTAACACACTTAAAAAATCACTTAAATTATATTTAACTTTTAAGCGTATTTTACTAAAAAAAATCCCCTTAAGTATTGCAGCATAATACGACTTAAATATCTTATACATATAATACAGTAGACTCCCTTAAATCCGCGACCCTAAAATCTGCGAACGCCTAAAATCCGCGTATTTTTTCATATGTAAACAATGAAATTTACAGTTAAGTTGCAAAAAGAAAATTCAAGATGGCGCCGAAATCAGCGACTACCGCAGTGTTTTTTTTACTAAATTTTTTGTTAATCATTCTCTTTTGGCTATTACAGCTTGTTTATTACTAAATAAATTTACATTACTTTTGATTTTGATATAAATTAGCATATCTATATCAAAACTTCAAGGGTTCGAAATGGAAAAATCCGCGAACCGGAACGCTATTTTAAAATTATTGTTCGCGGAATTTTTTTTTAAAAATTATAGACAAATTGATTTCTAAACGTACAAAGCAGTATAAGAAAAGCATTCAAGACTCCAAATAACTATCACGGAGTAAAAGAGGTCTCTTTTACTCCGTGATAACAATGAAAAAAGTTACAGTGAGTGTAATAAGCTATATATACTGATAATAGCATTAACACTGTTCTCCTTGCTATCACTAGATGGCAGCATAGAACTTTTGGAATCGAATTTAATCGATTTCATTCGTAATAATTTAATATTTTTCTAAATTTTTATTAATTACTTACTTTTAAACTAATAAATTAATTTATTAGTTTACTTATTTGAATGTTTCACTTTATTGTAAGCATTCATCATAATTTCCCTTGCTTAACTACCAATAAAATTAATGTTTCAAAAATGTAAACAAATCAATGACCAGAAATCTGCAAAATTCTAAAATCCGCACAACCTCTGGTCCCAAGCTGTGCGGATTTGAGGGAGTCTACTGTACATCTGTATCTAATCAATTATATATTTGTTCTTTATAAGTATAATTCAAAATATTATTGAAACAAATATTTTTTTATGTAATAAGGGATAAATGTTAAACTTCCCATTATAATAAAAAACATTTGAATTTGCTTATACAGTTGTATTAAAACAATTTTGGATTACTTTTAAGTTTAACAGATTATGTTAGCTTATTACAGATACTTTTTGTACTTACTGATACAGCATAAAAATTTTTTTTAACATGATTCCTAAACACTTATATAAAAATGGGTAGATAACTTTCATACCCCGAATGGGTTTTAATGGAAAAAAAAGTGTTAGTTAATTTCAAATAAAATTTTTGTTATATATGCTGAATATAAATTGTCAAATAAAAAAATTATACTGTGTAAATATAAAAACATTTATTGCAGTAGTATTCGGCCAAGGCCGAATATTCGTTGCATCTCTATTTTATACATATATTTCACTCTTTAAATTTAAAGTATAGGTTACTTTTCTGAACGAATCGTGTGGTAAAACACAAAAGACATTATAAAGTTGTAATATCTGTTAAACCCTCTTGTAATACGAGATTTTCCAAACGTCTCCAAAAACTCTTAACCTATTATCATATCAGTAAATCTATTTGGATAGCTACGATTAAGATTATTAAAATAAAAGTAATTTTTTCTCAAAATTGAAAAAAAAATTGGACACTAAAGGGTAAGGACATTACAATATCTTCAATGTGTTTGATCAGTTAGATTATTTTTCTGCAAGAGATACTGTTTAATCCTGCGAAATACACTCACCAGCTTAGATTTCAACTGTATGTAATGTATATGGTATGTTAATAACACATTTAATTATTAAATAAAATCGAAATAGCATTTTATTGTGTTTTGTTTGATTTTTTTTTTTTTTTTTTTGGTGGGGGGGGGGGGGGGGTGGTATACACCTAGTTGTTTGAATTTTGATTTAGTTACTAACTTTTTATGTAAAGAAAGTATAACAGTAATCTGATTGATAATTGTGTTTATGAACATTTGCAAATAATCCAAAAATATATTCTAAAAAAATTAATAGGATAACAATTTTGTAGTTTAAAGTAATTTTCTTGAATTTCAACTGTGTCCCTATTCTTATCATGAATAGTTGGCTGGTATAAAACTCTGATTTATAGAAAATATGTATACAGTAGACTCCCTCAAATCCGCACAGCTTGGGACCAGAGGTTGTGCGGATTTTAGAATTTTGCGGATTTCTGATCATTGATTTGTTTACATTTTTGAAACATTAATTTCATTGGTAGTTAAGCAAGGGAAATTATAATGAATGCTTACAATAAAGTGAAACATTCAAATAAGTAAAATAATAAAATAATTTATTAGTTTAAAAGTAAGTAATTAATAAAAATTTAGAAAAATAGTATATTATTACGAATGAAATCGATTAAATTCGATTCCAAAAGTCTTATGCTGCCATCTAGTGATAGCAAGGAGAACAATGTTAATGCTATTATCAGTATATATAGCTTATTGCACTCACTGTAACTTTTTTCATTGTTATTTAGTCTTGAATGCTTTTCTTATACTGCTTTGTATGTTTAGAAGTCAATTTGTTTATAATTTAAAAAAAAAATTCCGCGAAAAATAATTTTAAAATAGCGTTCTGGTTCGTGGATTTTTCCATTTCGAATCCTGGAAGTTTTGATATAGATATGCTAATTTATATCAAAATCAAAAGTAATGTTAATTTATTTAGTAATAAACAAGCTGTAATAGCCAAAAGAGAATGATTAACAAAAAATTTAGTAAAAAAAACACTGCGGTAATCGCTGATTTCGGCACCATCTTGAATTTTGTTCCTGCAACTTAACTGTAAATTTCATTGTTTACATCTGAAAAAAACGCGGATTTTAGGCGTTCGCGGATTTAAGGGAGTCTACTGTATATATAACGATTATAGTTTATCTAGATGCCAAGAAAGTTTGAAACATTAAAGTGGCCACTAACTTTAAAAAGTGGCCACTAATGAAACTGAGTCTACCGGCCACTGGCTACTAACTCAATTTCCCAGTTTTCACCTATAGTGTAATTACTAAATTGTAGTGTAGTAAAGAATTTCCTTGTATTTCTTTTGTTTCATTATTATTTTTTTATAGGAAATTGAGAAAGTTATGGCAGTGGCTCTTTTTTGCTATGCTCGATAAGGTATATATTGCATATGTGGAGATACAGGAGAACATGTTGTCCCTGGAATATAGGCGTTACATAACTAAAAGACTACTAACAAGATCAAAATTTAAAAAAGTTTTTTTTAATGCTATCAAATTTGTTTTTACTCATTTTTCATGTGTAAAATAAAACTGTCAATTTAATATTTTGTTATTGTTAACTTGCAAGTGTCTTCTTATTTATCATTTTTAAGAATTTCAATTTTATTTGAAAATACCATGTGGATTTTCTGTTACGAGAATATTTTAGGCATACGCATAGTGTACTGACGGTACTTTAACGTATCACTTTAATTACCTCTAACAAATTAAATTTTTCACGGGTGAGTATTTTTTTGTGTAATCCATTAATTTTCATTGTAGTAACTGAAAAATTACATTAAGAAAATTGCACTTGATCATAATGCAGTAGATAAAGGGTTAAAAGCTGTTGTATTTAATGTGATATTTATATGCTATTTAATGAAAATATTTATTATCTATTACAACTTATCTGTTGAGTTTAATAATTTTTTATCATTTATATTAACAAATTTGTATTTCTAGACAAATTTGCCTGTTTTCAAACTGAAAGATTCAAGTGTAAGGAGGCGATATAGTGATTTTGAGTGGCTTAGGAATGAACTGGAAAGAGACAGCAAAGTAAATCTTTGATTTGTAATTTTTTTTTTTTTTTAATTTTTTTAAAATGTCTTTTGTATAACTGTTTGAGATTATTACTTATTTTCCTGGTGCTATGTTTTAACGTCTAGAAAGATAGTTCATTGCCTTAAAATGACAAGGTCCTAACTGATAAAATCTTTGAAAAGGGGAGATGACATCTACTGAGTATTCTTAATTTTATCTATAATTTGAGCTGACATGCAGTACATTCTAACAATTTTTTCATGTTTTAAACTACAGTGTTTAACTTTCATCTCATTTTTCTCAAAGACTAGTCAAAGTTGTTAAACTTGTTATATCGAGACAATGAGTTGTAGTCTTTACATTTAAAATTTGAGAGAATGAGTTATGACTTCTATAGCAGTATTATTATGAACAGTTGAGATAGCTAGTTTTGCCCATAAATTGAATTTATGTATGACCTCTTATTTATTTTATTTTTCCTGGCTAAAATAATTTACTTTAGCAGTAAAGGACAAAATTAGTGGCAACCACTGGCCCGGGAGCACTAAATGAAAAGAGTGGCTATTAGAAAATTTTCTGCCTATGGCCACCTTATTTGAAAAATTCCCCAAAAATGCACCCCATATTCTCCAGAACCAGCATTTGAAATCCTTGGTGGTCCACAGGACCAGTAACTTTTTTCCCCTCTCTCATGGTAAACATAACAGGGCTTGAATTTCAATTTTTCCTAGGAAGGGAGTCTCCCTACCAACATTTATAAATGGAGGGGAGTTGAGCTATTTGGGAGGGAGGCAAAAGTCTAAAACCCACATTATTTTACGTGTTATTTAATGATTTACATTAATTATTTTGTCATGTCTGTATTATACAGACTGTCAGGATGTTTCTGAGTAAAAAAAAAAAAATCCGAAATTTCTAGCAAATTTCCTGAAAGGTTACAGCAGGGGATGAGAAAGGATTGGGAAATCCTTTCTCCAGGTGCTAATTATTTTTTGTTGCAGGTCGAGTAAACTCCTTTTTTGATTTGGTTTGATTTAAGGCTATTTTTTTTCTGCAGCCCTTTGACGAAATCCACGTTTTATCCGCGATCTTTTGACTAAATTCACGTTTTTTTCGTGACCCTTTGACTAAATTCACATTTTTTTTTTTTTTTTTTCCCGTGACCTTTTCACAAATTGCGTTTGTTTGCGATCTTTTGGCGAAAATCGTGATTCTTTGGCGAAATTTGCAGGTTTTTTTTTTCCGTGATCTTTTGATTTTCATAACCCTATGACAAAATGCGCATTTTTTTTTTTTCGATCCTTTGTCGAAATTAGTTTTTTTGCACTTCTTTGATGAAATTCGCGGTTGTTTTCTGTGGCCCTTTGGCTAAACTTGAGTTTATTCCGGGGTCCTTTGACGAAATTTCCATTTTTCCGCGATCCTTTGACGAAATTCGCTTTTTTCACGATCCTTTGATGAAACTAGAGTTCTTTTGCCAAAATATAAGATTTTTTTGCTATCCTTTGATGTAATTTGTTTTTTTTTTTTTTTCAATCCTTCGATGAATTTTGTTTTTTGCGATCTGACGAAATTCATGTTTTTCCACGATCCTTTGACAAAATTTGTTTTATTCACAATTCTTTGCAACAAAATTGATTTTTTTCGGCGAACATTTGTCGAAATTCGTGATATTTTTCTGTTAAACTGATGACCGATTTTTCATAATTTTCGGAACCTAATGTCTTAAATTTTTAGAAAATTCATAACAGAATCACTCCTGAATTCGACAATCGGTTGCGTACACTTGTCAACCGATGTCGAGAAAAAAAAATGAAATTTGTCTATCGGTTGCGTGAAATCCATCTTTCGTAGTAAAAAAACCCCGCAAATTGTGTCAATTGGTCACGTGAAAATATCGGGAAATTCGCAAGGCGTTCATGGGAGTTAATCGTATTTCAAAATGCAAAATTTTCAGGAAAATTGCAAGATTTTTTGGACAGGAACGTTCCCACTTTGGATGTTCTTTTGGGCGTGATTTCAAAATTTTGGACGCGAATCCCGCCATGAAATTCAAGCTCTGCATAAATTTTCTCATCCTTGAGAAAACTGCAACCAAACAGAAACCACAGAATTTTATTTTAAATAAATAAATAAATAAATTGCTTGTAATAGTTGATTCAAGTATTTTGGACCAAGTGTTCATGTAAAACAAGTTTGTAACTAATCCCTGTTAGTCAGTGGAGAAAGAAATTCTTCTTTCTTATCTATTTACTCTGGGATACCTTTGTTATCCCATTCAATGAAGTCCCTTATCTCTCCAGATGACTACAAAGAAAAGCATTCAGGGAATTTCTGTTGAAAATGAAAAGTCATTCCTAGAGTGCATTGAGAATGTTCTTATTTAAATAATATGTACTCTTTCCAAGATAATTTTAATTTAGAGTATAGTTAAAAATTATTGGAAAAAAAGTTTTTAATCGTGGGGGGGGGGGGGGGATTTGAAAAAATCAAGCTGATTTAAATCAGCATGCCCTGTTTAAAAGCAAATTTTAAGTTGTTTTGAAGAACTGATTTTTAACATTTTGGGAGAACTATTTTCTCTGAACTTGTATTTATCTGGAGCTATATCTGTTGATTTACTTTAACCCCAAGTGTGATGAAGCCTAATCCTGTTTTAATCAAAGATAATTTTAATCTTTTATTTGGTTATTTTTATCCAGTTTTGCTCTGAATAAAAAATCAGTTGAAAGCTGTTTTTTTTTTTTTTTTTCTTAAATGAAGTTTATTTTGATTTGAATGAAGTTTAGCAAAGAACTATCGTCACCAATAAATGTCTTATGAAATCAACACACAAGTTTTATTTTGGTATCTTCCAAGGCACATTTTTCTTTTCTCTGCTAATTGCAGTATAAAAATGTATTGAACCTGTCTAGGGATTCATCAAATATTCAGTATGTATTTGTTATTCGGCTGTACTACCGATTATTTGATTTAAATTATTTAAATTTACCGATTATTTGATCTAAATATCAAAATAATCAACCAAACCAAATACCTAAAACAACACAAACTTTTACAAAGATAACATAATTTCTACTTTTAACTGTTATTAAAGATATTCACATTCAGAATAATTGAGAAACAGAATAATATAAATAAGAGATTACTTTTATATTAGCTGTTTGAAAAGTGACGCTTAATAAATTGATTAATGACTACTTTCATAGAAATTATGTGCAAATGCAAGTTCTTGAATATTGCTTGGTAATAATGTTCCTTTTCTCAAGCAAGATATTTGCAAACAAAATGGAACAAACTTTCAGTTTTAGACATCTGGATAGGCAATTTTTGTACAGGAGACCAAGGTCACAATCCTTCTTAATTATCCAATACTTCTTAATTATCACGTCGACCAAATTACTGTTGCCAAATTGTAAGATTAAATGCCAATAATAATTGTCATTAATTAATTGTAAGATTAAATGCCAATAATGGCCAATAAAACCATTAATTCAACATTTTATTTGTATTTTTAATGTTTTACTAATTTATTTGTTCTTTCGTTATTTAAAATAAAAATTATGTCAATGTGTATAATTTGGCGATTTATATAATTTGGCGAAATTGGTCGACGGGATAGCTAAGAAGTACCCAATCCACTTATTCAATCAAAAATGCAGTGCATCTCACTCCCGGCTGAATTTGGACTGTTTTGTATCTTACTTAACAAATTTAGATATAATTATATTTTCAACACTCTGATTTTTGAAATATAATGACATAACAAGAAGTGCTGGAAATTACCACCATTCATATCCAAACAACATTAAGTTAGGCATTCCATTATTCAGAATTAGGGATTTACCGAATAGTTGATTCGGTGGTTCGGCATGTAAATCAAATATTCGGCTTCAGCCGAATACTTAAAAGTATTTGGCCAAATAATTGCAGATAAGTATTTTCATAGAAGTAGAAGAATTCTCTTTTATTTAGTAGTAGAATAGGGTAAAACAATGAGTTTCAATATTATGTACATGGGTTCAGCTGCACGACAAAAAACAAGTCAAACGTCATTTTTTATTTAAAAAAAACTTTTTCCTTCCTAAAATAGTCTACATAGGTGCGAAATCAAAACAACTGTCTACAACAGAGGGGGGGGGGGGAAGTAATGAAGATGTGCATCTTTCCCTTATTTAATTTTATTTACGTCTACATTATTTTTTTTTTAATTTAAATTTATTTAATGTGTGTTTTCTTTAATATACACATCAAATAACAAATAAGTATATCAGAGTTCATATCTGTATATCTAAGGTGTATATTAAAGAAAATACATCAAATAAGTATATGCCTATCCTATAGCTTTCATAACCATTGTATCAAAATCGCTCAAATTTCTTACCTTCACCACCACAATGTTAAAATATTAATCAAAATATAAATATTTTATCAATAATTTGACAGAAAATTGTTAAATGTACAAATTGATATAATACCTTTTTGTATTTTGAGAACATTCCTATTCAATATGTTTATAATTAGACTTAGACAATCAGTAAATCAGCTTAATGACAACATTGTTTCTTATTATTTGAATGAACTTTTGTTTTTCTGACAATCCTTATCCTTAATAATAGCCTGTATAGTTTAATACTTTCATTGGAGTTAATTTGGATATTGACTAGTGATAAAATAATAAAAAATAAGTGATGGGTTAATGAATTTGTGAGTGGAAAGAACACATTAAATTTTTTTGTGTAATTATATTTTAGAATAAAAATGTAACTGAATTAAATTATTGAGAATTTAATTTCTCTTAAAGCTTATTAAAAAAGCTAATATATGCAAAAATGCGTATTAAAAAGTTTCAAGTATTCGGTTGCTGAATATCAAAGCTTTGGTATTCGGCATTCAACAAAATTGCTGCTTCGGTCAATCCCTATTCAGAATACAGCTGACAGTACGTACACTGTATGGTTGGCCAAAATTCAGCCACTTCTTATGATGTCATCACATTCCATACAAGCAAAGTTAATATGGTGGAAATCTCGTTAAAATATCTTCATTAATGTTCAAATTTTGAACAGAAATTCAGTTTCAGCTTGTAGTGGCACATCCTGTATTTTTGTTGGGATAAGTGGATTGTGATGCTGGTTTTCTGTGCAAAAAAAAATTGTCTCGACCACATCTCTGCTGGAAGTTTGTTATAAGATTTTAGAAACATCCTGTATGTTCATAAACTTAATGTAATTGACCACTCTAGACACTGCTCTGTAGTACATTTAAAAACTTCCTTACTATACTAAAAAGAGCATAAGTTATTCTTAATGAGTTGCTACCATTTGGATTATTTTCTTTTTATACTTTATTTAGTCCATTACAGACAGATAAACAATATACGATAGCAAAATTTTTCTATTCAATTCATTCAAAATATCTTTTAGATTAAAATATTTGATTTGAAATACAAGAAAATTTTGTTCATTTATCTTAATTGACAAAACAACCCATAAAGTTTTAAGGGTATCCTCTTAAATAACTCAGCATAGATTTTTTTCTTTTTTTAGTGTAAAGTTTACTTGAAAAATGTTTTGTTCATCAAAGTGAAAGTATTTGTTTTAAATATTATGTAAAATTGTTTTAAAATTTAACTTTTCAACATCTTTAAATAAATCCTGAAATATAGGAATATTCGGACTAAGTTTCCTATTCGAATATTCAGTATTCTGTTTAACTGTGTGCTGAATATTTGGTATTCAACCAAAACCACTATTCAGTGTATCCCTAATGAATAGCATCCATTTTCATCTTTTGAATGAATGTTTCATCCCTTATTCATTATCTTTTAAATATGCCAACTGATTGCCATTCATATTTCAATATATAATTGAGGACATGAGTTTCAAAACTCGCCTTATCCAAAATTAAAAAAAAAATCAGTTTTCTCTATGAATCAATTCTATTGGTGAACCTGCATCGAAAAAGCACCACAATATGCAAAGAAACTAGTTCTATTGTGCATTTCTTGCATTGTAAAATTTTGGTTTAATATAAAAACCAATGTACGCAGAGTTTTTTCATGATTTCCCAAAATTTGATTTTCTGGATAAGGCGAGTTTTGAAACTCACGTCCTCAATTGTATTTAATGTAAAAATTCTTTAGTGTAATGCACACTGTTATTACTAGAAATCCCAGTAGCAGAAGTTCGAGACGGGAGACAGGCGTCGCAGATTTTCTTCTCTTTTGCAGATTCTTTTTCATCGAACCTTTATTTTGTTTCTCCTTATGTTTAGCTCTTTATTACTTAATACAAAAAGTTAAGATTATTATTAATAAAAATTTATAAAATGCCTAAAAACACTACAGGTAAGTGCTTGTTTGATTAATCAACGCTTCAGTTATAAACATATTTAATCAACGCTTCAGTTATAAACATATTTTATCTGCAGATTATTTTTTGCCCCTGAATTATCTGTCGCAGACACTTGGAGAAATTTCTGCTACTGGGCTAGAAATAAAGTACATTGTACTAATCATGCTCAAAGAAAAGTAACATCTTTTAAACAACACATAGTTGTCAAATAGCCAAGCGCATGTTATGATATCTAGCAATGGTGCTGCAAATGTGTTATAGCATATAATTTATACAAAATTGGAGAACAGCAAAAGTGAAAAGGTAGGAATTATGATAGATCATTTAGGTTGTACAATTTTCTTTCTGGAATGGATAAAATTTTGGTAATTGATTTTAAGGAAGATATTTTGTATTAATATGTTGAAAGTGTACATTAAAAGAGGGTAAAAAGATAAGGACTCTTATTTTGGAAAACATGTAGTTTTTAATCTCAAAATTATATTATTTGAATGTAAGCAATGGTTTTCATATGAAAATGACTTCATAGGAATGATGTGCAAATTTTTCCTCCTTTATTTGCTTTTATATATTTAAAAAGAAAAATTGAACCGGAATATTAAAAAGTTTGAAAATTTTATATTTTGAACCTTTTTATAAATGTGATGTGGTATTCTGCAAAATATGTGCATTTTCATTTATAAGACATAAATTTAAAGTTTGTCACAGTTAACTTTTGTTTCTTCTTTTATGTGTGTGTATGTACGTACATACTTAGGGGGGGGGGGGGGAGGGGGCTGGTCACTCAGCTTTGGAATTCTCCTCTGTAATGTTAAGTGTAAGTCTATGTATTTTTGATGCACCCATATATTTCAAATATCTTCTCGGGAAATTCATATTTTTAACATCTTAAAGGATCTCTTTTTTTTCTTAGTTTTCAAAATATTTCTTAAAATCTATGTTGAGTTTTATATTTTGTGTTAAAAGCGGGCAAACTGTGAGTAAGATTTCAACACTTCATATAAAATCAAGTCTATACTTTAGAAATATTTTGAACTAAAAAAAAAAAAAAAAAAAAAAAATATTTTAGGAAGTGTACACAAAAAATAAAGTTAAAAATATTAATTTCTCGAAGATATTTTAAATATATGAATGCATCAAATGCCCATAGACTTTACATTAGTGAGGAGAAATCGGAAGCTGAGTCAGCCCCCTTTGCTTTTTTGATTTGTGAAAATTTTAACAATTTTTTAATTTAGTTTAAATTAGTCCTTTAAAAGCCTTAAATATGTATTTAATTTTAAATTATTTACAAATATTTTTAAAAATATATGTGGGGGTAATTTGAGACTTTTAAAGATTACAGGGGTGATTGTGCTCCAGGTGTAGCCCGGATTTCCGGGTTTTTTGGTCGATCCTTCCGGGTTTGTGAGATCGTTACGTTTAGCGGAAAATTCGGACATTAAAAAATATCGTGAATTTCGACAAATGGTTGCCAAAAAAAAATCAATTCCTCAATCGTTCGCTGAAAAAAATCGACAATTTCGTCAAAGGATTGCGGGGAAAAGGTGGATTTCGTCAAAGAATCTCGAAATAAACACAAATTTTGTCAAAGGATCGCGAAGAAAGCGCAAATTTCGCAAAGGATCGCAATAAAACTAAGATTTTCATCAAAACATCGTGGGGAAGAACGCAATTTTTGTCAAAAGATCGCGGGAAAACGGATATCGTCAAAGGAACGCAGAAAAATTGATATCGTCAAAGATCGCTGGAAAAACGCAAATTTCGTTAAAAGATCACGTAAAAAAGCATTAATTTCTTTAAAAAATCGCAGAAAAAAACACGAATTTCATCAAAAGACCGTTGAAAAACACATAGTTAGAACCGGGAAGGATTTTCCCCATCCCGGAATCGTGGGGAAAACGCGATTTTCGCCAAAAATTGCAGGGAAAAACGCAATTTTCGTCAAAAGATTGCAGGGAAAAACGCGATTTTCGTGAACATTGTGGGGGGGGAAACGCGATTTTCGTCAAAGGATCCCAGGAAAATGCGAACTTCGCTACAGGATCGCGGAAAAAACTAATTTCTTTAAATAATCGCGAAAAAACCTGCAAATTTCACCAAACGATTGCGAAATAACACGAATTTCGTCTAATGATCTCGAAATAAAAGAAATTTCTTCTAATGGTCGCGGAATAAACACAAATTTAGTCAAAGGATCACAAAAAAGTTGCAAAATTCACAAAGGATCTCGAAAAAAAAAACAAGATTCTCGTCAAAAGAACGCTGGAAAAACGGAAATGTTGCCCAAGGATCACGGGAAAAACGGAAATTTCATTAAAGGATCACGAAAAAATAACAATTTCTTCAAAGAATCGCGGAAAAAATGCGAATTTCGTCAACAGATGCGGGAAAAAACGCGATTTTCGTCAAAGGATCGCAGAAAAAACGCAAATTTTGTTAAAGGATCACGAGGAAAAAACATGAATTTCTTTAAAAAATCGCAAATTTCGCCAAAAAATCGCAGAAAAAACGCAAATTTCGTGAAAGGATCGCAGAAAAAACACATAATTAGAAATTAGAACCAGGAGTGATTCTCTCCCCACCCTCTCTTCTGTAACCTTTCAGAAAAGTTGCTGTGAATTTCAGATATATATTTTTTTTTTTACTCAATCACTCCTGGTATTGTATTATCCATCTCAATCTCAGTACAAAAATGTCCAGAATTGCATATCTGTTATGTGTAATACCCAAGAAGAAAGCAGGAAAAATATTTACCTTGTGTAAGAGTAAAGCTTTAAAAATAGATTTTTATTTATTTTTTCTGATACTTAGCCACTTAGAAGTAAAATTGGATTGGTTTTGACATTTTTGTTTTGACATTTCAAATAACTAGATATGACTTGTATTAATTCTACTAAGAGATAACTCTTAACACATAATTTGTACTTGTTTCATGAGTACTTAGAATAAATTCATTTACTGAATGTAGAATTCGAACGTTGCATATAACAAGATAAACTGCACTCTCCATTTGATGAAGTCATTTAGCTTTCAGCGAAATTAACATAAGTTTACCAAATTATGTTTTTCTGCAATTGTATATTTCAAACAATAGCAGAAATATGCCATTTGATTGTCATGCTGTTGCAGCATCAGTTGTTATGTAAATTGATATTGGTATATTTTGCATCGATAATTTTCAGGATTTTTCACTTTGTATCGATTAATTTTCAGGGTTTTTCACTCTGAGTCACAATCACCCCTGAGATTAGCATTGGCTATATACAATGCAATAAACCTGATAAGATGGAATATCGAAGGATTAGGAAAGAATTTAGTCATAGCAGGTACATTTACAAAATTTTAATATCTTCAATTTTTGGTTTTAGATTGTTGTTCCTCCACTCCCTGGTAAAGCATGGAAGAGACAGTTGCCTTTACGAGGAGATGATGGAATCTACGATGAAGAATTCATTGAAGACAGAAGAAAAGGACTTGAAAGTTTTATCAATAAGTAAGCTTTTAGATTTTCGTCAAAATTAGAGTCAATTGTGTTAGTATGGTAAAGTTTATCCTAATACAATTAACTTTTCTTGATTGTAGTTTTTTTAATGTATTAATTTTATTGTATTTAGTATTTAATCATATTACAGAAACCTCATCATAAAATTGCATTGTTATTCATATGTGTTATAATCTATATGTCTATAAATGATAGTCCTGACAGAGATCAAAGTACTGAACCTAAAAACATGAAAATTGGGTAGGGGATACTTCTTAGCACATATGTGAGTACTAAGAAAGGATTTTCTAAAATTTCACCTCCAAAAGGGTTTTTAAAAAAAGAGCGAAACAAAAGAAATTCCTTAAAAATCTGATATTATCAGGCATAAGAGTTCCTCCTAAAAGAATTCCACCTTTTTAAAAACAAATTTGGACATTCTCTGGATTGATGCAAAAAATGCAAAGAAAATATTAGAAGCATATGGGGGTCAGGGGTGTTTAGAAAACTTAAAAGTTACAAAAAGAAAATAACAATCATATGTACAGTTATAATTCATTTTATTGTATGAATAAGTGTTAAAATGCATCTAAATTATACAAATTTGGCCTTATTATGTAGATGGGAAAAAATTTCCACCTTTTTTCCCATTTCCCGCTTTAATGCCTGTGTTATAGTTGTCAAATGCTAATGTTTTAATGTAAATATGTATTTTAAATCAAGTCCTATAGTCTGTGAGATATTGCACATTTTCTAATCTTGTGATGTCATTGACACCAAAATTAACATTACAAGTGATAATTTCTTAAAATACATCTCTTGCTATATAGCAACAGAAGAAATTCAAAATGTCAATAAAATGCGGCTGTTTCTTCGTTATAGTGTGGTGAAGTCTATTCCAGCAAACAGTTATTTCTGCATGGACTGGTGAATTTCCTCCATTGATTTTCTGTACCACTTGAATAGTTATATAAAAATAATGCCAAAATATTTAAAGTAATATTTGTAAAGTTTGAAAGTTTTCAGTGTCAAAGGTTGAAATTGGAACAACTTTTGGCAATATCTTTGCTACCAGGATAGGTAAAAAAATCTGAAATTTTGCTTAGATAAAATCTGAATGTTATTGTTTTTTTTTTCTTTTGTTTTAATTTCTTTTTTTATTTTTATATAGTGTTTGTTTTTCATTTATGTTCTTTTTTCAAATTCTTTCAATTTTTTTAACATGGTATAAGTTTTACTTATAGAAACATTCAGTGCTTTAAAAATTAAGAACTAAGGTTTATTCTTATGAAGATTTATGCAATGTTACTATCACAAAAACTAACCTTTTTGAAATAAAAATTGCTTGCTGAAATAAACTTTCGATATTCTTTTTAATTTGTCATTTTTTAGTTTTTCCTGCATATCTTCCTTTTTAGGTTAATGTAAGAAATTAGAATAATCTTTCATAATCGGGTCACCTGCCAGTTGGAAAGCTTACTATATTGTTGTAACTTTCATTTGTTTGAAGGCGACTCTTGATCTTGAATCGGATTGCAGAAAATTATGCAGATTTTGTAATTAGAGGTTGTTAAATTTATGGTTTTTGATTATGAAGCCAGCAAACAAAAGATTGGTACTTTTATGTTACCCAAGTGCAGATGATAAATTGCCAAATATTGTTATCATTGGCATCATTCATGTTGCATTCATTTAAATTAAAATATGAACCCTTTCAGTCATTTATTATACATGCCTTTTGCTCATTTCATTTAAAACTAAAAAGATGGTCAAAACATTTTATTTCAATATCAAAGCATTGTTTTTAATTTACATGCGCAAAAAATAAAAAATGCTGTTGCTATTGCCTTGTTGGGGGGGGGGGGGGGGATGATATTACCGAAATTTGCACCAATTACTAAAAATTTTGCATAGCTAACTTTATCTATGCCATTTCTGTATAAGATGTGGTTTTGTTGGGGAAATATCTAAAGTCAACAGTAATTTGAAGTTATTTAATGGAATGCAGTTTGACATGTAATTTAGTATGTAATTGCAGTTTAATATAAAAATTCACTCAGTTTTGTAACTGAATTTGCAACCATATTTTTACAATCACTCTTGAACTAACAAGCGAATAAATCACCTGCATATAATTTAGGGGCAATGGGCAAGCTCTGCAGTCATTGTATTGCTCTTTATTTTAGTAGTGTTGCGACTAGAGAACATTTTAATTCCTGTTGTCATAATAAGCCTCATTTCCCTGCCAAATCCTACTGTAAATGATCAACTAAGAGAGTTTGTTCTTAATATCCCAAATTTTGTCCAATGCATTAGAAACTAGTGCAATGGTGTTCACATCGTTTTCAGCAATGCAGAAAGGCATTCCAGATGATCCTTCAAAGATTTTGTAAAGTTTCCCTTTTAACTTTTTGTGCAAATTTGGCATTTCTATAATAAAAGCCTAAGTCATATGACTGTTATCAACAGTTCTGGGCTGACCGCTTCGCTTTTTATATGCCAGGCGGTCATTTTGATGCCTGGCTGATGTTAGAAGGCGCAGATGATAAATCGCCAAATATTGTTCCATTGCCATCATTTCATCTATATTGTAATAGTCAAGTCATGGACTTTCATAAACAATTACGGGTCCTTCGCTTATCCTATGCAAGGTAGCCATTTTTTATAAAAATTATTTTTTCAAATAAAACTGCATAAAATTTGCCATGATCGCAAAGAATTCTCTGTACTTTTATGTTAGCTGAAAGCCCGGTATCAGAAAGTTCGAAACGAGAGACGGGCGTCGCAGATTTTATGTTTTCTTTTGCAGATTCATTTTCATGGGATTTTTATTTTGCTTCATATTACGTTTAGCTCTGTATTACTTAATACAAAAAGTTAAGATTATTATTAATAAAATGCCTAAAAACGCTACAAATAAGTGATTGTTTGATTAATTAACGCTTCAATTGTAAAAATATTTTACCTGCAGATTATTTTTTGTCCCTGGAGTATCTGTCGCAGACACTTGGAGAATTTTCTGCCACTGGGGCTGGGAGGAAATCTTGCCAATAGCATTTTTTTTTACCTCACCAGTTAGCATTTTTTATTTCTTGCGTGGTAAATTAAAACAATATTTTGATGTTGAAATTAAATGTCATAGTTTATGGTATTATTTATTATTCTTTTTTCTGTTCTTTTTCTTTTTTTAAAATAAGGAAGATGTGAAAGTCATAAATTTTAAATGTTTCAATTTTAAATTTAAATTACGTATTTAAAATATAATGAGTGAAAGGAAAAAATGCAATGGGAACAATGTTTGGTGAATTATCACTTTCACCCACCTAACATAAAAATGCAGATTTCTTAATTTCTCTATCAGAATCTTCCTATTTGGCAAAGGATTGAGCAAGAAAATTAATATGAATAAAAGTAACATGATACAATGCTTAGCATACATTTAAGGGAGACCAAAGGTTTGGTCGCCAAGGTGGCTAGTTGTTAGATATATGCCCATGTCATTTTGATCTTGATTTAACTTTATTAAATATGAATTTTAACTTACCTTTTAGCAAGCATGTGGCTTCATCTTTTAAACCTAGCATGGGTATTTAATTTTTTTTAGCCAGCAATTGCATTTTTATAGCTTAAAAAAAGCAGTTGCAGGGGTCTGTCCAGGAAGAAAACTGAGTTTGTTAATAGACTCTAAACAAAATTTCAGAAAAATGGCCCTGAACACAGCCACAAAAATAATTCAACCTGAAACCAGACCCAAACCTAAAGTGTGAGAAAATTAAGCCATATTTTAATACAGTTATGGGAAAAAATAGTCTACAATTATCTCTAAAATTATTTTTTACTTTAATTGTATAAAAATCAACACATACTCATTTCATTAATATTCAAATATAGGTTGTTTTTTCCCCCATTTGAAAAAATATTTAGCACTTTTGAAAGCTGAAAGTGAAGGTTGTCTGAGTTGTAGTGGTTAGTTTCTCATAGATCCGGGGAGTACTTATTACTGCATTTCTTTAATGGAATAGGGGGGAATGTCCCTCCCCTCCCCCGGGCCACCCCCTGAAATCAACACTGGAGATAAGAGAAAAATCATGATGAAAGAGAGAAATGCGAATGCCTGGTATTGTTTAGGGATATAACAAATGGTATGGACAAATTTTAAGCCAAATACATTTTTTTTAATAAGCATTTTTATACATTTTTTAAAACTTAAAAAAAAAAGGTTATGAATTCGACCCATATGTATTTTTTGGTCTTTTTCATGCATAACTTTCATAAATGTGCCCCCCCCCCTTTTTTTTTTAAGTGTAGGTATTCGTGTGTGAATTTTATCAAAATCTGATTAGAACAAATTTGTTTTATAAAGACCTTAAAATTCGAAGCTTTGATTCAAAGTGAAATTGACAACTCCCGTAAATTTTCTTTAAAAGAGTAAAAAGACTGGTGGTCCCATGGGAATTTCATTACAATCTGATTAGTACAAATTTGTTTTTAGAAAAACTTCAAAATTCAAAGCTTTAACTCGAAGTGAGATTGAAATAGCTCCCTTTAATAATCAATGATGCATTAAAAAGTGTATGAAAGAAAATTTCCATAAAAGTAACTCATAGCATCAAATATTTTTATGACTGCTATAAACTGCATCAGACTGTAAGAATTGGCTGTAGGAGTACCATATGTGTGCTCTGTAAAAATAGCAGTCAGTGTTTTTAGGTTTAGGTTTGGAAAAGATCATTACTAATACTACAGTCATCAATGTGATCATTGAAACCGGTTTCATGTTGAACATCAATATTGATCTTAAAAATACCAAATGTAATCTCCGAAACTAATGCTCTAGCAACAAGGTAATCTGTATTCATTTCCTTCTCATTACGTTTTTTTCATGATGCGATGCATTCATGGTAATATCGATCTCCCAATATCAGGATGTAGTCTATATCACTTAAGCAATAATTGGAAGAATCCTGAGTATGAAAATCTGCATAAGCAACTGTCGCAATGGCCATACATTGTTTACCGCGACCTTTAATGTCAAACCTGTCTTAGTCATGATTAAATGACCTCAAAATAGCGGCATTACTATTTATGTTTGTGTACTTATTTACTTACAATACTGGTGATGCATTTTGCTATAGAACTAATTTACTAGTTACTGCATATCATCTGTAATCTGTGTAACCTCCGCTATGTCAGTAACATTTATTTGTAAAAGCTGTTTTATCTTTATAGAATATCTTTAGCGAATATCTTTATAGAGAGAATTGTTCAATTTAAGGCTGTTTCTCAAATCCAAATTGGCTACTTTGACATTTAATTCATTTTCGTTTGGAAACACATCAAAATTGTAGGTGTGGTGTTCTTATTCAGAAACTTTGTAATCAAGACGTTTTCTTTCTTTCTTTTTGTAAATTCTGAAGATATTTCAGAAAAGCTGTCAAATTCTGGGTTTTTAACTAAATTTCCACCGCAGCATACGAAAGGGGAAGAAACGTGTCATCACGTGACTCAAATCACTTATAACTCGATAACTACTTTATTTATTAAAAAAATGGAAAACTCTTAAGATTCCAAATCGCTTCTGTAGTTAGGCTTAACAAACAAGACCTTTGGTTTGAATATAAACAGTTGAGCAACTGGTTCATATAAAAAAGTAGATCAAACCAGAAATTTTCATTCTACATATAATCCCAGGGCTCTCGTAAAATTGGCAATTTTAGAGCTGAAGTCCAAATACCCTGGGATCATAAGATTTTTAACATTTGCAATGTCAGTCCCAATTTCAGAAGCTGTTTGTGATAGCTGGGGCTCATTGATAAGTGACATAATGGTGAAAAGACCAACAACAAAGGATGGAAATATGGAGAAACTAGGCACAACTGATACAAGAGCTGTTAAATGGTCCTCCACCAGAATACAAAAATACTATTTTATTTCACTTTAAGTAACATTTGATATCGCGTCTATACATACTTTTTGATATTATCACATTGTATATTTGTATTCTACACAATCTTTTCAAAAATTTTAGAAATTGGTGTTCATATGTTAATTTTACTGTTATTCTGTTTTCTAACTGCATAGAAATGTTGACAAATTTTAGGAAAGATTTTTCAGACAATGATGTTAAAAGTTTTGAGGACAAAGGTGAATTATTTTTAAAAGTAATTTCCTTTTATGGTAATCACAAATACTTGGGGGGGGGGGAGTGCATATAACATAATGCAAGAGATTGGAAAGAGGGTGTTTGTCCTTAAGTTCTGCAGACTGTTTTTAAAGTTTCTACTTGTGTTGCAGACTGCAGAAAAAAAAAATTGCTGCTGGGGTTATAATATCTCCTAAAATGAATGCATGATCAGGAAGTAAGTGTGGCAAGCTTTTTGTACATAAAATTGTATTCTGCTGTGGGTAAAGTGCTTTTTTGCATATTTTATAAGAATTATAAGCATATTCATTAACCGCCGATTCAAAATCCTCTTTACCAAACTTTTTTCTAAGATTTTGTGCAGCTTCTTCCATTTGAGATATCTGATGAGAGCACCCCTCTTCAGTCTCATTTTACCGACTATGATGCATTTACCTTTTGGAAAGTTGTATAAAATGCTCCTCACTCTCATGTAAATAATGTTCACTATGCTGTATTCATATTTTGGTAAGTGCCAACCCTGCTGACAGTATTTGTTCTTTCCCATGATTCACAACGAAATACTTCCTGAATTAGCCCTTTGTCAACAAATTTATAGGAAAGAATATTTTTTTCTAAAACCAGTTTCTATTATTAAATTACTTTGAATAACTTAAATTACAAATTAGCAAGAATGTAATTTAAATAGAAAGTGCATATTTAACAAAACTTTTGGCAGTTGAATGAACAATTTCTTTTTTAGTACTTTTTTCTTTTTTACCAGAATTGAGTGTATTGTTAGTTAAGGGATCCTTTCAGGAAGGATTTTTGAAGTTTGACAGTTGAAAAGACATATCGCTCACCGGCAAAAAAAGTGACACCTCACAATTCATTTTGCGTTTTATTCCACTAATAGGTCTGTCATAATGTTGCGTCTTGCTACACAAAGTTTCATAAGTGTAGTTAAAAGGAAAATCACTTTAGTATGCTACATATCCATTGTGACCACAGAAGAGGGATGGATTGTGTGGGGAGGTAAAATTATCTAAAACTCCAAACTTCATTCTAAAGGGTTTTTATGCTTTAATGCCTTTTTTTTTACTCCTGCAAGCGGAGCTAAGTGCTGTAATTTCATATTACAGTAAAATCATGCAAATTTTCTGTTGTCTCTCCTGTGAAATTTACTTTTGTAGTGATGTCACTTTTCTTGCGCTTGAGCTATATATACAACACTGAAAGTTCTATGATTTACTCAACACATACTGAACATACACAAACTGATAACAGCATAAATTATCTTGAATCTACTGCAATGTTGTGTATTGAATATATTTAAAAATGTTCTTGCAAATATATACGAATCTACTGCAGTGTTGTGTATTAAATATATTTAAAACTGTTCTTGCAAATATATACTGCTGAGCAATGAAAATTTTTCTAGCACATTCACAAATTCATATTTATATGTATTTGAAATATTTGTTCTGTTTATTAAAAAATAATTTCTTTTCTCAGGGTTGCTGGTCATCCCTTAGCTCAGAATGAACGCTGCCTTCACATGTTTTTGCAAGACCAAAATATTGATAAAAATTATGTACCTGGAAAAATTAGGAACACATGAAAAAATTGTCCTATTTGAAGTTTCAAGTTGTGTCATTCAAATCAAACTGTTCTCAAAGTTCAGTAAAATTCGTCACACTGCATTGATTTCATGTACTTTATATGTTAAGAAATTGAAATGAAATATTTCTCTGTGCATTACTGCAGTTGAGTGATTCTGAATCATATTATCAAATGTTTATTTATATTCGACTGTGTTGCTTTTTTTTTGTTGTTTTTCTTCAATAGAAATATATGTAAATCTTCATTAATCGGGGGGTGTTTTATTATCCTAGGTACTTGGAAATCTGAACATTTTCTGCTGATTTTTAGAATGTTGCTACATTGTTCCTTGTGTATTATTTTTTTTGGCCTCTTATATTAAAAGAACCAGTAGATGACAGTGGTTCTTATTTTAAAATATTTTTAAACTTTTAAGAACTGGGATGATTTTAGTTTTTCTTTTTCTGAATCCATTCTGATTGGCTAAAGTTACTGTTTTTTTTGTTTTTTTTTATGTTACATTTTTAAGTTTTTGTTGGATTGCAACAACATACCTTTGTTAGTTAGCACTTCATTATTTATTTTCGTTTACACTGTTGTATTCATAGTTTTATATAGTATTGTGAAATGTTTTTAAAATTCAATAGGCTTCCAAAATTTAACCTTTTTAATTATATCTTGGAACACACACTGCATATTAAGCAACATTTTCTTGATTTGTTAGTTTTCCAAATACCCCTGGTTTAAAAAAAAAAAAAAAAAAAAACAGTTGTTAGAATATAGATGAATTTTATATTTTAAAAGTAATGAATTTCATGCTTTTAAATTGGGATATAACATGCTCAACATTCTTATTTTTATAATTGAAACTTGTTATGTAACTACAATTTTCAAAATATAATAAAATTTGTCTGAAAATACTTTGTTTAAATTGTTGATATTTATTACATTTTATGATAAAAGTTATTCTAACTCTAAATCTTTTTAAATATATGTATATTCTTGTAATATCACTCTACATTGTTAGTAGAAAATATAATATTTATGTTCAAACTTGTACTTTCATAACTTTGAAGAATATAATGCATGAAACTGTTTTGAAACTAAATTTGCTTCTTAGATTCTTTTTCTTATGCATTCTGTTTGTATATGTTGTTGAAAAACGCATCTGCCACACATCTTGAAAACATCGTGGATTTGTTTTTGTTTACCTAAATCTGAATAAGCAAATAGCATCATTCCATCAAGTTTTTTTATATGTTGCTTTTCTGTCCTGATACTTATGCCTTACATTTTTTTGTTAATATTTTTTATGTTAAGAGACAGATGGAAAGAAAATTTGCTGTTTATTGTTAATCACCATATTTGTACATTTCTTAGAATTGAAGTTGTAACTATAAATATATATATAGGAATTAAATTTTAAATGAAACTTTTTTGTTTTATTACTTGCATTTTTCAGTGTTATATAGTGTAGAAAAAAAATTGATGGAAAACCAAATTTCAAGTTTAATATTAATGACTACACCAGACTTTTTTCAATCTTTTTACTTTTGTCACAGTTGAACCCATGGTTATACTTTTGTGACACTTGAGCCCATTATTAAACTCCTGTTGTGCACTTAAGGCTGTTCTTAACTGCTCTGTTCAACAAGCACAAAATGTTTTGACACATTTACAAATTCATTTTAACAGAAAGATGTAAAATTGGAAAGCCTGGCCATAGAAGCAATTTGGAATTGGAACTGTTTTTTCCATTTTTTGATCAATCAATTACCCATTGAGTTGTAAGGGATCATGTGACAAACACGTTAACAGCCTTAAGATAATTAAAAACCATAAATACAAAATAAATATGTCTCTTTTCATACAGTCATCTCATAGTTTATAAATTTTTCAAAGTTTAATCTTTTCACAAACTCAAATACTTCACTTCCATTTTTTATTTTTACTTTTTTTTTTTCTTTCCTTTCAAGAGCAAACCTATTCACTCACAGCATTAATTACTTCATTTATTGATGAGAAAATATTTTTATAATTTCACTTCATATTTTATGTGTCCAAACACACGAGTATATTTGCAAGAAAAGCATTTATATGGCATGAAACCTCATCAATTTAATTAAAAAAAGAAATCAGCTATAGTATATTAATTTCGGATGGGCCCAAACCACGATGATGGAAGATTCCTTTTTTTGGGGGGGGGGGGGGGGGGTCTGGTGATTGGTAGAAAGTGTGAACTAGTTGAAAATAAAAATACATAATTTTTACTCTGTTTCTTTTTTAAAGATTTGGCAATGTGAAAGAAAGGAAGCATTAGTTAAACTATCTTTTAAGGGTTTCTAGATTGATTTCTCAATGTATAATTATAATTACTATGAAATCGCATTATCTTAAATAAAAAAGAATCTCTTTACTTTTATTTATATTCTCTTTTTTAGTGTCTAAAATATTTTGTTGTAGCAAAAAGCTTTAAAATTACTTAATTTATAATTAACTCGCCTTTATACATAATTTTTAATCATTCTAGCATATCATGAAGCCAGTGAAAAATAGTTAACAAGATTGTCTTTACATACAAAAAGCTTAATTAAATAACAGTGTTAAAAATGTATGCTTGTTAATTGGCAAGTTTTTGACAGAACTTGACTGAATTTTCATGGCTCACCTGCCGATCCTTATCCCGTGACAGTAACACTACTTAACCAAAATGTCGCTCTGACATGGCACAAGAATGAATTCCAGGCCTGGTCCAAACATGGAAAGAAAAAAGTATAACCCGAGCCCAATCGGCGTAGTTTTGATCGAAAATGGCCCAAGTCTGTATAAACTAAACCCCCCCCCCCCCCAATATTAAAAAAAAAAAAAAAAAAAAAAAAAGCATAATATTGGTGCATATGTCATGTTTTTTCATAAGGTGATTGCATTGTGGAAAATAGTGATGCAAATTTAGTGGAATTTTTTTTAATTCAAACTAGGTACCAGAATTTTTGAATATTTACCTTCACTGTTTGTCATTAAAGCAGAAATCACCATACAAAATTTCTGGTAGAGGAAAAAAATCAGCTCAGTTGACAGCATTGGTGGGAATGAGAGGTGGTTAACTAATTTGGAAGAGAAGGCTCTTGGAAATGTTCTTGCAACCGACCTTGCTTTTGCTAAGGATTGCTCTGGCTCCCACCCATATGCTTTACAGTGTCTTTCTTTCTATGTTCTCAAAAGTATTGAAATGCTGAAAATGTCATATGCACCATACGATTAATTCTAGATCTGTTCACTGCGTTGTGTGAATCGTATTTGTTTCTAACATTGTAGCTCATAGCATTAATTGCTTTGTACCAGAAATTTAAATTAATAAACGGACTGAAATAAATTCTTTTCAGATATGATACATTGTATTAAATAAAACTTCTGGTTAAAATAAGTATGTGAAATGGAAGACTTGAAAATTGTTGTGAAACTTCATTAATCTCAATTCTTTTTTTTTTTTTCTCCATAATGGTGAACAGCGTGTTAATCTTAGCCAATGATTTTAATGTCATGATTTCCTATAGTCAATTTTTCTCCATGTACAACGCAAACATCAACATCCGTGTAATAGTAATAGTTATTTCATTAAAATATTAAGACCAAATGTGAATAAAATTGAGTATTTCGGACATATCAATTTTATTCTGTAATTTTCTTATGGCAAATGTTTTCATATATATATATTTATATATATATGGTATTGTAAAATAGTTGTTGTTTATTATTGAATACCTTGTATTTATTAATCTTTTTTTTTCTCTAAATTTAAAGCATTGTAATGCTATTGGAGAGGAGGTTGTTGAAGCCAAGCTGGAGACAGCCTACTGTTATTTGCAGGGATGAGAATTTTCCGTCTTTTGGCGGATTTCCGCTTTTTTTGTTATTTCAAGGAATTTCCGCTTTTTTTTTCTCGAAATTCCGCCTTTTTTCCGAAGATTCCGTATTTTTTCTCCTGCAAAATTTTGTTATTTTCCGAAACTTTCACTTTCCTATCGATTCCGCTTGTCTTCCGATTTCGTAAAAACATTCAAAGGTGATGGAAAAACGGCAAATTTCGTCAGAAGATCTCGAATAAATGGCAAATTTCGTCAAAAGATAGCGAAAAGGCGGCAAATTTTGTCAAAAAATCGCGAAAAAGCGGCAAATTTTGTCAAAAAATCGCGAAAAAGCGGCAAATTTTGTCTAAAGATTGCGAAAAAGCGGTAAATGTCACCAAAAGATCACAAAAAACTACAAATATCAGAAGATCGCGAATAAACGGCAAATTTCGTCCTAAGATCGCGATAAAAAGGCACATTTCGTCAAAAGATCGCGAAAAAGTGGCAAATTTCGTCAAAAGATCGCAAAAAAGCGCAAATTTCGTCAAAAATCGCGAAAATGCAGAAAATTTCGTACAAAAGATCACAAAAAAGCAGAAACTTTCGTCAAAAGATCGCGAAAAAGCAGAAAATTTTGTCAAAAGATAGCTAAAAAAAACTACAAATATCATCAGAAGGTCGCGAAAAAACAGTAAATTGCGCCAATAGATCGCGAAAAAGCGGCACATTTCGTCAAAAGTTCGCGAAAAAACTTCAAATTTCATCAAAAGATCGCGAAAAAGCTGCAAATTTCGTCAAAAGATCGCGAAAAAGAGGCAAATTTCGTCAAAATGACGCGAAAAATACGTGTATTAGTGCTTTTAGTGTATCTCCCCTTCCCCCCCTCTTTTTGTAACCTTTCAGAAAATTTGCTGTGAATTTCAAATTTTTTTGTTGCTCAGAATCACTCCTGATTCAGAATTCACATTAAGCTGGCTGTAGGTCGGGGTCCAATTAGCCCGTGTGACGAAAAATAGCTAACCATTGTGATTTTTCACTAAGTTTTTCATATTTTTTGCTAAAAAATTTATTAAAATTATGACACACAAAAACTCTATTCTTAATTAAATTATTTCATTTTCAGGAGTGGTCATGATTCTGATAAGTCGAGCATTTCATATGACCTACACTCAATGTTTTAAGAGATGTGTGTAATTTGGGTATTTTCACTCCTGTAATGTAGTATACAGGCTTGTGCGCTTTTCTCCATTTGCCCGGAAATCAGACCCTGGTTTTATTTCTTAAAGTATCTTTCACGGATAAAATGTGGTACAATTTTTTGTTTGCCCGTGGTTTCAGTCTTTTTGCTTTTTTGCAATTCTCATCCCTGTATTTGGGACATTCTTCTTATACGATCACAAGAAATATACTGTTTTTTATGCATTAGAATACACATGGGAACATATAAATGCATATAGTTAGATTATATATAAAATAGGGATGCACTGAATATTCGGTATTCGGCCATGTTGCCGAATATTTGGTTTGGCCAGATATCAAACTATTCGGTATGCCGAATGGCGAAATATTCGGCTGAACCAAATACTTAAAAAAAACTTTTAAAAATTATTTTTTTAAACCTTATACAACTTCTATGTTTAACAGTCAACTTATAAAGATATTTAGAATAATTACAAACAGAATCATATTTAAATAAAAGAGAATGTTTTTACATTATTTATTTGCTGTTTGTTAAGTATTATTTAAGAAAATTAACCAATCGTGAGGATTTTCATAGGAATTATGTACAAATGCAAGTTCCTCAACATTGTCCAGTAAATAATCTGTTTCTTGCTACGATTTTAAGAACAACGTTTACAACCTCTGAAAATGATTGCCCACTCCAGACACTGATCTAAGATGCATTTAAAAACTTACTTGCTTGATCAAAGGGAGTAGAACAGTTATTCTTGCTAAGTTGTCACCATATAAAGTTTGAATCAATTCTATTATTTATTAACTTTTACTTTAGTCTCTTCCTGACAAGCAAATATATGTAGCTGTACAATTTTTCTTCCAATTTTTTCACAATTTCTCTTTGATTTTAAAATGTTTGTTTTTAGAATTTAAGAATTTTATTCATTTGTTTTAATTCTCAGAAGCCAAGAAATTAAAAATTTTATAAAAAAAATTTTTTATAACTATCCTGTTCTTAAATAACTCAAAGCAGATTTTTTTCAGCATAAAGTTTGCTTGAAAAAAAGCTCTTGTTTATTAGAATAAAAGTTTGTTTTAAATATCATGTAAAATTGCTTTAAAATTTAACATTAAGTATTCGACAAGCCGAATATTCAGTATTCAGCCAAATAGTTACTATTCAGTAGGCTGAATATTCGGTATTCGGCCTAGCAATTACTTTTTGGCTAGTCGAATATTTGGTATTCGGTTCACCTGTTGGCCGAATATTCGGTATTCAGCCAAAATCACTATTTGGTGCATTCCTAATATAAAATCTTCTATTTTTAACCTCTACCTACCCTAAAAGTCTAAATATTGATTGCAATCATTACAGGATTAAAAAGATGAAAATTTTAAAAAATGTACACAAAGTTTGGGATCGCCAGAACCATTGACAGTGTTGCACATAAAAAACCCAGAGGGTATAAGCTATCGGCAGATAGTATGTGCTAGAATCATGAAGTTCATGGCTAGAGTATACAATATAGCTTTATTTGAGAAACAGGGTTTATGGCGTGTACCTCCATATATCGTCCACAACACCCCTGACCATACCATTGGTCCCTACTTTCACTGGGTCTTCATTACTAAAAGAAAATACTTTTCTACCGTAATTTTTCAATTTAATAACAGATGTAGAATATTATATTTCTTTCTTATTTATATGGCTTTATTTAACCTATTGGTGGCTATAAAATCACTTATTTATGCTAATTATGTTGTTTGATTTTACATAAATTTCTTAAGAATAAGATCAGTCATTCATACAAAAGTTATCAAATGCATCTTTTTCTGATAACTGTTTTTTTATTGGCAGATTTCCTACTTTAGTTCATTTTGTTTATGAAATGGGATTGAATTGTAAATAACATTCAGAAAAAGTTTCTTGTTTGCAATTACCTCACATGTCTGAGTATAAGACTAGCAATCAAGTTTGGGATAACCGAATTGCATTCTGATATCTTTTTATAATAGTTAATGTGTGATTTTACAATAAAAATTCAAAAAGTGGCAAATTTGTGTAGTAGCATAAATTGTAGAATAAGATGTGAATTTTCATGAGTTTTGATTATTTTTCTGGCAAATAAAGATACTTTAAAAAAAAAAAAAAAAAAAAAAAAAAAAATGAATGAGCATGTAGCTGTTTTGGTTACTGTGTTTTTCATCAAAAACAATTTTTTTGTCATTAGGCAGTGCCAGCCTTGCATAGTGAACATCTTCAGTGATGCATATTAATTTCAATAATGTAACATATAAATTAAAATACACTGCAAACTGTTTTTCCCTATAGACTAATGTAACGGAATTGTTTTGAATGTCCCTGTAAACCACTGACTTAGCAAAGGATGGGTTTTCGAGGTTGAAACCCCTCCTGGTAAAAAAAAAATTGGATATTGTGACTTATATGAATCACTAGTTATCACATTAGCCACTTTTATTAATCAAAACTAATGTCGGTAATAATATTTTTAGGTTTTCCCCACCCTGGCACTTTGAATCCAATTCTATTAAACAAACATGATTTATTTAAATGGCGATTATTGTATTTGGGTTATTCCACAGAATTAAGACAAATTTATTACTTTTTTGTTACTGCACCATTTTTGATTTTCTCCATGTGTATGAAAATCTAAAATGAAAAGTTAAAATCAATTTACAAAAAATTTCTTTAAAATGTTTTCAATAAGAGGTTTGAAAACTCTGATATATCTTCTACTCTAATATAAAGTAAAGTTTGTCTGGTTGTTTATTTGTAGGAGGTAATCTCTGGAACTACCAAACCGATTTCAAAAGTAATGGTATCAAAATGATGGCGTTAGCCCCAGTTCAAATATAGGCTATATCTTATGTCCATGCCACTATCCAAAAGGGAATGCGTGAGCAAAAAATTTTCTAAAAATGTGATTTTTGTGTTACTGAAGGAACTAGAAACAGGAAATTTGGAATGGTAGTTACTTATAAGATATAATCACTAGGAACATTTCTTTAAAATCTAAATTTAAAAGGGGTGAAAATGAACACTCATTCTAAAAAACGTTCTAAATGTCTATTTCTATGCAATCTCAGGAAGTACCGGACAGATTTAAAAAAAAAATAATGGAGTGAAAACGATGGTGACAGCCCTCGCTCCAGCATATGCTATATTTCATGTCGGTGCCACTACCCCGAAGGGGTTGCAGGAACAAAAAACATTCTAAATTGTGTTCTTTGTGATACTGCCGGGGCTAGCAACTTGAAATTAGGCATGGTAGTTACGCATGGTAGTAAGATATAAATGATCTCTAAAAGTATTTCCTAAAAAATTCGAAAATTAAAAGGGGTGAAAATGCACGAAAAGCATTCTAAAAAACACTCTAAATTGCGATTTCAAAAGTAATGGTTGGACATTGATGATGACAGCCCTTGCTCCAACATTGGCTCTATTTCATGTTGGTGTCACTACCAGTGGGTGTTGGAGGAGCAAAAAACGTTCCAAATTGCAATTTTTGTGTTACTGAAGGGCCTTGAATCATGAAATTAGGCTGGTCAGTTACTTATTAAATTATCTCTAAGAACATTCCCTTTTATTAGTTTTAGATCTTAATTGAAATCTCATTTCTGTCTATTGCAGTGTGATAATGAAGTTTAGTCAAACAGTGGCTTACTTTGTAATTTTTAAATTATTCCTAAAAGTATTAATTTCTTCTAATAAAAAATAGTCATACAAATATCACTTGGCATATTTCAACTATTATGCGAGCAAAGCCGCGGGGTTTGCTAGTATTGTATATTTTTATAAAACTCAAAGGTTTATAAAATCTTTTTGAATCAATAGAGATAAACATGAAAATCCAAAATCTATACATTTTTTTTTCTATCACACCACTTAATTGTCATGAATTTATCTGCATTTTTTTTAAAATTGAGTACATTAAATTATACTGAAACATTAATCAAAATGCCAGTTTCTGAAAATTTATATATCACGAGGGTAAATAGAAAACAGTATGCATTTTTATATATGTTATGTACTTACAAGCATATCTGGCAAAAAAATAGGCTGTTCTCTTTCCCTTCTGAATTAATATAATATTAATGTTGAAAAAATTTCAAAAATTAGCATTTTTGAAAATTTGTAACACACAAAGGGAAAAAAATTATTATTTCATAAAGTGAACTCTCTATATACTGTCTATAACTTGTAGTCCCTTTTCTGTTATTCCAGCTATTCTATGAGATATGGAGTCACGCAATTGCAGAATTGGCAGTCAAAGAAAATTTCATGTTATGTGAAATATTTTCATTATAATTTTATACATGAAAAATTTATCATTTTAGAAGCTTGTGACACACGACATCCTTCTGTTCTGATCCCTCCAAATGCACATTGTCTTCTTTCCAAAACAATTCAGTTTTGCGACCGATGTTGATGGTTGAACTGTGTCAACACTTGATCTTGCGTTAGGACATTGTCACCATAAGTTTGTACAAGTATAAGATGGCTTTCACTCACGTTTTTCTTTTGATTGAACAAGAACGACAGTACATTCCACACTTGCTCTTTATTTGGCTAGAAACTTGACATGTTTACCATACGAAAAAAGTTTGACACTAAGTCGAACGCTTAAACATCAATGGCATTTTAAATGTATTGTCATAGCTACAAAATGACATAAGAAGTTAGACTGAGAACCAACCTTTTTTTCCAGGGCAGTCTCTTTGAAAAAATGAAAAATTAACTACCGCACCTGGTATACCGTAAAAATATACAAAAACATACATACCTGTTTTCTTAAAAATAGCTATTTTAGAAATGGGCATATACAGGGAGTTTAAAAAAAGATGGGACTAACTTTAAGGGGCAGAGTACACTACTACTAACAATTTTTGTACACTAAACCAGGCCGCAATCCATCTTTTCAGTCAAAAATATGAGAAGAGATTTACCTCGTTTAAGCCAAATATATCAGAAATTTATTAGAAGGGCATAGTAATTCAGTCAATGATATCATATGAAATGTCAATTTCATTCCAAAATATGGAGCATCTAATTCAGTGTGTTTGGACACAGATGATATCGTCTTTCACCAGTTCTTGTGATATTATTACATTTCACATAAAGCTAGTAAAGTGTGTTGTAAATTTCTTTTAAAAAACTTCACTATTATAAAAGGTAGGAACAAGAATTCCGTCTTAGCTTGGAGTGAAGCACCCTGTGTTTTTTCTACTGAACAAATGGGTCGTTTGTAAACCTGGTTCCCTATACAAAAAAAATGCTTGCTGTAGTGTGTCCTTCTATCTTCAAGTTTGTCTTGTAATCTTTGATACACTTTGTATAAATCTATCGTAGTTTAATCACAGTTATATTATTTGTGTATTTTATGTTTAGTACCTCTAATTGAGCAAGTGCTGTTTAAATGTGTCGTGTTCAACATAGCTGCTAAATCTAATATCCGGAAATTGTTTGATTTCATTCCATTTAAAAGATTTTATTAACCAGTAATTCAAATAAGCAGTGACTACTGTATTAACTATCAACTCGCCTCCACCCCCTTAACCCAGTTTTGACTGTGGTACTGCTTAAATGAACTATAAATGCTTCACACTACATTTTCAATACTAAACATGCCATAGTAAACCTCAGTTGCATGGCAATTCGAGTATATTTATCTGAATTACAGTACATACAGACAGACAAACCTGAATTTACAAAATTCAGCTTTAACCTATTACTTTTCAACCATGTTAAAAATGTATATCACATTTTAAAACAGACTTCCAGAAATCGCTCACAATCAGACCTGTAACCGATTTTGTTTGTGCATCTCTGTAAATTAACAATAAATGCTATATGCTGTATAATCTAGAAAATATGTTATAGTGCACCTCACTGATTCATTTAAATTTTATTGTTTGTATTAGTGTAATATTGTTGAAATACAATCCAAAATATTTTTCCCATAGATGACAATGGAACTATAAATGAAATATTTATTCTGTATCCTTTAAAATGCATCTTGTAGTCTATCTCAACGATGTACAGGGTGGTTATAATTAAAGTTGCTGTGTTTAGACCTACATTGAGTCCGCGCTGGTTGACAGATATTGATGAAACTTGGAATATGAGTTATATGGACTAGGGGGAATGAAATCTGAAATAAAAAAATAGTTCAAATTTCGACTGCTAAATGGCAGTTTTCATCTACGAGAAAGGACTTTATGCAAATTTGGAGTGGTTTAAAAAGCCAGTAGTCGCTGCCGTAAAGGCATTCTGCATCATGCCGTTAGAGAAGAAGGAATGAGCATTACTGGTGAAGTTGATTTATCAGAACGGCAGAAATTTGTCAACTGCACTGTGAGAATATCGCCACTTGAACATTTTGTGGTCGGACGAGGTGCATTTAACCTAGATGGAACAGGGAATGCTCCGAACTGTCGTTTATGGGGTACTGCAAGTCCAAATATTGTGCATGAACAGTGTTTGCACACTGATTACATTGCTGCATGCTGTGGCTTTACGGCTGATTTTAGGTAGATTTCGTATGAAATACTACCTATTACATTCTCCCTTATGTTGGAATTTCTGAAAAATTTTTGCAGATCTACACCGATCATGACCCCTAGAACCCAAAACCACCCTCAGTAAAAAACTTTATATAGTCACTTTCTTCTCGACAATATAACTTCCATAATTCTGCACAAATCTCTTCCAAACTGATACATAAAATCTTAGTCAAGTTCGTTAATTGGCAAAACCGCACCAAGGGGATGAAAATTGGGAGGGGTTTTGTGAAAACCGAAAAACCCCCATAACTTTTTAATTTTTGTACATATCAAATCGGTTTAAAGTTTTTATTACTTCTAAAAATTGGGCCAAAAATTTATGTATCACATTTTGATAAAATTAAAAATGGGCTCAAGGGGCGCAAAAAATCATTACTTCGTCAATTCTCAAGATATCAAATATTATCTACAACTTTTATATTGACAAGTTTTTGATAGGACCAATTCGTACCGCAAAAAAAACAAAAAGGAGGGAGGGTTGAAGAAGAAAAAAATCCATAACTTCGTCAATTCACAAGATAAAATCCCCATGAATTTATCATATATCTTCTTAATATTATTTACAACATTTATATTGACAAGTTTTTGATAGGACCAATTCTTAAAGTAAAAACAAATTTAAAATACATAGCGGTTGAAGAAAAAAATCATCTTATTAAGGATTTATTCAAATCCAAACTGCTTATTTTCTGACTCCTTTTTAAATTCATTTTTGCTCTCAAACGCATCCAATTGATAGATTCTCTTATTCAGAAACTATATAATGTACCGTAATGATCGATTTTTTGATAGAGGCAGACTATATTTCAAAAAATTATGTCAAAGTGGGCATTTTGAACTGAATTTCCCGAAGCGATTGTGTTAGAAATGAAAAATATTGTCCTACTGAGAAAATGATTGTTTATAAATCAAGTTTTAACTAATTGAACGAAAAATAAAAACACAGGTCGCTTATAAATCTCTTCAAAAATCACGTCAGCAAGTTTTATATTTTTTCTATTAAAAATGAATCTGAAAATATGCCAGAAATTTTCGAGTTGTTGAGCATGGAAAGTATTTTTTTTAATATCACCTTAACATGATTCTGATAAAACCAGCTCTTATTTAAAAATGAAACAAACTCGTCAAAAGCGGACAGATAAAATTGTTAAAGTAGGTTTTTCTCTAATCATGATTTAGTTTTTGTTAGTGAAATTAGTATACTTAACTAAGAAATCTACCTCCGCCAGTAGGCCGGGCTGGCAGGGATTTTCATTCTAGGTCCTTTTTTTTTTTTTTTCAGGAGAACACTTCTCAGGTTCCTTTAGGTGTTCCATTACGGATACCCTGTTACTGCGACCTCCTTCAGCAGCAGGTCATTCCATCCTTACAAGAACGAAAGTGTTTAGAGACTACCTTATTCATGCAAGATAATGCACCACCTCACATAGCTCTAGCAGTGACGGCACTGCTTCATGCCCACTTTAGAGATGATTGGGTAATTTCGAGAAGTTTTCTGACAGAAAGTACACAGTAGAAAACTGTTACAGCAGACTCCCTCAAATCTGCAAATGCCTAAAATCCACACATCTTTACAGATATAAACATTATCTCAGATTTAGTGGCAAAATTACAGATTTTTTTTTTTTTTTTTTTGTTTTATTTCATTCCGTACATATTTTAATATGGAATTAATAATATAACTGAACTTGCAGTTTTCCATGAAAGGATTATAAATTTATTTAAAAAAAAAAAATAAAGATATTGCTGATATCCCTGGTAATAACAATCTTTTTACCAAATATATTTATGTATTAATCAAGCTTTTTTGGTTATCATTACAACGATTTTAATTTGAATTAATAGAGAGTACTTTTCATAAGGAAAGTTTCATTGAATAATTCAAGGAAAATATAGCTTCATCTTTTTTATGCATATTCAAATATACATTATTAATTATTTACTTAACCTTTACTTTTAATATTTTAATCAGTTTTTAAATTATCTTACTTTTCATTCTTTTAGTTTATTACTTTGCTTAATTATTTTACTATATTACAATCGTTCATTATAATTTTGATTGCATTATTGCATTCAAATTACTGTTTAAAAAATGTAAACAAAGCAATGACCAGAAATCCTCAAAATTCCAAAATCCGCACAACCTCTAGTTCCAAGCTGTGCGAATTTGAGGGAGTCTACTGTAATAACGTGTTAAAATTTTTCAAGATTGATTTTCTTATTTAAAAAGCTCTTCTTACATAGAAATAACTGTTAATAAAGTTATCATTGTTAAACTATGACTCAAAGACATGTGTTCTGTTTGTGAGTAATTCTGAAAAAGAACTTAAAACAGAAAAAGAGTATAGACAAGGGATATACCACAGCTTTTTTATGTTAAACACTGTTTGTGCCAAGACTTCAGAATTAGATGGAATATTTTTCTTTGTATCCCATTTATAGCAATTCAATTTTCTTTCAAACTGATTTTTAGAAGATTGTAAAACACTTTGCAACTTAGAATACATTCTTGTTTCTCAAATAGTATTTGACAAGTTTTTGTTTAATTTCAGTACGTTAATAAATAAAATATTCATTTTGAGTCCGAGGCTGAAGACTGGTATAAAGATAGACCCCAACCCCGTTTCGGCTTGTATTCTTTTAAAGTAGCATTGTACAACAAAGATTTGAGTTCTTTTTTCCGGTAATTCTGAAAAAAGGCCCAGACTTGGGCTGAGTTCGTCTCGTACCTAGTAAAATCTAGTGGTGCAAGCAATGTGTCACACCAAGGCCTCAATCATGAAAATATTTTTAACCCAAAAAAAAAAAAAAAAATCTGCCCATTAATGAAAAAAAATTATCATTTAACTCTTTAATTTTAATGTGCTATTATTTCATTCACAAATATTTCAAATAGGGACTTGAAATGCCTCAGTTAAATGGCTTCATAACCCAGTCATATGACTCAGATGAACTACTACATCTCCAATCAACAGAACTACTACTGCTCCAATCAACAGAACAACCATTGCTCCAAAAACAACTGAAGACCAGAGCTTAAGAGGCCGCACTAGTCACTCAAAAACACCCGGATGAAAATGTTAATCCTATGGGGAAGTTATTTTCAAATATCTCGCTTGAATTTTGATATTTTCGAATGATTTTTTTTTTGCGTAGGATAGTTGAGGACAATCTACAACCGGGCTAATTTTTACTTTTTTGATTTTGGTTTCAGATTTTTTTTAAAAATTACTTTTACTTTCGGAACCGGTTTGAACTGGTTCTGAAATTGAAACTATCCTAATATTAAAAAAAACTATAGCCAAAATCGGAAAAGTAAAAACTAGCCCTGTTGTAGATTGTCCTCAGCTATCCTATGCAAAAAAAAAAAAAAAATCATTCAAAAATAAAATCAAAGTGAGAAATTTGAAAATAACACCCCATAGACTTTACATTAGCATTTTCTTTTTTTGCCGAGACTGAAGTGGGCTCTTAAATGCCCCGTTTTGTGATGTGTATCATTTATTTTGATTTTAAAGCTGTGCTTAAAGCCTGTTTAAGGAGCAAGGGATTGGCAACCAGGATCCAGAGCCACCTAGTATTTACACAGGAATCAAATGTACTCGATTGGTAATTCTTGCATAATCTTTATATTAATAGTCGGAATGCTATCTCTTTATTGGCTTCATGTCAGGATCTTTTATTTCAGCTTGATTCGGAGGGCTATCTCTTTATTGGTTTAATGTCAGGATCTTGTATTTGATCTTAATAGAATGGTTCTCACTACAGATCACCATTGTATCAAATAATGGCAAAATGTTTCTAAAATTATATATGAACATCACTTAAAATCATAAAACTAAGTTAATACTTTCTAAAAGTGATAAAAATGGCAAATAAATACCTTTATTCAGATCGACATGTTTCACCGCTCAGACGCCGACATTCTTAAAATCTACAGTGATACAAATGTATTTTTGCAAAAAAAAATTTTATTGAAAACTGGTAAACAGAAATCACTAAATCTCATGTATAATGAAATCAAGTGCAATAATAAAAATGGATATTTGTGAATGTGAATTATTTTGTACTATTGTTTCTTATTCTGCAGAACATCTTTTTTTAAATTTTAATGTAGCTCTATGGAGGCTGAATCATTTCATATATTCTCATTGTTTAAAAAGATCTCTGTTGATTTTCAGATAATGGTTGGCAAATAAAATATTGATGGATAAATTATTCTACTATTTTAAAAATCAATCTGTAAAGCTTCTTTGTTATATAGTCTGGCCAAAGCTGTAGTTTTCTTGTTGTATTTGATGTCTGCTACATGTTCTTTGATCCTAGTTTTAAGCTTCCTGTTTGTCATTCCTAAAATTGCACTGTTCCGTTCTCTTTGATGAAAGGTATTTCATTGAGATCTGAGGAATTTTTTTTTTTACGAGATTTCAATTAAAATTTTTTTTGCAAAAATATTTGTTTCATTATAGATCTTGAGAATGTTGCCATCTAATTGATGAAACATGTCAATCTGAATAAAGCTATTTATTTGTCTTGTAAATGTATTTTTTCCCTTTTAGCAAGTATTAACTAAGTTTGACAAAATGTTTCATTTGACGAAAGACTGAAATTGCCAAATTACAAGAATTGAAATTTTTTATTTCTTTCAGCGACACTCTCAGTATTGTTATTGAATGATGAAAGTTTTCTGTATAATTTATTATTGGTGTTTAGATTTTTTTCAGAGTTCATTCCCATTTTTTTTTATTATTATTCGTTTGTTTGTTTTTATTTAACAGACTAACATGTTATCTTTATTTCAAATTAATTTGGATTTTATTTGATAAAGCTATTTAGAAGTAATTTGTGGTAGAATTCTTTTTCTCGACTTTTTTTGCAAAGCATCTATTCTCTATAATTGGTAGTTATTTTTAAATCAGTAACTGCTGTAAAAACAATTAGAAAAAATTGGAACATACACTGAATAGGGAAAAATAGACATATTAGGAAATTAAAGGAAAAGTGTTTTTACATGAAACATTGATTTTAGTATGGCTGCTTCATGATGAATTAATTGCTACCATTATTTTAATTTGGCTATAATTTTTCTTCAGTGATTACCTAAATTACTAAGGTTAGTCAAAAGTCAGTGAGAATTCTCAGATCAGAGGCTAAATCAAGGTTAACTTTGATTTAGAGATCTGCACGGGCCCATACCAGGCCTGGCAAAGTAAAGTAACAAATTCTAATGGTCCGCCAGAATAAAACTTTTTTTTATCTTCGCCCCCAGTCCGGGCCGATAAAAAGTTTAAATGAGTCTACTGGCCAGATATAGAAATTTAAGTTTTAAACTAAGCCTATAAAATATGAACAATTTTCAATGGACGTGACCGGGGCGAGGATAAGTATAAATGTGCTGCACAATCTGATGCTAGATTAACAACATCAATACAGAAAATATGGCATAGAGATTAGCGTTAGCAGTTACATCGTATCTGAAACAGGGCATTAATTTTCCAGTAGACGCGGGTCAGATCGAATTCAGGCTTACATTTTTTTCTACATACTAGGTTTACGTGGCAGGCCGGTAGTAAAAAGGCTACTTCAGTCACTCGAAAACATCCATTAATTAATGTTAATCCAATGGGAGAATTTTTTTTTAAGCTATCTCGTTTGCATTTCAATATTTCAGTTATTTTTAATTAGGACAACTTCACTTTCGGAACCGGTTTCGAAAGTGAAAGTATTATCATTAAAAAAAAATCTGCAAACAAAATCATTTGACATTTTATTAGGATTCGCTTCACTCATCCTCTACCAGGCTACACAAATTACATTTTGTCATACACTTTACAAAAAAACTATTCAGTATTTGAATTTAAATTAAAGATAAAAATAAATTATGATCTGGAGATTTGCACAATATTATTTTTTTACGGTTTTCCATTACGGATGTATTTTTGTAAATAAAAAATGAAACACGTATATTTTCAGAAGAAAAAATAAATCATGGAGTTAAGATTTCTTTTATGAAATTTTTAAAATACCTTTTTTTATGAAAATTATAGCATATTTTTAATGAATTAAAATTTGTGAAAATTCAATTATTTACATTCAATTATAAAAGTATTTTTCAGTGTTAAGAATTCAAATACACAATTTATTCTTATTATGTGAAATCATTTACGCAGACGATACGCAATTTAAAAGAATTATGATTTTTTTTTTTTGTAAAGTGGCAACAAAAGGATTGTAAACAAATAAAATTAATTGTTAAATTCGTTATTTTGTAAAATTTTGCTTCGAAAATATTTTTATTTATACCAGTCATAAATAAAAAATTCCGAAGAAATTCTTAGCTATTTGGCTGCATTCATGGGCGTAATCTGGCGGGGGCATATGCCCCCCCCCCCCCCAGTTTTTTAAGAGCAGGGGCAAGACATGTATTTTGCCCCTCCAGTTTTTTGTCTTGTTTTCGAATTTCTGTATTTCCTTTTTCACTTTTTTTTATCCCTTTAGTTTAATAATTTATATTACTATCTTGGGTTTGAACTAGAATTGAATACAGCAAAATCAAAACAGCCAGAATTAATGTTTTCACGTTGACATAAGTAATTTTTCTTATGTCTTGACAAAACCTTCTGCCATAATAACAGTTCAAGAGATTTTTTTTCCGCCTCCCTTTTTTTCCTTTTTGTACAAAGTAGAAAACTTATTTTCCTCTTCATTTTCAGTTATGTTTTTTTGGGGGGGGTGCACGTGTGCGAAGAGGTGGGAAAAGATATCACGATTACTGTGTCTTCACTCTGACCATTGTCCTTTTTCGCAAGATAATATAAGCACAAAACAAGAACTTCCTGGCCCTCAGGGCTCTCGACTATAGTGACGCTCCTTGAATATACTCGTAGCGTCAGTCCAGTACTGGTGAGCTGAGGAAATTCTCATGGCGTCTGGATATACAGATGCACACACATTCCGTTCTCTCGCGTACATTACATACAGGGACTAGAGTCTTGCACATGTTGCGTTGTATTGTACCCGGTTGTACCCTTGGGCGTAATCTGGTGAGGGCAAGTGGGGATCACATACCCCCTAGTTTTTCAGGAACAGGGCAAATACCTTTTGCCCCTACAGTTTTTGTATCGCTTTGTAGTTAAAGCCCAGCTTTGTATTTCATTTTTTTTTAATTTAACCATTTGTATGCTATTTTGCGCACGAACTGGCGTAAGCATTGGATAATTCAAAATAACCAGAATTAACGTCTTCACGCTCATAGAAGTAATTTCTGATGCAGTAGTCAAAGCTCAAGTAAGAATATTTCCTCTGCTCTATTTTTCAGAAAAACGGAACTATTTTTCCTTTTTTATTTTCATAGAACTATTTAAATGCACATGTGGGATAAATCTCTTGATTACTATCTTTTGATTCTGACTATTGTCATTAGGGTTTCCTTCATCTGACGAAACCCTATTCGTCTTACTCGTCTGTCTGTCTGTCTGTCTGTCACAGTGCCCGTAACTATATATGTTGGAGACTTGAAATTTTGCATACTTATAGCTGAACACCTCACATCAAACGACAAATCGTAAAAATTTGAAAAAGTAGTAATTAATGGACGTTGTTAATTTAAAAAAAAAAACAATTACAAGATCTGAAAGGCATTCATGATTCAACAAAAGCATAATTTTTTTTATCGAATTATAAAAACTATCTCTTCCATCGATTAAAACCAGGTGTCATTTTAACGGCAGATAAGGACTAGCGATTGCTTTAGGGCGCTTTTATTTCTTTTCTACTCATCCCAGAAATTCGAAATTAGTACCACAAGACGGGGGGGAAAAGTCAGCTTTCAGAAATTCTAAAAATTATCTCAATCGTACCATAAAAACTTTGAAATTCGTTAAAAATCGAGAAAAAAATCTTTTATTTTCCTTCATTTGTGAAGGCGACAGATGTCTGATGAATTGAATTTTCGGCGATAACCAGAGAATATAAAACTCTTGCGGTCAGAAACAGACTCAGAATTCAGAATTTTTATATAAGACCAAATTTAAATATCGATTTCCGAGCTATGATTTTTATGCCATCCGACGTAAAATTTCATTCTCTTTCTGAATATGTCTTTATTTTTAAATTTCGATAATCAGAAGCGAAGATAATTAAATTTTTGGTAATTAAAATCAGAATTGCATTTTTTGCACGGCAGGCCAAGTGACACGGAAAGGAAAAGAGTTACATTTTTACCCGGTACCAAAAAGCGCGTGACGTGCGTCGCAGATTTATTTTGGACCATGCAGATAAATTTGCCAACTTGAAAAAAAAAAGTATTTCCTTAAAAAAAAAAAAAAAAAAAAAAAAAAGTACGAAAATTCTGACAAAAAATATCGTGAATTCGACAAATGGTCCCAAAAAAAAACGGTAATTTATAGCCAAAGGGTTGCTGCAAACACGCAAATTTCGTCAAAAGATCCTGGACATAAACATGAATTCCGTCCTTAGGTTGTGTGAAAAATACAAATTGCTGTCACAGGATCGCGGAAAAACGCGAATTTAGTCAAAGGATCGCGGAAAGAACTTTAATTTAGTCAAACGATTGTGGGGAAAATGCAAATTTAGTCAAACGATCGCAAAAAAAAAAAATGAAAATTTATGTCAAATGATCGTGAAAAAACGCAAATTTATGTCAAAGGATTGCGGAAAAAAATGCGGAATTTCGTTAAAAGATCCCCAAAACCGTAAATTTCTGCCAAAAGATCGCTGTTTAAACTTGAATTTTATCCAAAAATTCCAGAAAAAACATGAATTTCGTTCCATGGGCGCGGGGAAAAAAGCAAATTTCTGTCACAAAATCGCAGAAAAGGCTTGAATATCGTCAAAGGATCGAGGAAAAAACACGAATTTAGTCAAACGATCGCGAAAAAGAAAAGCAAATTTAGTTGAACAATCGCAAAAAAACGCAAATTTCTCTAAAAGGATTGCGGAAAAAAGCGGAATTTCGTCATACGATCGCGAAAAACGCAAATTTCTGCCAAAGGATCGCTGTAAAAGCGCGAATTTCGTCAAAAGATCTCGGGAAAAACGTGAATTTCGTCTCAGGGGTGCCGCAAAAAACGGAGATTTCTGTCACAGGATCGAGGAAAAAGCACGAATTCCGTCAAAAGATCGAGGAAAGGACACAGATTTAGTCAAACGATCGCGAAAAAAAGCAAATTTCTGTCAAAAGATCGCGGAAAACTCGAAATTTCATCAGAAGATCGCGAAAAATGCAATTTTCTGCCAAAGGATTGCGGTAAAAACTCAAATTTCGTCAAAAAGACGCCTGATGGATGTACAGAATTCTTAAATTTTAACTTATTCCTGACTCCTACTCTTGTAATGATAAATTCTTATCATTAAATGTAATATTTGTTTTTTCTTTCAGTTAAAGAAAAAAATAAAGCTCTGTTCTCTTAATATATCTCTTATTATATATGAAAGATCTGATAAGATTTCTGTGAAATAGATAATCAATGTGGTCACTCTTTTCCTTATGTGTTATTCTATGCCATTTTTATGCAAGTATCTAAAAGTGTGCTGGAATAGTATTTGTTCTCGAGTATATGAACCATGTTACATATTCATTATTATTTAATTCTTCATAAAATATTAATTTTTGCTATTTACTTATTTAGGTTAATATTATAGTTGGAATATAGTTCTATTTATTTATAGTATTAATCAGCAAGAGCCCTATTTATTTTAACACTTATAATGCTTGTACATAATCGCAGTACAGATTTTTTTTAACTATTGATTTTACAAATTTGGTTCTTTCGCATCCGGATGCATAGGCGTAACCAGGGGGGGGGTGCCCTGGGTGCCCGGGCACCCCCCCCCCCCCCCCCCCCACTTGCGCAGACTCAAGCACAATTATTTTTAAAAAATCGAAATCTTCAAATGAAGAAAAAAGAAGAAGTGAAAGCAGAGTTCAACTAGCAAATTAGTTTAATTCAGAAAACTAACAGCCTAAGTTTTGAACCGTGCTACAAGAAGAAACCCATGATCTTTTTTTTTAAATTATGTTGTTTATCTTTTTAAAAACTAGAATATTTGCAAGAATCTGTATTAGTCATAAATCAAAAAGGTAGTTTTGTAATCCCACTTTGACATCTTTTGTTTGTAGGAGATTTTTTTTAACACCGTTTTCTCTATTACATGTTTCTGCAATTTCATGAGAAATTAACTCAAGTTCTTGACGAAAGTAGAAACATAAACTATTTGTCACTTTACTTTCGTAGTCTAATGTCTAGAAAGAAAAACAATTTGAAAGGGAATGCAGATGTGAAACAATAATTCCAAATTTCGATTAGCCGGGGAAGGGGGGTGTGCACAGACATTACCTCCTCCAAAAATGAGAAATAATTGCACAGAAAATTCAAATTAATCTGGAGGTTGATTGGTTGGTTGAATTTCGTGTTTCGCGACCATTTTTTGACATTCGTAAAAGAATATGGTTGCAGTCTTTCAAGTCAGTATAGTAATTTTTTTTCTCTGAAAATTTTTATACGATTTTTGGAGTTTATTCTCGTTTTGCGGCGTTCTTTTGAAACTAGGAGAAGGACCCCGGTTTCAATCTTTTATCTCAGTGCAGTAGATTTTGACGAAATTTGCGATTTTACTAGGCGATCATTTCATGATATTTATAATTTTTACCCAAAATCGTTTGACGAGATTCACGTCTTTCTACGCGATTTTTTGTAGAAATCCGCACATTTCACCACTAACCTTTGACAAAATTCGTGTTTTTTACCACGATCCTTTGACGAAATTCGCATTTTTTACCGCGATATTTTGACTAAATTGGCATTTCTTTAGCACGATCCTTCGATGAAATTCGCGTTTTCTTTCCACGATCTTTTGACGAAATTCGGTCTTTCTTTCCGTAAACTTTTGACGAAATTCGCGTTTTCTTTTCTGCGATCCTTTGACGAAATTCTCGTTTTTACCGGAATCCTTTGACGAAATTTGTTTTCTTTTGCGACAGATTGGCGAAACAGATTTTTTTACAGGGGTTATTTGTTGAAATTCGCGATAGTTTTGCGCGACCGATCGGGAAAATTCTCGCTATCTTTCCATACCAATTAACAAAATTCTCTACTCTTTTCCGCGATCTTTTGACGAAATTTGCAAAAATTTTTCGTCAATCGTTTATCGAAATTCGTGATTTCTTTTGCGCAATCTTTTGCGAAATTCGCGATTTCTTTCTGGACTTTTTCATCGAAATTCACGATATTTTTCCACGATCATTTGAAGAAGTTCTCAAATATTTCCGGGACCGAGTCACGATTTGATTTTGAGAAATTCCATAAAAGAAATAAAAATTAAAATACTCACTGAAGAATCACAGGTCTGCGAAAGAATTTGGAGGGGGGAAATATTGCATAGCATTTTTTATTAAGTGGGACTTTTTCTTTTCTGTGCACAAATCCGCGATCCCGCACGTTATTTAAAACCCTGCCTGCCAAAGAAAACTTCGTTACTAGTGAAGTTTCGCTGTTTTTTTTTTTTTTTTTTTTTTTTTTTTTAACGAACATAGAATTAAACAAATCCTGGATTGTGAGGGAGGGGGGACTGCCTTCGGCAACGTTAACGTACTCCCGAGCAAGCTACGACCACTTCTCTCTCGAAACAAACGAATCTTGAATTATTGCGATTTTTTATTTCGAGCCAAATTTAACTTTTAGCTTTCTTATAAGAACTGATTTGACATTCTTCCAATTCGAATTCAATCACGGCAATTGCAGAAATTACAAAAATGTTTTTTCTGTTTTAAAAAAGTCAAAAAATCGCCTCAAAGCACGAAAAACACCGCTAAAAACCGCATTACAAATTCGGAAATGCTTAAAAAGACCTAACGGAGTAAAATTACTAATTGGATAAAATATTTAAACCGGATTCGTTTTAGGAATGTCAAAAAAAAAAAAAAAAAAAAAAAATCACCCCGAAATGCGAAAAACCCCTCTAAAAATACCATTAAAAATTGTTACAAATTGAAAAATCGCTGTAAGAATCTCGTAAAAACTGCATTGAAAAGAAGACAAGTTTACTGGATAACATATTGAAATCGGATTCTTTTTTACTAATTTGAAAAAAAAATTCCGCTAAATGCGAAAAAATTCGCATAAAAAATTAATAGAAAAATTCCAGAAATTGTCTTAGATATGCATGACTTCAGGCATACAGGTACTTTCCTGTCAAATCTTGCGGCTGTGAGGGCTCAGTGCTGAATTCAGACCCTTTTCTTCGGGAGGGATTTCTGTGGCTCCGGGGGGGATGGCACTTTTTGACCATTGAAAGCACAAAATCTCAAGTCTTCCGGGGGGGATCTCATTGCTCCGGGGGGAATGTCCCCCCCCCCCGGGCCACCCCCTGAGTGGAACCCATTGTGCACCCACTGTGAGGGCTGCATTGTTTTCTCAGAGTTCAGCGCACGCGCACACACAGAGACAGACAAGCACCTATCTTTATTATTACAGTCGCATCATAATATAATTTTTATCATCTTGATAAAATATAATTTTTATCATCTTGATAAAATTTAGTGTTTATTATCATGACCTGCTTTACCTATTACCTAATATATTCGATTCATTCTGAGGTAAAAACATGAATTATAAATGAATGTTAAAATTATTTATAATATTATAATAATTATTTATATAGACTTTCCTCCAAAATTTCTTAGGTCCCTTCGGTGATCCCTAAGAAGTCATGGAGTGACATTCTGAAAAACTTTCGTGGGTATGTACTGGTATACCACATGTATTACTGAGATTTATCATCCGGCAAAATTTGATCTACAAGACTGAGATAATTTTAGATCTCATGCAGTGTCCCTGTGCCTATAAAAGTTTCCAGCATGATTAAAGGCTTTTTATTTATTTATTTTTTTTTTTTTTAAATCTTTATAAGAAGTTAGGGTGCCAAAAGATTTTACACTTGTGATGACACTCAGTTACTGTCTCATGTCATTGCTGCAAGGAGATTTACATAGCTTTTTTTTACTATTAGTTTTAGTTTTGATGCTTTGAACCCCTTTTCATTCCCCCTCACGCAAACAAAAGTCGCGTTTGAGCCATTTTTAAAAGAAATACACACAATTATACCTTCTAAGATGAAAACCTGTCTAAAACGAAAATTCGACCGGTTTCATGGGGTTCTGTTTTAGCAGGTTTTACTATATAAGATATTGTTTGTATCCAACATGTTCAGGTTGAAAAGTCAGGGCACCCCCCCGTTCGAAAGGCTGGTTACGCCTATGGGATGTTATTTCGTACGCTGATTCGTAAAATCTAAATTTTAAAAAAATCGGGATCACAACTTTCCGGTTTATGAAAAAATCGATTTTTAAACATAAAAGGGATGCTTTTTCGTACAGACAATTGATGGGAATTTGCTAAAATTAGAAAAACTAAAGAACCGATCGATTTTAAACTTTGACATAGTTCATAACACATAATAAGAATTTTATGAATTTAAGGTGAGCTGAATTTGTGTGTGTGTGTGGGGGGGGGGGGGGGCAAACAAGGGCTCCGTGAAAAAAATGGCTAACCTGATTTAAAAAAAAAACTACGCATTTGGTTACGTCTATTTATTAATTACATTTAGCTTTTATTACCGTTTATTTGTTAGCTCCCAGACTATCAAAGCTTGATAGCTAATGTGCCCGCATGTTCTGTATATACGTATGTATATACGTAACGCGATAATTCTTGATAGAAATATCCGTTTTGTTTTAAACTTTGTATAATATATAATATATAAAAAATTGAAATATGGGAGTGGATAATTTTCAGGGGGACGCATTCCTAAATATAATAGTGCTGCCATTTATGCAAGGAATTATTAATTTTCTATTAACAAATTTTGATTTGTTAATTTAAGGATAAAGTGTTTTGAAAGAGATATTAAACGAAATCCTCTGCACGATTTGCAATCACACTTACCCACTTGTTTTCTTTAGGATAAAATAATACATAATTGATGATTTTTTTATGGTTTTCTGGCTGGTTTTCTCCTTACGTCCAGAAATTCGGTTCAGAACTCCAATTGATGGTATTTTTTGAAAGATCATTTACGTTTACCAAAAAATGGAAAACGTATTTCGATTACATAGTTTCTGAATAACAACACCTGCCTATTCTATGCTTTTCCGAACAAAAATAAATGAAAACTTGTGTCATAAAGTTGACCTTTTGGATTTGAGACCAGCCTTAAGTACAATTGAAGAATATGGTAAAAAAGGAAATATGCTTTAGATAAATCGAAGCAGAAAATTAGACATTTTTTTCTTCATTCTTCCATCAAAATACTATAAATTACATAAAATTTTGTATTTAGTATTGTGAAAGTAAAAACATTACATAAAAATACTGAATATTTTTATTTAGGTCTTTAAGGGGAGCCCACTTTGAAAATGTGTAAAATTAAAAACATTCGAATTAAAATAAACATTAAAATCAGTGTTTAATTTAAATTTGTGTATTGCTAAATTATCTGGATTCATCTTAAACCAGAATGAGTGGGATCGTATCAAAATTGTTTTTCGCTAAGAATAGCGGTTGACTTTCAGAATGTTTCTCTGATAACGGGTTCTGAACTCCCCAATTAAGAGGCTACTTCAGTCAAATGAAAAGACGCATTCGCTAATGCTAATCCTATGGAAGAAATTTATAAAGATATCTCGGTCCCATTTCAATATTTCTAAATGATTTCTTTTGCATTGAATAGTTGAGATTGACCTGTACAAAGGCCGTTGTTTACTTTTTCGATTTTGTTTACAGGTATTTCTTATGAGGGCACTTTCATTTTCGGAACCAGTTTCGAAAGTAAAAGCATTCTTATAAAAAATATCTGCAATCAAAATCGAAAAAGCAAAAAACGGCCTGCATACAGATCGATCTCAACTATTCAATGCAAAAGAAACCATTTAAAAATATTGAAATGCGACGGAGATATCTTTATAAATTTCTTCCATAGGATTAGCATTAGCGAATGCGTCTTTTCATTTGACTGAAGTGGCCTCTTAATTACTTTTTTCACACTACATTTGAGGTTGTTTCAGAGCTTTGATAGTCAAGAACGAAAAGAGTGGGAAAAACGAGTTATCTGGAATTTCCCTGGAAACTAGTGATGGTGACTATAACAGTTTACCGCCAGTTAAAAAATAATGAACTATTAATGTTACTAGATTTAAGCAGCTCTAAAATCTAACCGATGATTAAGATGTCGCATACGAATTATTTTTTCAATCAATCTCTTTCAAATTTCTCCTGTATGCTAATTTTGTTTTGTTTTTTCCCTTAATAAATGTGTATCAGTATGAAAAAGAAGAAATAATTATCAAATGAATTATTAAGGGGAAATGTCAAAAAAGCTCGCCCAATTTGAGGACAATCTATACTAATAAAAAAAAAGTTTCGCTTTGTGTGTGTGTGTGTGTGTGCGTCTGTCTGTCTGTGTGTATGCGATGGCTAGCAAAATCTAGCGTAAGTACGAAGCTGACAATTTTTGTGAAAGTAGCCCAAAGTCTCTTCTGATGTACCTCAGATTCAGAACTTTAAAATTCTAATAATTAGTTGAGTTATAAATTAAAATTCGCAAATCACTCTCATTAATAACTCATCTCGGCCCTTGCGAAAGGGAAAAAGTGATGGCGCATACGCGCAGAAGCCTTATTTATGCATCGGGAGGAAATGAAGTTCGAAAAGAAGGAATTTCGGGAGTATTTTGTTGTTATTTATTAACTTACATCAGTCAAACTGCTTAGTAAAGTTACAAACGGATGACATATTCTATAAGATCGTATTCTTATGTCTCAAATGCCGCAATCAATTGAAAAAATATCACAGTTAATCTTTTGAATTTTTTTTCCCAAAAAGTCTCGGTTTTTCTGTTCTGTTGCAGCGCCCCTCGAGGACGCAATTTTAGAGGTACCGACAAATTAAAAATGTGCTCTCAAAGCTAAAACCTTCTAATCGATGGTTTTAAGAATATGAATTTTAACCTTTTCAAATACACTGGCGAACTCAGGTCACTTCGCGTTTTATGGAGACGATATTTTTTTAACCCTAAAAGTAACAAAACGTCCATACTTTAACACACTTTACTTTTTACTTTACACACCATACTTTTTTTTTCTGTTTAGAGCATCTCTATAAACCAGATTTACATAACCTACAAAATTTTTTAAACTTCGGACGGGTATAAAATATTTTTTACAAGATAAAATATGTGAAAAATTCGATGGAAATAAAAAATCTGAGTGTTTCGTCGCGGTTTCGCCCCTTCAGGGCACAATTTTAGAGGTACCGACAAACCAAAAATATATTCTTAAAGGTGAAACATTCTTCTAATCGATGTTATAATCGGCTAAAAAATAAGAATTTTAACCCTTTCAAATATACCGGTACGGAGGCCACTTCGCGCTTCACGGTGACGATATTTTTTCTATGCTAAAAGTAACTAAACGTGCGTATTTTAACAGAAACTTTTTAGAGCATTTGGATAGACCATATTTACGTCACCTGCAAAAATTTCGAAACGTTCGAACGAGTATAAATATTTTTATAAACTAAAATATATGAAAATATCTACGAAATCAGTAAAAACCTGTGTGTTTTTGCGCGGTAAAAAAAAGACGTCTTAATTTAAGTGTATGTGTGTGGTGATAGAGATAAATATTTTTAAAAAATGGCCTTAAAAAGTTTGCCCCCCCAGTCTTAGAGCCTAAGTTACGCCTATGGCTGCATTTACATTTCTAAAATTAAAATGCATCAAAACATAAAATAACATTTTTGCTTAATAAAGATGCAAAAAAAAAAAAAAAAAAAAAAAAAGTTACTTTCAAATATTTATCTTATTAAATAATGCTTCGCGAATCCAAACAAAGCACGACTTTTACTAGTTAACATACATCTGACCTACGCGCTTGGCGTCAAGCACATTTGCAATGCAGAGAAATACAGCCGGGAGCTCCACAAAGAGTGTGCAATGGAGCCAGCTGGATTCGAACCCGCACCCACCAACACTCGCAAGTGATTAACGGTGTGATGCCTTGACCACTCAATCACGGTGGGCCCAACAAAATCAAAAAATTGACCTTATGCACGCGACCTGAGGTTGAGGCTAAAATTCGTCTGCTGGCGGTATTTACTGGCGGTGTTTAGCATAGCAGTCTATGGAGTGTGCGTTATTAATGCTTGTTTGTTAAAAATACCGCAAAAGAATTCTTTGATGCAGCAGCATATACTTAATATATTGTAATCTAGATTCAAAATGTTGTTCTTTATGCGAGAAAATTCCCCAAGTTTGCAAATTTTCAGTTAAAACGTATGCATCTAACCTGGGTCAAGGCTAAAGTCGTCTGCTAGCGGTGTTTGCGCCTGCGCATACTGGTATTCTGCAGGTGCAGTAACTAGAACAACAGATCATCATACCGCCAGCTCTGGCGTCTGACGTCACCTGAATAGAGTCCATTATAAAAAAAAAATACCTTTGTAGAGATGGACGCCCCGGTTTGTACCAATCACCGTGTCCACTCCATGTGACATTTTAAACGTCATTAATTGCCCTTGCATGTCGTCGGGCGTAGTGAAAACAGCTTCGAGGCTAACGAAAAAGACAGACGACCGCGGTGCATCCCAAGTGTCTTTTTTTACAGACCGCTCGAGGCTAATGAAAAAGACAGGCTGCCGCGGTTCATTCCACATATCTTTTTGTACAGATCGCTGGAGTCACGTGATGCTCGAACGCACCAATGCAGGTGCACGAAAAGGTCCTCACGTCACTTTAGCGGTCTGTAAAAAAAGACGTGGGATGCACCGCGGTAGCCTGTCTTTTTCGTTACCTCGCAGACCGCTAGAGTGACGTTATGCTCTTTTCGCACACCTTCATTGGTGCATTGGAGCATCACGTGACTCCAGTGGTCTGTAAAAAAGATACGTGGAATGCACCAAGGTAGCCCCTCTTTCTTGTTAGCCTTGACAGCTTCAAATGACGTCATTTACATCTACTCCTTTTCGTTCATAGCTCCATGTTGGTGGCATATGACGAGACCAACGACATACAAAGCCAGTTCATGACGTTTAAAACGTCACATGGAGGGGATCATATTTACAGGGTGAATGGAAAAAGCGGCGTTTTGTGCCAATTGCTGTGTAAAGAAAGATGATCCACTCCGTGTGACGTTTTATAATGACGTAAGATGTTTTAGTCTGTGTTTAGATAAATGAGTTTGTCCAAACTATGGCAAACCTACACTATATATATTAAAACACACATACACACATAAATAAATAACGCCTGCCTTCAACATTTTTATTAACTTCCTCAATATGGTTTATAAGGAAAGGGCAGCTGACGTCCCCGTTAATCGAATTACTGTTGGTCAGCAAGAAAAACCTGTTTATGCATTATATTACTCCTACGATACACATGAACTCCGGGAATTTGATTGGTCTTTAACAGATTGATTTAACAGATCTATGATATGATTGCCCTACGTCGCTCAGTGTGATTCCTGCAATGATCGTTAAAATAAAAATGTAGTAGTAGATTGGTTGACGGAAGTGTTTGTTTGTAAACAGACACAGGCATCGGCCGGAGTAGCTCAGTGGTTAGAGCAGCAGTTTTGAGTACTGTGGTCCCGGGTTCGATTCTTGGCTCTGGCTAATTTTTCACTCCAGTTGGGTTTATTGTATTTATTGTGTGTATGTCTGTATAATATTTATATATACCTCTATGGCAAACCTCGTCATTACAGTACTTGGCGATAATGGAAGGCTCGCCAAGATGTTCATTCAATCGTCTCAGCCAACCGAATTTATTTTCCTGAAGCGTGGCGTGCGAAAGCGTTTTGCTTGAATCGCGAATATTTTTATTCACAGGAAAGCACAAAGTAAGGTACCTTTAAATGAGAGTGGCGACATGAGGGATGATGATGTTGTGTATTAAGGAGTGTGTTCAGAAGTGCAGTTTGCGCAGTGCGTGCGCTCAGAAGTTTATACATGGAGTAGGACTTATCAAAGAGAGGAATTTTAAAATAATTCAATTATTTCATTATTTTTATGGTTCAAAACAGGTAAAATTAACGACTATATTTCTTTATCCTTCCAAAAAATTATTTTCGTAACAGAAATACATGCCTATTTTCACTCATAAAATCCAAAATATTCTGGAAAAGCATCATGTGACCTACTTCATCTACTTTAGCCTGTTCGGCGTTTAAAATTTCACAACCAACCCCACCCAAACTACTCAGAAATTTTTTTATGGGCGATTTGATCACGTGATTGTGCATTTTGTGTTTATGTTTTATTGGTTGTGCTTTGTTTGGTAGGTTGATTGATACAATTTAACAATTCAAGTGGTGATCTAAAAATTTTAACTTTTTAACAATTTTCTTTTTATTTATTTAAAAATGATTTATCACTTGATTTATATCTTCCGTGATAAATAGAATACTGTTAGTAAACCAAGATTGGGATATCAACATATGAGATTTGTTTGTAATCTACTATACTGGATGGATTTCAATGGAACTTGCACTGTTAGTTAGGCAGTTTTTCAGAGAAGGTTTTAATATATATATTTCTTATTTTATGATTGCATATTTTAATACCGTGTGGATAACAGACCAAAATACATCATAAAACATGAGAAATAAATGGCATTCAAAATTCTGTTAGTATAAGCAAAATACTTACTTATACTTTCAGTAAAAAATTTATAAACATTCTAATCATACTTTATTCATTACAAACTAGGCAGCAGACCTATATATTTTATCTCTTTAAAAAATATATGTACAGATATTTTTAGTTAAAATAATTTACAACTATTACATTTTATTTTTATAATGTTCAAAGTAGAATATGATTTCTAGCCTAGTCTGGATAAAAATTCACTCGTAAAGTACTCAAAAAAAAAAAAAAAAAAAAAAAAAAGGAATTATTCTACGTGCAAAAGGATATTTTCGCACAATATATATTATTTTTTCATTTGGATTTGCTTAATGTTTATATCATTATACATATACATACTACATATATAATCACTTAGAAACAAAACTTTGAATATTTAAAAGGCGTTCAGATCTAAAACTTTCATCTCGAAATACCTCATTTTCTCATATTTAAATAAGTATTTTATTATTATAATAAAAATACACGTGCCTCTGTATAATAAAAATAAAAAATATATCTTATTCATTGTGAAAAATATAAAACAACCAATAAACAAAACAAAAAAAATTATGACACAATGAGGGACTGGACGGTTTCGAACCCAGAATCCCTAGTCTCGAGTTCAGTGCTTTATTCATTCAGCCATCTAGCACTCGTTCCTTTCATAACAAAATATCTTTATAATTAGCACCATAATTAATCAAATCCATGATCTGTTCCTGAACACACTACGTATTATTCCATCCATGATATTTACCCACTCCATGTTCCTGTCTCCTGAGCTCGCGCGCGTGCTTCTTGAACACACTCAATTTCTGCTTTAAGAAGAGAACATCTCAACTCATCAAATCAACAATAAACGCATTTATTTTCAAAACATTTCCACATGTGTGCTATAAAAAACGATCGAAGGACTTTTGGTTTATAACAAACACCGTACTTTTTATAGAGAAGACATTCAAAGTAAATATGGCTTAGAGCTTTCAAAAATTTCTGTTATTGAGTACCTCTTCTGTTATATATTTAAGTAGTAGAGATATTATTTGTGTGTTTTTCATGTATTATTTAGAGTGTTTATGAATTATTTATGTTATATTTACCAGTGTCTCAGATTTTCTTAATGTATTTACTCAGTCTGCAGGATATCAGCATGTTTAGAATTGTACAGTAGAAGCGTGGATTTAGATTAAACAATTGCAAATCTTTATCAGGTGAATTGAAAGATATTTCTTATGCTCTAATGCAACGAATATATTACTGCTACTGAATATTTCCATTGTGAATCGCATGAACACCAATGTGATCAATTTTTTAAATTTCTAATCACTTGATCACCCAAACAAACATTACGAATATCATTTACATTTATTTCTTGATTGAATTATTATTACCTATTCATATTTGTTCTCATAATGTTTAAAACCTATTGGAACTCATGATTCCTATACCTTGTTATTATAAGATTCGGCTTTTTTGGTTTTTGGCATAGATGTCATATTACGCCCCATATTGGCACGATTTTTTTTTACGCCAATGTCATATCCCACCTTGTACTTAACTGGCGCCAAAGTGTCGTTATTTTGCTTGATATGGTAACCTGGATATAGGGTGAACTTCCAGTAATTGACCACATGCCAGTAATTGACCACATGCCAGTAATTGACCAAAAACACATTTATGTGTTAAAAACAAGAATCAATGTGTTGATAAAGTATTTTTGAATGCTGAATAAAAATATCTAACATCCAATGAATTGCATAGGAAAAAATTACTTTTGCTATCTATATTCTGATTGAATGTAAAAAATTAAAGAAAATGCACCTTCTAACAATATCAAAAATGAATACATTCTGTAATAGTAGTGTTGTTTTGCGAGTTGTTTTATTAATCTTGCAGCATCAAGTTTAATTTAGTTCCATTGGTTCATCAAATGAGGTGTGTAGTTCATTTTTGTTTGTTTTAAGTTAATCATTATGCATTTAATATTAAATTCATAAATTAAATGACGTTAAGGGGGGTGGTCAACTACTAGATGTGTGAATGTTGAAAGCATTCAGTAATTGACCAAAGTGGTCAACTACTGACTTTTTGCTTGTTTGCATCCATTCCTTTTGATACTTAAAAAAATACATAGATTTCTATTATGAAAGCAATATTCACCAATTTTTTAGTTAAAAAATGAGTTCTTTCAGTAGTTGACCAGGGTGGTTAATAACTAAATATGCTTGGTCAATTACTGATCAAACAAGCACACATTTGTTATGTTAAGAGGGTCATAACACATTTATATAATAATAATGTAAGAAAAGTGTAATTAAAATGTAAAGATAACAAAATTAGTATAGTGAGGCTCTAAATATCGTTAGGGTTTGTCACACAAATCTTATAAAACAAGTTTTACCACCATCAGCTCCAAACATAGTTTGTGATAGATTTCTATTACAATTGTTGTGAAAGTATGCTGTTAAAATTGCTATATAAAATGTTCTTTATGCTAATTTTATCCATGACAAAGTTCAACCCTAATTAGCTGCAGTTGTATAATAATAAAACATAATAACAATACAGAATTTACATTAATATTACAGTAAGTTTTGAGGGACAAAAGTAGAGTGTTGATTGCCAAGTGCTTCAGAAATGTATGCATAACTGTAGCACAAATAGGACTACAACTAAAAAAAAAAAACTTTTCACTAAACGAAAAGGGCATTTATAATGTTTAAATATAATTTAAAATTAATTATAAATAAAATGACAGATTTTGTGATCCCACAAAAATATAAAGCAATAGGGAAAATCTTAAATATATTTTATGCATATATGAATTTTATAAATAGAGATTAATGATTATGTATCTCGGGCCACAAGTAATAAGATTACTGGGCCATATGTGGCCTGCAGGTTGAGCATGGCTGCTTTAAAGCATGACTAAATTATTGGAAAGGAAAAGAAGAGAAACAGAAGAAAGAAGACAGGAAGTAAGGCAAGTTAAAAAATTAAAGAAAACAAAACAACGAAAAAAAATGTGAAAAAGCAGCAATAAAGACTTCAACATATAAGCAAAGTCTGATAAATGATTGGGTGTGAAAGGCATGTGAAGAAATCTAGATGGAAGAAGATATGATAGGAATAAAAGAAATCTGGTATGAGCCCTATCATACTAAAATGTGAGTCTACGAGACACAGGCAACAATTTGCATTGGATGACAGAGTGACAAAGAAGTTGACTTCATGTGTGTCAGTTGTTTTGGTGAAACAGATGAGGATTAAGTTTCATTTTTGTGTTAACTTTAAATTAATGGATTTTTTTTTATAAATAAATTTCGAAGTAGTAACTATTCTTTTCTTGTCTATATTTACATATAAATATCACGTTTTACCACTAATTTCAATCTTACAAAACATTGTGCAAATTCACTAATATGTTTTCTGTTCAGAAACAGTTTTAATTTTTTTACAAAAAGTCTCTTGACTAGTTTTTTAAAATCAGATCATAATGTGCTCTATATAGAATGTACATCTATGTTTTCCATACAGAGTGACTGACTAGCCAAGTTCAGTGATGAATTTCCTTTACTTTTCTAGGTTTTCCATGCCAATAAAAACAATTGGTACTTTTCGGTTAGCCATGTGGCAACAATTTTTCAGGTGTCGAGATTGTGTGATGTTACATACCAAAAACCTTAATAATTGCCAAGGAGAGTAAAAGAGGATAAGCAAAAAAAAAAAAAAAATCTATAAGAGGTTCGAACAGTCCTTATAAAGAGCACAGCTACATATTTTGCTACTACTGCAATTTAAAAATCCTTGGCTTTATGATTGAAATTCATTTTCTAAAAAAATTCTCAGAAATTTCAAATTCGTCAGTTTTTTTAGAAATTTGAAATTTCCCCGATTTTTTTCTGGCTGTCCAGGAGGCTAGACATCCAGTTTCTGTAGAATAAAACTTGACAAACTTCCCCATTTTTTCATATGATTAATTTTAAGAAGGTTTATCAGTTCAACTTCAGAGTGGTCAATTACTGACACCGTGATGGTCATTTTCTAGCATTAAGTGGTCAATTACTGGCAAAATCTCACTTGACAACTATTATATTTAATAAAATAAAATTGCAAAAAAGTAGACAAAATATGTTTATTTATTATTGATCCTTATAAGTGATTGTTGCTTTAAAAAAAAAGTTTCAAGAAATATCTCCTTAAATTTAGCACAGAAAAAAAAATTGTGAAGAAACTTTCACTAAATGGTCAATTACTGGGTAGTTCACCCTATATGATATAGTAAGGAGCTTTTTGCAAAATTGATATCGGTTAAAAGTCGCGCCAGTGTGGGTCGTATATGACATCTGTGTCTTTTGGAAATTATTGGAAACATATAGCTATGCTCTCTTAAACAAATTTCAGAAAATTTTAAATATCTGACGTACTACCTACATTTTTAACTACTTGCATGAACGTGATGTATATTTGGTAATGTAAAAGGCAAAATTAGCTCAACCCACAGGGCCTGTAAATGAAAAAACGTGGCTAGTGAAAAATTGTCTATCAGCAGCCACTTTTTTACAAGGAGAGAATGAAATTTTCTTGCATTTCATCAAGGATTCCACTTTTTTTTGGTTCCAATATATTTATATTTATTTGGGCTATTAAGTTTTAGATTAATTTTTATAGAAATTTTACTGTTTAGTATTTTTAAATAAAAAAGTAACCACTAATTTAAAGAAAGTGGTCACTGAAAAAACTAGTCCTACTGGCCAGTGGCCGCTAATGAAATTTCCCAGTTTTGTCCTATAAGGTGATGGCACCATCAATATCCATTTCTGAATGAAGTTGTTTTATTATATCCTTAATGGAATTATAGTCAAAACCTGATTCCCTAGCATTTTCTTTGATTGAATAAGCTTCTATGCATTCAAATTTTAAACAAAGTCCAAGTTTCAAATGGAAACTTTATTAATTTCTTCTATTACATGAGAAATGTAGGTTAACTTTATTGTCAAGTCCTAATTTCTGTGAATTCTGTGTTCGATTGGTCACGGGGAAAAATCTTGAATTTCAACTTCTTTTAAAAAGCTCTCAAAATGTGTCAATCAGTCAATGCAAAAATACAGTACAAAGTCTAAAGTTCGGACTTTCCAGGCAGTGGCACATCCAGGATTACGCTTTGTAGGGGGCTAGCATATTTTAGAGGCCTATATACGTGCCTCGATCTGGCCCGGCCCATTTTTGAGCTCTGTCTTTCTTTTATTTGATTTCATAAGATGTGTCAGATCAGGCCCTGACTTAGGGGAGAAGGGGCCTAGTGTGGACAATTTTTATAAATTTCGCAAAAAAGTGTACTAAATACCATTTTTCACACTTCAAGTATTTTTTTTACAAGAATTTACTATTTTATCTTTGATTTGGTTGATATATTAAATTATTTGGCAATACAGTTATTTATTAATATATTTTTTTAAAAAAGTTATTTTTGTCCACACTAGCCCCATGTGGTGAGGCTAGTGTGGACAAGCTAGAATACTTATTTAGACAATGTAATACAACTCTTATAAGTGTTTGCAAAACCATTACAAAATAAATCTGAACCTAAACAACATAGTAAATATATTAATCATAGTAAATTATAACTTAATTAATGTTATACATAATATTTTTTTGTTATTACTGAGGACTGCAGTTGGTTATGTTATGAATCTATTTCAAAGACAAAATTAAATACATTACAAAAGTACAAAACACTAGTCAAAAGGTATGGATGTATTTACGTATCTTAAAATCTTAAGTTTGTTTACAAGGTTAACGTATTTGTCAAAGCAACTAAATGTTTTTCATTAGTGTTTACACAGCCAGGAAACTGCATAATAAGCATGATGGCTTCTTGAATAATGTCTGACTGTGAGAGTTTTCTAATGATGTTTATTTGTGAAACTAGTGTTCCCGCTAGGCCATTTTTGAAGGGCGCAGCACCCTGCCCCTTTTAAAATCGGTAAAACGCGCCCTGCCGTTTTTTAAATCGGCAAACTGCGCCCTTCATATTTCAAAAATAGTCAAATGTGCCCGGAGTCGTTCTTGTTAAGAAATATTAACAAGCTTATTTCCCAGTTCTCAATGCCTCTAATTATATTCAATAGTACATTAACCCTGGTAGTATAATTTACAGTTCGTTATTTATAAATCTTTATTTTTATTAAGGTCATTTTATTTAAATAGTATAAGTATAAAGTATTCTGTATTTAAAAGTATTCTGAAAATTAAAACTCACCTTTTATCTTGCGTTCATTCTTTTAATCCTTTAGTTATTTATTCAGCTTTACGTTTTCTTTAGTTACAGTTCATTGATAACGCCGTATCTTTATTTTTACAACTGCAGATGTTTACGTTTTCCACGCGACATAGTAGAATTTACGAGAGCGTATGACGTGGTGTACTTTTCTCCCGACAGATGGCGGGAACGGATTTATGAATGAATTAGTTGACGTAGTTCGTCACCGGCAAATCACCACCTCGTAGATCATTCTGGAGAGTGGGCGTGTCGACACGTGCCGTTCCAGCTGCTGTATTTAAAGGGGTTATTTGGAAGGAAAGGTTACTTACTTGTTTTATCTACCAATGTTCTCGATACGAGAATTGCTTTAAGCGTTCTCGGGATGCTGCATTTGATCTTGTGGTAAAAGTTTAAAATCATGCGGCTTATTTTTATTTTTCGTTCTGTTTTTAAAATCATCTTTTAAAGTTACGATATTTAAGCTTTTCTGTTCTTCATGGCTTCTGAGTTAAAGTGTTTAAAAATGGCTGTTTTGTTTTAACGTGACTCATTGTTTATTTCATCAATATTTGGTTTATTTTTAAAGACTGTTTTTATCAAGATATTTTACTGTGAACTTTGGATCTTAATAAAAGAAGTTTAAGCCTGGAGCTTTATCTCATCTGTCAATTTACTTCATCCACTTTTTAACATTTCTTCATTCAACGTACTTCATAATTTTTCTCATTTACATATTTTAGAAATCCATCCTCCGATCTACTCCCACTGTTGAACTCTGCGTTATCAACATAATTTTTTTTAATCAGTGTTACAAGTGTAAGATGTTGGGGAATTGGTATTAGTGCTAATCCCTAACAGTTTAGGTTATGGGCAGATAAGTCCAGATTTGAGGATATGGATTAATGGAGAGGATTGAATTTGATAATCTTCAGTTGGCCCTTTACCCTTTATAGAGGTCTATGAGAAATATTTAAGTTAAAAAGAATGACGCAGCGTGATTAAAAAGAGGGGGGGGCCGAAGATTTAGTACGTGTCTGAAAAAAAAAAAAAAATTTTTTTTTGAAGAAGATTATGGAGAAAGTTTTATATTTTTAAATTCTAGTTTTATCATTCATCTTCATTTATTTTTTTTTGTTGATGAAAAATGGCCGGCAACACAATAGAAAAGCTGAACTCCACGAATTATGCTGGATGGAGTATTGACATGAAATATGTCCTAATTGACAAAGGACTATGGGACATTATAGAATCTGGTAAAGAGGAGCTGGTCCCGAGTAGTTCAGTAACTGAATCAGATGCAAGCATTTTTAAACAGCGTTCAAGGCAAGCTCTTTCGGCAATATTTTTAAATATTGAGGGAGAATTTAAGCGTGTAATTGCTGAATGTACAAACGCTGTTCAAGCTTGGAACAAAATCAGGTTACATTTCCATCCCGACTCCAGGTCATTCTTGATGAAGTCATTTAGTGAATTGATAGAATGCAGAAAGAAGGAGAGCGAGTCGATAAGTATCTTTGCAACTAGATTAAGGAGGCTTATGAGTATAATTAAAGAACAAGATAAAGGGTTTAACGAGATTTATTTAAGTTTTCAATTAATACGGTATTTACCACGGAAATATGATGGTATTGTGCAGAGTATCTTGAGGTGGTCCGAAGACGAGTTTAAGTTTGAAAAGATAGTTTTAGAATTAGTGTCTGAAGAGACCAGATTGACTGTTCGTGATCAAGATAGTTCTAAGTACGTGCCATCAGCTAATAGTGTAAAATGCAAGAAGAAACCTCGTTTTTATAAGAAATGTTGGCATTGTGGGGTTTCTGGTCACGTTCGAAGCAAGTGTCGCAAGTATCTGAACTCTCGTTATAATCCTGATCGACAGAGCTATCCAACTTATGCAGAATCTTCACCAAAATCCAGGAGTTCTTCTGATTTTTCTCCGACTGTGCCCAGAGGTAGAGGATCTCACCGACGTGATTATCGTGACTCATCGACTGATTCCACTGCTGGCCGGAGTTTTTCTCGTGATTCCAGACAGTATCCTAGATCTCCATCGCCCAGGCCTTACAGAAGATCCCGTAATTTTGGAAAGAATCATGTATCCAGACAACAGCCCAGAAAGCATGGAGCAGATATAGAGGACTTTCCTGACGGCTCACGTAAGTCAACTTATGTTGTATCTCAAGCCAGTTTATGTAATGCATCGGATGTTGACACCTGGATCTTTGATTCAGGTGCTTCACATCATTTCTGTTCTAATCGTAATTTATTTGTTAAATTTTGTAATGTTTCAGATGAACAAATGAATGTGGCTGTCAAGGATATATCTTTTCCGATTGAGGGTAAGGGAGAGGTAAAATTACGCTTTGGACAAAGAGTGTTCACCTTTACGGAGGTGATGTACTCGAGCCAACTAAGACGTAATCTAATCTCTGGCCCTCAGTTGGATAAGAGAGGCTTAACTTTTCTGGGTGGTGGAGGCGTAATTGACATCATGAGGGGAGACATTATTTTATTCAATGCATTTTTGAAAAATGGGTTTTATCAGCTTTTCCCTAGGGCTCCTAAACCTTTGAAAAATGTATCTTTTGAATCTAATTCTGCGGGTAATGCTAAACGTATAAGTAAAATGCAATTATGGCACCGCCGATGTGGGCATATTAGTCCCTCTGTTTTGATTCATACATGCAAAGAAAATGGGGTCCGGGGATTGGTTGATCTGAAAGATAACGATTTTCATTGTGAAGTCTGTAAGTTGAATAAGTTTATAAGACCTTCATTTAAACCCATTGGCAGCATTCGTTCTGAACATCCCTTAGAACTTTTATTTGCAGATGTTTGGGGACCTTGTAGAACTGTTGGGAGAAATGGGGAAAGGTATTTTCTTTCAATTATGGACGACTACTCCCGTAGAGTTTCAGTATACCCAATGAGATTAAAATCGGATGTTTTTGATATTGTCAAATCTCATATTACTCGTGCAGAAAATTTCTTGGGTAGAAAAGTAAAGAATTTTAAGTCTGATAACGGGGGTGAGTTCGTCAATGATAATTTTGAAATATATTTTGATGAAAAGGGAATACATCACGAGTTGACAAATCCATTTTCTCCCCAACAGAATGGGGTCATTGAGAGGTTTATGCAGACGGCTGTCAATGGAGTCCGTACTATTTTGGCTGAAAGTAAATTGAATCCCAGGTTTTGGCCAGAGGCCTTAAAATATTTTTGTTATACCTGGAACCGGGTCTGTCCTAAGTCTTTAACGAAGACTCCTTTTGAATTGTATGGGGGCCGAAAGCCATCTGTGAGGCATCTTAAACCTTTTGGGACAACTGCTTACGTGGGAATTCCTCACCAGAAACGTAATTCGAAGTTAGATCCAAAAGCAAAAAAGGGCTATCTTGTGGGTTATGCTTTTAATACCAAGGGTTACCGGATCTGGATACCTGAAAATGATCAAATTGTTGAAACTATTAGTGTTACATTTAGAGAGATTCCTGAGGATGTTCCTGGAGGCAGTGGATTCGTGATGGGCCCGGGGTCTTGTGATCCTTTCTCCATTGACTCCGGTGATAATCAGGGTGAAGATGCTGGAGGAGTAGATTCTTGGGGACCCTTGAATCCTCCCGGCATACCACCGGATTCCCGGGTTAATGGGGAGGGGGTTGCGGATTCCGAGTCCGATTCCGAAGCTGAAGACGTTAAGACCCCTATTTCCTCCAAGCGAGAAGTTAGGTGGTTACGTAAACCCGTAGTGCGATCTTCCAGGGACAGAACAGATATTTACTATTTTGAGGAAGGTAAAACTAATAGATTAAGATCACCTGCAGAAGTTGAGAGGTATTGTAATGTAAATGGTATTAAGTATGATCCAAATCTTTTTGATTTCAGTGGCTCAAATACGTATGCTGGTTTAGTCCCTATACATTCTGAATCTGATGACGAGAACTCTGATAATCCTGAATCTTCAAATATATCTGCATGACTAGACAATATAATAATTCCTAACTCTTTTAAGCAGGCTCAGAAGTCTCCGCAGCGTGCGATGTGGTTTGATGCAATGCGAAAGGAAATCGGGGTTATGAACGAACGGTCGGTTTGGCATTTGGAAAATTTGCCAGGAAACGTGACCCCAGTGGGCTGTCGGTGGGTATACACGGTCAAGAGGGACGAAAGAGGACGAATCGCTCGTTTTAAGGCCCGTTTGGTGGCCCAGGGATTTAAACAAGTGAAGGGCGAATCGTATGAGGAGTCCTTCAGCCCTGTTGTAAACTTTGGAGTGATTCGATTTTTCTTTTCCCTCTTAGTATCGTGTTGCGGATGGTCACACGTTCAGTGTGACGTAACAAGCGCCTACCTATACGCCCCGCTACGGGAGTCTGTTTTTATGTCACAACCGCCCGGTTTCGTTATCCCCGGTAAAGAGCATATGCATTGCAAACTGGATCGAGCGCTGTATGGGCTGCATCAAAGTGGCTGGGAGTGGTATTATGAAATCCATAAAGTTTTATTAAAGATTGGTTTTAGGAAATTTGAGTCATGTAACTGTACTTACCTTTTTGATTCTGATATAGTTCTGCTACTATACGTTGATGACTTCGTAGTTTTTGGAAAATTTAAGAAGAAGATTGACATAATCCTGGATTTGCTTGGAAAGAATTTTGACATCAAGCTTTTAGGAAGAACACGTAAACTTTTAGGGGTCGAATTTGTTGAAAAGGGGAATTCATTATGCATACACCAGTCTAGTTATATTGATGAGGTGTGTGATAAATTTAAGAATTTTCGAATTCCTATTTCATCTCTCCCTATTAGTAAGGGTGTTATATTATCTAAAGTTAATTGTCCTTCTTCTGATTCCGAAAAGGGGTACATGGCTCGTTTTCCTTACAGAAGCTTACTGGGTTGTTTATCATTTATTGCCAGTAGAACCAGGCCAGATATTAGTTATGCGGTTAATATATATAGTCAGTTTCAGTCTAATCCGGGTATTTCACATTGGGATGGGTTATTACGGTTGCTTGGTTATTTAAAGTATACTCGACACTACCATCTCCGGTTACGGTGTAACGAGGAGAAGTTGGTTGCCTTTTCTGACGCTGATTTTGCGGCGAATCGGGATGACCGAACATCGGTTGGTGGGCAAATAGTCATGGTTGGCAGTTCCCCCGTGGACTGGCGTACCTTTAAAGAAAAGTGCGTCAGTTTATCCACAATGGAGTCGGAATTTGTCGCCATGACTGAGGCCTCCAAAAACCTGGTTTGGTTTGACCGGATCCTGCAGGAGTGTCGGGATAGAGCAATCATACGCGATTTAGGTATCAAGTCGAAGCTTTGTGCAGATAACCAGGCGGCCATTAATTTTGTAAAATCACCTATAGAAAACTATAAATCTCGTCATATAGATGTCAGGTTATTTTTTATTAGGGATTTAATTTACAGTGAAGTTTTTGATTTAGAATATGTTCCTAGTAAGTCAAACCTCAGTGATGTCTTTACGAAGCCTCAGACCAAACACGATTTGTTAATTTTTGTTAGAACTGTATTTGATACAGGTTTTTAATGTTTAAATAGTTTTTCAGATTGTTTTTAGATTTTTGTTTGAAGTTTTTAGAAATCATACTGCGTACCACCATTTTTCTTCAGTATAAGATTTACGTGTATTAAGATGTATAAAGTTTGTAATCCTGTGTACGTGGTGAGTGGCCATAGCCATTTACATGGTTTAAACAAACGATGTTTAGCAAGTTTTTATCTAGCTTTTTATGAAGTCTCTTGATCACAATTGTTTTTCATTACCTTTTTCGTCTAGCTGTTAAGCATTTAATTCCCATCCAATGGTGGAAATGGTGCCTCTTACCATTCTATTCTTGGGGGTTCGAGCAGCCCACAGTACCGTTTCGGGTGGGTGGTCCCTTGGGAGACAAATGCCAGAGAACTTTCTGAGGTAGTTTGTGTGAGAGGTAACCGCCACTGGCGGATCTGCTGCGGGCATTGTATTTTTGATTTTGTGAGTCCCTAGTTTTTATATATGAGAATGTCACTAGTCCCCGTTTATCAGCTGGTTGAGAGAAGTATATGTAACTTGTTTTTTTTGGATATATCTATTTAATAGTTTAAAGTTTCTGATTAATCTGTTTGAAGTTTAAATATATATTAAATTAAAGTTAAAGTAATAGAAATTAAGTATTTGAATTTTTGTTTAGGAAATCCAGTTTCTCTCCTTTGTAGCAACAGTTTTTTGAGGTTTTATGTTTTTAAAGTTGTTATACCTTTGTTAAGTCTTAAGCTGGATTTAGTACTGTTATATTTATATAGAAGTTTTGTTACAGGAATATATCTTATGATAATGGACTATTTTTGTATTGATTATGTTGTTTCTAATAGATCTTTTATTTGCAGGCATCTGATATCTTCAATGTGAATATTTGTGCGAATGTAGGTAGAGAAAATGGATATTGCTGTAAGATGTTGTCTGTAGATGGATAAGTGTACAGCTATTTATTGTTGTGTCTTATTAATCAGATGCCAAGTTATTGCTTAAGTTTGTCATTTTTACTGGATTTTGGAAGCTACTGGGAGAGACTGATGAAGTTACTCTAATTAATTTTTCTATTTTTGTTCTTGTTAAATAAAAGTTATTTAAGTTTTGTATAAATTTGCATATTTAGCTGTGGTCAAGATGACGGAGTTGGCTAGTATGTATAGTTTCAAATTGAAACGTTACTTTTGTAAGTTGGTACGTATGTTGATTTTTCATTGTGATATTTTTCAATTTGTTAAATGTTTGAATTGTGTTTATATTGTTAGAAATTTAAATTTTGAATTTTTGTAAAGAGGCCATGAATGGATTTAGGCGAGTTTTTATGCTGGATCTTTTGGCTTTTGACTTTAAAGTTTTTTTGATGGTTAATTGGTGGGATTTCGTTTGGAAATTTTTGTTGGGCTTTTCTCGGTTTTTAATGTTAGTTGTTAAATTTAAAGCATTGGGAGTTTATTAATGCTTAATTCTTGTTAGTTGTTAGCCATTATCGGGCATTCCTCATGTTAAGTGTTAGGATTAATATTTCGTTTAGTTTTGTTCATTGTTTTTAACCGTTTTTATAGAAAGAAGGTGTTCCATGGTCAGTGAAGATTTTTAGATCTTTTATTTTTCGTTTTTGATTGAGACATTGAGAGGGGGGGCACTTGTTAAGAAATATTAACAAGCTTATTTCCCAGTTCTCAATGCCTCTAATTATATTCAATAGTACATTAACCCTGGTAGTATAATTTACAGTTCGTTATTTATAAATCTTTATTTTTATTAAGGTCATTTTATTTAAATAGTATAAGTATAAAGTATTCTGTATTTAAAAGTATTCTGAAAATTAAAACTCACCTTTTATCTTGCGTTCATTCTTTTAATCCTTTAGTTATTTATTCAGCTTTACGTTTTCTTTAGTTACAGTTCATTGATAACGCCGTATCTTTATTTTTACAACTGCAGATGTTTACGTTTTCCACGCGACATAGTAGAATTTACGAGAGCGTATGACGTGGTGTACTTTTCTCCCGACAGATGGCGGGAACGGATTTATGAATGAATTAGTTGACGTAGTTCGTCACCGGCAAATCACCACCTCGTAGATCATTCTGGAGAGTGGGCGTGTCGACACGTGCCGTTCCAGCTGCTGTATTTAAAGGGGTTATTTGGAAGGAAAGGTTACTTACTTGTTTTATCTACCAATGTTCTCGATACGAGAATTGCTTTAAGCGTTCTCGGGATGCTGCATTTGATCTTGTGGTAAAAGTTTAAAATCATGCGGCTTATTTTTATTTTTCGTTCTGTTTTTAAAATCATCTTTTAAAGTTACGATATTTAAGCTTTTCTGTTCTTCATGGCTTCTGAGTTAAAGTGTTTAAAAATGGCTGTTTTGTTTTAACGTGACTCATTGTTTATTTCATCAATATTTGGTTTATTTTTAAAGACTGTTTTTATCAAGATATTTTACTGTGAACTTTGGATCTTAATAAAAGAAGTTTAAGCCTGGAGCTTTATCTCATCTGTCAATTTACTTCATCCACTTTTTAACATTTCTTCATTCAACGTACTTCATAATTTTTCTCATTTACATATTTTAGAAATCCATCCTCCGATCTACTCCCACTGTTGAACTCTGCGTTATCAACATAATTTTTTTTAATCAGTGTTACAAGTGTAAGATGTTGGGGAATTGGTATTAGTGCTAATCCCTAACAGTTCTCAGTGATCGCTTTAAGCGATGTCGCAGACGCGCTATAGCGCGTAAATCACGCGAAAAATTGGAGACGGGACGCAAAAAAATAGTTATTACATGTCCGTGGGACGCGTAATTTCGTCAGAAAATCACGGAAAAAAGCCGATTTTCGTCAAAGGATCGCAAAAAAAGCGCAAATTTCATCAAAATATTGCGGAAAAAATGCGATTCTCGTAAAAGGGCCGCGAAAAAATAGCGTATTTCTTCAAAGGATCGCGAAAAAATAGCAAATTTCATCAAAAAATAGCGAATTTCATCAAAAAATCGCAGGTAAAAAGGCCGATTTTTGTCGAAGGATCGCAAAAAAGCGCAAATTTCATCAAAATATCGCGGAAAAAATGCGATTTTCGTAAAAGGGCCGCGAAAAAATAGCGTATTTCGTCAAAGGATCGCTAAAAAATAGCAAATTTCGTCAAAAAATTGCGGAAAAATGTCGATTTTCGTCAAAGGATCGCAAAAAAGCACAAATTTCATCAAAATATCGCGGAAAAAACACGATTGTCGTAAAAGGGCCGCGAAAAAATAGCGTATTTCGTCAGAGGATCGCGAAAAAATAGCGAATTTCATCAAAAAATCGCGGGAAAAAAGCCGATTTTTGTCGAAGGATCGCGAAAAAGCACAAATTTCATAAAAATATCACAGAAAAACGAGATTTTCGTAAAAGGGCCGCGAAAAAATAGCGTATTTCGACAAAAGATCGTGAAAAATTTGTGAATTTCATCAAAGAATCGCGGAATAAAGCCGAATTTTCTCAAAGGATCTCGAAAAAAAGATCACATTTTGTCAAAGTATCGCATAAAAAACACGATTTTCGTAACAGGTTCGCGAAAAATAGCGAATTTCGTCAAAGGATCGCAGAAAAACGCGAATTTCGTCAAAGGATCGCGGAAAAAAGGCGAATTTAGTCAAAGCCTCCAATGCACCAAAAAAGATGTGCAAACCAAACTTATCGGTAGAACATTCATAAAATGGGATTTAGTTTTTTTTAAATGAGATTCTTAAAACTACAGCATGATTTCAGTGTACTTTAATTCAGTATGTAGACCAATGAAAAATTCCCCCCCCCCCCCCCCCCCACTTCTTACTGCGGTATTACTATTAATCGATTTATTACATTAATTTTACAACAAGTTATTTTAATGGTACTTTAAAGTACCATTGGTGCATAAAGGGTTAATCAGCCCCACAGTTCAGTTAAATATTTAAAATTATTTACTTTATTACTTTTTCTGTTTTGTTTGTTATTTTATTATAAAAGAATTTGAACTGTTAGGATATTATAATTTTTTCTATTCTAATTGTAAATTTTAAGTATAAAGTAAAAAAAAAAAAATTATAAATAAAGTATAAATATAAAGTATTGTAATAAATGTAAAGTATAAATAATCAATCATCCAATCTAATCTACCTCTTCTTCCCCCGCCTCCCTCCTTCTTCGAAGGTTAAAATATTTAAAACTCTAATTTTTTTTTACTTGCAACTCTGTCACTTCATTGTGACAATAAATAATCAATCATCTAAATTCTGCTTCTCTTTCTTATCAAACATACCAAATTTAAAGGCTTTTATTTTTTCTGTCCTAATTGTTAAAATTTTACTAACGATAAATAATTCATTATATAATCAACCTCCTCCCTCCCCCCCCCCCCCCAAAAAAAAAAAAATTGCTTTTGTCTCTTTGCCCCCACCTTCACAGCTCACAAAGCTTATGATCTTTAAGTTATATTTGGTGATTTATTGTAATAATAATTAATTGGTCCCCCATCTAAATTTTACTACCCCTTAAAATCTCTGCTTTACTCTTAAAACTGCTAGTTTATGGGACTAATAATTTTTTAGTTTTTTTATTTGAAACAAAATTACTTACCTAGATCTTTGAAATATCAATTTAAGAAACAATATGTATATATAATCTGTTACTAAATGTGCGCATAAACAATGATGAGTTTGTAGTAATGTATAATTCTTATATCAGTTTCGAAGATCTACATTTTCTCAGGGTCGAAACTGGGGGGGGGGAAGGGGGGGGGGGCAGAGGAGGCATGTACCCCAGGCGCCAGTTGTTGATTTTTCTCACGTCCATGTTTAACACTATTTTGTTAAAATCGTCCTGTCTGGGGTATGCCAAAGCACAGAAGAATCTAAGGATATGGCATAAGGATGCTGTATAAAGCGGAATTTTTTTCAATTCCGTTTTCAAGATTTTAATGAATCAATATTTGACAAAGTAGATTAAAGTAGTTCAGTATTACATATTTTATGATTACATAATTTAAATTTTAAAATATGTTGGCTATTAGAAAATTAATAAAATTTTCTTTGTAAATATACTTTGTGGAGTAGGGGGGGGGGGGGGCACCAAAATCCATGTTTGCCCCGGGTGCAAAAAAGGCTAGTTTCGGCCCTACATTTCCTGAAGAAACAATGCCCTTTTTCGCTGAAAAAAGTGCCCTCTTTCAGCTTCAACTGTGCCCTTTTTGTGGCTAGCACCCTGCCCTTTTTTTTCCTAGAGTGAACACTAGTGAAACATCATTTTCAATATAAATAAAGTGGTTTTTCTTAGAGCTAATACTCTTGAGGCACTGTTTCATACTCGACAACAGAAACAGCCTTTGAATAACTGCTACATATTTATAAAATCTGCTGCGGCTGGACTTCTTGCAAATTAAAGAAACTTGAGCCAGTGCAAAATCTCCTGTTTCGATTGTTTTTTTCACTCATTTCTATTTCTTCAATTTCTAATTCATCAACTTCCATGTCAAAAGGCTGTTTCCACTGTCTTCTTGTGTGCTTACCTAATCTTTTGTAGTACGTGGGCATTCATGGTCGATAATATAGCTCCAAAAAAAAAGTAATCATCTCAAAAGGCTAATCAGTTTAATGGGATAATTCCAGGTTTTTGCAAATCTTGATATAATATTACTTGGTGTAAATAACTTAGATATGCTTTTGCTGCTAAGGAAGGAATATCAGACTGATACTGTTTTACTGGGATAATTTAACATCCAGTCATTAAATGCAACTTTACACATTCCTTTGAATGCACCATAAATTGCAACATCTAGGGGTTGAAGCTTATGGGAAGAATGTGATGGGAAAGACAGTAACACAATGTAATTTTCCTTCACATATGTGTAATTGCTACAAGAGAAATGCATGAATTATGATTATTGAGAAGCAAAAAAACAGGTTGGTCAATATCAGATTTTGTGTGTTCTTGTATATAGTGTAAAACAGCTGGAAATAGTTCTTTCACCATCCATCTGCTTTTTGAAGGCAAATCTAGACTTTCAGTTGGAGCACCAACAAGAAAATAATCCTTATAATTTACTCTAGGATACATCCTACCTATGCTATTATAATGGACTAGCATTAGCAATTTAAATAAAAAATGTTTATCAAACTAAATTCTACTATGTGTGTATTCTATACTTAAATTCAGTTATTACTTCACAAATGAATCTAATTTAATATACAAATAGCATAAAATGTGATATATTTATATACCTAAATAATGCTTTTACAACTGAAAGTTGAATGGGGCTAGTGTAGGCATGTCCACAGTAGCCCCACCACACTAGCCCCATGGTGCCATTTATTTTTTTAGGACTAACTCTGGTAAATGTAAACCATGCAGAGCAAAAGTGAATATCAAAAAATATACTGATTAGATTCATTTATAATATAATATCCCCTTTCATTTGAAATAAGGAATATAAATAGTCTAAATTAGTTATTAAAAAACAAACCATGAATTTACTTTTTCACCATAAAAACCTTTTTCTGTAAATTGCAAATGAACTATGAAATGTATTCTCATGTAATTACATGTGGAAGTGTATATCAGTGTTGTCAATCTGCAAAAATTTATTGAGCAACTTTAACTAAAAAATAACAGAATTATTCAAGTTGGGTCCTGTTTTGGGATAAAAAATTTTGTGAAGGGTCCTTTAAAGAACCTAAAATTTTCCTAAACATATCCCTGAATATGTTCCATTATATCTAAAAATAATTCTTGTAGAATTTAATCGCTAAAAAATAATATTTAGAGGTAGCTCAAAGAAGTATAAGTTTCACAAATCAGGGTCATTTTGCTGTTTTTTTCTCCTATTACTTGAGAAAAAAAATTCTAATTCTAATAAATTATTTCAATGTATTAAAATGTCAATTATCTATACTATAAAATCCATAACAGCATTTGTAAATGCAATTATTAAATAATTATCTACAGATAATTTCATTGATATGAGGAAGAAAAATGTCTCTCACCTCTCAGAGATGGCAGTACTACCAACAGAAATTCAACAAAGAATTATTTATCTGTTTATTATTTTCTAATTCTTTTGCCTTATTAGATAAGCAAATAGGTGTTAAATCAATTTGAAATTGGTCTATTTTATTGTGAGTTTTAAACTTTTGTTGAGTTAAATTAGTTACAGCTATATTATTATTTTAGACTTAACCGCAACTGCTGTCATCTTACTTTTGGTTTTGGTTTGTGCTTTGTTTGTTTATAGATGATTATTTTTTAAATTTGATTAATCAGTCTAAATATTTTGCCTTATAAGCTAACAAGTTTAAGAAATTTTGATTTTTAAATTGTACTATTTTACTGTGAGTTTTAAACTTTGGCAGTGGAAATGGCAATAGAAGTACTTGAGTCTTTTACAGATAGCTCAAATGTAGAAGATGGAAATGAAACTGAAGAACGTGGTCACAAAATTGAACTGCTTGAGGATGCAGCATCAGATCCTGGGACATCTAAAGCTAAGAGAGGGTATATGTTTATCATAACTCCAGAATTAGCAACAACTCTAGACAGGACAAAATTATCAGACAGGAAAGCAGTATTTATAGTTGCAGAAACAGCAAAGAGTTTAGGATGTGATATTAAAGAAGTCAGTCTGAACAGAAGTGCAATTCGTAGAAAAAGAATTGTTAGTATAATTAAACAATTGCAGAAATTAAAGAACAGCTACAAAGAAATATTCCCCTCATTGTTCATTGGGATGGAAAACTTTTACCAGAGTTAACTGGTAAAGAGAAAATAGATAGACTGCCAGTTATAATTTCTGGAAAAGGAGTTTTTCAGATACTCTCAGTTGTTAGACTTCCTTCTGCAATGGGCGAAGTACAAGCCCATGCAATTTATGAAGCTTTGAATGAATGGGATGAGCTTTGACACCACATCAGCAAATACTGGAAAAGAGAAAGGTGCCATTGTCGTTTTAGGAGAAAAGCTTTGAACGGAACTTTATTATTGGAAAAGTATTTCATATTTCTTTGGGAACTTCGTAATCAAGTCCAGAAGTACCTTTATTCAAACATTTCCAAGAGTACTGGAGTTTTCTAGATTGAGGGAAATTTGAAACAGGCTTGAAAGATGATAATATTCGAGCTCTTGTACAAGATGTAAAAGATGAAATTTTGGAGTTTGCCACTACACAAGAATCATCATGTGGTCTAAGCAGTGACCCGGAGCCGAACAATTTTTTATGCTCCAGCTCCAGCTCCGTTCCAAGATAAAATACCATGACTCCGGCTCCGGCTCCAACTCGGCTCCGACTTCACACTTCTGAGTTGCAGATTTTAATTTACACATTTAATTTTTGCTCACAAATTCTTTCTTCCTTTACCTTCATTAAAGATCTGACAAAATACATTTTTCTTCTCATCAAACTTGAAATGCTTGTTCTGAAAATATGACATCTTTTAGCTTTTGCTTTTAAAATAGAAAGTTTGGTGGAATTTTAAACACAAGAAACTTAAATTTCTTCTACACTTTTCAAACAACGAAAATTGTACAACTACACATGTAGGCCACAGGCGGCCATATTTTTCAAATAGTGTTGTCACCTAGCTCAAGTAGAAAGTAGAAGTAAAGTAGTGATACCATGTTTTGAGAAGTTTTCTATCTCTAATTTAAAAAAAACCTAAAAAATGATATAATTAAAATACTGAATAATGATGTAATAAAAATATGTTAAGCATGGAAATTTAAAAGACTGAAAAAAAAAAATTAATTTAAAAGAATATTAAAAACTAAAGGAGCCCTGGAGCAGGGGAAAATTTAGAGCTCCAGCTCTGGCTCCGGCTCCAGGGAAAACACAGCTCCGGAGCGCTCCGGCTCCAGCTCCGGGTCCCTGGGTCTAAGAGATGATTACCAAGAATTTGTCGAACTTGTTTTTTTCCTTGGGGTCATACCTGTCACAGGAATTTGTTTCAGGCTTCCAGGGGCAATGCATCATGCTCAACAGCGACGTCTAAGGTAATATATTCCTTGAAAATAGTCATCTTTAAGTTCCAGTTCAAGTTTACCGAAATGGAAGAAAGAGGTTTTCCTGATGTTTGTGTTTTTATAGTCAGGGTGTATTAAAGCTTGGATCACTGCTTCAATAACAGAAACCTCACCCTGACTTTCAATTGATGAATATTTTATTAGAGTACTCAAGAATACATGCCGAAATTAGAAAGGCTGAATCAGAGAAATTTCAAAGCACCTGTGGTATATGTCAGAAGATCTTTCTGGATTGTCCTTTTTCGATAGCAATGTGTCTATTTGAACAAAAAGAAAGAATGTTGAAGACCTTCAAAATAAAAAAGGTACAAAGTATCCTGATAAGAGGATAACTGTTTCCCTTAAAATTTTTCAGGAAAAGAAGTTTGAACATTTTGTTAACAAAGAATCTTTGAAGTTCAATGAAATGAATTTACTGCAAGGATTTTTTCAAATAGACCCAACACATTGGAGCACTAATTCTGATTATATGATTGCATTAGAGATTGTGCAATCTATTAAAGTGGTAAATGATCATGCTATGAGAGGTTTTGCTTTGATCAAAGAGTACACTGGAATCCTTGCAAGAAATGAACCTCAGTTTCAGGTATTGACGAAAGTTGTGGAGGAGCACCGAAAAGCGTACTCTCACTGCAGAAAAATGGACCTAACAAATTAAACTAATTACTGATACTTTCAACTTTTTATATGCTTAATATTGTGTTATACAAAAGTAAAATTAATTTACTATCATAATAAAAATTATCATTTTGGCTTAGTTTCTTTATGTCGATATCATCATGTTTTTTAGTATAATCGCCAAACTTCAGCAAGCTTGAGCTACTTCTAAATATATTTCTTTTTCATTCAAACTTTTTCTCCTTTGTTTTTTACTATATTGGAACAAATTTTGAGGGTAAGACATAAGAAAGTTTTAAAAAAAATAAAATTGACCATATAAGGACCACCTTAGTGCGCCAATAATTCAAGAAAGGAGGGAAAAGCAAAATTGTTGAAACAAACAAACAAAAAAAGATCTAGAGCAAAGAAGCTTTATTACTGAATCAGAACTTTTGTCTATGTAACGGAATAAGATAAAAACTTCTTAATGAGAAACCTGAGTAATAAACAAGCACACATTAACTGAAACGTTCAATAGTTAGTTAGAATTTGGTCTTATATTGTATGTTCCTGTAAATAAATTTTTTTGCTTTACTTTTTATTTTGTTATAATTTATTTAATTAAAATGGCTGTTTAATTTTGTTTTAATAATTGTTATATGCAACTTTTAATTTGTGGACATCATATTTTCTATTTTTAAGTAGTGAAATTTGTTTTTCTTTTTATTGGAAAAGCAATATTTTTGATGACCCAAAATTCGGAAAAATCTGAAGTTCAGACTTGGTAAAGTCCCGAGGATTCCGGACTTTAGACTTTGCATCACAGAATTCGTAAGAGTTGATTGTAATTTCAAAATGCAAAATTTTCCGGAAAAGGATGAAATATTTTGGACGTGAGCCTCCTGCTCACAATATTCTTCTGGGCGGGACTTTGAAGCTTCTGAAAAAAAAAAAAATCAGGCAAAATTTCTGATAATAAAACTAAAGATTTCAAATTGATGTGCCATAAAAATTTAACTTTGCTCTTCATAAGTACTGTAAAGAGTATTTTTCAACCTCTAATCAGGGTTGCAAAGAACCCATCTACCCCCAAAAACCTGATAAAATCCACATCAAAGCGGGTTTTATTGGGTTTTTTACAATCCGTGATATTGTTATTTAATATTCAGTAACTTTTATACAGTAGACTCCCTCAAATCTGCACAGCTTGGGACCAGAAGTTGTGTGGATTTTAGAATTTTGCAGATTTCTGGTCATTGATTTGTTTACATTTTTGAAACATTAATTTGATTGGTAGTTAAGCTAGGGAAATTATAATGAATGCTTACAATAAAGTGAAACATTAAAATAAGTAAAATATTAAAATAATTTATTAGTTTAAACGTAAGTAATCACTAAAATAATTATGTAAAATAAAAATTTAGAAAAATATTAAATTATTACCGATGAAATCGATTCAATTTGATTCCAAAAGTCCTGTGCTGCCATCTAGTGGTACAGTAATCATAAGATCGATACGTCATTATACTATTATCAGTATATATAGCTTATTGTGATCTCTGTAACTTTTTTCATTGCTATTTAGAGTCTTGAATGCTTTTCTTGTATTGCTTTGTATGTTTAGTAATAAATTTGTTTATAATTTTTAAAAAAATTCCGCGAACGATAGTTTTAAAATAGAGTTCCGGTTCGTGGATTTTTCCATTTCGGATCCTGAAATTTTTGATATAGATATGCTAATTTATATCAAAATCAAAAGTAATGGAAATTTATTTAGTAATAAATCAGCTGTAATAACCAAAAGAGAATGATTAACAAAAGATTTAGTAAAAAAAAACATTACGGCAGCCGCTGATTTCGGTGCCATCTGGAATTTTGTTCCCGCAACTTTAACTGTAAATTTCATTGTTTACATCTGAAAAAATATGCAGATTTTAGGCGTTCGCGGATTTAAGGGAGTCTACTGTATTAGTTTTTTAACGTTTGTGTTAAAAGAGTTCCACTATCCTATTAAAACAAAACACATTCTTCGTCTACTGCCAAATTTGACCAAGTCAAAATTGTCAAAATGAAATAATGTGCTTAAGTGTTTTAAAAGCCTGCGAATACAGTAGACTCCCTCAAATCCGCAAATGCCTAAAATCTGCACATCATCACAGATATAAACAATGAAACTTTCAGTTCATATGTAAGGACAAAATTACAGAATTTTTTAGTTTTATATCATTCTGTGTATATTTTAATATAAATTCTCAATAATATGACTGAACTCATGGTTTTTCATGAAGAAAGTTATAATTTTTACAAAAAAAAAAATCAAGCCAGTGCTGATGCGACTGACAATCACAATCTTTTTAGCAAAAAATATTTATGTATTAATCAAGCTTTTTTTGTTGTTAAGACTTAACAAAACCTGAAATTAAATTTCATTACTTTATCAGGGCGGGATTCGCGCCCAAAAGAATAACGTGCGCGGGAGGCTCCCGTCCAAAAAAATTCCCCCTTTTCTGGAAAATTTTCCATTTTGAAACTACAATCATCTTCCGCGATTGAAACTGCGATCAACTCCCGCTAACGCCTTGCGAATTTCGTGATATTTTTGTGCGACCGATTGACACATTTTGCGAGTTTTTTTACCGCGACCGATAGACATTTCACATTTTTTTCCCGAGATTGGTTGACAAGTTTCATGCTATTTTCCGCGAGTGGTTGGTGATTTCACAGGTGATTCTGTTCCGAATTTTCAAAAATTTAAGGCATTCAGTTCCGAAAATTAAGAAAAATCGGTCATCAATTTGGAAATAAAAAAATATAACAGAAAATATCGGTGTATTTCGACAAATGATCGCCTAAAAGATAAATTTCATCAATTGTTCTCAGAAAAAATCGTGGAAAAACGCGAATTTCGTCGAATGATCGCGAATAAAACGAAATTTCGGCAAAACATCGTGGGGAAAATGCAAAATTCATTAAAGGATCGCGAAAAAACGCAAATTTTGACAAAGAATTGCTAAAAAAAACAAGAGTTTTGGCAAGGGATCGCACAAAAGGCGCAAATTTAGTGAAAGAACCGCTGGAAAAAACGCGAATTTTATCAAAAAATTGCAAAAAACTCAAATTGTATCTAAAGATTGCAAAACCCCCAGCAAATTTTATCTAAAGATCGCAAAAAACTGCAAATTTTATCAAAGGATCACAAAAAAATGCAAATTTCATCAAAATATCGCAGAAAAAACGCGAATTTCGTCAAAGGATCGCAAATTTCGCCAAATTATCGTGGAAAAAACCGCGAATTTCGTCAAAGGATCGCAAAAAGAAAAAAACGCAGATTTCGTCAAAAGATCGCGAAAGAATGCAAATTTCGTCAAAGGATCCCGGGGGAAAACACGAATTTCGTCTAAGGATCGCAGGAAAAAACACGAATTTCATCAAAGGATCGCGGAAAAAACGCAAATTTCGTCAAAGGATCGCGAAAAAAACGCAAATTTCGTCAAAGGATCGCAGGAAAAAAACGTGACAGTCTCTAGAAAAAACAGCACACAAATATCTATGTTTATTATTATAGGTATAGTTTTTAATCTGAAATAATATACTGAACTAACTTTTGAAAAAGTGGGTTTAATCAGAACCCAACTCGCAGGAATCTGCACTCAGCCTGAAATCAAACCGAACCAAAAAAAAAAGTTTACTTGACCTGCAACAAAAAATAATTAGCGTTGGGAGGAGAGGATTTCCCAATCCCTTTCCATCCCCAGCTGTAACCTTTTAGAAAATTTGCTGTGAATTTCAGATTTTTTTTTTTTTTATACTCAGAATCAGCCGAGAATTTCATGATTACTTTTTGCGTCAGACTGACGAAATTCACAGTTTTATGCCACACCAGATTGACGAATTTTGCAATTTTATCCTGCAATCAATCGACGGATTTCACGATATTCTTCCTTCGACCGATTGGGAAAGTGTTCGGTTTTTTTCCCTACGCCTGATAGGCATATTTCATGATATTTTTTTTCCGTGTGCTGCGTGCGCTCTGTCAAATTGGTCTAGATTCAGTACTAATCAAAAATAAGATTAGAAGGGCTGTAAAGATCTCGTGGTGCACATGAAAAAAAAAATTCTGACATCTTCTCTTAAACATATTTAGAAACACCAGACTAGTTGATCCTTGCAATTCACTGAAATTAGGACTTGACAATTTTGAGTTAACCCACATTTCTTGTGTAATAGAAGAAATGAATCAACAATTTTCATTTAAAACTTTAGACTTTGTTTAAAATTTGAATGCATAGAAGCTTCTTCAAAGAAAATACCAGGGAGTCGGGTTTTGGCTATAATTCCATTAAGGATATAATAAAACAATTTCGTTCAGAAATGGATATTGATGATGCCATCACCGAATATACATTGTTCATGCAAGTAGTTAAAAATGATTGAACATCAGATATTGCAAAATTTTCTGATTTTTTTTTAAGAGAACATAACCATACATTTCCAATAATTTCCAAAGTTATAAATGTTGTGCTTGTGCTGTCTGTCACAAGTTTTACCTTGTGAAAGAGGATTCAGGACCCAAAATCGAATTAAAATCTAAATTCAGAATTTCATTAAAAAACCCCATTATTAAAGACTCATAACATTTGGTTGAAAGTTGAAAATAGACTTTATAAAAGCTTGACTTTCTTCTTTTTTTAAAAAGACATTTTGCATAATTATTCTGAGTTGTTGATTTAAATTGCTTCAATGGTATTTTGTCATGTCTGTAATAATGTAATTCTTTAAATAGAACGTGAAATAACAGCAAGCTTTAATGATTTTTTTTCTCCCTCCCAAATAGCTCAACTCTCCTCCATTTATAAATGTTGGTAGGGAGACTCCCCTCCTAAGAAAAATTGAATTTCAAGCCCTGTTTATGATTTTGATGTGAATTAATAGGGTATTTTCATTGAATAATTCAAGAAAAATGCATCTCATCTTTAATATGCATAGTTAAATATACATATTAATTATTTACTTGACCTTTACTTTTAATAATTTAACCATTTTTTAAATTATCTTATATTTTATTATTTTAGTTCATTATTTTACTTAATTATTTTAATATTTTACTATATTATAAGCATTCATTATAATCTCGATTGCATTATTACATTCACATTACTGTTTAAAAATTGTAAACAAAGCAATGATCAGAAATCCACAAAATTCTAAAATCCGCACAACCTTTGGTCCCAAGCTATGCGGATTTGAGGGAGTCTACTGTATTATGAAAAAAAAAAAAGCCAAAATCAATGTACATGATTACTAGGTATGCACCGAATATTCGGTATTCTGCCACGTTACCGAATATTCGGTTTGGCCGAATATCAAACTATTCGGTATACCGAATATTCGGTTTGGCTGAATATCGAAATATTCGGCCAACTGAATACTTAAAAAAAACTTTTAAAACATATTTTTAAAACCTTATACCACTTATACGTTTAACAGTCAACTTATAAAGATATTCAGAATAATTAGAAACAGAATCATATATTTAAATAAAAGAGAATGTTTTTACATTATTTATTTGCTGTTTGTTAAGTATTATTTAAGAAAATTAACCAATCACGAGGATTTTCATCAGAATTAATTATGTACTAATGCTAGTTCCTGAACATTGCCCAGTAAATAATCTATTTCTTGCTAAGATTTTAAGAACAACATTTACAATCTCTGAAAATGATCATTCACTCCAGACACCGATTTAGGATGTATTTAAAAACTTTTTTGCTTAATAAAAGGGAGCAGAGCAGTTATTCTTGCTGAGTTGCCACCATATAAAGTTTGAATAGATTGTATTATTTATTTACTTTTACTTTAATCTCTTTCTGACAAACAAATAATATATGATCCTGCACAATTTTTCTTTCAATTTTTTCACAATTTCTCTTTGATTTTAAAATGTTTGTTTTAGAATTTAAGAAAATTTTATTCATTTGTTTTAATTCACAGAAGAAGCCATGAAATTTAAAATTTTATTAATTAAAAGAGTTTTATAACTATCCGCTTCTTAAATAACTCAAAACAGATTTTTTTCAGCATAAAGTTTACTTGAAAAAAGCTCTTGATTATCAAATTGAAAGTTTCTGTTTTAAATATTATATAAAACTGCTTTAAAATTTAACATTTTCATGCCTTTAAACTTTGAAATATAAAATTATTCGACAAGCCGAATATTCGGTATTCGGCCGAATAGTTATTATTCGGCTGGCCGAATATTCGGTATTTGGCCTAGCAGTTACTATTTAGCTAGCCGAATATTTGGTATTCGGTTCGCCTGTAGGCCGAATATTCGGCATTCGGCCAAAATCACTATTCGGTGCATCCCTAATGATTACAAAAGTGCAGTCGTGCCTCTGATTAATTAGATTTTTATGGAGGAAAAAATTTGTGGGCACTGTATTGGAAAAATGATAATTATGTATAGTTGTTGATAATGTATTCTGAGAAGTTTAGAAAGAGTAATTTAGATTTAGTATTTTTAATACTAGTTCTGTTTTCTACAGTAGTTTTATTGCCAATTGAGAGTGAAAATGAATGATTCCCTTTTAATTCTATACTACTGATCATTTTATTTTTTATTGAAAACAATATTGAAAAATATTAGTATTTCTAATTGAAAAGAAAAAATCCAGTGAAGATTTTAGGTACTTCTTAGTTATCCTTTCGACCAAATTAAAATTGTAAGATTAAATGCCAATAATGGTTGCCATTAATTAATTAATTGTAATATTAAATGCCAATAATGGCCAATAAAACCATTAATTTGACGTTTTATATGTATTTTTATTAATGTTATACTAATTTGTTTGTTCTTTCGTTATTTAAAATAAAAATTATGTCAATGTGTATAATTTGGTGAAATTGGTCGACAGGATAACTAAGAAGTACCAGATTTTATTTATTTTCTGTTGGTAACTTATTGATGTTGTTTTTAATTTTTTCAACAGGTTTCTTAATAAAAGTTAAAAAGGGGAAAATGGACATGGAGACTAAAGGACCTGGGAAATGGAAGACATCAAAAAACAAGAAGAAGAATGTAATTATTATTTTTTTAACTTTATAAATTTTTTAATTGTAGATTAATTAGTTTAAGAATTTGTAATTTTTAAAATATGATCTTGTGAAGTAGATCATACTTTTAATTTTAAGCAAAAAGATGGATTCTCTAATTTTCATGTTAAAGCATTTACTGTTGATTATGTAACTGTATTACTGCATAAATAAGTATGATCCTGCCCATAAATTCATTTAAGCATAAATAATAGTTAAGAGATACAAAAAAGAGGTATTCTGGCAATAAATCTGAAATGCTGGATCTATTGCAAATAGAAATCGATGCAAAAATATTGTAAAATGAAGCATAAGTAAAAATAAATATGGTATATTATTTTTATATATCCATTTCAAGGTTAAAGAAACTCTTGTGCAATGTGAAATTAAAAAGGATTGCTGCTTTTTATTTTCTTATTTCTATTTTGATAAAACAAAAGTCCCATTCTGTACCAGTAAGAAAAGGTAGCTTCCCTATTCCTTTGTTTTGCAAATTCAGCTAATTTTACTCGAAAATATAAAAGCTGGTTGTGTGCAGGGTTGGGTTTTTGACACGATAAGCGTCAAAAACTGGTTTAAAATTGTCATAAACAGGTTTAAACCGTCAAAAACTGCCAAATACATGTAACACACTAAAACATTTTAACAACAATAGGTAAACATTAAATAAGTCAATGATTTATGTGATCTTTTATTTAAATTTATTGTAATTTAATAATTAAAAAAAATAAATTATTAATTGCCATAAAATATATATATTTTTAAAATTTTCAATCAGAAGAAAATTATTTTGTACAATTAAATTACCTGGATCAGTTTTACCCCACAGCATGCTGCAGCACACAATGTGTTTAGCACATTTATTTACACCCAAATGATTTCTGAGTTTAGAGTGTATGAAGCATTGGAAAATAGTCTGTCTCTTAATTGATGCTGAGCTAGTAGGACTTGATAGCAAAAAACGTTGCTAGATGAGTAAGTTTTGAAGCAGGCTCAAAAAGCTATTGCATTTAATGATACCTTTCCACCAAGCAATGGGGTCCTCCTTATAACAACGGTTGGGATGCAAAATATAAGCCAAACAATGGTGTGGTTTCACGATTTGATCCCTTCAATCATGCACTTTTTCAGTATGGGGCTTAAGTAAATTTTCTTTTAGAAGACCGAGCCAATTTTGTTCAGTTTTAAAATCGAAAACATTTTTATATATTTAAAGAAAGCATGTTTAAAAAGGATTTTGACTTTAAGCTTTTTTTTTTTTATTACTTCTCTTATTTTGCAAATGTTTAAGATTAATAATCCAATTTCAATTTTGAATGGAATGGTTATTGCTTAGACTAGAATAACATTGATGCACATTATCTTGTTATATATACAAAAAAATCTGCACTTTTCAAAGTTTTTATTTCTTATAAAAAAAATAAAACCTAGCTATAGTTGGGGCACGTTTAACTAGTCAATGGGTACTATGCTACACCAGCCTTTTTACTAACTTTGGCGTTGTAGGATCGCCGGATTTGGCTGTTTATCGTTGTTTGGGGGAATAAATTTGAGCGAGTTCATGTTACCAATTCTTTTGTTTTTGCATGTTCCACGCAGATTGTTCCGTATTCCTAAAAGAATTTTGGTTTCATTGTTTTAGCCTAATGTACTAAATTTTGTCATCTGTGATTTCTGAATTTTTAGCGATTCTTGTGCGATTTAATGTTTCTTTTTTGTTTTTGTTTTGTGCGGCGATTTTCTACATTATTAAAAATACATCCAATTGTTAACTTTTAGTCCAATACAATAAATTTTATCCTTATTTCAATGAAGTTTATTTGGAATTCGCATACAGCAATTTTTGTGGGGGTTTTTTTGGGGGGGTTTGCGCGACGATTTCTCAACATTCGCAAATTTAATAATTCTATTGTTTTCCAATATAGAAATTTTTTTATCCTGCAATTTTTGAAGTTTTAGTCATTTATAATGCTATTTTTAGCATTTTTTCGCGAAGATATAAAATTAACGATGATTTAATGTACAAAAATATTCAGAAAGAACTAATTTATAAGAGAAAAATTGTGTTTTAGTTCAGACATCCTCCCACCCAACCAGAAAAAAAAAAGACAAGAAATTTTATTTTAAAAGTGCGCGAACAAAAATCATATCATATTAAATTAGCTAGCAAAAAGCTATATCATATTAAATTGAACAATTTTTTTTTAATACATTCAATATAGAATTTATTGTAAATCACATGAAACGTGTATAAAATAAAAATTGTTTTCCCCCTTATTTTTATAATAAAAATAAATGGCCTTCGCTGATTTGTTTGTAATAGAAATCTTCTTCGGAAAATCATAAAACAGGAATTATTATTTTTAGCTTTTCTTTTCTAAATCAATTATTATTTAATCCCAGATTTGAAAGCTTTCATTACAATAACAACAAATAAATCTACCGGTGTAATAAACTCATAGTAATGAATGCTAAAATTCAAAAGCTGTGCAGTGTTTTATTATGAAGCCGAATAAAAATGTTATTGATATATATGTTAACATTTTAAATAAAGATAAAATTCTTATTATTTAGCATTCAATTTTTATGTTTAAAACAAAAGAAAAATTTGAAAATAATCTAATTATATCCTTACAAATTTTATTCCAATTTCATATTCAATATAAATTTCATCCTAAAAATTATTATAATATCACTTTTTTCAAACTTATCTATTAAAATAGAAGGAAACACACATACACACCCTCTCACAATGTTCTTACAACACTTTACTCACAATTTTTTTTTCTCACAATGTTTACAAACAAATGCACATTTTTAGTAGTATTGAAGAAGTTGTTTTAAACTAATCCAATGTATTTAGATATTTTTCAGTTTCGTTTGCAGTTAATTGATCTATGTCAAATTAAATTATAATTTAACTTATCGAATCAAATTAACTTACATTTATGTATAAAAATATAGTATGCATTATGAATAACTGGTGAATTTTTTCTTGTTTTTGTGTCTAAAATACTGTTAAAATATTGAATTTATAACATTGTTTAAAAAACAATTAATTTAACTTTTGATCAATTCTTTTAAAGTAAAATAAGAATAGTTTAAACTTCTGTATGCGGAGGGATGGAAATTATATCGTGAATGTACTTAAGAAAAGCCGCATAAAAAAAAAAAAGTTTTAATTCACACAAAAGGAAAATTCTTGTTATTTTACATATTCTTTCCATATGCTTCATATTTACTTGAGGTGAAATTGCCTAATCCACCACAATTTTCTATCCAACGCGATTGTCTAGTAAATTAGATAAATAAATAAAAATCCATTCTTAGACAACAATTGCTTGTAATTAATTTACCGGAAACTAAGAAAAACTGTTCGATTTCAAATCCCTTCAAATATCATGCCTGCAAGTATCCTGTTTTTACATTTAAAAAAGTCTTAAAATATAAAGTTTCCGGTTCTTGAGCGGGGAAAGATAATTTTTTTGAGAACAGCCTTACAATAAAGAGCTTCTTTTATTCGTTTTAATTTGCAAAAGAAAATTTTCTTTGTTATTTTAAATGTTTCATCCATATGTTGGGTATGTACTTGGGGTGAAATTTTCAGAAAAATTCGAATCCACCGAAAATTTTTCTCTATGTAATAGCTTAAAAAAAGAAACTTTTGATTGGACATCAAAAATCTACTATCTCTGATAATAAGAGGAGGCAACTTCTATTGACTCTCACCCCGCACAGCTCTGTTGGGGGTCTAAGGTTGCTAGTTATTTTCTTGCAACGCGCCAAGCCCTCGCCAAAAACCTTCCTTGGGAATAAATACATTTCCTTGATTATTATTAGATATTTATCATAAAAATGAATATATGCTAAGCTCAACCGATTTCGATTAATGAGTCAATCATTTTTCATGTGAAAATGAAGAAAAAAAGAGATTTAATATGCCATTTCTTTCATATTCAGTACAGAACTATTTATTGTCGCGGACATACACTCCTCTCTAGTATAATCACCATTGACAACTTAGGTCTTCCTTAGGTATAGTGCTTTAAGCTCTCAAAAGTAAGAGAAATTAAAACGATTTTAAGTAAGAGAAAAAATGTGCTTTTACTTTAATGTACTTTTTAGAAAAACACAATTTTGCAAAATAAATAAATAAATAAAAATTTTACCCTGTTAAAAAATTGCACTTAACAATAATACTTAACTATGTACTAATTATTGATATACAGTAATAGTGAATTTAAAATATCACATGTAATGTTGTAATGTGTGACATTTAATGTGAATTTTTACAGATCAATTTAGTATTTTAGGTTTTTGACATGGCGGTTTAAACCCGACATAAACTGACGCATGTCAAAAACCTGCCAACCCTTTTGTGTGGAACCCTATTGTAGAAGATTCTCAGTTTTCATCAGTACTGAGTTTGAATGGGATTTTCAGGAAATTAGTCAGCAATCAATCGCCAAGTGGACTTCATTTCTAGTGACTTATTTTGTCTGTCTAATTTGGAAAGTATCGGCAAGGTTGGCTAAAATTTAATGACTGGTAGACATACACATGTATGAGCTCACATATTTTATAAATACCAATGTATTTTTTCTTTTAAAAATGGTGTTGTTTTGTGATATGACTATGACTAGGTAGTATTAAAGTTGCAAAAGTAGTTACAGTAATCAAATTAAATTTGCTAGAAACCACATTCTCTAAAACAAATTAGAGTGAACACTATTACAGAAGACTCCCTTATTTTGGGCCTGCTGTACTGTTTCAAATTGTTATCCACCCTATAATTTCTTACTGCTCTGTCTCAGCCATTTTTTAAGACACTGGCAAAACAAAAAAGGTTCTTGAATCCCTGTATCAAGACCTAGCACCTAAGAAAAAAGAAATTTAAAGTTTTCTTTTTTTAAAAAACATATGTTTGTTATATTGGTCTTAATCCCTTGAGGGGATAATAATATATTAGGTGGGATATATTATGTCCCAACTAATTTTAATAAAGATTCGCAACAGAAACTTTTAATTAAATTTCACTTTTTAAACTTTGATGGGGAAAAAGTATGCTTTTACTCCTTTTGAGGCAATTTTTTTCGAAAATTCCAGTGTGAGTTCTACATTACACAAACACAATTGCTTGCTCCTGAAAGGGTTAAAAGTTGAAACTGGAGGATTACTGCTTTTATGAATATTAAAAAATCACCTCAGAACAGATAACTCTAAAAATCACATTAAAATACTCTCAAAAAACGCTGAACAAATTTTGAATAAACTGTATTGAAAATAGGATAAAATTTAGTATGTTGAGCTGAAAGATTGAAACTGGATTTATTTTACTAATATGAAAAAAGTGCTGCAAAAGGCTAAAAATCGCTAAAAATTAAAAAATCGCTGAGTTCAAAATTTACAATATTGGGTTAAAAGATTACAATTGTTTTAAAATTGATTCCTTCTAGAAATTTCAAAAAATCTTCACAGAACACAAAAAAAAAATAAAAAAATTGCTGTATGCAGAATTTTCTTTGTCAATCTGCTGCAAACTAAAACTTATCTGTGACCCAACAATGCTACCTTACGTTTACTATTACCAGAAATAATAGTAACCTATAAAATCAGCAAAATTTGTATTTCTAAAAAAATGTATAATAAAAGGACACAACAAATACCATAAATATAGAGAGCTAGAGACTTAAAGTAAATTTTATCTAAAGCCGATCATTTCTTTATAAGCTGGTGGATTAATCTGAAAGGTTTAAAGTTATCTGCAGCGCCCGCTGCCATGCTGCACGGTTTCTGCTACTGGGGAATTTTGAATAACCTTTATTGAAAAGAAGGCAAAATTTATAATATTGGGCTAAAAGATTAAAACCTAATTCCTTCTACTAATGTAGAAAACTCACTGTAGAACACTAAAAACAGTTTAAAAGAATTAAAAAACTCAAAAGCTGGTTTTGAGTTGCATAACTTCAGGCATACAAGTACCTTCCTGCCAAATCTTGTAGCTCTGTGTACAGCAGTTTTTTTCAAGACACAGTGCATACATACAGACATACAAATACAAACATATCCTTATTATCATCCATATATCAGATAGATGTTGATTTAAAATTTAGATAAATAAAATGAAAATTTAGAGTGGGAGGTAATATCCAGAGACTATTATGAGAACTATTTTTCAGACTCTGTTACTCCAAGAAAGGGACAAAAAGTTATATATTTTATTTTCAGTAAGTAGCCTGTAGCCATGTTTCTTTCTTATATTCAAATGCACTTTTGAAATTCACCAATGCAACAGTCCATTGTCAAATGATCATTCAGATACCAGATAATCATTCGTTATAATTATTAATGAATAATCAGGGGTCAATCCAGGCAAACTTGGGGCCTATTTTGGGTCCCTTCACAAAATTATTTTTAATAAAATAAGCCTGTTCACAAAATTCCATTTCATAAAAACATACTTTTGATTAATTATTTTTATTTTGTTAGATTTTAAACTGTGCATTTTGTATACAAAACAAGTTCACCAGAAAGCAAAACTTTAACAGGAGGGCTTCAAGGGCGGCGCCAGAGGGGGGTCCGGGGGGGGGCATATCCTCTCCCCCCTGTCAGGCATACCTGGACACCCCCCCCCCCCCCCCGTCAGGGTCAAATTTAATCGTCGTCAGGGAAAATTTTTTTGACTTGAGTGTAGAGTCCTGCATCGGTCGGGTAACCTGATTTTTCCTGCACACGACCCGAGTCGGGTGCAGGTTAGTTTTTTCAAAAAGGTCTTAGGTTAGTTTATAAAAAATGAGACCCATGGAGAAGCTTGCCGCCAATTTTTTTTTCTTTGGAAGTCGGATTGGCTTAGCTATAATTTTTTCGGTTTCGGGATGAGTTTTGATTCTTACGCGTCGGTTTTGTTAAAGCTGATTTTTCAAAAAAGTGCCCAGAATTATATCTCAAGTCAGAATCCTGCACGGATTCAGGTTGCCCGATTTTACCTACACCCGACCTGACGTACGGCTCGAATTGAGGATAACTTTTTTCGTTGTGGTTGGGTTTGGGTTTGGGTTTGATATTTACGAGTAGTATTGCTAGGTGTCCCGATTTATGTGGAACGTCCTGATTTTTCCAAATTACGTCCCCAAATTACGCCAAATTTTTACGAGTTTAATCTAAATTAAAATTTTATTCCTTAGTCTGCAACGAGAAGATTTAAAAATATAAACACATGTCGGCTAAAGTCTGTCATCACAACGGCCAGATGTTACAGAAAACATTATGCATTTTGTCTAGAACTCATTCATGTGCACTCCTGTTCGATGTTTATACGATTGACCGCAAACTTAGGCGCCTATAAGAAATACGATTTCAAGAAGAGACAGGACGTGGAAATTCATCTCCTCACTTCGATCTTCTCATTAAAAAGTTTAGGGTAAGTATTTTTATAAATGAATGAGTAAATAAAAAGACAGTTTTGTATAATTATTCAGGCTAACTTAGTATCAAACTAAACATTTCTTCTTTGTTCATTAATTTCAACATAAAGTAGGCCTCATTTTATAATAACATAGATATTAATCTCTATTTAATATTTAGAAGAGAAATGGAAGTTATAAATAAGAAAATATGTATATACCTAACCTACATATCTTCATTGTAAACTGCGGGAAGATGAAATTTATATATAGCAACAACTAAAATATTGCATTGGGTCAGTTAACCCGATTCTACCCGAACGTGTTGGCCATTGGTTTTAAAATTTTGCTGCAGATCGGGTTGATTAATGTTTCCATTTTCGGGTTATCTTATTGTTAGATTAGAGTTCCGTTTCTTGGTAATCAATTGAAGTACGCCAAATTTTTCCAAAGAAAAGGCCAGATTATTCTTTTAAAAATAAAAAAATACTTGTATATGAAAGAGTAAATGTATGCATTCATTTTTTGAAATATAAAATCGATTTCAGAGATATGATTGAAGGCTATTTTCGGGAATTGTTTTACATTTTGGATGGATTTTTTTTTTTCATTTCATGCTTAGGATCAAGTTGCAGGTTCGACAAAAAATATTTTGTCGATTTCGGGTCGGGCATAACTCGAATCGTGCAAGGTTGTAATTAACAATTCGTGTTTAGGGTTGTAGGTTCGTATTTAGAAGAAGAAAAAATCGTGTAAAACAGAATACCGACTTCTTTGATAATTTAAACTTGATTGTATTATTAGACTGAACAATTTTAATTAATACTTAGCTATACTTTGTAGAGGTCTACGGGCCGATATTTCCAAGTCCGGGCCCGGCCCAACTCATAGAAAGGAAACTTCGGCCTGGCCCAGACAAACACATTAACAGCTCTGTTCGGTATGAAAATTAAAAGTTCGGTCCGAGCCCGACCCAGAAAAAAGTTAAAATCTCGGCTCGAGTTCGACCCAGCCTGACGGAATTTCGAGAAAACATGGATTTTTACGTCGATTTTGTTAAGGCTGTTCTCAACTGCTCTGTTCAACTAGCGCAAATCGTTTTGACACATTTACAAATTTATTTTTTAACGGAAAGATATAAAATTGGAAAGCCTGACCATGGAAGCATTTTGGAATCGAACTGTGTTTTCCACTTTTTGATCAGTCAATTAGCTATTGAGTTTTAAGCGATTTTGATCACGTGACGCGGCATTCAGCTTCCTTACTGACTGGATTATCTTCTTTCGTTCGGAAGTTCAGTTCAAGATGCCAACTTTGACAGTATTTTCTGAAAGATGTATTGCGTTTACAAGAAAACGGAAGAAACAGTTCGATGACATAGTTTCTGAATAACACCTTCCAGTTTCATGCGTTTCCAAACAAAAAGGAATTAAAACTTATGTCAGAAAGTTGACCCTTTGGATTTGAGAACAGCCTTAAAAGGAGGAATTCTGACCAAAAATACTTCTTTTGCCTTTTTTTTTCGTGTTTATAATCTTCATTTTTAAAGAAATGACCTAAGGTTGTCATATATATATTTTTTAATGAATCCCTATTTGTATGTAAATGCTTCAGCTATAATTAATAAGGTTAATTAAAAAATTATGTACTGGAGACTTAAAAATCTGAAAAATGCTATACAGTAAAATCTTCTAAGACGGAATCGCATAGGGAAAAAAATCCTTCTTAGCAGGTGTAAATGTATTACATTCTTTTCTCACGTATTATTATAATCATTTTGCATGGATCAATAAATTTTTCCATATAAGATAGGATTCTGCCATAGGTTGGTTCTTTTTCACACATTTTACTGCATTTTAATATTATTGCTTGGAAATCTACTATTTTTTAAAACGAATAAATTTTAATGTTTAATTGTAGAATAATATCGATTTAAAAATATATACACTTTTTGCAAAAATTTTTGAGCTGGGCCAAATTTTACTTATTTTTGCATGGACCAGGCCATGCCGAGACAATAATATTCATATGGGCTGAATCGAGACCGGGACTGGAAAATATCGGCTTATGAAGACCTAAGGAAGAATGAAGCCTGTCCCGTCTCGGTATGGAAAAAAGTAGTTAGGCCCGATCCCAGCCCGGAAAGAGTAGTGACTACACCCGGACAGGACAGACTTGACCCGGTCCTATGAATGAAAATAGGCCCGAGCCTGGCCCGCACAGACCTCTAAACTTTGGCTGTTTCAAAATAAGATGAATTTAAAGAATTTTTTTTTTAAAACATCAACAAGACTTAGTTTCATGATTGAATTGATGTTAAATTAATGAACTTTTACATTCTAAGCTATTTTACAAGTTTTCCTTTAACTTACATTTTTCTTGATAATTTTGTATTTCAGTTTTAGTCTCAGATTTAAATTCTGTATCTTATCAGAAATTAGAGGACCGTGCTATCTGGTTTCGATCAATATACACTCTAAGAAAAAAAAATACATGAGCTGAAAGTGTTTCTTCAATTGCTTTTATTATTATTTCGTTTGACGAAATGTTTTCTTGAGGATGTACGTAATAATAATTGCGCTTTTTCAAAAACGGCTGAAATGCAAAATAATGAAAAAAATAAAATGCGGTATTTATAAAGTGAGCATTATTGTCATAAAATTACTGTTAATTATTTTAAAAACTCCAGTTCGACTAATTAATTTCACACTATTCCTTTATGGATAAAGCATAATTCACGTACATTCAATACGGAAAAAGGCGCTATTTAATACAGCAACCTGTTAAGATGGAATGACAAAGAATCGGAAGAACTTTCCAATTTAGGCAGGTTTTAATCTTAGCAAGTATACTGTTCCTTTATAATTTTATAGTACTGTTTTAGCCGATATTGCAAAAATTTTCAGTTTAAAGCTTAATTCCATTACACTGGTTCCATTTTAATAGGTTTTATTGTAGTGCGTAGGATGTCTTGATTTTCAAGCGCCTGTCCCACTTTTTTTTTTTTCTCTCTGTTTCACTTTTTGCGGTACTAGACTTCACAACACTACTTAAGAGTCAAATTCGAGTTAGCTGGATTTTACAAAAGGAAAGTCTAAGATATTGTTTTAGATGAAAAATTATATATTTAAATATGAATGAGTCACTGACTTTACATGCTTATTTTCTACATAAAAGATAGAATTGATATTAGAGATATGATTGCAGAACTGTATTAAATTATAGATATTTTTTTGTGTCGAGTCACATTCCGGTTGAAGTGTTTCGGTTTAGGGTCAATAGAAAAATTGTTGTCGGGTTCAGGTCGGCTTTTGGGTCAACGGAAATTTTTTGGTAGGTTTCAGATTGATTTTAAGAGGCATCTTCAGTCAAGTGAAAAGACCCGTTCGCTAATGCTAATCCTATGGAAGACATTTATAAAGATATCTCGGTTGCATTTCAATATTTTTAAATTATTTTTTTTCTTTTTGCATTGGACAGCTGAGATCGGCTGAGATATTTTTAATGAAGACACTTTCATTTTTGAAACTGAAAGCATCCTCATAAAAAAAAAAAATCTGCAATCAAAATCGAAAAAGTAAAAAACGGCCTTTGTTCAGATCGATCTCAGCTATCCAATAAAAAAAAGAGAAAATAAAAAACATTTAAAAATATTGACATGCAACTGAGATATCTTTATAAATTTCTTCCATAGGATTAGCATTAGCGAACGGGTCTTTTCACTTGACTGAAGTAGCCTCTTAAGTTAAACGTTTGGGTCGGGTATAAACCAACCCGCGCAGGAATCTATTTCAGATGAAAAACTACGTATTTGAATATGAATGACTCCTTACATGTTTATTTTTCTACATAAAAGATAACATTAATATTGGAGATATGATTACAGACTATTTTTCTATAATTACATTATATTTTGGATCAATTTTCTCTGATTCCGGGTTTTAGGTTGTGATTGGAATTAAGTATTTCGGGTTGCGGGTAGATGGAATATTTTTGGTTGGGTTCGGTTCGGATTGCAGCTTGGTTTTAAATAAAATTTGCAGAGTTGCAAGTAGAGATGCAACGAATATTCGGCCTGTCTGCCGAATATTCGGCTTCGGCCGAATATCAAGTCCATTATTCGGCCTTGGCCGAATAGTACTACTGTAATAAATGTTTTTATATTTACACAGTATAACTTTTTAATTTGACAATTTATATTCATCATGTATAATGAAAATTTTATTTGAAATTAACAAACACTTTTTTCCATTAACTTTCATACCTCAAATGGGTTTTGTCTACCCATTTTTATATAAGAGGCTAATTTAGGAATAATGTTAAAAAAATTTTATGCTGTATCAGTAAGTACAAAAAGTATCTGTAATAAGCTAACATAATCTGTTAAATTTAAAATTAATCAATAGAGTCAAAACACTGTATTAAACACTAGTGTCGTGAAGGAAATTTTCACCTTGTTATTAATAAACTTTATAACATACAAACATACTTATAACTACTTAAAAGGTGACATGAGCATATCTCATAGATCTCAGGGTTGCATTAAATATTTTTTATATGTTTATGTCATCTTTTAAGTAGTTTGAACTACACACGTTGAACTAATTTCTTCTTAGGAATTTTTAGCTCATTAATTTGTATATCGGTTAATCTTGAACATGCTAATGGCGAATGATTAAAATGTGTAAATGATTTTTTTACCTACAACAATGAAATCATTTATTGATCTTTGGTATGTTAGAGCATCAGATACTGTTAAATGCAATGAATGTAATTTGCTTTTCCTTACAGATATTTCCTTCCTCTAAATCTGAAAACATTCACTATGCACTTCTTAATAGTGCTATCTGCTGACAGTAAAGAAAAAAAAAACAATGATAATAATAATGATAAAAATTTTTTTGTTAATTGTGAGCTTTATAAAGTCTACAATGATATCTTTCCACCATTTTAGAGGATATTCCTTTCATCCTTTCTATCAGTGGTTTTTCTAAAGATATTAAGATTTCTTATTTTTTTATTTTATTTAATCTGAAAGCTGAAACTTATGTTTCCTACTATTTTTAAAATTTTGCTATTATTTTAAAATGTAACAACAACACACATAATATCTATTAAAATGTAACTAGATAGTACCTGATGAGGAATTTTTGCTAAGAATTTCTTTTTTTGGCTGAATTATATTATTGCAGCAATTTTTAGGCCGAACATAGCCGAATATTTTTTCAGAGTAAAATAATGCTTTCAAAAATTAAAAATTTGTATATAAATAATTTTTTTAAAGAAAACAATGCATTTTAACTGTGAAATATACAAGAATTGTGCATATAGTGCTTACTATATTTTGTTTTTAGGCAAAAATAAGTTCATTATTCGGCGGCCGAATAGGCCGAATATTCGGCTGTAACTTGGCCGAATATTCGGTTATTCGGCCAAACCACTATTCGTTGCATCACTAGTTGCAAGTCTTATTTATTACTCGGGCAAGACCCTCACCCTAGTTAGGTGTAACGTGATGCTGCTAGTTTTCACGATGACACTTTCACTAACAAATTAAAATAATTTTTGGTCACTTCATGCATTTTTGATAGGGATTTGTCATATGATTTTTTTCAGTTACCTCCGAGATTAAAATACATGGTCAACCCTGCCTGAACATGAACCGCGTTTCAAAAAATTAGTTACCCACCTTACCTGATGCATACACTCTTGTTTCTAGGTCTTTGGATTTTCTTAAGAACGGGATGGTTTGACTCATAACTGGAGAACTGTTCCATATTTCCATACTTTGTCGTAATAAAATAAATAAAAATAATCTTTAGAGCTCTTTTTCACTTTCTTTATCTAGAATATTCTTTGACAAGCTTCGAAATTTATGTTTTGAATAAAAATCGTTTGGCCCTCTACAATTCATCTTTAATTTAAATAGCAGTGTGAGTGTTAGAGATCTGCGAGTTTCGGGATATGCTAAATCTGGACGCGAAAATTTTATGTTTTTCACGTGATTAACCAACATATCCCACGTGTTATTTAAAAAACGGAAAAAAGGAAACAAAGAAATTATTTATTATTCATTTACTCCACTAATAAGGGAGAAAAGTTACCACGACATTACTGTAGGAAAAAAAAAATTCTGAAGTATAAATACAGTCCCAGTCCAGTGTGAATCTACAGAAAAAATACAAGACCCGGACGTGTCCCGGGGAAAATAAAGTTCAGGTCTTGACCAACTTTTCAAAAGCTAAAATTTAGCCCAAGCCCGTACCGAGTTTTCAGATAAAATTAAGCCCGGCCAGAGTTTAATGAAAGAAACTTTTACCAAGCTCGGGCTTCAGGACAGGCCTGAGTTCGTGGAGACCCCTAATATATATTATGAGTTCGACCCCCCGGTCGTCGGGCAAGTTCTGGCGCCGCCCCTGGAGGGCTTAAATAAGTTATTATTAATACATACTTGGTTTAAATTTGAGCAACTAGATTTTATCTTTCATTATAAAATGTATTTTTTACAATAATACAAAAATTTTCACAAAAATATAAAAAAAAATCACAAAAATAGCTTTTACTTTACACAAAATAGGTCCCAAGAAAAAATCCTGCATCGACCCCTGATAATCATTAATAATTATTGTATTTAATTTTAAATTAGTGTTTTTTTCATTTATAATTGTTATAAAAGTTAGTATTTTTTCATAAAATGCATAATTATACTTATTTAACTTCGTTACATAAATTAAGGACCAAGATGGGACATTTACAGCAAAATCTGTAATGGCAACAGTACTAGCGTCACTATCGGCAAGGGGGAAGAACTAACAAACCTCCGAAATTTACCTATGTTGAAGAAATATGTTTATCCTCTATGGTTTGAATATCTATTCGTTCCTAAAACGAAGCAGGTGTCAGACGATATTCTATTCATGCTTGCTTTATTTATTTAGCTGCTTTTTTTTTTTACCATACTTGTATTGTTTATTTTTAACTTACAAAATGATAATTAGACTAATAATATAAAAGAAAGCCGCCAGAAAATTCTGTTAAGAATGCAAATATGTGAGTTTATAAGATTAAATTGTAAAAAATCAAATTCAGGTGTTGTGTCAATTTATTCATATCGAATCAAATTTTATTGAGTGTAATGTCAGTACCTCTATTTATTTTTAACTTTTAGATTTATACAATTCTAAAAATTTGTTGAAAGGAATTTTTCCCTATCTATAATATTATTATTATTATTTCTTATATTTTAATATTATAAACGTTATTGAATTGATTGTACATTATTTACATTAAAAGCAATATTTTTATTTTATCTGTAAGGAAGTGAAAATGCATAAATTTTAAAAGATTATTGTAACGATTGTTTAATACGTTAAACTTCATAAATTTATAAAACACAGGCTATAAAAATTTTCCTGCCAAAGGGGATTAATTATGAAATTTTCTGGGACTTGTAGAGTTCAACATTTCGTATATTTTTATGTTACACCATTGCTTTTGATATATAGCATTCAAGACGAAATTTTTACCTAGTATTCGTTGCACTTAAAACCATTCACTAATCATGTAAAAAAAAAAATATATATATATATCCGTGCATGAACATAGAATAGATATTAGATATATAAAATAGAATGTCTATTCTGTGTTCATGTATCGGTGTAAGATTCTATCGAAAACGTAAACATGCAACATTAAAAAAAAGAAAGATCACAATAAGGTAGATACTCAATAATAAGCATACTACAAGGATGGGGAGTTTCTTCCCCATTGTCACTAAGGGCGCTATGATCGCAATTGCATTACCATTACGCTCTATGGAATGTCTGATCTTGGATGTTAATCTATGACTTCGTTAATAACTAACTATCCTACTCTTTGACTGAAAAGTTGAAAAGTGGTCTTTCAGGGGGAGATGGGACATAGAGGTCCTTTAATGGAGGAAAATTAACATTGAGCCTGTAGCCAAAAATTATAGACCATAAATAAACGGTCTTTATGAGAGGTGGTCTTTCAGGGAGGTTTCACTGTATAATAAAACACAGTATAACAATTCTGGTACGAACTCGTCCCAACAATGAATTACTTCCGATGTTGCAAAGGAAAGAGAAATACTGAAAATATTCAGACATACTAATCATGTAAAAAAAAAAAAAAAAAAAATATATATATATATATATATATATATATATATATATCCATGCATGAACATAGAATAGATATTAGATATATAAAATAGAATGTCTATTCTATGTTCATGTATCGGTGTAAGATTCTATCGAAAACGTAAACATGCAACATTAAAAAAAGAAAGATCACAATAAGATGTATGTAGACTTTTTGGATGTATTTTTTTTACTTTGCAGGTTAAATTTTGGTAAAAATATTTCTGCATGTGTACTTCGCTTTTATAAGTGAATAAAAATTTGTATTTAGTGTGACGTCACAAGAATAGCAATTATTGTGTTTATTTTATCTTTATTCATCATAACTTTATTGATTCCATTTTTTTTTTATTACAATTAAATAGAAAAAATATATATTTTTTAAATTCATGGTGGTTAAGCATAAGCATATGTATATAAAGTACATGAAAAGTTTGTGGTGGTGAAAATCACGTTATGCTTAGCTTGAAATGTATTTTACATTGATAAAACTACAAAAAAATTATATGAATGTGCCAACGGGATGTAATTTTCACATATTTTTTAATTGTTAATTATAAAAATTAGGATTGGAACCTTTATTTATTACTTCATATTGATTGTATACCTTATTATTACATGTTAGCAATTGCTTTTTTAAAAAAACTAAATTATACATAAGGTGAATTTAATGTTTTAATAAAGAATTTAGAAAAGTAGAGGACTTCAGGAAAAATAAAATTATTAACAGTAGTAGTGGTGATTATTGTTTGTTAGTTTGTAAATTACTTTTAGAATTAATTTAACACTTAGTTTATAATTCTTTGTTAAATTAGTAGGTACTAGGTATAATATATTCATGATACTCATTAAATTTAAAGTAGTTTGGCCCCAACTTCAAAAAGTAGTTGATTACTTTATATATATATATATATATATTTGTAAATTAAATCATAAGTCTGTAAATTTGTCTTTTGTAAAAAATAGTCTCTCAAAAATCCATGTTTGGTGGGTATTAAATTTATCGTTTCTATGTCGACACATGATATCGGATTTGTGGTTATTGCATAACATTTTGTCATTAGAGAATTTCAAAGAATTATTTTATTTATAATTTTTAATTAATTATCAACAGGGTTGGTAACTTTTTGCCATAGGTAGAAAAAAACCTGGTTAAAACCGTCCCGGCAAAAATAGGTTTCTGCCAAAGTGGTGGCAAAAATAGATTGTCCATTTAATTTTTTTTCCCAGAAAAAAAGAACAAAATATTTCATGAAAGAAAAAAAGAAACTTAATACTTTAAAAAAACAATATTCTAAATTTATTTTTTAACTCTTAAATTAAATAAGTATAATTATGCATTTTATGAAAGAATACTAACTTTTATAACAAAATTATAAATGAAAAAAATACTACTAATTTTGTATAAATAAATAGAAAACTTGATTATTTATTCATGTTTATACAACATAGTAGAACTGTGGAGGCTCTAAATGAGTAGCGCATTTATGTTTATATATGTGTTAGAAATTCAAATAAACAATTATATTCTAAAATCAATTTTTTAATATAAAATTATATTTAAAACAGACACCATTAAATTCCAAATAATTCAGCGATATCTACATCACAACCTAATTTTTGCTGTTTTAGCATAACATAACGATAAACTAGTTTTGAAAGAGTATTTGTTGACAGTTTATTTCAAATTTTAGTTTGCACAAATGAAAAATTTGAAAAAGATCTTTCGATGGCAGTACTACTTGCTGGACATATTTGAAGGTGTGAGACAAATGAACAGAAGTCTTTTGAAATATCACAACTTTTTCGATACTTCTCCACCAGTTATAAGCACTGACACTACTGATCATTTCTTCTGCAAAATAGGAATTTGGAAAGGGTTTTTCCTTTAACTCGAAATTAATAATATAAGATATAAAATCGGGATTAATTTTACACAACCATGCTTTACAGCTTTCTTTTTTTTCATAATTTAACCCCCTCACTGACAAGCCCGTGTTAATGCGTTCACTAAGCTCCAGGTTTCACTGCAATACAAGCAATATTTAAAGTAATATAATTCTATTGATTTAATGTATTTTTAATACATTGAACAATGATTAATACTTCCATGGATTGCATTCATATTCGTTATTAAGTTTTTTTATAAAATGTTCAAAGAATCATTTTTTTTAACATTTAAAACAAAATGCAGAGAAAACAACATTACAATTTTGCCCTTTTCCAAGACAGTCGGAGGGTTAAAAGTTCATTTCTGTAATTTGGATGTAACAAATATGCTACAAGATGACATGGCAAAACCGTTTGTTCAAGATAGCTCTTTTAATTTTGAAAAATGTGGTTTTAACTCCTCATTTTTCAAAAGATTGTACCATACATGACAAGCATCTGCTGTGGTAGTTTAATTTTTTTTTTTTTTTTTCACATCTAAAGCGATTGATATAGGTTTTAATTGTGTTATAAGATCCTTTACTTGTCGATGGAGATTAAAATTCTAGTTTCCTAATAAGACATAAGAGTTTTTTCAGTATATAATTTTCAATTTAATTTAATTACTTTTTTATCTGTAACAGACTACTTTCATCAGATAAATAATTATAAATTAGTACCAAAGACTTAAATATTTACATAGTTTTAAAACTCATTACATAAAACAAAAGTAGCAAAGTTATATAAAACCTTTTGATAATTAAAAAATATTAATGGCTGAGAAAATACTTTACTTAAGAAAAAAAAAAAATAGATATCTGATTTTTAATTTGTTTCTTAAATTCCTAAGTATTAGACTGAATCCCACCTATTTAATAAAGATTTAAAATATGTAAAAATATTTAATTATATTTATAAATTAACTAATTAAATAAAAATATTAAATGATATGCTGTTAAATTTATTTGTTTATATCATCAGTATCCTTATTAGCTTATAAAATTTTATTACACATTAAAGACAAACAAGAATTTGCCATTTTTGCCTGATTTTTAATTTGGTTATTAAATTCCTAAGTATTAGACTGAATCCCACCTATTTAATAAAGTTTTAAAATATGTAAAAATATTTAATTATATTTATTAATTAACAAATTAAATAAAAATATTAAATTATATGTATTCTATTAAATTTATTTGTTTATATCATCATGATCCTTATTAGTTTATAGATTTTATTACACATTAAAGACAAATAAGAATTTGCCATTTTTGCCAGTTTTTGCCACTGTCCTGGCAAAAATGTCAACCCTGTTTATCATCAGTGAAATTACGTTTGAAATTATTGAATCGACGTAGGGTGTCATCCTCATAGCTTAAATGGTAGAGAACTAGGAGCGCTATTCCAAGGGTTCTGGGTTCGATTTCCAGCTTGGACATTTCTCACTATGTTGGCTCTACGTTTAGTTAGCAGTGAGATAAATCACGTATTAAATATTCAATAATTTCAAGCATAATTTCACTGTTGATAATTAATTAAAAATTATATCATGGAAGACGGTAGTATTCCAAGTGACGCAGCCTCAAGCCTAAAATCGTATCGTATCGTATCGTAGAATTCGTAGATGGCAGAACTCATATATACAGCTAACTCGACATCAAAGAAAATGCGAAAAGCCGCCTGTTAATAACTCATCAAATATAGGTCCTATTGTTCTGATTTTTTAAAAACAGTCTTATATCTGCAGTCTAATCCTATTCTGAATTTTTTACAATTCTACGTGCAGTATATTTTCAGATCTGTAAACCCATTTTGAAAGCAATTTCGATGGTGTAAGTTTGTCTTTTTTTTTTCTCCGAAACGGTCTAGATTTTTTTAAAAACATTAATATATAAAATGAATCTGTTTTTGACGAAGTGGATAAGACTAACCTAGTATCTAGGAAAACTCTTAATTTTTATATAATCCGCATGAAAAAATGGACTTCTTAGGATCGCGGATTACATGTTATTCTATGGGCTAGCAGACAGAACGTTGCACATCGGTTTTGCGCGGTTTAGGTCACAGTTAAAAATCTGAATATTGGCAATAAATCTTTTTTTAAACTACGAAAACAGTTTATTATGTGCTTTAAAATACTTAGACTGATTTTTTAAAATGGAGCAGTATTTTGTAATTATAGGTATTTTATTCCATTGTTATTCATAGTAAGTAAACATTTTTTAAGGAGAAAATATTTCACATTTTAAAAAAAAATTCTCGTATCGAAATTCGATATTTATCGAAAATTCTCGTATCGAAATGAAAATTCATCGCGTTCGCCATAAGACTTCGCCATGTATCACTACGCGATACACGAAGTTGACTGAAGAAATAAGAAATATCAAAGATCTTGAAATGGTATTCCAAGGGGAGAAAGTGAGTACAATTTCTAATTATCCAGACAGCATTCTTTGCAACCGATCCTTTCTAATTAGTATAATGTTCTGAATTGTTTTTAATATCAACAATACTTATAACTGTTTTCCTTACAAAATAACGTTTATGTGTGGCATAGGTATTTCTTGTGATATATGAGTGTAATACAGATAGATTACTAATTTAATTTTGAGTTTTCTTTTAAAGAAATTAAACAAAATCTTTCATTTTTAAAGAACGCACAATTTAAATAAAAGGTATGACGAAATCAAAATTAAGATTTCCAATCCCGTTTATAAAATGATTCATTTGCGAATCGTTTCTAATAATATTATAAACGAAAATTGACATCTTTCGTTTTTTTTTTTTTTTTTTTTTAATACAACTCTTTTCAGCTTCAAAAATTAAAGAAAGCATCGTAGTATTTTATTTTTATAAAATTTAACCTAAAGGGGAAAAAAAATTCTTATTGCCGTTTATCTCTGTAACAAAAGAAAAACAGAAAAAAAAAACACCTGAAGCATTTCTTTTAGGCTAATTGATTACAGCCATGGGTGCAAGACCTTCAGTCTCAGGACTGATTTCAGTCTTGGACATATTTTTGACTGATAGTAAATTCTACTTTATATACCTAAATTATCACGATTAGCTCAAAATGAACCATTCTATCCTGACTGGTTGTTTTGAGCTCCTAAAAGTAAAAAAATTCATCATGATACTTTTCCTTATTTAGTAATTAAAGTTTATAGATAAATAAGATAAAACAGCTTTTTTGCAAAAGTAAGATACTTGTTTTTATTTAATTTTAAAGTTAATATACTTAAAAGAAAGCTTTAAATAATTTACTTTTAAAAAATATAAAAGTAGCCAGCTCCCTTATATGATATTTGTGGTAATGAAGTATAATTGTAAATAAGAACAATTCAGAACATGTTACGATTTAGAAAGATTGGTTTCACAAAATTTCATTAGCAGCTGCATTGTAGCTGTCATGATAATTAGACTTTGTATAAACTAATAAAGTGATTACTCAGTAACCATTTCAATTAATATATTAATCTGACTCGCATCTTAAATTAAATATTAAGTTTTTATTCTGCTTTCATTAAACCAGTCACTATTCTGTAACATTCCGCATATTCCGACTACAAAAACTCTTTTTATCAATTCCACCTGTATACTGGAGGGTTGTCGTGCCACTTACAGAGTAGCGCGTTTATCGCCTCGTTGTGCAATAGCATTTGAAAGATCACCACACTAACATAAAAAAGTAGCAATAAAAGAAAAACAAAATTAATCAGTTGATTGTAAAAAAACCCGCTCCATTCTCGGTCGGGGTAGGAACATCACAAATAAAAAAAACCTCGCGAAATTTGACAGTATGTCTGGGGGGGGGGGAATCAAAAACTTCATGAAAATAGTTGTAACTTTTCTAATAAATATGTTACACATAACATATGGTAGTAATAATCAGTATATCTGATGAAAATACAAGTAATTTTTTAAAATAAACTATTTAATGATTTTTTTTTTTTATCCCTATTACTGTATTTGATTAATAGTAGTTCAAGAGCCATAATTTTATATTGTAAAATCCTTAAAAGCACTCTGCAAGCAGTCCTTGTTCAATCACAAAAGCCTGCCACTAAAAAATTTTAATGCAGAAGATGTAATGTATTTCTCAGATATAAACAATGAATTTTTCAGTTAAGAAGCACATGTATTTTACAAATATTGCTATTTCTTGGAACACTAAATATGATACATTATCGCCTTTAACACATTATTTTGGAGTAATGAAAACATTGTTATTATATTAAAATTTTTTGTAAATGAGTGTTATAATCAGAGCAGCTCATGACAGGTTTTTCTTGCAGCACTATGCATGCAAAAAAGTTAGCATTCCAAAAGTTTTTTGTTGTTGGTTTTTTTTTTTTTTTTTAATTATAAATTTTTGCCTTATTTAATGGAAGAAAATTCTGCTAAAAATAAGGCAAAGATTTCATTATTAAAAATAGTGAAAAAGAATAAATTGGCCAGCCATGCATTTAGTGTTCCCAAAACTGTCAGTCATGAGTTACCATTGTTTATAATGATTTTGCCCAGGCATATTTGGATGTTATATTTCAAGGTAATATCTTTATGGTAATTTAATAATGTGTGATCTATACCTATTATGTAAAATTTCATAATTTGCACATTTTCTGGTTCCAAGGAATGTAATTTAAAGCATGTATATGAAGTAAATTTAATGATGTATGAAATATGATCTATATAATGCAAAATTCTATAATACGCACAACTTCTCATACTAAGGTGTGCATTATAAAGATCTTCTACTGTATTCATATGTAGTTCACACATCAAAAACCTTAAAGATTTAGTATCTGTAAGAGGACATTATTACAACTTTATATTTTTTTCATTCTGTAGCACAAATTACTCAGCTTAGAATTTGCCAATCAAAACATTGCCATCTTGATTTTTTTCCACTGTCTTTATTTACTTCAGAAGTGATTAAGATTTTTTTATATTGTAAATCCTAAAGGTTATAATAGCAAAAAAGCATCTTTAAGCCCTTGGGAATGAGCGACCGGTATACTTGGCCACTTAAGGTGTTCAGAATCCTTCATTATTCTCACCACTTATTTTTAATTGTAAAGTTTACCTTCTTTAATGGGGGCATTTCTGTGATTCAATTACAGAAAATTTTCTGTTTTTAAAAACCTGTAGTAAAAGGTTAAAAATTAACCAAAGGGCTCTTGTCGCGAAGGGGTTAAACCTCTTGAATTACAGTGAACTTTAATAACCCTTGGCTTTAATTGCCAGTACTCTTCCAATTGAGCTATCTGTATGACAGCCCAGCCAACACAATATTCGCTCAGAACAACTATTATCATGACATCAATTGATTGTGTGAAAAATAATTAAAAGTGTACATGATTATATATTTTATTATTAAGCAACAGACTTTGCAGATCCGATTTTCTAAAAAGCTTTAAAGATTGAAATCTCTAGGCTGGAGTGGGAAAGTGGTAATTTTGAGGAATAGGAGGATAACTTATGTAGAAGAATTTTCTGTATAAAAATAAAGATTTAAATTTTTTTAATGTTGGGGAGTAACGGGAGTGAGAAGAGGTGAAATGTACAGTCGTGGAAAAAAAAAAGTAAACACCCTCTACTAACTCCTTAACAAATTATTATCGTAGACAAAAGTTATTGGTACCGAACGATTGGAAATAAAGTCTATTTTTAAATGATGTATATAAAATTTGCTTAGGGGGCCATCTACATATTAAAACAAATCCAAACTTCATTTTTTTTTCAATGGCAATACCCAATTTTAACGAGATATTTCAAATCTTCGGTTCAAACTATGCCTAGGCACCAAATTTCAAGTAATTTGAATAATAAGTTTTTGAATTATAAACATTCAAAATTTAGTGCTTCTAATGTTAAATTATATTTTCATATTTTTATTCATATCTCCTGAAATTATGCTCCTAATGTGCTAATTTTTTTGTGTAGCAGTAATACTAACATACCCAAACATAAATACGTTGAATTTGCAATTTTCATAATTTTATGATATGAATTATGAAATTAATATTCGAAAAAATTATGAATTGTAACCTAAAATTTTTTTGATGGATTTAGATTTATTAAGTCCTGCTTTATGGAAATCCAAAATTTCACATTTTTCTTCCAAATAGTTTTCAAATTATGCTTAAAAAACGGCAAAATTATGGTTTAAGGGGCCGTCTATGATAGAAGTGCAAGTGACTAGACATTTTGAAATGTCTTACGCTGTCCTGTAATCTAGCAAACTTCATTGACTGCTTGAGTGACGCTTAAGGTGCCTTGATCAACAAGGGGGCTCTCTCGGTAACAATCGAGTACCGAACTTCAATTTGGATACAGCCCTTAAAATAAGCTTGTTTTAAAATAATTAATTTCTCGGGAACTTATAGTACGAATTCAGGGTTGCAAAAAAGCCGGCTAAAATTAAAAAAAGCCACGCCGGTGGCTTTTATTGGTTTTAACCGGCTTTTTTTGGCCTAAATTGGCCTTTTTTGGCCAAAATTGGCTTTTATACAATGAAGCATTTTAATTATATATGACACATTTTTATGTGTTTTTTAATTTGTTTTAAAGACATTTAGTTGAGATAGAAATCAATATAACCCAATATTTATCAATAATGAAAACATTAATATTGGAATAAAAGGTCATACCAATTGCTTTGTCTGGTTTACAGGTTTACACTGACCTTAACAATCTTTTTTAAAATTTTTATTGCTTTATATAATTAAAAGGGACAATGGTTGCTTAGTTATATATTTTATTAACTAATTTTAAGGGATATTAATAATTCAAGTATTATTTTATTTCTCATAAACATTTATTTAAAATTGCACATAAAGTCATTTAATAAAAACATAATTTTTCTCTATTAAAGCAGTATTATGAATAACATATGCATTAATTTATATGCACTATTTTAAATAGTAAGTAGCTTTTCAAAATTCTAATTCAACAAGTTTAATTTGGAGAAATTTTTTTTAATTGTTCTCTTTATTTTATGCACTTACATGTACTAAAATTTCCTCAAATGTTATATCCTTTTTAATTTCTCTTTCAACATTGTTCATTCTACGATTTTAATCTGTCCATATCTGGAATAAGTTACATAACAGCTTAGTAGCAGAAAGACTTTTTACATATATCATTTTTATAAGTATTTTTTATATAATGATTGCTTATTTACTTATTATTGCTCAAGTATTATATAAGATAATTTCAGTTATTAAATACATATAAGCTATTTAGCTTTAATCAATTTTAAAAGTAAATATCAGATGTAAGAATGTTTCTATTTTAATGTGTGACATTTTCTTATTCTTTCATATAAACTTTAAAATGTGTGGTATGTGTAGAGTCATGATAAAGAATTCCAAACCAATACATTAGAGTCTTAATTTAATGTATTCTTCTGAATATTCATAATTTTTTTTCAGACATAATGCTTTTACAGTTGCATTCTAGCAGTTATAAGGTCTTATTTATTTGACAAAATTTAATAGAAGTTAATATTTTTTTCATAGAAAATATTTATAAGTGTATTAAAAATAAATTAATCCAAAGTTTATATGAATTATCTATAAACCACCTTTTTGAAAAATAAAAGCCGGCTTTTTTCAATTAAAGCCGGCTTTTTTTAAGCGGCTAAAACCAAAAAAAGCCGGCCGGCTTTTTTTGGCCTGGCTAAAAGCTGGCAACCCTGTACGAATTGCATAAAAATTAGTTTTTAGGCTAATTAAATTGTGTAGAATTCATTTATGCTGTAAAAATTGTGTACTGCTATTGAAAAAAACAGTTATGGTTCGTTTTAATATGTAGATAACCCCTTAAGCAAATTTTATATACATCATTTAAAAGTAGACTTTATTTCCAATCGTTCGGTACCAGTAACTTTCTTCTACGGTAATTTGTTGAGGAGTTAGTAGGGGGTGTTTACTTTTTTTTTTTTCCATGACTGTACATTAGGGAAGTTAGAGCTTATTTATTTATTTATGTTAGTGAGCAACAAATGTTGCAGATTTTTTTTTTTTTTTTCCAAACTAATTTTTGAAAGATTTTATTATTTAGGTAAGCTGGAGAGTTGGGTGCAAAAGCAGAAGTGGAATCTTCGGAGCTCAGGGGATTATTTTATATGATTTATTATTATTGTTAATAAAGAATTTTAAATAGGGATGGTGAAAGATTATTTTATATAAAATTAAAGAATGTTTAATTTTTTTGCACTAGGAATGAGAAAAGGGAGAAGCAGAAATTTGTAGTTTTGGATTTAATATAAATGTATGGAATTACTTTTATAAGTGAGCGATGATTGTTATATATATATATAAAGGTTTAAAGAGTAATATTTCTTGCTATTTTTCTTAACAAAGTAATTTTTTTATATAGTAAAATTTAACATAGCTTTTTATATCTCTGAAGCAAACCAACAGAAATACCCTCTAAACATGCATGTTGTACATTACTTCCATATCTTACCAAAGAGTTCTTATAAAAATCTCATTGCACGATGCTCTTTAAAATTGAAGTATGGTCATCAGTGGTGTAGTCGTAAAAAGAACAGAGGCTATACGCTCTAAGCAGAGGGTATACGCTGAAGGCAGAGCGTATACCCCAGAGTATATACTATAGCTTTCTTGAGAAACAGAGGGTATACGGTGTTCCTTAAAAAAATCCAGAGGGTATACGGCGTATACCCCCGTATACCCTCCACTACACCCCTGATGGTCATCCTTTTTTGCGGGGAGGGAGGGGGTAAAGATTGAAGGTGAATTGAAATCCTGACTATGAATTCTTTGTATTGGTCTTTAATTTTTTTTTGTGTGTGTTTATTGTTTTATTTATTTTTTTCAATAACCTCAAAAAAGTAATGATATCAATGCAAAAACCCTTAACGGGTTAAAAGTTTGTGACGCAGCATTTTATCTTATGCTCTAAGAATTTTAAATATGGAACTTAAAAATAATGATATCAAATTTTGAGTGACGCTATGCTATTAATTATAATCTCTCTCTATATTATTTATTTCATCTTTTTATTTTTTTATAATCGCATGTGCAAAAATTATGTTCAATTTAAAAAAATGTATAAAAGTTTATTCATTGATGCTTTAACATTTACACCTCTCATAAATTCCAAGTATGAGTTTTAAAAGATATGATATCAAAATTTTTGTGACGCTTTGATGTGGCTTTAAACGATTTGTTTTAAAATTAAATTTAAATTATTTTTGTTTTGGCTAAGATATATTCACACATCTAAATAATAGTTTTAATTTTCCAATATGCTTTAAATATGTCACTTTCACTGAATTTATATAATGCATTTAAATGTATTTATTTGAATAAATTGATTTATCCTTTGTCCAATGCTATTAAAAATTTAAAATAAGATTTGCGTAAATAATTTTTTTGCGTCATTGTATCCAAACTAAGGGAAATGTATTCACATGGATACTATGAGGCAAAAAAATTATTCCAGGAAGGCTGTTCCACCTTGTGCTGCAGTTTCAGCCTTACCAACATATATTAGTGGGAGATGCTAAGCGGGTATCGTCCTCATAGCTTAAATGGAGTGCTATTCCAAGGGTTCCAGGTTCAATTCCCGGCTCGGAAAGTTTATTTTATTTTAATTGTTCATTAATTAAAAGCGTCCATGTTTGCATTTGATTTGGCAACTAGTTTAATAATTTCTCATTTTTAATTGTAATAAATTTCAGTGGTAATTAATAAAAAGATGTATTGAGATTATGTTTCTTCCAATGATATCTTAATATTGGCACTTCAAGCAACAATATCGTTAAATTAATAAGAATTTGAATTTTTATTTATCTTAGAATCATTGTTTTTCTTTGTATAAAAATGATTCTTTTTTAATATTTAGGCCTTTAAGAAGAAGAAATCTTTTAATGAGAATCCAAAAATAGTGCAGGATTCCATTGTTACTAATAAGAAGGTAAGAGATATGTTCTATTTATTAATGTATTAATTCATTTTTATTCATTTTACTTTTATTCTATCATGATGCTTTTAACTAAGGTGTGTAGCATCATTAAAACCAATCAAATTGATCACTAATTGAATAATGGACTCTGCTACAGGTTCAATGTCTAAATTTCAGTTTTTATAACATTTATTACATGTCATCTTAATCCAAAGATTATTCAAAAACACAGCTGCTGTGCCATTTATGACAAATAAGCATTATTGCAAAAGGTTTGCTCTCTGAAAAATATTTTTCCTACGTTAACAACTGACGCATTCATGAGCTCATTTTCGTTTGTAAAAGCAAAAAATCTGAAATTCTGTTCAAAATACCAAGTTTGATGACATTTTCTAAAATATTTGTTTTTAGACTGAAAAAAAAATGAAAACATTACTCTATTTATTTCAATAGTACAACTTACAACATAAGTTTATTTTGGTACAAAAAAATATTTTTAATTTTCCACTGCTGTGGTGTAGTGTAAAAAACTAAAAGCCTTTTATTAAAAGGTAGAAAAGTAACGCTTAAAAATATACAAACAATACATAAAAAGCAACAAACAGCTGTTTCGAATCTACAAACAAGATTCTTCTTTAGTGCAAAATAGAGCACAGTCTGCTAGAAAAAGCAAGCTGGGCAAAACCACAGAGAGGTGCCGGTTTACATACCCGATATGGATAGCGAACACGCCAAAACAACCAATGAGAGAAAAGCAGCATGAAACAGCTGAGTGGACACGTAGTGACATCTACCGGAAATGAAAAAAAAGAAGCCAAAAAGGGGAATTAAATTAATGCTTTCCAAATACTTGGAAAATCAGGAGTACTAGACAAGTCATTGACTAAAGAGTGAGAATTTTTAATGGTGTGATAAGCTTCCCAAAAATCAAGATCAAGGAGGAAAAATTGAATCTATGTTGGAAAGACCAACGATGTTGAGCAATAGAATAACGTTTAAGCTTCTGTTTTTTAACATAACCTTCATAGGTTATGTTAAAAAACAGGCTTTAACGTACGTTCAATTTTTCCTCAGCCATCATTATCCAAAAATGTTCTTCTAACCTTGATCTTGATTTTTGGGGAGCTTACCAGACCATAAAAAAATCTCACTCTTTAGTGAATGACATGTCTAGTACTCCTGATTTTCCAAGTATTTGGAAAGCATAAATTTAATTTCCCCTTTTTTGGTTTCTTTATCTTTCATTCTCCGGTAGATGTCGCTACTTGTCCACTCTGTTGTTTCATGCTGTTTATCTCTCATTGGTTGTTTTGGCACATTCGCTACCTGTATCAGGTATATAAGCCGGTGCCTCTCTGTCATTTTGCCCAGCCTTGCTTTTTGTAGCACACTGTGCTCTATCTTGCACTGAAGAAGAATCTTGTTTGTAGATTCAAAACAGCTGTTTGCTGCTTTTTATGTATTATTTGTGTACTTTTAAATGTTGGTTTTCTACCTTTTAATATTCTTGCACAAAGGATTTATTTGCTATTTTTATAAAAAGCCTTTTACGTTAAACATTCTGCAAAAATATTTGTTTTTGCAAGACATCATTTCTGCGTTATAGCACCCTGAAAGATTAGATTACTGTATGTTTGTACTTTGCTTTTCTCTTCCTTCCTCCTTGTCTAGGATTAATTCACCGAAAAAGGAAATTAAAGTAAATGGTTGATTTGTTTACCTGCTGGTTGCTGGAAAATTGTGTAGTGTATAATATCGTAATGTAAAATTATCAAGTCTCTACTTTTGATAAGTATTAGACCAAAACATCTTTTAAATTACAATGCAAAATGGTTTTCGATATTTTTCAGAGGCTTTCTCATGTCATGACATATCGTATTTAAAACTTTGCTACTGTACGTGTACGGCATTCACCTGAAAACTAGTGAAAGTGGTTTATCTCACTGTTTTACATTGTACCAATAATATAGTATTTTGCAGTATTAAAATTTTGGTACCAGTGGCCTTGGTGAGATTTAGAAATTTTTCATACATATTGTATGGCAACCTATTCAGCATATAAATTCAGTGTAGTATTCATAAGCAATTTTTTAAATATTTATTTAATATAAAGAAGCCATTTATAATTTTTTTTATCTATATAAATTAAAGTAAATTGTGTATAAAAGGTAATAAATATATATATAAACAAGCATAAAACTTCATCAGGTTTGTTTTCATAACTGTTTATGCATTGCTTGTTCATTTGTCAACGAATCTCACTTTCTGGAACCTCCATTGCACCAAACTTAAAAAGAAAAAAAAATGCCAAGACCCGTATCGTATACTGGAAAAGTACCAAAAATTTCTGGGAAGGTGCTTACCAGGGTTGGTAAAAAACCGGGTGTTTTTTTTACCAAAAAACCCATTTTTTTTTTGTTTAAACCAGGTTTTTTTGGTTTAAACCGGGTTTTTCAAAAATATATTTTCCTATTACATATACATGCATATTTATTGATAAAATAAACATTGTTGGATATATAAGTAATATAACTTCATTTAAAATTTAAACATTTTTAGTAAAAGCTATGTCTTACTATGCATAATACTAATGCATATATACTAATAAAATGCTCTACATAGTGAAACATTGATACCTTGAAAATCTTAATAAACAATCTTTTGATTACTAGTACTATAAATAAATATATGGTGTAGTTTAATAAATATAATATACTTTTCCATGGCTATTCAAAATAATTTCTTTGAAATATTTGCAACCTGAGATATCTGATTTTTCTGTTAGAACACTACATGAACAATAATCTTTTATTGAAAGTAAACATTTTTATAAAGAATTCCTGGAATGATTTGAATTTAGCAGTAGGGTTTTTACACATTTCAAGAAGTATTGTGTATTGTCATTTGACACGTCTCCTCAGAAACTGCCTTGTTAAAAAAAAAAGGGGGGAGAAATACCTATTTACCAGCTTTTTAGACTACTGAAAACATTGATCTTAAAATGAAAAGTAGATTTATAAAAGTTGTCATCCACTAAAACATTTAAACAGCCGTCAGACTTAATAAACAGGATTTTTTTCTAAGCTATTTTATAATATGTATTACTTTTATATGCCTAAACTAAAAATTAATAATATATATTTTTAGGCATTTTTATGAGACTTTTTTCTGTTATGTCTCACGCGAACCTTATGTCGATTTTTAACCATTTTTTTGTCAGATCTAAATAGTGGATTCGATTATGCAATAGACGATTTAAATATCTTATTGCATATTTTAGTTAAAAGTAAACAGGTGCTTTGCTAGCACCCAATTTTTCAATGTCTTCTTATGTGACTTCATATCTTGAGTTTATTTTTTATTCTTAAGGTTGTTCTAAAATCTGAAAGGGCAACTTTATGACATAGTTTTAATTTATTTTTGTTCAGAAATGCATGAAACTAGCAGATGCTGTTGTTCAGAAACTATGTAATCAAGCTGTGTTTCCCCCCCCCCCTTTTTTTTTCCTATACGTAATAGATCTTTCAAAAAATAGTGTCAAAGTTGGCATTTTGAACCCAATTTCCATGCAAAAGAAAAATAACTACTCAAGGAAGGTTTAAAAACATCTTTGTTACATGATCAAAATTGCTTATAACTCAATAGGTAATTTATTTATCAAAAATGGAAAACACAGTTCAATTCCAAATCGCTTTCAGTCAGGCCTTCCAATTTTATCTTTCCGTTAAAAAATGAATTTGTAAACGTGTCAAAGCATTTTGCGCTTGTTGAGTAGAGCAGTTGAGAACAGCCTTAAAAGATAATCTCCCCAAACAAGAAAATTTTCTTTTGCAGCTTGACTGAAATCTTAAAGGTCATTTTATGTTGTTAATTGTAAATAATCTGCATTTTCTCAAAGGAAAATATTTTATTCAAAATATTGAATATTTTTAATCTATTTTATCACATGTTTTAAATTTTATCTTTAGAGCTTCAGATATGTTCATCAACACATGTAATTTGCATTATTCATGCATACAAATATAACCTAGACTCACTATGTCTCACGGTGACTGCTGGGATAAGACTGTTAAAAAGTAGAAATTATTTATAAACAATAATTTGAAACACTTACATTACAAAAATGAGAAAATATTATATTAGATCTTTTCTAAAAAACCAGTTGGTTAACCAACTGATTTAAACCGTGCTAATCCTGCTGGTAACAGAATATAATCATAATGCAAAACTCCGATCCCAATGTAGGAATGCAAGAAAAACAAAAGCTTACTAAACCCAATAGCCATGACCATGATACAGCAAAGAAACCTCGCAGCCAATCATTCATTAGCATACAGAACAAAAAGTAATCAATGGAGAGAATTACTTATAATTGTGTCATCATTGAGGCATATGTAATTCTTAGTAAATCTTAACTAATCAAGCAATCTAAGTAGTAAAAGTGTATTTTTAGCTTAAAAAAAAAGAAGAAAAATAACTAACTACTTATTTTTTTTCTTTCCAGTTAATTTTAGAAAAATTAATTAGTCTATGCAGATTTAAAGCTTATAAGAAAAGACTGATTAAAAATGTTTGTCACCTTTTACAAATTTATTAATTCATCATTTTTCTAAAGCTTTGCTTGTAGCTTCTGCATTTGCATAACTTGGATTTTGCATTTTTCAATAATGTGTAAAATAAAAGAAAACATTAGGGAAAAAGAGAAAAAAACCACATAAAAAAACCAGCATGGTTTTTTTAAAAAAACCATTTGGTTTAAACCAGCGTGGTTTAAACCAAACAACCCTGGTGCTTACTTTTTCTTCTGGGAAAGTAAGTATGAACCTTGTTTAAGTTCCTGTTAGCCAGGAACATCTGCTATTTGCCACGATTGTTGATATAGAAAAATTATTAATTATGAAGAATTATTCATTAAAAAACTCATGGATTTTTTTTTTCTTTTCTTTTGTGAAAATGAGTATGAACCTGTTGTGGTATAGCAAAAAAAGATCATCTTTGGCAAAGATAAGTTTTTGAAAGGTTGAAACCTTTTTACAATATGTTTTCTTGATGTTATTAATGCATAATATTTTGACATGTGTAGTTTCATCTTTGATATTACTTATTCTCAGCGTGTTATCATTATTATTATACATAAAATTTATTTTAAATCTTTATTTTTGATTTTTGAGAATTTTAGGACACAAAAAGTTACTATTTCTTTGCTCTCAAATTCTACTTCATTAAGCTTAATTATCTTAATCAAAAATATCTTTTAAAAAAATCACAGCATATCTGCGTGCCATTTACATCTTACTGCATTAGAGGAAAGCTGGATTGGCACCTCCACTTAATTGGCTTGAAATGTTAATTTATTTCTAAAACTATTTTCATTCAATACCAAATTTGAAATAAAATTAATAATGCTATTTCGAAAAAGGTAGATTATTTGTTTGAAGAAATTCCTTAAATTTTGATATATTCTTTGTCTCATATTCCATTCTGTTAAAAAAATACATATTTTTGTTTTATATTTATGTATTTTTGTAGGACTTTGAGAAAGGAGATTCTATTCCAAGCAATAAAGTGACAAATGGCAAAAATATGCCAAAGAAAAACATTCATTTTAAGAAAAATAAAAATAAAATACAAAATGAGAGTTCAGAAAATACTCAGGGTGAAAATGAAGGACCTCAGAAAACATCAATGAAACGAAAAAGTGAAGAAGGTGAATCATCTCCATCAAAGAAGATGAAATTACATCATTTGAAGTTTAAAGAAAGGAAACTAATTCGTAAGCAGAAGAAAAAAGTTTCATTTGATGTTGTTAAACTTTTGAAAACTTATTGGGAAGACTTAAGACGGTAAGCACATTTTTTGTTTTAATCTTTTGCAAGTAGCATCTAATTTCAACAGTATTAAAAATGAAGCCATTTCAGACTGCTTGTGTTTAATATATCATTTGTTAAATTAATTTTTTTCCCCTGTTGTGTGTGGATTAGTTATTTGCTTTTTGTAATATAAGTAGGGGGTCTGTCTTAGAAGCCTGCATGGGCTCGGGCTTGGTCCGAGGCCCATACCCGCTGGCTGGCAAAACGAAGGTGAATTTTCAAACAGGCCGGGCTGGCAGAATTAGAGCAATTTTTTTCAATGGGCCGGGCTGATAAAATTTTTTTATAAAAACTTAATCGAAGTCGTTGAAATATGAGCTATTTTCAATGAAAGTGACTTTTGTGAGAATGAGTATAAATGTGCGTTCCGAGTCAGTGCCAGTTTGACAACATCAATGCAGAAATGTAACATGTCCAGCGTAGAGATAAGCAGAGTCGTATAATATAGACGCACGCGCGCATGCCATGCGTGGAAAATTTTCCGCAAAATCGCGGAACTTTGCGGAAAATTTTTTTGAAGAAAAGAAACACATAATTTTTGTTTTTGTAACTTAAAAAAAAAGAAATGTTAAAAATATTTCCCAATTTTATGTACGAATTATTTATTATTTGCTAGGGGTGATTCTGTTCTGAATTTTCTGAAAATTTAAGGCATTCGGTTTCGAAAATTAAAAAAAAAAATCGGCCATCAGCCCGAAAATTCAGGCATAAGGGGTCAGGTAACCTTTAAACTGTCCAAAAATTTATAATTTTGTTAATAGCTTATAATTAAATGTGATTCTTTAGGAACATTTAAAAACAAACCCCATACAAAAATTCACATTAGAAGAGAAGTTATGTCTAAAACACTTTGAGCTTTTGCTATAGGATCAAGGGGTAATTTAATCTTTAATGTCAATTTTCTCAAAACAGCGATTTTGATCATTGCGCGCACGATTTCTCAGAAACGGTTACCTAGAATTTCACGAAATTTTCAGTGAATGTATTAAACATACAGAAGCACAAAATGACCTATTATTATGTTTCTAAAGTAAGAAGTTTAGAATTTACGACTACTTTTGTAATTAAAAAATCTCGATATTTTGAATTTCTTTAAAAATAAATTTTTTTCTCGGAATCTACAAGTTTAATTTTTTTCATTGTAGTTCATTTTGAAGACACTTTTATATCTGTACTCATAAAAAAAATCTTGACTTGTTTCAGCCATTCAAATTGGAAAAATCATGCGCGCAATGCATGCAAGAATAATTCTTTCGTAAAAATTGTATTATCTTTAAAAATAAATTAAAAAAAATTATATATGTGTATACCTTTTTTAAAAACTTAAATTGATGAAATAAATCGTTCCTAACATGTGTTTTCAATTTTATAATTAGAAGTCAATTAGTTAAAGAGTGACTGCAATTCTTACAGAGGTCACTTTTCCATGTACTTTATTGGTTCAAAGGGTACGTGACCCCTAAAAAATATCTCTAAAAAAATATTGCGAATTTCAACAAATGGTCGCTGAAAAGAAAACAATTTCGTCAATTGTTCGAAGAAAAAAAATCACCCCTTTCGTCAAAGCATCGCGGAAAAAACGTGAATTTCGTCAAAATACCGCAGAAAAAAAAACGCGAATTTCTTCAAAGGATCCTGGAAAAAAAAAATTAATAATTTCGTCAAACGCAAAAAAACGCGAATTTCTTCAAAGGATCCTGAAAAAAAAAAAATTAATAATTTCATCAAACGCAAAAAACGCAAATTTTGTCAAAGGAGAGCTGGAAAAAACGAATTTCGTAAAAGCATATCGGAAAAAGCCCAAATTTTCTCAAAGAATCGCGAAAAAATGCAAATTTCGTAAATGAATCGCGGAAAAAAATTAATTTCATCAAAGGATTGAGAAAAAACACGAATTTCGTAAAAGGATCGCGAAAAAATACTAATTTCGGGAATAGATCGCTGAAAAAACGCGAATATCGTCTAAAGATCGTGAAACAAACATCAAATTTCGTCAAAATACCGGGAAAACCCCGCAAATTTCGTCGAAAGATCGCGAAAAATACACGAATTCTGTCAAAGGGTCGCAAAGAAACCTGAATTTTCTCTAAGGATCGCTAGTTTCGTAGAAAAAAGAACAAAACGTGGTCAAAAGATAGAAAAAAACCCTCTAAATTTCTTCAAAAGATCGCAAGTTTTGTCAGAAGATCGCGAAAAATAAGTGAATTTCATCCAAAGGTCGCGAAAAACTAGCGAATTTCGCCAAAAGATCCCGAAAAATATGCAAATTTAGTCAAAAGATTGTGAAAAACAAGCAAATTTTCTCAAAAGATCGCAAAAAATAATTGAATTTCATCAAAAGATCACAAAATTACACGAATTTCGTCAAAAGATCAGGGAAAAATAAATGAATTTAGTCAAAAGATCACGAAAAATGAGCAAATTTCTTCAAAAGATAGCGAAAAGCACTCGAATTTCGGTAAAAGATCGAAAAAAAAAAAAAAAAAAAAAAGCTAAAATTTTGGTAAGAGATCGTGAAATCATGTGAATTTTGTCAAAGGATCACGAAAGCACGCTAATTTCGTGAAATGGTTGCAGAGATTTTGTTTATTTTATTTTGTGATTTGCTGAATTTAGTTCCCTAAAGGTTCCTTTTTATGCGAAATATATGGTCTTTTTTTGTCCCTTTTTTTTTGAAAAGAATGTTCTCCTTTTACCAATTTTTACTACAAAAGTTGGGTGGGAGTCCTGTATGTTGTATTCATAGGCTTTTCTTTGATTAGTTAAAATTACTGCTCTAAAATAATATTTTTTAAAGCCAAATAAACTGATTTTTTTTTTCTTCCTGCTGCTAATTTTTCATTATTGCAATCTGTACCCAATTGTCGTTTAGAATGCCCAGAGTTAGAAAAATGTGTGGAGAAATTTTATCTGAGTAATTATTCTTTCAAATGTGAAAATATTTTCAAGATAGCAATCATTTTAATTTTCAGGAGTTTATTAGCATTAGAATTTCAGTCTGCTCGAAAAACAGAATTTTAATTTTATTGCTACAAAATTAGATTTTTGCTGCTCCAAAAAATGGATTTTACTGCTCCAAAATCAGATTTTTGCTGCTCCAAAATGGGTTTAGTGCACTTTCATCCCTGCATCAGTCTCTTTAATGATGATACCTATGAATAGACCTCTCCCTATAAAATGTGATCCAGTTGTTTCAGAAGCAATGCCGTATCGTATTATTTCTGTGAAGAGAGTGACTGGCATTTTATGCGAAGAGGTTACAATATTAAGGATTGGGCTGTTTCTAAATGCATTGACAAAATAACTGATAAGAATTCACCTTTCCTTATCATGGAATTTTAGCTTTATTATTATTTTTAACTAAAATAATTATTCTTTAATTAATATCAATCAGTTTTAATTTAAATGGTAATTACTTTAAAACTACTGTTTTTAATTAATATCATCAAAATAATATAACACATTATTTTATTAAACATTAAATTAATTTGCAGAAAGTTTTTGACCCAATATTTGCGTGCGCAGAAAGTTTTTGGTTTTATACAAGTCTGGAGATAAGCATGCGCAGTTAAATGGTGTCTGAGCCTGGGCTTATTTATTTTTTCAGCAGACTCGTACTGATCTGGCTTGCATTTTTTTTTTCTACATAGTCAAGCAAGGCCAGAACTGGACTTTTTTGTTCCGGGATATGTAGGTAATGCAATAAGCTTTGTAAAAATATTAATAGCGATAGCAACTTCTGTTAACAGAATCTTTGGAAATATACCTTAAAGTGATTCTGAAATTCACTGCTCAACAATGAGAAATTTTTTAACACACTTTGTGACTCATTTTTAACTGTAAAGGCATAAAATTGACAGCCCTGACTATTGAAGGGATTTGGAATCGAATAGCGTTTTCCATTTTTTATAAATTAATTACATATCGAGATATAATACATTCTCGTCACGTGACTGCAGGTTTTTCTACTTTCCCGTGCTATAGCTTCTGGAAATTCGATTCAGAAATTTAACTTTGACTGTATTTTCTCAAAGATATACTGCCCTTATCAAAAAATGGATAATGTTATTTGATTACATAATTTCTGAATAAGAACTCCTGCTAATCTTATGCTTTCCGAAAAGAAATGTATCAGATAGTAGCTCCTCTGTATTTGAGAAAAGCCTTATTAAATGGCAGAGAAATATTTTTACAAATTTGCTTTTTATTATACAGCTTCAAAAGTTATCATGTTTTAACCCACCCTTTTTTCTTTTATTCTACACTACGTTAATTTTTTAATGAATCCTTATTTGAATGGTGAAATGTTTAAGACTCTTAAGTAGTCATAATGTTGTTATTGTGTATTTTCTGCCTTGCGAACACATAGTAAATTTTAAAATATAATGTAAAATTATCCCATAAATAATTATGCAGTACTATTATTTAAAAGAATCTTAATTGCATGTTTAGAAAAACCTGACTTTTTTGTAGAAATTGAGTCGGGCCTCATTTAATCGATTTTTTCGTGGGCCTGGCCCCTTTTCATTGAATTTTGTACGGTCCAGGTAGTGAACTGTGAAAATATAAATGGGTCGGACTCGAGCTGAACTTTTAATTTTTTCGCCGGGCCCATGCAAACCTCTAGTCTGTCTAGACTTTTCTCACAGAATACTGTTTTTGTGAAATCGTGAATGTATTTTAAAATTGTAAAGAAAAATAATAATGATAATTTTGTGAATGTGAAATTTTCATTATAGTCTGGTTCCTGTTTAGACATTGTTAGTTTGGAAATAAAAAAATTGCATGATGAAAGGTCTTTTTTTTTTAAGACAGAGAACTTTGTGAAGGGTCTTTTAAAAAACTCGAATTCTTCCTACACAAATCCCTGGTAAGAATTTTCCTTTTTCAAATTAATTAGTAAACATAATAAAAATTTCAGCTTCATCTAATCTATGAACAATTGAATTTTAAATATTCTCAGGTATTTGTTCACCTTGTACCTCACTTAAGTTCAGGGGTGTAAAAATACCGGGCGCCAGGTCGCCCGGGCGACTAAATTTTCAACACTGGTGCCCAGATATGCCTTAGGAAATGAAAAATAATTTGTATTTATAACCTTGATTATTTATGGATCTTTTTTTCTTTTTTCCCATGCACAAAGGAAAAAAAAAAAAGAATCAAGAACAAGTTTCGCTCTACTTTGACATCACAAAATTTAAATGATTTATTATTAATAAATTTAAATGGGCCTTCTGTAGAAGCATTTGATCCTACAAAAGCAGTTGAACGCTGGTACTTTACATCAAAACAACAAGAAACATGAGCGGTCATAAACATCATAAAAATTTAAAAGCAAATGAGGACAAACAATAAGTTAACAGTATTGATTTATGGCATAAATTATAGTCCTTGAAGTGCATTACATATTTATACTTTTGAGGTGTTTAAAGAAGTTTTTAATGATTAGTATTTGTATTTTACATCAGCACTTCCAATTTTTTTACATCAATATTTATAATTTTATGTAACATTACTTTTTTATACAAGAAAAATTTATGTCATGTGTCAGATATATTTAATTAAAAAGAGTAATTTGTATGTACTATTATTAACGTATAGTGTAATTTCATTTTACAAATTTGTTATCGATAGTAACTGGCTCCTAGATTTTCAAAAAATTTTTACACCCCTGCTTAAGTTGTAAATTACTGAAATAATGTTAGAATGTGCTTAATTTTTCTAAGATTTTTATCTAAGTTGATTTGTATATCAAATTTTCTTCTTTAGAGGTGTTATGTATATTTGTTTTGAAGTATCAGCAACATAAAAATATTTCTCCTTTTATATTAAAAACAATCCTTATGTATGCCAACCAAATGATAAAGATATTTGATCACCCAGACATGGTATGTAGGTTGTGACAAAAGCTATTTATACCATAGAAAATTCTTACTGTATTAAAATTACATAAATAATGGCTCTTTTATTCTAAGTTGCAGTTTTTAATTTGATTAGTGTAATATTTTTATGTAATGCTATGTTTGTCATAGATTTGAAAATTAAAAATTTTTATTGGTCACCATCTCTCCCCCCTCCCCTCCCCCACTTCTATCTCTCTCTTTTTTTTTTTTTTTTTTCAATCTTAATCCTTTTTGCTTGGTAAAAAAAAGTGCCACATTGCACTTTATATGATTCAACTAGCTGACCTGTCTCAGGTTGCCTGGGCCTGTGATAATAACATTAAATATACCTAAATTTAATGTTGAATGAATTTATTATTTAAATGAAAATATCTTTCTAAAAGACCTTAATGCTGTTGTAGCCCCCACTCCACTTCCTTCAATAGCATACACCCTTGATTTTGTATGATTTTTTATTTTCAAATGAAAATCTATCCAAACAAACTTAGGGTTGGGAGTTTCACTACCTTCGGCAGCAAAAGGTATTTTCTTCTCTCTCTCTTTTTTTCATATCAGGTGATGTAATATTAAATTTTAAAAAAAAAAGAAAAAAAAATGAACTTGCTTTCATTAAGATTCACAAAATTGTAGAAAATGTCGTTTATTATTATTGGTTTTTATTAACACTGACTTGAGATTTTTCTCAATTAACTCATATTTTCTTAACACATACTGGACAATTGCACCATAAAATATAATAAATAAAGACACATAACCTTACTTAATGGTACACAAAACAAGAACTTTAATAAGCCAAAAGTTAACTATTTTTCTTTAAAAGTTAAATTCTACGTTTCGAGATCTCTCGCACAGGAAGCCTACGTCTCTGGGCTTTTAGCCATTTAATCATCGTATTTTTCCTGAAGACGGCTGTAGAAACAACTCGAAACATAGAATTTAACTTTTAGCTTATTAAAGTTCATGTTTTGTGTACCATTAAGCAAGGTTATGTGTCTTTATTTATCATATTTTCTTGTTGACTGACTCATGGCTTCATGATTTTAGCAAGTCAAGCTGAGTCGTAAAATTTTAATTGAAACTCAATTCCTGAATACTGCAAACTGAATTCACATTTCCTACTGAAAATAAATACACATCTAATAAATTTAACAAGTCTGTATGAAATTATTTTTTTTATAAAAATAGGAAAACGTAGGAATGAGGGAAAAAAAATCATTGATTTTATGCTTAGCTGTTCATTTCATACATATATTACAAGAAATATTTTATAGGACACAATTTGTTACAATACAGTGAAATATGTTTTATAAGATTCTATTTATAAAACAAAATGCTTACCTAATCATGATGTGTTGCTTTCTTTCAGAGAAGATTGTAGTTCTGATAAGAAAAGTCAGTTATTAAAGCAAATATCCAATCTCATAACTGGTCGTGTGAAAGAGGTATTTCTTTTTCTTTTTTTTTCTTTTTTGCTTTAAGGTATTATCTATTTTTTGTTAGTTTTCTTTATAGTTTATATGTATTAAAATTTTATGAATTATATGTATTATGAATATGTATTAAAATTTAATGAATTAATGCTAATTAGGATAAATTATTTTCAGTTTGCTTTTGCTCATGATACAGTTCGTGTATTAGAGTGTGTTTTCGCTGAAGGAACTGAGGAACATCGTACAGTTATATTTGAAGAGATCAAAGGTAAACACTATTTTCATGATAAGTTTACACTTTTAAGACCAACTTCTTTATTTATTATGATGAAACCCATGAATTTATATCTACTAAATTATATTAACAGTTGATTTGTGTAATTTAACTCTTAAAAATTCTAATGATACATAGATATTTTAAGGAAATGTGTATTTTTTTATGATGTAGCAGCGTGAATATGTATCACGATCCATTTTTTTTCCTGAAATGAATTAAAGTTTAGAAATGTGCATTTTACTGTATCTGTGAAAGTGAAGGATTTTATAGAGTTTAAGCATTTAGTCAATTCTTGTTAATATATTGTTAATGACAGGTCCCACAGCCATTATTTTTACTTTTCATATATATAAAGGCCCTTAAAAGTGTTTCGCTGCTATTCTTAAAATCTCTTTATACAGTGAATTCTCGATAAATCGAAGTCTGATAAGTCGAATATTTGTTTAAGTCGAAGTTTAAACGAAGTCCCGACCCCTTTATTACAAATCAATGTTAAACTTTCTCGTTTTGTCGAAGTCTACATCTTTTAAGTCGATTTTTTTTCACAAAGACAAATAACAGTAATTGGACTAATTTCTTAATTTTTCAGCCACAGCTCAAAAATGCTGACACTTTCTGTTAGATAAAACTTTTCTGAACTCCTTCGCGGCCTTTGAAGGATGCTATTTTTACTTTCTACCTTGGACAGTGAGTTTGCAATTTTGGTGGCAATTGTTCCCCCTTTCACATTTATTTCTCCTTTACGTATTCCCTTTTCTCAACTCTTAGGTGGCTTAGTGTATTCTAATTTGCCAAATTTCTCACGCTTTTATGGAAGGATTTTTTTTTTTAATCTTTCAATTCCATTATTGAAATTTCATTCGGGTTCTTTGTTTTAATGTTGAGTCTTGTCATTTTAGTGTTTATTGCATTCACATCGTGATACATTTTTAGTCGGATTTTTTAAAATGTCGAAGCGGAAGTTAGAAATTCTTACTTTAGAACAAAAAGTAAATTTGATAAATATTTTGAAAACAATCCTAATTTAATGAAAAAGATCTAGCCCTGAAATATGGTATCCCTCGCAACACTCTATCTACCATACTCAAAGATAAAGAACGCATTTTCAAAAGACGTAAGTCAAGTGTGAACCGAAAGTGCAAAAGGATGAAGACGTGTGCTTTCCAAGACATCGAAACAGACCTCGTAAAGTGGTTTACATCTATCAGTATATAGAAGAGTGTAATTCCTTTAAGTGGTACGATGTTACATGAGAATGCTTTGGATTTCACAAAATTATTTAATGTGGAAGGATTCCATGCAAGCACGGAATGACTGAAAATTTAAAGCCAGACACAACATTGTGTTTCGGCCATTAGACACCGAAGCAAAAGATGTGTCTGATACGCTGTGTAATGAATGGAAGACGGTTTCATTACCCAAACTTCTTGCAGGCTATAGTTCAGACGACGTTTACAATATGGATGAAATGGGAGATTTTTACAAATGTTTTCCTAAAAAGGCAATGATGTATAAGGGTAATCGTGTTCCGGTAGAAAGTTAAGTAAAGAACGTTTAAATGTGCTAGTCGGAGCAAATGCTTCTGGAACAGAAAAATTACATTTGCTGGTCATCTCTAAATACAATAATCCTCGCTGTTTCAAAGATAAAAAGTCACTTCCGGTAGATTAAAAATCCAATAACAAGGTTTGGGTGACACTGATATTGTTCGAGGAGTACATCAGAATTTAGATGTAGTGTTTCTTGCAAAAAAGCGTAAAATGTTGATCTTCGTTGATCCGTGCACAGCTTAGGATCAACTTTTGAACTTGAAATCTATCAAGTTAGAATTTTTCCCTTCTAACACAACTTCTAACTATAGCCAGCAGACCAGGGAATAATTAAATGTTAAAACATTCCTACAGAAAATGGTGGAAGGCAATCGAAGATGACGAAAATGGAATAAATCAAAAGTGCTATGTGTTGGAAGCAATTAGACTGATTTCAAGTCCCTGGAACAACGACGTGAAACAAATCACTATCAAAAATTGCTTCAGTACATGTGACTTCTTTGCAACAATGCGCACTCATGTGTTGTGAATAAAAATCTACACAATCAAGTTATTTCTGAAGACGATAATGAGTTTTTGAATATTGACGAAAATGTCGCAGTTAGCGGAGAAATTAGTGCTTCAGATATAGTTGAAGCAATGAAAAAGGTGGAGAACGATTCTGAGTTTGAGGATGATGAGGAAGTAAATTGCGTTTCACCTTTAAACAATCAAGAAGCACATGCGGCAATAACGACACTACAGCAATATCTTGAAAGTAGAGACGGTGTGGACGATTCTCTTTTCATTTGTTTACATACAGGGTGGTTATTAATTAACGCGAGGTGTTCAGAGCCTTCTAGCGAGTAAAGTATTGGCCGAAACATAACCATATTTGATAAGCATGCATAGTAGACCATAAGATTTCGAATTCTAAAAAAAAAGTTCAAAAATTTGCCACTAGGGCAATTTTGGCGCTGCAAAAGTGTATTAGTATAAATATTGAATGATTAAATGCCAAATAATACAGTACACATCAATTTTATTTACAACAAATGTTTTTTACTTACAAATTAGGTTCAATATGAGCGCTATTGGTATATTCCTGGAACTGCGTACGATGCACGACGTTTTCTACTGCCGCTCGCAGCACATCAGAGTTGATTCGCCTCACTTGTATCGTTATTCGTTCTTTCAACATTGCGATATGGGAGACATGTCCTTGATAAACAACCCCTTTAAGAAATCCTCACAACCAAAAATCACAAGGATTGAGATCGGGCGACCTCGGTGGCCATGCCGTAGGAAAAGCACGACTAATAATTCTGCTGTCATAAAAATGTTGCCGAAATGCACGCTCTGCCCTAAGTCCAATGTGGGGTGGTGCACCATCCTGCATGAATATCGTCGAATCGAGATATCCTCGATGCTGCAGTTGTGGAATCGTGAAGTTCTGTAGCATATCTGCATACCTGGCAGCAGTAACGGTACAGGTCACTGGTCCACTTGCTCCATTTTCCTCATAAAAGTAAGGACCGACGATAAAGGATGCTGTAAAGCCACACAATTCTGTGACTTTTGGCGAGTGGAGAGGCTCTTGCACACAAGCGTGCGGATTATTCGCAGCCCAAATACGGCAGTTACGGGTATTAATGCCACCGTTCAAATGAAAGTGCGCTTCATCACTCCATAAAATCTGTCCCGGCCTTGTAGCATCAACTTGCATGCGTGCTAAAAATATCAATGAAAAATCCTGTCGGATGGCTGCATCGCCTGGGAACAATTTTTGAACAGAAGAGATTTTGTACGGATAAAACTGTAACATCTGATGCAGGATCTTCCTCACCGTTGAGTATGGGATCGGCGTGTGCCGAGATACTGCCCGAGCGCTGCTGGTACCCTACACATTTTCCATCTCCTGTTCAATAATAGCAGTTGCACTTCGTCAACTTGTTGCTGACTAGTCACTTTGCGTCCTTGGCCTGGTTGTCGTGCTAGAGTTCCTGTAGTTTCAAATCGTTGAACCATCTTTCGTAAATTTGTTATGCTCATCGGTCCTTTTCGCAACTTCTTTAATCGGCAAAATACACAAAGAGCAGCGTTGCAATTCTCGTTCCGTTGATAATACAGCTTGACTAGCAAAGCATTGTACCGTAAGGTAAGAGCCATCGCACAGCAGTTGGTCTCAGAATGATAAGAAGTCTTCCAGCCTTTCCTTTTATACTCATGATCGCTACACAGAACGGATTCTATACAAATTAATGCATTTTAGCCGGAAAACAGCACCAAAAACCCCTGGTGGTGATTTTTTTCCCTTTAGAATTCGAAATCCCATGCTCTACTATGCATGCTCATCAAATTTGGTTATGTTTCGTCCAATACTTTACTCACTAAAGGACTCTGAGCACCTCACATTAATTAATAACCACCCTGTACTTTCTGACAAGGGAAACACAAAAAAGTTTCTCCAAACAGTCATAATTAACATAATTGGAATTCCTGTGTATATGATTGAATTATTTTTCATATATTTTCTGTATGTATTTAAGGATTTTCGATAAGTCGAACTTACGATAACTCGAATATTTTTGCCGGTCCCTTCGAATTCGACTTATTGAGAATTCACTGTACTTACTTGAAAATAAAATATATTATAATGACATCTCAAGTAAAAATATATTACGGAAGAGCAACTATAAAAAAGTTAAGATTTAAGCAAATTTTTGGAAGACAAAAGTTTTTTTTTTTTTTTTTAATATATTTTTTTTTTTTCTGCCTTGTAGAAAATATTGTAAAAATGTCCTGTAGAAGATAATTAAAACCTTCAAGTAACTCCTAAATGTACCTTAATATTGATGCTCAAGTTTTTCCTTTTCTTTCTAAAATACAATTTATAAAATAATAGACTCGCATATTCATAAAAATATTTTTATTGCTGTAATTTTGCATGTAGTAATTTTTTTTTATAAGCTTTTCTTAAAGGATAAAAATGTATGTATTCTTATGCAAGAACATTTGAAAATATTTTTAATCTGTTTTAAAAATGCACCTTTAAAGCTTTTTAAAAATACATTTTAATAAGCTTTAAATATTTTTAATCTATTTTAAAAATGTACCTTTAAAGCTTATTTTAATAAGCTTTAAAGCCCCCCCCCCCCCCCCCCTCTGTTTCAGAAATATCTTTTAAAATCTCTTAAAAACTGCTTATTTTTTTTTTATTCAAAAAAGAGTGTGAACTCTGAAATTATTGTGTCTGTCATTTTATTAATAACAACAATTTTTTTTTTTTTTTTTTTTTTTTCTATTTCAAGTACTATTTTTTGAATATGAAATTCAGTTGATTCAGTCAATTTGATTTTTCTTATAGATGATATTGTTAACCTATCAAAGTCTATGTATGGGAAATTCCTTGTAATGAAAATTTTGCGATATGGGTAAGTATTTTTCTCATTATTCTATCATTAGCGCAGAATTTTGCAATGTCCATTCCACATTAATAAAGAAGTTGAAAAAAAGGCATTTACAATTATACAAATTAACAAGAGAACTTAGTTGAAAGTTTAGATTAAAAGAATAAAATAAATAGGGAATTGTAACAAAATATATTAGATCTTCAAATTATGTGTCTTCAAAAAAGCATTTTGTCCAAAACATAAAATTTTATGTGTGTAAATAGTACATTTGCATTATTTACCTGTTTCAGGCTTATATTTTATAAACTAAGAAATACTCTAAGAATAATTTTAATATACTAAGAAACAAAAAAGATTTTTATCCTTTATTTTAAACTTTAAAATAGAATATTGAAAAAACTATTTATTTTTATCCCACTCTCCCAAATAAATAAATAAACAGTCTCTAAAATCCAAAATGAAAATTCTTTCTGTTTTTATTGGGTTAAAAATACTCCTGCAATGTTGCTTAAGTTGAAGTATGTTGATCTTCAAGATACTTATGATATGAACAAAACTTTGTTGAGAAACAAAAATAGTTCTTTTATAATATATACAATACATTTGAAGCAAAATTCAATTTAGCAAAACTAGTTTAGCTTATCCAGCATGCATATTTTCTCATAGTAGTCCATAATAATTGTTTTTTTTACACTTAAGTAATTGTTACTTTTAAAAAAATCAAATGTGAGATATAAACATACTTTGTATGTAGTTAAGGAAAGAACTTCTAAAATGTTTATTAAAAATATTTAGAATGTATATTGAATTACATGTGTCTGAGCAACTCATGCTACATATATTATAGTTGCAGTATTCTTTAATTTCACACATTATGCTTTAAATACAAAAGAATCTATTTGGTTATAGTATTGAATATGAACATCACCCATTTATGAGCACCATAATTGTTTGCACCGTTGAATTTTTAAAAAATGAAATGAAAAATTATTATGGGTTTATGGTACTAGCCGATTTGCCAGCATTGCCCATGCCTGTGATAATAATCTTAAAATATACCTTTAAAAAGGTTGAATTCAGGCATTTTTCTCTGGGAGGGATTTAGTGTTACGGGCTCCACTGCCTCTGTCAGGATGAGCGTACATCCTTGAATTTGTATATTATATTTTTTAATGAAAATCTACCCAAGAAAGCTTAAAATCACAGGCCTCACTGCCTTCGACAGCATACACTTGGGCATGCTATGCATGCTTTGGTCTGTTTTTGCAAATGACCTTCGAATTTGTATGCTTTTGTATTTTAATTGAACATATTTCCTAATGAATCTAATGTTGTGTGCCCCCACTGTCTTCAGCAGCATACACTCTCAAATTTGTATAATTTTATATTTTTAAACGAAAATCTATCTAAACAAACCTAGAGTTGGGGACCCTACTGCCTTCAGCAGCATATGACTCATTGCAAACAAACCTCAAATTCATATAATTTTATAATTATTAATGGAAAATCTTTCTAAATAAACGAGGGAGCTCCTGTTATAGTGACTGCTGATTTAATTTTTGATATTTAGATATATTAAACTTTCAATTATGGCCAAAAGTTCCTGAGAAAACCTAAATAATAAAAAATGTGCCCTTGCCTCTCATACTTCACAGACACAAAATTATATTGAATATTGACAACCAATACCGAAAACACGTTTCTCTTAAAATGTGAAGTGATAGTGTGAAACGCACTGAGTTGGAGGGGAAAAAATTCTAAAGAAGTGGTTTCATGAAAAAACTTTCAGAAAGTAATTATTTTTCGAAATAGTAAATATTAATATATTTTACCCAAAGATATCATTGATGCTGGAAAGCTAATCTAAACACATGATTATTTTTCTATTTCTATCCAGAAAATGAAGACTTTTAAAATGCAGAAAAATTAAAAAATGTGAAAACAAATTGGAAAACATATGAAAATCAAAACAAAATTTTAGAAAATATACTTTTGAACCCAGTGGCAGAAAGTTTTATAGCTGTCTTTGACAAGCTTTTAAAATTTCATAATCTGTCTGCAAATTTTACATGTAATTTTAAGGCATTATTTTAATACATTAAACTAGAAATTTTTTATCATTTTATTTAAAACATGGTAAGAATGATGATTATCATTAATTTTGCTTATAACTTTTCATTATCTAACTTTTTGCAGGAGTTCTAAAATGGAAAGGATAAGCAGAACCAAACATAGACAATAAACATGCTTTTAAAAACCTTCAGAAGCTTCAGAGCTGATTTGTTCTTTCTTGGAGTTGGGAATGTTCTGCTTTTTTAAATATGTTTCCCAAATTTTTAGCCCAGGGTAATTTTCAATTAATATTTTTACCAGGGTGGCGCGTCCTTGAAAGTGTGTGCTCAAGTTTTTTTTTCACCATTTTACAGTCACGTACACCACATACAACCTTCGGACATGGTGCTACAGGCTCAGCAAAAAACTGAACTTTCACAGCCTCACATGCCAAAAGCGCTGAATTTCTCCCACAATCCTTTGATGAAATTAGTTTTTTTTTGCAATTTTTCGACAAAATTCGTGTTTTTTTTCACTGACTTCTGATGAAATTTGCATTTTTCCATGGTCCTGTGACGAATTTTGCATTTTTTCCCCAATCCCTTAACAAAATTCAAGTTTTTTCGTGGTCTTTTGAAAAAATTGGCATTTCTTCATAATTCTTTGACGAAATTCACATTTTTTTTAGATCTTTTAACAAAATCTGCATTTTCCCCACAATTCTATGACGAAATTTACGTTCGTTTCGCTATCCATTGACGAAATTCGCACTTTTCCGCGATCCTTTGACGAAATTTACATTCACAATATTTTGACAAAATTTGCATTTTATTCGCGATATTTTGGTGCAATTTGCGTTTTGTTCGCAATCCTTTGTCGAAATTCGCATTTTTTCTGTGATATTTTGACAAAATTCACAATTTGTTCGCGGGAAAAAAAATACCCAAAAGTTGGGGACAATTTTTTAAATTGATTTCATTAGTGCTGACAAAAATTGCCCACAAGAGATTAACTATGTCGCTGTGTCACAGTGTTTCTACCTCTGGGCTTTTGAAGTATAAATATTAATATGTATTTTTTTTTTAAAAAAACACCATTAGAAACAGAAAGATACCCTAGATAAGTGGGTATTTTTGTATTTTCAACCTGGGCAGTTTAACCATTTCACCATTTGCCCCGATATAAGTCGGGGGGTAAAAGCACTGTTTCTCCATACCTGTTGCCGGTGAAGTGGTTAAAAAGGGAAAACTAACATGAAAGGGATCTCCAGAAAAAAAGGTTTTTTGAAATAGTGAATATTAATATTTTTTAAAACCAAAGATGCCATTAGAATTGGAAAGATACAGCAAAAATTTTTGTGTTTCTCAGGGGAATATGCCGATTATGATTTCAAAACACAGAAAAAAGGATGCTGTTTGTTTTGTGTGCTGAAGAAAGCCTGGACAGGCCCAGACACAATCGACAGCATGACAAAAACTCACAGTTTTTTAAAGTTCATTAGGGTTTGTAATAAATATCTCAGCCAGGGTTCTCGCTGCCGCTCGCCATTGCACCAAATCACGACAAAATGTTTCATTTGGCGAGTAAATGGATGATTAGACTCGCCAAACTGCAAGTGCTAAATTTTTGCTCATGTGTGTGTGTGTGTGTAACAGTACAGGCGACACTCTAATTTACATTACTGAACGATTAATGTCACTTATCATGTTCAATGTACCATACCATTTATATTATTTTTAGAGATACTAAACCAACACCAGCTCAATTTAGCATCAGACAAAGCCACAGTAAGCAAAAATGCCATTTCAGCATGGGTTAATGTGCCCAATAGGCAACAGTACTATTTTGAAATTGCTTTTGAAGTATAGGCTTCAATGAAAAGTTGAAGAATTCTAGAAAAAAAAAATTGACACATTTTGTTGTTTATATTTTGAATTTTTCAGAATTCACTGAATGCAATATTTTAAAATTATGTTTTAACTGGGATTAGAAGTTTTATTTCACAACATTTTTATTCAGTTAAATCAGATTTTAAAAAAAAAATCTTGATTACATAAGACATTTAGAGTACACTTATGTTTTTAATTTCTGTAGCATATAATTAAATTTTGATGAATAACTGATCTATAAGCAGTTACAAAAACTCAGGTTATTTTAGAACATATAAAAAAAAAGGGGTATACATTAAGGGGTTAAAGATCGAATTTTCAATGATTCACAACGAATTTTTATTTCATTTGACAAATGTTCTTTATTTCAGATTAGCCAAATTGCTAATGCTCGTAAAAAGTCAGCAAGAACCCTGATCTCAACTAAGTATCAAAAAATCCAAAAACTGGCTGTGAAGTTCGTAACTTCAAACATTCAGGTACCTACCTACCAAATCCTGTAGCTCAGCAATCGCTCCAGAACATAGCAAACGCATACAGACAGACGAAGTTCTATCCTTATTATTATAGCTAATTCTCGCCATAATGAAAAATTTTCGCTTAGTTATAAGTTGTGTTTACATTTGCAGAGATCGATGAGAGATCAACCTTAAGTTTCTTTTTTTTTCAATGACTGCTGAAATTTTTTTTATATCTACGCACATGAGATTCTTATTCTTATTACATTTCCAAAGAATTAAACATTGTTTCATTTTTAATTTTTATGTAAAAGTAGAGCAGCATTCAAAAAGTACTGTCAAAATTGATGTTGTAACTCTCTCTCTCTCTCTCTCTATATATATATATGCTGGGGGGAGGGGATTAAATCACGAAAAAAGGGGGTCAGAAGTTTTCAGTTGGTTATAATAAAATGTTTATCTGTAAATAAAGAAAGCTATTCCAATCACTAAAGCCTAATTAAAAATATTAAATGTTCATGCAAAGATTAAAATGATTTTGTAATTAAGCCAGAAAAAATTGCGTTTTTGAGCAGAGAAAAACGGTATATTTTTGTGACAGCTTTAAAAATTGGTTACATTGGTGAACAAAAATTTTATATATTTACTTCTGTTTAGTACATTTTTACTTTGTTCTCTTGTAAGCATTTGTAATTGGAAAATTCTCAATGGATTTTAAGGTTGATGTAATTTAAAATTATCATAAGTAAAGTACAAAGTGTCTGGACTAAAGCTACCTATAAGAAAATTGAATAACTTGCTCAATAATACACCTAAGAAAATGTTATTTGCTCCAAACATCAACCAAACCTTTAAAGTTTGTGATTGTTATTAATACATCTCTATGTGTGCACCAATAATCTCTATGTGTGCACCTTTTGTAGCATGACCGATAGACTTACACTATCTCATTTTTCTCCAGGTGTTTTCTATCATCTCCAAAGGAACTGTTTCAGAAGCAGGTACAGTTCTCTGACATAAATCTGCCATATTCGTGACTAGAGAGTATTTGATCCAAGAAAAATTTGCAACCTATTTAGGGTCCTTTCACAAAATTCCTTTTAATAAAACAGGTCCCTTTACAAAGTTCTATTCCATAAAAGTTTGCCAGAAAAGAAAAAAAAAAAAACTTTAGGAGGACTTGAAAAAGTTATTAATAAATGTTTGGTTCAAATTTGAGTAACTGGATTTCATCTTTCATTACAAAATGTTATTTTTCACAAAAATATTGTTAGAGATTTGCTCTTTTGTTTCAAGAACATGCCACCAGATGGCAGCATCAAACAATACTCTTTCTTGTTTTACTGAAACAGAGACTCAAAACCGTACTTGCGTCCATGACTTTATAGCTGTGAGCAGTAGAATGCTGCAGGGATTAAAAATATGTAACTCACTAGTATTCCAAATGAATAATATATTAAAAACTGCAGCAAACTAATGTTTAATATTAGATTAATTTTTAACACAGTTATTCAATTGGTAAATAAATCATAACACTTGTAAATTTAACACCAGATACTGTGATCTTTAAAGGTTAGTTAGGTGAATTAGTCCCCCCGATTTGTCTGGGATGGCTCAGTTTGTAGAGCAGCTTGGCTTCAGCCAAGACGTCCCTGGTTTGAATCCTGGCCCTGACTTTTTTCATCCACTTATAAATTTACAACTGTTAATGTTTAATAGTTCAAAGCATTTCTTCATATTTGTGTTTGTAAATAGTTTCAAGAATACATCTGTTTTCATATTGTGAGTGTTATAAGTATTGTGTGCAGCATCTTATTCTACATGTATTTTTCTTCTAATAAATGTGTTTTGTTCATCTTAAGAAGAATCTATTTCAATTGAATAATTCACAAGACATAAAAGTAAAGTTTTTAACTTTTCTTATTATTTACTATTGAGGAATTTCTTATTCATCCCTTTATATGGAATAACATTCCAACAAATATAATAAATTTCCTAAAAATAACTTTTACTTTTCACAAAATGGGCCCTAAAGTCGGGGAGGGTGGGGGGGGGGGGACTCCTGTTTAACTGCATTGATTCCTGTTTAACTGCAGTAAAAAATGTCTTTTATGTATCCCCCAATAAAAGAAATCCATAGGGGTTAGATATAAAGATGTGGGAGGCTGTGCTATTTGCTCACATTGGTTGATTCAACACTTAAAGAAGTCCATATTTAAAGGATCCCACAAACTTAAGATATTCATCTTTAGTTTACAAGAACCAGAATTTTCATATATGTATTATTGAGGGAGTTATCTAGCATTCTTATTGGTGGTTTTTGTCCCGGATATCTTGTATATAGTCCTGTATTTTTCACATTATTCATTTTTATCTAAGTTTCATGAAGGCAAAATATTGGTCTAACAACATGGAGTTCATACATTACATTTTAGAGACCAGGTTGAAGCAATTTTTGCATCCATTAAAATATCAGCTTTCAAAAGAAATATATATCTATATTTTTTTTCTGAATTAGTTGTGCAATTATTTTGCATTTTATCCTGCTTTGAAACTAAATCTTTATTTTAATTTCATACGAAGTGTTTGTAATTTTCTTTAAAATGATGCTTCATTAAAGTTGCTTATTTTCATTAATATCTAATTATTTATCTTTTATATAGTATGAAAAAGCAAAAAGAAGCAGTTATGGCAGCATTCAATGGGAATGTTACTAAACTTATGAAGCATACTGTAAGTATATTTATATGTATATAAATCATTTATTAAATGCATTATTAAATTGCCTGGAGTAACTGTTAATAGTTAGGACCTCATATGCAAAAATTCAAAATTCCATATAATCTACATTTGTCTGCTCAATCTTTAATTTTCAGCATAATTTTATTCCTATATCTTTCCCACTTATTGAATTCACCTTTAATTTAAATAAACTGTTTTTTTTTTTTTTAAAAAAAGCTATGTTGTTTTTATTAATTTTTCAAATTTTATTTGGTTTTGATATTTTTTATAATATTAATTCACAAATATCAGTATGTATATCCGTATATTATATTATCATTCATAAATATCAGTCTTTGAAAAACACCATTTCAAATATGTTAGAAAAAAATTCCCAAACAATTCTTTAAAGACACTTTTACTAAAGTTACAGACCAATTCAGCAATATCTTTAAAAAAAATTTTTTTAAACAATGTCAATAATATTACAACTATTGAATGCTGAAAAAGTCGAAAGAATGATATGAGAAAATTGATAGTCTTCAGTGAAGTTAAAAAAAAATTTATTTCAAAAGCATCAAATGCTAATGTTGAAAGAGTATTTTGTGCTTTCAAACCTCTACAATCATAACTGCAAAAGAAACTTGTAATAATAAAAGACACAGATAATCAGGACTCTGCATTGATATGAGGGAGGAAACCCTCATACATTCAAATTTTGGCGATAGCTGTAAAAGCATCAGGGGCATACATTACATTCGCAAGAACCCAATTTATGAGTTCGGATCCCGTAGTGAATCAAAGCTGCCAACATAGAAAGTCAAGAATGATAATTAAATCACAAGGACAAGTTCTTTATGCACAACTGGATGTTTGATTTATTGATATTGTTTATATGTTACCAGCCAGCCGTAAGGCTGGTTAGAAATTTTAAAAGCAGGTAGGTGTCACTGTTACATTATAACATTTTTGTAGTAATCTTCTGCCTCGAAACAGCCGTGTATTAGAGTTTTATTCATTTGGCATAACATCAGATAAAACATGCCAAGCTTTCACCAAAATAATTTGGCGAAAAATGAAAGCCCCAGTAAAATAAATCCGATGGCATATATATTCTTATTTCATCAAATAATCTAACAACATTTTCAATAAATCATTAAATGATTTAGATCAAGAGTAATAAAACAGATTGTATAACCAACTAACACCTTAAATTATCTTTTTGATTTATGAAATGATTTTCTTAAAAGGAAATTACAAGTTATCTATGATATTATCATGTAAAGTAATCTAAAAAATAATATATCACCACTAGGAAATCAAATGCATTTATTTACCAACTATGTAATGGTTTGCTAAATAATTTATAATCATTTCGCTGCCTTCCCTAAAGATTTAAAAATAAAATTAAAAAAGAAAGAATACTTAATGATAGAAAATGGATTCTTTTTCAGAAGAAAATGAGTGTCTCATAAAAAGCTATGTAGTTTAATAATTAATGTTTCGTGAAATTTAACCTGCGAGAACTCGCACCGGGTATCACATGCCCGATCCATTTTCATTCAATGTTTTTGTTACTTTGTTCTTATCGGATTAGGCCAGAATTTCGAGTAACTGTATTCAAAGCCACATTCTTCCAGCAGGGGGAGAACTAGTTCTACTCTAAAAATAGATATCGGGGGTATGTGATACCCGTGCCAGTCCTTGCGTCAGTCATATCTTTAGTTTTTTTTCTGTCGGTTTAGTGTATTATGACGCGCTATTTGAATTACGACGAAGAAAATAAATATTTTAGACACCTTATAGAAACTGTTTCTAGGGATGATGGACCTATATTCTGACGAGAGTGTTGCCTCTGGGAATGAAGGATATTGTAGTAATCACGATTCTTCTACTGAAATTGAGACAGAAACAGAAGAAGAAAGTTCACTGTCAAATCGTTGGTCAACAGTTATTTTATTTTCAATATTGAATGTGGCTGCTATTAATGTCAGTATTTTGTTGATGCCCATGAAAAATCCCCCCACACAGTTCAGAAACAAACGTTTCTTTTTGGAAACACTGAGACTCGTTCTTTCAGAACAACACATAAACCATAAACCTCGAAGAAAATCAACTTATCCAAGCACTTGTAAGGAACTGGAAATCCCTAATAGTGAACCGTCTGCAAAAAAACACAAAGCAAATTATAAACGATGTGCATTTTGTCCATCTAATAAGGACAGAAAATCAAGGTTTATGTGCCAAAAAAGTGAGAAAATTCTCTGTGTTGAACATCAGTATGTATTTTGTCAAAATTATCTTTAAACATGTAAGTATGTATTATTAATTTCATTAAAATACTTTAATGTATTATTTTTAATATTTAATTATGTAAGGTTTGCTTATAAACAGTATTAATTCATATTTAAATAGCAGAAATGAACTAGGGTGTGAGATACCCGGCACGAGTTCTCGCGTTTGAAAATGGGTGTATGTTCTTGCGGGTTAAGATTATATGTGATTGACATCACAGGATTCTATTGCATTGATATTCTACAAAACTTCTTAGTATACTAAATACAGTTCAGCTGGAAAATGCATAACCCAATCAAAAAACACCCTTAAGTATTCCATAAACTTTTCCATGTAAAACGGACAAAATGTCTTGCATGTGACACTTACATAAATACTTATATCTATTAATTTATAAGTTATTAGAATATAAACTATACATTAAAAATAACAAAAAACCTATTTTGATATTAGAATAGTTGTTTTAATTTGAGGATACAATAGCATTGTTAAAACAGCAGAAATATGTAGAAAAGCTGTCCCACAAGTAATATGGAAAGGCCCTTTAATATGTTTAAAAATCTCTACATTTTAAGCCCTAGACCTAAGTAATCTGTTCCTTTTTAACAGGTGTAAAAATCTCTACATTTTAAACCCTAGACATACGTAATCTGCCCGTTTTAGGGCCATTCATATGAAAAATCGACAAAATGTCTTGCGCGTGACACTTACATAAGTACCTATATCTATCAACGCATAAGTTGTTAAAATACAGAGAAACCCCAATTTAACGTTATTCAAGGGACCATACAGAAGTGACGCTAAATGTTTTAAAACATTAAATCAGGACAAGACGAAAACAAAACACTGAGCATAAAAAGAAGATTAATTTTGGTAAAATACCTTTTATATTTTCATTTGCAATGATTTCGACTTAAGTTTTCTAAATTCTCTTTAAAGAAAATCGGTTATTTTACTTTGCTTCCAATTGTTAGTTGTTACATCACAAATCACATTCTCAACATATATGAGTTTTCAGTAAGTTTCCCATTTTTTTTTTTTTTTTTCAAACTTTGCTTCATTAAACCTACTACTTGTTTTCAAATTATTTGCAAAGTTGAATATGGAATTCTAATTAACCTAGCAAAATCAGCTTTATTGCCATTTTAATTTTTGGCTTTCCTGACGATTTCCACTTTTTCAAGCCATGGAAATCTTTTTCTTTTTGATGCCATACTTTAATATCTAAAGCTATTGAAAAATCTCTAACGAATGCTATCAGCCCCATGGGTGATTCTGAGTAGAAGAAAATGAACAGAATGAAATAATCTGAAATTCACAGCAAATTTTCTGAAAGGTAACAGCAGAGGGGAGAAGGGGGAGGAAATCCCCTCCCGGCACTATATGTTTTTTCCGTGGCCCTTTGACGAAATTTGAATTTTTTTTTTTTTTTTTATACGATCCTTTGGCAAAATTTGCGTTTTTTTTTTTGTAATTCTCTGAAGAAATTTTTTTTTTTTTTTTTTTTTTCTTTTTCTGTGGCCTTTTGACGAAATTCGCCTTTTCCCCGCTATACTTTGACGAAATTGCCGATTTTTTTCTGCGAATGATTGATGAAATTGAGCAGGGTTGTTTGATTTAAATCAGCGTGATTTAAATCAAATGATTTTTTTTTTTAATCTTTGATTCAAATCAGTTTTTTTTTAACATTGATATTTGCGGGCTAAATAAGAATAAAATTCATCATTTATGTTACAAGAAAAGTCATCATTCATTTCAGATTAAAAATTACCATCTAATAACATTAAATAAAATTTATAAGTTCAAAATACTATTATTTTATGAAAGTAAGTGCAATAGTATTAAAAATATCATCAATCCATCGTACATTCCCCCCAAAAAAATACTGATAAATGCTCTCTCATTTTTAAATTTTCTTTTATATGATAACTTCATTTTTGTAAGTTAAATGCTTAAGCTATAGTTAAAACCATTTAAAATAATGTATTTAATATAATAATATTTTCAGTGCAGATTTAATTTCTCTGAAGCAGATTACACACAATTCACGAATTTGTTTTATGCTTAGTTGCCTACACCTGCAAATAACTTTATCCCATATGTTGCTGCTTCATATATTGATAAAATATTATGATCAATACTTGGGCATAATAAATATTTCGACTATTTGTCTAACACAGAATTCCAATTTCATCTTTCTTCTATAACTGAAAATATTTTAATAGCTGTGAATAATCCCTTTTACTTTAATTTTCATAGAATTCATTGCTTACTGCAATTGAAAATATGAGGAATATCGCTGTGTCTTATTCATGGGTCTGTCCAAGATTTATGTGTCCTATTTTTGTGAATTTTTTTTTTTATTGAAAATCTAATCACAATTTTGTGAATTTGAATACATCATTATATATAGGCTCTTGTTTATGTTTTTAACAAGATCATTTCTTTATAATTAAAAAAACAAGTATGTAATAGGTACTTTGTTGACTTCAACTATTTATGACAGGTTAAATTTTATTTTAAAATAAATAATTTGTGAAAGTTTAAGTTTGGCGACAGAAAAGTTCAGGGAACGTCTATTTTGAAGACAAAGAATCTGAAGGGCCCTGTTTTAAGATGAAAATTTACATGAAGGGTCCTGTCTAAATATTTAAACAATTGTGAAAGGCCCTTTAAAGGATCCAAATTTTTCCTAAACAAATCCCTGTTATTTCTAAGCTAAGCAGTCATCCCTACTGTCCAGTAAGCATGATTGATTGCTGAAATTCTCAACAGCTGAGGGCAAGATAACACTGACAATAGATAGTTTTAGGCTTTCAGTTATAGGATTATTTTTCATCTGGTAACTGTTTTGTCAATCATTATATTAGTATAGTATAGTGTGAATCACAAGTTGAAACAATGATGTCATTTATTAATTCTAGGCACAGTTACAGAGAGCTCTTGGATTTGTTCATACGTAAGAAAAATGGTTTGCAGAAAGAAATATCCAATGTGACTTTATTTTACAGAAAAAAATACTATTTTTGGAAAAGGTGTAATATAGCTATATGCAAATAGTGTAGTGATAAAATGATGGGTATTATGGCATACGGCAAGATTGTAAAAAAAAAAAAGAAACTTGCAGACTGTGTGATAAAGATAACATTAGTTAATCTGAAACAGCAATGGATGGAATACACATTTAAAATTTTATGTTGCATTTATTGTGTGTTTATATGTTATATATATTATTGGAGTAATACATTAATGAAAAACTAGTATGTTGTGGCCATCACAAAACTTTCTTCTATATAAATCACGTCAATTAAATCATTTAAATAGTAAAAGAAATTATATCAATTTATTCATATAAAACTATACCTGAATTTGAAGTTTGATGAAAATTCGTGCATTAGTTATTGAGATCGAGCTGTAGGGGAAATTCTAAAAAATGCAGCATAGCAGCACCCTCTGTTGAGCGATTTGACCAAAACACAAACAGCACTAATTCATATTAAGGTATACCGGAATCTGAAGTTTGATGAAAATCGGTGTATTAGTTCTGGAGCTAGAGCTACTGTGGAAATCACAAAAAATGCAGCACAACAGCGCCACCTGTTGAGCGATTTATACCAAAAGGAACAAAACATCAATTCATGTCAAGGACTAACTGAATCTGAAGTTTGATAAAAATCCGTGCATTAGTTCTGGACATTGAGCTATTGCGGAAATAGAGAAAAATGCTGCATAGCAGCGCCACCTGTTGAGCGATTTACAGCAAAACATAAACAGCAGTAATTCATATCCAGGTATACCTGAATCTGAAGTTTGTTGAAAACCCAAGCATTAGTTCTAGAGATAGAGCTACTGCGGAAATCACAAAAAATGCAGCATAGCAGCGACACCTGTTGAGCGATTTACAGCAAAACATAAACAGCAGTAATTCATATCCAGGTATACCTGAATCTGAAGTTTGTTGAAAACCCAAGCATTAGTTCTAGAGATAGAGAGCTACTGCGGAAATCACAAAAAATGCAGCATAGCAGCGCCATCTGTTGAGTGATTTACACCACAAGGTGCAAAACGTCAACTCATGTCAAGCACTAACAGAATCTGAAGTTTGATGAAAATCCATGCATTATTTCTTGAGATAGAGCTATTACGAAAATCGTGTAAATGCTGCAAAGTGCAGCATAGCAGCGCCATCTGTTGGGCGATTTGCACCAAAAAGTTATCAGCACTAATTCATATCAAGGATTAATTGAATGTGAAGTTTTATGAAAATCCGTGCATTAGTTTTTGAGATAGAGCTAGTGCAGAAATCGCGAAAAATGCAGCATAGCAGCGCCACCTGTTGGGCGATTTACACCAAAAACTAATCAGCACCAATTTATATTAGGGACTACTTGAATATAAATTTTTATTAAATTTCGTGCATTAGTTCTTGAGGTAGAGCGCCCACAAAATTTGTGTCACATACACACAGACAGACAGACTCACAGAGTCACAGACAGACATTTTGTAAAATCATGTTTTTTGGAATCTCTGACCTCTAAAACGTGTAAATCCGTCGAAAATTTTTATGAATCCAATACTTTCTTCTTGTAAAGATAGAAGAAAGTAATAAATAACTTTAAATTAACTAGAAATTTATACGCTGAACATGTATAGATATATGTATAACAAGTTTAAGTTCTAAGTGATTTTTTTTTTATTTGTTTGCAACAATTTTTAATTTTTATTTAAAATATCTTGAATTCTTATCTAGGAAATGTAATGAAATTAATAGAAATGTGTTAATCTAAACAGAAAAAATAAGTAAATGCATGCACATACATAAATAAGTACACAAATAATATTAATAAAAAAAATCCGATTTAAATAAAAAAAATCAGATTTAAATCAAATAAATTGGATTTTTTTTTATTTAAAAAAAAAATCATGATTTTTAACAACCCTGAACTCTTGGTATTACCTAATTCTGTACCCGTATGAAAGAACATCATCAAATATGTCTGATATGTATGTGTCTTACATGTCAAATATGCCAATCAAAAACAGAGTTTAAAAGAAATTTCAAATATTAAAATAACATCACTTTATCTTAATAAACTTTAATGTAATTATCACTGTGATAATGATTGAATTTTATTTACTAATTTTTCTTTCAGTAAAAATTGCTGATTTGTTTTTAACCACAGTAAGGAAAAAAACAAATTTTCTAAAATGGATATTTCTTAATTTTTTTTCTTTTTTAATGTAATTATTTTGCCTAGTCATCCACATATTGTATACTTAATTTCACTAACTTGAAGCATAATTCCGAAATAATTTTTGAATAATTAATTGTTAATAAATGATTTAATTATTTTTTACCTAGAAATTAAAGTTTTCTTGTAAATAAAATGTTTTTCTTGAATTAAAAAAAAATTATGGTACTTTTCGGTTTGCCGGGCGCCAGTGTTATAAATACATATATGTATGCACATATATATATATATATATATACATATACAAATATATATGTATATACATATGTATATTTATGTATATGTACATACATATGTCTGCATATGTAACATAACACTGGCGCCCGACTAACCGAAAAGTACCAATATTATTTGTCATGCTGTATTACCTGAAGAGACATTTTATGCTAGTTTTCATTGTGAAATTTCTTTTCCTATGAACAAATAGTTCTTTTATTGCATTATTACATTTCTTCTGTTAACCATATGTTACTTCTGCTTTTGGGGATAAGAAACATGTAGCAAACAAGAAAGAAAGCAAAAAATAAGAATTTATTCATTGAAATATCTGCAGTATTATTATTATATATGTTTTTTTAACTTTTGTTTTTCTGTAATATTCAATTCTTTTCTTACTTTTTATTTACCTTTTTACATTGTTGATTTGTGTCAGCAATTTTCTTTATATACAGGGTGAGTCTAAAATCCTGGGACAAACTTTAAGGGAAGGTAGGGGACATCACAAGGATTCAGATTTGCATAGCAACACATGGTCGGAAACGCTTTCCTGGTGCGGTAGTAACGACACAAAACACAAGAAAGACAGCACACGAATAACAGGAGAAAACATGTTTATTATCCTTAGTACAGCAAAAAACAAAGAAAAAAGAACATTAAAGAGACAATGATAGTCATCAAAGTAGGTGTTTGAAATTACGACGCTGGGCCGTGATGCATGGAAGCGCATCTTGGTCACACGGAAGATCTAATGTTCTCGGAAATACCGGGAGTGTCCTGGACTTCCCCAGCAGCAGGCACGATGCGAGCAACAAGTTCCTCAGCATTTTCCAGTATTGTCCCAGCATTTTTGCAGCACTACGAATAATAAACATGTTTTCTCTCCCTGTTCATGTCCTTTCTTTCTTGTGTTTTGTGTCGTCACTACCGCGTCAGGAAAGCATTTCCGATCATGGGTTGCTATGCAAATCTGAATCCTTCTGATGTCCCCTACCTCTCGTTAAAGTTTGTCCTATCATTTTAGACTCACTCTGTATATATGTAGAGCACACACACTATTGTTAATTTAAGCATGCTGTTTTCCAAATACAAAGATAGTAGAACTCAAGTTCTAAACATAGAAAAATCTTTTTTTTTATTTTAAATCCAATTTCTGCCGGTAGTGTAAATGTAAAATGTGTTTTAATTTATGTCAAAGATGAATTAATAGTATACAATTTTATTTAAACAATAATCTTTTTAATGCATATATAAGACTAGCAGAATAGGTGCGTACGAACCTTCATAAATTTCCTGAGAATGAAGTATGAATCGTTTTTGCCATCTTTATTGTATGTGGTTTGAGTTGCTGTCAAATTTATGATTGGGATGACAGATAAACAGCTCAGTTCTGATAGAACAAACTTCATAGGATTATAAAAATTTATTAACTTTAATGAAATTTTGTTATTATAAAATTACACTTAATGTATTGGGATTTTGTAGAAAATATTTTTCACTTGTATAAATGCTACATTGCTATAATTTTTAGGAAAATATTTTCTACTTTTTAAAAAATATATATATTTTTGCATTTATATATTTCACACTTTTAAATTTTTAATATTTTTAACAGGAAGCAGCAGATGTTGTTGAGACTGCTTTCAATGAATGTGCAAATGCTCTGCAACGATTTCAGATGATTCAAGAATTTTATGGATCAAGTTACCGGCTCTTTAAAGTGAGTTTTTTTTTTTTTTGGTAATCTCTCCACCTTTTAATTCCTTATTAAAGAAATAAATTAAAACTTTTTATTTTATTTTATTAGGAATCAAATATTCATAATTTAGCTGAGCTTCTTGAACAAAAGCCTGAAACTAAGGTATCTGTTATGAATAGCATGAAGGAAGAACTTATGAAAGTTCTTGAAAAGTAAGTTCATCTTATCAAATATATATATATATAATACCAAAAACCACACACTACACATCCAATCCCAAAACTACTGAACTACAGAGAAAATTAACAAAATAACCATGGAAAAAACTTACTAACTAAATCATGAACGAAAAGAAAACAACCAATGGAGACAGATTGCAAGGCTAAAGACTTGCATGCTGGGTTTTACCGGTAATTACTCATGAAACTTCCCCCATATCTGTCAAGACCATACTGGCCAAAGAAAACTTTAAAACTGGCCATCCAAAGCAGTAACCGAATTCGAAAAGAACACTTTAAAACTGTCCATCCAAAGCAGCAACCCAATTCAAAAAGAACGACGCATCCAGACAGAGCTCCTTATAAAGCCTACGATTATTTGGCAATGTTTTTAATCGCCAAAAGTAAAGCGTCGCAGTAATCTTTATCCTTGACGAAATTGTTTACCAAACTATTTAACAAACCAACAGGAAAATTCTGATCCATTGCATCTTGATAGAGATTTATAATGTCATTTATTATACTATTATGATTAGAATTTAACTTTACTATCCTTATTAAACTATTGATAATGATATTTCTGAAAATGGAAACATGTACATTGGAATTAAAATTTAATATCTTAATAGTTTCAAAGTTGTAATCCTTTCTCTTATCATAAGTGCTAGTCCGTAAACCACCCCTCTCAATGTCGATAGTGAGATCCAAATAATTTACATGCTTTTCGTCATATGAAGTTTTTTTTAATATCAAACCTTGGGGATAGTAGTCTAAATTTAAATCGCTATTGGAATCGTTAATCCTTACTAACAATACATCATCAATATATCTGAAACTTAAAAAATCCTTATCCGTTGTCTCTTTAACCTCGTATAAAAATAAATAAATATCTGCAAGTACCGAACTGCAACTACCCCCCATAGGTATACCCCTTATCTGCTGAAACACATGCTTACCATCGAATAAATAATTTTCATTAACTACGAAATTAAATAAATTTGTCAAATGATCCAAATTTTTACCCAAAATATTGTACCTCTTAAAAAATTCGAATATTTTATTTTTAAGATCATTTAAATCAATACTGTTATATAAATCTTCAAAATCATAAACATATAGACCTTTAATATTACTCAAACCTTTCAATCTATTAAGTAACTCAAAACTATTTTTTATAATACATGTGTAATTTTGTTTTAATGCCGCTTCAAATAAACTCTGCAAAATATCCAAAAACTTTTTATTAGCTACTTCCAAATAAGTGCCAAAACCACATGTAATTGTACGAAAGGCAATGGGGTCCTTATGAAATTTAGGAATCAAAACCATATAAGGCAATTCCTTACTACGTTGTGTGTATTTTAACCTTTTATAAAAAGCAGCAATTCTACTTTCTGTCTCTTTTACACTGGTATTTAACAACCTATAATTATGTGTATTGTCATAACATTGTCTTAATTGATTACAGTATAGCTCTTTACAAATAATAGCAAAATTTGTATTTGCCTTATCAATATATGTTATAACGAAATTACTCTGTAAATCCTTGATAGAATCTTTTAATACTTTATATTCTTCCAACGAAATCCCCCCTGTTTTACCACAGTAAATTGAACTCAAATCCTTTAATATATTGTGTTTCCATTCCAGAAAAGTTATTTCTGGTAAGCAAAATTTGTTCATTAGTTTATGTATAAACATATCCACGTTGATTTTTAATCGTTTTTTTGTAAAATCCTTAGTGTTTAATCTTTTTAAACGAAATTTTGTACCAAACCGCATATAATCTCTCAATGTTCTGTCCTTGACAATGTCTAAATTACCGGTCAATACATGACCGTGATCCACATCGACATAATCACGATAAACCGGATCATGACAATGACATAAATTATTATCGTTGTTTCTACCAATTTCTTTTGAAAAATTATTATAATTAAAAACCATACGACCTAAAGGTTTATCGTATCTATAAACCTTGACAATCTCCTTGTTCTTATCTGGAAGCAAATCATTGTATTTATTTAATACCTTGCCCATATTTATACCATGTTTTTTAATTTCTATGTAATCCATTACAAAATACATTCTATTAACTATTTTGTTGTTATTGTTGTTACTTCTGCCCAGATTTTCCTTCAAATGTTGTGAACTAATTCTATACCTCAAAATGTCCAAAGCCAAATCTATATTATAGTTACTCTTATGTGAATACAATAAGTTTAACAAATCACCTATAAAACGTTTTTTCACGTTAAATATAATAAATTTTATATTTCTTACTATTCCCACGAAATCACTCTTGAGAACTGAACTTTTAATTTCATTAATATTGTCATATTCCTTTGCTATTATCTTGTGGTCCATCTCCTTATTGAATTTATAATTCAAGGGATGTTCAATACGTTCGTATATTGAAACTTCTAATAAACTGTTTCTTAATTTTTTCATAACGTTAGTTCCATTGAACATAACATTTAACCCATATGGGTAAACCGTACCACATTTAATCATCATGTCACTTTCACATAACAATCTTTCTTTTTTGTTAGGGACAATCTTTAAAATCGTTAATTCCATGTTTTCAATACCATGCATGTTGAAATGTCTAATTTCAATCTCTTGTTCTTCTTTATTAGTTTTGCAATGTCTGATATCAGACTTATGGTTATTGGAACGCTTATTAATCGGGTCAGAAGTTTGACCTATATAAGACATTCCACATATCTTGCAGCTAAGTTTATAAACACTATTGTAAACCTTACATACTTTTAAATACCTAATGTCCCCGATAGTGTTATACTCTGAGCCCACACTCGGGCATACTTTACAACGTTTATCACTACATTTTCTTAATTTGAGATTATTGAAAATCATCTCCCTTTTTAAGTTTGAATTATAAAACGTTCTAGTTTTATATTTAACACCGTTATCTCTACCTTCACCGCCATCGTAATTCTCATTAATTAAATGACTATTATAAATATATCTGGTATTATACCTGATCGATTTCCTTTTCCGTACATCATCAACTTCCCCAACTGTATATATATATACAGTAGGACTGGGCGATGTAGAAATTTCTTAAATCGATTTATCATCCATCTAACATCGCGATTTAACACAGATTTTACATTTTAGAATCTGGAAGCCTATTTTTTAATTTTTAATAACAAAATACGGTCTTTATGTGCCCCCCCCCCCCCCCCTCCCTCTCCTGTATTACTTAGTATACTTAGCTTTTAATTTTTCAAATAACTTTGAAAAGAGGTATATTTTACACATAAAAAAACTTTGAATGTCCCAAAACACTAGTTTTTTTTAGGTAGATTTCGTAAGAAATACTACCTATTGCAATCGTTACCATGGTGCGACTTTTGAAAAATTCCTTCATAACTTTTCATTATAGGACCCCAGGAACTCAAAACCACCCCCACCTAAAAAGTTTATATATATATATATATATATATATATTGAAAAATCCAAATTCACATAATTTATTACACGAAAAAACATCTAACAAACTGTAACTAAAACAATAATTAACAAAACCAAGAGTAACTAAGAAAAAACTAAACATGAAGACAAGTGGTCAAGGCTTATGACTTGTACTGCGGGGTTAAACATGTTTTACGTGCACAACATTCCCCCTCACTTGCCGAGACCAAACAAATAGAAATTGAAAACCACAAACTAACCCGAAAGCCGTCAAATGAAGTCTGTGAATATCCTCACCGCTAAGCTATTTTCGATAGGAATCACGTATCGATAAATCACCATCATCGAACAATTCCAATATTTTATTTCGATAGCTTTTTTTCTTGATAAAATTGAAAGTTAAATCATTCAGAAAATGTATTGGGTAATTTTGTTTACTGGCGTTTATGTAAAGGTTATAAATTTCACCAACCAATTTATCAACATTTGAACACAAATTTGCAATACGATTTAAACCATTTAAATATATATTTCTAAAAATTGAAACATGCACGTTACTATTAAAGTTTAATATTTTTATTGTATCAAAATCAAAATAATTTCTTTTATCATAAATACTATATACTAAAATTCCTTTTATAATCTCCAAATTAACGTCCAAGTAGTTGACACTGCCCTGATCATCCGAAGCACTCTTTAAATTCAAAGTGTCTGGGTAACATTTAAATTGATAAATTTCTTTATTATTATTCAGCTCAACCACCAAAACATCATCTATATATCTGTATATCTTTAAGTCTTTTTCCAACAATAAACTGGCTTCATATGTAAACAGATAAATATCTGCAAGGATGGAGCTACAACTCCCCCCCATTGGAATACCTCTCACTTGTTTATATATTTGTTTCCCTTCAAACAGATAATTTTCGTAAACAACAAATTGAAATAAATCGGTGAATATTTCAATACTGATATCTTTCTCTTTAGATTTCTTGAAAAAATCCATAACTCTGTACTTCAAATCATCTAAATTTATGCTATTATACAAATCCTCGAAATCGTATGTATATAATCCTGTAATTTTTTTCAGCTTTTTTAAACTTTTTATAAGTTCATAGCTATTTTTTATTACTATCGAAGAATATTCATTTATAACCTGATCGAAAATCTTTTGTAATATATTCAGCAATTTTTTATTTACACATTCTAGGTAAGAACCAAACCCACAAGTTACAGTTCTAAAAGTAATTGGGTTTTTATGGAATTTCGGAATCATTACAAGATAAGGAAATTCCACACTATTTTGCTTTAATTGTATTTTTTTATAAAACGCCTTCACTCTGTTTACAATAACTTGTTTAGTAGTTTTTAGTAGTTGATAATTTCCCTCATTATTGTAGGTTTCCCTTAGAATATCTCCGTATAATTTTATATATATATATATATGTATGTATGTATGTATGTACTAAATTTTGTCCGCACAATAAAAGTCGCAATTATGCACGGATCTTCTTCAAACTCGCCAACAACTTTGATATGGTTAATATCTCGGCGGGGATTGAAAATGGGCAAAATCGCCCCAAGAGAATAGAAATGAAGAGGGCTCAAAATTTTGAATACCGTCTTAACATGATTCTGATAAAACCAGCTCTTACACAACAATGACAGGAAAAAGTAAATATTTTTCGTTATAGCAGTTGCCAACAATTAAAAAAAAAAAGCAATAAAATTCTCACCACAACAATTGCTTTTCTATTGCAAGATTTCACGTGGAAAATTTTGACGTGAAAATTCACGTGGAAAATTTTGACGTGAAAATTCACGTGAAAAACTGTTTATTTAACTTATAAATAGATGGACGAATTGAAAACAAATTGAATATTACGTCATAAGTTTTCTAGAGCAAGATTTCTGCATGAAAACAAAATGAAATAAATAGTTTGACGAATTAAATAAATATATCTATTTATATAAAATCCAAGTCTCTGTGTGTCCTTCACGATTCCGGTAGGACCACCTCATTGAAATGAGTAATTGTTGAAAAATACTAATGCTGGGTTACCATAGTAGCACCAAATGTTGGTCAACTTGGCAATAGCTGGCTGATTTGGTGAAATTCCCACTTAAAACTATTAATCTTTCATAAAGGAGGTCACCAAAATTTAATTTAAACTCCGCTCTTTTAAGATATTTTTTCAAAATCTATGGGTGAGAATTTAAAGTACATCTTTACATCTTCCTCCCGATGCTACTAATAAAATAACCGCCAATAGACGACGCTGTACTGTATGAGCTCCACGTTGCGCGATTTTAATGTGCTTTAGGTATTTTTCCAGTATAGGTGCGTTGGCGAAAAAGGAAATTTGGCAACATTTTCCGGGAACCTATCCACTGCTTCATTTTATATACACACGCATTTTTTTTCGATATTTATACGATTTATTTATACGATTAAAAAAAGCTGTTTCTCTAATTTTATACAGAAACAGATGTAATTTGTTCATAAAAACATGAATAATATACATATAAAATAAACATATAAAAAAAACGCTCATCAAGTTTGTTTTCATAGCTGTTTATATGATCTGACAACAAATCTCAATATTTTTCTGTTATACGGACACCATGCCAAAATGTATGCGGTGCTTTTTCGTTATACGGACAGCATTGTCGCCAAGTGCAATAGTTGGCGCAAAATGAAAATCACGTGAATTGAAACATTTGAAAAATAAAAGAAAAAACATTCTCGATAGTAAAGTGGGCATTTTAAAAATATAACATTTTAAAATTACAAACTTTTACGAACTATTTTATTAAATCACAAATATATACTTAAAATAAGTGAACAAATAACTGTTATACAATAAAGTAATAAAATAAAAAACCATATTAAACTGCTGCCATAAAATTATAAATATCTTTCAGCATCGCAGTAAACATTTCATTTTTTGAACGAAGGCGTCGCCACATAAAATCTATGAGATTCGACTCTAAATGATGACGAACAGCTCCTCGATGTCTTTTGTTGCGCCATTTTGCGATGCCCCATATTCTCTGAACATTTGGAGTATGACATCCAGTATTAGGGTCGACAAAATTGTATTTGTGATTTACTGTGAAATGATCATAACCAGCACTTAGCAGTTCATCTGTTTTATATCCTTTCCGGCAATCTGTATAAATAATACAAGACTTTCATCTACTTCTATAATTTTATTATGTGCACCGATTTTTCTATTTGGTCGTGAACATAAAGATTTGCACAAACTTCTCTCGAATAACTATTCCATTCCACTGTTGTGTTGTGGTTCATATCAAGTTTCAGCTCACAAAACTCAATCGATGTCAACTCTTTGCATGATAAATATATAAACCTCAAAGCATTAAGAAAAGCCACCCGCGATCCTTTAAACCAAGTTTTTTGTCGTATTCCTACGGTTTCTTCGCATGATCGTAAGTTACAACTCAATTTCGGATTTCCAGAACTCATCCATAATTTCATTTCATGACTTTTTGAACACAATCTTTTATTATGCAGAATTCCAAATTCCTGAAACAGTTTTATTACAACTTTTTCATCATCTGGTAATTGCCAAATGATAAAATCTATCTCAGCATCAGCAGTAAAAGTAAACTACAACTTTATGAAAAAAAAAAGCATTTTTAATTCGATTAATAGCAGATTAAAAAGCTTTCCAAGGTTAAGGTTAAACAATAATCATTCACGTGATTCACGTTTCATAAACAAGTAATATAAAAATTTTGTTTTTAAAGTCAATTCCTACTTAGGACATCAAAGAAAAATTTAATATAATCCCTTAAGCTAATATTAGTTTTTGTTGCATTAAAATATCTCAATGTGTTGATTTTCTATAAGCAAGTAGGTTTACAATGGAACTCTACGGTAATTTGGCGAAATATTAGAGATATCGCCAAGTTGGCGTCACTTTTGGCGACTCATTTTGGCCGCCAAATTTGGCAATATATCGCCAAGTTGGCGACAAACTTGACGGCATTTGGCGACAGAACAGGGTCTCCCCTATGGTAACCCCTTATTGAAAATACTTGAATTGATTTTCAATAACCAATGGCCGCCATTTTGTTTCCCATGCAAAACTAAAATTAATTAATTAAAATTTAATTAATTAATTAATATTTGAAAAAACTGTATTAACATCCATTGTCATCCAGTACAAGTTTAAAAAAATTTATTTCAACTTGATAGGATGAATAATGAGTATTTTATTAACGATTGAAAATTTGAACAAGATAAATATATAAATAAATAAATAAATATAGGGAGAGTGTGAGCTAATAGTAAGAATTGAATAACAAATCACAATGTTTCGCATGGTTTACAATAAAAATCTACGATCAGGGTTGAAATAATTGGCGCATTAGCATACATTTTGGCATGCTGTCCGTATAACGGAAAACGTATGCTAATGCGCCAATTATTTCAAAATGCTAAAAGATATTTGTAATTTTATGCCAGCAGTTTAATATGAGTTTTATTTTATTGCTTTATTTTATAACAGTTATTTGTTCAATTATTTTAAGTATATATTTGTGATTTAATGAAATAGTTCGTAAAAGTCTGGAATTTTAGAATGTTATATTTTTTAAATGCTCACTTTAATTTCACGACAATATTTTTTCTTTTATTTTTCAAATGCCTCCTCAATTCACGCGATTTTCATTTTGCGCAAACTATTACGCTTGGCGACAATGGTATCCGCATAACGGAAAAGTACCCAAATATCACTTTCTGGTGCCCAAATTACACCAAACTTTTTTTTAAAAACGCCAAAGCCCCTACAGCGGAAAAGTATCAAACTGTCTATTATTTTGCGCTATCTGTGTTATAGTTTATACTATATGCAAGGTGAGTGGAGTGAAGAGTTTAAACATTAAATATTACAGTTTCGGCACAGATGTCATATACACGACGGGTACTTAACTGTCGCCAAAGTGTCGTTATTTTGCTTGATATGGTTACCCGGATGTTGTTGTTTATGCTGTTGATGTTTTCGCCAAATTGGCGGCAGAAAAAATCGCTCGGCACAGATGTCACATTCGCCCCATATTGGCGCGATTTTTTTCTGACGCCAATGTCATATACGCAATGGGCACTTAACTGGCGCGAAAGTGTCGTTATTTTGCTTGATGTCGTAATCCGGATTATGTTGTTTATGCTGTTGATGTTTTCGCCAAATTGGCAACCGAAAAAAAATCGTGCCAATATGGGGCGAATATGACATTTGTGCCAATCGCTCCAATATGGGGTATATATGACAACTGTGCCAAAGTTTCTATAAAGCAGTATAAGACTAAAAATTAAGAATAAAATAAATGCAAAATAAGACTAAAGAAGAAAGAAAAATCATGCGTTAAGCATAGAATATGAAACACTTTCCAACACATCCTGAATGATTTAACAAAACTTCGTTATTTAAGGAAATAAGGTAAATAAGTAAACATTTTAGAAAACGCATAATTTTTTTAAAAAATTGATTTCAGCAGTTACCGTCCATAGCCCATAGTACCGTTATTACATGCCACTATTTAGGTAAAATTTAATTTAAACTACATTTAAAGCTACTGAAACCATATTTCCAGATATTATCATCCATAGACGGTTATGTATCCAATTCTTTGCGTGACCCTGTATATCATTTTATCTATATTCTACAAACATTTCTTAGTAATCTAAATGCAGTTCAGCGTAAAACTGCATGACTCCTTTAAAAACTACCTTTAAGCAATTTATTCTCATACTCAGTAACCCTTACGAATTCTTTTGTGTAGCCCTGCGTATGAACTGTAGCATTTATACACATGGTATAGTATGCATAAATGTAGTGAAACATAAAAGCGCATATCATAATTAAAAATGCATTTCTAGCAATCATTGCTTATGTACGTACAATACTTCGGAGAAAAGTTTCTTGGCAAGAAAGAAGTTTGCCAACGTATTTTCTGACAACCTATTTACTGCTTCATACTCACAAGCAATTTTTTGCACATGTATACAATTTATTTAATGTAAAAAAAAGCTATTTACCCATTTTTATAAAGAAACAGAAGTAATTTTTGCACAGATGTCATATACGCATCGGAGTTGGCGTGATTTTTCTCTGACGCCAATTCGGCAGAAATCTCGCTTTCGAATACCAGTTACTTATATATTTTTTAATTATTTGCTATCATTTTGAAAAGGAAATAACTATAAATAAATAAAAGTTTGAATAATAACTATAGAACAAAACAGTTTACATAATTTAAAAACAGAAAATAAAAGTAAATAAACAATTTATTAATAAATAAAAAACAATAGCCGGCAAAATAACATCATTTTAGTGCCATAGGTATCCCGGTTCATATCTGAAATCTGTGTCGTAATTTGTATATAAAAATATTATATATATTTAGAAACGATTTTTTTTATGTATATAAGTGCATATATAAACAAAAATAAAAGTTCATTAGATTTGTTTTCATAGCTATATATTTTGGCAACATATCTCACTTTCTGTTGCCCGAATTACGCCAAGCTTTTTTTAAAAATGCGCTATAATGGAAAAGTACCTAAATAAATAATTAACTGAAATAACCAATTATACAAACTAAAACTTTTTATTTCGAGATCAAAGCTTTGTTTTTAATTTCGATTAAAAATACATATATTCTTGGATAACTTTAGTTGAAATTAGTTTCACGGCTTAATATCTCATTCCATAAACCTAAACAAACACAAGTGATTCATTCATCGTGAACCATAAAAAATATTAAATCATTGGGGTAATCATTCACAAAGTAAGTTCTCCAACAATCAATGGACAATATTCTAATGACGTCATAGTAGGTAAAATGGTGGCGGTATCATTTGTTTATGGTTTGAAATCACAAAGATTTAATTTCGCAATGTCTCTTAGTTACATTATTTTATAGTCATATTTATGAGATCAGAACAAAAGCATATTTTTCATTATTTAGTTATTAAAGATGGAAAAAAATTATAAATGTGCATGATTTGAAAAATTTAATAATTTTCTTTCTTAATACTAAAAAATAACATCGGGAAGTTACAGTGAGTTTAAGTTAAATAGGTTTAGTTGTTTAATTCTGTTCAAAATAACTGTATTTATTAGATTTCAGTAAACAATATCAGAGCCCAATTAAACTTTGAAGTTAGAGGAATTAGAATGTCATTTCAGGACCTTTCTTTTAGAGAAGCTTTTCTAAATTCCACATATACATGGAAACTCTTCAGTGTTAGAAATATTATTCCCAGGACTGGCATAACATGAAAACGGCCTGCAATTTTACACAAGTTTTTGAAAACTGCTTTATACCAGAAATTTTACTAAAAACTGGTTACTTTTTTGTTATAGAGGCCCACACTATTACAATTATGACAAGTTGTAGCCAATTTTGCCAAAGTCGTAACCAAGATCGTGAAGCACACACATATAATACCATATAATACCATTTCATGAAATCGTATACGATATTTAATAGTTTTTACCTTACTTCAAGTGTGTAATTTATTTATTTTTAAGGCTTAACAATCTAAATTGTCCAATATATGAATTAAAAAAATATAAACAAAGACTGAATAGACATGACCGCAAAAATCCTCAAATCTGCAGAACACTTGGAACCAAACTGTGCAGATTAATGGTCTTCTACTGAACACAGTTTTTCATAAATGTGTTTCGTTCTTAAAATGTGTTATTTTCATCTATCACTGCGGAACAAACGAGAAAACTCATATTCTTGCACATGAGTTGTATATATCTTTATATCTAAATTTCCGTCATTTTTGACGGGCTACCTTTCTAGTATACACTATGACGCAAAAGTTTAGACAATGAAGAAATTCTTACATACTTTGAAAAATATTTATTCAATTTTCAAATCACTGCTTGAAATTAATGTGCTGTACATATAAACAATATTTATAACAAAGAAAAGTGGAATTGTGCATATTGCAATAAATTAAATGGTAACAAAAATAAACTGCTGTCTCAAAAGTTTAGACACAAATTAAATAAAATCGAAATAAACAATTTTTAAAACCTGGTTGAGCATCCATGCTTATGTATTACGTCATATACACGAGATTGCATGGAAGAAACTAAATCTTGCATAGTTTGTGGATCAATATCGTACCATGCATTCTCAATAGATGTCTTAAGTTCCTTTTCAGAAGAGTATTGTCTAGCGTTGCTATAAACTTTGCGACACATGATGCTCCAAAGGTTTTCTATAGGGTTAAGATTTGGGCTACATGCTGGCCAGTCGAGAACTCTTATATTATGGGAATTAAACCAAGATTTTGAATGTTTTGCAGTGTGAATTGAAGCATTGTCTTGCTGAAATTCCCACTGAGGACCCCCTAGAAGCTCAGCAAATGGCAGTAGGTTTTCTTCTAATGTCTGTGTATAATGCTGTGAAGTTTGACGACCACTGGTGATGGTCAGAGATACTTGTCCATTATAGCAAAAGGCTGCCCAAACCATCACCGAGCCCCCTCCTTGTCTGCGACTAAAAAAACGTCGAGGTTCCTTCCGCAAGTCATGCCAATACGATAAACAACCATCTGGACCATCCAGATTCCACTTTTTTTCATCGCTAAATATGACTGACTGCCATTTCTCTCCATATGACATATGCTTTCGAGCCCACATAAGTCTTTGTAACTTATGATATGGTTTCAGAGCTGGTTTCTTCTGCATTTTGCTATAAACGATTGTTCCTTTTTCCAAAATTCGTCTACGAATCGTATCCTTTGATACAGAGAGTCCCGATGAGCTTTGAACTCCACGTACGCTCATTTGTTGAGTACTCGCTAGTCTTTGTATCAGGCGATCCTCTCGTACATTTGTCACACGTGGCCTCCCAGACCGACATTTTGCTTTATATTCGGAACCACTCGATAAAACTTGATAAATAGATTTTTTTGACCTATTAATAATAGCAGAAATTTCAGAAACGCTCTTCCCTTCACCTTTCAACTGCCAAATCCTTGAAACCTCATTCACTTGAATTTCTTTAGCTCTCGGCATGTCGACTATGAAGCGCAATCGTTTGCAGAACTTAAGTACTCCAAATTTGTGACATCATCGATTCAAATTTGCATATGCCAGCGAATATTCAAAGAAATTTAGAATAGTGTCTAAACTTTTGCGACAAGCACATTTGAATTTTTATGAAAAAAATTAGTATTATAGCAAATAAAACGACTGTCTTTTGTACATAGCATTTTAAATCAGTTTTTGAATATATTTACAGGTTTTTGTAATTCTGACGTCATAATTCTACATTTTAAAGCTGAATGACGTCATTGTCTAAACTTTTGCGTCATAGTGTATATATATATTGTGTCATATTGGAAATATAATGAACCTCAGCAGGTGAATATGTAACGTCATGTGAGTTTGAAGAAACTTATTAAAACATAATAAAAACTCGACTATGGAAATATTAACATATTTTAACACTTTGAGATTCTCTGAATTTGCTTTAGCCATTTTTAAACCTATTCCATATACATGCGTGTGTGTATTCGTGTATATTAGAATTTTCACAAAATGTTTAGCTCCCTTAGAGCTCATTATTAGTGAAGGAACTGGGTTTATCTCTAATCTTGATTTAAATTTTGTTGGTGAATTCAGTACTTAACTTCGAAATCTACCTCTGCCTGTAGGCCCGTGCCGGCAGGGATTTTTTTTTTTTTTTTTTTTCCATTTTAAAAATTAGTGACCTATTTTAATACATTCTATAAACTCATTCATTAAGAAGTAATATAAAAGAAAATGATTTTTTTTTTTTTTTTTTTTTTGTCTGACTTGTTATGCCTGCTACAATCTAAATTCCTTAAGGTGTGTGTGTGTGGGGGGACTTCCCCTAGTCCACCCAAATAGCACTTCATTGCTAACAACCTACACACACACTTTTTTTTTTTTTTACTAACACAGATTTAAAAAGTTATTGAGGTAAAAACAGAAGCACATTAAAAGAATTCAATGATGAATTTAACTATTCATTTATCATGATGAGAAAAGTAGTGTAAAAAAAAAAATAAATAAATAAAATAAAGGGGGGGGGGGGTATGAGAAATAAGGTGCAATTTTACATCTTTTTAACTTTTAGATTATAATAAGATTTGTTTAACATAAATGCTGACATTTATATAGCAGATGGAGAAGGATTGAAAGTTGGAGCACATTACTGAAATTGCTGATTTCTTTTCGCGGCCGTTGCCATCCTTTAAGATTAGTAATAAAATATAATCTTAAAATATAATCTCTTTTTAAGCATAACAAAATATCGATAAAACAGAAAATCGTAGATCTGCAGAAAAATCTAATGAATGCCTCCTCCACCCCTCCCTCATTCTGCTGTAAAAATAAAGTTACTTGACTCATTACAAAACTTTATTAAAGTATTTTTAATTAATTACAAAATAATAATAAATTAAAACTAAAATATTCCCATAATACTCAAACATATGAAAATTAATTTTTCATAAAAGTAATGCATAAAAATATAAACTAAAAATGGATGAATTTGGATGTAAATAGTAAATCAATTTCAGCAAGATACTCAATCCGCGTGGCTGGCGTTGAAATCGGATGTCAAACCTGATGCATGACTATTTTAAAATATTTTAATTACAGAATAATAGAAAATAAAGAATATGTATTAAAATATTACCCAAACATGTGAAAAATGAATGTTTCATTAAAAGAATGCATAAACGTAAAAACTGAGATTCGATGAATTTGGATTTTAAATATGAAACTTTATTCTTTTTTTCCAACCATAAATACTCAATCAATTTCAGGGAAAAAATATTAGTAAAAGAAAAATATTTCATGTGGATCACGGCCAAATAGTGATACACAAAACAATGCATGACTATACTTTAAAATAATTTCATTAATTACAAAATAATAGAAAATAAAAAACAAATGTTAAAATAGTACTAAAACGTGTGAAAAATGAATTTTTCATAATAAAAATGCATAAAAGTATAAACTGCAAGTCGATGAGTTTGGATTTTAAATATAAACCTTTATTATTATTATTTTTAATCATATAAATGCTGAATGAATTTCAGGAAAACAATCTTCTGAAACAATGAAGTATTCTACTTTAAAACATTTTAATTAATTACAGAATATTGGAAAATAAAAAAATACATATTGAAATATTACTCAAATATGTGAAAACTTAATTTTTCATCAAAAGATTGCATTAGCATATAAATTGAAATTCGATGAATTTGGATTTTAAGATTTAAACATTACTTTTTCCTTTCAACTTTCCACTATATAAGTTCTTAATTTCCGAAAAATACACATTCCAATCTCATAAACTCTGAATCTTGTTTACAAAATAAATAAATAAATATCAATTTTTACTTAAATCATCGTTTTCTTAAACCACCTTTTTATTAAATCGGAGAGGATTGAGGGTCGATGTTTTTTTAAATTGGATCCTGCTAAATCGATTTAACACCAGCTTGCTTTTTCTTAAATCGGAAAGCATGGAGGCTTGCGATGTTTGCTTAAATCAGATCCTCCTAAATCGATTTAACACCAGCTTGCCTTATTTTTCTTAAATCGGAAAGCATTGAGGCTTGCGATATTTGCTTAAATCGGATCCTCCTAAATCGATTTAACACCAGCTTGCCATGTAAGTGTAGATACATCAAAGTAGATAAATCGTTTTTCCGATGTTAGCTCTGAATCAGTATTTTGTTTTAAATCGATTTAAAGCCAATGGCTAAATCGCGATTTAAGACAAGGGCTAAATCACGATTTAAGATAATGGCTAAATTGCGATTTAAGACATTGGCTAAATCGCGATTTAAGACATTGGCTAAATCACGATTTAAGACATTAGCTAAATCGCGATTTCCGATTTTAGCTTAGATCGATTTAAGACCAATGGTTAAATCGATTTAAAGCCCAGGCCTAATATACAGTAAACTCTCTCTAAGGCGGACTCTGTGTAAAACGGAAATCTGTCTAACTCAGAAAGATTTTTTAAGTCCCTGCAAATCTATAGACATTGAGTAAAATTTTTCTAAGGCGGAATATTGTCTACTACAGAAAATTTTCTCGATCTCGATCGATTCCATCTTAGACAGAGTTTACTGTATATATAAAGCTCCTCTGGCTGTAGTGTAGGTTATTCATCATTTCTTATTATACATTTCTGGTTTCCAATGTTCATATTTTGTTCATCTTTAGAATTTTACCAACTTGTTCTTACATTTGTGATTTCATTTTTATTATATAGATATATGTGTATAAAGGGTATCCCCACCTCTCAGATCAAGGCCTAATAGCTACCATAAATATGTATAAGTTGACTTTTTTCTTTGTGAGGAAAAAATAAATAATTCATGTATATGTCAAACCTCAAACCTCTTTCTTATTCATAAACTTTCTTCAATACATTGCTTAAACATATTCATCTGTTATGCACTTTTAAAAAAGGCCTTTAAAATGTTGTTTACATGTTACTTAAAAAAATGGATTACACATTAGGGCGTATCGAAAAAATCGAAATTTCTCAAATCTTTTAGCAGTAGTGCGGAAAATTTGTGAACTCCCTTCATTAAAAATTTTGCGGAATCTTAAAGCCGTAGGTTGATATCTTCTGTCGCCTCAGTGGGCCGAAAGTTCCGAAAATTAGTTAAAAAATGATTAAAATACAAAAATTAATAAATGATCACAGATTTCGTTGATCGGTTTGAGGTAGTACTTAAAAGGTACTTTGTTTGAACAGCAACAACAAAATTTTTTTTTATAATTATAGGTTAATATCTTCTGCCGCCTCATCGGCATCGAATTTTGGCAATTTTGACGCATTTTGGTACTTTTCTGCATAACGGTTTACTGCTTGCTCAATGCACAATCCAGACAGACTGGGTTTGGCACTCTGCAAAAAAAGTGGAAGACCCCTATTTTCATGCCCAGAAACAAATCAGAGCGACCAGTAAATCACCTGACCACTCTCTTTCGTCCGGCTAAGCGCAGTAGGCATGCGCTACAAGCATCTGCGAGTAGCAACCGATTTTAACTCGTTTAAAGCAGTATACTTTTAATTAGTGTGCGGTGTTTAATATTGCTTGCACTACAGTCGTTTTAAAAGGAATTTGTGTTTTGTTTTTTTGAATTTTGTCTTCATTTTCTAAGATGAGATATGGGTAAGTATTTTATATAAGCAGAAATAAACAGATAATCCATTGGACTGGTCTCTGAATTTTCAATTCAAGCCTGCGAATTACACCATTAGACACACCTGTGTTCACTACAGTGCCGTTACACCCGAGAACAATAATGTTGCTAAAATCATCCAATAAAACACCCTTTATGTATTTGTAAGTCCTATTAGATATATCAAGACTACATCCACTTTCAGGTGTAATATGTCCCATGTACGTAGAACCAGGTTCCGATAAAATACAATAATGCGCTTCTACAACAGTTCTTTGGAACTGTTTGGCCTCGAGTGTTTCTGATGCTAAAGTTTTGTCATGTCGTCCATCAAAAGAAAGACCAGATAGAGTGGAACAATTTTCATTTTATTTTCAGACCGATTTTTGTGTAAATTCTCGATTTTTCCCTTCATATTTTATTTTTGTCTGTGACGAGGCTGGTATATGATTCTGATATTAAACCCAAATCCTGCATAAAACTCGATGCAATAGCAGCCGTGGCTCTGTTGGATACACCATATCTTTTACCGACAAGAACCATCAACCGACAAGTTATTCAGATTTAAACGCCCCCCCAGTTGACTGCTGAAGAGACGTTGTATAGGACCTGTGTGCCCATTTCCCCCCTATCTTCACCTCCATCATATATCTTCTATTTTATTTTCCCTTTCATTCTCCACTGAATAGCTTAAAGAAGAAGCAAGAGACGCCTGTTTTGCAGATCGAATAGTATCCTGTTCCTTTAAAATTTGATGTTTTTTGATCCGTATTGTTTCTGGAACATTAACACTTCCAACGAACATTTTTGTTTCTGTTTATTGTCAATGAGGAGCACCTGTTCTTTTGCAGAAACTTTGCTTTCTTTCGAAGAGATTCACTCCTTAAAAATCGCTCATTTACAGGCAGATATGTCAAAAGATGTTTTTGCTTTCATTTTAAAGTTTTCAATATTTTCGAGAGTAGTTTTGCTTTTTCCAAGACGTTTTATATTTTTCATAATTGGTCGACATTTTCCATGGTATGCGCGTATCATATCACTAACACGTTTATGTAAAACTGAAGCAATGGATGTATCGATGTATAAATTTTCCATCTTCAAACCAACAATGTCTGAAATAACTGAAAAACATGGTAGTGCCTGCCTACTGCGCTTTGCCAGACGAAAGAGAGTTGTCAAGTGATTTACTGGTCGCTCTGATTTGTTTCGCGGCATAAAAATAGGGGTCTTCCACTTTTTTGGCAGAGTGCCAAACCCAGTCTGTCTGGATTGTGCATTGAGCAAGCACTAAACCGTTATGCAGAAAAGTACCAAAAATGCGTCAAAATTTCCAAAATTCGATGCCGATAAGGAGGCAGAAGATATTAACCTATAATTAAAAAAAATTTTGGTTGTTGTTGTTTAAAAATAGTACCTTTTAAGCACTACCTCAAACCGATCATCGAAATCTGTGATCATTTATTAATTTTTGTATTTTAATCATTTTTAGTCCAATTTTCGGAACTTTCGGCCCAATGAGGCGACAGAAGATATCAACCCAATGCTTTAAGATTCCGCAAAATTTTTAATGAAGGGAGTTCACAAATTTTCCGCACTACCGCTAAAAGATTTGAGAAATTTCGATTTTTTCGATAAGCCCTATTACACATGTCATTATCTTCATATAAATATATATACAATGATACCTTCAAATAAGGGACACCTCTATTTAAGGGACAATAGTTCTGGTCCCAGTCTCTTGGTATAGGACATGTAATGTATTTACCTCTGATTAAGGGACACTTGAAAATATCACAAAGACTTTAGGTTTTTTTTTTCCTGCCGAGCATCTTCGGTCTGTGCATCGATCTTTCGTTTCTCTGTTTCTTCCTCGTCCGGCACAGTGCATGCATAATTATGTATAGTGAAGTTATAGATTAAAAGAGAAAAAGGTTATCCTTGAAGGAAAACGTGACAGTGATTGAGGTAGAAGAAAAAGTAATTTTAGGCAATTAATTGAGAGATTTCAAATAAGTAAAAATCAAGTCAGTAATTTGATAAAAGAAGGGGATAAGATCAATCAATTATGGATAACTAATGCGATTGTAAAATCGAACTGAAAAGTTTCGTAAAACTGAAGCGTCTGAAATTGATTCAATCTTATTTCATTGGTGCTGTTCTATAAAAGCAAAAAATAAAGTGGCATCATACTCGAAGAAAAAGTCAAAGAAATTGCCGAGGCTTTATGGATTGTGAACTTAAACATCAAATGGCGGCTTGAAAAATTCAAGTTGCGCCTTTCATTCAAGGCTGTATGTTTTGAAGAAAAATATGTGGACCCCCAATATAGCACAAAATTAGCACTCGCCATTCGTCAGGCGTCGAGTAACACTTAAAACATGGCGATTAACTTTATTGTCCTTACTCGCCAAACTCAATGGGCACCACTCGCCAAACGCGATGGTTGAAAGATCGATGCCAGGGAGGAAAGGTGTGAAATTCGTTCGGAATTTACGGCGTCCAAATCGGCGATTCTCCCGAACGTATGAAAAGAAAGTAGCAGGGGTAATTCTGTCTCGAATTTTCCGAAAATTTAAGGCATTCGGTTCCGGAAAAAAAAAAATGGTCATAAGTCCGAAAATTCGGACATAAAAATATCGCTAATTTCGATATAGTCGCCAAAAAAAATCGATTTCGTCAATCATTCGTAGAAAAAAAATCACCAATTCCGTCAAAGAATTGCGAAAAAACGTGAATTTCGCCCAAGGACCATGTAAAAAACGCGAATTAAGTCAAATCATCGAGGAAAAAAACGCAAATTTCGCTAAAAGATCGCGGAGAAAACGCAACTTTCGTTACAAGTTCGTCGAAAAACACAAATTTCATCAAAAAATCGCGGAAAAAACACACATTTCGTGAAAAGATCACGAAAAAATGCAAATTTCGACAAAGGATCACGAAAAAGAATAACAAACTTCTTCAAAGTACCTCGGAAAACGCAAATTTCGTGAAAAGATCGCGGAAAAAATGCAAAATTGGTGAAAAGATTTCGGAAAAAAACGCAAAATTCGTGAAAAGATCATGGAAAAAACGCAAATTTTGTGACATCGCAAAAAAAAAAAAAAAACGCAAATTTCATCAAAAGATCGCAGAAAAACACAAATTTCGAGAAAAGATCGCGGAAAAAACGTAAATTTCGACAAAGAATCACAAAATTCTTCAAAGTATCGCGGAAAAACGCAAATTTCGTGAAAAGATCGCGGAAAAAATGAAAATTTCGTGAGAAGATTGCGGAAAAAACGCACATTTCGTGAAGATCGCGGAAAAACACAAATTTCGAGAAAAGATCGCGGAAAAAACGCAAATTTCGTCAAAAGATCGCGGGAAAAAAACACAAATTTCGAGAAAATATCGCAGAAAAAAGTAAATTTCGTGAAAAGATCGTGGAGCAAACGCAACTTTCATCAAAAGATTGTGGAAAAAACGCAAATTTCGTGAAAAGATCGCGGAAAACACACAACTTTCGTCAAAAGATCATGAAAAAACGCAAAATTCAAGAAAAGATTGCGGAGTAAAACACAAATTTCATCAAAGGATCGCGGAAAAAACGCAAATTTCGTCAAAAGATCGCCTAAAAACGCAAATTTCGTCAAAAAATCTTGAAAAAAAAAATGGAAATATTTTCAAAATGGCGAAAAAACCCACAAATTTCGTTAAAAGATTACAAAAAAACGCAATTTTGGAAAAAGATCGCGGAAAAAATGCAGATTTTGTCAAAAGATCGCGAAAAAACGCAGATTTTGCAAAAGGTCACGAAAAACCGTGAATTTCGTCAAAAGATCGCGAAAAATGTGCGAAATTGGTTAAATGGTCGCAAAAAATTGTATATTAGTTGGTGCCGAGAGGAGGGGGGGGGGGTCCCCCTCTGCTGTAACCTTTCTGAAAATTTCCTGTGAATTTATTTCATTGCAATTAATAGTAAAAATAAAATTTTTCAGTTGAATGTAATCATATCGAATGGTAAGTAATATATATTAGTAAATTACAATGTTGATAGTTAGAAAAAACACGATTTTGTATGAAGCGTACATAACTTTGTTACTGACCAGTGGTTAAAAAAACTGGCCAGTTGATAAAAATGTGTATTTTGACCTATAACCCCCAACATGTAGCAGACTGGCTTGAAAAATTTCCATCGATATGTGAAGGTTATGCAGCTAAAGACATATTTAAGATTGATGAATGCGAACCCTTTTTCAGAATTTTAATGAATGAAACACTTTGTTTTAAATTTGAGTTTAAAATAAAAATTTAAGTTTTATAATTAAAAAATATTTTAATTTGTGTGACTTTTGATATGATGAAGAACAACATTTGAAATACTTTCGCAAGTGGAACTATACCTCTAAAACTAATAGTTGAGGAATTATCTAATAGTCAACGATAAGGGGTGAGAGTTACCTTTTTATGAATGCTATATATATATAACTTTTTTCCAAGTTATAAATATTTAAAAATATATTTATTGTTATCTTTATTTTCCCCGGGGATGGGGAAATACATCCTTTTACATCAATTTTAGGCATTCGTCTAATGATAGAAATGGCCTTGAGTGCTAAAACATATGCGAAAATTCCGGAGTTTTTCTGGAAATGTATGGTAAAATACATGGAAGAAGGAATACATGGAAGGGAAACAAACCCCTTTCCCATTAAAAGCAAGGAGACGACTCGATGCCACCGGATTTCTTTGAGGGTCCCCCATTTCCCAGAATTCCCTGAGAGAATGGCAATAGTTTGGCGCGCTTATTGCTTATTTGGCCCTTCTTACACTCGATATTTTGTTCCTTTTAACGTTTCATCACAGAGTTGAAAAGAACGTGATATTGTGTTTGTTTACTGTAGATTAGATTATTTGACGTAGCGGTGGAAACGAACGTTTAATAACTATCGTTTCAAATCTATTTTAACAGCTATGTATCTTGAAATTAACTATAGAGAATTAAGACTTTTTAAAAATAATATTAATCGGCTGCTTTTATATTTATACTAGATATTTCCAATAGATCTAATTTATTTTAAATCTGAGAATCAGTTTAAATTTGACATATATTTTTTAACTTTATTATTAAAAAGCTTATATACAAAATAGAGCAACTTATAAAAATAAACGCATACGTCTCCCCCCCCCCCCCCCAGTTTAAATAAATTTTACCGAATTTATTTACGAAATTTTTAAATATTATATTCAGTTGTACATTGAACCCAAGTTATAAATAGGTCACCTTAGATTGTGCTTCTATAACATTTATTCGAAATAACTAAAAAAACAATTTCAAAGATGTAATAAGTACTTTAATTTGAATGAATATTCTGTTACAAGATTTGCATATATCATCTCCCTTGATTTCTTTTTTTAGGGGGGAGGGGGGATTTATTCTTCACAAGTGGCTTCATAAAAAAGATATTGTTTCTGTTCCTTTTCAAAATTTCTGATAGTAGGCATGAAATTGGGAAATATTTAAAAAGGCAGAATTTTTTTTCCGTCTATACTAGGACAGGAAATTAGACACATTTTAAAAGTTATTTATACATTAAAATGAAATATAACTATATGTATCATTAACCTTATGAAAACATCCTTTCATTTTTAAAGTCTAAAAAACTTCACTCTGGAAAGAGCTTTTAAATGAATCCATTTAGATGACTTTCAGTATGCTTTTTAGATTTTTATAGATGTATATTTAGATGCTTATAAGCTCATCCCCTTTTTCTGTGGGGAGGGGGTGGAGGCACAGCAATTTAGAAAGAAGGACTTGAATAGACAAATATCCAGTTATTAAATTTTCCAGCTCTCCCCCCCCCCCCCCCCTCTCTCTCTCTCTCTCTCTCTCTCTTACATGCTTCCAGTATTTTTGAAAATCAATTCAGAGAATTGATTTATTTAGTCTTTTAATTCAGAGAATGTCTAAAACTTCTTCAACTCTTTCATGCCTGTGTTAGGTAATTTTAATAAGCATTTAATGATTTTTACTGTTAAATTTCTGTTTTAAAAATTGTTTTTAAGGGAAATTCTGAAAAAAAAATCTTAGTTTAACTTTTTTTTTTTTTTTTTTTTTTTTTTTTTGTAGACCATTTTTATTAAACCTGATATAGGCTGCACAAGCACATCTGTTCCAAAAATTGGTTATTTCTCAATTTCGTTCTGCAGCCTTGATGTCCAGAATCACTTTCCTGACTGCATTTATTTACTTATGTTAATGCAGTTTAAAACTTTCTGATACATTCATAGACTCAAAAACAAAATAGCATGAAACTAGTATGTTCAATATAAATGATTTGTGATCAAATAGATTTTTATTATTTTTAGATATCTCAAATTATTACTCATTGCTGCCTTATAAAGAGCTTTCTTCATTTTTGCATCTGGAAATCCAATTCAAAATAACAAGTGCAACTAGATTTCATTGTTTTTTAAATAAGAACAGCTACTGAGTTTACGTGGTTATGAAAAAAAATGTATTCAGTAAATATGCAATTAAATTAGGTTTTAATTAAATCATAATGCTACAGCTACAGGGCTGCCACATGCGACTAGTTTTTAATTCTAACTGGCACCACTTTCTCTAAACAAAAATCATTAACACACACTTTGACAACATTTGCAAGAGAAGTATACTTCAAAATTTATATTAGAAAAATACTGGTGCAAGCCTGTGGCAGCCCTGCAGTTAATACTAGCTTGTAGTGTATGTACATAATGTGTTTAGTTTTAATTCATGGAGAGTAGTAAAATTTCGGATAACTTAAGGAATATTACATTTTATAAAATCTTAGAGGCAGTTAAAGATATTTTTAATATATATTACACATTTATTTAAAAATTATACAGTTATATTACATTAAGATACTTTTCTTTGAAAAGAGAAACTTTAATATAGGGTCACCCGGGGTAATTCCTGGTCACAGTCCTTTTTATGTTTTAAGAACGCTTCACCAAAATGAAAAAAATCATAGAGGTACTCTAAACTATCCTCATTGGAATTTATTACTTAATTATGAGTTTATTGTTTATTTATTTTGAAAAAAAATCTTTTGGAAATGGCGTGTTAAATTTCTGTAAAATAACATTGGCCTTAGTTATGATACATTTTTACAAAGATCTTTGTCACAACTCAGATTTTAAATATTTTTCTTTTCTTTCTTTTTGGTTCAATTACCAACTACTTTAGCTATTAAAAAATAGTCTTGGAATTTTTTATACTATTTTAAATAATTTACAGAAGTTGGTCAAATATTGCCCCATGTATCTGGGGTAATTCCTGGTCAATGTTTTTATCATCTTTTAATTCCTTTTTATTGTCATATTTAGTGATTTTAATTGTCGCAAAACCTTTGAGAATTAATTGAAACCACACTGTTCACCACATTTTAATTAATTGTAGTTCTTAATAAAGTAGAGTCACCCATGGTAATTCCTGGTCACTGAGTTTCTGAGGTAATTCTTGATCATTTTCGCTTTTGTTATAAAAATAACAATTTATGAAGCTGTAAAAAATCTCAAAGATACTTTGAATCCTTTGCTTTGAAATATATGCCTTAATTATTCATTTAGTTGAAATTAAATATTTAAAAAAAATTATATTCAAAACTGCTACTCAAATTTCTGCAAAACATCAATCTTGATTTTTACACATTTTACAACAAATCATTGTGATAAAAATAAAGAAAAAGGAAAATCTTGTTGACAGCAAAAGTATTTGACAGGTGCTACACAATGGCAGAATAATACAATAGCAATACGAATCAGAGCGAGAGATAAAGGAAATGCCAAGTTATCGCCAATCGCCAATGTCAGCAGGGTTGCAAGGCAGTTTGAGGGTCCACCGTATCCCAGAATCCTCAGCTTTCTTCGGAGCTAATCGGGCTTGTTATTATCCTTCTATCTAGTTCCAACTTCTTTGGTAAAATATGGTGGTACAGAATACAGAAATCTGTCTAAGGGGGGTGGGGGACACACTACTGAATTTTGATTTCAGTTTCCCTGCAATCTTATGTTCTGCAGAATTCTTCAGTATCAGTATATTGTGCCATTAATAGACTATATTTTTATTTTCTGCAGAATTCTTCAGTATCAGTATATTGTGTCATTAATAGGTGCAAAGAAGAAAAAAAATTACTAGCCAAAAGATATTTTTGTAACAATTTTTACATTTCTCAAAAACATGATATCTACTGATCATAACAACATTGTGAATTTCACCTATCAGTCGTGAAAAAATTACGAATTTCACCAATCGTTCATGAAAAAATTACAAATTTCTCAAAACAGTTGTGTAAACTAATCTTGAATTTCGGTAATTGGTTGTGGAAAAAAATCACAAAATTAGTCAATTGATCACAAATTTTTGGCTCTGTATGGATGGGAAAATTTTAATTAATTTTTAAATAAATTTATTACAAAAATTAATTTATATATATATATTTTATATAAGCGTTATTTTAGTATGTGCAGTGCATATGATGAACTCTTTTTGGTTCTATGTTTATGTCATAATGAAAAGCAAGTATAATCAATGTGTAAACTTTTGTTAAATACCCGTAATTGATTTTGTTTTATACCTGCTAATGAATGAAACGTCTATTACATTTAGCATATTTGTTTTATTGTAGGTCTGTTGTCAAGCACAGTCTTATTCATCATGTATTATTACAGTTTTTCATGAACTGTGATTCTAATTCACGATCTGAAGTTATGGAGTCTCTGAGGGAAGTTGTTCCTGAAATATTACATACAAAAGATGGATCTAGAGTAGCAATGCATTGTGTTTGGCATGGAGATAACAAAGTAAAAAAATATTTTTATTACAATACCTCCCTTTCCCCTCCACATGGGTGCAAGTTTTCCATCAACAGGATGGAAATTTATCTTTTTAAAATGTCCAAGGATGGAAATGGATGGAATGGAAAAGTCTTTCCATTCGTAGATATACTATCAGGATTTTCTTAGTTCATAGTATTTTTAAGAATCCCACTTAAAATAACTCCCCTTTTCAATCATCCCGTTTAAAATTTTGTTTAAAATCTGAAAATACATAATTTTTTTTTCCCCGTAAATCCTGCCTGTCTGGGCAAAATAGTAATTTTTTTTTTTTCGTTCATTCCCTTTAGATTTTCCTGATCTGTGGAACCTGAAGTAATGTTGGACATTGTAAAATATTTGCCCTTTTCTCTAAGCCCACAAGACTAATATATATATTTTTTTAAGTACACTGGAGCCAAAATTGTAAAACTAATAAAGCAAAATTGTAAAATTTTTGGCTCTTTTTAACAGTTTGGACTTCAAACTGTTCTTGACTGGACTATTTTAAGTCCAGTAATCTTTCTTTCTCTCAGTTTTTTCAGGTCTGCAGAATCCAAAGGAATGCCGAAATTGCAAATTTTTTTACTTTTTTTCAAGTCCATGGGAGCAGAAATAACTCTCAAATAATAAAATATCCGCTTTCATTTTTCTTCCTTTCTCTCAGGTTTTTGAGCTCTGCAGAATCCAAGGTAATGCAAAAAATAAAAAACTTTGATACTCTGAAACTGTAAAAAATTTCACTCCCCCCCACCCCCCCTTTTTTTTTTTTTTTTTTAAGTTTGTGTGCCCAACATAATGTGAAACTGTAAATTGAGTTTAATGATTAAAATGGTATATGTTCATCTAACTTTAAATTTTAATACCAAACAGATGGCAGAATAGAATACTAAAAGCCACTATGCTTTATATTCATGATCATTAAGCTATTATACGTTAATATATTGCAGGTCTGTCTTCGAAACATGGAACACAAGCATTTTGCATGACAGTTTTAAATCAGACTAAATAATTCTGTCTTGAAGTAAAATAAGTAAACATTTAATTTAGGAAAACAGATATTTCCAGTTGCCTCACAAATCAATCATGTCCTAGTTCTAGTAATTCTGTTGTCAGACCTAGTAATTTCATCTCTTCAAAAGAGGAAAAAGGTACATCAAATGCTTTTGTCTAGCATGTATGAAAATGACTTGTACCACAAGGTATTGTTGAGAACTTGTCCTCAATAACAAGTTTAAAAAAAAAAAAAAAAAAAAAAAGAATAATTCATCTATTATAATATTTCATGAAAAACTGTGATGGTGAAGTTATTAACAAACTACAGTTGGACATGTACAATCTTGATAGTATATATATATTTTTTCACCCTTTTGCAATTTTGAAAAGGTTTAAGTATTTTTTACTGAAACAGAATTTTCTAAAGTTTATTTGAAACATTTTCTATTTTATATATGTTAACTATTTAATATTTCAATTAACTATTTACTATTCCAATAATTTGGTTAACATATTTCTGTTTTTCTCTTAAAATATTACATCAGATCTTTGTGTGTGTAGTCTGTGTATATGCTCAAAGTAAATTTTAGAGATTTATTAGATTTCAACTGTTGTTTCTATCTAATACCTCTTAGTTTAACTTTTCAATTACAATTTGCAATATTTTATGTGTGTAAGCAGTATTTTTAATTACAGTTTTGAATTATATTTTACTGCATATAAATTTTAAAGTACTATATTTTGGTCTGAGTATGCATAGTGTATGTGGGTGTGGGAAGGGAGTGGAGAGGTATGTTTAGCGTAATATCTCGTTAATCTGCCACTCCCAATGAACCCTCCCCCAATTTTGTAACCAAATTTGAAATTTTCAAAAAATCCCGAGAAAGCACACCCTTACCCCCCAAAAAATTGCACCCCACATGTCAAAATCAATACCAAGTATTTTATCTCAGAATATTTATTTCGCCACATCAGAAAGGTATGCCAATTCTCAACATGATATCCCCAAGGGTGATTCTGTTCTGAATTTTCGAAAAATTAAGCATTCAATCCAGTTTTTTAATGAGTATGTGAAAAATTTATGTGTCCTTTATCAATATAAACTTACAAAGTAACATTCATAGTCAAATATAAACAAATTAGATATATATATATTTTTTTTAATTAGCCAAACAAACAGAATTTAAAATGCACAAAAAAGGAAAAGGGTTTTTCAATAATTTTGTTCTTTTGTGTTTTAATTAGTATAATAAATTATCAATAATTTATTGTACTTAACCCCCTGACTGTCTTGGAAAAGGGCAAAATTGTAATGTTGTTTTCATTGCATTTTGTTTTACATGCTTAAAAAATTCATTCTTTGAACATTTTATAAAAAAAAAAACTTAATAAGGAATATGAATGCAATCCTTGGAAGTATTAATCATTGTTCAATGTATTAAAAATACATTAAATCAATAGAATTATATTACTTTAAATATTGCTTGTATTGCAGTGAAACCTGGAGCTTAGTGAACGTATTAACATGGGCTTGTCAGTGAGGGGGTTAATAATATATTTACAGTTTAAATACATATTGGAATTTAATGTTTATTATATTAAATTATTTTTGTTCTTATGAATGTTCGAATTAATGTATCAATGTCAGAATTAATTGCAATTTCATGTTATTGCCAGACCAATTTTTCTTGGGACATGGCTGATTAAATGTTAGCTTTTATCAGTTTCAGTTCTGAAAAACTCCTTTCTGAACTGTCAGTGTTGCATGCATGATGACTATGATAAATAAATTAGGAACACTGTTCTGTAATTTATGTTATTCAATACAATCTAATTCAAAATTGACGGGGTGAAATGGAAATTGACTAATAAAATCATAATTGGTGGTCTCTGGGCAATTGCCCAGGACCCTGTGCCTTTTTACCCGACTGCCAAGAAGGATTATGTGTTTCACACGTATCTGGGTATGTGGATTTCTTTATACCCTCGAAACATCCCAATGGCTGGATGGATTTTAATGAATGAGGTCTCTATTGATTCGTCTTAACCGTCCGATGGTTATACGCTAGGTTTTGTTTTTATAAATTAAAAATGGCAGTAGAGACGAAAAAAATGTACACACCCTATTGAGTAGCATATCATTGGATAGGTCTTTTAAAATGGAGACGATGTTTCATTGACTAATTTACAGTCAGAAGCTCTGTTTAAATATTACACAACCTGGAAGTTGTGTAGGTAGGATCTCTAGCTTTACCTCAACTGTAACCATCATAGACATCTATAGGCCTCATCAAAACAATGTTTATAGATAGGAACTAACAATTAAACACAACTTAAAAGTCATCAATACAAGTAAATAAAAAAATAGATAAGTAATATAAAAAATAGTTTCACATTGATGAGAAATAATTAATTAGTCTGCATTTTACGCTGTCGGGTTTTTTGATTTTTTTTAATTTAATTTTTACTTGTGTCATTATCATTTTGTCAATTCATCTAACTTCTTGTAGACTGCTGTAACTGCAGTAGAATGTAGGGATTTCTGCATTGATTTATAAAATATAATTATAGGTTCATTTTGCTTTTTCTTTAGTGTTTGAAATTGGTTTACACTGTTAAAGTTTTCACTATTTGTTAAACAAATAGAAATTATAGTTTGAAATGTACTTAAGTGTTTCATTATTATAGATGCTTTTTAAATGCAGTATAACTTCAAAAATCCGGCAACATCGGGAGCGAGACAATGCCGGATTTTTAAAAATTCCGGATTTTTGATGGAATATCAAAAGTAGCACACCATATTCTTAATGGTGCCTTTAGCCATAGTTTAATTCATTATTAAGTGATACTTATGTAAGAAAAGGGGAAAATTAAATATAAAAAAAAATCACTTTAATCGATATTTTCTATGTTACAGAAAAAAAAAAATCTATTAAAGTGTAAAATTATTTCTCCCTCTTGTAATTTCGGAAACATCGATACAAACTTTGTTTCAAATTTTTTGGCTATTCTTTAACAAGTTTTTTACATTTTATACAAATGAAGAATGTTTATTTCGGAAATACAGTCTTGTTTTTCTAAAGCATATACCAATTCTCCAGTCAAATTTATGCATTTTTCTAGTGACACCTTTTCTTCTGCCGGTTGTTCATCCTCATCTTCTGAGCTGCTACTAGCATTATCGGCGGTTCTATTTAGTTCAGCGTCAGTGATCTCGCTGCCCGTTAAATTGTTTGTTGTTGATGCATTTTCGTCAATGCTTAGCCAATTATCTATATCCCTTTTTTTGACACTTAATGCATTTTTAGATTTTGCGTGTTCAATGAGCTCATAAATTGCGGCCTTTTCACAGTAAATGTGAAAGTGGTAATTCTTCCGCATCCTTGATGTCGCCGTTGCCGAAAATTCATTCTGGCCATATATTGTGCCACACATTCGCTAAAGCTGTCCCCGTTGCTAAGCAACGTTGCAGCTCCCTGAAAATAATCACAAATGAAAAAAAAAAAAAAAAGTCAAATATTCTTTCATTACATTTTTACTTTCGATCTTGAAGTTTTTAATTAATAAATAATTGCTATTTTTCTCCTCCCAAAAATTGAAAGTGTAAAAGAAAAAAGAAGGGAAAAGATGATTTTGATGCTGGATTTTTGAAGTCACACTGTAATTGCCCACTGCTTCTACTTTAACATTTTTGGAATAATTTTCTTTTCTCCCTGTAGGACAGAAAAATTATCATTAAGAAAATGAAAACCTTTGTAAAAAAAATAGCTATGGAAGAGCATGGCCATATGGTTCTTTTAGCATTGTTTGACTGTGTTGATGATACAACTCTTATTGATAAAGTAATAGTTAAGGTGAGTATATTATCTATTTTATATCTTAGTCATTTTTATAAGCCATATCATAAGATTCATGATATACCATATAATAAATTCCAGTGTATAATGTCAGTTTTGAAATAAGAAAATTTATAAAAATTTATAGGTGTATGTTATACACCAATGATAAAAATGAAAGATTAAAAATAAGAAAAGATAAGCATAAGAATTGAGATTTCTATATTAATGACTAAGAAAGGAAGAGGTGAATAATTAAATGAAATAGAGTATGATTTGAAACTCTTTGTGGGAATTCAGGTAGAAATATAGGCATACAGTAAGTATTGTGGTATTGTGTCTTTGCTTCAGATTTGCTTGTTTTTATATTTGAACTAGTTATTTAAAAAAAGAAATTGTGTGTGTTCTTTATTGTATTTTCATGTTACATATCGCATGAAGGTAGAAGAGATGAAATACGGCGAATTTACGTAAAAATAAAAAAAAAATTAATCTCAAATTGTAAGTGAGTGTTATACGCCAGAATATACAATATTATAAAATATATTCTTCAATTCATAATTTTATGCTCTTTTGAACTGATTTAATAAAAACCAAATTTGTGTTTTCATATTTTACTATGATTAATTGTCTTCAGTAATACAGGTTGAATGAAAATTATTTTTATAATTTTACTCTTTAAAATTTCTTATTTGCTAAAGTTTACTTTTGAAAGGAACTTTGTGCCTCGTCTTGGGCAGCAGTGAGATGTCTGTCGTTTATATATGATTCTGACATAGGCTGGTGACCGCTGCTCAGGGCATATTTCATTTCCTCGCTTTGTACGTTGGAGTGAAATAAACTTTAAACTGTTGAAGTTGAATCAGATGTCTGGCAATCTTAATTGATTTTGATGTTGACAGGAGTCCATAATTCATGACTTGTTTCATATTCTTCTACTGGATCTTGATTGCAAAAGCAACCTTAAAGGCGAATCTTTATCGTCAACTTGTGCAAGGCATGAAATTTATTTCCCTGAGAATGGGTAAAATGGAAGATTCTCAGCACACATTTGCATGTAAATAGATCACCACTACCCAGCTCATAGCCCTACGTAAACAAACAGCTATAAACAGACACAGCCATAAAATCCTCTCCTAGTAATTATTTCTGTGAGGTCCCATTTAAAATTTTCCAAAAAAATCTGCATTCATAGTGAACAGCCCTATCTTATTTAATTTTGTATTCATGCATTTTTGCATAAGAATGTAACAGCTATTGCACCAAGATCGGAATATTTATAAAACTAGTTATAGTACAAACACACCTCATTTGCCATGTTTGACATACGATTTCCGACTTCCTTTTTTTTTTCTTTTTTTTTTTTTACATATGTTAGTTTAGATTATGTTTGTTATTAAATGTATACATGAAAAGTCATTCATTAAGTACATAATTAGGCATTGTAAATTATATACCTTAGTTTCAACAAATATAACTCTCCCTTATTTATATTTTGTTCTTTATTTTTGTATAAATTAATTATCGTTATGAAATAATATTTCCTTATTGTGCAATTCTAGGAGTTACAGGAGAATTTATTGGAAGTTGCTCAAAATGTTCATGGGAAGAAAGTTTTAATTTACCTCCTCAATCCCAGGGATCCTCATTTCTTCTGTCCTGATGTAATAAATATACTGAAGAATGGAGATAATAATGCCACAAGGTACTTAACAAATAATTTCTGTGATTTTTTTTTTTTTAAATGTAGCTTCATATTAAATGGTGATATATCTTTTTTTTATTATAAGAGAAATTTTAATAACTACAGTTGCTATGAGTTGTTCTAAAATGAGAATTTATTTTATGCACCCCTTCCCCTCCAAAAAAGGGGTGGTAATATCTAATATAATATAGTAGATGGTGAAACTTTGTTAGAGTTTCCATTAACCCCTTGGGAACGAGCAACTGGTATATACGTACCACTTAAGGTGCTCAGAATTCTTCCTTATTCCCACCCGTTATTTTATGTTGTAAAGTTTACCTTATTTAATGAGAGCATTTTCACGATTCAATTACAGAAAATTTTCTGTTTTAAAAAACCGGTGATAAAAAGATTAAAAATTAAGCAAAGGGTCTCGTCGCGAAGGGGTTAACAATTCTAAATTAAGTAAGAAGTGGCAATGTATATTCAGGGAATAGGATTGTTTTGGTAATGTTGGATGATGCCAGAATACTTTAATCTATTCTAATCATTGTTTGACTATCTCTGTTTGTTCAATTGTTTCTTGATGACTCCAATTGAAAAAATTGCTATTCATATCCGATTCGATCTTTTCATGAATCCTTTCTGATGTATGAATCAAGCAGGGATGCTACTTTTCTGCCAAACGGCAGATTTCCACTATTTTTTTTTATCAAAAAATTGTGAATTTTTACACCAATTAGTCTTGAATTTTGTGAAACGGGCACCGAAAAATGTGCAAATTTGGCCAATTGCTCACAAAATAAAACCATGACTTTCTTCAATCGGTAGCAGAAAAAAAAATCAAGAATTTCATCACACAGTTGTGTAAAAAAAATTGCAAATTTCGTAAAATAATTACGTAAATTTGGACTTTTGTTAAACAGACATATAAAAAATTGCGAATTTTGTCAAAATCACAGAAAAAATAGCGAATTTCATCAAACAATCATGGAGAAAAAAATTGCAAATTTTGTCTAACGATTATGGAAAAAATAGAAACTTTTGTTAATTATTCAAGGGAAAATTTACAAATTTCTTTGAACAATCACAGAAAAAATTAGTGAAATTTGCAATCAAATCCTGGCTAAAAACCACTGACACTTTATTCTTATGTACTTATATTAATACTGTTGCTGGTGGGAAAAATGCTTTTTTAGATTCTTATGAACACTTTTTAAATTCTTGTGTGTATTTTTTTTTTTTTTTTTTTAAAGGCAATTTTAATATTTAAAAGTCAGGGTACTCTTTTCAAGATACAACAATGAGTCAGTTTTTTATATGTAAGCAAATTTTTTGATATGAAAGGCAGCAAAGGCGCAATTTTTTTGACTGAAGGGTGCAACTTTTTTAAATAAGGGACAAGAAGGGTAGAGTCCTGTACGGGTCAGGTACAACCCAATCCAATGGAAAACTTTTCTACAACCTGCACCAAAAAATGGCAAAAAAAAATTTAGATAACCCTGCAATTTGACCAAAAATGAAAGAAAAGTTAATTATGTTTCAATGCAATTATGAAAATTAATCTAAAATTAAATTTCCAACATCAATTTTATGTTTTATGTAGAAAAATGGACAAATCTATATTCTTTAATATTCAAATATAGTTAAACCTCTGAATTACAGACACTTCAGGATCGTTAAATAGAGTCCTTCCTAGGGATGCACTGGATATTGATTTTGCCGGATATCGGATACCAGATATCCGAAGCTTCTTTGCCTGCTGGATTCGGATGTCCGGCACTAGATATGTTTTTAGTTATATAGTGAATTATTTCTTTATCTAACTCCATCTCAGAAAAATAAATTACAAACATGTTTCATACATCATTAAAACATTTTAAATGTATTGAAATATAATTTACAAAAACTATATCTGTTTGAATATCAGGACTTGAAATTCAAGTTTTCCCCAGAAGGGGAGTTTCCCAGCCAACATTTAAAAATACAGAGGAGTTGAACTGTTAGAAAGGAAAAAAAAATACCTTTAAACCCCGTTATTTTTTATGTGCCACTTAAAGAATTACATTTATACAGACATGAGAAAATACCATTGAAATAATTTAAATTAACAACTCAAGATAATTATCCAAAATGTTTATTTTTATTAAAACAAAGGAACAGAATCAAGTTTTATATATACCATGCCTATTTTTCAGCTTTCACCTAATGTTATAGGCAATTAACAATTGGGTTGCTAAATGAATTTCTTAATTTAGAATTTATTCCATTTTGCGTGATTTAGCCTCTTTCACAAGTTACACTTTTGACAAACAGCACAGACCAAATTTTATAACTTTAGAAATTATTGGAATCGCATGGTTATGCTCTGTTAAAAAATTTTAGAAAACACAAAATCTGATGTGCATTAATTTTTAACTTACTTGCATGAATAATGCATATCGGTGATTCTATTGTCAATATCCTACGGTGATTGTATGTCACTTCTGAACAAGCTTGTTTTATTATATCCTTAATGGAATTATAGTTAAAACTGTAATCCCTGTTATTTTCATTAATTGAACTATGTTCTATGCATTGGAATTTTAAATCCATATCCAAAGTTTGAAAAAGAAATAGTCAATTGATTTCTTCTATTACACGATAAAAGGTTAATTTCAAAAAGTCATGTCCTAATTTCTGTGAATTGCAAGAATCAACTAGTTTGTTATTAGTAAACATGTTTTTTTAAGTTCACCAAATTTTTTTCTTCTTCATGTGCACCACAAGTGTAATCTCATTTTGTTGAGTGCTGACTATTGGCCAATTTGGTAGGGCTCAGTCTCCGGTGACCATTACTGCCCTTTTAGTTATTTCCTATTTTGGGCACAGGGAAAAAACATCGCAAAATACATAAATCGGTCATAAAAAAAAAATATCGCCGATTTCGTTAATCATGGTGAAAATAAATAAAAAAATTTGTCGACCCGTCGCAAGAAGAAAACTGAAGTTCATGGGAAATTGGCAGCGGGAAAATATTACAAAATTCGTCAATCGATCATGGAAAAATATCGTGAAATTTGCCAGTCCGTCACGAACAAATATCGTGAAATTCCTCAGCCGGTCGCAGAGAAAAAACGCGAAAATTTTCAATTGTATGCAACAGGGGTCGATTTAGAAAAAGAAAGTTGCATAGCAGTAACTGCTATACAAAGTCAGTTTTGAATAGCAGTTAGACACTTTTGTATAGCAAGTAAAAAATAGCTAACGTAACTTTTAAATCTTGAAAATTTACAACAAATTTTTTTTAAAAAAAGCGTACTTCCTCGCTGTACTTCCATTGTAAATAAACACTTGGGGAGGGTGAAAACACAACGTATGTCGTGTAAAAACACCTTTAAATTTTAACTTTAAGCAGTGATGCCGCTGTACTTGAAAAAACCTGGGTCCCCGGGACCCAGGATTTCCAAAAATCTGGGTCCCTTTTTTACAAAACCGGGTCCCCATCAATAATAATTTATATTTTAAAGGAATAAATGAAAGTTGTTTATTAAGATAAATGAAATGCATTAATTATTGTTTTAACAATAATTAAATAATGAATTAAAACCAGCATTATTTGCACTCAAATAAGATATTTTTTAAAAATATTAAGAGAAATTTTCTTTACTTTTTTAAAAGTAAAAATGCAAGATACAATTTTAATTTAAAATAATGTTTATTTGAGAGTAGAAGATACCAAGTTCCACTAACAAGTATCACTAATGTTCGCATTCTTTTAAAAAGAGGCAAGGCGGGTTTATTGAAAAAGATATTTTTGCTGAAAAAAAGAACACATATGTTAAGTAAAGGTGTACTTTTCGTTGAATGAATGGGTGCTTTCATTATTATACTTCCCATTGAATTATTTGTCAGCATAGATCTGTGTTGGAATCAGACATTTTCCTTGGAAGGGAAATTTATATCTAAATCACTAATAAGCATCAAATCTTAAATGTTCTGAAGGCGGGAGACATTTCAATGCAGTAAGAACGAGGGGGGGGGGGGGGGGGTGATTTTTACTGGTCCACCTTATGAATATAAATATTATCAAAGTACACTGAAATCATGCTGTATTTTTAAGAATCTCATAAAAAAGAAATTAAATCCCATTTTATGAATTTTCTACCTATAAGTTTAGTTTGCACATCTTTTTTGGTGCTTTGACTAAATTCACGTTTTTTCCGCGATTTTTTGACGAAATTTGCTATTTTTTCGCAATCTTTTGTCGAAATACACTATTTTGTCTCAGCCCTTTTACGAAAATAGCGTTTTTTCCGCTATATTTTCACGAAATTTGTGCTTTTTTCGCGATCCTTTGAGGAAAATCGGCTTTTTTACGTTATTTTTTGACGACATTTGCTATTTTGGGGGGATCCTTTGATGAAAAACAACTATTTTTTCGCGATCCTTTGACGAAAATCGGCTTTTTTCCACGATTTTTTTTGATGAAATTTGCGCTTTTTTCGCGATCCTTTGACAAAATTCGACTTTTTTCCGCGATTTTTTGACGAAATTCGCTATTTTTTCGCGATCTTTTAACGAAATACGCTAATTTGTCGCGGCCCTTTTACGAAAATCGCGTTTTTCGCAATATTTTGATGAAATTTGCGCTTATTTCAGCGATATTTTCATGAAATTTGCGCTTATTTCCGCGATTTTTTGACGAAATTCGCTTTTTATTTCGCGATGCTTTGACGAAATACGCTATTTTTTCGCGGCCCTGTTACGAAAATCGCTGCGGGAAATATGCATCGCAATGATTGCGATTTAATGCATTTCTTGGATCGCATTTTAGTTAAATTTGAATCGCAAATTGCGATGCGATACCGGTTAAATCGAACCCTGGTATGCAAAAAAAAACAATCGTTACTTTCATCAGTATGTCGCAAGAACAAACAGGGAAATTTGCCAATCGGTCACAGAATAAAATTGCTATATTTGTCAATTGATCTGTAGGAAAAAAAAAAAAAAAAAAAAAAAAAAAAAAAAATATATGAAATTCACCGATCGGTCTCTAGAAAAAATCGTAAAATTCGTCAGTCGGTCGTGGAGAAAAAACGCAAAATTTTTCAGTCAGATGCAGAAAAACAACCATGAATTTTGTCAATCTGTCGTAAGAAGTAACTGAAATCTGCTAATCGATAGTAGAAAATAAGTCAAAATTTGTCGGTCGGTCCTGAGATTTGCATGTCGTTTTACAAAGAAACATTTTTTGAAAATGATTTTTTGGAAACAGGAGCCGCCTGCCCACAATAGGGCATAATAAATAGGACACAATAATGATCTTTAGGGCACGAATCCTGCCATCCCGTTTTGAAATTCAAGCCATGTATCTGCCATTCAAGCCCTGTAATGTATATTAATAATATTGCATAAAAAATGTAATTTAAACATTAAAATATTCTGTTTATTTGCACAATGAAATGCTGATAATTGCTACTGGATTTGGATATGGGATTGAGTATATTGATAACTGCTAATAATTCATTAATTTGTACAATGAAATGCTGATAATTTGTACAACAAATTTTAACCAATTAATATGCATATAATTGTAGAGTATTTTCACAAAGAAATACTACATACTTTCTTTTTATAATTTAAACATAAAATATCTACTAATATACCCATGATTAAAGAGTTATTTTCTCCAAACATAGGTTTAATTGATGCCCTTTTTCTGTTTTAATTATTTAATATTGTTTTTGCTCTAAGTCACGTTTAGTTTTATTTTAAGTTAAATTATTTTGATATTTATTAGTAAAAAAAAAAAAAATTACTTTTAATTTTAAATATTTATAATGAAGTTACAAAAATAACTAGTTGGATTTGCCAATTCCGAAACTTTCTTCTATCTCATACATCTTAATATTTCAAAAAGTAGTTCCAAATGTTAATACTTCAATATTATTAGTTCAATATTATACCAACTTTGATTTTGATCTAAAATTTCTGCTCCAGTCAATTTCTGCTCCAATAAGTTAATCTCGATCATGATATTTATTAAAATCAATAATTTTTTTCATTATTCTGTGTATATCAGCTGTTTGTGAATAGCCAGCTTAGCAGTATGCGAAGTTCCCTTCGCTTCATAAGCCGCCAATATTATACAGCACAAAAAAAAAAAAAAAAAAAAAAAAACTGCGAAAAATCGAAAAAATTTTACAAAAATCTCTGTTACTGGGCCACCTTCTGGCAGAATATTTATTTCCAAATGCAAGGAGAAACTGCTGGCCATAGCCAAAAATATACACACAAAATTGGTTCAATTCTATGCTTAGCTTCATACACTTTTCAGTGGTAAAATAATGAAAATAACACAAGATCCGTATTATAGCACACACCCCCCCCCCCCCCCCCCCTTCCAGCAGAATATTTTCAAATTGAAGGAGGACCTACTGGCCATAGCCAAAAACATACCCCCCAAAAATTGGTTCAATTCTATGCATAACTTCATACACTTTTCGATGGTACAAGAATGAAAGTGGCACAAAAATCATTATTACAGCGCCCCATTCTGGCGGAATATTTTTAATTTAAAGGAGAACCTGCTGGACATAGCCAAAAACAAATACAAAAAATTTTGTTCAATTATATGGATAACTTCATACACTTTTCGATGGTACAATAATGAAAATGGCACAAAAATCGCAATTACAGTGCCACCCCCACCCCCCACCCCTTCCAGTGGAATGTTTTCATATTGAAGGAGGGCCGCCTGGCTATAGCTAAAAACACTCACAAAAAATTTGGTTCAATTCTATGCATAACTTCATTCACTTTTTGATGGTACGATGACGACGCACGGTCAGACAGGCATTTTGTATAAACATGTTTTTGGGATATCTGACCACTAAAACATCTAAATCCATCTAAAACCAGAAATCGAAAAAAATTCTATTACAATAATTTCTTCTAAAAATAGGCCTGTTTAACTGTTAAACTTAAAAGACAGAAAGAAAATTAATAAAGTCATACTTTAATAAACAACTTCAAATTTTGTTTTACATTCTGAAAGTAAAGGTACAATTTTCTGAAAGAAGTAAACGCAAATTCTAAAATTTATTATAAAGAGTTCAAATATCAATGTTAGGAAAGCTGGCAATTCTTTAAACTTTTGAGAATTACCTTTTACTCATGTATAGTGAACTTAATTTCATATTCTGCATTATAAACAAAATTGTTCAGCATTGTTTTGGGGTCCTAAAGGTCAAAATTAGCACTAGCCACTGACCACAGGGCCAGTAAATGAGAAAAAGTGGCTAGTGCAAAATTTTTTATCAGCGGCCACCTTCCGGCCACTTTTTTACAAGGAGAGAATAAAAATTTCTTGCATTTCATCAAGGATTCTACTTTTTTTGGTTCTAATACATTTATATTAACATATTTATTTGGGCTATTCAGTTTCAGATTAATACTTATAAAAACTTTACTGTTTAATATTTTTAAATAAAAAAGTGGCCACTTGTTTAAAGAAAGTGACCACTTAAAAAACTAGTCTTACCGGCCAGTGGCCACTAATGAAATTTCCCAGTTTTGACCTATAGGTCAAACTATTTCTGTTATCCTTATATATTCGCTTCGCTGCGCTCTGCCGGATATCCGGCAGAGAAGTCGGATATCCGGTGATTGTGATTCAGATATCCGACGGTATTTCAGATATTGAAAAATCAGCCGGATATCCGTTGCATCCCTAGTCCTTCCTAGGATTGAGTTGTCCCTAATTTTCTCTTTTCAGGTCAGGATGACTCTAATTTCCTTTCTGCCCTAAAATATTTCTCACGAGTCATATTTAGGCTTTTTGCAAATCGGGTTGTTGGTATTTGCTCAAAAATTTTGAGCAGAACTATGTTTCAGATGAAAATAAATACATATTTGAATATGAATTAGTATATATTCAATTTATTTCATGAGAAATAAAATGTGTACATGAAATGTGATCATAGATTATTCTTTCTGTAAGAACCATTTTTCCTTTTCTTACAATATGAAAAAATGTTATTAATGTTTCGTTTTTGATTTTCATAAAAACAAATGTATTTGTGGCAGTTATGCACATATATACGTGTTATGTGTATGTAGATTAGGAGCTACCCGCTATTCAGAGTTATAAACATCCGAACATATAAATGTTAGGAGTTGAAAAAGCTAAATTGAGGTGTCCGTTTTTTGGGAGTGTCCATTATCCAAGTCTTATTGTATCCAGCTTTTTAACCTAAAGAAGTTTGTACACTTTATTTTGAAAAAATTAGATGAAACCAAGCCCAGCCCATTAGAGTCGAAATCCAAACTGAACCTGAAACAATGAAAGTCAACCCAACCTGACCCAACCTGCTGGGTGTATGTAAAAGTGGGTAACCCAACCTGATGCAGGACTGTAGAAAAGGGTGCTATTTTTTAAATGAAAGGGCAGGTAGTGTGTAGCACCCTTCTGAAACTGTCTGTGGAAAACTCTATACTACTGTTATATTGTTTATGTTAGTTATTATTGTTACTCATTATTAATTAATCATTTAATTTTTGTTTAATTGCAGTAAAAAGGATCCAGAAAAACGTCGTGATGAGTTGAAAAAGGTTATTGCCCAACCCCTCACTGAGTTAATTGTAAATAATATTGCAGATTTGTACAAAAATAATGCATTTTGTCTTTTTACAGTGACCATATTGAAACATATTGTTGGTGAGTTTTTCTGGGTTTTTATTTTTTTTGTTATATTGTAACTCAGCCAAATTCAGTATATTGAATATCAGTATATGTGGGTTTATTTGAGAGCTTCAAATTCCTTAACTTAACCACTAAGACTTGAAATAATAGAGTTGAACGTTTAAAAATAACAATATATATATATATATATATATATAAAAACAAAAAAGTTAATGAAATTAATTATAATAATAATAACTTGGCTTTGCATGACTATCTGCCAAAAGAATAAGCATAATAGAGATACACATTTAACTCTCACTTTAGTATATCTCTATCTGCAAAAGGTTCATTCTGGGCATAATATCTTTTTTTTTTTTTTTTTTCCCCCTTTCTTTTCGAGATACTTTTTTAACTTTAACAGGGTCGGGCTGCAGATAGATTTTTGTTCTCACAGTAATAAGAGAAAAATATTTCAGAAATAAAAAAAAATATATGTAAATTTGTTAATAAACCATAGCTAAATTTTACAATATGTTTTTATCTTAATAGTCTTATGAATTATTCAAAATTATTGCTACTTAAATTTGAAAATGCTGCACTATAAAACTTATTAAAAAATGTTAAAAGATGGAAAAGGTTCTGCATTTAAAACCAGTTTTTATAAAGTAGCCTGTAATAAAGTTGTCTTTTTGTTTTTCATATGCAAAATTATAAATGTTCTAGAAAATAGAAAATATTTTCCTTGCTCTCTAGTTCTTTTCTTTTTTACTTTTTAAAAGGTTGAAAAGTGTTTGACTTCAGTTTGTCTATCTTAATTGTTGTAAATGTACTTAGATTGCCATGTAATTGACATGTATTATTGAAGTTTATTATGGCATGTTCAATATTGGAAATTAAATGTGTAGTGCTTATAATTCATTTTCAGGCCTACTCAAAAGCAATTCATTACATGAGGATCAATGGGAGGGAAATATTTTGCAGTGTATTTTAATCAGGGGTGATTGTGCTCCGGGTGTAGACCGGATTTCCGGGTTTTTCGATCTATCCTTCCGGGTTTATGAGATCGTTACGTTTAGCGGAAAATTCGGACATTAAAAAGTATCGCGAATTTCGACAAATGGTCGCCGAAAAAAATCAATTCCTCAATCGTTCGCTGAAAAAAAATCGACAATTTCTTCAAAGGATTACGGGAAAAAAGGTGAATTTCGTCAAAGAATCTCGAAATAAACACAGATTTCGTCAAAGAATCTCGAAATAAACACAAATTTCGTCAAAGGATCGCGAAAAAAGCGCGAATTTCTCAAAGGATCGCGATAAAACTAAGATTTTCGTCAAAACATCGTGGGGGAAACACGCGATTTTCGTCAAAAGATTGTGGGAAAAACGGATATATCGTCAAAGTAACGCGGGAAAATGGATATCGTCAAAGGATCGCTGAAAAAAAGCAAATTTCGTTAAAAGTTCACGTAAAAAACATTAATTTCTTTAAAGAATTGCGGGAAAAACACGAATTTCGGCAAAAGACCGTTGAAAAAACACATAATTAGAACCGGGAAAGATTTTCTCCATCCCGGAATCGCGGGGAAAATGCGACTTTCGTCAAAAGATTGCGGGGAAAAACGCGATTTTCGTCAAAAGTTTGTGGGGAGGGAAAACGCGATTTTCGTCAAAAGATTGTGGGGAAAAACGCGATTTTCGTCAAAAGTTTGTGGGGGGAAAACGCGATTTTCGTCAAAGGATCGCGGGAAAGACGGAAATATCGCCAAAGAATCGCTGGAAAAACGCGAACTTCGTTAAAGGATCGCGGAAAAAAACTAGTTTCTTTAAATAATCCACAAAAAAAACCCCCCGCAAATTTCACTAAATGATCGCGGAAAAAACTCGAATTTTGTCAAAGAATCTCGAAATAAAACAAATTTCGTCTAATGATCTCGAAATAAAACAACTTTCTTCTAATGATCGCGAAATAAACACAAATTTTGTCAAAGGATCGCGAAAAAAAACAAGATTTTCGTCAAAAGATCACGGGAAAAGCGGAAATTTCATTAAAGGATCACGGGGAAAAAACCAATTTCTTCAGAGAATCGTGGAAAAAACGCGATTTTCGTCAAAAGATCGCAGGAAAAAACGCGATTTTCGTCAAAGAATCGCTAGAAAAACGGAAATATCGTCAAAAGATCGCATAAAGAACGCAAATTTTGTTAAGGGGTCACAGGGAAAAACATGAATTTCTTTAAAGAATCGTGAAAAAACGCAAATTTCGCCGAAAAATCGCGGAAAAAATGCAAATTTCGTGAAAGGATCGCAGAAAAAAACACATAATTAGAACCAGGAGTGATTCTCTCTCCACCCTCTCTTCTGTAACCTTTTAGAAAAGTTCAGATATATTTTATTTTACTCAGAATCACCCCTGGTATTGTATTATCCATCTCAATCTCAGTACAAAAATGTCCAGAATTGCATATCTGTAATGTGTAATACTCAAAAAGAAAACAGGAAAAAGAAATTTACATTGTATAAAGAGTAAAGCTTTAAAAATAGATTTTTATTTATTTTTTTCTAATACTTAGCCACTTAGAAGTAAAATTGGATTGGTTTTGACATTTTTTTTTACTGTTTTCAAATAACTAGATATGACTTGCATTAAATCTACTAAGAGATAACTCTTAACCACATAATTGGTACTTGTTTCATGAGTACTTAGAATGAATTCATTTACTGAATATAGAAGTCGAACTTTGCATATAACAAGATAAATTGCACTCTCCATTCGATGAAGTCATTTAGCTTTCAGTGAAATTAACATAAGTTTACCAAATTATGTTTTTCTGCATTTGTATATTTCAAACAATAACAGAAATATGTCATTTGATTGTCATGCTGTTGCAGCATCAGTTGTTATGTAAATTGATATTGGTATATTTTGCATCGATAACTTTCAGGGTTTTTACTTTGTATCGATTAATTTTCAGGGTTTTTCACTCTGAGTCGCAATCACCCCTGTTTAATAATGTTACACTAGTTCAAACATAATAATATTGATATGCATTTATGGAGTGCACTAAATCATGCTTTCTGTAGAATATCATGTGAAAAGTATTTATCATTCATTTACAGGGCCGCCACTTAAAAGAATTTTACATAATGTTCTATAGGGAAAAACTTTTTGCAGAATATTTTACTAATGTTACATTATTTCAAACAATGCATCATATATACATTATTAAGGTGCACTACAAGATGCTTACTGTAGAACATGACATTCATATTGTTCATTAATGGTTATCATTCATTTACAGGGACATGCAAAAGATTTTGATTACAGTATTGTCTATGAGTGATTAAACCTGGAGGTGCATTTTTCTGTTTAACTAAATTTTTGCTTACCATATGGTGTATATAAATTCTATGGATTGTGTATAGGACCATTCCATGTCACGTGCCGGATAGCTATTTTACATATTACTGCTGTTTTAACAATGTTATTATATCCTCAACTTAAACAACTGTGTTAATATGAAAATCTAGGGGTTTTTTTTTTTTTTATGTATAATTTGTACAAGGAAACCCTAATTTAACGTAACCCATATTTAGCAATTCCTCTCACATGACATCATTTTTCATTTGTCCCAATTGTTTTCCTATACTTTTAATGTTAAAACATTCTCGATTTAAGGCTATCATGTAAAAAAAATATTCCCATATTTAACGTTTTTTCAGTGGCAAAAACTCAATGAATTTTTCTTTAAATAGTCAGAAATTGTGATAAAAATGAATAGAAAAGTCTTTCTTATAAATACGCTCAAAACTCGGAGGCTCTCCTTTCTTACCAGCTGCAGGTGCAATATTCGAAAGCCCTCCTCTCATCCATCCACACCAATACCATTTTATTTTATTCAGTTATACTTTTTGTATTAGAACATGGCTGATCAGGGGGTGATTTTCTTCCGAATTTTCAGAAAATTCTGAAAATTTAAAGCATTTGATCCTGAAAATTAAAAAAAAAATTGGTCATCAGTCTGAAAACTCTGACATAAAAAATATCGTGAATTTCGACAAATGGTCGCTGGAGAAACTCACTTTTGTCAAAGTATAGCAGGAGAAAAGCGAATTTCATCAGAGGGCCACGAAAAAAAAACCCACCACAAATTTCTTCAGAGGATCACGAAAAAATGCAAGTTTTGCCAAAGGATCGTGTAAAAAAAAATTCAAATTTCATCAAAGGGCCACAGAAAAAACACATAGTTAGTGCCGGGAGGGTCTTTCCTCCCCCATCCCCTCCTCCTATGCTGTTACCTTTCAGAAAATTTGCTGTGAATTTCAGAATTTTTCTTCTACTCAGAATCACCTCTTTGACTGATAGCATTCGTTAGAGATTTTCCAGTAGCTTTAGATATTAAAGTATAGCATCAAAAAGAAAGAGATTTTCATTACTTGAAAAAGTGGAAATCGTCAGGAAAGCCAAAAATTAAAATGGCAGTGAAGCTGATTTTGCTATGTTAATTAGAATTCCATATTCAACTTTGCTAATAATTTGAAAGCAAGTAGGTTAATGAAGCAAAGTTAGAAAAAAAATTAAAAATGGGAAGCTTACATATATGTTGAGAATGCGATTTGTGATGTAGCAACTAACAACTGGAAGCAAAGTAAAATAACCGATTTTCTTTAACGAGTAATTTAGAAAACTTATGTCTTCTAAATCATTGCAAATGAAGAAATAAAAGGTATTTTACCTAAATTACTCTTTATTTTATGCTCGGTGTTTTGTTTTGTCTTTCCACGATTTAATGTTTTAACACATTTAGCGCCATTTCTGTATGGTCTCTTGAATAATGTTAAATCTGAGTTTCTCTGTATTTTAACAACATATGCGTTAATAGATATAGGTATTTATGTAAGTGTCACACGTGGGACATTTTGTTGTTTTTTCATATGAATGGCCCTCAAAGCAGAATATGTTTAAAAGTGCGACGTACGTTGCAGAACAATAGACTTCTCTGCAGAACATTTTAAATTATTATTTTAAAGAAAATTCACCATTCAATCGAAGGAAAAATCATGAAATTCGTCACTCAATGGCTGAAAAAAAAATCCACGAAATTCATTACTTGCCCATTTAAAAAGATTGTGAAATTCATAAATTGGTCGCGAGAAACTCGTGCAATTCGTCAGTCAATCATGAAGAACAAACTGTGAAGTTCTTCAGCCTGATGTGGAAAAATACACAAAATTTGATGAATAGTCGCAGAAAAAAAATCCCCTATTTTCACCAATCGGTCGCAGTAAAAGAACCCACGATTATCTCCTCTAATCTGTCACAAGAAAAAAACTCAAAATTTGCTTACGGTACAAGGAAATAATAGAGAAATTAGTCAGTGGATCGTCGGAACAAATTGCGAAAAAAACAACGGTTTTCTCTAATCGGTCGCAAGAAAAAGCCTCAAAATTTGCCTACGGCACAAGGAAAAATCGCGAAATTCGTCAATGGATCGTTGGAAGACATTAACGCAGAACATTCTTGATCCGCTGAAGTTTGCTGCAGAACATTGCAACGTATTCTGCTTTGGGGTGAATGGCCCTAAAACGGGCAGATTACTTATGTCTAGAATTTAAAATGTAGAGATTTTTAAACCTATTAAAAAGAAGCAGCTTACTTAGATCTAGGGCTTAAAATGTAGAGATTTTTAAATATATTAAAGGACCATTCCATATTACTTGTTGGACAGCTTTTCTACATATTGCTGATGTTTTAACAATGCCATTGTAACCTCAAATTAAAATAACTATTATAATATCAAAATCTTGGGTTTTTGTTATTTTTTATTTTTAATGTATAGTTTGTATTCTAATAATTTATAAATTAATAGATAGGTATTTATGTAAGTATCAAGTGCAAGACATTTTGCCCGTTTTTCATGGAAAAGTTTATGGAATGCTTGACGATGTTTTTTTATTCGGTTATGCATTTTCCTGCCATGGGTGCAAGTTTTCTGGCCACAGGCCGGATTTCCGGCATTTTTGAAAATTCCCGATGACAGACAAAGAAAGGAAAAAAAAAATCCGTTTTTAAATTTCAAAGGATTCGCACAAAATGTTTAAGATTCAAGTTTAAAATAACTCTACTTTTTGACCTCGCGTTTAAAATTTTGGTTACAATCTGAAAATCCCAGCGATGTGCCCCCCCCCCCCTATCTCATTCGGAAAATGCAAATTATGTCAGAAGATCGTGTAAAATACGTGGATTTCGTCAAAAGATTGTGAAAAATAATGCGAATTTCGTAGAAAAATCACAAAGATCGTGGAAAAAATACGAATTTCGGCTAAAGATCGTGAAAAAACACTAATTTCGTCAAGGGATTGTGAAAAAAAAAAACGCGAATTTTGTCAAGGGATTGAGGAAAAAAATGCATATTTTGTCAAAGGATTGAGGAAAAAAACTCGAATTTCGTCAAAGGATCGTGGATAAAATGCAAATTGCTGCTAAAGATCGTGGAAAAAACATGAATTTCGTTAAAGGATCGTTGAAAAAATGCGAATTTCTTCAAGGGATCGATGGAAAATACGAGAATTTTGTCAAAGGATGGACGAAAAAATGCGAATTTTGTAAAGGATCCTGGAATGAACGCGGAAAAACGCAAATTTTGTCAAACGATCAAGGAAAAATGTGAATTTCATTAAAAGGATCGCAGAAAAATGCGATTTTCGTCAATTGGTCGGGGAAAAACACAAACAAGTGTTTCCTATTTTATAAAGAGAAGATATCCAATTACTGTGTTTTGTAATCAAAGATTTAAAAAATAGAAAGAAAAGACAACTAGCTTAGAAGTTAACAAGATTGGTCTGCAGATATTTGAGGTATTATTATTATTTTTTTTTTCATGCCATTTATGGGTAGATATTTTTAAAATTACAAAAACATTGTGTATAAGTGTGCCATGCACATTCTTGAGTGTTTCCCAGTTTTATGTGTCATAGCATGTCAACTTCACTGTTTTTAGCTGTAGCCTGTATGAATTAAACTTTTCAAATACTTCTTACATGAATATAAATGTTTTACATGCATATGCAGTTATTTTTTAAATTTGTTTCAACATAATTGAATTTTACTCCATATAATGTTTAACGTGTTGGGTTTTGTGTAAGTTGTGCGTTGGCACGTGCGTATGTGCTCATTCAGTCGGGATGTGGGGGAGGAAAAATTCAAATTATTTTCAGGCTTGGCCAAATTTCAAACTTGCACCCATGTTTCCAGCTGAACTATATTTAGTATACTAAGAGATTTTGTAGAATATAAATGCAGTAGAATCCTGATTATCTGAGTCCCAGTTAACCGAGTTAAGTATATATACAGATCTATAGATCATATACACAAATTAATTAGAGTACATTTCCGGCTGTAGATGGTTATTGTTGAAATCTTGTTTCACTTTTTTAAATGGTGAAGTTCTATTTCAGTACTATGGTAGTGTTAAAAAATATTTCATAATTTATGCTTGATGCGTGATTTTTTTTTTTTTTTTTACAAAATATTATTGTATGTTATACTGTGACTCATTATCATTAGTAAAACAGTTAGTTTCTGATATTGATCAACTCATCTGAAAATCAAATTATATTTAAAAACTTACTTTATTTTGTTTAATTTTGTTTCATGTTCATAATAATAGTAATAAAAATTATTTTAATTCATAGAAATTAAAAAGGAAAGGAAATTGGTAGAAAATAATTGTAAATAGATGTTATTTCTTTTTAATTATAGTTATTTGGCTACTTTAATAATTTTCATTGCTAACATGTTCATATTTCATTATATTGTAATAATTTTACATCATAAGCCTATAACCATTCTCTCTCCCCCCCCCCCCCCCCCCCGAGAATTAGTACTCGGTTGTCATTTTTACCCTCTTACTTAATTTTGCATACATACTGTGTAACCGTTTTCATGATCAGAAAAGAATGTTTACATTTGAAAACTTTTGTATCTAAATTTCATATGATTTTGATCAATCTCAGGTTTTCTATTTCTCTCTCTCTCTCTTTATATTTAAAACTGTATAAAATTTGTATTAACTAGTTTATTGTTTATTTTTTTTCCCTAGGTGACAGAAGAGAGGCATTCGAATCTATAGCTAAGCTAGCTTTAGAACCATATACATCTGAAAACAAAAATGTGCATGTAATTGAAAATGGAGGCTCTTTTTTTATGCTGAAACAGCTTATTTTGAATGATAATATTGAAAAATCAGATGGCCAAAAGCCTGTTTCAGGTAACTGATTTTAATACACAGTATTTTTACGCTTTGAATGTTATTAATCATATTTTAACTGAGGACAGTGCACTTCATCATCTGTATAGATCACACATCTAAAACACGTGACCAACCAAGCCTTTAGCATTTTATTTATGTTAGGGTGTCAACGATTTAAATCAGCGATTAAATCGTGATTTTAATCAACTGATTGTTTTTTTAAATCATTGATTAAAATCGTAAATTTTCTAAATGTTTAAAATTACATAAAAAAGTATTAAAATCTAAGATGAACATAATTTGAAAAGTTTCTGTAGGTATTTTGCCTTATGAATAACAAAAAAATGCTTTAAATAATTATTTCTAAGCTTAAACTGTTTCTTAAACTTGTAAAAAATTAAGTGCAGTAAGTTTGTAAAAAGCAAGTTTTTATCTGGCATAAAAAGCATTTCATTTAAAAATTATATTTAAATCTAATAATTTCTTTGAACTAATTAAATTATTCATTCTTATATAAAAATAAGCATAGCAAGTATAATAAATTTCTGCAAGTAACAGAATAAGTAGCCAGTATGTTATTTTATCATTTACTTTTGCAATAATACAGTTATAGCAAACTGAGGCTAAAAAAGAATGAAAGAATGACATTTGTTCAAAAACTATTACAAAAAAATGTATCAGAGAAAAACTAATTGGTATAAAAAATGTTAAGCACAGAAAGAGCTTTTTTTTTTTTTAACAAGGTTGAATAAATTGTTTTAACTCATATACACTGAATAAACAAACTAGTTAGGTATTGAAAAGGCAGCAAAACTTTCTTTTTTATTTATTTGAAGCACTAAATGCTAATAATCTGAAAAAGCACCCTGCTTAAAATAAAAAAAATGTAGTGAAATTCATCTTTAATTGTACATAGATTTCTTGTAAAGAAATTCCCTAAACCACAGTATTTCTAGAACATTTTATGATTACTGTAATTAATAACTAGTTAATTAAAGCTTAAAAACATAGATTATGTTAGCAATTAGAGGATTAATTGTTTTGGAAACCTAAAATTATTGGTAGCTTTTCTGTATTTTAACACAAGGGAAAAAAATCATAAAAATCAGATTTAAATAAAAAAAATCGGATTTTTTTTTTTTATTTAAAAAAAAAAATCACGATTTTTTTATACCCTAACTTGTGTTCAATTCAGTTGTTCGAATACACTTTGCACAAACATACTTGCACCAACTGTGGTCTTAGAGAACACAAACATCAGAATGTATATGTACCGTATTTTCGGGTGTATAGCCCGCATCCAGTGTATAGCCTGCACCCCTAAATCGAGCAGTACCATAAAAAAGTTTGTGTATAAGCCACGAAGCTGCATCGTTGTATAGCCCGCGGGCTATACACCATCTACGAATGTATATTTCGACCAGGGTTTATGCCGCATGTGAAATTTTCGCGGTAATCGCGAATGGCGTGCTAACAGAAACACATTAATAAGAAGAATTAAGAAATCATAAAAATGAAATTATTAATTAGAAATAAATAATTTAAATGCAAAATTCGAAATTAATATAATTTAAATAATATAAATACGAAAAACTACACTAAAATTGCATGAAATTTGCAGCTTAAATTCCAGCATATGGCGCGGATGATAAATTGCATTATTACCTTGGTATATCGCAAATGATTTTGCAACAAAAAAATTAATTAACCTGAAATTTTAAAAACCACAAGCACCGAAATTACAGCACTCCCACTAGATCCGTTTTTTTGCTTCAAGTCCGTATTGGTCCGTTTTTTCATTGTTAGGTCCGTAAAGTCCGTTTTTTGACACTTTTAACCGACTTTTTTTTTTAAAATTTTACCGATGTTTGGCATTTAGCCGAGCATCGCGGAAAAATCACGCTTTTCGCAAATATGTTCCAAAAAATACCATTAAATTTCGTTAATCGATCACGAAAAGAATTGCCAATTTTGTCAAAGGATTGCAAAAATGCGCAAATTTCTTCAAAAGATCGTGGATTTCGTTAAAAGATCGAAAAAAAAAAAACGCGGTCAAAAGATAGAAAGAAAAAAAAGCAGTCAAAAGATCGCAAAAAGACTAATTTCCTCAAAAGATTGCGGAAAAAATGCAAGTTTTGTCAAAGAATAGCCAAAAACGCGTTTTTCGTCAAAAGGTCGCAAATTACAACAAAGGATCGCGAAAAACACGCAAATTTCAGCAAAGGATCACGAAAAAGAACGAGAATTTTGTGAAAAGATCGCGAAAAAACGCGAATTTCATGAAAAGATCTCTCAATAAAATGCAAGTTTTGTCAAAGAATCGCGAAAAACACGATTTTCGTCAAAAGGTGGCAAAAAACGCGCGAATTTTGGCAAAAGGTCTCTCAATAAAAAGCAAATTTTGCCAAAAAATCGACAAAACACGCGAATTTCGTCAAAAGATTGCAAAAAGAATGCGAATTTCATCAAAATATCGGGGAAAAAAAGGGTCAAAAGATTGCGGAAAAAAGCACAAATTTCGTCAAAAAATCGAAAAAAGAAAAAAAAAATAATTTCGTCGAAAGATTTTAAAAACTTTAATTTCGTCAAGAGATAGTGAAAAACATATAAATTTCATCAAAGGATCCCGAAAAACACACAAATTTCTTTAAATAGTCGTGGAAAAATTCGTGAAATTCAATCTGTTTTCTTAGAAGGTTTGTAACCTCTACCAATAACAATGGCTTTAAGATAATGAATTTCAGAATTTGAATCGGAGCAAGCCTTTTCTTTATAACAAATTATACTTTGAACATTTATTAATTAGTGACAATTGAAGGAAAGGTGGGTTTCCTTGTTTATTTTATTTTAGGATTTGCGAAAATAGTTTCCTTTTGATCTCTTTTTTTACAAAATATGTGCTCCCTTTTGGCCCTCTTTTTTACTACACAAGTTGAGTGGGAGCTCTGGAAATATGAAATTATTAATTTGATATAAATAATATAAGTACGATATTCAAAATTAATAATTCATTATAAATAATATTTAAAAGAAAAAATCCCGTTAAAATTGAGTAAACTTTTCTATACAGTAAAGAGCGTCATAAGAAAGATTGGGCGTTAGCAATCTCAACTTTAACTCAAGTATCTTAAATAGCGTGCTCGACCGACATTAAAATGACGACGAGCTAAAATGACATTTATTTTCACAGTGCCATATATTAAAATTATTTACAAATAGATAATAAACGTATTAATTTTAATATTTAGCGCTATGTACAAATAAAATAACGCTATCACATCCCATTTCGTCAGTTGAATAAGATATAAAAATTCTCATTTTAATCATTTCTAAAAGAATCTGTAGATCGGGAATGCAGATGTTTTTGATTTTTTTAAGAGGGAGGGGGGGGGGGGGGGGGATTAAAAAGAAACCTTGCACAATAATTCATCGAGAATTTTAAACTAATTTTTAAACGGAAAAGCATGGAATCTGCTGGAATATCTATCAAAGTGATTTGAAATCAAATGCGTTTTTCTATTTTCGATAAATGTATTATATCTTAAGTTATAAGCGATTGCTATTTGATGATGACCTTTCCCGAGCTGTCTCATCTGGAAATTCAGTTAAAAAATCAACTTTCAGCATTTTCTAAATGTTTTTTCCCTTATCAAAAACTGGAAAACACTGTTTGATTTCGTTAAGTATTAATAAATGCGGCAATAATTATAGTGAATGCAGCCGTTATTTATGTGTGTATGCGTGTTTTATAATAAAGTTATCAGAAACAAAACAAAACTTTTTATTTAATTCGAATCGGTTTTATTTAATTCCAATCAATCTGCAAGAAATTTCATGACCTACTTTTATTATTTCTTTGCACGTGGAGCGATAAGGATTATAAACATTATATGATTCATGCTAACCACTACGAAAAGATATCACGTGCGATCCTAAAGCTATTTTCTTTTTTTTTTCCCCCTTTTTCTATCGCTCTGTTTGGAACTTTTTAGCTGTCAGAATCTCAAAGAAATAAATATAGATTTCAATAAGATTTTGCTTTAAAAGCATTTATACACGAAATGATTACGAAGAAAAAAAAAAAAAAAATACTTACCATCACTGTGCTGTTTCTTAAATACAAGATGATTTAACAATGCAATTTAATCTGATTTATTTTATGGTCGTTTTTGAGAATATTTGGCGTTATTGTAGATGTTTTAAAAACACTTCTTGCATGACCATTTAAAAGTTATATTTTATATTTATTTCAATCACTTGGTACAGAATTGAATCCTGCATTGGGTCGGGTAATTGGATAGTACCCGAATCCGACTAAAGTTCGGGTCGGGTTGGCAGGATTTTTTTTTCTTTTTTTGACGTGGGTCAGGTTGGAATTTGATTTGTTCGAGTTAACTTTTTTTTTTTTTCAAAAAGATGATGCTGAATATTTGTTAAAATGGTAAAAGCCGAAATAATTTGATACAAGAAAAACATAATTATAGACTACTTTTCCGTAAATGCATTAAAATATGGATTAATTTTCCTTCATTTTAGTTTCTGGTTTTAATATTTCGGTTGACAAAATTTGTTCTTGTCAGGTCTCGAGTTGACTTTAAGTAGAATTTTCAGATTCGGATAGGATACAATCCGGACCTTGCAGTTCAGGTTCAGAGTAGAGTCCAACATTTGATCTTGTAATCTGATTTTACCTGCTATTGTTTTGTTATGGATAGAGGGGGGGAAATGTATTTTTTCTAGAAAAATATATTTTTTACAAATAGATTATTTTCTTGTAGCTATATTTTCTTAGAAAATATGGAATATTAAGCATTTAAAAAAATTATATCCACTAATTTGTTTTATGTATCCTATGAATATTGTTTTAAATCATTTTTATAGGATTTTCACTTAAAACGTACACATTAGAGATCTGCATGGACCTAGTTAATCTCTTTTTATTAGACTCGGGCCGGACCGCGATCGAGCTTAATTTTTATCTGCGGCCACTCCGGGCCGGGACTGGAGAACTACTTTTTTTGGGGGGGGGGGGGGGCCATGTTAAACCGGCAGGTTTTTGCGAAAATAACAGTGAAATTTTTCCTTTGTTCGACGAAATCTTTAGAAATTTATTTCATTTTATTAAATTATATTTTATTAGAAATATATTTTAAAAAATCTTTATAGAAATTCAAAATTATTTTTTCTTAAATATTTTTCTTCCATTTTAAACTACATTATTTTTTCTAATGAGTTATCATTTAAATGAATTTCTCTAAGTAATCAATAATGTTGCCATTCCATATTTCATAGATTGTGGACATACTAGTTTAAGCTGCAAAATGTTTGCATGAGTATGTAAAAAATATATCTTAAATAATTTTATTTATGGGATCCCGGACTTGATTTAATTGATTTTTCTTGGCTGGGTGGGCCAAATTTTTCGCATAAATGGTTCAAGTTTAGCCCAGGCAGGGCCAGTATATTTCGATCGCCTGGATCTGAAAATTTTGGCTCGCCCACATTATTTTAAAATTTCGTTAATATGAAATTTCTCATCTTTGGTATCTGAATGTTTGGGAGTGAAAAAAAAAAATTTAATTGCGCGGAAATGCCGCATCGCTCGAAATTTCAATTTAAAACACGTAAACGCCGCGGCGTTTCTTCCGTAAATTACGGTACTAAAATCTTTTTTTTTTTTTTTTTTTTAATTCCATAATAATAAAACCAGATTTTAACTTATTTATTATTATGATTATTTTTAATCTGGAAAAAGGTCACTTTTTTTTCCTTTAAAAATAACAAAATTATTGTCAGAGGTAATTCAGGAAATATTTTCGTTTTTCTACGCCCCACCAGTGGCCGAGAGGTTCTGCTCTCAAAAGCTGGCAGACGGGAGGTCCTGGGTTCGAACCCAATCGCACCCGTCGGCCTAATCGTTCGGAGCTTTCTCCTAAACTTGGATTTTTGTGCATAAATACGGGTTAGGTTCTGTTAGAAAGACCCCCACGGAGGGCATCCCCGCCTCTCCCGGCCCATTTCGTAGATAATTAGCTATCATAAGCAACACAATACACAAATTTTTCCAAAATATTTTTTTCTTTCATGTCAAAAAGTAAATGTAATTATTGTGCTAATTGCATACATTTCTGGCAAACATTAAATACCATTTATCTCAGTTTAATTTTTTGAGCTGCAGCAGCAGATAATAGGTAAATTATCACAACAGTAACTTTGAGAGAACTGGATGTAATATACAACTGGAGTCATTAATGGCATTTTACCACCTAGAAAATATGTTATTATTTTTTTAAACAATAATTACTATAAGTAATATAAAACTACTGTATAAAAAGGCACACAGTAATTCGCTCAAAAATATTTATTTTAATAACTGGAATCGGAAAATCCTTTAAAATCGGAAGTTTCCGAGTCCGTCATAAACAAACCAATAATATCTCTATTTCCAAAAACAGAAATAAATAATAATAGCATTTAAATAGTAAAAAAACATTACAAACACGGGAAAATTCTTTATATTTCACGGCATAGCGAAAAAATTCACAAATTTCGACGATTTTTGAAATTTTTTCGGGTTTAAAAAGTATAGAAAAATCACGATTTTCTGTTTCTTAAAAAAAAAGAAAAAAAAAATCGATGTATAATCCGCACCATGTATAAGCTGCAGCGGCTGTTCCAAATGTTTTTTTCTTGTATAACCCGCGGGCTATACACCCGAAAATACGGTATATACACACATCTGAGTTTTAAATTTTAGCTCTAAAAATTTATGTACAGTCGTGGGAAAAAAAAAAGGAAACACCCCCTACTAACTCCTCAACAAATCACCGTAGACGAAAGTTACTGGTACCGAACGATTGGAAATAAAGTCTACTTTTAAATGATGTATATGAAATTTTCTTAGGGGGTTTTCTACATATTAAAACGAATCCAAACTTCTTTTTTTTTTCAATAGCGATACCCAATTTTAACGAGATATTTCAAATCTTCGGTTCAAACTATGCCTAGTAGACACCAAATTTCAAGTCATTTGAATGATAAGTTTTTGAATTATAAGCATTCAAAATTTAGTGCTTCTAATGTTAAATTACATTTTCATATTTATATCTCCTGAAATTAGGCTCCTAATGCGCTAATTTTTTTTGTAGCAATAATACTAATATACCCAAACATAAATATGCTGAATTTGTAATTTTTATAATTTTATGATATGAATTATGAAATTAATATTCGAAAAAATTATGAATTGCAACCTACAATTTTTTTGATGGATTTAGATTTATTAAGTCCTGCTTTATGGAAAACCAAAATTTCACATTTTTCTTCCAAGTAGTTTTCAAATTATGCTTAAAAAACGGCAAAATGATGGTTTAAGGGGCCGTCCATGATGGAAGTGAGTAGACATTTTGAAATTTATTCTGCTGTTCTGTAATCTAACAGGCTTCATTGACTGACATGAGTGGCGCTTAAGGTGCCTTGATCAAGAAAGAGGCTCTCTCGGTTAACAGTCGAGTACCGATCTTCAATTTGGATACAGCCCTTAAAATATGCTCATTTTAAAATAATTAATTTCTCGGAAACTTATGGTACGAATTGCATAAAAATTCGTTTATAGGCTAATTGAAAGGTGTAGAGGTCATTTATGCTGTCAGAATTTTGTACTGCCATTGAAAAAAACAAAGTTTGGGTTCGTTTTAATATGTAGATGGCCCCCTAAGCAAATTTTATATACATCATTTAAAAGTAGACTTTATTTCCAATCGTTCGGTACCAGTAACTTTCTTCTACAATAATTTGTTGAAGAGTTAGTAGGGGGTGTTTACTTTTTTTTTTCCACGACTGTACAAAGCTAACTACTCAGTTCGTAACAAAATGTGGTACCTTGAGTCTCAACATTTATTGATTTGTAAGATTTTTATAGTATTTTTCATATAAATGTATATTTGTGTTATGTTGAATCTAATTATTTATTTTACTATTATCTTCGATTTTACATTTCATTAGAAAGTATTATTTTGTATTTATTAAAAACTGAGAAATGTATTGTAAAATTAATAAAATGTGGTGCTAATTAAGGACAATTAAGATTTTTAAATTAATCAAATAAAATTAAATAGCTTTGAAAGTAACACAAATTATTGCTTTTGTGCTAGAAAATCCTTATATAGGTTGACTTGGGTCGTACTTAGGACATATGGACTTTGGATTTAAGCTTTAATTATTTATGTTAATAAATGTGTCATTGTTATTGAACCCTGTGTGATCTTTCTTCTCATGTTTCTTTTTTTGCTGATATATTTGTACTTGCATAAATCTTAATATTTATAAAACTTATGTTAAAGCTCACTACCAGTATGAATAAATATGATTAAACTAAAGGTGATGATCACAGATTTTTGTAAAAAGCAATTTACAGTACTCCTCACAAAGGTGCTCAAAAAATTGATTAAAAAACTGTCAGATTTGAAACTGATTCTTCTTTTTAAAAAACAAAGCGTTTATATCACGTCCATTGATAATACATCCGCATTAGAAAGCAAATTATTTGCTTTATTACATTGAATCTCCTCCAGCTCAAAACCGGTACGAAATTAAATCAAGAGCAATTAAACAATTTCCAATCTTAAGTGCCACTGCTCTGAATATTGATATATAAATAAGAATTCCAAAAATCAACTGAAATCTTTAATTTCAATATTTGATGTCTTTTGATGTCTAGTGCATTGTAATTCATGAGCGCATAGATGCATCAGTTAGTTATTTTCATTTAAAGATATATGATGGGAACTTAAAAACAAGTGAAAGATTCTGGAAGAAATTCTTACGTTCGCTACAGCCAGTAACATGGTGAATAAGATAGTAAAAAATAGTATATAGTTAATATTTTTGATTGACGTATGAAAGTTTTTATTGAACACAGTTTGTCATTTAAATAGTAAGTTTACATTGTAAATAATAGTGCTAGTTTTCTAACTAGACTGGTTTTATTAAACAATCACAAAATTAAAAGAAGATGCAGAAATTAAAAGAAAATGCAAAAATTAAAAGAAAAAAGATTGAGTAATAATTTTTTGTAGTATTTTGATTGTGTTTAAATTTTCTAAAAGTCAGATTTGTACTTAAAAACTTATTAGCGTGTGAGGGCTTAATAATTGTCAAACAAATAGATATTGCAGATGTGGAAAGTGGTTAGTAAAAATTCAATATTTTTTCAAATTGGTCAGTCTCATCAAAATCTGTTAAGCAAATATTTTTTTAACTGTTAAATCTTTTTTTTTTTATAATTGGGTTCACCTGATTATTGAACTTTCCTCTATAATTATATAATCAAGCAACATAGAACAATATGTTATATACTGAAACATTTACTGAAAAAATATCTAACTAACAATGCAAGTCTCATCCACATCTGTCCAGTAGAACTTTTGAAAAAGGCTAATCTTTCACAATTGGATTCACCTCATTATAGAACTTTCCTCCTTAATTCTATAAGTAAGCAATGTAGAACAATATATTGGCCGGAATCCTGGTAGATTTTGCGCTGTTAGTGAAACAAGATTGACCAATCAGAAGTCTGCATTTTTGCGAACTTTTCCCTATTTTAAGTAAATTTTCTGATTGGTCAATCTCATTTCGCTAACAGTGCAAAATCTATCTAGATACTGGCCATTATGTACTAAAACCTTCCCTGAAAACTTATATCTAACAGTCCAAGTTCCATCAAAATCTATTCAACACAACTCAAATTATAAGCTGTCGGAATGAAATTCTCATTTGCATTTTATATATAATCGTAAATTTTTAATTCAGTTAAAAGATACTGTTTAAAAAAAAAAAAAATAATAAATAAAATATGTTGGATTTTTTAAAAATGCTATTTATAATGCTGGTGTGTGGTGCTGAAGTAAACTAATTAATTTCATGCTTATTTAAAAAGCACTATCATGGCATATTTTTCACAACTTTTTGATTTTTGAAAATTCTGACATGGCCATGGAACCCATGGGAAGGGACATTTACATATAAGTAAGCTGTTAAGGAAACGTTAAGAAAACTTACAGAAAAGACAAATTTGGCTAAAAAAAAAATTGTTTTAAACTTTAGAATTTTCTTAAAAAGAATGTGCATGTGGATTTCATTATTATTAAATTTTCTCTTTTTATTTGACATCTCCTTATACTGCACATAATGTTTGATGAATGGCTGATAAACTAGACAATATCAGTGAAAATGGATATGCGATGTCCATGGAGGAGACAAAGTTATGTTTTGAATTTTTAACTAACTACTTTTGGTTTTCAGTTTGCTAAAATGGTGCATTCCTTTTTATTATATACAATGCTCTGTATAAAATTTGTTTTATAATTTAGCTTTTTTTTTTTTACCTCATTTAATGATTACCACAGAGTATACACTGGAAACTTTTCCAAAGTTAATAAATTGCAAAAGATTTAATAATTTCACAACAGAACAAAGACTTATATACAGCTCATATTCAAAATATTAGAATAATTACTTTTTTTTACAAACTGAAAATATCGTTTGGCAAATTTAATGTCTTTTTATGCAAATATGCAAACAATATTTTTATTAAGAACTTATTGTTGATTAAGCTTATTTATTATCTTAAAATTAATATCATTTTTGAAAAGATTAATTGAAAAAAATTTTTTTTGAAAAGTCAAAATATTAGAATATTTATTCAAGTGGTTCAAAAAATTAGAATATTTCACATTAATTCTCCTTTAATTATCACCAATTCATAACTGGTGGCATCATTAATTAAATTAAGATGATTTTATTTAAAATCAATATTATCTTTGCAGTTTGTTTGCTTTTTCGTCTTAAAATGGGTCATGTGAGTGATATTCCTGGATCTATTAAACTTAGGATGGCTGATTTGTGTTGGCACAGTAAAAATCATTGTTATATAGCTAATTTTTTACACTGTTCGCAATCAAACGTTAATAAAATACTAATACAATATTTTAAAAATGGAAAATTTCAAAATAATTGCCGAAATGGCGGTCGAAACTAAAAACATCTGCTAGAGATGACAGGAAACTGAAGCGTATAGTTAAGAAAAACCGTTTTAAAAGTGTGCGATTCTTGCACCGAAAATGGAAAGAAGAAGGAGTTGAAGTTTTGACATCGAGAACATTAAGACGTCTCCATAAATTTAAGTTTGAATCTCGTGTACCAAAAACAAAACCTCCCATTACTGCAAAACAAAAGCATATAAGATTGAATTGGTGGAAATCAAGACGTTTATGGAGCGAAGAAGATTGGAAAAACATATTAGTTAGTGATGAAATTATGTTGTATAGATACAAAACATACTTTCATCACTAAATAATATATTTTTCCAATCTTCTTCACTCCATTAACGTCTTGATTTACACCAATTGAATCTTATACGTTTTTGTTTTGCAGTCATGAGAGATTTTGTTTTCGGTATACGAGATTCAAACTTAAATTTATGGAGACTTAAATTTATGGGTTCGATTTTTAATGTTCTCGATGTAGGAACTTCAACTCCTTCTTCTTTCCATTTTCGGTGCAAGAATTGCACACTTTTAAAACGGTTTTTCTTAACTATACACTTCAGTTTCCTGTCAGCTCTAGCAGATGCGTTTGGTTTTCGGTCACTATTTCGGCGATTATTCTGAAATTTTCCATTTTTTTAATATTGTATTAGTATTTTACTAATGCTTGATTGCAAACAATGTAAATAATTACCTATATAACATTAATTTTTACCGTGCCGATACAAATCAACCATACGAAGTTTAATAGATTCAGGAATATCACCCACACGATCCATTTTAAGACGGAAAGCAAACAAACTGCAAAACGAACACCGATTTTAAATAAAATCATCTGAATTTAATCAATGATGCCACCAGTTATGAATTGGTGATAATTAAAGGAGAATTAATGCGAAATATTCTAATATTTTGACTTTTCAAATTTTTTTTTTTTTTTCAATTAATCTTTTCAGAAATTATATTAATTTTAAGATAATAAATAAGTTTAATCAACAATAAGTTCTTAATAAAAATATCGTTTGCATATTTGCATTAAAAGATGTTAAATTACCAAACGATAATTCCAGTTTGTGAAAAAAAGTAGTAATTCTAATATTTTGAATATCAGCTGTAGAAAAAATAAAAAGACTTTTTTCTCCCAAACTAATTAACAACTAGTATGGTTATGTGGGGCATTTGGGCCATGATTTTACAATGTCACTCTGGAGATTCTGCAGGGTTCCCAGCATCATGGAAAGTCAGGGAATTTCAAAGTAGTCAGGGAATTTACAAATATTTTCTAAAAAGTCTTGGAGAAAAAAATGAAAAGTGACACAAAATTTATCAAAAAAAAAAAAAAAAAAAAAAATTTGAAGATCAATTACAGAAAAAAAAAAAAAATCACTAACTTTGACAAAGGATTGTGAAAATAAGTAGCAAATTTCATTGTATGTCCGTTTGGTCAGGGAATTTGCCAGTCATGTTTTGCTGGGAACCCTGTTCTGGCAATCCAGCTTTGAAAAGCTAATGTTCATTTGAGTTAAAGTTTTAACCTTTGCAAATATGCAGTTAGGTTCACTCTACCAGACAGAAATTTTCAAAATTACATTTTAATGTCTAAAAGTAAAAAAAATATATATTTAATCTTTCTTTCTTCATGCCCCATAAAATTGGGGTAACTGGACCAGTTAGGTCTGTGGTCCACACGTGTTTTTTTAATAGAATATCAGGGATATCTTTTTGAAAAAATGTAAATAATTTTTAAAAAATTAAGCCAGACAGATCATTTAAATTATTTATCAACTAAAGAGCATTGTACAGGAAACCTAAAAGAAGCACCAAATGTGAAATTATGAAATTTATTTATACAAAAAACATAAGGATTAAGTAAGTGCTTACATACTGTAGTATAGGTAATAAGTATGAAACTTACATTGGTATTTCAAGAAAAAAAAAAAAAAAAAAAAAAGCCAAACAAATAAACAAGATATCTATTAACAAACAGGTACATAAGTACTTGCATCTCATTCTATTTTTTATTTACCTCAATGAAAGTTCGATAAGTCCAATAAATCTGTGGAGAATGTAACCATGTTTTTATATTGAATCAAACTATTTTTATTGTGTTCGATAATTTTCCAATGTACGCCTCTTCATCTGTATCATAAAATTTTGAGGTTTGGCTATCTTACGAACTTTGTTTTTATACCTGCCAACATGGTTTTTTAAAATTTCATTATGTAATTTTAATAAGGTATTATATAATTTTCTTCATTGCAAGCAAAAAAACAATGAATAAATTAATTTCCTGTAGTAAGAGAAACTCCAAAAAATTATTTATAATGGTTAGGGTAACTGGGTCACACATGGTCCAGTTACCACATTCTTGAAAAATTTATGAGGTAACTGGAACACCAGCTTTACATTTGAAACTTGAAGTAAATATGTATAGATGCCTAATAATATAAATGTATTCATGCTTAATATTTAAAGAAAAAGATTGTTTAATAAAAGTACTTACCATATTTTTATAAAAAGCTGAGGAAGTACAACTAAATCGACGTTGTTTGTAAAAAAAATAAACCTAAATTTTCAGCAACCTATGACAGCAAAGACAGAGTTATGACTGAGTTGATACGTGTTGTTTTAAAAAGTAGAAATGGGGGTGCAATGTTGACAAAAGCTAAAACTTAAAAGACATCAACATTTTTTTTATAAAATAGTCTATGGCCCAGTTATCTCACGGTCCCTCCCAGCATACCTTATATAACACCCCGTCAAAAATGACAGAATGTGAATGATAAATCTTCAAAACAATATTTAGATCAACAAAGATGTTTAGGAGTGGATCAAGATAGCAGATTTACTCATTGATTAATGGAGGTTTCTATGCATTGATTGCACTTTGTTTCTTAATATTGTTTTGGTACTATCTATCAGGAAATAAACATTCGTAAGTAATTTTCTGATTTTAGTTATTCTGTACTTATTCTTGCCATGTAAATAAGTCAAATCATACATAACAAAGTTATGCTGTTCAGTATAAGATTTCAGATGGGAATCACTTTTATACATTATAAATCAACTTTCTCTTTATAAGATAAACAAACTGCATCTTTCAATTGTATTAGTACAATTGAAAATTATTTTTTTCACTTCTTTCACTATTAAGCGAAAAATTCTTTCCCCACAAATTTAAATATTATTTCAAGGATCAAAATTTAACTGCATTAATATATGAACAAATGGTATTATATATTTATATTTAAAAAAAAAAAAAATACTCATTTTATTTATAATCCAAACAAAGTTTTAAAAAAATAAATGGATAAAAGTTAAGTTCTTAAAAATTTATAAAACTAAATTATCACAATTTAAATTTTGCATAGTTAATAAATATAATTATATAATAAAAATAATAATTTTCATTCTGTTTAATTTCATGTAAATTCATTACCTCTCACTTAATACTGATTTTTTTTTTTTTTTTAAACAAGCTTAAAGAAAACTATTAAATTTTTTTAATGAAACGCTCTAAGGGTCGTCCATTTGTTTCTAGATTAGGAATTTGTAGTTCTGAATGGCAACAGTGTTTGTTTGTTTGTATCTGATTATCCATTATTTTTTAATTTAGAACTTAAAACATCATAATTGGATAGTTTTTGAAGGTTTTAGAGAAAATGGAGAAGAAAAGATGTGATACAAAGCAGATTATGTGTATATTTCCATAAGTTAGACAATCAGCATATTTATAGCATCTGAATACTTATGCCTAACATGGCTGCGATAAGTTTGCTTTTCTCATGAATGACTAAAAACCAGTATTGTCACGTCACTTAAGCATATTATGTAAATAGCTGATTTGGCATGTACTGTCATCCATGGCATTTTTTTAATTTTTATTTTTTTATTTTTTTTTTTTTTTTTTTTTTTTTTGTCCATGGAGAGAGGATTTTGTCCTGGGACAAAGTTTATTAATTAATTGCTTAGTTAAAATAAAACCATATTTTTAAATCTTAGACATTAGTTATTATTGAAAAAAGAAATTGTTTAAATGTCAGTTAAATGAAAGTTGTTTTAGATGTAGGGACTAAAGATGAGACGGGCTTGGGTTGAATTTTTATATCAGTCTTTGTGCTCGGGCTCAATCTTTCTGAAACTGACAATTTTATTATTCTTGTATAGACCAAATAAAAATAAATTTTTTTCTCTTAAAATTTACTTATTCTATTTTCAGTCATTTTATTAATGCTATTTTAATCAGAATAAAGCGGAAATAGAAATAATTTTTCCCCCCCCCTTTGGTATTAGAATGTTATTTTAAAAGAAAATTTGTGATATTTGCTGGTTTATGTCTGGCATTGACAGCCACGACCTGTTGATATGGTGCCATTAGGATATTTTTTAATTGAAACTATGTTTATTATTATTATTATTTTTACAGATTTAATGCAAAATGAATATTTTTTTTTTTTCAGTCAACCAGCATTAGCTTAAGCTTTGCAAATTTTTAGTCTTCTATTGTATGCGAGTCATAAATCACTTTATATGAAAATAACGTTTGTGATTCTGTCTATTTTTCATCATGAACTCTGCTCATTCTGCAGCTCTGTTCTTCAAGTTCACGAAGTCACTCAGGGGTCGATCCAGATGAACTTTGAGGTCCTATTTTGGGCCCCTTCACAAAAATCTATTTAATAAAACAGGCCCCTTTACAAAATTCATCTTAATGAAACAGGTCCCTCCAATCTTAATAAAATAGGTCCATTCACCAAATTCCACTTCATGAAAACATACTCTTCATTAATTATTTTTGTTTTATTAGGCTTTAAAATGTGTAATTTACATACAAAACAAGTTCACCAGAAAGGAAAACTTTAACAGAAGCACTTAAAGAAGTTAATAGAAAATGTTTGATTTGAATAAGAATAACTGGATTTCATCTTTCATTACAAAATGTTATTTTTTGCAAAATATAATAAATTTCACAAAAATCTTTTACTTTTCACAAAATGAGCCCCAAGAAAAAAAAAAAAAAAAAAAACTGCATCGACCTTTGCACTTTCATTCTTAAATATATATAATTGGCATGTATTGTTATTCTGATAGAAAACAATCAAGCAGTATTTTCCTATAAAAGCATCAGATCTTTCAGATAATGGTGTCAAATTTTTAATTTAAGCTGATTTTCAAGGACCCAAGAATTATAAAACATTTTTTTGAGGAAAGAATCTAATATAATTTAAGATATACACCTTTTATAGGAAATATAAAAATGTTCTTCAATTTGTTATAAAAATAGTAAATTTCTGCAAATTTTGTTCATTTATTCATAAAATGCACTTTGTTAATGTGTCCATCTAACTTGCTTGTTGTGGGAGAAAAATATGAGAGTCCTTTTAAAGAAGTATATTTTTATTTTATACTTAACTTCTCTTTTGATGATATTGAATCTAAATTTCATAAAATTAATTCTGTGCCAAAGATTAACAATTATTTCCATGCAAGGAATTGTAAAAAAAAAATGAGATATTACATTTGAAACAACTTTTAAATATTATGGATTTTTTTTTTTTTTTTTTTTTTTTTGTATTGCATACTTTTGGTATTGGGCTCGAGCTCTGATAAAAAAGGTTTCAGGCTCAGGCGGTCCAGGCTCTGAAAAGTGAGCCCGAACTCATCTCTAGTAGGTCCATGGAGGAAACTTTCGACTTATATTCATTAAAAGTTATATTCATTAAAGTTAAATATTTAAATTAGAAATGCATTTAATAGCTTACTTAAAACTTATAGATATTGTAAACTTCTAATTATCACTAGGGAATAATTGAGATATAAACCCTTTTTTTTTTTTTTTAATGCTTCTTCATAAAATCAATATCCAGAGTTATACATTTTCCTCAGCGTTTTTTAACCTTTCGAAGGCCGTCATTGAAGTACTCTAAAATGGGGGGGGGGGGGGGGAACTATTGTTTCACCTCATTTGTTAGTCTTCATTTGTCATTCATTCAAAACTCTACATTACTCATTTTGATGTCAAACCGACCGCACAATTTTTTTTTTTTTTTTTTTTTTGAGTACTGGGAATAAGAAAAGGTAACTTGGAGTAAGATTGGGCGGATGTAGCGACATCGCTTAGATTCCTCAACCGAAACGAGGGCTGGGGAGCAATCAGGGAACTCAGTGTGCTGAGACATTTCACATGTGCGGGTCTTCGTGAATTTGTTTTCCACACACCGCCGTAACTAAGGTGAATTGCATTGATGATCATTTGGATAGTTACCCTTCAGTCTTTTCCTCAATTTCTTCAATTTTCCTCATCTTCGATCGTCTGTTCGGGACATGTGGCCAGTTTGAAAATTCCTTTTCCATCTAACAACAGCATCATATGATGGACTATCACTTCCATAAGCTGCAAGCATTTCATTGTGAATTTGCTGGGCACTGTATGAGGAGAGAAGGGGGCAGCCTCTATCTTCTCCATACTGCAGGTTACTTCAATCTTCAGCTTCCTGAAAACAAACAAATCAACATTAATAGCTGTGCATTAAGTACAGGAAGATCAATATGCAGAAAATATTTTTATCCAGATATTTCAATTATTTCCTAGTGATAATTAGAAGTTTAATATTTATGTAATATTTAGGAAATTCATTACATTTCCTAATATCTATCCTTTCGTGTCTGTAAAATGTATCTTTTCTTGAGAATGAGCCAAATATTGCTATTACACTTTATTAAATCAAATTTTAACGAAGTATTTTCAAAATGTAAATATTATATTTAACAATATTTTACAAAGCAACATAGTATTGTGGTAATATTGATTGAGAGTAGCAGGGTTCGCACAGACTCCTTGGAAACTCCTTAGAAATGAAAACATTCCCAAGTAGTACTTAGAACTACTTAGATAAGCAAAAAACTACTTAGAAACTCCTTATATTCTATTGCGGCTTCGGACGCAAGCGATATTGCTGCCGAGGGAAAAAAAATAGTGATTGAAAAAACGCACGGTAAATCCTTTATGCACGTCATTCATCTCAAGCACAACATTGATTGGGTAGGATAGTCTTAATAGCAGGGCTCCCACTAGGTCCGTTTTTCAATTATTAGGTCCGTAAAGTCCGTTTTTCGACACTGTTAACCGACCATTATTTTAAATTTTATCGATGTTTGGCATTTTGCCAAGAATCTCGGAAAAATCGCGATTTTCGCAAATATGTTCCAAACCGCCAAATTTCGTCAATCGATCGCGGAAAAAATTCGTAAATTTTGTCAAAGGATCGTGAAAAAACACGAATTTCTCCAACATATCGCGGGAAAACTCGGATTTCTTAAAGAAACAAATTTTTAAAAGACAGCGAAAAAACGCGAATTTCGTTAAAGATCGAGAAAAAAAAGTAGATTTCCTTAAAAGATCGCATAAAACGCGAATTTCCTCAAAAGATCGCGAAAAACACGCAAATTTCCTCAAAGGATCGCGAAAAACACACGGTTTCCATCAAAAGATCGCGAAAAAAAACGTTAGTTTCGTCAAACGATCGAAATAAAACGCGAATTCCATTAGAAGATCGCGAAAAAACGCGAATTTCCCCAGAAGATCGCGAAAAAACGCGAATTTCCCCAGAAGATCGCGAAAAAACGCGAATTTCCCCAGAAGATCGTGAAAAAACGCGAATTTCCCCAGAAGATCGCAAAAAACACGTGAATTTTCCTCCAGAAGATCGCGAAAAACGAGCGAATTTCGTCAAAGGATCGCGAAAAACAAGCGAATTTCGTCAAAGGATCGCGAAAAACACGCGAATTTCGTCAAATGACCATGAAAATCACGCGAATTTCGTCAAAGGGTCGCAAAAAACACGCGGTTTCGATCAAAAGATCGCGAAAAAAAACGTCAGATTCCTTAAACAATCGAAATAAAACGCGAATTCCGTTAAAAGATCGCGAAAAAAGCGAATTTTTCCAGAAGGTCACAAAAAAAACCTACTAATTTCATCATAAGATCGCGAAAAAAATGCGAATTAGTCAAAATTTCACCTTCAAAGAAAGCAATTACCGCTGTTCTAAAAGAATAAATTCAAAACTTGTTATATTTTTTCTTGTACCTGCATTTAGCATTTTTTTTTTTTTTGCCTTTTAAAACTTTTTTTAAGATGTATCATGTATGTGATATACGTAATAAGTGTTTGGGGTTTGACTAATCTTTATTTATATGACCTAGGGGGGATTCTAGTCCGAATTTTCCGAAAATGTAAGGCATTCATTTCTGAAAATTTTAAAAAATCGGTCACCAATCCGAAAATGGCCATATGGTCGCCAAAAAAAAATAAATTTTGTCAATCGTTTGCAGAAAAATTGCCAATTTCATCAAAGAATCGCGAGAAAACGCAAATTTCGTCAAATAAGCGCGAAAAACCCCGCAAATTTCGTCAAAAGAGTGCGAAAAAACCCACAAATTTCGTCAAAAGATCGCGAAAAAACCCCACAAATTTCGTCAAAAAAATCGTGAAAAAATCCACAAATTTCGTCAAAAGATCGCGAAAACCCCCACAAATTTCGTCGAAAGATCGCGAAAATCCCAAAATTTCGTCAAAAGAGTGCGAAAAAACGGCAAATTTCCTCAAAAGATCACAAAAACGGCAAATTTCGTCAAAAAATCGCGAAAAAACGGCAAATGACGTCAAAAGATCGCGAAAAAGCCATAAATTTCGTCAAAAGAGCGCGAATTTCGTCAAAGAGCCACGGAGAAAACGCATAGCTAGTGTCGGGAGTGGATTTCCCCCCTCCCCCCCTCTCTGGTGTAATTTTTCAGAAGATTTGCTGTGAATTTCAGATTTTTTTTTTTTTTTTTTTTTTTTACTCAGAATTGCCCCATGTGACATTACCATTGGTCACTGCATAAAAAAGTAGATTGTCAATTGTGTATTTAAACTTACGAAATCAATAAGTAATATATTGTGCACACTGTGCAATTTCAGCACTAACAATTAGATTCTAATAGAGTAAAATTTGTTTTTGAAATGTTTTTCTCTCCAAATTGGGCATTAAAAATTGGAGTGTGCATACCACATAACGATGCAGAACATAAAAACATTGACAACAACAAAAAAAAAAAAAAAGGCAAATGCTTAAAATTTTTTGGACTCCTTGGATTTTTTCTTTCCAACTCTGTATGAACCCTGGAGTAGATATGTTTCTGTGTTGTTTTCTTTTCTTTTTACCATTTCTAGTTTCTTTTCCTGTCTTTTCTTTTAATAACTTTAGACGGGTTTAATTTCGTAATCAAAATCTAAAGCTGTAGCTTTTATTGTGTAGGATTTATTTGTATTTATTTTGTTTTTTATTTTAATAGTTACTTTTAGTGAAGTTCTTGTGAGCACAATTCCTGATGGCATCATGAAAACTTGGTTTCATTGTAATAGAGGAGCTTTTCTGCTGGTCAAGTAAGTGTAATATATTGTTCATCTCTCTCCTACCATAATAATCGTCCATTATGTTGTTAATATGATTTCTCTCCCACAACCTGCTAAAGATAATTAATATGTTATTAACTTCTACACATCACATAATTTTAATTTTTATGTCATCGAATCAGGGTGGGGATGATGTACTTTTAAAGCAATTTACTGATTTTATTTTATTTTTTTAATTTGTTTTCAAGAGTGATTAAAAAGAATCTATTCTATTGCTGAAATAATCAAAATAAAAAAGGCTGCTATATCAAAATCTGTGGTGATTTCTTCAACCATTAATTTATTGCATGTGGCTCCTACAAAAGTATAGCTTTTAATAAATTTTGAAACTTTAATACATAATTGATATTTTTCATCTAAAAATTCTTTTTTTAGTATTGTTAGTGCAATATAAAATAATTATTAAATCTAAAAAAAATCCATATAAGTTATCAATTAAAAATGGATTTTGATTACGCTCTGTACACCTGATTACATTAATAAAACTAAACCTTTTTTTTTTTTTTAAACTGTAAAATTAAAAATTTTCTTATTATTTTTATCATTAATAATAATGATTTTTGCCCATTTATCTGACTGATCAGAAGAGGGCTAAATAAAATATACAGCCTACCTGTTAAGTAACTGCATTTAAAAATAAATAAGTGTAATTATTCTCTTAATTCTGTTAAGAAAACTATAATATGCATATAAACAAATGAAGGTCCAATGGAAAAATGATGATTGTCGCTAACGATTTTAATATTTTACTCAGACTTTCAATGTTTGCCTTCCTTTACCTATTTTCATGGACTGCCTTCATTTTTGCCTCAATCCTAAGTTACCAAATTATGCTTATCCTCTCATATGATACTGTATGTAACCTCAAATCTCAGAAAATTGGATTGCCATTGCTCTTCAAATTTTTGAAGACAAATATAAATTTTATCTCCTTTCTTTAACTTCTCAATGTTCTCAGTCATTAATGCTCTTTCAAATATATTATGTTTTTATTGTTTCCCTGCATACCACAATGTAACTAGGTGCACTATACAAAGTAACTGTTGATTTTGCTAGATATATCTAGTTATTATTTTCTATTTATTTAAGGTTATTTTTTTCTCTCTTTTAGCCTTTTGGAAACTGAAATACCCACTGTTGTTAACAGAGTCAAAAGTGAGTTGATGGGATGCCACAAACAGATGGATAAACTTAATTTTAAGGGGGCTGAATTGCTTGTTAACAAATTAAGAAAGTTACCTGTAGATACAAATTCTAAATAAAATATATTTATATATGTGTATATATATATTTTTTGTGTGTGTTCCTGTTAATAAAACAATGTACAATTTCACTCAAATATGAAAACAAAACAATTGAGGCATGTAGATGGAAAAGGCTGCAAGTACCACATTAGGTAAAAACCTGCTTTTTCACTGAAATTGATGTAAGAGAGAACAATGTAATGGAAACCGCTGGAAATTGCAATTCGTAATTGATTAGTTTCTAGAGTGTCTCATAGATAGTGCAAGTGTTGAAAGTCACAATTTTTTTCCTCCCTAAAAAAAATATGGCACTTATAGCCTTTTCGATTTACATGCCATAATTATTATTTTATTATTTTCACTTTATATTTTTAGTTTTGACTTGAAATGATAATTAGATTTTACTAACAATAAATAAAATTGTTTGGTTTTACTTAATGATATTTTCTTTTATTCTTATAATAGTGTTTTGAAAAATAATGAAAAGGTTGGTTGATTTTTTGGGATGTAATGGCACCAAGTCCCTTTAGAGACATGCTGCATCCCCCTCCTGCCCCTAAAATAAAAATAAAAGCAAACATGTACATATTTTGAATTATCTTAAATACCTAGAAAGAAATGACCTATGATAGAAAATGTAGTTAAAACCTTTTAATGAAGTCATAATATCGTGTTATAAAATGCAAGTTTTCATAGTTGAAATCTGTACTGTCATATTGGTCTAAAAACAAGGTATTAAAGCCCAAAATATGAAGCTTAAACAAGTTTATTTTAACCCATTCATTATTTATATAAAGCAATTTCGTGACATAGACTCAAACTCCTCAAAAACAGTATTTTCCTCACCTGTATCAGAATCACAGCTATAATTCTCAGATTCCATAGTTCCTTCTGCATAGTGAAAATCATGAAGAGGCATTATCTCTCTTTTTTATGATCTACAGTGAAAAACTAAATTGGATGGATTAAATTAACCTATGAAGATTTCAGTAGCTTTTCAAAATAGGCTAAATTTCCATATTTTGCTATTATTGAATGATGAAGTAACTGTGCTAAACAATTTTAAACAAAGAATATAAAAAAATGCATTGAAATAGTTAATTAAAAAAGCAGTAATCATTAAAATTTCCCAAGTGAAGCACTGAAGATCAATATAGAAAACCACTAGATGCTCAAAACATCATCTCATGCATCGTCATTTCTGTCACAGCTTTTCTCGCCATTTTTGTTGCTACATATATTTTGAAGCCTGACATCAGTAGTTTTCATTTTTTAAATTGTGTATTTTGTTTGTAAAACTGACAGTTTATTATAATTCCTATTTTTTTTTTTTTTTTTTTTTTTTTTTTTGAAATGATATTCTTTAAAATTATATTTAAATTGTTAATTAACTGGAGAAATACAAAATAGCAGTTCCAATGCATTTTACTTGTAGCTAATCTCATATTGGAAGAATTTTTTCATCTGAAAAATGATATCACGCTTAAAAGAAAACATTCATCTTCTCTCATAAAACTGATACAATTGCATAAAAATTATTTTTTTACTAACATTATTAGGATGAGTGAAGCGAATCCTCTACTAGGTTACACAAATTACATTTTGTTGTACACTTTACAAAAAAACTATTCAGTATTTTAACTTGAAATTAAACATAAAAATAAATTATGATCTGTAGATTTACACAATATTATTTCTTTTACAGAATAACCTAAAAAAATATTATTTTAATTAATTTATTTTACATGTTTTTCCATTATGGACACATTTTTGCAAATAAAAAATGAAACACGTATATTTTCAGAAGAAAAAATAAATCATGGAGTTAGTCATTATAGTTAGAATCATGATTAAATAAATAGTTTTATGATTTCTTTTATGAAATTTTTAAAAAACCTTTTTTATGAAAATTATAGCATATTTTTAATGAATTGAAGTTTGTGAAAATTCAATTATTTACATTCAATTATAAAAGTATTTTTCAGTGTTAAGGATTCAAATACACAATTTATTCTTATTATGTGAAATCATTTACGCTGGCGATACTTACACATTTTAAAAGAATTATATTATGATTTTTTTTTTTTTTTTTTTTTAAAGTGGCAACAAAAGAATTGTAAACAAATAAAATTAATTGTGAAATTTGTTATATCATGAATAAAAAATTCCATGGAAATTCTTAGTTATTTGACTGAATTTACATTTCTAAAATTAAAATGCACCAAAACATAAGATAACATTTTTGCTTAATAAAGATGCAAAAATAATATAAAAAAATATTGTTACTTTCAAATATTTATCTTATTAAATAATGCTTCGCGAATCCAAACAAAGCATGGCTTTTGCTAGTATAAAATTATGAACCAGATAGTAGTATAAGACATATGGAAGTCAACATCACCCCCACCACACACACACACACACACTGAAAAACTTTTTCCATCATTTCAAAAACTGATATCAGTGTCTTCAAAACAGTCATTGTATACTCCACGGATTGTCAACTGTGACCAGCATGCCCTGATGTGCCTAAAACTCGAAATTCCACTGTACATGTGAAATGGAATGATTCAGCTCATCATTTTCTTTTATTTTTTGGTTTGTGAAAATGCCAAATATAAAAATTTGTATTTGTTTTAAGAAATAAAAAAAGGTAAAAACAAAAGGGGATAATATTGAGAAAGCAAGAGAAAAGAAAATATTTTGTTGTATCTGTAAATTTATAATTTTATTACAGTAAAAATAAGGGTTAAATTTTCATATCCAGCCTTTTAAAATCACAAATTATTCTAAAAAGTTAATAAATCACAGCTAATTCTGTATCACCTTTAGCGAAGAGAATTAGCCTATATGCTTTGAATATATGACATACATATGATTCTAGCTTTGATGACTTATACAGTTCTGTTTAACCACTTCACCGTTTGCCCCAAGATGAGTCAGGTGTAAAAGCACTGTTTCCCCATAAAGTTATCAGTTAAAGGTTATTCTAATAGATTTTCATTAATCTAAAAACTGGAAAATATAAATGTTTTATATGTGCTCGTGGTATTTAAAAGAAAAAAAAAATGAACTTTGAGGCATTAAAAAAATTGAAGACATAATTTCTTACATTAGTAGAAATACATTGCTAAATTAAATGTAATTAAGCTAACATGTAAAAAATTTACAACTATTATTAGATTAATGTTTTTATTAGTATGTAAATTACTTCATTGAAAAAACATGCTTGAAAAATAGTATAGAATTTCTCTTTGACCTAATTAGCAATCCTTTATATGAATTATGTTTAATTAACAAGGCATGTCTTGAATTTATCTAGGTTATATTTTATCCAGAAGAAATTACAGCCAAATGATTTGTTTATTCATACAGTTTGATCTAAAGTTATCCAAAGAATTTTATACTAAATGAATGTTATTTTGTACTAGTTGACCCAGATCCTGTGATAATAATGCTGAATATACTTACAATTAGTTATGAATGATTCTTTTAGTGGCAGTGTATAGAACTATGTTGAAGAGAATAATTTGTGTATTAAACTATAGGAAGTACATTAAAATCACTCAATTAGGAGCTGAGATTATCCAGCATTTTACCCGACTGCCATTGGTTGAAGCACACATACCTGTACACTGCCAAAGGCAGTGGAGATTTTCACATTTCATTTCTGACATTTCCATATATTACACTTTTGATTCTGACTTATAATTCCTGAAAAAAACTAAACAATAGGCAAAAACAGCACCCTCTAGTGGTAGTACCTAGACCAATGTTAAACAATGAAGAACTAAATTATGTATCCAGCTATATAAAACTTTAAAATCATCCAGTTAGGAGTTGAGATTATATAGCATCATTGCCGCGTGGTCAGCAGGGAAAGCCCACATGCCTGTATGGGGTTGAAGGCAGTGAGGACTCTCGCATTTAATTTCTGACATTTCTGTACCTTACACCTTCAGTTATGACTAATAGTTAATTGAAAACAGAATTGAATAATTAATAAAAACAGCACTTTCAAGTGGCAGTATCTAAAACTGTGAAGAATTGAATTATGTAACCAACTATGCAAAACATTTTAAAATCGTCAATTAGGAGTCGAGATTATCAAGTGCTTATGTCCTGCCGATGGCGGGGGAAACACCCACATCTGTACACTGCCGTAGACAGTGGGAGCTCCAAAATTTAATTTCTAACATCTCCATATAATATACTTTCAATTCTAAAGAAAAGTTCATGAAGGAAACCTAAATAATAGATAAAACAGCACCCTCTATTAGCAGTGTCTAGAACTATTTTAAAAGATTGAGAATTGAATTTTGTATCTAACTATATACAGCAGTGGTGCCGTGAAGGATGGGTTTTCAAGGTTAAACCCCCTCCCAAAGCTAAAAAAGATAGTTTTTGCCTCTTGTATGAATCGATTAATGAAATGAGTTGCTTTTATGAATCGATCAAAACCAAAACAGTATTACTATTTATACCCTAATGGGAATCAAATTCTATTCAATAAACTTTATTCATTAAAATGACAGCTATTGTATTTAAAAATGGAAAATACCCTTTGAAAACTGGTCACTTGTTTTGAAAAAGGTGATATTTGAAGGCTATATGAATGATCATTTCTTGTTACACTTCTGTGCAGTTGGGGGGGGGGGAGATAGGGGCTTTTAAATGCTTTTTTCTTTGCTTCTTTTACTGAAATGAGCCTGGACCATCGGATTCTATGGAAATAAGTGCATGGTAAATTATTATTCGTGCAAATATGGAATTTTTACTATTTTACTTGATAAAGCAAGTGAGAATTTTAAATACAGTAAAACCTGTGAAAATGGAGCCTGTTTGTAATAGGAGCGTATGTTAACTCGAAACATTTTGTAATCTTCATGGTAGAAAAACGTACAATTATACCTGCTAAGACAGAAACTTGTACAACTGAAATTTTTCCAGATGTTAGCGATTCCATTTTCACAAGTTTTATTGTATAAATAAATAAATTATCTATTGTTAGGTCTGAAGCAATTTTAGACTTTCAGCAGGAGGAATATGGGCTTGGTCTACTTTTTCTTCTGCAGATTTGGGCCGAGGCTGTTTTTTACTATTTTTCCTGCCTACTCTGGCTGATGTGAGGCTGAAATTTTCTGGGCCGGGCGGAGTCTAATGATAAAAAATTGGTTTGATCTTGTGTCGTATTGGCAATTTTCTTGGAAGAATGTGATATTGTACATTTGTTTTGTTTCAATAAATATGAGACAAATATTTTTTTTTTAAATATAGAACTTTAAAATTATTATTTTCTTTAATCATCCTTTTTTTTTTCATTCTAAAATACATTACTTTTTCACTCCGTGTTTATATAAGTAATTGCATATGGTATTAACCCTTAGCCACATGCGTGAGGTGCGTGCGAATCCCAGATCAAATTTTTTGTTTGTATGAAAAAATTAAGTATGTACATTGCATACTAATTTAATGTGTAATGGTTGCTGTTAATCTCAATATTTTTGATTAAATACATTAAAAAGGAATTGCTTTATTACATATATGCCTTTTATTTAATGTAATACAATTTTCTTCTTTGAGGTCCGTTGCACCCCACCTATGAACGATCGTATATTTTTTACCTGTGTGGTTAAGGGTTAAGTTTAAAAGATGTGCCCCAACAGAAAATATTTTAGCAAATAGCGTTTTAAAATTTTGTGTTTAATATAATACTGTAAAATGGTTGCAATTTCTTGCATGGTTAATGGGTTATTATTTGTATTGTGACTGAATAACATTCATCTTTAGGCCTAAGAATTTAATTAATCAGCCTTTAATAATTCGAGATCTCTGTACTCATTTTAAGTTAAAATTTGCAACTAGAGATAAACAGGGTTGCTACGCTACCTGGAAAACCTGAAAAAGTCAGGGAATTCAGAAATTTGTCTAATAAGTCAGGGAATTTCTATATTTTATCCAAAATCCTGGAAAAGTCAGGAAATTTAATAAAATTTCATGGAGGTCGCCGAATAAGTGCAACTTTTGTCTCATGGCAAATGAGTAAAATCTTCCATGTTTTTGCAAATTCCAATTTTTAGAAGTTTTATTTAATTACCTCTTATTCACCTCTTAAAATTTCCTCTTCCCTTTTCCTTCCTCTTTTCTTTTTTCCAACTGTCATCTCCACACATACTTTAAAATTTTTAACTGTTTAATATAATTTTTTGAAATTTTTCTGCAATATTTTTTTATTGACATTTAATGTAACTAATAAATCATTTTAAATCTACTTAACCTCCACCATGAAATGTTTGCTTCTCAACCCAACTTTTCCTAAAGTTGAACTTAAGTGAGATTGTGATAGATGGTGAAGTAAATTATCATTCAATGCAAAAATATTGTATAAATATATATTTTTTTTCCATTTTACAGGACATTTACTTTGAAATACTCAGAAGTTATTAAAGAAAGCAATTTCTATTGCAGTCCTAAGAGCATTTTTTTCTTGGCCGTGTGAGGGGAGTGGGTGCATATGTGAAAATTTTAATTGTGATATATAGTTGAAAATTTTTATATTTTCACGTGGTACGATATTTATTTTACTGTCGTCTTGCCCAGTTCACATTACACCGTTAGACTGAAATTTTCATAAAATGCACCTGGAAAAGTCAGGGAATTTTATTCTCCTACATGAGTAGCAACCCTGGATAAATTTACAGGTGTAGAATTGAAATAGTTATAGATTAAAATTGTCTAAATAAACCTCATTTCCCATACTTTAAAAAACATTTTAACGATCTTCAAACAAAAATCAGACAGGCAGTAAATATAGATCCTAAATTATATTAAATTAATCAAAATATCTTATAAAAAAGAAAATTAAACGTTAACCCTATCAGGCTGAAAAGCAATATTTTTAGTATCTCTTTTGGCATCGTTTAGGCAAATACCCCCCCCCCCCCCCAAAAAAAAAAAAAAAGTTGTACATTTTTTTAACTGGCAGAATGCCTTTAAATACAATGAATTTTATTTTTATAATGTAAATGAACAAAGACTATAAATTATTACTAATAGAGTGAATGATCGCTAAAAGAACAAGAGCATTTCATGTAGTTGAATGAAGAAATATGATGTAAACAAACACTAGCTTTATGATGTTGACATCCTTCTTATCGCTACTGAGACAAAAATTAGCTTGACAACAATGACAGGTTAGCTAAGATGCTTTGGCAATTCAGTTTTGTCAACAGGATCACAGATATAAAAAACAAAGAAAGAAATCTGACCCATATAAAAAACAAAAAAGAAATCTTACCCATGAAAAATCAGCTTATCTGATCCAATGCAGGATTTTTCTTTGAAATATTTCAATTAATTGAAGAGTAATTATAATAGTCCAATAGCCGACAGCACAAAAACCTATGTTAACAAGCACAAGGAAAAAACCTTTACTTTATGGGAGAGTAGAAGTAGGGGAATCTAATGATCCATGTCTGCTGGAAGTAAAGTGATGCATAAGCTAAAAATTAATGGCTCACTCGTAGGTTTAGCATTGTGTTTTCCTGCTCCCAGTCTTCCCTGTTTCCATACCTTTGTTTGCAGGACAAGCACAATGATAAATCTACGAGTCAACCACTGGTGGTATTAATTTTTGGCTTATGCACCACTTCACTTTCAGCAGACATGGATCATCATGAGATTCCCTTACTTCTACTCTTCCATAAAATAGAGGTTTTTTTTTTTTTTTTTTTGTGCTGTCGGCTCTTGGACTATAAATTAAAACTGCGATGATCACAAAAGTACTTATAACAAAGAAATTCTGGCCCACAGCTAACTGTGTGATGCTAGGCCTGAGTCCTGTATTGAGTCTGGTAACCAGATTTTATCCGAGCTGGACCCAATCAGTGATTTCTGTCAGGGTGACTCTAATTGTTTCAGCCATGAGTCAATTTTGATTCTTGAGGGTCGGGTTCTGTTTAATCCGATTTTTTAAAGGAAAGATCAGAATACTGTTTCAGATGAAAAAATATATATTTGAGTATAAACAACTGTTTACATGTTCATTTTGAACATAAAATTGTTATTAGAGATAATATGATAATATATATATATATATGAATTTTCTTTTATTTCCGGTTCGGGTAGGTTTTTGGGGGTTTTTTTTGCCATGTTTGGGTAGGGTTTGCGGGTGTACTTGAAATAATGTTTGACAGGACTCTAATTTCGGGTGAGATTGTGGATTATTGAAAATGACTTTATAGAGTTTGGGTTGGATTACGGGTCAACGAAAATTATTTTGTTGGGTTAACAACAAAACAAAAGAAAAAAATCGTCAGTTTCAGGTAGGAGCGACTAGGCATAGCATTTCCTCCATTTAACAATGCATGTATCAACTGATTCTTGGGTTGCTTCCTGCAATTGATTTGGCGATGAAATGCCAAGTACTTTGAGAAAGTGTTGTGTAAAGCCGGTACATGGTTCTTTGGTGAAACGTTTGTGTGAACGATCTCGTCTAGTGGTTTAAGAACTGGTTATGGTTCTGAATCTATTACTAAATCCTTAGTTCGCGTGTTCTGTCCTTGGTGAGGACTTCCTTTTTTTCTTTTAGGAGTTTTTTTTTTTTAATCTTTAATAAGTCAGTTAATAAAGTTAATAAATATCAGCCAGTCTTTATTATCATTTCCTTTGTAATTATTTTATTGTCATTTAGATAATTAAATTAAATTATAATTAAGTTTAAAATTTTTTCATTTAATTTGTATTAATAAATTTAATTTAATTTGCATTAATGAATGTAATACAATTAATAAACTTAATTTGTAAATAGAATTTAATTTGTATTAATAAATTTAATGCAATTAATATACTTAATTTGTAAATGGAATTTAATTTGTTTTAGTAAATTTAATTCCATTAATCAACTAATTAAAGTAAACATTTATTAAAATGCAATAATAAATCTTCTAAGCTTACATTATATATATTTATATATATATAATTTATATATATATATATAACCATTAATTAAACATATCCTACCACCATCAAAAACCGTAATATTATGAATTAAAGCTGTAAGTATAAAAAAAGTGCCAAATAATTTATTATAAGAATTATTATGGAAGAAAAAATAAGAAAGTGGACACCGACAAATAATGGAATAGCTTATATATTGAATTATGTTTTCAAGGGCACAGAATTCAATATACATATATGTATATATATATATATATATATATAATTTTTTTTTCAACCTTTAATAAGAGATAAATATAAAATTAGCAGAATTAATTCATTGAAGTTTTCATCTTTTAAAATTATCCTCGATATATAAAAATATATAAATATTTATTATCAATTGCTTTGTAATATTTTTCTTATCGTGAATACAGTATTATTAATTAAATTATTTTTTAAAATTCGCATGACTTAGAAGGTATTTTTTTTTTTAATAAATGAATTTCTTTAATACTTAAAATGTAACAAAATTTATTATTTTAGCGTTGTTGATATTTTTTTAACTACAAAATTAACGTCTATTCGCCAGTAGTACAGATAAATTGCCAAACTAGCAGACTTCACATAGATCTGAATTTCGCCAAGCAGTGATGCATGTGCTGTTTAATGTCAGGAAACGCTATACCTAGTCGCTCGTGTTTCAGGTACAAGTGACTAGGTATAACGTTTCCTCCATTGAACAGCACATGCATCACTACTTGGCGAAATTTATATCTATATGGAATCTGCTAGTTTCGCAATTTATCTGTACCACTGGCGAATAGACTTTAACTTTGTAGTCAAAAAATTACCAACAACTCTAAAATAGTATTCACTTAGTCAAATTATGAGATTGCTATGACAAGATGAATACAACTTTTTTATTGTTTGCTTAGATGTATGCAATCAATATTAAGATTCTTACAGCATAATTAAAAATAAATTATTGAAGTTCTAGCGTGAAAAAATATGTATTTTTTAATTTGTCATTTTAAGAGATACCGTTATTGCATTTAAGTAGATATTTTGTTTTAATTATTTAATATTAGCTTGTAAATGGTATTTGTAAGACTCGCATTAACTTTAATATTTGCGAAGCACGGATATTGGCGGTCGCCAAACGGTGAACTCTCGCCAAGGCAGAACTGTTCGAACTGGAACAGGGGGCAGTCGCGGCGGAGATCGAGTAGTGAAAAGATGGAGTGAAAATCAGTGGTGTGTCGCCCTGATTGTTCTTTGATAACATCGGCATCTTAAAGTCTTTGTGAAATAGTTAAAATAACCAGAAGTTAATGTTATAATATTCGTTGTGTGTGTGTTGTTTGTCCTGTAAATAAATTAGTGTTCGTCAAGCCAGCAGTTATTATTTTAACGATGTGTCTTAGCAGTGTTTTTGCATCTCAAGTATTTCTTAATAAAATAAATAAGTAACCTTTTTCTAAGGTTAAGGAGATATCGATGAGAAAACATTTTTAGTAAAGAAAGATAATAAAGAAATAGAGGAGAAAAAGTTGCATTGGCGCAGTCGGCACGATTGTTCTCACGGGGTTTGGTAATATCAAAGAGGTAAGAGTCTTGTTCGTTTTTATGCTAGCCCAAAAATAAAATTATATTATTCTGTTATGCTGTAAAATGATTAAAAATATTATTGTCTAGATTCATGAAGAACAGAATGAGTAATTAAATGAAGGTTATTAACACTACTTATCATTAGATTGATTATTTCTTTGAATGTAAAATTTGAAACGAAAGTATTGTTTGTTGCATCTGAAATTTCATTAAATAAATAAGGTGTATATTGCATTATATTTTAAATATGCAGTAATGTTAAAATAAGATAAATGTAGTGTAAAATAAAGGGAATATTTCACTGATTTGGGATTAAAGTTCAATAGCGGTTGCGTAAATTATTATGGAATTATTTTTCCCTTTCTTTTTAAATGTTTTCGAAAGACTAAACAGGTGTGAATATTTTGTTTTTCTGCTATTTCATAAGAGCAAAATAAATAAGTGAGATTAATATTATAATTTGAAATTGCTTTGGAAATACTTACATTACTTAACGTTGACGTAATAGAATTATGGAATATGTTTTGTTTTTTTAAATTGGTTATTTATTACCTTCGCAATTTGAAAATGCAGGAAGATAATTAAAGTTGTGTTATTTATGATTTCCCCATTCTACAAAAAGAAAGAAAAAAATAAATAAAAGGTTGTTTATTTCATATTTTATTAGAGGTGAAATTGATATTTTTATTATTTGATTGTGCAACCAAGTTTCGTAGGTTGAAAGTAGTGATTACATTTTTTTTGTTTGTTTGTTTAAGAAAGTTCTTTCATATAGATCGGAATTAGTATTTTTTTTCTTTATGCTTTATTTAAGTATCCTGAACTTCGTAAATCGAAACTAGTGTTATGAAGGCATTTTTTTAAGAGTGTTATTATTATTTTTAAATCAAAACTAACATTATGATTTAAATTGTATTTTTGAGTACGGAGTGTTGAAACAAATATTATGAGTGCATTTGTTATTTATAGACATTGAATGTACATCCTAATTTATAATTCTTTGGTGTTCTACTATTTTAGGGTTAATGGTTATTGAAAGCAATTTGGTGAAAGGGAATATTGGTACATTTTAATTATTGCTGAATGTGTTTTTTTTTTTAACTCATTCAAAACGAAAGTAAATAATTGATTTAATTATGTGTTCATATATGATTTTTTCTTTTCGTAATAATTCGGAAAGTTCATTTTTGACTAGATTTAAAATACCGTTGATAGAATTATTTAATTAAATGATTGAAATAAGCATTTAAATTCCAAACGGTTCTGTTGAAAAGTTATTTGAATGATTGGTTATAGTTACATTTTTTTTTTTGTGGGAATTAATAAGTCTTGAGGTTTATTACGCTGTCTTTAATTCATTACTAGCATTTTGAATTCATTAGAATAATTTTTTTTTACCATGGCATTCCTGGGTAGGGGCAGGAAGGAAGATCTAATCGAGCTAGCAACAGAGCTGGGTATAGAAGCTAGCATGGATAATAAGAGGGCAGATATTAGAAAATTAATATCAGAAAATGAAAATTTCGTCGAAGATGAGGCCAAAGTATCTCTGAGTAGAATCATAGAAGAACGAATTCGGCGTGAGACAAAAGAGGAAGAAGAACGAATTCGGAAAGAAGAAAGAGAGGATCGAATCCGGAAAGAAGAGAGATCACGATCTAGAAATGAAACGGTTGGAATTAAGAAGAAATAACGTAGATTTGGGTGATGGAGTTGAAAATTCAAACGAAACAAGATCTAGAGTACAACTGATGCAGATAACTCCTAAATACTACGAAAAAGTAGACGAAATGCAACTGTATTTAGTAAACTTTGAGCGTCGGGCGGCAATGGCGCGTGTACATAAATCAGAATGGGTAGCATATTTACTGGGATTGTTACCAACAGATATGGCTAATAATATAGCTCGAGAGCCTCCTGAGAGAGCCAGTGACTATGATTTCGTGAAGGATATGTTATTAAAGCGTTACAAGCTAAATCCCGAAAAGTTGAGGCAATTATTTTTCCGGCATCAAAAGGGACCAGAAGAGTCTTGGAGAAGCTACAGTCATGCATTGAACGATTATTTCAGTGAATGGATAAACGAATTAAAAGTTGAGAATTTCGACCAATTAAAGAAATTATTGGTAGCGGATCAACTCAAACGCAGATTACCAAACGAAGTGAAAGAACACTTCTTGCATCAATGGAATAAATTGATCGACCCTCTAGAAGTTGCAGAAAAAGTTGATAAATACGAAAGTTTGAGAGACGGGTTCAAGAAAAGCTCAGTCCATACTAAGCCAAAGGATGTTCCTCGATGGCAACTGGAAGAGAAAGATAAGTACAAATCAAAGGAAAGTTTCAAAAATACCAAAAACAGTCATTTTGTGGAAACGACTAAATATGGAGGAAATGACAAACAATTTGATAAAATGAAATATCAAGGGACTTATCAAAAGTATAGGGATTCCAGGGTGTTTAAACCTACATGTTTTGCATGCAGTGATTCAACTCATTTTTCACGGGCTTGTCCTGAAAATAATATCCAGAGAACGCGAAGCAGAATTGAAAGGGCTAATAGTAATTTGGTTACTACAGAAGGAACTATAGAAAATAAAGAGGTGTTGTCAGCTCGAATCACAGGGCCGGTACTGTCACCGATTAAAACAAATTCGGTAAAGTGTGATGAACTGGAAGGACTAGAAAAAAGGAATACCAACATTTTACGTAAAACGAATTCAGAAGTTTCTGAAACTACTACAATTGCTTCTCATCAAACTGAATCTGAAGCAAAGAATGAAATTGAGAATCTGAAAACAGTTCACCGAAAAGAAATAAATAAATTAAGTGATTCTCTTGAAAAGTATAAATCTTATGCTAATGAGGCTAAAGAAACATTAAAATATGCTAATGAGGTCCTTGAAAATTCGAAAGAAATTATTGAAAAACAGAAGAAAGAAATCAATTCAGTAGAGGAAGAATGTATGTTTCTGAAAGAAGAATTATCAAAAGTGCAGTCCGAAAAGAAAGACTTGCAAACAAAACTGCAATCTTTAACAGAAAACCTTGAATTTCAGAAACAGAAAGGATACGAATTTACTAATGAATTGGACAAAGTCAAAGAACAAGCTGGAAAGTTCAATTTATTACAAGCAGATTATGTAGCCTGCAAGAATGAAGTGGTTATGTTGGATAAGACTAACCGTGATTTAGAAGAAAAACTTTGGCTTGCTTATAAAAAGTCTGAATTTGAGATGAATTTTAAGGAAAAATTCGACAGCCAAAAGTTAGAAGAAGTTTTTAGGACTATAAATTCACAAAAAGATAAATTGGAAAAACTGAGATGTGAGAAAGGGAAATGTTATCATGAATTAAATAATCTTAAAAATGTGAAGAAAAATTTTAAGAACAAGTTTGACAAATTTCTTTTGAAATTAAACCTGAAATGAAGTTTAAAGAACAATTAGAATGTGAGTGTAAAAGATTAGAAGAAGATGTTAATACCATCATTTTTCAAAAGAATGAAATAGGGAAATATAGATCCAAGAACAGAAAGTGTAATGATGAATTAGTCAAGTTTAAAAAAATTAACAATGATCTTCAAAACAAGCTTAATGTTACCATTTCTCAAAATGAGGATATCGAGGAGTTTGTGCAAGTACTCGAAAAATGTGAGTTTAAAGAGACTTATAAAATTGAAGAAATGCAGTCTAATTTGAAACAGTTGAAGGAGAACTTTACAGTCAGTCCTGTTAATCATGAAAAAGAAAACACAGTCTTGCAGCAGTTGATTGCTATCTTAGAAAAATATGAAGCGGTATCTAGAACCAAATTAAAACAATGTCATACGGCCAACTTTAAGTATAGTGAGCAGATTATGGATTTAGAAAGTAAGCTCAAAGCAAAGGAAAAAATTATTCGTGTCCTGAATAATGATATTAATGGTCTACATAAAGCATACAAGTACTTAAAAACATTTTCAAAGGAGCAACAAGCAGAAATACAGAAATTTATGCGAGCAAGTGAGAAAATGAAAATACGGCTGGCAAAGTATAAAAATTTAAATAATTCATTAAAGTATGATCTTATTCAGATTGAAGCGGAAAAGAACAAACTTGCAAATGAGTATAAAAATTTGAAAGTTAAGGAAGAAACATCTAAAAGAGTTGATGCTGAAGAACATCACCTAAAAAATGAAACGCTTGAAAGAATTTCGAGAAAAAGAAAAGAAGAGACTGTTTCAGGCGAAAAGTCACCAGATTTCACAGTGCTGAAAGAAGTTAAAAATCTAGAAGATAGAGGAAGAAATAGAAGAGATGCTGAGCAGTCAGAAAAAAATACCAAAAATAAGAAGAAAACAACAGAAATAGTTGAAATTCAGGATGATACAAGAAGAAACAGAAAAACTTCTGAGCAGCCAAAAGTTAGTATAGAAAATAGGAAACAAAAAACAAAAATATTTGGCACTCGTAAAGACAAAAGAAGAAATAGAAAGGCAATTGAGAAAAAAGAAATTGCTACTGACAGCAAGAAATATATAGGTGAAGTTTTACAGACCTTTCGTGAAGTAGGTCTTACTGTTAATCTGGAAAAGTGCGATTTCGGAAAAAGAGAAGTAAAATTTTTAGGGCATATACTTGGATCAGGAAGACATGCCCCAGATCCAGAAAAGGTGGAAGCTATGAAGAAACTAGCGACGCCGCGATACTCCAAAGTGTATGCACTTTCAGCAAGTCCTTGGCGAAAAATATTTCGCCAAAGGATTTGGTGTATTTCTCCCTAGCGATGGATGCTACAAAACGTACTGCTTTTCAGCGCGACCGCGAGATGCTTTTTGATAAACAGTATAGATATTTTAAAAATACGTTTATATTAATTTTTTGAATGATTTACTTGTATTAAGTGAAATATTTTTTTTTTCTATTATGCATTGAACAAAAGATGTCATAATTTAGTTGGCAGATATTTTTAGTTTTGTAATTTTAATTTATGTAGCTGCCATGTGCTTCGCTAAACAGGTCGATTGTTTATGAAACAGGTAGATTGTTTATGTAAGACTTATTCTATATAAAAGAAAATACGGACATTTTATTTTAATTTATGAATTAATTGGCCAGCTGGTGTCACCTTTGAAGCAGTAAGTGAAATAATTTCTTCTGCTTTGAAAGTGTGCACTTGCTAGCCAAACACTGAAGAACCCGCTGTAAAAATTCATTAAATGGATACACGATGAAAAGAAAGCAATTTCAAGTTTGGTAAGCATAGCTTTTTCTGTCAATTTATGTTTATTTTTCTTGAACAATTCTAAGCACCTGTGTATTATTTCCTTTTGTGTATGTGCATATTTAATAACAATAAACAGTGATTTATGTATTTAAAATTTAAATGCTAGCATCCATCGAAAGAATAAAAGTAATTTAAATCTGTATTATTAATGAACGATTTTCAAATTGATCAATATCTATTTAATGTTTTAAACTTCGAACACATATTCAATGTTTAAAAAAAATCTTATTGATATGTAACATATGCATCAACATCAGTACTATAATGAAATGTATTTAAGGTGTTTATGTATATTTAAGTGTTAGGTTATTTTAAATTACAGAAATTTAAAATAAAAATATCAGATTTGAATAAGTTCTTCCCAAAGCTTTTTACCTAGACTAGATTTTGTAATGTAGGATATTATGACAATACAGTAATATATGAGAATACAAGTATTTCTTCTATCATTATATTTATAAAACAGTTGAATTTTAATGTCTGTGTTTTATGCATCTCGTGGGAGTTACTATAAACACTATAAAAGTTTTGGTATCTGTAGTTGATAATAAAGCTAAATGATGCATTATTTTTTCCTATTTAGTGTAAACAAAGCATCACAATTTTTGAAGTGTTAGTAAGAAAGTGGTAGTATTATTAATGTAAACAAAACTATTATATACTTTATTTTTTAATTATTGAGTCCACAGAAAAATGGTAAGTATTTTTAATAATCTTTCATCAATGTTAACTATATATTTGGTTACTTATTTATTAAATTATAACTTTTTTATTTGAAAATTAAGTGTTTTTTTTTTTTTTTCTCAAGTATCACTAGGCCTGACTTTTTTTTAAATCCAAATTCTTTTGAAAAAATACAATGTAGTATTAAATTTAATAATATTAGTTTTTAAAAGGAACGTCAATCAAAATTGTCAGTTATTAAACTTTATTTTGTACCTGAAACATTTAAAAACTCATAAATGATCACTTTCTTTCCAAGTGTTAATCTATATGAAATAACTATTTTGCATTCAAACAAATTTTTCTGTGATATTAATAATTTCAAAGTGGCTGCTTATTTGAAAATGACTAATAAATACTTGTATTTAGATATATAATAAACTAAATTCTATTAATTTATTTTAAAATATAGGTATTTTGAACACTACCTAACTTTTTATAAGAAACCTATGTATTTTTATGTTAGCAAAGTACAAATTATAAATGGCTGAATACCATTTTCCATCAGCAAAATTCATATTACAATCTAGATAAACTTTTCATTCATTTTATTTCTACACAAGTCTTATTTATAATTTATGTACACAAAAAATAAAAGCTGCTGTTGAGGAAAGTTTCCTGCCAGCTAATTCTATCAGGGCCAAAACTAGCCTTTATTGTGCCTGGGGCAAACAAGGATTTTGGCCCTTCCCCTTTCTTTACAAAGGGAATTTTATTAAGTTACTAATAGCTGATTTATTTTAAAATCTAAAATATGTAATCATAACATGCGTAATACTGAACTACATAATCAGCTTTGTCAAATATTGATTTGTTAAAATCTGAAAACATAATCAAATGGAACAGAAAAATATTTCACTTTATACAGGTTCCCATCTTAGCAGACATAATTGTTGATATTCTTTTTGTTGAAAATTTTTTCATTTAAGGCAGAATTCTGTTATAGACTGATTTTATTTTTACAGATTTTAGTTTGGTTTCATTACAGTAGACTCCCTTAAATCCACGTCTTTTTTCAGATGTAAACAATGAAATTTACAGTTAAGTTGCAGGAACAAAATTCAAGATGGCGTCAAAATCAGCGACTACTGCAATGTGTTTTTTACTAAATTTTTTGTTTATCATTCTCTTTTGGTTATTACAGCTGATTTATTACTAAATAAATTTACATTACTTTTGATTTGATATAAATTAGCATATCTATATGATGACGTTTCGATCTTACGATCACTTTACCAATAGATGGCAGCATAGGACTTTAGAAATCGATTTTGTCGGTAATAATTTAATATTTTTCTAAATTTTTATTTTACATAATTATTTTAATACTTTATTTATTTTAATGTTTCACTTTATTGTAAGCATTCATTATAATTTCCCTTGCTTAACTACTAATCAAGTTAATGTTTCAAAAATGTAAACAAATCAATGACCAGAAATCCGCACAACCTCTGGTCCTAAACTGTGCAGATTTGAGGGAGTCTACTGTATTACAATATTAAGAGACTACATTAGTCACGTGAAGACATTCACAAGCTAATATTGAACCTATGGTAGCATTATTGACGAATATCTCACGGTTATTAGTACTTAAAATAATTTTTTTTTTTCATAGGATACCTGAGGTTGATATCTAATGTTGTACTTTTTCGGGTTTGGTTACATAATTTTTTTTTTTTTAATTTAAACGCTCATTTTTAAAAAACTGTTTGGAACCAGTTCTATAATTGCTTTTGCATGCTATGTGTGCTTAACAGGCTTAGCTTGTTGGGTGTTTTTTCAGTGTTGCTATCTGTTGTTCTTGAGTAGAGATGGTGAAGTATATGTTCATTTGTCTAAGGTTACTAATGCAAGTAATGAATGGCAGCAAGGATCGAACCAGAGAACCCATGGTCAGAAGGTGAGATCTTTAGTACAGAGCAAAAGGCTAGCTCTACAATCGCTTCCTGCGAGAAACACATTTTATTGACCATGCAAGGTGGTGTAAATTAAAGTAAATTGGATAATTCTGCATGAAGATCCATTTATCTAAATTAAGGGGAGGGGTCTTTCCCTCCCTTTCCCCCTTTAATACTTAACCAATAAACCTCCAAACCTAATGAAGGAAGTGCCATATCGAAATAAAACGGTATATCAAATTTGAAGCAAATCGAATAATTCTGCATGAAAAACCCATTTATCTAAATTAAGGGTGGGGGAATAGCCTCTGCCCCCCTTTACATTTAACCAATAAACCTCCAAATTTAATCAAGGCACCTCCTTAACATAATAAACCGGTATACCAAATTTGGAGCAAATTGAATAACTCTGCATGAAAAACCTATTTATCTAAATTAAGGCGGGGTTCTAGCCCCCTTTCCTCCCTTTATACTGAACCTCCAAATCTAATCAAGGCACCTCCTTAACATAATAAACCAATATACCAAATTTGGAGCAAGCAAATCGAATAATTCTGCATAAAAACACATTTGTCTAAATTAAGGGGGGCAAGGGGGGGGGGGGGGTTAGCGTCCCCTTTCCTCCCTTTATTTTTAACTAATGAAACTCCAAATTTAATCAGGGAAGCTCCTTAACATAATAAACTGGTATACCAACGTTGAAGCAAACCAGGTAATTCAGCATGAAAAAAACATTTCGCTAAATTAAGGGGGTATTAGCTCCCCCATTTCCCCCTTTATGCCTAATGAACGAACCTTCAAATCTAATCAGAAAAGCTTCTTATCAGAATAAACCTAAAAAAAAAGTAAATTGGATAATTCTGCATGAAAACCCATTTATCTAAATTAAGGGGAGGGGACTTCCCACCCTTTACACTTAACTAATGAAGGAAGCGCCATATCGGAAGAAACCAATAAATCAAATTTGAAGCAAATCAAATACTTCTGCATGAAAAACCCATTTATCTAAAAAGGGGGAAACTAGCCCCCGTCCCCCCCTTTGCACTTAACCAATAAACCTCCAAATCTAATCAGGGCAGCTTCTTAACATAATAAACCAGTATACCAAATTTGAGCAAATCGGATAACTCTGCATGAAAAACCCATTTATCTAAATTAAGAGTGGGGGTCTAGCCCCCTTTATACTTAACTAAGGAACTTCCAAATCTAATCAAGGCAGTTCTTTAACATAATAAACTGGTATACCAAATTTGGAGCAAATCAAATAATTCTGCATAAAAAGCCCATTTATCTAAGCCCAATGTCAGATGGGCGTCTTTTTTGCTTAGTTATAATCCATTCACAATGCTATAGCATTGTGAATGGATAATACCTAAGCAAAAAAGACGCCTGTCTGACATTGGTCTTAATTAAGGGGGGGACTAGCCCCCCTTTATTCTTAACCAATGAATTCCCAAAACTAATCAGGGAAGCGCCTTATCAGAGTGAACCTAGGAGAAAAAAAAAATTGTAGCAAATCGGATGTTTCTATCAAGAGTTATCGTGTTACGTACATATAGAACATGCACATTAGCTCTCAGGCTTTCATAGCCTGTGAGCTAAAAAGAAAAGTGCCCAATTAAACTGATGGCATTGAACTTGCAGGCTATTCACACTAACTGTATATTATACTCTTCTTTCCTAATAATGCTCCTCAAAAAATAAATTAAGGGGAAAATTGCCCCCCCCCCCCCGTTTCCGTTCTTTATACTTAAACAATGACCCTCCAATTGTCATCAGGGAAGCACCTTATCGAAATAAACCAGTATATCAAATTTGAAGCAAATCGGATAGAAAAACCCATTTATCTAAATTTAAGAGGGGTATTATTAGCCCCGTCCCCCCCCTCTTTATATTTAACCAATGAAATTCCAAACCTAATAAGGGAAGCACCTTATCAGAATAAACCGGTATACCAAATTTGAAGCAAATCGGATAGAAAACCCATCTCTCTAAATTAGAGGGTATTAGCCCCCGGTCCCCCCTTTAGACTGTAACAATGAACCTTCAAATCTAATCAGAGAAGCTCGTTATCAAATGAACTGGTATACCAAAATCTGATAATTCTGCATGAAAAACCCATTTATCTAAGTTAAAGGGGGGGGGGGGTTAGCCCCCTCCCCCTTTATACTTAACCAATGAGCCGCCATAACTAATCAGGGAAGCACCTTATCAGAATGAACCTAGTGCTTGAGATCAGATTGCTTATCAGATTGAACCTCAGGCTTTGATAGCCTGTGAGCTAAAAAATGCCAAGAGCATGTAACTAGGGGGGGGGGGGGGACAGAAAATAAAAGAGGACATTGAAAGCTTTCCAACGATATGTTATACGATATGATTTGGAAGAAACAGTAAGTATGCCGCCTGGGGTGGCAGGTAAGTCCTAAACGGTCGGAGGGGCGACCTCAAATATATCTTAGGTCAAAATGTGGATTTATGATAAAATAGAACGAGAATTTGGCATTTAAAAAATTGCATGCATATTTTGAACGGCCCTGTAAATTAAGATTGGCGAGGAAGGGGGGGGGGGGACAGATTACAAGGGGCGAACTTGAAAAATACAACATAATAAACTAGTAACCCGAATAACTAGGCTTCTAAACAAAAGTTTAATGATTTAACCTAGTGTTGAATTCAGGGGCTGGTCCGGTGGGGACATTCCCCCTGGAACATTGAACAACCCCCCCCGGAAGTTTTAAGATTTTATGCTTTTTAATTGCAATTGTGCAATTCCCCCCTCCCCTTACGGATCTCTAAAATACGCTCTCCCCCGGAGTCGCAGAAATCCCTATTGTGGAAAATCACCTGCATCCAACACTGATGTGACCAAGAAAGAAAAAAAAAAATCCGTCCTTATGTGAAATTTTACATCAATTCTGCACTAAAACAGTAAAAATAAATATAATGATTCAACCCGATCCCGACTCTTGGATCGACCGTGATTCGATTTGAAGTAAATTAAAGGATAACGATTCTGCCCGCATCTAAAGAATCGTCTTGAAAACGATTCAACCTGCATGTAAAGATCGACATCGAATCTGTGTACTGAATTGATTTGCTATTTCTGATCCTACGTTACGGGTGGAATCAATTTGTTCATTTTTTCATGCTTTCTTTTGTATTTAGAAAAAGAAAAGTCTTGGATTCGTGAAAAATTTTGACTACCAGTTTTTGAAGAATTTATAGTTTTAGAAGGTCTTGTCTGGAATACGATTTGACTATTTTTATAAATTGTCTGTCTGTTAGCCTGTCTATTTGTTTGTCTCTGACAAAAAAATTGTGGGTGGTCTATTTAAAGAACTAATGCATGGAATCTGTTGAAACTTTAGATTTAGTTAGACCTTTATATAAATTGGAGTTGATTACTTTTTGGTGAAAATCGCCCAGCAGGTGGCGCTGCTATGTTGCATTTTTAATGATTTCTGCATGATCGCTATCTCAAAAACTAATGCACGAATTTTTACTGAACTTCAGATTCGGTTAGACGTTGACGTAAGTTGTTGATGATTAGGTTTTGATGTAAATTTGCTGGTAGGTGGTGCTGCTATGTTGCATTTTCCCCGATTTTCGCAACAGCTCTATCTAAAGAACTAATGCACGGGTTTTCACCAAACTCAGTTAGACCTTGGCATAAGTTGTTGCTTATTAGGCTTCGGTGTAAATCACCCAATAAGGGGCGTTGCTATGCTGAATTGAATTCAGCATTTTTCTCTGGGAGGGATTTCTGCAGCTCCAGCGAGGGGCATTCTAGACTTCAGAGGAGGGGAGGGGGGGTTTGGACTTTTGTACATTAAGCATAAAATCTCAAACCTTTTGGGGGGACATTTCAACGTTCAGGGGGGGTATTCCCCCCCCCCCCCCCAGGAAACCCCTGAATTTAACACGTTTTTCAGGAATTACACGATTTTAGTGATCATATCTCTAGAACTAATGAATGAAATTTCATCAAATTTAATATTCCGTTAGACATTGTCATATGTTGTTCCTGATTAGGTTTTCGTGTAAATCATATAACAGGCTGCGCTGATATACTGCATTTCACACGATATTCGTGATAGCTATATCTAAAAACTAATGCATGGAATTAATTCAAACTTCATATACTGTTACACTATCACATAAATAGATCCTTATTAGGCTTGGATGTATACTGCCCAACAGGTTTCGCTTTTATGCTCTTCGAATTGGGAAGGGAATTTCTGTTGCAGACATCTAAGAGGGTGTGGGCCAAAATTCAATTATTTATATGGAAAATGCATTCTTTTTAAATGCACATATTTCAACAAACCTATACTTTTTTAATCCTCATGATGACCATAGGTTATCATTTAAATTTGACACTGTGATAGCGAATTTTGGAGTTTGAACATGTTTGAGATAGAAGAAAGTTTTGGTATTGGCACATTCAAGTGCTTTACCTTCAACTTTTTAAGGAAAATGACATTACATTTAGAAGCATCGATTAAAAAATTTATAGAATCGATTAAATAGAGTTCGCCATAGCATCGATTAAAAAAATCGAAATCGCCCATCACTATTCCAGTTTGTCCCAGGGCCGAAACTAGCCTTTTTTGAAGCCGGAGCAAACATGATTTTGGCCCCCTTCCCTCGCAAAGAATATTTACAAAGTGAATTTTATTAATTTTCTAATAGCCAACTTATTTTAAAATTAAAAATATGTAACACTGAACTATGTAATCTTCTTTGTCAAATATTGATTTATTAAAATCTTGAAAGCAGAATCGAGAAAGAATCCTCTTTATACAGGATCCTTATGCCATATCATCCTTACATTTTTCTATGCTTTGGCATACCATGCAGGCATATTATGTCCTGCCATACCCGAGGCAAGACGATTTTAATAATACTGTGCTAAACATAGATGTGAGAAAAATCGACAAACAAAATTTTCATTTGGCACCCCTTTGTTCAGACATGCCTCGTCTGCCCTCCCCCCTCCCCCTTAGTTTTGACCCTGGTTTGTCCTAATGCGTTATAGTTTAAATATATTGTTATGCTATAATTTTTAATGTAACATTTTATTAAGTATCAAAAATCTTATATTAATAAAAATGATAGAATCAAATAATAATAATTAAACACATACTTTTGGCAAATCCCTTCTAGATGGGTTGCTAAACACAGCGCAGTAGTGTATGTTTCCTCATTAGTCGGAAAAATATTGCTTGCGTATACGATTCAAATGGACCAATATACAGCAGGCAATATTTATTCAACCATACCAAAATGAATACACAGCAGAAGTTCCCTTTAGAACATTGCAGTTAAGCAGCACAAGCTGTGATAAACTCTTTAGCCAATGGCTCCTGGCAATGAAATAGAAGCAAATTCGGTGGTGCAGAGAGTACTCTCACTTGGAGGTCAATGGATGAAAAACAAGTGTCAAGCTACGTCAGACTTCTGCCTTGGTAAAATTAAAGCTGTACATTTGGGTGAAACCAATGCCTTCAGGAGCTGGTCTGATGTCGACAGTCCTCCAGAGGCCATAAATCAACAGCAAAATTTGATCTAAAGAAAGAAAAAGAAAATTAAAAACATAAATACTTAATAAAATTTTCAGTTTAATAATAACAATACACAATATATATGTACAGTAGAAGATCTTTATAACGCAATTCTATATAATGCAATTCTCCATATAACGCACAACTTCTCAGATGTAAACAATGATTTTTGCTGTTAAAAAGCACCTGCACTTTCACATTGTAAAATATTGCTACTCTCTAGAGGACTAAATTTGATACATTACTTCAACTTTATCTTCTAATTTAAGACCTTTTTACTGAAAAAAATGCTATTATTACAATGAACATTTTTGAAAATGTCTAATATAAGGGATGGTTGTGTCGGTTATATTTGGATCATGTTTATAGAGTAAATTTAACAATGTCTGACCTATATTATGCAAAAATTTATAATTTGGATAACTCTTGGTAACAAGGAATGCAGTATAAAGATATTCTAATGTATTTTGATGTGTTTCAGACATATTTGGCCATGTTTACAAGGTGAATTGAATGATGTGATCCATATAACGCAAAATTCTATATAACGCACAACCTTGCGTTTTTAGGTTTGCGTTATAAAGATCTTCTACTGTACATACGAAACAGATAATTTTAGGATATCTCTAAAATATTAATCGTTAAATTAAAATTCCGTACAAAATATTGTACGCTTGTATATTTATTTCAAAATTACTCAGATCATTTTTTTTTTAAATACTAACGAGTAATATATAAAATTGTTTTTTTATCTATTACTAAAACTATGTTTAATTATCACTAAAAATAGATGAATTATAGTATATATATATATTTTTTGATATATTAGGAGGTTCACGCCACTAAATATATTAATTTTGATTTACATAAGTGGAGAAAAGCTATACAGATTAAGTTGGTGTTGAATATTTAAAATTCATACCATGAAAGAGTAATTATCTTCTTCAATCAAAATATGCCTAACTACTTACTGCACACACTAAAAGAAAATAATAATAATGCACAAGATCTACATTTAATATTCTAAAGACCATTAAACTCAGACAGAGTAAAATAATGGGATAATTGATGAAAATTTGATAAATGTGCTTTAACCATTAACTATAAAAGCAAGCTATACTCATATGCAAGAAAGAGGAATTTAGTTATTAATTTATATTTGGTTTACATTAGGTTGAATAACTGAAAAAATGAATTAATACAAATGGTAATTTTATTTACTTTTAGAAGTTATATGTGTCAGTCATTTTTTCTCTTTTTTTCAAGAGTAAAATATTTACTGCTGTACTGTTATTCTTAGTAGCCATTTTGAATTTTCTTGTTGATAAAGTTTGGCTATGCTTAGTAAGAAAAACTTTGGATAATCATAATAATGAAGGTGAGTTTTAGTTCTTCATATTGCATACAATATTTATTTTTAATAAATGTTCTACATTTTTCTTCAAAATAATGCAAAATTTATATACTTTTTTTGAAAAACAAGACAAAATAAGATATAAGAACTGAGCAGTTAGGCTTAAGTGAAAAAATATTCTATTTCTTACCACTTGAATCATTTAAATATATTCTTTAATGCAACCAATTCAGCTTTTTTTTCTTTTAAGTTAAAAAAAAAGTTTATCTCCAGAGGTGTGGTAGAGGCAATACAGAGTTATATACCATATATCTTTTTGATTTTACTAACAAGCTTTGTAGTATACCTTCTGTTTCTCTAACAAAGCTATAGCTTATACTCTCACTTTTTAGTTTTTTACTATTACAACACTGTTTATCTGTTACAAACTAAGTGTGAACAAAAAATTTATTACCAACATCCCTATAACCATTTTGTGTGATCAGACATGCACCTAGTAAGGAGTAAACATTTTAAATGGCTTCTTAAACACATTATAACATTTTTTATATCTGAATTCTGTGCATTAAAAATGGTTGTTTCTTTCTGCAAAGATTTCCATACTGAGATTTTAAAAATCATGGAATAAAGGAAAATATTTTGTTCTATAATATCGTTCACCCACAAGAAAAGTGGCACATGCTGCAAAAATTTATTTTGCATTTTATTCCACTAATAAGTCTGTCATAGGTGCATCTTGCTAGACAAACAGTATTTATCAGTGTAGTTATACGGAAAATCACTTTATTACGCTATATGTACATTAGTGACCACAGACGAAGGGTGGATTTTGTAGGGAGGTAAAATTATCCAACCCTCCAAACCTCATCATACATCTTCATTCTTAAGGGTTTTATGCTTTTATACACATTTTTACTCCTGCATGCAGAGGTAAGGGCTATAATTTCATGTTACAGTAAAGTCATGCAAATTTTCTTTTGCCTTTCCCGTGAAATTTACTTTGTTGAGATGTGTCACTTTTTTTGCAGGTGAGCGATATGTATATTTGTTTGAAGTTAAGTAACAATTTAAAAATGTTTTGCTTTTCATAAGTAGGTTGCAGTATATATTTAAGAGATTAGATTGGGTGAAATACATTTAAAAAAATTGAATACTGCATCATTAATCACTAACAAATTTTATGTGTTACATTAGAATATTTAAAAAATGAAATAACTGCAAAAAAAAAAAAAAACATTACTTTAGTATTTGGGGGGGGGGTATTCTTTTTTTATGGATTTCATAAAAACTTCTAATTTAAAATAATAATATTAAATGATAAGTTACCACGTTTATAAAATTATTAGGTTATAAAAAATTTAGCATGTAATTAAACCAGTATCATCCAGTTGAGGCCAAACAAACATGTTTTACTTTATAAGAATAATCTATTTTGTTTTAATAAATTCTACAAAATATATTCTATTGACTGCGTACACAATACACCACTATTTATCGTAACAGATCTGTGAAATTAATAAAACTATGGGATCCAGAAAATATAAAGATCGATATCGTTTCATAGATGTTGGTATAATCAACATTACCTCATCATTCCTGAAAAACAGCATAAAAATTCTACATCTTTGAATTTATTTTACAAATAATATATCAACAAAATTACGAGACATATATTGCAAATCTACTAACCTTTCTCTTCATAGAAATATGTTTCAAAATAAATACACGAGAACGACTCGTTTTGCGCTCACGTTCAAATCACTCAGGAGCTTCTATGGTTGTAATAGATAATGTGCATGTGACGTCACGAAGACATAAAAAAGTACAACTCAACTTACGGTTGGCAAAACATTTGCGTGCTTCACCATTGTTTTCTATGTATTTTGCATCTGTTTATTATTATTTTTCGGCTTTATTATTTATATAATTATTTTTTTGGCTTATCCTACTATTTTACAAAATGATGATGAGTTGTAGCGCATATGGTTGCACTTATAGACATGAAATAGGAGGTAATAAAGAGTTTAAATTGCTTCGAAATCATAAACTGCGTGAAGGTGGTGGATAAGCTTTTAAACGAAAAGATATCAATTCATGCCTCAAGAATTTATAATAAATGTTTTCAAACTGGTAAGAATTCTTCATTTTCCTGTAATATAACAGATCGTATATATATTCCCCTTAGGATATTAAATGCTTTTCTCCTTGTGAGATTTTTATTTTAAACATGACATCTACAAATATTTTATTTAACTAGATCGTCTTGTTTCTATGCACATTATTAGAATATTAAAAGAATTTAAAATACTCAAGGAGTGTTTATTTAGTTTTAAAGTAATTTTCTGGAAAACACAAGCTACATTTTCACAAATTTCCTTGTCATACAACACGTTAGACTGTGTATATAAATTTTTAATTGTTTTTATGTTAAACCCTTAATTTCTATTCTAGAGTTGGGCGATTCATTATTTTATTCGCCTCTAGAGAATGTTTTTTCTGGCGGGACAAGTTGAATTTTTAGACAATCTGAAAAACTAGAAGATATTCAGAAACTTTATTTATTTTTTTATTTTTTTTTTTGCCAGTTTTCTATTTTTGCAACTTTCCAGATTATTGAAATGTAAACATGGTACTACTAAGTTCTATCCTATAACCAAATTTTCCTCTTTTGTATATACTATATTCTTAATTTTAAAGAAAAAAATAAGAATATGCATTTCAGACATAATAATTAACTATTTTTCCAATTGCATGTTTTTTTGTAACAATTTTCAACTGTATGTTGCATTTTGCAGATTTTTATTTAAAAAAAAAAAAAAAAAAAATCAGGCTAGTAAGATTTTCTTGAAAATTTCCAATCAAACTCCTGCCTCTCATATTGTAAAGAAGTAATGAATAATATGAAATCTAATGAATACATTACATATGTAACCATAATGAATTATATAGGGTGGTAATCTGGCATGGATGTCCTATACTCACTAGGGTACTTAAATCTCTGTCATAATTGCCTGATGTATTTTGCCTGATATGGTAACCCGGCTATTGTTGTTTAGGTACTTAGTTATCCCGTCAACCAATTTCGCCAAATTATATAAATTGCCAAACCACTCGCCAAATTATACCCATTGACATAATTTTTATTTTAAATAATGAAAGAACAAATAAATTAGTAAAACATTAATAAAAATACAAATAAAACATCGAATTAATGGTTTTATTAGCCATTATTGGCATTTAATCTTACAGTTTGACGACAGTAATTTGGTCGACGGGATAACTAAGAAGTACCGTTGTTTATTTACTTTAATTATATAAATTGTTTTGTTCTATAGTTATTAAATAAACTTTTATTTATTTATTGTTATTTCCTTTTTAAAAGAATTAAAAAATATATATGTAACTGGTATTTGGAAACGAAGTTTTTGCCAGATTGGCGTCAGAAAAAATTTGTTATTTGAAACAAACCAATGTAATATATAAAATCTGTACTGGTAATCATTGGAACTATAAAGAATAGAATGGTTGCAAAATGCCTGTGAACATCTCTGCTCCAATATATTAGTAATGGAGACATCCAATGACCTTGGAAATACCGAACTAACTAGAGTAAATTTGATGAAGAAGAATGATGAATATCTTTCAATTATGCTTTGTCAAAAAAAAAAAAAAAAAAAAGTTCAATGAGAGGCCAAGAATCAGAGTTATTAAAAAATATTTGAAGAGATCATCAAACCCTAAGGCAGGTGAAAGAAAAATACTGTGGCAATTTAGCAGACAAAGCAATTTTCGGTATTGCCAATGAACAAAAATGAAAGAAAACAAAGGTTTAAATTCAAAGATGTCTTTTAATATTAAAACCAAGTTTTGATGTTGTTGTGTAAACTTTTTTTTTCTTTTTCAAGGTTCCAGAAGTTTATTTATTTTTTCATTTGTGGATTATGGCTACCGGCGATACCACGTAAAAAAAAACGCACCTGTGTGCCCTACCTCAAACATTTAAGACCTTTAATAAACATCAATGAATAGTTTTCTGGTCTTAATGTAAGGTGGTGTGGAAAAGGGCACTTAGAAGATTTTCTTTACTCATTTTAGTAGGCATATTATTTCTTTTGATTTTGTTCCACAAATTTACACACAACTTTTATTTATTGTAGTTCAATAATTATATACAGTACAGAAACATTTAATTAGAATGGTTATGGTCGTATGTAGGGATTGACCGAATACCGAATAGTTGATTCGGTATTCGGTGGTTCAGCATGTATACCGAATATTCGGCTTCGGCCGAATACTTAAAAGTATTCGGCCGAATAATTGCAGATAAGTATTTTCTTAGAAGTAGAACAATTCTCTTTTACTTAGCAGTAGAATAGGCTAAACAATGAGTTTCAATATTATGTGCATGAGTTCAGAGTTCAGCTACACTACAAAAAACAAGTCAAATGCCATTTTTAATTTAAAAAAACTTTTTCCTTCCTAAAATAGTCTACACAGGTGTGAAATCGAAACAACTGTCCACAAGAGACAAAAAAAAAAAGTAAGGAAGATGCGCATCTTTCCCTTATCATTTAATTTTATTTACTTCTACATTAGTTTTTTTTTATTTAAATTTATTTAATGTGTATTTTCTTTAATATACACATCAAATAAGTATATCAGAGTTTATATCTGTATATCTAAGATGTATATTGAAGAAAATAAGTATACCCCTATGCCTATCCTATTGCTTTTATAACCATTATATCAAAATCGCTCAAATTTCTTTTCTTCATCCCCACAATGTTAAAATATTCATCAAAATATAAATATTCTATCAATAATTTGACAGAAAATAGTTAAATGTACAAATTGATATGACACCTTTTGTATTTTGAGAATTCCTATTCAATATGTTTATAATTAGACTTAGACAATCAGTAAATCAGCTTAATGACAACATTTTTTCTTTGTATTTGAATGAACTTTTGTTTTTCTGACAATCCTTATCCTTAATAGTACCCGGTATAGTTTAATACTTTCGTAGGTTATTTTTGGGTATTGACTAGTGATAAAATAATAAAAAATAAGTGGTGGGTTAATAAATTTGTGAGTGGAAAGAAGCCATAAAATTTTTTTGTGTAATTAGATTTAAGAATAAAAATGTAACTGAATTAAATTATTGAGAATTTAATTTCTATTAAAGCTTATTAAAACAGCTAATATATGCAAAAATGTGTATTAAAATGTTTCAAGTATTCGGTATTCGGCGAAATTGCTGCTTCAGTCAATCCCTAGTCGCAGGGGCGTCGCCATGGGGGGTTATGGGGGGGGAGCCTCCCCCCCCAATATATGTGAAGTTGGGAAATTTGAGCTTAGAGTTGGGAAATTCTAGATTTTTGAGATATTTTCTTTTTTAAAAGTAATAGTAAAAAAATTACGAAATTTTTATTGTTTTGGTGATTATTTTCAGTACTGCAACAGTAAACAAGTTAAATTATCAAAAGAAATACAAAAAGAAATCAGCCACACTTAATCTATCATTGCATTTTTCAGTTCTACAAAAATATTGTACATCTACCAGACCTAAATTTTTCTACTCCTGTCCATCAATAACTGAGTAACCAGTTCCTTTATTTCTTCCAAAACTTTGTTCCTTTATCAAAAATTTCACCCTACCTCCCCTTCTCCTCCTAAAAGAGAATCCAGCTATTTTAATCCAAAGGGATTGCAGCTTCTTTTGAAAATTTGAAATCACTTGTAGCACAACAGAAAGGAATGTAGTAACCTACTTGAAACACAGCTATGGGCAAGAAGATTTGATGAGTTTTCACAACTTTTTTGACTAATTTTGCGATTTTTGGACAATATTTTACTCATTCTTGTGATGTTTTTGCTGCAAAAATTAGTTACCCTTCGCTGTCAAGTAAAAAGCGTTATATGAGCAAATGCGGATATAAGAAGTCATTAGTTTAAATAAATTTGTCAGATTTTACTTTTATTTGTGTGCAGAAATATATATCAGTCCTGTTCGTTTATATTCATATGTGTTTATAAAATTTTAAACCAAAAGTACAGTGTTCTGTGTTTAAAGAGGTTCTAAAAAGTTACTATAAATTTGAATCCCTTCATAATAGGAAAAGAGTTTTCGTGCAAGATTTTGGAGCATCTAAAAATCCATTCGAGGATGAAAAAGGTAAAAAATGGACGATTTTAATTCGGAACAGAAATATGACCATGAAAGCAGTCCATCAACTGAAGAAAAAATCGACATGCACTGTAACACTGACACGTTGCACTTGAATAAAATTTTGAAGAAATAAGGATTTCCTTACAGACAAGCTCACAAACAATTATGAATATTAGGATGTGACTGGAAAAGCTGAGTTCCGAAAGCACCGTAGGAAAACGGTTTCACCAAAGGCAATCAATAAAAATAATAGCACAGCAATGGACATTGATACACATAAGTTTTACAGTAAAAAATTATAAGAAATACAAGAAAATTTTGGGAATTTAGTAATAGACTTAAATGACAATGTTCCCTATCAAGAGAATATTGCAGCAATGCATTCCATATTCAAATTACAATTGTGCAAGGGAAAAGTTAATAATGTTTCCACTTGGATATGAGAAACTGGATGTACATACATGACTTGCACAGTCAAATAGAAGTAAACCAAATCCCAATTCACTTAACAAACCTTTTACTCATGCCATGAAATTCAAAGACTATTTGGGTCACGACGTCAAACTATATACTCGTACCTTAACATTCACAGCAGCTTATCTTTATGGCGTTGCATCTAATTAAAGAATCTTTAGTCAAATAAAAATTTAAAAAATATATATTGCAAGCTACAATGTGAGGGATGACAGACTTGACAGCCTAGTGCTTTTAAAATATGAAAATGAAATAGGGAATTTTATTAAACTAAGCGATGTTATTAACAGGTGGGCTTCTTTGAAGACCACAAGAATTAATATTAAGTAAAAACTAGTCGGATGTGCCAATCCCAAAATTTTCTTCTACTCCATACATGTAAAACTTTTTTAGTGGAACGATTTTGTTCAACTTTAGCATTAAATATCTCTTAAAATAATTCTTCGATCTGAAAACTGTCTGCATCAGCGTGTTTATCAAACATTTCTGTATAATACTACCGATTTTCATATTTTTGTATGCATTATTTTTCTTAATATTAACGAAGAAAGACCTCCGGTCTCAAAAAATTCAAAACCGGCGGCGGTGACAGCGGTAGTTACTTTTTTTTAGAATAGAGAGAAACCCATAATTAGAATTTTTATGTTTTCAGTTTCAGAATTTTTTATGCAAAAGTATCATTATAATTATTACACATGTTGTGCATATCATTTTAGTCGAAAATTGGAGCAGTTTGTTTCAAGTTGGGAAATTTTCGAATTCTCCCCCCCGAAAAAATATCTGTGGCTACGCCCCTGCCTAGTCGTATGTATACCAGATAATTGGTTGAGCAATAAACAATATCCATATGATCAGATTTGTAGAATGTATGTGTAAATGTGGCATTGTTTCCAATTTAAAATTAACACATTGCATGCAGGTATATTTTGCCATAGACATATGTGTAGCGGGTGTATTTTCGTTTTTGCTGTTTTAACTTGATTTATGAGAACAAGTTAAAAATATAATAATATAAATAATAATTATAATAAAATATAATATTAATAAATAAATAATATTTAAAAAAATAAATTAAGCTATTTAACATAATAAAATTATTAATGATCGACTGAAAATTCATTTTAGTTTTTGGCCCAAAGTCTGAGTTTTGTTGAAAATTCGGCTGGACCATAACTATCTGTATTCCAAAAATCTTGTTTCTTCTTTCAGAAATTCTCAACATTACTCATCGATTTGAGCTGTATCGACTCAAATTAGACTGTTTATTGCTATGAACTTCATTGTTTATAATTAATCAGTTATGACTGACTCAAGACGCGAGTGTTATTAAGCAAATTATAAAGCAAGCAATGCATATATAATTAAACTTTTTCACGTAGTCATTAACAGCTTCAGACTTAACAGTGATAGAATATTTTTACTTTGAAACCGCAGAAGTGTTTTGAATACTCTTTGAGAAAGTTCTAGCATAACAGAGGATCATTTACAAAAATCATTATGAAAGATAAATCGAGGTGTGTATACCTAAAACTAATTAAATGAATGAAATTTATATAATTAGAAAATCTTTCTGTGTCATGGATAAATTATGTTTTTTATTATAAAAAGAGAAAGTTTTTATCTAAGACATAACGAACTTGGGCCACACACTAATAATTCTGTATATTTAATAACATGTACTATTTAATTAATTATATATATTTAATAATACGGCACTAAAAAGTACCTTGTAATAGCAACATTTTGGCTTTTGTTTTTCTTAAAATTTCTCTCAGCTTTTTGGAGTTTCAGAACACATGCTAATTGGAAAATTGTAAATTTTCATGCTCATGAAACCCCAAACTTATGCCAAAATAGAAAAATTACATTTTTTCCCCTTAAACTGTGAAACCAGAAGTAACGCAAAATGGTACATTTTATTTAATTTGTTTACTATGTTTGCATAAGCATCAATTTTTGTATCTTAAAAATTTCATCCTTTGATTATCAAAACTGGTGGAAAAATTAAGCAAGATGCTTGGAGCAATTCCATTTTGTCGACTTGGATTCTTGATGAAGTTATACTGAGCTTGCAAATCCTGCATATAATTTTGATGCATTAAAGATTCTAATTTGATGAGTAATGTGACTGTTTTAAACCAAAGAGCAGACAGTGTTCAGCAGCCTCCCAAAACTGTCTGAGGAAAACTTTGTATGCAAAATGTGATTATGTTATTAAATAATAGTCTTGCATATTTTTAATGTACATAATTTGTACTTTTCAATAAATGGAGCGGCAAACCGCAAACCAACTGAATTGTGTTGCTTTCTTATTGTGTATGTGACCATTTTTATTTCAGCTAATACTGGGCTGCCATTGGCAACTGTTTTTTTTTTTCCCTTCTACTATTATTTAAAAATAATTGTATATTATTATTGTTTAGAAATAATGATTAAAAGAACCTAAGCAAAATTTAGAAAAAAATAGTTGACTGTGGCAGCCCTGTTATTTTTAAATAAGTCTAAGAGAGTAAGTATTTTAACCACTTCAACGGCTGCCCCGAGATAAGTCAGGGGTAAAAGCACTGTTTCCCTATACCTGTCACCGGTGAAGTGGTTAATTTATTAAATATTTATCATCCTTAAACATTGTACCTCCATTGTACAATTTATTATTAAACATTTCACTTTACGAATTATTATTAAGCATTCCATTTTTGCGTGGTAAAAAAACGCAAATTTGTCAAAGGAATGCGGTGAAAAATGCGAATTTCGTCAAAAGTTCATGGTAAAAAGTGCAGATTTCAACAAAGAATCGAGATAGAAAAATGTGAATTATGATTGTGGGAAAAGAATTGTGAATATCCTGAAATGATTGCGGGAAAAAAATTCAAGAATTTCGTCAAAATTTACTGCACTGGGCTAAAAAAAATTGGAACCAGGCTCCTTTTACAAATGTAAAAAAAAAAAAAAAAAAATGCTGCAAAACGAGAAGAAACTTTAAATATTGTATAAAAATTTTCAGAGGAAAAAATTTACTATATTGAGTTGAAAGACTGAAACCTTATTCATTTTACGAATGTCAAAAGATGGCTGTGAAACACAAAAAACCAACCAACCAACCTCCAGATTAGTTTTAATTTTATGTGCTACGATTTCTCATTTTCAAAGGTTGGCAGGTCTGTTTATTTTATAAATTTCTTTCTAAAAAAATTAGTAAGACCGCGGGCGGAGAATTGGTAAGATGCACGTCGCAGACTCTTGAGAAGATTTATTTTTCAACTGGAGAAAAAAAAGTTTTTAAAATTTTTAAAAAAGAGTCACAATATTAAGGAATGGTTTGTCTCAAAAACAGTAGATAAACTGATGAGTAAGAGTTCATCTCTTCCATTCATGGGCTAATAACTTTTTTATTTTAACATTCATTTATTCGTATTTCAGTTATTTTATAGATTAATAAAATAACGGTTTTGTTGAGCAATCATAAATTGATATCTTTATATCAGTTAATGATTAAAATATTTCACATTTTAATAAATAGATATATATTTTTCATTTTCATTAGCTTTTCTTTCATTCATTAGTTGTCTGTATTAAGCATACCATTCAATAGTACATTTCTTGACTGGGTTTTAATAATGCTTGTAAATGGGGGGGGGGGGGGGGGGGGATAATATTTTTCTTTTAGTGGTGTCACTTAGTGGCACTCCACTCTCATATAACTGTTCATTTTTGCTGTTAGCGGCGATATAGGACTCGGGAGGGGCACAGCGTTTTTTTGCAGAAAACTTTTAAGAAATTATTAGAGTTTGCAGACAGTTTTACATTTTATCTAAGTCTGCTCGTAGTTCAGAAAGGACCGCTTGCACACAAAGAATATGATAGTTAAAAAAAAAAAAGTTTTCAAAATGGATTTTGCACACAAGGAATGTGATTAGTAAAAATAAGTTTTAAAAATGGATTTCAGTTAAGAGGTTCTACCGTATTTACAAAATGTTTAGCATATAAAAAATAACTCATTATTAAATATAGAGATATCAAGCAATTACTAACCATGAAATAAATATTTTGGGCTTAATAATTTGTAAAAAATTATTTAAAACATCAGTAGTTTGTGCTTCAGAATTAGTTGTGAAAGTTTAATTCACAAATTTAAGATTTTTTAGATGTAATATACAAAATCTTGATAACTGAAATTTTCTTCTATTGGTATGGAAAAGTCCAAATGAGTTAATCTAGCTGCATATGATGGAATTGATTTTTAAAAGAATTGTGCTTTAAAAATCAGTAAATTGAAATACAATTTTCAAATAACTTATTTCATTTTTTACCTTATTTGATGATGTGAAAGTGAAAATATGTCATGATTATCTTGGTACTTATGGTTAGCCGGGCACCAGTGTTATATATACATATATAGTATATTTACACACATATGTATGTATAACACTGGCACCTGGCTAATCGAAAAGTACCATTTGTTAAAAGAAAAGGAGAAATGAATTGCTTAAATTGTTACCACTGTTGATATGCATCAGCATTACTCACAGACATGCTTTATAATTTAGATAGTAACAATGTGTTTAACTTAATTTGCAAATAGAAAAAATATATATGTATAATTTATTATACAGATTTGAATGAACTTAAATAAACCTGCACCAAGTAAAATTTTTATTTCATGCTAATTTCTAAATAAATGCATTAGCAATTTTTTAGAATTGGGGTTTTAGACAAGAAATATGAATTTTACTCTTCAAAAGTCTAAAAAAGAAATACACAAGAATATTTTAAGTGTGTTCACTTGTGTTTCTGTCTCTCAAAGCTCTTTGTCTTGTCAACTATGTAACATGGAAAGTTCAAATTTGGCTGAAGTAATAAAGGCTATTGACCCTTTAGTCATAGTTATAGATTGAAAATGTAATGCAAAAATATGTCTCCTTCTCCTCTATTTCCGAATCTACTGAAACTAAAATTATGAAAAAATTAGTGGTAGTAGAAATTTATTTAAACTAGCAGGAGAACTGTAGCAATTACCTTAGCTCACATAGTTTTTGAGAAAATCTCATTTTACCATTACACACAAATTTCACTTTGCTCAACAAGGGAGTTGAGGGGCACTTGAGGTACCTATCATCATAGAAGTATAAAAGGATTGCTGATAATGAGTTTAAAAAAAAATTGTTAGTAATTAGCCAAGATATTAAGCTTTAAGACTAATGTCAGACGAACGTCTATTTGCACGCTTTTTGTCTCAGCATGTAACAGAAACACCTGTTAGTGAAGGCGTTTCTGTTACATGTCGAGACAAAAAGCGTGCAAATAGGCAATGGATATATACAGTAGACTCCGTAAAATCTGCATATTTTTTCAGATGTAAACAATAAAATCTACAGTTAAATTGCAGGAACTAAATTCAAGATGGGGCCAAAATCAGTGACTACTGCAATGTTTTTTTTACTAAATTTTTTGCTAATCATTCTCTTTTGGCTATTACAGCTGATTTATTACAGTAGACTCCCTTAAATCCGCATATTTTTTTCAGATGTAAACAATGAAATCTACAGTTAAGTTGCAGGAACAAAATTCAAGATGGCACCGAAATCAGCGACTACCGCAATGTTTTTTTTACTAAATTTTTTGTTAATCATTATCTTTTGGCTATTACAGCTGATTTATTACTAAATAAATTTACATTACTTTTGATTTTGATATAAATTAGCATATCTATATCAAAAATTCCAGGGTTCGAAATGCAAAAATCCACGAACTGGAACGCTATTTTTAAATTATTGTTCGCGGATTTTTTTTTATTTTATTATAGACAAATTTATTTCTAAATATACAAAGCAGTATAAGAAAAGCATTCAAGACTCTAAATAACAATGAAAAAAGTTACTAAAGTTAAAAGAGCCAAGAAGGAATAACGACGTATCGATCGATAGTCGCTTTACTACTAGATGGCAGCATAGAACTTTTAGAATCGAATTGAATCGATTTCATCTCTAATAATTTAATATTTTTCTAAATTTTTATTTTGCATAATTATTTTAATAATTACTTACGTTTAAACTAATAAATTATTTTTATATTTCACTCATTTTAATGTTTCAGTTTATTGTAAGCATTCATTATAATTTCCCTTGCTTAATTACCAATCGAATTAATGTTTGAAAAATGTAAACAAATCAATGACCAGAAATCCGCAAAATTCTAAAATCCGCATAACCTCTGGTCCCAAGCTATGCGGATTTGAGGGAGTCTACTGTACTAAATAAATTTACATTACTTTTGATTTTGATATAAATAAGCATATCTATATCAAAAATTCCAGGGTTCAAAATGGAAAAATCCACGAACCGGAACACCATTTTAAAATTATTGTTTGCAGAATTTTTTTTTTTTTAATTATAGGACAAATTTATTTCTAAACATACAAAACAGTATAAGAAAAGCATTCAAGACTCTAAATAACAATGAAAAAAGTTACTAAAATGTGAAAAAATAATGACGTATCGATCTTACGATCGCTTTACCACCAGATGGCAGCATAGGGCTTTTGGAATTGAATTGAATCGATTTCATTGGTAATAATTTAATATTTTTCTAAATTTTTATTTTACATAATTATTTTAATAATTACTTACTTTTAAACTAATAAATTATTTTAATATTTTACTTATTTTAATGTTTAACTTTATTGAAAGCATTCATTATAATTTCCCTTGCTTAACTACCAATCAAATTAATGTTTCAAAAATGTAAACAAATCAATGACCAGAAATCCACAAAATTCTAAAATCCGCACAACCTCTGGTCCCAAGCTGTGCGGATTTGAGGGAGTCTACTGTATCATATTTATTTTCAAAATATCAAGGTTTTTGATATTTTTATTTTCATACATTTAATATTTATTTTTTAAATGTCGTATTTCTTGATATTTTCATACATCTGATATTTATTTTCAGTCAAAAGAAGTGCAAATGAATTCAACTGTTATTAAAAATTAGCCCATCCGTAAATAATAACTAAAAGGAATAGCTTACAAAATATTCTCTGCACTCCAAAAACTAGTTTTGGACTGTACCTGCAGCTTTCTCATTACCACAACTGTCTTTGAAAAATACCTCCCTACCCTGTCTTAATTCTTTTTGGGTACTTTTCGGTTACCTGGGTGCCAGTGTTATATATGTATGTGTGTATATATATAAAAAATATGTGTATATATATATATATATATATATATATATATATATATGCATATTTACATATGTATTTTTATAAATATGGAAATATAACACTGGCACCCGCCTAATCGAAAAGTTTTTATTTACTTCAGTCTAAATTGTACAGTAGGTTAGGGAATGAAAAAGCAGACAAACTTACATTCATGTTCAAATTCTTCAATAGAAAAAATAAAAGAAACTTTATTTTGTATTTCAGAATTTGTTGTGTATTTTTATTTATTTTTTAAACTGAATCCTGCATTCTGTGTTTTGATGAGTGAAAAAGCAACTTTTACAGAAGATTGTTTATGTTTTCAATTATTTGATCATAAATTTTGCAAGAAAAAATAAAAAAAGATAGTTAGAATATTGTTTTATTATGTTTTCATGCTAAATGTAATATGTTTTAGATTCAAATTTATATTAAGTCTAAAAATCTTTAGAATCAGCAGTAAGCTGACAATTTTGAAAATATCACGATATTTACGAACCCTGGGTTATAAAAACACGGATGGCGTACTCTATGCGACATCAGCTTTTAAAACCTAGATAACATTTTAAAATGATATATTTGTGTAATGCAATGCCCAGTAGCAATATAAGAGTAATAAACGTCAAATTGTTAAAAATAAACTACTGTAGGTACTTTTTGGTTAGCCGGGCACCAGTGTTATCTATACAAATATATATATATATATATGTATGTGTGTGTATATAACACTGGCATTCGGCTAACCGAAAAGTATCCTAATTTAATTAGAATTAATAGCATAATTACTTTGGGATTCATGACCAGTTTGCATTGAGTGCCACTCTCAATATGCCACCTGGGTCTTTAAAGGTTAATTAAACACCTATCTGGAAAAAAAGCAGCACAGACCAAGGCGGCATAGCAACTTTCTTTTGAAGCGCACTTAGCACAGTGCCAAGTTTAAACTTTGAACAAGATCAATTAATATATTTACAGAACCTTCCGTGCACAAGTAATACTCACACTTGACAGATTATTAAAAAAGTTTTACTTACATAGGCAATACTTTCTTAGAAGCACAATCTAATGCACGGCTGAAATGGCACTGTGCACAAGACTGTCCCACCGAGTTATTGCCTTTATTGATGCTTAACACTATTTCTACCAGTGTCAAGTAACACCTTTTTAAAATTTGGATTCATGATTATTTTGCTTGCAGTTTTTTACTGTAATAAGCATAAAAAAGTCTTCAATATTAAAAATGATTTGTAATTGTTTCAAACTAAAAATTACAAATGGAAAATTGTAAATCAAAAACTTTTATAAGGTGTCATTTGATACTGGTAGAAATAGTGTTAAGCACATACTGTCTTTCATCTTCAGTTATTATGTCCTGAAATAGATTTGTCTGTCACGCCTTCCTCCAGTGACAACTCCCCTGTAGTAATGAAAGCTTCTTGTCTGGGGCGTACACATTCTCTACTTTCTGAATTGAATATTCCAAGTTTTTCTTTTGTTAGATACAATTACAGAAGAGAAAGAAATAAAAATTATCAAAGTGCAAATTTATAGAACAAAATCAAAACAAGAAATATGTAGTATATAGGTGCCTACAACTGAAATTAATAAAGAAAATCTAAGTGCCCTTTTCCACACCACCTTACATTAAGACCAGAAAACTATTCAATAATGTTTATTAAGGCTCGGTCTTAAATGTTTGAGGTAGGGCACATAGGCGCGTTTTTTTTAATGTGGTATCGCCAGTAGCCATAGTCCACCAAAAAAAAAAAAAAAATGGAACCAAAGAAAAAAAAAATTTTAATCCAAAAACATAAGTAAGATATTACAGCTCTTATAGAGCACAATTTTTAATGAATGGATACATGGTAGATTCTTCATCTTCAGTGCCATAACTGGGAGAGGGACCCGGCTGCCAGAATGAAAGGCGAAAAAAGTGCCAAATGAAGATTGTTGCTCGATACAAAATTGTATATACCATAATTTATGGCACATGTATATAGACATATATATGTATATACAGTAGAAGATCTTTATAACGCAAACCTAAAAACGCAAGGTTGTGAGTTATATAGAATTTTGCGTTATATGGATCACATCATTAAATTCACCTTGTAAACATGGCCAAATATGTCTGAAACATATCAAAATACATTAGAATATCTTTATACTGCATTCCTTGTTACCAAGAGTTATCCAAATTATAAATTTTTGCATAATATAGGTCAGGCATTGAAAAATTTACTTTATAAACATGATCCAAATATAACTGACACGACACAACAATCCCTTATATTAGACATTTTCAAAAATGTGTATTGTAATAATAGCATTTTTTTTTCAGTAAAAAGGTCTTAAATTAGAAGATAAAGTTGAACTAATGTATCAAATTTAGTCCTCTAGAGAGTAGCAATATTTTACAATGTGAAAATGCAGGTGCTTTTTAACTGCAAAAGTCATTGTTTACATCTGAGAAGTTGTGCGTTATATGGAGAATTGCGTTATAAAGATCTACTGTATAACACTGGTGCCCGGCTAACCGAAAAGTACCATTTACTATTTAAAAATGGGTGAGATTAATAACAAATTACAAAGAAAATATGTCATTCATTCTGAGAATATATTTACTTTTAATCTCTGTACTACATTCTTTAAGTTAACCAATGAGAGAAGCCAAAAAAAAAAAAAAAAAACTAGAAAACAGGAATTCTGCTTTTTCAGAATTTAGTGTCGCCCCTGATGAAAAGAAAATATATGTATATATAAATAGTTACAAAACATATTTCAATTTTAAGACTTAAAGCACAACACTTTTATTTTATGTAAAATGACGTCATTTGCATCCGCTTAAGAATTCCACATTTACGATCCACTCTTAAACATCTACTAGTAAAGTATGTATAGGATGTCACTATCACAAAATAATACACAAATGCAGCAAAAAGATGCCGTCATTAAAGAAACTTGACAAAAAACGGCTATCTAATAATTCACAGGCCTTCATTTGTTTGTAAAATTAATATAGATAACTTAAAATTAAATATAGTTTATAATAGCTCCATGTTTTAATAGAAATTATTTGTTTATATTTTTTCAAAATAGCACGTATTTTAATTACATTTTCTTTCGCTTGTTATGAGAAAATGGCAACAAAAAGATACCTAATTGCTATTTTTCCACTATTTTCCCTTTACTTTCTACATAAATGGAGCACTTGAGTTGCCAAAATTAAACAAATGGTGCTAAAAACTACAAAAAAAAAACAAAAAATTAATATTTCAAAAATCAATGAAGATATATTTTTCAAACAAATTGCATTTAAAAGTACTGTTTTTTCCAATACGACGGTATAAAAGTTGAAAATGTGCAATGCTTAGAAATTTAAAAAAAAATGCTATAGAGTATTTAATTGTACAATGATACATCTGCTTTGTTTATTGCTGGGTTCTGTAAGGTAACGTTATTTTTTGGACACAAAACAAGCTGGGAGAAAGAAATAGCATATCGTACCGGGGGTTAAAAAAACATGCTAATATATGAGTTATTAAATAAATAATGTAATGTAATGTATTGATTAAAAATTATCGAAAAATTAAAGTTAAATATCTTATCTATATTCAACAAACATGAAGAAACATAATTGTATAAGGAAGTAAATAAATTATTAAAAGAATGAAAAGGGACTTAGTTAGGCGAATGTTTATTTAACAAAGTGCAAGTTCGCAAAAAGAAAAAACGCCAACTTTGAAGATGCTTTCTGAAAAATCGCCTGTTTTATTAAAAATTGAGGTTTCATTAGTATATATTTGTAAGGAAACTTGCCAATTTCATGCATTAGAATGATTTTAAAAGTGTATCAGGAAATAAGCAGTCATAAATGTCATTTTAATCTCAATATAACGAAATTCGTAAATATTTTCAGATTAGTTCAAGCATCTTACTAGACGTACAGGTTGAAAAAAATAAGATATATAAATAAAACGGTGGCTTTCTGGTATAATTATAAAACCTAAAACATTTTTCTTACCCGCTACAACAAGCAGAAACATTTCTTGAGTTCTTGTATTCTTCTCATGGAATTTAAAAAAATAGTTATTCGTTAAATAAAATGAAACCTATGGCCAAAGAGCCATATCTGCTTTCCAGTTGGAAATAACATATGGATCATCTAGTATATTGTCTATTATTATCCCTAATAAACCCCAGTATCTCTAAATAATCTTGTTTCGCAACAGAACGTAAGTTTTGTGCATATACAGATAAAAATTCATTTGTTTTTCAATACATATGATAGATTGCTATGGAGTTTCACATATAAACACACGTTTAAATGCCTCGTTTCTGCCAACCACAAGTTGAGTTGTCTAGACACAAGCTCATTTGTTTACCAACATGCACATTATCTATATTCAGTGTAACATGCGCAGTTTGCCATTGACGATATTTCTCATTTGCCGAGCTTTTCCACTTGGCGACGAGATTGCTGAAAGTGTATACACTTTGGAGTATCGCAGCGACGCCTACCAACAAGAAAGAATTGAGAACAGTTCTGGGGATAGCAAGTTATTATAGAGACTATATCCTGAACTTTGTAAGCATCATACTACCTTTATCCAACTTGACAAAACAGAGTTCCCAGGGATTGCCACATGGGGCCAAGCTAGCTCGCTGGGCATTAGCCCTTCAAAGATATAATCTAAAAATAACCTATATTAAAGGAAGTAGGCATGCTAATGCTGATGCTCTTTCCAGATTCCCTTAGGGAAAGATATAAACTTATCGTATAATGATTGTATTATTAAATATTCTGATATTTTATGTTATGTTTAATTAAGACTGTTGTTTACATTATTATTATATATATACATATTTTTTTAAATTTATGTGTTTAAAAAGTTTGGGCTAGCGAACAGGCTCTTTCCTTTAACATTGTGTTTGTGAAACTAACTGTACTTTTCTTAGCAGCATAGTCTCTAAGGAGAACTATGTGCTCCTTAAGGAGGGACGTGTAAGACTCGCATTAACTTTAATATTTGCGCAGCACGGATATTGGCGGTCGCCAAACGGTGAACTCTCGCCAAGGCAGAACTGTTCGAACTGGAACAGGGGGCAGTCGCGGCGGAGATCGAGTAGTGAAAAGATGGAGTGAAAATCAGTGGTGTGTCGCCCTGATTGTTCTTTGATAACATCGGCATCTTAAAGTCTTTGTGAAATAGTTAAAATAACCAGAAGTTAATGTTATAATATTCGTTGTGTGTGTGTTGTTTGTCCTGTAAATAAATTAGTGTTCGTCAAGCCAGCAGTTATTATTTTAACGATGTGTCTTAGCAGTGTTTTTGCATCTCAAGTATTTCTTAATAAAATAAATAAGTAACCTTTTTCTAAGGTTAAGGAGATATCGATGAGAAAACATTTTTAGTAAAGAAAGATAATAAAGAAATAGAGGAGAAAAAGTTGTATTAAGCAACTGATTATAAATTAATAAATAGGAGATTTATTATTGCATTTTAATAAATGTTTACCGTAATAGATACTTAAAATAGATAAAAGAATTTTTTAATTATTGTAATTTATTTAAAATTACATTCTATTTACAAATTAAATTTATTAATACAAATTAAATTCTCTCAAATTAAATTTATTAATACAACTTAAATTATCTCAAATTAAGTTTATTAATACAAATTAAATTCTCTCAAATTAAGTTTATTAATACAACTTAAATTATCTCAAATTAAGTTTATTAATACAAATTGAATTCTCTCAAATTAAGTTTATTATTGGTATTAAATTTATTAATCAAATTAAATTAAATATATGAAAACAAACAAAATTATATTTGCAAATTAAGTTTATTAATTGTATTAAATTTATTAATGCAAATTAAATTAATTAATACAAATTAAATTAATACAAATTAAATTAAATTTTGTAAAACTTAATTATAATTTAATTTAACTATCTAACAGGCAATAAAAGAATTGCAAAGGAAATGATAATAAAGACCGACTGATCTTTATTAACTAACTTAATAAAGATTAAAAAAAAAAGAAGTCCTCAGCAAGGACAGAACACGCGACTTCAGGATTTAGTAATTCAGAACCATAACTTTAACCACTAGACGAGATAGTCCACTTTGAGCTTTTTACCACAGTACCATGTGCCGGCTTTACACAATACTTTCTCAAAGTACTTGGCGTCTCATCGCCAAGTCAATGGCAGGAAGCAACCCAAGAATCAGTTGACACATGCATTGTTTAATGGAGGAAACGCTATACCTAGTCGCTCGTGTTTCAGGTTTGCTTCTGTGTTGATTTTGAATAGGTATTTCAGATTTGCTCACGCCTCTGTCTTGATCCACTGCGGGATAATACTTTTACGTACTTTAATTCCAGAAAAATAATCATTTGAAACTAAGATGATGATTAAAACATACTTATGGGGAAAAAACCGGCCTGCATTAACATCAGATTATGCAACACGTTACAGTATTTTACTTAAAGTAGAAATTCGTCCGCAGAAAAAATTGCCACCTTCGTTAACAGATTGCGGGAAAAACGTGAATTTCGTCAAAGAATCGTGGATAAAATTCGAATTTCGTCAAAGGATCGAGAAAAAACTGCAAATTTCTTCAATAGGTCGCGAAAAACGCAAATTTCACCGAGAAATCACGAAAAAACGCAAATTTCGTCAAAGGATCGCGGAAAAAACGCGAATTTCATCAAAAGATTGCAAAAAAGCATAAATTTCGGCAAAAGATTGCGGAGAAAACGCGAATTTCGCCAAAGAGCCACGAAAAAACCTCATAATTAGCGTCGGAGAAGATCCACCTCTGCTATAACCTTTCAGAAAATTTGCTGTAAATTTAAGATTATTTTTTTTTTTAAATTCAGAATCACCACTGGGATAAGCGATAATATTGGCTGGTTAGGGGAAATTGGTGGTCACGTGGTTGAAACAAAATTTTCTATATTTGTGTTCCACGATTTTTTGACTAAATTCGCGACATTTTTCCTTGATCGTTTATCGAAATTCGTGACTTTTTCCCGCAACCGATTGATAAAATGTGGGATTTTTTTGACGAAATTCGCGATTTTTTTGCGCAATTCATTATTAAAATTTGCGACTTTTTCCACCATGGTTTGTAGAAATTCCCGAATTAATTTTGCGAAATTCCGCAAAAGAAATAAAATCGCGGGCTTCCTCGAAAATCGAACACTTTCGCGAAAGAATTAAACGAGGGTAAAAGTGCCACATAGCATTTTTATTGTCTTATTTTTCCTATTTTGTGCGCAATCCCGCACGCCCTGCAGCCCTTGCCCCTCAATGTAAACTATTCCCTCCTCCCCCCCCCCTAAAAAAACCCCCTTTGCAAATGGCATGGCGCCTTTGCATTTCATATGGGATTTCGATATGTAAATATTCGCCGAAATGAGATTGCCTCGTGGTTATACACAAGTATTAAGAAGAAAATGGGAATTTTTATGTCCGAATTTCTGAAGTTTTTGGAACAGAATGCCTCTGGTGTAGACCTTATTTGCTCCACGCGGTAAGTTCCCCGACTTAAACTAAGCATATTTAGCGGAGTGCGGCGCTGTGCCATTTTTTAAGGGCGCCGACTTGATCAAGTTCGAGGAAATTTCGGAATCCCCCTCGCTCTTAGTAAATCGGCGCGGCGCTTCGTTATGTATATTTTGTCCTGATCCTGTGTACCAGAATCTTAGAGGAGAAATTGAAGTGATTAGAGTTATATTAGAAGCCTATGACCATCTTAATTTCTCCTCTAAGCTTTGAGACTAACGACTTTGCCCGAGGCTAACGAAAAAGACAGGCTACCGCGATACATTCTACGTATCTTTTTTTAGAGACCACAAGAGTGACGTAATGCTCTTTTCGTACAACTGCATAAGGCTCCTATAATATATCCTATAATATAGTCGACGGGCTGACTCACGCCGCCATTTAATTGCCGGTACGAGAAGAATGATTGGCCACGTCGCGTGGGCAACAAGCGCTCATTGGTCAAAGTGGGAAACAAAATGCTTGACGATTCAGCCTGTATTATAGGAGCCCTAAACTGCATTGGTGAATTTGAGTATCACGTGACTCCAGCGGTCTGTAAAAAAACATACGCGTAAAGCACCGCGGCAGAACGGGCTTTGCCCACGTGATGTCAGCCGCGGGTAAACAGAAGAAAAACACCAATAAGCGTGAAGAACATTTTAACACTGCTTTTTTTCCCCCGAAAAGGCGTGGCTGTTGCCATTCGTGGGTAAAGTCCATTGTTTACTTTTTATTTGTGAACATTAAATGGCAACTCTAGCTGTCGGCTTAAAGTTCATATAGAGGAAAACGTGTTCAAGTTCAAAATTTCTTGATAAAAATAATAATTAAATAAAGTTTTAAATTCGGTTGTTTGTATTTTAAATTTATTCATGTAATTTCAATTTTGTTGACTTCAAATATTTTTTTGTCACTTTCATTTTGAATTGTTATAGCTATTTCTAATTAAATTTGTACAACATGACATTCTTTAAGTAAACAAAATCTATTTTTGATAAAGCAATTTACATGCATTACATTTATAGTTCTTGATTAAATTTGTTTCGCACATCTTGAGATGTTCAGATTTGTTATTTATCTTTTCTAATCTGTCAAAATAAAAATAGCAATGATATAACACTTTGTTCAAGAAAAACTAATATCTTTAATAGATGTAATGTGTTTTAAATGTTTAATAGTTTGCTTTTTTCTGAGAAGAGGGATAGCTACGTGAGCATAACGACGAAAAATGCTACCGTCTTGACCATTGTGCATTTTCTTAACAGATTTTGAAGGCATTATGCTCTTAAGATTTCATCTGTTATTCCTTAAATTACTAGTTGCTTGAATTATTGATTTATTCATTTATAATTATAATGTATTCGTAGGACATTTCGTTTATATGCTCTCTAATTTTTTTCAATAGGTTTTTTCAAGATAATTTTATTAAATCGTGTTTTAAATTTTTTGCTCCAGACTACTAGATGTTTACATTAGTATGAATTTTATAGCTTTTCTGACTTTTCTTAAACATTCAATATTTAACCTTTGTGCAAATCCATGTTAATTAGAAATAGGATTTTGGTTTATTAGTATGACTAAAACATAGGTTTTATATATTTTTATAATGGATATGTAGGATAAATATGCAGTTAATGTACATGCTTCAAAGATTTTGATTTATAAAAAAATTAACTAATATAATTCAGAATTTTATTTTATTCATAATTCTCCCTTGCATGTTTTATAATCTGTGTTATTGTTGACAATCTTAATCAAACGAACTATGAAGCAGAAAATGTTTTACTGGATTTTAATGAAAAGTTTACTAAGAACTTGTTTTACTTAATTTATATCTTTATTTTTTTGCGAAAATTGGGCATAATCTTATTTGATTGCACTCTTTATCAGTTTTTAAAAAAGATGCCAAATTGGCAATTTCTCAATTGGTTGTTTATATTAATCATATTGTAATCCAGATTGACAGATGGAAGAACATTCATTCTGTATATTTTTAAATAGTTACATATAGGAAGATTAGATATTTACAGATAAAAACATTTCTCAAGAATGAAATGCAAAGTATAATTTTTAAGAATTTAAACTCAGCATTATTAAACTGTAAAAAAATAAGGAACAGATGTTTTATAATCCCGCATCTGCCATCTTGGATTTTTTTTTTTTTTTTTTGGCATGAATGATTTTTTTTAATTATAATTATTATATTCCAGTTTTTTCAATATTATATTAATCTATCAACAATATTTAAACACTGGCGACATTTACTACTTGGTGAAAAAGTCCAAGATGGCAGGTGCGGGATTTTAATAACTCTAATTCGAAAATAATTTTTTCATTTATGAATGAAATATAAATATTTTATTCAGAAATTTAATAAGATAGGGTAGATGTGCCAGTAATGGACACCCTTAAGGAATTTCTTTACAAATTATTTTTTAATTAATAGTTATAATTATCATACCCCAGTTTTTTCAATATTATATTAATTTATCAACAATATTTAACCATTCTTATAGCCTCATTTCCCCATATGAATAGAAATTTAATTTTAAATAACAGAAATATATCAAAAGCCCAGTAATGGACACCCTCTGGCCCAGTAGTGGACACCCTCTGTTCCAGTAATGAACACCCCATAAAAAGTAATAAATATAATTGTTTTTAAGAGTGTATTTAGAACCAGAATTTAATGAATACCTACTAATGAAACAAAATAGTTATTTTTAAATAAATTTAACAATTAGGATACCAGTAATTAATAAAATATTTGTGATAATCATTTACTGTTTGCATCAATTATTGTAATTATCAAAAGATCGAGGTTTTAATTATTTTAGATGGATAGTTTAAAATACTAAATATCAGACAATTACAGCTATCAAATTATTGAAACAGTAGTGGATTTAAAAGGTAAAAAAAAAAAAAAAAAAAAAAAATTGAATATTAATGTAAAGTTTTGTGTCACTATTTTTAACAATCTTCCAGAGATTACTTGATCCTATCATTTATAATAATCAATATTACAAATATGAAAGAAATGATAATGTGAGTTGAATATTTTAAATACTAAATAAAATAATTTCAAAATAAAACTGTAGAACTGTTGTTTGAGGACACTGATCTGCAGATTTACTAGTTTCATGAATATTACCTATAACTTTCATTAATAGTATTACATTTATTTATTATTATTATTTTTTTTTATAATGAAACATTTAAGACAGAAAATGGATTTTTAATAGCTTCTGTAACTTGTTTTTATTTAAACGGAGAGGGATTAAGCCCTATGAACCCCTCTTTGACTGTGCTCTTAAACAATATTTTCTGCTTCCTGGCTGGTTTGATTGCCAGATTATAAAATATGTGAGGTATATATATGTACTACATAAAAAATAAATAAATAAATAAATAAAATATCGAAATTTTATTAATAACATAAAATAACTTAAAAGCAGCTATTTATAAAAGTTTTGGTGTTATTACATTTTGGTAAGTATAATTTAAAAATTAAATTTGATTATTTAGGTTTGCAGTTAAGCCAAAGTATTTTATGCACTATAAACATTACTAAAATTGCATTTTTAGCAATGTCTACATGGGGTGTCCATTACTGGAAAATGACTAATTAACCATCCCAGTAATGGACACCCCTCTTAAAACCTTAAAAAGAAATGAAATTTTATAAATAGTCATTAGTATATAAAATTCAAAGTTTTCTATTGCTACTCAAACAAAAACATTCAAATTTTGCAAGAAAATAAATAATATATAAATTAATTAAATGAAGCCAGCTCTTAACCTCTTCATTAAGATTTTCACAGAAAAACAGCAAAACTTTGAAACATTAATTTCTGCTTCCTGATTGGTTTTATTAAAAGTGTCAACAATAACATAGTTTTATAAAACATACAAGAGGGAATTAAAAAATAATTAAAACTAAATATTTATTAGTTATTTTTTTATGAACCAAAAACATCAAGGGGTGTCCATTACTGGCACATCTACCCTATTTTATTCAGAAATTTAATAAGATATGTATAAAAAAGATAATATAAGCTGTAAGAAACTACAATTTTATATACATTTCATCTATATTACATAATTATTAACAATAATTTCGAACTTGAAAAAAGCAAAAATACAAGAAATTAATTAATGTTGTGATGATTGTAACCTATGTATTAGGGCTTCACACGCATGAAAAGAAAGAAAGTAAAAAATAACTGGATGCTACAACCTTGTCGGTTTGAAATCTAAAAAAATAAATGAAATTTGGTAATGTTGCCATCCTTACAATACATGTTCATGTATAAGCATCAGTAGTGGCTCGTGGCGTATTTAAATGGGGGTTCACAATCACAATATAAAAATTATTAACATAAAATATACAACAAAGTACAACATAAAATTCAGGTTAAAATATGTTTGTGTTGGCACAAGTTAAAAAAAATAAGCCGTTTTTTATTGGTGAAAAAATTATATTTTATTTTTTACAAATAACAAAAACAAAAAATGCCTTAAGCAGTCAAATTTTTTTCAAAAAGTTCAGGCTGTGTTAAATACATAGGTATGTAAATCATATGAATAAATACTGTATAGATATTTTAGAATTGATGTTTCAATTTAATGCAAACAGATATTTGTTTTTACTATAAATGCTATTATGAACTAAAGTGCACTGCATATAATAAGTGTTAAAATGTGAAGTCTTTAAATTGTTAATGAGATTATTGAAAGGTCTGCTTTTTCACTAAAACAGGATTGCCACACCACATTGAGAATCTAGAAAACACAGGAAATTCTAAAAAAAAAAACAGTGAAAATGCAGGATATTAAAAAAATTTCTTTAAAAACTTGAAAAATATTGGGAATTTCAAATTTCTTAGTTTTTATGACCGAGAAATGCCTTTATCTCGTATGCCAATCAGTCTCTTTAACTCTTGTTAAAAAAAAGTCATATGGTATAGTGTAGGGGGAGGAGGGGGACAATATCTTAGAAAGATTCTTATTATGAAAAACTAGATTTTTCTGGGGAAAGAACATTTTCTCTCCTACCATTTTAAAAATGAAAGAAATTTTACATTTCTGTTTAATTTGTAATTTAGCCATACATTAACATGCTTATAGTTGAGCTAAAAATGGGCAATCCTTTTATTCTAAAGAGGAAAATTAAAAAAGGATAAAAGATGAGTTTATTGTATAAAAATCAGTGATCTTTGATTTTTTTTAAAAAAAATCTATTTAAACAATTTTACATAGAAACATGGATAAAAGGGTATATTTATATGATTTTAAGCCTTTGCCTTTTTTTCTTCACAGATAAAGTATGGCTCCAAATGCTGCAGCACCATCTGTTAATATTAAAGAAGATATTGATTCTAGATCTACAAAAACTGGCATCAATGCAGTGCTACTTGGTCCTCCAGGGGCAGGTAAAGGAACCCAGGTACTTTTTGTTTTTTACTTTTGTCTTTTTATTTAATAATTGAGTAAATAATAAAAAAATCTTTGCTTTTTTGTGGTGGGTTTCTTTTCACTAAGTAATGCTTTTCATTCATTGTAGTTAAATAATCTATATTTTTTGCAATGAGATTGAAATTTCGTCAATGAACAAAAACAAATTACTAGTTTTTGAAATCCCAGGTGTATAAGAGTATGAGATTTCAAAATCTGATTCATCTTTTATGAAAACAGACGTCTCTTTAACAAAATCAATTTTTCAGTTTTACATTTAAAAAGATATTATGGATAGTGGCAGACGTTGAACAAATAAGTGAGGAGGCTGAAATCGACAATCCACTTCCTCCCCCTTACACACCACCCTTCCATCCCGGACCTCAATTTAGTTATTGTAACTAGCAGTTGTAATTTAAAGGCTTGTGTTATTGAAATATTATGTATACATACAATATACGTAATTTATTTGTAAGGCATATCTTATAAAAAGTTTAATAAAAAACAAAACTGCTCTGAATATGTAAACTAAATGCTTATTTGTAGTGTTCTTTTTAATAAAACATGTAAAGCATTTTATGTCTTTTTATTTAATAATTGAGTAAATAATAAAAAATGTTTGCTATTTTGTGGTGGGTTTCTTTACACTAAGTTATGCTTTTGATTCATTATAGTTAAATAATCTAGGGTTAGAGGCTCCAGTTGTGGCCACCTTTAGAGAAAATTTTAAATAGAAATTTTACAGTTATTGACTGATTGAAGCATATTAAATCATAATAACATCATTAGCCAGCAAATTTAATTGTCTTTCTGTGAATTATAATAAATTTCTACAGAATATTTTAGATTTTAAGTAATAACTCATTAAATTTATTTCAATTTGTACCAGTTGTGGCCATCCCTACACCAGTTGTGGCCAATTCTATGCACCAGTTTTGGCCACTCCAATATCATATAGTTTAACTAGAGATGGGAATGCTTGGAAAAAACCCGGAAAAGTTGTGGAAAAAAACGTTTTTTTTTTTTTCAGTTTTTTTCCGAAGGGCTATTTTTCAATTTTTCCAAATTGGAAAAATTAAAATTTCATTTATAAAATAATGTACTCAAAATTTGGTATTAACGCCACTACAATTTATATATATATATATGAGGATATCAGAAGCCAAAGGGGTACAAGTGACAAAATTTCGATTTGGAGTAAATTGAGTTCAAAGATAATTGACGTTAAACATCAATAATAATTGACTGAATTGAAATAGAAAACTGCTGCTTGTTTCACAAGGGTCTTTGAACTCTTATTTCAATAAATGTGAAAACGTAGGGTGCAATTTTCTTTAAATTTATAATCTATAAATATGGACCATTATTCAACAAAAGTGGTTGATTGCTAAAACACAACACATAATTACAAAATCACTTATATTTCTTTACCTGAAATGAAAAAACATATTTCCAGGTCGTTTGTGCACTTAGTTCGATTTTTTTCAATTTTGTCATTTATACCCCTTGGCTTCTGGGGTCCTCATATATATATATGTAGAATAACTGCACACTCACTTTGTACCAGATATTTCAATAAAAATATATATATTTTTTTCACATAATAAAAAACAAATATCGTTAACACTTTTTTTCTCTCAAAGAAGCAAAAAAGAACATGCATCTTTCTTAGGAAGCGAAAAAAAAAAAAATAACACCTTCCTATATTTATCAGCAAAAGCTCATACGTCACTTATGCACTTTTCCCCTCTTTAGTCTGCAAAAAAAAAAAAAAAACACACACAGCAGACACGTTTAAGCAAGTATGACGACCTGCCTAATTTCTTTTATTTAAAAAAAATGCGGAACAAATAAAAATTCCTTTCTGCATAAATCACTAAATATACTTTTTCTTCTTGCGTGCTAAAAAAAACTCACCGTACGCTTTTCTCTGCACTATTCAAGTACTTTTGGGATAAAACAAATAAAACACTTTCCCATTCACAAAATACAAGAAAAGAAAAATCTTTCGTCATATAAGAAGGAGAAAAAAAAAACCACTTTTACCGCTTTGACATGATTTCCCGTGAATTAGGTCAGCGTATATTCTTCTTCACCGAGACTCGAAAATATTGTACACACTTTATCAGCAGTGATTCCTCACGAAAAGATGAATACACAGTTGAAATTTCGACGCACGGACTTGACTCTTTATTTTTCCTTCCCGCGATGAGAAAAACTTTTCTTTTTCCGCACAAGTTAAAGTACTCACTTTATCTTGAATGTAAATCCAATCCCGGCCGAGCCCCCATTTTGTAGAATAAATGCACACTCAGCTTGTGGAATAAACATATAAAGGATACTCATAGAAGAAAACTCTACAGTTGTAAGGACAATTATCATCACCCGCCTTCCAAACTCGAAATTCAACTCTCCCACCTTCTTTAAAATTTTAAAGTGTTATCATTCACGTAAGTTAATTTCAATTGTATTCGTTCTTCGTGTTAATGGCAATTTACATATGCATAGTCGCCCAAGCATGGAACGTGTTTCTTGAACTTTTTATGAAGTAAATAATTTCCGTTCTTGAGCGATTAAGAGTCCATTCACATGCGATTCTTATAAAACTCCTAATATATCACAAAATGCACACGGGGGGGAATCGTGCATTTTGTGAAACGATCACTGAAAAAAAAAGCATGAATTTCAGTAAACGAAGAAAAATATTGCAAATTTCATCAAAAGATCGCAGAAACGCATAGCAAAATTTGTTTGAAGAGTGCAGATTACAAATTTTGCCAATATGTCGCTGAGAAATATAGGAAAGTTCGACAAATGGCCACAGAAAAGAAAAACAATTTTGTCACTGATCGTTTAAAAAAAATCGTGAAAAAAAAACTGCAAATTTCGTGAAACGATTTGGGAGGGGGGGCGGGGGAGATCGTGCATTTTGTGAAACGATTGCTGAAAAAAACGTGAATTTCAGTAAACGAAGAAAAATATTGTACATTTCATCAAAAGATCGCAAAGTTTGTCTAATCTTTGGCTAATGGTTGCAAAAAAAAATAGCGCGAATTTCATGAAAAATCTTGTAAAAACAATCACTATAAAAATAAAACACAAAATTCGATAAACAGTCGAGGGAATAAATTGCAAATTTCATCAAAAGATCGCGTAAATGTATAGCAAATTTTGACAAAAGAGTGCAGAAGCACACGCTGAATTTTTCCAATCTGTCGCTGAGAAATGTCGGAAACTTTGACAAATGGCGACAGAACAAAAAAAAAAAAAATCATAATTTCTCTTCACTGAATTACGCCTAAACTTTAAACTGCTATGCCTGGCACCACAGTTGCAGAAAATTCTCCAAGTGTCTGTGACAGATACTTCAATGGCAGAAAATAATCTGCTGGTAAAATATTTTACAATTGAAGCATTAATTAATCAAACCACCACTTACCTGCAATGTCTTTAAGTATTTTATTAATTTTTATAGATAATAATCTTAGTTTTGTATTAAGTAATAAAGAGCTAAACATAATTGTAAAGCGAAATAATAAAAGGTTTGATGGAAAAATAATCTGCAAAAGAGATAAGAAAATCTGTGACGCCTGTCTCCCATCTTGAATTTTCTGCTACTGGACCTGGCACTATGAAAACATTCAGTAAAGTGCAAGATATGTTTTCATTACGATTTCTTATCAGTGGGAAAGTGGAGAGAAAAGATTAACAAAAGGAAAAGAACTGAAAATGGAAAATTCTGAGTGCGTAAAATAGTTAAGATGTGCATTTTGTGACATGGAGTTTCATAAGAATCGCACATGAATGAACTCTTAATCGCCCAAGAACGGAAATTATTTACTGAATGTTTTAAAAAAACATTCGATTCTTGGGGCGATTAGACAAATTTGGAGTTTCAGAATAATCGTCCAAGAATGGACATGCAGTCAGGTATAAAATGTACGTTGTCATCGCCCAATAATGTCAACAATAATAAATCAAAACATTGAATATTTGTATATGAAGCAAACTGAGTTCAATAACAATTTTAAAAATGCAGAATCAAAATTAAAACTTATATTTTTGTTTATTTAAATGAAAAAAAGTTTAAATTCTACATATGACATTTCGAGTTATACCGATTAGTAAGTTTTATCATGTTATGGTTAAGCATCACAAAAAATTTCAAAATAGTAACTCAATAAATAAAAATTATTTTAAAATAGGTATGTCCCGGACCTCCTTAAATGAAACAGAGTTCAATAACAAATCTTAAAATCAAAACATACATCTTATACTTTTGCTAAGAAATGAAAAGAAAACATTCAGTGAAGCGTTGATTCCGCAAATATGTGAAAAGTTTAGATTTCAGGTGAAAAAGTTTGTAAAAAGCCTACTTTTATGACAATTTTGTGAAGGGTCCTGCTTTGATTTGAAAAAAATTGTGCAGGGTCCAGTTTTGACATAAAAAATGTTGTGAAAGGGTCCAGTTTTGACATGAAAAATGTTGTGAGGGGTCCTGTTTTGAAATGAAAAATTTTGTGAGGGGTCCTTTAAAGAACCCAATTTTTCCTAAACAGATCCCTGTGCTTGTTACATATCATGACTTTGATAAGAAATGAAAACACTCAGTAAAGTGTAAAAAATGTTTTCATTATGATTTTTTATGAAACTCATAATATATGGGGAAGGGGAAAAAAAAAAAAAGATAAAAGAAAAACCCAAATAACTTCATTCATTTCCCCTGAAAAGAAATATTTGTTTTATTCCTATTCTTGGGCGATGACCATGGGCGTAATCTGGCGGGGGCAAGGGGGGGCATATGGCCCCCCAGTTTTTTAAGAGCGGGGGCAAAACATGTATTTTGCCCCTCCAGTTTCTTGTCTTGTTTTCAAATTTCTGTATTTCCTTTTTCGCTTTTTTTTTACCCCTTTAGTTTAATAATTTATATTACTATCTTGGGTTTGAACTAGAATTGGATACAGCAAAATCAAAACAGCCAGAATTAATGTTTTCACGTTGACATAAATAATTTTTCTTATGTCTTGACAAAACCTTCTGCTATAATAACAGTTCAAGAGAATTTTTTTCCGTCTCCCTTTTTTTCCTTTTTGTACAAAGTAAAAAACTTATTTTCCTCTTCATTGCCAGGGATGTTGTTTTTTTTTTTTGGGGGGGGGGGGGTGCACGTGTGGGAAGAGTTGGGAATAGATATCACGATTACTGTGTCTTGACTCTGACCATTGTCCTTTTTCGTAAGATAATATAAGCACAAAGCAAGAACTTCCTGGCCCTCAGGGCTCTCGACTACAGTGACGCTCCTTGAATATACTCGTAGCGTCAGTCCAGTACTGGTGAGCTGAGGAAATTCTCATGGCGTCTGGATATACAGATGCACACACATTCCGTTCTCTCGCGTACAATCAGGGACTAGAGTCTTGCACATGTCGCGTTGTACCCGGTTGTACCGTTGGGCGTAATCTGGTAAGGGCAAGTGGGGATCACATACCCCCTAGTTTTTCAGGAACAGGGCAAAGACCTTTTGCCCCTACGGTTTTTGTATGGCTTTGTAGTTAAAGCCCAGCTTTGTATTTCAATTTTTTTTAATTTAACCATTTATATGCTATTTTGCGCACGAACTGGCATAAGCATTGGATAATTCAAAATAACCAGAATTAACGTCTTCACGTTCATAGAAGTAATTTCTGATGCAGTAGTCAAAGCTCAAGTAAGAATATTTCCTCTGCTCTATTTTTCAGAAAAGCGGAACCATTTTTCCTTTTTTATTTTCATAGAACTATTTAAATGCACATGTGGGACAGATTTCTTGATTACTATCTTTTGATTGACTATTGTCATTAGAGTTTCCTTCATCTGACGAAACCCTATTCGTCTCACTCGTCTGACTGTCCGGCTGTCACAGCACAGTGCTCGTAACTATATATGCTGGAGACTTGAAATTTTGCATACTTATAGCTGAAGGACCTCACATCAAACGACAAATTGTAAAAATTTGAAAAACTAGTAATTAATGGACGTTGTTAATTAAAAAAAACCCAATTACAAGATCTGAAAGGCATTCATGATTCAACAAAAGCATAGATTTTTTTTGTCAAATTATAAAAACTATCTCTTCCATCGATTAAAACCATGTGTCATTTTAACGGCAGATAAGGAGTACACTGTAAAAAAATACTGCCAGTTGAATCGGAAAAGTAATTGCCCTTATCGTACCGGAATAATTTCCAACCCAGCTCGGAATAAAATCCTTAAAATACCGTTTTACTGACTATTTCCTTATTTTTACGGATTTTATTCCGAGCTGGGTCGGAAATTATTCCGGTACGATAAGGGCAACTATTTTTCCGATTCCTACCGGGAAACTGGCAGTATTTTTTTTACAGTGTAGCGATTGCTTTAAGGCGCTTTTATTTCTTTTCTACTCATCCCAGAAATTCGAAATTAGTACCACAAGACGGGGGAAAAAACCAGTTTTCAGAAATTTTAAAAATTATCTTGATCGTACCATAAAAACTTTGAAATTCTTTAAAAATCAAGAAAAAAATCTTTTATTTTCCTTCATTTGTGAAGGCGACAGATGTCTGATGAATTGAATTTTCGGCGATAACCAAAGAATATAAAACAGGTGCGGTCTTGCGGTCAGAAACAGACTCAGAATTCAGAATTTTTATATAAGACCAAATTTAAATATCGATTTTCGAGCTATGATTTTTATGCCATCCGACGTAAAATTTCATTCTCTTCCAGAATATGTCTTTATTTTTTAATTTCGACAATCAGAAGCGAAGATAATTTTTTGGTAATTAAAACCAGAATTGAATTTTTTGCACGGCAGGCCAAGTGACACGGAAAGAAAAAGAGTTACATTTTTACTCGGTAGCAGAAAGTGCGTGACGTGCATTGCAGATTTATTTTGGACCTTGCAGATAAATTTTCCAACTTGAAAAAAAAGGATTTCCTTAAAGAGAAAAAAAAAATAAGTACGAAAATTCTGACAAAAAATATCGTGAATTCGACAAATGGTCGCATAAAAATCGGTAATTTATAGCCAAAGGGTCGCTGCAAAAACGCAGATTTCGCCAAAAGATCCTGGACATAAACATGAATTCTGTCCTAGGGTTGTGGAAAAATACAAATTTCTGTTACAGGATCGCGGAAAAACGCGAATTTAGTCAAAGGATCACGGAAAGAACCTGAATTTAGTCAAACGATTTTGGGGGAAATGCACATTTAGTCAAACGATCGCAAAAAAAATGCAAATTTATGTCAAATGATCGTGAAAAAGCGCAAATTTATCTCAAAGGATTGCGAAAAAAAACGCGGAATTTCGTTAAAAGATCCCAAAAACCGCAAATTTCTGCCAAAAGATCGCTGTTTAAACTTGAATTTTATCCAAAAATGGCAGAAAAACATGAATTTCGTTCCATGGGCGCGGGGAAAAAAGCAAATTTCTATCACAAAATCGCAGAAAAGGCTTGAATTTCGTCAAAGGATCGAGGAAAAAACACGAATATAGTCAAACGATCGCGATAAAGAAAAGCAAATTTAGTCAAACAATCGCGAAAAAAACGCAAATTTCTCTAAAAGGATTGCGGGGAAAAGCGGAATTTCAGGGATCACTGTAAAAGCGCGAATTTCGTCAAAAGATCTCGGGAAAAACGTGAATTTCGTCCAGGGGTGCCGCAAAAAACGCAAATTTCTGTCACAGGTTCGCGGAAAAAACACGAATTCCGTCAAAGGATCGTGGAAAACGCGAAATTTCATCATAAGATCGCGAAAAATGCAATTTTCTGCCAAAGGATTGCGGTAAAAACTCAAATTTCGTCAAAAGGACGCCTGATGGATGTACAGAATTCCTAAATTTTAACTTAGTTTATTCCTGACTCCTGCTCTTGTAATGATAAATTCTTATCATTAAATTAAATATATTTTTTTTCCTTTCAGTTAAAGAAAAAAATAAAGCTCTGTTCTCTTAATATATCTCTTATTATATATGAAAGATCTGATAAGATTTCTGTGAAATAGATAATCAATGTGGTCACTATTTTCCTTATGTGTTTATTCTATGCCATTTTTATGCACGTATCTAAAAGTGTGCTGGAATAGTATTTGTTCTCGAGTATATGAACCATGTTACATATTCATTATTATTTAATTCTTCATAAAATATTAATTTTTGCTATTTACTTATTTAGGTTAATATTATAGTTGGAATATAGTTCTATTTATTTTTTAGTATTAATCAGTAAGAACCCTATTTATTTTAACACTTATAATGTTTGTACATAATCGCAGTACAGATTTTTTTAACTATTGATTTTACAAATTTGGTTCTTTCGCATCCGGATGTTATTTCGTACGCTGATTCGTAAAATCTAAATTAAAAAAAAATCGGACCACAACTTTCCGGTTTATGAAAAAATCGATTTTTAAACATAAAAGGGATGCTTTTTCGTACAGACAATTGACGGGAATTTGTTAAAATTAGGAAAACTAAAGAACCGATCGATTTTAAACTTTGACATAGTTCATAACACATAATAAGAATTTTATGAATTTAAGGTGAGCTGAATTTGTGTGTGTGTGTGTGTGGGGGGGGAAACAAGGGCTCCGTGAAAAAAATGGCTAATCTGATTTTTTTTTAAAACTTTACGCATTTGGTTACGTCTATTTATTAATTACATGCATTATCATTTAGTTTTTATTACCGTTTATTTGTTAGCTCCCAGACTATCAAAGCTTGATAGCTAATGTGCCCGCATGTTCTGTATATACGTAACGCGATAATTTTTGATAGAAATATCCGTTTTGTTTTAAACTTTGTATAATATATAAAAAACTGAAATATGGGAGTGGATAATTTTCAGGGGGACGCATTCCTAAATATAATAGTGCTGCCATTTATGCAAGGAATTATTAATTTTCTATTAACAATTTTGGTTTGTTAATTTAAGGATAAAGTGTTCTGAAAGAGATATTAAACGAAATCCTCTGCATATCACACTTGCCCACTTGTTTTCTTTAGGATAAAATAATACATAATTGATGATTTTTTTTAATGGTTTTTTGGCTGTTTTTCGACTTACGTCCGGAAATTCGGTTCAAAATTCCAATTGATGGTGTTCTCTGAAAGATCATTTACGTTTACCAAAGAATGGAAAATGTATTTCGATTACATAGTTTCTGAATAACAACACCTGCCTATTCCATGCTTTTCAGAACAAAAATAAATGAAAACTTGTGTCATAAAGTTGACCCTTTGGATTTGAGACGAGCCTTAAGTACAATTGAAGAATATGGTAAAAAAGGAAATATGCTTTAGATAAATCGAAGCAGAAAACTTGACATTTTTTTCTTCATTCTTCCATCAAAATACTATAAATTACATAAAATTTTGTATTTAATATTTTGAAAGTAAAAACATTATATAAAAATACTGAATATTTTTATTTCGGTCTTTAAGGGGAGCCCACTTAGAAAATGTGAAAAATTGAAAACATTCGAATTAAAATAAACATTAAAATCAGTGTTTAATTTAAATTTTTGTATTGCTAAATTATCTGGATTCATCTTAAACCAGAATGAATGGGATCGTATCAAAAGTGTTTTTCGCCAAGAATGGCGGTTGACTTTCAGAATGTTTCTCTGATAACGGGTTCTGAACTCCCCAATTTACTTTTTTCACACTACATTTGAGGTTATTTCAGAGCTTTGATAGTCAAGAACGAAAAGGGTGGGAAAAACGAGTTATCTGGAATTCCCCTGGAAATTAGTGGACTATAACAGTTTACCGCCAGTTGAAAAAAAATGAACTATTAATGTTACTAAATTTAAACAGCTCTAAAATCTAACCGATGATTAAGATGTCGCATACGAATTATTTTTTCAATCAATCCCTTTCAAATTTCTCCTGTATGCTAATTTTGTTTTTTTCCCCTTAATAAATGTGTATCAGTATGAAAAAGAAGAAATAATTATCAAATGAATTATTAAGGGGAAATGTCAAAAAAGCTCGCCCAATTTGAGGACAATCTATACTAATAAAAGAAAGTTTCGCTTTGTGTGTGTGTGTGTGTGTCTGTCTGTGTATGCGATGGCTAGCAAAATCTAGCGTAAGTACGAAGCTGACAATTTTTATGAAAGTAGCCCAAAGTCTCTTCTGAGACTTCAGAATTTTAAAATTCTAATAATTAGTTGAGTTATTAATTAAAATTCGCAAATCACTCTCATTAATAACTCATCTCGGTCCTTGCGAAAGGGAAAAAGTGGTGGCGCACGCGCAGAAGCCTTATGTATGCATCGGTAGAAAATGAAGTTCGAAAAGAAGGAATTTCGGGAGTATTTTGTCATTATTTATTAACTTACATCAGTCAAACTGCTTAGTTAAGTTAAAAACGATGACATGTTTTATAAGATCGTACTCTTATGTCTCAAATGCCGCAATCAATTGAAAAAAATATCACAGTTAATCCTTCGAATTTTTTTTTTTTCAAAAAGGCTCGTTTTTTCCATGAAGCGTTTTTCTGTCCTTTTGCAGCACTCCTCGAGGACGCAATTTTAGAGGTACCGACAAATTAAAAATGTGCTCTCAAAGCTAAAACCTTCTAATCGATGGTTTCAAAAAATATTAATTTTAACCTTTTCAAATACACTGGCGAACTCAGGTCACTTCGCGTTTTATGGAGACGATATTTTTTTAACCCTAAAAGTAAAAAAACGCCCATACTTTAACACACTTTACTTTTTACTTTACACGCCATACTTTTTTTTTTCTGTTTTGAGCATCTCTATAGGCCAGATTTACATAACCTACAAAATTTTTGAAACGTTCGGACAGGTATAAAATATTTTTTACAAGATAAAATATGTGAAAAATTCGATGGAAATAAAAAATCTGAGTGTTTCGTCGCGGTTTCGCCCCTTCAGGGCACAATTTTAGAGGTACCGACAAAACCACAAATATTATTAAAGGTGAAACATTCTTCTAATCGATGTTATAATCGGCTTTTAAAAATAAGGATTTTAACCTTTTAATATACCGGCACGGAGGTTACTTCGCGCCTCACGGTGACGATATTTTTTCTATGCTAAAAGTAACTATGCGTGCGTATTTTAACAGAAATTTTTTAGAGCATTTCGATAGACCAGTTTACGTCACCTGCAAAAATTTCGAAATGTTCAGACGAGTATAAATATTTTTATAAACTAAAATATATGAAAATCTACGAAATCAGTAAAAACCTGGGTGTTTTTGCGCGGTAAAAAAAAGACGTCTTAATTTAAGTATATGTGTGTGGTGATACGGAGGGAGGGTATAAATATTTTTTTAAAAATGGCCTTAAAATTTTTGCCCCCCCAGTCTTAGAGCCCAAGTTACGCCTATGGCGATGACAACATACATCTCTTAATCACCTGAGAACGGAAATTATTTGCTGAATGTTTCCATTTCATAGAAAGTACAGTTTTCATCTTACACTTTACTATAAAATGTACAGTTCTATTTTTACTTAGAAATGAAAACATTCAGTGAAGCGTTGATTCAGCAAATTTGAAAAAAAAAAAATTACTTTAAGATCCCAGAAAGTTCAAGAAACATTATACTATTTCATTCTTGGGTGACTACACGTATGTAAATAGATATTAATACGAAGAACGAATACAATTTAAAGTAACTTACGTGAATTGTACTATATCACTTCTTATAAACAATATAAAAAACATTATAAAATAATGTCAATAAGATTAAATCTTATAGTAACAAAATAAATAAAGCATGGAAAATAAACAGTGCAATTTCCTGCTACAGTTAGGCTAGGAAATGCAGTTGCTGTATCTCATATTTACCACCTGCTCTCATTGGCTGGTTTCTTCTTTGCCGCGGATTGGCTTAGGGCTGTAAATAGCCTGAAACCCATAACGTTTTATTGCAGCGGATTGGCTTAGAGCTGTAAATAGCCTCTAACACATAACGTTTTAATTTTTAAAAAAATATCTAAATTGAAATTTTAAAATCCAGCGGTGAAGTGCACTTTCCGGTAATAGCATCTACACATGACAAAAATTTCAGAAGTCTAGGTGTTATAATTTCGGAGCTTTCCGCAGGCAGACAGACATCTCTTATTTTATATATATAGATTACACATAGCAAGTGTAATACATTTCTACAAGTAAAAGAATAAATAGTAATTGATAGCAATCTCAAGTTATGAAGAAGAATGAAAGAATGTCATTTTTTCAAAGCTAAATTGTAAATGAATGCATAAGAGAAAAAGAAATAATTGGTATAAAAATGCTAAGCTCAGCAAGAAGTTCTTCGGTATAGGTTGAATAAATGTTTTTAACTTTGTAACTCACATAATACTAAATAAAAAATAATGATTAGGGATTGAAAAGGCAGCAAAATTTTTCTTAAAAAGAAAAAAAAATTGAACCATTGATAGTTAATAATCCACACTGAGAGTTAATAATGCTGTTACTTAAATATTTTGAGGATTTGAGATATAAGTAGCTAACTTAGATTTATCCTATATGAATGGGTTTAACTCATTTTCATAATTCTTTTGGTTATCATACACATACATGTGTGTAAGTTTAGATTTTGGTGGTTTACAGTAATTTTCCTAAATACTAATGCAAAACGAGCTGCAAATAATATTTGTTAGATAAAAGTAGCAAATAAAGCCTTTGTGCAACAATATTAAAAAGCAGAAAAACCAATGTTTAAAATGCACAAATAATACATGAAAAGCAGCAAACAGCTGTTTCGAATATACTAGCGAGATTCTTCTTCAGTGCAAGATAGGGAAAAAGGAACAGCGTGCTAGAAAAAGCAAAGCTGAGCAAAATCAGAGACAGAGAAATTTGTTAGTTTTATTATTTGTGTTACTAACTAATGAATTACTTATTTGCAGTTTTTATTAATCCTGTAATTACTTATACTATTTCTTCTAGGACATTTTAAAATGGTGCCACATCATGCCCCTTTTGAAATTGGCAAAATGCACAGTGCCTTAAAAAAATAGTTGAAATTCACCTGTAGTTGTAGCCAGAGATTTCCTGTAAAAAATCTTCACTATTCAACAGTATTTCTAAATTCATGTGGGCAAGATCTCGCAAAAACATAGAACTTTATTTCTTTAGAAAATACAGGATATTATTAAAATATGTTATTTAATTGTATTTTTCAATTTGTTATTCATAAAATTATTAAAAATTAAGGACATTTTATTCATCATACTAAAAATTCTTTTTTTTTTTCTCCCTTATATCATTACTAAACACATTACTAATATATTTCCTCATGAAATAGTACCCTTTTTTGGAACTAGCATCCTGTCCCTTTTCCTTTCTAAAATGAATACTACATTATTATCATTTTAATAATTAAGTCTTAAAAATGTATAATATGTTCCTAATTAGAGAGTTAATTGTTTAATAATTATTAATTTGAAGTAGTGTTAACTATTTAAAATAAAATGCAGTTAATAATTTTAATAAATGTTAAATATCATTAGTATTTATAAAGTTTTACATAATTATTACAATATTAATGTATGTAACATTATTATATGACACTACCTAATGAAACTACTAATTTGCAGTTTTATAATTTCTGTAATTACTAACTAATAATTATAATTTTATTAATTAAAGTGTAAAACAATAGATTATGTTAGCAATTAGGGGTTTAATTGTTTTGGAAACCTAAAACTCTTGGTAGCTATTCCGTATATGAACACTGGGATAAAAAATCATAAAAATCCGATTTAAATCAAAAAAATCTGATTTAAATAAAAAAAAATCATGATTTTTTTGCACTCTAAAATCAACATTATCTGCATATCACAATGTTATTTTTGGCAGTAAAAACTTTTCTATACTTATTGATGTTCATGCTCTTTGTATTATTAAAGAATAGCAGGAGATCCTTTCTGGGTTACAGGTTACAGGACATACTGCCTGGTGTTAGCAAAAGCATAGAAATAAGGAAAAAGTTTCTTATATGGGAATTTTGCTATATTCAATAAGTTAAATGTTGTAAAAAAACAAACAAACATTGTTTGCTGGTAGAACCAAAAAGAAAATAAATGAAAATAAAATCTAAATTCTGCAGCTGTTATATGTGTGGGGGAGATGTCAGCATTTCTTTTTTGCATCCTGATGTTTAATATCTGAAATTGACTAAACTTCTTTTTAATCAGGTGTGAAGCCGATAGGTATAAGCAATGTTGGCAACAATGGGGTTTTAAGTGTATGAGAGCAATTATATGAACATGGTGGCAGATGTTTAAATTCAAGTGTAAATATCCCTCCCCTCATCCACACACACATAAAAAATGTTACCAAAATTAATTTGTCACCAAACTGCTTTTGCTAAAATACATCAATTGGCTCCAAACTCTTTGAAAAATTATTTCAAATACTTTTTCAACATTTAACAGCTTTATAAAATTTAACAGATTGTTAAATCTAAAAAATGTGAAAATATTGAGTTTTTTTTTTTAAAGAAACATTTTAACTACCTGATTTGCTTATTCAAATGATTTTTTTTTCTATATTTTAAAATTTGTTATTCATAATTTTTTTTTTTTTATTACAATTTAGGCTCCCAGGTTAAAGAAAGAATTTTGTGTTTGTCATCTGGCTACTGGTAAGTTTTTATACATACTTTTTCAAAATAATTTTGTGCATATATTTTATTTATTTAATGTATTTAATATGCACGGAATTTTTACTTGATAAAAATGATAGATTATATTTTTAAAATCATCTAAAGTTTATGAAAGAATTAAAGCATTCCCCATGAAATTTTCCAATTTTTATATTTATTAATGGTCTGAAAGTGCAGGTGCCTCCCAGAACACCATAATGTTCTCTTTGGAGCTGCAGAAATCCCTCCCGATGAAAAAAGTCTGAATTCCACACTGAATGAAATAGCTAAAAAACCTTAAAGAACATTATTTTATTTATGAAATCAAGCATAAAAAAAAAAAAAAAAAAAAAAAAAAAAAAAATTAAAAATTTCTAAATAAATACTCATCTCTAAATTCATGCTTATTAAAAAAAAAGACATAACATTTTTCTGTGAATATGCGGAATTCCGCTTTTTTGGCACTGGATTTTATCATTCCTGGGATCAATGCAAATTTCCATAGCATTAAAATTTGTGAGCACTTTTATAGTAGTGGTGTGTGTGGGGGGGGGAGGGGGGCATAACGGGCAAATTAAACCAAAACGTGAATACGAACAGCACCAAATTGAGTTTATTTTTCGCTTCTTCATTCGTCTTTCTATTTTCTGTGAGCCGTGACTTACTGCACATAGAAGCAAACAGCATGAAAAGGAGTAAGGCACACGAGACTGTCGTCTGCTTTGACTAAACTACTTATCTCCCGGTGTTCCGATCGGAACAAGTTTCGCTATGGCTGGATCATACTCTTCATTTCTCCTGTCAATGGTACATTTGTTCAGCTCATATTATTAATGATCTGTGTAGAAAAAATTTAAGCAGCGTGAAAATTTGGTGAATGGAAGTTCACTTTTGCATATTGGCAACAATTCTTATCGTACCTGACTAACACAGATACATGGAAATCTCTTACAGTTACAGGTAGTTTCAACTTATCTTTTTTCTTTTGGATGTTATATTTTTCATCTTAATTTTTGTGTGATTGTTGGAATGGCAAATATTGTTTCCAATATTACGAGATCTCACACTATCGATTAAAAAGAAAAAAATCAATGCCGATGGCTAACGAAAGCCGTAAAAGTAAAATTTTGAGAAAAGTATATGGATGCAAAGTCTAGGATTTCATACATAAAGTTGATGCTAGTGGGAGAACAATTTGCAGTATTTATTCGGATATCCAATATTAAGGTAAAAGAATATTTTCACCAATATCTAACCATTCAAAATCAAAGTATGTGGAGAAAGTTATACTAAAACATACTGTTCAGTCATAGAGCTATGAAGATTAAAGGAGCCGACATAAGTGATGTCATTTAATGCTATTGCTACCCCCCTTCTGCGTCTGCCATATTTAGCCATGTCTTGCACTGGAAACTGCTTGATTGGATTGCTATCGGTCAAAGTCCAATATGGCAGATGCAGGAAAGGGGGAAATAACTCATTTTTTGGCCTCAACACTTTCCACAGAAGAAAATTGTTATGTCTATTGCTTTTCTATTCATAGCTCCATGTGTTCAATCCAAATTGTTATATTCAAAATTATGAGCAGAAAGCAAAAATATTTCATGCTTTTGAAGCAGTTGATGCAAATGTGTAAAAATTTGAAGTCATCTAGGAAGTGCTACCAATCTGATTTTGACTATAAAAAGAAGCAATGGATGAAAAGAAAAAGAAACCGTTGCATCTGAGAAAGATATCACTGATAAAATATCTGCAATGAAGAAAGCCTCCTGACTAAAAAGAAGCAATGGATGAAAAGAAAAAGAAACTGTTGCATCTGAGAAAGAGATCACTGATAAAATATCTACAATGAAGAAAGCCTCCTGACTAAAAAGAAGCAATGTATGAAAAGAAAAAGAAACTGTTGCATCTGAGAAAGAGATCACTGATAAAATATCTACAATGAAGATAGCCTCCTGACTAAAAAGAAGCAATGGATGAAAAGAAAAAGAAACTGTTGCATCTGAGAAAGAGATCACTGATAAAATATCTACAATGAAGAAAGCCTCCTGACTAAAGCATTGTTTGGTACTATTTGATTATCCCGTCGACCCCAAAACTATCGCCAAACTATAATATTAAATAAAAATAGCAAATAAAGCCTTTGTGCAACAATAGTAACAAGTTGGAAATTGCTCATCAAACGTGGCAAATGAGGTGCGTTCGTACTATAACTAGTTTTATAATTATTTTTTGCACCCCATATTGAACTGAATGTATATTTTTTTGCACTTCATTAGTGCATAGTCTGTAACATCATTAAAATGCACTTGCAATAATTTTTTTCTCATTCCCCGTAATGTAACAGAACACTTTTGACTGTCCCTGTAATTAAATCATGTAAAACCCTGTAATACATCCCATTTTCATAAAATTTGAAATGGCTCAACAAAATTTTTCAACAATTATATATTTAATATTTCAGACCATTTGGATGGTTTTAACATCATTAAAATACACTTGCAATAATTTTTTCCCATTGGCCGTAATGTAATGGAAAACTTTCGACTGTCCCTATAATTAAACTATTCATCCAATTTTCATAAAATTTAAAAGGGCTCGACAAAATATTGCAACAATTATGTATTTAAAATTTCAGAATACTCGGAAGGCTGTAACACCATTAAAATGCACTTGCAATAATTTTTCCCATTGCCCGTAATCTAAAGAAAAACTTTTGACTGTCCCTGTAATTAAACTATACATCCAATTTTCATAAAATTTTAAATGGCTTGACAAAATTTTGCAACAATCATATATTTAAAATTTCAGACCATTCGGTTGGGTAGTTTTTGCTCTGTTACATGCGGACAGACAGACAGACGGACTGAACGATGACTATAGGTGCTACGTATTTATATAATTACAAACGCACCTAAAAAGTAGAAAAAACCAAAGTTTAAAAATGCACAAATAATACATGAAAAGCAGCAAACAGCTGTTTCAAATCTACTAGTGAGATTCTTCATCAGTGCAAGATAAAGCCAGCGCGTCTCTGTCTATTATTTTGCTCAACCTTGCTTTTTCTAGCACGCGGTTCCTTTTTCCCTATCTTGCACTTATGAAGAATCTCACTAAGTAGATTCGAAACAGCTGTTTGCTGCTTTTCATGTATTATTTGTGCATTTTTAAACATTGGTTTTTTCTGCTTTTTTATAATATTAAATGCCAATAATGGATGATCGTAAATGTCACATTCACTTGATATTAAACATTGTATGCTTGTTTGTTACATCATCAAGTTATTTTTAATTCAATATTTTATATTTATTAATGTTTTAGTAAAATTTGTCTTTTCGTTATTCAAAATAAAAATTATTTCAATAAACGATTACCTCATGATATTAAAAGAGAAAAAAAGATAATCAAACTAACTTAATATTTGTTAAAAGTGATAAAAAAATACATTTACAAGGCAAGTAAATACCTTTATTTATTCAGATCTACATGTTTCATAGTGAAAACTGGTAGACAAAAATGTCTGAATGCCTGAATGGAAATTGTCTGAGCGATGAAACATGTCGTTTTGAATAAATAAAGGTATTTACTTGCCTTGTAAATGTATTTTTATCACTTTTTTAAAATATTACTGTAGTTTCCGACCTATAATCCGCTGTGCCGTATAATCCACAGTTTTTTAGCCTTTAAAATAAAATTTTAGCAGATAATCCACAGATTATATGAGGATTACTCATTGTTTTCAATTCTCCAAAGTACTACTAATAAACCACCTCCCTATTTATTTAGCTGCTCTATATAAATGACAATTGTAATAAAATAATTTCCATAAAAATAATTATAAAATAATTAAAAGTTAAAAAATACAAATACTTTTTTCCATTGAATCTTATATCTAAAACGTAGAATGTCTTGTGAATACAGATAATTCTGTAATAATTGCTGTTTTTAAATAATCTTCAACATCTTCTGCTATTTTAATAACATTCAGTTTAAATTCTGCAGTGTTAAATAACACGTTTTCTCTTAGACATTATTGTAAATTGTAACTTTCAACTATAGAAACATGTTGCCAAAAGGCTAAAAAAAATAACATAAAAATCAGAAGTTACTCATTATTGTAACTTTCAACTATAGAAACATATTGCCAAAAGATTACAAAAATATAACATAAAATTTCGAAGCCACTATCACGTCACATCATATGTGAACCAACTACAAGCAACTCCGCAAATGGTCGATAGCAGACAATCATGCGATAGCTGTTTACATTTTTATTTTAAGACTGCCGTTAAAAACTCGATATCTAATGTGAACTTCTGCTTTAAAAAAAATTTCCGCAGATAATTTGCATTTAAAATTTTTGAGGTTTTTTAACAGATAATCTGCAGATTATAGGGCGGAAATTATGGTAAGTTAGTTTGATGTTTTAAAGTGATTTTCACGTATAATTTTTTAAAAAAGTAGATTAGTTTCAACTGATGTCACAAATATTTATCCATCAGTCGAAAGTGAAAACTAAGATAAACTATCTAGGAGCTATAGTATAAAACCAATAAAAAGCATGACATCATGTTTGATTTTAAATAAAATGCTATCATATGATTGTGATGACATATTCCATTTTAATTATTTTGTCAATGTGAGATTTATTTTCTAGCAAAGATTTTTTGATGATTTGTATTTCTATGCTTTATCCTGCATTTTGAGAAGATATGATTAAGATTTGGGATCTTGAAACTTGAAATCTCAAAACTTGAAGCGATAAATTATTTTCAAAAATATGACTGCAAATTAATTTTTTTTTTTTGCTTCAGACCTATATGTAATGCTTATATACATTTTATAGTTATATCTACTTTTTTTGACTAAATAAACAGCTTTAAGTTCGTTACAATCTTCCGTTATCATTGATATTTATTGTACCTTAATAAATTTGACTATTGCATTTAAATTACTCACATTTTATTCTCAAATGCAATCTTAAATATATCTGTTTATGGTTTAATTGTATAATTCTGCATTTAAATACGTAAACTATTTCTAGTATTCTTTTGTCCGAAATCATCTTGATAAATAAAATTTTATATTCGGTATGTTGCTATGTCATAAGTAAATGTCATCATTGAAGTAGCCCTGTTCTTTAGTGATATTTTTTATTTAAATTCATTAATTTTCCTAACTTAAATTTTTAGAATCTCAACATTCTTCCATTTGTATAGTTAGGCGATTTGCATAATTTGGCGAAATTATTCTGTGGGATAATCAAGTAGTACCAAAGAAAGTAATGGAGGGGAAAAAAAAAAAAAAAAAAAAAAGATCGCTGCAATCTAGGAAAGAGATCACTGATAAAATATCAACCATGGAGAAAACTTCCTGATTAAAACATAAAAGAAAATGAGAATTTTTAGAAAAGAATAATAATAATAAAAAATAAAAAGGGAAACTTTTTAAGATAGACAAGAAATAATTTAAGATAGAAAGAATGAATGATCTGATGAATGAATGAATTGATGAATCTTTATATATTTTATTTCAATTTTCTATGTGGTACTTATTTAATTTCATTTCAAGACGTATTAACCTGCGTCATATTTACTCACATATTATAGAAGATTAGTTGGAGGTTGGCACCTATGTAATTAGTAGTAGTGTGCAATTCAGCCCTTTTTGAAAGAATGTTTCATCTCATTGTTACTGAAGACGAAGAATGTTTCCAGTGAGTTCACGTACTTATTAAAAGACATAAGATTATGTATTATTTCGATATCTTTGCTATATTGTACGTAATATCTTAATAATTTAGTGTTCTTAAACATTTTTACTTACGTTTCAATTGGTCACATTGAGGAATAAAATTATTTAAAATTTGGGATTTTTTAAGTATTACAGTGAAACCTGTATATAATGATATTGTCTATAGCGATAAACCTGTATATAACGATATTTCATTTGGTTCCAGCAGAAATCCTATTAATTTAATGCATATTAAACCTGTCTATACCAATAAATAGGTTAAGAAAGAAACCTGTATATAACAATAATTTTGCGCTTTTTGAAAAGGTTACTTTCTATTTCTTATTCCTTTTTAACTGTTTGTTGAAAGACCCTCCAACTCCCAGGGGTCGATCCAGGCAAAATTTGGGGCCTATTTAGGGCCCTTTCACAAAAATCTATTTAATAAAATAAGCCCCTTCACAAAAATAAATTTAATAAAATAGGCCCCTTCACAAAAAAAAACTTAATAAAATGGGTCCCTTCACAAAATTCCTTTTAATAAAACAGGCCCCTTCATAAAACTCCTTTTAATAAAATAGGCCCCTTCGTAAAATGCTTTTTCATAAAAACAGTTTTAAAATATGTAATTTGTCAATAAAATCAGGTCATTAAAAAAAAACAAAAAAACTAGCTAGAGGATTTAAACAAGTTTTTGTTAATAAATGCTTGGTTCGAATTTGAGTAAATTTATTCCAACTTACATTACAAAATGTTGTTTTTCTCAAAAATATAATAAAATTCGCAAAAATAACTTTTACTTGTCACAAAATGGGCCCCAAAAATAAAAAGCTGTATCGATCCCTGACTCTTAAATTCTCTGAATAAGTTATAGAATAGAAAAACCATCATGGTGCATTTACAGCTGTCTCATTGATTAGACAAGCTGATTGATAACTCAGAGCTGCAATGTTACTGATAAGATTTGCAAAGCAACATCCTTGTGCTGGATTCAGGGAGGAGTTGCTGGACACTGAATACAGGGGGTGGGGTGGGGGGACAAAGTGCTATTTTTCTCTTACACCTTTGACGTCATACCCTCCTCTTTTCGAACGAAATGTTAGTAAACTAACTGTGGTAGGTGGTATTTCTTTCAGCTATGCTAGTGTACTAGCGTCTCTTTCGTGCGCTATTCCCTACCTGAGCGATGGATAGCGGTTAAGTCCATTCTAAATGCAGGTGGGAAGGTTGGGAGAGCTCAGAAATTTGCTCCGCAAACCACGTGATGTTGCGTCATCATTGTTTATGTTCAGATTTATTTACTACTCTGATTTCGGCGTTAAGAGTGATATATGCAGATTCTTAAAATCTTGTATATCGTCATTAACGACTATTTTATTATTAAAACCATCATAGATATAGGAAGGTGTATTCCTTATTCCAAGAAAAACATAACTTATAAGAGTTTAGAAAATGCACATTTAAATATTCATTCTCATCAAATAAAATCAGTTTTCCATCTTTTTAAATTTATATGCTCTTGTATTTTATTTTTGCAATTTTTCTGATCATAAAGATAATGTATGAAAAGGAAGATTTACTGTTTTGTTTACATACTTGTTTGTTGGAAAGAAAGGGTTATATGTTAGTATCTTTCATGCCTATAATAAATTTTAAAATGTCAAGGTATATATAATTATATTTAGATGATGATAAAAGGTATGATTGGTAAAATATTACTGTTAACTTGTATGCCGATCTAATTGATTTCATTAAAATCCTAATTATGTAAATATATGCTTAATAATAAGCATTTCTTAAAGTGATAAAGGCTGTTGTTTTTAAAAAGTACTTTTAAAGAAAAAATCAAATAAATATTAGTTATTTGTGATTATAATATTCCAATAATATTTATTTCAATTTATAGAGTATAACGTGGTTTTTGTGAATAATACAAATAGCTATTTTATTTCTCTGTTAAGGTGATGATTTTAAAACTAATGTTAATAAAATTATTGAATTAAATTAATAAATTAATTTATAGGGTTTTAAAAAAGTTGTAAATGCGAAATTTGGATTTTATGTATATTTTAAAAAACAAAAGGTTTTTTTAAGTCCATATTTAAGAGCTGCTTGTAGTTTTTTTTTTTAAACACACTCTTAAATAGTTATCAAAATTAACTTAAATAACTGATAGCTTTTTTTTTCATTAAAAATATTTATTCTTGCAAATTATTAAAAACTTGTGAATGGTTATGAGAAATGTTTTGGGTATGAATTTTACTATTTTTATATTTAAAAAAATCATTTACATATTTAAGTAAGATTTACCTAAAGGTATTGGAAAGTAATTGCTAGCTCAAATTATTAGAATGTAACTGTCAATATTATTGTTTTATTTTTTCTCCTTTATTAAGCATAAATTTAAAATCTTATTATGAAAAATAAGATTCTAGAGAATCTTTAAACTTTTCTTATTTTTTAACAAGATGCAAGAAAAATGCATAAAAAAAAACTTCCCTGAATTCTTAAAAAATAACTAAATACCATTTTTCAATGACTAGCCTTAAAATTTTCAGTATATACACACACACATGTATTTAAATATAATTCAACATTTATTCGGTATTCAAACATATTATCACCCCCCCCCCCCCCCACACACACACACACCTCTATCTTTCATACCTTATAAATTGAATCATTAACTTAATTCAATTAGTATAGTATAAGAAATTTAATTCTCCAACAAAATATGGTTCCACACTGTCATGTTTTTGATTTCATGTCGATACAACGCAGAATTAGAAATCCGTCTTTATCTTGATTTAAACCAGGTCTTAGCTGAAAATTTGCACTCTTTTTCTAAATGTTTTCATCATTTGAGCACTACTATATGGAAGAATAGACTTTAAAATCCGAAGGATCAAGAATTAAAATTAAAAATTCAGTTCTTAATTCACGAATTTATTATTTTCAATATCTTAAGTTCAGATTAATAAAAGATTTTAAAAATAAAATTGAAATTTTAAAATAAAATTGAAAAGTAAAGTTTAAAAGAGGGAGAGGGGAGGGGGGGAGGCGGAGGGGATATATTTTAATGCCAAATATTAAATTTATATGCTTTAACATTGAAGTTATATTTAAGTATATGTCTGTATATGTACTGCAATTTATATGCATAAATACTTTTCTATCCTGAAAACCTAAAAAAAAGAAAAAAAAAAAACTTTATACTTTATCTTGATTTAGGTCAAGCATCTGTTAGTATTAGCAAGTTTTATTTATTTGATATTTATTTCTTTTATTGTTTTTACTTTAAAAAAAAATATTTTAGATTTACTAGTTTATGATACCATACAATAAATTGAAAAAATATGGCTGTTCATAGAAAAATCATAATTAATTATTATTATTATTTAAGAATTCAAAGAAAAGGTTTTTTTTTTTAATTCATTATTTTTGCATCTTGTTAAGAAACAACAATGGTTTAATTTGAAGAATGCCTTAGAATCTTATTTTTCATAATAATATTTTGAATTTATACATAATAAAAGAGAAAGGGAGAGAAAAAAAATAATATTAAGAATTACTTTCTAATAATTTTAGCTATCAATTATTTTCCAATATCTTCATCTAAATCTTACTTAAAGCTTGTACTATACTTATTGAATTAAATTAATGAATTAATTTATAGGATTCTTTAAATGTTGCAAAATTTGGATTTAAATTTTTAAATATACTTTTAAAAAATTATTACTATTTTTTTTTAGTCCAAGTGTAAGAGTATGATTTTTTTTTCCCCATGTAAGGAACTCTTAAATAGCTATTTATCAAAAATAACTTAAATTTAATTGTGCCTTTTTCTGTTGTTGTTGTTGTTTTTACATTAGAAACAATTTTTCTGCACTAAATTATTAAAAACTTATGAATGGCTATGAGAATTCTTTTGTATATATTTGTCTTTTTTATTTATAAAAAATTATTATTTATTTAAGTAAGATTTAGCTAAAGGTATTGGAAAGCAATTGATAGCTAAAATTAATAAAAAGTAATTGTTAATATTTTTTTTGTCTCCCTTTCTCTTTTATTTAGTATGAATTCAAAATATTATTATGAAAAATAAGATCCTAGGGGGTTCTTCAAATTAAATTTCTCTTGTTTCTTAACAAGATGCAAAAATTATGAATTAAAAATTCTTAAGTAATAATAATAATTAAATAAGATTTTTCTAGGAATAGCCATAAATTTTTCAGTTTACTGCATGACATCATAAACTAGTAAATCTGAAGAAAAAAAAAATTAAGTAAAAAAAATAAAAGAAATAAATAACAAATAAATAAAACATGCTATTATTAACAGATGCTAGTCCTAAGTCAAGATACACACATATATTTTAATATAACTTTAATGTTAAAGCATTTAAATTAAATATTTGGTATTAAAATATACCCCCCCCCCCCAAAAAAAAAAAAACACGCTTTTTATTTATTTATTTATTATTATTTTTTTGTCACAGAAAGAACATATTATAATTTTTTTTTTATTGTTGTTATTATTTTAAGAATACAATGAAGAATATTTTTTTTTTCGTTGTTAAGAAGAAAAAAGAAATACAAAATTAATTAAAAACCTTTCTACATGTTATTTTTAGAAGATTAGCCAGTAGATGGCGCTCGTTTCTAGAGTGGGGGGAGCCTTCAGTTTGTTTATACCTAAACGTTGTGCGATTTAGAGCTGACGCAGAATTCCTGTCTACCCTTCCAACCTGCATTTAAAATGGATTTAACCGCTATCCATCGCTGTCGTAGGGAATAGTGCACGAAAGAGACGCTAGTTGCTAGTGTGATCACCAGGAATAAGTTAGACTGTGGTTCACCATTGTTTGACCAGAAGAAACTTGGAACAAACATGATTATGCTTTCTTTGCCAAAAGTGTGTCGTTTTTTGGTGGTGGTCCCCTTCTTGGCAACTTTCTGTTTCATAAAGGTCTTGGTGGGAGCAGGAGGTGGGAAATTCAATGACAGCATTAAGGGGGAAAAACCGGTTTGGCACACTATCCCTCCATCAGCATGATGGTGATGTTTGTCTTAAGAAAGGTTACCGGTTCTAGGTCCAGTGGGAACAACGGGAAACAAAGAAAATAATAGAAAAATACTCTCCTGAGGGTGTTTAGTAAATTGATTGACATTTTTCAATATTACGTTTCAAGATTACCGAAATTCTTCTATTTATACAGAAATAGAAAAATTGTATTTATATGTATTTTGCACATAAATGAAGGGTAGCAAAACATTACTTTTTATGTGTTTAACTTTTACAATATTTTTTTTTCTGAAATCTTTTAAAATATCCTTAACCCTTAAATGCCGGGTGTTGCCTTTTGGCAACATACCCAAGTTAGGCTTATAAATACTATTAGAATAATATTGAAGCTATAATGTCTAATATTGCCAATAAAATACATTCTGAAAATATTATTAAATTGATTTTCAACATTTAGATGGCAACACTTGTGCTGTTTATGAATAAAGATAGATTTATTTTTTCAATTGTTGATACATGTTCTTTTTGTTTTGTTTGGAAGCTTGCGAAATACACTACTTTGTTCTGCAGTGAGCAAATAAAATTTATTTCCTATCATAGTTCTCAAAATTCTTGTGTGTTTAATATCATAGAATTTTATCGAGGAAAATTATTTTTTCAATTAAACACCAGTATTGCCGATTAGTAACAAACAGTTTTTTAGCCGTAAACCATACTTAAAGCAAAATATGATTTTTTAAAGTATTTTTCCCATGATTTATTTTAAAAAAAGAAAGCCGAAAAATATTTTTAAAAGGATTTTTGAAAACTCGGGCATTTAAGGGTTAATTTTAAATTGGATTTTTATCTCATTTTTAGGTGATATGTTACGTGCTGAAGTTGCATCTGGCTCAGATCTTGGGAAAGCCTTAAAGAAAGTTATGGACGAAGGAAAATTAGTTAGTGATTCTTTAGTGGTTGATCTTATTGACCGGAATCTAGACAAGAAAGAATGTCGTAATGGATTCTTGTTAGACGGCTTTCCAAGAACGGTTGTCCAAGCTGAAAAGGTAACTTATTATTTATTGCATTTAGGATTTGTACCAAAAGTCTGAGTCACATAATTCTAGCAATATTTTAAAAATCCCATTTAAATTAAGCCCACTTATGTGCTTTTCTTAATTATCCCCATCTTAATCACACAGACATTCATTAGTATGTTTTATACCTTCTCTCACTTTAGAACAACTAGTTAATTTCTATTAACAAATAAAGTTTTTAAGGTTAGAGGAGATATACAGTATTTGGGTATTACTTAGTTATCCCATCAACCAATTTCGCCAAATTATACAAATTGACGTAATTTTTATTTTAAATAACGAAAGAACACATAAATTAGTATAACATTAATAAAAATTCAAATAAAACGTCGAAATAAAAATAACTTGATGACATAAACACATGTAACTTGCTTAGAGTCAAGTGAATGTAACATTTACGAACAACCATTATTGGCATTTAATCTTATAGTTTGGCGATATATTTTTGGTCGGCAGGATAACCAAGTAGTACCAGTATTTGTTTTAAAATTTCAAGTATCTTTTGAATTACACATATATCCAAGCATTTAAAATTTATTAAGTTAGTAATTCTGACTTGCTCCTTTTATTCTGAGTATACTTTCTTTAGGCAAAATAAATTAAAAAACTGAGTAACTATTAAATATATCATCTTGATTCATATTTCATAAAAAAATCTTAGATATTAAAATTTTCAGAAACAAAAAGTTACAAAGAATTTTAATGATAAAAAAGTCAATAAAATGTATATTAAACTTAGTTGAAATAACAAATAAATATTTTCTGAAAATCCACTATTAAATTACTTGTAACCAGAATTCATACTGCTGATTGACATTGCACCAAATCAAGACAAAATGTTTCATTTTTCAAGAAAATGAAAGATTGAAACCACCAAGTTGCAATAATTGCAAAAAGCTTTTTATTCTGGTGGCACTCTCAATCGCATATTAAACAATTGGAAGGTTGTTTATTTTTTTGTCTGCATATCTTTTTATTTTTTAAAGATCTCATTCATATTTGTCTTTCTTTTACATACTATTCAGGATCCTTCATAGCACTATTTAAGAGATTTTTTTTCTCCTTGATTTTGCAAAGCATCTAAAATATACCCCAGTAGCAGAATTTTCTGTGTCAATTTGCAGCAAGCAAAAATTTATCTGCAACCCAACAATGCTGAACAAGCTATTAAGAACTTATAGTAACCCATAAAATGATAAAATTTGGTTTTTATGAAGAAAATGTAGTAAGAAGTTACAATAATTTTAGAGACAAAGTAAATTTTGCTTATATTTTTAGACTGTTATATTAATCTGTAAAGTGTAAAATAATCTGCAGTGCCCACTTCTGTACTGCGCTGTTTCTGCTATAGGGAAATGCACTAGTTTTATTAATTTCTATAGCTGATACTTGAATTTAGATGAATAACTCATTTAAAAAAAAAAAAAAAAAAAAAGTACAATCTTGTAATTATTTGTATTGTAATCTTTATACGAAACCCAGTGGTTTAGGTGGTTGAGAGGTTCTGTTTTAGAAGTTGGTAGACATGAGGTACTGGGTTCAAACCCAGCCGCACCCTCCAGCCTAACCGTTGGGAGTTTTTGTGGTTTTCTTCGAACCTTGGGAAACCTTCCATTAATACAGGTTATGTTCTCTTAGAAAGACCCCCACAGAGTGCACTCCCCCTGGCACCTATATCCCTGGAGTAGATAATCGGCTGTCAGAAATCAACCCAACCCAACCCAACCCAGTGGCGTATTGGTCAGAGCATCTGACTGTCGTGCTACAAGTCAAGAGTTCGACTCCCGACTGGGCAAGATTTATTTAGCCTTTCATCTCTTAAGGGTTGATAAAATGAGCACCAAGTTTGCTTGGGAACTAAACACCGAGGGTCTCACGTTAGGCTGGCCACTGCATAGAACCTCGGGGCCCAGGATCAAGAAAACAGAGATGGGCATTGTCGGCCCAGATCCTTCATGGATTGTATAGCCACAAAAGTTTACCATATATTTCCGTGTATAAGCCGGACATAAAACTTTTCAGTGAAAAATTGTCCAAAATCAGAAACCCGTATATAAGCTGATGTTAAAAATAAGTTGATGAAAAATTCAATGAACGAAAACTTTGCATTTTTTTGTGAATAGATAATAGAAAAAAAAAATATGCTCTCTGAAATTATTGTTCTTTCCTATTCTGTCTTGGTGCACTGCCAAATCTGTTTAATTGGGTCCCACTCATTCTATTATGACTTGCTCATTCATAAAATCCAAACCTCATATTTTTGGCCTGAATTGCCACAAGAATCAAGAAATGATCGTTTGATCATTCAGAAAATGTTGCCTCAATAATGCAATAGGTGGAGATGAGGATGATGCCATTTTTGATGATGATGTTGATGAATTAAGCACTGTCTATAATCATACTGATGTACAAATGAAAGAAAGCAATTTTAAGGAGTTGCTTTAAAACTCTAATAATGTCTTGGATAGTGAATGATGCTTACTTTTTTAATTTTAAAAGAATGGAGTATTAAAGTATTTTTTAGCTTTTTTATATTTACCATCTTTTTATTTTAGAATATCGATTTTGTAAATTTTTTTAGACTTGTGTATAAGCCCCTCACCACCCCCCCCCCCTCCCCACTTTGGAGCCAACAAAATGCCCAAAAATTCTCGGCTTATACTCGGAAATATACAGTAGTTTTAATCTTTAAAGAAAAACGGGTATGGGTTGAGAGGATTAAAGAATGATTTTAGAGTTTGTGTTTTAGGAAAAATTTAAACATTGTTTCCATTTGCTTATAATTTTTCTTTTCTGCTGTGATGAGCCAAATTGCTAAGGTTAGTCAAAAGCGAGTGGGAACTATGCTTGTAATCTTTTGTTATTTCTCAGTTGGCATAATTAAAAAAAAAAAAAATTAAGGAAACAATTTTTTTTTCTCTGCAGAATAAAAAGCAATATAATTTAAATTTAAACTATCGCCTTTAATATTTTTGGCTAAGACAGAAAAATTCTACTTTTTCTTCCCTAGTGCAAATCCTGGTATAGTCAACTCTCAAATTTGTTATTGTATAATCCATAGTTCTTTTTGTGGTGTAAGCAATGAAAATCACTGTTAATAATTAAGCTCATGCAAGAAATGGAGTATGTGATTTATGATTTTTCTTAGAAATGTAAAGTGTCACATTTTATAACTTTTATTATTTGTGCAGCTAATATGTTCATTTTTACTTTATTACTTTTAAAAATTGATTGACAACGATTTCCCATCCTCAAATTTAAAAAAAAAAAAAAAAAAAAAAAAAAAGGTGATTTAAATGCAATGCAAAATATATGTCCAGTCAATGTTATTTATAGTATACATGTTATGGTAAATATTTTTTTATACATTTATTAAAACTTTGTTTTTATGCATCTTAACTATACCTTGTGTTATTTTATGCTTTTCCATCAGTTGTTTACAATTAATTGAATATTTTTAATTTTATCAAACCTAACTGATATTTTATGTCCTTTGAATGTCTGGTTGATTATGTGCATTTGTAACAGTGATTGATTGAGGTATGATTTAAGAATTTTCATATACAATGAAACTCCAGTTATCTAGACTTACATTTTCTGGACACAATCTGAAGATATAGAAATCTAGATAATTTGAGGTTATATAAAAAAAAATAAAATTATAGTCTAAAATAAAAATTCATATTTCCCATCAACCATTTATTACAATAAACAAAATTTATCACTAAACAATGTGAATTAAAGCTAATAATGGATAAGCGTAATGTCAGTGCATGCACATCACATGCAGTACTTACTAGAGTTGTAAAAAACCTATAGCACAAAATTAGCACTCTCCAACCGTCGAGTAACACTTAAAATGTGGCGATTAACTTTATTGTCCTCACTCGCCAAACTCTATGGGTACCACTTGCCGAAAGATCGATGGATGAAAAGGGTGCTAAATTCATTCCGAATTCACGGCGTCCAGATCGGTGATTCTCCCGAACGTAAGAAAAGAAAGTAGCAGGGGTGATTCTGTCTCAAATTTTCCGAAAATTTAAAAAAATCAGTCATCAGTCCGAAAATTCGAATATAAAAATGTCGCTAATTTCGATATGGTCACCGAAAAAAATCAATTTCGTTAATCGTTTGCTGAAAAAAATCACCTATTCCATCAAAGAATCGCACAAAAACGTGAATTTCGCCCAAGGACCACGTAATGAACACGAATTTCGTCAAAAAAATCACAGAAAAAATGCAAATTTTGTGAAAAGATCACTGCAAAAACGCAAATTTCGGGAAAAGATCACGGAAAAACGCAACTTTTATGACACGATCGCGGAAAAAATTCAAATTTCGTCAAAAGATCGTGGAAAAAATCAAATTTCGCGAAAAGATTGCATAAAAAACACAAATTTCGTCAAAAGATCGCGGAAAACTCAAATTTCGTCAAAAGGTCGCGGAAAAAACACAAATTTCGTCAAAAGATCACCTAAAGCGCAAATTTCATCAAAAAATCTCGAAAAAAAAAATGCAAATGTTTTCAAGGAATGGCGAAAAAACCCATAAATTTCACGAGCAGTTTGTGGAAGAAATGTAGATTTCGTCAAAAGATCATCAAAAAATGCAGATTTTGTCGAAAGATCACGAAAAAAAATTGCAGATTTTGAGTATAGTTGATAGTTTGAAAAAACACAATTTTGTATGGAGCGTACGTAACTTTGTTACTGGCCAGTGGTTAAAAAAAACTGGTAAAATATCAGTGTACTGATCAGTGGCCAGTGGGTAAAAATGTTAATTTTGACCTATAAAAAAACCTGCAGATTTTGAGAGATGTTAATAAATCAGGGAATTTTGGGGAATAAACCTGAAATTTTTGGAAATATTGGTAATTTTTAGGAAGCTAAACAAAACTAGCTATTTTCCAATTTGAAAATATTTTTAAGAAATGTCAAACACTGTTCTGAAAAGTTTAAGGTATTTTTTTTTTCCTTATGAATTCGCGAATCTTTTATAATTTATTAAAACTACAATACAACACTGTCGACAGTTTTTAGCTCACATATCTACTATTCAGACATACTACATATTAGTTTTCTAGCGAGCTGCTTATTGTATTTGATTGTTTTTTTAAAATTTTATTCATTTTTTGGTTTTGGCAATTGGATGATTCCGAGAACAGGTGTGATGTTTCTATTTGTGTTAGGCAAGATGAATCTGTCTTCTGTCTCCCTCACATTTTAGTTATCAATGCTTGAAATATCAAATTACTTATATTTTAATTTCTCTTATTTAATATTTCTGCAATTTAGTCATGTATTTCGTTAGTTTTCATACAAACTGTACTATTTTTCTACATTTGTGTTATTGGTATTGTTAACATTTGTAAAAATATTTTGTTTATAATAACAAAAACTGAAATCATTAAAAAATTTAAAAATAATAAATAAGAAAATTCCATACTTAAAACTTTCTGAAAATTACCAGAAAAATTTAAAACTTCTTTCCCCAAATAACTGAGTTTATTCCTGGGAATAAACCCAGTTTTTTCCATGTTTTGAAAGTCTACTTATTACATTTTCAGTTAGTTTGTGGATAAACCAGTTTAGGTTTTGTGATGAAGCATATAAATTAAGATTTCTTTTGTTTATCTCTCGCATTTTTGAAAAATGAAAAGATATTTAGGGCTTTCCTTCTACAAAACTGAATATTTCAAAGATTGCAGGATTCTGCCATTAAAAATTGTGCATTAACCTTCTCACAACTGCAAACTGATATATCCATTCACTAAGCTGTAGGTTTCACCGCAATAGAAGCATTACTTAAATTAACACAATTCTACATATATAACCTAGTTTTAAGAAATTAAATTAATACTCTTGAGGCTTATATGCCTAAATATAATAAATAAAGTTATTTCATGTTGGAAAAAACATCTTTTTTTAGCATTAAAAAAAAAAAAAAATTCAGAGAAAACATTACAATTTTGTCCTTTTGCTCGGCGGTCAGGGGTTAGTGGGCACAATATGAGACTTTATCTACAACTGGTTGAACAATGGCTATGTAACTCTGGGAAAAATGGCTGTGAAATTTTTTTACAATTGAAATCTATTTTAAAAGATACTTGGTTAGACAGCAAAATTACATTTGTGACCGCATAAAGTTTATTTATAGTTCGTAAAAACATTAACATTGATTAAATTAGAGTAAAGAACAGTTAGATTTGTGCAACAAAATAGTGATCTCTTATGCACATTTATATGTGAAACGTTTACAAATTGGCATATTGAAAATTAATAGGAGTTACATGAAACTAAGGAAAGATATTATGAATATTTTTTTCTGTCATGCTTATTATTTTTTGGTGTTAAGTAACACTGATCGGAAACGTGTATGTTAGTGACAGAAAAAAGCCAGTGGTAAACAAGTACATAGAAATTTACTTTTTTTAAAAGGAATCCGAAAGCTATGCAATGGCGAAAATTGAATGAAGTTTGATCTTGGTTAGGAACCCAGTAATTAATTTAGACTGTTACTTCTTTTTACATTTATTTACGTTTTATAAAAATAAAAAATATTTGTTACATTGTAAAAAGCAATTTAAGAATTTTTAATATCACGTGATAAATAAAATTTTGCATTTGTCCCGATTTTGAAGTTCAGGTTCCATGTTTTTGAGTTGTCATTTCTTCTTTATACTGTTTATTACATTCTCTGTCAATTATGCATCGCCCCCCCCTCCCCCCCCCCCCAAAAAAAAATTAAATTTTAAAAACTAATAAAAAATTCAAAATCCATAAAAAAGTAAGGATTATTTTTGCTGTTGTTATAACTTGAAAAGCATTTTTGTTTCAGCTTGTTTTTCAGGTATAGTTCGTAGAGAAAATTAATAAAGGATGTAATTTTAATTTTATTCAAACAATTCTGCTTTAGAATCCACCTTTTTGTGTTGCATTTTTGACTGCATTTACCCTGCTGGAAACCAAAGATGGAAAACCTTGGTAGACTTAGACTTGCCAGAGGAGGACATGTATTACAAAATATAACAAAATATAGAGTGAGATTGCATTTAAGCTATCAGAAACCCACATAGCACCAAGCTAAAAGGCCTAGAGTTCAAGAACTAACAAACAAGTTATAAATCGCCTGAACCTTATTTAAGTGCAATGGCCAGTTTCTGCAATCATTGTAATGCTCTCCATTTTAATAGTGTGGTGACTCGAACACATTTTACTTCCTGTTTTCATAACCTTTTTTTTCACTACGAAATCCTGCTATAAGTGATTAAAATAGTTGCTTCTTAGTAGCTTAAATTTTGTCTAATGCATTAGGAAATATAATAACACAATTCTGTTTATATCTTTTCAACAATGCGGGAGGAGATTTCAGGTTGAAGGTTCATATTGCTTATTTCCTTTGGTAAAATGGACCAATGTAACAGGTGTAGACTGTTAGTATTTATATGTTTATTATTATTATTTTTTTTTTCATAAATAATTAAAAAATGCGTATATCAGACTGTTTGTTGGTGGATTTTTATCTTGGTATCTTTCTCATTGCAGCTTGATGACCTTTTGGAACGTAGAAAAACAAAGCTGGATTCAGTTATAGAATTTGGTATAGATGATTCTATACTTGTCAGAAGAATAACTGGTAGACTAATTCATCCAGCTAGTGGAAGATCCTACCATGAAGAATTTCACCCTCCTAAAAATTCTATGACTGATGATGTGTGTATTCTTTAGCATCTTTATTAGTTTTTTCTTTTATAACACTGCTAATTGTGTTTTGCTTTCATCACATGAAAATCAAATTTTTTAAATGGACTTATGTGGAATAGATAAGTGTGATGTAAAAACGTACATACAATAAGGATTTTTTTTTTTTTTTTTAAGTTTTATATAACCAAGAAGAATATCCAACAAGCTAATTTTAAGGGTTTCGGATAGATGTGTGGATATTAAGCAAAATTTGCCACCAGAGAGTTTGATTTAACTCAAAGGATGATGGAAACTTGAAGTAATATATACAGTAGAACCTCGATTAACCGAAATTGGGACCTTTCCTCTTTCGGAAAATCGAAATTTTCGGATAATCGAGAATGCTTCAATTTTAAGATTAAACAGAAATAAATGCAATATTTCTTATTATGGTAACAAGTGCTTAATAAAAATAAAGCAATAGCAAAATAGAAACAAAAATAAATTACCTGAATTTTAATTTTGTAATTACATACCTTTTACAAATATCACAAGGGTTTGAAAAAATGTTTTGTTTGTCACAGTTTTGATTGACTTTATTTTGAAGCTCTATCACAGAGTTTTTTAATATTATTAGTTCACCAGTATCATAGTCTTTCTGCTGCTGCAGCCATGCCAAAACTTTTGCAAAGCATTCAAACGCTTCAGAATTGCTAATTTGTTCGTTTTCTTGGTTCCACTCCGCAGTTTACGGGATCTCAAGTTAAATTCGGAAGAACTCTAAGAAAGGATGTTGGAAATATTTATATGTACTCATAGTTCGTAAAGGACCGCTTGCACACAAGGAATATAATAGTTAAAAGAAAAAATCTTTCAAAATGGATTTTGCACACAAGAAAAATGGATTTCGGTTAATCGAGAGTTTCAGTTAAAAGAGTTTTGGATAAGAGGTTCTACTGTATAACATAATGCTCTTTTGCTCATGCCATCTGTGTTCTTTACAATAGAAGACTACTAATCCACTCAACTTGGTTTCAACCACTTTGTGATTTGAGACTTTTTGTGGATTGCAGGTGGTCATATGGTCATGTCTATTTAATCTTTGTTTATGATTCCTTTTGTTCATGTTTTAGACAAATTTAGATTATGCTTAAAAATAAAACAATTACACAATTAAACATATAAATGAAGTAAGAATTATTTAAAAAATAATTTATTAATCCTTAAAAATTTTTTAAATCTGTCATTAGTAGTTGTTTATATTAAAACATTTGGTTTATTTTTTTGTATTGTATCTTGAAGTCTATAAATAGCCATAATGCTCTGCTGACCCACTGAATTTTGTTTTTAGAAATTTCAATATTCTTGGCCAAACATTATAAATACACGTGTAGTGATTAAATAAGAATTTATTGATATATTTTACATTGATTTATTAATATTGATTTAAGGGATTAATTGCTTGGTGTTGGAATAAATAGTTTTATATTCAATTTTATAAATTGTAATTTTCTCTAGATAAGAGATTAAATATATTGTCTAAGTAACCATCTCTCCACAAATACTTTTTTAAAAGAATAATTTTTAAATGGAAAGGATATATCAAAATATATTTTTGAAAAATATATGAATTGTAACCTATTCATTTTTTAAAAGTATTTGATTTCTAGGAGCTTAAGACATATCTAGCTAATCCAAAATTGCAGTTCATTCTACCAAGTAATGTTTTACAATGATTAAAAATGAATTTAGCATTAGGAGCTCCAAACCTTAAACCTTCATAACTCCTAAATTACTTGATTGTTAGACTTATCTTTTGGTATCCAGTTTACCAGAGAATTCAAATATGATGTCAAAATTTGCTGTTAGTATTGAAAATTTAAAAGTTTATATATCATTTCTATATGTAGATGACTCCCCTAAACAAAATTCAAGTACAGTAAAGCAGCTTTTATGCGTTTCTCATTTATATGTTGTTTCAGTGCAGTCTCGATTCATTACTATGTATTTTAATGTTGTAATGTTTCGTCTTTACAATGCGTAACATCTGTTAGACTCTTCCATGTCATAACCGATTTTCTCAGAATTTTTTTCTCCCAGTGTTGTTCTTTTTTTCTTTTCGTCTGTTAGACGTCATTTCTTTTCATTTCTCATGCTGCAACTGTTTTTCTCAGAATTTTTTTCTCCCAGTCTTTTTCTTTTCTACAAGCAATATATGGGAAAATATGAAATGAAAAAAAAATAAATAAATGTGTGACTGCTACAAAAGGTTATTTCAAGTTTCTGCAACCTGTGGAGTGAAAACTTTTCAGGAATTTAACTCCATACATAATACTTTGCTTTTTCCCCCAAAATAAATCGGCATGCCAGACGGAAAAAAAAAAAAAAAGATTAGTATAATTAAAATCTGTTTGTAATTTCAATAATGGAATAAAAAAGGTGTATTTCAAGGTGTGCAATAGTTATGTTAGTGAGAATTATAAGGTTTGATAATTTTCAATTTTAGAAATAATTATTATTATTTTTTCGATATTTTAACTTTTTAAAAATATGTAGTGCATTTTAAACAACCCAAAATTGTAGAAAAAATAAATTTGTATGATTGTATTATTATATTTCTAGTCTACAGTCAAACATTTTACACCTTAGGCAACTACAATTTCGGTTGTTCATCTTTCTCATTTATATGTCGTTATAGAACGGTCTCCTGAAAAACTTATAATCAGTGCTTCACTGTTTTAAATTTAATTAGTATATGTTATTGGTATTAACACATTTTTATGCACTGATTTTCAGCAGAATTAGTAGAATTTTTTTACATGGACTGTTTATAACATATTCTTTCACTAATAAGAAACAAGTTTTTGGATACATAAGTAGCAGAGCATGTTATGTAAAAAAGTATTTTAATTTCTCTTTTATTAGAAGAGTCAAACTCTAGAATTCTAAATGCTATTTCTTCAGAATTTTTGATTGACGTAACAAAAAAGGGCATCCTATAAATTTTAAAGCTTATTTTCTCAAATAAACTAAATTGTTATTTAACATGTTCATCCATTAAACTCTTCATTTGTAGACTTAGAAATACAGTCAGACCTTTTAAGACACGTTTCAAAGGAGTGGACAAATATCGCGTATTAAGCAAGAGTGATTGCGTATTGACCATAAGTTGCATAATGTTGCAGGAACTGGACTTATTTATACATCGAATTATTTAAATGAACTTTAGAGCTTTTGTTTATATGTTTACAGTAGAAAATTATGTCTTTTATACGTATTTAGATTAAAATTTAATTCATGTTTAACTCATTGTTTGTTTTTAGGACCGACTAATAATAACTGAAAAAAAAATATATGGATTCAAATATGACTTTATTGTTGATTAATATGTTACAACAAAAAATAAAGCAACAGAAATAATTGTGTTGCTAGCCAAAATTTTTTGTAACACAAACAAAAAATGTTAAATCTGCAGAAAAACCCAGTTACTAAAATATTTAGTACTTGTGATAATGAATAATAATCAGTCGTTATATTTTTTATGTTATAAGAAAAAACTAACCTTGTTAATCTTTAAAAAAAATAATGTTATCATAGCAAAAAGTAAACATAACATAAAAAAAGTAGGAAAATACAGCCTACAATCACATTTGCTAGTCCTCGAATCTGGTGACAAAAATTCGATGTAGGTGTTTTGAAAACTCTTAATGTTCTTCGGGTAGGCTGGACACAGATAACATTACCTCCCCCCCCCCCCCTTGCATTTATAGGTCGAAGTTGCGCATTTATGAGACTAAAAGATCGCTCATTCATCTATGCCTGTTTCTGTTTTGCATATTTTTAGAGCAAACTTTTCATTCTTTTGAATCAACTTAATTTTTTCCATTCCATCTGCATTTCTTCCGACAAGCATGCAATCTTTACTGAACTTCCCTCCTGTGTATTTGTCCTCTTTCATAGTGAATATTTTATCTTTTATTCGGCATATTTGCATGTCTTTGTGTTTACCTTCATTCACTTGGACAAATAAGTAATTGCAATTTTGTCGAATGTGAACAAACTTATTTTCTTTGTCGAATGTATCTGGATTTTTTAGCAAAAACATAACATTGATTCCGAAATCTTTAGAGGTATTTCGAATCTTTAGTGATTTTGCTTTTTTTTATTTACCATGTCGTTCAGAGTCATATTTTTATATGATGTCCAGTTTATTGGACACAGATAGTGCCTTCCTTTTGATTCTATTACTATTCTCCATATTAGCAAAAAATTGCTAAAACTTGACAACACAATAAGAGACGACTTTATTCCAGAAAATGTGTTGAAAGTAACTCACCGGCCATAATTAAAACAGAAGCAGACAGAAATCCGAAGAAAGTAATGAAGAAATAAAATTTAAAATGAAAGAAAGTTTCAATTTTTTCTTCAAATGCATTTAAAAGAATGCATTACTGGAAAGGCTTTATTTATGAGTATGAGAGGAAAACACAAGAATGGACAACATTCACCGTGCAAAGTAGGAAGAATAAATAACAAAAAGCGTTAAGAATTAATCTATCTTTCTATTCTTTAGTAAAAACATAGAGTAAGGGAGAGACAAAAAAAAAAAAAAAAAAAAATACTAAGACACATGATCAAAGAAGAGTTAGTGTTGCCAATTTAGTGAAATATTTTTATTCAAATATCCACCAATGTTCCCAATTAGCAATATTCACCTTAATTAATCAGTCATAGGACAAATATTACTATTCAGAAATAGTGGTGTATATCTGAATAAAAAAATCCAACTAAATTGGCAACACTGAAGAAGAGAGAAGTTCACATCTTGTTCTATAAATTCACATATTAAGAGAGATTTTTTTTGTCTCAAGCAACTGAAACTTCATCTTGTGTTAAGTAGGATTACATAATAACTATTCACGTATTTAACGTGATATTTTTGCATCATGGACGATGTGTAAAAGACCTGACAAAATTTGCATATTAAGTGGGATCACATCTTAACCGGGTTCGACTGTATTTCATAAGGCATGGTGTATAGAACGGTACCATGACTACCTAATGTGAAAAACGTAAGAAACATAGTTACTTTCAAAATGTCCTTTTGTTCCACTACTTTCCTACTTAGGACTGTAGTACTGTAGACCTACTTCAATAAATTGTATAGATGTGCATTATACTTAATGTATATGTAAACATGAATGAAATGAATTATGAATAAAATAGGTGAATGTATGCTTCAATACAATCCAGATGGTATTGTAGAAAAATATGAAGGAAAAAAAAACCCTTTACATTTCTGGTTTCCAAAGTATTTCAATACACTGTTCTGTATATGAGTCCAGGATATTGTATCAATAGAACATTGAGTACAGTACGCAAATAAAGTTGAGCATTTTAAAGTTGATGTCTAACACAAATAATAGACTGGCCAGCTGGTAAGCAGTTTCAGAAATATGTTTTTGGTGAGTGATTTTGTCAATAAATCAGTAACATTGTCCTTGGAGGGAAGTTGTTCAATATCGAAGATACCAGTTTCATGTAAATCCCTAATGAACTTGTACTTTACCCTTTCATGATGAGCGTCTTTTACAGAACTTTTAATCTTTAGTCACCGGTTCTTTAAAACAGAATTTTTTGCCTAATTCAATCACATAAATGATTAAACAAGACAAAGTGCACAATTAAAAATAACCGGTAGGAATAATCAAGGAATTTGAGCAATACGTATATGTGATGCTTGTGTCGAAGGGGCTAAGGTTAATATACCATACCTATTACAAATATTATCTACCATCCGTATAATATTATAAATGTAAAAGTGTGTGTGAATGATTGTCTGAAGTCAACATCAAAATGGATGATTTAATGCCTTTGAATCTTTGCATATATAGTTGGGTGAATTATAAACCAGAAAAGGTTTTAGGCAATTTTATATTTTCGTTATTCAAATATATTTTTTAATAATTCAAAATTTTATTATTTCCATGGAAATCAATGGACATTTTTCCTGTAAAATTTAGCCATTTTTCTTTATAATTGCCAAACATTCAAAACATGGAATAATAATTTTTGAACAGCAGTTAATTTTCAATTTCAAATTTCACATGTGAACAATTTCTTTTGACCTTGTCAGTCAATGCCACAGGTTAGTGGTCTGTTGTGCTCACATCACTTTAGATTATCAGGTAAATAAAAATATGTTTGTTTTATAACTATACTTCCATGTTTAGCTTTGTTTTTGGTGCATCATGCATGTTGTAATTCTTTTGCAAATGTTTTTGAACTTCTTTTCCCGAGCCCAGTAGCAGAAAATTCTCCAAGTGTCTGCAACAGATACTTCAGGAGCAGAAAATAATCTGCAAGTAAAATATTTTACAATTGAAGCGTTAATCAAACGATCACTTACTTTTGATGTTATTATGCATTTTATTAATTTTACTAATAATAATCTTAAGTTTTTGTATTAAGTAATAAAGGAACAAACATAATATAAAGTGAAATAAAAGTTTAATAGAAAAATAATCTGCAAACGAGAAAAGAAAATCTGCAACGCCCATCTCCCATCTCGATCTTTCTGCTACCGGGTTCCTGAGTGTTCATGGCATTCTGTATCTGTATTCAAAGATGCAAAATACATTTATTTTTCTGTCAGTTAAAAATTCGATTTATCTGAGAAAGTTGCATGCAAAGTGGGATTATGTCCACAACCATGCCAAGAATTAAACAAAACATGAGAATAGGATAAAGATAAAAATGTCCTTGCATAAACTCCTTGTCATTCTAAAGAGGAAAGCAAAAAGCGCTTTTTTTTTTTTTTTTTTTTTTTTACTTAGTTTATATTGCATTGCAGTTGTGTTAATTCATATTCATCTTATGTTCTTCTCTAGCTATTAATGATTACTTAACTATAAACATCTGTAATTGTTATCTTTATTATCATTTATGGTCTTAAAAATGGATCTGTTTGTATTATTTTACAGATAACTGGTGAGCCATTAATTCGAAGGTCTGATGACACTGCTGAAGCCCTTCATAAAAGATTGCAAGTGTACCACAAACAGACTCAACCCCTAGTAGATTACTACAAAAAGAGAGGCATCCATACCTGGATAGATGCTACATTAAATGCTGATAAAGTTTTTGAAAACATCAAAAGGACATTCATCAATGCTAAGTCTAAAGATAAAGTTCTATTCTATGGATAAAATTATACTAAATGAAATTAATCTTACTAAAGTTCCATTCAAACCTGTGTATAGGATACCTATTTTTTAACTAATAAGAATAACATTTTTAATACAGCTTTTCTTAATTGAACTGTTTAAATTATTTTAGACTAATTTTACAAATGTAATTTAACTTTTAACATGATTTTTTTTTCCTTTTTAAAAAAAGAATAAATGATATTTTCAAAATATGTATAGTTTTTTCATTTTCAAATGGTTAATGCTCATACTATCTTTAGTTAATTTGTTTCCTATTTCACTGAAATAATATTAAATTTTGATACTTTTGGCTTTGATGTTCTAAGTATTTTAATTGAATACAAAATAATGAAGAAATGATTTTTGGATATATTTTTACTGAAGATTGTTGATGTGTTAATTTCTGATTGACTGTTGCATTCACAACTGCTGATGTTGTTTTGGTTTATTCTGGGGCCAAGTGAAGATTGAAAATTAATAAAGGTGGCTGCTGCAAACTACTATTAAGAGAGGAATCAGTATTATCAGTCCTCTAAAAAATTGTTTAAAATAGTTTTCCATTTAGTAGTCACAAGAAGGAAACAGAAGAAGAAATATGTAATTTTAAATTTGTGTAAATTTACTGGATTGCTTTATTTTTCTGTAGGCCACTTATTTATTATGTTCCTTTAGAAACACATCTCATCTAACCATGCTAATTTTTATTTGCAAAATTGGTATTCATGATGTTATAACATCATGAATGACATTTTGAAAACATAATGAAATGAATTCTCATCAATAACTAGCAGACTACTATAAATTTGGAAAGTGTTTATGAACTCCGTTATTTATGCAAAATATTTTCTGTATTTTTTTTTTTTTTTTTTTTTGATTCTTACACATATCTTAAAACATGAATAAATTAATTTTAGAAACATATTAATGGGTCATTTATCATGGATTACAAAACTGTAAAAAAAAAAAAAAAAAAAAAAAGACAGGCTAATTTAGAATTAAGAGTTTTTAATGTTGCAATTTTTTCAAGCAAAATGCCTGTTGTTTGGCATACAAAAATATTGATTTTATGATTTATTATCAAATAATACTTTGAGTTCATCTGAGTAAATTAAAAACAAAATAAGATTTATTGTTATTTAGCTCATTAAAATGTTCTGCAAATGGCATCCACATTTTCTGACTGTAATCTCCAAATGCAAACGGAAATTGAAAGGATGTGAATTTTTGTGTACCCAGGGGTCAATCCAGGCAAAATTGGAATATTTTTTTCAGGCTGTTTCACAAAATAACATTTAATAAAAGAGCGTCCTCCACAAAATTCCATGTCAAGAACAGAGTCTCTCTACAAAGTTACATTCCATAAAAGTGATTTCTTTATATATATATGTATTTTTGTTAGGATTTACAAGCTCATCAAAAAAGAACTGTTAACAAAATGTACTTTAAAAAGTTAGTAAATTCATAGTTTGCTTCCAACTAATTGCATTTGATTTTTTTTATAAAACAGAAAAAGCTTGAATCGACCCTTGGAAGTGTATTAATATGATTGAATTTTGAATTCACGATGCACTACTGGATTCAATGCAGTTAAAACCCATTCTCTTTATTATTGAAAAGTGTGATAGTGTCTTGTAGGGCATATTTTAAGTATGGCAAAGATATATAGATACTTGGTATTTACCTTTTTGAATTTTGCTCACTTAAAAATGTGAAGATTTGAATTTACAATCCCTGTTTCACAAAAGTGTTATACAAATTTATTTGATGACCTCAGAAATGATCATTTCTGATCTTATAAGTTTTTCCTATCTTCCAGAAAACTGCCCATGTATATTTTGAGAAACACCAAAATGGATTTATCTTAACACTTATTCATTTTTATGATAAATACATATTAATATTCATTGAAAGTTTATGCCTTTACGCAAAAGGTTTCCCATAATTTAGGTGTTTTAAGGAAGTTTTGATTTTATGCAAGGTTCTATTCTTTTGATGTTGGGCATCATTGTCTTAATGCTTACTACAAGTTTTTTTAAACATTTAACTTTAAAGTAAAGTTTAAATTTTATTCTTCAAGAAATGAATTGCCTTTTAAGATTATAAAATGTTTTAATTGATTGTGTTGATGTAATTGCTTATTGTATTTCATTGATAGTTGGTCATCCACTTCTTAAAAACTTTATTGAATGGATATTTATTTGCATTGACTCTTTTTACATTTGCTCATAGGTTCTGTTTCCATCCTGAGAATTTTTCCTATGCACTTGTATTTAGTGCCAATTGATTAAATCAAAGTAATTTTAAAAACTTTTAAGCATATCATATTTATTCAACTGTGATAATAAAACTTATCTTTTGTATTATATGTTCCTTAAAAATGTTTATTAACAAATAAAGCTGATTGTTTTGATCTTTGATAATACATTTGAATGAACTGAATTGTTTTAAGAGATAAAATAATTGTTTTTAAAGTTTTCTGTTTCATATTTATACACTGATAATAGTTAAAAATTACAATAAAAACTATTTCTAAAAATGCAATTAAGTTGTATTATTTTTTTTTTTTTAAATTCAACCATTCAGTGATATGATTAAAATAGTATGACATAATTATGAAGTTTCCCAGACAATGCTTTATTTAAAAGCCATTTACTTGTACAGTAAAATCCACAGAAACGGTTTAAGTTTTCAACCTAGCAAGTAACTATTGCACTGTATTTTTTTTTTTCGCTGGGAAAATGAAAAATGTGATGACTAATATATGACTGGATTTTCTTATAGACAGTTTCCGTTTTCATATGTTTTACTGTACCTTTAATAACTTTCCTTAAAAATTGCTTATACAAACACCTAAAAATGGCTTAATACAAATATTACGCTTTACATAAGGGCAAAATCCAACAGGACGTTGTGGAATCATGATTCCACAACGTAATCAGGCATGAAAGAGTTCCTCCTAAAAGAGGAATTCCACCTTTTTAAAAACGATTTTGGTCATTCTCTGGATCGATGCAAAAAAAAAAAAAAAAAAAAAAAAAAAAATTGTAAGCATATTGGAGGGGGGGGGGCGGGATCAAGGATTTAATAATCAGATATTTTGTCTACTCAAATGCTTGGAATTCGTTTCTGAATTGCTGTGCAAAAGAGCTATCAAATCAAAGGAGAGATTTATATTATAAGCATATGAAAGTCATGTAAATCCCGTTTTTTAAAGTATCTTTATCTTTCCAGGATGAAAATTTTATTAGGTTTGAGAAAGGAAGTTTTCATATGTTTCTTTTTGAATAGAATATTTTGTCCTACAGAACAATTTTGATTTAAAAGTTTAAGTTTGTTTTTAATACTTTCTAACTTACAAAAAGAAAATAACAATCATATGTCAGTTATATTTCATTTTATTCTGTAAATAAAAGTTAAAATGTGTCTAAATTATAAGAGTTTGGCATCATTCTATAGATAGATAATCTTTTCCACCTATTATTTCCTATTATTTTGATATATGGAAAGTTACATGTATAGAATAATAAACTAAATCTTTATTTGTGAATTGCTTGCTATAAAATAACAAAAATCTGACCTTAAACTTAATGTCTTCTTTCTGAATAGGATTTTTTTTTTAAATATGAATTCCTTGGATTAAATGAGTCTATAAAAATACATAGTTTAAACATTTTTCATCTTTGTGGAGTTAATAGGTGTCAAATCTTGAACCCACTTTACAAACTATAATTTATATCTTCTTAAAAAATTTAAATTGTTCTTTCTTTTTTAAAATAAAAGCCAATTAAATAACCCAAATATAATCTATACCTTTTTAGATTGAATGAAAGAATTTGATAAATTCATTTAAAAATATATGAATTAATCAAACACTACTGAAATAGATTTTTTCTATTTTATAATTAAATTTTCTTTTTGCTTTCTCTATATTCTAATGAAAATGAACTACCATTTTATGCTAATTATTAATATGTAAATATTAATTATAACCACTGTTAACAATTTAATTGGGCAGTTTATAAGATATATTTGCTAATAGAAAGGATCATGAAGGTGAGATGAAATGCTATAGAGCAGACTTGGAATATACTTCATTTCATATTCTACTTCATTTCAGTCCTCCCCACTTAATCGGGTCACAGATAATTGAATAGAATCCTCCCAAACCGAATTTATTCCCATTGGTTCAATGTTATTTTTCCTCGCATCAACAGAATATTTTTCACAAACTGTACCTGCTTAATCAAGTAACCGAGACTGATGTTTGAAAATAGTTGTAGAAACACATGTTTCAGCTGGAATTTACCCCTCATTCCACACACACAAACACTCTTCAAATTGGAAATCTTCAGAATCCCAGATAACTGCCGAAATTCCTAACCTCTCTTTTAGATAAGTTTCCTTCACATCGTCATTAAACTGACATGGAAGGGGACTCCTCCCATTCCTTTTGAATACAGTACAAGACCAATTATCTGGAATTCCAAAATCCGGGAAGACCCGAAATCCGGAAAAAAAATTGAAAATTTTCTAAACTTGTAAATTTTTACTAAAATTTTGCAATCCCTGAAATTTTTCGAAAATTTTATAGATTCCTAATTTTTTTTTGGTCTATTGTGTTGCAATGTGTAACCACTATAAAATGTTACATCAGTGATGGGGAAACACAGTGTCCCCCGCAAAAAAAAAAAAAAAAAAAAAAAAAAAAAAAAATGAAGAAAGTTATTTTTCTGTCAAATTTTAGTTTAAAATTAATTTATATTACGATTTCTTTTTTAAAAAAAAAGTCGGATATTTCACACCCTCCCTCTCATTTCGACAAAATATTATGGCTACACAATTGTGTTACTTGAATCGGGTGATTCTGAGTAACAAAAAAAAAAAAAAAAATCTGAAATTCACAGCAAATTTTTTTAAAGTTTACAGAAGAGGGGGGGACCCCTCCCCTCAACACTAATTATGCATTTTTTCTGCGATCCTTTAACGAAATTTGTGTTATTACGCGATCTTTTGCTGAAATTAAGGGTTTTTTTTTTTTTGGCGATCTTTTGATGAAATTTGTTTTTTTTTTCGCAATCTTTTGACGAAATTTGTGGATTTTTTCGCGACCTTTTGATGAAATTGCGAGGGGCTTTTTCGATCCCTTGAAGAATTTCTTTTTGCTATATTTTGACGCAATTTCCATTTTTTTTGAGGTATTTGGAAAAAATTTGTGTTTTTTTCACAATTCTTTGACAATGTTTGCGTTTTTTTCTGCGATTTTTTTACGGAGGACCCGAGATCCGGAAAGCCTTCGGTCCCGAGGATTCCAGATAATAGGTCCTGTACTGTAGAACTGGTGGGACAGTCATAGTGTTAAATACTCTATTGCTGCACTCTTGTATGTACTGTTATGTACTTTCCCTTCTTGAAGGCATTCCACTTTGTCAACTAGGAATACAGCTTAAATGATGGCTGGCTGCAGTTGAGGGGAAGAGGGGGGGATTTTCTTCGGCTGGAATGGGAACAAAGGATTTAAACAAAAATTTCAAAAATTCACTTATTGTTTCTTAAATTTTTAGGAATTTAGCATTTTAGATGAAAATTATGCCTGGTATATAGAGGTGCCCACTATATAAAGGTTAATACATAGAAATGTGTATCCTTTGCGACCGGGCATTTTGTAATTGTCTGTTATAGAGGTTTTACTGTAATAGACAAAGGCCTTTTAAAATTAATGAAGAAAAATTTATAATGAATTTTTTTTTTTTTTTTGAACAGTGCCTTGATCTATTGTATTCTAAATTTTTCAACTTTAAATCCATTGAAAGCCTTAGATTGTAATCAGTCAAGCATGATCCATACAGCTTAACCCTCTGAGCAGTTTGGACATATTTTTCCATTTCACAAAAACAACTTAAATCTGTTGTAGACAAAAATATTTTAAAACATAATTGTATTTTTAAATGCATGTTGTGTATTTTAGAAACAAATAGGGAAAGAAAATTTAAATTAAGATTATTTTTATAAGCATTTTTATGAAAATGCAGGAAAGCCCCCAAGACAATCGGAGGGTTAACAAGTAACACATCAATGACTGAAGGAAGTAATAGACAAGAGAATGACTAAATGTTTTCTTAAGACCCCCCCCCCCCCCCCCCCCCGCAACAAAAAAAAAAAAGTTTGGCATAAAAAAATAATGACTAAGTGTAAAATCAGTTTTCAAATCAAGATTTATAGGTGCGAAAAAAAGGCCAAGAAAAAAAAAAGTATTTCAAACTATTATTGACCATAGACCAGAATGTATTTGAATTATTTTGAGTGTGCTTATAAACGAACTATAAATGCTATGCATTTCATTTTCAGTGGAAACATGCTATAGTAAACCTCAATAATGTATATCAATTTTGTGGTAACCCATATCTATTTATGAAAATTAGATCATTGACAAACAGAAGTGCAGACACTTTCAATTATATTAGAAATAAATCATAAGCCCCCCCACCCCAAATAAAAAAAAACTTATCATGCTACGTCTATGGCTTAGTCTCTGTATATAATAATTGTTAATAGTAGACAACACGTGACTGTATAGTTTATCTGTTATTTAGAAATGAAATCATACAAATATACACAGTCAAACTTTTTTAAAGTGAGCATTTGCACGTTTGGAATGGCTGGTCCTTGAAACTATACAAAGATTTTCATAATTTTAACAAGCAACAAAAGCAGGGTCATGGCTAATACAAGCAAAGCATCTAATCATTTCAATGTGATTTTTCGTGAAAAATAGGGTAGAATTAGGAACTAAAGCTCTTTCTTATCGAACACTATTCGCTGTTAGCTGGTGTTGCTAGATCCAACTTTTAAGTTGGGACATAAAATTAACAATAAACACTTTAAAAAAGGAACCTGTTTGTTACTGATTCCTGGCTTAAATTTAAAAATGTCACTTTTCCTAACGTAAGAATATCATACAGGCATGAGAGTGGGTAAAGAACAATAAGTCTGAGCATAAGTAAGCTAAAATTTGTTAAAAAATCTAAAAGGCCGTACGCAAAATCCTATTATGCACAAAAAAGGCAAGAAACACAAACTTTGCCAAAGGGCTTGAAAAAAATGTGGATTTCGTCAAATGGTAGTTGGAAAAACGCGAATTTTGCAAAAAAGCGAGAGAAGCACGAATTTCGTCAAAAGATGGCAGAAAAAACGCGAATTTCGCCAAAAGATCGCGGAAAAACGCGAAATTCGTCAAAAGATCGTGAAGAAAAAAACGAATTTCGGCAAAGTATCGCGGAAAAACGCAAATTTCGTGAAAGGGCCGCACGAATCGAGAACGTGATCGTGAAAAAAAACACGAATTTAGTTTAAAGGATAGCGGGAAAAACGCGAATTTTGTCAAAAGATCGCGGAAAAAATGAGAATTTTGTCAAAAAAAAGCGGGAGAAGCACGAATTTCGTCAAATAACAACGGAAAAACGCGAATTTCGCTAAAAAAAACGCGAATTTCGCTAAAAAAAACGCGAAATTCGTCAAAAAAATGTGAAGAAAAAAACGAATTTCGGAAGGATCGCGGAAAAACACAAATTTCGTGAAAGGGCCGCTGAAAAAAACACGAATTTAGTTTAAAGGATAGCGGGAAAAACCTGAATTTTGTCAAAAGATCGCGGAAAAAACGGGAATTTTGTCAAAAAAAGCGGGAGAAGCACGAATTTCGTCAAAAGACAACGGAAAAACGCGAATTTCGCCAAAAGATCGCGGAAAAAACGCGAAATTCGTCAAAAGATCGTGAAGAAAAAAACGAATTTCGGCAAAGGATCGAGGAAAAACGCAAATTTCGTGAAAGGGCCGCTGAAAAAAACACGAATTTAATTTAAAAGATAGTGGGAAAAACGCGAATTTTTTCAAAAGATCGCGGAAAAAACGAGAATTTTGTCAAAAAAAAAAAAGCGGGAGAAGCACTAATTTCGTCGAAAGACAACGGAAAAACGCGAATTTCGCCAAAAGATCGCGGAAAAAACGCGAAATTCGTCAAAAGATCGTGAAGAAAAAAACGAATTTCGGCAAAGGATCGAGGAAAAACGCAAATTTCGTGAAAGGGCCGCTGAAAAAAACACGAATTTAATTTAAAAGATAGTGGGAAAAACGCGAATTTTTTCAAAAGATCGCGGAAAAAACGAGAATTTTGTCAAAAAAAAAGCGGGAGAAGCACTAATTTCGTCGAAAGACAACGGAAAAACGCGAATTTCGCCAAAAGATCGCGGAAAAAACGCGAAATTCGTCAAAAGATCGTGAAGAAAAAAACGATTTTCGGCAAAGGATCGCGGAAAAACGCAAATTTCGTGAAAGGGCCGCTGAAAAAAAACACGAATTTAGTTTAACGGATAGCGGGAAAAACGCGAATTCGTCAAAAGATCGTGGAAAAAACGAGAATTTTGTCAAAAAAAAGTGGGATAAGCACGAATTTCGTCGAAAGACAGCGGAAAAAACGCGAATTTCGCCAAAAGATCGCAGAAAAAACGCGAATTTCGCCAAAAGATCGAGGAAAATACGCGAATTTCGTCAAAGGATCGCGGAAAATACGTGAATTCTGCCATAAGATCGAGGAAAATACGTGAATTTTGTCAAAAGATTGCGAAAAAAACCGCGAAATTTCGTCAAAGAATTGCGGAAAAAAACGTGAATCGTCAAAAGGCTGCAAGAAAAGCGAATTTCGTCAATGGATCGCGGAAAAAAACGCGAATTTCGTCAAAAGATCGAGGAAAATACGCAAATTTCGTCAAAAGATCGAGGAAAATACGCGAATTTCGTCAAAAGATCGAGGAAAATACGCGAATTTCGTCAAAGGATCGCGGAAAATACGTGAATTCTGCCATAAGATCGAGGAAAATACGTGAATTTTGTCAAAAGATTGCGAAAAAAACCGCGAAATTTCGTCAAAGAATTGCGGAGAAAATGCGATGCAATTCTGGCACGATAATGTCTCGTTTGGGGCATTTTTTCGCTGCCAGAAAGAAAAAAACGGCTTTTTTTTTTTTAACAGATAAAAATTTACGAAAAGTCGGAAATTCCGATTAAAGTCGGAGGAATCTCACTCCTGATCATACAATTATACCAGCTAAAACATAAAATTACAATAAACTCTATAAAAACAGAACCTGTTTGTACTTGATTCCTGTCAAAATTTAAAAATGTCACTGTCTGTACGGTAAGAATACAATAGAATTATACCTGCTAAACAAGAGCCTGTTTAAAACTGAATTTTTTACCTGTTCCGTGAGATTTCGTCTGAGCAGGTTTTATCATAGGAGAGATTAAGGAGGGATGGAACAATTTTAACAAAGATATTTTTTACAAATTATGTTTTGCTTGTACAAAAATGGAAATTTTCAGAATAACATCTTGAAACATTTTAACATATTTAAAATATATAAATTTGATGATAATAATTAAAATTTTAGGTTAATAAACTATTAAATTAACATAGAAAAATGAAAATTTTTTTAAAAATGAAAATTGATATTTAATTTTCAAAATGTGGTGAAAAAAATGACAAAGACAGTGTGACACTTACATTCCTATGGTTTATTGCAAATCACAGTTATTTTATCTTATATTATACGTTGTAAAATCCAAATTAAATGAAAAATATCCTTGTGCCTGACTAATGCCGCCAATTTTTTTTGGTGGATGTAGCTTTGCAGTTAGGTCTTGTTCATTAATGATGGAATCGTTAGTTTCTTGCACGAAGATGAGATTTCATTTTTCCTCGTAAATAGTATCTTAAAGCTTAAAGCTCAAAACTTCCTCATCTTTGCTTTTAACTCATCCAACCTAGTGAATAACAATAATTTTTTTGTTAAAAATTTAACTAAAACAAATTCATTTAAACCTATATTTGGTTCATTTTTGCACCAATCTATTGTATACAGTATAACCTCGAAAATCCGGCATCGTCGGGACCATGACCATGCCGGATTTCTGAAAGAATTTTAAAAGTACTTCTAGTAGTCTTAATGGTGCCATTACTCGTAATTTAATTCATACCGAAGTAATGTTATGTGAGGAAAAAAGAAAATTAAATATTTTAAAAAACATAATTAAAAATTAAAAGTTTCTATTTATATTTTGTTACAAAAAATTCTAATAAATAGTGAAGTCATTTCTTCATGTGTAATTTCCTAAACATCGATGTCAATTTTATTCGCTTCAATTCTTTGGACAGTTCTTTAACAAGTTTTTCTTGGATTTTAAATAGATGTAGAATATCGATTTTGAAAATAATCTTGTTTATCTAAAGCAAGGATTCAATTTAGCATAGCATCTGTAATCTCACTCTCAGCTAAACCATCGCTTTCAATCTCGAAATTTTTTATTCTTTAACAATTGCTATCCTTCTTTCTCCTGTAAGTTGGAAGTGTAAAAAAAGCAGAAAGATGACTTTGATACCGAATTTTCGAGATCGCACTGTATTTTCATGCTCATTTATAGTGATATTAATGCTTTCATCAGAGGTGTCATGTACAGAAATGATTCCTCATCAATGGATGAAACTTTCCTTTTTTCCTGTGATTTTGATTGTTTTGTTACACTAATCAATTCCAAAACAAGATAGTCTTACAAATATAAAATACCAAAAAATTGTATGTTATAAACATAACTATTTGGATAGAGATATCTGGTCCCATCCCTCCCTTAGAGTAACATAAAAAAAATATATATATGTTTTTACAACAAGCATGTGGCTTTTAAAGGCTTAACTGTTCATTCATTAAAGATATAGTGTTGAGTATGCAAAATCTTAAAATAATTGAGTTAGCAACAAAGAATGAGATTGAAAATTTTACATTAAAAATCTGAGTAGTTTATTAGTTTTGATATTGTAAAATAGTCTTTTTAGTGGACAAACTCATTAGTTCTTGCAACTAAAAAGATTTACAGCAACGAGTATGATACAATTAGCTTCTTTTAAACATTACTGCATATGTCCCATCTCTCCCTTACTAAATAAACACAATAATCTAATACAGTAAAATCTGTGAAAGTAGAATCTCTAGGGACTAAAACAAAATTAAAATTTTAGGTGCAATTATATAGCATATTTCTATCGTAGGGTAGAGACGATGAAATTCTTACTTTAAAAAAAGAATTCCCTTATGAAAAGGTTTTATTTACACAGGGTTTACCGAAACAAAATGCATAATACTAAAAGATTTTTTTTTTTTAAATGTGCATCTTAAAAAATTGGAACTTTGGCGTCCCACACAGTGGTTACATGGGACAGGTCTTGGAGCCTTTGAAAATCAGAACACCTGGCAACACTTCTCTTGGCGGTAATATTTCCACATTATAACTCTGTCAAAATGTAATAATTTATCTGTTTTGTCAAACAGAAATTAAGTCTTCAAGTAGCCCCCCCCCCCCCCCCCCCCCAAGAAAGAAGGGTAAGATAACAAAATTGAAAATACCGCCCCATTGTAAGATTTACAACGGAGAAGTATAAAAGGATACCTTTGTTTTTTTACTTTAAATCTGAACTCTGGTTTATATTAACCAGCCTTTTCTCTTATTGCACTGTTAAAATGAAAAGTATATGCAAAATCAATAGATCAAAAATTGCAGAGACTGTTGCAATGTTAGCAGAATTTTTCCGGAAAGAAGGAAAGTGATCAGTTGCATTACTAGTTCTATAGAGGCTTTCATTTCAGTTCTGTTATGCCTACTATTGTTGCCACTGATATTGGCACTATTTTAATTTTTCAGAAATAAATATATACTCCTTTATGAGAAAGCACGAGTTGAGTCATATTAATCAGAATTATACAGGGTGTTTATAAAGTCCCGGGCCCATTTTGATGTTTAATAACTCATAAAATAATAAAGATAGATTAAAATTAAAATAACAAATGGTTAGATAGACTCAAAAAGTTTCATGACCCTTGTCAATGAACTTCAACGTGTTCCCCCTTCGTCGCACGGAGAATATCAAGTCGATAGTCAATTTCACGCCAGGTAGCGGCAAGCATGTCGGCATCCACAGAGGCTATTGCGGTTGTAATTCTGGCTTTTAAGTCATCAATATTCTACACTCTCCTCCTGTAAACATTGTCCTTTACAAATCCCCAAAGGAAAAAGTCCAGCGGCGTTATATCATGTGATCTGGGTGGTCAAGGAATTGGACCTCCTCACCCAATCCATCTTCCTGGAAAATGGTCATTCAAAGAAGTACGAACGATGGTACCCCAATGAGGTGGTGCACCATCTTGTTGCAAAATGACATGTGGCTGAAAAAACTTCATATTTCCACAACTAGAAGAGCTTCAGCCCCATGTCATTTTGCAACAAGATGGTGCACCACCTCATTGGGGTACCATCGTTCATACTTCTTTGAATGACCATTTTCCAGGAAGATGGATTGGGTGAGGAGGTCCAATTCCTTGGCCACCCAGATCACATGATATAACGCCGCTGGACTTTTTCCTTTGGGGATTTGTAAAGGACAATGTTTACAGGAGGAGAGTGTCGAACAGCGATGACTTAAAAGCCAGATTTACAACTGCAATAGCCTCTGTGGATGCCGACATGCTTGCCGCTACCTGGCGTGAAATTGACTATCGACTTGATATTCTCCGTGCGACGAAGGGGGCACACGTGGAAGTTCATTGACAAGGTTCATGAAACTTTTTGAGTCTATCTAACCATTTGTTATTTTAATTTTAATCTATCTTTATTATTTTATGAATTATTAAACATCAAAATGGGTCCGGGTTTTTATTAACACCCTGTATATTAAACATGCGTATGGAATGATACAAAAAGAAAAAAATCTTGAATTTTCCCTCCTACATCTTAATTGTAAATTCCACTGTTTATATTTGCAATGATGTGCTGATTTTAGAGCCATGTATTTCAGGGAGTATGGTGTAACTTTATTTAGTATTATTTTATGTTATCGATTTTAAATAAATGTCTTTGCACCATGTCCCATATACTGATGTTTTTTAAAAAATAATTTTATAGTTATTTAAAGTTTATATTAAGCCAGCTTTGATAGATTTTATTTTTCACTTTATTTTAATAGGTTAGGGTATGTACAGCTAAATACATTTTTCAGTGCTTATGCAATTCTTTGCTAACTTTTTAGACATTACTTAGTGTAATGTATAACATAAGAATTATAACCATAGCTGTAAACATGCTTTCAGCAATTATCGCTCATAGACAGTCCTGTAACCTGATTAATTTGAGTATACCTGTAAATTGATAAATGCTACTAGAGGTCTGCACGGGCCCGTACCCGGATTGAAGGCGAATTTTCAAACAGACCGGGCCAGCAAAAAAAATTAATCGGACCTATCGGCCTGATATAAGAATTTAACCCATTTATGCCTAGCGTCCCATTTTTGGTACATTTAAAATATTAATGCATTTGTATAATTTTCTGCTTCTTTATATGAAAATTGCATGAAATCATTATTTATAAATGTCTTTATCTATAACCGAGAGATGACAGCACAAGGTGGATATTTATTTGCTTAAATTAAGGCTTTTTTCGGCGTTTATAGATTTTTAATTTTTCAAGAGGACGAAATGTAAAAAGTAAGTTTATTTGTATTTTTTCTATCATGGACACAAAATCGCAAGTTATAATCTTAGCTTGTGGGCTTTTTTGAAATATGTATTTTTTTAAATTGCGAAATTAAATGTTTAAGCCTATTTTTTATGCATTTTTGTAATGTACAAAATATAGGGTTCTAGGCACAAATGGGCACATATTTTTGTTAGAAATTTAGGAGACAGTTATTTATGCAATCTCCTTTCGAAGATATTTCTGAAATAAATTGTTATTAAGTCTGCAATACGATTATTCTTATTTTATTATTAATTATAGTTATAACGTTATTAGTCTCTGCAAAGAAATAAATATATTTTTTTGTAGTTCATTAAAATACTAATTATAGTACATAATATACAATTTAAAAACATTTTAAATATAAATATAAGCAAAATATATAATTATGCATATTATTCTACTAGAAATACTCATATTTAGTTCGTTTACATTTTATCAAATAAATACAAAAAAAATTAAGCTTAATTTTTTTTAGTATTTTTCCAGTTCATTTTGCAACATGTTAAAGTGATTTTACCAAAAAATTTGAGAAAACAAAAATTCAAGCACAAATGGGTTAAGCGAAGCAGATAAAATACGAGCCCTTTTCAATGAATATGATTTTCTCGAAGTATAAATGTGCGTCACGAGCCGATGCGAGTTTAACAACATCAGTACAGAAATGTAACATGTCCATCGTAGAGATTGGCATCGTACAGTTACAAGATGTCTGATTCCGAGTTTAATTTTTTTTTCAGCAGACTCGTGCTGGGGCGGAACTGGTCTTAATCGATCTCAGGATGTGTAGAACAGTCATTGTGTTTTGTAGTATTAATAGTGATAATGAACTTCTCTTAACAGTATCTTTGGAAATATACCTTAAGGTGGTTCTCATATTCACTGCTCAACAATGCGAAGCTTTCAGACACATTTTCTTCTGACAAAATTTTTAACTATAAATGCATAAAATTGACAGGCCTGCCTATTGAAGGCATTTGGAAACGAATAGCTTTTTCCATATTTGATAAATTACTTACAGAGATTCCTGTCATGTGACTGTACGTTTTTCTCCTTTCCTGCGCTATCGCTTCCGGAAATTCGATTCAAAACGCTAACTTTGACAGTATTTTCAGAAAGATATATTGCTTTTATCTATGAAAAAAAAACGACATTTACATAGCTTCTGAATAAGAATACCTGCCAATCTTACGTGTTTCCGAAAAGAAAAGAATTCATAAATGTGTTGAAATGTAGCTCCTTTGAATTTCAGTAAAGCCTTAAAAATGAGAGAAATATTTTCTCAAATCTACTTTTTATTATACAACTTCAAAAAATTATCATGTTTTTAATCCTTTATTCTGAACTACATTAATCTTTTAATGAATCCTTATTTCCATTTTGAAATGTCTGTAGACACGATGACTAAAACACTGTAAGTTAATGTTTACTATTGTGTTTTCTGTTTTGCGAACATCATAGTAATGTAAAATATACTGTAAAATGTTCCCATAAATATGTATGTAGTATTTATTAAAAGAATCTTAATTTTATGTTGAGAAAAAATGGATTTTTTTTTTTTTTTTTGTAGAAATTGTGTCGGGCCGGGCCAGGCCTGTTTTCACTGATTTTTGTACGGGCCGAGAACTGTAAAAATGTAAACGGGCCGGGCCTGGAAATTCCGGCCTGTGCAGACCTCTAAATGCTACACACTTCAAAATCTGTCGAAAGCATACTGCATTGCAGTATTTCTAAACCCCTGCTTTGTAGAGCCCATTACGCTTTAGGAAAATAAAGAAAGTTTGAACAAAATCAACACTCTTCTAGCCCGGGAGATTTTTCAAAAATGCGTGCAGATTTTATTGTTAAAAAAAATCTTCAACTAACTTAACTGACTCTTTTAGTAAACTAATATTTATTTTCTGTAAAACTTTTCCAGAGCAAATATTAATTCCTACTATCACTGTATTTTTTACTTTTTCTGCTCACAAAATGTAATAAATGGAGAAAGTAAACAATAACATTCTGAACAAATATTTGCAAATTTGAAATTATCAACTGTTCTCAGTGTGATTTACAGTTAAGTAATTCCATGTTTTATGCTATACTGCATCATCATTTCGATGGAAAAAATTTGATAAGGAAAATAAACTCCCTGATTTTTTTCAATTTGAAGGGCAACAAAATATATGCTTCAAAAGAAACTATCACACTACAAAATTTTAGTATACAGGGTTCGTACACATTTCTTTAAATAAAAATCATGTACTTTTAAGGACTTTCAAGGACCAAAACCAAAAAAATTTAAGGACCTTCAAATTAAATAAACTAATAAATTATAACATGCATTTTTTAATAAAGGGTTTCTTTCATTTTTGTAAAAGTTTTAAATATTCAAATGGGCGGGAAGGGGGGGGGGGGATTTCACCATGTGGCAGTAGAAATTTAGAAAATTTTAAAATAACATACAGCAGAAGAAAAAACTAGTCAGATGTGCAAATCCCAAAACTTTCTTCTATCTCATACATGTTAATACTACAAAATTCATTATCAGAGTGCCAAAATTCTAAAAATATGAAATTCCGTGCATTAGTTCTTGAGATACGACTTGAAAACCGTGCAAATCCTGCAAAATATAGCATAGCAGAACCACCTGTAGGGTGATTTACACCAAAACCTAATCAGCAACAACTTATGTAAACATCTAACTGAATCTGAAGTTTGATGAAAATCTGTGCATTAGTTCTTGCGATATAACAATTGCAGAAATCGTGAAAAATGCAGCATAGCAGCGCCATCTATTGCGAGATTAACACCAAACCATAATCAGCACCTATAATTATCAAGGTATACCTGAATCTGAAGTTTGATGAAAATTCGTGCTTTAGTTCTTGAGATATAGCTATGGCGTAAATCATGAAAAATGCAGCATAGCAGCATCACCTGTAGGGCGATTTACATCAAAAACTAATCAACACTAATTTATATCGAGGATTAACTGAATATAAATTTTTATTAAACTTTGTGCATTAGTTCTTGAGATACACCACCCACAAAATTTGTGTCACATACAGACAGAGTCAGACTCATTTTGTAAAAACATGTTTTTCAGGATATCTGACCCCTAAAACGTGTAAATCGGTCGAAAATATTCCTGAATCCAATACTTTCTTATTGTAAAGATAAACAAAGAGGAGAAACATATTTTTTTCTTATTATTGAGGGGGGGGGGGGGGTAGTTTAACAGATTTATAATTAACTTACAGTTTAAAAGACTTTAAATTTTGTATGCTTGGAAAGTAAGGGGGAGGGCGGGGAAACGTCAATTTCGGTGGAGGGGGGGAGTAAAACTGTAAGATCGATTAGTTATTGTTACAATAAATTAACTAATGGAGCAGAAAAAGTTTTAAAAAAAGCAATGATTTTTAAGATTTTAAACTTTATAAGTTGAGGGGGCAAAGGGACAAGCATATTTTTAAAAATTTTTTAGGGAGGGAGGGAGTTTATTAGATGACTTATTTATTTACCTGACAAGATAATACAAGATTTTTAATTTTCAAGAAAAAAAAAACTGAGAGGAGTTTTAAAGACTATAAATTCCATGTGTTCTTTAAGTGTGTGGGGGGGAGGGGGGGGGCAAAAGGAAAATTCCAATTTCGGGTGGGAAGAGAAATCTTGATTGATTATTTATTTTGGCAATAAAATGACAAAGCAAAAAAAAATAATTAAACAGTTTCGAAGAGTTTTTAAACTTTGAGTACTGTGGGGGAGCAAAGAAAAACGGAGGAAGATAAATTTTGAGGGTGAAATTCAGGTGAAATTTTAATGAAATGTGATGGAATGAATTGTTACAGAAATTTAGGACAGATTATTTATTCAATATAAAGTAAGAAATAGAGTACAGGTATGAAAGTGCACTGAAGCCATTTTGTAGCAGCAAAAATCGAATTTTGGAGCAGTAAAATCTATTTTTGTAGCAGCAAAAATCCGATTTTGTAGCAGTAAAATCCATTTTTGTAGCAGCAAAAATTAATTTTGTAGCCATAAAAACTGTTTTTGGAGCAAATTGAAATTCTAATGCTAATAAAAAACAAATTTGCGTATTTTCGCGATCTTTTGATGAAATTTGCATATTTCTTGCGATCTTTTGGCGAAATTTGCGCATTTCTCGCCATTTTTTGTCGAAATTTGCGTATTCCTCGCGATCTTTTGGCGAAATTCGCGTATTTTTCGTGATCTTTTGGCGAAATTCGCGTATTTTTCGCGATCTTTTGGCAGAAGTCGCGTATTTTTTGCTATCCTTTGTTGAAATCAGTGTGCTGTTCGCTATTTTTTGACGAAATTAGCGTTTTTTTTTAAATCTTTTGACAAAATTTGCAGTTTTTTGTGACCTTTTGATGAAATTTGTGGTTTTTTTCGAGATCTTTTAACGAAATTTGCGTTTTTTCACAACCTTTTGACCCATTTTGTTCGTTTTTAGAAGTAATTGGTAATCCTTTGACAAAATTAACGGGGTCTTTTTTTCGCTATGACAAAATTCGCATGTTTTTCACGATCTTTTGACGAAATTTGCGTATTTTTGGCAATCTTTTGACGAAATTTGCGTATTTTTGGCAATCTTTAGACAAAAGTCGCGTATTTTTTGCTATCCTTTGTTGAAATCAGTGTGCTGTTCGCTATTTTTTGACGAAATTAGCGTTTTTTTTTTTAATCTTTTCACAAAATTTGCGTTTTTTTTGTGACCTTTTGATGAAATTTGTGGGTTTTTTTCGAGATCTTTTAACGAAATTTGCGTTTTTTCACAACCTTTTGACCCCATTTTGTTCGTTTTTAGAAGTAATTGGTAATCCTTTGACAAAATTAACGGTACAAAATTCGCATGTTTTTCACGATCTTTTGACGAAATTTGCGTATTTTTGGCAATCTTTTGACAAAATTAGCGTATTTTTCGCGATCTTTTAACGAAATTCGCGTTTTTCACAATCTTTTGACCGCATTTTGTTCGTTTTTTGATGAAGTCAGCTATCTTTTGACAAAATGCACATTTTTTCACGATATTTTGACGAAATTCGTGTGTTTTTTGCAACTTTTTGATTAAATTTGCGGGGTCTTTTCGTCATCTTTTAATAAAAATAGCGTTTTTACGATCTTTTGGTCGTGTTTTGACGAAATTAGCGATCCTTTGGCAAAATTCGCGATCTTTCGACAAAATTTGCGCGTTTTTCGCGATCTTGACGAAATCGTGCGTTTTCCGCGATCTTACGACAAAATTTGCGTGTTTTTCGCGATCTTTTGACGAAATTTGCATGTTTTTCGCGATCTTTTGACGAAACTTGTGGTTTTTTTGCGACCTTTTGATGAAATTTGCGGAGTTTTTTTCGCCATCTTTTAACAAAATTATCGTTTTTACGATCTTTTGACCGCGTTTTGTTCGTTTTTGACGAAATTAGCGATCCTTTGACAAAATTCATGTTTTTTTTTTCGTGATCATTTGACAAACATCGCGTATTTTTCGAGATCTTTTGACCGCGGTTTTTTGCTTTTTTGACGCAATTAGCGGCCTAGAAAAAGATTAAAAATGGATTTTTTTTTGTTTCTCGGATCGACGAAATCGTACAAAATTTCATCTTGGCACTAAGTACGTTTTGGCGCAGGTTTGGTGCAAAATGAAAAAAAAATAGCGGTTTCGTAGAAGCTTGGAGCAGTAAAGCGATTTTGGCTTCGTCTGGCGCAATTGGCGCAGGTCTTACATCCCTGAGAGTAGAAAAGGTTAAAAAAAAGTTTTTAACTTTGATATTACGAAGGGGGACGTGAAATTTCAGAAGGGGAGGCATGGCGGGATTAAGATTTTTTTAAAATCAGAAATTAAAAGAAATGCAGAAGAGTTTTACCTTTGATTAAGAATTAATATGAGAGTAGAATTAAGCACTTTTAAGGACTTTTTTCAGATTTTGCATGAAAATAAGTACTTTTAAGCACCAAAAATTTCCTTTGAAAAATTTAAGGACTTTCAAGGACCGTACGAACCCTGGTATAAATTCTGTATGCAAAACTGCACAAAAGAATTAGTTATGGGCATGAATTGCTTAAAGTGGGCATTTAACTGTGTTATGCATTTTTCAGCTGAACTATATTTTAGTATACTAAGAGATACTTATAGAATATAGATAAATTCATATGCATGACTGCATAAAAGAGTATACACTGCCATCTATTGATGGTAATTGCATTTTTAGTTGCATTAAGTGTTTTCGAACTGAACTAAATTTTAATACACTTTGTTGAGTATGTAAATTCAACAGATAACGGACTACCCAAAATGATTTCATAATCTATGCATGATTTTTAAATCTCCACAACTTTTATTCTCTATAGAAGGTATCTATATAATGCTGTATTAACACCACATAATATAATAAAATTTGGTTTAGATGAATGTGCACCACAGTTTAAAATGAACTTTCAAGAAATCCATCATTAAAATTAATTCTGAATTATTTTGAGTAGCCCATTATCTGTAGAACTTATTCACATAATATATTAAAATTTAATTCAGCTTGAAAATGCATAATACAACTGAAAATTTTCTTTCACCAATTACCATTCACAAACAGCACTATAGAGCCTGTGCTTGCAAATAATCAAAACTTGGAAGGATTAAGAGGTTAGTGTATTTTAGATTCTGTTTAGCTAAAAAAAAGTTTTGTAGCTTATAGAAAAAGTATTAAAATTTGCAAAAATATCAAAATACTGTCTTAGGTCAGATATAGTGTCATTATACACTTATAAAAGATTAAAATCCTTACATAAAAAATAAATAAAACCTGGCAACATATATATATCAGATATGAAAGATATTTTGATATCATCATTAGGTTAAAATAAAACAATGTTATTTGTATGGTGTTTAAAGTGTTTTACGCTGAAATGTTGTGTAAAGTAAAATTTTAAAAACACAGTAAATAACTTGAAAATCAAATATTTATTTTTGAGATTCAAAGTATTTTTTCTAATAAAGGCAGTTTAAAAATACAAATACAGATGTTTACATTATATAAAAACAATATTCTTGATAGCAAACATTTTAATTACCATATCTTCTGCCGTGTAACACACACTTTTGATAAAAGAAAATGTATAGAAAATTACCAGTATGTATATATATCAGTTATAAAAATGAAAGATAAAAAAAAAGATTAAAACCCCCTTAAATTTTCTAGTTTCATAAAATATGCTATTTACAAAAAAAAAAGTCTGAAAATTTAAGTGTGCAGTAAACGGCGTGAAATATACGGTATTCAAAATATAACAAATTTTGCTCTCAAGCTGTAAAGAATATTCATTAATAAGCTGAATTTTTTACTTTATTATTTATTTTTACATTTGGTGCCATTCCTTTCAGAAGATTATTGGCTATACGAAAATATTTTCCTAAAAAGGACTCCCAACTTTTAGATGAAACAATTTCTTCAAAGTTTTCATTGAAAAAATCCTGAGCTTCAGCCAAAAGTTTCTCCTCATCAAACTGCTCACCAATAATCATAATATCACAAAAATTATCAATGGATATATTTTTAATCATAAAATCTGTGCACGTTACTTTCAATTCTGAAACATCATACTTATCTGAAATTCTATATAATTCACAGATGTTGCAATTTTTAAAATCTATGATACCAGAATAGAGATAAAGTAAAAAAACATCAAAAGCCTCAGGATCACAATCAGGAATGTTTACTATTCCTGTTTTCTTTTCTTGCGTATCATTTTTAAACATAGCAGCTAAAACAGGTGAGCGTGCTCCCAGTACAGTCTTATGGGCCATGCATGTTTTCTCTTTTACATTCAATGTTACATCAGCATTTTCTTTAGAGATGAATAAGTTCTTGAAATCTTCAACTAACTTGCTATGTCCTATTAAAAAAAAAAAAAAATTATATATATATATATATTTAACTTATGAAACAATGCAAAATACAAATAAATATGCTGTTGGAAGCATATTTTTATCACAGGAAATTTTACTTTAATTCATGTTCAACTATTACTCTGCTCAGCGTTCGAAATCCTTGGTGATCCGCTGGTCCGAGACCACTAAAAATTCAATCGGACCACCAATTAAAAAAATTTTGTGGTCTGCAGAACAAGTAACTTTTTTCCCCCTCTCTGACAGGTAAGCGTAAATTTTCTCATCCCTGAGAAAACCGCAATCAAACACAAACCACAGAATTTTATTTTATTTAAAAAAATAAATAAATTGCATTAAGACTTAGTCAGTTGAAATAAATAATCGGAAATGAAATGCATAATTAATAGTTTTATAGTTTTTGTACTGTTTATTTAATTTTTAGCAAATTATAATTTTACATTTTACTATGCCGAAAATTTTGGGTAACTGAAAGAAAGTTTGGTTTATATTCTAGGAGGAGGAAGGGAGGGGTGTCACTCAAAAGGTTATTACTTTCTTCTATCTTCAATAGAAGAAAGTATTGTAATCGAAATTTTTTTCGACTTCCGGTTTTCGACGGATTTGCATGTTTTAGGGGTCAGAGATTCCAAAAAACATGTTTATAGAAAATGTCTGTGTGTCCGTCTGTCAGTCCGTCCGTCTGTCTGTCGCCATTGTACCATCAAAAAGTGTATGAAGTTATGTATAGAATTAAACCAAAATTTTATTATAAGTTTTTGGATATGACAAGCAGGTCCTCCCTGAATTTGGAAAAAATTCGCCGGTAGGGGGCGCTGTAATAGCGATTTTTGTGCGATTTTGAATATTGTACCGTCCAAAAGTGTATGAAGTTATGCATAGAATTGAACCAAAAAAAATTTTAAGTTCTTGGCTATGGCAAGGAGATCCTCCCTGAATTTGGAAAAAATTCGCCGGTAGGGGGCGCTGTAATAGCGATTTTTGTAAAATTTTTGTGCCATTTTGAATATTGTACCATCGAAAAGTGTATGAAGTTATGCATAGAATTGAACCAAATTTTTATTTTAAGTTTTTGGCTATGGCAAGCAGGTCCTCCATGAATTTGGAAAAAATTCGCCTGTAGGGGGCGCTGTAATAGCGATTTTTGTGCGATATTGAATATTGTACCGTCCAAAAGTGTATGAAGTTATGCATAGAATTGAACCAAAAAAATTTTATGTTCTTGGCTATGGCAAGGAGGTCCTCCCTTAATTTGTAAAAAAGTCGCTCGTAGAGGGCGCTGTAATAGCGATTTTTGTACAATTTTTGTGCCATTTTGAAAATTGTACCGCCGAAAGTGTATGGAGTTATGCATAGAATTGAACCAAATTTTTAGTTTAAGTTTTTGGATATGACAAGCAGGTCCTTCCTGAATTTGGAAAAAATTCGCCGGTAGGGGGCGCTGTAATAGCGATTTTGAATATTGTACCATCGAAAAGTGTATGAAGTTATGCATAGAATTGAACCAAATTTTTATTTTAAGTTTTTGGCTATGGCAAACAGGTCCTCCATGAATTTGGAAAAAATTCGCCGGTAGGGGGCGCTGTAATAGCGATTTTTGTTATATTTTGAATATTGTACCGTCCAAAAGTGTATGAAGTTATGCATAGAATTGAACCAAAAAAAATTTTAAGTTCTTGGCTATGGCAAGGAGATCCTCCCTGAATTTGGAAAAAATTCGCCGGTAGGGGGCGCTGTAATAGCGATTTTTGTGCCATTTTGAATATTGTACCATCGAAAAGTGTATGAAGTTATGCATAGAATTGAACCAAATTTTTATTTTAAGTTTTTGGCTATGGCAAGCAGGTCCTCCATGAATTTGGAAAAAATTCGCCTGTAGGGGGCGCTGTAATAGCGATTTTTGTGCGATATTGAATATTGTACCGTCCAAAAGTGTATGAAGTTATGCATAGAATTGAACCAAAAAAAAATTTTATGTTCTTGGCTATGGCAAGGAGGTCCTCCCTTAATTTGTAAAAAAATCGCTCGTAGAGGGCGCTGTAATAGCGATTTTTGTACAATTTTTGTGCCATTTTGAATATTGTACCGCCAAAAGTGTATGGAGTTATGCATAGAATTGAACCAAATTTTTAGTTTAAGTTTTTGGATATGACAAGCAGGTCCTCCCTGAATTTGGAAAAAATTCGCCGGTACGGGGCGCTGTAATAGCGATTTTTGTGCGATTTTGAATATTGTACCATCGAAAAGTGTATGAAGTTATGCATAGAATTGAACCAAATTTTTATTTTAAGTTTTTGGCTATGGCAAACAGGTCCTCCATGAATTTGGAAAAAATTCGCCGGTAGGGGGCGCTGTAATAGCGATTTTTGTGCGATTTTGAATATTGTACCGTCCAAAAGTGTATGAAGTTATGCATAGAATTGAACCAAAAAAAAATTTTAAGTTCTTGGCTATGGCAAGGAGGTCTTCTCTTAATTTGTAAAAAAATCGCTCGTAGAGGGCGCTGTAATAGCGATTTTTGTACAATTTTTGTGCCATTTTGAATATTGTACGAAAAGTGTATGAAGTGTGTATGAAGTAAAGTGTATGAAGTTATGCATGGAATTGAACCAAATTTTATGTGTTTATTTTTGGTCATGTCACGAAGGTCCTCCCTGAATTTGGTAAAATTCTGCCGGAAGGGGGCACTATAATTGCGATGTCTGCACTGTTTTCATTATTGTACCATCGAAAAGTGTATGAAGTTATCCATATAATTCAACCAAATTTTTTGTGCATGTTTCTGGTTATGGCAAACAAGTCCTCCCTGAACTTGAAAAAATTCCGAATGAAGGGGGAGCTATAATTCCGATCTCTGTGCCATTTTCATTATTGTACCATCGAATAGCGTATAAAATTATGCATACAATTGAACCAAAATGTTTGTGCTTGTTTTTGGCTTTGGCCAACAGGTTCTCCTTGAATTTGGAAATATTGCGCGGTAAAGGGGCTCCGTGCTAGCGATTTTTGTATACTTTTCTTGATTTTTCGTAGTTCTATTGCGCATCGGCGGCTCATGCAGCGGCGGGAACTCGCTTCCTGCTATGCCGGCTATTCGCAAACAGCTGATAACGACAGAATAAGGAAAAATTAATAATTTTAACAAATATCATGATATAGATTAACTCGTTTTTAGTCCGTTTAATTGACTTGAGCAGAAATTTAAGATGAAAATCAAAGTTGGTATAGTATTGAACTAATAATATTGAAGTATTAACATGTGTAACTAGGTTTTGAAATATTAAAATGTATAAGATAGAAGAAAGTTTTGGGATTGGCACATCCAACTAGTTTTATGTAATTGGGCCAGTGACGATTTCTGCAGACCAGTAAACTCTGATGTTTACTGGTCTTTGGGTCGAGTGATTTATTTTTTTAATCAATTCTACCACTGCTGCTTATATCTAATGATAATGTAAATTTAAAGATAACATTTTACTAATATTTTCTTTATCTAATGACAGAAATACTGCAATTAAGTAAAAAAAAAAAAAAAATACTGCTAAAAAAAGTGTGAAACTTCTGAATAACTTATATATATATATATTTCTATAATATAGACTGGTACATATTATATTATAAATATGACCCTATAAGTTTTAGTATACAGGCAAAGTTCTTTAATCTACCCAGGTTGGGACCAAAGATTGTGCAGATTATGAGTCTTATGCTATCTCATAAAATGCAATTTTTCAAGTTCTTTTATTACGGAAATTATGTATTTAAAGAGTATTACATTGATAATTCGATATATTTATTATCAAAATTAATTTTTTCTTTTGCAATCAATTCCTTAAATTCGCGTTTTTTTCCATGATCATTTCAAGATTCTTTTTCACCGATCGTTTAACGAAATTCATGCGTTTTTTGCCGTGATTGATTGTTGAAATTCGCAATTTTTTACCATGACCATTTGTCAAAGTTCACGATATTTTTCAACAGCACATTGACAAAATTCACTATGTGTTTACGCAACCTTTTGATGGCATTCGCGATTTTTTATGATTGTTTATCGAAATTCGTACCTTTTTCCACGAGTGATTGACGAAATTAGCAATTTTTTGTGATAGTTTTACGAAATTAGCGATTTTTTCCACTATCGTTTATCGAATTTTGCATTTTCTGCGATCGATTGACCAAATTCATGATTTTTTTACTGCGACAATTTCTCGAAGTTTGGAATATTTTTCAGCAACAGATTGGCAAAATTCGTGATATTTACTTTTGCTAAGCAACGCGGGTTATTGAAAATTACAGATAATGGGTGTGCGGATTATCGATCCTTGACTGTATTTCCTATAGTCTGCAGTTAAAAAAAAAATTGTACTTGCCAGAGATAGATATGTTATTCCCTATTATTCATGATATAGATATAGATCAACATTTTGGTATTTTAACATAGTATGACATCATAAATACAGAAGTATATTTGAAACTATTAAAATGATCCAATTAGTAATTTATTTAAGCCAGAGAAATCAATGTTATGCATTATCTTTCTATATATATATCTTTCTTATATATGTGTAAGCTTAATTAATATGCATATAAGAGTCACTCAAATCAAAGTGAGACTGTCACTGCAGCAGTAATGGGTTCTGAGTGCCATAGAGGTTAGCAGTAACAGTGGAATATTGTAGTTGGCTGTGAGCTAGCACAGAAGCAAGATGATTGGAATGGTCATATCATGGATGTCTCCTAACATTAGCAGTGCCACCTGCACCACCTTACAGAAACTGAAAACAGCAATCGAGCATTATTTCTTATGAAACAAAAAACAGAAGAGAACCCATTATGTTTTTGGTTTTGGACCTGAATAGAAATTCTTTTTTAGCACTGAAATTTTTTAACCTAATTAAAAAAAGTATTTGTAAATGTTACATTGATAAAATTTCTGTTACTTTAAATTAAAATACAAATTATTCACATAATTTGCTTTTAATCTTTAACGTTTTTAAAAATATAATGTAAAGTTAAATCAGAAATTACGCATTATGTATGAAGCTAGTTAAAACTGCCAAAAATGACGGTATAGGAATGTTCAGTACCAACTTAACACATGAGCCCAAAATACCAACTACAAAGATGAAGAGTGGATTCAATAGAAACAAAATTTTATTTCTCCCATAATTTCAAGATGAGAGACGCACTATGTTGCCAAAAAGCACTCGACACTTAGAATTTTACATATTTTGTCGAATATCTAGAGAAATACTTCATGCATTCTTCAGGAACTTTGAGAATATAAAGAAAATGTTTAACTTCACATTTTTCAGCAATCGTTTGATCACGAGAGCTATTAGAGGACCAACGACAAATCGAATAACAAAAAATGGTACCTTTCGGTTAGCCGGGCACCAGTGTTATATATACATATATATACATGTGTGTATATAACCATTATATATAGCAAATCGTCATCGATTTCCAATTACTAAAATTTATATATATATACAGTTAAACTTGGATAATTCGAAGTTGAAGGTACCAGAGGAAAGTTCGAAATATCCAAAAACTCGAATTACATGTATTCTCTCAAAAAGAAGAGATAAATATACAAGAAAGAAAAAAATCATGCATCAAGCATAGATTACGAATCACATTCCAACACATTCAAACAGAATATTGTAAGAAAATTTCACCGTTTAATAAGTTGAAATAGGACGTCTCATTGAACCATTTGGAAACGCATAACACATTAAAAAACCCAAATTCAGCAATTCCCATTTACAATCTGAAAATTATCCAAATTCTTTCAGAAGCCCTGTATATGATATATAGATTTGTATCTATAAAATAAATGCATTCAGAAAATACATACCACAGTTGAAAATTCTCTTTCTGAATTTTCTTCTAATAATTAGAATGGTAAGGGAATTCTTTTGTGCAGCCCTGTATACAAGGTATAAAATTTATACACAATGCGTAACATGCAAAATATTAGTTAAATTTAACAGCGCATACCGAATTTGGAAACGTACTTCCAGCAATTATTGCTCCAAGTCTTAGGATTCATATTTACCCCTACATAATGACATTCCAAACCATCGCTGTTCGTTTCCTTAGAAAGATAGGTAAAATAAACTGTTAAAATATTTTGCACTTTAGCTGAAAAAAAACTCAGGAACAATTTTTATTGCAAATTTTTAAGGGCATTCGTAAGAAAAATTCGAATTATCCAAAATAAAATTCGAAATATCCACAATTTTTTTACATTATTTTAATGGAGAATTCTAGGGACTGATCAAAAATTCGAATTATCCAAAATAAAATTCGAAATATCCACAATTTTTTTATATTATTTTAATGGAGAATTCTAGGGACCGAGAAAAAATTCAAATTATCCAGAATTTCGAATTAAACAAGTTCAAATTATCCAAGTTTCACTGTACACACATATATATAAATATATGTACATATACATACATGTTATATACATACATGTATATATACATAGGTATGTATATATAACACTGGCACCCGGCTAACTGAAAAGTACTCAAAAAGTATATACAGTCCCTTACTCCCTTTAATCTGCAAATGCCTATAATCCGTACTACATTTCAGGTGTAAACAAACATGTAAACAAATAGTTAAAATCTTTTTTTAAAGCAAAATAATGTACACTTTGACCCTAATAAAAGTTGACTGATCTGATGAATTTATTAAGAAATTTTTAATGCATTTCTGCATTCATTAGAAGGAAATGTTCTGTGTATCTTGTAAATAACTCTTAGACTGTTTTATTCCAAACACATTCAGTGGCTATATAAAAGATTTGCTTTCAAAGAAGGGTTATCTCTTGAGGATAAATATCAGAGTTTATTCGAAAAACAAACTTTTGTTGCTGATCCTGACTCTTAAAAGGCTTCAATATTAAATTTCAGAACATAAATTAATAGCTATAAAGCAAACTACTATCACTGCAATGTTTGATAGATTAGAAAATAAGTAGAAATGTTTTCCATTAATTTTGTATTATATCGTTTAAATTTATTTCTAATATTAAATATTTATATACAGTACAAGACCTATTATCCAGAATCCTCGGGACCGAAGGCTTTCCGGATAATGGGTCCTCCCAAATTTCGCATTTTTCCGCGACCCTTTGACGAAATTAGCGTTTATTTTTCAGATCCTTTGACAAAATTAACGTTTTTTTCGCGATCATTTGACGAAATTCGCGTTTTTCCGTGATTCTTTGAAAAAATTTGCGTTTTTTTTGCAATCCTTTGAAGAATTTTGCGTTTTTTTCGATCCTTTGATGAAATTCGCATTTTTTTCGCAATTCTTAGAAATAAATTCACATTTTTTTCGTGATTCTTTTACGAAATTAATGTTTTTTTCTGCAATTCTTTGACGAAATTAGCATTTATTTTTGATGCTCCTTTGACAAAATTTGCATTTTTTTGCAATCCTTTGAAGAAATTTGCGTTGTTTGCGAACCTTTGACGAAATTCGTGTTTTTTTTTTCACGATTCTTTGGAAAAAATTCACACTTTTTCTCACGATTCTTTGACGAAAGTTGTGTTTTTCACGATTCTTTGACAAAATTGGCATTTTTTTTCACAATCCTTTGATGAAATTAGCGCTGTTTTCGCGATCCTTTGACGAAATTAGCTCTTTTCCCGAAATCCTTTGGCAAAATTAGTGACTTTTTCCGCGAACAATTGACGTAATTGATTTTTTCGGCGACCATTTGTCGAAATTCGCGGCATTTTTTAAGTCCAAACTTACGTACTGAAGACCAATTTTTTTTAATTTTCGGAAAATTCAGAACAGAATCAATCACACCTTTTGAAATATCTGACTTTTTTTTTTTTTTTTAAACGAATCGTAATATAAATTAATTTTATACTAAAATTTGAGAGAAAAATGATTTTTTTCCTAATTTCGGATTGGGGGAAGGGGGGTGCTCCGTGTTCCCCCGCCACAGAAGTAACATATTTCAGTGGTTACACATTGAAACACAATGGACTGAAAAAACAATTAGTAATCTGTGAAAAGTTCAAAAATTTTTAAAAATTCCAAAATTTTAGTAAAAATTTACAAATTTTTTTTTTCCGGATTTCGGGTCCTTCCAGATTTTGGAATTCTGGATAATGGGTCCTATACTGTATATAATACTCTAAAGGCTCCATTGTTAAACAAGAAAAGCCAGATTGTTTTGCAAGTATCTATTAAAGCTGATTTTATGAATTATGGTCAATTTTGCCCTTAAGTAAATATTATGAGGACAGTTAATGATTTAACTGTACAAACCCAGAAGCAGAGTTTTCTGTGTCTGTCTGCAGCATACTAAAATGTATCTGCGACCCAAGAGTGCTAGACTAAGTCTACTAAAACAACAAGAAATTGCCTTTATAAAGAAAATATAACACAATTATGAAACAAATACTATGAATCTAGAAACTTAAAGTAAATGTCAGCTTTTCTTAAGCCCAGCCTTTCTTTTTAAGCTGGTAGATTAATCTGCAAGGTTTAAAATAATCTGCAGCGCCCGCTGGCGTGCTGGACAGTTTCTGCTGCTGGTTGTACAAACTAAGGAAGATGTCACACGAGCGATTTTGAAAAGCAACCATATCGACGCTCTCTCGAGAGTATACGAATCTTTTGGCCTGTTCAGACGAGCGCCCATAAATCGTTGCGGTAAAAATTCCGAAAGACCAATGTCAGACGGGCGTCAGCATTGTGAATGGATAATACTTAAGCAAAAAAGACGCTCGTCTGACATTGGTCTAAGTACAGTTATATCATTAACTGTCATAATAAGTCTTATTTGGATTGATTCAGTTTCTTTTCTTTTCTCCTTTTGAAACTTTATAAGAATAAACAAACATTCAACGACTTTAGTTAATTACATTGATTAAATAATAGAAGAGGTAAGGTGTAGCAACTTTTATATGAAATGAAATTAAAAAAAAAAAATTAAAATGTGAATTTTCTTCCCTTTCAGGAACTGAGTTAAAATGAAATTAACAGGGTAAGAGAAAAGGAGTTTATTTGGCTAGTGTGGCAAAATTTTTAATCACCATATTACAAAGTTTAATCACCTACTGGCGAGTAGTTATTTTCAACTTTAACTAGAGCATTAACTCTAAGTAATTTTTCAATTTGTTTCATTTTAGGAGAGATGTAGCATATGAACATACAGGTACTTTAGCGATTTCATTCTTTTAAAGCAAAATATATGCTGAGAAACTATTAAACATAGTGTACCTAATGCAATAAAAGGACTTTGAAAAGCATGGGGATAAATATTTCTGGTTTTTTTTTTTTTTAATCATTTATAGATACCTAATTTTGCTTTTGTCCAATCAAGATGAAATTCTTTATCACATCAGTCTTTTTGCTTCAATATACATTTTAATACAAATAATAAATATTCGATAAATTAAGCTAATAAATGTTCATTTCCAAAGCAAAGATAAGTAAACAGGCTGAAACTTCTAATCAATCCTATAACATTTAGTGTACAAGGATTCAGTGAAGCTGGGGTTGAAAATCTCAGAGTTACAAGGAAGGATTGAAAAGAGGTAGACAAAATTATTGGCAAAACATGTTGAAATACCTTTACAATACTTATAAAGAGCAAAATTTGATTTTCCTGACACTACAATTTCAAATACTTAGTTTTTATAATAATAAATTTTTTCCCAATTCTTTCTTGGAAGTTTAAAATTTTTGTAACTCTTTCTCAGAGTTTTCAAATTTGACTGACTTTTCCTCAGGAATGATTTCCCTGACTTTCCCAGTTCATATACATTTTCCTGACTTTTCCAGATGGCTAGACACCCTGTCAGGGTTCGTAAATATCATGATATTATCGAAAATATCCGATATTTTGATATATATCCGATATTTTCAAAATAGTCAACTTACTGCTGATAATGAATATTTTCAAGCATAATATAAATTAGAAACTAAAACATATTGCAATTAACATACAAAACTTAAACAATAGCATTCTAAAATGCATTTCTCTTTTTTTTTTTTTTTTTACTTAGAACAAAATTGAAAATGTAATAATTGAAAACAGATACAATTTGCATATATTTGCATACATTTTGCATATGTATATAAACTATAGGATTTGTATCAAGTATCGAGAAAGTTTTATATTTTATAAAATAAAATTTTAAATACAAATTAGTTTTTTTTTTTTTTATTGAAGAATTTTAACATAAATGTAAGCTTGTCTTATTGTTTATTCCCTAACCTGTAGTACAGTTTAGACTCAATTAAACCACAATCAGAATATTCTTTTCTAATAATGCTGTATATAAGATTATGTAAATTACAGTTTCTCTTTCAATGGCTGTTCTGAATTAATTGTCTATCATAATTATTAGTTCTACATTTAAAAATAAAAGTTTCAAACATAAAGCTTAGAAAAGATATTTGTAAAAAAAATTTCTTGTATTCTTTGCCTAGAAAAGTCACTGCCAGAGACAAAAGTTTTTTATCTACAGAATGGCACAGTCAATAACAGTTGAAAATTTGATTTACGCTTGTTTTGACTGAAGAAAATATCAAAATTATCTTACACATTGATATTTTAAAAATAAATATCAAATATACAAAATATCAAACATCTTGATATTTTGAAAATAAATATCAAGAATTTGAAAATATCGAAAATATCAAATATCTTGATATTTTAAAAATAAATATCGGATATATATCAAGATATATATCATGATATATATCAACGAACCCTGCACCCTGTAATAAATAAATAAACATAGATCAAACTTCATACTTACTTGCATGTAAAGCTGGCACAGCAGCATTTGTTTCTACACAACAAATGATAGTCAAGGTATCTGATGGCACCATCTCCGATTTTGTTCGCAACAGAAGAGACTTCTCTATAAACTCATGCCATCCCCAGTCGTCATTAACATTAAAAGTATGAGTAGCTTTCAATTCACCCGCAATTACATCATTCGCTGTCTTAATGCCAATGCTAAACGTAACAGTCACGGGAGATGTGTCAGTTATGTCACTATCAGTATCTCTGCATAAAAAGAGTGAAATATACTCAGTTGAATTAAAGGCAGTTTTGCCATTCGGATTAATTTGAATATACCAAGCAGAATTTGATAGATGGAAATGTGGACTTCGATACATTGTGTCCTTTCCGGAATATGAAAAAAAGTTGCATATTTTCCATTCATATTTACAACTTATTGTAGAACCTTCACCAATATTCTTCATCATGGACATTGTAGCGAAGAAATGCTGAGCATCAACTACCTGCCAATGAGAAAATATATGCATATAAGAGAGGAATAGTAAAAACAATGCATTACAGTAGATTCCCTCAAATCTGCACATCATCACAGATGTAAACAATGAAACTTTCAATTCAGATGTAGGGGCAAAATTACAGAATTTTTTTGTTTTATATCATTCTGTATGTATTTTAATATCAGGGTTCATACTCTCTTTCCATAATAAAATTCAAGCACCTTACCCAAATTTCAAACACCTTTCCGGAAAGGAAAATTTTAATGTTACAAAATACCAGAGTACAAAAGTACCTAGAGAAAAAAAAAAATTCATTTTCACATATGTTTTTAGGCTAATGCCATACATACAGCAGCGAAGGCTTAAATGTGAAATGTTATGAGAAAGTCTTCAAAAAAAAATAAAGAAAATCTTTTTGCATTCTACTTTGAAAGTCACTTGTGACACTACATAGACAATTGATAATTTTGCACTGTTATGACATTAATCAGGGGTAATTCAGAGTAAAAAAAAATCTGAAATTCACAGCAAATTTTCTGAAAAGTTGCAGCAGGGCAGGGGGAATGTGGTAACCACTCCCGGCACTAACTATGCGTATTTTCCGCAGCCCTTTAATGAAATTTGCGCTTTTCATGATCTTTTAACAAAATGTGTTTTTGTTTTCTTTTTTGGTGATCCCTTAATGAAATTTGCATTTTTCATTTGTGATCGTTTGTCAAAATTTGCAATTTTTTGATGATCTTTTGAGGAATTTTGCGGAGATTTTTTGCGATCTTTTGATGAAATTTACGGGGGTTTTTCGATCTTTTGACAAAATTTGTGGTTTTTTCGGAATCTTTTGAAAAAATTATGAGATTTTTCGCAATCTTTTGACAAACTTTATGGGGTTTTTTGCAATACTTTGACAAAATTTACTGCGTTTTCGTGCTCTTTCGATGAAGTTTGTGGGGGGTTTTCGTGATCTTTCGACGAAATTTGTGGGTTTTCACGATTCTTGGATGAAATTTTTGTTTTTTTCCACGATTCTTGGATGAAATTTTTGGTTTTTCCTGCGATTCTTGGACGAAATTTGCATTTTTTCCACAATACCTTGACAAAATTTGTGTTTTTTTTTTTTTTTTTTTTTTTTTTTTTTGCGATTCTTTGGCGAATTTTGCGTTATTTCGCGATTCTTTGCCAAAATTTAAGTTTTTCCTGCAATTCTTTGATGAAATCAGTGGCGCAGCCAAGGGGAGGGTTTGGGGGTTAAAACACCCCCCAGAGATAAGTAAAATTACTATAATTGACGTTTATATGAATCAAAACCAAAATTAATATTTAAACTTTTTGGCTTTGTTATGAATCCGCCGCTTTGTTAAATCAAATTCTATTCAACAAAGTGATTCAATTAAACGGCGAAAATTCTGCGTAAAACTGTGAAAGCGCATGCATTGCATGCAGCCATTACATGCATTGGTTAAGTAAAAAATGGTTATTTGGACTAAGTCACTTTTCGAGACGTCTTATGCTAAAAGAATGGAAAAGAAGCAGATTTCCTGCCACACAGACACTTTGAATTCAAGTATTATATAGTGGGCCGTTTCTGAATTCCACTTCTATCTTTGTTCCATGTTCGAAACAATAATTGACCATCGAATTCCAAAGAAAACATAAAACATACACTTTGTACACTCTCTCTGTTTCAAACGCCCTGTTTTACGTCTTTTGCTCTCAGTTATATCTAAGACCAAGATTTGCGCACCCAGGTAAAAATCTTTGTAAAAATAAGAATTAAGAAAATAGTTTTTTTAAGTTATAAAAAGTTGTTTTTGATTAGGATTGAACAAATTATCGCAATCAAGTGTTTCTTTTAAACCATTTGTTCCGCAGGGGCTCTGTGATCAAATTTAAATATATTTCATTAGTTGGTAATTTATAGCAACGAGTAATAGTGCTTGCTGTCGGGTACCACCCGTGCCTCGTAGGAAAGAAGCATTGATTGTAATTTCATTGACTTATAGATACATGCCTGGTAAGTATGGATTTTGAAAGGGGAGGGTTATTTTATTAGAATTTATAAAAAATACTATCTATAATTGTACAAAATTTTATGCGACTCATGCATTAATTTTAATTAATAAGCAATAAATTAGCATAGGTGCCAAGTTGCGACTAATCCTCCGTAATATGTGGGTTAATTTAACCCTGGTTTAATACATTTCGTACCGGAATTTTTTTTCAGAAATGAAATTAAATACGTTCCACGTAGGAAACTGGAATTAAATAAATAAAGATTCATCAAATAATTTTTCTGGTTCGAAACTTCGTTAAACTGGGTTAAATTAATCCCCGCATTACGGAAGATTAGTGCGAGCTTGGCACCTCTGAATTAGTTATACGTCGATTTACAATTATTTCATTTTAAAGAATGCTACTTGCAAATCATCAAAATTATGCCAACTGACCCGTCCAGCGTTGCCCGGGCCCACGATAATTACCCCAATTTTGCATGATTTTATATCTTTAAACCTATTTTATATTTCTAAATGGAATTTTTGCTAAAAAATTTTGATTATTGTAGGTAAAAGCATTTTTAATAAGACATGTTCTTGTTTAGTTTTTTTTTTTGGTTTTTTTCCCGTAGAGTTGTTTTATAGTTTTAAAAAATAATCCTTGTTGTCTGAATTCTATAAAATCTTCATCCGTTATAAATATAACGGTTTTACAGACCCTCGAAAAACATTGATATCTATTTGTAAAAGAAATTTGTTCTCCTCTCGTTTGTTCTTTTCTGTTTTGCGCCGGATTCTTTAAAATAACAACAACAAAAACAAATCTTACTGTCTGAATTCTCTTACTCTATTTTACTACTAAAATTTTGTGAAAAAATTTTGCATATTTAATAGTGAAAACATGAGCCAAAGCCGAGCAAACCCATCACGCCGAAACACCTACCTTTTTAGCATTTTCATCGAAAAATTTTCAGATTTTTAAAAATACTTTTATCCATCAGAGCGTTTCGAAATTTTTGTAGGCGTTGTAAATTTGGTCTTCCGAGATGCTCTTAAAAGATTGTGTCGAAATACAGACATTTACTTACGTTTAGCTTAGAAAAAAGATCGTCTTCGAAAGGCACGAAGTGACTGACGGGCGGTTCTGAATAAATTGTAATTTAGAATGCTTTCAGCTCATTTCACATCTTTAAATCTCTAATTTTTAATAAACTGTTTATACCCAGAATCTGCATCTTAAGAGTAATAATATATATACTAAATTTCTTGTTTATAACGCTAAGAGCTTCAACAAAATCATAATTTAGAACGCTTCTAGGACGTTTTCCGCTCATTTCATCCTTCTAAATTTCGCAATTTTTAAAAATCGTTCTAAGGGAGCATTTAGTACATGAAAGTAATCGCCGTGCCAAATTCCAAGCTTCTATGCCAACTATCACATAAATCGCAATTTTAGAATGTTTCTTACTCTTGCATTCTGTTAAATTTCGAATTAAAAAAAAAAATTCTGGGCGAGTATTTACGTCTCTTAAGTAACGTAAAATTTCAAAATTCATGTAAAATTTCAAGTTTCCATGTAAAATTTCAAGTTTCTAGCCCTAATAGTTCTAAGTATGTTATGATTTAGAACATTTTTTAGAGCGTTTTCCGCTCTTTTCACTCTTTTAAATTCCGAATTTTTTAAAAACCGTTTTGAGCGAGTATTTATACCATAAAAGTAACCACCATGTTGAAAACCAAGCATTCATAACCAACTGTATCGCACAAATCGCGATTTTAGAACATTTTTTGCTTTTGCATCCTTTTAAATTTCGAATTAATGGAAAACTGTTCTTGGTGATCATTTACGTTTTTAGAGTAACAGCCGTGCCAAATTTCAGGTATCTAGCCCTAAAAATTCCCACTAAATCATAATTTAGATCGTTTTTTGCTCATTTCATTCTTTTAAATTGAATTTTTTTTTAGAAACCGTTCTTGAGCACTTATACATCCCAAAAGTTACCACCATGCCAGAATTCTAACCTTCTATACCAACTGTATCATACAAATCACAATTTTAGAACGTTTTTTGTTCTTGCACCCTTTTAAATTTCGAATTTTTAAAAAACTGTTCTGGGCAAGCATTTAAGTCTCTAAATTAACAACTATGCTAAATTTCCTGTTTCTAGCCCTAACTGTAACAAATAAATCGTAATTTAGAACGTTAACTGTTCCTTTTCCTCTTCTAAAATTTTAATTTTTTAGAAACCATTCTTAGTGAGCATTTATATCTTAAAAGAAACCACTAGACAAAATTTCAAATTTCTAGAACCAACAATATCCCAGAAAGCAATTTTAGAATGTTTTTTGTTCCCACACCGCTTTGGAAGTTGTTGTACCGATGTAAAATATAGCCTATGTTGGAGCGGAGATGGTCACCAGCATTTTGCCAACATTATTACGGTTGCACTCCACACTTAAAAAGTAAAATGGAAATATTATGAGATCATTCGTATGTCTTATTTTGCTGGCGCTCAGCGTTGAAGTTAAGGGCGTTCGATATACCAAAGAAAGATGATGTCGCCGCAACGGCGACAACGGAGTGCAAAGAGTTAAAGTTAAGAACAAGAATTCGGGATTGTCTTGGAATGAAATCCCTGCGTATTTTTGATTGAACAAGTGGATTGGAACCCTATTATTTTCTATGCAAAAATTATTTGTTGGACTGTGCTCTTCCATCTCTTAAAGTTTGCCTCATCATTTTTAAACACTTTTTATAAATCTAACCTAGCTTTGTGTTAATTCATTAGTGCATTTTATGTTTTCTAACTCTAATATTATAAACGCAACGCTGTTTAAATGAAATATAGCCAACGTAACTGCGGAAAAAAAGCGTTATGATTTGGTTAATTAAAAAGATCGATTACATTAAACGGTGATTCATATAACCGGCGAACACCTTTATCTGAAACTCAAAACCCCCCCTAGAGCCGAATTCTGGCTGCGCCACTGGATGAAATTCATGATTTTTCTGCAAACGATTGAATAAATTAATTTTTTTCGGTAACCATTTATCGAAATTCGGGATATTTTTTGTCTGATTTTCGGATTAATGACAGATTTTTAAATTTTCAGAAATGAATGCCTTAAATTTTTGGAACAGAATCTAAATGAATTTTTTCATGACTTGCCTTAATTTGAAAACATTCACTAAATCCTTTTCAAAAAGGCATATTAAACACTCACAAAATAGAAAAAATTGCTTATTTCAGCATGAATAATTTATTGCATTTTAAATACTTTTTTTCACAATTTAAGAACTACATTTTCTATTTCTTTTTTATCTAAAACTTCAGACTCTTTTTCTTTTACAGTTTATGTGGTCCACATCGCCGTTTTCTCTATTGTCCATTGAGAGACATTTTACATTGGAAGAATTTCCAATCTTGCGATCGGCAGTAGCAACAAATACAGATCTTTTCATTTTCTTTTGTAAAAACTTAATTCTAGAGAGGGAAGGGAGAAGGGAACAAGGCGAAGTACAAATGCTCGTACTCTGACCTCCTGAAAGGAAAACGACCTCAGACCAAATATTTTCACCCGATTAATTAACTTTTTATTTTTTTTAACATTTGCAACTCTTATTTTATTTTATTTTGAACATCTGAATTAAAAAAAAAAATAAGCACCTATAAAAAAAAGTAATAAAAATTAAGCACCTTCATTAAAGTTTAAACAAATTCAAGCACTTTCAAGGACCTTTTTTCTCTCTTAAAAATTCAAGCACTTTTAAGCACCGTATGAACCCTGTAATATGCAATTCTCAATAATATGACTGAACTTGTAGTTTTTTATGAAAAAAGTATAGATTGATTTCTGAAAAAAAAATCAAGATATTGATGATATCACTGGTAATTGCAAGCTTTTTATCAAATATATTTATGTATTAATCAAGCATTTTTGGTTATTAAGATTGGCTAAATCTGAAATAAAACTTCCTTACTTTAATGATTCTAATGTGAATTAATAGGGTACCTTTATGGGGAAAGCTTCATTGAATAATTCAAGGAAATATCTTATTTTTATTATGCATATTTAATTATACATTATTAATTATATACTTAACCTTTACTTTTAATAATTTTTAAAATTATCTTGATTTTTTTTAAAATTTTATTTTATTACTTCACTTATTTTAGTATTTTACTATATTGCAAGCATTCATTATAATTTTGATTGCATTATTACACATTCAAATTACTGTTTACAAAATGTAAACAAAGCAATGACCAGAAATCTGCACAACCTTTGGTCCCAATCTGTGCAGATTTGAGAGAGTCTACTGTATTAGAATATTAATAAACAAGAAAAGTTTAGCATTGAAATATTTTGCACAAATTTCATGAAATGTAACCAAATTGTATTAATATCTTTCACAATGTTTTCATTTTGCATGACTAGATTCCCAAACATCAAACTTTGCAATGTTAACTTGAGGTACCCGTATCCAAAGTGAAAGGTGATTCATTAAAAAACTAATTAATAGGTCTAATTTTTATAATTTTCCTATATATACTCATTAATGTTCTAATGTTCAAGTATATAGTTATTTTTCATTTGAAAATATTCAGAATTTCTTTGAAAAATCAGGTCAACAAAAACCTGACTCAGTGTAATGAAAACCCAACCCAAGCCTGAAACAAGCAACTCTTTGATTATAGGACAGGATTGGCGGCTAGTTTTATATTCATATTCAATCGTAACGCAATTAAAAAAAAAAATTCTTTGAGGTAGATTTCTCTAGAAAATATCTTAATATAAGTGTATGGCAGTGATTAGTTTTCAAAAAGTGGTAGAACAAAAAAAGAGCCCACAAGGATGTATATGTCCTGACCCATAATCAAATGGTCAAAGTCAACCTGAGTCGAATCAAGAAAAAAAAAGGAACGACAACCCGCCTTGATATGTGCCGCAGATCAGGTCATGTCAGTTTTGGGGGAAATTGGGTTAACCAGCTCAATGCTAACTCTACCTGAGACTGGTTTTGCAGATTTCTGAGTTGTGTGGAATTCAGATTATAGTCTGAAGAGGAAGGCAGAAAATGATTAAGGAAATTTTTGCAGACAGAAAATCATTGGTGAAAATTTTTTATTCTTATGGATCACAAAATATGCAAATTTTGTGACTTGTTGATCATGTTTGTGTGCTGATTATCTCTTGACCAATTGAATTTCATGATTTTTTCCAGACCATTTGTCAAAATTCACGATATTTTTTTGCGATCGACTGACGAAATTCGTTATTTATTTCTGAGATATTTTGATGAAATTAGTGATTCTTTTCTTCGATTGTTTGTTGAAATTTGTTTTTCCGCAACAGTCAACTGACAAAATTTACAGAATTTGCGATTTATTTCTGAAACAAAGGTTGATGAAATTCTCATTTCCCCCCCTGCAACTGATGGACAAATTTGATTTGTTTTCTGTGATTTTTTTTCCATGCAATCAATGGACAATAATCGCTGTTTGCTTCCCCGATCTTTGCAATTTTTTCCACGGTCCTTTTAGGAAATTATATTTTTTCTGTAATTAATTTGCCAAATTAACTATTTTCTTTAAGTCCAATTGGCAAAACTTACGATTTTTTCCAGTGGTTGACTGGCAAATTAAATTAGTACAGTACAGGACCTATTATCCGGAATCCTCGGGACCGAAGGCTTTCTGGATTTCGGGTCCTCCCGAATTCTGTCAAAAAAGCATGGGAAAAACGCTAACTTCGTCAAAAACTCGCGAAAAAACACAAATTTCTTCCAAGGACCACCAAAAAAAAAAAAAAAATGCAAATTGCGTCAAAATATAGCAAAAAAAAATTTCTTCAAAGGATCGAAAAAGACCCTGCAATTTCAATAAAAGATAGCGAAAAAATCCGCGAATTTCGTCATTAGATCGCGATAAAAACCTCAAATTTCGTCAAAAGATCGCGATAAAAACCTCAAATTTCATAAAAGGATCGCGAAAAAACACGCAAATTTAGTCAAAGGATCGCGGGAAAAAACGCATATTACGTCAAAAGATAGCGAAAAAAAAAATTTCTTCAAAGGATCTAAAAAAAAACCCTTACTTTCATCAAAAGATCGCGTAAAAACGTGAATTTCGTTAAAGGATCGCGGAAAAAAGGCATAATTAGTGCCGAGGGGGTCCCCCCCCCTCTTCTGTAAACGTTCGAAAAATTTGCTGTGAATTTTTTTTTTTTTTTTTTTACTTGGAATCACCCTTAATTCAAGTAATACAATTGTGTAGCCATAATATTTTGTGGAAGTGAGAGAGGTTATGAAATATATGACGATTTTTTTAAAAAACAAATTGTAATATAAATTAATTAATTTTAAACTAAAATTTGACAGAAAAATGACTTTTTTCTAATTTCAGGGGGGGGGGGGCATCGTGTTCCCCCATCACTGATGTAACATATTTTAGTGGTTACACATTGCAACACAATAGACCAAAAAAAAAAATTAGAAATCTGTAAAATTTTCGAAAAATTTCAGAAATTGCAAAATTTTAGTAAAAAATTACAAATTTAGAAAATTTTCAAAAAAAAAAAAAAAAAAAAAAAAAAAATCCGGATTTCGGGTCTTTCCGGATTTTGGAATTCCGGATAATGGGTCCTGTACTGTAGTAATTATTAAGTATGCAAATATTCAATAACTGACATTTTTATGAATTTGTAACTGACAAATGGTGTCAGGCCCTGGTAGAACAACTTAAATTTTAATGGTATTGGCTACAAGATAAATTTAATTTATTATTATTATTTTTTAATAGATCAAATAATAGTTTTCAACTTCCTTTAGCATTATCAATAATTAACACCTGTCGGAGACTGCTGCAACGAAATTACTGGAATCAATAACTTAACTGGCATGCTAAAGGTCAAAACTGGGAAATTTCATCACTGGCCAGTGGCCAGTAGTACCAGTTTTATAAGTGGCCATTTCTTTAAACTAGCGGCCACTTTTTTATTTAAAAATACTAAACAGTAAACTTTTGTTAAAATTTCTATTAGTATTAAATCTAAAATTGAATAGTACAAATAAATATGCTAATATAAACATACTGCAACCAGAAAAAATAGAATAACATGATGAAATGCAAAAAAATTTTACTCTCTCCTTGTAGGAAAGTGGCCATAAGGTGGCCGGTGACAGTCGATTTTTTAGTAGTCACTTTTTCTCATTCATTGGCCCTGTGGCTATTGCTAATTTTGACCTTTATGCCATGCCCCCTTCCAATAAAGCTAAATTAAATAACTATAAGCTAGAAACATGTTTTGATTTGAACAAGTATAACTTTAAGAACAAATTTAAGATGGTTGCATTACAAATAGATTTTTAAAAAGAACTACTGTAATTTTAGAAGTAAGATGAATGCCTTAAGATTGTACTTTTTGTGTTCTCAACAGTTTCTTCCTCATTAAATACGTTTTTGGCCTACTAGTGGTAAATATATCAGGGCTGGCTATTTGCCGGCAAAAAAGGGTTTCTGCCTTGCCAGTGGCAGAAACTGGTTATAACTGGTTTTAACCGGCAGAAACTGGCAACAACTGGCATAAACACATTTCATGACATAATATGAGACTTTTTTACTAGTATTAAATTCCTTAAGTACATTTTATTCCGTATAAATAACAAATGAAATATTGTGGGTAGTTTTAATTTAAAAATAAATAGATTTGTATTAGAAAAAATGAGTAATATAACAGATAAAATTTTTGTTATAGTATGGTTATATAATTTTATATGTAAACAATTATTAGAGTATTTTAAAATTTCAGTTTAAAAATCAAATACAAAACTATATTCAATACTTATTTTAAATTAAACAATGAAAAGAAAAGAAAAATATTCAATACTTGCTCAAAATAATTTTCTGTAATTTAACGTATTAATTTAATAATAACACTATAAATTATCTCTCATATAAATGTTATAGTTATATGCGGATCTTGTAATTCCATGAATTTAAAAAGCATTTCATTTAAATACAGTATTCAAAGGAACAAATCTGACTTTTTTTTTTTCAATTTAAGACTGTTATAAGCATAGATCAAACTTTGTGCAAATTTTAGTAAAAAAGCTAAAATCTTTAACAATGATTTTACGCACAAATAACGTACAGACACGACAAAAAACGATTATATGGGATATTTTTGTCGTGTCTGTATGTTATTTGTGCATAAAATCGTTGTTAAAGATTTTAGCTTTTTTATTAAGACTGTTAGTTGAAAATGTTCCAACCACATTTTGCACTTACAAAACAAACAACTACAAAGGTTCAAACCAGATTTGATACAGTAATAACCGACTACCATATGCTAACTTATTTACTTCATCCTAAGTATATGGGATCAAAATTGACATATGAGCATAAAGAAAAGGCAAGGAAATTGCTTTCTGATATTAATCCCAATTTTGTACCACATATAATATCCTTTGAAGCAAAATCGACTCCTGCCTCAGAAACATATTTCTCCAAGGAAGAGGAAGCCCTAGAAAATGTCTTGCCCTTACCTTCTATGTGGTGGTCATCTTTAAAAACGAATACTGGTGAAAATGAGGATTTTTCAAATTTGCATCCTCAATAATGACATTGCCAGCAAGTAATGATAGTCTTGAAAGTATATTTTCAAACTTTTCTTTCATTCAAAACAAAGAAACAGTGTGTTCGGAAAGATTAGCAAAATTTTGTCCTATGCTATGGAATGTTCTGTGGAAAAAGTAATAATAGTATATTTGAGTGGCAATTTTCTTCTTTCAATATTGTAAAATAATTGTGCAAGTTATTTCATTAAATTTTTTTTCTGTTATTTATTGTGCTTCAATTATTTACTTATATATTTTCACAAGAATCATAATCTTTAAGTTATTGCATTGCATTATTTATTTAAAAATACTCTGAAAAATACATTTGTCAAAATATCACAGATTTTTTTGTAAATTTCTTTTTTTACTTTTAAATAAAAATTCAACTCTAAACAATAATATAAAATAGTTAAACTTGTACAGCATCTGACTACCATTGAAAATTTCTGTTTTTCAAGTGAAAAAAAATTAGTACCTATTATATAAACAAAGTATATTTATATGAGAATTTTGAAACTTTTTTACAACTTTGAATAACATTCATAAATTTTAATTTTTAACTTAATTGTTTACACATCAAATAAATGTATGAATTAAGAATCATTGCACATTAAAGTTCTTATTAATATTATTTCTGAGTTTCTGCCAGTTTTTGCCACTTACTGGCAGAAACTAGTTTCTGCCATGCCGGTTTTAACCGGTTATAACCGCTGGTTTTAACCACTCTGGCAGAAACTTGCCAACCCTGAAATATATTGACTCCAAAATAAAAATAAGTGTTTAAGTTATCACTAGATGAATTTACATTGCAAAATATTACAAAAAATTGTTTATTCGAGTTATGCAATTAAGAATAAAAATGACTTCATGAATGTGTCAGAAAGTAGCCCAAATGGATTAGAGAAAAAAAATTGCAAAAAGTGGAAATTTTTTTTAATCAGAATTTATTTGGCAAGATACCTTGCAATGCTCGGTTAACAAGCCTTCAATATTCAACCAACCGAATATTCGGCAAAAGGGCCGAATACCGAATATTCGTCCTATCCCTAATAAGTAACATTCACTTTAAACTTTAATCCCAAAGTGAATATGACTAATATTCTAATAGTACTTTGCAAAAACACTCCACTTTTTCTGGATACATGACAGCAGTAGATCTAGGTTTGTTATTTTAGCGCGGAAGGAAACTATCTTTGAAACACTCAATGTGTTTTGTGCCAACATTTTGTACAGATTGTCACACTTGTCTTGTTACTGCTGCAATTGCAAACATAGTAAAGGACATAAGATAAGTGTTGGATTTTTTTTTATGTGTTCATTATGATCTTAGAATACAATTTGACCAGCTATTTTAAGTGAGTGGTGTATGTATTTGATTTAACAGTTGAATTACTCGGCGATACTTATAAGTATCGCACACTCGAAGTTAGATAATTACACAGATGAAAAGTGAACAAGCTTTTCTCTATCGTTTTTAACTGCTTTATAATGTAATTACTAAATTGTAGTGCAGTAATGCTTTTCCTGGTATTTCTTTACTGTTTCATTAGTATTTTTTATAAAAAAGTTGTGGCATCGGCTCTTTTTTGCTATGCTAGAAATGGCATATGTGGAGATGCGCGAGAACATGCTGTTCCTGGAATACAGGCATCGCATAACTAAAGAACCGTGCCCATCATGGCTGGGTGGTTAAGGCACTATGACTACACCGCTGATCGTTTGAAAGTGTAGGTGGGCTGCAGGTTCAACTCCCGCTGACTCCGTTGCACACTCCTTGTGGTGCTCCCGGATGTAATGCTCTATTTTTCTAAATTTCCCTGAGCTATCTTGTCCTTGCATATTGACAATGACTTATAAGCGGGCCCCTGATGTCAAGCACAGAAGTCAGATGTATGTTTTCAATAAATATATAAATAAACTAAAGGACTAGTAACAAGATCGAAACCTAAAAAAAGAAAAATATTTTTAATGCTATCAAATTTTAATTTTTACTCATTTGTCATGTGTAAAATAAAACTATGTCAATTGATTATTTTTTTATTGTTATGTTAACTTTCGAGTGTCTTCCTGTTATTTATCATTTGTAAAAGTTTGAATTTTATTTGAAATATCATGTGGGTTTTCTGTTAAGAGAATATTTTAGGCATAGTGCACTGATGGTACTTTAAAGAACCACTTTAATTAATCAGCTCTAATGAATTAAATTTCTCACTGGTGAGTATTTTTTTTATGTATATCCTTTAATTTTCATTGAAGTAGCTGAAAAAAGAATATTAAATGAAAAAAATGCAGTAGATAAAGGGTTAAGGAATTTGTGAGTGGAACGTCATTAAATTTGTGTTATTAGATTTAAGAATGAAAATGTAACTAAATTAAATTAGTAAGAATATAATTTGGTACTTTTCGGTTAGCTGGGTGCCAGTGTTATATATACATATATACCGGGTGTCCCAAAAAGGACTGACTGATTTTAAAATTCAATAACTTGTAAACGGTGACAGATATTTAAAAAATTCTTGCAGGAGGGTTATGCATAAAGTCAAAAGTTTTTTTACAGTGATTTTCAATTTTAGTTCGAATTACAAACAATAGATGGCGCTGCGATCAATAGACGCTAAATTCAGGCTCGATTTTTGGTACTTCGTGGCCCGGATAATACATTTCCATCTCCTTTTTCTGCATGGAACAAGATAAAGGAGCGAAAATCGAGCCTGTATTTAGCGACTATTGCTTACAGCGCCATCTATTGTTTGTAAATCGAACTAAAATTGAAAATCACTGTAATAAAACTTTTGACCTTATGCATAACCCTCCTGCAAGAATTTTTTTAATATCTGTCACCGTTTGCAAGTTATTGAATTTTAAAATCAGTCAGTCCTTTTTGGGACACCCGGTATATATGTGTGTATATATACAATATATGTATATTTACATTATCCGTATATGTATATAACATTGGCGCTCGGCTAACCGAAAAGTACCTTTAATTTTAATTAAAGTTTATTAAAAAAATTAATCTATGCAAAAATATTTTAAGTATTCGGTTGTCAAATATTCAGTATACACTTCGACTGAATATTCAATTTGATACTAAATTCCTTTTACATCCCTAAAAATTGATACTAAATTCCTTTCATCCTTAAATCCCCTAAAAATTAATACTAAATTCCTTTTACAAATGCCAAAAAAAGAGCAAAACCCCCCAAAACTAAAAATCACATAAAAATATCGCGAAAAATTAAAACATATCTGTACGAATTCCGAATAAATTTTATTGAAAAGAGGACAACATTTACTATATTGAATGTGAAGAATAAAGCCAGATTCTTTTTATTAATGTAGAAAATTGCCGTAAAAAAAACCCTCTAAAAATCATAGAGGTCAAAATTTACTATAGTGGAGTAAAACAATGTAACTAAATTCCTTTTACAAATGTAAAAAAAATCTTCGCAAAACGTAAAAATTCCCTTCATTTAGGGTTCATTGCATTATTGTTTCTTTTGCTTGGCGAGGAACTTGTTGAATTTCAATGATTACACACACACACAGTCAATCCTGTCAAGACATGATCGCAAGGATCTGGAAAAAAAGCAACATTTTAGACAGGCTTCCATTTAGAGAGGTGTAATTTAAATTATACTTTTAAGATACACTGCTTCAATAGGATTTATTGTTCGAGATCCTGAAGGTCTTCCATATGAAACATGATTCTGTTATAGAAAGAATCTGCTTTCACAGGTTTTACAGAGTTTACAAATACAGTAAAACCTGTTATGAAGGAATCTCTAAAGAGCTGTGAAAAGCCCCTTTCAGACAGGTTTTCAGCAAATTTTATTGTATGGCAATCCATATCAGGACAAACAATGCTTCTGTTTAAGGCAGGATTCTGTTATAGATAATTACCATTTTGATAGTTTTTACATATAACAAATAGAGTAGATGTGCCAGTAATGGACACCCCTTGATGTTTTTGGTTCATAAAAAAATAACTAATAAATATTTAGATTTAATTATTTTTTCCATAACTCCCCCTTGCATGTTTTATAAAACTGGGTTGTTGTTGACACTTTTAATCAAACCAATCAGGAAGCAGAAAATAATGTTTAAATATTTCGCTGTTTTTCTGTGAAAATCTTAATGAAGAGGTTAAGAGCTGGCTTCGTTTGATTAATTCGTATATTATTTATTTTTGTTTGATTTTTGTTGTTTGTTAAATTTGAATGTTTTTGTTTGAGTAGCAATAGAAAACTTAGAATTTTATATACTAGCGGCCATTTACAAAATATCGTTTATTTTTAAGGTTTTAAGAGCGGGTGTCCATTACTGGGATGGTTCATTAGTCATTTTCCAGTAATGGACAAGGACACCCCATGTAGACATTGTTAAAAATACCATTTCAGTAATGTTTATAGTGCATAAAATATTTTGGGAACAGATGTCATAAATTCCCGGGACCACCATCTTGGAATTTTTCTTGACGGGAAAACCCCTTTTCCGCCAAGTAATAAATGTCGCCAAACACCGGTTTATACGCATGTTAGGCTTAATGAAAATAAAATGTAAATAATAAACAAAACTCGCTAAAGTGGCAATCAGCAATCGTTGTATGAACACTATGCACTCATTAACCGAAAAGAAAAAATCACTGGATTCAGCAGTTCTCGCTGTGTAGCATTCTCAAAATTCAACAGTTCTCACTGTGTAGCCATCTCAAAATGTAAAAAACTCGAAAGGCAAACAAATATACATAAAATTATCAACACACCTTAACAGACATCGGCTTTCTTCAAAGCTCAAGCACGAAATACTGTCATAGCATCACCGTCATTTTCAAAAATAGGCTTATGAATACGCATTGACACACTGTAAATAAACTTCCTTTTTTCATCAAAATTTCCTCAAATTTCTTAATTACTTCAGCAAGAGCATTTAAACGGACTACAGAAACCATAGTCAATCTAATAAATCCAATAAATTTAACATAAAAACAAAAAGACAGAACAATACAACATGAAATCAAACCACATCCACAATATCCTAGCCGAAAATGACCTTCTCAGGAGTTGCCAGAATACGACATGCCAAACACACACATCACACGGGGTTCCACATATCGATAAAGATTGCCAAGAAATCTCAAAACACTTAAGATGGCGGCCATCTGGGAATATAACGCATCTAAGCCATATTTTGACTTGACTGCAAACCTAAATAATCAAATTTAATTTTTTAATTTATACTTACCAAAATGTAATAACACCAAAACTTTAATTAAATAGCTGCTTTTAAGTTATTTTATGTGATTAATAAAATTTCAATATTTTATTCTTTTTAAATGTATATGTACCTTACCTATTTTATAATCTGGCAATCAAACCAGCCAGGAAGCAGAAAATATTGTTTAAGAGCACAGTCAAAGAGGGGCTCATAGGGGTTAATCCCTCTCCGTTTACATAAAAACAATTAAGTTACAGAAGCTATTAAAAACCTATTTTCTGTCTTAAATGTTTCCTTATTCACCTCTGACAAAGAAAAAAAAAAGTAATATTAATGAAAGTTATGGGTAATATTCATGAAACTAGTAAATCTGCAGATCAGTGGCCTCAAAGATCAGTTTTACAGTTTTTTTTTTTTAAATTATTTTATTTAGTATTTAAAATATTCAACGGCATAGATGCCGTATCTTCCCTCAGCCGTTGTTGTTTTGAATTGTTTTGCGATTTTTGTTGGCGTGTTGGTGGTGTTTACGGATATGACAATGTCGATATGGAAACCCCGTGTGACGTGTCGTGTTCTGGCAACCCCTGAGAAGCTTGTGCATGTATTTGATATCGTGTATCGTGTTCTATCTAGTGATGGGCGATTCTGGAAAATTTGAGAATCGATTAAAATCGACATCGTATAAAACAGAATCGATCGCAATAAGAATCGATTCCCAAATTCTAGAATCGATATTTCGATGTTCACAGATTCACACAGATAAGCTGAAAAATAGTACAGTAAACTCTGTCTAAGGCGGAATCGGTCGGGACTGAGAAAAATTTCCGTGGTAGGCAATATTCCGGCTTATGCAAAAAAGCCCCCCCCCCCCCTCCCCCCCAAAAAAAAATCCCTGGAAGATGACGATCTTTTATTGATTCTCCTGACTAGAAAATCGGTTGAAAACTGAAATTCTGAAAGATCCTTTGTCTTTTTAAAGATAAATGAGAAACTTTATTCAATTTCTTAGTACTGCTGTAATACATTCATATTGGAAGTTTATACACACCAAAAAAAAAAAAAAAAAAAACTTCGAGAATGAGAAAGAACTAGAGGTCTGCACAGGCCCGGGCTTGGCCCGAGGCCCGTACCCGGCCCGGCCGGGCCGGCGGAATGGAGGAGAATTTTCAAACGGGCCGGCAGAATTAGGGCAATTTTTTCAACGGGCCGGGCCGGGCCGGACCGGAAAAAAAATTGAACGGGCCTGCAGGGCCGGGCCGGGCCGATAAAAAAATTAATCGGGCATATCGGCCCGATATAAGAATTTGAGAGAAGCAGATAAAATACGAGGTCATTTCCAATGAATATGACTTTTTCGAGAAGTATAAATGTGCGTTACGAGCCGATGCGAGTTTAACAACATCAATACAGAAATGTAACATGTCCATCGTAGAGATCGGCATCGTACAGTTACATGATTCCTGATCCCGGGTTTAATTTTATCGGCAGACTTGTGCCGGGATGGAACTGGTCTTAATCGTTCTCAGTATGTGTAGGACAGGCATTATGTTTTGTAAAAGTATTAATATCAATAATGAACTTCTGTTAACAGTATCTTTGGAAATGTACCTTAAGGTGGTTCTCATACTTACTGCTCAACAATGCGAAACTTTCAGACACATTTTCTGACTCATTTTAATTATAAAGGCATAAAATTGACAGGTCTAAGTATTGAAGGCATTTGGAATCGAATAGCGTTTCCATTTTTCATAAATTATGTACAGAGATAACAGAGACTCTTGTCACGTGACTGTACGTTTTTCTCCTTTCCTGTGCTATCGCTTCCGGAAATTCGATTCAAAACGCTAACTTTTGCTGTATTTTCTGAAAGATATATTACTTTTATCTAAGAAAAAAACGGCACTTACATGGTTTCTGAATAAGAATACCTGCCAATCTCATGCGTTTCCGAAAAGAAATGAATTCATAAATGTATCAAAATGTAGCTCCTTTGGATTTGAGAAAAGGCTTAAAAATGGCAAAAATATTTTCACAAATCTACTTTTTATTATAAGCTTCAAAAGTTATCAAGTTTTTTAACCCTTTATTCTAAACTACAATAATCTTTTAATGAACCCTTATTTAAATTTTGAAACGTCTGTAGAGACGTTGACTAAAACACTGTAAGTAATCGTTAATGTTTACTATTGTGTGTTTTCTATTTTGCGAACACATAGTAATTTAAAATATACTGTAAAAGGTTTCCATAAATATGCATGCAGTATTCATTAAAAGAATCTTAATTGTATGTCGAGAAAAAACGGAATTTTTGCAGAAATTGAGTCGGGCCGGGCCTGTTTTCACTGATTTTTGTACGGGCCGGGCCGAGAACGGTAAAAATGTAAACGGGCCGGGCCGGGATCGGGCCGAACTTTCAATTTTTACACCGGGCCGGGCCAAAATAGCTTTCCTTCGGGCCGGGCCGGGCCCGGGCCTGGAAATTCCGGCCCGTGCAGACCTCTAGAAAGAACGCTATAATTTTGAATTTGAGTACAATCTTAAAATATAATATATTGTACTTTCGAAAATACGTAATCATTTTCATAAATGTTCATTTTACTAGAAATATTAACTTTTAGATGCAATTTTGCATATGAAAAAATGGCATAAGCATAAATTCCTTAAAATTTAAAGTTTCTGTTCTTTTGAATTAACTTTTTTAAAAGCTTAAGGAATTTTAGCTAACATGCTCGACATTGAATTATTTGACTTATCAGTTTTAAAGTTTAATAAACAAAACGCTTTTCATTTTTAAATTATCCCTTTTCCGCCTTATGCAAAATTTTGGTTTCGGTGGGACCTTAAAATCCTTTCCGTTTCCGCGTCAGACAGATTCCGCCTTATGCAGCATGAATTAATGTAATTTTCTATGGGTTCGCCGGGACTTGAAAAAATTGCCGCGGTAGACAGATTTCCGGCTTATACAGAGTCCGCCTTAGACAGAATTTACTGCAATTCCAAAACGTAGCGAATCAACAGGGCCGTAGCGACTATCCCTCACCTCCATTTATGTGGGCCATAGACAATGTTAGCGGCCCAGAAGTAAGCTACTACAGACCTTTGAGTCAAAAAATAAGGTTTTTTAACTTTTAAAATTATTATTTTTAAGATGTAATTTTGATAATAATTTATATTATATTTAAATTTATCTTTAAAAAAAGATCTCGGTCAGATAAAAAAAAAAGAAAGAAATGATTTTTTTTTTTTCATTCGGAAACGATGTACTTTCTACTCTAACTCTTATTTCTCTAACCAAACAGATGGGGACTTTCTTCCTATAAACGTCATTCTTAAAAATGCGCAGATGAGCGAAATTTTGAAGGCTCTAAATTAATTTAAAAACTTAAATGGTTTTTCAGTCTTTTTAGGGTCTTCTATAAGTGTGGGGGAAATGCAAATATTGCAAATCTTCTTTTAAAATAGCTGTGATGAATGTAATTAACCAAGTATCACATACTAATTATCCCCCAATTAATAATCAAAATTCTCCTTTTAATAATATATGTAACTTAAATTTCTTTCCCTTTTTAAAATATATATCTCCTTATCTCATTTACAGTTTATAAATATCTTTCTTTTTAATGTTTACCAAATATTTAGCTGTTAAGAAAAAAAGAAAAAAAAGTTCTCATCCTAGAGCCATTAAGAATGAAATAACATACTTTTCTCTGGTTAACAAATAAATAAAAGTACATTCCTTGATTATATGTTTTTTTTTTTTTTTTTTTTCCCAGCAGTAATCTAAAAACCATAAACAGTTATTGACTCATTCGTTGACATGCAGAGTGCACTCACTGAAACAATAATAAATAAAAAAGAAAAGTATCGAGTTAAACTGATGGCATTGAGCTCACAGTCTATTCATACTAATTGTATTTTATACTCTTACTTCAAAGAATGCCTTTCGAAAAATAAATTAAGGGGAATCGCCCCCACCCCCCCAGTCACATCTCTATACTTAAACAATAAGCCTCCAAATCTCACCAGGGAAGCGCGTTATCAGAATAAACTAGTTACCAAATTTGAAGCAAATCAGATAGAAAAACCCATATATCTAAATTAAGGGGGGTTAGCCCCTGTCCCTCCCTTTATACTTAAATAATGAACCTCCAAATTTAATCAGGGAAGCATCTTATCAGAATTAACCGGTATACCAAAATTGAAGCAAATGTGATAATTCTGCATGAAAACCCATTTATCTAAGTGGGGGGAATAGCCCCCGTACCCCCTCCTTTATGCTTAACCAATGAATCCCCAAAACTAATCAGGGAAGCGCCTTATGAGAATGAACCTAGAAAAAAAATTGAAGCAAATCGGATATTTCTATCGAGAGTTATCGCGTTATGTATGTACGTACATACATACATACATACAGAAACTGCGGGCACATTAGCTCTCAGGCTTTGATAGCCTGTGAGCTAAAAAGAAAAGTGCCCAGTTAAACTGATGGCATTGAGCTCACAGGCTATTCACACTAACTGTATATTATGCTCTTATTTCAAAGAATAATGCCCCTCGAAAAATAAACTAAGGGGAGGGGGGAAATTGCCCCTCCCCCATTTCCCCTCTTTATATTTAACCAATGACCCTCCAAATGTCATCAGGGAAGCGCCTTATCGAAATAAATCGATATACCAAATTTGAAGCAAATCGGATACAAAAACCCATTTATCTAAATTAAGGGGGTATTAGCCCCCGTTTTCCCTTTTATATTTAACCAATGAACTTCCAAATCTAATTAGGGAAGCGCCTTATCAGAATAAACTGGTATACCAAATTTGAAGTAAATCGGATAGCAAAACCCATCTATCTAAATTAAGGAGAGTATTATCCTCTCGTTCCCCCTCCCCCTTTTAGACTATAACAATGAACCTTCAAATATAATCAGAGAAACTCGTTATCAAAATTAACCGGTATACCAAAATTTGAAGAAAATCTGATAATTCTGCATGAAAAACCCATTTATCTCAGTTAAGGGGGGGGGGGACTAGCCCCCATTCCCCCCCTTTATACTTAACCAATGAACCCCCAAAACTAATCAGGTAAGCGCTTTATCAGAATGAATATAAAAAAAAAAATGAAGCAAATCGGATATTTCTATCAAGAGTTATCGCGTTACGTACATACATACATACAATACCGACGGGCGCATTAAATCTCAGGCTTTGATAGCCTGTGAGCTAAAAAGTGCCAAGAGCGTGTAACTAGGGAGGGGGGAGGAAGGACAGAAAATAAAAGAGGACGTTAAAAGCTTTCCAACAATATGTTACACGAGATGGTTTGGAAGAAACAATAAATATGCCCCCCGGGGGGCAGGTAAGTCTCAAACGGTGGGAGGAGCGACCTCAAATGTATCTTTGGTCAAGGTTTCAAAATGTGGATTTATAATAAAATAGAACGAGAATTGGGCATTTTTAAAATAGCATGCATATTTTGAACGGCCCTGTAAATTAAGATTGGCGAGGATGGGTGGGGGGGGGGGGGGGCGGAAAGGATTAGAACGGATGAACTTGAAAAATACAACATAATAAACTAGTAACCCGAATAACTAGGCTTCTAAACAAAAGTATAACGATTTAATCTAATATTGAATTCAGGGGGTGACCGGGGGAAACATTGGAATGTCCCTCCCGAAAGTTGTGAGATTTTATGCTTTTTAATGGAAAAATGTGCATCCCCCTTTTACGGAACTCTAAAATCTCCCCCCCCCCTCATTCCGACCGGAGCAGTCAAGAAATCAACCCGCCATTCAACACTGAACCTAGAAAAAAAAAAAAAAAAGGCTCTTATACAAAATTTTACAGCAATTCTGCCACTAAAACAGTAAGATTGGAGGAATTTATTCAACCCGAATCGTGGATCATGTGCGATGCGATTTGAATTGAAGTAAATCAAAATATAACGATTTCAGCCGCATCTAAAAATCGGCATCGAATCTGAACTGAATCGATTCGCCCGAATCTAAAAAACTGAAGTAAATCAAAATATAGCGATTCTGCCCGCATCTAAAGATCGACATCGGCATCGAATCTGAACTGAATCGATTTGCCATTTTTTATCTTAATTTACGGGCAGAATCGATGCGGTCATTTTTTCTTGCTTTCTTTTGTCTTTAGAAAAAGAAAGCGTTGGATTCTTGAAAAATTTCGACTTCCGGTTTTCGAACGATTTATAGTTTTAGAAGATCTTGTCTGGAATACGATTTGACTATTTTTATACATTGTCTGTCTGTCAGTCTGTCTATTTGTTTGTCTCTGACAAAAAAATTGTGGGCGGTCTATTTCAAGAACTAATGCATGGAATCTGTTGAAACTTTAGATTCAATTAGACTTTCATATAAATTGGTGCTGATTACTTTTTGATGTAAATCTACCGACAGGTGGCGCTGCTATGCTGCATTTTTCCGATTTTCGCAATAGCTCTATCTCAAGAACTAATGCACGGGTTTTCATCAAACTTCACATTCAGTTAGATGTTGGCATAAATTGTTGCATATTAGATTTCGGTGTAAATCGCCCAACAGGGGGCGTTGTTATGCAGATTTTATCAGCAGTGTTGAATTCAGACAATTTTCTCCGGGAGAGATTTCTGCGATCCAAAGAGGGACAGTTCAGAGGGGAAGGGGATTGGACTTTTGTACATTAAGCATAAAATCTCAAACCTTCTGGGGGGACATTTGAATGTTGCACAGGGGGGGGGGGGGGGCGCATGTCCCTCCGGACTACTCTCGGAATTCAACACGTTTTTCTTGATTTAAATGATTTTAGGGATCATATCTCAAGAACTAATGAACGGAATTTCATCAAACTTAATATTCTGTCATAAGTTGTTCATGATTAGGTTTTCGGGTAAATGATATAACAGGTTGTGCTGCCATGCTCCTTTTTTTTTAGCAGTGTTGAATTCAGACATTTTTCTCCGGGAGGGATTTCTATGGTTCTGGAAAGGGACATTGGGGGGGGGAATTGGACTTTTGTCCCTTAAGCATAAAATCTGAAATCTTCATGAGGGAAATTTCAATGTTCCGTGTGTGTGTGTGTGTGGTGGTGGGGGGGGTCCACCAGTACCAGCCCCTGAATTTAACACTGTTTTTCAGAATTTACAAGATATTAGTGATAATATCTCAAGAAGTAATGACCGGAATTTCATCAAACTTAATATTATGTGTCATTGACATAAGTTGTTCCTGAGTTTTTCGTGTTAATCATGTAACAGGCTGCGTTGCTATACTGTTTTTTTGCATGATATTCGTGATAGCCATATCTCAAAACTAATGCACGTAATTTAATCAAACTTCATATTCTGTTACACTTTCAGATAAATAGATCCTTATTAGGCTTGGGTGTATACTGCCCAACAGCTGTCACTTTTGTGCTCTTTGAATTGGGATTTTCCGTTGCGGACATCTAGGCTAATATCAGACGAACGTCTTTTTGCACGCTTTTTTTTCGCTCTTACACCGTCCCTACACATGCTAGCGAAGGTGTAGGGAAGGCGTAAGAGCGAAAAAAGCGTGCAAAAAGACGTTCGTCTGACATTAGCCTAAGAGGGTGTGAGCCGAAATTCAATGACTTGTTAGGAAAATGCAATGCTTATATTTTCTTTTAAAAGGCACATACTTCAACGAACCTATGCTTTTTGAATCCTCATGATGCGCATATGTTATCATTTAAATTTGACACCGTGATAGCGAATTTTGAAGTTTTAAGATTTATGAGGCAGATGAAAGTTTTGGGATTGGCACATCCAACTACTTTATCTTCAATTTTTGAAGGAAAAGGAAAATGATTACCTTATTTTGTCTTAGAGACATCGATTAAAAAATTCATAGTATCGATTAAATCGAGTTGGCTATAGTATCGATTAAATCGATTAAAAAAATCGAAATCGCCCATCACTAGTTCTATCGTTGTCTTTTTATTTTTATGTTAAATTTATTGGATGTATTTCATTGACTATAGTTTCTGTAGTCCGTTTAAACGCTCTTGCTGAAGTAATTAAGAAATATGAGGAAATTTTGACACGAAAGGGAGGTTTGTTTATAGCGTGTCAATGCGTATTAAGACTATTTTGGAAAATGACGGCGGTGTTATGAGAGATATTTTGTACTGGAGGCTTGAAGAAAGCAGATGTCTGTTAAGGTATGTTTATAATTTTATGCATATTTTGTTGCTTTAAGAGTTTTTTACATTTTGAGATTGCTACAAAACGAGAACTGCTGAATTTTGAGAATGCTATACTGCGTAAAATGCTGAATTCGGCGATGTTTTTTTTTCGGTAAATGAGCGCGAAGCGCTCATACAACTATTGCTGATTGCCACTTTAGGGAGTTTCATTTTTTATGTATATTTTGCTGCTTTAAGAGTTTTTTACGTTTTGAGATTGGTACAAAACGAGAACTGCTGAATTTTGAGAATGCTATCCCGCGAGAAATGCTGAATTCGGCGGTGTTTTTTTTTCGGTAAATGTGCGTGAAGTGCTCATACAAGGATTACTGATTGCCAGTTTAGCGAATTTTGTTTATTATTTACATTTTATTTTCGTTAACCCAAAACATGCGTATAAACCGGTGCTTGGCGGCATTTCCTACTTGGCGGAAAAGGGGCTTTCACGCCATAGAAGAATTCCAAGATGGTGGCCGGGAGGAACTTATGACATCTGTTCCTATTCAACTCACAATATAATTTCTTTCATATTTGTAATATTAATTGTTATAAATGATATATCAAGTAGTCTCTGGAAGATTAATTGTTGAAAATAGTGAGACAAAACTAATATTCTAACACTGATATTCCATTTTTTTTTTATTACCTTTTAAATCCCCCAATGTTTCAATAATTTGATAGCTGTAATTGCCTGATATTTATTTGAACTATCCATCTAAAATAATTAAAACATCGATCTTCTGATAATTACAATAATTGATGCAAACAGTAAATGATTATTACAAATATTTTACTAATTACTGGTATTCTAATTGCTAAATTTATTTCAAAATAACTATTTTGTTTCATTAATATGTATTCATTAAATTCTGGTTCTAAATACAGTCATAAAAACAATTATTTATTACTTTTTATGGGGTGTCCATTACTGGGCTTTCGATATATTTCTGTTATTTAAAATTAAATTTCGATTCATATTGGGAAATGAGAATATAAGAATGGTTAAATATTGTTGATAGGTTAATATAATATTGAAAAAACTGGAATAAAATAATTGTAAAAGAAATTCCTTAAGGGTGTCCATCTACCCTATATATCTATATTATAAAGGACAAACATATCTGTGCGTAACGCATACGTCATTCTGCGAATGGCAACACTTTGAAATTTGAAATGAAATTTTGGTTTTGCAATTTTCTCTACTGGAAATTTTTAAACTTCTAAACATTGCACATTTTAAATTTTTACACCGTCGTATGAGGAAAAAAATGCTCTTTTAAATGCAATTTGTTTGAAAGCTGTATCTCAATTTAATTTTGAGATAATAATTTTTTTGTAGTTTTTAATACATTTTTTGTAATTGTGGCAACTGAAGAACTCCATTTCTGTTGAAAGTCGTGGAAGGTTGAAAGTAAAGGGAAAATAATCACGGAAGAAAAAAAATAATTTATTACTGTAGCTTTTTATTGACATTTTCTCATAAAAACTGAAAAAATAAATTGAAATTAAAATACGTGCTATGTCAGCGATTTTTTTAATTTCTAAATACCGCACATTTTCAATTTTTAAACTGTCAAATAAAGAAAAAAATCTACTTTCAAATGCAATTTGTTTGAAAATTGTATCTTAATTGACTGAGTTATTATATTTTTTAAATAACTAGCCGCCCGTGGCGACCAATTTGGTCTCCCTTAAATGTATGCTAGGCATTGTATCATGTTACTTTTATTCATAATTTAATTTACTTGCTCAATCCTTTGCCAAATTTGAAGATTCTGATAGAGAAATCGAGAACTCGCTACAGTTATGTTAGTCGGGCACAGGTGATAAATCGCCAAACATTGTACCCGTCGCATTTTTTTTCCGTATTTCGTTAATTCAGATTAAAATATAATCCTTTCACTCATTTTATTTAGAATGGATGACTTTAATTTAAAAATAGAACTTTTAAAATTCATGACTTCCACTTAAAAAAAAAAATCTTTACAAAAAGAGAAAGAAAAGAAAAAGAATAAATAATACCATAAACCATTTAATTTCAACATCAAAGTTTTAATTTACCCATCGAGAAATAAAAAATGCTGATAGCGATTTAAAAAATGCTATTGGCGAGAATTGCACCCAGCTAACATAAAAGTACGCACTCTTTGCGGTCATAGACACTTTTATGTAGTTTTATTTGAAAAAAAATATTTGGATTAAATCGGTTGCCAGAAAAAAATTTCTTTTCTCGCCATGGACCTTTTCTCTATTTCGCCAAGTACCTATACTGGAAAAGCACCTTCATTTATTTTTTTATTTATTGTAGTTTAAATTAGATGAATAAAAGACGGCACAGGTGTCATATACGCACTACGTTGGCACGACTTTTTTCTGACGCCAATGTCATATACGCACCGGGGTACATAACTGACGCCAAAGTGTCGTTATTTTGCTTGATATGGTAACCCGGATGTAGTTGTTTATTTATTAATAAATTGTTTATTTACTTTTATTTTATTTTTTTAAATTATATAAATTGTTTTGTTCTATAGTTATTAATTAAACTTTTTATTTATTTATTGTTTTTCACTTTTTTTAAATATTACACAATAACCAATGAGATGCGCTTAATTCGGGCGTTGCCATTAAACAATTAACCGCCAATTGTTTACAAATAACCAATTGAACAATTAACCAACAATTAATCGCTATTTCTGTGCCACGTACGATAGCGTAATATATATATAGACTTTCAAGCATAAATTATTTTTTAATTTATCTCTATCACATGTAGCTTGATTACGGAAGGTTAATCCGCTTGCCCTTAAAACAATGTACAAAGTTCAGCATATGTTTTCGTCTAATGTTCCATAACAAAGTTAAAACTTCCTCTATAGAAAAATAAATAATGTAATGTAAATAACAAACACATTTAACAGACATGTGATTGAACCACGCGCTTATGCACCGAAATGATCGGAAAGACTGACGTAAGTAGCAAAATCTTGGGTTAATAACTCCTGGTATGCGGTGACATGTGAAAGTGTCGCTTTTAATAAATTTCAAAACTTTATTTGGTTGCATAATTGATATTTTTCATATAAAAAATTCTTTTTGATGTTAGTGGGCAATCTAAAATATATATTACATGTAAAAAAATAATTAGATAAAAAAAAAAATTGGTTTTCACTTATATTCTGTAACCCGAGGAGCTCGGGTTCGATCCCCTAGTATTTATAAAAATGCAACAAAACTTGTAAATAGGAAACCTGCCTATAACGAAAATATTCCATAGTCCCATACAATTACACCTGCTAACACAAAAACCTGTTTAAAACAGAATTTTTCACCACCCTTTGTGATTTCATTTTGACACTTTTACTAAAAATATAACGCAAAGGAAAATTCCGGACCCCTCCCGAAAAGAAATGCTGGCTATGAAACTGCTCCTATAGACAGTAATGCTTCATGAATGTTTTTTAAAAAAATAGACATTTTATTTTTAGAATTTATATAGGCTATGTAATGTACTAAACTTTGTTTAAGCTTAAAAACACACACCGCATCTGGAAATGAACTGCTAGTGCTAACAATTTTCCCCCCATAGAACATGATGTAATGGGATTATTTTGCAGGTGCCTGTAAACAAACTATAAATGCTACACACTAAATTTTTTGTAGGGAATGTCCAATGATAAACCTCAAAATTATACTATAAACTCATGCAGAGACAGATCCAGACCTATATTTAGAGGGGTGGGTAAAACGTCTTCATTAGCAATTTCCAGGGTTCGTAAATATCATGATATTTTCGAAAATATCAAAAATATCCGATATTTTGATATATATCCGATATTTTCAAAGCAGCCAACTTACCGCTAATAATAAATGTTTTTGAGCATAATATAGATTAGAAACTAAAATATATTGCACTTAACATGAAAACAAACAATATTCTAAAAATGCATTTATCTTTATTTTTTTTTAAATTATTTTATTTATTTTTTTCTTTTTTCACTTAGAACAAAATGGAAGATGAACTAATTGAAAACAGTAACAATTGGCTTTATACACTTATAAAAAAAAAAAAAACTAACTACAGGATTCAGTATCAAGATCAAATATAAAAAAATCAGATATTTTTAAAAGAAAATTTTAAATACAAAAAAGTACACTGCTCAAAACAATTAAAGTATATTTGAAGTTTTATATAAAATAAAGATATAAACAAAATTTTTTTTGCCGAAAATAGAAGAAAAGAATCACAAATGCAAATTTTTCTGGTTTTCAAACTGTGGAGTATGCAAATTTTGAGTTCGACGTCAAAAACGTCGCTTCAGCGGCAGCGAATGAAATTTGACTTTCAACTGGATAAAAGAGAATGAAGACAAGGATGATCGGCATTCAGTGATTGCTTTGTTTCGATGAGTACGATGTCTCAGCGAAGTCATTTGACAGATTCAGAAGCTTTGAGAATTGTTGGTAGGTTATAAGGGAGCCAAACTCAAGCCGAAGTAGCGCAAGCCATTGGAGTGTCACAAAGTGTCATTTCCAGGATCTGGAACCGTTTTTTGGAGAGTGGATGTGCAGGCCGAAGACCAGGGCAAGGTCGTAGACGGGCAACAACGCCCAATGAAGATCGGTATTTAGCGTTAACAGCTCGGAGACACCGAACCATGAACGCTACTCTTCTCCAACAACACCTTCGCTCGGCTACAGGAACCACGATTTCAACTCAGACTGTCCGAAACCGGCTCCATGCTGTAGGTCTGTATGCTCGCCGACCGATGGTATGTGTTAGATTAACATCAAGGCATCGTCGCGACCGCAGGGAGTGGGCAACCGAGCATGTCAACTGGAGGAGAAATGAATGGAGCAATATTCTGTTTTCTGACGAGTCCCGTTTTTCTGTGCATCTGGATAATAGGCGTATTTTCATCTGGAGGGACCGTGGCAGTAGGAATAATCCTGCGTTCGTGCACGAAAGTGTCAGATTTGGCAGTGGAGGAGTGTTGGTGTATGGTGGCATCTCCATTGACGGGCGCACTGACCTCTACACCATTCGAGATGGAGCTCTGACTGGTCGCCGATATAGGGATGAGATCCTCAGACCTATTGTAGTCCCTTACGCTGCAGCAATCGGAGATAACTTCATTTTAATGGACGATAACTGCAGGCTACATCGTGCAAACCTGGTGGAGGATTTCCTTTTCGAGGAAGGAATTGTTCGAATGGAATGGCCAGCGTGTTCTCCAGACATGAATCCAATCGAGCATGTTTGGGACGCTCTAGGAAGACGAGTTTCTGGCCGCCAACAACCCCCACAAACTCTCCAAGAACTGGAAAGAGCTCTTCTGGAAGAGTGGGGCAGATTACCCCAACTCGTCATTAATAGCCTCATTGAGTCCATGCCTCAAAGGTGTTCAACGTTGCTGACCGCCCGTGGAAACCATACCCCCTACTGAAAATGATTTTCTTTGAAGAAAACACCTTTTCTTATTCTTTTTTTCTCATCTGCACAAATTGTGTTTTTTTCCTTTAGTACACAAATGTGCAATAAAATGCATTTTTTTCTGCCAAACATGTGTAATTTATTCTCATATAACCTACTATGTCTGTCGACCATGTATCAATCAGCTAAACAGTTTACCAGATACAAAATCCACCTAAAACTGCAATATCCTTTAATTGTTTTGAGCAGTGTATTTTTAACTGAAAAAATTTAACATAAAGTATAAAATGTCTTATTTCACATTTCCTAACATGTTGTATAGTTTAAACTCAACTGAACCAAAACTTGAGAAAAGATTATTTTCTAATATAACTGCTTATTTAAATTAGTCAGTTTGTCTTTCAATGGTTGTTCTGAATTAATTATGTCCCACATAATTATTAGTTCAACATTTAAAAATAAAAGCTTCAAATCCAAAGCTTGAAAAATATATTAGTTTTCTTTTTTGGCTAAAAAAGTCACTTCCAGAAGAGACAAAAGTTCTTTATCAGATTCACACAGTCAATAACAGTTAAAAATTCATTTCATTTACACTGAAATATTACAAATACAGTATACGACTGAAAATATCAAAATATCTAGCGCACATTCATATTTTGAAAATAAATATCAAATGCAGAAAATATGAGACATCTTGATATTAAAAATAAATATCAAGTACAGTCAACTCTGTGAAATCCGCACACTTAGGGACCGAGGATTTTGTGGATTATACCTTTTAGCAGATTATACATCATCAGTTTGTTTACATTTATTTTTTAAAGTCTGACTATAAATTAGGAACAACTGCACAAAAATTACAATGACAATGGACAAGAAAAACATAATGTAACATTGGTTTAATAAATTTAATACTTAAAATTAAAGAAAAGTTAAATTATATACAATTTTTTCAGATTATTCATTATTTTAAACATTGACACAACACAATGGTAGTTTTGGTTTGTTGTCAATAATTTTTTTCTGTTGTCTATGAGCATTCATTACTTTTTGATCCAAGATAAAATTTTGTTATTCAAGGCAATTTAAATATTTATACCCAATTTACATTTAAATATTTATTCATTGGAAAATTCATAAAAACCTACCAAAATTTAATTTTTGAGTTGTACTTTTAATGACAATTTTCATTGTTTACATTCCAACATATAGTGCGGATAACAGACATTTGCAGATTATACATCGGCGGATTTCACTATATATGAAAATATCAAAAATCTTTATATTTTAAAAATAAATATCAGTTATATATATATCCACTGATATATATCAACGAAAATAGATGGAGCACAAACACCCTACAGTGGCACCCCAGGGATGTAAAACGGCCAAGAAGACGACCTCAAGTAAGATGGAGTGATGAAATCAGAAAAGTAGCCAGTGTAAAATGGATGACTAAAGCACTTGACAGGAAACATTGGAAAAATCTAGGGGAGACCTACAATGGATTGTAGTGCAGTGGATTGAAAACGGTTGATGATGATGATGATATATCAATGATCCCTGGCTATATATAAATGATTATCTAAATTACATTTTATCTTTCAATGGCTGTTTTGAATTAACTGTCTCACATAATTATCAGTTCCACATTTAAAAATAAAAGTTTCAAACATAAAGCTTGGAAAAGATTTCTTTTCTTCTTTTCCTAAAAAAGTCATTGCCAGAGGCAAAAGTTCATTATCTACAGAATGACACAGTCAATAACAAGTAGAAATTTCATTGACACTTGCTTTGAATGTAGAAAACATAAAAATTATCTTGCTCAGTGATATTTTGAAAATAAATATCGGATATATATCATGATATATATCCATTGATATATATCAATGAACCCTGGCAATTTCTATATCTTGGATCAAAATTGATTATTTTCTGATATATAACCAGATTTTCCTTCTTTCGTAAATGCCTGAACTTTGCAGGTACATTTGTAAATGTATAAAATTTGCATGTTTTATTCAGATATCAAGAAATCAGTTTCTCATTTACTTATAGAAGCAAGGGATCTTGCAGAGAGTTTTCTCAAAGTTTGCTATTTAAGCTGATTTCCGGTGTTTGGCAATCATGGAAATATCTTGAGCGTGCGATAAAATACCATTAAAATTTTAATTCCAGATTTATAAGAAAATTAAAAACCATGTTTGATTCTTGTGCTTAAACAATAACATCTACAATTTTCATGCATTTCTATATATATATAAAAAAAAAAAAAATGTAGAATTTTTGAGCAGGATAAAAAAAAAAAAAAAAGAAAACACCTTTAAAATACATATATTTAAAAAAATGTATTCTATAGAAACGTTTTTGTGTAGAGGGACGTTATAACTGCCCGTCAGCAGCTTGAAAAATTATGTAATATTTTATTTACAATAGTATACCTTCTTTTCTTTTTAAATGCTTACACATGAGAATGAGAATTTTACAATAACTACATAAACAATATATTTCAATGAAACTTCATCGTTGGGGATGAATAAATTAAAAAAATAGTGTGATAGTGAAAGATAGCCACATTGAGTAAAAGTGGCGAACTCTTTACATGAAAAATGTTCTTTATTTTCAGGAAATGACATTTGCGTGTAAATTAAAAAGGACCTAGACAACAGACATCAAAATACATAAAGCATCTAACTGAAACATTGCAATATAAGTACGCTTAAAACTCAACCAAGCAATAAAGTATCATAATTTTTATAAAAATTCACATCAAATAAGTTTAATATAAATTAAAACCATTTTAACTCAGTAATAACAATTTTATTTCTCAGAAAAATCAAATGAAAACACATTCATTATAAAAAATATTATCGTGCAAGTAGGATTATTACTTATTCAAAGAATGTTATTATTTACCCAAATTTTGCAATCGAACTTGAAATCAGCGCTGGCAGAGAAAACAACAGCACACCAGCGTTCTCAGAAAGATTTTACTTTTTTCCCTAGACTACGGAGTAAAAATTCCCTAGATTTCCCTAGATTCTAAAGTCACGTGACATGGAAGAAATTCTGCATTTTGATTGGTTGATCACATCCTGAATCACAGTCACATATGAGAGAGATTCATAAACACCGGTGGGTAGTCATGAAAAACAAACTTATTTTGTTTGGGACGACAAAATCTTGTTATATATTTTTTCAAAACTACTGTTTAGAATACAAATTTATATTTATTTAAAAACAAGTAACTTTTCTTAAACATACACTTTGTATTTGATTTTTGAGAAGATCGCTGCAATCACGAAATAACATACATTACAGCTTTGATTATTATTACTATAATTTTTATTATTTGATATTCATGCGCATCTATTTTATATCAAATTACTATTCTAAAATCTCCTGTGAATGGTCAAACAAGTGGAAATATAACAGTTGCTTGACAAATATTAAGTTCTATTTCTACAGTTTTCGAAGTGTTTAGATGTTCATATTATTGCATTATTATTTTGTATGTTCATATATAGATATAACTGTAGATGTCCCAAATTAATGCATGAAGCACAAAATAAATTAGTAAAAATCATGCGTAAGTTTTTATCTCAATTCATTTCATTTGTAAACACATAAAATTGACAGGCAATGTTCTAAAAAACCAGAAAATTGAATAGCGTTTTCCATTTCCGTGAAAGATAAAGAGTGTCGCATATTTTTATGGACTTAAATATCATTGCGTGGAGAGATATATCTACAAGAATAATATATACATCTTGCTTAAACAAGTATTTAATAACGAACACATTTTACAGCAGACGATCACAGGAAACACAGATTCGGCATAGCATACAATTGCCTCTTAAGCACAAAAACATTCCATCTTTCTTTCGCGCTAGTCGCGGTTACAGTCAAATACACCACATCTCCTCCCTTCCAAAACTTCTTCTATAGATCTAATCGCTTTGGAGGTTTCCGGACTCTAGTGGATCGGCGAACTGGTTGTGGTGTCGGAGTTGAACCCTGGGCTATGAGTGGAGCATGCTCTGGTGTAGGAATTGAGACTGGCGTTGCATCAGTCGTCTCCGTCTCCCTACAGGTCGGTGATGGTGTTGACTCAACACTGGACGTCGGAGCCTCAGCATCTTGCACAGGAATGGCAGGTTTTGCAGACTGTCGTCGGAGCTCGCATTCTTTTTCCTCTATGTCTCCTCCATCCCGTATTTGATCCACATGCCTACGCCACAATTGGCCATTTACATCCACAGTGTAATGTAGTTGCCCATCTTTACTAACGATTCTTCCAAACCTCCATCTCTTGTCTCCTTGCCGATAATTTCGTACAACCACATTGTCGCCAATTCGGAACCCTCTATCTGAGAATTCATAAGTTCCTTTACGAACTTTTTCTTCCACTCTGCTCTTAAGATCAGGACGCAGCAGGTCGATTCTCGTCCGAATCTCTCTCTTCAACATGAGCATGGCTAGACTATGGAGTGTAGTGAGGTTCGGAGCTTTTCTGTATTGCATAAGGAACGTACTTAATTTTTGTTGTATCGTTCCGCCATGATTTTGTATAGCTCTTAAAGATTGCTTCACTGTAAATACGTATCTTTCGGCCTGCCCATTGCTAGATGGCTTAAAGGGCGCAGTGGTTCTGTGTTTAATGCCGTTATTACGCATAAACATGTCAAATTCAAACGATGTGAACTGTGGACCGTTGTCACTTACAAGCATAAGTGGCAATCCAAATCGTGCGAAACAGTCTCTTAAGCATTCAATCGTTTTGGTTGTTGTGGTGGATCTCATTGGATAAGCTTCCAACCACTTTGAATGAGCATCTACTATAATCAGGAACATATGTTCAAAGATAGGTCCAGCGAAATCTATGTGGATACGTTGCCAAGGTGTACTAGGATACTCCCAGTAATGCACCTTCACTTTTTGTGGGTCGGTTTTATATCGAGCACAGTCTACACAGTTCTTGGCCGTGTTTTCTATGTCCTTATCGATGTTTTTCCAGTAAACGTACGATCTCGCGATAGATTTCATTTTTACAGCACCTACATGGCCATGATGCAACTCTTCAAGCACCTGAGCCTGATACCGTTTAGGGACGCACACCCGCTGACCTAACAGTATGCAACCATCTTGTAAACTATATTCTGCTTCTCTTCCCCTTAAAACTCCTCCACTCTGTAACACATGAAGTATTGGAGCGAGGTCTGCATCCAAAAGAGTTTCTTTGGCTAAGTCACTAGCTGTGACAGGAAGAGTTTCTATTTGTGCTAACTGAAATAGAGAAATTTCATCTTTAACGTCTAGCTGTTCGAAAGTGGACGGCAGCCTAGACAAACAGTCAGCATTACCATGGTTTTTTGTATGACGATACTTTATGTCAAACTGGAAAGATTGTAAAACTAAAGAATAATGTAACAATCTTGTCGCTGCCAGAATTGGGAGACCTTTCTTCGATCCGAAGATGGCCACTAAAGGTTGGTGGTCAGTTAATAATGTGAATCGTCTCCCTTTTAGGTAAAGATAAAATTTCTTGACACCCCATACAATTGCGAGTGCTTCTTTATCAATCTGAGCGTATTTTTGCTCAGTTTTTGTGAGAGTTCTGGAGGCAAAAGCTATTGGTCTTTCCGTTCCGTCAGGTAAAGAGTGGGAAAGTACCGCCCCTACCCCAACAGGAGATGCGTCAGTTGCCAATACCAATGGCAGTGATGGATCATAATGCATTAGGACACGCGGAGAACAAATTTCATTTTTAATTTTTTCAAAAGCTTCCTGACAATCCTTTGACCAAACCCATTTAACATCTTTCTGTGTTAATTTATACAAAGGATTCGCTATTGTAGCCAAATTAGGGCAAAATTTTCCATAAAAGTTAACAAGCCCTAAAAAACTCTGTACTTCTTGTACGTTTGTAGGTCTAGGAGCTTTCGAAATCGCAGAAATCTTCTCATCAGTTTTATGTAAACCGTTTTCATCAATTTTGTGCACTAAAAATTTTATTTCTTTTTGAAAAAATTTACTCTTACCCAAATTTAATTTCAGCCCATGATCTTTACATTTCTGAAAAAATTTTCTTAAGGCCTCTAAATGTAAATTATCATCTGATCCAGTCACTCTAACATCATCCATAAAAACTTTAATACCTTCCATCCCCTGGAAAAGACCATCAATATATCTTTGCCAAATAGCTGGGGCAGAATTTAAACCATACATAAGTCTTTTACATACATATAACCCCTTATGAGTATTTATAGTTAAGAGTTTTTGACTATCGGGATGCACTTTCATTTGCAAATATGCATGCTTAAAATCAATTTTTGAAAAATGTTTACCCCCATTTAAGCTTGAAAATATTTCCTCTAATTTTGGTAAAGGATGTTGTTGTATCATTATATTTTGGTTTACGGTAACAGAGTAATCTGCACATAGGCGTATTGATCCATCAGTTTTTTCAACCGGGACAACTGGTGTTGCCCAATCCGAGGATTCTACCCTCTCTATGATACCTTCCCTTTCAAGCCTATCAATTTCTTCTTCAACCCTATCTTTTAAAGAAAAAGGTACGGGTCTGGCTCTACAAAATGTTGGTATTACATCGGATTTAAGTTCCAACTTTACTTCATAATTATTAATTTCACCTAACTGATCGTCGAAAAGTTCTTTATACTCTTCTAACAATTTATTCAAATCATATTCACAAGATGTTCTCACTGCTTTGATAGAATTCCAATCCAAATTGATACTATATAGCCATTCACGGCCAAAAATTGTATCCAAATTTTCCTTAACAATGTACAAATTTAATTTGAATTTTTGATTTTTGTATTCAACATCAACAGTAACAAATCCCAAAGGTACAATTATTTCACCTTTATATGTTTTAAAAACTACTTTTGAGGGCTTAATTTTTTTCTTCGAAATCTCACGAAATTTTTTAACGCTCATTACCGAGACGGCCCCTCCAGTATCCAGTTCCATACTTACAGGTTTATTTTCAACAATTAGTGTTAACATAATAGGAGGTTTTCTTTGCTCCTCCTCTTTTAGCGAGTTCAAATCAAAAGAATACATTGGGATAACATTTTCACTAGAATACAGAGTATCTACCTGCTTTTGTTTTACCGTGTTTGCTTTTAACCCTTTGTTTGCGGCAAAACAGGCTTTTTGAATGTGCCCAATTTTTTGACAAAAATGACACTTAGCTAATTTAAATCTGCAGGAATGCTTATCGTGATTAGTTGCCGTACACCGTGTGCAATTTGTTTTTTCCTTCTTTCCCGAATGATTTTGTTTTCCAAGGTTTTTCCTTTGCGAAACACATTTTGACTGCTCTTTATTTTTTCCCACGCTAAATTCCTTAATTTCTAAAGATTTCCCCATTATCTCATTTGCCCCTTTCATAGCTTTCTCCATAGCTAAAGCAATTTTTAAGGTATTCTCGATATCTATATCATCTTCCTCGAAAAGTCTATCTAATATTGCTCTATCCCTTAACCCGCTTACAAAAACATCCCTTAACATCGTATTTAACATTTCTTGCTTATACTGACAAGGAATTGCTAAGGAGCGAAGTTCAGCCATAAAAGCACTGACACTTTCCCCCTCTCGTTGCTTACGATTTAGAAATACATGCCTACTAGGAATTATAAGCGGCGTCGGAGTGAGGTGAGCTTTTAACGTATTTTTTAGGGTAAGGAAATCTTTATCGGAAGGACTGTCAGGAGCTAGCAGGTTTTTCAACAAATTGTATAATTTTGCTGACAAACTAGAAATAAAAACTTTCCCACGTTTGCCATCCGGAACATTTTGAATGTCCATGAATGCTTCGAAGCGTTCTATAAAAGCATCAAAAGCTTCATTTGTATCATCGAACTTTTCAAATTGAACCGAAACTTTAGGTTCGTGGGTTTTCGGACCGGCAAAAGTGGCTAAAGTTTCCATTAAGGCTTTATTCTGTTCGATTAAACTTTGAACGAGCTGCTCCATTTTTATCCTTCTTTAAAAGATAAATACAAAAGAATTTTTTTTTTACCCTGGGCAGTCTTCAGCAGCTAATTATCCATCGGCGTTGTCCGTGGTCGTAATGACTTTGAAACTTTTAGTTACAAACACCTCGTCGCCAGCTGTCGCATATTTTTATGGACTTAAATATCATTGCGTGGAGAGATATATCTACAAGAATAATATATACATCTTGCTTAAACAAGTATTTAATAACGAACACATTTTACAGCAGACGATCACAGGAAACACAGATTCGGCATAGCATACAATTGCCTCTTAAGCACAAAAACATTCCATCTTTCTTTCGCGCTAGTCGCGGTTACAGTCAAATACACCACAAAGAGTGCTTCAAAAGAATACCGTCAAAGTTGGCGTTTTGAAACGTATTTATATTATAGAGGAGCAATGCCGTCATGAGACAGCAATCGCTTACAACTGAAGATGCAACACATGTATCGAAAAATTCAATTAGATCCAAAATCATTTCAATGGTCATGCCTTCCAATTGTATGCTTCTACCTGTAAAAATGAATTTGTGAATAAGCCACCCTCCCCCCCCCCCCAAAAAAAAAGAATCTGAAATAAAATATTCATTTCATTTTCTTGTATTTCATGGTATTTGGGAGAAATGTTAGCTATTGTTATGGTTAATACTTAAGAGAGATAGAATACAATTTCTTTAGAGGATCAGATATTTTCATCTAACATTCTTCGGTTTTAATAATTATGCATAGTACTTTACTTCATTATGGGTATAATTATAAAAAAGTCTCCATATGAACTTAATACACGGTTTTTTAACAAAAGGAAATTAGATTGATGATTTCTTTATTTAGTTTTATTTGATAGAAGAAAAGAAGAGAAAACCAGCAGTAACCCCTACCTCACTTCCCCATCCACCTGCAAACGAACGACCTCAGACCTCAGAGACAGTTTCATTCAAAAAAAGCTTCTAGGGATTCAAATCCAGATGCTGAAATCTGCAAAAAATAAGTAGTGTTCGTATCTGGAGTAATTAACAACTGTTGATCCAGGTGGTAATCGTTTATTAGCCATCTAGGATCCCTGTTCCGAGAAATGAAAGGGAGGTCTGAGTCCGATTCGGACCATAAATTCTTCCCCTTCCCTTCTGTTAACTAAAGAATTGCTTGAAGGCAATTTCTCCCTACTACCCATCCCTTTACTTCCTCTTCCATATTCATTGATCAAACATGTCACATTAGCTCACATCTATCACTTTCGCAAGTTCATTGCCAGAAAAACACAGAAGTCTAACAAAAATCCTTTTTTTCCCTAGATTTTAAGAAAATATTGCCAGTCTTCTAAAAATTCCCTAGAAATCAGAAGGAATTCCCTAAATCCCTAAATAGGCTTCAAATTCCCTAGATCTAGGGATTTTCCCCTAGATCTGAGAACGCTGCAGCACACAGACGACAAAACACAAAGCGGTTCCAGGTTTCCTATATAACCGCTTTGACAAAACACACGTTTAGGATCAAAAATATCAAATCTAATTACAAAAGAAGATTAAAAATAGGGAGTGGGACTCAGGCTACCACCATAGAGATAGAAACAAATATAGATTAACATTAGCGATTCAAGCATTGAATACGCCATCTGGTGGAGAAAAGGTATAATTTCTTGCTTCAGGATAGCGCTTGCAAGCACATTGCATTACATGTATTTTAAATTTGTTCAGAATGATTATTCTTATGCACAATTTCAGATTTCCTGTGATATTTGCGATCTGCCTTATATGGCAAAGTAAAAATGATCCGAATTTGAATATCTAAAACTTTCAAATGCATTTACAATATTGAATTATTTCAATGGCACTTTAGCATTAGTTAAAGGGAAATTAAAGGGACAATGGAGGATATTCCATCCACGTTTTGATCACGTGGTCAAGGTAAAAACTTCTAGCGTAAAGAAGGGAAGGCTCCGTAGACGTGTAATGTACATACCCGCTAGCCAATGAAACAGTTAATGAGGCAAAGCGGTAGCATCTTCCCTTCTTATCAGTTAGAAGTTCCTTGGGTAAATTACCGGTACCACGTGACTTTTTCAGCCTCGAACCCATATTTGGAATATCCTCCATTTTCCTGTGCCGAAAGCGGCGGTTTTAATGGACTTTATTCCAAATTTGGGTTCGAGGCTGAAAAAAGTCACGTGTTACCGGTAATTTACCCAAAGAATTTCTAACTGATAAGAAGGGAGGCTACTACTGCTTTCCACACGAACTGTTTCACTGGCTGGCGAAGGTTTTTCCTTACCTCTACGGAGCCTTCCCTTCTTTACGCTAGAAGTTTTTACCTTGACCACGTGATCATAACGTAGATGGAATAATGGACTCTATTCAGGTGACGTCAGACGCCAGAGCTGGTGGTATGATGATCTGCTATTCTAGTTACTGCACTGGCAGAATACCAGTATGCGCAGGCGCAAACACCGCTAGCAGACGACTTTAGCCTTGACCCAGGTTGAGTGCATACATTTTAACTGAAAATTTGCAAACTTAAGGAATTTTCTCGCATACAGAACAACGTTTTGAATTTATATTACAATATATTAAGTATATGCTGGTGCATCAAAGAATTTTTTTGCGGTATTTTTAACAAACGAGCATTAATAACTCACACTCCATAGACTGCTATGCTAAACATCGCCAGTAAATACCGCCAGCAGACGAATTTTAGCCTCGACCTCAGGTCGCGTGCATAAGGTCCATATCCTCCATTCCCAATAGAGCAGTTCACATCACGTGACTTTTACCGGAGAACAATGAACATAGCTGTAGGACACACAAATAGAAAAAGCATTGATAATGGTAGCGATGTCTGTCCTACAGCAGCAGCAAAAACCTGTTCGTGACGTCACCTTGCACAGCTTTATATAAGGTGGGACATTTACGGCAAAATCTGTAATGGCAACAGTACTAACGTCATTACCGACAAGGGGGAAGAATTAACAAGCGTCCGAAGTTTACCGATGTTGAAGGAATATGCCCATACAACCAAAGACTGCCTCCGGACGTCCTATATGGTCCTATATAGAGCCGAGAGGTCCGATACCCGTCAGATCCTGTACAGAGCCTAATTTGGACGTTCGCAGGACGCCAGAATCCGGACGAACCATCCACGATCGTCCGGTGTTGTCCTGAGAACATCCGTGTCACCTGTACGCATGCGCAAGAAATTTTGACTTCAACATTCAACTGCTCTGTCTGGTTGTTGTTGAAACGAAAGATTTTTTTTTAAACAACTGTGTTCTATTACTTATTTCTTTTAATGAGGATTGAATTTATCCTAAAGGTAAGTAAACTTTCGAATCTTAACTTTTTAGAGTGAACTTTTGAGTTTTGCACTAAAATATAAGGCTTTTGTCGTAATCTATACCATGAGACTGGCAAACTTTCATAGAAAACATATAAACAGTTATAAGCATTTTTCATATAAATACTCGAAATAATAATGTAGTATGATCGTAAAACAAACCTTTGTTCATTATATTTTTACTGAAATAGTATTATTTTTAAAGATAGATCATTTCGTGAGTCATCAAAACATTGTTTATAACCCATTGTTTGGGTGTTGTGTTAGATATAAAAATACATTAAACATTCATTTTGGTGATGATGAACAAGTAAAAGTATTCATAAAGCTTTAAATTCAACTTTTAAATCTATTTAACCATTAAATTTATTTATCTTTAAAAAATCTAATAAAAATACTCGTAAATTATATTTCATTCCAAGAATAACCTGCTTATAAAATTAATTTTGTATAAGATAAGGATTTTTAAATTTTCTAACTAAGCCTACATGTGGCCCAATAGCAAAGATCCAGTTGGGGACCCTGTGTGACACTTTAACAGCTTCAATTTGCCTTCATTTATACATATATACTGTATTAAAAAAGTATATATAGCTGGTTTTTAGCTTGCTTTTTTTTTAATGGGGGGAGTTCAGTGAGACACACAGCACCCCTGAAAAAAAGATAAAGTACACTGTTTTAATTCTTCATTTTAAAAAATGTGTCACAGTTGCTTTCTATTGGGTTTTTATGTTGCATTTCTGTGTTGTTTGTTGTTTTGATGTGTTTAAAATCTGTCGTATTTTCAAAGAAAAGATTTTTAGAATAGCTTATTTCATCTGTTTTTCATTATAAATAATAACATTTTAGCCTTGTCTGTGTTCCCTCTAAGTCATTATTTAAAGACGCTGCACCTGTCTTTTTAAAATTGGCAAAATACACTGTGCTTTCTTTTTTTAATATAGTGAAATGTACCCCTATTTTTGCAAAAATATCTCATAAAACTCTTCAACGAATCGCAGTATTGCAGTATTTCAAAATCCGTGTGCCCTAGAGCTTTAAAAAATTATAGAACTTCCTTATTTCTTTAGAAAAACAGGTTATTCAATCATCGTAATCCAATTGAATGTTCCAATTGAACGTGATTTTTAAATTTTTAATCCATAAAATCATTTAAAGTTAATGTTTCTTTGTTTACCATACATAAAAATCACATTTTTTTTTTTTTTTTTTTTTTTAACAATCACTACTATACTAAACATGTTAATGCAATTTCTCTTGAAAAAATAGTTCAAAATATAAGAAACACTCTATATCTCAAGTTGAAACATCATGTAGGTGCAAATATTTGCACCTGTTTAGTAATAAATGTTTTTTAATCATGTAATAATCACATTGTTTTATTTATTTATTTTCTGTTTACAGTAGTAAACACTAGGCCTGGTAGCAAAATTTTTTCAAGTTCTTGCTCCATCCCATATATTTTGTTAGTTCTGCAAACCCAGTAGCAGAAACAGTGCAGCACGGCAGCGGGCATTGTAGATTATATTAAACTTTGCAGATTAATCCACCAAGTTAAAAAGAAATGCGGGGGTTAAAAAATAGCTGAAATTTGCTTAAGTTGCTAGATTTATTGTATTTATTGTGTCCTTATATTATATTTTCTTTATAAAGGGAAATTTTGATTACTTTAAGTGTTTTTGTCATTTCTTATGATAGTAGGCTTATTGAGTCGCAGATAAATTTTAGTTTGCTGCAGACTGACACAGAAAATTCTGCTTCTGGGTCTGCAAGTGTAGTACATGATCTTAAAACTGAAAGTAAATAATACCATTTTTCAGACATAGCATTTTTATTTTTTAATTTTTATTGGTACTTTTGTAATAATTTTAACTGGATGTCTAAACTCATTATTAATTTCAGTACTTCTCTGTTATCCCATCAATCACTTTTCTTAAAAAAAAATTATTGCCAAAAAATTTCAACAACTAATAAATAAAAAGTAAGAATGTTATTATTGAAGTTAAAAAAAAAAAAAAATCAGAAAAGCTCTGCTTACTAATTTGCTAACTATCAATTTTAAACGATATATTTTATAATATACTATTATTGAAAACTGAAATAAAAATCTTGGATATTTAATATATTATTTTTCTTAACTGTCCCTCTCGTCTGGTGAATGTTTAAGCGATATCAATTGAAACAAATCTATTATATGAAACTATGCATCATAAAATTTGTTCAATAGTTTTTCCTCTTTTAATATCATTTTGTTGCTGTTTAAGGACATAATTGTTATTTTAATCAACAAAATATCTAATAAATCAGTAAAACATCATTAAAAACAGATATAAACACATTTGACATCAAGTAAATGTGCCGCTACGATCATGTAATTTTGGCATTCAATTTTATAGTTTGATGGTAGCTTTTTCGGTACTCCTCCATTATCTTGTCGACTGTTTTCAATAAAAATAACTTTGGCTAAAATAGGATTAAATGCCAAAGATATTATGATTGTAGCGTTACATTCACTTGATGTCAGATGTTATTTTAATCCATAATATTATATATGATGTGTTTATGTCATCTTATATGTGATATCTTATATGTGTTTGTCATCAGGGAATTTTTAATTTGACCTTTTTCTGTATTTTTAATGGTGTTTTATTGGTTTACTAATTATTTCATTAATTAACATAAGAGTAAAGCTTTTAAATGGTGGCACTATGATATTAAATGAGAAAGAGCTTGAAAAATTTGTGATTCATAGTTACCTACAATAGATCCATTTCAACTGACCATTACAAACATTCTCTAGCCGATAGAGATAATTAAGAAAATAATGTAAACAAATAAATATCCAAGATTTCTTTTTCTGTTTTAAGATATTGTTAATTTATTGTTTAACATTATTGATAGATGAAACTTTAGTGAGTGAGTCTTTTCCATTTTTTTTTTTTTTTTTTTTTTTTTTGTGCAGGGTAGAGAGAGGGGGGAGGGGGTGTCCAATGGCTTCATTCTTCCATTTGTTTACTGTGCATTACAAATTTTAATGAAAAGGGTCAAATATCCAAGATTCCTTTTTCTGTTTTCATTAATTTTATTGTTTAAAATTATTGATAGCTGACACTTTAAAAAGTGGGGCTTTTCCAATGCGCTAATTATTTCAATCCTGATGGTGAAAGGGCTTTTTATTGAAAATAACCATGCGATATTTCTAAGATATTTGTAATTTTATGCCAGAAGTTTAATATGAGTTTTATTTTATTACTTTATTGAATAACAGTTATTTATTCACTTATTTTAAGTATATATTTGTGATTTAATAAAATAGTTTGTAATTTAATAAAAGTCTGTAATTTTCAAATGTTATATTTTTAAAATGCTCACTGTACCTACTATATCAATTTTTTCTTTCATTTTTCAAATGTTTCAATTCACGTGATTTTCATTTTGTGCCAACTATTATGCTTGGCGACAGTGGTGTCTGTATAACGGAAAAGTACCTCCATTTGTTTATTAGGCATTACATACAGTTTGTTAAGATACAATAGTTTTTATTATTATTTTTTTTTTAATGAAAAGTTGTCAATGGGTAGAGCATTTTATTTTTTTTTTTTAAACCTCGCACAATTTTATTATTTTATGACTTTATTTATAAAATTATATACACAGACATGAAAATTAATGGTTCAAATTTTAATGTAATAGGTATCACTAAAGTCAAGAATTTCTTTTAAGCAAACAATAATGTTGATTATTTTCTCACAGCTTGTTAGTTTCTCTCCTGCATAATGCAAAAGATGGGATAATTAATCTGTTAGTCACAATGCTTGTTTGTAACGAGCAAAGTCATATAATTTTATTTTACTTAAACTTGCAGAAGTTTTTCTAAATACTATATTAAGTAATCAAAATAAATATTCCTATATTTAATATATTCCTGCTTAGATTTCCTTACTGTTGCTAGTTTATTTTACAATTTGATTCAAATTAAATTTGAAACCATTTTTTCTATTACATTGTACTTTACTTGACAAAAATTTTAATCTTATAAAGCTTAAAAGCCTTATCTTTCTAAAAACTGATTCATTATCTGTATTATATAAAACTAAATATATTTAAAAACATTAATATGTTTGTTTACATCTTGAATTTATTTAAACATAATTTTAAAAAAAATCCATTGATTTAAATCACGATTAAAACTAAATTGATTTAAAATAAATGAACCCTGCGATGGAATAGTAATGGAGAAGTACTTTAATTTCTTTGAATTTGTTTAGATCGAATGTAAAGATAATAGAAGCTGCTTAATGCCACGTGTGATCATTTATATTAAATTTTATTTTGAATTGATTTGACTTTTGTATCTTCAGTTATTTTATTTATTTTTTGTAGGCACAAACTGTAGGATCCAAAAAGTCACAGCATGGATAAATGAAGGTTAAAAAGATACTGCAAAAATCCAGCATTCAAAGCTCAGTTCTACATAAAATGTTAAAGAAATTAAATTTCAAAATTGGTAAGTTTTTTTTTTGTTTTGTTTTAAGTATTTCTGAATAAGGGTCCATAACAATAAAAATTCATATCAAGTCTATGCATATTTGTATCTCCCTGTTATATATTCTTTAATTAATACTTTTCTGCAGCAAAATTATAATTGATATTTTTTATTGATTTTTTTTAATTGATTATAATTAAATTACAATTGATTTTTTTTTTTATTGACATAACTGCAATTTTAATGTAATCAAATGATAATCATAAAAAAACATTTAACTATTTTTAGTTCAAATGTATCTATATATTAATTAAATTAAACTTTACAAAGAAAATATAAACAATTTTTTGCAACAAATTTAGTCGAAAACAACTTTTATAAGTAAGTGAAAATCCATGTTTTATAATTTTCATTAATAAATATATTGAGAAAATTAATTATTATTTATTAACATGTATATTGAGAATCTAAAACTTAAAGAAAAATGTAGTTTTGGTTTGGGTTTAGACTTGGCAGTTATATCAAAACTAAATATGTGGGATTTGAAAATTATATATTATATGCGTTCAATTGTGGTGTCATTTTGGTGAGAAACCAGGTTTGCCGGCTTTTTTTTAAGGGGGGCGGGGGGGTTAACCACTTTTAAAAAGCTGGCTTTTATTGAAAAAAAGCCGGTTTTTATTTTTTAAAGTTGGTTTACAGCTAATTCGTTTTAAATTTGGATCAATTAATTTATAATGCGTTTATAAATATTTTCTACTGAGTAAATTATAAATTTCTATTAAATTTTCTCAAATAAATAAGTGTTTATAACTGCTAGAAAGCAACTGTGAAGGCATTATGTCTGAAAAAATATATACATAAATATTGAAAAGAATATAAGTTAGGCTCCAAAAAAATAAATAAAATTTTGAAAAGCTTGTTGCTAAGCATATTCATGCATATGCTATTCATAATATTTTTAATAGTGAGAAAATACGTTTTTATTACGACTATGCATAATTTTAAATGTTTACTAGAAATAAAATAAGACTTGTATATTAATAGTTCTTAAAATTAATTAAGTAATAAAGCATGTAACTAAGTAACCATTGTCCTCTTTAATTTTATAAAGCTGTAAAAATGAAAAAAATCGGCAGGTGTGTGTGTGTGTGGGGGGGGGTTAAGGGTCAGTCAATGTAAACCAGATAAAGCAGTTGGTATGGCGCTTTTCAAATTTACCTAACATATTCGCAATTCTAACTACAAATCACTCGCAAAACCATCTAAGTTTTATTCCAGTATTAATGTCTTCATTATTGAGAAATTGGGTTACTTATTAAATTCTAAATCAATTAAATGTCATTAAAACTAATTAAAAGCACTTTAAAATGTGTAGTGTATAATTACAATGTTTCATTGTATAAAAGCCAATTATGGCCAAAAAAAGCCGGTTAAAACCAGTAAAAGCCACTGGCGTGGCTTTTTTTAAATTTTAGCCGGCTTTTTTGTAGCCCTGTTAGTAACCTACTCTAAACAAACAATTGCTAGATGTTGTATTTTCTATTTTGATATCTCACAGCTGAGTGTTTTAATATTATGTGTGGGGGTAACATTTTCTATGATTTATAAGAAAAAATGAAACACAGCAAATGTTGTTTGAAGTCAGTTTCCAACCAAAATATTAAATATTGAAATCATACTAAAGCGTCTTTTGAAAGAGGGGGGGGGGGGGGTACTTTGCTAATTTTTATAGAATGAAAGATTTAAAAATAACATTTATAATAATGCCAAAACCACAATAATTTGTTCCTTTAAAATTGCATCATTTATATACTTAAAAAACAATATTATGTAGATGAGGGATCTATAACACAATCCAAATTTGTTTTTGAACTGCAGGGATATTGATTGAACTCTTTGTATTATTATTATTTTTTTAACTAGTTCTCCTGGAAATTAGTCAAATGCAACTGAAAAATAATTTCAACAGAGACATGATATACTGCAAACATTGGTGTTAAATTAAATTGGAAAAGTTACTCTCAAAATTCTGAGGCTGAAAGGCTAAACTTTTAAAAGCTGGCTTTTTCTTCTTTTTTACATTCATGTAAAGTGAAAATCACTTTGTTTAGATTAAAAAAACTTTTAATATTTTATATTTTTTAAATTAATTTTAATTATGATCTTGATGACGTAACTTACAAATAAACTGTTTAAGATAAAAGTTCCAATCAAGGGGGAAATAGAAGATGCACGTTAACTGGGAGCCTTAAGAGGCCACACTAGTCACGGCTTGAAGTTCGAACGCTAATGATAAGTCTATGGCAACAATGTTTTCAAATATCTTGCTTGATTTTTAATATTTTTAAATGATTTTTTTTGCACGGGATAGCTGAGGACTATCTGTTTACGGGCTATTTTCTACTTTTCCGATTTTCGTTGTAGTTTAATTCTCAGGATCCTGTCAATTTAGGATCCAGTGAAATTCGAGGTGTTGTGTCCTTTTTAGTTTTATAACATTCATATCAGCAAAATTCAGGAAAATTTTTTTAGTAACAACGAAAATATAGAGTTTAAGCTTTCCAATAATATGCCTTCAATAGTTCTACTACAATTAGGCTGAGCAAAATATGCAAAGATTTTGATGAAAAATGTGTCAAAAATGGCCTCGTAATGTTATGCTCTCCGCCTCTACCAAGACGATGAAAACCACGCCTATTAAAAATATGATTGGCTAGTATCCAAACATTTTGGCAAATGGAAACGATTTAATTGTGATTGGATTATTGTAACGTGTTAAAATAGATCACTCCTATTTCAAACCTTGGATTTATTTTTTTCTAAGATTATTGTTTAATTTCAACAAAAGACTCTTGAAAGAATGAAATATTTTAAATTCTATATTTCTATGAATAACGAAGGAAATTATACATTTCGTTTATATAAACAATTTCAGAACCGCACAGAGGGAGTTACAATATATAGAAGTTATTAAGGAATCAAATTTCAGTCCTAGTTTATTAAGTAAAATGGTAAAAAAATAGACGAGTATTTTTTAAATTATTTTTTAAGTTAAAATAGTTAACAAATAATTACGAAGTCATAATTTGTTAGAACATATTTGTGGCCTGGCCAGGAGACTGGTTTTCAAGCCTCCTATTCTTGTATATGTATAAAATATTCGACAATTTAACATTTTACGTTCGAAAAACAGTTTTTTTAATTAAAAATCAGCAGAATTTAAAGTTAATAAGTTTTAAAGATTGTTAACTTTAAAATATTAAATCAACTTGTTCAAAATTTTAAAGAAATATTTTTATAGTTCATTACTTTAATATTTATTATTTTTAAGGGGACAGTACACCTTTAACAGTCGGAGAACGAAATTTGTCCTGTGTAACAGATATATTTTTTAAAGAGCCCACTTCAGACACGGAGAGAAAGTAAAACGAAATCTATGGGGGCGTTAATTTAAAATTTCTCGCTTTGTTTTAATATTATTGAATGATGTTTTTTACATAGGATAGCTGAGCACGATCTTCAACCAGGCTAGATTTTACTTTTTAGATTTTTATATTTTTATTATAGTTATATATATATATATATATACACACACACAGTTATATATATATATATATATATAGGATATAAAATGAGTAATAGGGATAAAATGAGTACCAAGCTTGCTTGGGAACTAAACACCGAGGGTCTCGCGTTAGGCTGACCACCTAGCCGGGACGGATGCTGTATAGCACCTCGGGCCTAGGGTCAAGAAAACAGAGATGGGCACTGTCGGCCCTGATCCTCATGGATTGTATAGCCGCAGAGTTTAGTTTAGTATATATATATATTAGGAAAGTTTCAATTTCAGAAACGATTCACCCCTGTTCCGAAATTAAAAGTAATTTTTTTTAAATATCTGAAAAATCGAAAGAGTAAAAACTAGCCCGGTTGTAGATCGTCTTCAGCTATCCTATACAAAAAAAAAAAAAAATCATTTTAAAATGTTAAAAAGGAAGTGGGATAAAAAGGAAGTGAGATTTGAAAATAACGCTCCCATATATTTAACGTTAGCGTTTACATTTTTTTCCCGTAACCTGCGTGGGTTTTCAAATGTAACGCAAAGATATTTTTTTTTGCAACGGTTAGGAAACGCGAAAATTTATCATTAACTTTAATAATGTAAACTAAAAGTTATGAAACTGTACGATAAAATATAGCATTTTATAAAAATATACTAGCTAGCAATTTTTTTTTTCTAATACGTATTACCTTTTAATATTTTATACTTCACTTACATGGACATTCAAAAGTATTTTATATTATGGTCTATGTGGGAAAATACATTTGCGTGTATTTTAATGACATAAAACAATTTTAAACATACAATTTATTCGCATTGTTGAAGAGCATAGGTACTTGTACAGGGGAATTAAAAAGTATATTTCGTTACATTATGGACTACGAAGAAAAAACGTTTGCGGGGTATTTTAATAACGTTTTCTGTTACAACATAATGAAATTGATATGAATTTATGAGGCGCAGTAAAACATGCTTTCTGAAGGGATAGCAAAGCATTTATCATTCATTTACAGGGTCACAGAAAAGGGTTCAGTTTTATTACAGAAAAAACTGCTTGCAAAGTGTGTTTTAGTTATGTTTCACGATTTCAAACAAGATGGAATTCATATACGTTACTGAGGTTTACAATATGATGCTTACATTATAATATGATGTGCATCATATTTTATTTAATTTACAGGGGCACATAAAAGATATTGGATACAATATTGCATATGAAGTATTGTCTATTAGGGATGATTGCTGAAAGTGAGATTTCAGCTATGATATACGTTTTTAACTAAATTTCTGCATACTAGATTATATATAAAAATTAGATAGACTACCTATAGGGCTACGCAAAAGAACAAGGAAGAATTGTTGAAAAATTGATTAATTTTATTTTCAAATTGAACTACATTTAGAAAGATATGTTTGGAAAATAAAAATATAATAATATACAAGGCTATTCAAAGAATTGGATGCATGCACGCCTATTTCAGACACGGGAAGGAATGAAAACGCTAATTTTAAGTCTATGGGGGGGGGGGGGTCATTTTCATATTTCTCGCTTTGATTTTAATATTTTTGAATGATTTTTTCTTTTTCTTTTTTTTTCTTTTTTTTGCATAGGATATCTGGTGACTATCGACAGTGAGGCTAGCTTTTACTTTTCGATTTTGGCTATAGTTTTTTTTATATATAATAGGATAGTTTAAATTTTAGAGCGGATTCCAACCGGTTATGAAAGTAAAAGTAATTTTAAAGAAAAATATCTGAAACAAAAATCGAAAAAGTAATAACCAGCCCGGTTATAGAGCATCCTCAGCTATCCTATGCAAAAAAATTCATTTTAAAATGTTTAAAAGGAAGCGAGATAATTGAAAATATAATGCTCCCATAGACTTAACATTAGCGCTTTCATTTTTTTTCCCGTTACTAGTGTGGGTTCTCAAATGAAACATAAAGATATTATTTGTAACGGTTAGGAAACGCGAAAATTAATCTTTAAATATCTACCCTATATATATAAAATCCTAATGAAACGAATTTATGAAACGATTCTTTGAAACGACTGATTCAGTTTCACGGCTATTTTTCCTAAAATATGGAATACATTGCGATGAAATTAACACCAAAAATCCGTATTAATCTGCAGTTCTCAAAGCTGGTATTAGAACTTTTAAATTCGAATTAGTTTTCGAAATATTATTTTTTTTCTAATTAGGGTTTCGTTCATCTGACGAAACCCTATTCGTCTCGCTCCTCTGTCTGTCTGTCCGTCACAGAGCCCGTTCTCAGAAACTATACATGTTAGAGACTTGAAATTTTGGGTACTTATAGCTGAACACCTCACATCAAACAACAAATCATAAAATTTTGAAAAAGTTGGTAATTAACCTAATTACGGGCTAATTAAATTCTAAAATTAACCAATCAACCTTTTGAATGCAGGTGAAAATGCACGTTATCGAAATCCTCCCCAGTTTCTCCTAATGGTTGCCAGTAAACTCGGCGGATGCTCCGTCAAATCAGCCGGTGCAGGGTTACCACGGAGTACTTTAAGCAATAAATGAAGTGGACCTTCAAAAAGCAAAATTGGATCTGCCGAAATATCGGTCGTACAAATTCGTAACAGGTGTAGAAATACGCGGAAAAAATTCTACTTTATTTTGGTATAAATTTCAAATTTCTGCATAGGATAGAACGCAAAAAATCCACTGAAAATCGATCGATAAAAATTTAATTTCTGTGTTTTTAAAAACAATGAAAACAGATTTCCATTCACCGGAAGGCAACTGCCATCATTTCTCGACATATCGGCGCGGGAGAAATTTAAGGGGAGGAAAGTCTAATACGAAATTTAAACTTTTTAAATATTAAATTTTTCGATTAAATTTTTTGACATCCGGGCTGGAAATTTCTCGCAGATTCCATACATACCCGGTTCAAAGAGATTGCTTCATTACGAGCTGAGATATTAATTATTATTTTATTAATTCCTCTTATTTCCATCAAATGCCAGATTAAGATGGAGGCACGTGCTTTTTTAACGGAGATTTCATTTAAATTGGGAAATTAACAATTTGCGTGGTGTGTTTCGACGGCGCGCTATGAGATAAGTATTAATTATTCAATATGAAAAAGTTTATAGGTTTATAAGTGTTCATCCCACTATTTCCGAATAGCAATTTCAGGAAATATCTTAAATTATTGTTTAAGACCGCCACTCGATGTCTTCGAAACTTTAAGATACTTTATAACACATAAGAAAAAGTGTAAAAAAGAATGGAGTGTGATATTTCGAGGAGTGGAGGGGGGGGGGGACTAGATTTATTTATTAAAACTTAGCGTTTGTTATCGCAGAAAATGTTTTAAATTGTTGGTTAAGACTGCACCGCCACCCTCCCGACCATGTATCTACGGAGAGATTGCGCAAAGGAGTTTCGTTCAGATATGCTTTTGTTAAGAATAGAGTGCGCTCCCTGGTGGTGGAATGCGGAACTAACGTAACGCGATTTTGTTAAAATTAGGAAATATAACAAGGCGATCCGTTTGCAACTTTAAGATACTTCATGACACATAATAAAAAGCTTATAAAATAATGGTGCATGCAATTTCCTGTGAAGGGAGGGCGGGGGAGGGGCGCTGGATTTCTTTTTAAAAAATAGCGTTTACGACCTTTTTAGGTGTCGTTTTTTGAGCACTATGATATACTCAGACACGTGCTGCTTATGAAATATAAAAATGTCAAAATTTTAGTTACCACTATTTCCGAATAGTACTTTCAGCAAATTTCTTAATTTCTCGCTTAAGGCCGCCACCAACTCCAGTAACACATCTACTGATAGGTTGTTTAACAGAGTTTCGATCTGATACACTTTTGTTATGAATAGTGTGCGCTCCCTGGTGGTGGAATTTGCAACTAACATAACGCAATTTTGTTAAAATTATGAAATCTAACAAGTCGATCTGCTGGAAACTTTGACATAGTTCATAGCACATAATAAAAAGCTTATAAAAGAATGTGCCGTGCAATTTCCTGGGGCGTCTACCTATCTCGGGTGCTATAGACCCGATCCCCTCGACTTAACTGTAAAACGGAGTTTCCTTTGGATAGAGGTTTGTGTAGAATAGAGTGCGCCCCTGGTTGCGAAATGTGGAACTAACAGATTTCACAAAAGGATAAAGTGTTTTAAAGGAATATTAAACGAAACCCTCTGTGAGATCTGTGATCACACTTACCCACTTGTTTTAAGTACATTTTTCTAATGATGTCAACTGAAATTTTAATCAGAACAGATATATTTTTTTTTCTTATTTCAGAAAAGGTTATTTTAAATTAATTTGGCGACCAGTTTGGCCTCCCTTAAATGTATGCCAAAAAATGTATCGTGCTACTTTTATTTATAATTCAATTTACTTGAACAATCTTTCGCCAAATCGAAAGATTCTGATTGGCGCCGAAATGGCATTATTTTGATTGACATGGTAACTCGGCTATTGTTGTTTATTTAATGATAAATGTTTATTTACTTTTATTTCCTTTTGAAAATAATAGAAAATAATTTAAAAATACGGTACTACTTACGTAAATAAGTGCGAGTAGTAAATCAAAATTACGTCCATTACGAATCATATCATAATATTAAAATATTTATTTGCTTAAAATACGTTATAAAAACACATTAAAATTAAATTAAAAATCTATATTTTGTAAATATAGATAAAATATATTTATAATATGGATTTTTAATTTACTTTTAATGTGTTTTTATAACGTCTTTTAAGCAAATAAATATTTTAATATTATGATACGGTACTACTTAGTTATTCCGTCGACCAAATTCGCCAAATTATGTAAATCGCCAAATTATACAAATTGACATAATTTTTATTTTAAATAACGAAAGAACAAATAAATTAGTATAACATTAATAAATATACAAATAAAACGTCGAAATAAAAATCACTTGATGACGTAAACATGTGTAACTTACATAAAGTCAAGTGAATGTGACATTTACGATCAACCATTATTGACATTTAATATTATAGTTTGGCGATAGATTTTTGGTCGACGGGATAACTAAGTAATACACAAAATGCATATGTAACTGCTATTCGAAAACAAGGTTTTCGCCAAATTTTTGTAAAAAAGAAAAAAAAACACGCCAAATCTGCGGTGCGTATGTGACATCTGGCCATATGTTAAATAATGCGGGAAGAGTTCCATATTGTGTGCTGGTTTTTTTGGCGAGATTTTTTTTTGGCGTTAAATGAATCGATGTCGTTGCGATCTTCAGCCTTTGAGGTTGTTTTTTTTCTGGAATGAACTTTATTCATATGTTTTTTGGAATTTTTTTTTTTTTTTTTTTTGCATTTAGCCTATATTTTTCGGAAAAATATATAACTTTGTTTTAATTTGACATGTATAATAAATATAATAAATACATAAAATATAAGTACATAATATTTATTTATAGATGTATATATACTATATTTGTATAAGGTATATCTCTATACGTGATATATATAAAACTATCTGTGTAAACATCGTACTTTTTTTAACATGTGACATACATAAGATTTATTAAATATATATATATTTACAAATATTTAAAGACCATGTTTTTCCGACATCCTGAAAAAATTTATAAAACGCTAAAAATGGCTTTTTGACGCCATTTTGGATTCATTCGCCAATCGCGCCAACCAGCACAAAATATGGAACTCTTCCCAATAATGCAACAAACCATGACATTTAATTTCGACTTCAAATCAATGTTTTAATTTACCGCTCGAAAAAAAAATGCTATCTGGCAATTTGAAAAAAAGCTATTGGCGAGATTTGCACCCGGCTAGCGTAACAGTACCAAGAATTCTTTGTGACCATGACAACTTTTATATAGTTTTATTTGAAAAAAAAAATTTGATTTTTTAACCAAAATGGAAATCTTTTGTACAGATGTTATATACGGACCCATATTGGCGTGATTTTTTTTTTTCTGACGCCAATGGCATATACGCAACGGGTACTGGCGCCAAAGTATTGTTATTTTGCTTGATATGGCAAGCCGGATGTTGTTGTTTATGCTGTTGATGCGTTTCCCAAATTGGCGTCGGAAAAAAATCGCGCCAATATCCTATATGACATCTGTGCCAAAGTTTCATATGAAAGGCGAAGGGATCAGACCGTATTTGTTTATGACAGTTGTTGACTTGAACTATTATAATATAGATGAAACGATGGCGATAAAATAATATTTGGCGACTTATCACCTGTGCATGGCTAACATTAAAGTACCAAAATGGCACCTAGAGTATAAAAAGCGAAATGGCCCGCCCGAAACTGTTGATGATAGTCACATGACTTAGGCTATTGTTATAGAGATTGTTTTAAAATACCGGGAGACAAAGACTCTGTATACTTAATTCATTTTATTTCAGCTATTTTTCAAATGTTTAACTGATCCTCTTTAATCAAAAACGAAAATAACCATTGGATGTCTTAACAGCAACTGATTTGGCCTTACATTTTTGCAATCAAATGGAATTGAATGGAAACCCATTTACAGTGAGATCTGCACAGCTTTTTTCAGTATAATTCAATCTTCTCTTATATTTTTTAAACCCATCAGATTAGCATGTTTTTAGATTCTGCGGTGTCTGAACGGGGGTTGGCGAGCGTAACTTGCAGGGGGCAGAGCCCCCTAGTAATAATGTAAAACTAAAAATAATGAGACTGTAAGGTAAAATATAGCATTTTATAAAAGTCTGTCAGCTGACAAATTTATTTTGCAATACGTAACTGTGACGCAATCCTGGTTTAAATTGAATATTTTCATGGTTCCCCTAAAAATATTTTACAATTGTATCTGCTAAGACGGATACAACCCACCTAAAACGGTATTTCGCACTCATTGTTTTTTTTTCCGTCCTACCAGGTTTTATAGCGTCACGTTTTTAGCATGAGGGGGTCGAATTTTAATTACTATCAGATCGCGCGTATTCTTTTATATTATGGCCTATATGGGAAAAATCATTTGCGGTGTACTTTAATGATGTAAAACAATTTTAACATAAAAATTATGCACCTTGTTTAAGTGCACAGCTCCTATGCGGAAAGGTTGGCTGTCCACGAGTGGGTGATTTCGGTACGTGTACAGGGGAATTAAAAGTATATTTCTTTATATTATGGCCTGTTAAGAAAAAACGTTTGCGGCGTATTTTAATAACGTTTCTCTGTTACAACATAATAAAATTGATATGAATTTATGATGCGCAGTAAAACATGCTTTCTGAAGGGGTTGAAAAGCATTTATCATTCATTCACAGGGTCACAGAAATGAGTTCAGTTTTATTACAGAAAATACTGCTTGCAAAGTGTGTTTTAGTTATGTTTCACGATTTCAAACAAGATGGAATTCATATACATTACTGAGGTGTACTACAAGATGCTTACATTAGAATATGATGTGAATCACATTTTATTTCATTTACAGGGGCATATAAAAGTTGCTGGACACAATACTGTATACGAAGTATTCTCTATTAGAGTTGATTGCTAAAAATGAGTTTTCACCTATGATATCCGTTTTAATACTTAATTATATATATGATTTCTATAGACCGTGTATAGGGCTACGCAAAAGAACTAGGAAGAATTGCTGAGAATGAGAGTGAATTGCTAATTTTTTTAAATTAAATTCTACATTTTCAAGTTCAACTATAATTAGAAACTGTTTGTAAAATATAAATATAATAATATACAAGGCTATTCAAAGAATTGGATGCATGCGCGCGCCTATGAATGATAATTTCTGGAAGTACGATTTCAGTTGTTTTAAGCATGTTTATACTGCAATAATTTTGATCTTCACATGTTGCGTGTATATAAACTTGTTCGAGTGCAAGGGCTGTACAAAATAATGCAAATATACTGCCGGTTATTGGTAGAAATTGCTGAAAGTTTACTTTCATCTGCATTAATCGTTTTCTTATTATATTAAATTTTATCATTTTTTTCATGCCGTTAAAACAAGCCCAAGAATATCCATTGATGACTTTATCATTTTAATTTTTCAATAATTTGAACAATTTAAATTTACTAAGATTTAACAAAAACTTAAAGCTAGTAAGTATTAAAGAATGTTTACTTTGAAAGTTTTGATCAACTTGTTTGAAACTTTAAAGGCATATTGTTAATATTTATTACTTTTATTATTTGTTATTTTTAACAAAAAAGTACACCTTTAACAGCCGCAGAAAATGCGAAATTTGTCCACATCTTTCTTTAAGAGCCCACTTCAGACACGGGAAGAGATAAAAACTCTAATTTTAAGTCTATGGGGGCGTTAATTTCAAATTTCTCGCTTTATTTTAATAGATTTTTGCATTGGACAGCTGAGGACGATCAACAACCAGGCTAGTTTTTACTTTTTCGATTTTGGTTTTAGTTTTTTTTATAATATTAGGATAGTTTCAATTTCAGAACGGATTCCAACCGGTTCCGAAAGAAAAAACTAAATATAATAATATACAAGGCTATCCAGAGAATTGTATGTATGCACGCCTATGGGTGATAATTTCTGGAAGTGCGATTTAAGTAGTTTTAAGCATGTTTATACTGGAATAAATTTTATCTTAACATGTGACGTGTATAAAATCTTGTTGCTAATGTAAGGGCTGTACAAAAGAATGCAAATACACTTCCGTTAATTGGTAGAAATTCCTGAAAGTTGATTTTCATCTGTATTACTCATTTTCTTATTATATTAATTTTTAGCATATTTTTCATGCCGTAAAACATGCCTAAGAACATTGATGACTTTATTATTTTAATTTTTCATAGTTTGAACAATTTAAATTTACTAAGTTTTAACAAGAACTTAGAATTCGTAAGTTTTAAAGATTGTTAACTTTAAAAGTGTTGATCAATTTGTTCGAAACTTTAAAAAAAAATTAATATTTATTATTTTTAATATTTGTCATTTTTATGGGGACAGTATACCTTTAAAAGTCGCAGAAAATGCGAAATTTGTCCTGTGTAACATATTTTTTGTTAAGAGCCCGCTCCATGCACGGGAAGAAATGAAAATGCTAATTTTAAAGTCTATGGGGGCGTTATTTTCAAATTTCTCGCTTTGATTTTAATATTTTTGAATGATGTTTTTTTGCATGGATAGCTGAGGGCGATCAACAACCAGGCTAGGTTTCACTTTTTCGATTTTAGTTATAGTTTTCTTTTATTATGATAGTTTCAATTTCAGAACCGATTCCAGAAGTTTCGAAAGTATAAGTATTTTTTTTTTTTAAATATCTCTAACCAAAATCAGAAAAGTCAAAAACAGCCCGGTTGTAGATCGTTCTCAGCTATCCTATGCAAAAAATTTCATTTTAAAATATTAAAAAGGCTGCGAGATATTTGAAAATAACGCTCCCATAGACTTAACATTAGCGCTTACATTTTTTCCCCGTTACTACACTGTAAAAAAAGGACTAAATTACGGAAATACTACTGGCAATCTAGACGATAGTACTATTTCCGTATTTTAACGGAACTTTTTCCCTTTAATTTACAGAAAAAATCCGTTGAATTCCAGAAAAAACGGAAAATTTTGTGTAATTTACCGTAAAATATTTCCTTTAAAATAAGGAAATAGTACTGGCATCTACATTGCCAGTAGTATTTCCGTACTTTAGTCTTTTTTACAGTGTTGTGTGTGTTCTCAAAGGTAACCTAAAAATATTTTTTGTAACGGTAAGGAAACGCGAAAATTTATCATTAACTATAATAATGCTAAACTGAAAATAAGGAGACTGTATGGTAAAATATTGCATTTTATAAATGTCTGCTAGCTAACAAATTTATTTTCTGATACGTAGCTGTAACGGACCCCTGGTTTAACGGAATTCTCATTATTCCCCTAAAAATACCCGGCAATTGTATCTGCAAAGACGCAAATAACCCATCTAAAAAGGTATTTCGCACCTATTGTTTATGTTTCCGTCTTACCAAGTTTTATAGTGTCATGTTCTCAGCATGAGGGGGTCGAATTTTAATTACAACTAGGACCCGCATTTTTCATGAACTCTGCCTTTTTCTTTGGAGGGAAAATAAAATTTGATGTCGATACGAGTGTGTTTTGAAAGGTTATCAGCCCGACAAAGAAAATAGAAAAATTTTGACAATATTTCATTTTTTTAACGTAGTTCCTTACAACTTATAAAATTTAAACCAATGAGTTTCCGACTTTTTATTATCTTCAGTATAATAAGCCTTATCTAACTTTGGAGATGAAGTGGTGGTCTCTGCTTTACCCCCATATTTTGAAGTGAATTTCCGACTACCGAGCCATTTCTTCAGGCTTGAGAAAAGGAAATAATCGCTGGGAGCAAAATCCGGTGCATGTGGAAGCACTACAGAGCGTAGGTCATTGACTTTCGTAGCGAAAACTACAGGCATTTGTTAACGAATGTGTTAAAGAACACTTTTGGTTTGCTCAGGTATGGACGTTTTGTCGGAATAAGCACTCTTTAATTGGTCCCGTAGAAATGCATAACACTGTCCGGTGACGATTCTACCTTTTTGCCGGTGGTCTATGGTCACCACACTTTGTGAATTTTGAAAACCGTATCCATGGCTTTTCCAGCACATGGAACCGTTTTCACTTTCTTTGGCGCAATTTTAGCTGCTCTTTCACATTGTTTAGATTGCTGTTTCATCGCTAGTGAATAATGGCGGTTTCAGGTTTCATCCACCGTTATAAGACGTTGGCGAAAATCAGCAGATTGGTTAAGTTTTCTAACTTAACTTGAAATCACCATAGTCCACATTACTAAAGACAGTGGGCCATCTGCCTTCTTTTGAAAAAAAAAACGAACAGTGAAGATGGAGAAACTCATAAAATGATAAAGAAAGGGGGGGGGGGGAGTGAAGAAGGAGATCAATTTCACGAGGTTTAATTTGATTATGTTAATAAGTGAAATGTTTTCATGAAGGAATTTTCAGCAGAAAGTCCACCCAAATCAGCATTTTATTGCAAAGTATATCTATACTAATATTATAAAGAAGTAAAGTTTGTTTGTTTGTTAGAGGTAATCTCTGGAGCTACCGAATCGATTTCAAAAGTAATGGTATCAAAATGATGGTGTTAGTCCAACTTAGAACATAGGTTATATTTTATGTCAGTGCCACTACCTCAAAGGGGATGCAGGAGAGAAAAACGTTCTAAAAATGCGATTTTTGCGTTACTGAAGGGCCTAAAAATATGAAATTTGGAATATTAGTTACTTATAAGATATAAATGATGTCTAAGAACAGTTCTTAAACAATTTGAAATTTAAAAGGGATGAAAATGCACAAAAAGCGTTCTAAAAAACGTTCTAAATGGTAGTTTTTACACAATCTCAGGAAATACCAAACCGATTTAAAAAATATTGGTGTCAAAATGATGGTGACAACCCTTTCTGCAAGATTGGTTATGTTTTATGTTGGTGCCACTAAACCAAAGGGGGTGTAGGAGCAAAAAACGTTCTAAATGGTAGGTTTTACACAATCTCAGGAAATAACAAACCAATTAAAAAAATACTGGTGTCAAAATGATGGTGACAACACTTGCTCCAAGATAGGCTATGCTTTATGTCGGTGCCTCTACACCAAAGGGGGTGCAGGAGCAAAAAACGTTCTAAAAATGCGATTTTTGCGTTACTGAAGGGCATAGAAATATGAAATTTGAAATATTAACTACTTATTAGATATAAAGGATTTTTAAGAACAGTTCTTAAACAATTCGAAATTTGAAATTGTGAAAATGAGTGAAAAGCGTTCTAAAAAACGTTCTAAATGGGGGTTTCTACACAATCTAAGGAAATACCAAACCGATCTAAAAAATAATGGCGTCAAAATGATGGCGACAACCCTTGCTCCAACATGGGCTATGTTTTATGTCGGTGCCACTACCCGAAAGGGGATGCAGAAGAAAAACGTTCTAAATTGCGGTTTTTGCGTTACGGAAGGGCCTAGAATCGTGAAATTTGGAATGGTAGTTAGTTATAAGATATCAATGGTCTCTAAGGACATTTCCTAAAAAAAAACAAAATTTTAAAGTGGGTCAAAATGCACAAAAAGCGTTGTAAAAACCTTTCTAAATTGCGATTTCTATGCAATCTCAGGAAGTACTGAACCGATTTCAAATATAATGGTGTACAAATGAAGGTGACAGATCTTAGGCTATATTTTATATCTGTTTCCACTACTCCAGAGGAGATGCAGGAGCAAAATGTGCGAAAAGCGTTCTAAAAACGTTCTAAATGCCGATTTGTCAGCAATATCTCAGGAAGCATCAAACTGATTTCAAACGTAATAGTAGGAAATTGATGCTGACAGCCTCTGCTCTTACATAGACGCTATTTTATGTCGGTATCACTATCACCTAGACGTTGCAGGAGCAAAAAAGCGTTCTAAATTTCGATTTTTGTGATCGGTAGTGGCTAGCAACTTAAAATTAGGCAAGGTACATATTTATTAGATATAAATGATCTTTAAGAACAGTTTCGAAAAATTGGAAACTTAAAAAGGGGTGAAAATGCAAGAAAGCGTTCTGAAAACGTTGTAAATTGCGATTTCTACTCAATCTCTGGAAATACCAAAGCTATTTCAAAAGTAATGGTTTCAAATCAATGGTGACAGTCCCTGCTATAATATAGGTTATATTTTATGTTGCTGTCACTAACATCTGAGGGTTGCAAAAACAAAACATGTTCTAATTTGCGTTTTTTGCACAACTGGGGGGTCTAACACATTGAAATATGGCATGGTATTTACTTACAAGATGCAACTGATTTTTAAGAACAGTCGAAAGAAAATTCCAAATTTAAAAAGATGAAGTGAGCGAAAAGCGTTATAAATTACAATTTTTAAGCAAACTTATAAAATACCAAATCGATTAAAAAAATAATGATGACAAATTGTTGGTGATAGAAACTGCTCAAAAATAAGCTATAATTTATGTCTGTGCCAGTACCACCAGAGGGTTGCAGGAGCTAAAAATTTTCTAAATTGCGATTCCTGTGATACTGAAAAGGCTAGAAACTTTAAATATTTCATGGTAGTTACTTATAAAATATAAATGCCCTCGAAGGACTGTCGAAAATAAATTCGAATTAAAAAGGGGTGAAGGGAAGGGGAAGTGCGAAAAGCGTTCGAAAAAAGTCTTAATTACGATTTCTATGCAATTTCAGAGAATATAAACCGATTATAAAAGTAATAATAGTTTCGAATCAATGGTAACAGTCTCTGATTCTACACAGGGTATATTTTATGCCGATGATTCTACCACTTGGGGTTCACAGGAAAAATAAACGTTCTAAAAAACGCCTTTAAAAGCTTTCTAAATTACGTTTCTGTGGAATATTAGGAAAAAAACCGATTTCAAAATTAATTTTGGCAAATTAATGGTGACAGTTCCTATTTGTGGTCTTGCAGTCTTGTTGGAAAACAATGTCTAATCGTTGATTATTTGAAGCTACTTCTAGCGGATTGCTTGATTTAATTCACTTAATTATAAACAGTATTTCTTCAAATTAATGCTGTATTTTCTGAGTAACATCTATTAATAAACAATTTTCTTGTCTCACTGAATGCGAAAAAAAAAATCTTCTGTGGGTAGGAACTGACTTTTGCTTTGATTAAAATGCCTCTTCGATGTAGTCATCAATGTAGTCTAAATAATCATTAACATTGTTATTATTCCTTATATTCCATGAATTACGAATATAATCTGAAAATAAAAAATATGCGTAAATCTGGTTTTTGAATAATGTAGAATAACGTTGTTTTAAAAATATCGACATGTTTTGTAGAAATTGAGTCGTGTTAAAGTTTTAGCTTCATAAAACTGCTAATTTACCAAACTAATTTATAAACTAATAAAAACAGTTTCTTAGCAACAACGAATGATAGCTTAACACTGTCATGATCGGCAAGTTCAAGTAAAGACTATAAACTAAAAGTACTGCTAATTTACCAAATTCCGATATAGGACACAGTAGGACTGGGCGATGCATCGATACATCGCGTGATATCGATTTAAACCATAAATCGTCAAACCGATTTCCCGATCTTTCGTTTAGTGATGAATCGCGCCCATACGATGCATCACGCCAGTACGATGACGAACGAGGTCGATGAGTAAGACCGGTTTCACCTCCGATCTTCGAACGCTTGCGTGATGCATCTCTAATACGGAGATCGCATGGATGATGAGCCAGATCGGTGGGTAAGACCGGTTTTTCCCACGATCTTCAAACACTCGCTTGAAGCAGCACTAATATGGAGATCGCATCGATGATGAGCAAGACTGGTTTCTTCTACGATCTCCGAAGTAGATCGTAGAAAACGCACGCGCGACTTGTCGCTTAAACGGAGATCGCGATCAAATCTTTCATTTAGGCATCGGGATTATCCAAAATCTACACCAATCACAAATCCCCACATTTTTGATTACAAGTCTTTTAATGATCGGCGAACAACACCACAATCACGATGTACATACGAGAAAAATCGGCGATGTGATATGTCAAGTATACATTTTCGCACTGAATTAGTTATTCCAAAACCTATTGTAGTCAATTAATATAATAATTAAATAACAACTGACGCTGTTAGTTTTAGTAAGAAATACTTCATAATTTTCTAAATCTTGAGTAAGGAACTTTTATTTTAAATTATTTTTTAATGGCATTGCAACTTATTTGGGGGAACATTGTAATTATTGTATTATTCGTAATTATTTATTTAAAAACACTTCATATTACTTTTAATCAATTGAGATCGAATTTGCTTTTATTAATCTAGCTAAAAATGTATTTTATTATCATCAAAATTAGGTATGAGCCTTCTATCAAATATTTAAAACTGCTTTTTAAAAATGTATTTTTTTTTTTTTTTTTCTATAGGATCCTACATATTTTTGGTTACTTTGAAATAAATACTTCAAGATTTGTAAATAATTTGGTTCAGAATATTACTTTTTTAATTCTTTATATTATTTTTGAGAAATTAAGTTTTAATGTTCTTGTAATCTACAGCCCTCCAATAATTATCTGCGGTAAATCGGCGTGTTTGTTTTATAATACAAATTTGAAATGTCATTTAAGTGTGACAGGTATTCATTACCTTTTGACATTTTTCAAAGGGCGCCGCACCCAACCAACCCCTCTTCCCCGTATCTTCTTTCTACCTGTTTATTTCAAGGTTTTTTTTTTTTTCTCTTTTTACCCGGCAAAAGCATGCTGACTTTGGAAAACAGATGTTTTGTTGCTCTGTATGACTCGCATACAAAGTCCTAATATGTCATACTCGTACGAAAAATAGATAAAGCAATGCATTCTGCATTGTATTTTCTGTTTGAAAATCATTCCAGAACGGCACGTGTTTTCTAAATTCATCTGGATTTTTTTATTATTATTATTATTATTTAGTTTATGCCTTTAATACAGCCTAAATGGCCATTAAAGGAAGATGTTAATAAAAAATGAATGATTATCCTGAAAAAAAAAAAAAAAAAAAAAAAAAATTGTGTTTATCGAATAAAAATCGAAAACTTCTTATTTTAAATAAACTCTTTTTTCTTTAATTCTATGCAGCCGCAAAAGAAAACATTATCAATGGATGGAAAGCTTATCTGATTATCTTTTAGCGTCCGACTTCTCCGAGCTAAATAAACAAACCGCAGATCACACTTTTTTTTCTTTCCAGTTCTAAGAGTTAAGAGTAGACATTTTTGTGGGTACTATAATTTTCTTATTACTTATTATATTTTAATAAAAATTTACTGTGTAGCCCAATTCCTTATTATTGCAACTTGCTAAAAATTTGAACGAAATCAGCCAATTAGCTACAAAGATAGCAATTATTTTTTTAATAGTAAGGAAAACAAGCGTTCTTTTTCTTTTAATCATTATTTCTATTTGCTGCTCTTTTTCTTTTTTGACGCGAAATTTTCTGACACTTACACGAAAGGCTTTTTATACTTAAAGGGAATTAAATTTTCAGGCCTTGACTATTGAAAAAATTTATAATCTCAAAGCGTGTTCCTTTTTTCGATAAATATTTTAGATCGTGAATTTAAAATATCTACAGACCGCGATAAAACTAGAAATCGCGTAAAAAAATTCGAGAGATTAAAATATACGCAAAAAATCGCATATAAATTAAATCATATTGGAACAAAAAGGTAAACTAAAAACTTGAAACCGGATTTCTTTTACAAATATAAAAAAAAATTGCACGAAGTGGAAAAAAATCGCTGTATTAATACTCTACTGAAAATAGGGCAAAATTTATTATATTAGGCTAAAAGATTAGAACCTTTTATGAATGTCAAAAAATCCCAGCGAATTCCGAAAAAACCTAAAAATCGTATAAAAAACCGAATTTATTAAATAGAGGTAAATGATTGAAACTGGATTACTTTTACTAATGTAGAAAATTGCATGTGAAACGCAAAAAAAAAACCCGCTCAAATTATCGGGGAAAAAGAAAAAAATAGTTAAAAATTAAAAAATCGCATACTGCAAAATTTACTATAGATTAAAATCCGATTTCTGTGTTACGAATTTCGAAAAATTCTGTGAAATGCAAGGGAAACCCTGCAAAAACCGCGAAAATTCGAAAATCGTTGTACGAATTCAGATTAAATTTTATTGAAAAGAGGTCAAAAAGTTTATTAAATTGAACTAAAAGTTCGAAACTGGTTTCCTTTATGTGGAAAAACTGCCATAAAACATGAAAAAATGAATTAAAAATTAGAAAAAAAGAACGAATTTAATAACGAGATTAAAATATCCAAAAATCGACTTTGAAATGCTTAACTTCCTACATACAGGCTAAAACAGGGGTGATTCTGAGTAAAAAGAAAAATTTCTGAAATTCACAGGAAATTTACTGAAAGGCTACAACGGGAGGGGGGGCGGACTCCCGCCACTATGTCTTTTTTCCGCGCTCTTTTGACGAAATTTGCCGCTTTTCGCGATCTTTCGACGAAATTTGTCGTTTTTTCGCGATCATACGACGAAATTTCTAGTTTTTTCGCGATCGTATGACGAAATGTACCGTTTTTTCGCGATCTTATGACGAAATTTGTCGTTTTTTCGCGATCTTATGACGAAATTTGCCATTTTTCGCGATCTTATGACGAAATTTGCCATTTTTTCGCGATCTTATGACGAAATTGGTCGTTTTATCGCGATCTTATGACGAAATCTGCCATTTTCTCGCGATCTTATGACGAAATTTGTCGTTTTTTCGCGATCTTATGACGAAATTACTCGTTTTTTTGCCATCCTTTGACGAAATTTGCTTTTTTTTGTGTGATCATCGGACGAAATTCACGAATTTTCTCGGAAGGATTGACGAAATTGATTTTTCCGGCGACCATTTGTCGAAATTTGCGATATATTTTATGTCCGAATTTATGACTTATTATTTTTTAATTTTCGGAAATGTCTGCCTCAATTTTTCGGAAAATTCAGAACAGAATCACCCCTGGTCTGAAAACATATGACTTCCTCCCTTTGCAATCCTTTGACGAAATTCGCATTTTTCCGTGATTTTTTTAACAAAATCGCGTTTTTAAGTGATCTTTTGAAAAAATTCGTGTTTTACCGCGATCTTTTGACGGAATTCGCGTTGTTTCTGCGATCCTTTGACGATATTTGCGTTTTTTCGAGATCCTTTGATGAAATTCGTAAAATATAAATATTATCTTTAATTATAAATCTGGTACTTTGGGGAAGAACTGCTTTAAAAAACAAAGCAAAGAAAGTCAATTTGCATATTATTTAACACTTTCTGGCCCGGAGTTTATAAACTGATAAAATAATGGACTTACACCAGAATTTATAAAGGAATTTATTAGAAAATAAAAACTTGCTTATTTTCATGCACATTATAAAAAGAAAATTTTTATTAAATATTCTTGGTGCCGTTTGTCAGTTTTGGAAAGTGTCCTTTTTTAAGGACACCGCGCTCGAAAGGGTTAAGCTGAGTAATGAGCACATACAAGGAGAAATATCCCAATTTCTCCTATTTTCTAATTTTTTGAATATTTTCTTAACTTTCATGATGTAAAAAAATATTTCTTAATTGATTTTAAAAAAATTAAACATTTAAAGAAAATCATAATATTTTAATAAAACAATGTCTTATGACAATATTATTACCCCCCCCCCCTCCAACCCTATTCCACTCGTGCCAAAAAATCCGCTGAAAATAGTAATACATAAGTATATGGAATTAATATGTAAGCCTTAGATATGTAAAATCAATTTGTTAGTTAAAGTATTTATTATACAAATTTTAATTCAAATTTGTTGTACATAAAACTCTACTTATAAAAAAGAAGTTTTTTCAAAGCATAAAATGAGCTTGAGTATGTAAAACTTAAATTTTATATTAAAATTGCAACAATGTTTGCAATACCTAGAGTCTGATATCGCGATGTATTGTGATATCGCGATTTAACCTCAATGATACATCGTGATGTAGAAATCCTAATATCGCCCAGTCCTAGGACACAGATTGGTAAAGGATATTACGGCAACTCCTCCTTAACTTGGAAGTAAAGGGAGAAGATGGAGAACGTCTGGAGATATTTGACTGTAAGCTTGCAACTGACAAGGTAAAAAAAAAATCTCTATCAGCAATGTGGGGAAAATAAAATTATAACTAAATCTAAAGATAAAGATGCAGAGAAAAATAAATTTATTTTCTCTGACTTCTGATAATGAAAAAGAATGCTTCGGTAAAATTGGAAGAAATTCGAAATATTGCTTTGAAATGGAATTCTAAGAAACTCATTATCAGAATTGCATATCAATGTAATGAAAAATCCAAGAAGTTTTCAGAGAAAATAAAAACAAAGTCTTTCTCAAACAAGTGTAGAAAAAAAAAAAAACTACAACTGTATTTGTTACAAAAAACTTCAAATTCAGAGTGATGAATTATAAAAGGTTTTTATACACAATCTAGGTATAAAATCACAGATAGGATGTTTTTGTGCCTGTCCACAGATTCCTAAAGAGTGATACAAGATTTCACAGGAAGGGATTTGCTCGACGGGTGGCAATTGCACAGACCATCAGCTCATCAAGTTGAAGACTGAAATTTTAGGATTAGATAGAACTCAATTAGCATATTAAAATGCAAATGGTCTGCCAAGTCATATCTTGATAGAAAACACCTGCAGACCGGAGTTTAGTATTTGATCGATTGGTTTATCATTGTATTTTCCTGCACCCAAATGTAGGAAAACATTGAAGTTTGGGTGCATGAAAACACAATGGTAAACCTGCAGATCAACCACTAAATTGAGGTTCTGCAGATGGTTTCCACCAAGATACGACTTGGCAGACCAATGCATATAACTTGTATATAAAATAAACGGTCAAGTACGAGTATTACTCGCACTCAGGGGGTTCCGTACAATAAATTTATGAATTATTAACTGTATTATTTAAAAGAATAATGAAACTTTGTAAAAACCTATACAACGTAGAAGGCGGTATAGCTGTATATATTAGAAAAGTATGATTGAGTATACCACAAAGGTTCAAAGAGATATGAAGCCGAAATAAAATTAAATATTGCTATTTTGCATAACTCTTTTTTTAAACGTATCTTAATCTGCATATGGTGAACTTAATTTGGTACTAACAATAAAAGTACTGCATATTTAAATTTCATTTGGCATTTCATAAAACTAAATTCAACATAGTAATATTTTTCTTTTTACAGTGTAGATGAAATAAAATCCTTGTTCAAAGTTTAAACTTGGCGTTGTACTACGCGTGATTCGAAAGGAGGTCGCAAAGATGCAACTCGACTTTGTCCGTGCCGCGTTTTTTCAAATAGGTCTTTAATTATCATTTAAAGACACGGGAGACGTATTGGGAGATCCACTCAACGCAAACTAGTCGCGAATCCCATAGTATTTATGCGATTAATTATAATTAAATTGGTCTGTTTTTAACAATTTGACGTTTACTGCTTTTATGCTGCTACTGGGTATTGCATTACACATATATATCATTAAAAGTTGTTATCTAGTATTTAAAAACCGAATGTATATAGAGTACGCCGCCTCTGCCATTATGTATGTCCAAACCAACCGTGTCTTTAAGGGTTAAGGCTCCTGCCCCTGCCAGCGAAGACAATCACGAGCTAATATGCTAATCGTATAGGGAAGGATTTTTTTTAATATCTATTTTGTATTTCGATATTTTAAAATATATTTTTATTTTGGCATTGTATAGCCGAGATCCGTCTCTACATTGCACCTTTCTTTACTTTTTCCTCCCCATAGGATTAGCATTAGCTCGTTAGTGTCTTCGCCGGCAGGGACAGGAGTCTTAATATCTCGGCGAATTACCGACGATTTTTTTTTCGAAAAACATTATAAACAATGCTTTTATACTTTTGATACGATAGGTACCTTTAGTGCTCTTCGATACCTTTGCTGAATGCCCGCAAATAGAAATCTGTATGTAACAGAAAAATGCGATTTTATGAAAAACTATGCCACCTAGGGCAATCGCTATAATTTTCCTGCGAGTATTGAATTAACCTCTACTACCTCTAATTTTTTTCATAATTTTAGTTTCAGTAGATTTGAAAATAGATGGGGGGGACACATTTTTGCACAACATTTTCGACGATATCTCTGAAAATATAATATCTAAAATTAAAAGAAATGTATTTTTGAGTTCGGCGTTACGGAATCTTTTAATCGATACCCCAAACGATATACAAAGAAAATATATTTCTTCTTTAAATAACCTAATTGTCCCCTCTACGCTTTTCCCCACATATATTTGTGAATGTTTAATAATCTGTAAATATGTGGGTCAATAGTCTTTATTACATCTCCCAATTTGAACTTCCCACGTTCCGTAGTTTGCGAGTAAAATGGCTGTGACAGACAGACAGACACAGGAGTGATCTTATAATGATTCCGTTTTTACTTTTTAAGTACGGAACCCTAAAAATCATGATTATAGCAACTGAGAAATACAAAAACATAAGAAGATGAATTATTGAAAATAAATAAAACAAGAAAGGAAAACCATGTGCCAAGTATGGATTATGAACCCTTTCCTACATTTTTAGTTCAGTTAGAAAAACACATAACACATTTGAAAATACACATTTATTAATTCCTAACAATAGACGGAAACGTACTTCAATTGTTTTGTGAAGCTCTGTATGTTCCTTATAAATTTTTATACACGCCACATACTGAGCTGAAATTTAATTCAGAAATAAATACACTGAAAATTACTGATATCACACTTCTAAGACTAACATTAGCTTAAGAATTGCTATCCATGGACAGCCATGTATCCAGTTTTTTGTCATATCCCTATTTATTTATATGCTACAATGTCATTTAGCCGACGGGACATTTAGCAGACAGCAATTAGACGACAGGATGTTTAGCCGACAGCGACTGTTAGCCGACAAGACAGTTGGCCAACAGAGGACAATTATTCGACATGGACATTCATCCGACTTAACTGTAACGTAACTGTAACCTGATCTTAACCTAATTATAACCTAAGCATAAACTAACTGTAGCGTAACTGTAACCTAACCAATACCAAACTGTAACGTAACTATAATCTATCTGTAACCTAAACGTAACCTAAGTGTAAGATAACCGTAACCTAACTGAAACCTAACAGTAACCTAATTGTAGCCTAAATGTAACCTAACTGAAACCTAACAGTAACCTAATAGTAGCCTAAATGTAACCTAACTGGGACGTAACCGTAATCTAACTGTAACTAACGTTTACCTAGTTATAACCGAATCGTATGCTAACTGTAATGTAACTGTACCATAACTTTACCATGACCAAGCTGTAACCTAAGCGTATTCTAATTATCACCTAAACGTAACCTAACAGTTATTTAACCGTAATCTAAACATAACCTAAGGGTAACCTAATTATAAAGTAACCGTAACCTAATTGAAACCTAACAGTAACCTAATTGTAGCCTAAATATAATCTAACTGGGACGTAACCGTAATCTAACTGTAACTAACGTTTATCTAATTATAACCTAATCGTATGCTAGCAGTAATGTAACTGTAACACAACTTTACCATGACCAAGCTGTAACCTAAGCGTAATCTAATTATCACCTAAACGTAACATAATTATAACCGAATAGTTACCTAACCATAATCTAAACGTAACCTAAGTGTAACCTAATTATGAAGTAACCGTAACCAAACTAAAACCTAACAGCAACCTAATTGTAGCCTAAACCTGGGACTTAACCATAATCTAACTGTAACTAACGTTTACCTAGTTATAACCTAATCATATGCTAAATGTTATGTAACTGTAACATAACTTTAGCATGACCAAGCTGTAACTTAAGTGTAATCTAATTATCACCTAAACGTAACATAATTATAACCTAACCGTAATCTAAGAGTAACTAATCGCAATTGTAACCAAACTGCAAATTAACTGTAACCTAGCGGGAGGTACATAATATGAAAGAGTGATCAAAGGGCTGCCCAGTCCAATGATATATCACTTGAGGGATGTCGGAAAAGTCAGAAAAATGCTCCCGGTGATACAAATTGGGGGAGGGGGAACGGGAGGTACATAATATGAAAGAGTGATCAAAGGGCTCCAATGCGATGTATCTCATGAGGGGTGTCGAAAAATGTTAGAAAAGTACCGGCTAATTATACTATCAGCTAAATGTCCTGTCGGCTAATCGCCTTTTCGTCTAAATGTCCTCCCGGCTAATTGCCACGTTCGGCCAATTGTCTGTATTGCTAAAATTATTACTATATGTCCGTTTCGATCAATTGTCCTGTATGCTGTATGTAAATTTTAGCTAATTGTGTTGTCGGCTATATGTACGTATCGGCTAAATGCACGTCTCAGCTAACTGCTATCTGCTAAATGTCTTGAAGGCTATTTGGTTGTCGGCTAAATGTATGCGACCGGCTACGGGTCAAACATCTATACTAAAAGTAGTTGAGCTTGAAAATGCATAAATCAAATTAAAAAACATCTTTAAGTAATTCATAGTCATTCTCGGTACTACTGATGAAATCTTTTGTGTAGTGTCTATGCAACGGAATAGCAATAATTTCAGCAATACAGACAATTGGCCGACAGACAACTGGCCGAACGTGGCAATTAGCCGAGAGGACATTTAGCCGAAAAGACGATTAGCCGACAGAACATTTAGCTGATAGTATAATATGCCGGTACTTTTCTAACATTTTTCGACAACCCTCATGAGATACATCTCATTGGAGCCCTTTGATCACTCTTTCATATTCTATGCAATTCATATACACCACCTATGTGCCTGTGCAAAAATATTAGTTTAACATAACTTATACCATAACTTATCATAAATCAAACATATCATAATTTAAAACTCGCTATCAGCAATCATCCCTAATGTTTCCCTGTAAATGAACAATAAATTCGATGCACACCATATTCTTATCCAAACATCTTGCACTCTTTGTCTCCCCTTCTTCCGAAATTTCGTTTTCCGTTTTGCTCCCCTTACAGTATCAAGGTTTAAAATCTTTAAGATTCCCTTAATATTTTCTTTAATTTTCTGTTTTATTTGTTACTTTAAACTAACGATAAATAGTCAGTCATAAATTTCGTTATCAATTTATTTCACCATATTCATTTCATTAAAAGTTCTTGTAAATTGCCTCCATCGAAATGTCATTTCTCCCTTTTGCTCCCTCATCCACGGTACCCATATTTTAAATAAAAACCCTTTAAAACTCTTTAATTTTTTTTAATCTTTTCTGCTCAATTTGCCACTTTATTTTAACAATAAACAAACGATCATAAAAATTTCTCCTCCCCCCCAACCCCAACTGAAATTGGTATTTCCTCCTCGCCTCTCCTTCTTACCAAGCATCTGAAATTTAAAGTCCTTAATTTTTTTTCGTTTATTATTTTTTTAACTTATTTGTAAATATTTTCTAAGGTAAGTAAATAATAAGTCGCCGATAAACTTCCGCCCCCCCTCCCCGCAAAAAAAGAACTAATTCTGCTTATTCCTCTTTTTTTCCCTCAGATCACAAAATTTTAACCTTAAAAGTCATTGCTTTTTTAAAAACATTTTGTACTCTATTTCAAATGAAAATCAAATTTCAAATTTCAAAGTAATTGCTTAAAAGGCGCAAAGGCCAACATAGCGAAAAAGATTCCAAGCCGGGACTCGAACCCGGGCCATCAGTATAGCGCACTGACGTTCTACCGACTAAACCACTTGGAACGATACCTAGCTCGGAAAATTTCTCACTATTATATGTTGGAAAAGGCTACAAACGCAGCACAAGATGGAATATTTATCGTGAGTCACCGACCTGGGACAAACACGAAACATAATTAAATCCAGCATCAATAGAAATTATATTAATACATGGAAAATTATTCCAGAGAGAAACATTCGCCTTGCATACAATATTTCAAATGAAAATCAAATTTCAAATTTCAAAGTAATTGCTTAAAAGGCGCAAAGGCCAACATAGTGAAAAAGATTCCAAGCCGGGACTCGAACCCGGGCCATCAGTATAGCGCACTGACGTTCTACCGACTAAACCACTTGGAACGATACCTAGCTCGGAAAATTTCTCACTATTATATGTTGGAAAGGCTACAAACACAGCACAAGATGGAATATTTATCGTGAGTTACCGACCTGGGGACAAACACGAAACATAATTAAATCCAGCATCGATAGAAATTATATTAATACATGGAAATTATTCCAGAGAGAAACATTCGCCTTGCATACAATATTTCACCGACCTGGACAAACACGAACATAATTAAATCCAGCATCGATAGAAATTATATTAATACATGGAAATTATTCCAGAGAGAAACATTCGCCTTGCATACAATATTTGAAATATTGTATGCAAGGCAAATGTTTCTCTCTGGAATAATTTCCATGTATTAATATAATTTCTATCGATGCTGGATTTAATTATGTTTCGTGTTTGTCCCAGGTCGGTGACTCACGATAAATATTCCATCTTGTGCTGCGTTTGTAGCCTTTCCAACATATAATAGTGAGAAATTTTCCGAGCTAGGTATCGTTCCAAGTGGTTTAGTCGGTAGAACGTCAGTGCGCTATACTGATGGCCCGGGTTCGAGTCCCGGCTTGGATTGGTTGATTTTTTGACGCCCGATTATCTACACGAGGGATATAGGCCCGGGGGGGAGTGCCCTCCGTGGGGGTCTTTCTAAGGGAACCTAATCCATATTTACACATGGAAAATCCACGGCTCGAAGAAAACCACGAAAACTCCGAACGATTAGGCCGACGGGCGCGATTGGGATCGAACCCAGCACTTCCCGTCTACCAGCTTCGAACGCAGAACCTCTCGGCCACTGGTGGGGCCCCGGCTTGGAATCTTTTTCACTATGTTGGCCTTTGCGCCTTTTAAGCAATTACTTTGAAATTTGAAATTTGATTTTCATTTGAAATATTGTATGCAAGGCGAATGTTTCTCTCTGGAATAATTTCCATGTATTAATATAATTTCTATCGATGCTGGATTTAATTATGTTTCGTGTTTGTCCCAGGTCGGTGACTCACGATAACTATTCCATCTTGTGCTGCGTTTGTAGCCTTTCCAACATATAATAGTGAGAAATTTTCCGAGCTAGGTATCGTTCCAAGTGGTTTAGTCGGTAGAACGTCAGTGCGCTATACTGATGGCCCGTGTTCGAGTCCCGGCTTGGAATCTTTTTCACTATGTTGGCCTTTGCGCCTTTTAAGCAATTACTTTGAAATTTGAAATTTGATTTTCATTTGAAATATTGTATGCAAGGCGAATGTTTCTCTCTGGAATAATTTCCATGTATTAATATAATTTTGTACTCTATCTGTTAATTTATTGTAATCATAAATAATCATATAACTATACTCCTCCCCCACAAAAATTGACGCTTGCTCTGACTCTACCCTTACCAAGAACACAAAATTTAGTCTTTTTTTGTCCTATTTCTTATTCTTTAGTAAAGTAAATAAATAAGTCATCAAATAAAATCCCCCCTTTTTTTTTCTTTCCCTTATTTAAGTTTAAAATCTTTGAAAGTCTTTTTTTAATACATTTTCAGCTTTATCTGTTTCATATTGAACAATAAATAATCGATTATATAATTTCTTCCACCCCATATAAAATTGACGTTTTCTTTTCTCCCCCCATTATTTCCATGCTCATAAAATTTAAAGTCTCTAAAACTCCTAATTGCAATGTTTTTGCCCTATTTGTAAATTTTTAATAAGTTACATAATCGGTCATCTATTAAATCCCCCCCCCCCCCCCCCCCCCCGCCAAAAAAAAAAAAAAAAAATCTGTTTCTTGATTTGTCTTACCCTCAACTCATGAAGCTAAAAAATCTAATTTACAGTCTTTAAAACTTTTTAATTTTTACTTTTTTTTCGTCCTAATTATAAATCTTTATTATCTATAATATTAACTAAATCATTTCAACTATGTACGAAAGTGTTAACAATAAAGCGATAGGTGTACATTTAATTGTGCATAAAAAACATTTTAACTGTATTTTTCAAAGGAAAATGTCTTTAGAGAGATATTTGTAAGGAAAATATTGTGGTTTCTCGTCAACGTGCAAGTAAATTCTCAAACCTTTCGAAATCATTTTATTCCGACTAGCTCAGAAAGAACCATCAAACGTAGATACCAAAGATGCCTGAGTAATCGACTGAACCGAGTATGTCCATAAAGAAAAAAGAAAAATCATGCGTCTACGTCGATACTTTCCAACACTTACAGAACACTGTAACAAAACTTCGCCGTTTAATAAAGTAAAGAAGATATCTAACTAAACATTTGTAATACCTATGACACGTTTGAAAAGCAGATTTCAACAATTGCGCCCATAACCTGGAAGGTACTCAAATTCTTTTGTGCAGCTCATATGATATATGCAGCTCATATGAGGCAGTGTATATGATATATTTGTACTGCATATATTTGTACGGATTCTACATACTATGTTAAAATTTAGTTTTGTAAGAAAATACATAAAACAGTTGAAAATTCACCCTCGGCAATTTCTACTTATAGACGGAAACATACTTGAATTCTTTTGTGCATTTCTGTATATAGAAATTTTTATACACTCAAACAGTATTAAGCTGAAATCTAATTCATGCAAAATCATGCTCAAAATTACTGAAATCACACTTGCAGGAATTATTTTCTATCGGCGGCCCATGTATCCAGTTTTTTGAATATCCCTGTATAGGATTTTATTTGTATGATACAAACATCTCTAAGCATATTAAATGTAGTTGAGCTTGTACATTTATAACTAAAAAAAACCTAACATCTTTAAGAAATTCATACTCATTCTCAGCAATGGTTACGAATTCTTTTGTGTGGTCCTGTATAGGGTTTGTAAAATATGTGCACACCACGTAGTGCGCAAAAATTTAGTTAAACTTAAAAACGCATTCTGTAATTGAAAATGTACTTTCAGCATTAATTTTTAATAGCTATATCGGATACAGTATTGTATCAAAATATTTTATGTTTCCCTGTAAGTGAACGCTAAATGAAATGCAGACCATATTCGAATGTAAGCATCTTGTAGTAAATCAAAGTAATGTGTATCTATTTCGTCATGTTTGAAATAGTGTAACGTGATCAAAATACGCTACAAACAGTTTTTCTCGTAGACCATATTGAACCAAGTTCTTTTGTCTGACACCGTAAATAATTGTTAAATGCTCATGTTGTACAGAAAGTAGGCTTAGGACACCTCAGAAATTCATATCAATTTCATTATCTTTGTGACAGAGTAATATCAATCAAATACGCCGCAAACGATATTTCTTGATGGGCTATAACATAACGGAATACTTTTGAGTCCCCTATACTCGTACTTTAAGCATTACACATAACATAGTCTATAGTAACAATTTTAAAGTGTGTCTCAATGTACATAAATATAACTGTGTTTAACATTGTGTAACACTATTAAAATACATCCTAAATAATCCCCCCCCCCCCCACATAGACCATAATGTAGCGAATACTTTTGAGTGCATCTGTAAATGAACCATGAATGGTGCACCGAACATACCATGATGATTTTCAATATCGTATATCAATTACATGGCAATCCGACTATATTTACGCTAGTTAGAGCACGGATAGACAGACAGACGGACGGACAAACTCAATCCATAAACACTTTTCAACTTTCTTGGGAAGTGTTAAAAATGGAAAAATGTAATGAAAATAAAAGTATTTTAGTGTTATTTAGATTACGAACCGCTACAAAAAACATTCTTATTTGACCGCATCATTTAAAAAATATTTAGTGCTCAGAAATCCCCCCCCCACACACACACACACCTGAATTTACTCCTGTGCACTTAAAATTTCAAATTGTTAAAACTCCTTTATGTTTTATAACATTCTTGTAAAAATAATCCATAATCTAAATTTTCTTCTGCCTGAAAATTTCACTAAAATTTTTGCCATCCTTCTTTCTGCTAACATCACACAGAGTTTTTAATATTTGGAAAACTTTATTTTTTCTGTCGCATATTTTAGTGCTAACAACAATAAATTGTGTACTATATCTATAAATGACTACGCTGGGATTTAGATTTATACCCCCTCTACAGATGTACAGTACAAAATATACAGTTTATTTGTTTAACTTTTCCTCTCCTAATTTTATGAACATCTTATTTTTAACCTTCAATGTTATTTAGCTTTTATAAATCTCATAAATTTTATGTTCTAAAAAGAATTCGCACAAAAGATAGTTATTTTAGAATATTTGTACCTGATATATTTCCCCCCTCATTCAATATCTCCCCCTTGATTTTAAATGTAATTGCCTTATGTGAAATAAAATAGTTTTTATACTGCACTAATTTCAATTTTATGTTTGTAAAAGCTGTAAAATAAACCTAAAAAAAAAAAAAAAAAAAAAAAAATTGAAAGTCAAATCGTTTTAATTTTTGCACTTTTATCATAAACAGATTAAAATTCTTTTTACGGCTTTTACCGTTATCGAGTCTCCACAAAACAGTGGGCTTTGATCTACGCTTGTAAAGCGAAGACAATTGAAAAAAAAAATCCTTTACACCTGAAACCTACTGGAAATTATCACATGTAGCGCTCAGCCGAAGTGGGGTGGGGGTTGGAATCGTGCCAGATAATTGGCCATTTGCTGATTGGAAGAGCTCGCTTGTCAATCATTTGAATTTAGATCACCCTTTCAATTCAGCTAAAATGCCAGCGGCCATCTTGATTTCTTTTTATCTGTGACTGCAGTGAGCTCTTAATGAAGCATAATAAATTTGATTATGTGAATAACCTTAAATATGGCAAAGCAATTCAAATTTTCTTACATATGTTAATTCTCAAGTAATTTTTTATGCATACTTTTTTTTTTTTAATTTAAGTAAAAAGATTGGGAACTTTTATGTTTGCCAGGTGCAAATCCTGCCAACCGCAATTTTTTCTCGTCAGTGACAGCTTTTATTTTCTGCTATGGAAATTAGAAATAATACTTTGATCATGAAATTAAATATTTTGCTTTGTGGTCTTCTTTATAAATTTTTGTTTTTATAAAACTTCTTTAAAAAGACAGTGTGAGAATTTTTTTATTTTTTCTGTATTTTAACTGATATTAGTAAAAGGCATGTATGTAATTTAATGAAAATTATGTATTTTAAATGAAATAAGTGAAGGGTTTATATTTAAAATTAAATGAATTCAACACAAAGTAGGGCTATAAAAGGAATTTTTGTCAATTTATCACCTGATATACTAACATAAAAGTAGTACCAATACCAAGTTAGAAATTAAAAATTCTCTTATTTTCTTTTACACAAAATTTTGTTTAACTCCTCTAGCCATAATGATATTTTACTCTGAATTTTTATGTTTTGACAATTATTTGTTTCAGATGCTGTTGAGAAAGAAACTTATATCAAGGGCACACATTGAAAGAGTATTAAAGGCATAGTTACAACATGTATAAGAACGTAAATGTTATGTAAAAAAAAAGTCTATAAATGTAAATTAAAGTACTTTAAATGTATATGTTGGTGTTGTTATTTTACAGTATTTTTTTCTTAACAGTGATTTAAAACGTATGTACTTCAGCAATTGCATTGTTTAAAACTTAAAATTCATGCATTCTAAAGCAGCGAGTAAAATAATTGTATAATTATTTTAAAATATTACATCCATACTGGAATAGAAGATGTAAATAGATTTAGTTACAGGAGTTTATTAAGTATTTTGTAAAGAATATTATGATGTGAAGTGATTTTAATATATTTTTTATGTGTTTAATGGCAAGCTTTTCATTTATTTACTATAAAAAATAATGAGGAATTCAATGGATCTCAGACATAGAACAACTAGATTGAATGTACTATTTATTATTTCATTAAAACCAAAACTTGACAGAACAAGTTATCAGGTAAGAAGTTTTAGATATAATAGAATCTAATGGTATAAATATTATGAAACTTTTATGATCTTGTGTGTTTTTACTTCAAGCTAAAGGGAAGAGAAAATATACCTAATTCTACCCTACCTAAAAATAGAAGTTTTTATTGCACTTGAAAAGAATGCCTATTTAATTGCTTTCATATTTAAAATCTGACATCATAAAATGTTATCATTATTTTCTTTTGATTTATCCTAAAAATTAAATACTAAAAATTTTTGGTTTGTTTAAAGTAAATGTAATATATATAATTGATTATTAACAGAACTTATTAATATATTATTAACAGTAAATATTGAGCTAAATGCTTACATACTTGTAAAAAATGTAATGTATTTCTCTTGAATTTTAATTTAAAGAAATGTAATTAGTTCAAAAAAAATATATAACAAATACAAAACATATTTGTTACTTGAGAATGAAGTATTTTCATTCTGAGTTTTCATTATTTCTTCGCCATGGAGTAGGTAATGTTCTTTATCTGTTTTTATAAATCATGAAAAAAAAAAAAAAAAAAAAAAAAAGAGTATGAGAAAATTGATGCTGCAGAAGAATCGATAAAAATTCTGAGAATTTTTTTGTTAAAATGTCATTTAGTGCATACTCAAATTTTTCATTTTAAATGAAAACTTCTTGCACATTCACAATTTCAATTTTGAAACTAAATACATGAAATTTTTAAACAAGTTTACTACATTCTCTCAAATGAGACATGTCTTAAATTGTGGTTGTCTAAATACACGTACACACATGAAGTTTGCAGACATTATTTTAATACGAAATTTTATTTCTTTTAAGTAGGGTCTGTATTAAGTTGTAACCGATGTTTTCGATGGTGGCCTTTCCCCTGTTGTATCTCAAAAATCTGATTAAAATAAAAATTTTGACAGTGTTAAAAAACAAAGATTTTACCCTCTTATTTATTTATTTTTTTAGAAATATTAAAATTCCTATTTAACTTTATTTTTACCTATATTAAATAAAAAAAACTGCAAATTTAATGTATTTATGAATTTAAATGACTGTGGAAAAGTATGAGGAATATCAAAAGAATGAAATTAAATTTATTTAATACATATATAACAATTGGTGTTGAATTCAGAGGGTGGCCCAGGAGGGAATCCTCCTCTTCCCCATATAGAAGGTTTGAGATTTATCCCTTTTAATGAACGAAAGTGCAATTTGACCCCCAGATCTCTAAAATACACCCCCCTCCCCTGCCTGGAGCCACAGAAATCCCTCCCCGAGAGGTCTGAATTCAATACCGATAACAATATTTAACAATTTTTTAAACTGTTCTAAGAAAATGAGGAATTTTTTATGCATTCAGCTATTACTGATAAAATTTGTTACTTTTTCAAAAATTTCAATTCGGTTACTTTTTCATCACTAATTTTAATGCAGATTTTGCTTAGGAGTAAAATTCATTTGTTAGAAAAGTATATTAAGTCTAGACCAATAGACCCTTGCAAGGCTTTCGCACTGTAAATTAAGTGCATTTTTCCTAAATTTATATTTGCAATTTTTTTTAAAACCAAACAAATTGTACTAATAGGAGCTATGTCAAAAGCTTTTCGTATAAAATCCAACTCAACTTTGTGTATTTACCTAAAAAAGGGGGTGTTGAAATCAGAAAAAATGTGTATGATGATATTAATCTAAAAGTATAAAGAAAATTCCGTTTGTTATATTAGATATGGGCGAAGAATCCTATCCAATGATACCCCATTCATCGTATGCTACTTATTAGGTGAAAAAAAGAGATGTTGATAACAGAAATAATAAATAATTTTTCTCTTGAAATGAACTAGTATTTTCTTCGTATTCATTTTTCATGCTTATTTTTAAATATTTTTAGTATAATTTATTTATATTGAAGGATTCCTATATTTGCGAAAAACAACAGGAAAAATAATCATACAAAAAGAAATCTATTAAAATATATTTTTCAATAATATAAATATAAGATTTTAAAAATAAAAAAATGAAGGGGGTTGCAATTGCTCCACCTGTCCTTTCTAAATGATGCTTCTGATTTTTATTAATTTTATTTTACACTGACATTTCTATTAAAAAATAGTGGTAACCTGGACAACAATTGTCCAGGCTACCACTATTTTTTAACAGAAATCTTTCAGTGTGCGCCGTCGCTCAGTTTAAGATAAAATTAATAGAAATCTGAAGCCTCATCTAGGAAAAACAGGGTGGGGCAATTGCCCTCCCTTCCTATTTATTTTATTTTTTATATGAAGCGTCCGCTACTGATCCGAAGAGCATCCTATGAATGCCGCATGCCGGACGAGCAGAGGATGCAAATTCTATTTGTTTTATCTGGTCCTATGAGCGTCCTACTGTCATCCTATGAATGGCTGAAAATGACGTCCGAAGGACGTGATTAGGTGTCTCTTTCTGCTCCCCCGAGGACGTCCGCCGGATAACGATGGGATATTGTAGGACGTCCGACGGACGAGGCAATATACTGCATAGGACGTCTTTCGTATGTCCTCAGGACGTGTTTGTGTTGTATGGGTGTTTACGCTCTATGTTTTGAATATCTATTTTTTTTCTACAACGAAGCAGAGGCAGCTTTTTTATTATTGTACCTGTATCGTTCCCCTTTAACTTACGAAATGATAATTAGAGTAATAATATAAAAGGAAAACCCTAGTAAATTCTGCTAAAAGTTTACGAGATTAAATTGTAAAAAATCAGATGGACTTTACTCACGAATGGTAACAGTCACGGCTATGCGGGGAAAATCCCTCCGAAAAAGACTGTTTATTGGACGAAGGGGGAGCAGTGTTAAAATGTTCTTCACTTTTCTTCTGTGGTATTGTCTCATGTTTTCTTCTGTTTACCCTCAGCTGACGTCACATGGGTAAAATCGAGGCTAACGAAAAAGACGGGCTACCGCGGTGGGTCCGATTCTTCTTTTTTTACAGACCGCTGGAATCAGGTGATGCTCTTTTGGCACACCTTCATTGGTGCATTCGAGCATCACGTGACTCCAGCGCAGCGGTCTGTAAAAAAAAAGTAGAATCGGACCCACCGCGGTAGCCTGTCTTTCTCGTTAGCCTCGGGTAAAGTCCATTCAGGTATAGATCAATTTCAACCACGTGATCACATGCCCATCAATTTTCCACCAACCAATCAAAATCACCGATCTTTTAGTGCTCAACGAATGAAAGTGGAGGAATCCGGAAAATAAGGGAGGCAAACAAAAAACGTTCACGAGGTTGCCAAGCTGGTTGCTAGAGTGTGACTTCTGCTGAATAAAATTTTATTGAGTGTAATGCCAATACCTCTATTTATTTTTAACTTTTAGACTTTTATCGAAAGGAATTTTCCCTACCTGTAATTTTATTATTTCTTATATGTTGATATTATTGAATTGATTGTACGTTATTTACATTAAAAACAATATTTTTATTTTATCTGGTAGAAAGTGAAAATGTGTAAATTTTAAAAGATTATTGTAACGATTGTTTAATACGTTAAACTTCATAAATTAATAAAACATCGGCTATAAAAATTTTCCTACCAAAGGGGAATAATTTTGAAATTTTCTGGGGCTTGTAGAGTGCAATATTTCGTTATTTTAATATTACACTCTTGCTTTTGATATATAGCATTCAAGACGAAATTTTTACCTTGTTTTTCGTTGTACTTAAGTCGTTCACTCATCATGTAAAAAAAACAAAAGCCTATATCCGTGCATGAACATAGAATAGATATTAGATATATAAAATAGAATATCTATTCTATGTTCAGGTATCGGTCTAAGATTCTATTGAAAACTTAAACATACAACATTAAAAAAAGAAGGATCACATTAAGGTAGATTAAAATATTACAAGGATGGGGAGATTGTTCCCCATTGTCACTAAAGGCGCTACGATCGCAATCGCATTATCATTACGCTCTATGGGAGTGTCCGATCTTGTATATTAATCCATGGAAACAAAATAGAGAGGCGATGTGCTACTACAGCGTCTAGAATTAATAGTGTAGAAATCTGCTCCCCAAACAGCACTAAAAAGGTGAATCCCTTAAATGTGCAATGGTGCTTAAATCCAGGGAGCCGATCGCAGCGACATATTTTCAAATTTCAAAGTAAACGTCGAGTGTGTTCAGAAGTGCATTTCGCGCCGCGCGCGCGCTCAGAAGTTTATGTCATGGAGTAGGTCTTATCGAAGAAAGGAATTTTAACATAATTCAATTATTTCATTATCTTTAATGGTTCAAAAAAGGTAAAACCAACGACTATATTTCTTTATCCTTCCAAAACATGGTTTTCGTAACAGGACTACATGCCTATGTTCACTCAGATAAAATCTAAAATAGTCGGGAAAAACAACACGTGACCTTCTTTATCTACTTTAGCCCATTTAGCATTTAAAATTAGTTAACCAACCGCACACAAACTCCGCTCAAGCTGCTCAAAAAAATTGTGTGGGCGATTTGATCACGTGATTGTGCGTTTTCTGCTTATGTGTTATTGGTTGTGCATTGTTTGGTAGGTTGATTGATACAATTTAAGAATTCAACTGGTGATCTAAAAATTTTAACTTTTTAACAATTTTCTTTTTATTTATTTAAAAATGATTTATCAGTTGATTTATAACTTCTGTGATGAATAGAATGCTGTTAGTAAACCAAGATTGTGATAGCAACATATGAGATTTGTTTGTAATCTACTTTACTGGATGGATTTCAATGGAATTTGCACTGTTAGTTAGACAGTTTTTCAGAGAAGGTTTTAATATATATATTTCTTATTTTATGATTGCATATTTTAATACCGTGTGGATAACAGAACAAAATACATCATAAAACATGAGAAATAAATGGCATTCAAGTAGAAAATTTATAAACATTCTAATCATACTTTATTCACTACAAAACTAGACAGCAGACCTATATATTTTATCTCTTTAAAAAATATATCTACAGATATTTTTAGTTAAAATAATCTACAACTATTACATTTTATTTTTATAATGTTCAAAGTAAAATATGATTTCCAGCCTAGTCTCGATAAAAATTCACTCGTAAAGTATTAAAAAAAAAAAAATCAAGGAATTATCCTACGTGCAAAAGGATATTCTTGCCCAATATATATTATTTTTTCATTTGGATTTGCTTAATATTTATATCATTATACATATACATATATAATCACTTAGAAACGAAACTTTAAATATTTAAAAGGCGTTCAGATGTAAAACTTTCATCTCGAAATACCTAATTTTCTCACATTTAAATAAATATTTTATTATTATAATAAAAATACACGTGCCTCTGTATAATAAAAATAAAAAATATATCTTCATCAAAAATATCTTATTCATTATGAAAAATATAAAACAACCAATAAATAAAATAAAAAAAAAATTATGATTACAATGTGGGACTGGAAGGATTCGAACCCAGAACCCCTAGTCTCGAGTTCACTGCCTTATCCATTCAGCCATCTAGCACACGTTCGTTTTGCAACAAAATATCTTTATAATTAGCACCATAATTAATCAAATCCATGATCTGTTCCTGATCACACTAAGTGTTATTCCATCCATGATATTTACCCACTCCATGTTCCTGTCTCCTGAGCTCGCGCGCGTAGCGCACGTGCAGCTTGAACACACTCATCGTCTTGGAGTTTTAGAAAATATCCTGCAGATGTCGCTGTGATAGACACATTGGATTTCAGCATCGTTTGACATTTAAGGGATTATTACTGGGGTAGTCGATTTCCACACTATATATTCTAGACGCTATAGTGCTACTATAGCGACTAGAATACATAGTGTGGAAATCGGCTATCTCTTTAATACTTAAAAAAGCGCTAAAATATTGTATCCCTTAAATATGCAACGATGCTGTTGCAATATACAGAACGCACTGACATCTGCAGGATATTTTCTACAACTGCAAGGTATTGCTAGTCTATACAATGTAATACTAGTAATACGAAAATCCCACAGATGTCGCTGCGATCGACACTTGGCATTTTAGCAGTATCGTTGCACATTTAAGGGAAAATTTTTTTTAGCACTGTTTGGATAGCATATTTCCACATTAGGTATTCTAGACGCTGTAGTGCTACTTTCACGTGAAGTTAAAAAGGCAACACTAAAATCGGTTACAGTTCGGCCTAAACATTGGACATGCCTGACATTTAGAGCTCTTCATTCAACGAAAGCCCTCTTCCTCGACGAACGACATACAAGGCCAATTCATGACTTTTTAAACATCATACGGAGTGGATTATTTTCACACGGCAATGGACTTAATTTACGAATGGTAGCAGCCACGCCTCTGCGGGAACATACCCTCAGAAAGAGACTGATTATTGGACGAATAGGAAGCAGTGTTAAAATGTCCTTCTCCTCTATTGGTGTTTCTTCTGTTTACTCACGACTAACGTCACATGAGTAAAGTTGAGGCTAACGAGAAAAACAGGCTACCGCGGTGGGTCCGATTCTTCTTTTTTTACAGACCGCTGGAATCAGGTGATGCTCTTTTCGCACACCTTCATTGGTGCATTCGAGCATCACGTGACTCCAGCGGTCTGTAAAAAAAAGTAGAATCGGACCCACCGCGGTAGCCTGTCATTTACGTTAGCCTCGAGTAAAGTCCATTAGCACAAAACGATGAGCACGACGCTTTATACCAATCAAAACTTTGACCAATAGCAGTTGAATTAGCAGTCAGCTCCAGTGACGACAAGCTCGATTTGTACGTCACTGCAGATCGGCCATCAGCGGATCATTCATTGGTCCAATGAATGATCAGCTAATGTCCTATTTGCCGTGACGTCTAAATCGAGCTCATCCACATTGTCCATATAAGCGGACGCTCCAGTACAGCGCCTAGAAGATACAGTGTGGAAAACGGCTACAAAATAGTGCTAAAAAATTTAATCCCATAAATGTACAACGATGCTGAATAACAAAATGTCAATCGTAGCGCCATCGTAGTAATTTAAAAACTATAGTCATTCTAAAAAAGATTCTTTAACCTATTTCACGTCATTCCTTAACTAAATTAGCTTATAACAGACTAAAATATCTTACATTTATAGTTTCCGATATTTGACATTCTATAATTTTTGAAAACACAGGGTGTATATTGAAAAGAGTTACGAGATGGCGCTCGTATCAGCATACTGCCGCTGAGCATTGTTGGAGATTTATGGGATACAAGTTTTTAGAAGTTTTTAAAGCATTATAGGAATAGCCGTTTTCCACACTATATCTTCTAGGCGCTGTAGCTCCAGTGCAAGACGTGGCTAAATATGGCGAACGCAGGAGGGTGGGGATAGGCGCGCCACACACCAAGGAGACATGCGATTCTGGCGCACGTCGCATGTCTCATGAAGCATCGAGTCACCATAGGAGGCAAGTTGCATTTGTACTTTTTTTCATCCACAGACCAAAGCGACATCAGACATATTCACGACGCATGCGCGTAGTTTGCTTTTAATTATTTGACAGAACAGAACAGTAGAATCATGGCGTCTGCAAACGAAGCGATTGTAATGAATATGGATATTTCATCCGAAGATGCTCACTCTAGTAAAAAATAAAAGGAATCTTGTATCCCGTCATCTTGAAACAAATAACTGAAAATAGTAGCAATATATAACGTGACAGCGGCACGAGACGAAAGCGCGAAATGAATCACGAGACACGTGCAACATAGGTACTTCGTCGCATGAGTCTTCAGTGTGTGGGCACAATGAAGAAACAGGTATGCTACAACCATAAATTTGTCGCACGAGTCAAAAGAGATGTCTCGTGTCTCCTTTGTGTGTGGCACGCCATAGGAATAGCTTCAAGTACAGGATTTATAATTTTTCAATTTAGGAAGAACTGGAGCATAAAAGGGTCCGTTCTCTCATTGGTTGACCAGAAACCGGACAACTGACTCTTGGCGGCGGATCTGGAGAGTCCTCAAGGCGGGGGTAATTTTAGAAATTTGGAGTATGTCACCCGTGTCTTTGTGTATGTCTGTCTTTAAGGGTTAATATCTCTGCTAATTACCGACATTTTTTTCGAAAATCTTTAACAATCCTTTTATACTTCTGCCACGATAGGCACCTCCAGCGTTCCTCAACTCCTTTGCTGAACGCCAACAAATCTAAATTTGTGTGACGGAAATTACGATTTTTTCAAATACTATGTGGCCTAGGGTAATCGCTATAGTTTTCCTTCAAGTTTTATATTAGCTTCTACGACCCCTAATTTTTTCATAATTTTAGTTTCAGTAGATTCGGAAATAGAGGGGGTGGGGCATTCTTTTGCATTACATTTTCCACGATATCTCTGAAATTAAACTATTTTTGAGTTCGGCATCGCGAAAGTTTTCACGCGATGTACAAAAATACTTTTTTCACTCAACTTAATTAGCAACTCTAAATTTTTCCCAAGTATATCTCAGAATGGTTAATAATCTATAGGGAATTTGCAATCAGCTGATGATCTTTTTAACCACCAATCACAACTGCCCGGTTGATATCCAATCGCGCCCACAATCCTCTCAGCTACCAATCACAACCAAAGACTTAAGATACATAGACCGGCAATTCCCATTCAAAAGCATGCGAAATCATGGCAGCCATCTGAAGTAAATTGAAACACCTGAACCGCGAGGTTTGTACGTCAACTGTAGTTATTTACCATTAAGTGCTATGGCTAGAATGAGCTTAAAAATTAATTTTTATCAATATATATGAAGTTTATGGCATATTTTTTTACATGAAGCTATTTTTTATATCTAAATATGCGTTATAAATATTGAATTTTCAGAAATAAAGTTAAAAAAGGCGATTTATTAATACTTTTATGGATGGTATGTTTAAAAAAGAGTCTAGTTTTAACATGCCTTATAAACCTAAATAAAGGCGAAATTTATATAGAACCAGATTGTTAAAGATTATAATTCCACCTTTCTTTAAGTCTGACTTACAAAAGTAACTGGAAAGGAAGTTTAGATTAATGGTAGCAACTGTAACATAATATAGTAATTTACAAAATTTTAAATTACTTACCAAAAAAAAAAAAAAAAAAAAAAAAAAAAAATTAAAATTGTATATTCACCGATGCTGGGTTTGTTTGCGTCTCATGTTACGGCCGCTAGGAATGTGTGCTCATGAAGACTTCACCATCTTGTGCTGCGGTTGCAGCCTTACCGACTTATATAAGTGAGAAATGCCACGCTGGACATCGTCCTTGTGGTTTAGTGGTAGAACACTGGAGATCTATTCCAGGGACCCGGGTTCGATTCCCGGCTTGGACATTTTTCACTAAGTTGGTTTACGCTTTGTTAGCAATGTGATAATTCACATCATTAATATTTAACTTACTTGCAAAGAAATTTACGTTTTTTAAACTAATTTTTATGCAAAAAAGTAATTAAAAAAATGCATATTAACGAAAGTAACACTATAATTTTTATCCTTGGAGGATGTTTTTGAAATATTTGCTATACGAAAAAAAAAAAAAAAATGATGAATAAGGTATTTTTTTTTTAAAGGCCTAAATGAAATAGGGTAGACTAATACTTAATGAACCGCAATGAAAAATACGCTAATAAAAGCATTTTCTTAGGTAAATTTAAATATAAAACATATGAACTGCCATACAACAGCTGTGATCAAAAATCCTCAGTTAAACTGACAGTTTGCTGGCCTATGTATCTTAAAAGTCTGATCACAACTGCTCTCTGACGGTTGTTTGACCTCCAATGATAGATTTGTGACGTCATTTGGAATTGCCCCGAGGCTAACGAAAAAGACAGGCTACCGCGCTGCATTCCATTTTTTTTACAGACCGCTGGAGTCACGTGATGCTTTAATGCAGGTGTACGAAAAGAGCATCATGTAACTCTAGCGGTTTGTAAAAAACACTTTGGAAGCACCGCGTAGCCTGTCTTTTTCGTTAGCCTCGAAAGTGCCAATAAATATGTGGGTCAATAGCATTTATTACTTCAACCAATATGAACTTTCCACGTTGTTCCATAGTTGACGAGTAAAATGGCTGTGGCAGACAGACGCAGGAGTGATCTTATAATGGTTCCGTATTTACTCTAAGTATAGAAGCCTAAAAAGGCATCCGATCCTAACACCATAAAATTAAATACACTAGGCTTTTCGAAAGATTTTTTTTTCCTTCGTGTGCAAAGACGTGCTAAAGGCAGCAGCAAGACATCTTTGCGCCTGAAGAAGAAAACAAAGGTCGTTCGAAAGACCTGTAGCCCATTTCTTAATTTTATGATATTAAAAAGATTTTATGCTGTGTATTACACCAGTTCATTCAACATTTGAAAATGTTTAATAGATAACAGATGTATTTTCTGTTTGATACTTACTCAAGTTACGATAAAAAAAAAATTCCATACATACAAAATGCTATTGTATAAAACAACTTTCACATTAAAAATGCATATGTGTAATAAGCATGAATTTTTAAACTGTAAACAGTTACTCATTTTCAGATTTTTTTTTTTGAAAGAACGATATACAGTATAGTAAAACTATCCCTGAAAAATTATCTAGAAACGCAAATTTCATCAAAACCTATTTAGCAGGATTAAAAAAAAAAAAAAAAAAGGCTAATCTTTCATAATCCTCTTCACTTGATAATAGAAGTTTCTCCCATAATTCTATAACTAAACAACGTAGAACAATATACAATGTTGCAAAACCTTCCCTGAAAAAATATACTGTGCAAGTCCTATCAAAATTCATTGAGTAGGCCTCTAGTTATAAGCAGCCGGAACGTAATTTCCATTTCCATTTTATACATATAGAAGATTTATGGAGGTGAAGAGCACCAGGCCCGGGTGATATTCATCGTCACTAATAGACCGGGAGCCGGCAGCACAGAAAATCACCTCATCGAATTCACGGTTAAAATTCCAGAAGTTAAAACTCTATATTAAAACGCAATCAGTCTGCCAAGGCCCATCTTGCTGGAAAACACCTTAAAATCCGATTTTAGCGGTCGACTCGTAGTTATACCGTTGTAATTTACAGCACCTAAAAGTATAAAAACATGGAGGACTGGGAGCAGGAAAATGCAATATTAAATGTACGAGTCGACCGCTAAAATCGGGTTTTCAAGTGTTTTCCACCAAGGTATGACTTGGCAGCAGACAGATTGCGTTTTAATTTGCGTGTCGAGTTTTAACAGATTCATGAATTTCAGCCGTGAACTTTGTGATTCTCTGTGCTGCCGGCTTCCGGTCTATAACGTTATATCCCCTTATATCCAGAGATCAACCAAATAGGTCATGCTGATAACATGTCAGGTGCGGAGTTTAATTGAAGGAGAGCTAATTTAAAATACCAAATTACAGCAATTTGATAGGCTAAACTTCAACAATTACGTTGAAAAAAAAAACAGCTTCAAATTTGTAGTCTCTTTCTAACCCTAAGTTACAAGTGAACAAAGAACTTTTTATGGCTTTCGGAAGTTTTCGAACATTAACAAATTTTAAAATACTCTAAGTTAAAAAAATATTTCAAGATTAAAAGAAAAAGGTATAGAAATCTTTCCTATATACGTACTGCAAAATAAATTGTCGAAATTTAATCCTTTGTTGCATATCTGGAACACTCAAAAGTCAATACTTTCAAAGACTTATTCATTGCTGCTATCTTCTAACACAGCAATATAAATTGTTCATAGAATTCTCAAAAGACGGCGATACCGAGTTAATCTTCTATGCTCAAGTTTTATTTATCATTTGGGCAGTTTCGCATTGTTATTGCTAAAATAAACTTCGTAAATTCTGTCAAATTAAAAAAGGCGGGAGACGCCCAAATATTTCTCTTTTAAACAAAAGGCAAGTTTGTATACTTTACAATTTCGTATTGTAAAATCGGCAATATGAGAAGTGTATAATTTTCTGCTCATTGCAGATGTAAAAAACAAAGTACCTTTCTCATTTTTTTATGTTCTACGTTTTAAATTATTTTTACATGCTTAAAATGATTTATTCTAATATCCGAGAAAATATTTTTCCAATCTGAGTGAAGTCGCAGGATTAAAATGACAGAAGAAAAATTATTTTCTCCCATCGAATAACATGGTACATCTCCCATTTTTCTCTCCCACCAGATAAGGATAACTTACACAGACAGCATCATTGGCTATTTTAGGCTATGATGTACCAAAATATAACATTTTTAGACACAGTAAAAACAAATTGACTGTATATTTTATTTATTTAATCCAAAGAAATCCTTTCCTTAAAGGAATTTTTCAATTACAAACGTTACTTTTACACTGTAGAAGTATTCTTAAAATCAGGATCAAACAAATAGTAAAACAATACATTGCTTTTAAATCAGCTCCGTTTATTCTACTAAAAGTTTTTTCATAACAAATGTCTTAGGACACTGTGCAACACACTATACTGTACAACACTACATACATTGGACTCTATACAATGTATAAAGCTTTCTTCTATACGTATAGCGACATGAAAGTACAATATTAAAAATTCCAATAAAAAAATAAAAGTATCACACTATTTTAATTTTCGGAGCCATTTGTTTTAGGAGATTGTTAGCCGGGCGAAAATTATTTTCCAAAAGCAATTCCCAGCTCTCTGATGAAACTACTTTGCCAAAATTTTCGCGGAAATAACGTTGCACTTCTATTAAAAGTTCGGCATCATTGAACTGGTCGCATAGAACAAGTATCTCGCAAAAATTCTTGAGAGATAAATTTTTAGTTATAAAATCTTTGCACATTAACTTAAGTTCCGACACGTCGTACTTATCTGTAATTTTATACAATTCACAGATATTGCACTTTGTAAAATCTACAGACCCCGAGTAGAGGAAAATCATGAAAACTTTAAAAGCCTCAGGATCACAGTCAGAAATGTTTACTCTTCCCGTTAGCTTTTCTTCCATATCGTGTTTAAACATGGCTGCTAACACAGGAGAACGTGCTCCCAAAATGCTCTTATGCACCAAATAAGTCTTCTCTCTTACATTCAATACAACATCAGAGTTCTCTTTAGAGCTGAATAAGTTCTTCAAATCTTCAGATAACTGTCCATATCCTAATAGCAGGGAAAAAAAGAAGTAAATTTAAAATTCCAAAAAGGTACTACTTAGTTATCCCGTCAACCAAAAATCTATCGCCAAACTATAAGGTTAAATGCCAATAACGGTTGATCGTAAATGTCACATTCACTTGACTTTAAGCAAGTTACACGTGTCTACGTCATCAAGTGATTTTTATTTCGACGTTTTATTTGTATATTTATAAATGTTATACTAATTTATTTGTTCTTTCGTTATTTAAAATAAAAATTATGTCAATTTGTATAGTTTGGCGAGTGGTTTGGTGATTTATATAATTTGTCGAAATTGGTCGACGGAATAACCAAGTAGTACCCCAAAAAATTATATTTTTTTCTAAAAATAAGTCATGTGCGACAGGTGATGAGAAAAAAAGTTGCATTCTAATTATCAAAATCCGAGCTATAATAGCGTGTGGCAACTGGCTGTCAGTAGTGCTTTAAAAAAAAAGTGCTAAAATATTGAATTCCACAAAATCTCCAACGAGGGTGAACGATAAATTTCAATCGCAGCGACTTCTACTTAGCTCTTTTCAACGTAAACATGTATAAGGATTGTATAAAGATTGAGTTAGCAGATGTCGCTACGATATACATTTATCGTTCAGAATCTTTCGGCATTTATCGGAATCAATTGTTTAGTACTTTTTGGTTGGTTACAATTAACATCTTCCTAATAAGACAGACTTTTATGTTACAAATAAACATTCATTCTAGGGTCCAACTAACCCTACATGGGGAACTGGGGGCAAAGATCCAGTTGGTAGCTTCTATAACAGGTTTTCAGCAATCATTTCTACTTGAGGAGCCCTTCTTTTAGAGTTTGGAACCCTGAGTAGCTTGCTTCGTTTGTCCTTACGAAAATCAGGCCTGAATTTATTCTTACTCGTTTTTAATGTTCAGATTGCACACTTTTTTTTTTGGCAAATCACCTATCAAACTTAATGATTTAATTATTTTTATTTTATATTTTCGCATATTTTAGAAGGAGGAAATAAAGTTGATGAAAATTTCATGTTTTAGGAATTAGGCTGAACAGGAACTTTGACTCTTGAGATGAACAAAACACACGTTAAAATTTCGTACTAAATCTCCAAAAGTATAAAATTAAGGTTTTCTTTGCCTTTTTCTTAATGTACTAGGGGGCTCGGCCCCCTACGAGCTACGCTCGCCAACCCCCGTCCAGACACCGCAGGCTCTAAATGCACGCTAATTTGATCGGCTTTAAAAAGATTTCAAAAGATTGAATTATAATTTAAAAAACAGTGGCGATCTCCCTATAAACGAATTTCTATTCACTTCTCTTTGATTGGGGAATTTTAACGCCAAATCCGCTGCGGTACTACTTGATTATCCCGTCGACCAATTTCGCCAAATTATATAAATCGCCAAACCACTCGCCAAATTATACAAATTGACATAATTTTTATTTTAAATAACGAAAGAACAAATAAATTCGTACAACATTAATAAAAATACAAATGAAACGTCGGAATAAAAATAACTTGATGACGTAGACACGTGTAACAACATTTCAAAATAAGCTAATATAAAAGGAATTAAGTAAACAGAGTCTTTGCCTCTTGTTATTTTTTAACAAAGCGAAAAGAAAGTTCTTTTAAATGAGACATTTTAAATTAATCGTTTTTAATCTGACGTAATTTTTACCAAGCTATTCTTTCTCTTTTAAATAATCGCGTGAAAGTACTTTTGTTAGCAATGAAATATTATTTGCGCTTTCCTAACAAAAATAGTTCAAAATATCCTCTCAAAATATTAAATAAATGTCTAGCGCAATTTCTAAATTTAAACTTTTTTGCAATATTATTTTGTGTTCATTTTATGTAATAACTATAATGTGACGTAAATATGACGTAATTTCTCCTAAGACTTCTAACGCATGTTAATGAATTTATTATTTTACAATATCCTGTCTCTTTTAAAATTCACGTGTATACTTTTTATGACGTAATTTTTAATAAGTTCCTGCTTTTTATACATAATTATTTAATTCTAATTTGAAAGTTTTTTTCCTGTTTATAATAGTCACGTGTAAATAAATTTTTAATTTGAAGCAAACATTATTGCTTGCGCTTTTTATAGAGTTGGCAACAGTTTAAATTAGTACAATTTTCTGAAATCTGTAAAAAATATCTCTAGAAATGCTGAAAATTTGAATTTAAAATAGAAATAAAACCTGAAAAAATGAGTCAAAATAAAAAAATTAATGCAATCTGCACTCCGGCAAATTCTAACGCATAAAATGATCTAAAAATGATCACACTGCCATGTATAGTTTTTGCTGCTATAAAACTTTTTTAGTGGAACGATTTTGTCCAACTTTAGCATTAAATATCTCTTAAAATAATTCTTCGATTTGAAAACTGTCTGCATCAGCGTGTTTATCAAACATTTCTGTATAAAACCACTGATTTTCATATTTTTGTATGCATTATTTTTCTCAATATTAACGAAGAAAGACCTCCGGTCACAAAAAATTCAAAACCGGCGGCGGCGGCGGCGGCGGCGGTGACAGCGGTAGTTACTTTTTTTTAGAATAGAGAGATATATATAGCTTGAAATATATACAACACAAGAAATAGAATTTCGAAAATTATAATTTTATAAATTACATTATAAAATGTCAAACATCATTCCCTACTGCGCGTGAGAGAAATTTAGAGAAATTTCAGATATGGGTTAAGAAAAAAAAACAAAAAGTTAAAAAAATTGTTTAACTCCTTTAAGGGCGGTGATGCAGTCATGGCATCTCGAAATTTTAATCGCTATTTGCCACATTGGCGAATGAAAACTTTTTAAACTTTTGCCGACACCCCTTTGACCACTCTTTCATATTATGCACCATAGACTTGCATATTTTAGTTCTATTTTTACCACCAGGGGGCGCCTACCTATCTCGGGTGCTATGGGCCCGATTCCCTCGACTAATATATCTACAGATAGGTTGTAAAACGGAGTTTCGTTCGGATAGAGGTTTGTGTAGAATAGAGTGCGGCCCCTGGTTGCGAAATGTGGAACTAACAGATTTTGCAAAAGGATAAAGTGTTTTAAAGGAATATTAAACGAACACTCTTTCATATTATGCACCATAGACTTGCATATTTTAGTTCTATTTTTACCACCAGGGGGCGCCTACCTATCTCGGGTGCTATGGGCCCGATTCCCTCGACTAATATATCTACAGATAGGTTGTAAAACGGAGTTTCGTTCGGATAGAGGTTTGTGTAGAATAGAGTGCGGCCCCTGGTTGCGAAATGTGGAACTAACAGATTTTGCAAAAGGATAAAGTGTTTTAAAGGAATATTAAACGAAACCCTCTGTGCTATCTGTGATCACACTTACCCACTTGTTTTTTTTTTTTTTAAAAAAAAAAAAAAAAAAAAAAAAAAAAAGGTGCCCGATTCCTTTAGTTTTATAAAAAAAAAAAGCACCACGATATTTTACCCTGTTAAAAATTTCTTTATTGACTGGTTGTCTTCCGTGAATTTTGATGAGAAATTTTTCGTTTGTTAGAAAAATGGAATCTCTCCCGTATATCTGTTGCCATTTTAAGATTACAGAGTTTCAAATGCGGAATTATTGTAAAAATCTATCATCCAATGAGACTGCAGTATTTTTGATCGCCATGCATGCGCTTCAACTACTTCGCGTCTGTATCGCGCCATTTACGGAGAACACATTGTAAGTTTGGACAAAAAACGTAAACATCCCGGCAACTCTGCTGCCAGTCCTTTTTCCGTAAACTGACGGAATTTTTTCAGTGTACCACCATATTACAGCAGAGATGCAAGAATCATGTGATTGGAAATCTAGTCTACTTTCCGAATATAAATTCAATATTTGAAAAGGGGCTGTTTACACATTAAAGGTCGTACTGATGTTTAATTTTTAAATGGTAGCACCCACTTTTGACCCCATATTAGAGTTCCTTGAATCAAGGCAGCCTGGAAAAATTTATAATTTGCATATTTTTTCTTAAAGGGTCTCAGGACACTTAAATTGTCGAAATTTTAATTTTTTTTAGATGTTAAACTTTTATTTTTTCTGAACATTTTGATAATCGTTTCCTTGAAATTCCCATTCGAAGAGAAGTTATGGGTTTTAGAATTATCCCCGCTCCATAGCTGAAGCGGCCTTTCCGAAACTTGGAAATCATTTTTCTCCAAATGACGTTTTTGGGCATAACGCGCACGATATCTAAAAGACTTCAATATATTTTCATGAAAATTTCAAAACATGTTTCATGTTCGTCTGTATAAACCTAAAATTTCCTTTTTATTGGTTCAAAAATATTTTTAGGTAATTATACTGTTGAAATTTTCAAAATTTTGCATTAGCTAAATACAATTTTGTATTAAAAATATAAAAATGCTTTAAATACAAATTTATTTAGGTTCAGGGTAATTGGCGAAATCTTATGTAGGCACCGAAATTTCATTCTAGTTGTAAAATTTATTTTGCAATCGTGCGCGTAAGCTGTCATACCAATTTTCTGCTCGTCAAATGTCTGACAGTTTGGATCATCCTGTAAATGCCAATTCTGCATCTTTAAATTTTTTGAATGCATGAAATGAAAGAACATACTTATATCTTTCATTCCCAATAAAATTTGTATTGTAAAATCAAATATATTTTAAGATATTAGATGTTGAAAATGTCATTTTCCAATTTTAAGAGACCAGAGACCCCTTAAAGAAAAAAAGTATTAGTGGTTTATCCATAAATTTCGAGAAAAGGAAAGTACTGAGAACATTCAGATACTATAAAAATTATGCCTAACTTCTAAGCGTATCACACTACTTTTATAACAAAGGAATTTGAATAAAAATCTTCCGTTGACTCCCTAAATTTTATTTTCATCAATAGAGAAAGTATTGCAATAGAAATTTTTTTTTTCGACTTCCGGTTTTCGACGGATTTACACGTTTTAGGGGTCAGATCCCAAAAATGTATTTATAGAAAATGTCTGTCCGTGTGTCGCCATTGTACCATCAAAAAGTATATAAAGTTATGCATAGAATTGAACGAAATTTTTTCAAAAGTTTTTGGCTATGGCAAGCAGGTCCTTCATTAATTTGGAAAAAATCCGCCGGTAGGGGGTGCTGTAATAGCGATTTTTGTGTCATTTTGAATATTGTACCATTGAAAAGTGTATGAAGTTATGCATAGAATTGAACCAAATTTTTTGTCAAGCTTTTTGGTCATGGCAAAAAAGTCCTCCCTGAATTTGGAAGAATTCAGCCGAAAGGGGGCGCTGTAATAGCGATTTTTGTGACCGCAGAAGTGTATGAAGTTATGCATAGAATTGGACCAAATTTTTTGTGTAGGTTTTTGGTCATGACAAGAAGGTCCTCCATGAATTTGGAAAAATTTCGCCTGAAGGTGGCGCTTTAATAACGATTTTTGTGCCATTTTGAATATTGTACCATTGAAAAGTGTATGAAGTTATGCATAGAATTGAACCAAATTTTTTGTCAAGCTTTTTGGTCATGGCAAAAAAGTCCTCCCTGAATTTGGAAGAATTCAGCCGAAAGGGGGCGCTGTAATAGCGATTTTTGTGACCGCAGAAGTGTATGAAGTTATGCATAGAATTGGACCAAATTTTTTGTGTAGGTTTTTGGTCATGACAAGAAGGTCCTCCATGAATTTGGAAAAATTTCGCCTGAAGGTGGTGCTTTAATAACGATTTTTGTGCCATTTTGAATATTGTACCATTGAAAAGTATGAAGTTATGCATAGGATTGAACCAAATTTTATATGTATGTTTTTGGCCATGGCAAGAAGGTCCTCCGTGAATTTGGAAATATTCCGCCGAAAGGGAATATTTCGCATAATAGCGTAAGAGCATAATAGCGATTTTTGTGTACTTTTCTTGATTTTTCGTATTTCTATTGTAGACCGGTGGCTGATCAAGTGACGGGAACTTCTCATCCTGATAAGCCGACTATTCGCGAACAGCTGATATACCACAGAATAACGGAAAATTTGATTTTAATTTGATAGACATTAAGTCGTTTTTACTCCGATTGACTGAAACAGAAATTTAAGATGAAAGTAAAAGTTGATATAGTATTGATCTAATAAAAATGAAATACAGTCGGACCTCGTTATCCCGACACCTGGTTTTCACGTCACTTCGTTTGTCACGTCAGTTTTTCAATGTCCTGTATGTTTTTAATGTTCTATTTCCTGTATATGTTTTTAATGTAAATAAACTCCGGATTTTAGGTGTTAGGTCATTGAATAATTTTTAACTCCGGATATCGCGACGGTTTAGGAAAATTGTCCATTTTATCATAATCCATCTTACAAGCACGGAAATCAAGCGGTAGGAAATGTCTTTACCAAACTTTTCACAAAAGTGCCTAATATACCCGTTGAGATAAATGAGAAATTTTTCTTCAATCTTTTATCAGAATAAATACACACTGTGAATGACACTTAAGCTCCAGATAGACGTATCAGTCTACTCGCGGTCTTATTCTGGTCAGGCGGCGCTTTCTTTGATTACACGGCGTTTTTCATCCGACTAAAACCGAAGCATTTCATTGCATTGAAACAATCTGAAATTATCTAACATCTATTTCTGAAACAACGAACATTGATTACAATTCAATGTATAACATTGAAAAAAGAATTATAGGAAGCACATATAGGGATAAGCAAACCTTAATATTTCATGTAACAGTAAAAAACAAGTCGTCATAAACCTGATTATTATTTTCAATTTTGTTTGCGATTATTTTGTTTAATAATAATACTTTATTGCTTAAAACTGCAAAAACAGTTATGATTTTATAATTGCCTTAAATTAATTAAAAACACAGCTTTTTATAAACATATTTTCCTTCAACTCCGGCGACACTCTGCTTATGACGACACATTTTTCTAGTCATTAGAGTGTCGGGATAACGAGGTTCGACTGTATTGACATTTGTAACATTTTGAAATATTAAAATATATGATAGAAGAAAGGTTTGGGATTGGCACATCCAACTAGTTTTTTTGGGGTGTGTGTGGGGGGTGTTCGTTCATCTGACGAAAGGCTATTAGCCTTGCTCCTCTGTCTGGCAGAGTTCGTTCCCGGAAACTGTATAAATTAGAGTTGAAATTTTGCATACTTACAGCTGATATCTCCCGATCACACGAGAAATCATAAAATTTTGTAAAAGTCTTACATTATTTTAATTAAATGAATTTAACGACACCCGACCATTTCTCCGATTAGATTTTAAAACAATCTTAATTTCAGTCTTTTTCGCGTGGGCTAGATGGCTCCGTGGTAACGCATTTACCTGTTTTTCAAAAGCCTGCGGTTTCGAAGCTGAGCGTCGGAGTTTGAAAAAAATCTTCCCCCGGAATTGATTTTATTATATAATTAGATTCAATTTTATAGAATTTTTGTAATTTTTTTTGCCATTGAGGCCAAAATTTGTAAAATTAATTATTTTTAACAAAAAAAATTTGGAGAAATTGCGAAATTTTGTTTGCATTTCCGCTAATATTTTTTTGAAAATTACGAAATTTTAAAAACTCCGTTTAAACAATTTGTTTTAAGAAAATTCAAAATTTGAATCATCTAATTCTTGAGAAATTTCAGCATTTAGAATTTCATTTAAAGTTTTTTTCTCGTTTTCAGAAATTAATTTTATTTAAACCTCCGCTAAATTTTTGAAATTTCGGAATTTTTAAATAATTTGACTAATATTTTAACTTTATTAAAAAATAACTTCCTTTTGTAATAATTTTAAAATTAAATTCAATGGTGCTGCAGTCTGTGTAAAGATTTAATAATTATAAATTAAAGATTTGATTTTATTAAAGGATAAAGTATTTCGAAAGGAATATTAAACGCCATCCTTTGTACGATCTTCGATCACATTCACTTGTTGTTGACATGGCCGAAACTAAGGGGGGGGGGGGGGGGGCGCCAGAACGAAAGGCCGCCAAATGAAGATTGTCGATTTTTCTCACATCTATGTTTAGTTCTTGTTAAAATCATCCTGTCTGGCGTATGACAAAGGACAGAAGAATCTAAAGATGATATGGCATAAGGGTCCTGTATGAAGTGGAATTTTTCGATTCCGTTTTCAAGATTTTAATATTTGACAAAGCCAAGGGCAGATCCAGCTCACCATTTAGAGGGGTGTCACGGATTTCCTTTTTTTGGGTGGGAGCGGACCACATATCGTAATGAAAATTTTTTGTATGGAAAGCTATTCTCAAATCCAAACTAACTACTTTTCCGATACTTTCGCGAAGTCATTTTCATTCGTAAATACAAAAAATTTGCATTAATATTCGTAAAAATATAAAATTTACCGATTTGGTTCAGATACCAAGAAATTAAAAGAAGTTTCCACCATTTTCTTATAAAGGCAAAGATTCATTCAGAAAATGTTGTCAAAGTTAGCATTTTTAGCCAAGTTTTACGGGTTGACAGCCACAGAAATGTCGTCGCAAGGGAACAATTGGCTGTCACTTCCGGAAATTCAATTTAAAAAGGCTAACAATTGCCAATGATTAAATATGGCAAAAATTTGTATTAAATTTTAGAGAACTAAACCGTACACATTGGCAGCTACGTGATTCTATTAGTGTCATGAAAATTGCAGGTGTAGCCTCTTCTTTCTGCTCAAAGTATTAAATAGTTTCTTTTCAATCGAACTCATACCTTTGGAATGGAGCATTTTCTTCCGATGGACTGATGGCTTCCATTATTATGAAACAGCCGTTATAAATGAAGTGTTAGGTGAAGATGAAAGAGCAGCCGCTGCTTTCATCTTCACCTAACACTTCATTTATAACGGCTGTTTCATAATAATGAAAGCCATCAGAAGAAAATAACTTTAAATTATCTTTGTAAATATAGTTTGCAGAAGAGGAAGGGGGGGGGGCAAAATCCATATTTGCCCCGGGTGCCAAAAATGCTAGTTTCGGTCCTGGTTGTGGATGGCAATGGTAAGTAGAAGATTCTTTAAAGCCAGTGGTGTAAAAAACCCGGTGTAAAAGGGTATACGCTATAGGCAGAGGATACATACAAGAGAGTATATACCCTATAACTACGGAGGACATAAGGAGTTATCGAAAAAGTATATGGCGTATACCACCGCATATCATCCAATCCACTATATCCTTGTTTAGAGCATTGAAAACTATCACCAAAACCTAATGATTGGAATGAACTCAAAACTTATTCATATTTCTGACGAATGTGGTTCGTTTAATGCAAAAATTTTGCGTCCTATTTCATGACTTTTGGATTTTAGAAATATGGATTTATTAGTTTTCATAATTAGAAATATGCTTTTGAATAGAAAAGCTGCCAGTAAATTTGTTTGGTTAGATTCCTTGTATTTCATTTAAAAAATTTAATAGGATTTTTCTTGTAGAAAAATATAAATTAAAGTTTGTCGCATGGGTTTAATATTAACATCGTCAAACTATTCTAGTTTTATGAAGATTTAAGAAAAAAGAACTATACGTTTCCCCCATTCTGTCTTAATCCAAGTAATTCCGAGTCAATGTGGATGTTACCATTTGAAAACTCGATGTTTGAAACAGAAAATGCCTATGTAGTGTGTGTTGTAGACACATTTGCAGTACATCCCCCCCCCCCCTCTCTCCCCCGGACTATCTTTTCAGAATTGTACAAAATGCAAAATTTCATGAAGTGCTGTAGAATAGACCGTTTTGTAGCTTTCTACGAGGATAGGCTGATAAAAAATGCACACTTTCTTGTAGAGCGCGAACTAAATGACCTTCAGGAGCGCGCTGGTGGCATGTGGAAGTAACATTCCCCCTCTATACGCATGTTCCAGTTCTTGAATTCATCCAGTGTGTTTTGAGAAGCGGAAGTATGGAGACGTTTTCTAGTGCTATGTCAAGGCAAGTTAAACAGCGTGGCGTCATCGAATTTTTAACTGGTGAAAAAAATGACTCATGCTGAGATTCATCGTCGTTTAAACGCTGTTTATGGTGGGTTTGCTGTTGATAAGTCTACTGTAAATCGATCGGCAGAAAAATTGTGATTGCGAGCCTAGAAAAGCCATGATTGTTTATGAAAAAACGCAGCGGACGTCTGATCACTGCGCAGACGATTAACATTGCGAACTCGTCGACGATTTGATTCAAAATAACCGGCGAATCACTCAGAAGCATATCGCAAACCATATTGGAATATCCAAGGAACGTGTTTTCATTATTGAACAATCGAGTGACCGTAAAATCCGCAACTGCAGAGGCTCTGCGAAACCTGAAGTTTGAACTGATTCCACAACCCTCCTTACTTCCCCGATCTTCCGACTTTTGTTTCCTCTACTCAAGAGAGATCTCAAGGGTAATCATTACACCTCGGACAATGAAGTAAAGGCAGCTATGAAGTCCTGGATTCGAAAAAAGTGAAGAAATTTTCAGAGACTGAATAATAATAAAAAAAAACTTGTTACACGTTGTGAGAAATTTGTTAGCCTAAACGGTGACTATGTTGAAAAATAAATATGATTTTGAAGCTTAAGAATTGTACTTTAATGTACTTTTTGTCCGATCTTATTTGTTTTTATCAGGGCCGAAACTAGCCTTTTTGGCGCCCGGGGCAAACATGGATTTTGGCGCCCCCCCCCCCTCCACCACAAAGTAAATTTACAAAAAAGAATTTTACTAAATATCTAGCGGACAACTTATTTTTAAATTTAAAATATATAAAACTGAACTACGTAATCAGCTTTGTCAAACATTGATCCATTAAAATCTTTGAAAAGTTATTGAAAAGAATTGCATTTTAATCTTTTTAAACTTTTTTTTTTTTTTTTTTGCATAGTCTGAATGAGGTCGATATCTAAAAAAGAAAGGTTTTACTAAGAATTTTACTCTGTGCATTCCCCTTCCCGTTATCCTGGGCAGTCAGCGCCCATGGCAAGATGGGGGAAAAAAAAGAAAGAAAGGAAGCTCAACACTGTTCAGCGGAAAAAAAAAACAAACAGCTTTCATGGAATTTTTTTATCTAGAAGAAAAATCAGGCTGAGGGGTCACTTCTCCTTTGGTAGTTATCCGTAGTGGACAGTAGGGTGTCCCACAATAGAGACTAACCTTGGAAAACGGTAATGATTCTCCCTCGGATTCTCCTCACAGGAAGTTATTTAAAAGATAGAAAGCAAACGCATAGGCATGATACTTTGAAATTTTGTATTGTAATGAATCTTTTTATCTATTTGTAAAGTTTAATGCATTTGGTTCAGTTTTCCTTTTAAATTTTCCAGCTGCGAAACATTTTTATACAAATTTCATAATATATATATATATACATTCTTGTGTCAAACGTCAAACAAAATCTTCATTTTGGCGCCCCCTTCACCTCCTGTTAAAGCGGCGCCCGGGGCACGTGCCCCCTCTGCCCTTCCCCCTAGTTTCGGCCCTGGTTTTTATTCGCGTTCTACAGGCATGTGTGCATTTCTTTTCAGCCTACCCTCGTAAATATCAAACTTGCAGACTTTGGTCGTTGAAATTTCATACTCACTTGTATGAAGAACTGGTGTATTCTTTATCTCTACCGAACAAACAATCGTCAGAATATCTGAAGGCATCCAGTCTGCTTTTTTCCGCAGTAGCTTGAATACTTCTAAAAACTTCAGGCACGTCCATACTGGTTTTTCGTCGCTGAAAATATGAGTAGCTTTCTTTTCGTTCAAAATAATATTGTTTATTGTCTTAATGCCCAAGTGGATGTCAGCTGTGACGGGATATCCTTTCGAATCTCTATGTAGAGATAACGAAACAAAATAAGAATCATGGTAGTTTGGAACAACCGTAAGAAACCATGTTGAATCCGACAGAAGAAACTTCTCGCTTTTGTATTTAGACTGTTTGCCACTATACGTCGAAAACTTGCCTATTTTCCATTCATATTTAAACTTCAGAACGTCCATCAAAACAGAACATTCTCCTATAGTCTCCAGGTCGGACATGACTGCTAAGATTGCAACTTCAAGTAGGTGAGGATGCAGAACTAAGAATCGATACCAGCTCGATCCAATCTTCTGAATACCTGTACGGTGAAAAATACATGGATCAGGAAAGTGAAGGGAAAAAATGCTTACAACTACGCTAACTAGGGAACTGCAAAAAGTGTAAGTCGCCGATTTTGACTCGAGTTTTATCGTTGAAAAGATCTCGTCGAGGGGAGTAAAAATCTCAATGGAACTACCAGTCGCAAATGAGCCCTTTTCGAGATATCCGGCAAAAATGTCAATTTATTACAATGTACAGTCGTGGAAAAACAAAGTAAACACCCCTTACTAACTCTGCAAAACATTATCGTAGAAGAAAGTTGCTGGTACCACACGATTGGTAATAAAGTCTACTTTTAAATGATGTATATGAAATTTTCTTAGGGGGGCATCTACATGTTAAAACAAACCATAGCTTTTTTTCAATAGCAGTACACAATTCTGACAGCATAAATTAACTCTACACCCTTCAATTAGCCTAAAAACAAATTTTTATGCAATTCGTACGATAAGTTTCCGAGAAATTTATTTTAAAACGAGCGTATTTTAGGGGCTATATCCCAAATTAAGTTCGGTACTTTATTGTTGACCGAGAGAGCCCACTTCTTAATCAAGGAATCTTAAGTACCACTCAAGCAGTCATTGAAGGATTGAAGACTATACTAGATTACAGGATAGCATAAGAAATTTCAAAGTATCTAGTCACTTCTATCATACACGACCACTTAAATCATTTTGCCGTTTTTTTAAGCATAATTTGAAAACTACTTGGAATACAAATGTGAAATTTTGGATTTCCATAAAGCAGGACTTAATAAATCTAAATCTATCAAAAAAAAAAAAAAAAAAAAAAAATTGTAGGTTGCAATTCATAATTTTTTCGAATATTAATTTTATAATTCATATCATAAAATTAAAAAATTGCAAATTAAACGTATTTATGTTTGGGTATTTTAGTATTACTGCTACACAAAAAAATAGCACATTAGAAGTATAATTTCAGGAGATATTAATGAAAATATAATTTAACATTAGAAGTACTAAATTTTGAATGTTTATAATTCAAAAACTTATTCAAATGACTTGAAATTTGGTGTCTAGGCATAGTTTGAACCGGAGATTTGAAATATTTCGTTAAAATTGGGTATCGCTATTGAAAAAAAAATGAAGTTTGTGTTAGTTTTAATATGTAGATGGCCCCCTAAGCAAATTTTATATACATCATTTAAAAGTAGACTATTTCCAGTCGCTCGGTACCAGCAAGGCCGTAGCCAGAAAAATATTTTGTAGGGGAATTTGATCATGATTTGATCATTATCTCATTTTGGATTTTTTATTTTTAACAGAGTTATTTTCTTCTGATGGACTGATGTCTTCCATAATTATGAAACAGCTATTATAAATGAAGTGTTAGGTGAAGATGAAAGAGCAGCCGTAAAAAGTTAGAATTCTGATTTTCTGGTCAGAATGGGGGGGGGGGGAATGGCCATAGCTATTTTTGAAAAAAAAAAATTCTTTGAAAGAAAAAATATGGCCATTTTTTCCCCCATTCTGATCAGGAAATCAGAATTCTAACTTTTTACGGCTGTTCTTTCATCTTCACCTAACACTTCATTTATAATGGCTGTTTCATAATAGTGGGTGACATCAGTCCATCACAAAAAAATGATCCATTCCAAAGGTATAATTCGATTGAAAAACTAATGCTTTGAACAGAGGCTACACCTGCAATTTTCATGACACTAATAAAATCACAAAGCTGCCAATTTGTACGGTTTTGTTACCTCTAAAATTTAATGAAAATTTTTGCCATATTTAGTCGTTGACAATTGTTAGATTTCGGCAACTGAATTAGGCAAAATTTACTGGTAAGGAAAAATCTTAGAAATTGATAGCTATGCAATAGCGTAATACTGGCAGAAGAAAAAAAAACTGCAGCAAAATTGACATTTGTCAAACAAAAAACTACCCAGCGCTTTTTCAAGTAAACAATTTCATTCCTCGTTTTTCTTTAAAGTAACGGAAATGTACATCAAAGAAATATTGCTAATCGCATAAAAATGAATGAATTAAGTGAAAATTTATATTTCATCTCCTTAGTGGGTGACGATTTGTGTCAATCCGGTTTATCCGAGGTTTTTGCTTATCCGAGGTGAGCTGGTCCATATTAACTTGTATAATCGGGACTGTATACTGTAATTGATTTTCGAATCTTGACTGTGTTGAGTGACAGTTAATGGCCTATTTATAGTCATATTGACAGAAATTTTGGAGGGGGATCAAACCCTGGTGATCCCCCCATTGGCTACGGCCTTGGGTACCAGTAACTTTCTTCTACGATAATTTGTTGAGTTAGTAGGGGGTGTTTACTCCCCCCCCCCTCAAGACTGCACTTTGCGTTACATTTGTTATGTCGTTAAATTTATAATTTTTGCTGCTAAATGGCTTCCTGCACACTTCTATATGGACCACAACCACCAGTGAACACTACAAATATCCAGCATCAACAAACACACAAATACATTTACAGCTATTAACTTCATTTTTTCCACCTTTTTTGTTTGCATACTTAATTTCCAAGTATGGGGAACATAAGTTAACGGAAGGCCATTTAACAGCAAAAATTTTAAACTTAGACATAACAAATGTAACAGCATAAATACATTACAATTGATAAATTGTGTGACAAACTGTCAGATATCTCGAAAACGGCTCATTTGCATTCTATTGAGATTTTTATTCCTCACGACAAGATCTTCGCAACGATACCATTCGCGTCAAAATCGGCGACTAATGCTTCTTTCATTTCCCTAGTAACATGAAAAAATCCTCAACTATCGGATAATATCTACGTACCAAAGTGGTTAGAGTCAATACATTTTAACAAGAACGAAAAAACATGCAGTTGGCGTAGATTTTTAAACACTTTCCAGCATTAGCAAAATTGAAAAAAAAATGAAATTTCTTGATAAGAATGAAGCGAGATGTCTAAATAATCAACTTAAAAACCCCACAGAACTCGGTAAAACTCCATTTTCAGCAGTTGCTGTCCATGCGCAGTAATGTGTGCGAATTCTGTTGTGCAGCTACAGAGGTGTGAAATTTATTAGAATAATTGTGAAATTTGCAATAAAATATTGTTATATTAAAAGTAATACATTTAAAAAATATCGACACTTAATTTTTAGTGCGTATCGCCTTGTTTTATATTAAAGATTCGATACGCCTTGGCATACTTTGTATGAGTTTTTGGCAATTTGTATTTCGTTGTCATGGTGCCAAATTTGGAGTCTTTCTATCAGACCATTCTTGTTTCTGATGTTGCATTTCTTTAATTTTTTTTTTTTTACAATGGCCCAAAGATTCGGTATGGGGTTCATATCTGGACTATTTCCAGGCCATGGAAGTGTTTTCTTTAATTAAAAATTAAAGAAAAAATACATCACAAACAAGAATGGTCTGATGAAAGACTCATTCAAATCTGGCATCATGACAACAAAATCCAAATTAATTGCCAAAAATAAAAACGCATACAAAGTATGCCAAGACTTATCGAATCTTTAATAAAACACAAGGGGATGCACACTAAATATTAAATGTATCAATATTTTTAAAATTATTATTTCTTTAATATAACAAGATTTTAATGTACATTTTACAAATATTCTAATAATTTTCACACCTCTAGGTATATGATCTAATACACACCACCTAATACACTCGAAATTAGGCAAGTTTAAATATGCATACTACAGAGGAAAACGCGCTTCCAGCCAGGGCCGAAACTAGCCTTTTTTGCACCCGGGGCAAACGTGGATTTTGCCCCCTCCCCCCTATTCCGCAAAGTATATTTACAAAGAGAATTTTGCTAATTTTCTAATAGCTGACTTATTTTAAAGTTTAGTTTAAAACATGTAATCATAAAATTTGTATATTGAACTACGTTATCTACAATGGCGGATCCAAACGGTTGTCACGGGGGTCATGACCCCCCTCTGAACACCAACAAAAATATTCTAAAGATAATTTTTTAAATGTAATATACAGTAGAGTCCCGATTATCAGAGTCCCGTTTAACCGAGTTTCCGCTTCAACCGAGTTATTTTTGAAAAAAAAAAAAAAAAAAAAAAAAAAAAATTAAGGCCATTTCCTTTTATCATTCTGACCAGAAAATCGGAATTCTAACTTTTTACGACTGCTCTTTCATCTTCATCTAACACTTCATTTATAATAGCTGTTTCATAATAATGGAAGACATCAGTCCATCAGAAGAAAATGATCCATTCCAAAGGTACAATCCTTCATTTGGCGCCTCTTCGTTCTGGCGCCCGGGGCTCATGCCCCCTCTGTCCCCCCCCCTCCCCAGTTTCGGCCCTGCTTCCAGCAATTGCGGACTAAGAATGAAAAACGCTAAAAGTACCAAAAAATCGGAAAAAAAAAATAGGAAAAAATGTCTTAAATGCCAAGCAAACACGAGAACCCTTGAAGTTCCAACCCTAGTATAAATAGTTCAAAAAATAAAATGTCACTGTTTGAAAGTGCCACACGAAGTAAATTGGAGAAATCTGAATGTGCCATACGAATGTTCCTTATTTCAAACAAAATTAAATTTATGTACATTGAGGTGCACTATAAGATGCTTGATGTAGGATATGATATACGTAACAGGTATCTTTCATTTACGGGGACGTACAAGATTTCGGATAGAGTACTGTATGAGCGATAAAACTGGAGATGAGTTTTTAGAAGTATGCATTTTTGTGTTTAACTAGATTTTTGCCTTTACATTAGAGGTCTGCACGGGCCCGGGCTTGGCCCGAGGCCCGTACCCGGCCCGGTACATGTCCATCGTAGAGATCGGCATCGTACAGTTACAAGATGTCTGATTACGGGTTTAATTTTTTTTCAGCAGACTCGTGCCGGGACCGAACTGGTCTTAATCGATCTCAGGATGGGTAGGACAGGCATTATGTTTTGTAAAAGTATTAATAGTGATAATGAACTTCTGTTAACAGTATCTTTGGAAATATACCTTAAGGGGTTCTCATATTCACTGCTCAACAATGCGAAACTTTCAAACACATTTTCTGACTCATTTTTAACTATAAAGGCATAAAATTCACAGGCCTGACTATTGAAGGCATTTGGAAACTAATAGCTTTCTCCATATTTGATAAATTACTTACAGAGATAACAGAGATTCTTGTCATGTGACTGTACGTTTTTCCTCCTTTCCTGTGCTATCGCTTCCGGAAATTAGATTCATAACGCTAACTTTGGCAGTATTTCCAGAGAAAGATATATTGCTTTTATCTATGAAAAAGACGACATTTACATAGTTTCTGAATAAGAATACCTGCCAATCGTACGCGTTTCCGAAAAGAAATGAATTCTCAAATGTGTCGAAATGTAACTTCTTTCGATTTGAGAAAAGCCTTAAAAATGAGAGAAAGACTTTCGCAAATCTACTTTTTATCATACATCTTCAAAAGGTATGTTTTTAATCCTTTATTCTTAACTACATTAACTTTTTAATGAATCCTTATTGGAATTTCGAAATGTCTGTACAGACGATGACTAAAACACTGTAATCGTTAATATTTACTATTGTGTGTTTTCTGCTTTGCGAACACATAGTAATCTAAAATATACTGTAAAATTTTCCCATAAATATGTACGTAATATTCATTAAAAGAATCAATTGTATGTCGAGAAAAAACGGACTTTTTGTAGAAATTGAATCGGGCCGGGCTGGGCCGGGCCGGGCCGAGAACTGTAAAAATGCAAACGGGCCGGGCCGAACTTTCAATTTTTACACCGGGCCGGGTCGAACCAAGATAGCTTTCGTTCGGGCCAGACCTCTACTTTACATTGTGTGTATAAATACTATAGATCATATATAGGACTGCGCAAAAAAAAAAAAAAAAAAAAAAAAAAAAAAATGGTATGCAGTATGCAGTACTGTCTATGAGCATGGATTGCTTAGAAGTGTTTTTTAATCGAGTTATGCACTTTCTAGCTGAACTATTATTTAGTAAACGAATATTTTTAGAATTTCATATACAGGGCTATACGCGAAGAGCCCGATACAATTTCCGTCTATGAATAGCAATTTCTGAAATTACGTTTTCAGTTCAGAGTTTGTTTCTCGAGTTAAATTTTACTTGAATATGCAGAGCGTAAAAATCGAATATATACAGGGGTGTACGCAATTATTAGAGTATAATTTCCCTCTAAATTGCTGAAGAGTAATTTTCAACTGTTATGAGTTTTGAAATTAAGCTACATTTTAGCACACTAGTGTTACAGATCTATAGGTCATATACAGTGATGGGCACAAGAATTAGAATGCATTTCCGGCAGATGGTAATTGCTGATCAAAATCTTTTCACCTTTGGTAAAACTTCATGGTGCAGTATTCTGGAAGTGTTGGAAAGTGCAGGGCCGTAGCAAGGTCTTCAGAGGCCCCCCCCAAACATATTTTTCGGGGCCCCCCCTTTAAGATTTTAGAGAAATATCTATATTTAATTTTCCACCCGAGTTCCATTTTATAACAATACCAGCGCAATTTCGCTGGTCGAATTTTCCAAAACGAACTTCAAACTGAACGAATTTGTAGTTGGGCTGCACTACTTTCGGCAGCGTACACCCATAGGGGCTATGTCCGCTCCGATCTTGAATCATACGAACCTTGAATCATTGTAATTTTTTTATTTAGATCCAGATTAAATTCAAATTTTCAACATTTCGTTCACGTTGCTACAGGAACAGATTTGATATTCTTACAACGTGAATTTAATCAAAGGACTTGCAAAATTTAACTGAGAATTCTTTCATTTAGGAAAAAAATGTCAAAAAAATCGCTGAAGAACGCGAAAGAACGCCAAAAATTGCATAAAAATTTTCAAAGTTCATAGAGATTAAACTTTACTTATATTGGGCTAAAAGATTGAAACCGGGTTTATTTTTTTTACGAATATTAAAAAAACTACCAGAAAAGTGAAAAAGCTAAAAATCACATAAAAATTCTCGAAAATTTTAAGAACAGCAGAGACAAAATTTGTCAAAAAAGTTTGAAACTGAATTCCTTTTACAAATGTTATAAATTGCTAAGTATTGTTCATAAACAAAATAAATAAATAAAGAATATGGAAGTCGTTTTCGTATTTTCAATTTTCTCTTCAGTTTGACAATGCCATCCGCGTGGCCCAAAAAGATTTTTTGAAGCAGAAAATATTCACTTATAACAATTTTTTTCCCGCTCGGATTGGTGCCTTTTATTAAATACATATATATGTACGGATTTACTAATTAAAAAAAAATACTTTTGGGATGTTGTTTCCATACATTCCGGTTTTCTCCAGTTTTAAATTGTCACCCAAGTTGAAATTTAAGAAGAAAAAAAAATACCTTCGGATAGAAGGTACCTTTCTTTGGGCATGGTTGACGGGTTTCCTAGTAGCTAATAATAAAGACAGACGTTTGTCTGTCCACAGTTTTGTTTTGTCTAATGATTGTCTGATGGCAGACGTTTTTCTGTTCCGTACAAAATTTGACAGGAAGGTTACCTATATGTCTAAGTTGCTCGAAACAGGTTTTTAAATTTTTTTATTCGAATTTTTTTCATTTAATTTTTTACGATATTTTTTGTATTTTTTCGAGTTTCGTACTTTTCCCCCCACATTCATAAAAAGAATCTATTTTCAATCCATCTTTTCATTTTAGCTGAATATAATAAAGTAGTCTTCTTCGATTTTTAAGTATTTCGCGAATTTTTTATGTGATTTTTAACTTTTTTTCGCGTATTTTTTTAGATTAGTAAAAGAATCAGGTTTCAATCTTTTAGCCTGATGTACTAAATTTCGTCCTTTTTGCGATTTTTGAATTTTTCGCGAACGTTTTTTTTTTTTTTTTTTTTTCCTTTTTAAGACCCCTGTGATCAGAAGAGATTTTATCTCACATTTGAAGAAACTTTCGTCTTTAGAAAGGAAAATTTCTAGAAATTTTGATGTTTGATTCGCGACTTCTTCGTATTATGAAGGAAAAAAGTCATAGTTCAGTTTCTAATCATCAAGTTCAGTTTCTAATAGGGAAAAGTACAATTCAGAAAAGTTGGCGGAACACTCCTGTGATTTGATTTGGCAAAAATGCATCTTCATATTTAGTAAGGATGTTAGGTAATTTTTATGTTAGATTGGTGAGTTTTCTATATTTTCGCGGAAAATGAGAAAATCAAATCAAAGCTTTTTTTGTGTGTGTGTGTTTGAATGAAAGAAAAAGTTACGGAAAAAATCTTCAATTAACTGATTTCTTTCTTTCTTTTCTTTCCTTTTTTTTCTTGGAGAGAGAGTGTAAAAGGAACCCAGTTTCTATCTTTTATCCCAATATAGTAAAAATTTTGCCATCTGTGGCACAGATTTTTGACATCCCTAAAAGGAATCGGGTTTCAGTCTTTTAGCTCAATATAGAAAATATGTCCATAGAAATTTCTGAATTTTTTACGAACGTTTTATGTGATTTTTAGCGTATTTTTGTCTTTCACGGCGATTTTTTCACATTCCAGTTACAATCTTTTGGCTCGATATAATTAATTTTCTCAGCGATTTTTGAATTTTTGCCCAATTTTTTATAAGATTTTTACACTTTTTTTTCGCGTTTTGTGGAGTTTTCTTGACTTTTTTTTTCTGAAACCGAAGAATTATCCAGTAGATTTTGCTGCTGTCATAATTAAGCTGAAGTGGAAAAATAACAAATTTGTTCCTGTAGCAACGTGAGCTACGATGCTGGAAAATTTGACTTTTATCTGGACACTATCACTTTTATCGAAAAAAATCATCGAAATTCGAAAAATATCGAAAAATTCAATGATTGTTTGATTCAAGATCGGAGCGGGAATATCCGGAACAGGTTTACGCTGCGGAAGGCAGTGAAAGCCCCCCAATGGAGAACTCCAAAAAATAGGTTATTTTTTTAAAAAAGCAATTAGCGAAGCTCTGCTAGTAGATTAAATAAATACACAATGTAATTTATGTGTAGTTAACATAAGTAATTTATCGAGACAAGAGAAATGAAATGTTCAAAACGAAACAGATCGAACATAAGGGGATAGGCGGCATATGCAATGCACATAGATGCCCGCTTATTGGGGTCCCCAACGAGATTAAGAAGCATATATTTTTTGAACATTTGAAAAAAAAAATGAGGCTTAAAAGTTTTGAATCTTGAGTTCCGAATTTTGCTCACTTTTAAGAGCGGCCCCAAAAAAGAAAATTTATAAAGTATTTAGAGCCTTCAAAACTTCTTTCATCTGGGCACCTTTAAAAAGAATGGTAGCTATAGAAAAAAAGGGCATGTCTGTTTTGGTTAAAAGAAGTAATAGTATTAAGAAAGTTTTTAACCTTATTGGGGCCCCAACAAGATTAAAAAGCATATTTTTAAAACATTTGAATAATAAAAATTGGGCCTAAAAGTTTTGAATCTTGAGTTCCAACTTTTCCTCACTTTTATAGGGGGCCCCCAAAAAGTTAATTAAAAAAGTATTTAGAGCCTGCAAAATTTCTTTATCTGGGCACCTTTAAAGAGACTACTGGCTATAGAAAGAAAGCACATATCTGTTTTGGTCAAAAGAAGTAATAGTATTAAGGAAGCTTTGAGCCTTATTGGGGCCCCCCAACGAGATTAAAAAGCATATTTTTAAAACATTTGAATAAAAAGATGGGGCTTAAAAGTTTTGAATCTTTGGCTGCAACTTTTCCCACCTTTATAGGGGAGCCTAAAAAAGACAATCCATAAGAATTTAGAGCCTTCAAAATTTCTTTCATCTGGGAACCTTTAAAGAGAATACTGGCTATAGAAAGAAAGCGCATATCTGTTTTGGTCAAAAGAAGTAATAGTATTAAGAAAGTTTTGATCCTTGTTGGGGTCCCCAATGATATTAAGAAGCATATTTTTTAAACATTTTAATAATAAAAATTGGTCCTAAAAGTTTTGAATCTTGAGTTCCAACTTTTTCTCACTTTGATAGGGGGCCCGAAAAAAGTCAATTAAAAAAGCATTTAGAGCCTGCAAATTTTCTTTCATCTGGGAACCTTTAAAGATAATGCTGGCTGTAGAAAGAAAGTGCATATCTGTTTTGGTCAAAAGAAGTAATAGTATTAAGAAAGTTTGAACCTTGTTGGGGCCCCCAATGAGATTAAAAAGCATATTTTTAAAACATTTGAATAAAAAGATGGGGCATAAAAATTTTGAATCTTAGGCTCCAACTTTTCCTCACCTTTATAGGGGGCCCTAAAAAAGACAAAAAAGAATTTAGAGCCTGCAAAATTTCTTTCATCTGGGAACCTTTAAAGAGAATGCTGGCTATAGAAAGAAAGTGCATATCTGTTTTGGTCAAAAGAAGTAATAGTATTAAGAAAACTTTCAACCTTGTTGGAGCCCCCAACGATATTAAGAAGCACATTTTTAAAACATTTGTATAATAAAAATTGGGCCTAAAAGTTTTGAATCTTGAGTTCCAACTTTTCCTCACTTTTATAGGGGCTCCAAAAAAGTTAATTAAAAAAAGTATTTAGAGCCTGCAAAATTTCTTTCATCTGGGCACCTTTAAAAGAGACTGCTGGCTATAGAAAGAAAGCATATATCTGTTTTGGTCAAAAGAAGTAATAGTATTAAGAAAGCTTTGAACCTTATTGGGCCCCCCAACGAGATTAAAAAGCATATTTTTAAAACATTTGAATAAAAAGATGGGGCCTAAAAGTTTTGAATTTTTGGCTGCAACTTTTCCCACCTTTATAGGGGGCCCTAAAAAAGACAAAAAAGAATTTAGAGCCTGCAAAATTTCTTTCATCTGGGAACCTTTAAAGAGAATGTTGGTTATAGAAAGAAAGCACATTTGTTTGAAGGAACTGATAGTATTAAGGAAGTTTTGAACTTATTGGGACTCCCAACGAGTTTAAAAAGCATGTTTTTTAAGCATTTGAATAAAAAGTGAGGCCTAAAAGTTTTTAATCTTGGGCTCCAACTTTTCCTCCCGTTTATAGGGGGCCTAAAAAAGACAATTAAAAAGAAATTAGAGCCATCAAAATTTCTTTCATCTGGGAACTTTAAGGAGAATACTGGCTATAGAAATAAAGCGCATGTCTGTTTTGGTCAAAAGAAGTAATAGTATTAAGAAAGTTTTGAAGCTTGTTGGGCCCCAATGATATTAAGAAGCATATTTTTTAAACATTTGAATAATAAAAATGGTGCCTAAAAGTTTTGATCTTGAGTTCCAACTTTTCCTCACTTTTATTGGGGCCCCCCAAAAAGACAATTTAAAAAGTATTACAGCGTGCAAAATTTCTTTCATCTGGGCACCTTTAAAAAGAATAATGACTATAGAAAGGAAGCACATTTGGTTGAAGGAAGTAATAGTATAACGAAGTTTTGAAACTTATTGGATTCCTAAGTGAGATTTTAAAAGCATATTTTTTAAAAATTTGAATAAAAAAATGGGCTTAAAAGTTTTGAATCTTGGGTTCCAACTTTTCGCTCTTATATAGGGGGCCCTAAAAAAGACAATTCAAAAGAATCTAGAGCCTGCAAAATTTCTTTCATCTGGGCCCCATTAAAAAAATGGTTCCTGCAGAAAAAAGCGCATATCTGTTTTGTTTGATGGAAGTAATAGTATTAAAGAAGTTTTGAACCTTTGGTTTCACCTTTTTCGCCCATTGATAGGTGCACCCCAAAAATACTAAATTGCCATTTATTTTTTAAGTAGAACTTACAGCCTTCAAAAACTTTTATAAAGAATGGTGGATATAGAAGAAAAGCACATATCTGTTTTCTATTTCTAAATCTGATCAAGATCTTTGACAAAAAAAATGAATTTCGATAAAATAAAATAAAATGTTATTAAAATACATAAAAAAATTATTTAAAAAGTAAAAAAAAAAAAAAAAACATTCGGCTGAAAGATACAATAGCTTTACAATAGCTACTGGGCCCCTGACTTTGCTCAGCCCCCCCCCCCAAATGGGGGGTATGGAGGGCGGTCGCTACGGCCCTGGGAAAGTGTCTAATAATCTATGTTTTACACACGATTTTTCTTTGAAATAATGCTCACAAGGAAGGTCTCCATACGTGCAAACTCAAAAATCAGCTTCAGAATGTTTCTTGTGAGGATATATGTTTACATAACATGTTTACATAAAAATATCGACGGAGCCTCTATAGTGTCCTTAAAAAAAATAATGAAAATTTCGTTATTTGGCGAAATATGACCGGTTGGCGATGGAATAAAACTTCAAAAAAAGACTGATGTCAAATAGTCTAAGGAAAAAAATTGTTCATGTTGAACTTGTTTAAATTTAATTTAAATAACTTAAAAAAATTAAAACTGACAAAACTAAACTTTAGTTGTCATATTTATATGTATTTATAATGAAATTTAACCATCAAATTTTAATTAACGATTTAAAAGAAAATTTAAATTGTTTCAAGGTCAAAATTAAGTCAAATTGAGCACTGTCGATTCAATTTTGTTGCTATGGAAACGACGTCTTCGATATTGAAATGTATAACTGCAGTTATTCTTCCTCAGGCCTTTATTTTTGAATACGCTTAAATATGAAAATATTTTTTTAAATATGAAAATGTTTTATATATGAAAATATTTTTTCAGTGAAAAAAATTAAGTAACTGCGGAAACAAGCAACATAAGCAAGATAAAAAATGTGTATATTAAACTCTCATTGTTTATGTTTAAATTCATTAAATACTATTTATACGCATTCTAAGAATTAACAAGCAATTTTCAGATGCATTAAAATCGTCTGCTTTTGGCGAGAAAAAGTGCTGCTCGCCAAATCGTGTGATGCTTTCGTCTTTTCGCTCCAAATATTCGAAAGTATTTTATTTTTCCACAAACTACTGCAATTTCGCAGCTAAATTTAATCCTGTATGGACTTACATAAGTAGCTTAATTATAGACCGGGAGCCGGCAGCCCAGACAGTCACCTCATCGAGTTCACGGCAGAAATTCTAGGATTAGTTAAATCTTGATTCGCATATTAAAACGCGTGATTGTCTGGGCTACCGGTCTATTGGTATTTTTTTTTTCCAAAATATTCTGAGTATGCCTAGTACGGAGACCTTTTCCGATTTTTTTTTTTTTTTTTTTCACTTTTTAAATACCTAAATTTGAAAATTCAGAAAACTTTTATACAGTTAATATAAAGAACTATCTTAGAGCAATTGTTATATTTAGTTTGAAATTTGCCAAATTTAAGGCCAAAAATGAGTAATTTTAAGTCATCTATTAGAGCAAAGAATCGGACATTTTAATAGAACTAGTAATTAGAGATTTATGTTTACGTTGTTACTATCCGACTATTCGAACTGTTACACATTTTACTGAAAAGTCTTGCAACGTACCCTATATACAGATAATGAAAACAAGAAAAAAAATTAACGTTTACAATTCATGTATTTGGTCGAAATGTATAAAATAAATTTTGGGACTTATTTCATTAACCTGAATTCGGGACTAAGACAAGTGTTAACATCAAACACAAGAGATTAGAGTAATGTAGCATAAAGTTTAACGCGGGTACTTTGTTGTAATGCTTTGGCATAACTCAGAACGTACTATTTCGTGCCAATTATAAAGAGTTGCAAAAATGAAACGGCGAGCGATGAAAATTTTTAGTCTTATGTGTCTTCTTTATGTTGACATTTTATAGATTTTCTATTACGTTACATGGCTTATTTATGTATAACTGTTCCTCAGTGTAAAAAGGAGTAAATATTAAACAAGCTGCTTATGTATTTGATATATTCACAGTTATTTTATTAAGATATAATAATCGGACGAGATTTTAAAACGCAAATAAAGATTGCCAGAAAGGATTTTTGAAAATTATTTTTTCGCCAAATTAAACCTCGCCGTTCTCACTATCGCGTCAAAGCCTCTAACAAAGAATTAACGCCTTTCTGTATAACAATTTAACCCTTTATATGTACTGAATTATGAATTCATGAAAATTTCATCTTCTGAAGCATTTTTCGTGAATTTTTGATTCTAAATTAGAAGGTTTACATAATCATTTAATAAATTTTAGAAGGATTGAGAACGATTTATTAAATTTGAATTTATAGGGATTCTGTGCACTATTTATAACCCCACTCAAATCTTTTATTTTAAATATTTTTCTTAGTATTTTGTAGAATTAGGAAATCTATAAATATAATGTTCTTACAATAGAAACACAGAAATATTTCTGAATTGAAAAATCCCCCCCCCCCCCCCCCAACGACAAGAAAGCTGAAAAGATGCAAAGGCCAAAGAAATCATTCTCTAAAAAATATTTTTGTTGCGTAACCCATAATGCTTTTGGAACATGATAAAGTAATGCATCTATAACTCATTCTAAACTGTATTACTACTAACTGATGTATTAAATGAATTTTATAACAAGTTATTTTAATGGTACTTTTAAATACCGTCAGTAGATAAAGGGTTAAACAGCAAAGCACAAATTTAAAATTATTAAAGGCACATAAATTAAGACAGACTGCACAGTTAATACAATAAACCCAACTGGAGTGAAAAATTAGCCAGGGCCAGGACTCAAACCTGAGTCCACAGCGTACCGTGCTGTTGCTCTAACCACTAAGCTACTCTGGCCGATGTCCTAGCTCGACAATTTCTCATTAATAAGCCATATTGGGGAACACATCACTGTCCATCTACATCAGATAACGCAGGGTGACGCGACAACGATGAATAAATTAATTTTTCCAACCATCCACATATGTAAACAAGTTGGAAATTGCTCGTCAAACGTGGCAAATGAGGTTCATTCGTACTACAATTAGTTTTAAATATTTTTTGCACCGCATATTGTACTAAATGTATATTTTAGTGCACTTCATAAGTGCATATCAATTTCACGCTGTTCAAAGGGGTGTAATATCATTAAAATGCACTTGAAATATTTTTTTTCCTTATTGGCCGTAATGTAACGGAAAAAATGACTGTCCTTGTCATTAAACTATACATGCAACTTTTATAAAATTGGAAATGAGTCGATAAAATTTTAGAACAATTATATATTTAAAATTTCAGACCATTCGGAAGGCTGTAACATCATTAAAATGTACATGCAATAATTTTTTCCCATTGGCCGTAATGTAACGGAAAACGTCCCTGTCATTAAACTATACATCCGATTTTCATAAAATTGAAAATGACTAAAATTTTGCAACAATTATATATTTAAAATTTCAGACCATTCGGTTGGGTAGTTTTTGCTCTGTTATATGCGGACAGACGGACAGAACGACGACTATAGGTGCTACGTATTTTTATATAATTACGAATGTACCCAAGAAGCCCATAAAGTCTGTCTTAATTTATGTGTACCTTTAATAATAAACTAGTATGTTGTGGCCATCACAAAACTTTCTTCTATATAAATCATATCAATTAAATCCTCTAAATAGTACAAGAAATAACAACGATTTAGCACCAATTCATATCAAATTATATCTGAATTTGAAGTTGGATGAAAATTCGTGCATTAGTTCTTGAGAGAGAGCTATAGCGGAAATTCTGAAAAAAATGTAGTATAGTAGCGCTACCTGTTGAGCGATTTACACCAAAAGTAAACAGCACTAAACGATATCAAGGTATACCTGAATCTGAAGTTGGTTGAAAATCCAAGCATTAGTTCTTGAGATAAAGCTATTGCGGAAACCTCAAAAATACAGCATAGCAGCGCCACCTGATGAGCGATTTACACAAAAAATTAAACAGCACTAATTTATACGTCAATTCATGCCAAGGACTAACTAAATCTGAAGTTTGATGAAAATCCGTGCAATAGTTCGAGATACAGCTCTTGTGGAAATCGTGAAAAATGCAGCACAGCAGCGCTACCTATTGGGCGATTTACACCAAAAATTAAACAGCACTAATTTATATCAGGGACTAACGGAATCTGAAGTTTGCTGAAAATTCGTGCATTTTTTCTTGAGTTAGAGCTATTGCGATAATCATGAATAATGCAGCATACTACCGCCACCTGTTGGGCGATTTTCACAAAAAAGTAATAAGTGCCAAACTATATCTTGGACTAACTGAATCTGAAGTTTTATGAAAATCCGTGTAGTAGTTCCTGAGATATAGCTATTGCAGAAATCGTGAAAAATGCCGCATAGCAGCGCCACCTGTTGGGCGATTTTCACCCAAAAACTAATCAGGTCCAGTTTATATCAAGGTCTAACTAAATATGAAGTTTTGTGAAATTCCGTGCATTAGTTCTTGAGATAGAGCGCCCACAAAATTTTTGTCACATACAGACTCACAGAGTGACAGAGAGACTCCCAGACAGACATTTTCTAAAAACCATCAAATCGTGTTCTGGGCATTCTAAAACGCATAAATCCGTCGAAAAACGGAAGTCGAAAATTTTCACGAATCCAGTACTTTCTTCTTGTAAAGATAGAAGTAAAAATTGTTATTCAAACATTAATTTAAGTGCTTTTATATAAACTTAAAAATTAGTCCAGTAAAAGATTGGATGTTTGCTACAAAAATTCACCTTTGGTTTCAATAATGCAGTTAATTTGCTTAAAAACATAACTGAACTTTGCCACTTTGATGTGGGCTGAAGTTGCTCAGTTTTGCACAGAATTCAATTAACCCTTTGTATCACCGCGTTGCAAATAAAGTTAATATAAATTGTTCATAGAATTCTCAACAGACAGCAATACTGAATTTGTCGTGCCAAAGTTTTATCATTGGAGCAGTTTCACATTGTTATTCTTAAAATAAACTTCGTAAATTTTGTCAAATTAACCCTTTATCTACTGACGTACTTATAAGTACCATTAAAATATTATAAAATTCGTTTAATACATCGATTAGTTGCAATACAGTTTAGAATGAGATACATTTCTTTATCTTGTTCCAAAAGCATTATGGGTTACATAAAAAATATTTTTTAAAAGACGATTTCTTTTGCCTTTACATCTTTCCAGTTTTCTTGGCGTTGTTGGTGGTAGGGGGGGGGGGGGGGCGGTTCAATTCGGAAATATTTCTATTGTAAGAACATTCTATTTGTACATTTTCTAATTCTACAAAAAATACTAAGAAAAATATTTAAAGTAAACGATTTGAATGGGGCTGTAAGTATTGCACAAAATCCCTATAAATTCAAATTTAATCCTAAATCCTTCAATCCTAAAATCTAAAAATTTATTAAATGATTATGTAAATCTTCTAATGTATTTTAAACAATTCACGAAAAATGTTTTAGAAGATAAAATTTTCATGAACTCATAATTCAGTAGATAAATGGTTAAACAGGGCTGGAGACGTCCAGAAGTTATTTTTTTTACAAAGGTAAATTCGTGTACTTCACAATTTTGTATCGGAAAATTAATATTTATAAGAGACATGAAATTTTCTGTTTATTGCAGATGCGAGAAAAGTACCTTTTAGTCAATTTCATTTTTATGCTCTAAATTTTTAAATTATTTTTTTATATGCTTAGGATGATGTATTATAAGATCTGAGTAAATATTTTTTAAAACTAGTTGAAATATCTGGTGTTGCCCGGAGTTTTAAACATGTTTGATTGTTACATGGTTGTCTAGAAAAATCAATTTTAAAATTAAACACCGTACTGACTATGAATCTCGCGCAAATATGCTTTTTAATATATTGAAAGCCTTGAGAAATTTTGCTTTTATACCAGTATTTTTTTTAAATTGCTTCCTAAACCTAAATATAGTCGTGATTCTTGAAAAAATTAAATGTAAATTCACGAAGCCTTTCATAATATCACTTTCTCTTGTAAAAGCCATGCATTAACCATTCGTTTTAAATATGAGGTCATATGGAAATTAACCTATATTATTCACAACTAAAAAGAAAATGGCGCATGTAGTATTTGTTTAGAATCAAATAAAAATCATGCATTAGTGACATAATTCACTTTTATATTTTAACAGAATAATAAGGCTACTATAATTTGCGATTCATGCCAGTATACACATCACGACACATTACAGTTATCTTTTTATGCGTGAAGGTTTCGCTACAGTACTCCATTGTGAAATTTGTATTTTTTGAAATTCAATATTTGAAAAACGGTATAATCATTTAGAATTGAAATTTATACCAAGAAAAATACAATTTTTTACCTTTCTAATGCAGTTTCTCTAACAATTTTATGACAAATACTTTTCGAGTTATTAATTTTTTCAATAACTTCAAATATTTCATTTTCCGAGATTAATCTGTAGCAACGATTTGCGGAAAAGCCAATCGTCGCCAACGCATAGCGTTTTATTAAAGAGGATAGCAGTTGTCGCTAACAAGGGAACCACTTTAGGTGCTCGCACCTAGAATCGAGACCTGGTGCATTTTGTACCCCTATGCTAAAGTTAGAGAACCGATAAAAATTCTTTGTTAAAATCATATTTTATATATTTTTTTATATTTATAATTTTTTATTATTGGATTTTTATTTGTTAATTTTACACCAAAAGAGAGTTAAGTCGCCAGATATGGCACTTCAAAATTTTCACTAGCTTTACACTTGTAATAGGTTTACGTCCAAATAGTCCAAGAGCTGTTAAACATTTTAGGGAAGGTATTTGAGGCACCCTGAAAATTTGTGCAACACTTCTTTTGTAATGGCTGAATACAAAATCGAATGTCTGGCTGAAGGATCGTGGCCCAAAAACTGTGCCAGACACGTGTCAAGTGCCTTTTGACTACCCCAAAAAGGTATTTGAGGCACGCTGAGATTGAGACAGAATAATATTTATACTTAGAAAAAAAATATTTTGAAAACGACAGACACTTTAGTCGGCCCAAAAACTGTGCCAGACACGTGTCAAGTGCCATTTTTTGAATACTCAAAAAAGGTATTTGAGGCACGCTGAGATTGAGGCAGAATAATATTTATGCTTAGAAAAAAATATTTTGAAAATGACAGACACTTTAGTCGGCACAAAAACTGTGCCAGACACGTGTCAAGTGCCATTTTTTGTCTGGCACAGTTTTTGGGCCACGATCCTTCAGCCAGACATTCGATTTTGTATTCAGGCATTACAAAAGAAGTGTTGCACAAATTTTCAGGGTGCCTCAAATACCTACTCAAAAATGTTCAACAGCTCTCCTACTAAAACCATTACAACACGGTGCGTAGCGAAAATACTGAGCTAGGGTTGCCGGAAAACTGTACGGGATGAAAAAGTCGCCAATCTTTCCCCGCCAAATATGTAAATATAATACTGTATTTTTTTTAAAAATCAAATTCGTAGGTTCTTGAAGGAATTTTAAAACTTTTTTCAACATTTCATAGTTATTGACTAATTTATATTTTTAACTATTTTTTTTAAAAAACTTACTTTAACAGCCCGAAAAGTGGTCTCGAAAATTGCATTTTCAGAAAGTTAATCGGCTGTAAAATCAAAAAATATTATTTTAACAAAAAAATTTTATCGATTCCCAAACTTCCTAATATAGAGCTTTAAAATCCACCAGGTTTCAATACTAGGTGCGAGCAACACCTAAAGTGGTTCCCTTGTAAGTTGTTTCTTATTTATGGCTCTAACTATGGCGATATTTCGACAAGTATTATTTAATAAGTTATCCAAGATCTATGGCTAACCACATGAAGTTTGGACTTGCCGCGACCACCATCTTGGACTTGCAAGGCGGAAATCCAAGTTTATTGGAACGCAGTGTTGCCAGATAGTCAAAAGTCAATTTCCCCAAAATTTCTGAAATTTTCCCCAAATCAGCGTTTTTTTCCGTAAAAGTCCCCAACTCAGTTTTCACTAAAAAAAGGGAATTTTTAAATTTTCAATTTACCACTATAAAAAATATCCAAGTAATTTACGCTAAAAAAATTTCCCCAAATCAAGCCTTTTGAAAAAATTCCCCATTTACAAAAAACAAACTTTTAAACTGGGCTGAATGCATATTCTGTAGCTACATTAAGAGAATGAGAGATATTTTGCAGTGACAAGTGCGTAGCTTCAGGCAATGTCTTATCAATTGGGATTTGAATGAATCCGAGATGGTACGCTGTTTTAATTTTTTTTGTCATCCCTATATTGACGTACATAATCATAATGCAAAGTATTTTTGCTGTATCAATCGGTGTGCTTTTGCATATCATAAGAGAAAATATCTGCTTTCCACATATTTAAAATATATATTTTTTTATTTTTTACAGTACGGCGAAGGAATTTTTCGTTAAAGTCCTGCAGATTTAGTAATGTGCAGGTTTAAGCTGCTTAAGACTTTAGAGTCTCATGCATCTGTAATATGTGCAAACTGTAATGTAGTAAACAATGAACACGACCACATCCAAGAGAACAATGATTGATATTTCGGGTTTTTGGATTGTATTTTCGTTTTTCAAATCAAAATTGAGTTCGAGACAGATCCAGTCATTCTACAGGACTAAAAGAAATCTTTACGGAAAATGGTAAAAAAAAAAAATCCCCAAGTTTTTCCCCAAAATTTTTGTAGTCCCCCAAAAGTTTCCCCACGAAGTACTTGTCCCCAAAAAATTCCCCTAGGAGGTTCAAAATTCCCCAATCTGGCAACACTGATTGGGAGTTCTTGTTACATAAAACCAATGGTTTTTGTGAATGATTCTATTTCCCTCGTACGAATTGTCCTTTTATTCGAATACGCTGTTTACATCTACACAGCATATCTACATAATATAATTATTAATGTACAGTAGTGGGAAAAAAAGTAAACACCCCCTACTAACAACTCCATCAAATTATCGTAGAAGAAAGTTACTGGTACCGAACGATTGGAAATAAAGTCTACTTTTAAATGATGTATATGTCGTAGGCTGATTGAGAAATCCGGCTTTTTGCAAACAGCCTAGGCTCTTTGCAAACAGCCTAGGCTCTTTGCAAACAGCCTAGGCTCTTTGCAAACAGCCGGGCTAATTGAAGAATCCATCTCCCTTTTTCCAATTAGCCTGATATTTTTCAGGCTTATTGTAAAGAGCCTAGAAAGCGTTAGGCTAATTGAAAAATGACCACTTATTATCCGATCAGGGTGATATTTTTAGCTAACAGGCTATCAAAGCCCGAGAGCTTATATGCTCGCCGATTCTGTATGTACGTACGTAACACGATAACTCTATAGAAATATCAGATTTGCTTCAAAATTTTTTTTCTAGGTTCATTCTGATAAGGTGCTTCCCTGATTAGATTTTGGGGTTCATTGGTTAAGAATAAAGTGGGGAAAAGAGGGGCTAGTCCCCCCCCCCCTTAATTTATATAAATGGGTTTTTCATGCAGATATATTCGATTTGCTCCAAATTTGGTATACCGGTTTTTGGTGTTAAGAAGCTTCCCTGATTAGATTTGGAAGCTCATTATTTAAGTATAAAGGGGGGAAGGGGGGCTACCCCCCTTAATTTAGATAAATCTGTTTTTCATGATGAATTATTCGATTTGCTCCAAATTTGGTATATTGGTTTATTAAGGAGCTGCCTTGATTAGATTTGGAGATTCATTAGTTACATATAAAGGGAGAAAAGGGGGGCTATCCCTTCTTCGTAATTTAGATAAATGGGTTTTTCATGCAGAAATATGCGATTTGCTATAAATTTGGTATACCGGTTAATTATGTTAAGCAGCTTCCCGGATTACATTTGGAAGATCAGTATTATGTATAAAGGGGGGAAAGGGGGCAATTTCCTCTCCCCTTAATTTAGATAAATGCGTTTTTCAAGTAGAATTATTCGATTAGCTAAAATTTGGTAAACTTGTTTATTATGTTAAGGAGATGGCTTGATTAGATTTGGAGGTTCACTAGTTAAATATAAAGGGAGGAAAGGGGGCTAGCCCCCTCCCCCTTAATTTAGGTAAATGGGTTTTTAATGCAAAATTATTCGATTTGCTCCAAATTTGGTATACCGGTTTATTATGTTAAGGATCTTCCTGATTAGATTTGGAAGTTCATTAGTTAAGTATAAAGGGAGGAAATGGGGGCTATACCCCCCGCCCCTTAATTTAGATAAATGGGTTTTTCATGCAGAGATATTCGATTTGCTCCAAATTTCGTATACCGGTTTATTATGTTAAGGAGCTGCCTTGATTAGATTTGGAGATTTATTCGTTAAGTATAAAGGAGTGACAGGGGCTAGTGTCCCCTTAATTTAGATAAATGGGTTTTTCATACAGAATTATTCGATTTGCTTCAAATTTGATATACCCGTTTATTACGATATGGCTTTCTTCAGTTGATTTGGAGGTTCATTGGTTAAGTATAAAAGGGGGGCAATTGCCCCTCCCCTTAATTTAGATAAATGGGTTTTGATGCAGAATTATCTGATTTAGTTTAATTTTTTTTCAACCGGATCCGAACTTTAAGGTTCCATTTGAAGGCAACCCGAAAACCGACCACAACCAGGTTTCGGATCGAGTTCAATTAGAACTTTCAGGTTCGGATCGGGTTGTCGGTGGACGGAGATTATTTTGTCTGGCTTGCATCGGGTTATAGTTCTTTGGAATATTTTTGTCGGTTAAGATTTGGTTAGGGACGGGTTTCAGGTTGACTTCGAATGGAATTTTTAGGTTCTGGTAGCGTTGCGTGTCCACGGAAACTAATTTGTGTTGTTCGGATAAGGTTATGGATCTTTGGAATATTTTTGTCGGTTATCAGATTTGGTTCGGGATTTCGGGTTTTTTGAAATGGAACTCAGGTTCGGGTCGGGTTGCATGTAGACTGAAATTATTTTGTCTTGCTCGGATCGGGGTACGGTCTGTTGTAATTTATATTTCGGGTTTGGGTAGGGTTATGCGTTAATAAACCTAATAAAAAGAAAATTGCCCAGTTAAACTGATGGCATTGAGCTCACAGGCTATTCACACTAATTGTATATTATACCCTTATTTCAAAGAATAATGCCCCTCGAAAAATAAATGAAGGTATTAGTCCCCGTTGACACCCTTTCTACTTAACCAAAGATCCTCCAAATCTAATCAGAGAAGCTACTCAACATAATAAACTGGTATACCAAATTTGAAGCAAATCAGATAATTCTGCATGAAAAAACCATTTCACTAAATTAAGGGGGGTATTAGCTCCTTCATTTCTCCATTTATGCTGAACCAATGAACTTTCAAATCTAAATCAGAAAAGCTCCTTATTAGAATGAACCTAGAAAAATAAACTAAATTAGACAATTCTGCATGAAAACACATTTATCTAAATTAAGGGGAGGGGAAAATTTCCCCCCTTTCCCCCCTTTTATACTTAACCAATGAACCTCCAAATCAAATGAAGGAAGCCATATCGTAATAAACTGGTATATCGAATTTGAAGTAAATCGAATAATTCTGTATGAAAAACCCATTTATCTAAATTAAGGCGACACTAGCCCCTGTCCCTCCTTTATACTTAACCAATAAATCTCCAAATCTAATCAAGGCAGCTTCTTAACATAATAAACCGGTATACGAAATTTGGAGGAAATCTAATAACTCTGCATGAGAAACCCATTTATCTAAATTAAGGGGGGGGGGTCTAGCCCCCCTTTCCTTCCTTTATACTGAACTAATGAACCTCCAAATCTAATCAGGGAAGCTCAACATAATAAACCGGTATACCAAATTTGGAGTAAATCGAATAATTTTGCATTAAAAACCCATTTACCTAAATTAAGGGGGGGTAGCCCCCCTCTTACCTCCCTTTATACTTAAGTAATGAGCCTCCAAATCTAATCAAGCCATCTCCTTAACATAATAAACCAGTATACCAAATTTGAGCTAATCGAATAATTCTACATGAAAAACGCATTTATCTAAATTAAGGGGAGAGGCAATTGCCCCCCTTTCCCCCCTTTACACATAATAATGATCTTCCAAATGTAATCAGGGAAGCAGCTTAACATAATTAACCGGTATACCAAATTTATAGCAAATCGCATATTTCTGCATGAAAAACCCATTTATCTAAATTACGGGGGGGGGATAGCCCCCCCTTTCCTCCCTTTATATGTAACTAATGAATCTCCAAATCTAAACAAGGCAGCTCCTTAACTTAATAAACAGGTATACCAAATTTGGAGCAAATCGAATAATTCTTCATGAAAAACAGATTTATCTAAATTAAGGGGGGTAGCCCCCCTTCCCCCCCTTTATACTTAAATAATGAGCTTCCAAATCTAATCAGGGAAGCTTCTTAACACAATAAACCGGTATACCAAATTTGGAGCAAATCGAATATTTCTGCATGAAAAACCCATTTATATAAATTAAGGGGGGTGACTAGCCCCCTTTCCCCCCTTTATCTTTAACCAATGAACCCCAAAAAATAATCAGGGAAGCACCTTATCAGAATGAACCTAGAAAAAAAAATTTGAAGCAAATCGGATATTTCTATCAAGAGTTATCGCGATACGTACATACAGAATCGGCGGGCACATAAGCTCTCAGGCTTTGATAGCCTGTGAGCTAAAAATATCACCCTGATCGGATAATAAGTGGTCATTTTTCAATTAGCCTAACGCTTTCTAGGCTCTTTGCAATAAGCCTGAAAAATATCAGGCTAATTGAAAAAAGGGAGATTGATTCTCCAATTAGCCCGGCTCTTTGCAATTAGCCTACGACATATAGAATTTGCCCATCTACATATTAGAACGAACCCAAACTTCATTTTTTTTTTCAATGGCGATACCCAATTTTAACAAGATATTTCAAATCTTCGGTTCAAACTATGCCTAGGCACCAAATTTAAAGTCATTTTAAAGGCAAGTTTTTGAATTATAAACATTTAAAATTTAATGCTTCTAATGTTTACATTTTCATTTTATTATATCTCCTACAATTATACTCCTAATGCGCTAATTTTTTGTGTAGCAATAATACTAAAATATCTAAACAAATACGTTGAAATTGCAATTTTTATAATTTTATGTGGATTATGGAATTAATATTCGAAAAAATTATAAATTGTAACCTACATTTTTTTTTTTTTTTTTAATGGATTTAGTGGCGCTTAAGAAGCCTTGATCAAGAAGGGGGCTCTCACGGTCAACAATAGAGTACCAGACTTCAAATTTTATACAGCCCCTAAATTACGATTGTTTTAAAATAATTTCTCTTAAACATATCGTACGAATTGCATAAAAATTTGTTTTTAGGCTAATTGAAGGATGTAGAGTTCATTTATGCTGTCAGAATTGCGTACTGCTATTGAAAAAAAACAAAGTTATGGTTCGTTTTAATATGTAGATGGCCCCTAATAAAATATTATATACATCATTTAAAAGTAGACTTACCAGTCGTGTGGTACCAGCCACTTTCTTCTACGATAATTTTATGCAGAATTTGTAAAGGGCGTTTACTTCCCCCCACAATTGTATAATTATATTTCATGGGAATCTGAACAGTCCACGTATTTATTTTATAGTATCACTAAAAATAAAGAATAGCTTCTGCTTTAGTTCTTTACAAATTTTAAAACACATTCAAAATGAGGAAAAAAAGTGTAGAAAGCTAAAACACGCGTCATAATTAACCTTTAACTGATGTCACAGAAATTATCACAACTAGTGTGAAGCGGTCTTTGAGACCGCTCCATCGAAAGATGAATAAAAGTCGCGATTAACTCACAGGATGTTTTTATACTAAACTTTTTGTACAGGAGTGTTATTAAAATTCACCTATTCAGAAGTCTCTGGTGTTAGTACTAAAGTTTTAAAAAGAAACAAAATTTCAGTAGTGTTTAACTTTCAAATTTCAATTTATCTACAAACTCTGAAAATTGAAAAAGTCACCGGTCTGTGAGACCGGTAACATCAGTTAAAGGTTAAAAATGCAGTCAACATAGAAAAAAAAACTAGTTGGATGTGCCAATCCTAAAACTTTCTTCTATCTCATACGCCTGAACATTTCAAAAAGTAGTTACAGATATTAATACTTCAATATTATTAGTTCAATACTATATCAACTTTGATTTTCATCTTAAATTTCCGATTCAGTCATAGTAAAAACGAGTTAACCTCGATTATGATACATATTAAAATCAATAAGTTTTCGTTATTCTTTTGTACATCAGCTGTTTGCGAATAGCCGGTTTAGCTGGATGCGACGTTCCTATCTCTGAACAAGCCGCCGATGTACACTATTGTACATCAGCGGCTCTTGCAAACGAAAAACCTAGAAAATTATACAAAAATCGTTATTACAGCGCTTCCTTCCGTCGGAATATTTCGAAATTCAAGGAGGGATTAGTTGCCATAGTCAAAAACTTAAATATGAAATTTGGTTCAATTCAATGTAACTTCACACGCTATCAAATTTCAAAGGCTTTATTTTTAAAAAGTGATTTTAAGGGATAGTTTGCATAGTAATATACTTAAGTGACACGCTTCTAGTTCAGATTAGGTTTTATTTAGGTTTTAAGTTATTTTGTTTAAAATATTTAGGTTTTAATTTTGAAAATTTAATGTTAACTATTAGTGTAAATAACTATATTTAACCTGCTTCTACGTTATGAACTAAAAATGATCTCATTCGGAAGTATACAATATACAATAAAAGAAAAATTCATTTCTAGATTAATAAAACGAAATTCGATGAGATATGGCTATAAATGCTGTATGCATGGCTATAGCAGCATAATAAATAAGTTAGGAATCGAATTTAGTATAAGAATATTTAAGTAAAAATTCTATAAAAATTAGTTATTGGATATAGTCTAAGTTAAAATATTTCTGGCACGTTAAAATGTTGGTACATAGTTTTGAAATTTTGGCACGCATGCTCAAAAAGACCTAATCCCTGACCTAAAGAGATAGAGCAAATTTTCGTAGGCTAATAAAGTCAGTCTGCTTCATTGCATTCACTGAATCATTTGTAAACACAGCGATATTGTTGGTGTTCAGATAACCGAGGGTTCAGTCGGGAAACTTAAATTATAGATTTTGCTGTTCGTAAAAAGAATAAAAAATTATCGGAGAAACTACTCAACAGGCGGTAAACCCGCTTACATGGTTTTAAACACCAAACCTGAGCAAAATTTAGGATCCAATGATGTTATTCAAGTGTTTGTAGCTTTAAAATAAACCGATCCGAAATAGAAGGATCAACAAAAACGAAATCTAAAAATACGCGTAATGTTTTATTATACTCTTTTCATAATAAATAATTGATAATTTTTTACTAAAATGTGCGATGAAAACTGTTGAAAATGTATTTGAATGAGATTGTTTGCTGTTTTAGGCTAATGTCAGCCGAACGTCTTTTTGCACGCTTTTTTCCCTACGTATCATCCCTACACAATGCCGCTAGCATTGTGTAGGGATGATACGAAGGGAAAAAAAGCGTGCAAAAAGACGTTCGTCTGACATTAGCCTTATTAAAAGAGTAATTTTTGTATATGCACCGCCTACATGTGCAGAATCGTCTGAAACTTTAATTTGAAGATTTATTTTACCGTAATTTTAAAGTCTAAAAGCTACATTTAAAAAAACTTTTTCAGACATCATGCACATAGAAATACAGTAAATTCATAGTAAATTAAAAAAAGAAAAGGTTAGTGACAGGATGATTATTACCAACTCGAAAAACTTCAAATTTTAATTTTAAGGAAGTAATGAAACTATAAAGAACCCAATAGCAGCAGCGTAGTAAGAAAGTTTACGTACAACTGCTGCCAAATTTTAAATTGTCAATATTCGCATATTAAGGTCGAGCTCCAATTAAACTTTGTAACATGCGGAATTTTCGCATATTTACAAATACACTCTTATTTTAGCGATTATCCTGACAGTTTTTTTCACTATTTTTCAGAGAGACTGACCAATCAGGAGTCTGTATTTTGCTAAATTTTCGAAACGAGCGAAAATTCACAAAAATGCAGACTTTTGTTTTATGTCATCTCTTTTTCAAAACAACGAAAAATTTGTCTGATTCCCTATCTTTGTCATACTGCGATTGTTCTCGTGCAGAAATGGACTATATTCCAAATATGGGTTCCAGGCTGAAAAAAGTCACGTGGTACCAGTAATTTACCCAAAGAACTTCTAACTGATTAGAAGGAAAGCTGCAACTGCTTTACCCCATGAACTGTTTCATTGTCTCGCGGAGATTTACATTACGTCTACGGAACCTTTCTTTCTTTACGCTAGACGTTTTTGCCTTGATCACGTGATCAAAACGTAGATGGAATATCCTCCATTTATCCAAAGAACTTCTAACTGATAAGAAGGGAAGCTACTATTGTTTTCCACATGTACTGCTTCACTGGCTGGCGGGGATTTACATTGCGTCTACGGAGTTTTCCCTTCTTTACGCTAGAAGTTTTTGCCTTGACCACGTGATCATGACGTAGATGGAATTTCCTCCATAACTCAAAGACAACGAGACAAGTTAATAAGCATTAGCTTGGAGATAATAGCAGGCGTGACAAAATGCTTGGCAATTGGCGTTTGTACTGAATTGTCTCAACCAATCAAATGTCATACTCTATATGGTGCCTCTTTCATATCTATGCTTCCTAGTACAGTTGGTGTCACTTAGGGTGTATCGATAGTGAACTTTAATTGTTTCAGACGATTCTGGACAAAAGCGAACCGCCAATCATCATAGCCAGCCTTCCATTATCGCCAAGCTAATGTTTGTTAAATGAACTACACTGTTAAAAATATCGTGAAAAATTACCTCTGTGTTTAAAGGCTATCTATTTTCTGACCAACGAGAACGCTCCAAGGGCGTTTATGTAGCATTCTCATTGGTCAGAAAATAGATAGTCTTTAAAATCAGAGGTAAGTTTTCGCGATATTTTTACCAGTGTAGATTCCAAATGTGGGTTTGAGGCTGAAAAAAGTCAGGTGATACCGGTAATGGAGGATATTCCAAATATGGTTTCGAGGCTGAAAAAAGTCACGTGATACAGGTAATTTACACAAGGAACTTCTAACTGATAAGAAGGGAAGATACTACTGCTTTGCCTCATGAACTGTTTCATTGGCTAGCGGGGATTTACATTACACGTCTACGGAGCTTTCCCTTCTTTACGCTAGAAGTTTTTACCTTGATCACGCGATCAAAACGGAGATGGAATAAGGAAAGGGCAGCTAACGTCACTGTTGGTCGTATTACTGTTGGTTAGCAAGAAAAACCTGTTCATTCACTATGACTCCTGCCTGTACAGATGAGCTAGGGAAATTTGATTGGCCTACGTTTAACAGGTCTCTGATATGATTGGTCTACGTCGCCAAGACTATTCCTGCGATGATTGTTATGACAAAAATGTAGTTGGTAGATTGGTTGAAAGAAGTGTTTGTTTGTAAACATGCCCTTTCCTTATATCCTCCATTTACCCAAAGAATTTCTAACTGATAAGAAGGGAGGCTACTACTGCTTTCCGCATGAACTGTTTCACTGGCTGGCAGGGATTTACATTACGTCTGTCTACGGAGCCTTCCCTTCTTTACGCTAGAAGTTTTTACCTTGACTACGTGATCATAACGTAGATGGAATATCCTTCATTTAAATTTGTATACCGCTGAATAGAACGAAAACGTACTTTCAAAAGCGATTTGCTTAAAGATGGTGTATGAATTTCTTAATTTTAATGAGTTTTAAAATAATGTTCAAGAATGAATAATTAAAATCTGTGTGTAATTAAGTTAAGGATTTTTATACTATTGTGAATAAAGTCTATTCGGAATGGACTTTATTCCAAATCTGGGTTCGAGGCTGGAAAAAGTCACGTGATACCGGTAATTTAACCAAAGAACTTCTAAGTGATATGAAGAGAGGCTACTACTGCTTTCGCTGAACTGTTTCACGGACTGGCGAAGGTTTTTCATTGCGTCTACGGAGCCTTTCCTTCTTTACGCTAGAAGTTTTTACCTTGACCATGTGATCAAAACGTAGATAGAATATCCTCCATTTATACAGTGATTTTTCGCAATATTTTTATGCGATTTTTAGAGTGATTTCGCGTTTGGTCGCGATTTTGAGACATTCGTAAAAGGAATTATGTTTTAAACATCCTGTGGAATATAATGAATTTTGTCCTCCGCAATTTTTGAAATTTTAGCTATTTAAAATGCGATTTTTAGCATTTTTTTCGCAATCCGGGGCGAGTTTTGGATATTTGTGAATGGACTATATTCCAAATCTGGGTCCAAGGCTTAAAAAGGGTCATGTGGTACCGGTAATTTATCCAAAGAACTTCAAACTGATAAGAAGGGAAGCTACTTCTGCTTTCCCCATGAACTGTTTCACTATAGCGCCTAGAATATATAGTGTTGAAATATAGTGTAGAAGAATATAGTGTCACCTAGAATATAGTGTCGGTTATCCCTGTAATACTTAAAAAAGCGCTAAAATATTGTATCCCTTAAATGTGCAACGACGCTGCTGAAATATAAATCTGCAGGATAGTTTCTAAAACTGCAAGAACATTCCTAGTCTATACAACGTAATACGAAAATCCCGCAGATGTCGCTGCGATCGACTCTTTGGATTTCAGCAGTATCGTCGCACATTTAAGGGATACAAATTTTAGCATTGTTTGGATTACAGCGTCTAGAATACCTTGTGTGGAAATATGCTATCCAAACAATGCTGAAAATTTGTATCCCTTAAATGTACGACGATACTGCTAAAATCCCAAGTGTCGATCTCAGCGACATCTGCGGGATTTTCACATTACATGGTATAGAGCTGTGCAAGGTGACGTCACGAACAGGTTTTTCTGTTGCTGTAGGACAGCTGTAGCTACCTTTATCAATGCTTTTTCTATTTGTGTGTCCTACAGCTTTTTTCATTGTTCTCCGGTAAAAGTCACGTGATGTGAACTGCTCTATAGACCAAAGTATAGCGCCTAGAATATATAGTGTAGAAATTGGCTATCTCTGTAAACCAAAGTACAGCGTCTAGAATACTTATGCTCGTATTCACCATCTACCTCGACCTAGAAAACCTCGGTCGAACGCTTAAATGAAATTCACGATCACATTTGATTCGACATTATCAAGGAGACGTCCAATCAGGATTAAAGGTGCATACCGTTTGAGCGTTCGACCGAGGTTCTCCAATAACTCGGGGTCGAAGTAGTTGGTGAATACGAGAGTCAGTGTGGAAACATGCTATCCAAACAACGCTAAACATTTAAGGAATACAAATTTTTAGCATTGTTTGGATAGCATATTTCCACACTAGGTATTCTAGACGCTGTACTTTGGTTTACAGGGATAGCCAATTTCTACACTATATATTCTAGGCGCTATACTTTGGTCTATACAATGTAATACTAAAATCCCGCAGATGTCGCTGCGATCGACACTTGGGATTTTAGCAGTATTGTCACACATTTAAGGGATACAAATTTTCAGCGTTGTTTGAATAGCATATTTCCACACTAACGTATTCTAGACGCTGTAACCAAAGACTTTTAAGATACATAGACCGGCAATGGAGGATATTCCATCTCCGTTTTGATCACGTGGTCAAGGTAAAAACTTCTAACGTAAAGAAGGGAAGGCTACGTAGACGTGTAATGTAAATCTCCGCTAGCCAATGAAACAGTTCAAGAGGCAAAGCAGTAGTATCTTCCCTTCTTATCAGTTAGAAGTTCCTTGGGTAAATTACTTGGGTTATCACGTGACTTTTTTCAGCTCGAACCCATATTTGGAATATCCTCCATTCCCATTCAAAAGCATGCGAAATCATGGCAGCCATCTGAAGTAAATTAAAACACCTGAACCGCGAGGTTTGTACGTCAGCTGTGGTTATTTACCATTAAGTGCTATGGCTAGAATGAGCTTAAAAATTAATTTTTATCAATATATATAAAGTTTATGGCATATTTTTTACATGAAGCTATTTTTTATATCTAAATATCTGTTATAAATATTGAATTTTCAGTAATAAAGTAAAATAAAGCAATTTATTAATAATTTTATGTATGGTATGCTTGAAAAAAAGTATCTATTTTAACATGCCTTATAAACCTAAATAAAGGCAAAATTTATATGGAAACAGATTGTAAAAGATTTTAATTCCACCTATTTTTAAGTTTGACTTACAAAAGTAATTGTAGGGAAGTTTAGATTAAAGGTAGCAACTGCAGCATAATATAGTAATTTACAAAATTTTAAATTACTTTTAAAGAAATCTACGTTTTTTAAACTAATTTTTATGCAAAAAAGTAATTAAAAATGCATATTAACGAAAGTAACACTATATTTTTATCCTTGGAGGACGTTTATTGAAATACTTACTTGCTATACGAAAAAAAAAAAAAATTGATGAATAATAAGGTATTTTTTTTAAAGTCCTAAATGAAATAGGCTAGACCAGTGGTTCCCAACCTTTTTTTGGCCGCACCCCACCTAAGCCTCTCTGAAATCATGATGTCCACCCTCTCTTCTATATATCATATAAAACTTATTACATAAAAAATAAACTGCTATTGACCCGGAAAGATCCGAAAATAGTACTAATCTTGATAAGTTATTTCACATTCTTTAATTCATCAAAATCATATTTTTTAATTACAAGTAAGTTTTTAACATAACTCTACGAATGTAATGAGGCCATGCCATGGATCTTCGCATTTACATCTACAAAAGCTTTAGTGGTTTTTTTAGCAACTTACCTCAAAAGTGATAAATAGCCAGCAATTTTATCTTCGTAAAATTTCTTGAAATCTCTCTCACATTTTTATCTCCGTAAAATTTCTTGAAATCTCTCTCACATTTTGTGTTACATCTCATAGAATTGACACATTTTATAATGGATTTTAGAACTTCATTAAAAACAAGTGACACTTGTTTATCATCAACATTGTATGGATAATATAATTCACAAGTAACATTTCCGGATTCGCGCTTTTATCTATTTTAAGTATTTGGACACCATGTTTTCTACGATTTCAAAATTTAAAATGCATATGTCATGAAGTTTGTTTACATACTCCGTATGTGATCTGCAGAAAAACCAAAAGAAGTTTACTTTCTACCATTTCCTTCCATGATGTGCTCGGGAATTTATTCATTTCATAAAAATAGTGCCTCATATAGATAATTCAAAACATTTTTTAGATTAAACATGCCCAAATAGTTAATTTTAGATATACCCTACAAAATTTCATACGTAAAAGTTCCTTCATGAGGCATATTGCACTATGAATAGATGTATATGGAATTAAAAAAAAAAAAATAAATAGTAAAAAAAAAGTTGTGTGTTTTACTAAAATAACATTAAAACCAGAAAAATTAATATGATTTTTACTTTCTTCTATCTTCAATAGAAGAAAGTATTGTAATCGAAATTTTTTTCGACTTCCGGTTTTCGACGGATTTGCATGTTTTAGGGGTCAGAGATTCCAAAAAACATGTTTATAGAAAATGTCTGTCTGTCTGTGTGTCCGTCTGTCCGTCCGTCCGTCTGTCCGTCTGTCCGTCTGTCTGTCGCCATTGTACCATCAAAAAGTGTATGAAGTTATGTATAGAATTAAACCAAAGTTTTATTATAAGTTTTTGGCTATGGCAAGCAGGTCCTCCCGGAATTTGGAAAAAATTCGCCGGTAGGGGGCGCTGATATAACAATTTTTGTGCGATTTTGAATATTGTACCATCCAAAAGTGTATGGAGTTATGCATAGAATTGAACCAAATTTTTAGTTTAAGTTTTTGGATATGACAAGCAGGTCCTCCCTGAATTTGGAAAAAATTCGCCGGTAGGGGGCGCTGTAAATGCGTTTTTTGTGCGATTTTGAATATTGTACCATCGAAAAGTGTATGAAGTTATGCATAGAATTGAACCAAATTTTTATTTTAAGTTTTTGGCTATAGCAAGCAGGTCCTCTCTGAATTTGGAAAACATTCGTCGGTAGGGGGCGCTGTAATAGCGGTTTTTGTGCGATTTTGAATATTGTACCGTCCAAAAGTGTATGAAGTTATGCATAGAATTAAACCAAATTTTTATTTTAAGTTTTTGGCTATGGCAAGCAGGTCCTCCCTGAATTTGGAAAAAATTCGCCGGTAGGGGGCGCTGTAATAGCGATTTTTGTGCGATTTTGAATATTGTACCGTCCAAAAGTGTATGAAGTTATGCATAGAATTAAACTAAATTTTTATTTTAAGTTTTTAGATATGGCAAGCAGGTCCTCCATGAATTTTCAAAAAATTCGCCGTTAGGGGGCGCTGCAATAGCGATTTTTGTGCGATTTTGAATATTGCACCATCGAAAAGTGTATGAAGTTATGCATAGAATTGAACCAAAAAAAATTTTAAGTTCTTGGCTATGGCAAGGAGGTCCTCCCTTAATTTGTAAAAAAATCGCTTGTAGAGGGCGCTGTAATAGCGATTTTTGTACAATTTTTGTGCCATTTTGAATATTGCACCGCCGAAAAGTGTATGAAGTAATGCATAGAATTGAACCAAATTTTATGTGTTTATTTTTGGTCATGTCACGAAGGTCCTCCCTGAATTTGGAAAAATTCTGCCGGAAGGGGGCACTATAATTGCGATGTCTGTACCATTTTCATTATTGTACCATCGAAAAGTGTATGAAGTTATCCATATAATTGAACCAAATTTTTTGTGCATGTTTCTGGCTATGGCAAGCAAGTCCTCCCTGAACTTGAAAAAATTCCGAAAGAAGGGGGCGCTATAATTCCGATCTCTGTGCCATTTTCATTATTGTACCATCGAACAGCGTATAAAATTATGCATACAATTGAAACAAAATGTTTGTGCTTGTTTTTGGCTTTGGCCAACAGGTTCTCCTTGAATTTGGAAATATTGCGCGGTAAAGGGGCTCCGTGCTAGCAATTGTTGTATACTTTTCTTGATTTTTCGTAGTTCTATTGTGCATCGGCGGCTCATGCAGCGGCGGGAACTCGTTTCCTGCTATGCCGGCTATTCGCAAACAGCTGTTAACGACAGAATAAGGAAAAATTAATAATTTTAACAAATATCATGATATAGATTAACTCGTTTTTAGTCCGTTTAATTGACTTGAGCAGAAATTTAAGATGAAAATCAAAGTTGGTATAGTATTGAACTAATAATATTGAAGTATTAACATGTGTAACTAGGTTTTGAAATATTAAGATGTATAAGATAGAAGAAAGTTTTGGGATTGGCACATCCAACTAGTTTAATATATAAAAGGTAACGATTTTTTTTTTTGTTGTTGTTTAACTCAATAACCAAAGTCTTAGCTTCCCCCAAACCCCATTTTTAATTTTCACTTCTGCCCAAATAATCGCATATTGTCATCCAGTTCATATATCATGGAAGACGGTAGTATTCCGAGTGACGCAGCCTAAGGCCTAAAATCGTATCGTATCGTATCGTTAAAATCGTATCGTATCGTATCGTTAAAATCGTATCGTATCATAGAATTCGTAGATGGCGGAACTCATATATACAGCTAACTCGACATCAAAGAAAACGCGAAAAGCCGCCTTTTAATAACTCAGCAGATATAAGTCTTATTGTTCTGAATTTTCTAGAACAGTCTTATATCTGCAGTCTAATCGTATACTGAAATTTTTACATTTCTACGTGCAGTATATTTTGAGATCTAAATAGCCATTTTTAAAGTGAAAACGTTGGTATGATATCGAGGAAGTTCCTAATTTGAAAATCTCGAAAACGGTTCTAACGATTATCTTTAAATTGATACATAATATAAATGTGATTAAGGCGAGGTGAATAACACTTTTCTTTTTTCTGGGAAAACTCTCGTTCGTTAAATAATTCGATTTTTTTTTCTCTCGAAAATGACACGGGCGATTTTTTAAAATTCAAATAAATATGTTTCAGATGAACCAAATAACAATTTACTTGTTTCCAGCAAGACTCTTGTTCGTTTTATAATGCGCATGAAAAATTGGACTATATTTCTTCGCCATTCTATGGAAATTTCACCGAAAATGCATGACACTGTATTCATACACATGCTTTCTTTTTAACCACTTTTGGGGAGAAAAATTTTGTCTTCCCACTGGCTGAGTGGTTAAGGGCCATCGTCTACTGATCTTAAGATAGGCAGTTCGATACTCTCTTGTACTTTTTTTCACATGTGAATGTGAATGTGTTTTTTTTCTTTTAAAGTCTGTTAGTTGACCATTATTCTCAGTTCCTTTGTAATTTTTTAATTGCTATTAAGTTAAATAAAATTACAATTATAATGACGCCAATTTGATGATGATTATTTCCTGGCAATTTTTCAACAATAAAAATATTACCATAAATTTTATAAATATATTTAATTTCAATCACTTTACAAAAAATATACATTAATAATTATTATTTGAATATAAATCACACGATCAGAAACGTAAAAAAATAATTCATTTCAGCTCTTCTTTTTATAATATCATTTTTTATTATTATGACGGTCAATCAATATATAATCACTGACATCCATAATATTATTATTATTATAATTATTATTTTCCTTGCATAAAAACTATTGTGATGTAATAATTCTTTTATAATAAATAATTTAGTTGAAATGTTTTATTTATAAATAACAATGAAGTTTGATAACCCCGAGACAATTGTTTTTATTTAATAAAAGAACTGGACAATTACACCGTAAAAAGTTATATATACACTTGATAAAATATCATTAGTTTACTATTATTTAACTTTGCAATATTTACAGTTTACATAATAAGCATATCAGAATTCTGGTGTCGCCATCTTTTGACGCAATTGCGTACTACATTTTGTCTCTTATTCGGGAAAAAAAAAACTAACGCTCTTCGCCGCTTTGTTCTTGTGACTAGAGGTCTATTTCGCAAATATTAAGAAAATTACTGCATACAAAAATATTAAAATGGGTAGTATTATAGAGAAATGTTTGATAAAAACGTTGAAGTAGACAGTTTTTAAATCGAAGAATTATTTTAAGAGATATTTAATGTTAAATCTGGATAAAATTGTCTCATTAAAAAAGTCTCATAGGAAAAAAAAATATACATGGGAGTTTAATCATTCAATAGAAACTCGAAGTTTGCAGAGTGCATTTATTATTTTTAACTTGCCTAATTTTTTGACGGTTTATTTCAATTTTAAATTAAAATTTTCAGAATTTCCAGAGATATTTTTTACATATTTTAGAAAAGGTTATTTTAAATTGTTGCCAATTGTTAAAACAGCGCAAAGAATAATATATCCTTTAAATTAAAAATTTATTCACACGTGACTATTATAAACAGAAAAAAATCCTTTTAAATTAGAATTAAATGATAACGTGTTAAAAGCAGGAAAATATTAAACATTACGTCATAAAAATTGTTTTTACACATGCTTACTTAAAATGAAAGAAAATTATAAAATAATCAATTATTTTCAAATTAGAATTAAATGATTACGCATTAAAAGCAGGAAAACATTGAAAATTACGTCATAAAAATTATATTTACACGTGAATATTAAAAGAAAAAGAAAATTTTTAAATAAAAAATTCATTGATATGTGTTAAAAGTCGTAAATGGAGGAAATTACGTCATATTGGCCAAAGTGGCCAAATAATAATATTGCAAAACAGTTTAAATTAAAAAATAGATTTATATGAGAGATTTATTTCAAATTTCGAGATGATATTTTTAACTATAGTTGCCAATTTTAAGGTAGCGCAAATAATAATATTATCTTTCTAATAATAAAAATATTTTCAGTTGAATGTTACAAAGAGAAAGGAAAGTTTGGTGAAAATTATGTCAGATTTAAAACGTTACATTTAAAATCTCTTATTTAAAATCATTTTCTTATAGCGTCGTTAAAAAATACCATAAAGCAAAGACTCTGTTGACTTAGTTCCTTTTATATTTGGTAATTTTCAAATGTTTAACTAATCTTATTTAATCAAGCACGGAAACAGCAACAAACATCAGCTGATTCGGTCTTGAAATCCCTCAGTAAAAGGGAAACCCGTTTACAGTAAGATCGCCATTGATTTTTTAACTATACAGAGCAGCCTCGATTATCCGAGCTAATTGGGACTGTTAGTAAATCGGAATCGGAAATCTCGGTTAATAGAAACTGTGTGTAAAAACTCGCCGTGCTTGCGAATTTAACATCTCTTTTAAAAAAATATATAGAACGTTTTTTAAATAATAAAAATAAATATATGTAAAGTTCTGTTTCACAGCTTAACAAATTTAAAAAGAAAATCAACTACCAGTAGTAAATTTTAAAATGCAAATTGAAAAATTTACGAAAGTTCACACAGCCACTGGAAACAAAGCATTGTTCGCTATTGACTTCTCAGGGTCCAATGTTTCTTTGGAGTTGAGTGCTTTTGGGGGCAGAAGGGCCTGTATAGCACGGACAGTGAGCTAAAGAGTGAGGCTATTTTTAAGGCTCATTCAAAAGGAAAAAAAATCAGACTTTGTTATCGGCTCGGTTAACAGAAACCTCGATTAATCGAAGCTCGGTTAATCCAGGTTCTACTATAATTCAATCTTCCGTAATCTTTTTAAATCAGATCAAATTAATGGACTTTAGCACAAAGTCACATAGCTGATAACTGCCATGCTTGTTGGCCACCTTTTTTTTCAAAAAGTTTGCTTCGCCTTATTCAATTAATGAGATATCTCCGATAAAATAAGTCACTTTTTCCCGTTCTAAAATACTGGTATCCAAAAATCGTAGCATGTAACTGACACTACAAGTACTCATGGAACTAGACTATTCTAAGTCCGATTTTTATTATAGACTATATAAAATTATTAAAAATATATATTATGATAGGAACTAGCGGGCTTCGTCCGCTATTTACGTTACGGATATAAAAATCATGTTTTTTTTTTTAGGGAAAAAGAAATAAAAACCTATTTGACGATAGGTTTATAAAGACACATTTTGCATTTGTTATATTTCCGGGGATGAGGAGGGGGGGGGGGAGACTATTTTGATTAAATATCGCAATTAGTCCACATGGCAGATATAATTATGATAGACACTAACGGGCTTCGCCCCTCTATGGCGCCTTATGGGTCCAACTTCCATAACTCAGAAACTACCTTTCGGACATCAATGCAACAGATTCCAAACGTTAGAATTAACTTAATAATCACCCTATATAGCATTAAAGTAAATTTATGAGTACTGCATACTATTTTTTATCGTAATTTCTGAAGAGAAAAAATTATTTCGGTTCCATTCTTAGGTACTGGTCTGAAAAATTTTGAAAAAGGGGGGGAGGAGGGGATATGAGACTGCTGTTTGTCAAACAACACAACGGGGTCTGGCTTATTCAACTTGGTTTTTGATGACTTCAATTGGAAGGTGGTTTGTTTAAAAGAGTGCGTTCCCTGCCCCATGAAAATTGGAACTATTGGTGCACCATCTATGTAAGGATTTAATAATTATAAATTAACATTTTGGATTTATTAATTTAAGGATAAAGTGTTTTTAAAGGAATATCAAATGAAACCCTCTGTGCGATCTGCGATTATACTTACCCACTTGTTTTTATATACAAACTGCTATAAGGAAAATTGTAATAAAATAGTAAAAATTAAATCTGCATTAAATCCCATAAGTATATATTTTTTAATCATTTTATCATTAACCTCAAAAAAGTAATGATATCAATGCAAAAACCCTTGACGGGTTAAAAGTTTCTGACGCAGCACTTTATCTTATGCTCTAAGAATTTTAAATATGGAACTTAAAAATACTGATATCAAATTTTGAGTGACGTTATGCTATTTCTTAAAAAATATATTTGTATTTATTTCATCATTTTATTTTTGTTTTATTTATAATCGCATGTGCAAAAGTTATGTTCAACATGAAAAGCTGCATAAAATTTTATTCGCCGTTGCTTTATCATTTACATCTCTCATAAATTCAAAACATGAGTTTTAAAAGATATGATATAAAATTTAAGTGACGCCTTGATGTGACTTTAAAAGGTTTGTTTTAAAATTCAATTTAAATTATTTTAGACTTGGTTAAAATATTTTTTTATATCTACACAATACTTTTAATTTCCCAATTCACTGTTAAATATATCACTTTCATTGAATCTATACTATGCATTGAAATGTATTTATTTCAATAAATTGATTTATCTTTTGTGTCACGCTATTCAAAATTGTGAGTAAGATTTATGTAAATGGTTTATTTGCGTCAAACTATCCTTTTTCATACATTTCATGTAGTTTGGACACAATGACTCAAAGAAACCATTTATTATTAACCATATTATCTTACTCACAATTTTGAATAGCGTGACACAAAAGATAAATCAATTTATTGAAATAAATACATTTCAATGCATAGTATAGATTCAATGAAAGTGATATATTTAACAGTGAATTGGAAAATTAAAAGTATTGTGTAGATGTAAAAAAATATTTTAACCAAGTCAAAAATAATTTAAATTGAATTTTAAAACAAGCCTTTTAAAGTCACATCAAGGCGTCACTTAAATTTTATATCATATCTTTTAAAACTCATATTTTGAATTTATGAGAGATGTAAATGATAAAGCAACAGCGAATAAAATTTTATGCAGCTTTTCATGTTGAACATAACTTTTGCACATGCGATTATAAATAAAACAAAAATAAAATGATGAAATAAATACAAATATATTTTTTAAGAAATAGCATAACGTCACTCAAAATTTGATATCAGTATTTTTAAGTTCCATATTTAAAATTCTTAGAGCATAAGATAAAGTGCTGCGTCAGAAACTTTTAACCCGTCAAGGGTTTTTGCATTGATCCAGTATACGGGGATGTTGAGTTGAAAAAAAAAAGATACCTTTTTATATATTAAAAAATCATGTTAATTTTTATGGTTTTAAAAGGTCAAAAGGTTTTCGCATCATCATAAAACGATTTCAGATAATTATTCCAGTGTAGGTGTATTTTGAATTTTTAAATGGGAACGTTTCGAAACTTAATTTTTATTAAGTTATTTTTAATTTTTTTCATATATTATTTCTACTTTTAAACTACGGCAATACTTTTTATAAGAAAAAAAATTGACAAAAAATTTGTTAAGAAGAAATCTGAAATTGCCCCCCTGAAAAGCCATATTGCCCCCCTGTGGAGCGTATGCCCCACGTTGGGAACCACTGGGCTAGACTAATGCTTAATGATCCGCAATGAAAAAATACGCTGATAAAAGTATTTTCTTAGATAAATTAAAACATAAAACAAATATACTGCCGTACAACAGCTGTGATAAAAAATCCTCAGTTAAACTGACAGTTTGACGGTCTATGTATCTTAAAAGTCTTTGGTATAGACTAGCAAAATCTTGCAGTTGTAGAAAATATCCAGCAGATGTCGCTTCGATCTTTATATTTCAGCAGCATCGTTGCACATTTAAGGGATACAATATTTTAGCGCTTTTTTAAGTGTTAAAGGAATAGCCGATTTCCACACTATATATTCTAGGCGCTATAATTTGGATAGTATATTTCCACACTATGTATTCTAGACGCTGTAGTTTCACTGGCTGGCGGAGATCTACAATGCGTCTACAAAGCTTTCCCTTCTTTACGCTAGAAGTTTTTACCTTGACCACGTGATCACGACGTAGATGGAATATCCTCCATTGCCCTGCTTGTATAATCAACTCTTCCAGGCTATTATTATCAAGTTCTGGATATAGGTTTGCTATAGTTTGGACAAATGCGTCTGTGTAAGCACAGCACGAGTATCTTCTAGGCGTTGTAGCACGAGCATGTCCCCCAGTGCTTATGTCACCACTCTCATAAAGAGGCAACCTATGTGTCGGCGAAAACTATATAAAAAATTTCCTTAGAAATGACGACTTTTTCGATATCGAAATGCATAACTACATCATTTAGAATTGGTCCCACTTTCTAGATTTTTTTATTGCGAAACTATGGCTGGTATCCAGATAGAGTTTTCGATGTTAGCGAGAGACGAGGTTGACCAATCGTAAGCCTGCGTTTTTAAGAACTTTTTACCGTTTGAAGTAAACAGCGAAAAGTTCGCAAAAATGCAAGCTTCTGATTGGTCAATCTCGTTTCGCTAGCAGTGAAAAATATCTGGATCCCGGTTAAACTGTCTACTTGGTTATCAGCCTTATTGTTATCGTGCGATATTTTCACAAAATAGCGACTGATCAATTTAACAGATTTCTCGAGTTGCGAAATTGCAAAATTCTGCCTATATACGTGGTTCTTGGATAGCAGCGTACTGCAATGGAGGATATTCCATATACGTCATTGTCACGTGGTCAAGGCAAAAACTTCTAGCGTAAAAAAGGGAAAGCTCCGTAGATGCAATGTAAATCTCCGCCAGCCAGTGAAACAGTTCATGGGAAAGCAGTAGTAGCTTCTCTTCTTATCAGTTATAAGTTCTTTGGGTAAATTACCTGTACCACGTGACTTTTTGCAGCCTCGAACCCAAATTTGGAATATAGTCCATTGGATGGGACCGGAGTAGAACTGCGAAATGGAGGATATTCCATCTCCGCTTTGATCACGTGGTCAAGGTAAAAACTTCTAGCGTGAAGAAGGGAAGGCTCCGTAGACGTGTAATGTAAATCCCCGCTAGCCAATAAAATAGTTCATGAAGCAAAGCAGTAGTATCTTCCCTTCTTATCAGTTAGAAGTTCCTTGTGTAAATTACCTGTATCACGTGACTTTTTTCAGCCTCGAACCCATATTTGGAATATCCTCCATTTTCGTTAAAATACATTTAACGTCATTTTCAAACCATACATTCAGAATGTAGGATGGGTCAGAACAGACAGGGCCCCTTGAACTTTTTGTGCGCAAAGCATTTTTCACCCTATAATTTTCTCACCTTCTCAGAGCATAATTTTAAAGTTGAGTCTTGGATTCTTCTTCCTGGACCAACACCCTCATATTTTTACTGGGGCTCTAGGGCCCTTTTTTAAACATTTACCCAATCTTTTGTGCATTTCTTAAGAACATTATACTAACGAATAATTCACCCATATGCTTCACTTTTACTAATTGAAGATCTAAAGTGCTTTGTACTAAATCATATTAACATGTTTTAATATTAGGACCCTGTTTTCAACTGTCAGTTGATCTCTTTTGGGCCCCCTGTTATAGCCCCCTTAAAGATGGTCCGATTCAATATTAATCGCCTCAATGGGGCCCTTGGTGCACTTTAAAAATGATCCAAATTGCTTGCACTTTTCTTTAGCATAGTTCCAGCGTCCACCGATTATTTAAAAAAAGTACTAAAAATATGTTTATGCCCAACTACATGCCAGTTAAGTCCCTGCCCCTTGAGGCCCGGTACAGGGCCCCTTGAAATTTTTGCACCATAAATTGCTATTAAATTGGCCTTTCGTAATCCAATCTTCATTTTTGGAACTCTTTTTCCATTTAGTTATTCTCACGTTCCAGTTAAGACCCTGGGGCCCTCTATGGTCTTGTAGGGCCATGTCCAGGGTTCTTGAATTTTTTTTGTGCGCCATGCATATTTCACTCCCTAATTTTCTCACTTTCTCAGCGCATAATTCTAAAGTTTAGTCTTGGACTCTTCTTCCAAGACGAACACCCTCATATTTTTATTGGGGCCCTAGGGCCTTTTTTAAAGCATTTACTCAAATTTTTATGCATTTCTTTAAAATATTATTCTAACGAATGGTTCATACCTTATGCTTAATTTTGACTAGTTGTAGATCTGAAGCGTTAAGTACTAAGACATTTTAACATGTTTCCATGGTTGGGCCCTGCTTTTAACTGTTAGTTGGCCCCTTTTGGACCATCTATTATATCTCCATTAAAAATGGTCCGATTAACTAACTTAATTTTTCTAACAACTTCTTAGGTCCTCCAGCTACTACATGAACGGCAAAAAAATTTTCAGACTTCAGCTACCACTAATTTTGAATGTTACTAGTCTTCTTGGGGCCCTTGGTGCAGCTTTTTCAAAAATGATCCGAATTGAAGGGAATTTTCTTTAACATAGTTTTACCGTCCGCCGATTATTTTAAAAACTACTAAAAATCTCTTTATACCCAACTACATGCCAATTAAGTCCCTGGCCCCTTGAAGTTTTTGCACCATAAATTGTTAATAAACTCTCTTAATCCGATCTTTATTTTTGGAATCCTTTTTCCATTTAGTTACTCTCCCGTTTCTAGATTCCAGTTAAAATCCTAGGGCACCCTAGAATCACATAGGGCCCGATCCGGGTCCCTTTAAACTTTTTGTGCGGAATGAATTTTTCATCTCCTAATTTTCTGGCATTCTGAATACAAAATTTTAAAGTTGAGTATTGGATTCTTCTCCCCCGACCCCTAATATTTTTACTGGGACCCTAGGGCCCTGTTCTAAGCATTTCGCTCCATTTTTTGCGCACTTCTTTAAAATTTCATTCTAATGATTAATCAAAGACATTTAAGATACATAGACCGGCAAACTGTTAGTTTAACTGAGGATTTTTGATCACAACTGTTGTACGGCAGTTTATATGTTTTATATTTTAATTTACCTAAGAAAATGCTTTTATTAGCGTATTTTTTCATTGCGGTTCATTAAGTATTAGTCTATCCTATTTCATTTAGGCCTTTTTTTAAAAAAAAAAAAAAACCTTGTTATTCATCAATTTTTTTTTTTTTTTCGTATAGCAAATAAGTATTTCAAAAAACATCCTCCAAGGATAAAAATGTAGTGTTACTTTCGTTAATATGCCTTTTTTTAATTACCTTTTTGTATAAAAATTAGTTTAAAAAACGTAAATTTCTTTACAAGTAATTTAAAATTTTGTAAATTACTAAATTATGTTACAGTTGCTACCTTTAATCTAAACTTCCTTTCCAGTTACTTTTGTAAGTCAAACTTAAAAAATGGTGGAATTACAATCTTTAACAATCTGGTTTCATATAAATTTCGCCTTTATTAAGGCATGTTAAAATTAGATACTCTTTTTCAAACATACCATCCATAAATTTATTAATAAATCGCCTTATTTAACTTTATTTCTGAAAATTCAATATTTATAACGCATATTTAGATGTAAAAAATTGCTTCAAATAAAAAAAATATGCCATAAACTTCATATGTATTGATAAAAATTATTTTTTAAGCTCATTCTAGCCATAGTACTTAATGGTAAATAACCACAGTTGACGTACAAACCTCGCGGTTCAGGTGTTTCAATTTACTTCAGATGGCTGCCGTGATTTCGCATGCTTTTGAATGGGAATTGCCGGTCTATGTGTCTTAAAAGTCTTTGTGATTAATTCATACCTATGCTTAATGTTGACTAATTGAAGAACTAAAATACTAAGAACTAAGACCATTTAACATGTTTTCATGTCAGATGTCAGAACTCTGCTCTTAACTATTAGTTGCCCCCCTTTGGGCCTTTTGCTATAGCTCCCTTAAAAATGGTCCGATTCATTAGCTTTTTTTTTTTTCTAACAACTTCATAGGTCTTCCAGCTACTACATAAACGACAAAAATATTTCTCAGATTTCAGCTATCACCAATTTTTATTCTTAATCTCCTTCCTGGGGTATTTGTTACAGCTTCTTGAAAAATGATCCGATTTTATTACAATTTTCTGTAACATAGTTTTAGCGTCCTTCAGCTGCTTTAAAACTACCAACTATATTCCAGTTAAGATCCTGGCCCCCAGGACCCGGTCCTTCTTTTTCCTCATCTACCACTTTTTTCGAACATTAATCTCCTTTTACGCAAAAACTTACGTTTACTCACTACAGCCGTAAACCAAAAATTGCGTTACTTTAAAGGTAACTTTAGATACAGGATTTCATCCGTTTATTTAATATCATGTTAATTTTAAAAGTAATTGTGAAATTTACAGGAGGGAACACCTTCCACCGCTTGGGGGCGCATTCTTTCCTCGTACTCTAACTCTAAGGGTCTAATTTCAATGGGATTTGATTCATTCAACTTAGATGACAATTCGCATCATTTTCTGTATTACGAAATTTTATCTTAGACTTTAGTTAACAAAATTTTCGAACATTAATGGTGCATTCTTTTTCCGGGTTATATGGACTTGATTATTAGGAGGTTTGGCTCACTCAACGGTGTTTTTGATCGTCTCCAGCAAGTGCGGAGCACTTCCGGTGTATGCTGATTTAGGTGGCGGGGACCCAGGTCCCAGGTTCGTTCGGAAAGAATTTTCATCCTTGTTGTAAACCTGATTTGCCATGTCATTTTGTAAACTTTTTTTGAATCACCCATTGCTTGTATATGAGCGCTTCGCAACCATGAAAAGAAAATCGATGCATAGATCAACTTTGTCGTGTAACTATCTCAAAAATGCATGAAATTCGTGAAAGCCGCGATCACTATAACAAATATTATAAATATATAATTATATAATTTACTAATACTTTTTTAAATATTTTTTTATAATTTAATTAAATATTGAAAAATAGAAACTTTCCATTTTTTCATTCAAATAATTTTTATATAACTTAATTAAATATTGAAAAGTAAAAATTTCAATTTTTTCAAAGTTGACGTTTCTTAGATTCGAGCGAGGATTCTACACTCCAGTACTGGAGACAGATGCCCCACCAGTGGACGAGAGGTTCTGCTCTCAAAACTGGCAGATGAGAAGTTCTGGGTTCGAACCGAATCGCGCCCGTCGGCCTAAACGTTCGAAGTTTTCCGTGGTTTTCTTCGAACTTTGGATAATTTTGCGTAATTACGGGTTAGGGGACCTTAGAAACACTCCCACGGAGGGCACTCCCCTTGGTCCTATATCCCCCCCCCCCCGTGTAGATAATCGGCCGTCATAAATAACACCAACACCAACACACTGGAGACAGGCAAGATATCACATAGCTACTACGCACTCACTCAAAAACCGCTTAAAACAAAATTTTAATTCATCGACCACCACTCTTTCAAAGTCAGTATGATATGGAATATATAGATATCTGAATCTGGAAAAACAATCACAACGGTCCGCGGGATCTGAACCGAGTAGGTATTGTGAACATGCATGCAGGCTTGCAGAATGAATATGGTAGAAACAGTGGCGTAACCAGCATTTGTTTACAGGGAGGGTCCAAAACTTTCCATTTGAATGAAAATCACCTTTCTAAGTTTTTACCATTATTAAATAAAAACTTTTCTGCATCGAACGTATTATAAATGAAGTGATATAAAATTTCAAATAAATAGATAAGATAAAATATATATATAGGGTAAAATCACCTATTATGGCCCATTTAATATTCCTACGACGCTAGACGCGAAACGCCCAATATTTAAACTTAGCGCAACTGAGAAGTGATAAAATGGTCTTTCGACTGTCACATTATGTCTTTGTTTTGACAAATCAACGCACGTCACGTGAACAGTGGCTGCTCCTACCGAAGCTTCATTTTTTTCCTGTTTCAGCTGTGGTTTCTTAGCAAGATATTTAGTGAGCAAAGTTGGATTTCGTGCTGTGTACGAAATTTCCAAGTAGGATAAACGAAAAAAAGTAAGTTCTAATAACTTATATAAAGTTTAAGGAATATGTAAACATAGTGGTGTTATCAAAATAAACTTATAAAGCCAGCAATTGGGGTGGGCTACTACCGATGCTGTTTTTTCATGATCGCAGTAGTGATGGCCCACACTTACTTTTTATATTTTATAGCTATTTGTTGTCATTAATTAAAGTTTTTAATACATCTATTTCTTTCAAACATTTAAAGCAAAGTGTTTGATAACAAATTTATATTAGCATATTCCTCTTATTTATGTCCATTTTATTCTATACTTTTTGTACCCGCGACATTCCTTTGTAAATGACATAATTTACTAGTTTTTTAGTCTAGAATCTACACCCTAACTGCCTAACTCAAGTATCACAACTAGCGTCTATAGCCAGCGATGAATATTTAAAATTTAGTTTTAAGATTTCTGGAGTGCAAGGTAGTTCAATGTATGACGTTTGCTCAAGAGGGATTCATATCTAGACCGGTCTTCGTATATAGTGAGCAAAAGTCTTGAAATAAGAAAATTTATATTTTTCAGTATGTTTAATTAAGCTATAAAAATAATTCAAAACAATTTTATCTTTAGATATTTTTAAATATTATTTTTATACTAATATTATAATGAAGAAACGTTTGTTTGTAGGCGTTAACATATGGAACTAATAACGTATTTCAAAAGTAATGTTGGCAAAATGATATTGAAAGTCTGTACTTTACCATAGGCTATATTTTATGTTGGTATCATAATCCCAACGGAATGCAGGAGCAAAATCTTTCTAAAATGTATATTTTTGTGATTTTCAAGGATATAAAAATTAAAATTTTGACTTGATGGTAACTTGCAAGATGTAAATACTTTCCAAAAACAGTTTGTAAAACATTCAAAATTCAAAAAGGATTTAAATGCGCAGAAAACGTTTTCTATAGAATTGTTAAGGATATATTGAGTCGTTTGGAAAGTCGTGTCCGTTTGGGAAAATCAATTCGTACCGGAAAATTCTGCCCAGTAATTATTAGACATTAGATATCGGAATCAATGTCTAATTAAATGAAAGAATTTCCGGTACGGATTGATTTTTTCAAACGGACACGACTCTCCGAACGACAAAATAAAATTTAAACTTGTCATGGCTCTTATTTTTAAATCGAAAATGTACGCACAAAATAGTTTTTTTTTTAATGGGAAGAGTGTGCTGAAATAGTTCTAAAATTCCGATTTTCGTGATACTGAAGGGGCTAGAAAATTGACATGTGTTATGGTGGTTAAGGTACAAATTCTCGTCAATAATGTTTTGTAAAAATTTTTTAATTTAAAAGGGTCAAATGAGCAGCAAACGTTCTAAATTAAGATTTCTATGGTCTTGTTTGAAATATAAAACTTGAAATTTCACGTGGCTGTTACATTTAAGATTCAACTCGTTATAACAAGAAGAATAATCGAGAGAATAACAAGAGTTATTCTCGCACGAAAATGTTTTAAAAAATCGTAATTTAAAAGGATGCAGGAGAAAAAGAAGTTTTAAAGTTTCAATTTCTTTGATATTGGTGGGGCTAGAAACTAAAAATTCTCATTGTGGTTATTTATAAGATATAAACGCTCATTAAGAACGGTTTCTAAAATATATCGAAATTTAAAAAGCTTAAATTAGCTGAAAAGAGTCTAAATTACGAATAACTGGGAATTGTTTAATGAAATTGAAATTTTTATTCACAGGCTACTTTTACTATGGACACGATAGTGTGTAGATATCTAATAACTAATTCGCGGCATGGGATGATACAGTTTCCTTATTTTTCCTTTTGGCATTAAGCTAAGCAAAGAATAAAACTTTAATTCTGCAGTGTTAGTACAGCTATCTCTTTTTTATTTTAGAATACAGATAATGGCTCCAAAAGAACTGAGTAAAGAACAGAAAGATCGAGTTGAGAAGGCAGTTGATGCTGTTAATCAGGGGCCAAAGAGTTTCGACGAAGACAGTTTTTCAGAGCCAGAAAATAACGACAATACTACTTCCACAGCTGAATACCTCAACGGTTAAAAGAAATCCTTGGAATGGCCGTACAGTTCAGAAAGGAAAGGGAAGAGGAGATCGGAGAGAATGCCTTTCAACCTGACATCGCAAAGATGGAACGAGCTGCAAGAAGACAAGGTATGGAAGAAACAAGAAGAATTGTAACAAAAAGAAGTAAAACAAAGAGAAATAGCTCAAAAAAAAAAAAAAAAAAAAAAAAAAAAAAAGAAGCTGAGATGGTCAACAAAAGATTTAAGATGACCAACAAAGAAGCCACCAAAATATCAGGGCCAAATCCTTCAAAAAAAAAAAAAAAAAAAAAAAAAAAAAAATCAGAAAAAGAAGAATCGACTTCGGTGGGCCATCACTAATGCGGTGATGGGCCATTACGGATGCAAAGCGGGCCATTACTGATGTTTTTGTACTTTTTAGTAAAACAAATCTTGTAAAGGAATAAATTTATATTTTGTTGATTTTCTTGACACGAAAGTCTTCTTCCATCCTTTCTTCTTATATTTTGACCATCGGCATGAAAAAAATTCGCATGGCATAGTAATTATTAGCTAAAAGCCAAAACATTTGTCCTTAACCTGGCCATCACTGGTGATTTTACCCTATAACAGATTTTTAAAAACATCTTTAAAAAAGTGCATTTTCTCCCTTTTCTTTTTTGGGGGGGACGGGGGGTGAGCGGTCTGTACCTCATGAACCCCCCCATTTGATTTCGCCCATAGCCGACTTACTAACGTCAGCTATGGAACACCGTCAGCTTGTAACGTCAGCTATGGACTGCGCACAGCCCCCCGAATACAGTATTCAGAGGGCTGTGGACTACGCCATATGGCGAAATCAGAGGCAGATTACCCATTTTGCTGAGTAGACTCAGGCCTAGGGGCCCAGAAGGAAAGGGGCCCCGGTGCTATGATTTTCTTTCAGATTTTTTTCTTCTTATCGGATTAATAATTTATGTAAAAGAGAAATGATGTGCAGTATTTTTTCTTTCACTCATTTATTGAATATTATAGGTTATTAACATACAGATATGTAATCCAAATACTACTTCCATTTGAATTTTTTTCGAAATTCTTGCAATTTTGGGGCTTTCAGTTTGTGTTGGAGTTACACAGAAGGCGGCTTTTGTTTACTCACAGCATCCTGGGCGAGATTTTGTCACCATTTCTACATATGACATCCAGGGCTTAATTTCTAACAAAAAAAGTACCGGAGCCCTAATATTATGCAGTACTAACAACCATAGCTTTCTCCCTGCCCCCCCCCCTCAGTCACTCCAATCTGCATATTTATATTTCATACATTATTTGCAAAATGTAAAGTTTTTTTTTTTAGGAAAATGAAAAATGTACAGTCGTGGAAAAAAAAGTAAACACCCCCTACTAACTCCTCAACAAATTATCGTAGAAGAAAGTTACTGGTACCGAACGATTGGAAATAAAGTCTACTTTTAAATGATGTATATAAAATTTGCTTAGGGGGCCATCTATATATTAAAACAAACTCAAACTTCTTTTTTTTTTTCTATGGCAATACACAATTTTGACAACATAAATGAACTCTACACCCTTCAATTACCCAAAAACAAATTTTTATGCAATTCCTACCATAAGTTTCCGAGAAATTAATTATTTTAAGTGCTGTATCCAAATTGAAATACGGTACGTACTCGGTTGTTAACCGAGAGAGCCCCCTTCTTGATCAAGGCACTTTAAGCGCCACTCAAGCCTGCGAGATTACAGGAGAGCAGAAGACATTTCAAAATATCTAGCCACTTCTATCGAAAACCTTAATCTTAATCATCTTAATCTTAAACCATTATTTTGCCGTTTTTTAAGCATAATTTGAAAACCACTTGGAAGAAAAATGTGAAATTTTGGATTTCCATAAAGCAGGACTTAATAAATCTAAATCCATAAAAAAATTGTAGGTTGCAATTCATAATTTTTTCGAATATTAATTTCATAATTCATATCATAAAATTATAAAAAAATTGCAAATTCAGCGTATTTATGTTTGGGCATATTAGTATTATTGTTACACAAAATATTAGCACATTAGGATCATAATTTCAGGAGATATAAATAAAAATATGAAAATGTAATTTAACATTAGAAGCACCAAATTTTGAATGTTTATAATTCAAAAACTTATCATTCAAATGACTTGAAATTTGGTGTCTAGGCATAGTTTGAACCGAAGTTTTGAAATACCTCGTTAAAATTGGGTATTGCCATTGAAAAAAATGAAGTTTGGATTCGTTTTAATATGCCGATGGCCCCCTAAGCAAATTTTATATGCATCATTTAAAAGTAGACTTTATTTCCAATCGTTCGGTACCAGTAACTTTTGTCTATGATAATTTGTTGAGGAGTTAGTAGGGGGTGTTTACTTTTTTTTTTTTTCCACGACTGTACATATAACAATCGGCATATACTTAGCTGTCAATTATTCCACTTTTTAGTTATCACTCCTTTCGAATATAAATCTTTGCCAGAATTCTGGGATTAAACATGGTAAGGATTATGATTCGGATATAGTGTTGATATAAAAAAAGAACAGTTCACAGATATGAATTTTTATGAAAAAATGAATAAAATTATTAGAAATTAATATTTATATGCTGAAGAATGGAACAACGTTTTTCAATTTCCTATAAAAAGGTGCATATCTTAAACTATAATCGATTCCTCCCGCTTAACAATCTTTTGTGGTGAGTGTCCCTGAAAATCAGATTAAATTAAAAAATTGACACCGTTATCGGAACGATTCGATGCTTTTATAGAAAAAGAAGAAACACTGCACAATTGCTTACTATCAGAATAGCAATACTTATATCTACTTACAAATGAAAATGACTTCGTAAATGTGCAGAGTAAAGCCTTAAAATGGGCAGCGTTCATGATATATATATATATATATATATATATATAAGCGCTATTGCACTGGGCTCCGGAGCCTTGTATTTATGAGCTCCGGTGAATTCCAACCAATATTTAAATATTTACTAAAAACAGACAAGTACTGGAGCTCCGGTGCAAATTAAGCCCTCATGACATCTTTTAAAGAAGATATTAAGTCTTAATCAAACATTTTGTCTATTTTTCACCCTTAATTTTTAGCACCCTGGGTGATCCCCGACCTCACCCACTTATTCTAGTAAAATTATTTGTTAAACCAATAAAGTTGTTTTGAGATTAGAAATTCCATATGATAAATGTTTATGTGAAAATACGTTGACTTTTAAATGTATTTAATGTAAATCTACTCCGAAAAAGAGATGTATGCAAAAGATTCAGACATGTTCTCCGAATTGCATTATATCGGATGATAGAAACGTTCTTCCAATTGCAAAAAAGCATACAAATAAAGTACAGCTTTTGTTTTATAAGGAGCTGTATATATACAGGGTGATTCATAAATATCGAAACAATAGGCCATCTCCTTAATTAATGCCCCTAGGCACATACTTCCAATTGCAAAGTTTCATAAAAAAGGTGGAAAATTTGATGAGATAGGTTACAACTCCATGGGAGGTCCATTTGAGAAAATACGAAAATTAAATTTTTATACGGCCCCCGTAGGGGAAATTTTCTAATTAGGAATTTTTTCCTTATCCATTCCTGAATTAAACACAAAAAGTTCCATCTTCATATCTTCAAAACTCACGGAGTTATGCCTGTTTAAATAATTCGTCAGGTTTTAAGGGATTAGACACAAATTGAAATGCGTGTTATTCAAGAAACAGTGTTACTTTAGAAGTTCTAGGATACATGTAAAAAATATATTTATTGAGTTAAAATTAGATTTTTCTGTTTTTTGTAATGATTAACCATATAATTTGCAAATAAAATCACATCCTAAAGTTTCTCAGAAAGTTTAAAACTTTTAAATTATTATTATTTTTTTAATTGGGGTGATTTAAAATCGTTATAACTCGAAATATTATCGTCGAATTTCAAACTTTTTTTCATTTAATTAAAGAGGAAAATATAATTTTAATTTTGTTTCAGGATTTTTTTAAATATTAATATTAAAAATATTAAAAACACAAATTTTAAAAAATGATGTAACTTATTTTTAAAAAAAATCATATTTTCAAAAATAAATATAATTTAAAATTTGTCGAAAGAAAATTAATGTAAAATAATCAAAAAGCTCATGTTCTGAGTTTGCACCCCTCCCCCCCTTTTTTTTTTAACAATTCTTGACTTAAAAATGTAAATTAATAATTTAAATTAAATTTATTTTAATTTGAATTACGCCTTTAAATTAATAAATTTAAATTAATTATTTTAAACAATTTAAATTAATAATTTAAAACGTATTTAAAGTTTTAAATAAAGATTGGCTCTTAATAAAATGTTTAAATGCTTTTTAAAAAAAATGCAGGTGAATATGTAACTCTTTCCTGTAGCTTAAACTTCCGATTCAGTTTAACTTTTGCCCTTTCCACCTTCTTTCTGCACTATTTAAGACAATGTTTTTTCTAACATACCGATTAAGCGTGTTTTCATAATTTTAACCCTCACAACTTCAGGTTTTATATCGTCCCGGCGAGCGGTTAAAAAAGTCTGAATTTTGGGGCCGGACCAATCTGGATCGGGCTTAATGTATTTTTCATACCGAACCGGGACTGGCTTCCTTTCTTCCTAGGTCTGCACGGGGCGAAATTTTCATTCCCGGTCTCGACTTAATCCGTATTAAAATCATTCTATCTGACTCACCTAATCCGTGAAAAAATCAGTAAAGTTTGGCTCAACCCAAAAAAATTACAAAAAATGCATATATTTTTAAATCGCCATTACAATTAAAACATATTACCATTTACAATTAAACTTTAAAAATCGTTTTTAAAAAAATAGTAGAGTTAAACGAAAAAAAGAAAAAGAAAAAAAAAACAAACATTAAAATAAGTGAAAAAGGACCTGCCTATTACGGAATCCTGTCTAAAATGGAATAATTTTTTGATCCATGCAAAATGAATATAATAATATTTGAGAAAAGAATAGAGTACATTTGCACCTCCTAAGATGGGAAATTGTCTATAAGGCATTTTTTTCTTGTTTGTGTGATTCCATCTTAGAAGATTTTAGTGTATATCATTTTTGAAAGTCTCTAGTGCATAGATTATGGACTAACGATATTAAATGGTAAGTGAAACATTTACGAACAAATAGAGATTCATTAAAATAAATAAATATCACAGCCTTTGACGCTTCTTTAAAAATGAAGATTATAAACATATAAAAGGAAAATCTATAAGCTATTATAAAGCTATAAAGCTATTTTTGGTCGGAACTCTTTCATACCAAACAATTTTTAACCATATCGACGTAAAAAACTATGTTTTCTAGAAATTCAATCAGTCCGGACAGGACTCGGGCTAAGATTTAAACATTTTTCCTGACCGGGACGAACTTTTTTTTCTATGGGTCGGCTCAAGACCGGGTCTGGATATTTCGACCCGTGCAGACCTCTAATAAAGGCCTCCAGCATAATTTGAAAGAAGGTTAACTTCAAATCTATACGCTGCTATTTTATGTCCAAAGGAGAGGCACCGTCTTAAATCGACTTTTAATAACGTACAATTTGTAGAGGATCCCTATCTTCCATTCAAAATGAGTCAATAACTTGTCATTCAGAGGCATGGGGAAATGGTGTAAGTCGCGAATTTTGAATTTTAATAACTCTGCGAGTTTTGCAGATACCGAGATGATTTTATTATTATTATTATTATTATTATTATTCAGGAAGGGATAAGAGAAAATTTCCTAATTGGAAATTCCTAATTGGTGCCTAGGGGCAATATTTAAGGAGATAGCCTATTGTTTCGATATTTATGAATCACCCTGTATATATTAAAACATGAAATTTTACTTTATATACGACCCCTGGGTTCTAATAACTGATATTTACAGAAATATTGTTCAACATTTAGAAAAGAAACTTAAAAGATCCCATTTTTGTACGATCAAAACTTACCGAATTATGACACTTTGAATTTTATGAGATTTCAATGTTTATCTGCACTAAAAATACTCACTTTCGTTTTTAGTGCCAAAAAACACTGAAATATATCGCTTTGCAGGAGAGGAAGGGTTCCCCAAAAAAGTCTAGCCTAAGGGCCCTGCAGGTAGCTTATCCGCTTCTGGGCGGAATTAGGCACTTTTCAATTCAAAATAAATATTGAGTAATTATTAAATAAGAAAAAATAAATAATCATTGACGAACATCAGTCCTTTCGCAATTGCTCATTAATATGTAGCTAGGATTCCCGGGGGAACCAGTTCTCTACGAGAAACGAAGAAAAGCGGCCCTGATATACTCGCGTGTACCTCAAGGACAGAGTCTTTGGGTATCTCGAAGCAGCGGCAATTTTGACAGTTGTATCTGCGACGAGCGCTTAAGGTAAGTGATTTTTTTATTTGCCGAGGATGTGTCTGTTTTGTTTACATTCTGATGCATTATCATAAGTCATCAGTGTTCAGTATCTGTTTAAAAGGGTAACACCTATATGTGATGAAAGTGTTATTACAAAACTTTTTTTCTTCTCGATATTTTTGTTTTTATAACAGTTTAGCAATTCATATTTAATTATTTATTCAGTTTTCTTTTTTTTTTGACGAAATCATTTTAATCATAAATTATTCACTGTTCTTTTTTTCAGATTTATTTATCAAAATATGAAATCTACAAGTCTGAAACATATACGCATAAAATTTTTTTGAACAAAGTTTACTTTCTTGTAATTTCGTAATTGATTATCAATTTGGGTGTACATTCTCGAAAAAAAAAAGCTATTAATTCACAAATCAAATAATAATACAAAAATTAAGCTAATATTTCGTGAAATGTCTAAAATAATAAAAAAGCAAATTTTGTGTGTGTGTGTGTGGGGGGGGGGGGGATGTATTTGAACATTCGTAAAAAGAACTGTAATTTTTTGAAAAAATAAAATTTTATATTTAATTACAGTCGGACCTCTATTTAACGAACCTCTATTTTGCGAACTTTTACTTGGAACCAAGAACATTTTGCAAATTTCTTCGTAAAATAACCTCCAAATAGCGAAGTGTGTTCTCTATTTAACGAACTTTTCCTTGGTATCTAATTTTTTTTTCTCCCTATTTCTTAAAATATTACTGGACATTTGAAACTTATTCTTCTTTTTAACACATTTTATGATGATCAATGACCATGAACAGGTCTTACCAGGCACCTAACTCACCGAGAGCAGTAAAATCGTTGTGATTCTTTGCTTTCCATCCAAAAGAAGAGCAAACTTTCAATATCCCCTTTTAACCCTTAATGGAGCTGCCCCGTGTCCTTAAACTATAGTTTCCCGTTTTCTAGATTGTTGATCATGATCAATCGTGTTGGTAATTTCTGTTCTTGTAGCTCGAAAATATCAAAGCGAAAGTGCTTGAGCATCAAAGAAAAAAAATTATTATTGATGAGGTGGATAAAATCATGAAGAAAAAGAATACTGCTTTAAAATTTGATATTCCTCCAAACATATCAACCATAATAAAAAATCGTGATTTTAATGTAAAATTATTTTTTTAACTGAAAATACAATGTATTTCCAGACAATGTTTTGTTTCATTCTTATTTCCCTTGCAGATTTCTTTTCGATGGGTAAAATAAGTAAAACAAATAGATATAATTTATAAAATAAGTGTGATTAATTACTTTTTTAATTATATTTAGTGCTTATATGGACTTAAAATGTATTTTACGTAGTTTAAAGTATTTTAAAAGGTGACTCTCTATTTAACGAATTTTCCATATAACGAACTTTTTTTCGGGATTCAGCGACTTCGTTAAATAGAGTTCCGACTGTATAATACTATTTATTATAATTACAGTTCGACCGAAAAATCGTCTTTCGCTTTCGGCTCAAAACCTGAGATTCGCAGAAAATTCGTTTGTGTTTTCGCAAAAAATTCGCAGAAAATTCGAAAATGCTGCCAAAAATTCGACCGAACCGAAACTCAACCGAAGCTATCTGCATTCCGAAAATCTTGTTTCTTCCTTCGGAAATTTTCAACATGTCTCATTGATTTGAGCTGTATCGTCTCGAATGAGACACTCTATTTAATTGCTATGAACTTCACTGTTTATAATTGTCAGTCATGACTGACTCAAGACGTGAGTGCAAATTATAAAGCAAATAACGCCTATATGACAAAACTTTGAAGACTATTTTCACGTGCGCATTAAAAGCTGCAGACTTAAAAATAATAGAATTTTTTTAGTTTGAAATCGCAGAAGCGTTTCGAATGCTCTTTTAGAAAGTTCTAGTTTTTCAGATGATCATTTACAAAAATCGTTATAAAAGATAAATCGAGATATGTATATCTAAAACATTTTTTAATCAGTTGAAATTCGTATAATTAGACAACCATTCTGTGTTGTTGATGAATTAATTACATTTTATTTTATAGGAAAATAAAAAGTTTTAGTCAAAGGTACAGAGAGCCGACTTGGGCCTTACGTATAGTTATGTATAATGAATTAATAATTATGTATATTTATTTACGTATTAATAACTTAAAATTTTGTTTGGTCATTTTTATTTTCGTTTCCGGCCGAAAATAGGAAGATTACCGAAATTCGTTTTCGGTCCTAAAAACCTGTTTCGGTCAATCCTTAATTATAATACATTTATTGTTTATAATGATTGTAGTTCTATAGCATTAAAAAAACTTATTTTTTATTGTTGTTAACTCTGAATCTCTTTTGACAATTTTTCAAAAGAATGTTTCGACATTCATATTTACTAGAATTTTTCTCTTTAATAACTTTTTAAACCATAAAATGACGTTAAATTATTATTTGAATTAAGATGTGATGATTAGGGAGATGTTTTAAGTACCGATCGACCGAAACAGATTCTTACGACCGAAACCGAATCCGGATTTCGGTAATCTTCCTATTTTTGGCTGAGACCGTAAACGAAAATGTTCAATTTTTTTAAAAAGTAATTAATACGTACATAAATATACAGAATAATTAGTTAATTAAACGCGTGGTCCAAGTTGGTTCTGTGTGCCTCTGACCAAAACTTTTTATTTTTATATAAAATAAAATGCAACTAACTCATCTACGGCACAGAATGATTTTCTAATTACTGTAGCCTTCCTCTTAACCGGCGCTCCGCTTTAAGCGGCCGACTTTTTATCCCAACGTCTGGCAAAATTCAGAAAGGAAAATTTCGGTTCTCATTTCTTTATGGTTAATTAACTCAAATTTACATAATGTAGAATAATTTCAACTTCTTATAAAGGTATGTAACAAGATTTTCGACAATTCAATTTGTATTAAATATTGTCCATTATTTGTTACTAGTGATAATTTTTATATCACTTCAGTTAATTACAACTAATATTCATTTCACAAAATATAAAAAATATGTACTTTTTAAAAACTGCACAAATTAAAAAACTAAATGCATCCTACCTATTTAGTTAATTAAATATGCAGTTACTTATTTAAATGTTTTTACGTCTCCAGTTTAATCGGTTATCCTCTTAACCGACTAACCCTCGGTCCCGTTTAGGCCGGTTAAGCGGGAGGCTACGGTATACGAATTTCATGTAATTAAAAAATGTTTTAGGGATACATACCTCGATTTATCTTTTATAAGGGTTTTTGTAAATGTTAGTCTGTTATACTAGAACTTTCTTAAAGAGTATTCGAAACACTTCTGCGGTTTCAAACTAAAAATTTTCTATTACTATTAAGTCTGCAGCTTTTAATGATCACGTGAAAAGAGTCTTCAAAGTTTTGTCATATATGCATTGTTTGCTTTATAATTTGTACTCACGTCTTGAGTCAGCCAGGACAGATAATTATAAACAGTGAAGTTCATAGCAGTAAATAAAGAGTTTCTCATTTGAGCCGATACAGCACAAATCAATGAGTCATCTTAAAAATTACCGAAGGAAAAAAACAGATTTTTGGAATGCAGATAGTTTCAGTCGAGTTTCGATTCAGTCGAATTTTCGTCAGCATTTCGAAAAAATATAAATGAATGATTTCTGATAAAGCATGGAGCTATTATAAACTAAATTTAATTTTAAGTATCTATATTAACATTGCAAACAAAGGAAGGCATATGAATAATAAGATAGCCGATTTTTTTCGTCGAGTTTCTTGAATGACGACATCAATCTTTTTTTGGATTTGTGTATTATTCAACGACACTGACATCATATGCGTACTTTACTGTACATGTTGTTTAAGAGTGGATGGTAAATGAGGAATTCTTCAGCGGATGACATCATTTTATATAAAATAAAAGCGTGTGTTTTAAATCTTAAAGCTGAAATATGTTTTGTACTATCTATATTTATATACACATATTTTTTTTTTTCATCGAGGGGCGAAACTAAATTCTGAAAAAGCAGAATTCCTGTTTACTAGTTATTTATTTTACTTTTACTATTATAATCATTTATCTTATTTTATGTATTTTAATTATAATTTAATATTTGTATACACTTATAATGTCGTTGTTAATATGTCCTTCCGCTTGTCCAACGATATCAATCATCCAACATATTGCATAATCATCCAACATATTGGAACCAAAAGTTGTCTCTCATTTCTAGATTCCATACATTTTCAATCAAATTATCTTGCAACATGTAAATATAGAGGGCTTTACAAATTTGATGAAATGTGGTAGCCAGTAAAAAATTCTAGTCGCCAGTAAAAAATACGCCCCCCATCATTAATTTTCAAAAAGCACAAAAGTTTTTTTTTATGAATTAATTGAGAAAAAATAACCACAAGCAGAATAATACCGTATTTTTTAATTTAATTCTTTTGCGATTTTAACCTTTTTTCCGTGTTTCACGGGGATTTTTTAACATTCTTTAAAAGGAAACATGCTGTAATTTTTTAGCTAAATAAAGTAAATTTTATTCACTGCTTTAGCAATTTTTAGCGCGGTTTTCTTTTGGCGTTTCGATGTGACTTTTCAATATTAGTTGAAGGAACACTGTTTCAGTCGTTTATCCGAATATAATTCATTTTTGTCTTCTGCGATTTTTGAATATTTAGCGATTTTTGTGCGAGTTGTAGCTTTTTAATTCGTGTTTCGCGGCAGTTTTTTAACGTTCGTAAAAAGAATCCAGTTTCAACTTTTTAACGCAGCACAGTAAATTTTGTCTCCTGCGATTTTGTTAATTTTAACAAGTTTTTGCGTTCTGGGACAATTTTTTAACATTTTAAGAGGAATCAGGTTTCTATCGTAAATCTTGTTCGCTGCGATTTTTTAAATTTTCCGGAATTTTTTCCGGGATTTTTATCTGCGTTTCGCGGCGATTTTTTGACAATTTCTTTCTAAAACTGAAAGAACTTCCGGTAACTATTCTAAATGCTGTTTGTGGTAATTTCTCAGGTCAATTTTTTTCAAATAAATAAGTAAATAAATAAATAAATAAAACCCCCGCCAGATTAAACAAGTTGGAAATTGCATGTAAAACGTGGCAAATGAGGTGCGTTCGTACTATAACTAGTTTTATAAATATTTTTGCACCGCATATTGTACTCAATGTATATTTTAGTGCACTTCATAAGTGCATATCAATTTCATTCTGTTCGAAAGGCTGTAACATCATTAAAATGCACTTGAAATAATTTTTTTCCCATTGGCCGTAATGTAACGGAGTACTTTTGACTGCCCTGTAATTAAACTATCATCCGATTTCCATAAAATTTGAAATGACTCGACAAAATTTTGCAATAATTGTATATGTAAAATTTCAGACCATTCGGTTGGGTAGTTTTTGCTCTGTTATATGCGGACAGACAGACGGACCGAACGACAACTATAAGTGCTACGTATTTATATAATTACGAACGCACCTAAAAACCAGTGGCGACTGCATTGTCGAGCCCTGTAAATACACATTCTAGCATTAAGAATTTCATCAATTATTGTTAGTTTACCATTCCCAGTCCAAGCCGTGGAGTTTCAAACTAAAATACTTTTACCACTATGTTTCATGCTTGGAATCGCATTTTAACAGTTGCAAGGAAGTAGTTTTTTTTATAATCTCCAAATTGTACTTTGGTCCTCAGAGCCGAATGAAAAAAAAAAAAATTATTTTCGAAAGTGAATAATACTTTCTCCAAAAATGCTAAAGGAGGCGTCTGCACAAACCATAATCTCATCGAGTTCACGGCTGAAATTCAAGGATTCTTTAAAACTCGATTCGCATATTAAAATGCAACTGGTCTGCCAAGTCATATCTTGGTGGAAAACACCTGCAAACCCAATTTTAGTGGTTGACTGGTTTGTTTACCATTGTGTTTTTCTGCTCCCAGTCCTCCATGTTTTCATTACCTTTGAATGCAGGAAATCACAATAACAAACCTGCCAATCAACCGCTAAAATCGGATCTAAAGATGGTTTCCACTAAGATACGACTTGGCAGACCAGTTGCATTTTAATATGCTAATTGAGTTCTGCATAATCCTGAAATTTCAGCCGTCAACTCGATGACGTGATAGTCTCTGCAGCCGTCTCTTGCTGTATTACCGATAAGTTCTTTTTCAAACTGCATTCTTTCCTATGATTTTCTTCACTTAATATAGTTTCTTATTGTCACTTCTGTTCTTATTGTTTTATTTATAGAAATAATTTCCGATAGTTCTTAGAATGACGACTTGAGTACTGAACACGAAACAGTAATGTTTAACTAACATAACTGTACACTGTTAATAAATGGATTTTTTCCCTTCTGATTTTATCATGTTTCTGCAGTCTTTTGCTAAAATGAATTTTGATCACACTAGTCTTGTTTGACTTGTATCTTTAAATTTTCAATACTATAGAAAAACGAGAACAATTTTAAAAACTCAGAACGGTTTTAAAGAATTTACTTTAAAATAAAATGAAAAGTGTCCAGTTAAACTGATGGCATTGAGCTCACAGGCTATTCACACTAATTGTATATTATACTCTTATTTCAAAGAACAATGCCCCTCGAAAAAAAATTAAAAGAGTATTAGTAGTCACCCCTCTGTTTCCGATCTGTATTCTTAGCCAATGAACCTCCAAATCTCATCAGGGTAGTGCCTTATCAGAATAAACCGGTATACCAAATTTGAAGCAAATCGGATAGAAAAACCCATTTATCTAAATTAAGGGGGTATTAGTAGCTTTCCCCTTTTATACTTAAGCAATGAACTCTCAAAACTAACCAGGGAAGCGCCTTATCAGAATAAACCTGTATACTAAATTTGAAGCAAATCGGATAGAAAAACCCATTTATCTAAATTAAGGGGTATTAGTAGCTTTCCCCCTTTATACTTAATCAGTGAACTCCCAAAACTAATCAGGGAAGCGCCTTATCAGAATGAAGCCAGAAAAAAAAAATGAAGCAAATCTATCAAGAGTTACGTACATACAATACATACATACGTACATACCGAACCTGCAGGCACATTAGCTCTCAGGCTTTGATAGCCTGTGAGCTAAAAGAAAAGACATCTCTTTCATGCATAAACAGATACAATTATTTTATATATATATACATAACACTAAATAAATAAATAAATAAATATTTGCATGAAAACTCATGAAAATCTATTTTATGCCAAAACCTTTCCTATTTAAAACAAAGTTTTAACCAGGGATTCTCATTCTACGAATCCGAAAGCTATGTTAATCCCAATGCACGCGCTGTTCAAATACATTTTGCGAGAATTGTTTAAACTGAATTTTATAAACAAGTAATATAAAATTTTGTTTTTAAAGTCAATTCCTACTTAGGTTATCAAAGAAAAATTTAATATAATCTCTTAAGCTAATATTAGTTTTTGTTGCATTAAAATATCTCAATTTGTTGATTTTCTATAAGCAAGTAGGTTTACAATGGAAGTCTATGGGAATTTGGCGAAATATTAGAGATATCACCAAGTTGGCATCCCTTTTGGCGACTCATTTTGGTTGCCAAATTTGGCGATATATCACCAAGTTGGCGACAAACTTGGCGGTATTTGGCGACAGAACAGGGTGCCCCCCTATAACCCCCTTATAGATATGAAGATGCATTAAATGCTGTTCAATAACCAATGGCCGCCATTTTGTCTCCCATACATAACTAAAATTAATTAATTAAAATTTAATTAATGAATTAATATTTGAAAAATCTGTATTAACAACAATTGTCATCCAGTAAAAGTTTAAAAAAAATTATTTCAACTTGATAGGATGAATAATAAGTATTTTATTAACGATTGAAAATTTGACCACGATATATAAATAAATATAGGGGGAGTGTGAATTAATAGTAGGAATTGAATAATTTCAAAACTAGAAGAAAAATGTTCACATATTACTTTTCTCCGCTGAATGTGTTTGTGTACCAGGGGCGCATCTACAGTGTCCCTTTTTTTTTTGGGGGGGGGGGGGGTGACCCGAAAGTGTTGATATAGAATTACATTACATATAATCCACATAATAATAATAATTTCTGTTGGTTAAATGTCAAATTATACTTTACAGTTAATTAATAAATGAAAACAAAAATATTTTTTTCGATTTGCAAATACAATAGGTTTTCGATTATCCGATCACTCCAAACGACACTCTCGGTCAATCAACCCTCCTATTACAATCCCCTACCCTAAATATCTAAATATAGCTTATAGTTACTTATTGTGTCGAAGAAGCAAAAACGTAATTACAGATTTTATTAATTACATTTTTCGCATTATTATTATTATTATTTATTTTTCTTTTGCTATTATAATCATTTATCTCATTTTTTGTATTTTAGTTATAGTTTAATGTTTGTACACTTATAATGTCGTTGCTAATTCCCTGACTACCCAGAAAAAGGGAAAAATTGTAATGTTGTTTTCTGTATAATTAAAAAAATATATATAATATTCCAACAACAGAAATAAATCTTACGTATAGGAATATAATCTTTCAGGGCGCTATTTATTATTCAATTATTTAAAACTGCTTTATATCTGCAGAAATATATTAATTTAAATAATGCTTGTGTTGCTGTGAAACCTACACCTTAATGAACGGATATATCAGTTCGCGGTGGTAAGGAGGTTAATATGTCCTTCCGGTCGTCCAACGATATAAATCATCCAACATAATCTATTATCCATGGTAATCTATTACGCAACATAACTGTTTTATTTCTATTAAATTTAAACTTATATTTCAGGGTGAGAAATTCACCAAAAATGTAATGAAAAGCATCTTCAATTTTGTTACGACAATTACATGTAGGAGTAGTATGTTTCTTTATTTTGTTTAGGAATGTTGAAAAACTGCCATTGCCTTTAATGTAATAGGGAAGTACCTGGCAAATATAATTTGTATATTATCCATGCAATGAAATTATGCTTCATAATTTCATTGCATGGATTCACCTTAATACTTAGTTTATTATCAATTACTACCAATACAGATGACATAGCAAAAATTTGACCATGCATAAAATGTCTCCAAAATTCAATAAATCAAAGCACTTGCCTTACAATTAATATTGCTTTGTTACTGTGATGAATGACAACGTATAAACATTTATGTGAAACCTGTAATTCCATTGTTTTGAACAATTTTATGGTATACGGTTTAATTGATGATAATTGCAGGACATTGCCTGGTTGTGCATTTAAGCAACTTCAGTATTACGCTTTGGTGCACGTGTCAGTGGACAATCCTGTTTCACAGATATTATATGCCGTTGAAAGAATAAGCAAAACAAATTTTGCTTTCTCAGACAAGACTTTGAATTTATGCGCCAAATGATAACAAAATTCTGCTGCATTTTATTTTCAAACGCGATTTTAGCCCCCTGTGTGATGTCAAATTACTGAGGATATCGCAATTCGCCGATTTTAAGGTGGGGGCTTTTCTGTTAAAACAAAACACATCCAGTGCTCATTTAAAGTCATTCAGTTCTTGAGCTGTTGCAAAATAATGTTCAAACGAGTCTTTCAAAGCTTTGGGATTCGCCTGAATATTTTTCTAGACTTTTTCTTCAGTTTGGATGCGACTGGACTCTTGATTTGAATTTTATTTTCATTTAAGGGTGTTCTCAAATCAAAAAGGGCAACTTTCTGACATAAGTTTTAATTTATTTTTGTTCGAAAATGCATGAAACTAGCTGGTGTTGTTGTTCAGAAACTATGTCATCGAGCTGTTTTTTCCTTTTTTTCGCAAACGCAATAGATATTTCAGAAAATTGTGTCAAAGTAGGCGTTTTGAACCGAATTTCCGCGTGAAGGGAGAAAGAGCATTCAAGAGTGGGCGAAAAACGGGTTTGTCATGTGATTGAATTCGCTGATAACTCAATAGGTAATTGATTGATCAAAAATTGGAAAAAACAGTTCAATTCCAAATTGCTTCCATGGCTAGGCTTTCCAATTTTATACCTTTCCGTTAAAAAATGAATTTGTAAATATGTAAAAACGTTTTGCGCTTGTTGAGCAGAGCAGTTAAGAACAGCCTTAAGAACTCCTTTGTGATAGGAAAGTAATCCACATCTTCCTTTTCCACACGCTATAACCAATACGTAAGTTTTCTCTCGGGAAAAACAAAACAAAACAGTTTGGTATTTGTGCAAAAAAATGGTGACTGTTTTATCTTGAAATCATAGATTAATTTCTTTTATTTTGCTAAAATAACGGCCAAATACGCATATTTGCACACTCTCTTTTCATCGTTTAAAACCGTCACCAGCTGAGAATTATTATCCATCCAAAATGTTGCTACCTATGCACGCACTTCCATCAAACGGGTCAATATTCTTCCTCGACATAACCACCTTACTTCACTATGCAGCAGGAGAGATTGATAGTCGTTTCCCTTATCTTCCCACATTAATAGAGTTGCTAACCACTTTATTCCCGGTTAAATAAGTATATGTTTTGAATCAGAAATTTTACTTGTAAAATGAAACCAAATTAGTACCACATAGATAATGAAACTAAATTAGTACCACGTAGAAGCCAGAAATATTTTCATCTCGACAATTTTGAACACATGAACATTTTAACTTTTTTCCCTCTTCTTTCATATGATTACCGTATATACTCGACCCCTAATTTCGTGAAAAAAAAAAAATATGTTCCATACCAATATTTTCTCGTAGCCATCTTCGCCTCATTTAATATCAGCAAATTCTGCATTTATATAAGGCGAAGATAACTTTTTTTTAATACTGGTATTCAGTCTGTTATTCCTCTCGAATTTGGGGTCGACTTATACACGAGTATATACGGTACTTTAAGAATTTTTTTAATTTAACTATACAAGGTTAGCGTAAATGAATGACTGGATTTTAAAATTTATATTTTTAAAACTGTTACGCATATTATAATAAGTGATATATGAAAATAAAGAAGAACATTCCAAGTTTTTTTCAGTTACAAATGTTCGATGGGCGAAAATTTTGTAACACGACAAATACCTAATCTGTAATCAAGTTCGTTCCACACGTTTGGCAGTTTTGCACAGTCAACGGTTTTTAATGCAGCTCTGGAGCATTAAAACACTAAGTAATGCAATTCTGATGCATTGGGTGCATCAGTGCATCAATTCATCCAAAAGATAATTAAATTTCATCTCTTGGTGTATTTGTTTCTATTGATCTGGTCCGCAAAGAAGAAGACCTTCCAGATTACTTTGAAAGTAAACCTAACGACAAATACCATCAAAATCGCGCCGATCCAGTGAAATTAGTCAATTCATCTGTTTATAGAGCGAATTTAGTACATCTGAGTTGGCTAATAAGTATTTACTTTACGTTATTAAACATGTTGCTGTTTCGTTGAACAGTGGTGTTATTTGACAAAGGAATATTCGAGACTAAATTAACAATTTTTTTCATTAAGCAAACCTCTGAAAGTACCGATTGTTCAAGGCTTAATAAGATCTCTGCAATGGTACAATCTTCACCAACTCAAGCTATTCGATAATTGATCAGGTAGGTACGAAACCTTCAGTACGTTCCATTATTTGTTTCAGCAAGTGTTGTCATAATTTTTTTCGAAGTAAAATTTTCGTTTCACTTCCTCTTTAAAAAATCAAGTGGTTTATCTTTCAATTCGGGATAGTTTCCCGGTGCCACAGCTTAATAGGAAGCATAGAGAAGTTAGGGCAGGGAATATTTTATCACAAATCATACAGAGAGGAGGTACGAAATTCAAAAAGGCAAATTGCCGTTCACAATGCAATTGAAATATTAGGTAGATTTCGTATGAAATACTACCTATTGGGATCGTTCCTATGTTGGAATTTCTGAAAAATTTTTGCAGATCTACACCGATCATGAACCCTAGAACCCAAAACCACTCTCAGTAAAAAACTTTATCTATCTATCTATCTATCTATGTATGTATCTATCTATCTATGTATCTATCTATCTATATATATATATATCACTTTCTTCTGGACACGATAACTTTCGCAATTCTGCACCAATCTCTTCCAAACTGATACATAAAATCAAAGGGCATAAAATCTCGGTCAAGTTCGTTAATGGGCAAAATCGGACCAAGGGGATGGAAATGGGGAGGGGTTTTGTGAAAACAGAACCCCCTCCCCCATAAGTTCTTAATTTTTGTACATATCAAATCAGTTTAAAGTTTTTATTACTTCTAAAAATAGGGCCAAAATTTTATGCATCACAGATTTTTGATAAAGTTAAAAATGGGCTCAAGGGGCGCAAAAAGTAGGGTTTTTGGGAGAAAAAAATTCATAACTTCGTCAGTTCTCAAGATATCAATTCCAATTAATTTTATTATAAATCTCCTTAATATTATCTACAACTTTTATATTCACAAGTTTTTGATAGGACGAATTCGTACCGCAAAAAAAAAAAAAAAAAAATTAAAAACGAAAACAAAAAGGAGGTTTGAAGAAGTAAAAAATCCATAACTCCGTCAATTCAAAAGATATAAAATCCCCATGAATTTATCATACATCTTTTTAATATTGTCTACAACATCTATATAGACAAGTTTTGGATAGGACCAATTCTTACAACAAAAACAAATTAATAATACATAGCGGTTGAAGAAAAAAAATCATCTAAGTAAGGGTGTATTCAAATCCAAACTGCGTATTTTCTGACTCATTTTACAATTCATTTTTGCTCTCAAAGGCTTCCAATTGGTACGTTTTCTTACTCAGAAACTATATAATGTACCGTAATGGTCGATTTTTTGATAGAGGCAGAATATATTTTTAAAAATGCTGTTAAAGTGGCCATTTTGAACCGAATTTCCCAAAGCGGATTGTGTTGGAAAAATCATTGCATTAAGGATGCACTCAAATCCAAACTGCTTATTTTCTGATTCATTTTTAAATTCACTTTTGCTCTCAAACGCATTTAATTGGTAGATTCGCTTATTCAGAAACTATGTAATGTACCGCAATGATCAATTTTTTGACAGAGGCACAATATATTTCAAAAAATGATGTCAAATTGGGCATTTTGAACGGAATTTCCCGAAGCAATTGTGTTATCACTTTCTTCTGGACACGATAACTTCCGCAATTCTGCACAAATCTCTTCCAAACTGATACATAAAATCAAGGGACATAAAAACTCTGTCAAGTTCGTTAATGGGCAAAAGCGGACAAAGGGGATGGAAATAGGGAGGGGTTTTGTGAAAACCGAAAAAACCCCATAACTTCTTAATTTTTGTACAGATCAAATCAGTTTAAAGTTTTTATTACTTCTAAAAACAGCGCCAAAAATTTATGCATCACAGATTTTTGATAAAATTTAAAATAGGCTCAAGGGGCGCAAAAAATTGGGTTTTTGGGAGAAAATAATTCCTTACTTCGTCAATTCTCAAGATATCAAATCCAATAATTTTATTATACATCTCCTTAATATTATCTACAACTTTTATATTCACAAGTTTTTGATAGGACCAATTCGTACCGAAAAAAAAAAAAAAAAAAAAAAAAAAAAAAAAAAAATTTAAAAACGAAAACAAAACAGGGGGGTTTAAAGAAGAAAAATTTTCATAACTCCGTCAATTCACAAGATATAAAATCTCCAAGAATTTATCATACATCTTCTTAATATTGTCTTCAACATTTATATAGACAAGTTTTTGATAGCGCCAATTCTTACAGCAAAAACAAATTAAAAATACATAGTGGTTGAAGAAAAAAAATCATCTTATTAAGGGTGCATTCAAATCCAAACTGTCTATTTTCTTACTCATTTTTAAATTCATTTTTGCTCTCAAACGCATCCAATTGCTAGATTCTCTTATTCAGAAACTATATAATGTACAGTAATGATCGATTTTTTGATAGAGGCAGAATATATTTCAAAAAATGATGTCAAAGTGGGCATTTTGAACAGAATTTCCCGAAGCGATTGTGTTAGAAACGAAAAATATTGCCCTACTGAGAAAATAATTGTTTATTAATTAAGTTTTAATTAATTGAAAAAAATAAAAACACAGGTCGCTTATAAATCTTTTCAAAAATCACGTCAGCATGTTTCATATTTTTTTTTTATTAAAAATATATCTGAAAATGTGCCTGAAAATGTGCCCAAAGTTGTTGAGTATGGAAAAATATTTTTTTAATATCGCCTTAACATGATTCTGATAAAACCAGCTATTTTATAAAAAGGAAACAAAAACTCGTCAAAAGCAGACAGATAAAACTGTTAAAGTGGATTTATATCTAATAATGATTTAGTTTTTGTTGGTGAAATTAGTATACTTAACTTCGAAATCTACCTCTGCCTGTAGGCCGGGCCGGCAGGAATTTTTCTTATTTTGCATCTTCTTTTTGTTTCTAAACGTTTGTCATGTTGTATGTGAAAAACGTAAAAATCGAGAGGTAAGATAACATTATATTCTCACTGAAAATTTGATACATAAAATAACAAATATATAATCTAAGCCTAGAAACTGTTATAAGTAGTTTTCAATTTATTGCATAAAATTCGTTCATACTATTCGAAAAATTCTTCGCTTGAAATACGTTCATTTCATTAAATTTTTTTTTACTTTTCTGGAGCATCGTGGAACCTCTAGAAAGTGTACTGGGGCTCAGCGAAGCACTGGCTGGGAACTACTGACCTATTGCCTTGTACACTGTAAAAAAAATCTGTAAAGTTACTAAAAGTTTTCTAGGAAACTGGGATTCCTAGAACTTTTTATGTAACGGCAACAACAAAAATTCGTGTAAGAGATACACTTTTGCAACATAAATAAAAAAAATATTTAAAGTTACTAAGAATTTTTTAGGAAACTAGGATGCCAAGAACTTTTTATATAACTGTAACCCGTGTTACAGATAAAGTTTTAGTAAGATTACTATAATTTTAGTAGATTCTTTTGTAATGCTAGATTTCTGTTGCTTTACAAAAACTAGTTGTGTAGATTTACATCTTTTTTTTTTTTTTTTTTTTTTTTTTTTTCAGTGTACAGATAAAATTTTAGTAAGCATACAGGTTTCTATAACTTTACATCTGTAGAATTACAGAACATTTTTTTTACAGTGTACAGTGTGCGTGTAACAGCTGCGCGATGTTGAATTCGGGTCATTTCGTCCATTTATTCCATGCTTCCGTACCAGGCCCATAACCAGACATCGACGTCAGAAGGGGATTTAAATTTATTATGGTAGGGCCATATCATTTATCACATGCCAGGACCAATGTTATATTAAAAACGTTCTCATATCCATACAAGATCGGGCAATCGTAGCAGATAACGCGTAATTAAAGTAATGTAATTCCGAAATCTTTTATATCCAATTGGAAAATGCCCCAACAGTGGCCGAGAGGTTCTGCTCTCGAAGCTGGTAGACGGGAGGTGCTGGGTTCGAACCCAATCGAGTTCGTCGGCCTAATCGTTCGGAGTTTTCCGTGGTTTTCTTCGAACCTTGTATTTCCTTGCGTGAATACGGGTTAGTTCCCTTAGAAAGACCCCCACGGAGGGTACCCCCCCCCCCTTAGGGCCTATATCCCTCGTGTTGATAATTGGCCGTCATAAATACAACCAACCAACCAATTGGAAAATATGGTTAGTTTTTGTTTTTACCTCAGCACCGTAAATAGCTTTTGAAAGTAGAAAATGTTACAAGTTCTGGTTGCTTGACATGCTGAATACCTTTATCATGAATAATAATAAAACACTATACCTAAAATGTTTCTTTCTTAGTTATCTGTATTTTTCTAAAACGAATTTTTATATTTTGACAATCTTAAAGTGTGTATAAAGTGTGTGATTTCTCTAATTTTAGCAGTCTTTTTCATTCTGGTTATTTCAGTGTTTACTTGCGTTGTTCTACTACATATCTGCCAAACTTTTTATGACGTCAGTCGGCGTTACTCACGGACTTATTTTTGCTTTATACTATAGATTTAAGGCAATGGAACTTTTGTGAATACTCTTGCATTTATAACTCCAATTTAACACAGTCCCAATCTAATAGGTATAACACAAAGTTTAAAATAACTTTAATCTGAGTACATTTGCATTCATTAATTACATTAACCTATTGTCTAACCACTGATTTCAACTACTTTTGATTAACTTTTTTATATCTTTTCCTGTAAGAAAATCTCATACATTTTATAGGCACTCTTCAAAATAAAATCACTGTTACATTGAAAAGGTTGTTTCAACAAGTAAAAATTAAATTAAAAAAAAAAACAAAAACCCGACTGCGTAAAAAGCGAACTAATTATTTCTCATCAATGTGAAACTATTTTTTATATTATTTACCTATTTTTTCATTTACTTGTATTGATGACTTTTAAGTTGTGTTTAATTGTTAGTTCCTATCTATAAACACTGTTTTAATGAGTCCTGTGGATGTCTATGAAGGTTAGAGTTGCAATAAAGCTATAGATCCTACCTACACAACTTCCAGGTTGTGTAATATTTAAACGGAGCTTCTGACTGTAAAATAGTCAATGAAACATCGTCTTCATTTTGAAAGACCTATCCAATGTTATGTTACTCAATATAGAGCGTAAAAATTTTTTTTTCGTCTCTACCGCCATTTTGTATTTTGCTGCCGCCATTTTGAATTTATAAAAACAAAACCTAGCTTATAACCATCGGACTGTTAAGGCGAATCGATAGAGACCCCTTTCATTAAAATCCATCCAGCCGTTGGGATGTTTGGAGGGTATAAAGAAATCCACATACCCAGATACGCGTGAAACACATTACCCTTCTTGTCAGTCGGGTAAAAACAGGTAAAAACTTTTATCGCAGCTCCAGAATAAGCAAACTGATCTACGTGAGATGAGATAAAGCCTCTAGGACATTCATAATCGGGAACTAAACGAAGCAATGTTACGGAATAACTATTCATTAAATATCGGCGGGTGACTGCAATATTGTTTTGTTGGAATTTCATTAAAAGGAAAAATCAAGGATTTGCAGCACGATACCATTCAAGGATATACAAGTTGGAATCTCCAAACCAGAGAATTTATAATTTTTCCTAATTTGTAGCGATTGATGAATGATTTGACGTAGGTTAATAGCATTTATTTTTTTTTAAAGCTTTGATTATTTGAGAGAAACTAGACATATCGCTTTGCACATTTAGATAATACTGATAGAATTAACTGCAATATGGAATTCGATAATAGTAAAGCACACTTCGTTACAATGGATAAAGAAAAAAATAATTGTATATTTGGGTATTTACTTTTTATAATAGCCTCTGCGAAAAAAAAAAAAAAAAAAAAATAAGAAAACAAGAAAGAAAAATCATGCGAACGGCATAGATTATGAAACACTTTCCAATACTCCCTGAAAGCTTTAACAAAACTTCGATATTTAGGGAAATAAGGTAAATAAGATAACTAAGTAAATATTTAAAAAACTGATTCCTGCAGTTAGCATCCATAGCCAAATATTTATTCCAATTATTTTGAACAGCCCTGTATTTGATCTGTAGGCTGATATATATAACGATATAATGGAAAATTTAGTTTAGCAAGAAAACGCATAACAGGTTGAAATTTCTCTTTCAGCAATTTATACTAATAGATGGAACCATACATGAATACTTTTGTTCAGCCCTGTAGTTTACCACCTTTATTACACGCTACTATTTAGCTAAAATTTAATTTAAACTAAGTCTCTCTTAAAACTACTGAAATCACATTTCCACAATTTATCATCTTTAGACGGCCATGTATCCAATTCTTTGCGTGGCCCTGTATATCATTTTATCTATGTTCTATAAACATTTCTTAGTAAACTAAATGCAGTTCAACGTAAAAATGCATAACACATTTAAAAAAACACCTTTAAGCAATTTACGGTCATACTCAGTAACCTTTACGAATTCTTTTGCGTAGCCCTGTGTATAACTATAGCATTTATACACACCATATAGTATGCATAAATATAGTGAAACTTAAAAACGCATATCATAATTAAAAATGCATTTCCTGCCATCACCGCTATATTCAGTACTTCGGATAGAATATACTTGGCTGAAATCTTTTGTGTGTCCCTGTAAATGCTATGCACTTCGTATTTTACATGAAATAACTTATAATACACCTCACCAACGTATATCAATTTCATTATATATGAAATTATATATTAAAGTACCCCGAAAATAATTTTCCCTGTACCATTATGTAATGGAATTCTTTTGTGTGGCCCTGTAAATGAATAGTAACTATTCGTTGCACCATATATTCTACAGAATGCATATTTTAGTGCACTTCGTAAATGCATATAATTTTTATTATGTTTGAAAGGGTTTAACATCTTTAAAATTCATTTGAAACGATTTTTTCCCATTGGCCGTAATGTAACGGAATACTTTTGACTGTCCCTGTAAATGAACTAAACATGCTACAAACTTCATTTGAAATAGGATTCATGCTAGGCTAAACGTCAGTAATATCCAAAAATTTCAGGGCGATCCGAGTATATTTACGAGAGTTAGAGCGCGGACAGACGGACAGACAAACCGAAGTCAATAACATTTTTCAACTTTGTTGGAAAGTAAAAAATGTAATTTGCGGCAAAGCTTTATTTTAAAAGTATACAAAATTACGGAGATAAAAAAAAAGGTAATAAGAAATTTTACCCAGTTATACTTATTCTCTTTTCAATTGTTACTAAAATTTCATTTGTGTTTATTTCTTATAAAAAAGCTCCATTTTTTTTACTCCCTTTTCTAAGTTTTAGTGAAATGTCATTTATAATATTTCTTTCAACAAACTCCACTTATATTTATTTCTATTTAAATTTTTACTATTTCACTTATAACTGTTTCTGGAAACAAATCCCATTTATATTTATTTTCTTTTCCTTTTAACTAAAATTTCATTTATATTTATTTCATGCAAAAATACTGTACACATATTTATATCTATCAGCTTTTCTCAAAAATTTAATTTGTATATTTATTTCTCGTAACAAGCTCCATTTTATTTATCCCCTTTTCTAGTTTTACTAAAATATAATTTATATTATTTCTATCAAAAAACTCCACTTATATTTATTTCCATTTAAAATTTTACTATTTTACTAATAACTGTTTCTTGAAACAAATTCCATTTATATTTGTTTTCATTTCCTCTTAACTAAAATTTCATTCATATTTGAAGAGCTAAGTGGAAGAACATGTTAAGTAGCAAAAATTACATTTGAAGAAATTTGAAGTGAAAGTTTTTGCCGTAAATTTTAATGATTTATTTTCTATTTGATACCATGTGTTTAACCCTTAAATGCCTGGTGTTGCTTTTCGGCAACATACCCAATTTAGGCTCTAAAATGCCATTAGAATAATATTGAAGCTATAATGCCTAATGTTGCCAATAAAATACATTTTGAAGATATTATTAAATCGATTTTCAATATGTAGATGGCAACACTTGTAATGTTTATGAATAACGATAAATTTATTTTTTCAATTGTCGCTACTTGTTGTTTTTGTTTTGTTTTGGAAGCTTGCGAAATACCCTATTTTGACCTGCAGTGAACAAGTAAAATTTATTTCTTATTATAGCTCCTAACATTCTTGTGTGTTTAATATTATAGAATTTTATGAAGGAAAATTATTTTTTCAATTAAACACCAGTATTGCCGATTAGTAACAAACTGTTTTTTTGCCGTAAACTATACATAAAACAAAATATGATTTTTTAAAGTATTTTTCCCATGATTTATTTAAAAAATGAAAGCCGAAAAACATTACTTCAATGATTTTTGAAAAATCAGGCATTTAAGGATTAAAATATTAAAAGGTATGGTACTAAACTCTCTCGGGAAAACTTATTCATATTTAATTTTCAAATATTAAAAATTATTAATATTATTGACATTATTAAATATTAAAATATTAAATATTAATGAATAATGTCTTAAATTTTCAAGACTAAATGGAATCTTAGTATTTTAGCTTCACCATGTGATAGAATACCTCATAACGCTTTCATCCAGAAGGTAAATTTTTTTTAGAAAATGTAACATAACATGTTCATCCACTCAGCTCTTCATTTATTTCATGCAAAAGAACTGTTCATAGGTCATTCTCCCAAAAGTGTACATTTTCAATACAAATTTTTCCCGTAAAAAAATTTGTTTTTCAAGACAAATGTTTTTTAGAAACTTATCACTTACTGCAAGTAAAAATCAGCAATGCTCCAGATACAGTATATTTATTTTTTTCAGAAACACAATTTTTTTTAATTAACATTGTTCGCGGAGGTGAACTTTATGCTATAGTTATGTTTGTGTAGTGAGACAAAGCATACAAAACTATTTATTCTATTAGACATATAACTAAGGAATAATTCTAATATAAGAATGTATAATGAATTTATTTGGAATGAATATAAAACAAGTAATATAAAAATTTTGTTTTTAAAGTCAATTCCTACTTAGGCCATCAAAGAGAAATTTAATATAATCCCTTAAGCTAATATTAGTTTTTGTTGCATTAAAATATCTCAATTTGTTGATTTTGTATAAGCAAGTAGGTTTACAATGGAACTCTATGGGAATTTGGCGAAATATGAGAGATATCGCCGAGTTGCCGTCACTTTTGGCGACTCATTTTGGCCGCCAAATTTGGCGACAAACTTGGCGGTATTTGGCGACAGAACAGGGTCCCCCCTATGGTAACCCCTTATTGAAAATACTTTCATTGATCTTCAATAACCAGTGGCCGCCATTTTGTTTCCCATGCAAAACTAAAATTAATTAATATTTGAAAAAACTGTATTAACATAAATTGTCATCCAGTACAAGTTTAAAAAAATTTATTTCAACTTGATAGGATGAATAATGAGTATTTTATTAACGATTGAAAATTTGAACAAGATAAATATATAAATAAATCTAGGGAGAGTGTGAGCTAATAGTAGGAATTGAAAAACACAAAAAATTCATCTCTCATCTGGAGCTTCTTTTCATCACTCATCTTTTATATGCTATTCAATTCTTCTCTTTTAAAGTTTTGAAACTATCTTTTTTGATTTAGAGTCATTGTAAATTCTTGTTAAGCATTTTTCTCTGTAATATACGTTTTCAAAATTGAGACATTCACGTAGGTGATAATCCCGGAGGTGGGGAACATGCTCTAAATATTAACCTAAATATTTATTATTTTGAGAAGAATTTTTTTTGTTCTTTACATCAACATCTGTTGATATATATTACATAAGCAATATATAAGCAAATATCTTAGTGTTGATTTAGTCACCTTTAATTTTCAGTTCAACGATATGATAATCTCCAATGACCATGATTGCTTTTTTATAACAAAATCTAATAACTGACTATAAAAACCAATTTCTGATTTATAATTTAACAACAGCAAACATACTGGCTAACTTTAGTATCCTGAGAAACAAAATCTGATGATAATTTTGCCATTTTTTTAACATGAAAATGCAACTTAATGTTTGGTTCATGGAGATGAGAATTTATTGTGCTCCGTAAGGTACCCGTACCCAATATGGACACCCTAAGGAAAATTGATTTTTTTTTACCCCCGTGTACACGTCATAGGGCTACAAAAATGTATGACCACTATCCCTAGACTGTTGACTATCATTATTAAAATTAGCGACCTTGTAATTATTTTGGTTTAATTTTAATGATAAAAACAAAAAATATTTACAAGTGCTTATATAAGGAACCACCTGTCCCTATTATGGACATGCATGTCCATACTAGGGACAGGTGGCTCCTTATTGACCTACTACACAGGTTGTATGGAAGAGCCACTGTTCCAAGGGATTTTAGAGGAGAGGGGATAAAAGAAATATATCTTAAAGTATTGCGAGGAACTGGAAGCACAGGAAATATCTTCAGAACATGCACTTTAGAAGGTGGTGGTGGGGGGGGGGGGTCATTTTCAGTTGTGGCTCTTCGAAGACTCATGCAAAGCACCTCAGTTGCTACAAAATATTATGAAATAATATAGTTGGTTTTGCTTAGCTTTATTGCATCTGTCTGTAGAATTTACATCTGTATTTCCAATGTGTACATAAGGTGTCCATATTGGGAATCGGGCATAGTTTTACTAAATCTTGTAATAAATGAACAAAGATAACATTTTAAAGCAATATATGCAATAGCAATCGAAAATATGTTTTATCAGCTTTCTAAAACACCCCACTTTTCAATATTTAAAATAATTTTACCATATCTAATAAGAATTTAAACTTACTTGCAATTACGATCACCACACCACAAAACAACGTTTCCTACCGAATGGCGAATAACGCGCTTTTTTGCACTTTCCAGGCTTAATTATCTTTTCAACTGCTTTTCTTCACGGACATGTTGCGCGATCTCTCGATCTAAATTGTAACTTTTAAAGATATTTGGGGTGTCCATATTGAGAACACTGTCCATATTGGGTACAAGTACCTTACTCAGAAAACAAACAAAAATACAATGAAAGTAATTAAATATGCTAAGTTACTTTGCTCTTGAGATAGTAGTAGCTAGAAAAATAATTATTTAACTATTTTGTTTTCAATAATATAAGTAATCAAACATTTTCCTTAGTAACATTGGGTGTGTGACATGACAAAGAGGTGAGATCTCACATACTGTGTCCTAAGAAATAAACAATATAAAGTAATCATCAATAAATAAACGGTCAAGTGCAAATATTACTCGCGCTCAGAGGGTTCCGTACAACAAATATATGAATTATTAACTGTATTATTAAAACAAATCGTTGCTAAAAGAATAATAAGACTTTGTAAAAAACTATACAATGTAGGGTTGCGTATACCTGTTTATACTAGAAAAGTATCAATGGGTATACCATAAAAGTTCAAAGAGGTATGAATCCTAAATAATTTCAAATATTGATAATCTGTATAACCCTTTTTTTAATCTTATCCCAATCTGTTTATGATGAACTTAATTCGGTATTGACAATAAAAGTAGTGCATATTTAAACTTCATTTGGCATTTGATAAAACTAATTTCAGCGTAAATAATCTTTTCTTTTTACAGTGTATCTAAAACAAACCCTTGTTCAAAGTTTAAATTTGGCATTGTGCTAAGCACTCTTCGAAAGGAGGTAGCAAAGTTGCAACGCCGCGTTCTTCCAGATTTTTTTTTTCAAGTAACATAATTAGACCCTCTACATTTTTCCTAAATATATTTGTGAATGTTTAATAATCTGTAAATATGTGGGTCAGTAGTCTTTATTACTTCCCCCAATTTGAACTTTCCACGTTCCATAGTTTACGAGTAAAACGGCTGTGACAGACGGACAGACAGACACAGGAGTGATCTTATAATGGTTCCGTTTTTACTTTTTACTTTCTTCTATCTTTACAAGAAGAAAGTATTGGATTCATGAAAATTTTCGAATTCCGGTTTTCGACGGATTTACACGTTTTAGGGGTCAGAGATTCCAAAAAACATGTTTTTACAAAATGTCTGTCTGTGACTCTGTGAGTCTGTCTGTCTGTCTGTCTGTCTGTGTGTATGTGACACAAATTTTGTGGGCGCTCTATCTCAAGAACTAATGCACGGAATTTAATAAAAATTTATATTCAGTTAGTCCCTAATACAATTTGATGCTGATTAGTTTTTGGTGTAAATCGCTCAACAGGTGGCGCTGCTATGCTGCATTTTTCACGATTTTCGCAATAGCTCTATCTCAAGAACTAATGCACGGATTTCGATCAAACTTCAGATTTAGTTAGTCCTTGATATGAAATGATGATGATTACGTTTTGGTGTAAATCGTCCAACAGGTGGCGCAGTTATGATGAATTTTGCAGGATTTACACGATTTCCCCAATAGCTCTATCTTAAGAACTAACGCACGGATTTTCATCAAACTTCAGATTCAGTTAGTCCTTGATATGACTTGCTACTGATTATGTGTTGGTGTAAATCGCCCAACAGGTGGCGCTTCTCTGCTGCCTTTTTGACGATTGCCTCAATAGCTCTATCAATAGAACTAATGGACGAATTTTCATCTAACTTCAGATTTAGTTGTATGTTGACACAAGTTGTTGTTAATTAGGTTTTGGTGTTAATCATCCAATAGGTGGCACTGCTATGCAGGAATTTTCACGATTTTCGTTATTGCTCTATCTCAAAAACTAATGTACGGATTTTCTCCAAACTTCAGATTCAGTCAGACGTTGACATAAATTTTTGCTGATTAGGATTTGGTATAAATCACCCAATAGGTGGCGCTGCTATGCAGCATTTTTCTGAATTTAGACGATTTCAGCGATAGTCATATCTCAAGAACTAACGCACGGAATTTCATATCGTTAGAATCCTCATGAGATGCATAGATTGCCATTTAATTTTGGCAGTGTGATAGCGGATTTTGAAGTATTAACATGTATGAGATAGAAGAAAGTTTTGGGATTGGTACATCCGACTAGTTAAGTACGGAACCCTAAAAACATATGCACATGACCCATTTAGTCTTCTTTCGCTTTCAATAGAAAACATAAATTAATTCAAAAATGTTCTTGTCAAATACTTAAAAGGCTTTGTGACTGAAATGGTACACTTTTTGGAGAATGACACATATATTTATATGCCTTAGCCTTTCTCAAAAATTGCATTTATATTTAATTCTTGCAACAAACGACCACTTACGTTTATTTCCTTTTCAATTTTTATGCAAATGTCACTAATAATTATTTATTGAAACAAACTTCACTTATATTTCCTTTTCAGTTTTTACTAATGTTTAAGTAGACCAAATATATCGTTTTAAAATTTACTAGGTTTTCCACAAGAGTAATCAGATTTGTAACAGTTTCCAACACAGTTGAAAAGTGTTTATGAATCCGATTTGTGTATCTGTCGGCCGTCTTCCCGTTTTCTAACTCGCTTAAATATACAGTGGAACTCAACTTATACGTTTACTGAATTATACGTTTCCCCCGGTTATAGGTTTTGCCGAAAATAATTTCAGAATTTTTGCTACGCTTTGCCTGCCGTTTTTGTCGACTGACAGCGTGTCTGATTATGATGCCGATTTTTTTTTTCTCACTTGTGAACTGAGTAATGTTGTAAGATTTGTTTTAAAATATGTTTTTGAGTTGTGTTTCTGTACATATAGTGAAAATAAAAATGTAACCATTTGTTTTAGAGTGCTGAATATTACGTTACATAGGAACTGATTAGGACTGAGTGCCACGATATTACACTGGCAATTTTAGTCATACGTGTATCGTCCCAACGCCATTTATGGTTTTTCAATGCGCTGATGAATTTGCGCAAGAAAAAAAAAAAGGGTACTGCCATTCGAAAATTTCGAAATGTTTTCACTGTAACCGTAACCGTGAGAGATCTTTTGTTTTAAATCCTCACGATCTCGAGCGCATACCTTCAAATAACTATATCTGAAATTTCCTTTCGATTGGTCGAGCGGTTACATCGCTAGGGGTACACATATGGATCATTCTCACAATCTTTTGACTTTTATGTCCCTGAATAATAATTTTTATTTTAGTACATATTCTTGTGTGTGTGTGGTTTTTTTTTATATACTGGGGAACATCCCATTGCATGATTGAATAATAATATTAACGAGATAAATAAGTTTTGGACGATGTTGGGAGATCAAATACCAGGAAAACTCCTATACCGTACCGTGTCACTGATACTGATTTTTAATTTTAGAGCTGTCTGTATAAAATTGTTTCAATAAAAGTAATTCGATGTCATTTTTTTCCGAGACTGGGACAATTGTTTTATATAAATATGTAGCAAAAAATTAACCTGCACACATTTTTGCGGTTGATATTATTTTTTGAAATCTGTACCTGGCTTTTAGATTGCTTACCGTCCTTCATCTAAACTTACACAGAAAATCACTTCAGATGCAGCCACAGAATTTTTTTAAAGTTTTTTCTCATGCAGAAGTATGCTAGAGAAAGAATGTCTAAAATTCTTTGACAGGAAATTTACTGTAGAATTTAAATCAGCATTTAAATATCCATTTCAAGCATCGCGGCTTTATGGGTAGTCTTACCGTCCCCCAAGTTTATTCCTGCACTTTTCGAGATAAATTAATTTTTTTTTAATTTAATCCAATGTAAATAACTTTTTCTAAAAATCAATGAATATTGTGACTATCACTTAATCTTAACATGATTTGCCTAAAAATAGTGATAATTTTCCTTACCATACCCCCCCCCCCCCCCTACCGTCCATTTTCCTATACCATCCCCTTTTTCTTCCTTCCGTCCCTTCTTTAACACCCCTTTAAGATAATGTTATACCAAAATTTTGTACTAAAAATACTACATTGTTATTATTTCTTATTTGAATGTCCTATCGGTGCTATGCAAATTCATTAAAAGTAAAAATTTAGAAGAAAATAGAAAGTTATAGTGGTAAGGAAAATTAAATTGTCAAGTTTAACTTAAACCTCAGTTAAATAAAAAAATTTCGCTGCTGACCATTTTTTCTTTATTTTGAATCATTAAGGCATTCGTCTATCCGATTAAAATGTTATTTTAGCAAGTTTAATTTCACCAGATTTTTATTCCCGAAAGTCAAAAGATTGTGAGAATGCCCCATATCGGGGAAGTTTTTTTATGACCATCCTGTATATTCAATTTCAAACTATTCGGTTGGGTAGTTTTTGCGCTGTTATATGCGGACAGATGGAGCAGACGATGACTATAGGTGTTACGTATTTATATAATTACGAACGCACCTAAAAATACATTTTTTGTATCTTACAAAGTTGCAGCTCATGTGGTAAATTCCTAAAGAATAACAACTTCTTCCATCTCTTCCACTTGGAAGAAGCCTATTTCTTCCGGCCGGTTTTTTCCATGGTTTTCTCCTCGGTTTTTTCCACTTTGGAAGAAACTTGCCTACCCTGTAAAAAAGTGCTCTTAATAAAATTTTAAATTATTTAAAGTCTTTCGAGGAAATTTCATATATATGCAGTATGTTCATATTTCAATTCCATATGTAAAATATACATATTCACAAAATATCATAACTTTATTAGGGTCTAAAAAGACAGTAACTTAAAGGATAACATTGTTTTGCAGGAACGAAAAAAGGTTTTGATAAACAATGATATCATTTAATGAAAAGTTATTTATTATACATATATTCAAGATTATAAAAATAAGACAGAGTCACTTGATAAAACACAATGGTATCATTAAATGTAATTTCTGGAGGCCTTTTTTCCCTTTATTTTCCTCTCTGGCTGGGATCAAATCAATGAGCATAATTTTAGAAAAATAATTTTATCCGGGAAATTAACTAGTAAATCTGCAGATCAGGATCCTCTACCCTCTACGTCAGCTCTGCAAGTCATTGTTAGGTACGTTCGTAATTATATAAATACGTAGCACCTATAGTCGTCGTTCGGTCCGTCCGTCCGCATATAACAGAGCAAAAACTAACCAACCGAATGGTCTGAAATTTTAAATATATAATTTTTGCAACATTTTGTCGAGTCATTTAAATTTTTATGAAAATCGGATGCATAGTTTAATGACAGGGACAGTCAAAAGTTTTGCGTTACATTACGGCCAGTGGGAAAAAAAATATTTCAAGTGCATTTTAATGATATTACAGCCTTTCGAACAGAATGAAACTGATATGCACTTATGAAGTGCACTAAATTATACATGCGGTGCAAAAAATATTTATAAAACTAGTTATAGTACGAACGCACCTCATTTGTCACGTTTGACATGCAATTTCAAACTTGTCTTTAAAACTTATTTTGCATAATATTCAACATCCTACAGTCCGCAATTTATTTTTATTAAATTACATAAATGTTTAAAAGCATATAAAATATCTGGAAGGTTACGGAAAGTAGAAGCGTTAAATCAAACACGGTGTTATGCAATGATATTCTGAAATTCTGATGAGTTGCTTATTCTGGTAATTTTTAGGGTTCCGTACTTAAAAAGTAATAACGGAACCGTTATAAGATCACCCGTGTGTCTGTCTATCCGTCTGCCACAGCCGTTTTTCTCGTAAACTATGGAACGTGGAAAGTTAAAATTTGGTAGATGTAATCAAGGCTATTGACCCACATATTTATAGATTATTAACCATTCACAAATATATTTAGGGAAAATGTAGGGGCTTATTAAGTTGCTTAAAAATAAAAGCTTTTTTTGTATATCGCGTGAGGTATCGTGTGAAAGCTCTCGTAACGTCGAACCCAAAATTACATTTGTTTTAATTTTAGATATTATATTTTCAGCGATAGTGTCGAAAATGTAATGGAAAAATATGTCCCTACCCCCTCCTCTATTTCCGAATCTACTGAAACTAAAATTATGAAAAAAATAGTGTTAGTAGAAGTTAATTTAAACCTTGCAGGAAAACTATAGCGATTTCCCGGGGTCACACAGTTTTTGAAAAAAATTGCATTTTTCCGTTACACACAAATTTCGATTTGCGGGCGTTCAGCAAGGGTGTTGAGGGGGCTCGGGCTCGAGGTGCCTATCACCGCGGCAGTATAAAAGGATTGTTGATAATGATTTTCGAAAAAGATTGTCAGTAATTAGCCGAGATATTAACCTTTAAATACACGGACGATTTGGACATACATAAAGACACGGGCGGCGAACTCTATGCGCAGTCGGCTTTTAAGGCCTAGATAACAGCTTTTAATGATATATTAGTGTAATGCAATGCCCAGTTACAAATTAATATATTTATTGTACGGAAGCCTCTGTGCGCGAGTATTACTCGCACTTCATAATTTTTTTAAATGAAAAAGTATATTTCTTCAGAGGGTGGGGATGGGGGGGTGGTCTGATCCCCCGTACTCTAATTGAATTTATTTTTCAAGCAGTAAATTGAATATATACTCATTCATATTGAAATAACGTATTTATTTTCATCTGGAACATAACTTTGCTTAAACATTTTGTGAAAATCCCAATAGCCCGACTTGCGAAAAACCTAAATGGGACGCCCCACCAGTGGCCGAGAGGTTCTGCTCTCGAAGCTGGTAGACGTGCTGGGTTCGATCCCAATCACGCCCGTCGGCCTAATCGTTCGGAGTTTTCGTGGTTTTCTTCGAACCTTGGTTCTCCAAGCGTTAATACGGGTTAGGTTCCCTTAGAAAGACCTCCACGGAAGGCACTTCCCCCCCTTAGGGCCTATATCCCACGTACTGATAATTGGCCGACATAAATACAACCAACCTAAATGTGACCCACAAGAATTATTCTAGGATGAACTCAACCCACAGAAAGAAAATTAGGGTCACTCCAACCAGAAAAAAAAAAAAAAATTAGGGAAAATTCGACCCGATGCAAGACTGTATTCAACTATCCCGATGTGTCCGCTATTCAGAGGTTTTAGTATATTTGAATATTAAAGAATATAGATATGTCAATTTTTCTATGCAAAAGAAAAAATTGGTATAAGAGGATATAATTGTAGATTTCTTTTCATGATTTGCATTGAAACATGATTTACTTTCCTGTCATTTCGGGTTCGGGTCCGGGTTGTGGGTTGAAATATGACGAGTTGCGGGTTGCCGAAAATTATTTTGTCGGGTTGACTCTAAATAGTATTTTCGTGTTCGGGTTCGCGCAGGACTCTACTCCAGAAGATCGAATCCGGACTTCCGGGGTTACAGAATATAGGTCAAAATAGCTTTTCTTTTTAAACTCTTAATATATATATATTTTAGATTGTCCATTAGCAACACAAAAAGCATTTTTATATGAATATTAATAATATATTCAAATAGAGTTTCGTAATTTATTAAAAACACGTATTAGCCGTATGCTATAGGAGTTAATACCCGAAGGGATTGCCGAATATTTCGCTACTTATTTAAACCATTTCGATTCTGATAACTTTCAGTGATAAGCACGTAGTTCTACATGCCTGTTAAATTTGTGTTTTATTTATATTATTTTTTAAATTTTATTTGTTTATTGATGACGTTTTAATTTTGTTATGGAATTTTAGCTGGCAACAAATGCTGCACTGTTTATATTGTTTTAAGTGCAAACGGGTTAATCTTTCATATGATCGGGTTGTGCGCGATAGATCTTTAAAAAAAGATGCTTGATAATTGCTTTAAAAACCATAAAAAATCAGTTAATTGAGATATAGTTTTAAAAAATATATACATTTGAAAGTTCCTTTTTTTCCTTATTAGAAGGTTTAAAAATTGAAATTGTGTTCAGAAGTTTAAAAAAAAAATTGCAGGAAATGAAAAATTTATGGGTCAGGTCGCCACCGTCAATATGATGTCAGCGTTATTCATGGACATGCGTTTGCTTAATATTATGCATATAACGGCGTTGTATTTCCATATCTCAATACTTCTGGAAAGTTATCACTAGATATAGTTTCACCAGGTCCCTAAAGCAAAGACTGATTCCTCGATTTAAATGTGGTCAATCCCTTCTAGAGAAATTGGGAAAGCGGGAGGGAGGGGATGTCACATTTACAGGTCTTCACATGCCGAAGTTTCCAGGTCGGGGTCCGGCCCAATTCATAGGGGAAAAAATCGTCCTGGCCCGATACAAAAATTAAAAGTTCGGCCCGAGCCTGGGCCAGGTGAATTTTTACAAAACATTAATTTTTACGTCGATTTGGTTAAAAATTTGTCTCGTACGAGGAGTTCTGACCAAAAATATTTATGTTAACATTTTTTTTCATGTTTATAATCTTCATTTCTATAGACGTATTGCAGGTTGCGATATTTATCTTTTTAACCCGGGAAAACTCGCTAGTGAGAATGCCCAATTGCTTTTTTTTTTTACTTTACATTCATATAATATCAACTTTTTTTGGTTGGCTTAGTACTTTTATTCACAAAAGAGGTAAAATAATTGAAATAACATTTTGAAATTTTAATTAAAATGAAAAATGGTTTAAATAAGAGTCTTAAAAAAGTACGACGGCAAGAGAAAATCTCATGCAGCGAGTTCTCCCGGGCTAATGAATCTCTATTTCTTGTATGTAAATGTTTCAATTATCATTAATATTGTTAATCCATACTCATGTATTGAAGTGTTAAAAATCTGAAAAATGCTATAGAGTAGCTGAGGGTAAAGATACGCACTGGCTGATTTAATATGAAGAAACATTTCTACAATCATGACTGCTAGGTGGTAGTTTGGTCTCAAGTGTAGTAGTTGTGTGCTCAAATCTTGTAAAGAAATTAGCATTCCGTGCCAAGAAAATGAGGCAAGTTTAAATTTTTGAATTTTAATCCAATATTTTTTAAATTCCACTTTTTTGTTTAGCTGACAATACTTCAAATTTTTACAAATCCAAAAATTCAGTGGAGAACGGAAGCTCTATAGCTTCTAAATGCCGTATAGTTTACCGCGATCGCATTTGTTTAAACTTGTAGGTAGCCGGTTAAGAAAAATACTGCGGAATGGGGTAAAAGTACGCATCCGTCTTGGGGCAAAGAAACACGCAAGTTTACGATGCGGGTCTTTACCCTATCGTTTTAGCTAGATGCAAAGCTTTCCACAATTACGTTGTGAAAAGTTGTATTTTTTTTATAAGTTAGTATTGTATAAAAACATAATAGCTACTTAACTGATATAAGCTAGTTAACTACCTTATCCTTTTTCTAGTTGTTTTTTCTTTTTTTTTTTTTTAAATGTAGAACGTAAGTATCTACCTACCTACTTTTAAAAATGAATGTTCTTGTTTCATAAAACGATTTTGTTTTAAGTCTTAACCCTTAACTCCTGTTAACGGTCTCACAGACCGCTGCTATATTAAGTCTTCATAGCTTAACTTGTAATTTTAAATTGAACTATTGAAGTTAGTTTAATTTTTATTCGTTTGGAAACTTAGTAGTATCGCTAAATATTTCTAAATGAGAAGAATTTTTATTATAATAGATCTTTACATAAAGTTTAGAGCAAAAACAGTATTTTATGAGTGAGTCAACCCTTTTATTCATTCTACGATCAAGGGTTTTTTGAGACCGCTCACAGTATTTATACAACAATTTTTGTCACGGTAGTTAGAGGTTATCTGCTATTTGCGATCTCACAGACCGCTGCTTCTTTTCTTTCTTTTTTTTTTTTTTCATGGTTTAACTTACAATTTTCAGTTTAACTATAAATACTAGTGAAATTTACTAATGCTTTTGCATAACTCATTCGTTTTATTGCAAATGGGGCAAAAACTCACAGTAATGGGACAAAAATACGCACTGCGTATCTCTGCCCCATCGCTGCGTACTTTTACCCCAACCGATGCACTGTGGGGTATTTGAAGAATCTGGCCGGCCAAAAGTCGATTTCATAAAGTACAGAGCAGAATCGAACGGATTGATATAAGTTGAAACTGAATCATTGGGGAATCACGTGATGCGATTTTTATCTCCTTTCAGAGAACGATGACCTCCTGTTATCAGTTGAAACTGGAGTGTTGCGTTAAGTGTATGAGTGTCAAATCGTTCTTCATTGTGACTTCCTATTTTTGAATGTGAATAACTTTAGTTTTGGAAGTATTTAAAATCTAATCGTTATGGATAGTGACGAGGCATGTATGTATCATTATTATCATTAACTTTGAATTGAGAAAGAAATAGTTTCAGTATTTACAAAATTAGTTTAAAATAACGCATATTTTTCTATTATTTTTTCCCTTGTTTCCCAATTCACGAAGGGTTTAGTTATATTTCCAAACATTTCCAAGCAAAGTTACTTATTGTACCAATAAATATACACCCTTCTATTTGTGTTTTCGTTTAAAGTAGTTCCACCTTCGTCCCCTTTTTAAAATGAAGGCGATATAAATATGCTCTTCCAAAATTCTGAGTAAGCATACAAAATTAGTATATATTGATTTTTAACTGATATTTATCATATAAAGTTTAATATTAAAAAAATTGTTATGATTCATTAGAAAGTGGTCACATTTGTTTATTTTTCAGTCATTCTGATTGAAATTAAATTTATATAATTAAAAAAAAAATTGCTTTAAAATAATGTATTCATTCCCTTTTATTTTTTGTTAAGCACTTTTCACAAAATTGAAATAATTTATTGCTCATTATTAACATTTGTTTACCTAAAAAATAAGTCGAGGCAATTTTCAATATGTTTTTGTTAAAAGTTAGTGAAAGATTGTGAGATTGTTTTTTAAAATTAAGGGATAAAATGATGTTATCTATCTAAATTGCATATAACTATTATGCATTCTTTTTTGTTCATATTTTGTATTTATTTTTATTTAGGGCTTTCGAATGTCAGAGTAATGACTCGAAAAGAATTTTTAAACATTATGCAACAGCAGAATTTGCCAAACATTAATCATAGATTAAATTTCCTTGTAAATTACCTTCTTAATAGCGATAATTTTGACGATGATGAAATTAAAAACCTCAAGCACAATTTCTCCCAATTTAAATCTCAGTTCAAGAGCAAATGGATCGAAGCCCATTATATGTTAGATAAATTTGTGAAAAATAATAAGGAATGGCTTGAAGGTACAGTAGAAATTTAAAAAAAAAGTAAATCGACCAGGAAGGCCAGCAAAAGCTTTCACCGAATCAAGTGTCAGGTCAAAGCGGAGAAAGTCTGAAAATTTGAGGAGCTCGACTCATGTGGAAGTACTTACACATGCCGCTCAGATAAAGTTAGAAAGCTCAGGGAGGAGAGATGCTGCCCATGTTTTAAAGGATTTAACATGTTCACCAATGCGAGCAACAACATATAAAAAAGCATATTTGAGAACTCAGCAGACGCAAAAGAAAACACAAATATCGCCTTTACAAGCGTTATCATTATTCGTCGAAGCTAACCTTTCAAGGAATCAATACGAAATTATAAGACGATATCAAAAAAATATATACCCTTGTTACAGTCTTCTACAACGGTCTAAAATTGATTGCTATCCAGACAAAGACTCTTTTAAAATTACTGAAACTTGCGCTGAAATTAATATTCAAGATTTACTTAATTTAACATTGACACGATTATTCATTTATTTGAAAGAAGTTTTGGAAAGTTTAAAAGAAGATGAAAGAAATGCATTAATTCTTATATATAAATGGGGCTGCGATGGATTGCAACAAGCACAATACAAACAAAAATTTGAGAGTGATTCCTCTTCCGATGCGCATGTATTCCAGAGCTCGTTTGTTTCAATTCAGCTAATTTGCAGTATAAACAACAAGGCTATCTGGCAAAATTAATTGCCTTTATCTCCACGTTATTGCCGGCCCATGCGAATAAAATTTTTAAAAGAAACAACAGAAATTATTAATGATGAGATTAATTACATAAAAAATGCATTAAAATCTGTACAGCCCTCAAAAATTACATTAGAGGAAAATGCATTTTTAGTAAAACATAAAATGATACTTACTATGGTCGATGGAAAAATATGTAACGCAGTCACAAGTACAAAATCGACAATGCATTGCTACATTTGTGGACTGACATCCAAAGATTTTAATGATCTCTCTAAAAAGAAACATGTGAAGCCAGAAACATTAGAATTTGGACTATCGATTTTGCATGCTAGGATTCGATTATTTGAAAATTTGTTGCATTTAGCTTACAAATTACCAATAAAAAAGTGGAGACTGAATGCAGAAGACGAAAATGTTCTCGCTAATGAAACAAAATTGCGCATTCAAGAAAATTTCAAAACAAAGTTAGGTTTACTTGTGGATATTCCTAAGCCAGGATATGGTAATACAAATGATGGAAATGCCAGCAGAAGATTCTTTACTGACCCATCTCTAGCAGCAGAAATTACTGGCATTGATGAAAGTTTAATATATAGATTTAAAGTCTTGAAACCATATCCAGTGGAAACAAAATTCACCTTGATAAATTTAAGGAATATACAGAAAAAACAGCAGAGCTCTACGTCCAGTTATATAAATGATATCCAATGTCACACCACAATGCATAAAATATTAATCCATGGACCCATTGTGATAGAGAAAGCTTTACTACCAATAAGCCAATTGTCTGAAGAAGCAGCCGAAGCACGGAACAAACATTTTCGATTATTTCGCAAAAATCTATCGCGTAAATTTTCAAGAATTTCTTGTAAACGTGATGTTCTCAACAGATTGCTTTTGAGTTCAGATCCAGTTTTAACTGGAATGAGACCCACGATAAGAAAAAAATCAAAATTGTTCCTTAAAGAAACTCTAGAAATGTTACTGCCTATGAAATCTTCTGAAGCTCGTGTTCCAGAGGATTCTCATTATGAAGAAACAGATTAAGATTCTGAATTATCATCTGATTAAAAGATCCCACCTTGGAGATTTACAAGCTGATTGTTCTTATCATAAATAATCTGTTTTTATAATTTATTCAATTATTAAATACATTATTCCATTTTTTATCACAATTATCATTTATTTTACAATACAATTTATCATGATTATCATTTATTTTATAATACTATTTATCATGATTATCATTTATTTTATAACACTATCATAATTATCATTTATTTTATAATACTGTTTTTCATAAATATCATTTATTTTATAATACTAATTTTGATCAATAAAAATCAGTACGAAGTTGCAAAACATCCATGATTTTTAAGTTATTAAACAATATTTATTTTAAAAAATGCATTTATTTACTGCTTTAAACGTTTAAATAAGTTTAAAAGAAAAAAATAATTTTGGCCGCCCAGATTTGTGAAATACCCCACTGTGCGATGGAGCAAAGATACGCAGAGCAATGCTTTATATAAATTGACATTTCTCACAGAATTATAATTTGACAGAATGACGGTTGATGGCGGCACTTGCCTAAGGTTCTAATGTAACATTTTCATCACTCATTTCATAAGTTTAGTCCAATGTGTGCGTTAAAAATCAAAATGTACGGAAAGTGCGTATCTTTACCCCGCCTACTCTACAGTAAAATCTTCTAAGACGGAATTGCACAGAAAGGGGGAAAAATGCGTTATAGACAAGTTCCCTTCTAAGCAAGTGTCAAAGTACTATATATTCTTTTCATACGTGTTAGTATATTAATTTTGCATGGATCAACACGTTTTTCAGCTTAAAACAGGGTTCCGTCATAGGCAGGTTCTTTTTCGCACGTTTTACTAGATTTTAATTTAGCTATGTTTTAATAAGCGTAGAAATCTATTATTCTTAAAAAAAAATAATAAATTTTAATGTTTAAGTGTAGAATAATGACGATTTAAAAATGCGTGCATTTTTTGCAAAAAGTTTTGGGCTAGGCCTAATTTTACTGACCTTTGAATGGACCAGGTCACGTTGAGACAATGATTTTCATACGGGCTGGGGAAAAACTAAGACTGAAAATTTTGGGACGTGAAGACTAGGAATGAAACCAGTCCCGGCTCTGTACAGAAAAAAAGTTAGGCCCGGCCCGAGTGCCGTGAATGAAAATCCGTGCGTGCAGATCTCTAGCCACATTTCTTAATGAAGCAGTTTTTCAATATTTTTCTCCCTTTTCATGCAAAAATATGCATTTTTATAGACATTTTATTGGTTCAGAGGGCGTGATGCTCTTTTGGCCATAGCCCCGAATCTGCCCTTACGCTAAAGCGGTCCCAGGTCGAATACCTTAGATCGCGTTGACTATTACCAAGGTTAACACAATCGAACAAAACTGAAAAATGAAGCAGTTTTTTCAATATTTTTCTCCATTTTCCTGCAAACAAATTGCATTTTTATAAACATTTTATGGGTTCAGAGGAGGTACTGCTCTTCTGGCCATATCCCTGGAACCGCCCTTACACTAGAGCGGCCCTGCCAAGGTTAACAGAATCAAGCAAAACTTTTCACCTTCTTTGGAGAAAAAAAGAATAATATATATTAACATTTTAATATATGTTATTAATAAATAATTCTCGCAAAAGAAGTTTAAAACAAAGCAAGTATTCTTCATCGAAATATTCCATCATTTTTTTTTGTTTCCAGAATGGGTCCGTTAACCTTCCTGGTGACCATGAGCAAGCTGGGTAAAACTTGTTAACTTACCCATTCATTAATATTCATGAGTGGAGTTTAGAAGTAAATTTTCTGGATTTAATGTTCTTGTTCTAGATTTCACATGTTTATGTTGTTGCTAAACGTCTAAAAGTGTGATTGCATTTCTTTGTAGTCATAGGTGATATTATAATCATAAGTGTGCGTACAGACGTTATGACGGTTAAATGTTACAACCTGCTTCTCAATGACGTCTTTATAGACAGAAATCTTGCGGCAGATGAGCTTAATGTTCTGTGAATTTTAAGGGAAAAAACTTTCTTTAGCGGTTAATTTTTTGTTACATTTGCTTTTTTAGTTGAAGGAAATATTAAAAATTAGTAAATAAAAATTTAAAAATGAAGTCTTAAAAATTTTTGCATTTGGTGAACGGGATATTTTAAATCAAAGTGTCAATAGAGATAGAGGTAAGAGATTTTTTTAAGCCTTTGTATAGTTATGTTAAGACGAATAAGACATTTTTAATGAATAATTTGCATCTTAAGCCTTTTGATTAAATCTAAAATGTATATCTTGTTATTTAAATATTATGACACAATTTTTACTTTAAGTATTATGGTTAAATTTAATATTAATAAATTTTTAAACATCTTGTTAAAATCTATATTTCAAGCACTTTGATGTAACTTAAAGTAGATCTTTTTAGGTGCGTTCAGGGCCTGATAAATGCACGGGCCTCCGGGCCTCGGCCCTGGGCCCACCAATTTCAGGGGCCCACAAATTTGTGTGTATTTCCTCACAATTTAAGTTTTTCCACTGTTTGCATTTTATATTTTTGTCCCCGACTTAAAAACAAAGTTTTATTGTAATAAAAAACCTTCATATTTAATTTTTCTGTAGAAGTCCTTTTCAATTTGAGAGTACCTATAATTTTCAAAACTTGCCGTATCCAGAAAATCAAATTTGGGGAAAATGCCAAAAACTGCATACAGTGTCTCTTGGTTTCAATATAAACGAGGATTTTACAGTGTCAGAATTATAGTTTAAAATGATTACTAGACTGTTAGGGAAAACATAATTTTTATGATTTTGGATAAGGCGAGTTTTGAAAAAGACGTCCTCATTTATTCTGCAACATAAACTGTGGATCATAGGTGTTTGTGAATTTTACAAATGCTTATTTGAGAAAGTGGACGGAAATTCATTTTCTTGATTATTCTTGTAAGTTAAATTTTTTTATAAACTTGAAACTTACACCCAAACAACTTTGTCAACTCATCAAAAAAAACCTACTTTTTTCTGAAAGTGTCGCCGGGAATGGGGAGGTAGGGGGGAGGGGGGCAACTTTTTAACAGGCCCTGGGCCCAACTTGAACTTGATCGGGCTCTGGGTGCGTTCGTAATTGCATAAATACGTAAGCACCTATAGTCGTCGTTCGGCCCGTCTGTCTGTCTGTCCGTCCGCATATAACAGAGCAAAATCTACCAAACCGAATGGTCTGAAATTTTAAATATATACTTGTTGCAAAATTTTGTCGAGTCATTTAAAATTTTATGAAAATCGGATGCATAGTTTAATGACAGGGACAGTCAAAAGTTTTCCGTTACATTACGCGCAATAGGAAAAAAAATATTTCAAGTGCATTTTAATGATGTTACAACCTTTCGAACAGAATGAAACTGATATGCACTTATGAAGTGCACTAAAATATACATTCAGTACAATATGCGGTGCAAAAAATATTTATAAAACTAGTTATAATACGAACGTACCTCATTTGCCGCGTTTGACGTGCAATTTCCAACTTGTTATTACATGCTTTCTTCTAATTTACAATTATGTTCGTATGTGGCAGTCAAATATTGTTACTCATTTTTCACGCAATTCCTTTTGACATAGAGCTTTGAAATTTGAATATATATGAATTCCTGAGGGCAATACATGAATTGGACATTGATTTTTTAAAATTCGATCCCTAAGGGGGGGGGGGGGGGCAACTTTACTTAACCCGGGAGAACTCGCTAGTGAGAATGCCCAATTGCTTTTCTTTTACTTTACATTTATATAATATCAACTTTTTTTGGTTGGCTTAGTACTTTTATTTACAAAATAGGTAAAATAATTGTAAAACATTTTGAAATTTTAATTTAAATGAAAAATGATTTAAATAAGAGTCTTAAAAAAGTACGACTGTGAGAGAAAATCTCATGCAGCGAGTTCTCCCGGGTTAATGGTTACTCAATTATAGTACGTTCTTATTAAATTATAGTAGTTCCTATTAAGAAATCAATATCAGCTTCAACAATGAGTATTTGTTGAAAAGAACTAATGTCAGGGTTACCACGATAGCGCCAAATTTTAACCAACTTGGCAAAATATCGCCGAATTTGGTCACAAAAATAAGTTGCCATATATGAAGCCAACTTTGAGACAGCTAGCTAATCTGGCGAAATTTCCATTTAAATCCATTAATCTTCCATACTGGAGCTCACGGTAATTTAAACTCCGCACATTCAAGTTTTTTTTTCAAGACTTTTCTACCTTTTAGTGTATTTATACATACATACATACATATATATATATATATATTCTACATTTTTGTGAATTTTAATAAAGCACGTTTAATTCTTTTTTCTTTTACATTTATATTTATTTTTAAAGGAATAATGCTTTTTTATAAATGTCTGCACACAGTTTTCTTTATAATTTTAAAATACATATTCTTTTTTAAGCATTTAAAAAAAATCTACCTTCAAATAATTAACTATTAAATCATAGGAAAATTGACAATATATATATATATATATTAATTTTAATCAGTATGAAATCTGTCTCAAATCTGTTAAAATTTACGATGAAATTTGAAATACTTTCTTTTTTCGTATTTCCAATATTTTTGTAGATGTATGCTTTAAGCATTTTAATGAAATTTAAAAAGGTCTTATATTTATTTTACAAGCATTATGTGAATGGTCTATATTTCAACAGTTTATGTTGCTGTAAGACGTCTAGAAGTGTGATTGCATTTGTTTAGATGTTGTTTTCAAAGGTGTAGCTTATAATCACCAGCTTACGAACAAACATTTTCAGGGTTAAATATTACAACAGATTCGCATGTTTTTCCATAATGCCATTAAGGGCAATAAATCTTGTAATATAAGAACTACACTGGCCTCCAAACGTTAAGGGCCCCACCAGTGGCTGAGAGATTCTGTTCTCGATGCTGGTAGACGGGAGGTGCTGGGTTCGAACCCAATCGCGCCCGTCGGCCTAATCGTTCGGAGTTTTCGGGTTTTTCTTCGAACCTTGGATTTCCAAGCTTTAATACGGGTTAGGTTCCCTTAGAAAGAACCCCACGAAGGGCACTACCCCCTGGGCCTATATCCCTCGTGCAGATAATTGGCCGTCATAAATATAACCAACCAACCAAACGTTAAGGTACAGGGACTAGATGCTTTCGATTGCACACATTTTGTCGAATATCTACCAACATTATTGGCGAATTGTTCTTGAACTTCTAGCACGTAAAGGACATGTTTTATTTTATATTTCTCGGTGAAGATTTATCGGGGGGTACAATTAGGGGGCTAATAATAAATTTAATAATAAAAAAATATTTGTGATCTCCTATGCAACAGAAAAGGCTGGAAATGGTTTGTCTCTGCGGTAAATGACTATTTGGGTCCTTTTCAACGTTTGTATGCATTTGTGTAAGCATAGCACTCATATTCGTGAAGATGTTAACGTTTTTATGAAAATTTCAAAAGTTTTTTGTTTATAGCATACAGAGTTTTCAACCAAATTTAACACAACTTTCCCAAAACCTGACAAAGAACAGTAGCAACAGTATACTGCAATTAAAACATGAATATATTGAATATTTGATGAGATATGGGCATTTGTATGAAATAATTTTTAACTGCGCATGCGTGGAAGATCCTAAAATTTTTATTGTATAATTTGGTAGTCAGCTATTTAGGGCAACTTATATAAAAGTCCAGTCAAATATCGCGAAAATTCCCAAAGATAGGGTCGATATAGTGAGTTGCTTCCTAAAAATAGCTTTATTATAAGGGATTTTCCACAACTTTTCAATCAGCTCACTATATCTTTCTAAGTTTTCACAACATTTGACTGGACTTTTTATAGAAGTTGCCCCAAAATACTAGCTACCAAATTATGAAATAAAAATTTTGAAATCTTCCGCGCATGCGCAGTTAAAAATTATCTCATGAAAATGCCCATATCTCATCAAATATTCAACATATTCATGTTTCAATCGCAGTATACTGTTTCTACTATTCTTTGGCAAGTTTTCGGAAAGTTGTGTTAAATTTGGTTGAAAACTCTGTATGCTATAAACAAAAAACTTTTGAATTTTTCACCAAAACGTTAACATCTCCACGAATATGGGTGCTATGCTTACACAAATACATACAAACATTGAACAGGACCCAAAGAGTGATTTACCACAGTGACAAACCATTTCCAGCCTTTTCTGTTACATAGGTGATCGCAAATATTATTTTATTATTAAATTTATTATTAGCCCTCTAATTGTACCCCCCGATAAATCTTCACTGATAAATATAAAATCAAACATGTTCTTTACATCCTAGAAGTTCAAGAACAATTCGCCAATAATGTTGGTAGATATTCGACAAAACGTGTGCAATCGAAAGCATCCAGTCCCTGTACCTTAACTTTTGGAGGCCGGTGTAAATATTCAGTGATAGTCTTTAGAAGAAACTTCCTTTAGCGATTATTTTTTTTTTTACTGGATAGTTACTTTTATAGTTAACCTTCCGTCAAGAGCATCTATAGGCGATTCTCAAAAGGTGGGCACTGGACACGCGTCATACTTTAAGCTTTTCAAACATAACTTTAATTATCATTGACTTTATTTTTTTTTTTTTTACACTGAGTTTTTAATTCTATTCAGAGACAGAAAATGACATAATTTATCGTAAAAGCTTTGTATAAATATCTTAAAATTTTATTATTTTATGCTAAAGAGGCCAATTTCGGACATTCATAACGTTAACTGCTCCAGTGTACCACCAAGAAAAAGAGTTTTAACTTTTTTCCAGGTGGTTTTAATGGTAAACAAAGTGCTGTAAAAGTAACGACTAAATGATTACCCGTATGATGTCGTTACTTTCAAACTCGCTACCCGTTAGAAAGTATTCGTTACTCGTTACTTTCGTTACTGTTCAAACACCGGGTATGTACTACAAACATGCAGCAAATCTAATTATATACTGCACATGAGTCTTTTGAAGAATTCGTTACTGTTTTAACGTAAAATATGTGCTGCCATCTGTACATAGAATTTACATTTAATTTTCTACGTTTTAATGAAAAAAGGCAAACAAAATTAAAATACGATGCATAATTGAATATAACATGTCAGAATTGTAGAATTTCTTACTTATGAAATAATGAATAATTGAAGAGAGCAATTAGGAAGAGTAAAAGTTTATCAAATTTATACTAAAACTATGAAATATAATTACACAAAGAAAATATTTTTACAAACAAATTTACTTACTAATTTTACACTAAAAGTAATTATGTATTATGAAAATTTAACTTCTGAAATAATTTGAAAATATTTAAATATATGTATATTTAATTTCTTACGTGGTCATCCTATCAAATGACATTGTACTTCAGTCATATTATTATTTCTGAAATTATTGATTTATATTTAAAAAAACCTTTTTTTCAAATATGAAATTTAAAAACATACCAACAAAAATATTTGGCACAAATGTCATATACGCACCACATTGGCGTGATTTTTTTCTGACGCCAATTTGGCAAAAACCTCGTTTTCGAATACCAGGTACATATATATATTTAAAAAAGGGAATAACAATAAATAAAAAAAAGTTTAATTAATAACTATAGAACTAAACAATATATTAACAAATAAGGAACATCCGGGTTACCATATTAAGCAAAATAACGGCACTTTGGCGCCAGTTAAGTACCCCGGTACTTATATGACATTGGCGTCAGAAAAAAATTGCGCCAATGTGGTGCGTATATGATATCTGTGACAAATATTTTTACAAGCGCAAAAAAAGAGAAAAAAAAAAGAAAAAAGAAAAAGATATTAGAAAACAGGAATTCTGCTTTTTCAGAATTTAGTGTCACGCCCGATGAAAAAAAAAAATATATATGTATATAAATGTAGATAGTTCAGTTATAAGACTTAAAACACACGCTTTTATTTTATATAAAATGACGTTATCCGCATCCGCTGAAGAATTCCTTTCGTTATTTAAGAACTTCGACAAAAAAAAAAAAAAAAAAAAAAAGGCTCTTTCATGATTCATATGATTTCATTTCTTTGTAATATTAATGTCGATACTTAAAATTGTTCAGTTTATAAAAGTTCCATGTTTTATTAGAAGTCATTAGCTTATATTTTTTCGAAACAGCACGTATTTTAATTACATTTTTTTTTTTCAGTTTTTATGAGAAAATGGCTACAAAAAGTTATAATTGGTACTTTCCAACTATTTTTCCCTTACTTTTACTTTCTACAGAAATGGAGTACTTCAGTTACAAAAATTAAACAAATAGCATTAAAAACTACAAAAAAATTAATATCTCAAAAATAAATCGAGATGCAGTTTTCAAACAAATTGCGTTTAAAAGTACTTTTTTTCCCCAATACGATGGTATAAAAATTGAAAATGTGCGATGCTTAGAAGTAAAAAAAAAAATTGCGGCAGAGATTATTCCGTACAATGATACCTTTGCTTTGTTTTATACACTGGCTGATACAACGGAGCGTGTTTTTTTTGGAGACGACACTTTATTAGCTTAGCTAGGAGAAAGAAATAGCATATCGGGGGCTAAAAAAATTAAACGTTATCAATCATAAAAACATTTTTGCAAACAATCTAAAAACTCGTCTTTATCATAAAAATATTTTTTTTTTCAAATTTAAAACATAAATACACGTACAAAGATATTTTTATAAGATAAAGAATGCACTGAAAGCAAACCTGTAAATTTTAGAACAGAATTTCTTGAAAATTTTCAGAACATTTAAAAGAAATGTGTTTCATTTTAGTCTTTATCATCTTATCAACCAACAGTTTACGCCACTCGCATTACTATTTTAGAAATCTTTGATTTATGTTTAAAAATAATATTTTTTCCATTCTTTTTTATTTTAATGAAGCACGCCTTTGAGATAATATATAATCTGATTTTCAAAAAATTCTTTCAGATGGTACTAATGTAAACATCGCTGATAAATACTTTTTTGCTAAATCCGCAAGCTCGGAGTATAAAATAGCTATACTTCTTTTTCTTTCCATAATAAAGGAATCAACAAGCCCCTACGAAATCAAAATCATTTGAGATTTGAGAATAACTGATACTAACAGAATGATACGCATACACTGATACTGAAACAACTGACGCCGAAATATCCGAGTCCGAATACAAATTCGCATCTTTTACCGCATCCGGCTATCTGCTCCATTCATGAATTACACAAACGTAAGCAGCGTTTGAAGTTAGTTTCATTTTGTTCGGCTGCGTATTGACACAGTAACGACTAACGAATCGTATTTCGAAGTACCGATTCGGTATTTCGTATCTTAGAGAATACCCGTTACTTAGTAACGAATATGTGCGGTTTGCTACAGCTCTTAAAACAACGAATGCATAAAGGAAACGGATGATTTTTTGATAATTTCGTTAAGAGATGGCAGGCTGATTTATTGCTTTTTTGAAGATAGGATTTTTCTATAAAGAATTTTTTTGTATTTTGTTATGTCCGAAAGTAACGTACGCGACAAAGCATTTGATTTTATTATTATTATTACTGGATAACAAAAGGTTAATTATACATATATATATGTATACACATACAATTATAGGGCACATTTACTACATTCTTAGTCTTAAGAATTTTTTAAATACTAAGCGCAACGTTCAAAATCTGTAACGTGCGTGCGAAAAAATGTCCAAAATTTGTAACGTACACAACTGCTAATTAAATGCTTTAATAATTAATTTTCCAGAATAGTTGCTGTCTTTTAATGTTTGTGTATAATTTTGTAGACATACTATTAAAAATATTAATATATTATATTTATAGACAAAATACTATACTATTAAAGAAAAATTGGCCTTAAATTTGAAAATTTGAAAAATTACATATTGTTAACGTTTAATGATCCCACCTTTTGAGAATCTCCCCTATCAAGCTATTGTCATTAATACTTAATTAACCCAATTCAAATGCTCTTAAAGTTATCAGTGACCTTCATTATGACGTACAAAAAAAATAATATTTGAAATCGAATTAAAAAAAAACTTCATTTATTATTCTCACAAAGTAAAACAATTAAGTATTAAAAAACAGATTTTTTCCTCTTTTTAATATTCACGTAAAAATACTTTCGTTGTTAGAAAGAAAATATTATTTGCGCTGTCTTAGAATTCACAGCAATAGTTAAAAAGATCATCTTAAAATATGAAATAAATGTCTCGTGTAAATATATTTTTAAATTTAAACTGTTTTGAAATATTATTAATTGGTCATTTTAAATATGACGTAATTTCTTCTATTTGCTGCTATTAACGCATGTTAATGATTTTAGTATTTTAAAGTTTTCTTTCTTTTTTTAATATTCACGAGAAAATATATTTGTTGCTACAAAGGAAACATTTTTATTTGCGCTGCCTTAGAATTGGCAACAATAGTTTAAATTATCATATAGAAATGTGAAATAAATGTCTCGTGTAAATACATTTTTTAAATTTAAACTGTTTGGCAATATTATTATTTGGCCATTTTAAATAGGACGTAATTTCCCTCATTTATGGCTTTTAACGCATGTTAATGAATTTATTATTTTAAAATTTTCTTTCTCCTTTAATATTCACAAGTTTTTATGACGCTATTTTCAATATTTTCCTGCTTTTAACGCGTAATGATTTAATTCTAATTTGAAGTTTTTTTCTTTTTATAATAGTAACGTGTAAATAATTTTTTTTATTTGAAGGAAATATTATTCTTTGTGCTGTCTTTACAATTGGCAAAAATTCTAAATATTAACCTTTTATAAAATATGTAAAAAAATATGTCTCGAAATACTGAAAATTTGAATTTAAAATGGAAATAAACCCTCGAAAATTGAGTCAAAAAAAAAAAAAAAAAAAAAAAAAAAAAAAATCAGTCTGCATACCGGGAGCTTTTAGTGTATATCTTTAGAAAAAAAATAGTACATTCCTATGTATAGTTTTTGCTAATCGAACGATTTTGATCAACTTTAACATTAAATACCTCTTAAAATAATTCTCCGATTTAAAAGCTGCCTACACCAGTGTGTTTATCAAACATTTTTCTATAATACTACCCATTTTCGTATTTTTGTGCGCAGTGGTTTTCTTAATATTAACGAAGAAAGACCCTAGGTCACAAAAAATTCACTTACTGCAGCGGCGACAGCATTAGTTACTTTTTTTTATACAAGAGAGATAAGGCAACAGGAAAGAAAAAAATGAACTATCTTTTTAGGATTTCTAAAATGTTTTCTCCTCATATAATCGTCAGTTAATTAATATTAAACTATTAATTGATAAAATCTTTTTTTTTTTTTAAGTACTAGGGCGTTCTGTCCCCTATGAGCTACGCTCGTCAACCCCCGTTCAGACCCCGCAAACTCTAAAAGCACGCTAATTTGATCGGCTTTAAAAAAATTTCGGAAGAATGAATTATAATAATAATTATAAAAGAAAAACAGTGGCTATCTCCTTGTTAACGTGTTGTTTTCGTCTTCGATTAAATCAGATCAGTGAAACATGTGAAAATAAGCTAATATAAAAGGATTTAAGTAAACAGAGTGTTTGTTTCCCGGCATTTTTTAACAACGCTATCAGGAAGTTTTTTTAAATAAGACATTTTAAATGTATCGTTTTAAATATGACGTAATTTTCACCAAAGTTTTCTTTCTCTTTTAATATTCACGTGAAAATACTTTTGTTATTAGAAGGGAAATAGTATTTGCGCCAATTGTTGCCAATTCTAAAGCAGCGCATATAAAAATGTTTCCTTTGTAGCAACAAATGTATTTTCTCGTGAATATTAAAAAAAGAAAGAAAACTTTAAAATACTAAAATCATTAACATTGGCTTGGAATTCTCAACACAAGAGCAATGCGACTCTTGTAGACACTTCAATAAGATCTGCATTGGTTCAAAATATCTCAATTTGTTGATTTTCTGTAAGCAAGTAAACCCTATTGGTTTAAAATGGAAGTCTATGGGAATTTGGCGAAATATGAGAGACATCGCCAAGTTGGCGACAGACTTGGCGACATTTGGCGACAGAACAGGGTCCCCCCTGCGGTAACCACCCTTATATGTATGGAGATGCATTAAATGCTGTTCAATAACCAATGAGATGCGTTTCATTCGGGCGTTGCCATTAAACAATTAACAAATAATCGCGATTTCTGTGCATTTACGATAGCGTAATACCGTCGAACCTCTATTTAACGAAGTCGTTAAATCCCGGAAAAAAGTTCGTTAGATGAAAAATTCGTTAAATAGAGATTCACGTTTTAAAATACTTTAAACTACATAAAACATATTTTAAATTCATAAACACTATATATTTTTACTAAAAGTAATGAATCACATTTTTTTTTTTAAATAAATTATATCAATTTGTTTTATTTATTTTACCCACCAATATTCATCATCAATTCATTTTTTCTATGTGTTTAAATCTTTGAAATTTGCAAGGAAAACAAAACATTGTCCGGGAATACACTGTATTTTCTATTTAAAGTAAATAGTTTTACATTAAAATTAGCTAATTTTAATGACCTTATCGTATTTATTATTAGTATAACAAACAATTTTAACCATACATTAACATATGCGTCCTTAAATTTAGTTTCTGAAAAACTCTGTTAATTTTGTCTGAGTTTTCTCTTTTAAAAAGTGCTTTCTCTCATAATACGTCTCGCATCTTTGCAATGCACCAAAAACCCCTTCATACGTATTTTCTTCTAACTATACTCCGCGTCGGATTGTTTCAAATGATTTTAGCATTTCATCATGCGAAGTTTTGTTAATTCCTGCATCATGATCATTTCTGTCATCATCATATTCGTCTTCATCGCAATTCATTGCTGTATTGATTTTATTTTTCACACTGTTGAAAATATCCAATTCGGATAGTGTTTCCGAGGTCTCAACTTCAGAAATAAGTGAAATACAATCATCAATCAGCACACCATGGTTAATTTCTTCTTTTTTCTCATTTGTATCGACATTTTTTTACGTTACTCTAGGGGATAATCGTCTTCGTCCTCCGTACTTACCGAATTCTCACTGCTGACAAAGAAGGTGCCTGGTAAAATCAGTTCAAGGCCATTGAACATCATAAAATCTGTTAAAGAAAGAATAAGTTTGAAATGTCCAAAAATATTTTGAGAAATGGGGAGAAAAAAAAAATTTAGATCACAAAAAAAAGTTCGTTAAATAGAGAATGCACTTCGCTATTTGGAGGTTATTTTACGAAGAAATTCGCAAAATGTTCTTGGTTTCAAGGAAAAGTTCGCAAAATAGAGGTTCGTTAAATAGAGGTCCGACTGTATATATCAGGGTCGGCGAACCTTTTCACATCCGCGTGCCAATTTCTTTCAAAAAAATTTTCAAGTGAACCTGGCGTGCCAACAGCACCCCCTCCCGTCCTATTCCCGACAAAAAAATATAGTGAATGAAGATTTTCATCTTACAAATATTTTAAGAGTCAAATTATTACCTTTTTCATAACTTATCTGAAAGAAGGCATGCTTTATCAGTTTTATTAATATTTTTGTCATTTTAACTGACAAAAAACTAACAAATTCCAGCAACAGTTAAATAAAACCTCATTTGCAGATCAAAATGCGTTAAATTATGCAGAAATTTCAGAAACATTAGTGCAATCACCGGCACCAGCATAGCGACGACGAAGAAATGGGGAGGGGCAATATCAAATGTTTCTAAGCGGGGAAGTTCAGTACTATGACAAGTACATTGTAACTTCTGAATAACGGTTACCGGTGGGAACGGTGGAAAAGTGACCGACCGCTCTTAGGAGGTGGGTGTAATTCAGAGTCTTCGTTTAACAAAATCTAAATAACATAATTTTAAATAGATATTTTAATAGTAGTCATAGTCATTTTAATTAATTCTCATTGTTTTAATACATTTAAAAAATCAGTGATTTGCAGTTGCTTTTTTTTTTTCCCCCTGCAAATAGCTTTCTTTAAGGAAGTAACAATATGAGTTGTTTTGTTATACAACTCATCATCATTATGAATGCAAAATTTTGGATTTCATGAAGGTTCGTCTAATCTTCGGTATATGTGTTAATATTGGAAATTTTGGGTGATTCTAATAATCTCTATCATTTACTCTTTCTCTTTCTTATCTTCCATTTGCTGTATGGAATCAAATGTAGCATCAATTGCCAAATCTTTGTCCAGAGGGTAAAGATCCAGACATACAAATTCACTGGCCTTCATGTTTTGTTATACCTGCCGTTCTTGAATATTATCTAAATTTTCCCATCATTATTAATGTCTTCATTTTCTGTTTATTGCCCATATCAAGTACATTTTGTTTCATCTGCTTCACATTTCGGTTTGCAAATAAATACGAAATTGTACCAGGAACTGTAAATTTTTTTTTGTGACTTTTGAGCGGCCGTTGTTCAGAATTCTTTTTTTAGGGGTCCGTACGTGTTACTTAATGTTAATGCTTTGGAACGTATTTAGTTCCATCAACATGTGGCCGGTATTCGGAGGTTGTCGTTGTTTAGAAGTGATCGTTCAAGAAGGTTTCACTATACTTATAAAAAACAAAAGCTATTTCCAGTCAAGCTCGTGTATTAATAAAACAAGTTGGAAATTGCACGTCAAACATGTCAGATGAGGTGCGTTCGTATCTATAACTAGTTTTATAAATATTTTTGCACCGCATATTGTACTGAATGTATATTTTAGTGTTCTTCATAAGTGTATATCAATTTTATTCTGATCGAAAGGCTGTAACATCATTAAAATGCTCTTGAAATAATTTTATCCCATTGGCTTAATGTAACGGAAAACTTTAGACTGTCCTTGTAATTAAACTATACCACATCCGATTTTCATAAAATTTGAAATGGCTCGACAAAATTTTGCAACAATTATATATTTAAAATTTCAGACCATTCGGTTGGGTAGTTTGTGCTCTGTTATATGCGGACGAACGGACAGACAGACGGACGGACCGAACGACGACTATAGGTGCTACGTATTTACATAATTACGAACGCACCTAAAAAGAATAATGATGTGCAGAATTTCGGGAATTTGACTGAATTCTGATTTAGAACTTCAATCAACGGCGTGCCAAAAATATCTTCTCACGTGCCAGCTACGGCACGCGTGCCATAGGTTCGCCGACCCTGGTATATATAGATTAGTTTTAAAAGATTATTTCAAAATATGAAATAAATGTCTCGCTCAAGTATATTTTTAAATTTGAACTGTTTGGCAATATTATGGTTTGGCAATTTTAAATATGACGTAATTTCCTCTATTTACGCCTTTTACGCATATTAATTAATTTATTATTTTACAATTTTTTTTTTCTTTTTAAAATTCACGTGTAAGTATAGTTTTTGTGACGTAATTATCAATATTTTCCTGCTTTTAATCCGTAATCATTTAATTCTCATTTGAATTTTTTTTTCTGTTTATAATAGTCACGTGTAAATAAATTTTTAATTTGAAGGAAATATTATTCTTTGCGCTGTTTTTAAATTTGGCAACAATTTAAAATAGAACCCTTTTCTAAAAGTTGTAAAAAAATCTCTCGAAATGATGAAAATTTGAATTTAAAATAGAAATAAAACCTCAAAAAATGAGTCAAATAAAAAAAAAATTAATGCAGTCTGTACATCGGGAACTTCTAATGTATAAAATGATCTAAAAATGATTAAATTCCTAAGTATAGTTTTTGCTCCTATAAAACTTTTTTAATGGAACGATTTTGACCAACTTTAACATTAAATATCTCTTAAAATAATTCTTTGATTTGAAGACCGTCTGCATCAGCGTGTTTATCAAACATTTCTCTATAATACCCCCTATTTTCATATTTTTGTATGCAATATTTTTCTTAATATTAACGAAGAAAGACCTCCGGTCACAGAAAATTCGAAACCGGCGGCGGCGGTGGTGACAGCGTTAGTTACTTTTTTAACACTTTCCAACAAAGTTGAAAAGAGTTTATGACTTCGGTTTGTCTGTCCATCTGTCAGCGCTCTAAGTCTCGTAAATATACTCGGATAGGCATGAAAATTTTAGATGTTATTGACATTTACCACAGCAGGTTCCCTATTTCAAATGAAGTTTGTAGCATGTTTAGTTCATTTACAGGGACAATCAAAAGTATTCCGTTGCATTACGGCCAATGGGAAAAAATCAAATGATTTCGTTTCCCATGATTTTTAATGATGTTACACGCTTTCAAACATAATAAAACTGATATGCATTTATGAAGTGCACTAAAATATGCATTCTGTTGAATATGCGGTGCAAAGAATAGTTATTATTAATTTACAGGGCCACACGAAATAATTTGCATTACATAATGATATTAGGGGTGGAGGGAATTGTTTGCGACGTATTTTAATTATGTTAAGCTATTTCATATATAATGAAAATGATATATGTCACTGAGGATTACTATAACTTATTCCATGTACAATAGGAATTTCATAGGATTTACAGTGACACACAAAATATTTCATATAGTACTTATATTGTATCCGAAGTAGGGGAGAGTGGTAATGAATGGGCCAATTTTTGGTTTTTAATTTTTGTAATTTTTTCTAATAATTTTTTTTGGCTCAGAATTGGCTCATCAGTTACTTTACTTATTTTGTTATATAAAAAAGTCATAAAAATTGGATTAGAAAATATCTGTAATGAATGATAATAGAAAATAAAAATATAGAAATTTGGCCCATTCATCCCCACCCTCGGGGCTGAATGGGCCATTGAAGGTAATGAATGGGCCACCAAAGGAATTCAATGAAAAAATGTGGAATTAATCTTTTATTCACCAAATTTGACAAAATGAATGGCACTTGACATGATAGGATCAAAAGCATACTGGAATAGTAAGCATTTATCAAAATTTATAAACATCAGAAGGGATATTATTAAAATCACATAATTGTAGCAGAAAAATGACAAAATAATGAGATTATAAGAAAGAAAGAAGATAAAATTAGCCTAAAAACAATAGATAATACACATTATGATTTAACAAAATTTATCATTAAAAAAAAAAAAAAAAAAAAAAAAAAAAAAAAAAAATGTATAGGTGGACCATTCAGCCCCACCTATACTTCTGGAATATATTCAGGTTTTTTTAGTACATTAAATTCAAATAACATCTAAATACATCCTAAAATTAGTTTACAGATATGCAAAGAGTTGCTAATACACATATCTGCAATGAAATAATAGATATTTTTTAGCTTATTTATTTTACTGAAAAGGAAAAAAAAATATTCAATCAGATTCTTGACCATCCTACTCCAGAGGGAAAATGGCTTCTCCCAAACAATGGAAAATTTGATGAGTTTGGTAGAACAAATAGTTCCATCTATTGGTGGCATCTAAAATAATTTTATGCAAACACTTTTTTATATTTTGTTAATGGCTCATTCATCCCTATGGCCCATTCATTACCACTCTCCCCTACTGTACATTAGTGATAGTTGCTGGAAATGCATTTTTAATTATGCTATGCGCTTTTATGTTTCACTATATTTATGCATACAATATTGTGTGTATAAATACTATGATTCATATACAGGGCTACTCAAAGGAATTCATAAGGGTTACTGGGTATGAGCGCAAATTGCTTAAAGGTGGTTTTTAAATGAGTTATGTATTTTTACGCTGAACTGCATTTAGTTTACTAAGAAATGTTTGTAGAACATAGATAAACAAATATACAAGGTCACCGAAAGATTGGACACATGGCCGTCTATAAATGATAATTTCTGGAAATGTGATTTCAGTAGTTTTAAGAGTGTTTTAGTTTGAATTAAATTTTAGCTAAATAGTGGCGTGTAATAAAGATTCTAGGTAAACCTCAGGGTTATACAAAAGTATTCAAGTATGTTTCCATCTATTAGTATAAATTGCTGAAAGAGAAATTTCAACCTGTTATGCGTTTTCTTGCTAAAGTAAATTTTCCCATTATATAGTATATATATCAACCTAGAGATCAAATACAGGGCTGTTCAAAAGAAATAGAATACATATTTGGCTATGGACGTTAAGTGCTGAAATCAGTTTTTAAATGTTTTATGCGTTTTCTATAAAATGTTTACTTAGTTATCTTATTTACCTTATTTCTCTAAATAACGAAGTTTTGTTAAAGTATTCAGGAAGTGTTGGAAAGGTTTTCCTAATCTATGCTTAACGCATGATTTTTCTTTCTTGTTTTAGAATAGCGAGATTACACTTATTTATAATTTATTTTTTACTTTTTAGCCTTAAAAATATTTCCTTGTTATGGTTTCACAACCTATTTTGGCGAGCGTTTATTGTCGCATCGTTAAATCCGTTGTTGTCCCAACTCGTATACAATTGCACGAATTACGGAGAATATTTGGCTATTGATCACCTGTGCTGGACTAACGGAAGCATGCCTTAAAATTAATGTATTAATTTATAATTAAGTTAAAAAAATATTAATAATTAGAAACACACTTGTGAACGTAATTTTTATAATTCTAGCCCGCCAGGAAGGGGGAGGGGGTGGTAAAAATCGTACAAAATTTCCTCCTTACATGCAAAATTCAGGTTGAGTTAATGAAAGAGTCTAAAAATACTGAAATTTAAGAGTCGCCACCAGATTGCCTTCGTTCCCATGACAAAACTAGTCGGATGTAGCAATCCGAAAACTTTCTTCTATCTCATACATGTTAACACTTCCTGAAAAATGCATTATAGCAGTGCCACCGGCTAGGTGATTTACACCAAAATCTAATCAGCAACAACTTATGTCAACTTCTAATTGAATTTGAAGTTTAGTGAAAATCCGTGCATCAGTTTTTGATGCGGAAGTCGTGAAAAGTTCTGCCTAGCAGTGGCACCTGTTGGGCAATTTATACCAAAAACTTACAAAGATCAATTTATATCAGGGACTAACTGAATGTAAAGTTTAATGAAAATTCATGCATTAGTTCTTGAGATACAGCTGTTGCGGAAATCGTGAAAAATGCATCATAGTAGCGCCATCTGTCGGGCGATTTACATGAAACACCATACAACTCTAATTTATATCAAGGACTAACTGAATCTGAAGTTTGATGTAAATTCGTGCGTTAGTTCTTGAAATAGAGCTATTGCGATTCATGAATAATGCAGCATAGCATAGCAACGCCACCTATTGGGCGATTTACACCAAAAAGTTATCAGCACCAAATTATATCATGGACTAACGGAATCTGAAGTTTTCTGAAAATCCGTGCTTTAGTACTTGAAATAGAGAGCCCACAAAATTTGTGTCACAGACAGACAGACTCACAGAGTCACAGACAGACATTTTATAAAAACATGTTTTTGGGGATCTCTGACCCCTAAAATGTGTAAATCCGCCGAAAACCGGAATTCGAAAATTTTCATGAATCCAACACTTTTTTCTTGTAAAGATAGAAGAAAGTAAAAATCAGATGAACATTAAAAGTACCAATAGAACTCGAAATATGGATACATTAGGGTCATTGATCAGATCTATAGCAGCAAAGCAATTACTAGAAGTAATGTTGCGACCAGATCCAAATATGTGCTTGGACATTCTCTTCACCACATCTCTTGTCACTGACTCTGGTTAATCAAATCGTAGATTTTTAGGGCCATTTCAACAGCAAATCTGAAAGAAAAAAAAAAGAAAGAAAGAAAAATCATGCGTTAAGCATAGATTATTAAACACTTTCCAATACTTCCAGAATACTTTAACAAAACTTGGCCGTTTAATAATCTAAAGAAGATACCTAAATAAACATTTTAGAAAACACATAAGACATTTGAAACCCAGATTTCAACGTTTACCGCTAGGGTTGCCAGATTTATCTTAGAAAAAAAATGGAAGATTTTGATTGACACTAGTTAGCTTTGGTCTTATCGCAATATCGTCCTTTTTTAAACCATACTAAAATATGTAGAATGTGCCAGTAACGTTTTCGATAACAAATTCGCTTTAAAAGAAGTTATTAATTAATCGATTTAATCATTATTTTGCAACTTTATTTGCATTACATTATTCTGTTAACATTGTTTAACTAATTTTGCTGCCATTATATATGAATGAAGAATTAATCGAATTTAAGAGCAAAACTAAATCAAAACATCCTACAATTCATGGATGATCATGAAAACTTTAGTATTGGTCACCCTGCAAAAAAAAAAAGGGTTGCACTTAAGCCTAAAGGGAGATAATATATCAAATAAAATATACTTAAGACACAGATATTCTAAATTAAAAAAATTATAATGTAGATACTTATAGTCCACAATAATGTCAAGTTCAGATGATCAAATGCTACCCAAGAGTTTGCGATTGAACAGGTAATATTACACAACTCTCCCAAGATTTTGGCATCGTGATCGAAAATGAACCTTTTTTTAGGTGCGTTCGTAATTATATAAATACGTAGCACCTATAGTCGTTGTTCAGTCCGTCTGTCTGCCCGCATATAACAGAGCAAAAACTACCCAACCGAATGGTCTAGAATTTTAGATATATAATTATTGCAAAATTTTGTCGAGTTATTTCAATTTTTTATGAAAATCGGATGTATAGTTTAATTACAGGGACAGTCAAAAGTTTTCCGTTACATTACGGCCAAAGGGAATAAATTATTGCAAGCGCATTTTAATGATGTTACAGCCTTCCGAATGGCCTGAAATTTTAAATATATAATTGTTGCACAATTTTGTCGAGTCATTTCAAATTTTATGAAAATCGGATGTATAGTTTAATTACAGGGACAGTCAAAAGTTTTCCGTTACATTACGGCCAAAGGGAATAAATTATTGCAAGCGCATTTTAATGATGTTACAGCCTTCCGAATGGCCTGAAATTTTAAATATCTAATTGTTGCAGAATTTTGTCGAGTCATTTCAAATTTTATGAAAATAGGATGTATAGTTTAATTACAGGGACAGTCAAAAGTTTTCTGTTACATGACGGCCAATGGGAAAAAATAATATTTCAAGTGCATTTTAATGATGTTACAGCTTTTCGAACAGAATGAAATGGATATGTACTTATTGAAGTGCACTAAAATATACATTCAGTAACAATATGCGGTGCAAAACATATTTATAAAACTAGTTATTGTACGAAATCACCTTATTTGCCAAGTCTGACGAGCAATTTCCAACTTGTTGAATTTGATTCGCATGGGTATAAGTTTTTCTAGCAAAAGGTGGAATTTTGAAGCAATCTGAAAAAGGATAAACAAATCTTGAAACTATCAAAAGCAAGTTGTGGTAGAAAAACGGAAGAAGTCGTCGTACGGGACAAATTTAAACGTACACCGTACGATAGGTCTAAAAAGCTCTAAAAAACTTACATCTTATAAGACAAACGTACAATCTGGCAACCGTAATTACCGCCAATAACGGAAAGGTACTCCAATTCTTTTGTGCAATTCTGTATATGATCTATAGATTTGTATATATTCTACATATATGCTGCAATTTAGCTTAGTTAGAAAACATAAGGTACCTGGAACCAATATAAATATGGTCGACGTCGTATATTTAATTTACTTTCTTTTTAATTCAATATATGAATAAATATATATATTATATATAGTATATAATAATTTGCAATTTTGCACTTTTTACATTTCAGCTTATATAGTTTTTAATAGTATAATTACAAGTATAAAGTCTTTTTTTTTATTTACCACATTAATCCCCCTAAGCAACAGCATACATAGTTTCCGTGAAAAATAATATTAACATGGTGAAAAAAGCAATCAAACCTTAGGTGGGCCATAATGGGCCAGGTACCTTATAACACAATTGAAAATTCACATTTAGCAAATTTCTACCAATAGACGGAAACGTGGCTTCAATTCTTTTCTATAGCCCTGTATATTACCCACAGATTTTTATACACGCCACATATTAAGCTAAAATTGAATTAAGGCAAAAATAAGCTTAAAATTACTGAAATCGCACTTCTAGGAATTACTGTCCATAGGCGGTCATGTATTCCGTTTTCGCATACTATAACTGAAAACGCACTTTGAGCAATCATTCCTAATTATTAGACAATACTTTGGAGACATCATTGTATCCGAAATTTTTTAGGTATCCCTGAAGATGAACGCTTGCTATACGCATCATATTCTACTGTAACTGCAAGTATCTTGTAGTAATCCTCTGTAATGTATATCAATTTCATCTTGTTTGAAATAAAGCAACGTAATTAAAATAAGCTGCTAATACCTTTTCCCAGTAGACCATTATACAACCAATCACTTTTGTGTGACTCTGTAAATGAATGATAATGCTTTTCACCCCATATTCTACAGAAAGTGTGTTTTTGTGTGCCTACGAAATTCATATCAATTTCATTATGTTTCTAACAGAGTAACATCGTTAAAATACGTCGCAAACGATTTTTTTTCATAGGCATAATATAACTGAATACTTTTGAGTTCCCTGTACGCGTACTGTAAGTGCTATATATGCTAAAATACATATTCTAATTAGGGATGCACTGAATAGTGATTTTGGCCGAATGTCGAATGCCGAATATTCGGCCAACAGGTAAACCGAATACTGAATATTCGATTAGTCGAATAGTGTCTATCAAACCGAAGCCGATTACTTTTAAATTGCAGAATTTGAAAGTATTAAAAAGTTAAATTTTGAAACAATTTTAGATAATATTTAACACACATACCTCCATATTGAAAAACAAGATCTTTTTACAAGTAAATTCTACACTAAAAAATATGCTTTGAATTGTTATTTAAGGCGAGAATAGTTTTAAAGCTACTTTAATTGATAAAATTTTAAATTTCTTGGATTCTTCTCTGAATTAATCCAAACAAATCAATAAAATTTTCTTATATTCTAAAACAAATATTTTAAAATCAAAGTGACATTTTTAAGGAATTGGATGAAAAATTGTACAGTCATATACTGTTTATTTATCAGGAAGGGACTAAAATAGTCATTATTGGTTAATTTTTTTACGTGATACTTTTCAAATAGCAAATAAAAAAATGTAAAAGCCTTCTCTTTTATTCTCTAAATATAATTCTATTTCTAATTATTAAATATCTTTATTAATTGACAGTTAAAAATAGTAGTTGTTTTAAAGTTTTTAAAAATATTTTTAAAAACTTTAAAACAACTACTATTTTATATTTTAATACTATAAGAGCTTTCCGGCGCTTTTCAAGCATCCTGCGACCGACGGAGTGTTAAAAGAAATAATTGAAATGATTAAATAAACTTTTAAAAATGACATCGTTTGAACATTTTCAGTGGCGATGATAACAAATTTCTAAGACGACATATCTAAGCCATTTTTAAGACATTTTAGTTTTTTAAGTGCTTAAAACTAACATACGAGTATTTTTCTTTCTTATAATTTATTGCATCAGAATTCTAAAATATGATTTATACCAGAAAAATATATTAAAATATTATATAAAAATTTAAGTTGCGCAAAAATATTTTATTTCAACTTTCTGGGTTATAATAAATGATAATTATAGATTATGAATGATATTGACAGTTCAGAAACTATCTCTTCAAATGTTAAGAAAGAAAGGGTAATAAGAATCCACTTTTCAGCGAGCTATCCCTAGTTACTGAATAAATACTTCATTAATAAGCTTCAACGTATTCTTTATTGAACTAATTTAGAACTAAAGAAACAATCACTTTTACATGCAGTAAAACTTTTAAAAAATAGCTATAGCATTGAAATTGTATCTAGAAGGTACATTGTGCTCAAAGCAATATAATACTTTTCATTTATAAAGATAGAAAGAATTGATAAATTTAAGAGAGAAAAAAGGTTTTTTCTTTTTTTTTTTTGAAAGACTCTAAATACTGAAACATCCGGAAGCTTTTCAAACATACCAAAAATATTAAACAATTATTGCTAAAACAAACTGAAAAGTCATGATATACAATAAAACCTCCCTAAAGCGACTACGTTCCGTTCCAATAAAAATGGGTCGCTCCATGGTGGTCTCTTAATGGAGGTCATGTTTAAATCTTGATTTTAATTGTTGAAAATATAGGTAACAATGTTAATAAAAATCATTTTTCACATTAGGAAAAAATATAAAAATTTAAGTATCAAAACAAAAGTTAATTACATAAGTTAATTACATAAGTTAATTACTGCAGATTTAAAAAAATAAATACATTGACGTTTGCTTTGATTTTGCGGTTTTACCTTTTATAACTTTTATTTCTAAGTCCTTTCGAAGTTCAGTAAATAATTACCATTTTTTGGACGGGAACAAATAATGACGATTTCATTAATTTATCTATTTCTTTGAGAGTTCCCTGACAGAATAGGGCAGGAGAGTTTATTGACAGTCGTTCTTAATTTGTCATCAGAGTTAAATTCATTGCCTAAATAGGCATAAAGGTTTTTAAGCACTTAAAAGTTACCAGAATAAAAGAAAAAATTAACTTAGTTTAGAAGTGTGATGAATAATGCGCTCTCCGGAATTCTTTTTCTTATAAAACCTTCTTCAAGCGACCAGGAAAAAACTAAATTTGTTTCATTTTCTTCAAAGAAATGGGCCGCTCATGGAGAGAATTCAACTGGGATGGTCTCTGAATGGAGGTAAAATTAATATTGAGCCTATGGGAATAAATTTCGTTCCATGAGAAAATGGTCGTTCAGGGAGGTGGTCGCTTAACGGAGGTGGTCGCACAGCGAGGTTTCACTGAATTGGAATGCTTGGTCAAATTGGCCGTTCCATTGAATGTAAAAATAATTCTCCATCATTGATTACAAAGGGATTCTTTTCGATCTGTCGTTATAATCAGAAGGTGATCGAACGTTATATCGAGTGTCTGCTGAATGAATACTAAGGGGCTGATCTTTGTTGGAAATCCCAAGATTGTAATATCGCCCCCTCCTTGGAGACTTTCTATGTTCGGCCTTGAGTACAGTTATAGCACTGTTTTAACGAACGTTTTACATTTTAACAAAAGTTATTTATATAAATATTATTAATAAACTAATATTAATTAATATTAATAAACTAATTATTTTCAATGCTATTATTATTATTATTATTATTTCAATGGCAAATGCTTTATAAAAAATATATTAATGTTCTAAAAACATATTACACAAAATGAATAAAATAATGAAAACGTAAAAAGTCAATTTAAAAAAAATAAATTCCATTTTTTAAGTTTATTTTTCTTTTATTTCTTGCTAAAAAATTCTTTTAAAAAATATTAGTGCGTTAAAAGATAAATATTGTGTGACAATTTTCCACTTCACAAATTAATATCCTTGCAATAATAATTTCAGTAGCTGTCTCTGTATACTTGTTATTGAAGTTTAAAAACTTCCAGTTTATTTTAAGACTGCCTGTATGAGCAAAAGCAAAAATTATCAATTTTCCTGACTCTCGTTCATTGATATTCGTGAGTGGAGATTTCCTGTTACTTTGAGGCAAAATCTTCACGATTTAATATTATTTTCCCTAGATTCCATCTGCTCATGTGGCTTTCAGACAATATAATGTTGATGTCTTATGTCGGGTTGTGTAACATTTATAATGCTGTCATTACAATTCTAGGCATCAACTAGAATTGTAATTGCATTTATTGTTCTCCAGATGTAGATTATAATCGTAAAAATGCGTAGAGAATTTTTGAGGGTTCACCTGTTTTATAACAAGTGCGAATTCTTAGAACACAATTATGTTCAGTGAAATTTTTAGGAATAACTTCTAGACTTTTATTTTTGTTGTTGTTATAAAGCACTAGCTACAGTACCCGGCGTTGCCCGTGGAATTTTAAGAATGTTTGTTTTGAAAAATCAATTTCAAAATTAAAGATACAGTATGAAACAAACAACAACAAAAAAAAAATCCCTGCCGGCTCGGCCTACAGGCGCAGGCAGATTTCGAAGTTAAGTACTAATTTCACCAACAAAAACAAAATCATGATTAGAGATAAACCCACTTTAACAATTTTATGTGGCTTTTGACGAGCTTTTAATTTCATTTTTATATAAGAGCTGGTTTTATCAGAATCATGTTAAGGCAGTATTCAAAAAATATTTTTTCATCCTCAACAGCTCGAAATTTTCTGACAGAGTTTCAGATTCATTTTTAAAAGGAGGAACATGAAACTTGCTGAAAGATTTGTTAAGAGATTTATAAGCGACCTATGTTTTTATTTTTCGTACAATTAATTAGATTTTGATTTATAAACAATTATTTTCCCCAGTAGGACAATATTTTTAGCTTCCAACACAATCGCTTCGACAAATTTGGCTCAAAATGCTCACTTTGACATCATTTTACGTAGATTTCGTATAAAATACTACCCATTACATTCTCCCCTATATGTTGGAATTTCTGAAAAAGTTTTGCAGATCTACACCGATCATGACCCCTAGAACCCAAAACCACCTTCAGTAAAAAACTTTATATCAATCTATATATACATGCATACATATAACTTTCTTCTGGACTCGATAACTTCCATAATTCTGCACAAATCTCTTCCAAACTGATACATAAAATCTCGGTCAAGTTCGTTAATGGGCAAAATCGGACCAAGGGGATGGAAGTAGGGAGGGGTTTTGTGAAAACCGAAAAAAAACCCATAACTTCTTAATTTTTGTACATATCAAATCGGTTTAAAGTTTTTATTACTTCTAAAAATTAGGCCAAAAATTAATGTATCACAGATTTTTGATAAAATTAAAAATGAGCTCAAGGGGCGCAAAAAATAGCGTTTTAGAGAGAAAAAAATTCATAACTTCGTCAATTCTCAAGATATCAAATCCAATTAAAATTATTATAAATCTTCTTAATATTATCTAGAACTTTTATACTGACAAGTTTTTGATAGGACCAATTCGTACCGCAAAATAAATTAAATACGAAAACAGAAAGGGGGAACTGAAGAAGAAAAAATCCATAACTTCGTCAATTCACAAGATATAAAATCCGCATGAATTTATTATATATCTTCTTAATATTATCTACAACATTTATATTGACAAGTTTTGGATAGGACCAATTCTTACAGCAAAAACAAATTAAAAATACATAGCGGTTGAAGAAAAAAATCATCGTATTAAGGATGTATTCAAATCCAAACTGCTTATTTTTTTACTCATTTTTAAATTCATTTTTCCTCTCAAACGCATCCAATTGGTAGATTCTCTTATTCAGAAACTATATAATGTACCGTAATGATCGATTTTTTGATAGAGGCAGACTATATTTCAAAAAAGTATGTCAAAGTGGGCATTTTGAACCGAATTTCCCGAAGCGATTGTGTTATGAAACGAAAAATATTGTCCTACTGAAAAGATAATGGTTCATAAATCAAGTTTTAATTAATTGAACGAAAAATAAAAACACAGGTCGCTTATAAATCTCTTCAAAAATCACGTCAGCAAGTTTCATACAACGCATCCAATTGGTAGATTCTCTTCTTCAGAAATTATACCCGTACATATGTTGTGCTTTCCTGCACCCAAAAGTATGAAAACATGGAGGACTGGGAGCAGGAAAACACAATGGTAAACCTACGAGTCAACCGCTAAAATCGGGTTTTCAGGTGTTTTCCACCAAGATATGACTTGGCAGACCGATTGCGTTTTAATATGCGAATCGAGTTTTAACTAATTCTGGAATTTCAGCCGTGAACTCGATGAGGTGATTGTGTGTGCTGCCGGCACTGGCCTATCAGCGTGTTTATCAAACATTTCTCTATAATAACACCAATTTTTATATTTTTGTATGCAGCAGTTTTCTTAATATTAACGAAGAAAGACCCCCGGTCACAAAAAACTCATTAACGGCGGCGGTGACAGCATTAGTTACACTTTTACGGTTCCGTACTTAAAAAGTAAAAACGGAACCATTATAAGATCACTCCTGTGTCTGTCTGTCCGTCTGTCACAGCCATTTTACTCGTAGACTATGGAACGTGAAAAGTTCAAATTGGGGGAAATAATTACGACTATTTGACCCATATATTTACAGATTATTAAACATTTACAAATATTTTTAGGGAAAATGTAGAGGGGCTAATTAAGTAAAATTTTTTTCTTTGTATGTCGTGTGGGGTATCGTGTGAAAGCGGTCGTAACGCTGAACTCAAAAATACATTTCTCTTATCTTTTTTGGTATTACATTTTCAGAGATATCGTCGGAAATGTAGTGCAAAAATATATCCCTCCACCCCGCAAAAAGGGTTATTTGCGACATTTTTTTAAATTGATTGCGGCATTTAAGACGTCAGAGTACGATATTTCGGAATATGTCTTTCAATTTTAACTGTACCGAGCGGTGTGGTCGATTTGGATTAAGGGGACCGGGAAAGCAAAATTCAACAAAAAAATCTGTTTTTACTTTTTTATATTATTAAATAGTTTAAACTTTTATCTTTCCAACGATATGTCACACATGTTTATATAGAAAAAGATAAGTGTTGAAATTATTCATTCTTTTCTAAGAGTACTTCAGAGCTTAATGGTCATTTAAATCTTTGACTTTTTCTCAAAACTTGGATTTTTCATGTTTATGTTCCTTTTTTAGCTCACAGGCTATCAAGGTCTGAGAGCTAATGTTCCCGCCGGTTCTGTATGTACATGTATGTACGTACGTACAGTCGTGGATAAAAAAAAGGAAACACCCCCTACTAACTCCTCAACAAATCATCGTAGAAGAAAGTTACTGGTACCGAACGATTGGAAATGAAGTCTACTTTTAAATGATATATATAAAATTTTCTTAGGGGGTCATCTACATATTAAAACGAACCCAAACTTCATTTTTTTTCAATGGCAAAACCCAATTTTAACGAGATATTTCAAATCTTCGGTTCAAACTATGCCTAGACACCAAATTTCAAGTCATTTGAATGATAAGTTTTTGAATTATAAACATTCAAAATTTAGTGCTTCTAATGTTAAATTACATTTTCATATTTTTATTTATATCTCCCGAAATTATGCTCCTAATGTGGTAATTTTTTTTGTAGTAATAATACTAATATACCCAAATATAAATAAGCTGAATTTGCAATTTTTATAATTTTATGATATGAATTATGAATTATTAAATTAATATTCGAAAAAATTATGAATTGCAACCTACAATTTTTTTGATTGATTTAGATTTATTAAGTCCTGCTTTATGGAAATTCAAAAATTTCACATTTTTCTTCCAAGTAGTTTTCAAATTATGCTTAAAAAACGGCAAAATGATGGTTTAAGGGTCCGTCTATGATGGAAGTGAGTAGACATTTTGAAATTTATTCTGCTGTACTGTAATTTAACACACTTCATTGACTCCTTGAGTGACGCTTAAGGTGCCTTGATCAAGTAAGGGGCTCTCTTGGTTAACAATCCAGTACGGAACTTCAATTTGGATACAGCCCTTAAAATACGCTCGTTTTAAAATAATTAATTTCTCGGAACCTTATGGTACGAATTGCATAAAAATTCGTTTTTAGGCTAATTGAAGGGCGTAGAGTTCATTTATGCTGTCAGAATTGGGTACTGCTATTGAAAAAAACAAAGTTATGGTTCGTTTTAATATGTAGATGGCCCCCTAAGCAAATTTTATATACATCATTTAAAAGTAGACTTTATTTCCAATTGTTCGGTACCAGTAACTTTCTTCTACGATGATTTGTTGAGGAGTAAGTAGGGGGTGTTTACTTTTTTTTTATCCTCGACTGTACATATGTATGTACGTAACGCGATAACTGTTGATAGAAATATCCGATTTGCTTCAATTTTTTTTCTAGGCTCATTTTGATAAGGTGCTTCCCTGATTAGTTTTGAGGGTTCATTGGTTAAGTATAAAGGGGGAAAGGGGGGCTAGTCTCCCTCCCCCGTAATTAAGATAAATGGGGTTTTTCTTGCAGAGTTATTCGATTTGCTCCAAATTTGGTATACCGGTTTAATTTGCTGAAGGTGCTGCCTTGATTAAATTTGGAGCTTCATTAGTTAAGTATAAGAGGAGAACGGGGGCTAGCCCCCCCCCCCCCTAATTTAGATAAATGGATTTTTCATGCAGAATTATTGCATTTGTTTCAAATTTTATATATCGGTTTATTACGGTACAACGCTTGCTTCATTAGATCTGGATGTTCATTGGTTAAGTATAAAAGTGGGAAAGGGGGGGGCAATTCACCTCCCCTTAATTTAGATAAATGGGTTTTCATGCAGAATTATCCAATTTACTTAAATTTTTTTCCCAGGTTCATTCTGATAAGGAGCTTTCCTGATTAGATTTGAAGGTTCATTGTTTAAGCATAAAGGGGGAAATGGGGCAGCTAATACCCTTCCCTTAATTTAGTGAAATGTTTTTTTCATGCAGAATTGCCTGATTTGCTTCAAATTTGGTATACCGGTTTACTATGTTAAGGAGCTTCCCTGATTAGATTTGGAGGTTCATTGTTTAAGTATAAAGGGGGAAAACGGGGGCTAATTCCCCTTCAATTATTTTTTGAGAGGCATTATCCTTTGAAATAAGAGTATAATATACAATTAGTGTGAATAGCCTGTGAGCTCAATGCCATCAGTTTAACTGGGCACTTTTATTTTTATTTCAATACCTATTAAACTTAAGAACTCAGATTTTTTTTAATACTTATATTATGTTATAGTGTATACTTTAACGCAGGGATTTAATGATTTGTTGAAAATTATTTATTTTAGGCAGCTAAATCTTACCAAAAATGCTAATTTAAAAATGACTTTCAATAAATAATTAATAATTAATTTTGAGTTTCACTTAGAAAGAAAATGATCTGTTAAAATACGTAAATCATGTTATTCTAACTACTCTAAAAAATCTAGACCTCTATCTTTCACCATTTCTCAGAAAAATGTACATAAAGTTGGTGAATTTAATACGGTGGAGACAGGGCTTTCCCGGTCCCCTTAAAACAAAACAATCAAAAAACAGAAATAAAGTCGAAAAACATTTCTTTGCTAGCTGCCGGTGCGTAAAGGGTTCGTGCGCGTGCGCAAGCGCTTTTCTTGACCGGGGATCAATTAGATGGCTTTTTGATGAGAGTGAGTTGCGACGTTTCACTAATAATGCAACTAATTTATTAGAAATTTAAAATTCTCAGGTGCATCAGAAGACACTTTGAGCTAGCCTCACACAAATTTTCCTCCTCGTACGTGCCGTAGATTTTGCTAGCCATCGCGCGCACACACCTTCTTTTATTAGTATAGATAGCGATATTTTTGCGTAAGAATTTACTTAAATGTAAAAATAATGAATGAACTTTTAGTCGATCTTGGAGTTAAATTGAATATAATTTTTTAATGTTATTTTGAGACAAGTGTTTCGCCATTTAATGCAGTTGTTCTAAGTTTCATCTGTTTTGTTGCTGTCAGACATCCAGAAATGTGACTGCATTTCTTTGCTGTCATAGGTGAAGATTAAAATCATAAACGTGCCTAAAAAACTTTTTGAGGATTGAATGTTACAACAAGTTCTCCTGTTTCTCTATGACGTCTTTCAAAGTGAGAAATTTTGTAACTTGCAAACATGAGCCTAATGTTTTGTAAAATTATGAGGAAAACTTTCCCTATAGACTTGTTACAAATAATTTACTTTAATAGTTGAAGAAAAAACAAAAATTACAGAAAAAAATTTAAACAAAAAAGAAAAATCATACGCCAAGCACAGAGTATGAAGTACTTTCTAACACATTCAATGTACTGCAACGAAACTTCATCGTTTAATGAAGTACAATATGAAAATGTGTTATCTTTTGAAGTTTACAAAATTGCAGTAGCGAAAATTGCAAAACAGAAATTTAATCGTCAGGCGCTGAGAATCTCAAAATAAGTCGGAAATTGTACGTTAAATGTGGCAAATGTGGTTCGTTCTTACTCTAAGTAGTTTTATAAATATTCAGATCTTGGTGCAATAGCTGTAGCACTCTTTTGAAAAAATGCATGAATACAAAATTTATTACACTTATATATATTAAATTAAGTAATACGGAAAGAATAGGACACCATCTTAAATAGGATGCCATCACCATGGCAACCTAGTATTATTACCTATCATGGGATATTATTGAATTAATTACGTAGGATAGGATTTAATAGAATGAAGACAACTTTTATTAATATCTTTTTAAGTTTTGATCAATGATTTTCATAAATTAAATTCAGTAATACGAAAAGAATAGGACTCCATCTTGAATAGGACGTCATCACCATGGCAACCTAGAATTATTACCTATCATGTGATATCACTGAATTAATGACGTATAATAGGGTTTAATAGAAGGATGAGAACTAATATCTTTTTAAGTTTTGATCAATGATTTTCATAAATTAAATTCAGTAATGCGAAAAGAATAGGACTTCATCTTAAATAGGACGTCATCACCATGGCAACCTAGAATTATTACCTATCATGTGATATCATTGAATTAATGACGTATAATAGGGTTTAATAGAATGAAGACAACTAATATCTTTTAAAGTTTTGATCAATGATTTTCATAAATTAAATTCAGTAATGCGAAAAGAATAGGACTTCATCTTAAATAGGACGTCATCAGTGTGGCAACCTAGAATTATTACCTATCATGTGATATCATTGAATTAATGACGTATAATAGGGTTTAATAGAATGAAGACAACTTTTATTAATATATTTTAAAGTTTTGATCAATGATTTTCATAAAATTCGAAATGACTCGACAAAATTCTGGAAGGATTCTATATATTAAATCTCAAGCCATTCGGTTGGTCAGTTTTTGCGCTATTATCTGCGGACAGACGAACTAGACGACGATTATAGGTGCTACGTATTTACACAATTACGAACGCACCTATAACGTCAGCGTTACGCAAACACACGTTTTTCTTTTATAATATAGATAGGATAGATAATGATAGGATAGATGCTTTAAATATACATTTTGATGAAATGTATATTTAAAGCACTTATAAATGAAACAAAAATTATACATTTTTACTTAACGGAATACGTATAGCCTGAGGAAACTATTGTAATCATGATAAGCAATCGATTACGGAAATATTAACAACTATTTAGATTTTGAGATTCTGAAACCGTTTTCCCTATTTTTACAACGATGCCCTATGTATGTAGGTATGTATGGGTCTATGTTGGTAATTTTTTACGTTTTCTGGTCCTCACATAGTTTGATTTTGATGTTTTTTCCGATGATGTTGGTATATATGTATAAGTGAGTGAACACGATATCGCGTAAACTATGCTTTCGACAGGATTCTCGTTTGGTGAATAAGTTACAGATCACAATCGCAAGACATTTATTCATTTTAGTAGAAATCGGATAACGAGTTTGGCATTTAAATCATTTTAAGGTAACAGGGAACCTTCAACCTCATACAGTGAAAACTCCCTGTGCGACCACCTCCATTAAGCGACCACCTCCCTGAACGATCATTTTTTCCTGGAACGACATTTATTCCCATAGGCTCAATACTAATTTTACCTCTATTCAGAGACCACCCCAGTTGAACTCCCTCCATGAGCGACCGATTTCTTTGAAGAAAATAAAACAAATTCCGTTTTTTCCTGGTCGCTTGAAGAAGGTTTTATTGGAATAATAATTCCGGAGAGCGCATTATTCATCAAACTTCTAAACTAAGTTTAGAATATTTATTTATTCCGGTAACTTTTAAGTGTTTAAACCCCTTTATGCCTGTTTAGGCAATGAATTTAACTCTGATGACAAATTAAAAATGACGGTCAACAAACCCCCTGCCCTATTCTGTCAGGAAACTCTCATGAAATAGATAAATTAATGAAATCGTCATTATTTGTTTCGTCCAAAAAAATTGCATTTATTTACTGCACTTCGAAAGGACATGGAAATAAAAATTATAGAAGATAAAACAGTAAAATCAAAGCAAACGTCAATGTATTCATTTTTTAAACTCTGCAGTAATTAACTTATGTAATTAAATTTTGTTGTGATACTTAAATTTTCATATTTTTTCCTAATGTGAAAAATAAATTTTAGTAACATTAATTGTTACCTTTTTTCGACAATTAAAATCTAGATTCAAACATGACCTCCATTAAGAGACCACCTCTCGGAGCGATCCATTTTTATTGGAACGGAACGTGATCGCTTTAGGGAGGTTTTACTGTATTTTATTATTTTTTTAATTTCACTTTAAATACTATTTATGGGCACACTACAAATATTATGGCATATATTTATCACGCAATAAATTAAAAAAAAATTGAGAAAAATAAGGAATTTTCTTGAATAGTTTAATGATTATGAAGAACTTTACAAAATGCCCCATGTGCATTCAATATCAATTAATATCCTTAATATTTTGTTATAGTTGTTTGTCATTATGTATGTCATAAAACTGAGCATCGTTTATTTAAACTAAATATAATTGGAAAAGTTAAAGGTAGTTAACTGCAGAAATAGGATGCTAAAGTCCAGAACATCTCATAAAATTGAGAAAATATTTCTTTTCTTACCTTTATATTCAAATATATAAAGTTCGATGCACGGTTTTATCTATCTATACTAATATTATAAAGAGGTAAAAATTGTTTATTTGTAGGAGATAAGCTCTGGAACTACTGAACCGATTCCAAAAGCAATGGTATCAAAATGATGATGTTTGTCCAACTTAGAACATAGGCTATATTTTATGTCCGTGCCACTGGACAAAAGGGGTGCAGGAGCAAAAAACGTTCTAAAATTGCGATTTTTGTGCTACTGAAGAGCCTAGAAAAATGAAATTTGGAATAGTAGTTACTTATAAGGTACTGATGATCTCTAAGGACCTTTCTTAAAAAAAATCGAAATTAGAAAGGGGTGAAAATGTGCGAAAAGCGTTCTGAAAAAGTTCTAAATGGCGATTTTTATGCAATTGCAGGATGTACCAAACCGATTTAAAAAATAATGGTGTCAAAATGATGGTGACAACCCTTGATCCAACATAGGCTACATTGTATGTCGGTGCCACTACCCCTAAAGGGGTTGCAGGAGCAAAAAACGTTCGAAATTGCGATTTTTGTGTTACTGAAGTGTCCAGATACGTGGAATTTGGCATGGTAGTTACTTATTAGATATAGATGATCTCCAAGAACATTTCTTAAAAAAATCGAAATTTAAAAGGGGTGAAAATACGCGAAAAGAGTTCTAAAAAACGTTCTAAATGGCGAATTCTGCGCAATCTCGAGAAGTACCAAACCGATTTAAAAAATAATGGTGTCAAAATGATGGTGACAACTCTTGCTCCAATATAGGCTACATTTTATGTCGGTGCCACTACCCCTAAAGGGCGTGCAGCAGCAAAAAACTTTTCGAAATTGCGATTTTTGTGTTACTGAAGGGCCCAGATACATGGAATTTGGAATGGTAGTTACCTATAAGATATAAATGATCTCCAAGAACATTTCTTAAAAAAATCTAAGGTGTGAAAATACGCGAAAAGAGTTCTAAAAAACGTTTTAAATGGCAATTTCTACGCAATCTCAGAAAGTACCCAACCTATTTCAAAACTAATGGTTGGAAATTGATGATGACAGCCCTTGCTCCAACATAGGCTATATTTCATGTGGGTGTAAATACCACCTAGGGGTTGCAGAAGCAAAAAACGTTCTGAATTGCGATTTTTTGTGTTACTGAAGGGCCTAGAATCCTGAAATTAGGCAGGGCAGTTATTTATTAGATACAATTGATCTCTAAGAATATTTCCTCAAAAATCGCAATTTAAAAGAGGTGAAAATGAGCGAAAAGCGTTCTAAAAAACTTTCTAAATTGCGATTTCTACGCAATCTCAGGAAGTACCGAACCGATTTAAAAAATAATGGTGTGAAAACGATGGTGACAGCCCTCGCTCCAACATAGGCTGTATTTCATGTCGGCGCCACTAAACCGAAGGGTGTGAAGGAGCAAAAAACGATCTAAATTGCGTTTTTTGTAATACTTCAGGGGCTAGCAACTTGAAACTAGGCATGATAGTTACTTATAAGATATAAATGATCTCTAAGAACATTTCCTAAATAATTCGAAATTTAAAAGGGGTGAAAATGGACGAAAAACGGTCTAAAAAACGTTCTAAATTGCGATTTCTACGCAATATCAGAAAATACCCAACCGATTTCAAAAGTAATGGTTGGAAATTGATGATGACAGCCCTCGCTCCAATATAGGATCTATTTCATGTCGGCGTCACTACCACCTTGCGGTTGCATTTTAAAAAACGCTCTAAATTGTCATTTTAGTGATACTGAAGTGGCTAGCAACTTGAAATTTGGCATGGTAATTACTTATGAGATGTAAATACACTCTGAGAAGAGTTCCTTAAAATTTTGAAATTTAAAAAGGGTGAAAATGAACGAAAAGCGTTCTACAAACGTTCCAAATAGCGATTTCTACGCAATCTCTGGAAATATAAACCGATTTTAGAAGTAATGCATCAAATTGATGGTGACAGCCCCCGCTCCAACATAGCCTATATTTTACGTTGTTGTGACTACCACCTGGGGTTTACAGGAGCAAAAAATGTTCTAAATTGCGTTTTTCGTGTTCCTGAGGGGGTCTAATATTTTAAATTTGGCATGGTAATTATTTCAAAGATGCAAATGCTTTCTAAGAATTTTCGAAAGGAAATTCCAAATTTAAAAGGATGAAGTGAGCGAAAAGCTCTCTATAAGAGTTCTAAATTACGATTTCTATGCAATCATATGAAATACGAAACCAATTTCAAACATAATGGTTGCAAATTGATGGTGATAGAGCCTGCTCAAACATAAGCTATATTTTATGTTGAGGGTTGCAGGAGCAAAAAACTTTCTAAATTGCGATTTCTGCGGTACTGAAGAGGCTAGAAACTTTAAATATAGCACGATAGTTACTTATAAAATATAAATGTCCTCTGAGAACAGTCGACAATAAATTCAAAATTAAAAAGGGATGAAGCGAAGGGAAGGAGCGAAAAGCATTTTAAAAGAGTCCTAAATTACGATTTCTATGGAATATAAGGAAATAATAAACCGATTACAGAAGTTATTGGTTGCGAATCAAACGTGATAGTCCCTGATCCTACACGGGCTGTATTTTATGCCGGTGTCACCACCATCTGGTTAGCAGGATCAACAAGAAAGCCTTTAAAAGCATCTAAATTCCGTTTTCTATAGAATATTAGGAAATACCAACCGATTTCAAGGTTAATGTTGGCAAATGAATGGTGACAGTCTCTGTTTCAACATTTTTCGAGACATTCTATTTCAACTCTGTTTCGGCATTTTATGTTGGTGCCACTAACACCAGAGAGGTGGTAGACTGTTAGACAAGGAGCTTGTAAATTAACCATCATGTCTAGAAGACATGATGGTTAATTTTAAGATGTAAATGTGTTAAGATAGTTTCTAAAAAATTCAAAACTTCAAATGAATGCTGAAATGAGCGTATGAAATGAGCATAACAGTCTCAAAATACTTTCTAAATTATCATTTAATTGGAATTAGTTTTAGTTTTTCTTATGAAATAAAATCTCATTTCTGTCTATTGTATTTTTATAATGAAGTTTAGTCAAACTGTGGCTTAATTTGTAATTTTTGGATTATTTCAAAAAGTGTTCATCTAATAAAAAATAGTCATGAAAATATCACTTGGCATATTTCAACTATTACTCGAGCAAAGCCGCAGGGTTTGCTAGTTTGTATATATAAAACAAACTTGCACAAAATATATTGAGGATTTTAATTGGTATGGAATGAGCATGGTTCATTTTGAAAAGTTCTTCATAACATCATAACGCTTAACATTTATATATATATTGCGCTATCGTACATGACACAGAAATCGCGATTATTTGTTAATTGTTTAATGGCAACGCGCGAATGAAAAGCATCTCATTGGTTATTGAACAGCATTTAATGCATCTCATACCTATAAGGGGGGCTGTTCTGTCGCCAAATGTCGCCAAGTTTGTCGCCAACTTGGCGATATATCGCCAAATTTGATGACCAAAATTTTCCGCCTAAAGTGACGCCAACTTTGTGATATCTCTAATATTTCGTCACATTCCCGTAGACTTTCTTCGTAGACCAATAGGGTTTACTTGCTTACAGATAATCAACAAATTGAGATATTTTAATGCAACAAAAACTAATATTAGCTTAAGGGATTATATTAATTATATTTAAGGGAGTCCAAGTAAATTAAATTATGAATAAAAATAACATGATACAATGCTTCGTATGCTTTCCCAAACATAAATTTTAAGCGAGACCAAACTGATTGGCAAGGGCGGCTAGTATTTAAAAAAAAATTCTTAATTTTCTCCAAAAGCAATCTTTTTTTAAATTTCTTATGTGATAAATAAATGTCATGATGCATATAGTGTGCCCTTGAGCAGTATCTAAAATGAAATTAAAATGAATTTCAAGGTTTCTTGTCCCCTTATACCATTTTTCAGCCATCTTGTGACCAATGAAGATAGGAAAGTATTTTCTTTTTTTTTTAATTCAATTATTCAATTAAATATCGTTATTGTTCATGCTCATCTTATATTGATACAACAATCACGTTTCACTTGAACGTGATTTAATTTATTAAAACATCCCTCCCCCCCCACCCCCTTAAAAAGAAAAGAGAAGTAATCCGAGTTTTGTTTATCAAATAAAAGCACAAGGAAATTTAAGTGTTGAATGTTGCTGAGGAACAATGGCGGCATATCTATATCTAAAACAACTTAAAACTCCTATTAGCATATCTGTGTAAATTCAATTTAGATATTTATTGAAATAAACATATGACATTGTAAAAAACACTTATATCATTTATTGACTTCGACTAAGCTATGATTATTTAGAAACACGTTTTTCCGTTTAAAGCCGTCATTCGTGAATCTTTGGAAATAAGGAACCAAGAAATTTGTAAAGATAATGTTTCCTTTTTCATTCCTGAAATCTGCCTTTCTGTTTTGAAAGAACTATGAAATTTCCATGTTTGTTCCAGTCCTTCATTCTTCTTTTTCACTTTGAATAACATATGGCGCCACTGAGTTGTTTTTAAGGATTTTGAAAGTTTCCTTAGAACTTTTCCCAGTTTGAATTTAATTTTTAAGATGTAGCATATAGATTATTTCTTGCCGATTTGTATTTTAGAAAATTTTAGTCCTGATGATGGTTTTAAAGATTAAACTGAAACGGTGAGATTTATTTTATTCATGTGTTTATTTTATACCATCATTTAATTTATGAATAAAGGGTACGTTGGATAGCAACACCTATTTTGTTTAGTATTAGTACAACGTAAAGTCCTTAATTATCAGGGCCGAAACTAGCCTTTTTTGCACTTGGGGCAAGCATGGATTTTGGCGCCCCCCCCCCCCTTCTTCCACAAAGTATATTTATTTACAAAGAGAATTTTACTAATTTTCTAATAGCCGACTTATTTTAAAATTTAAAATATGTAATCTTAAAATATGTAATACTGAACTACGTAAAATACAATAGCGGATCCAAGGGGGAGGTCACGGGGGTCATGACTCTCCTCTGAACATTAACAAAAATATTTTAAAGATCATTTTTAAAATGAAATATACAGTTATAGTCCCGATTATCCGAGTCATGCTTAACCGAGTCCTGCTTAACCGAGTTTCCGCTTTCACCGAGTTATTTTCTTCTGATGGACTGATGATTTCCATTATTATGAAACAGCCATTATAAATGAAGTGTTAGGTGAAGATGAAAGAGCAGTCGTAAAAAGTTAGAACTCTGATTTTCTGGTCAGAATGGAAAGAAAAAAAATTGCCATAATTTTTTTTTTTCAAAAAAAAATTATCAATTAAAAATGCTCTTTCATCTTCACCTAACACTTCATTTATAATGGCTGTTTCATAATAATGGAAGCCATCAGTCCATCAGAAGAAAATGATCCATTCCAAAGGTATAATCCTTCATTGGGCACCCCTTCGTTCTGGCGCCTCTGCCCTCCCCCCCCCCCTTAGTTTCGGCCCTGTTAATTATTATAATTATTAAACATGTCTTACTTTCAGTACGTGTGGAATGAAAATTCATTGAAAATTGCGTTAGAACTTTAGAAAAAAAAATTAACTCTATGAATGAAAGTGACGTTCTCTTGAGAATTAGTACAGATAAAATTGTCCTTTTTTGAGACAACTGTTGTCCATTCACCAAAATTTTGGATGAACTTTGTTTTGGCCCTCGAGAGGAAGATCCGATGAGTCCGCAAAAAATAAAGTTGTTTTACCATATTTTGGAGGTAAAAGGGGGCATTTTTAACCTAGGGAGGGGCGAAAAAATTTGAAGTAGGTCAAGTGGGGTACACTGTATATTGTATTTTTAAATCCTGAATCGAATGACATAATCCGAAAATCGATATGATCCTTTGTTACAGACCGGGAGCCGGCAGGACAGACAGTCACTTAATCGAGTTCACGGACGAAAATCTAGGATTAGTTAAATCTTGATTCGCATATTAAAACGCAATCCGACTGCCAAGTTATATGTTGGTGGAAAACTCGATTTTAGCGGCTGACTCGTAGGTTTGCTATTGTGTTTTCATGCTCCCAGTCCTCCCATGTTTTCATACCTTTGGGTGACTGTCATAAATAATACTGTCAAAGTGAGAATTTGAACCAAAGTTCCCGACGAAAGCAGAAAAACCAGTCAGCGAAGGGAGAAAAACGTCTTTGTCACGTGATCAAAATCGCTTATGATTCAATAAGTAATTTATTTATCAAAAAATGGAAAACGTAGTTCGATTCCAAATCTCTGCCATAGTCAGGCCTTCCAATTTTATATCTTTCCGTTAAAAAATGAATTTGTAAATGTGTCAAAACGTTTTGCACTTGTTGAGCAGAGCAGTTGAGCAGCCATAAGCTGGGGGGGGGGGGGGGGGGTAGGAAAATTGAAAAATTGTGGGCCCACCTAAATGTTATAAACTATAGCCGCTTTTTTTGTTGACTTTTTCTGTTTTAAAAAAAATAATAACTATTTCTTATACCTGTATTAGCAGGGCTCAATAAATCAAGGTCTTAGGAAAGAGAGTAGGTCCTATTTTTTTGTGAAGAAAAAACTTTGAGGGGTGTGTGACTGTGTGAGCATTTTTGGATATTTTTAACCTGTTATCAATCATCAACAAATCGCTTATCTTAGCATACTCTCAACTAGTAACTAAGATAATTATAGTGAATTTTTATTTATTTATGGTTATCATTTAAAGAAAGGCCAAAGTTACACAGCTGGTCTATGAAAAGATTAAGTATTTCACTTGTTCACAATATACAAGTGAAACAATACATGCATATTTCAATACATGCATATATTCCGAAAATGCATTATTCAGGAGATGATTGTTTTGTATTTAGTATTCTGACACTAGATGCCAGCACATGGCACTTATAAAACTCCATAAATAAATTGTTTAGGAAGAAGAAAGATCCTACTTATAGAATATATATCTATAAGATTAAATACTTCTCTTGTTTATAATGCATATATAATTATTCAGACGATTAAATAAGCATTTATTATTTCGCCTGGTATTCTTGCAAGTTTTCCGTAAACAAAAAATACGCGGTCAAATGTACGAAATATCGAAGATCGAAATTAGCTTCAGACTTGCATGCGCCTCGAAGATGCGCGTCAAAGTTCATTTTCTCGCCAAAACCCTTGGCTACAGAGCTTGGCGTCAAAAGCGCTGGGACATTGAATGATTGTGAATTTGCAGCTGGGCGCCAGTATGTATATATTGTTATATATGCATATTTATATGTATACATATATGTAAATATACATATATATACATACACATATATTGTATATATACATACATGTATATGTACATCTATATGTATATACAAAACTGGCGCCCGGCTAACCGAAAAGCACCTAATTTTTTGCAATAGATTTTGAAAATCACAGCAACATGATTTTGTGTGAAAACAGGAAAATACTGTCTGGCAAGTTAATAATTTAAAAAAAGAGCTTTTTTACTTGACTCGAATGTTTGCTTATACGACCCACATAGGGTCAGGGTTGGCGAACCTTTTTATAACCGCGTGCCAATTTGTTTTCGGAAATATTTTACAGGATCTTGACGTGCCAACAAATTTAGTGGATTGAAAAAATCCTGAAAAGAAAAACTTCAAATAATAACATTAAGATTAAAAAAAAAAAAAAAAAAAAAAAAAAAAATGGGTAACATACAGGTGAGGTATTGCACTATAATAATCATAAAAAAAATAAATTCTAGAAATTATTAAAAAATATTTGTGATTAATTGTGTTGTTGCATCTTGGAAGGAAAGTAATTAATATTAGGTTCATATTTAATTAATTCCAATAGAATGCAAACTAAACTGGATTTTATATTATAACTGCTTTTTATTTGATTTTTTGTATTGATTTTTTGTATTATTCATTTTAGAAACTAATGACCTTGCAGACAAAGATAGATGGAGAAAATATTAAAAGATCAAATGCCTTAACATGATTCTTTAAATAGCTTTGAAATTAATTTCTAAGTTGAAATAATTTTATCGTTGGTATATTTACTAATGTGGTAGTTTACGGTATTTTAAAAAGCCGCAATTAAAATTCTTCAATTTCCAAAGAATCAAATTTAGTCAAGATTAGATCATCTAGAGTTTGTGTGTTTTGTGTAGTATCACTGTAGGTTGATTTAGAGTCACAAGCAACAACGTGCCAAAATTATTCTTTCGCGTGCCACTTTTGGCACGCTTGCCATAGGCTCGCCATTCCTGCTTTACGTCGTTAAAGTCCTCAAAGTCCAATATAATATCAGACGGGTTGCCACATAGTTGATTGTTGTACATTTTCGTTTATTAATGGAAATTGCTGAAAAAGATTTTTTAATTGTGTTACGCGTTTCCTCACTAAGCTAAATTTTATCGTAATAATAGAAATCTATAGATCATATGCATTTTGTAAACAAGTATTTACTTAGACATTGTCTTTCACATTTTAACCCTTTATGCCCCGACGGTACTTTAAAGTATCATTAAAATAACTTGTTATAAAATTAATTTAATACATCAATTAGTAGTAATACAGTTTAGAATGAATTAGAGAAACATTATTTTATCTTGTTCTAAAAGCGTTATTGGTTGCATATTTTTAAAAGATGATTTATCTTTCCTTTGCATCTTTTCAGGTTTCTTGACGTTGAAAGATTTTTTTTTTTTTTTTTTGGGGGGGGGGGGGGGGTTGGGGGGGGTGCATTTTCAGTTCGAAAATATTACTATATTTCTATTGTAAGAACATTATATTTGTACATTTCCTACTTCTGCAAAATACTAAAAAAATTATTTTAAATCAAAGATTTGAGTGAATTTATAAATATTGCACAAATTCAAATTTAATTAATTTTAATTGGCAAAATCTTTCTAAAATTTATTAAATGATTGTGTAAACCTTCTAATGTAGTTTCAAAAATTCACGAAAAATGCTTTAGAAGATGAAATTTTCATGAATACATAATCTGGGACACAAAGGGTTAAACGGGAAAGTTTTGTTACAGTATTCTGAATGTGATGGAAAGTGTTTCATAGTCTGTGCTTGACGCATGATTTATATTTCTTGTTTGTTTATTCGTAATTAGGGCCAGCATCCAAAATGACTCTGCTTTCACTATGGATGAAAGGTTTGACTCCAGAGATGGTGAAGATAGCGGAAAAAGAATTAGGAGAGACCGAAGATGTGCGAACACAAGCTATCAAGGATTTGAGACGCCTTATCAATGGTAAGTTAATTTATGAAAAATCTACTTTAAGAATTTTTTTTTCTTTAAATCTAAATGTTTTGATTGAGATACTCATTTCTCTAACTTTTTAGCAGCATATACAGCGGATTTTAAGTAGATTTCGTATAAAATACTACCTATTAATCTCCCTTATGTTGGAATTTCTGAAAAGTTTTTGAATCTACACCGATCAGAACCCTTCTAGAACCCAAAAACCACCCTCAGTAAAAAATTATATATATATATATATATTTATATATATATATATTTATATATATAGATATATATAATTTTTGTTAATGAAGTTAATTATGAAGTAATTATGAAGTTAATACGATAACTTCCATAATTCTGAACCACAACTCCATAATTCCATAATTCTTCCAAACTGATACATAAAATCAAGGGGTAGAAAATCTCGGTCAAGTTCGTTAATGAGCAAAATCGGATCAAGCGGGTGGAAATAGAGAGGGGTTTTGTGAAAACCTAAAAAACCCCATAACTTCTTAATTACAATACATATCGAATCAGTTTAAAGTTATTATTACTTCTAAAAAAAAGGGCCAAACATTTATGTATGATAGATTTTTGATAAAATAAAAGGGCTCAATTTATGTATCACAGATTTTTCATAAAGTTAAAAATGAACTCAAGGGTCGCAAAAAATAGGGTTTTGGGAAGAAAAAAAATTCATAACTTCGTCAATTCTCAAGATATCAAATCCAATTAAATTTATTATAAAACTTCTTAATATTATCTACAACTTTTATTCTGACAAGTTTTTGATAGGACCAATTCGTACCGCGAAAATAAATAAATAAATAAATAAAATAAAATAAAATAAATAAAATAAAATAAAAACGAAAACAAAAAGGCGGGGGGCAGGGGGCTGAAGAAGAAAATAATCCATAACTTCGTCAATTCACAAGATATAAAATTCGCACGAATTTATTATATATCTTCTTGATATTATCTGAAATTTTTATATTGACAAGTTTCGGATAGGACCAATTCTTGCTGTAAAAACAAATTGAAACTACCTAGCGGTTGAAGATAAAATCATCGTATTATGGGTGTTCTCAAATCCAAACAGCTCATTTTTAAATTCATTTTTGATCTCAAACGCATCCAATTGGTAGGTTTTCTTATTCAGAAATGATATAATGTACCGTAATGGTCGATTTTGTGAGAGAGGGGGAATATATTTCAAAAAATGATGTCAAAGTGGGCATTTTGAACCGAATTTCCCGAAGCGATTGTGTTGGAAACGAAAAATATTGTCCTACTGAGAAAATACTAAGTTTATAAATCAAGTTCTAATTAACTGGACGAAAAATAAAAAAAACAGGTCGCTTACATAAATCTCTTCAAAAATCACGACAGCAAGTTTCATGTTTTTTTCTTTTAAAAATGATTCTGAAAATGTGTCAGAAAATTTCAAGTTGTTGAGCATGGAAAAGAATTTTTTTGAATACCGCCTTAACATGATTCTGATAAAACCAGTTCTTGTAGAAAAATGAAATTAAAAACTTGTCAAAAGCGGGAAGATAAAATTGTTAAAGTGGGTTTATCTCTAATCATGATTTAATTTTTCTTGTTGAAATTAGTACTTAACTTCAAAATCTACCTGTGCCTGTAGGCCGAGCCGACAGGGATTTTTTTTTTCGAATTTGAATTCCAAGAGAACGCATTTTTTTTAATTATTCGTAATTCGAATTAATTAAAGCTTCCTTATTAAGCAAAATTAAGGAAGTAGGTTACAATGAACAATAGAAACGAATAACGACTCAAAGAAACGAATAACGACTTATAGAGGTTCATGTTTTATATATATGTATTACGAAAATTAAATTTCCGCGCTTTTTTAAATTTATTCCATAAAAAAATCCCTTCTAAATTTATTCTACAATCCTAGTTTATTAAATTATTTCTATTTTAAACAATATTCCATTCATTCCGTTTACTTAGCTTAATTTCGATTTAAAAAGGTGTATTTTAATATTTATTTCCTTTCAAAATCTTTCTAAAGAAACATTTTCCCATAATCATTTTTTTCAAGACCTTTTTATTTCTCAAACTTAAACTGCTGATATTTATTCTATTAACGTTATCTGTTTTATACCATTTTCTTTTTTCTTATTTTGTTCCAAAGGTCAATTTCGCGCCCTTTCTCGTAAACTTCGTAGGTGTCCTAATTTCTTACGCGGCTAGACCAGGCGCGGATCCAGGAGGGGAGGGGAGCGATCGGGGCAATCGCCCCCCCCCCCCCAAAAAATATAAATCCACCGATTGTCGCGAATTTCGACAAATGGTCGCCGAAAAAAATCAATTTCGTCAATCGTTCGCAGGTCAAAGGGTCGCAAAAGAAACGCGAATTTCGTCAAAGGATCGCGCAAAAAATGCCAATTTCGTCAAAGGATCGCGAAAAAACGTAAATTTCGCTAAAGGATCGCAAAAAACTCGAATTTCGTCAAAGAATTTCTGAAAAAATGCGAATTTCGTCAAACGGCCACGGAAAAAAACACACAATTATAGCACCGGGAGGAGATTCTCGTGGGCGCGCATCCACGGGGAGGGGTTCGATCGAGGCAAAGAAGGGAAGAACAAATTTACCAAGTTGGTTTTTAAGAAATCAACACACCATACGCATTTTAGCTTTTAACTGACTAGGATTAGAACATAATCCTTTTCTTTCGTTCATCAAATACCCCTTGAAATTTACCAATGTGGGTGGCAATAACAGTATACTTTTTACACATTAGTGGTTTTCTTCAGAAAACATTAAGATGCTTGAATTTTTCAAAGGACCTTTCTTTTTCTTGTTTCTTTCTTTCTTTGGAAATTGCTATGAATCCCATTCTTTTCTCAAACAATAAAGCATTCCTCAAAAAATATCGTTATACAGAAATTAGAATTGCAACTTCTTTGAAAGAACGGAAAAGTTTCAACACTTTAAAGGAATCCGAATAACGTTGTCAATTTCTGTTGTAGAGATTAAACAAAAAAGGTACACGAAGTGACATCGTCCCCCACCTCAACCCATTAGTGTCAAAAATTCATGCGCCATAGGCCTTTTGACAAGACATAATCCTATTTTGTTCACTAATTGCCGAAACGTCAGTGAGTTTTACCATTCACACCCGAAAAGTGTTTGGTTTTCGTTTGCTTGTCTGTTCCGCGAAAACTGCCGTTAAAAGCGTTGGATTTATATATCTTGGGGGGGGGGGCGACCGCCCCGATCTATCCCCCCGTGGATGCGCGCCTAGGGGAATCTTTTCTTGGTGCTAATTGTGCGTTTTTGACGAAATTCGCGTATTTTTCGCGATTCTTTGACGAAATTCGCATTTTTTCCGAGATCTGTTGACGAAATTCGCATTTTTTGTGCGATTCTTTCGCAAAATTAGCGTTTTTTCTGCGATCCTTTGGCAAAATTAGCGTTTTTTTCTGCGATCCTTTGGCAAAATTCGTGTATTTTTCTGCGATCCTTTAACGAAATTCGCGTTTTTTTCTGCAATCCATTGGCTAAATTCGCATTTTTTCTGCGACCCCTTGACGAAATTCGCGTTTATTTCTGCGATACTTTGAGGAAATTCCGTGTTTTTTTCTGCGATCTTTTGACGAAATTCGGGTTTTTTTTTCGTGGTCCTTTGACGATATGCCCGATCTTTTGGCAAAATTCACGTTTTTTCCGCACTTCTTTAATGAAATTCACGTTTTTGCGCGATCTTTTGACGAAATTCCGTTTTTTGCACGATCCTTTGACGAAATCCGCGTTATTTTGCGCGATGTTTTGACCTGCGAATGATTGAGGGGGGGCGATCTCCCCCTTCCTTGGATCCGCGCCTGTGAATAGGTATACACATCACTTAGATGACACATTTTGACTTTCAAGTATGTTAAGGGCCCTTCAGATTTCTGAAGGGGATCCTTTTTCAGAGATTTCCTCTTTCAGAAATCTGATATTAAAAAATGGATGTGATGGTTATGTTTTTCAGCTTTCGATAATTAGTTCTTATGTATTTTTTAGTGCTGAATCCAAAAATGACCTTCATTTTTTACCACACCATCACGTCAGGATTTTTCACAAATCACAAATTTTTAAAAAGTCGAAATATTGCGAAAATCTGCTATTATAAAATAGACGTAACTTTATTTCATAATAATTTATTCAATTTTTTTCTTATACTATGGATTTTTACAGTTAACCCTTTTCGACGCGGTGTCCTTAAAAAAGGACACCTAATTTTAATTTCAAAACTGACAAATGGGGCCAAGAATATTTAACTAAAATTTTCCTATTATAATGTACATGAAAATAAGCAAGTTCGTATTTTCTAATAAATTCGTTTATAAATTGTGGTGTCAGTCCATTATTTCCACCAGTTTATAAACAGAATCACTCCGCGCCGGTAAGGGTTAAACATGTAAAATTTTGTGTATTTAAAATCCTTGTAATTTTATTCCATGCGTAAAAGTTTTTTTGAACTGCTCATGCTCTGCTTCGTGCTTATCTTTTAATCTTCTCTATGGGGTTCATCTCGGTATCCTCTTTTATTTTGGCAGTTTATAAGGCTGGGAAATTTGTCGCAGATGTATTTAAAACATTTACCTTCTTTTGTTAAGGCTTTGCAAATTGCTTTGAGGGGTTTTCGCTATTTTTTACTTTTTAACTTTGAAACTTACCATTTTCGAAAATCGTGACGTGGTGGTTAAAAATGAAGATCATTTTCAGATTCAGTGCTAAAAAATACATCAAAATCAATTATCAAAAGTTAAAAAAAACAATTACCGCAGGCTTGTGTTATTAACGTTGTTCACTATAACTAAAAGAACAAAAAATAAGATACATAATTACCATAGTACAAGAGTACAAGAGTAAAAAGAAAAAGAAAAAAAAAGGCATTTAATAAATAAATTTGTTATAACGCTTTTAATTTTATGATCTAATAAGTAATAATAAATGATATTTTGAGGAGAGGGCGGGATTATATAATAAGAGTGTTGGATAACCGAGTGTTTCGGTTAATCGGATGCCGGATAATCGAGTCTGTAATATTTTTAAATCGCATTAATTATTTCATATTCATTTAATAATTAACTGCAAGGAAGGATTTGAGCAACAGAAATTATGACTACGTTGATTACATGTCACTCGGTATCGTCCTCCCCCCCCCCCAAAAAAAAAAAAGATTCTCTGGATCCGCTCCTGGGCTAGACTATAGTTATTTTCTGCTTCAAGGCTATGATTGGCTGTTCCTCGCATCTGCATTAGCGTAGAAAACTTTTCGCGTCCCACTATTGAACCTGAAACATGAGCGCGGAGCTCAGATTTTGTCGTCTGATTTGTTGTCCAAACAAAATATTATTATTTGCTGTGAGGAAGGGACCCATCAAAGTTATTATGTGATTTCAACATCTTTATAAATGTCCCCAAGTACGAAGACATGACTAGCTGTTATTTTAACAGTGAAAGTGTCCAACTAAAGTTTCAACAGTGGAGGATGTTCATCTATGTTAATATCTAATATAATTGATATAATTGATATCTAATAAAGTGTTTTCAACGAATTATGTGTTCTTTTCTGCAGAAGTCCTAATGCTTTTCGAATTCTTATCGATACGACCATTCGACTGAAATCAGCTGTTGTAAAAATTCCTGTATTTCAACCGGCATCAATCTACTAAATAAATAATGGTATTCTGCTGATGAAATTCCTTGAATTTATAGTCCAAGAGAAGAGCCGACAGCACAAAAACCTATGTTATCAAGCAGAAGAAAAAAAACTTTATATTTTATGGGAGAGTAGAAGTAGGGGATAGAGGTGGGCAACATCGTTCCCTTTAAGGAATCGTTCCAGCCGGAATCGTTCACCGAAAGGAACGAGTTCTTTGGAGTCGTTCCTTTTGGAATCGTTCCGAAAAAAGGAACGATTCCGAGAAAAAAGGAACGATTCCGAGAAAAAAAGAACGATTTTGAAAAATAAAGGATTCCAAGGGGAAAAAAAACACTTCCGAGATAAAGAGAACCACATACAATCCATAATATTTTTTACTAATTTATTTTCTTATGTACCCATCCATTTTCTTACGCATCCAGTCGCCTTAATTTTGTAATGTTTTGGACAGATGATTTTGTTTTTAAAGGTTCATTTCATTGATCAGTGTGTGCAATTAATTTGCAGTTATTTCTAACTTTATGATTTATGGTATAAAGCATAATTCCTCTTGGAAATTTAAGGGCGGCGCAAGGTCTATTCGATTTCCAGTGTAATCATTGGTTTCTCTTAAAAATATGTCGTCAAATGACCGTCCATTTATATTATTATTTTATACAGTGTGTCTTTACTCTCAACGATGTTCAATGGCTAATTCCTAAACCGTTAGTCATAGACCTATACTTCCAGTTACAAAAATATTTTAAATAAGGTAAAAAATTATTCTGAAAGTCGTTTGAATTAAAAAATATTTCTAAAACAGTTACGAAATTTAATTTTTTATACGGTCCTAGAGGTCTGCACGGGCCGGAATTTCCAGGCCCGGGCCCGGCCCGGCCCGAAGTAAAGCTATTTTGGCCCGGCCCGGCCCGGTGTAAAAATTGAAAGTTCGGCCCGAGCCCGGCCCGGCCCGTTTACATTTTTACCGTTCTCGGCCGGCCCGTACAAAAATCAGTGAAAACAGGCCCGGCCCGGCCCGACTCAATTTCTATAAAAAAATCCGTTTTTTCTCGACATACAATTAAGATTCTTTTAATGAATACTGCATGCATATTTATGGGAACATTTTACAGTATATTTTAAATTATTATGTGTTCGCAAAATAGAAAACACACAATAGTAAACATTAACGATTACTTACAGTGTTTTAGTCAACGTCTCTACAGACGTTTCAAAATTTAAATAAGGGTTCATTAAAAGATTATTGTAGTTTAGAATAAAGGGTTAAAAAACATGATAACTTTTGAAGCTTATAATAAAAAGTAGATTTGTGAGAATATTTCTGCCATTTTTAAGCCTTTTCTCAAATCCAAAGGAGCTACATTTTGATACATTTATGAATTCATTTCTTTTCGGAAACGCATGAGATTGGCAGGTATTCTTATTCAGAAACCATGTAAATGCCGTTTTTTTCTTAGATAAAAGTAATATATCTTTCAGAAAATACTGCCAAAGTTAGCGTTTTGAATCGAATTTCCGGAAACGATAGCACAGGAAAGGAGAAAAACGTACAGTCACGTGACAAGACTCTCTGTTATCTCTGTACGTAATTTATGAAAAATGGAAACGCTATTCGATTCCAAATGCCTTCAATACTTAGACCTGTCAATTTTATGCCTTTATAGTTAAAAATGAGTCAGAAAATGTGTCTGAAAGTTTCGCATTGTTGAGCAGTAAATATGAGAACCACCTTAAGGTACATTTCCAAAGATACTGTTAACAGAAGTTCATTATTGCTATTAATACTTTTACAAAACATAATGCCTGTCCTACACATCCTGAGAACGATTAAGACCAGTTCCGTCCCGGCACAAGTCTGTCGATAAAATTAAACCCGGGATCAGGCATCATGTAACTGTACGATGCCGATCTCTACGATGGACATGTTACATTTCTGTATTGATGTTGTTAAACTCGCATCGACTCGTAACGCACATTTATACTTCTCGAAAAAGTCATATTCATTGGAAATGGCCTCGTATTTTATCTGTTTCTCTCAAATTCTTATATCGGGCCGATAGGCCCGATTAATTTTTTTTATCAGCCCGGCCCGGCCCGGCCCTGCAGGCCCGTTCAATTTTTTTGCCGGTCCGGCCCGGCCCGTTGAAAAAATTGCCCTAATTCCGCCGGCCCGGCCCGGCCCGTTTGAAAATTCTCCTCCATTCCGCCGGGCCGGGTACGGGCCTCGGGCCAAGCCCGGGCCCGTGCAGACCTCTATACGGTCCCCCGGCCCTATAAGTGATATTTAGTAAAAATTTCCTGTTCTCTTAAAAGAAAGACAAAAAAGTCCCATTCATCTAACACTAAAATTCATGAAGTTATACAAAACTTTGAAATGCAAGACTTATGCCACTGTTCTGCATCCGAATACACATGATTTTAGCCATGCTTCTAGGGGTCGTAAAGAAAGTGCTTAAAGTATTTGAACGATTTATTTCATGTGTAGCTGCGCTTTGAAAGAAATCGCATTACGACAGATTTTTGTAAGGATTTGAAGCTGTTTCCTTTCATGATTTTTTTAACAAAAATTATGCTACTTATTTAAGCTTTTATTTAACCTATTAACCGCCAAAACTATAAAGTAGGAATTTTCAAATTTCTTGTTGAAAGTCGCTTGTCACCACAAATTCAGAAAGGTAATTTTCGCTTTATTAAAATATCAAAATTTCTGCCAATAAATAAGGCAATTTTTTAATTGTAAAATAGTGGTAACAAAATAATTAATTTAAGCATGAGCAATTATTTTGACCGTTGCGTGAACGCAACACCAGCGGGTAATGGGTTAACTTGAAACAATCGTATGTATGTCTTAGGGGAATCTAATGATCCATGTCTGCCCGAAGTGAAGTGGTGCATAAGCCAAAAATTAATACCATCAGTAGTTGACACGTAGGTTTATCATTGTGTTTTCCTGCAAAATTTAAATAGTACAACATTTAAGTACGAGAAAAGTCAGATATGTAGTTGTATGGTCTATTCACACCACAGCAGACTTTATGCGACCACTTTCCCCATATTGTGCAGCGAAACCACATTTCGTTATCTTTCCCGAATTCTCCACAAAAACAGCAGATTTCTATTTCCATACTTTATTCAGGTTTTTTGATTGTCATCACTTTTTTGAAATCGTAAAATCGGCCTTGTTTATTGACATAATAATTAAGGCGAAAACATGGGTAATTTTACCATTTCAAATAACGGCATTACCCTACTTCCCCTACACCTTTTTTACATTCAGGTGTGCCGCAAATAATTTTAGATATTATTAGTGTGCCGTCAACCAAAAAAGGTTGAGAAACTCTGATTTACAGGGACACACAAAAAAGAAATCGGTTACAATACTGTCTTTGAGTAATAATTGCTGGAGTATACGGTTTAAAATTCGGTATGCGCTTTTAAATTTAATTAATTTTTTGTATGTTACTCATCATATATAAATGCTATACCTCATATACAGGGCTGCACAAAAGTATTCACGTACCATTCTCCTTATTAGAGGAAATTGCTGAAAAGAAATTTTCAACTGAAGTATATATATCTCTTAAGTGAACTAAATTTTGGCAAGCATGTAGTTAGTAAATACAAATCTATATATCCTATACAGGGCTGCTAAACAAAATCGGTTATTTTTCCAATTGTAGATGGGAACAGCTGATATAGGATTTTGAAATGTGTTATGCGTTTCCATAGGGTTTAATTAGGCGTAATATTTTAATTTTTTAAATGGTGACGTAGTTTTGTTACATTATTCTGAATGTGTTGCAAAGGGTTTCATAATCTATATTTGAAGCATGATTTTTTTTTTTTTTTTTTTTTTTTTTTTTTTTTTTTTTTTTTTTTTTTTTAAAGCCTTGCAAAGTAGAAAAAGTACGTTCACACAATTATGTCATGTTAAACCTCATAAGGGACCTCAAAGCTGATTTAGATTTTTCTGGATATTCTGCTTCTATGTTCATCTAGTAAGGAATTAAGAATTTTTCCAGGGTTGCCATAACGATTGCGCGACTACTGACATATCTCACAATGAGGTTGTAACATAATACCGACTGACTGTTTAAGAAAACACTGTTTTCTTAAGAAGTTTTAGTTTAAGTTAATAGCTTTCGGTAATAAAATATTATATTTGTTATATTTTATTTAAACAGATGAAATAAAAGATGTATTTTTGTGGCAAACCTCGACTGTTCCGCGACCCACCAAAACACCCGCCGTGACCCATAGGTCGGGAAGCGCTGATCTATAGAATTTATACACACCACATAGTATGCAAAAATTTAGTTAATCTGTAATCGAAATCTTTTGCGTGTCTCTGTAAATAAACGATAGTTGTTATGCACGTCGTATTCTGCAATAATCAGCTTGTAGGGCGACTGGATAATGCACATAAATTTCATTTTGTTTGAAAAAGTATAACATCATAATAATATGCGACAAACAAATTTCTCCTCGTAGGCATTATGTAACCGAATTAATTTGTATGATCCTGTAAATGAATAAGTACTTTGAGCTCCACATTCTACAAGAAACATTTCAAGAGTAAAAGGTATTTATTAAAATAATAATAATAACAAAATTGTGTGTTACAGACCACGGTTGCAGCCTTGCCAACAGATAAGAGTGAGAAGTGCTAGGATTGGTAGGCTTGGTATAATCTATATAGCTCAGTAGTAAAGCATCGGTGCGTAATGTCAACGACCGTGGTTCGATCCCAGGGTTAGATACTTTTTCACTCTGATGGTTTTACACCTTTTAAGCAAGTGAAAAAAAAAAAAATCAGAAATTGCTAATTTTCAAATTATTAAATTAAGCCGTGCGAAAATTTCTACAGAAAAATTTTCAAAAAATTCTATACCGTGAAACCTCCCTGTGCGACCACCTCCCTGAACTACCATTTTTTCATGGAACGAAATTTATTCCCATAAGCTCAATATTAATTTTACCTCCATTCAGAAACCATCCCAGTTGAACTCCCTCCATGAGCGACCCATTTCTTTGAAGAAAATGAAACAAATTCCGTTTGATCCTGGTCGCTTGAAGAAGATTTTATTAGAAAAATATATTATTCATCGAATTTCTAAACTAAGTTTAGAATTTTTTTTTATACCGGTAATTTTTAAGTGTTTAAACCCCTTTGTGCCATTTTATTCAATGAATTTAACTCTGATGACAAATTAAGAATGACGGTCAATAAACTCCCCTGCCCTATTCTGTCTGGAAACTCTCAAAGAAATAAGATAAATTAATGAAATCATCTTTGTTTGTTCAAAGAAAAGTTGCATTTATTTACTGAACTTCGAAAGTACTTGGAAATAAAAGCTATAAAGGATAAAACCGTAAAATCAAAGCAAACGTCAATGTATTCATTTTTTAAACTCTGCAGTAATTAACTTTTGTTTTTATACTTAAATTTTCATATTTTTTTCCTACTGTGAAAAATAAATTTTAGTAACATTAATTGTTATTACCCTTTTTTCAACAATTAAAATCTAGATTTAAACATGACCTCTATTAAGCGACCACCTCTCGGAGCGACCCATTTTTATTGGAACGGAACGTGGTCGCTTTGGGGGATTTTACTGTATATAGGTTTATTCACTTTAATTTCTTCTATTTTTCATTGGAAGTGAAATACAAGGCCGAAACTAGAGGGGGGGGGGGGGGCAGAGGTGGCATGTGCCCCGGGCGCTAGAACGAAGAGGTGCCAAATGAAGGATTATACCTTTGGAATGGATAATTTTCTTCTGGTGGACTGATGGATTCTATTATTATGAAATAGTCATTATAAATGAAGTGTTAGGTGGCGATGAAAGAGCAGTCGTAAAAAGTTAGAACTCTGATTTTCTGCTCAGAATGGGAAGAAACAAAATGCTATAATTTTTTTTATTATTATTATTATTTTTTGGCCAATTTTTTTGTTTTCCATTCTGACCAGAAAATCAGAGTTCTAACTTTTTACGACTTCTCTTTCATCTTCACCTAACACTTCATTTATAATGACTGTTTCATAATAATAGAAGCCATCAGTCCATCAGGAGAAAATAACTCGGAGAAAGCCGAAACTCGGTTAAGCAGGACTCGGATAATCGGGACTCTAAGTGTATATTTCATTTTTAAAATGATCTTTAGAATATTTTTGTTGGTGTTCAGAGAGGAGTCATGACCCCCGGGACCTCCCCTTTGGATCCGCCATTGTAGATTACGTAGTTCAGTATTAGATATTTTAAGATTACATATTTTAAATTTTAAAATAAATCGGCTATTAGAAAATTAGTAAAATTCCCTTTGTAAATATACTTTGTGGAAGAGGGGGGGGGGGACGCTAAAATCCATGCTTGCCCCGGGTGCAAAAAAGGCTAGTTTCGGCCCTGGTTAAATATACTATAGAACATACTCCTTTATTTCTCATTACAGGGGAGAGAGATTTTCGGCCTCGCCTGGATGATGGCTTTCTTCTACGCTTCTTGCGTTGCAAGAAATTCAACACCGAAAAAGCGTTTAACAGTTTAAGGAACTACTACACGTTCAAGGTGCGTTACTCCGGCCTCATAACAGACTTTAAACCTTCCCAAATCAAGCACATCCTCGAAATGAACATGATATATCCCCTACCTTGGAGGTTACCAGACGGGTCGGGAGCCGGAATCCTAAGGGTTGGTAAGTATTTATAAAGAAGTCACCTATAAGCTAGCAAACCTTAACCCTTAAATGCCGGGTGTTGCCTTTCGGCAACATACCCAATTTGGGCCTCTAAAATACTATTAGAATAATATTGAAGCTATAATGTCTAATGTTGCCAATAAAATACATTCTGAAAATATTATTTAATTGATTTTCAACATGTAGTTGGCAATACTTGTGCTGTTTAAGAATAAAGATAGATTTATTTTTTCAATTGTTGCTATTTGTTCTTTTTGTTTTGTTTTGAAGCTTGCGAAATGCTCTATTTTGTTCTGCAGTGAGCAAATAAAATTTATTCCTTATCATAGTTCTTGATTTTCTTGTGTGTTTAATATTCTAGAATTTTATCAAAGAAATTTATTTTTTTAATTAAACACCAGTATTGCCGATTAGTAACAAACTGTTTTTTAGCCGTAAACCATACTTAAAATAAAATAGGGTTTTTTAAAGTATTTTTCCAATGATTTATTTAAAAATTGAAAGCAGAAAAATATTTTTTAAATTATTTTTGAAAAATCAGGCATTTAAGGGTTAAGCGGCATCAATTGGAAAATCGCTACTTTTGGCATACACTGCTCTACGAACAGCTGAAGTGATTTTAATATACAGGGTATACACGTATAACCTGACCGACCTTTGTTTTCGCAACCGTTGGTCCTAGATCCATGCTTCCAATTACATAAGTGGTCAAAATTAGGTGCAGAGTTAAGATTAAAAAAAAGTTTCAAGCGAAAAAAACATTTTAATGAAGAATTACAGAATCTAAATTTTTATACGATCCCCCGGTCCTATAAGTTGTAGTTAGTAAAATTTTCCTGTTACACTGACGAGTAAGGCAAATAAAAGTCCCGTTAGTCTATGATTAAAATTGACCGAGTAATAGCTGTTTAAAATTGGAGCATATTTTTTGCTATGCAAATTAAGGATCATTCAAAAATTTAGGAGAAATATAATTTCGTCAGATATATTAAAGAAATGGTTGAGAGTAAAATTAGCATTGCAATATAAATTTGAAATCTTTAATCATTCTGACATATTACTTTAAAATATACAATTTGTACTGAACATACAGTGAACCAAAAAAAAAAGTTGGACAGCAACAAGATTCGGGTTTGCTATTTAATATTGTTTTAACCAGTTGTGATATCGTATTCTAACAATATTTTAAAAAAAGATAGTTTCTTCAAAGACTGAAATAGTTTTATTTAATCTTAATAAAATGTTATATTAAATTTTAAAATAATTTAAAATAAGTTGTGCGTTTTTCACTGCCAAAATAAAACTTGGACACTTATTTCACTTTTACTTTGATTTGCCATTATGCAAATTTTTAAGAAGGTGCTGAATTCTGACACGAGTACAAGTCAAAGCTATGAGACTGAAAAGTTTTGAAATTTCCTTTTGCTTGATTAAAAATTTAAAAAATGGAAAAAAAGCAATTTTTGTTGATATGAAAAACTTAACTGTTAAACCATGGAAAGAACGGAAAAGTATACGATATATTGCAGAAACTGTAAAAAAGCCACGTTCAACATTTCATTACATAATAAATACATACAAAAAGTACAGATTTTTGCAAAGACCTAGTGGAAGTGGTAAGCCCAAAAAGATTTCCTCGTCTCAAACAGAAAGACGGATTGTGAGATTTGTGAAAGAGAATCCTAAAATTTCTGTTGTAAAGATAGCCAGAGAGTTGAAGGAGGCATCTATAGTGAATGTGTTCCACAGATTATAAGAAATTTTTTACATTTCAAAGACTATTTAGTGTACACACCACAGAAAGCCATATTTGTCTCTCAGAAATGCAAAAAAAGTCTTGAATATGCTAAACAATATGTTGGAAAGCCATCACAAAAAGTCTGTTATTTTTTACCGATAAGTCGAAATTTAATTTGTTTGGATCTGATGGTCGGCGTTTTGTATGGCGAAGGGAAGGAACAGCGCTAAAATCTGCAAATATAAAAGCGACTGTAAAACATGGTGGCGGATGCGTTATGGTATGGGGTTCAATGGGAGCTAGTGTAGAGGTCTGCACGTGCCCAGGCTTGGCTCGAGGCCCGTACCCGGCGGAATGAAGGCGAATTTTCAAACGGGCCGGGCCGGCAGAATTAGGACAATTTTTTCAACGGGCCGAGCCGACAGACAAAATAAACGGGCCGGCCGGGTCGGCAAAAAAATTGAACGGGTCTGCAGGGCCGGGCTGGGTCGATAAAAAAAATTAATTGGGCCTATCGGCCCGATATAAGAATTCAAGCGAAGCAGATAAAATACGAGCCATTTTCAATTAATATGATTTTCTCGAGAAGCATAAATGTGCGTCACGAGCCGATGCGAGTTTAACAACATCAATGCAGAAATGTAACATGTCCATCGTAGAGATCGGCAGATTCCGGGTTTAATTTTTTTTCAGCAGACTCGTGCCGGGACGGAACTGGTCTTAATCGATCTCAGGATGTGTAGGGCAGGCATTATGTTTTGTAAAAGTATTAATAGTGATAATGAACTTCTGTTAACAGTATCTTTGGAAATATACCTTAAGGTGGTTCTCATATTCACTGCTCAACAATGCGAAACTTTCAGACACATTTTCTGACTCATTTTTAACTATAAAGGCATAAAAATGGTTGGCCTGACTATTGAAGGCATTTTGGAACGAATAGCTTTCTCTATATTTGATAAATTACTTTCAGAGATAACAGAGATTCTTTTCACGTGACTGTACGTTTTCTCCTTTCCTGTGCTATCGCTTCCGGAAATTTGATTCAAAACGCTAACTTTGGCAGTATTTTCAGAAAGATATATTGCATTTATCTATGAAAAAACGGCATTTACATAGTTTCTGAATAAGAATATCTGCCAATCTTACGCGCTTCCGAAAAGAAATGAATTCATAAATGTGTCGAAATGCAGCTCCTTTGGATTTGAGAAAATCCTTAAAAATGGGAGAAATATTTTCACAAATCTACTTTATATTATACAGCTTTATTATACAGTTATCATGTTTTTAATCCTTTATTCTGAACTACATTAATCTTTTAATGAATCCTTATTTGAATTTTGAAATGTCTGTAGAGACGATGACTAAAACGCTGTAAGTAATCGTTAATGTTTACTATTGTGTGTTTTCTGTTTTGCGAACACATAGTAATCTAAAATATACTTTAAAATGTTCCCATAAATATGTATGTAGTATTCATCAAAAGAATCTTAATTGTATGTCGAGAAAAAACGGGCTTTTTTTTTGTAGAAATTGAGTCAGGCCGGGCCTGTTTTCACTGATTTTTTACGGGCCGGGTTGGGCTCGGGCCGAACTTTCAATTTTTACACCCAGCCGGGCCAAGATAGCTTTCGTTCGGGCCGGGCCCAGGCCCGGAAATTCCGGCCCGTGCAGACCTCTAAGCTAGTGGTGTTGGAAATCAGTTGTTCATTGAAGGTAAAATGAACAAAATGATGTATTGAACATTCTAAAAGAATATGTACCAGAAACAGCTTAAAAATTAAATTTAAATGAAAATTATTCTTTGGTCCAAGACAATGAGTCTAAGCATAACGTTCGGATTGTACAAAAATGGTTATTATACAAAGTGAAAAAAAGTGCTGATCCATACTCCCCAAAGTCCGGATTTAAATCCTATAGAACATTTGTGGGCTTATATGGAGAAACAATTACTAGAAAAGGAGATTAAGAATAAAAATGAACTAAAAACTGCTATTCTCAATATATGGCGAAATGTGCCATCAGATTTAACCGAAAAACTGGCCCTTTTGATGAATAAGAGGCTACAAGCTGTAATAGCAGCAAAAGGACATCACACGATATATTAGATGATTTTGTTTTAAATTTAAAAGTGTTTTTCGGCACATTGTGTAAGTGTCCAAGTTTATGTGTTTAATGTATTAATGTTATATCATCACCACGTTTTATAAATTTATAATTTAGATATAAGTTTTATTAAAGTAAAATAAAACTGTGTAAATCGTCTTAAAAATTTTTATTATTTTAAATAAACTTTTACTTTTAAAGAACAGCATAGAGCAAAATAATTAAACAATGAAATCAATAGAAGCTGTTGTCCAACTTTTTTTTGGTTCAATGTATCAGAGAATAAAAATAACAGAATTTTTGTTAAATGGATGAAAAACAACAGCCTCAATTCTTTACAAAATGATACATATTTTAAAATGCTGTTAGATTACACTGTCTTTCAAATTTTGGGTTGTGCCACGTTTTTTAGCTTTTGAAAATTGATTCTTTCAAAAAATGACCTTCATTTTGAACTATCACGTCAGGATGTTTTTCAAATCGCAAATTTCAAAGTTAAAAAGCTCAAAATTAAAATTGACCCCCTCCCCTCCTCTCCCAACCTCATCGGACCCCTAATCTGTTTAGCTGTAAGAAACCCAGTATAAGCCAAAAAATTGAATAAATTATTGAATTAAATAAAATTAAACTGAATAAAAATGTTTTACATCTATTTTATAGTTCCAGATTTTTCGCTATTTTTTAACCAGTAAATTTACGATTTGCGAAAAATCCTGACATGATGGTTAAAAGTGAAGGTAATTTCTTTATTCAGCATTAAAAAATACATAAAACGTAATTATAAAAGTTAAAAAAACACAACCATCGCAGGTTTATATTATCTAAACTAAAACTCTTTTTTAAACTTGTTGACGGTAATCTCTCCGAATTTTTTTGTGTTATCCTCTAATACAAGTATGTATAAGATGGTAAGCGACGAAAATCATAATAATATTACATTATCATCGTTAAGTCAGTATGTAAAATTTAACTTCGATCGGACATTTGAACGTGAGTTAAAGTTTGAGTACAAATTTTAAACTGGAAAGACGATCGTTGCAAGTTAAATAAAACCTTGTGAAAATAACATAATTTTTGTTAAAAGAAATCATAGCCTCAAATCCTTACAGAATAAAATATATGTTAAAATACAATTATTTTAACTAATCTGAAATTTAACTAATAAAAGTTAACTCAGTCGTAATAGATGTACGATTTCTTTCAAAGCGCAGATTCCTTGAAATAAGTTTAAGTATACTTTATATACGACCCCTGAAAGCATAACCGAAATCATCTGTTTTGAGATGCAAAAAAGTGGTATAAGTCATGCATTTCAAAGTTTCGTAACTCGGTCAATTTTAATGTTAGATGAATGGGACTTTTTTTTGTCTTACTTGTTAGTGTCACAGTAAATTTTTACTAAACACCATTTATAGTCCAGGCAATAAGGAATTTTACCTAGCAAAATTAATGGTAGTACTGGAAATCGGCTTTCTAGATGTTTTTTGAGTCGCTGAATCCGAATTTGAAACTTCCCACCAAAATTTCCCCCGGCAACCTCCCCAAATTTTGGTAAAAAGCCCCCCAAAAAAGGTTATTAAAAAAATCAGAAAAAGTATCTAGAAATTCAGAAAGTAGACAAAATTTCCAACAAATTAGATATATGACATTATGACTTAGGATGAAGGGAAAGGGGGGATCTGCCTCGGAACATGCGCGTGGTGCTGCATGGACTAAGTTGCGCAATTCCACTTAACCACTCACACGTTTACATTCGCCCTCCCATCTCCCCTCAGAAGTTTCCTTATAAGGTTTACCCCAAAATTTCCCCCCCCCCCGAAAACCCCCCAAAATAGTTGTTATTAACTTAAATTTCTTATTGTTTTAGGGGAAAAGCATTATAAAATTCAGAAAATAGACAAAATTTGCAACAAATAGGGTGTATGACATTATGACGTAAGGATAAACGGGGAGAGAGGGGGCTGCCTCGGAACATTCCCCGCGCGCTTTTCTCAAAAACCAAAGTTTTTCAAAAAAATCAAATTTTTGGGGGCTTGCCGGGTGAAATTTTGGTGGGAAGTTACAAATTCGGATTCAGAGACCCAAAAAACTTAAAGTGAGTCCACATCCAGAACTAGTATTAATTTTTCCATCCCCTATTGCCTGGACTTCATAACTTAGTGGACGTAGCGCCGCAGTGCATGTTCAGAGGCAGCCCTTCCCCTCCCCGTTCATCCTACGTCATAATGTCATATATCCTATTTGTTGCAAATTTTGTCTAGTTTCTGAATTTCGCAATGCTTTCCCCCTAAAACAATAAGAAATTTAAGTTAAAAACAACTATTTGGGGGGGGGGAGTTAAAAATTCGGATTCAGCGACCCAAAAAACTTAAAGTAAACCTTATAGAGAAATTTCGGAGGGGAGATGGGAGGGCGAATGTAAACGTGTGAGTGGTTAAGTGGAATTGCGCAACTTAGTTCAGTCAGCACCGCGCGCATGTTCCGAGGCAGATCCCCCCTTCCCCTTTATCCTAAGTCAAAATGTCATATATCTAATTTGTTGCAAATTTTGTCTACTTTCTGAATATCTAGATACTTTTCCCTAAAACAATAAAAAAATTGATTTTTTTAATAAAAACCTTTTTTGGGGGGCATTTTACCAAAATTTGGGGGGGTTGTCGGGGGAAATTTTGGTGGGAAGTTAAAAATTCGGATTCAGCCACCCAAAAAACATATAGTAAGTCTTTTTCCAGAGCTACCATGAATTTTGCTAGGTAGATCCCCTATACGGTCTCTATTGCCTGGACTATTATAGGATCGGGGGACCGTATTCGTATAAAAACTTAAATTTCGTAATTTTTTAATAAATGTTTTTCTTGACCCAAATCGCTTTAAAAATAATTCTTTACCTTATTTAAACCATTTTTGTAACTGGAAGTATGCATCTAGGACCAACGGTGACGAAAATAAAGGTCGGTCAGGTTATACGTGGACACACTGTATGTAAACAGGGTGTTTTTACGACCATGGGGCGTAAGGGGACTTAGGGGACGTAAAATACACATACAGAAGCTATTTTGGTATAGCAATGTAGTGTCGGAAATGAAAAGTGTGGGGTGAAAAGCAATAAATGCGGAGGAAATGAAAAAAAGTGTTTTATTGACATAACAATTACAGTTTCATTTGATATACATCAATGTATTTTGTTTTATTTTATTATTTTTAATTTGATATTAATCTGTATTGTCATAGTATTAATTCGTTTATTTTATTTTATTATTTTTATACGTACAGTAGAACCTTTTATACGAAATTCTTTTAGCCAAAATACATTTAAGTTTTTAAAGTTTTTGTTTCTTTTCAACTATCATATTCATTGTATGCAAGTGGTCTTTTCCGAATTACGAGTACATATAAATATTTTCGATCCCCTTTCTTAGAGCTCCCTTGAATTTAATTTGAGCTCCCGTAAGCTCAGTAGTGGAACGAAGAAAACGAACAAATTAGCAATTCTGAAGCTTCTGAATGTTTTGCAAAAGGTTTGGCATGGCTGGAGCAGCAGAAAGACTGTGATACTAATGAACTAATAATATTTAAAAACTCCGTGATAGAGCTTCAGAGCAAAGGCAATCGAAACTGCGACAAACAAAACATTTTTTCAAACCCTTGTGATACATGTAAAAGGTACTTAATCTTAAAATTTAAATTCAGGAAATTTATTATTGTTCCTATTTTGCTATTGCTTTATTTTTTATTAAACACTTGTTATCATAATAAGAAATATTGCTTACATTGCTCCTTAATCTTAAAACTGAAACATTCTCGATTATCCGAAAATTTCGATTTTCCGAAAGAGGGTCGGTCCCAGTTAATTCGGATAATCGAGGTTCTACTGTAATTGTAATTAACTTTTCCTTTAATTAATGTGTTCTCCTCCCCCTTAACTAATTCACTATATACATTAATTTTCTGAACGTTTTAGAAGGTCCTGAATACTATTTCATAGTTTTTAGAAAATGTCTGTCTGTGAGTCTGCTGTCACTCTGTCTGTGAGTCTGTCTGTGAGCCTGTCTGCCTGTATGTGACACAAATTTTGTGGGCGCTCTAGCTCAAGAACTAATGCAAGAAATTTCACAAAACTTTAGATTCAGTTAGTACCTTGATATAAACTGGTGCTGATTAGTTTTTTGTGTAAATCGCCCAACAGGTGGCGGCTGCTATGCTGCATTTTTCAAGATTTCCGCAATAGCTGTATCTCAAGAACTAATCATGAATTTTCATAAAGCTTCCCGAGAAAAAAATACTTCAATATCAGAATTTTTCATAGCATTGCACAAGTGTTGTTGCCTCAAAGCTCCAATGACGCGTACTATCGTTCATAAGCAATGTCATACATTTCCTCATAAACAGCTTTTTTAAAAGAGAAAACGGTTAAAAATACGCTAGAATAGTTTACCTCTCGTAACTTCATCAATGACGAATGTAATGCTATTTGTATATCCTACAATAAATGTCAGACCGAATTCTGCCAATTAAAGCACTTTAAAAGACGTTGTTCTCAGTTCTTGGGCTTCTCCAGGGCCGAAACTAGCCTTTTTTGGACACTGGGCAAACATGGATTTTGGCGCCGCCTCCCCTCTCTTCCGCAAAGTATATTTACAAAGAGAATTTTACTAATTTTCTAATAGCCGACTTATTTTAAAATTTAAAATATGTAATCATAAAATATGTAATACTGAACTACGTAATCTACAGTGGCGGATCCAAGAAAGAGCTCACGGGGTCATGACCCCCTCTGAACACCAAAAAAAATATTCAAAAGATCATTTTTAAAATGAAATATACAGTAGAGTGCCGATTACCCGAGTCCCGCTTAACCGAGTTTCCGCTTTAACCGAATTATTTTCTTCTGATGGACTGATGGCTTCCATTATTATGAAACATCCATTATAAATGAAGTGTTAGGTGAAGATGAAAGAGCAGCCGTAAAAAGTTAGAACTCTGATTTTCTGTTCAGAAAGGGGAACAAAAATTTAAAAAAAAAATCATGGCCATCCCCCCCCCCCCCCCCCCCATTCTGACCAGAAAATCAGAGTTCTAACTTTTTACGACTGCTCTTTCATCTTCGTCTAACACCCAATTTATAATGAATGTTTCATAATAATAGAAGCCATCAGTCCATTAGAAGAAAATGATTCATTCCAAAGGTATAATCCTTCATTTGGCGCCTCTTCGTTATGGCGCATGCCCCCTCTGTCCCCCTTAGTTTCGGTCCTGGGCTTCTCACTACTATTTGAAACATTTAGCAGCCATTGCTCGCCAAATGTTCCACGTGTTTGTAACATAAAGAAGCCATGGGATATCCCTTGTGTAATTTCTCTACCTGTTTGAAGTCTGCGGTGGTAAATTCTGTGATCGCATAGAAATTTTAGCATTTGCGAATGGATTATCTACAATAAACCTATTTTTAATTCTTTAAGTTCATGAATAGAAATTACATATGAAAAAATTGTTTCTTACCATAGTCTTGGAAAAAGATAATAAAATGTGAGAATTACGACATTCTTTGAATTAAAAAAAAATCTTTATTTTGATTTACATAATCGTAGTAAATGGTCTTTCCTATTAGTCATTAAATTTTTGTAGAAAATCTTAGTGAATCCAGGAGGAATACGTATAAGTTTTTCGTTGGCAATCATCGTTGTTAAAATTAAATAACGTAAATTTCTTCAGCTAAGTACTGCATCACTTTTCCGGTCGGTAGCTCGTATTCAGCTGACTCTGACGGGAACGATCAAACTTAAATTTTTATAAAACGGGGTCACCAAAAAAAAAAAAATAAATAAATAAAGGACAACTTTAAAATCATAAACTGAAAACGAAACTGTCACCAAGGAGCGAAAACTAACGCTTTGTCACTGACAGCTAATCTTAAATAGCATAAAAGGCAGAACAAAATATTATTGAGTATACTTAACCTATATAATAATGTGAAACTTGATGATAACACTTAAGTATGTACTTTCAGTTTTCTTTAAATCTCATTACAAATTTTTTAGACAAAAGTTATCATTTTTTTTTTAAACATTATGTTGACATTTTCCCATTTCAGTATTTAATCCTTTCACAAAACATCCTGAATCTTCTTTTATTTTTAACGTTTTCCAACCTCGCAACAAAGTGTTTGATTTAGAGGTCTGCACGGGCCTGAATTTCCATGCCTGGGCCCGAAAGAAAGCTATGTTGGCTCTTCTCGGCGTAAAAATTAAAAGTTCGACCCGGGCCCGATCCGGCTCGGCCCGTACAAAAATCAGTGAAAACAGGCCCGGCCCGTGCAAAAATCAGTTAAATCAGACCCGATACTGCCCAACTCAATTTCTACAAAAAAAAAAAAAAAAAAAAAAAAAAAAAAAAAAAAAAAAATCAAATTGTTTTAAACATACAATTCAGATTCTATTAAAGAATACTGCATACATATTTATAGGATAACCTTACAGTATATTTTAAAATTACTATTTGTGCGCAATACAGAAAATACACAATAGCAACATTAATGATTTCTTAGACTCTTAGGTTTTTCAACATTCAAATAAGGATTCTTGAAAAAATTCATGCAGTTTAGAATAAAGGAAAAAAAAGAGGGCTAAAAACATATAACTTTTAAAAGTGTACACTGTTAAAAATTTTGCAGCATTCTGGCAGGTCATTCGACCGTTTTTTGAAAAAATGGTTTCATAACCAAAATTTAACTATATTCTGACCATAAAATGGCCAATAATATGGTCAGAATTGTGTTAAATTACGGTTGTGTAACCGTTTTCGGAAAAAACGGTCAAATGACCTGCCAGAATGCTGCAAATTTTTAACAGTGTATGATAAAAAGTAGATTTATCAAAAGATTTCTCTGTAATTTATTAAGGCTGTTCTCAAATCCAAAGGAGCTACATTCTGATACATTTTCTGAATTAATTTATTTTCGGAAACGCATAAGATTGGCAGGTGTTCTTATTCAGAAATTATGCAATCGAATGGCATAATCCATTTTTTGATAAAGGCAATAGGTCTTTGAGAAAATAGTATCAAAGCTTAGTGTTTTGAATCAAATTTCTTGATGCGATAGCACGGGAAAAAGGGGAAAAACCTATCGTCACGTTACAAGAATCACTTTTATAGCTCTATAAGTAATTTATTTATCAAAATATGGAAAACCCTATAAGATTCCAAATCGCCTCAATAGTCTGCCTGTCAATTTTATATCTTTATAGTTAAAAATGAGTCGGAAAATGCGTCAGAAAGTTTCGCGTTGTTGAACAGGAAATTTGAAAAACACCTTACGATATATTTTCAAAGATTCCGTTAACAGAAGTTCATTATCGTTATTAATATTTTACAAAACATATTGCCTGCCCGACACATCTTGGGAACAATTAAGTCCATTTCTGGCCCGGCTCGACTATGTAGAAGAAAAATGTAAACTTGATCTCGGCCCGGCACGAGTCTGCTGAAAAAATTAAGCCCGGGCTCAGACACGATGCAATGTAACTGTCCGATGCCGATCTCTACGCTCGCTGGGCATTATTGATGTTGTCAAACGGTATCGGCTCGTGACACACATTTATACTTATTCTCGCAAAAGTCATATCTATTGAAAATGGTTCATATTTTATCGTCTTCGTTTAAATTTTTACAACGGGCCGGTAGACCCGGATAATTTTTTTTATCGGCCCAGCAGTCCCATTTATTTTTTTTTTTCGGCTCGGCCCGAAAGGCCCAATATTTTTTTTCGGAACGGCCCGTTTTTTTGTTTATTGGCTCGGCCCGGCACGTTGAAAAAATTGTCCTAGGCCGGTGCAGACCTCTAGTTTTATGTCGGTTTGTCTGTCTGCTCGCTATAGTCTTTCCATGCTCTAAATCTTGTAAATAGTACACCCAGATTTCCATGTAATTGATATTTACCATGGTATGTTCCCTATTGAAAATGAAGTGTGTACCATGTATAGTCCGTTTACAGGGACACTCAAAAGAATTCCGTTGCATTATGGTCTATAGGGAAAAACTGTTTCTGGATATTTTAACGATGTTACACTATTACAAACATAATGAAATTGATATAAATTTCTCTGGTACACTAAAAAATGCTTTTTGTAGAATATAGAGTGCAAATGATTCATTTACAGGATCACAGAAAAACATTAGAGCACCTTTCCAGCTGTGGACTGAAATGGCTTAAATCTGATTTTCAAATATGTTATGCGTTTTCTAAATTGTTTATTTTGGTATCTTTTTTACCTTATTAACCCTTTATCTACTGACGGTAATTATAAGTACCATTAAAATAACTTGTTATAAATTCATTTAATACATCGATTAGTAGTAATACAGTTTAGAATGAGTTATGGATGCATTACTTTATCTTGTTCCAAAAGCATTATGGGTTACACAAAACACATTTTTTTTAAAGGATCATTTCTTTTGCCTTTGCATCTTTTCAGCTTTCTTGGCGTTGGAGGCGGGGGGGGGGGGGGTGATTTTTCAATTCAAAAATATTTTTATACTTCTATTGTAAGAACATTATATTTGTGCATTGCCTCATTCTACAAAATACTAAGAAAAATATTTAAAATAAACGATTTGAGTGGGGTTATAAATAGTGCACAAAATCCCTATAAATTCAAATTTAATGAATCCTTTTAAATCTTTCAATCCTTCTAAAATTTATTAAATGAGCATGTAAATCTTCTAATGTAGTTTAAACAAGTCACGAAAAATGCTTTAGAAGATAAATTTTTCATGAATTCATAATTCAGTACATAAAGAGTTAAATAGTGAAATTTTATTAAAGTTCGCTGGAAGTGTTAGAAAGTACTTCATAATCGATGCTGGACGCACAATTTTTCTTCCTTGTTTTATAGGTCATTTCGATGTCAATGCTGCTTCGGCAGAAGATTTATTTGCAGCTTGCTTAGTGTGCGTGGAGGTTGCTCTCGAGCATGAAGCTACCCAAGTATGCGGAGGCTCCCTTATATTTGATTTGGACAAATTCGGCTTACGTCATCTGAAGCATTTTGCTTCTCCGACCTTCCTCTTCAGACTTGTAAGACTCGTTCAGGTAATGAACATATGTACTTCTTATCATTTGATAATATTCTCATAAAAATTTATTTCAATACCTTACACCAGGGTTCTCGCTGCCGCTCGCCATTGCGCCAAATCGCAACAAAATGCTCCATTTGGCGAGTAAAAGAACAATCAGACTCGCCAAACTGCGAATGCTCAATTTCTGCTTTTTTGTGTGTGTGTCTCAATACAATCAAGATTCTTATCCGCGTTGCTGAACGATTGGTGTCATTTACATTGTTCTATTTATAGTGATACTGACTCAAAACCAATTCAGTTTAGCAACAGCCAAAGACAGGAAGGATTATGCGATACTTAATTCTTTATTGTCAGTTAATCACTATCTATGCACCGGCGTCGCGCCAGTAAAAACACAAACAAAATTACTTGCATCAAGCGCCATATAGAGAAAACTTTTGCTTGAATGTGGTTGAAGTTAGCTATTACACTACAGTCGGACCTCTATTTAACGAACCTCTATTTTGCGAACTTTTCCTAGGAATCAATAACATTTTGCGAATTTCTTCATAAAATATCCTCCAAATAGCGAAGTGCATTCTCTATTTAATGAACTTTTTTCTTCTGATATAATTTTTTTCTCACTGTTTCTCAAAATATTTCCAGACACTTCAAACTTATTCTTTCTTTTACAAATTTTATAATGATCAATGACCTTAAATTGGTTTTACCAGATGTCTAACTCAACGAGAGCAGTAAAATCCCTGTCATTCTTTGCATTTAATCCAGGAAGTGCAAACTTTCAATACCCCTTGCACACTCAAAAGGGCTGTTCTGTAGTAAATAAGTTTCAATAATTAAATTTAAGGACGCATGTAGTAATACAATGCTTAAAATTACTTGTTATAATAAATACAATAATGCCATTAAATTCATTAATTTTAATGTAACTATTTTCTTAAAACTGAAAATTCAGTGTATTTCCGGATAATATATTTTTTAATGTTTTTGTTGTCCTTACAGATTTCCTTTTGATGGGTAAAATGAATAATAATAATAAAAATAAATATGATTTATAAAAAGTGTGATTAGTTCAGTTTTTTAATAATTTTTAGTGTTTATGAATTAAAAATCTGTTTTGTGTAGTTTAAAGTATTTAAAAAGGTTCATCTCTATTTAACGAATTTTCCACATAACGAACGTTTTTTCGGGATTTAGCGACTTCGTTAAATAGAGGTCCGACTGTATTTATTATTTGTATGCAAAGTATCATTGTTCGGTCATTTTTTTTCTATCTGTTAAGAATCGAAATGTCATAGCAATTTTTAGTGTATATTTTCACAACGTTAAATCAAAGATAGCTGTTTTTAATTTTTATTTAGAGTATTAAAAGAATGCCTGAAACATTTACACATTTAGGAGACATTTAGAATGTACTTATATTAAATAGTTTCTGTAGCGTATAGTTGAATTTCTATTTCATAAGCAATTACAAACTAGTCGGATGTACCAATCCCAAAACTTTCTTCTATCTCATACATGTTAATACTTCAAAATCCGCTATCACACTGCAAAATTAAATGGCAATCTATGCATCTCATGAGGATTCTAACGATATGAAATTCCGTGCATTAGTTTTTGAGATATGACTATCGCTGAAATCGTCTAAATTCAGAAAATGCTGCCTAGCAGTGCCACCTATTGGGTGATTTATACCAAATCTTAATCAGCAACAATTTATGTCAATGTCTGACTGAATCTGAAGTTTGGAGAAAATCCGTACATTAGTTTTTGAGATAGAGCAATAACGAAAATCGTGAAAATTCCTGCATAGCAGCGCCACCTATTGGGTGATTAACACCAAAACCTAATTAACAACAACTTGTGTCAACATACAACTAAATCTGAAGTTAGATAATAATTCGTCCATTAGTTCTATTGATAGAGCTATTGAGGCAATCGTGAAAAAGGCAGCAGATAAGCGCCACCTGTTGGGCGATTTACACCAACACATAATCAGCAGCAAGTCATATCAAGGACTAACTGAATCTGAAGTTTGATGAAAATCCGTGCGTTAGTTCTTAAGATAAAGCTATTGGGGAAATGGTGTAAATCCTGCAAAATTCATCATAACAGCGCCACCTGTTGGGCGATTTACACCAAAACGTAATCATCATCAATTCATATCAAGGACTAACTAAATCTGAAGTTTGATCGAAATCCGTGCATTAGTTCTTGAGATAGAGCTATTGCAAAAATCGTAAAAAATGCAGCATAGCAGCGCCACCTGTTGAGCGATTTACACCAAAAACTAATCAGCATCAATTTGTATTAGGGACTAACTGAATATCAATTTTTATTAAATTCCGTGCATTAGTTCTTGAGATAGAGCGCCCACAAAATTTGTGTCACATACACACAGACAGACAGACAGACAGACTCACAGAGTCACAGACAGACATTTTGTAAAAACATGTTTTTTGGAATCTCTGACCCCTAAAACGTGTAAATCCGTCGAAAACCGGAATTCGAAAATTTTCATGAATCCAATACTTTCTTCTTGTAAAGATAGAAGAAAGTAAAAATTAGGTTGTTTTAGAACACTTAAAACTAGTCGGATGTACCAATCCCAAAACTTTCTTCTATCTCATACATGTTAATACTTCAAAATTCGCTATCACACTGCTAAAATTAAATGGCAATCTATGCATCTCATGAGGATTCTAACGATATGAAATTCCGTGCATTAGTTCTTGAGATATGACTATCGCTGAAATCGTCAAAATTCAGCAAAATGCTGCCTAGCAGCGCCACCTATTGGGTGATTTATACCAAATCCTAATCAGCAACAATTTATGTCAACGTCTGACTGAATCTGAAGTTTGGAGAAAATCCGTACATTAGTTTTTGAGATAGAGCAATAGCGAAAATCGTGAAAATTTCTGCATAGCAGCGCCACCTATTGGGTGATTAACACCAAAACCTAATTAACAACAACTTGTGTCAACATACAACTAAATCTGAAGTTAGATGAAAATTGGTCCATTAGTTCTATTGATAGAGCTATTGAGGCAATCGTGGAAAAGGCAGCAGAGAAGCGCCACCTGTTGGGCGATTTACACCAACACCTAATCAGCAGCAAGTCATATCAAGGACTAACTTAATCTGAAGTTTGATGAAAATCCGTGCGTTAGTTCTTAAGATAGAGCTATTGGGGAAATCGTGTAAATCCTGCAAAATTCATCATAACAGCGCCACCTGTTGGGCGATTTACACCAAAACGTAATCACCATCAATTGATATCAAGGACTAACTAAATCTGAAGTTTGATCAAAATCCGTGCATTAGTTCTTGAGATAGAGCTAATGCGAAAATCGTGAAAAATGCAGCATTGCAGCGCCACCTGTTGAGCGATTTACACCAAAAACTAATCAGCATCAATTTGTATTAGGCACTAACTGAATATCAATTTTTATTAAATTCCGTGCATTAGTTCTTGAGATAGAGCGCCCACAAAATTTGTGTCACATACACACAGACAGACAGACAGACAGACAGACTCACAGAGTCACAGACAGACATTTTGTAAAAACATGTTTTTTGGAATCTCTGACCCCTAAAACGTGTAAATCCGTCGAAAACCGGAATTCGAAAATTTTCATGAATCCAATACTTTCTTCTTGTAAAGATAGAAGAAAGTAAAAAGGAACACAATAAAGGGTTACAGACACATGTTTCAGTATTTCACGCCGAATCTATTTTGCTAACATCTCTTTTCATTTGGCTACCGTTTTTTATTTCTTATTCGCCAAATCGCTAATGTCGGTCAAAAGCCAGCGAGAACCCTGCCTTACGCACTTGCTATTTAATGATTATCTCTTTCTTCATGCCTTCTTTTGTTTCATTTATACATAACTAGCTAAAGTACCCGGCGTTGCCCGGAATTTTATGAATGTTTGTTTTCAAAAACCAATTTCAAATTTTAACACACAACTTAAAAAAAACCAAAAAAAAAAACAAACAGTCGAAGTGTTGTACACATGAATAAAATGAAAACCCAATATAAAAATGTATAAATTTATATAACAGACGCAAAATAATACAGCTATAAATGAACTTATTCCCATTCATCATTGGAACAATATTGTTAAAAAACGCCACTATTTCCATAATCGAGTTTTTATCATGCTTCAAAACATAGTCACCACGTCCTTTATATTTCCAAAATGAGGTAATATTCCATTTTTTTAAATTCGTCTAATTAACATAACAGATTATATTAATTAATAAAACAGAAAAATTATGATGTAACATTCACTTTTGTTTTTAATTCGCCAAGCTATTTATTTTAGTTTCATTTTTTCACGTGGAAACCTTGAAGTAGAAAAGTTAATGGAAAATCAGTCGTGGAAAAAAAAAAAAAAAAAAAAAAAAAAAGTAAACACCCCTACTAACTCCTCAACGAATTATCGTAGAAGAAAGTTACGGATATCGAACGATTGGAAATAAAATCTACTTTTAAATGATGTATATAAAATTTGCTTAGGGGGCCATCTACATATTAAAACGAGTCCAAACTTAGTTTTTTTCCAATGACAATAGCCAATTTTAACAAGATATCTCAAATTTTCGGTTCAAATCAAATCTTCGGTTCAAACTATGCTTAGACACCAAATTTCAAGTCATTTGAATGATAAGTTTTTGAATTATAAATATTCAAAATTTAGTGCTTCTAATGTTAAATTACATTTTCATATTTTCATTACTATCTCCTGAAATTATACTCCTAATATGTTAATTTTTTGTGTAACAATAATACTAAATACCCAAACATAAATACGTTGAATTTGCAATTTTTATAATTTTATTATATGAATTATGAATTATGAAATTAATATTCGAAAAAATTATGAACTGAAACCTACAATTTTTTTGATGGATTTAGATTTATTAAGTCCTGCTTTATGGAATTCCAAAATTTCGCATCTTTCTTCCAATATCTCGGCTCATTACCGACAATTTTTTTCGAAAATCATTATCAACAATCCTTTTATACTTCTGCGACGATAGGTACCTCCAGCGCTCCTCAACACCTTTGCTGAACCCCACGAAATCGAAATTTGTGTGTAACGGAAAAATGCGATTTTCTCAAAAACTATGTGACCTAGGGTATTCGCTATATAGTTTTCCTGCAAGGTTTAAATTAACTTCTACTACCCGTAATTTTCTCATAATTTTAGTTTCAGAAGATTCGGAAATAGAGGGGGGGGGGGACATATTTTTTCATTACCTTTTCGACGATATCTCCGAAAATAGAATCCTAAAATTAAAAGAAATATATTTTTTAGTCTGGCGTTACGAAAGATTTCACACGATATACAAAGAAAAAATTATTTTTTAAAGTAACTTAATTAGCCCCCCTATATTTTTCCTAAATATATTTGTGAATTGTTAATAATCTATAAATATGTGGGTCAATAGACTTTATTACTTAGCCAATTTGAACTTTCCACGTTCCATAGTTTATGAGTAAAATGGCTGTGACACACGGACCTACAGGTACAGGAGTGATCTTATAATACTATACAATATATTGTTATAATATCTTATAACTAGCGGACATGATCGAGCTAAGATCGGTCAAAATTAACCTTGTGTTCAATTCGATATTTCATTTTCACTGTATAATTCTTGCTGTTTAAATAAAATTGGTATGATCCTAAGCCATAGGAACCCACTAACCGAAATTCTTCGAACACACGACCTAACCAATGCTCTTCTCGAACCCGAAAACGATAGAATACAAAATTTAGTCAAAATCGCTAAAGTCATTTTATACGTGAAATTAGCTAGACCCACGGTAACCCAAAAAGGACCTACTAATCTAAATTTATCGAACATCTGACCTATCCCAATGGTCTTCTCGTGCTAGGAAACGGTGTAATAAGAAATTTTGTCAAAATCGTTTAACACATTTTTTCGATAAAAATAGCTAAACCTTGACCCATAGTGACCCAAAATGACAGGTTAATCGAATTTTCTTGAGCATGCGACCTAGACCAATGGTCTTCTCGAACCCGAAAACGATAGAAAACAAAATTTAATCAAAATCATTAAAGCTGTTTTCTAGATAAAATTAACTTGACCCACAGTGACCCAAAAATGACACATTAATCTAATTTTCTCGAACATGTGACCTAACCCAATGATCTTCTCGTGCCCGGAAACAGTATAATACAAAATTTTGTCAAAATCGTTTGAGCCTTTTTTAAAGATACAATTAGCTTGACCCACAGTGACCCAAAAATGACCCACTAATCGAATTTTCCCGAACATGTGACTTAGCTCAATGGTATTCTCATGCTCAGAAACGATATAATACAAAATTTTGCCATAATGTTTTGAGCCGTTATTTTAGATACACTTAGCTTGACCCACAGTGACCCAAAAGTGACCCACTAATTGAATTTTCTCGAACATGTGATGCCCAATGATCATCTCATGCCCGGAAACAGTATATTGCAGAAATTTCTCAGAATGTTTTGGGCGTTTTTATAGATTCAATTAGCTTGAGCCTGACCCATTGTGACCCAAAATGACCCACTAATCAAATTTTTTTGAACATGCGACCCAGCCCAATGGTATTCTCGCGTCCGAAAACGATAAAATACAAACTTTCGTCAAAATTGTTAGAGCCGTTTTCTAGATAAACTTTGCTTGACCCACAGTGACCCAAAAATGACCCACTAATCGAATTTTGTCTAATATGTGACTTGGCCTATTGGCCTTCTCGTAATCGAAAACGACAAAATACAAAATTTAATCAAAATCGTCAGAGCCGTTTTTTAGATAAAATTGGCTTGACCCATAGGGACCGAAAAATGACCCACTAATTGAAATTTCTCGAACATGTGACCTAGCCCAATAGTTTTCTCGTATCGAAACACGGTTGGATATAAAATTTAGTCAAAATCGATTGAGCCGTTTTTTAGATATAATTAGCTTTAACTTGACCCATTTGACCCAAAATGACCCACTAATCGATTTTCTCGTACATGTGACTTAGTCCAATGGTCATCTCATGCCCGGAAATGGTATATTACAAAATTTTGTCGAAATGTTTTTGGCCTTTTTTTGGATTCAATTAGTATGACCCTGACCCATTGTGACCCAAAATGACCCACTAATCGATTTTTCTTGAACATGCGATCAAACCCAATGGTATTCTCGTCCCCGAAAACGATAGAATACAAAATTTCGTCAAAATCGTTAGAGCCGATTTCTAGATAAACTTTGCTTGACCACAGTGACCCAAAAATGACCCACTAATTGAATTTTCTCTAATATGTGACTTATCCCATTGGTCTTCTCGTAATCGAAAACGACAAAATACAAAATTTAATCAAAATCGTTAGAGCCGTTTTTTAGATAAAATTGGCTTGACCCATAGTGACCCCAAAATGACCCACTAATCGAAATTTCTCGAACATGTGACCTAGCCCAATAGTTTTCTCGTGCCAAAAAACGGTGGGATATAAAATTTAATCAAAATCGATTTTGATGATTTTCAGATATAATTAGCTTGACCTTGACCCATTATGACCCAAAATGACCCGCTAATCGAATTTTCTCGAACACATGGCCCAGCCCAATTGTATTCTCGTGCCCGAAAATGGTAAAATACAAAATTTCGTCGAAATCGTTAAAGCCGTTTTCTAGATAAAAATAGCTTTACCCACAGTGACCTAAAAATGACCCACTAATCGGATTTTCCCGAACATGTGACTTCACTCAATGTTATGCTCAAGTAGAGATCTGCACAGGCCGGCCCGTTGCCCGAAGGGCCGATTTTCATTCACGGCACTCGGGCCGGGCCGGGGCCGGGCTCCACTCTGTTCGGGACGGGCTCGGGCCATACTTTTTTCTGAAGGCTCGGGCCGGGCCTAACTTAATTTTTCTGTACAGAGCCGGGCCTGGTTTTATTCCTAGTCTTCACGGCCCAAAATTTTCAGTCCTAGTTTCGAGTCAGCCGGTATGAAAATCATTGTCTCAGCGTGGCCTGGTCCATTTAAAGGTCAGTTAAATTAAACCTGGCCCAAAAGTTTTTGCAAAAACTGCACACATTTTTGAATCGCCATTATTCTACACTTAAACATTAAAGTTTATTATTTTTAAAGAATACTAGATTTCTATGCATATTAAAATATAACTAAATTAAAATACAGTAAAATGTGTGAAAAGGAACCTGTCTATGACGGAACCCTGTTTTAAACTGAAAAACGTGTTGATCCATGCAAAATTAATATACTAATAAGTAAGAAAAGAATATATAATACATTTACACTTTCTAAGATGGGAACTTGTCTAAAACGCATTTTTTTTTTTTTTTTTTTTTTTTTTGCTTTTCTATGCAATTCTATCTTAGAAGATTTTACTGTACAGCATTTTTCCAATTTTTAACACATACATGGAATATGGATTAACAATATTAATGATAACTGAAACATTTACATACAAGAAATAGAGAATCATTACAAAAATAAATATCGCAGCCTGCTGCACTTCTATAATAATAAAGATTATAAACATGAAAAAAAAAAGTTAAGATAAATATTTTTGGTCAGAACTCCTCGTACGAGACAAATTTTTAACCAATTCGACGTAAAAATCAATGTTTTGTAGAAGTTCACTCGGGCCGAGAATTTAAGTTTTTTCCGGACCGGGCCGGGCTCGGGCCGAACTTTTATTTTTTTTATCGGACCGGGACGGGCCAATATTATTTTTTCTACGGCCCGGGCCGAACTTTTAATTTTTGTGTCGGACCGGGCCGATTTTTTTTCTCTATGAGTGGGGCCGGGCTCGGGCCTGGAAATGTCGGCCCGTGCACACCTCGTTGCTCAAGTATTCTCATGCTCAGAAACGATATAATACAAAATTTTGCCATAATGTTTTGAACGGTTATTTTAGATACACTTTGCTCTACCCACAGTGACCCAAAAATGACCCACTAATCGAATTTTCTCTAATATGTAACTTAGCCCATTGGTCTTCTCGTAATCCAAAACGACAGAATACAAAATTTAGTCAAAATCGTTACAGCAGTTTTTTTAGATAAAATTGGCTTGACCCATAGTGACCCCAAAATGACCCACTAATCGAAGTTTCTCGAACATGTGACCTAGCCCAATAGTTTTCTCGTGCCAAAAAGCTGTTGGATATAAAATTTAGTCAAAATCGATTGAGCCGTTTTTTAGATACTTGACCTTTCTTGACCTTGACCCATTATGACCCAAAATTACCCACTAATCGAATTTTCTCGAACACTTGACTCAGCCCAATGGTCTTGTCGTGCCCGAAAATGATAAAATAGAAAATTTCGTCAAAATCGTTAGAGCCGTTTTTAAGATAAAATTTACATACACACACACATACACATATACATACACACACAATTTTTGCTCGCATTATAGTATAAGATATGATCGTTTTTACTTTTTAAGTACAAAACCCCCCAAAAAGAGAATGAGTAAATTGCTATGCAGTTTTAAAACAAATTGTATTTAAAAATTGTGTTAATTGTGTGTAGAAATGAAAAAGTCCTTCCGGCCTGTGCCAGGAGGAAAAAGGTAGTTTTCATATTCCTTGTTTTTAAAAATCCAGCTTATTTTACTCAACTCAAAGGTAAAATTACTAGAATCAGATTATAGAAGATACAATACCAGTTTTGGTCAATAATGAATATGAATGAGAACCCTGTCAAATTAGTTATATTCAAGTTGGTTTCATTTAGAGCGATTTATGTTTGGTCGCCAAATTTGCTGATATCGTGTAGTGCCCCCATTTGTGGAGCTTGAGCTCAGCTATCCAATGCCTCACCCCCCCCCCCCCCCGCCAAAAAATAAATAAATAAATAAATAAATAAAAATAAAAATATCGAAATGCAAACGACAAATTGAAAAAGAACGTTCCCATAGATTTAACATTAGCTTGCGAGTTTTGTCGTGTGAGTAGCGTAGCCCCATAAGAACCTACACTAGTCACGCCAAGAAACTCGCAACCTAGTGATAAACCTATAAGAGCGTTCTTTTCAAATTTATCACATGCATTTTAATATTTTAATAAGGTTTTTTTTTTTTTTTTTTTTTTTTTTTTTTTTTTTTTTTTTTGATAGGATAGCTGTGGTCAATCTCTAAGGTTGCTATATTTCACTTTTCCGATTTTGGGTGCAATTTTTTTAATATAAAATTAATTTCTCTTTCGGAATAACCAAAATAGAAAAAGTACAAACTGTACAGACTAACGCCATTAGAGATCGGTCTCAGCTATCCTAAGGGAAAAAAAAAAAAAATCATTTAAAAATATTAAAATGCAAGCGGGAAATTAGAAAAGAACGTTCCCATAAATTTAACATTAGTTTGCGAGTTTCTTAGCGCTAATGTTAATCCTATGGGTGCGTTCTTTTTAAATTTCTCGTTTGCATTTCGATATTTTTAAAAGATTTCTTTTTTAAAATTTATGAAGGAACTTTCACTTTCGAAACCGGTTCCGAAATAGAAAGTGGCCCCATCAGAAAAAAATCTGCAGCCAAAATCAAAAACTGATAAAAGGTTTGGTTAGAAAACCACTTTAGCTATCTTGTGTAAAATCAATTTTAAGAAAAATCATTTAGAATATTTGAAATGCAAACGAAAAATTTGAATAAAACGTTCCCATAGATTTAAGAGTAATCACCCCCACTAAATCTTCCCACTAATCACGGGAAGGAAGGAAAACGCTAATGTTAATCCTATGGTGCGTTATTTTAAAATTTCTCACTTTAATAGTAAGATTTTTTTTTTTTTTTTTTTTTTTTTTTTTTTTTTTTTACATAAAGATAGCTACGGACGATCTACAACCGGGCTTGTTTTTACATTTTCGACTTTGGTTATATTTTTTTTAAATTAGGATAGTTTCAATTTCAGAAACGGTTCCAACCAGTTCCGAAAGTGAAAGTAATTAAAAAAAAAATCTGAAATCAAAATCGAAAAAGTAAAAACTACTCCGATTGTAGATCGTCTTCTATCCTATTCAAAAAAAAAAAAAAAATCCTTCAAAAAAATTCAAATTAAAGCGAGAAATTTGAAAATAACGCCCCCATAGACTTTACATTAGAGTTTTCCTTTCTACAGTGACTACAGTGGGATCTTAAGGGTGCTGGTCACTCAGCTTCCGATTTCCCCTCACTAATGCAAAGTCTATAGTCATTGGATGCATTCGTATATTTAAAATATCTCCTCGGGAAATTAATATTTTTAACTTTTTTTTCTGTCTACTTTTTCTAAAAGATGTCTCTTTTTTTCTTAGTTCTCAAAATATTTCTAAAGTATAGACTTAATTTTATAGGAAGTGTTAAAATCTTACTCACAGTTCACCCGCTTTTAACACATAAAATATTAAATTCAGCATAGATTTTAGAAATACAGTCGGACCCGGTTAAGACGCTCACGGTTAATACGCGAATTTTTCCCGATCCCTTGAATATCGCCCATAAGGCTAATGCAAAAATGTCACGTTTAATACGCGATCCCGCTTCATACGCGATAGATTTTTGGTCTTTCGAAGCAAAAAATCACGCTTAAGACGCGAATTAATAGATCAAGATGCAAATTCCTTCTCTCTTCTCCGTTGTTCCAAATGTAGATTTTTTTATTCTCGTAATAAACACTATTTCTGAATAGGAATACTTACTTTATGTAATAACTAATTAAGGCGACCATTACTAATCGGAAATAGTTATATATATTTGAATAATAATAATAATAATAATAAAAACCTCGCTAATCTTTCGCTTCGTGTCCTGTGTTTTTACTGTAGCAGTAGTTTTTACTGTAGTACTGAGAGATAGACGAATTCAGAATGCTTAGATACGTCATAAAAATTATTATGGTTGGAGTTTATTATACCTGTTATTAGTCGGATTTCAAATGTAAGTTATATCACTACTATGTTTTACAATACATATTATATGCGAAAAAAATGAAACTTATAAAAATTAAACAAATAAAACTGTAGTTTTATAATTCTTTTATGTTCTCTGTGTTTTCTTTACTTTTTGCTGTGCGAACAATATTTTTTACGCAAAGAGTAATAGGATGTTTTTTTCTTATTATATTAAAAATGAAAGTCAGATGATAATGCTATTCATTATCCCAAACACTAAATATGATTTTAATAACTGGATAGTGCTTCAAAAATTAAAATAAATTCTATATGCAAATAAAATTAATCTAGCCGGAAAATTGTATTTGTTTGTAACGTATTCATCGACAATAAAGCCATGTTTGAATCCATATTTATTTTCAGTTATTATTCCAATCGGTCCTATAAAAAAACAATGTATTGAATACAATTAAATTTTAATCTAAATATACGTAAAAGACACACTTTTCGACCGAAAACCTATAAATAAAATCTCTAAAGTTCATTTAGACGATTAGATGTATAACTAAGTCCTGTTCCTGCAACATTATACAAATCATGTTTAATACGTGATCACGCTTAATACGCGACTTTGGTCCACTCCCTTGAAACGTGTCTTAACCGGGTTCGACTGTATTTTGAAAGCTAAGAAAAAAAGAGAACTTTAAGAAGAGAACACAGAAAAAATAAGTTAAAAATGTGAATTTCTCGAGAAGATATTTTAAATATACACTGGTGTCCAAAATTAAGGACCAGTCACAAAATGCTAATTTTTAAGTAAGCGAATGCTCAAAAGGAAATAATATAATTCAAATAATTACTATCTCTACAGCACAGCTAGTCCATATAGCATATCATTCATGTCACACATAGTCACAAGTGTCACAGTCACTACGGTGTGGGTGCTTACTTACTTACTTACTTACTTACGTCTCATTATGAGTCTCAAATGATCACTATATGTGACTCCACTGAGACGTCAATGTGACTGCTGCTTTGTGACGAGTGACCAGGTGACTTTACAATGTAGTTACATTATGACTCTCATGTAACTGTCATTTTTAGACTCAATTTCAAAGTCATCATGAACGTTGCATTATGATAAGTCACCAAATAATATCACATTATAGTCACATGGTGGCTTTTCACAAAAGAGCACAATGGTGACTTCACAGTAGTCTCTATGTCACGTGAAAGTCATAATGTGACATTATTTGGTAACTTATCACAATGCAGCGTTCACGATTATTTTGAAATTGAGTCCGCAGATGACAGTCACATGAGAATCACAATGTAACCACATTGTAAAGTCCCATGGTGACTCGTCACGAAGCAGCTGTCACAGTGACGTGTCAGTAGAGTCACATATAGTGATCATTTGAGACTCATAATGAGATGTATGGAATTTCCTATTTCTTTGCTTCACCGTAGTGACTGTGACACTTGTGACCATGTGTGACATGAATGAGATGTTATATGGATTAGCTGTACTGTAGAGATAGTAATTATTCGAATTATATTATTTCCTTTTGAGTATTCGTGTACTTGAAAATTAGCATTTTGTGATTGGTCCTTAATTTTGGACACCAGTGTACTAATGCATCAGAAGTCCATAGACTTAACATTACGGAGGGGAATTCCGAAGCTGAGTGACCAGCCCCCTTAACTTTAGCTTGCGAGTGCCTTCGGGTGACAACTGCAGACATGTCCGACTTTATGACAAGATGCAAAAAACTCACGGTGATTTCACAATTGAGTAGCAAAGTAAAGGTTACCTATTAATCATGACGTGACCAATTAAAGATTTCCCATTTTGGTCAATGTTGTGACTGAGACGTTTATGACGTCTCAGCGACATCACATTGGCTGACTGTGCTATTATGGTTATTAAGGGAAGACAAGACTGGGTGCAATCCTATGGGAAATATGCGAGTTTTAAGACCCGTTTCATCGGAAACTACCTGAATGATTTTGATGAAATTTCGAATCCATATTCACTGTATTGTGCTCAAGATTTATAGCAGACAGTTTATTTTTGTGACTAAAACTTTTTATTTTTTAGCAATGGCAATTTTTCAGAAATTTTTCATTTTCCAGGTTTTTTGTTCTGAAACTAATTAATTTTTTTAATTGTCTGCTACATATGATCTTTTATTTATACCTACTTTTATTTATATTTCTTTCTACCACCAAAATATTTTTTATCGAAATCGCTCGAGTACTTCAGAAGTTAATGGGGGTTTTAGCTGAAAAGTACAATTTTTCGGAGAGCTAAAAACTTAGACACTTCTAATTGTGTGAAGTTCTTGCAACAGCTTTATCAAACACATGAATTAAAGTATATAAACACTTGAATAAAACTTAGTTACATATAATAAATGAGTATAAAATGTTAGAGTAAAATTAATGTGATTGGGCGTGGCGTCTCAGTCGTGTCTTCAAAAAATGTTTTTAGTAAATTTCCAATCTTTTTTACCCGACTGCCAAGAAGGGTTATGTGTTTCACGCGTATCTGGGTATGTAGATTTCTTTATACCCTCGAAACATCCCAACGACTGGATGGATTTTAATGAATGAGGTCTCTATCGATTCATCTTAACCGTCCGATGGTTAGGCTAGGTTTTGTTTATATAAATTAAAAATAGCGGCCGTAAAATACAAAATGGCGGTAGAGACGAAAAAAAAATTATTGAGTGGCATGTCATTGGATAAGTCTTTCAAAATGAAGACGATGTTTCATTGACTATTTTACAGTCAGAAGCTCCGTTTAAATATTATGCAACCTGAAAGTTGTGTAAATAGGATGTCTAGCTTTACTGCAACTCTAACCATCATAGACATCTATAGGCCTCATCCAAACAGTGTTTATAGATAGAAATTAACAATTAAACACAATTTAAAGATCATCAATACAAGTAAATTAAAAAAAAATAGGTAAGTAATATAAAAAATAGTTTCACATTGATGAGAAATAATTAATTAGTTCGCTTTTTACGCAGTCGGGTTTTTTGATTTTGTCAATTTAATTTTTACTTGTTTACAGATTAACTTGCAATTTTACAATTATGTATCTTTTTTTTTGACAGGATTGCATTCCAGCTCGTATCAAAGGTTTTCACGTAGTGAACGAGCCTTTTTTTATCAGTGCCATTTTCAACGTCATTAAACAGTTACTCTCAGAAAAACTGAAAAGCAGAGTAAGTACAAACAAACTCCAAAGTTTTATTTTCAATTCATAGTCACATTCAAATAAAATATCCATGTAAAGGATGACTGTTGCTATGACTATCAAAACGAAAGTACTTGACTTTTTAAACGTTGGAATATCTTATCTTAAGAAATGTTTACTGTGTTTTTCTTCTGCCGTTATCAACACATCTTGAAACAATAGAATTATTATTTAGAACTGTATTTTTTGAGGTAGATTTCATAAGAAATACTACCTATTACGTTCTCCCCTATGTTGGAATTTCTGAAATTTTTTTTACAGATCTTCGCCGATCATGACCTCCTAGTACCCCAAACAACCCCCAGTTCAAAACTTTATATACCTGTCTATTTATCTATCTATATACATTATATAGATATTTATCATCGGACACTTTCAATTTTAGACATTTTGTCGAATATTTAAAGATATATTTATCGGATATTTCTGGATCTTCAGGATTATGAAAAATATGTTTGACCATATTTATCTACGGCTATTTGATCAGAAAAACAACGGGGTTTCTGTTTATATCATGCAGGGTTTTTTACCAAATTTAACGCCAGTTTGAGAAAATTTGACAAAATATAGTAGAAATATTATAGTGCAATTGGAATGTATATATTACATATTTGATGAAATATGAGCAGTTGTGTGAAATATTTTTTATCTGCGCATGCGCGCTTTTTTTCCATAATTTGATAGTCAACTCTATGGAGCAACTCAATAAAAGCCAGTCAAATATGGTGAAAATTCAGAAATATATCGGTGATAAAGTGAGCTGATTTTTAGTTCTTCTCTAAACACAGCTAAATAATAAGGGTTTTTCCATAAATTGTCGTTTTTAATTTTTTTTTAATTTCATTTGTTATTGATCAAATGACAAATCAACATTTTATCAACTGTTCAAATCAGTTCTTGGAAAACCACCAGAACGAACATATTCTAAGAAAAAAAGAAGTATCAAAATCGGAGAATTTCTTCTAAATCTACTCGTTGACATTCATTAAATACAAACTCCTTTGCTGAAAGCTAAATAATAAAAAGTGGCAATTTGCGAAAAATCCCTTATTATTTAGCAGCTTTAAGAGAGCAACTAAAAATCAGCTCACAATATCGCCAATATCTGTCTGAATTTTCACGATATTTGAATGTCTTTTTTTTTTTTTTTTAATAAGTTGCTCCATAGAGTTAACTATTAAATCACGAAAGAAAAATATTTTTTATTGTGCGCGCATGCGCAGATAAAAAATATTTAATTCAACTGTTCATATTTCATCAAATTTTTAATATATTTACATTCCAATTACACTATATTATTTCTACTACATTTTGTCAAATTTTCTGAAACTGATGTTAAATTTGGTGGAAAACCTGCATGATTTAAACAAAAATCATTCAGGAATTTTCTTAACTTTTTAAAGAAATCGATATATCTCCATGAATATACATGATATTCTTACACAAATAAATTCACATATTGTGCAATATCCGCATATTCGTAAAGCTATAGCGATAGGCCATTTCGCATATTTCATTTTACAGGGTAATCCGAAATATTATTATTCTTCTTTGATTTTTTGTTGCCCCCCCCCCCCCCTCCCCCTAATTGTCCTTTTGATCTAATTGCCTTTGATGAATATGTAGTCAAGTACATTTTTCATAATCCTGAAGTTCCAGAAAAATCCGATAAGTATATCTTTAAATATTCGATAAAACGTCTAAAATTGAAAGTGTCCGGTGATTAATGGCTATATAGTGTGTGTATATATATATATATATATATATATATATATATATATATATATATATCACTTTTTTATGGACATGATAACTTCCATAATTTTGCACAAATCTCTTCCGAACTGATATATAAAATCGAGGGGCAAAAAATCTCGGCCAAGTTCGTTAATGGGCAAAATCGGATGAAGAGTTGGAAATGGGAGGGTTTTTGTGAAAACAGATAAAATCCCGTAACTTCTTAATTATGATACATATCGAATCAGTTTAAAGTTATTATCACTTCTAGAAAAAGGGCCAAAAATGTATGTATAATAGATTTTTTATATCATTAAAAATGGCCTCAAGGGGCGAAAAAAATAGGGTTTTAAGAAGAAAAAAATTCATAACTTCGTCAACTTTCGAGATATCAAATCCGCTTAAATTTATTACAAATCATCTTAACAAACTTTTTTAAAAAGAGGGAGAGGGTGTTGTAGAAAATCATATTAACATGATTCTGATAAAACCAACTCTTACAGAAAAATGAAATTAAAACTCGTCAAAAGCGGCCAGATGAAATTGTTATACTGGGTTTATTTCTAATCTTGATTTAGTTTTCGTTGGTGAAATTAGTACTACTTAACTTCGAAATCTACCTATGCCTGTAGGCCAAGCCGACAGAGATTTTTTTAAATTAGAAAAATTCAAATGTGCAAAAGAGATGTGTGACATATATGTTATACCCTTTAAGAGAACACAGTGTGTACTATAACAGACTCGGAAACTTTAAGCATTATTAACCTTTTATGTCCCGATGGTACTTTAAAATACAATTTAAAGAAACTTATTATAAAATTCCTTTAACAGATCGATTGACAATAATAAAATTTAGGACGAGTTTTACATGCTTTACTTTATCATGTTTCGAAGTAGAATCCTGCTCGATTCAACCCGACTCGAACCCGAAAGTTCCATTTGTAGTCAACTCAAAACCCGACAAAAAAAAAATTTATTGACCCACAACCCGACTCGAACGCGACAAAATAATTTTCGTCGACCCGCAATCCGCAAGCATATTTCAACTCGAACCCGAAATGAAAGGAAAGTATTTCATTTTTAAATGCATTTATAAAAGTAATCTACAATTATATTTCTAAGATCAATTTCATATTTATATATAAAAATTGGCGTATCTTTATTCTTTAATATTTAAATATAGTAAAACCCTTGAATAGCGAACCCCTCGGGATCGTTGAATCAGGCTCATCTGCAGATTCCATTGAGAAATTTTCTTATATATTTTTTATCATTATTTTCATTGGATACGTAATGTTGGGAAAACATTAGAAATCTGCCTCATCCGCTGCTTTCAAAAATAGAGTAAATTAACTTATACATATTTTATATTTATTTTCATTCAGCAACTAATCTTCGCTGCCTAATTCGGGGAAAACATTAAAAATCTGTCTCATCTTCAGACTATATTAATGTTTCTGAACGTTAGCGAAATATAAACTCTTAAAATAAAAATGAAGCATTCACTAATCTTAGACACCCACTCGGGTTAGTAAAATCTGTCAATAAAACAGTTTTCTTATACATTTTTTAAACATTTCTTCCTTCTATTTTTTACCAAATGTATGCTTATAGCCCCTTGGGGACGAGCGACACGTATACGTGCCGCATGAAGCGCTCAGAATCCTCGTTTTTCCTCACCAGTAAAATTTTACTGTAAAATTCGCCTTATTTAATCAGCGCATTTTCTCGATTCAAGAAGACACAAATTTCTGTTTTTAAGAAACGGTGACAAAAGATTAAAAATTTCATAAAAACCTCCCGTCCCGAAGGGGTTAACATTCATTACCTTAGACATAGTGTAGTAAAGCTAGATGAAAGTAGGCTGCTTGGATAAACAGGTGATTATTTTCTAATTAGCCAAAACTTCATATGCTGATTGCAATGAGTCTGAAAAAATAATCTAGCTCATTGAGAAATAAATGAATAATTTCCAGTTAGCGTAACTCTCCATTCTTTGCAATAAGGCTGAATGATATCAGACTGGTGGAGAAACAAATGGTCATTTTCCAATTAGCTTAAAGCTGCTTAGGCTCGTTGTAATAAGCCTGAAAAATATCAGGCCGATTGGAAAAAGGAAGATGATTCTCCAATGGACTATATTCAAAATCTGGGTTCGAGGCTGAAAAAAGTCACGTGGTACCGGTAATTTACCCAAAGAACTTCTAACTGATAAGAAGGGAAGCTACTACTGCTTTCCCCATGAACTGTTTCATTGGTTGGCGGGGGTTTACATTACGTCTACGGAGCTTTCCCTTCTCTACGCTAGAAGATTTTGCCTTGACCACGTGATCATTACGTAGATGGAATATCCATTTGCCGGTGTTTTTGCGAACATCTTAGGCTCTTTACAAAGAGCCGGATTTCGCAATTAGCCTACTACATAAGAGCCAAAACATTATTGACCACCTACCTAATAACGCGTTGGCCACCTTTGGTCCGCAAAACAGCTGCAACCTGTCTTGGCATGGATATCATAAGTCCTTGTTTGATGGTCGAAAGCAGATTGTATCAGATGTTCAAGCAGCGGTCTCGTAAGGCTCCGTGCAAACGCTTGTTTTGCCATCCTTCTACATTTTTCTTGAAAATCTTTTGTTCTGGACGCTTCTGCAGTTTAGTCCCGAAAGAATGATGGGAATCAACAATGGGTCTGGAGATAAGGAGCTCAATTGTACTTCACGGAAAGGTCCTTCTTTTGCAGGACATCAGTCCCTTTCCTTTTAAAGTCATTAAAGATAAAAAACACCGCGTGTCCACAACAAAAGATACCGATACTGAATATAATTAGAAGGATAGTTTATTCGCACATGGATATTACAACAATGTTGTTTTTGAGCTCTAAGCCGCCGTTCAGTGACGCTCCAAACCTGCTTTACCGGATTAAGGACCGCTGAGATAGGCGGCCAGGACTTTAACTGGAATTCAATATTCTTGGAACCACTCCAGCGCAATTCGAGTCCTGTGACCCGAAGCGTTGTCCTGCTCGAAGACTTAATTTCCAGTTGGGGCAATGATAAAATGTAATGGTTGAACTAGTTCGCAATGATGTTCAGATAATCCGCTGCATTCATGTCTGTTCTACCACAACCACGGGTCCCAGAGACGCCTATAAGAGCGTTCCCCAAACAGAATATCGCCACCATGGTCTGTATATGACCAGCTATATCAAAGGGAGCAACATTTCGCCAGGAAGATGGTGTAGCCTGACACGGCCATCGGCGTGTTGAAAGATGAATCGCAATTCATCCGACCAGGCATCTCTATCCCAATGATCCATGGTCCAGTCACGATGTTCCCGGGCCTAAGTGTAGGAGTAGATGGCGATATGTTTGGTCAATAGAGGAAGATGAGTGGGACATTTGCTGCGTAGTCTCATATCCAACAGTGTCAGCTGAACTGAGTGCTCCGAAACAATTCTACTTGGATTTGTATTGTATTGGGCTGTCAGCTGAGCCAGAGTCTGGCGCCGATTTTGCTTTAGCAAGCGGGAGAGTCTCCGATGCCCTTTTTACTTGATAACGCGTGGATTTCCAACGGAATGGCGTCTACTCATGGTTTCATCGTTATTCATCCACTTTTCATAAGAACAACGATATGTCGCGAACAACCCACGAGTCGTGCAGTTTTGGAGATACTCGTTCTGAGCCGTCGGTCCATTGAATCCTGCCCTTTATCTAAGTCGCTTAGATCAGCAGCCTTTCCCTTCACAGGCAGAAGTAAGATTAAAAAGGATTCCCAGGACACCCTAGACGCAGTTAAATAGCATTCCCACCTGATATACGTTCCCTCCATGTCATCCAGGCGAGTTCATTACAAAAAATAGCTAAGGTCATACTGTTTTGGCTCTTCGGTGGGTGTATAGTAAATGAGATCACTGATTATTCTTCCTTTACGGTGAAGTTAAGAACCCCTTTTTCTTCTCTCGGAATACGAAAAACATTATCAACATCGTATTTTTGATGTTCAAAAACTCATGTATCGTATTTCTGATAGTTTATGCACACAAACACTTGTTACGTGTGTGTAGATTGAGAGGTATCCACTATTCAGAGGTAAAAGCGTACAAATATAGAAGCATTAAGAATTGAAAAAGTGTTCGCTAAATAGAGGTGTTCGCTTTTTAGGAGTGTCCATTATGAAGGTTTTATTGTAGTATATAGATTTTTCAACCGCAAAAATATTTTTGAAAAGGATAAACCCGACTCATAACAGTCAAAACTCGGCCTGAACGCGAAACAGTAAAAGTCAACCCGACCCGCAGCAAAGCGGTAGATGACAACCTGACCCGCAACGAAAATAATATTACGCCAACCCAACCCGACCCGATGTAGGATTCTATGCTGAAACTTCATTTTCAAGTGTGTTATTGGTTTTCTGAATTTTGTTTACTTACAAGGAACCACTTTTGGTGTTGCTCGCACCTAGCATTGAGGTCTGGTGCATTTTAAAGCCCTATATCACGAAGTTTGAGAATCTATAAAAAAATTTTGTTAAAATAATATTTCTTGATTTTACAGCAGCATAACTTTCTGAAAATGCCATTTTCGAGACCACTTATCGGACTATTAACATTGAAGTTTTTTAATGAAAAGCATTTAAAAATAAAAATTAGTTAATAATAAGTATAAAATATTGAAAAAAGTTTAAAAATTCCTTCAAGAACCTACGAATTTGATTTTGAAAAATTGCAACATTATATTCACATTTTTGGCGAGGAAACAGTTGGCGTTTTTTTTTTTTTTCAAATGTACAGCTTTCCGGCAACCCTAGCCAAATGTCATAGCTGTTTGTCTTGTGTGAGGAGTGGTTTGGACTTCACTAGAAATTGTAATGTCTGACCTAATTAGCCACAGTAATTTTTCTAAATTGTGTAAAAATATTAATTTAAAATTTACTTTATAACTACTTTTACAAAGGACCATTTAATACAGCAACATTTCATTTTAAACATTCGAAATTTTATTCCATTCGATTTCAAAAGAAAAAAGTTTGCTTATTTTGTATTTCACTAAAAAATAGTTTTCAACGATCTTGTAAGCTTTTATAAAATTATATTTACTATTTATATATTTATAGTCTGCATAGAACACCCCCCCCCCCCTAATATTTGTATTTGATGCTATCAGTTATTTTTAAAAAAAATTGCAATCTGATAGAATTCTAGTAACATGCAGGGCTTAATTTCTAAGAAAAAAGTACCGGAGCCCTAATAGTTTGCGGTACCGGTACAACAACCGTACCGCCCCCCCCCCCCTGTCACTTCAATCTGCATATTTATATTTCGTACATTATTTTCAAAATTTAAAGCATTTTTTTTCCTTAGCAAAATAAAAATTTTAAATATGTCTATCAGCATATACTCAGTGGTAAACTGTTCCCTTTTTTGTTATCACTCCTTCTGAATAGTAATCTTTGCCTAATTTTAAAGTTAACTAACTGCAGAATAACAATACATGGCAATTTATCTACTTACAAATGAAAGTGACTTCGTAAATGTGGCAGAACAGAGCCTTAACATGGCTACCGTTCATGATGCAAAATAAATAGAAAAGTCACTAACGTAATTTTTCTACTCGTACGCAATCGAAGACAAAAAATCTCAAGCAAAACATCAAGCTTATGCTTGTTGGCTGAAACAGAAAATATTCTTTTTGGGTTAGATATATATATATATATATATATATATATACATATAAAAAAAAAACTGACAATAAAAAATTATCCTACTATCAGAAAAGAAATTCGAACTGAGAGCAAATTCATTGTTCAGTCTCTTCAGTGGCGCCGTATCAACATGTCATCGCGACATAAAATTCGAAACAGAAAAACACGATTCTTTTTCAATTTCATTCTGATCATTATATTTCATTCTGATCAAAATCGGATTAAAATGATTTGAAATAGAATATAATAAGTAATTTTAAAGGAGAAAAAGTTTTGTTTTTTTTCTATACGTGAATAAATAAAATTTTAATTGTTATACAGATTGAGCTCGAGTCAGTCCAAGTCCAAAAGCTGATATAAAAATTGAGTTCGTTTTATCTCCATCTCCCTACGTGTGCGGCACATTGCGTCACATATAAGTGTTTTTGTAAAAAAGAATGCAAAAGCTTGGAGATGGAAATAAAAGAAAAAGGTAATTTAGGCTTCGGGTTTTCGAAAGTGCTATTGCACTGGGCTCCGGAACCCTGTATTTATGAGCTCCGGTGAATTCCAACCAATATTTAAATATTTACTAAAAACAGAGAAGTACCGGAGCCGGGCTCCGGTGGGCTCCGGCGCAAATTAAGCCCTGGTAACATGTACTGTACAGTGTACACTTACCCTTCGGATAAAGCGAGCGGAAAAATTGTAGCGCAATATTTGGCGACTTAACTCACTTTTGGCGAGAAATAAACAAAAATGTAATAATAAAAAATTAAAAGTATAAAAAAGTATATAAAATATGATTTTAACAGAGAAATTGTATCGGTTCTCTAACTTTTATGCATAGGGCTACAAAATGCACCAGGTCTCGTTGGTAGGTGCGAGCAACACCAAAAGGCGCTCCCTTGTTAGATAACGGTGAAGTTCAGTTATAGTATTCTGAATGTAGAAAGTGTTTCATAATCTATGCTTGAAGCATGAGTCTTCTTTCTTGTTTTTTCTGCAAAAAATAGTGCCGTAGTGTAAAAATAAAACTAACCCGCGTAAAATTATACTTTCAGAGAAATTAATTATTTTAAAATGAGCCTATTTTAGGGTCTGTACCCAAATTGAATTTCGGTACTCGATTGTTGAAATGCTACAGAATGACTATGTCACTTCTATTCATGTATTAGGGGTTGTGCATGTATAACGTTATCATTTTAGTGGGGAGGGGGGTCTGGCACATGATATTGTAAGATATCTCTATTGGGAGGAGGGGGTTGTCTTATAATATCGTTATCATTGTTGATCAAACCAAAGTTTCCTCTTTTTATTTTTAATTTTGTCTTTACATCAAAATAGTGTGTTTTTCAGTCTTATATATTTTTATGAAAATGCAAAGATATTATTAAATCATTAAAGATTATAAAATTATTTAATTCCAAAATTATGGACTACTCCAACGTTTCTCATTCCAATTCTTCTGTCATGTGTGTACGCATATATAATACGCTTTTCGAGAAAACATATACGAAGTATGTTTGAAATAATATTCGTGTTTACTAGTAAAGAAAAGAGAAAGAATGTTGTCCATCTGTTTTGCTGATAAGAAGCTTTGTCTGCCGCCCTCCTCCCCCCGTGCAGCTGCAAGTGCAAAAAGATATTATTGCTGTTGAATGATTAATGCAACAAAAATATATTATTAAATTATTTTAAATAGTAACTATTTCTTTTAAGTGTTATTTGATATAAAGCTATTTCATATCTAAAGTGAAATTTTATTGAAGCAACAAAGTATGCAAAAATAAATATAATCATATTTATATATCACTCCAAACAAAAGGGAAAAAAAGAAAGAATTTTTAGATATGTTAACGATATCATTACAGGAGGGAGGGGGGGGGGGGGTTCGAGAAATGATAACGTATGATAGAAGAAAGATACTGGTACCAAACGATTGGAAATAAAGTGTACTTTTAAAGTCGTGGGAAAAAAAAAGTAAACACCCCCTACTAACTCCTCAACAAATTATCGTAGAAGAAAGTTATTGGTACCGAACAATTGGAAATAAAGTCTACTTTTAAATAATGCATATAAAATTTGCTTAGGGAGCCATCTACATAATAAAACGAACCATAACTTTGTTTTTTTCAATAGCAGTACACAATTCTGACAGCATAAATGAACTCTACACCCTTCAATTAGTCTAAAATCAAATTTTTATGCAATTCGTACCATAAGTTTCCGAGAAATAAATTATTTTAAAACGAGCGTATTTTAAGGGCTGTATCCAAATTGAAGTTCGGTACTCGATTGTTAACCGAGAGAGCTCCCTTCTTGATCAAGGTATCTTAAGCAGTCAATTAAGCCTGTTAGATTACAGGATAGCATAAGAAATTTCAATATATTTAGTCACTTCTATCACAGATGGCCTCTTAAACCACTATTTTGCCATTTTTTAAGCATAATGTGAAAACTACTTGGAAGAAAAATGTGAAATTTTGGATTTCCATAAAGCAGGGCTTAATAAATCTGAATCCATCAAAAATATTGTAGGCTGCAATTCATAACTTTTTTTAATATTAATTTCATAATTCATAATTCATATCAGAAAATCATAAAAATTGCAAATTCAACGTATTTATGTTTGGGTATATTAGTATTATTGCTACATAAAAAATTAAAACATTCGGATCATAATTTCAGAAGCTATAAATAAAAATATGAAAATGTAATTTAACATTAGAAGCACTAAATTTTGAATGTTTATAATTCAAAAACTTATCATTCAAATGATTCAAATGACTTGAAATTTAGTGTCTAGGCATAGTTTGAACCGAAGATTTGAAATATCTTGTTAAAATTGGACATTGCCATTGAAAAAAATAAAGTTTGGATTCGTTTTGATATGTAGATGGCCCCCTAAGCAAATTTTATAGACATCATTTAAAAGTAGACTTTATTTCCAATCGTTCGGTACCAGTAACTTTCTTCTACGATAATTTATTGAGAAGTTAGTAGGGGGTGTTTACTTTTTTTTTCCACGACTGTACATAAAATTTGATTAGGGGGGGGCATGGGGGGAAAGGGTCCAAAATTACCAAAAAGTTGATAATGTTACATAAGTATAGCCCCTTATTTCTTGCCAATAGGACCATTTCTTTCGCTTAATATGTTTCGACTATTACCAGCCCAAATGTTTTAATAAAATGAGTAATATATATATATTTTTTTCAAATTATGCTTTTCTGTACATTATAGAAGGTCCTTTAAACCACCATTTTGAAGTTTATAAATCATAATTCGAAAACTACTTGGAAGAAACATTTGAAACTGAGGATTCGCATAAAACAAGACATAATAAATATAAATCTATCAAAAAAAAAAAAAAAAAAAAAAAATTGTAGGTTGCAATTCATATTTTCTTCAAATATTAATTTCATAAGTCATGTTACAAAAATTTTTAAATTACAAATTCAATGTATTAGTTTTTAGCTCACAGGCTATCAAAGCCTGAGAGCTTATGTGCCCGCCGGTTCTGTATGTACGTACGTATGTATGTACGTACGTATGTATGTACGTACGTATGTACGTACTTAACGCGATAACTCTTGATAGAAACATCCGATTTGCTTCAATTTTTTTTTCTAGTTTCGTTCTGATAAGGCGCTTCCCTGTTTAGTTTTGGGGGTTCATTGGTTAAGAATAAAGGAGGAAAAGGGGGTTAGTCCCCCCCTTAATTCAGATAAATGTGTTTTTCATGCAGAATTATTCGATTTGCTCCGAATTTGGTATACCGGCTTATTATGTTAAGGAACTTCCCTGATTAGTTTTGGGGGTTCATTGGTTAAGGATAAAGGGTGAAAAGGGGGGTTTGTCCACCCCCCTTAATTCAGATAAATGGTTTTTCATGCAGAATTATTCGATTTGCTCCGAAGTTGGTATACCGGCTTATTATGTTAAGGAACTTCCCTGATTAGTTTTGGAGGTTCATTGGTTAAGGATAAAGGGGGAAAAGAGGGGTTAGTCCACCTCCCTCCCCTTAATTCACATAAATGGGTTTTTCATGCTGAATTATTCGATTTGCTCCGAAGTTGGTATACCGGTTTATTATGTTAATGAACTTCCCTGATTAGTTTTGGGAGTTCATTGGTTATGGATAAAGGGGGAAAAGGAGGGTTAGTCCACCCCCCCCCCCCCTTAATTCAGATAAATGGGTTTTTCATGCAGAATTATTCGACTTGCCCCGAAGTTGGTATACCGGTTTATTATGTTAAGGAACTTCCCTGATTAGTTTTGGGGGTTCATTGGTTAAGGATAAAGGGGGGAAATAGGGGGTTAGTCCACCCCCTTAATTTAGATAAATGGGTTTTTCATGCAGAATTATTCGATTACCGATTTTGGTATACCGGTTTATTATGTTAAGAAACTTCCCTGTTTAGTTTTGGGGGTTCATTGGTTAAGAATAAAGGGGGAAAAGGGGTTAGTCCAACCCCCCGCCCCTTAATTCAGATAAATGGGTTTTTCATGCAGAATTATTCGATTTGCTCCGAATTTGGTATACCGGCTTATTTTGTTAAGGAACTTCTCTGATTAGTTTTGGAGGTTCATTGGTTAAGGATAAAGGGGGAAAAGGGGGGTTAGTCCACCCCTTTTAATTCAGATAAATGGTTTTTCATGCAGAATTATTCGATTTGCTCCGAAGTTGGTATACCGGCTTATTATGTTAAGGAACTTCCCTGATTAGTTTTGGAGGTTCATTGGTTAAGGATAAAGGGGGAAAAGGGGGGTTAGTCCACCCCCCCCCCCTTAATTCAGATAAATGGGTTTTTCATGCAGAATTATTCGACTTAACCCGAAGTTGGTGTACCGGTTTATTATGTTAAGGAACTTCCCTGATTAGTTTTGGGGGTTCATTGGTTAAGGATAAAGGGGGGAAAGGGGGGGTTAGTCCACCCCCTTAATTTAGATAAATGGGTTTTTCATGCAGAATTATTCGATTTGCTCCAAATTTGGTACACCGGTTTATTATGTTAAGGAGCTTCCTTGATTAGTTTTGAGGGTTCATTGGTTAAGGATAAAGGGGAAAAGGGGGCTTAGTCCACCTCCTTTAATTCAGATAAATGGGTTTTTCATGCAGAATTATTCGATTACCGATTTTGGTAAACCGGTTTATTATGTTAAGAAACTTCCCTGGTTAGTTTTGGGGGTTCATTGGTTAAGGATAAAGGGGGAAAAGGGGGGCTAGTCCACCCCCCCCCCTTAATTTAGATAAATGGGTTTTTCATGCAGGATTATTCGATTTGCTCCAAATTTGGTATACAGGTTTATTATGTTAAGGAGCTTCCCTGATTAGTTTTGGGGATTCATTGGTTAAGGATAAAGGGGGCTAATTCCCCTTCACTTATTTTCTGAAGGGCATTATTCTTTAAAATAAGAGTATAATATACAATTAGTGCCAAGAGCCTGTGAGCTCAATGCCATCAGTTTAGCTGGGCACTTTTCTTTTTTATTTAGTATTATAACCGCACAAAAAATTGTCACATTAGGATTATAAATTCAAGAGATATTAATAAAAATATGAAAATGTAAATTTAACGTTAGAAGCTCTCAATTTTAAATGTTTATAATTCGAAAACTTGGCATTCAAATGACTTGAAATTTCGTTTCTAGGCATAGATTGAACAGAAAATTTAAAATATGTTGTCGAAATTGGGTGTTGCTATTGGAAAAATTTTTGGTTTGGTGTTAGTATGTAGATGGCCCCTAATCAAGTTTTATATACATCATTTAAAAGTAATTTCCAATCGTTTGGTACCAGTAACTTTCTTCTATCATAATCAGGTGCAAAGTTAGTAGGGGCGTTTACTTTTTTATTTTTTTCCCACGACAATACATAAAGATGAAATTTTAATTCACTTTCTGATAATAGGCTAGAATTATAAAAATTATATGCAAACATGTGCTTCGATGACATTACAACATTTTAATAATTTTTTATCTTTTAACAATTTAATTACTAAACTTCTAATATTTTTTACAATTATAAATTAATAACCTTATTTTAAGGCATTTTTCCGTTTGTCTGCCACAGGTGATAAATCGCCAAGTATTCTTTATGGTTACAATTGCATGCTAGTTAACCCTTTATGTACTGAATTATGAATTCATGAAAAATTTATCTTCTAAAACATTTTTCGTGAATTGTTTAAACTACATTAGAAGATTTACATAATCATTTAATAAGTTTTGTAAGGAATTTAGAAGGATTCATTAAATTTGAATTTAAAGGGATTTTGTGTAACATTTATAACCCCACTCAAATCTTTTACTAAAATATATATATATATATTTTTTTTTGGTATTTTGTGGAATTAGGAAATGTACAAACATAATGTTCTTACAATTGAAATAAAGAAATATTTCCGAACTGAAATTCCCCCCCCCCCCCCCAATCCTCCAATGTCAAGAAAGCTGAAAAAATGCGAAGGCAAAAGAAATCATGCTTTTTAAAATATTTTTGTTTTGTGTAACCCATAATGTTTTTGGAACAAGATAAAGTAATATATCTATAACTCATTCTAAACTGTATTATAACTAATCAATGTATTAAATGAATTTTATAACAAGTTATTTTAATGGTACTTATAAGTACCGCCAGTAAATAAAGGGTTTTAAAACATCAATGGATTTAATGATGCTCCAAACTAGGCTCGCCAAAAAAAGACCAACTATAATAGCTATAGAACTGCAACAATACAGTATTTAAAACACTGAAAAGTAGAAAAAAATAGAAGAGTGTAACAATTAAAAACAAATCACAGTTTTATCAATTAACAGTTTAATATTAATAAAAATTATACTATGAGAAAATAATTTACAGGTCTAGGTTTAAGTAATGCTTTTTTTTTCTTTACGGTTGTAATATCTTAAAAAAGAACAAAAAATATTTTTTTTTCCCAATAAATTCAGTAACTCACGCTTTATACCAAGCGCAAAAGAAAAAAGCGATGCATTTTCCATAATCGGGTTCAATGCCCACACCAAATTAATGTATTAATGTATTGTAACAGAATTTTTTGGAAAACCATTAATTGCAGTATGAAATTAGACGTGATTTTCAAGATAAACACTGAGTGCTTATAAAAGTCTTTTTTTTTTTTTTAACTATTTTAATTTTAGGCTTTTTTTTTTTACTTTTAACACCCCCCCCCCCCCCACACACACACACACTTGTTTATGTACAGAAAAAGCGAGATTTCAAGTCATTTGGATGGTAAGTTTTCGAATTATAAACATTCAAAATTTAGAGCTTCTAATGTTAAATGACATTTTCATATTTTTATTAATATCTCCTTAAATTATAATCCTAATGTGATAATTTTTTTGTGTCGTTATAATACAAAAAACTCAAACGTAAATACATTGAATTTCTAATTTCAAAAAATTTATGATATCAATTATTAAATTAATATCTGAAAAAAAAAGCAGAATTTTTAGTCTACAATTTTTTGATAGCTTTACATTTATTATGTCCTGTTTTATGAGAAGTCTCAATTTCAATTTTTTAAAATTATGATTAAAAAAGGTCAAAATGACAGTTTAACACTTTAAGCGCGCTTTAAGTCACCGGTGACTGACTCTGAATTTTCCGTTTGGAACGCATCATTCACCGATGACTGACGGTCTAAAATATAATATAAAACTAAATATATATACAGTAGAGCGCCGATTATCGGAACTCCAATCAACCGAAGTTCCAATTATCTGAACAGCCTATATCTCTAAAAAAAAAATTTTAACCGAACTTCCAGTTATCCGAACAGCCTATTTCTCCCAAAAACTTTTTTAACCGAATTCCCAATTATACATTGGCTTGGAATAAAATTTTAAATAAAGAAAAAAAAATGATAGTATATCAGAAGATGAGGAATGTAAATCAATAAAGGAGATGGGAAGAATCCTAAGCTATGAAGAAAATGAAATTAACGAGTGGTTAAATAGTGAAGTAACATGACCCGGGATATCAGATTTTAAATTATGATGAGATTATCGATGAGATTCATGATGAAAAAGAAATTGAAGAAAATGAAAACGAATGCTCTGAAAATAACCCAGGTCCATCCCATAACGAAGCATTTGAATGTTTGGAAACAGCTATGAAATGGCTCGAACGGCAGAAGAACGCTGATCCTATTCAACTAACGTATTTAAGAAGAATTAGAGAAGATATGACAGCATTGAAAAGCATGTCTTCGTTGAAGCAAGCAACAATCAAAAGCTTTTTTGCTTAAATTATAATCTCTGGAGTTCAGGAAATGATAAAAAGAGAGGAGAAAAAATTAAAAAGACAAAAAAGAAAAAAACAATTTTTAAACATGCCAGCACTAACTGGTGCTGCCAGTCCTAAGCTTAACGTGTGAATGTTTTAGTGCAGTCAGAAACATCCCTTAAATTGTCTGTCCATTTATCCGAACTAGGATCGGTCCCGACTTGTTCGGATAATCGGTTGTATATTGTTTTAATTAATTACTGAAAATTTATTTAAAATTTACTTATTTTTTACTTATTACAGGATTATACTTTCTTAAAAATTACTTAAAACATTGTAAATTTTTCAGCTTCAGTGCCAGTCATCGTGGCACTCAACGTGCTGCTAAGGGGTCGTCTATGATGTGCAGAAAAGCATAATTTGAAAATAAATATATTTTACTCATTTTATCCAAACATTTGGTTTGGCAATAGTCGAAATATAATAATTGGGTGAAAGGGTCATATTGGCAAGAAATAATACATTAATAGGAGTGATATAGTCATTCTGTAGCATTTCAACAATCGAGTACCGAACTTCAATCTGGATACAGCCCCTAAAATAGGCTCATTTTAAAATAATTAATTTATCGTAAACTAATCGTGCGAATTTCCCGAAAATTTATTTTTAGGCTAGTTGAAGGCTGTATAATTTATGTATGGTGTAAAACATGTGTATTGCTATTGAAAAAAATTTTTTTTTTTTTTTATTCGTTTTAATATGTAGATGGTCCTGTAAGCGAATTTCATATATATTACTTAAAAGTAGACTTTATTTGGTACCAGTAAAAATCTTCTACAATAATTTGTTGCAGAGTTACTAGGGGTGTTTACTTTTTTCCCCCCACGGCTGCACAATCGTGGAAAAAAAAGTAAACACCCCTTACCAACTCTAAAAAATTATTGTACAAGAAAGTTACTGGCACTTTATTGGTAATAAAGTCTACTTTTAAATGATGTATATAAAATTTGCTTAGGAGGACATCTACATATTAAAACGAACCTTAACTTTGTTTTTTTTTCAAATAGCAGTACACAATTCTGACACCATAAATGAACTCTACACCCTTCAATTAGCCTAAAGACAAATTTTTATGCAATTCGTACAATAAGTTTCCGAGAAATTAATTATTTTAAAACGAGCGTATTTTAGGGGCTTTATCCAAATTGAAGTTCGGTTCTCGATTGTTGACCAAGAGAGCCCCCTTCTTGATCAAGTTATTTTAAGCGCCACTCAAGCAGTCATTGAAGATTGCTAGATTACAGGATAGCAGAAGAAATTTCAAAATATCTAGTCACTTCTATCATAGACGGTCCCTTAAACCATCATTTTGTCGTTTTTTAAGCATAATTTGAAAACTACTTGGAAGAAAGTGAAATTTTGGATTTCCATAAAGCAGGACTTAATAAATCTAAATCCATCAAAAAAAAAAATTGTAGGTTGCTATTCATCATTTTTTCTAATATTAATTTCATAATTCATATCATAAAATTATAAAAATTGTAAATTCAACGTATTTATGTTTGGGTATTTTAGTATTCCATCTTTTCTAAAAATATATCAGTTTCTAACTAGAGAACATAGAATGAAATGGGTTAGGCAGAAATTAACAAACGCTTTCAGATTTCGAGCGTTGAAACAGTTCAAACAGAACCTAAGACTACAGATTCATAAATGTAAATTATTAATTCAATGTTACGAAATAAACAAAATATGAATGCAATTAGATGTATTTTATTGTGGTTTGTACGGAAATATGCCAACATTGATATTTTTTTTCCTTTTGACAGATTCACTTCCACGGAAAAAACTTGAAGTCTCTACACAAAATAATTCCTCCACAGTTTCTTCCCAGTGAATTAGAAGGTACCCTGGGACCGATAGACAACACTGAATTTCGGAAGCAAGTTCTGAATAGGGAGAAATACTTCGAAAAAATCAACAAATATGGCTTCCAGGAAAAGAGAGCGCAGTTCATAAGAAAGAAGAGCTCCAGAGCCATGGGACTCTTCTTATAACCCGAGAAACTAGTAATACAACATCCATTGGACAACGTCATTGTATTTGAATCATCAGAACAAACTATTCATTTATTATTCTCTCATTTCTTAATACATTCACGACAATTTACGTGAATTCATGCCATTTGGATTTCTAATTTAACTCCTCCTACGAGCTTTCCTTTTGTATTTCACACCATGGAGGAAAGAGACAGATGGAGATGCAGTATGCCGTTGCTCTCACTCGACCTAAACAAAACAAGCACTCGGACCAGGGACCGAATTCTTTGACATCACCCGTGCATTTTTTTTTCTAAATGAAAATGATCTGTTTATTTTTAAGCATTCTAAAGCAGCATTCCATTGTATTATGAATTAAAAACTGTATTACTAAACGTTCTCTTTTTTTCTTGAAAGAACGTGCTTTTCTTTGGGCCGACTGTAGCGGATTTTAGGGTTACTTTTTTGGCGTCACCTCCAGCCACCTTACTGCATCTCCATCTATCTCTTTCCTCCATAATTTTACATAGTATTTTATTTCTCAAAAAAAAAAAAAAAAAAAAAAAAAAAAAAAAAAAAAAAAAAAAAAACGCAAGGTTCGTATTTATGCAATCAGTATACTATAGGGTGCCTCGATATGAGAGTAGAGACATACGGATATAAAATTTGATTGATTTACGCTCGTATTCACCAACTACTTCGACCCCGAGCTATACCGAAAGCCTCAGTTGAACGCTCAAACGGTATTCACCTTTAATCCTGATTGAACGTCTCCTTGATAATGTCCAATCAAATGTTATCTTGAATTAAATTTAAGCGTTTGACCGAGGTTTTCTGAGTTGAGGTAGATGGTCAATACAAGCATGAGACGATTCTGGACAAAGGGAAAAAGGAATCGCCAGACATCTTAGCGAGCCTGTTATTACAACGCCTCCCTAGATAAGGGGATTTGTTGGGACGTCACGAAACGTCACACGGAGCAGGGGGGAAAAAATCGAACAACTTGCATGTTTAGATTTCGTTGGTTCGTGAAATTATTAATTATTTTTTACTAATAATAATTACTAATTCCACGAGCCAACAAAATCGAAATGCATTTCACGGCTTTCTCTCTTATCTAGGGGGGCGTTGGTTATTATCGCCCATAGATTAACATACAAGATAGGACATTTGCGGCAAAATCAGTAATGGCAACAGTACTAGCGTCACTACCGACAAGGGGGAAGAATTAACAAGTCTCCGAAATTTATGTAGTATGGAGGTGAAATAATAGTGAATAGTATGTTGATGAAATATGTTTACGCTCTATGTTTTGAATATCTCTTCTTTCCTAAACGAACCAGAGACAGACGATATTTTATCTATGTTTGATTTATTTAGCTGTTTTTTTTTTATCGCAGTTGTTCGTTCAGCTTTAACTTACAAAATGATAATTATAATAATGATATAAAAGAAAAACGCCAGGTAATACTGTTGAAAACGTAAATATGTAAGTTAATCAGATAAAATTGTAAGAAATTAAATTCGTGTACTGTGATAATTTATTCACATCGAATACAATTTTTTCAATATCTCTATGTTTTGCTTTATTTTAAAGTTTAGATTTATATAATTCTAAAAATTTGTAAAGAATAACTTTTCGCTATCTATAATTTTATTATTATTTCCTATATGATAATGTCATAAATATTATTGAACTGACTGTGTATTACTTACAATAAAAACAATCATTTTATTTTATCCGTGAGAAAGTGAAAATGCGTAAATTAAAAAAAAATTATTGTAACGATTGTTTAACACATTAAACTTCATAAATTAATCAAACATCGTCTGTAAAAAATTTTCTACCAAATGGGAATATTTATGAAATTTTCTGGGACTTGTAGAATGCAATATTTCGTATATTTTTACATTACACCATCGCTTTATGTAGCTTTTAAACCCAATTATATCATATTTACTTGACGTATAACATTCAAGACGAAATTTTTAGCTTGTTTTTCGTTGCACTTAAATCATCCACCCATCATGTACGATATATATATATATATATCCGTGCATGAACATAGAATAGATATTAGATATATAGAATAGGATATCTACAGCAGGTTCATGTATCAGTGTAACATTCAGTTGAAAACGTAAACATGCAACATTACGAAAAGAAAGATCAAAATAAGGTAGACGCTCAATAACAAAAATATTACAAGGATGGGAAGTAGTGATGGGCGATTCTGGAAAATTCAGGAATCGATTAAAATCGACATCGTATAAAACTGAATCGATCACAATAAGAATCGATTCCCAAATTCTAGAATCGATACTTGAATCGATATTTCGATAGTCACAGATTCGCACAGATAAGCTCAAAAATATTAATTTCAAAACTTAGCGAATCAGCAGAGCCGTAGCGACCACCTCCCACACCTCACATTTAGAGGGTAGACAAAGTCAGGGGCCCAGTCGTAAGACCAGACCTTTGAGTCAAATAATAAAGCTTTTAACTTTTAAATTATTAGTTTTAAGATGTAATTTTACTAATATTGTAATTTAGATTTTATTTAAATTTATTTTTAAAGAAAGATCTCGGTTAAATACAAGTTGGAAATTGCGCGTCAAACGTGGCAAATGTGGTGCGCTCGTACTATAACAGTGCACTTCATAAGTGCATATCAATTTCATTCTGTTCGAAAGTCTGTAACATCCTTAAAATGCACTTGAAATAATTTTTTCCATTGGCCGTAATGTAACGGAAAACTTTTGACTGTCCCTGTAATTAAATCATTGTGATTTTCTTTCCAGCCTGAATTAAAATTTACATTTTCAGGGACATATTTCACTTTGCCATAAGAACCGATTTAGTATTCTTACAATTTGAGTTTAATAATGTAACTAGCAAAGTTTATTAAAGTTCTTTTATTAAAAAAAAAAAATCATCACTGCAAGACGTGAAAATTTAGTTTTCTCAGAAGATATTAAAAATCAATTAATTTTACTGTCTTAGAAGGATAGTGGACGCACATGCATATTGCTTGGACATCTTTAACATTATAGCTAGTAACTAGCGGGTTCCCCCTAATATGAAATCTCGAAGCGAACGAACCGCGAACCGGGTTCCCGCTGCCTACAGCACCGTATAGGTGTACCCCCCCCCCCACTTTGCCCACCGGGTCGGAAAAACGCGCTCACCTCCCCCCCCCCCCATTTTTGACACTCATCATTTAAATTTTTTTTTATTATGTGTTATAAACTATCTTAAAATTTCAAACAAATCGCCCTGTTTTATTTTCTAATTTTGTTCTGCCCCTCCCCTCTATCCCCCCCCCCCCCGAAATGTGACGCGCCATTCTTATTTATAATTTTTTATCATGTGTTATAAGCAATCTTAAAGTTTAAAACAGATCGCATTGTTAGATTTCCTAATTTTAACAAAATCGCGTTATGTTAGTTTCAGATTCCACCACCAGGGTGCGCACTCTATTCCTAACAAAACTGTGAACGAAACTCCGTTAAACAACCTATCAGTAGATATATTACTCAAGAGTGTGACAATCTTGATCAAAAATTTAAGCTGTTTGCCGAAATTACTATTCGGAAATAGTGGTAACTAAACTTTTGACTTTTTTATATTTAATAAGTAGCATTTATCTCAGGACTCCGTCTAAAAACCCCGCCTAAAACGGTAAGGAACGCTAAGGTTTAAAAAAAATTCTAGCGGCCTCCCCCCCCCCCCACCTCCTCCCGAAATTTTCGCACCATTCTTTTTTAAACTTTTTCTTACGTGTTATAAACGATCTTAAAGTTTCGAACAGATCACCTTGTTAGATTTTCTACTTTAAATGAAATCGCGGTCTGTTAGTTCTATATTCCACCACCAGGGAGCGCAGTCTATTCAAACAAAAGTGTATCTAAACGAAACTCCTTTATACAACCTATCCGAAGATACATCAGTCTAGGGGGTGGTAGTCTTAAGCAAGAATTCAAGATATTTGTGAAATTACTATTCGAAAATAGTGGTGTGAACACTTATAAAATTTTTTATATTGAAAAGGTAGTAATTATCTCAGCCCGCCGTCAAAGAACCGCACGCTAAACAGTAGAAAACGTTAATGCTGCTATAAAAAATCACGTGACTGCCTTTTAAAAAAAAGCATTTAATAGAAATAAACCAATTAGTGAAATAATAATTAATATCTCAGCTTGTAATTAAGATAATATTTTTTCGAATTTCTGAAAGGAGATTTTTTTTTTTTTTTTTTTTTTTTTTTTTTGCATCGCCCTGTCCAAGTTTCGAATTTTTACGCCCCTTACATTCTAAGATGTGGTCCCCTTTTAAAACAGTACATAATTCTCGGGAATCACTTTGTTTAAATTGTTAAATATATTATTTGAAAAAAAAAAGGTTTTAAAGCATGTTAGCACGTATTTTCATACCTACACCCTTGAAAAAAATTAATAACATACAAGAGATCTTTTAGTTTCGGAAAGCTCCGAAATTTCATAAAATTCAAAGTATCATAAATCAGTAAGTTTGGTTGTAAACGACTGGAATTTTTATAATACAACTTACACAAACACTTTGACAAACTTGTGAAATACCGCTTAACTAACGAGAACCTTGAGTCACGTGGCTTTAAACCGAGAATGATAAGTTTAAAATGGAAAAGAGACGAAATTTGTTATTACCATTCATAAATAGTGCTCACCAAGAGCTGCAGATATAATATCAGTGTTTAGTTGGTAAACAAATGACTCGGGAAGAATGTCAAAAAAGGTCCCATTGAAATTGGACCATAATTAAGAAAATTGGGATTGGGGGGGGGGGATGTATTGGTGACGAACTGGAAAAGTACAGCTTAATAAACTAGTAACCCAAATAACTTGGCTCCTAAACTAAAAATATAACAATTTAACCTAGAAAGAAAAAGGCTCTTATGCGAAATTTGACAGCAGTTCTGCCTTTAAAACAGTAAATCCGAAAGAATAAATATACATTCCTTTGAAATTACTGTCAAAAATATCAATACAAAAGTTGGAGCACGATTGACCCTTACCAAAAAGAAGGAAGGCTAGAGACAGAAAATAAAAGATCACATTAAAAGCTTTCCAACGATATGTTATACGATATGGTTTGGAAGAAACAGAAAATATCCCCCACCCCCCACCCCCACCCCGAGGAAGCAGGTAAGCCCCAAACGGTCGGAGGGGCGACCTCAAAAGTATCTTTGGTCAAGGTTTCAAAATGTGGCTTTATAATAAAATAGAACAAGAATTGGACATTTTAAAAATTGCATGCAAATTTTGAACGGCCCTGTAAATTAAGATTAGCGAGGAAAAGGGGAGAGGGGGGGTGGAGAGCTTAGAAGGGACGAACTTGAAAAATACAATATAATAAATTAGTAACCTGAATAACTAGGCTTCTAAACAAAAGTATAACGATTTAACCTAGTGTTGAATTCAGGGGGTAGCCCGGGAGGACATCCTCCCGGGATATTGAAATGTCCCTCCCGTAAGTTTTGAGATTTTATGCTTTTTAATGGACAAATGTGCACCCCCCCCCCATTACGGAACTCTGAAATACCCCCCCCCCCCAATCCCGACCGGAGTCGCATAAATCTCTCCCTGAGAAAAATACCTGCATTCAACACTGATTTAACCTTAGAAAGTAAAAAAAGGCTCTTATACAAAATTTTACAGCAATTTTGGCACTAAAACAGCAAAATTGGAAGAATTGATTTAACCCGAATCGTGGATCGACCGCGATGCGATTTGAATTGAAGTAAATCAAAACATAACGATTCGACATTGCATCTAAAGAATTGAAGTAAATCAAAATATAACGATTCGACATTGCATCTAAAGAATTGAAGTAAATCAAAAAAATAACGATTCTGAAGATCGCATCTGATGATCGACATCGGCATCGAATCTGAACTGAATCGATTCACCGTTTCTGATCCAAGGGCAGAATCGATGAGTTCATCTTTTCTTGCTTTCTTTTGTCTTTAGAAAAATAAAGTGTTGTTTTCGTGAAAATTTTCGACTTCCGGTTTCTATGGATTTATAGTTTTAGAATTTCTTGTCTGGAATACGATTTGACTATTTTTATAATTTTTTTGTCTGTCAGTCTGTCTATTTGTTTGTCTCTGACAAAAAAATTGTGAGCGGTCTATTTCAAGAACTAATGCATGGAATCTGTTGAAACTTTAGATTCAGTTAGACCTTCATATAAATTGGTGCTGATTACTTTTTGGTGAAAATCGCTCAACAGGTGGCGCTGCTATGCTGCATTTTTCATGATTTCCGCAAGATTGCTATCTCAAGAACTAATGCACGAATATTCACCTAACTTCAGATTCAGTTTGACGTTGACATAAGTTGTTGAGGATTAGGTTTTGATGTAAATCTACCGGCAGGTGGCGCTGCTATGCTGCATTTTTCCCGATTTTCGCAATAGCTCTATCTCAAGAACTAATACAGGGATTTTCATAAAACCACATTCAGTTAGACGTTGGCATAAATGGCTGCTTATTAGGTTTCGGTGTAAATCGCCCAACAGGGGGCGTTGCTATGCTGATTTTATCAGCAGAGCTGAATTCAGACATTTTTCTCCGGGAGGGACAGTTCAGAGGGGGAGGGGATTGGACTTTTGTACATTTTAATGTACAAAAAGCATAAAATCTCAAACTTTCTGGGGGGCATTTGAATGTTGCGATGGGGGGGGGGGAGGGAGGAATGTTACCCTCCCGGGCCATCCCCTGAATTCAACACGTTTTTCAGGATTTAAATAATTTTAGGGATAACATCTCAAGAACTAATGAACGAAATTTCATCAATTTTTAATGCACAAAAACGTATTGAATTCAGGGGGGGGGGTGACATTCTCCTCCCCCCGAAACACTCAAAGGCCCTCCAGAAAGTTTCAGATTTTATGCTTTGTTGCGGGGGGAGGAATGTCACCCCCCCGGGCCACCCCCTGAATTCAACACGTTTTTCAGGATTTAACAAATTTTAGGGATAATATCTCAAGAACTAATGAACGAAATTTCATCAAACTTAATATTCTGTTAGACAATGCCATAAGTTATCCATGATTAGATTTTTGTGTAAATGATATGACAAATTGTGCTGCCATGCTGCTTTTATCAACAGTGTTGAATTCAGACATTTTTCTCCGGGGGGGGGTGGATATCTATGGTTCTGGCGAGGAACATTCTAGAGTTACGGGGGGGGGGGATTGGACTTTCGTCCATTAAGCATAAAATCTCAAATCTCCCTAGGGGACATTTCAATGTTCCGGGGAGGGGGGTGCACCCGTACCAGCCCCTGAATTCAACACTGTTTTTCAGGGTTTACACAATGTTTGTGATAACATCTCAAGAAGTAATGAACGGAATTTCATCAAACTTAATATTCTGTTAGTCATTGACGTAAGTTGTTTCTGAGTCTTTCGTGTTAATCTCGTAATAGGCTGCGTTGCTATACTGCTTTTTTCATGATATTCACGATAGCCATATCTCAAAACTAATGCACGGAATTTAATCAAACTTCATATTCCGTTACACTGTCGTATAAATAGATCCTTATTAGGCTTGGGGGTATACTACCCAACATGTGTCGCTTTTATGCCCTTTGAACTGGCGATTTTCCGTTGCGGACATCTAAGAGGGTGTGGGCCGAAATTCAATGATTTGTTAGGAAAATGAGATTCTTATATATATTTTTTAAATACACATATTTCAACGAACCTATACTTTTGGATCCTCATGATGGGTATAGGTTATTTAAATTTGACACTGTGATAGCGAATTTTGAATTTTTAACATTTATGAGACAGAAGAAAGTTTTGGGATTGGACATCCAACTACCGGGTGTCCCAAAAAGGACTGACTGATTTTAAAATTCAATAACTTGCAAACGGTGACAGATATTTAAAAAATTCTTGCAGGAGGGTTATGCATAAGGTCAAAAGTTTTATTACAGTGATTTTCGATTTTAGTTCGAATTACAAACAATAGATGGCGCTGTAAGCAATAGTCGCTAAATACAGGCTCGATTTCTGGTCCTTTCTCTTGTTCCATGCTGAAAAAGGAGATGGAAATGTATTATCCGGGCCACGAAGTACCAAAAATCGAGCCTGAATTCAGCGTCTATTGATTGCAGCGCCATCTATTGTTTGTAATTCGAACTAAAATCGAAAATCACTGTAAAAAAACTTTTGACCTTATGCATAACCCTCCTGCAAGAATTTTTTAAATATCTGTCACCGTTTGCAAGTTATTGAATTTTAAAATCAGTCAGTCCTTTTTGGGACACCCGGTACTTGACCTTAAATTTTTGAAGGAAAATGAAAATGATATGACCTTTAGAGACATCGATTAAAAAATTTATAGTATCGATTAAATCGAGTTGGCCATAGTATCGATTAAATCGATTAAAAAATCGAAATCGCCCATCACTAATGGGAAGTTCCTTCCCCATTGTCGCTAAAGGCGCTGCGATTGCAATCGCATTACCATTACGCTCTATGGAAATGTCCTATCTTGTATGTTAATCTATGTTATCGCCAAGCTAATGCTTAACTTGTCTCACCGCAATCAACGACATACAAGGGCAGTTAATGACTTTTAAAAAGTCACACGAGTGTATCATCTTTACAAGGTGATTGGTACAACGCGACGGGAACATCGTTTTGTGCCAATCGCCGTGTAAAGATGATCCATTCCGTGCGACGTTTTAAAAGTCATAAACTGGTCTTATATATATCGATGGTCGCGGCCTCACTTATATAACCGAATTCTTTCAGGTGAGTATCCCCAATTTTGGAATGTAGGTTTGACATGAACAAAAACGTCTGTCTAAGGACAGTCCGAGAATGCCCCTTGTGCGTATGTCGCAACAACTTAGAGTACTGCGCATGAAGATACGTCGATTAGAAAGATTATCATCATATACACCCTTTTATTACAGTGTCTATAATATATAGTGTGGAAATCGGCTATCCCAGTAAAACTTAAAAAAAGTGCTAAAATATTGGATTCCTTAAATGTCAAAAAACGCTCAAATCCAGGGGGCAATTTGACTTTCTAGGGGGACAAATTGAATGTGGTTTCTCATTCATTGGCTATCAGTTTATTTAATTTTTAAGTAATGTTGTAGACTAAAAATAAATTAAATAAAGCAAAATTTGAAAAATCAGTTTTTTTTTAAATTTAATTTTAAAATTATTGCCAATGAAAAGTTTAAAATAACTTTAACACCGGAATAATTATACAAATAATTATTTATATGTTACATCTTTTATAGTACTAAATCTCTCTATAATTTTTCTGGGACTAAATTTTACAATTTTCGTAACGTTTTTGAATATTTTTTGAATGAGCTTTCTACTTCTATTCGCTCAGTCATACGAAAATTCTTTTACATGTGAGACTACATAAAAGTTATGAATTTGACTGTCTTTAACATATTTAATCTAAAAAATATATGAAATATATCTGAACGAGGTACTACCATAAAACTTAAAAATCTTAAATATGATCAGAAAAAGAAATGGGTGGATAGTAAAAGTCTATGACGCTAGTGCAGTCATCTTCAACAGTAAATAAATTTACATGATGACATATATACATTTTAAATGATATAGTAAACGGAAGACAATTAACGATATTGGGAAATGGAAAAGAGAGAAAACGAGTTGTGATGGTGAATAATGTCTATACCTTAATTTGATAAATATGAGAATCTTGAAATGCTTCTTGCGTATTTTGTTATCCGCAGAAAGAAAATGTAGTGTCCTAAGCTTTGCAACCAACACTTAATAAGTTACAAAAATGAATTATAAAATGTGTGAAAGTTATCAATTTTAACGTTAAATGTAAGTCTCTCTTCAAGATATATTGTGATATAAAAATGCAGACCATATAATACTTTTCTTTAACATTGAGGCAAGTTGGAAAAGTGCAACAGAACTCTTTTTGGCACAATGGAGAAGATGTATAACATCATTGCATTTATAAAATTATATTAAAAACACATTTGTGAGAGAAGATTCACCTCTGTGATAAGTTAAAAAATGTGAAATGAATAGTTATTGTTAAGGTTCTATTACGCTTTCATCAAGTGAATAGAGTTGACTTTTTAAATAATATGAGACATATACAGATTAAAAGTGTGTGTGTGTGTGGCGAAGGGGGGGGGGGGGGAATAGTGACTTTACAGATGCATTGGTGGGGCGTGGCCAATAAAAGGTTGGGAAACATTGGTCTAGACGCTGCAATAATACGATGTTTACTTTGAAATTAAAAAATATATCGCGGATGTCGCTGCGATCGGCTCCCGGGATTTCCGCACATTTAAGGGATACAACTTTTTAGCGCTGTTTGGATAGCAATTTCCAGATTATATATTCTAGACTCTGTACTTTTGTTACAGCGTCTAGAATACCTAGTTTCGAAATATGCTATCCAAACAGTACTAAAATTTTTTAACCCTTAAATGTGCGACGATACTGCCAGGGGCGTAAACCACGCTGGTTGCGTAGGGGGGTGTAGACTCATAAATTTCCGACTCCAAGAAGAAAAATTTCCGAGTACTATTGCCAACAAAATGCCGACTAATTAATATATGCACTCATGTCCAAAAGTTTAGCATATATGATAAAAACGAAGAAAGGATATCGTAAATATCTTACGAAATTATTAAACTTTATAGATGATAGATGAAAGTCTCAAGATAATTATGACTGAGCGTATCGAGATAGTCAAATAGGTTTTAAAGCGCTAATGTTGATTCCTTTTGAATTATTAATGTATGCCTCTAAAAATTAGTGGTGAAGTACTATATGATTAATATGTGTAGAAAATTGCGGTTTGGAACTACAAACTGCTTTGTTTGATAGCGATATATCTTGTTTCTAAATGTACAAAATTTGATGAAACTGGATGATTGAAGAGCTGGGGATTCGATGCCCGTTTTGTTTTTTTTACCAATAAAGGGCTTAATGCATTCTATTTTTTCTGTGTATGGCATATTTATTCACATAGACTCCACTCCGGATAGAAATTCAAATTCTGAATTAAGCATAAGGAATCGTGTACGATGTACGTCTACAACATACAAAAAAGTCAAAATTTAAAAGATTGAAAATTTTCGAATGAACAAAACTTATATCCATTTCTTAGTAGGGGAGGTAAGGGAGGTTTGATACATAGGGATGGTTGATACATTGACAATTTTTCTCAACAATGGCATTAACAGCCATTCTAACGCATGTGAAGGCATCTTTTATTTGCTGAAGCCATCATTATCTGGCCTAATCAGCGAAGAACTGACAACTCTTCTTTTCTTTTAATTTTGAAGGTTTTTGGAATGTCAATGTAAATTTTTTCACTGGCTGATTTTCTTTCATAACTCTTTTTATTGTGAAGATATCTCGTAATTTTTTTAATTTATAAAGGACATTGTTAGGATTAGATTTACTAGAAAGTAGATTACCATTTAGCAACTGCATTTGTACAAAGTGATTGAAAATCCAATAAGGCATAATAGGGAGAAATGATACACTTGTATATTTGAAATTTAATAGTTTTTTTAAGTTTGCAAACTAATATAGGACTGTAATATTCATTATTGTTTTACAGCAAGAGCTACTGAAATTGGTAAGGAAGAACAAAGAGACTATTCATAGGCATTATGTAGGTTACATAGAAAAGCAGTGCGATGGTAGATGGTTAGTTCGCTTTGCTCGTCATGTAGAAGGGAAAAAGTTTAAATGGCCTGAAAGGGAAAATGTTTCTATAATTTACGAAGGGCAAATTGAAAAAAACGTTAAATCTACCCGATTTTACTTATCAAAATGATAGAGTTATTAGATTTTTTTTTAACCATTTCAGGGGTGGTGGTATGTTTATGAAAACACTTAATTTTAATTCCCAAAAGCCAAATTGGCACCAGCATTTTAGTAAAATATTTTGGTAAATTCCTAATTAAATTTGTTGGTATTTGGGTGTTTTCAATTTCATCCGATATAATATAAATTTCTTGAAACACATTTTTAAATCAATCTAAAATTACGTAAAAAAGTTAAAAAAATTAGATTCTTTTTTAATAAAATAAAACACAAAATTAGTAGAAAAAATAAAACCATAATTATTTTCGATTAAAGGTAAAATTCGTGTAGAGTGGAAAATATCCAGATTTTGATAGGATAAAGTACTAAATATTTGCAATTCAGTTTTGAATTTTCATCGGATATCACCTAAATTCCGTGGTACACGTTTCTAACTAAATTTAAAGTTAGATAAAAAAAAAAAAAAAAAAAAAAAAAGTTTCTTCACTTTAATCAGCATGTCTTAAAATTTCCAGGCTAAACTAAACTTTCCGACTATAAATACAGCTGGATCTCGATATCTGGAAGTCAAAGGGAACAGAAAAAAGTTCGGAATATCAAAGTTTTCGATCAAAATATCAAGGTTACAAATAATATTAACATTGCTGGAATATGTATATATTTTGTTTCTTCATATCGAGGTTTTCGAGTTCACAATATTTAATAAGTCAAAGTTTTTCTGAATAGTTTTAATCACAAAAATAAAATCCGTAATATTTCCGACCAAGTATAAATTTATATAGGTTTTCTTCGTTCTAAATTGTTTTTTCTAATTAAAAACTACAAGGGGAAAAAATCAGACTAAGAATAAAATTTTATAGGTTTTCTTCGTTCACATGTTTTTCTTATTTACTAATTAAAAACTACAAAAATATTTCTCCAATTCATAAGTTTTTATACGTTAATGCCATTTTTTTTTCGACTAAACTTACTTTGAACCGATCGAACGGGAATTTTTCCGACTGATTTTTTCATTTTTCCAATTTATAAGTTTTTATAGGTTAATACCATTTTTTCCGACTAAACGTACTTTTTCCGATCGAACGAGAAATTTTCCGACTGATTTTTTCGTCCCCCCCCCCCCCCAGGATTTACGCCCCTGGATACTGCTAAAATCCGAAGTGTCGATCGCAGCGACATCTGCGGGATTTTCGTATTACATTGCATAGCCTAGCGATACCTTGCAGTTGTAGAAAATATCCTGCAGATGTCGCTGCGATCTTCATATTTCAACAGCATCGTTGCACATTTAAGGGATACAATTTTTTAACGCTTTTTTAAGTATTACAGGGATAGCCGATTTCCACACTATGTATTCTAGGCGCTGTACTTTTGTAATACGAATAGCAAACAAATACTGGAAACATTTTTATGAATGCAAGAGTAAATATATAGACGGGGATTACTGATAAAAAGATGAAAACAAGCGGTGGCGAAAGTGTTAACCAAACTACGTTCGTTATCTGAACAAATCTTTTTTTTTTTCTCGACTTCTGGTTAATTAAAACAAGTCTGAAGTTGTATTCAAACTTGGTAAATGAGGTGCGTTCGTACTATAACTAGTTTTATAGATATTCAGATCTTGGTGCAATAGCTGTTGCTCTCTTATGCAAAAATGCATAATACAAAATTTATTACGATTCTATATATTAAATTGAGTAACACAGAAATAGGACTCCATCTTAAATAAGACGTAATCACCAATCTAGGACCGAAACCTATCATGGGATGCTATTGTATTAATTCAGCATAATAGGATTTAATAGAATGAAGAAAACTTTTATTAATATATTTTTAAGTTTTTATTCGATTTTCAGAAAATTTGAATGACTCGACAAAATTATGCTATGATTCTATATATTAAATTTTCAAATCATTCGGTTGGGTAGTTTTTGCGTTGTTATATGCGGACAGACCAGACGACTACAGGTGTTCCGCATTTATATAATTAAGAACGCACCTAAAAAACACATGAATACGAGCTCCTTTATTACCCTACTGCCAAAAGAAGGGTTATGTATTTCACGCGTATCTGGGTGGGTATGTGGATTTCTTTATACCCTCGAAACATCCCAACGGGTTGGGTTGATTTTTGACGGCCAATTATCTACACGAGGGATATAGGCCCGGGGGGAGTGCCCTCCGTGGGGTCTTTCTAAGGGAACCTAATCCGTATTAACGCATGGAAGATCCACGGCTCGAAGAAAACCACGAAAACTCCGAACGATTAGGCCGACGGGCGCGATTGGGATCGAACCCAGCACTTCCCGTCTACCAGCTTCGAGAGCAGAACCTCTCGGCCACTGGTGGGGCCGAAAACATCCCAACGGCTGAGGGGATTTTAATGAATGAAGTCTATCGATTCGTCTTAACCATCCGATGGTTATACGCTAGGGTTTTTTTTTTATAAATTAAAAATGGCGGCCGTAAAATACAAAATGGCGGTAGAGACGAAAAACAAATTTTTACGCACTCTATTCAGTGGCATATTATTGGATAGGTCTTTCAAAATGAAGACCATGTTTCATTGACTATTTTACAGTCAGAAGCTCCGTTAAAATATTACACAACCTGGAAGTTGTGTAGGTAGGATCCCTAGCTTTACTGCAACTAACCATCATAGACATCTATAGGCCTCATCAAAACAATGTTTATAGATAGGAACTAATAATTAAACAACTTAAAAGTCATCAATACAAGTAAATAAAAAAAAAATAGTTTAACATTGATGAGAAATAATTAGTCAGCTTTTTACGCAGTCGGGTTTTTTGATTTTTTAAATTTAATTTTTACTTGTATATTATGCAAACAAAGCACCGATTGCACATGCATATTTAACTGGATTATCCAAGATTTACTAAGAAGTTCCACCATTCCTATTTTAGTGCTATAAACAATCTTTTTTCAGAATAAACAATCAACAACGTCTCCAAGAACATTACGTGTTCAATCGAATTTATATCTGAAGAACATGAAGGTCAATTTATGAAGTTTTCAAGTTGCTTTTTGACAAAAATTGCATCAATCATTATCGTCCATAAATTCAAAAGAACTCCCAACACTATCTTGATAGTTACGCACTACACTAGTCAAACGAAGAAACGAGCAAGCTAAAGTGAAACATATGGGCGAGTTCTTTTACAGTTTCTCGCTTGCATTTACTAATTTTTCATTTTATTTTTTTGCATAGGTTGGCCGAGGTTGATAACTTGTGCATTTCTACTTTTTTGATTTGGGTTTTTTTTTTTTATTATGAGGATAGTTTCATTTTCAGAACCGATTGCGAAACTGAAAGTAAGCCGCATATAAAAAAACAGTAATTAAAATCGAAAAAGTACAAACGGACAGTAAAAGTTAACCTAAGGTACCCTACGCAAAGAAAAATAAATGCAAGCGAGAAATCTTAACGCTCCCATAGGATTAACATTAGGTTGAATGTTTCTTACCGTGACTAGTGTTGGCTCTTGTCTAGTCACATGATAGCCTTTGCAGGTTAATGTTAAACTCGTGGGAACGCTTTTTTTTTTTTTAACAAATTCTCGTTTGTATTTCAAAATTTCCAGAATTTTTTTTTTTTGAGTAGGATATCCGAGATCGATGTCTTAGTTTTGTACTTTTGATTGCAGTTTTCTGAGAACTATTTCGAAATACCAATTTTGTTCCGAAACTGGAAGTGGTCTCAATTTAAAGGTATTCTCCATTGTGAAGACAAAGATTAAAAAAAATTTAGACATTTTTATAGCATCTCATTCTAAAACAGGATTCAAAAATTGTTTTCTCTCACAGTATATTACTCAATCATGTTTTTCCAAGGCTAACATAGCTTAGTTTCTTTTGGAGAAAACTTATTGCTACCAAAGTTACATAAAACTGCTTCAGTAATTTTTAAAAAGATCTATATCGACCCAACATAATTTTGTCAAATGCTTCAATTTTTGTTTTACAATAGTTAAGATTACTCTGAAGTTTTACGAGGTTTTGAGTCAATTTTACTCTTATAAATGCACATGGTTACATAAAGATGCACAAAAATTTATATGTATTCTGTATTATGCGCATTACTTCTTTAATACTAGAAACTACTTATTGCAAAATGCGCGATATTTTGTAATTTGATAATTTTTATTCCGTCCAAGAGACTTTCATAAGAATTTCATGTTTCTTTGTATATTAAAAACTTGGTATAATTTGTGTAAACAAGACTATTCACATGTAATTTTAATAAATTCGCATGGCAAAATAAAGATTCACAAAAATTTATATGTATTATATACTGCGCAGTACTTTTGTAATACTAGAAGCTTTACTTATTGCAAAACCGATTGCCATTTTTAATAATTTTTATTCTGTCCATTACTGATTTACATAAGGATTTCATCTTTGTAAATTGCTAAAATACTATAGGGCAATTTGTGTATATATGACTTCACATTTAACGTTTATTGTCATGCACATTAAACTGTACAATGCAGAATAATATCTAGGATATTCAGTGTTTATTTTATTTTAATCTTAGTTTTTTTTTCAAGCTATCAAGTAAATCCATTATGAATTAATATTTTCCAGCATTGAATTACTTTTGCAAGCTACCATCAATCTTCCTAAAAAACGAGATTCCACTTATATGATCAGGAGCTGTCATTGTAATGACTTACAAGTTGATCATAAGCAGCTAAAGGCAACTGGATTCCACGCTTATACAGACTAACATTCTGCTTTGCGCAAGTTTCTTAGCAAGTATGCGATTCAGTTAGAATCAATTTCTCTTTAAAAAGTGAATTCCGTTATAGACTGGTTCCATTTTCAATGGTTTTACTTATAAACCAGTGCGATGGAGTAGCTTTAAGAAAAGAGCAAAATTATATTCCATACGTTTAATTAGACTAAAATTTGAAATCTTTGAAACATTAAAACAACTTTATGCACTGAATATGATGTCATTCACTGTTAACCCTTTCTAGAGAAAATAGGATTGTGAATCTTAATTTGAACTTGGTGTGGCTTCAATGTGGAACAGGAGAAAATATTATCCAACACTTCCGTACATTTTTCAGAGATATCATAATCTACCAACACAATCCAGTAGCAAATCAAGCCTGGATAAAAGTTGTTTACAGCAAGCAGCGTGATCATTTGAATCTAGAGCCAAATGGATTAATTTTAAAGCTACTACCAAGTACTTTTGAATAGACCTTCAGTAGTGGAAAAATGGTATTTGAACAATAAGGCGTATTTTCCTTCGAATTTCGTAATTATAATGTTGAGCGCAAATTTTAGCAAACTTTTATGTTTATCGTATTGTAGAATGAAACTGCAAATATTTAATAATAATGTCAAATACAAATATGTAAGTCTGTATGGGGAAAAAGCATTTGAATCTCACTTGAATAGTTTAGTTGTCCGAATAAAAAAATACTGGTTGAAAGATTTCGATGCATGTTTTACCTGGAGCAGTTTTTCCATAAGTTCGCAAAGATTTAAAATATCTGAAAAAAAAAAGAACACCAATTGTCTTCGATTATCCATTAAAAAACCAGATTTAAGAAAAAGGTTCTTTTCGTTAATTTAAAAAACTAATTTTCGACATTCATGGAAAAATTCAATTCACTTGAAAGATCGAAAATAACAAGAATTTGACGCTGTAAAACCCACTTCCAGAATAGACAGCAGAAACAAGAAAATCGAAAAAATTCCTTTCATTAACAAACTTCAGCTAAAGATTTTTCTATATGTTCAGGTATTCACGTCATACACTAAAGTACCAAAAATTAACAAATTAGGCTATATTTCCCTTCAATGATAGCGGAAACTAATACATTTACTTATGTTTCCCCTCTTCTCTCCCCAAAATCCATCGTAGTTTGTAATTTACTTCGCACAGTCATCCATACTATTAGGAGCAAAATTAGCTAAGAAAAACATGGAGATGGATAAAACATTTTATTAGCTAAACATTTTTAAAAAAAGTTTAAAATTTCATTAGGTTTATCAAACAACCATATCATCCAAGAAGTGAGTAATTCTGCCCATAAATAACAACATGCTATTTCGAATATCAAATATGGCAAAAAGGAAAGGATGATCCACTTTGAAATCGGGATCTGGAATCCTGTGTGGCATGGATTTCATCATAATAGCTCTAGTGATAGCAGCAGCTTCACTCCCTTTTTCGTTCACTTCGATCGTAGCTTTGTGCTTAATTTCGTCCAGAACCAAGTCCGTACCGTTTGCTACCATGTCAGACAAGTTTGCTCCAGACCTGAACATTCTCTTAAATCCAAGTTCGTTGAGTGGTCTCGTCAAACTGTAATCAGTTTGCAGTTTGAATTTAGGAACTGTTAAGTGAGTTTTCATGAAGTACATGGTCCTCCGGACAAACTGCATCTTTGTTGCTGTCATGTTCTTTTCCACCTCCTCGAGCCCATCGTATCGGATGGGTAGGCAGATCACCATAGATACATTCCTACCTTCGTAGAATAACTCGACAGCCGTGAAATCCTCTTCGTCATCTTCGAAATAACGTATTTGTTCGTCAGTATGCATCATAGGAACATCACTGAAAGGAACAAAAGAATGTGTTTTAAAAAGTATGTCACGAAAAAAGTTCATAACTCAATCAGTAGAACAAAGATTTCATATTTAACATTTTTAACTAATGTTAGCGATTTCCCAGGCCGATTTTCACAGCCTGCCTGTTTAACCCTTGAAGGGCGGTGATGCCGCTACGGCATCACATAATTTTAATCCCCAATTGCCACATTAGCACTAATTTTATGAAATTTTCACTTTTATTAAGTACGCGAAAATATACTTTTACTTGTTTACAAATAAATGTTTTTGTAAATACTGGTGTCATTTAATTATTTCAACATTTTACGAATGCAAGTACCTTGCCCCTGAAAGGGTACTAGTGAAACTGGATACTAGTGAAATTTTGTTTAGTTTAGATCCCTAGTAGTACTATTGGTAGAGAGTTATGAATTGGTGAATTGATTATAATTCTGCACTTAAATGTTAGTACTGAAAAGGTCTTAGTTTTTATATGTAATCATCTATAATGCCATAAATCACCAGCATCCCTTGTTTTAACTATTTATTCAGGCATTACAATGCTTTTAAACACTAAATGTTAGAGCAGATCTATAAAACTTAAGAACTTTCAAACGCTCTAGTACAGGTATAAAAGTTTAATATTTTCACCTTCTGTTCCGATTCAGTTACTGTAGTAACTTTTAGCGCGTTTTAACGTATTGTAATGCGTGAATAAGAGGTAAAACAAGTGACTTCATGCATCTTAATTTAATCCATAAGCCTCTTATTAATATTTCGACCATCTTTTTTTTTTATTATTCGCTTTGGTCGACCGCTTACCGCTATGCGCTCACAGTAGCTGTGGAATTTGTGCCAATATTCTATGGTTAACGGGTTATTTCTGATGAATTTAAACTTTTTTGAGCAGGAGAACAGTTATTGAATATTCTACTCTGTCTGAAACCTTAATTTGTCTTTTCTCGAGACAGATGTTCTGTTATAAGGTGATAATGTTTTAAAAAGTTATTCAATTATGCTCCGTCTCTCGGTATTTAAATACTAAAATTTACTTTTATTTCAGAACTATGGGTCCCTACGAGCTATGCACGCCAATTCAGGTTCAGACCCCTCAGGCTCTAAAAAAGCATGCTAATTTGCTGTTTCTAAATATTATCCAATTGCAGAATTTAGTAACTTTTTTTCTTAACTGCTTTTTTAAACATCCAAGTAGGTCCTAAAGTTCAATTATCCCCACATTTTGTTGGGACTCTTATCCGATGCGAATTCTTACAAGCAAATAGAGTGGTAACTTATCAAATAGCTCCTGTGTAGGGAGAAAAGACTGGTATCTATACTAATATTAAAGTAAAGTTAGTTTATTTGTAGGAGGTATTCTCTGGAACTACCGAACCGATTTCATAAGTAATGGTATCAAAATGGTATTAGTCCCTATTCCAACATAGGCTATATCTTGTGTCCATGCCAATACTCCAAAGGGGGTGCAGGGGCAAAAAAGTTCTAAAAATACGATTTTTGTGCTACTGAAGGGCATAGAAACATGAAATTTGGCATGGTAGCTACTTATAAAATTCAAATGATCTCTAAGAACATTTCTTAAACAAATCGAAATTTAAAAAGGGGTGAAAGTGCGTAAAAGCGTTCTAAAAAACGTTCTAAATGGCAATTTCTATCCAATTTCAGGAAGTACTACAACCGATTTAAAAAATAATGCTGTCAAAGTGATGGCGCCAGCCCTTGCTCTAACATAGGCTACATTTTATGTCGGTGCCACTACCACAAAGGGGCTGCAGGAGCAAAAAACGTACTAAAATGAGATTTGTGTTACTGAAGGTCATAGAAGTATGAAATTGGGCATGGTAGTTACTTATTAGATATAAGTGATCGCTAAGAACTTAAAAAATTCGAAATTTAAAAAGGGGTGAAAAGTGTTCTAAAATGAAAGGTTCTAAATTGCGATTTCTACGCAATCTCCAGAAGTACCAAACCATTTTCAAATATAACTGTTGAAAATTGATGGTGACAGCCCTTGCTCCAACATAGGCTCTATTTCATGTCAGTGTCACTACTACTTAGGGGTTTTAGGAGCAAAAATTTCTAAATTGTCATTTTTTGATAACAGGGGCTAGCAACTTGAAATTTGACACGGTAATTACTTAATATAAATGCTCTTTAAAAACAGTTTCTAAAAAAAAAGAAAAATCAGAATTTAACACTGGTTAAAATGCGCGAAAAGTGTTCTAAATTGCATTTTCTACGCAATCTCTGAAAATATCAAACCGATTTCAAAAGTAATGATTGCAAATTGATGGTGACAATCCCCGCTCTAATGTAGGCTGTATTTTATGTTGTCACTACCACCTGGGTTTTGTAGGAGCAAAAAATATTCTAAATTGCGTTTTTTGCGATACTGAGGGTTAGGACTGGGCGATGCATCGATACATCGCGTGATATCGATTTAAACCATAAATCGTCAAACCGATTTCCCGATCTTTCGTTTAGTGATGAATCGCGCCCATACGATGCATCACGCCAGTACGATGACGAACGAGGTCGATGAGTAAGACCGGTTTCACCTCCGATCTTCGAACGCTTGCGTGATGCATCTCTAATACGGAGATCGCATGGATGATGAGCCAGATCGGTGGGTAAGACCGGTTTTTCCCACGATCTTCAAACACTCGCTTGAAGCAGCACTAATATGGAGATCGCATCGATGATGAGCAAGACTGGTTTCTTCTACGATCTCCGAAGTAGATCGTAGAAAACGCACGCGCGACTTGTCGCTTAAACGGAGATCGCGATCAAATCTTTCATTTAGGCATCGGGATTATCCAAAATCTACACCAATCACAAATCCCCACATTTTTGATTACAAGTCTTTTAATGATCGGCGAACAACACCACAATCACGATGTACATACGAGAAAAATCGGCGATGTGATATGTCAAGTATACATTTTCGCACTGAATTAGTTATTCCAAAACCTATTGTAGTCAATTAATATAATAATTAAATAACAACTGACGCTGTTAGTTTTAGTAAGAAATACTTCATAATTTTCTAAATCTTGAGTAAGGAACTTTTATTTTAAATTATTTTTTAATGGCATTGCAACTTATTTGGGGGAACATTGTAATTATTGTATTATTCGTAATTATTTATTTAAAAACACTTCATATTACTTTTAATCAATTGAGATCGAATTTGCTTTTATTAATCTAGCTAAAAATGTATTTTATTATCATCAAAATTAGGTATGAGCCTTCTATCAAATATTTAAAACTGCTTTTTAAAAATGTATTTTTTTTTTTTTTTTTCTATAGGATCCTACATATTTTTGGTTACTTTGAAATAAATACTTCAAGATTTGTAAATAATTTGGTTCAGAATATTACTTTTTTAATTCTTTATATTATTTTTGAGAAATTAAGTTTTAATGTTCTTGTAATCTACAGCCCTCCAATAATTATCTGCGGTAAATCGGCGTGTTTGTTTTATAATACAAATTTGAAATGTCATTTAAGTGTGACAGGTATTCATTACCTTTTGACATTTTTCAAAGGGCGCCGCACCCAACCAACCCCTCTTCCCCGTATCTTCTTTCTACCTGTTTATTTCAAGGTTTTTTTTTTTTTCCTCTTTTTACCCGGCAAAAGCATGCTGACTTTGGAAAACAGATGTTTTGTTGCTCTGTATGACTCGCATACAAAGTCCTAATATGTCATACTCGTACGAAAAATAGATAAAGCAATGCATTCTGCATTGTATTTTCTGTTTGAAAATCATTCCAGAACGGCACGTGTTTTCTAAATTCATCTGGATTTTTTTATTATTATTATTATTATTTAGTTTATGCCTTTAATACAGCCTAAATGGCCATTAAAGGAAGATGTTAATAAAAAATGAATGATTATCCTGAAAAAAAAAAAAAAAAAAAAAAAAAAATTGTGTTTATCGAATAAAAATCGAAAACTTCTTATTTTAAATAAACTCTTTTTTCTTTAATTCTATGCAGCCGCAAAAGAAAACATTATCAATGGATGGAAAGCTTATCTGATTATCTTTTAGCGTCCGACTTCTCCGAGCTAAATAAACAAACCGCAGATCACACTTTTTTTTCTTTCCAGTTCTAAGAGTTAAGAGTAGACATTTTTGTGGGTACTATAATTTTCTTATTACTTATTATATTTTAATAAAAATTTACTGTGTAGCCCAATTCCTTATTATTGCAACTTGCTAAAAATTTGAACGAAATCAGCCAATTAGCTACAAAGATAGCAATTATTTTTTTAATAGTAAGGAAAACAAGCGTTCTTTTTCTTTTAATCATTATTTCTATTTGCTGCTCTTTTTCTTTTTTGACGCGAAATTTTCTGACACTTACACGAAAGGCTTTTTATACTTAAAGGGAATTAAATTTTCAGGCCTTGACTATTGAAAAAATTTATAATCTCAAAGCGTGTTCCTTTTTTCGATAAATATTTTAGATCGTGAATTTAAAATATCTACAGACCGCGATAAAACTAGAAATCGCGTAAAAAAATTCGAGAGATTAAAATATACGCAAAAAATCGCATATAAATTAAATCATATTGGAACAAAAAGGTAAACTAAAAACTTGAAACCGGATTTCTTTTACAAATATAAAAAAAAATTGCACGAAGTGGAAAAAAATCGCTGTATTAATACTCTACTGAAAATAGGGCAAAATTTATTATATTAGGCTAAAAGATTAGAACCTTTTATGAATGTCAAAAAATCCCAGCGAATTCCGAAAAAACCTAAAAATCGTATAAAAAACCGAATTTATTAAATAGAGGTAAATGATTGAAACTGGATTACTTTTACTAATGTAGAAAATTGCATGTGAAACGCAAAAAAAAAACCCGCTCAAATTATCGGGGAAAAAGAAAAAAATAGTTAAAAATTAAAAAATCGCATACTGCAAAATTTACTATAGATTAAAATCCGATTTCTGTGTTACGAATTTCGAAAAATTCTGTGAAATGCAAGGGAAACCCTGCAAAAACCGCGAAAATTCGAAAATCGTTGTACGAATTCAGATTAAATTTTATTGAAAAGAGGTCAAAAAGTTTATTAAATTGAACTAAAAGTTCGAAACTGGTTTCCTTTATGTGGAAAAACTGCCATAAAACATGAAAAAATGAATTAAAAATTAGAAAAAAAGAACGAATTTAATAACGAGATTAAAATATCCAAAAATCGACTTTGAAATGCTTAACTTCCTACATACAGGCTAAAACAGGGGTGATTCTGAGTAAAAAGAAAAATTTCTGAAATTCACAGGAAATTTACTGAAAGGCTACAACGGGAGGGGGGGCGGACTCCCGCCACTATGTCTTTTTTCCGCGCTCTTTTGACGAAATTTGCCGCTTTTCGCGATCTTTCGACGAAATTTGTCGTTTTTTCGCGATCATACGACGAAATTTCTAGTTTTTTCGCGATCGTATGACGAAATGTACCGTTTTTTCGCGATCTTATGACGAAATTTGTCGTTTTTTCGCGATCTTATGACGAAATTTGCCATTTTTCGCGATCTTATGACGAAATTTGCCATTTTTTCGCGATCTTATGACGAAATTGGTCGTTTTATCGCGATCTTATGACGAAATCTGCCATTTTCTCGCGATCTTATGACGAAATTTGTCGTTTTTTCGCGATCTTATGACGAAATTACTCGTTTTTTTGCCATCCTTTGACGAAATTTGCTTTTTTTTGTGTGATCATCGGACGAAATTCACGAATTTTCTCGGAAGGATTGACGAAATTGATTTTTCCGGCGACCATTTGTCGAAATTTGCGATATATTTTATGTCCGAATTTATGACTTATTATTTTTTAATTTTCGGAAATGTCTGCCTCAATTTTTCGGAAAATTCAGAACAGAATCACCCCTGGTCTGAAAACATATGACTTCCTCCCTTTGCAATCCTTTGACGAAATTCGCATTTTTCCGTGATTTTTTTAACAAAATCGCGTTTTTAAGTGATCTTTTGAAAAAATTCGTGTTTTACCGCGATCTTTTGACGGAATTCGCGTTGTTTCTGCGATCCTTTGACGATATTTGCGTTTTTTCGAGATCCTTTGATGAAATTCGTAAAATATAAATATTATCTTTAATTATAAATCTGGTACTTTGGGGAAGAACTGCTTTAAAAAACAAAGCAAAGAAAGTCAATTTGCATATTATTTAACACTTTCTGGCCCGGAGTTTATAAACTGATAAAATAATGGACTTACACCAGAATTTATAAAGGAATTTATTAGAAAATAAAAACTTGCTTATTTTCATGCACATTATAAAAAGAAAATTTTTATTAAATATTCTTGGTGCCGTTTGTCAGTTTTGGAAAGTGTCCTTTTTTAAGGACACCGCGCTCGAAAGGGTTAAGCTGAGTAATGAGCACATACAAGGAGAAATATCCCAATTTCTCCTATTTTCTAATTTTTTGAATATTTTCTTAACTTTCATGATGTAAAAAAATATTTCTTAATTGATTTTAAAAAAATTAAACATTTAAAGAAAATCATAATATTTTAATAAAACAATGTCTTATGACAATATTATTACCCCCCCCCCCTCCAACCCTATTCCACTCGTGCCAAAAAATCCGCTGAAAATAGTAATACATAAGTATATGGAATTAATATGTAAGCCTTAGATATGTAAAATCAATTTGTTAGTTAAAGTATTTATTATACAAATTTTAATTCAAATTTGTTGTACATAAAACTCTACTTATAAAAAAGAAGTTTTTTCAAAGCATAAAATGAGCTTGAGTATGTAAAACTTAAATTTTATATTAAAATTGCAACAATGTTTGCAATACCTAGAGTCTGATATCGCGATGTATTGTGATATCGCGATTTAACCTCAATGATACATCGTGATGTAGAAATCCTAATATCGCCCAGTCCTACTGAGGGTTGTCTAGTCCATAATAAACGTAAAACATAAGCATTCTATTGTTCATCTTGAAAATAGACCAATTTTTTTTTTTTTACTGCAATTCATATTTTTTCCCCCAAAAATTCCGTTACAATACATTAATTTGGTGTTGACAACGATAAAAAATTCACATTTTTGACACTTTGTTGAAAGCTCAAGCAAATTTATTAAGAATTATTTTTGTTCTGTTTATTTACGAAAGGGAACCTAAAAACTTTTTGGGATTTCTAAATTTCTCAACGTTATAATCGTAATATTATAAATACTTAACTATTAATTGATAAGAGCGCATATCTTTTACACCCTCCAATTTTTATAATTTATTTTCTACTTATAAGCAGGGATGTAGTGGAGGGTATACGGGGGTATACTTACCCTCTGGAATTTTTAAGGAACACCGTATACCATCCGTTTCTCAAGAAAGATAGTATATATACACTAGGGTATACCTTCTGCTTAGACTTTTCTTTTTTACGACTACACCACTGCTTATAAGTAATGTTTCATTTTACAGTTTCACAGCACTTTTGCCTATTTTGGCGAGCATTTATTGGCGCATTATTCAATCCATTGTTTATTCAACTACGAGTTAGAGAATATTTGACGATTTAGCACCTGTGGCTGTCAGATTGGAAAATGTCTTACAATTTATGTACTAATAATTAAGTTATAAAAATACAAAATGTTGTATTGTCAGCAAATACACCTTTGTACATAATATTTATAATTCTAGCATATCAGGAAGAGGGTTAAAAATAGTTTACAAAATTCAATCTTTACATCCAAAAAAGCAGGTTGGATTAAATGAAAGAGTAAACAAAAGGGCAAGTGTAATTGAAGCTCGCACAGAGGGTGTCGTTTAATTTATCCTTTCAGAACATTATCCTTTAATTAATAAACCCAAATCGTTAATTCATAATCCTTAACCTTTTTCAATAAAAAAAAAAAATTAATTTTTTTTTTAAACTAAAAATTTCCTAAAACTGCTTTTCAGACAACTGTAACAGCATGCGTTTGTATATCTGAAAAGCATATTGCATGATTTGATTTTAGCTAAAAACCCTTAATATATGACAAAAAAGGTAAAAAATACGAAAGTTCTTTTAATTAAATCCGTCGGACAACGAAATGCAGTCAATTTAAAATTTCACAATTTTTCAAAAAAGAATTTTTTTAATTAAATGATAAATTTTACAATTTTTGACCTTAAAATAGTAAAAAAAAAAAAAAAAAAAAAAATTCTGTTAAATTGTATCTATTAGGCAATGAACTCTATTCCTGAGGAAATTTTTTTTTCAATCTCCGAATCCGGGGTTTGATCCGGGTACCTCTCGATTATCAGGCAACTGCTTTACCGTGGAGCTATCAAAGCTGCACGAAAGAGATTCAAATTAAGGTTCTGTTTTAAAATCTAAAGGTCGAAAATGGTTGGATGTCATTACATTCATTTAATTAACACTAAAAAGCTACAGGAAATGTTACTAAAGTTTTATCAAAATATTTTACACTAGAACTTTTATTTAAAACTTTTAATTTCTTTCTTTTAAGTTTTAAATTAATTGTATAAAGAAAATCCTGGTACGATACGAAATATTTTCAATTATAGGGGTCAAAATGACTCCTCACCGTTAAGTGTTAAAATATTGGACTTTTTCAAAATTTTATGTGTCGTGATCGGAGGTATTCAGCTTATAAGTAAGCAAAATTTCAAATTTCTAATTTATGCAGTTTCTGAGAACGAGCTCTGTGACTGACAGAGCAGTGAAACGAATAGGGTTTCATGAGATTTACGAACCCTTTAAATTAGAGAATAGACGATTTTAGACAAGAAAATAGAATATTTCAAATTTAAATCAAATTTCAAATTAATTGCTTAAAAGGCGCAAAGGCCAACCTAGTGAAAAAGATTCCATGCCGTGACTCGAACCCGGGCCATATGCAAGGCGAATATTTCTCTGGAAAAATTTCAAAGTATTAATATAGTTTCAATCGATGGTGGATTTAATTAAGTTTCGTGTTTGCCCCATGTCGGTGGCTCACGGAAAAATATTTCATCTTGTGCTGCGTTTGTAGCCTTGCCAGCATGTAATAGTGAGAGAGTTCCAGGCTGGGTATCGTTCCATGTGGTTTAGTCATTAGAATGTCAGTGCGCTATACTGATGGCCCGGGTTCGAGACCCTGCATGGAATTTTATTTTTTTAAACTAGGTTGGCCTTTGCGACTTAAGCAATTTGAAATCTGATTCTCATTTGAAATATTGTATGCAAGGCGAATGTTTCTCTGGAAAAATGTCCAAGTATTAAGAAAATAGAATTTGGTCGCAGTCTGAATTTATACAAAATAACGACTTTGACCAAAGAAAACCTACCTTATATTAGAGCGGTCTCCTCCATTATAAAATGGATGATTTTTTGTATTTTCAGGATCGAATTGGATTTTCCATGCCCCTTTAAAATACGCAGCACTGGCTAAATACACCGTAGTTTCAGGATCAATGGATGTAGCAAGACTGGTGATGGCACCCCTGGTCTTTATTTTGGCCCACGTATTCATCCTGTCGACAACGAGAGCGCTTTCCTCGGTTATGTTCGCACCTTCTACGAAAGCTTGGAATATATCTTGGACTGCAGTTTTGTACTCGGGAAGAACTGGAAAAGAGTTATCCACTACCATGGCAGAGACGCACTTCACCGCGTACAGTTTAGAATCTATTTTGTCTATAATTTCCGACAGATAGTACTGAAATGCCGAGAAGATTGTGGAATCGTCGAACTTTGTGTAGCGCAACAGTTTTCGAAGTTCCTGTAATGAAAGTACAGTAAACACCTCAAAAATCAATGTTCTTCAAAATGCATTAAAAAGAAAAAGCTTAAACACATCTTTAAATCAGATTTTTTTTTTTTTACTTCTATACGTATATGAAAGACTCATAAATACTATAGTCATAAAAAGTATGGTGAGATTTTTTTTTAGAGCTCCGGTAGATTTAGTCATTTTGGAATGTCCCAAATAATATTTGACCATTTTTAGACCTTTCCTATATGTCTGGTACTCAAACTATGACCGCTGTGCTCATCTCCTCCGGGTTTTAATAAACGAAAAAATACTTTGGACCAGAAAATTTGTTTAAATGTGTGTTGCATTAAATATGGCAGGCAATTGAAAATTAATTACATTCATTAAATAAATTTCTTATTCAAAGTATATATATTTAAGCCGGAGGTTGGCATGTATGCTAATGCAAGAAATTATTTCCTATTAAATTGGACCCTTAAAAAATTGGTGCCAATTACATTTGATGTATAAACTTAATATGCAAGAGTTTTACGAAAAATTACGCAGATTCAATCCGTTTTAATGACTCAGCAGACATAGTTACTAAACTTCGCCTAATGACTTTAAATTTGGCTTCAAACTAAAACTTACCCTAAAATCTAAATTGTCAAAATTGACTATGAGCATAAAATGAATCATTGTAAATTCTAGCAGTCTTAGTCGCAGATGAAAAAAACCACTTATGTAAATAAATTCCCCACTAACATTTCCCCCACTTTATATACTTTTTCTCCCGATATATCAAGATATTTTTTCTATACTAAGGAACGTGTAACTAACTACGAGCTATGCTCGCGAACCCTGTCCACACCTTGAAGGCTTTAAAAAAGCTAATTTACCGAGCTTTTGAAAGATTACCAGATTACAGAAAATCGATAAATATTACCACATCTAGCGGCGATATTCCGTAATGAGGTTCCCATTCATTTCCCTTTGATTGGGAAAATTTTTAGCTCCCAACTCCGCATACACCGCTGTCAGGATATCTACGGTTGCTTGCGTGATTAAGAGAGATCAATTACATGTTTGAAAATAAACTTGTCTAAAACGATTAAGGAAAAAAATGTTGCCTCCGGGAATACTGTAACGTCTAGAAGAAAAGTTCTTTCAGACGCTATAAGAAAAAAATCCCTGCCGGCTCGGGCCTACAGGCGGAGGTAGATTTCGTACTAAATTCTCCAACAAAACTTAAATCAAGATTAGAGATAAAACCCAGTTTCTTCACAAAGAGCGAGCTGTAGGGAGCTAAACTTTTTGTGAAAATTGTAATATACACGAATACACACACACATATATATGGAATAGGTTTAAAAAATGGCTACAAAAAATTCAGAGAACCTTAAAGTGTTAAAATATGTTAATATTTCCATAGTCGGGTTTTTATCATGTTTTAATACGTTTCTTCAAACTTACATGGCGTTACATATTCACCTGCTGAGGTCCATTATATTTCCAATATGACGCAATGTACATATTTTTTTAATTTGTCAAACTATTTATTTTGAGTTTTCATGCTGAAATCTTGCTCTAGGAAACTTATGACGTAATATTCAATTTGTTTTCAATTTGTCAAACTATTTAATTTTACACGTGAAAATTTTGCAAAAGAAAGGTAATTGTGGTGAGAATTTTATTATTTGTTTTTTTTTTTTTTTTTTTTTTTTTTATTGTTGGCAACTGCTATAACGAAAAACTTATTTTTTTCCTGCCATTGTTGTGTAAGAGCTGGTTTTATCAGAATCATGTTAAGACAGTATTCAAAATTTTTAACCCTCCCCATTTCCACCCTCTTGGGCTGATTTCGCCCATTTTCAATCCCCGCCGAGATATTAGCCATCTCAAAGTTGTTGGCGAGTTTGAAGATGATTCGTGCATAATTGCGACTTTTATCGTGCAGACAAAATTTAGTACATACATACATATATATATAAACTTTTTAGGTGGGTGTGGTTTTGGGTTCCTGGGGTCCTATAATGAAAAGTTATGAAGGAATTTTTCAAAAGTCGCACCATGGTAACGACTGCAATAGGTAGTATTTCTTACGAAATCTACCTAATAGTTTTGAATATGACATTTTAAATATACCGTTAATTTTCATAATCACGTGCTTTTTGAACGTAATTTATTTTAAAGTTTCCTTTTTCAGTATTCACGTGTAAATATAGTATATTTCAATCGAAAATATTGTGGCATACGTAATATGCATACGTATGTTTTTATGCACGTAGGTTCAAATTATATTTAGGAATATTTGAGCTTTTTAAAATTTGGCAACAGATAAAAATGGTTATTTTCAAAATATCAATTAAATCTATCCAGGTAATGAAATTTTGAATGAACAATTGAAAACAAAAATTAGACCAATTTTAAAAATGGTTAGACACCACATGACACCACAATCCATTCTATTAGTCAAAAATATGTCTGCAAAAGATGGGCAAGTTGCTAATAAGGAAAGTTAGAAAACTCCCGGAGAAAAGATTTGAATTGAACACTGGGTTTGTTGTTTGATAAATTATCCAATTCTTACATTAGCAGTTTCACCTCGGGATCCTCTGTACAGCATAGTCAAGACCGAAGATACAGAAAAAGGCGAGAAGAAAACATTTTCATCATGTTCAGCCAGTTTCTGATGTAGAATGATGCCGAAATTGTTGTTGGCATAGGCGAGTCTGTGCATTTGCTCCCTTGGTGAGATGGTTTGTCCAACTGCCAGACCCAGCATCGAAGCAAGAAGAGCCACCGAAATCCACATTTTCTGAAAATAAAAATTGATGCATAGCTGCAAACGTCAGCGCTTTTTTTTTAAGTCATGTAACTATACAGTGAAACTTTCATTTAACGAAATCGTATCGTTATACTGAAACACTTCGTTATGAAGAAAATTCATTACATAGAAATAAACTTAAATTCATGAAGTTTGTATAATAAAATGTACATGCATAAAATGAAAAATACACAAAAAATGGAAATATTGGAAAAATGTATTTGATTTCGGCAGTAACTTTTTTATGCAACGTAGACACAAGAAAAATTTATAATAATGTCTAAAATATCAAAGTAAAAAAAAAAAAAAAAAAACAGGCGTAGCATATCTTTCTCTTTTCTCAGTATTCCAAATTCTTAACTTTAAAAATGTCTAATATTACTTTGTACTGATTAAAAAAAAAAAAAAAAAAAAAAAAAAAAAAAAGTACACTGTTCATAAAAATTTTCGCATTTTTGTAAGTATCCGAACAATTAGTCTAATATTTTCGTGAAACGAATTCTCGTCTTATTGTATCGAAGGCTTTTAGTATTTCTTCAATTGAAGGTCTTTCAATTTCATCTTAATTATCTTCATTGCTCAGCTCATTGTAGTTTCTTCACTACATTTTATTACACTTTGCAATATGCCATCGTCAGTAGGATATTCAGCTATCTTAAATAGTTCAGTTGCGTTAACTGGTATAAATTTCGTTATATAGAATATATTTTTCGTAATACGGAAATTTACATGTTAATGGTGTACAAAGTCAAGGTTCAGCAGAAAATTTCGCTAAGTAGAAAACTTCATTAAAGGGAAGTACCACTGCATTTTGAACCAGGAAGTTTTGTATAACGTACGCTGAATGTAATAAAATGTTATACACGTTTCATTTTATTTATGAAATGTAGCTTCTGCTTGAAATATGTTACTTAAAAAACACAAATTGGTAGCCATGTTGATGATAGAACAAAAGTGATATAACATTGACTTCGTTACATTAAAAAACACAGGAAAGGGGGGGGGGGTAGGACTCATTCCGGGGGTTCCTCTTGATCTTGTATCATATTACCGTAAAGCTTAATACCCAGTATCTTTACAAATATAGAAAAATAAATCTGTTTTGTGGGGGAAATTTGGCGTGTCCTAATTACAGAAATCCATGAGTTTATCACGTAAATAGACACAGAATTATAAATCAAATTATAAAGTATCCTACAGGTTTTATTCTCAAAACAAGTATTTTTTCACAATCAGGATTTCCAAAAACCTCGAGGCCTCGACTTTATTGCATTAAGTTAGAAGCTCGAAATTGTTCCAAAAAATGCGATCAGAGACCTCATTTGATAAGTTTCAACGCTATACCCTCAGCCGCTCCTGAAAAAAAAAAAACTTGATAGACAGACAAAGCGGGACTTACGGCTGCTGTTTTTCTTTTGGAGGTACGGAACCGTAAAAACATGTTGACGATATGAAATTATTTTCCTTATTAACCTTCCGATGTCAACAGGGATGGTGTTTCACCCAAGCCACCTAACTAAAAGCTACACTCATGTTACCAGAGGAAGATTAAAAATAGCCTAAGAAATCAGGCAAAATATACAAATTGGAGTTTCAATTTTCTTTTTAATGTGTTCTTAAAAAACCTATCGTCAATATGTATAGTAAATGAAAGAGTCTTCAGTTCTGAATAGTTCGATGTCAAATTTTTATTTCAGAAAATTGCTTTAAAATAGTCCAAAAAATGAATGCATACTTGTAACTTTCCTTTTAATTCAAAAGCTTTACGCTTTTTTATTTTGGAATACCATTTGTAGTACTGCGTGCGAGATATCTTCACAGTCACTGAAGGAAATTACCAGATTTCATAAATGTAAATTAACCGTCAAATAAATCTTTTCGAAAATAAAAATCTTTCTTTTCAAAAAATATTTGAAACCTCTGGAAATATTAAATTGTTTCATTCATTTTGCCATTTTAATATAAAATACTCATGCAAAAATCAGAGAAAGAAATTCAAAGAAAGTTGAATATTCATGACTTCTGGAAATATGAAAATATTTCATCAAACCTGTTTTAAAGCAATACTACATGCATATTCAAAATGAGTATTTCGAAATAAACATCGTTCACACGCAAGTGTTTTGAAATAAAGGAAAACTTACAGAAAAGTGGTTAATGTGATAATTTTGAAACAAAACATTGAAGCAAATTGCATATAAAAATATTCAACCGAAATTGCTTTTCTTTAACCATAAAAACAAAATTTTTGAAGCTTGAAAAAAAAAAAAAGTACTGTCTGCTTAATTTTGTTTAAGTATATTTCAACCTGTGATTTCACAGCCGATCCTGGATTTTTTTTTTTTTTTTTTTTTTTTTTTTACGGGTTAGCAAAACATTTAAATCAATAGCCGCTACGAGATTCGGAATGAAGATAACCATCTTAACCCCTTAACCTACGATTTACGTTTCAACAGCCTGGGTCCAAAACGTAAACAAGATCGCGCACAGCCTTCGAGTCATTCCACTGTTCATCAAATCTGTCCTAAGTTGTACCAAACGCACACGGTTTACGGAATGTAAATACATGTGTAAGATACAACTGGCTTAATTTTGTGGAATATTTGATAAGTAATTACAACCTGATGTAATAATTGTGGTAGATATGCCACAAAAGGTTTATTAGGAATCCTGTTAGCCCGATCATTGTACCAAGGGCCATGTCCGTAATATTTACATTTGGCGTGACCGATGTACTACGGGCCAGGCCCGTGATAATCAGTTTTGGCTCGAATACAAGACCACGTGTCTCACACATAGTTGTAGGTTAAGGGGGCTCAGGGCTTAACTTTCAGAAAATCGATTTAAGTATCTATTTTGATTATTCAATTAATTCTGAACGCAATGCAAAAAAACGCATAAAAATATTTGCATTTTTAACAGAGTTATAAGCATTTATGTAACAATCGCTTTCAAAGCCGCAACCATTTAATTGCAACTTCAAATCGAGTTCTCGAAAAACTTTATTTTTGACGACTATCCGTAAGATTTTAACAAACTATTTGATGGAATGACTTAAATTTTTTGCATGCATATAACATTATCTATAGACAGGGCTTAATTTCTAAGAGAAAAAGTACCGGAGCCTTAATGTTATATGATACTGGTACTACAACTGTACCGTCCCCCCCCCCCCCGGTCACTCCAATCTGCATATATATATTTCGTACATTATTTGCAAAATTTAAAGCATTTTTTTTCTTTAGGAAAATAAATTTAAAAATATCTATCAGCATATACTTAGCTGTCAATTGTTCCACTTTTTATTTATCAGTCCTTCCGCATAGTAATCTTTGCCCAGTTTTGGTGTTAATTGCAGAATTCTGCGATTAAGTATGGTAAGGATTATGATTCGGAAAAAGCGTTAACACAAAAAGGGATAGTTCGTAGCTATGCCTTTTTTTTATATATATAAAAATGCATAGCTACGAATTGCACTGGGCTCCGGAGCCCTGTACTTATGAGCTCCGCTGAATTCCGACCAATATTTAAATATTTACCAAAAACAGAGAAGTACCGGAGCTGGGCTCCGGTGCAAATTAAGCCCTGTCTATAGAATAACTTAATATATTTCAGATAGTTTAATGTTTTGAGTATTTTTAAATGGAAAAAAATTGTATTTTTTAGGGTTTTTTAAATTTTAGTTTTTTTAATAAGGTTTCCTTTGAGTGATAGTTATATCCTTAATTCATTCTATAAAGTTTCCTGATCATTTTAAAGCAAAAATTAGGTTGTTATATCAATTCAACGTTAAGATATCTTACGGATGGTGACGCGATATCTAATTTTTTTTTTGAAAATTGTTATATAAAAATTGCTATATTTATTTTATTACATTGAAGAAGTATTCTATTTTATAAGACTACAAACAATACCTTAAAAATATCAGGAAGTTTAAATTAGTTACATTGAATACTTGTTTTTAAATGGACTCAAAGCGAGAGTTCTGTTTACATGATTTTCGGTATCGATAAATCCCCGAGCCTCCCACTAGCAAAATCTAAATTCCGTAAAAATCTATTTTCAAATTTTTCTTATCACATACCAACTAGGGCTTTAAACGTAACGAAGCAAACCAGAACGACGTTCCGGTTCGTGAAAGTACGATAAATATTGTTCCGGTTCGTGAAAGTACGATAAATATTGTTCCGGTTCGTGAAAGTACGATAAATATTGTTCCGGTTCGTGGAATTAAAAAATATATACATTGCAGTTTCATACATATAGCTTACTGTGCTCTCAACGTTTTTCCTAATTATTTAGAATCTTGAATGCATTTTTTAAAATTGTTTTCCTATGGTTAAATATAAATTTGCTATACTTTCAAACAAATTTTAATAGTGTGTAACTGTCGACATAATTTGAAAATTGCATCGACAATTTTGAAATAGGGTTCCGGCTCGTGGATTTTTCCGTTTCGAGCCCTGCATGCCTTTACTTTCGACTACATCCTGACAAAATTTCTCGCTGATACTGCATATAGAACCACAGTTACGGCTCATTTAAGAAACTTCTATATATGCATTCATCCTTCAAAAGATATCTTTAAACTCATTTATCTCAGTTCGTGTTTTGTCAGATTTTCCATGTGTTCAAAATGCCAAGACTTTTCTAGATAGGATTGAAAGGGCTTTAATTTTTTCCTAGTCGAAGGTCATAGCATATAAAAGTTGTTTAACGGTTGGATTTTTGATATTTTACTAACTTGTTTAGAAAAATCATCTCTAATTTTCTCTTTCTTACATAATTATCACTTAATGAATTAAATTATGGCTAAAGATACCATTAAGAATATAGTGCTACTTTTGATATTCCTAGTTACTACTTTTGACATTTCTTCAAAAATCCGGCATAGTCTCGGTCCCAAATGATGCCGAATTTTTTAAGTTATACTGTATTACTACTAGGGTTAGCACTTCAAGCGTTCTCTTAAATTTGGCACTAAAGACATTTTTTCGCAAAAAAGATTTGATTTTTTTTGGCACTTTCAGAGTTTTCCATTTTTAGTTTTCCTAGTCATCCGAACAAGTATGTAATGCAATAACTTTTTTTGGTGGGATTGCATCGATCTCTACAGAATTGACTTTATTCATAAGTAGTTGAAAGTTTGCATGCTCTGGATACAAACATGTATGGGAGATTCTCAAAAGGTGGTATCATTAAACGTTAACTATATGTAATTTTTAAAATTTTCAAATTTAAGGCCAATTTTTTTTTTAATTTTGTCTATAAATATAATAAATATTTTAATAGTATGTCTACAAAATTATACAGAAACATTAAAAGACAGCAACTATTCTGGAAAATTAATGATTAAAGCATTTAATTAGTAGTTGTGTACGTTACAAATTTTGGAAATTTGCAGATTTTGGACTTAGATTTTTGGAAGTTGCTCTTAGTATTTAAAAAATTCTTAAGACTAAGAATGTAGTAAATGTGTATATATATATATATATGCATAATTAACTTTTGTTATCCAGTAATAATAAAATCAAATGCTTTGTTACTTACGTTACTTTCGACATAAAATACAGAAAAATTCTTTATAGAAAAGTCTCATCTTCAAAAAAGCAATAAATCAGCCTGCCATCTCAACGAAATTATCAAAAAATCATACGTTTCCTTTATGCATTCGTTGTTTACCATTAGAACCACCTGGAAAAAAGTTATAACTCTTTCTTGGTGGTACATTGGAGCAGTTAACGTTTTGAATGTCCGAAATTGGCTTCTTTAGCATAAAATAAAATTAAGATATTTATACAAAGCTTTTACGATAAATGTCATTTTCTGTCTCTGAATAGAATTAAAAACTCAATGTAAAAAAAAAATAAAGTCAATGATAATTAAAGTTATGTTTGAAAGGCTTAAATTTATGCCCTGTGTCCACCTTTTGAGAATCGCCCGTATGTTTTTACAGTTAGGTTGTACCAGGTTCTCGCTGGCTTTTGACCAACGTTAGCGATTTGGCGAATAAGAAATAAACAGCCAAAAAAAAAAAAAAGTTAGCAAAATAGATTCGGCGTGAAACACTGAAAAATAAATCTTTAACCCCTTATTGTATTCCCCCCCCCTTTATTTTTTTTTTTAATATGTTCTAAAATAACCCAATTTTGTGTAATTGTTTATAAAATAGAAGTTCGAATATCCGCCATAGAAACTATTGAAAATACATTCTAAATGTCTCCTAAATGTGTAAATGTTCCAGACATTCCTTTTAACAGTCTAAACCATTCAAACAGCTATCTGATTCACCGTTGGGAAAATCTACATTAAAATTGCTATGAGATTTCAGCTGTAGCCGATAGAAAAAAAAATTGACCGGTCGATGATACTTTGGATGCAACTAATAAATAGTATGTTAAATGGCTAATTTCAATCCCGCATTCCAGCTCTATTTGCGATTGGAGTAATTTTGTTTGTGTTTTTACCGGCGCGACGCCGGCGTATAGATAGTGATTAACCGACAATAGAGAAACACCTATCGCATTAATCCTTTCAGAGTGCGATTGAACATTAAAAGCGACATCAATAGTTCAGTAACGAGTAACGCGAATAAGAATCTCGACTATTGGCGCGCGTGCACACACACACACACAAAAAAAAAAAAGAGCAGAAATTGAGCACTCAATTTGGCGAGTGTTAGTTTACTCGCCAAATGAAGCATTTTTTCGCGATTTGATGCAATGGCGAGCGGCAACGAGGACCCTGGATTGTACCACCCATCAGAAGGGTCTTAAAATGGCAAAATTTTGAATAACTCATTTAGAATTGTGGAAAATCACTAATAAATTTCTTAAAGATTTAACATTGAGTCACGCAGAACTTTCTTCTGTTCTTTTATTCCGTTTAATTTCTTTCCTGCACACATTCGAGATTTATGTTTTGTTGAAAGAAAAAAAAATTTAGTATTAGATACCTCGAACAATCTCTTTATATGCTGCATATCTGCATTTATAAGCAATCTCCAAGATGTTACAGATGCAATCAGCTGTTAGTATCTGTATTTACATCTGTATTGCAATTATATAGCAATTAAGTTCTTGTAACAATTAAAATTTGATTTTGGCAGTCTTATTTACTAGAATTGTGCAGATAACTTACCTAAGGAATTTAAAACTATAGAGAATTTTATGGAGGAAAATTTAATTTAGCAAGTCTATTAGAATTGCTTATTAATTTCATCAATATTGTTTATCATTTGATTGTTAAAAATCTTAATTTTACGTAAATTATTCTCACATTCTGCCTATAAGCATGTCTGTGGGCATGGCATGTCCAGGGATGCGACATTCGCTGTGAGATATCTCTTGAAAGTAATTTTAAGCCATACTTTATTAAATTGGTGTGGTCAGTTCTATATAATGCACATTTACATTATTTGAAAGCATAGTAGCAACATTGTTTTATTCTTTTTTTAGAAAGCACAGATGTTATCCTGTGATCTGAGTAATTTACAATTATTGCGAAATCAGGAAGATAAACAGTCACTTATACTGAAACCAAACATTCACTTGCAACTTTGTACAAAATGGCTGCAAAACAGTTTAGATTGGCATTCAAATTGCACCGCGCTGCTTTTTGGTAGGTTTTTAATGGGAAATTATGTTCTGTTCACAGACAGGACAAAAGTTAGTGACAATAAAATAAAGAAACAATTTTTGCTAAAAGAAAGGAAAATATTGAAGTGCAGAAAATACATCATTAACTCATTTTTGCCTGAATTTTTGTTCTCAAATTTTTTGGCAAAATCACTTTAAAATGTTGCAAAATGAACTAGAAAAATACTAAAAAAAATTAAGCTTAATTTTTTTTTTTTTTTTTGTATTTGATAAAATGTAAAAGAACTAAATATGAGTATTTCTAGTAGAATAATATGCATAATTATATATTTTACCAACATTTATATTTAAAATGTTTTTAAATTGTGTATTATGTACTATAATTAGTATTTTTATGAACTAAAATATATATATTTATTTCTTTGCAGAGACTAATAACTTTATAACTAGTATTAATAATAAAATAAGAATAATCTTATTGCAGACTTAATAACAATTTATTTCATAAATATCTTCGAAAGGAGATTACATAATTAACTGTCCTAAATTTCTAACAAAAATATATGCCCATTTGTGCCTAGAACCGTATACTTTGGACATTACAAAAAGGCATAAAAAATAGGCTTGAACATTTAATTTCGCAATTTAAAAAAATACGTATTTCAAAAACGTCTACAAGCTAAGATTATAACTTGCGATTTTGCATCCTTGATAGAAAAAATACAAATAAACTTACTTTTTACATTTTGCCATCTTGAAAAATTAAAAATCTATAAACACCGAAAAAAGCCTTAATTTATAAGCAAATAAATATCCACCTTATGCTGTCATCTCTCGGTTACAGATAAAGACATTTATAAATAATGATTTCATGCAATTTTCATGTTACAAAGGAGAAGAAAATTATACAAATTCATTAAAATTTGAAGCGTCCCAAAAATGGGACGCTAGGCATAAATGGGTTAATACGTTAAACGCGACGCCGATCCCTGGGGACCGGCATTGATCTTTCCGTTTAGGCGACGCCGGTCCCTAGGGACCGGCGGTAAAGTTATAAAAATATATTAAAAACATTTTTCACTTTTTTAATGTATTTTATTAAAACATTTCAAACATAAAAAGGGTTTTCCTTCACAAGAATTACAAATTTTATTCACAAATTTTGTACAAATATATATTTACACACAATTTCTGTGTACGCTGTCGCTTAAACGGAAATTAAAGTAAAATTAGTGTCGCGTTTAACGTGTTAAAAAAAAATAACTACTAACTATAGTTGACTTTAAAAAGAATATCTTTACATATATACTTGTAAAACCGGAATGGCGACAGTATAGACATAACATCAGTCTGTGGAATACTTAAAATGAAGATAATTTACTTTTTTACATTTTTTCACATAAGAATATATCCAAGACATTGTTTTTTTACTCCTTTCATTTGAATTTCGCATTAAAATTATACTAAATGAACACAAATTGATAGTGACGGCATATTGTACATTTTTTGATAATGACTCAACAATATAATAAACTTTTTCGACCGTTTAGTTTGAAAGCATTTCATCCCCTTCGCAATTTTACAGCCTCCTGTCTAGACGAAATAGCTACGTCTTTATATTTCAAATCTGGATTGAGGAAAATATGGAAAGTAAAACCTATGACGCAATCGCAAATTACTGGAAAAGAATTCAGTTTTCGACAAGTTTGTCTTAGCTCGTATACAGTGAAACCTCCCTGTGCGACCACCTCCATTAAGCGACCATTTTTTCATGGAACGAAATTTATTCCCATAGGCTCAATACTAATTTTACATCTATTCAGAGACCACCCCAGTTGCACTCCCTCCATGAGCGACCCATTTCTTTGAAGAAAATGAAAGAAATTCAGTTTTTTCCTGGTCGCTTGAAGGTTTTATTAGAAAAATAATTCCAGAGAGCGCATTATTCATCAAATTTCTAAACTAAGTTTAAAAATTTTTATTTACTCCGGTAACTTAAGTTTTTAAACCCCTTTGAGACTTTAGGCAATCAATTTAACTCTGATGACAAAGAAAAGATGGTCAATAAACTCCCCTTCCCTATTCTACTAGGAAACTCAAAGAAATAGATAAATTAATGGAATCGTCATAATTTGTTCGTCAAAAAAAAAAAAAAAAATTCATTTATTTACTGAACTTCGAAAGGACTGAAATAAAAGTTAGAAGATAAAACCGTAAAATCAAAGCAAATGTCAATGTATTCATTTTTTAAACTCTGCACTAATTAACTTATGTAATTAACTTTTGTTTTGATACTGAATTTCATATTTTTTCCCCAATGTTAAAAATAAATTTTAGTAACAATTGTTACCTTTTTTTCAACAATTAAAATTAGATTTAAACATGACCTCCATTAAGACACCACCTCTCGGAGCGACCAATTTTTATTGGAACGGAACGTTGTCGCTTTAGGGAGATTTTACTGTACTTTTATATTATTTTTATCCAGACCACAAAACTTCCGTTTTAGGCGGGATTTCATTGTATACAGATTCAGTTTTCACAGGCTTTACTGTACAAAATATGTGCCTTGTTTTAAGGGTTAAAATTGTTCCTAAACTGTTTATGGCCTACAATAAGTAGGGGACAGGGGGGGGGGGGGCACATGAACAATTTTTACATTTTTGACTATTTCTCAAAATTGTTGAGCTATTGAACCAAAAATTGATTTATATGAATATTTTGAATTTGTTCTTTTGGTGAAGCTTTTGGATGCATTTATCAAGAATTTTTAACTTATATCATCCTAAAAATTGTCTAAATTTGTTCACATGTGCCCCGGTGGAGGGGTAGTTGTGAACATAGCTGGGGCGCATGTGAACACATGCATAAATAAGACAAAAATAATTTTTTGTGAATAAAAACCGATAGAAACTAATTGGGTGCCCTCTTTCTAGTTGTGTGAATAAATCAATAAATGTTTCAACAGACATAAGAAATTATTCGTAAAATTGTACACTAATATGCGTACTCCTTTTGAGTCACTTTTAATTGTTATCTAACTTCCAGTAAATTAAAACTGAAGCAATCCTAAAAACATTGAATATATATCTCAATGTTTGACAAGGGTAGTTAAATTTTAATCTTAAAAAAAATGCATTCACAGACTTAAAAAACACTTGTGAACTGTTCACATCTGCCCCCATATGTTCTGTCCACAAGTGCCCCATCTACCAACTTCAGCCTAACTTATAAAAAAAAAAAAAAAACGATATTTTTAATTCAAATAAGGAAACAAAACTTTTTGTAGACTTACCTAATTAATGCCACTATAGAATGCAATGCTGATATTCTTTAAAAAAAAAAGTCTTGAATGAATTTTTACTTCAATAACTTAGAAGACTTCACACCTTCTAAAACAAATTACAACTACCAGAAATCAAAATGGCCTACTGTTCTGAAAATTCAGCCAAAAGATGGTACCAGTACTACCATCAATTGTTAATTTTGAATTTTTTTTTTAATTTCAAATTAACAGAGTGAAATGTGTACTGTTCCCATGTGCCCCCCCCCCCTCTCCCCTATAGAAAATATTTATTCCAATTTTGTTCTTAAATAAGTGGCTTATATTAAAGAATACAGAGTTTCAATTAAAAAAGAGCCTCTAGTGTGTTACAAATTTTAAGGTGGAATTCGGTTTTCATAATTTCAGTTTGAGGAAGAGATGATTTGATATCTAACAAATAGCAAATAAATTTAGCGATCATGCTGTTACACAAGACTGATTAACAAGTATGAGCCAAACACTAGTCACGCGAAGAAGGTCGGACGAGAATGTTAAGTCTATGGGAGAAATCGTTACAGATTTCTCGCTCGCATTTTCATATTTGATCCCCCCCCCCTCCCCATAGAATACTCGAGGTCGATGCTAGTGTCCTCGTATAGATATTTAAAAAAACTAAATCGAAAAAGTACAAACGCACAACAATGGATATAGATTTCAGGTGTCCAATGCAAAAAAGAATTATTTAAAGATATAAAAATGCGAGCGAGAAATCTAAAGATACTTAACATTAGCGTCCTCTTTTCTTCCCGTGACTAATGTAGCATCTTAAGTGTCCGCTGTTCGGAATCATTTCATCAGCGATAAGGCTTTTTACGTCAAAATTGCTCGTATATCCTCACGTTACAAATTATCGCATACTATTTCTTTCCTATTTTAAGGGGCTCAGGGCTTTAAAACTTTCAAAAAATCTTTTGTATATTTTTGCTTATTCAATTCTGAACACAGTGCAAAAAAAACCGCATAAAAATATTTGTATTTTTAACGGAGTTATAAGCATTTATGCAACAATCACTTTCAAAGCAGCACCCATTTAATTGCAACTTTAAGTCGCGTTTTCTCAAAACTGATTTTTGACGGTTATCCGTAAGATTTAAAAAAAACTATGATGGAATGGCTTAATTTTTTTTTTTTTTTTTTTTTTTTTTTTTTTTTGTATGCATATAACATAGAATGAATTAATATATTTTAGATTAATATTTTGAGCATTTTTAATGAATTTTTTTTAATTTTTTAGGGTTTAAATTTTCAAATTTGATATCTTTTTAAGGAGATCGTGGGCCTTTATTTCAACAAAAATAGACCCCAAAATCGAAATTTCTTTTCGTGCGTATTATTCTCCAATTTGTACTACGTCATTCGCGGAAAACCGCATGTAGATGCAATTATTTTACGTAAAGTTGCAAGTGCTTTAACTTCGTTCAAACATTTGTTTTTTTAATATCTGTTTTTCTTAATACTGAGGTTTTAGCTTTTATTTTTGAAATGCGCCTTGCTACTTAATGTTTGATGAAAATTCATGAAGCTGATAAGGAAGAATCATATGTCTTAAAAAGAAAACTATGCATTTTAAAATTAGACTTCATTAAGACAATTTGATTTTTAACTTATGAGGCAGAATTTTGATGAAAATCTATGGAATGCAGAAAAATCTAAAAAATTAACTATTTAAGGGAATAAAAAATCGATACAGATTTGTTTGTAATAGAGTTTTACGTGATTAGAATCCAAAATCGAGGAAATATCTAAAAAATTAAGACGCAAGGAGCATTTTAAAATTATTTTTTTAAAGATAATAAGATTGTAGTTTTTTAAGGTGCTCTATATACTTATGGTAAAATGTATATTTGCACAAAATTTCAAATCTCGATTATGAAAATTAAATGTTTTTAAGCGTCCACCGTCTCCTTGAAAAAGCGGTTGCCTCTCGAAAATACAAAAATTTTGTACGAAAATTCAACGATTGAAACAAGATTGTTTCCGGACCTTTTACAAACAAACAAGATACACTATTTTGCAAAATCAGATTAGAGTTTTTAAAAAGCATTTATTGCAAATTGATATTTAAGAGCAAAATGAGTTTAGGTTCAGCTATGAGTATCACTGCGACCGCCTTTTAAGGATGCATTGGAAAAAAAAAATTCCACCCTCAACAGCTCAAAATTTGAGATTTTTCAGACTCATTTTTAAAAGTAAAAATATGAAACTTGCTGAGGTGGTTTTTGAAGAGATGTATACGAGGCCGTGTGCTTTCATTTTTCGCTCAATTAGAATTTGATTTTTAAACAATTATTTTCTCAGTATGACCATCTTTTTCATCCCCAGATCTCCCGCTTCGGAAAATTCGGTTCAAAACACCAACTTTGAAGCATTTTTTGAAATAATTTCTGCATTTATCAAAAACAAGCACAGCACATTGTGTAGTTTCTAAACAAGAGAATTTGCCAGTTCGATGAGTTTGAGAGCAAAAATGATTTTAAAAATAAATCTGAAAATAAGCAGTTTGAATTGGAATACACCCTTAAGAAGCGGTGTATATTTACTTGCTCGCGATATCCATAAAGCACAAGTAAAAGCTAAATGACATGGAAGATTACTATTCAATATAGTGGCTTGAAATTAAAGCGTTATTTATAGACCGAGGGGCGGTTTCACAGGCCATCACCTCATCGAGTTGACGGCTGAAATTCCAAGATTAGCATATTAAAATGCAACTGGTCTTCCAAGTCATATCTTGGTGGAAACCATCTGCAGACTCAATTTTTGTGGTTGATCGGTATGTTTATCATTCAAAAAGGTATGAAAATTTGGAGGACTGGGAGCTGGAAAACAATGGTAAATGTACCAGTCAACCACTAAAATCTGGTTTTAAGATGTTTTCTACCAAGCAGTGTCTTGGCAGACCAGTTGCATTTTAATATGCGAATCCAGTTAAATAATCCTGAAATTTCAACCGTCAACTCGATGAGGTGATGGTTTGTTCAGCCGTCTCCTGGTCTATTATTTTCTACTTTTTAATTTAAAAAATATTTCGTGGTAGCAGTTTCACACCCAGTTCTCATGTTCCGGATTAAAATAGCAAGTTTTGTTTTGATATTTCTCATTAAAACATTAAACAAAATAAATGTTAAAGACATTTTAAATGTATTTAATGTATAAAATTTTAAATTGAGTGAAATGCGATTGAAAGAATATTTGGCGATTTGTCGCTTGCGTCCGTTCTAATGGAAAAATACCTTAAAATTAAGTTCTAAAAATATTAAAATGTTGTACTGTCATAGGAAATATCCGTGTACAGAATTATACAACATCAGGAAGTGGGTGAAAAATTACTAAATTCAATCTTTATATGCATGAACAAAGTTAAGTGTAAAAAAGTCAAGTTACCAGTAAACAACTCGTTGAGAGTATGTTTTATTTAAAAATAAGTTAAAAAGAGACATAGTCCAAGAGCCGAAATCACGAAAATTTATATTATGAAGCAAAAAGAAAAACCTTTATTTTATGGAAGAGTTGAAGTAAGGGAATCTAACGACCCGTGTCTGCCGGAAGTAAGTGGTGCATAAGCCAAAAATTAATACCATCAGTGGTTGACTCGTAGGTTTGTCATTGTCCTACAAACAAAAAGGTATGGAAACATGGAAGATAGTTGTAGGACAAACACAATGACAAACCTACGAGTCAACCACTGGTGGTATTAATTTTTGGCTTACGCACCACTTTACATCCGGCAGACATTAGTCATAGTCCAAGAGCCGACAGCACAAAAGCCTATATTATCAAGTATAAGAAAAAAAAGCTTTATTTTATGGAAGAGTAGAAGTAGGGGAATCGAATGTTTCATGTCTGCCGGAAGTGAAGTGGTGCATAAGTCAAAAATTAATACCACCAGTGGTTCACTCGCAGGTTTATCATTGCGTTTGTCCTACAAACAAAAGGTATGAAAACATGGAGGACTGGGAGCAGGAAAACACAATGATAAACCTACGAGTGAACCACTGGTGGTATTAATTTTTAGCTTATGCACCACTTCACTTCCGGCAGACATTGATCATTAGAATCCCCTACTTCTACTCTCCGATAAAATAAAGGTTTTTTTCTTGTGCTTGATAACATAGGTTTTTGTGCTGGCGGCTCACTCTTCCATAAGATTTTTTTTTTCTTCTTGTGCTTGCTTGGACTAACAGTATTTTTTTAAAGCATTTTTTACCGAACTTTTTTCAAGGATAAAATTTCTTCTACATATGTGTCAGTGATAGAGAAATTTTAAATTCGTATAAATAGATTAGTAGAGCTCGTCTATTTTCGCACAGTGACTATTAAAATAGGCATCGATCAAAACGTCATAATTTGGACAATAGAATGGGGTAATAAAATAAGATGCCATCAGCGGGGACAATAGAGACGAAAATTTATAGATAAGTTAACTTCCGAAGTTTTGTTTTATTAGAACAACTATTAAGATTTAATATGTTTTTCATAAACATAAAATTTTATTTTCATACCAAATGAAATAGTACAGGCTTTGAATAGTCAAACTATGCCAGATATTAAGGAAGTTTATATGTATTGCAGTTTAAGTGTGAAAGTTTCCATTATATGCTCTGATTTTTTTTTCCGCCCGCCCCCTTTTTTTACTAGAAAATTAAAAATTCTTTAGCAGCAAAGTGAACGGATAACAAAAAACATTAATTAAATGCAATATACATACATAAGAATGCAATCTGTTACAGAATAAAAGCAAATCAAAAGTAATACCAGACAGAGTGTAGATTCAACTTCTACTAAAAGTATTATAAATATAGAATGCGTAAACACGGCTCTATAATATTATTTTAACAGTGGCATTTTCATCAAGAAATGACATTATTGCCAAAAGCTTTGTATAGTAATTTCAAATATTCTACATTAATATTTAGAACCAATATTCAGGAATATTTTCGCAAAGTGCAAAATATTATTTTTGACTCTACACTGCATCGTTCGCGTACCGTAGGGCACATCCAGTGGAGCTAATTAAAGTGGCCGATCTCACCGGTTACTTGCAGCTCGATTCTGGGAAAGGGGACGAATTATGACGGCAGTCTTTTCATATCGTATCCTATGGACTATAATGGAGGATATTCCAAATATGGGTTCGAGGCTGAAAAATGTCACGTGATACCGGTAATTTACCCAAGGAACTTCTAACTGATAAGAAGGGAAGATACTACTCCTTAGCCTCATGAACTGTTTCATTGGCTAGCAAGGATTTACATTACACGACTAGGGAGCCTCCCCTTCTTTACGCTAGAAGTTTTTACCTTGACCACGTGATCAAAACGGAGATGGAATATTCTCCATTTACTCAAAGAACTTTCAACTGATAAGAAGGGAAGTTACTACTGCTTTCCCCATCAACTGTTTCACTGGCTGTCGCGTGGGATTTATATTGCGTCTAGGAAGCTTTCCCTTCTTTACGCTAGGAGTTTTTGCCTTGACCACGTGATTATGACGTAAATGGAATATCCTCCATTCTCGCATCCGGCTATTGCCTCCTGAATACCAGGCCTGAGCGCTGACATAAAATTGGCGGCTTTCGTAGGCGGAGTTTTTTTAGAGTTTGTACGGTCCTTTGAGTTTTAATACCAGTAAAATCTAAAAATTTTCTTCACCCTATTTTTAAAAATTAAATAAAGGTGAAGAAATCTTTAACCCTTAAGTGCCTGTTTTCTCAAAAATCATTGTAATAATGTTTTTCGGCTTCAATTTTTTAAATAAAACATGGGAAAAATACTTTAAAAAATCATATTTTGTTTTAAGTATGGTTTACGGCTAAAAAGCATTTTGTTACTAATCGGCAATACTGGTCTTTAATTGAAAAAATAATTTTCCTTGATAAAATTCTATAATATTAAACACGCAAGAATTTTAGGAACTATAATAAGAAATAAATTTTAGTTACTCACTGGAGAATAAAATATGGTATTTCGCAAGCTTTCAAACAAAACAAAAAGAACAAGTAGCAACAATTGAAAAAAAAAATCTATCTTTATTCTTAAACAGCACAAGTGTTACCATCTACATGTTGAAATTTGATTTAATAATATTTTCAGAATGTATTTTATTGGCAACGTTAGGCATTATAGCTTCAATATTATTCTAATAGCATTTTAGAGCCTAAATTGGGTATGTTGCCGAAAAGCAACACCCGGCATTTAAGGGTTAAGAAAATACCGATGTCCAAATTCTAGGGACAATACAAACACTGAAAAACAACGATGACCCGTCTACGACAGACGTCATTTTTGTGTCAGCGGATGTGCCTTGAATTCAGGGGGATCCGGCGAAAGATGATGGAATCGAATGGAACCTGAATTTCGTTTCATACCCACCCGGAATCGAGCTGCAAGTAACCGGTGAGACCAGTCAGTGTGCACTGTTAAAAATATCGTGAAAAGTTACCTCTGTTTTTAAAGGCTATCTATTTTCTGACCAATGAGACCGATCTAGATGCGTTTATGTAGCGTTCTCATTGGTCAGAAAATAGATATCCTTTATAAACAGAGGTAATTTTTCACGATATTTTTAACAGTGTGGTTAGCTAAACTGAACGCACCCTATATCGTCTAGAATATATAGTGTGGAAATCGGCTATCCAAGTAACACTTAAAAGAGTGTTAAAATATTGAATCTCTTAAATGTACAACGCTGCTAAATTCCAAAGAATCGTTCGCAGCGACATCTGCAGGATAATTTCTAAAGCTGCAAGACGATTGCTAGTCTAGATGCTAACTCGGTGTTCACATTGAAATTTGAAAACATCCCGCAAAGGTCACTGCGAATCGATTCTTTGGATTTCAGCATCGTTGCGCATTTAAGGTATTCAAATTTTTAGCACTGATTAGAATGCAGATTTCCACAATATGTATTCAAGGCGCTGTACTTAGGGTACAGCATCTAGAATATCTAGTGTGGAAATATGCTATCCAAACAACTCTAAAAATTTGTATCCCTTAAATGTGCGACGATACTGCTAAAATCCCAAGTGTCGACCGCAGCGACATCTGCGGGATTTTCGTATTACATTGTATAGACAGGCAATATCTTGCAGTTGTAGAAAATATCCTGCAGATGTCGCTGCGATCTGTATATTTCAGCAGCATCGTTGCACATTCAAGGGATACAACATTTCAGCACTTATTAAAGTACTAGAAAGGTAACCCGTCAAAAATGACGGAAATTTAGATATAAAGATATATACAACTCATGTGCAAGAATATGAGTTTTCTCGCTTGTTCCGCAGTGATAGATGAAAATAACACATTTTAAGAACGAAACACATTTATAAAAAACTGTGAATAGTAGAAGACACCACAAATCTGCACAGTTTGGTTCCAAGTGTTATGCAGATTTGAGGCTTTTTGCAGTCATGTCTATTCAATCTTTGTTTACATTTTTTTTAAATTCATATATTGGACAATTTACATTGTTAAGCCTTAAAAATAAATAAGTTCCACACTTGAAGTAAGGTAAAAACTATTAAATTATCGTATACGATTTCATGAAATGGTATTATATGGTATTATATGTGTGTGTGCTTCACGATCTTGGTTACGACGTTGGCGAAATTGGCTGCAACTTGTCATAGTCCTAATAGTGTGGGCCGCTATAACAAAAAAGTAACCAGTTTTTAGTAAAATTTCTGATATAAAGTAGTTTTCAAAAACTTGTGTAAAATTGCAGGCCGTTCTCATGTTATGTCAGTCCTAGGAATAATATTTCTAACACTTAAGAGTTTCCATGTATATGTGGAATTTAGAGAAGCTTCTCCAAAAGAAAGGTCCTGAAATGACATTGTAATTCCTCTAACTTCAAAGTTTAATCGGGCCCTGATGTTGTTTACTGAAATCTAATAAATACAGTTATTTTGAATATTACAACAGAGAATTAAACAGTTAAACTTATTCAACTTAAACCTGCTGTTACTTCCCGATGTTATTTTTTACTATTAAGAAAGAAAATTATTTAAATTTTCAAATCATGCATTTATAATTTTTCCCGTCTTTAATAACTAAATAATGAGAAAATGTGCTTTTGTTCTGAGCCCATAAATATGACAATAAAGTAATGTAACTAAGAGACATTGCAAAATTAAATCTTTGTGATTTTAGACCATAAACAAACAATACAGCCACCATTTTACCTACTATGACGCCATTAGAATATTGTCCATTGATTGTTGGAGAACTTACTTTGGACAATACCTCAATGATTTAATATTTCTTTACGGTTCCCGATGAATGAATCACTTGTGTTTGTTTAGGTTTATGGAATGAGATATTAAGCTGTGAACCTAATTTCAATTGAAGTTATCCAAGGATATATGTATCTTTAATCGAAATTAAAAACAATGCTTTGATCTCGAAATAAAAAGTTTTATTTTGTATAATTGATTACTTCTGTTAATTATTTATTTAGGTATTTAGGTACCATTATAGCGCATTTAAAAAAAAAGCTTGGCGCAATTCGGACATCAGAAAGTGAGATATGTTGCCAAAATATATAAGCAGCTATGAAAAGAAATCTAATGAACTTTTATTTTTGTTTATATATGCACTTTTATGCATAACAAAACCGTTTCTAAATATATGTAATATTTTTTTATATACAAATTACGGCACAGATTTCAGATATGAACCGGGATACCCAACTGGCGCCGAAATGGTGTTATTTTTCCTGCTATGGTAACCCGGCTATTGTTTTTTATTTATTAATAAATTGTTTATTTATTTTTGTTTTCTGTTTTTAATTATATAAACTGTTTTGTTCTATAGATATTATTCAAACTTTTATTTATTTATAGTTATTTCCTTTTGAAAATGGTAGCAAATAATTTAAAAATATATAAGTAACTGATATTCGAAAGCGAGATTTCAGCCAAATTGGTGTCAGAGAAAAATCACGCCAACCCCGATGCGTATATGACATCTGTGCAAAAATTACTTCTGTTTCTGGCACAGATGTCATATTCGCCCCATATTAGCGCGATTTTTTTCGGTTGCCAATTTGGCGAAAACATCAACAGTATAAACAACATATTCCGGGTTACCACATCAAGCAAAATAACGACATTTTGGCGCAAGTTAAGTAACCGTTGCCTATATGATATTGGCGTCAGAAAAAAATCGCGCCAATATGGGGCGAATATGACATCTGTGCCCTGTTTCTTTATAAAAATGGGTAAATAGCTTTTTTTATATTAAATAAATTCATACATATGGAAAAAACTGCTTGTGAGTATGAAGCAGTAAGTAGGTTGTCAGAAAATACGTTGGCAAACTTCTTTCTCGCCAAGAAACTTTTCCCCGAAATATTGTACATAAGCAATGATTGCTTGAAATGCATTTTTAATTATGATATGCGCTTTTATGTTTCACTACATTTATGCATACTATACTGTGTGTATAAATGCTACAGTTCATATGCAGGGCTACACAAAAGAATTCGTAAGGGTTACTGAGTATGAGAGTTAATTGCTTAAAGGTGGTTTTTAAAGGAGTTATGCATTTTTACGCTGAACTGCATTTAGTTTACTAAGAAATGTTTGTAGAATATAGATAAAATGATATACAGGGTCACGCAAAGAATTGGATACATAACCGTCTATGGATGATAATATCTGGAAATGTGAGTTCAGTAGTTTTAAGAGTAGTTTAAATTAAATTTTAGCTAAATAGTGGCATTTAATAACGATACTATTAGCTATGAACGGTAACTTCTGAAATCAATTAAAAAAAAATTTTATGAGTCTTCTAAAATGTTTACTTAGTTGTCTTATTTACCTTATTTTGTTAAAGCATGCAGGATGTGTTGGAAAGTGTTTCATATTCTATGCTTAACGCATGATTTTTCTTTCTTCTTTAGTTTTATTTTGCATTTATTTTATTCTTAATTTTTTAGTCTTATACTGCTTTATAGAAACTTTGGCACAGTTGTTATGTACGCCCCATATTGGCGCAATTTTTTTTCCGACGCTAATTTGGCGAAAACATCAACAGCATAAATAACAACATCCGGGTTACCATATCAAGCAAAATAACGAAACTTTGGTGCCAGTTAAGTACCCGTTGTGTATATGACATTGGTGTTAGAAAAAAATCGCGCCAATATGGGGCGTATATGACATCTGTGCCGAAACTTTTAAATTTAATGTTTAAACTCTTCGCTCCACTCCCCTTGCATATAGTACAAACTATAACACAGATAGCGCAAAATAATAGACAGTTTGGTACTTTTCCACTGTAGGGGCTTTGGTGTTTTAAAAAAAAATGCTTGGCGTAATTTGGGCATCAGAAAGTGAGATTTGGGTACTTTTCCATTATACTGATACCATTATCGCCAAGCGTAATAGTTGGCGCAAAATGAAAATCACGTAAATTGAAGCATTTGAAAAATAAAAGAAAAAACACTGTCGATACTAAAGTGAACATTTAAAAAATATAACATTTGAAAATTCCAAACTTTTACGAACTATTTCATTAAATCACAAGTATATACTTAAAATAAGTGAACAAATAGCTGTTATAAAATAAAGCAATAAAAGAAAACTCATATTAAACTGCTGGCATAAAATTACAAATATCTTTTAGGATTTTGAAATAATTGGCGCATTAGCATACATTTTGGCATGTTGTCCGTATAACGGAAAAATATCGAGATTTGTTGTCAAATCATATAAACAGCTATGAAAACAAACTTGATGAGCGTTTTTGTTTGTTTTATATGTTTATTTTATATGTATATTATTGATCTTTTTACGTACAAATTACATGTTTCTGTATAAAATTAGAGAAACGACTCTTTTATGTTAAATAAATCGTATAAATATCGAAAAAATGCGTGTGTATATAAAATGAAACAGTGGATAGGTACCCGGAAAATCTGTTGCCAAATTTCTTTTTTCGCCAAAGCACCTATACTGGAAAAGTAGCTAAAGCCCATTAAAATTGCGCAGTTAGGAGCTCACACAGTATAGCGTTGTTGGCGGTTATTTTATTAGTAGCATCGGGAGGAAGATGTAAAGATAAACTTTAAATTCTCACTCATAGATTTTGAAAAAATATCTTAAAAGAGCGGAGTTTAAATTAAATTTCGGTGACCTCCTTTATGAAAGATTAATGGGTTTAAATGGAAATTTCGCCAAATTCGCCATCTATCACCAAGTTGGCTAGCATTTGGCGCTACTGTGGTAACCCTGCATTAATATTTTTCAACAATTATTCATTTCAATGAGGCGGTCCTACCGGAATTGTGAGGGACACACAGATACTTGGATTTTATATAAATAGATTACAGGGATAGCCAATTTCCACACATATATATATTCTTGGCGCTATACTTACTGTATTCATCAGGTATTCTTTTACAAAAAGCTCGGTCAAAGGCATTCAGAGGTATGAATCATTCCTCTAGATTGTTCTTTGTCTTTGGGGCATGACTCATCCCTCCAGCTAGACCTTCGTCTTTGAAGCATGACTCATCCCTCCAGCTGTCCTTTGTGTTTGATCATGACTCATCCTTCTAACCTGTTTTGTCATTGAATGATTCATCCCTCTAGCTTGTTCTTTGTCATTAGGCACTTCTTATCCCTCAAGAGTGTCCTTTGTCACTGCAGATTGACTCATGCCTTCAGCTCTTCCTTGGTTTTTGAAGAATGACTCATCCCTCCAGCTTATCCTTTGTCTTTCAGGCATGACTCATCGTTCTTGAGAGTTTTTTTCTTTAATGCATAAGTCATCCCCCTAGCCTGTTTTTGTTATTGAGGCATAACTCATCTATCTACTCTATCTTTGTCATTGAGGCATGCCTCATCCCTCTAGTCTTTCAACTGTCATTGATCGAATGGATACTTTTAGGATTCGTTCGGTCAATGGCATTCAGAGGTGTGACTCATACATCTTGCTTGTTATTTGTCACTAGGTATCACTCATTCCTCCTGTTTGTCCTTTGCAATTGAGGTATTATTCGTCCCTCCTGCCTGGCCTTTGTGTTTGAGGCATGACTCATCCCTTTTACCTGTTTATGATATTGATGCTTGACTCATTAGTCTTAGTCTAGTCTAGTCTGTCTTTGTCATTGAGGCATGACTCACCCCTCTTGCTTGTTCTTTGTCGTTGAGGCATGACTCAACGATCTTGCCTGTTTATGTTATTGATGCATGACTCATTACTCTTACTCTAGTCTGGCCTTTGTCATTGAGGCATAACTAATCCTTCTCGATTGTTCTTTGTCGCTGAGACATGACTCATGCCTCTTGCTTGTTCTTTGTCGTTGAGGCGTGACTCATCCCTGTAGTCTTTAATCCGTCATTGATCGAATCCTTTTAGGATTTGTTCTGTCAATGGCATTCAGAGGCATGACTCATCCCTCTAGCTTGTTCTTTGTTATTAGGCATCTCTCATCCCTCCAGCACGTCCTTTGTCATTGAGGTATGACTTATGCCTCCACTCTTCCTTTGTCTTTGAAGCATGACTCATCCATTCAGATTGTTCTTTGTCTTTGAGGCATGACTCATCGTACTTGCCTCTTTTTGTCATTGATGCATAACTCATCCTTCTAGCCTTTAAAATATAATTGATCGAATGGATTCTTTTAGGATTTGTTCGGTCAATGATATTCAGAAGCATGACTCATCAATCTGGCTTGTTTTTTGTCAGTAGGCATGACTAATCCCACCAGTTTGTTCTTTGTTTTTGAGGCATGACTCATCCCTCTTCTGTTTATGTTATTGATGAATGACTCATTACTCCAGTCCAGTCTGTCTTTCTCATTGAGGCAAGACTCATCACTCTAGTCATTCATCTGTCATAGATCGAATGGATTCTTTTAGGATTCATTCGTTCAACGGCATTCAGAGGTACGACTCATCCCTCTTGCTTGCTCTTTGTCGTGAGGCATGACTCATCCCTCGTCTTTCTTCCGTCATTGATCGAATGCATTCTTTTAGGATTCGCTTTGTCAATGGCATTCAGAGGCATGACTCATCCCTCTTGCTTGTTATTTGTCGTTGAGGCATGACTCATCTCTCTATTCTTTCATCCGTCATTGATCGAATGCATTCTTTAAGGATTCGTTCCGTTAATGGCTTTCAGAGGCAAGACTCATCCCTCTACCTTGTTCTTTGTCACTAGGTATCACTCATCCCTCCTGTTTGTCCTTTGCAATTGAGGTATGATTTATTTTTCCTGTCTGGCCGTTGTGTTTGAAGCATGACTCATCCCTCTTGCAAGTTTATGATATTGATTCTTGACTCATTAGTTTTACTGTAGTCTAGTCTGTCTTTGTCATTGAGGCATGACTCATCCCTCTTGCTTGTTCTTTGTCGTTGAGGTGTGACTCATCCCTCTAGTCTTTCTTCCGTCATTGATCGAATGCATTATTTCAGGATTCGTTCTGTCAATGGCATTCAGAGGCATGACTCATCCCTCTAGTCTTTCTTCCGTCATTGATCGAATGCATTATTTCAGGATTCGTTCTGTCAATGGCATTCAGAGGCATGACTCATCCCTCTAGCTTGTTCTTTGTTACTAGGCATCTCTCATCCCTCCATCATGTACTTTGTCATTGAGGTATGACTCATGCCTCCACTCTTCCTTTGTCTTTGAAGCATGACTCATCCCTTCAGACTGTCCTTTGTCTTTGAGGCATGACTCATCCTTCTTGCCTTTCAAATATAATTGATCGAATGGATTCTTTTAGGATTCGTTCGGTCAATGGTATTCAGAAGCATGACTCATCAATCTATCTTGTTCTTTGTCATTAGGCATGACTCATCCCACCAGTTTGTTCCTTGTTTTTGAGGCATGACTCATCCCTCTTCTGTTTATGTTATTGATGAATGACTCATTACTCCAGTCCAGTCTGTCTTTCTCATTGAGGCAAGACTCATCCCTCTAGTCATTCATCTGTCATAGATCGAATGGATTCTTTTAGGATTCGTTCGTTCAACGGCATTCAGAGGCATGAATCATCCCTCTTGCTTGCTCTTTGTCGTTGAGGTATGATTCATCCCTCTTGCTTGCTCTTTGTCGTTGAGGCATGACTCATCCGTCTAGTCTTTCTTCCGTCATTGATCGAAAGAATTCTTTTAGGATTCGTTCTGTCAATGGCATTCCGAGACATGGATTGTCCCTCTTGTTTGTTATTTGTCGTTGAGGCATGACTCATCTCTCTAGTCTTTCATCCGTCATTGATCGAATGCATTCTTTCAGGATTCGTTCCGTCAATGGAATTCAGAGGCAAGACTCATCCCTCTACCTTGTTCTTTGTCACTAGGTATCACTCATCCCTCCTGTTTGTCCTTTGCAATTGAGGTATGATTCATCCCTCCTGCCTGGTCTTTGTGTTTGAGGCATGACTCATCCCTCTTGCCTGTTTATGATACTGATGCTTGACTAATTAGTCTACTCTAGTCTAGTCTGTCTTTGTCATTGAGGCATGACTCATCCCTCTTGCTTGTTCTTTGTCGTTGAGGCAGGACTCATCCCTCTAGTCTTTCTTCCGTCAGTGACCGAATGCATTATTTTAGGATTTGTTCTGTCAATGGCATTCAGAGGCATGACTCATCCCTCTAGCTTGTTCTTTGTCTTTAGGCATCACTCATCCCGCCAGCATGTCCTTTGTCATTGAGGTATGACTCATGCCTCCACTCTTCCTTTGTATTTGAAGTATGACTCATCCCTTCATATTGACCTTTGTCTTTCAGGCATGACTCATCCTTCTTGCCTCTTTTTGTCATTGATGCATGACTCATCCTTCTAGCCTTTCAAATATAATTGATCGAATGGATTTTTTTAGGATTCGTTCGGTCAATGATATTCAGAAGCATGACTCATAAATCTAGCTTGTTCTTTGTCATTAGGCATGACTCATCCCACCAGTTTTTTCTTTGTTTTTGAGGCATGACTCATCCCTCTTCTGTTTATGTTATTGATGAATGACTCATTACTCCAGTCCAGTCTGTCTTTCTCATTGAGGCAAGACTAATCCATCTAGTCATTCATCTGTCATAGATCGAATGGATTCTTTAAGGATTCGTTCGTTCAACGGCATTCAGAGGCATGACTCATCCCTCTTGCTTGCACTTTGTCGTTGAGGCATGACTCATCCCTCTAGTCTTTCTTCCGTCATTGATCGAATGCATTTTTTTAGGATTCGTTCTGTCAATGGCATTCAGAGGCATGACTCATCCCTCTAGCTTGTTCTTTGTCATTAGGCATCACACATCCCTCCAGCATGTCCTTTGTTATTGAGGTACGACTCATGCATCCGTGCCTCCTGTGTCTTTGAAGCATGACTCATCCCTTCAGATTGTCCTTTGTCTTTGAGGCATGACTCATCCTTCTTGCCTCTTTTTGTCATTGATGCATGACTCATATTCCTTCTAGGCTTTCATATGTAATTAATCGAATGGATTCTTTTAATATTCGTTCGGTCAATGATATTCAGAAGCATGACTCATCAATCTAGCTTGTTCTTTGTCATTAGGCATCACTCATCCGTCCAGTTTGTCCTTTTGTCATTGAGGAATGACTCATCCCTCCAGCCTGTCCTTTGTTTTTGAGGCATGACTCATCCCTCTTCTGTTTATGTTATTGATGAATGAGTCATTACTTCAGCCCAGTCTGTCTTTCTCATTGAGGCAAGACTCATCCTTCTAGACTTTCATCTGTCATCGATCGAATGCATTCTTTTAGGATTCGCTCTGCAAATGCCATTCAAAGACATGGCCCATCAATCTAGCTTGTTCTTTGTCACTAGGCATCATTAATTCCTCCAGCTTGTCCTTTGTCATTGATGTATGACTAATGCCTCGAGCTCTTACTTTGTCTTTGAAGCATGACTTATCCCTTCAGATTGTCCTATGTCTTTGAGGCATCACTCATCCCTCTAGCTTGTTTTTGCCATAGAGGCATGACTCATCCCTCTAGACTATTAACTTTCATTGATCGAAAGGATTCTTTTAGGATTCGTCTGTCAGTGGACTTCAAATGCATGACTTTTTCCTCTAGCCTGTTCGTTGTCACTGAGGCATGAATCATCCCTCCAGCCCGTCCTTTTGTGTTTTAGGCATGACACATCCCTCTTGCCTGTTTTTGTTATTGATGCATGACTCATCCCACTAGCCTTTCAACTGTTCTTGATCGAGTGGATTCTTTTAGGATTCATTCCTTCAATGACATTTAGAGGTTTGACTCATCCCTCTAGTTTGTTCTTTGTCATTAGGTATCACTCATCCATTTTGTTAGTCCTTTGCCATTGAGGCATGACTCATCCCTTCTGCCTGGTCTTTGTGTTTGAGGCATGACACATCCCTCTTGCCTGTTTATGTTACTGATGCGTGACTCATTACTCTTATCCTAGTCTATTCTGTCTTTGCCATTGAGGAATGACTCATCCGTCTAGTCTTTCATCTGTTATTGATCGAATGGATTCTTTTAGAATTCGTTCGATCAATGACATTCAGAGTTTTGACTCATCCCTCCTGTTTCTCCTTTGCCATTGAGGCATTACTCTTCCCTCCAGCCTGTCCTTTGTGTTTGAGACATGACTCATCCCTCTTACCTGTTTACGTTTTTGATGCATGACTCATTACTCTTAGTCTAGTCTGTGTTTGTCATTGAGGCATGACTCATCCTTCTAGTCTTTCATCTGTCATTGATCGAATGAATTCTTTTAGGATTCGTTCGGTCAATGGCATTCAGAGGCATGACTCATTCCTCTTGCTTGTTCTTTGTCGTTGAGGCATGAGTCATCCCTTTAGTCTTGCATCCGTCATTGATCGAAGGCATTCTTTTGCATTTGTTCTGTCAATGGCATTCAGAGGCATGACTCATCCCTCTAGCTTGTTCTTTGTCATTAGGCATCACTCATCCCTCCAGCTTGTCCTTTGTCAATCAGGTATGACTCATGCCTCCACTCTGCCTTTGTATTTGAAGCATGACTCATCCTTTCAGATTGTATTTTGTCTTTGGGGCATGACTCATCCCTCTAGCCATTTTTTGCCATTAAGGCATGACTCATCCCTCTCGACTTTCAACTGTCATTGATCAAAAGGATTCTTTTAGGATTCGTTCGGTCAATGTCTTTCAGAGGCATGACTCTTCCCTCTAGCCTGTTCTTTGTCATTCAGGCATGACTCATCCCTCCAGCCCGTCCTTTTGTGTTTAAGCCATGAATCATCCTTCTTGCCTGTTTTTGTCATTGATGCAAGACTCGTCCCACTAGCCTGTTTTTTGTCATTGAGGTATGACTCATCCCGCGAGACTTTCAACTGTCATTGATCGAAAGGATTCATTTAGGATTCGTTCGGTAAATGCCATTCAGAGGCATGACTAATCCCTCTAGCTTGTACTTTGTCATTCGGCATCACTCAACCCTCCAGTGTGTCCTGTGTCACTGAGGTATGACTCATACCTCCAGACTATCCTTTTGTTTTTTAGGCATGGCTCATCTCTCTTCACTGTTTATGTTACTGATGATCAACACATTACTCTAGTCTAGTCTGTCTTTGTCATTGAGGTATGACTCATCCATCTGGTTTTTCATCTGTCATAGATCGAATGGATTCTTTTAGGATTCGTTCGATCAATGGCAATCAGATGCATGACTTATCCCTCTTGCTTGTTCTTTCTCGTTGAGGCATGACTCATCCATCTAGTCTTTCATCTGACATTGATCGAATGGATTCTTTTAGGATTCATTCATCAATCTAGCTAGTTCTTTGTCATTAGGCATCAATCACCCCTCCAGTTTGTCCTTTGTTATTGAGGCATGACTCCTCCCTGCAACCTATCCTTTGTTTTTGAGGCATGACTCATCCCTCTTACGTGTTTTTGTTATTGATGAATGACTCATTTTTCTAGTCAAGTTTGTCTTTGACATTGATGCATGACTCATCCCTCTTGCTTGTTCTTTGTTGTTGAGGCATGACTCATACCACTTGCTTGTTCCTTGTCGTTGAGGCATGAGTCATCCCTGTAGTTTTTCATCCGTCATTGATCGAATGCATTCTTATAGGATTCGTTCTGTCCATTGCATTCAGAGGCATGTATTTTCCCTCTAGCTTGTTCATTGTCACTATGTATCCCTCCAGTTTGTCCTTTGTTATTGAGGCATGACTCCTCCCTGCAGCCTATCCTTTGTTTTTGAGGCATGACTCATCCCTCTTACGTGTTTTTGTTATTGATGCATGACTCATTACTCTTACTCTAGTCTAGTCTTTGTCACTGAGGCATAACTAATCCCTCTCGATTGTTCTTTGTCGCTGAGGCATGACTCATGCCTCTTGCTTGTTCTTTGTCGTTGAGGCATGACTCATCCCTGTAGTCTTTAATCCATCATTGAACGAATGCATTCTTTTGCATTCGTTCTGTCAATGGCATTCAGAGGCATGACTCATCCCTCTAGCTTGTTCTTTGTCATTAGGCATCACTCATCCCTCCAGCATGTCCTTTGTCATTGAGGTATGACTCATGCCTCCACTCTTCCTTTGTCTTTAAAGCATGACTCATCCCTTCTTATTGTCCTTTACCCTTGAGGCATGACTCATCCCTCTTACCTGTTTTGTCATTGATGCATGATTCATCCCTCTAGCCTTTCAACTGTAATTGATCGAATGGATTTTTTTAGGATTCGTCCGATCTATGACATTCAGAAACATGACTCATCAATCTAGCTCCAGTTTCCCTCCAGTTTGTTCTTTGTCATTGACGCATGACTCATCTCTGCAGCCTGTCCTTTGTTTTTGAGGCATGACTCATCCCTCTTGCCTGTTTATGTTATTGATTCATGACTCATTACTCTTAGTCTAGTCTGTGTCTGTCATTGAGGCATGACTCATCCTACTAGTCTTTCATCTGTCATTAATCGAATAGATTCTTTTAGAAATCGTTCTGTCAATGGCATTTAGATTCATTACTCATCCCTCTAGGTTGTTCTTTGTTATTCGGCAACACTGAACCCTCCAGCCCGTCCTTTTGTGTTTAAGGCATGACTCATCTCTCTTTCCCGTTTTTATCATTGATGCATGACTCTTCCCATTACCCTGTTTTTGTCATTGAGGCATGACTCATCCCTCTAGACTTTCAACTGTCATTGAACGAAAGAATTCTTTTAGGATTCGTTCGGTCAATGTCATTCAGAGGCATGACTAATCCCTCTAGGTTGTTTTTTGTCATTCGGCATCACTCAACCCTCCAATGTGTCCTTTGTCACTGAAGCATGACTCATCCTTCCAGACTATCCTTTAGTTTTTTAGGCATGACTCTTGACTGTTTATGTTTTTGATGATCAACTCATTACTCTATTCTAGTCTGTGTTTGTCATTGAGGCATGACTCATGCCTCTGGTTTTTCATCTGTCATAGATCGAATGGATTCTTTTAGGATTCGTTCGATCAATGGCAGTCAGAGGCATGACTTATCCCTCTTGCTTGTTCTTTCTCGTTGAGGCTTGACTCATCCATCTAGACTTTCACCTGTCATTGATCGTATGGATTCTTTTAGGATTCGTTCTGTCATTGGCGTACCGAAGCATGACTCATCAATCTAGCTTGTTCTTTGTCACTAGGTATCACTCAACCCTTTGTCCTTTGTTATTGATTCATGACTCCTCCCTGCAGCCTGTCTTTTTTTTGAGGCATGACTCATCCCTCTTGAGTGTTCTTTGTTATTGGGCAACACTGATCCCTCCAGTCCGTCCTTTTGTGTTTAAGGCATGACTCATCTCTCTTTCCCGTTTTTATCATTGATGCATGACTCCTCCCATTACCCTGTTTTTGTCATTGAGGCATGACTCCTCCCTCTAGACTTTCAACTGTCATTGAACAAAACAATTCTTTTAGGATTCGTTCGGTCAATATCATTCAGAGGCATGACTAATCCCTCTAGGTTGTTTTTTGTCATTCGTCATCACTCAACCCTCCAATGTGTCCTTTGTCACTGAGGCATGACTCATCCTTCCAGACTATCCTTTAGTTTTTTAGGCATGACTCTTGACTGTTTATGTTTTTGATGATCAACTCATTACTATAGTCTAGTCTGTCTTTGTCATTGAGGCATGACTCATGCCTCTGGTTTTTCATCTGTCATAGATCGAATGGATTCTTTTAGGATTCGTTCGATCAATGGCAGTCAGAGGCATGACTTATCCCTCTTGCTTGTTCTTTCTCGTTGAGGCTTGACTCATCCATCTAGACTTTCACCTGTCATTGATCGTATGGATTCTTTTAGGATTCGTTCTGTCATTGGCGTACCGAAGCATGACTCATCAATCTAGCTTGTTCTTTGTCACTAGGTATCACTCAACCCTTTGTCCATTGTTATTGATACATGACTCCTCCCTCGTTGAGGCATGACTCATCTCTCTTGCTTGTTCTTTGTCTTTGAGGCATGACTCATCCTTCTTGCTTGTTCTTTGTCGTTGAGGCATGGCTCATCCTTCCAGTCTTTCTTCCGTCATTGATCGAATGCATTCTTTTAGGATTCGTTCGGTCAATGGCATTCAGAGGCATGACTCATACCACTTACTTGTTCCTTTTCGTTGAGGCATGACTCATCCTTCTAGTCTTTCATCCGTCATTGATCGAATGCATTCTTTTAGGATTCGTTCTGTCAATCGCATTCAGAGGCAAGACTCATCCCTCTAGCTTGTTCATTGTCACTATGTATCATTCATCCCTCTTGTTTGTCCTTTGCAATTGAGGCATGACTCATCGCTCTTCCTGTTTATGTTATTGATGCATGACTCCTTACTCTTACTCTAGTCTAGTCTTTGTCATTGAGGCATGACTAATCCCTCTCGATTTTTCTTTGTCGTTGAGGCATGACTCATCCCTCTAGTCTTTAATCCGTCATTGATCGAATGCATTCTTTTGCATTCGTTCTGTCAATGGCATTCAGAGGCATGATTCATCCTAGCATGTTCTTTGTCATTAGGCATCACTCATCCCTCCAGCATGTCCTTTGTCTTTGAGGTATGACTCATGCCTACACTCTTCCTTTGTCTTTAAAGCATGACTCATCCCTTCAGATTGTCATTTATCTTTGAGGCATGACTCATCCCTCTTATCTGTTTTTGTCATTGATGCATGCCTCATCCCTCTAGCCTTTCAACTGTAATTGATCGAATGGATTCTTTTAGGATTCGTTCGGTCAATGACATTCAGAAGCATGACTCATCAATCTAGCTCGTTCTTTGTCATTCGGCATCACTTATCCCTCCAGTTTGTCCTTTGTCATTGACGCATGACCCATCTCTGCAGCCTGTCCTTTGTTTTTGAGGCATGACTCATCCCTCTTGCCTGTTTATGTTATTGATGCATGATTCATTACTCTTAGTCTAGTCTGTGTTTCTCATTGAGGCATGACTCATCCTTCTAGTCTTTCATCCGTCATTAATCGAATGAATCTTTTAGGATTCGTTCTGTCAATGGCATTCAGAGGCATGACTCATCCCTCTAGCTTGTTCTTTGTCATTCGGCATCACTCAACCCTCCAATGTGTCCTTTGTCACAGAGGCATGACTCATCCCTCCAGACTATCCTTTAGTTTTTTAGGCATGATACTTGACTGTTTATGTTTTTGATGATCGACTCATTACTCTAGTCTAGTCTGTCTTTGTCATTGAGGCGTTACTCATCCCTCTGGTTTTTCATCTGTCATAGATCGAATGGATTCTTTTAGGATTCGTCCGATCAACGGCATTCAGAGACATGACTCATCCCTCTTGCTTGTTCTTTTTCGTTGAGGTATGACTCATCCATGTAGTCTTTCATCTATCATTGATCGAATGGATTCTTTTAGGATTCGTTCTGTCATTGGCATTCAGAAGCATGACTCATGAATCTAGCTTGTTCTTTGTCATTAGGCATCACTCATCCCTCCAGTTTGTCCTTTGTCATTGAGGCATGTGTCCTCCCTCCAGCCTGTCCTTTGTTTTTGAGGCTTGACTCATCCCTCTTGCTTGTTCTTTGTCGTTGAGGCATGACTCATCTCTCTTGCTTGTTCTTTGTCGTTGAGGCATGACTCATCCCTCTAGATTTTCCTCCGTCATTGATCGAATGGATTCTTTTAGGAATCGTTCGGTCAATGGCATTCAGAGGCATGACTCATACCACTTGCTTGTTCCTTGTCGTTGAGGCATGACTCATCCCTCTAGTCTTTAATCCGTCATAGATCGAATGCATTCTTTTGCATTCGTTCTGTCAATGGCATTCAGAGGCAAGACTCACCCCTCTAGCTTGTTCTTTGTCACTAGGTATCACTCATCCCTCCTGCTTGTCTTTTGCAATTGAGGCATGACTTATCCCGCTTGCCTGTTTATGTTACTGATGCATGACTCATTACTCTTACTCTAGTCTAGTCTGTCTTTGTCACTGAGGCATGACTCATCCCTCTTGATTGTTCTTTTTCGTTGAGGCATGACTCATACCACTTGCTTGTTCCTTGTCGTTGAGGCATGACTCATCCCTCTAGTCTTTAATCCGTCATAGATCGAATGCATTCTTTTCCATTCGTTCTGTAAATGGCATTCAGAGGCATGACTCATCCCTCTAGCTTGTTCTTTGTCATTAGACATCACTCATCCCTCGAGCAAGTCCTTTGTCATTGAGGTATGACTCATGCCTCCACTCTTCCTTTGTATTGTAAGCATGACTCATCCTTCAGATTGTCCTTTGTCTTTGACACATGACTCATCCCTCTTACCTATTTTTGTCATTGATGCATGACTCATCCGTCTAGCCTTTCAACTGTAATTGATCGAATGGATTCTTTTAGGATTCGTTCGGTCAATGACATTCAGAAGCATGACTCATCTATCTAGCTCGTTCTTTGTCATTAGGCATCACTCATCCTTCCAGTTTGTCCTTTGTTATTGAGGAATGACACATCCCTCCAGCCTGTCCTTTGTTTTTGAGGCATGTCTCATCCCTTTTCTGTTTATGTTATTCATGAATGACTCATTATTCCAGTGCAGTCTGTCTTTCTCATTGAGGCAAGACTCATCCCTCTACTCATTCATCTGTCAGAGATCGAATGGATTCTTTTAGGATTCGTTCGTTCAATGGCATTTATAGGCATGACTCATGCTTCTTGCTTGTTTCTTTGTCGTTGAGGCATGACTCATCTCTCTCGACTTTCATCTTTCATTGATCGAATGGATTCTTTTAAAATTCCTTCTGCAAATGGCAGTCAAAGGCATGGCTCATCAATCTAGCTTGTTCTTTGTCACTAGGCATCACTCATCCCTCCAGATTGTCCTTTGTCTTTGAGGTATGACTCATGCCTCCAGCTCTTGCTTTGTCCTTTGTCTTTGAGGCATGACTCATCCCTCTAGCCATTTTTTGCCATTGAGGCATGATTAATACCTCTAAACTTTCAACTGCCATTAATCGAAAGGATTCTTTTAAGATTTGTCGGTCAGTGGCATTCAGAGGCATGATTCTCATCCCTCTTGCTTGATCTTTGTCGTTGAGGCATGACTCCTCCCTCTTGCCTGTTTATGTTACTGATGCATAACTCATTACACTTATTCTAGTCTAGACTGTCTTTGTTATTGAGGTATGACTCATCCCTCTTGATTGTTCTTTTTCGTTGAGGCATGACTCATGCCTCTTGCTTGTTCTTTGTCGTTGAGTCATGATGTTGAGGTACTCATCGCTCTAGTCTTTAATCTGTCATTGATCGAATGCATTCTTTTGGATTCGTCCTGTCAATGGCATTCAGAGGAATGACTCATCCCTTCAGATTGCTCTTTGTCTTTGAGGCATGACTCATCCCTCTAGCCTGTTTTTGCCATTGAGGCATGACTCATCCCTCTAGACTTTCAACTGTCATTGATCTAAAGGATTCATTTAGAATTCGTCAGTCAATTTCATTCAGAGGCATGACTGATCCCCCTAGCCTGTTCTTTGTCATTCTTGCATGACTCATCCCTCCAGCACGTCTTTTTTCCATTGAGGTATGACTCATGCCTCCAATCTTCCTTTGTCTTTGAAGCATGACTCATCCCCTCAGATTGTCCTTTGTCTTTGAGGCATGACCCATCCCTCTTGCCTGTTTTTCTCATTGATGCATGACTCATCCCTCTAGCCTTTCAACTATAATTGATCGAATGGATTCTTTTAGGATTCGTTCGGTCAATGGCATTCAGAGGCATGACTCATCCCTCCAGTTTGTCTTTGACATTAGGATCACTCATCCGTCCAGTTTTTCATTGAGGTATGACTCATATCTCCAGCTCTTCCTTTTCCCTTCAAGCATGACTCATGCTTCCAGCTTGTCCTTTGTCTTTGAAGCATGACTCATGCTTCCATCTTGTCCTTTGTCTTTGAGACATGACTTACACCTCTAACCTCATTTTGTCATTCAAACATGACTCATCTCTCTTACCTGTGTTTGTGACTGAGGTAGGACTCATCCCCCAGTTTCTGCTTTGTCATTAAGGCATGACTCATCCCTCTTGTCTTTAATCTATCATTGATCGAATGGACTCTTTTAGGATCCATTCTATCAATGGCATTCAGAGGCATAACTCATCGCTCTTGCTTGTTCTTTGTCATTAAGGCATGACTCATGCCTTCAATACTTCCTTTGTTTTGAAAGAATGACTCTTCCCTGCAGCTTGTACTTCGTCTTTGAGGCATGACTATTCCCTCTAGTTTGTACTTTGTCATCAGGCATCATTCATCCCTCCAGTTTGTCCTTTGTCATTGAGGCATAACTCATACCTCCTGCATATCCTTTGTGTTTGAGGCATGACTAATCTCTCTTGCCTGTTTATGTTATTGATGCATGACTCATTACTTTTATTCTAGTCTACTCTGTCTTTGTCATTGAGGCATGATTCATCCCTCTAGTCTTTCATCTGTCATTGATCGAATGGTTTCTTTTTGGATTCGTTCGGTCAATGACATTCAGATGCTTGACTCTTTCCTCTTGCTTGTTCTTTGTCTTTGAGGCACGACTCCTTTCCTCCAGCTTGCCCTTTGTAATTGAGGTATGACTCATGCTTTCATCTCTTCCTTTGTTTTTGAAGAATGACTCATCCCTCCAGCTTGTCCTTCGTCTTTCAGGCATGACTAATCGCTCTAGTTTGTACTTTGCCATCAGGTATCATTCATCCCTCCAGTTTGTCCTTTGCAATTGAGGCATGACTCATCCCTCTTGCCTGTTTATGTTATTTATGCATGACTCATTACTCTTATTCTAGTCTAGTCTATCTTTGTCATTGAGGCATTATTCTAGTCTTTTATCTGTCATTGATCGGATGGAATCTTTTATGATTCCTTCGGTCAAAGGCATTAAGAGGCATGACTCTTTCCTCTTGCTTGTTCTTCGTCTTTGAGGCATGACTCATCCCTCTAGTCTTTCATCTGTCATTGATGGAATTGATTCTTTTATGATTCGTTTGGTCAATGGCATTAAGAGTCCAACTTGCCCTTTGTGATTGAGATATGACTCATGCCTTCAGCTCTTCTTTTGTTTTTGAAGAATGATTCATCCCTCCAGCTTGTACTTTGTCATGTTGGGGAAGTCACCAGCCATCTTCCCCAACATGGTTTATTAGTGAGAAATCGTAGACTCAGGTATCGGCCGGAGTAGCTCAGTGGTTAGAGCAGCAGTCTTGTGTACTGTGGTCCCGGGTTAGATTCCTGGCTCTGGCTAATTTTTCACTCCAGTTGGGTTTATTGTATTTATTGTCTGTATAATATTTATATATATCTTTAAGGTATATTGTTGTTCAAGTGGGGACAATTTTTTATTGTTATATTACAATGATGGAATTAAGATGATTTTATAATTACATCATCAATCACTCTGTAAGATTACCATCTACAGCAAACCTCCCTAACCGCTTAATAAAATAGTTGAAAAATTGGGTTTTATCTTAAATTTTAGCTCGGTTTTTTCTACTATTATTGTAAAAAAAAATCTTTCGTTCCGGAAAATTCATTAAGGATTTGAACGTTATTAACAATATTCCTGTAAAGGGTAAACCCTGTACATAAGCGTTAGCCCTACATAGCATTGAAATGTTGGCGCAGGTACAAAGCAAAATAAATTTTATTGCTAGAAAACAGAAATTCTGGTTTTTCAGAATTTAGTGTCGCCCCCAATGAAAAAAAAAATGTATGCATATAAATATAGACAGTACAAAACATATTTCAGTTTTAAGATTTAAAACACACACTTTTATTTTATATAAAATGATTTCATTCGCATCCGCTAAAGAATTCCTAATTTACAATCTAGTCTTAAACACCATCTACAGGAAAGTATTCCTATGACGTCACTATTGCAGAGTAATACACAATTCAAGCAAAAAGTGATGTCGTCATTCAAGAAACTCGATCAAAAAAATTGGCTATCTAATGATTTATATGCCTTCACTTGTTTCCAACATCAACATAGATACTTAAAATTAAATATAGTTTATAATAGCTCCATGTTTTATCAAAAATCATTCATATATATTTTTTCAAAATAGCACGTATTTTAATTACGTTTTTTTTTTTTTTTTTTTTTTTTTTTTTTTTTTCAATTGTTATGGGAAAATAGCAACAACAAGATATAAGTGTCTACTATTTTCCAACTATTTTTCCTTTACTTTCTACAAAAATAGAGTACTTCAGTTGCCAACATTAAAAAAATTGCGTTAAAAACTACAAAAAAATTAAAATCTCAAAAATGCATTGTGATGCAGTTTTCAAACAAATTCCATTTAAAAGTACTTTTTTCCCCTATACGACGGTATAAAAAATAAAAATGTGTAATGTTTAGAAGCTTAAAAAATTGCCGTAAAGATTATCCCCTAACAATGATACATCTGCTTTGTTTTACGGCTGGATTATACAACGTAATGTTATTTTTTAGAGACGATACTTTAATTGCTGTCCGAAAGAAATAGCATATCGGGCGGCTAAAAATGTTTGTATATCAAATTTGAGACAGAATGGATTTAGAACTATCATGTATTACCTACCAGTCCAATAAGAGATTTAAACATATATTACATTCGTAACTGTAAATCATATTTTCTTGCTTTACAACTTAAAGAGAAGAAGTAAAAAGAGATTCGCGTACTTTTCTGAAACAAATGCCAGTAACTAACCATTTGAGGACCAATGGTTACAGTATATTGACGCTGCGACGCTGGATGTCAAATCATCTATTACTAGTACTCGGAGACCCTTTTATACCAAACGAACTATCCTAAAGTATACTATAGGAAATGCCGAACATCACAAAATCGCATTGTTCAACACAACTAAGGTACAGGTTTTCTGCATTGTTGAGACGATTTTTGGCACTACTTAGTTATCCCGTCGACCAATTTCCCCAAATTATACAAATTGACAATTTTTATTTTAAATAACGAAAGAATAAATAAATTAGTACAACATTAATAAAAATACAAATAAACCGTCGAAATAAAAATACAGTGGAACACGGTTAAGACGCTCACTGTTAATACGCAATTCCGCTTAATACGCGGATCATATATATCATCATATATCATGATCGCCTTCAATATCGCCCATAAGGCTAATGCAACAATACCTCAATACGCGAACGGTTAATACGCGATCCCGCTTAATACGCGGATTTCTTCCGGTCCCTTCAATATCGCCCATAAGGCTAATGCAACAATACCTCAATACGCGAACGGTTAATACGCGATCCCGCTTAATATGCGAGAGATTTTCTGTCTTTTGAGGCAAAAAAAAAAAAAAAAAAATCACGCTTAAGACGCGAATTCATTGCTCATGAAGCGAATTCCGTCTCTTCTTCAATGTTGCCAATTTACCAGATTTTTTTTGTATTAAAATAAAAAACACCGAATAGTAATATTTACTTTATTTAATAACAGATTAATTAAGGCGAACATTACTAATCGGAAATAGTGGCAGATATTTGATTTTTAAAAAACCCGCTAGCAACACTACGATTTTTGTTTAATCCCGCGTCCTAACATTATATTTGTCTCTCGCTTCATGTATATTTTAATTGTAGTACAGAGAGATAGACGAATTCAGGATACTCAGATATGTCATGAAATTATTATGATTAAAGATTAGTATACCTATTGTTAGAAATGTTTTAAATGTACGTTATATCCCTACTATGTTTCATGATACAATTATAGGCAAAAAAAAAAGAAAAAAAAAGCTCGTGAAGATTAAATAAATACGACTGCGGTTGTTTAATTCTTTTATGTTTTCATTACTCCTTGCTATGCTAACAATGTTTTTTTACACAAATACTATTAATAAGGATAGTTTTTTCTTATAATGAAAAGGAGGACAGATTATAATTGTACTCATTATCACAAGTACTAAATATGATTTTAACAAGTGCTTCAAAAAGGTTTATATTCTTTTAGCTCTGTTAAAAAAATTCGTCTAGCTGGGAATTATTTTTATTTTCGGTTGCAGCATATTAATCCATAATAGAGTCGTTTGAATTCACTTTTTATTTTCAGTTATTATTCCATTTGGTTCTGTAAAAAGAAACAATGATTTAAAGTTGAATTCAATTAAATTTTAATCTAAATACACTATGACGCAAAAGTTTAGACAATGAAGAAATTCTTACATACTTTGAAAAATATTTATTCAATTTTCAAATCACTGCTTGAAATTAATGTGCTGTACATATAAACAATATTTATAACAAAGAAAAGTGGAATTGTGCATATTGCAATAAATTAAATGGTAACAAAAATAAACTGCTGTCTCAAAAGTTTAGACACAAATTAAATAAAATCGAAATAAACAATTTTTAAAACCTGGTTGCGCATCCATGCTTATGTATTACGTCATATACACGAGATTGCATGGAAGAAACTAAATCTTGCATAGTTTGTGGATCGATATCGTACCATGCATTCTCAATAGATGTCTTAAGTTCCTTTTCAGAAGAGTATTGTCTAGCGTTGCTATAAACTTTGCGACACATGATGCTCCAAAGGTTTTCTATAGGGTTAAGATCTGGGCTACATGCTGGCCAGTCGAGAACTCTTATATTATGGGAATTAAACCAAGATTTTGAATGTTTTGCAGTGTGAATTGAAGCAATGTCTTGCTGAAATTCCCACTGAGGACCCCCTAGAAGCTCAGCAAATGGCAGTAGGTTTTCTTCTAATGTCTGTGTATAATGCTGTGAAGTTTGACGACCACTGGTGAAGGTCAGATATACTTGTCCATTATAGCAAAAGGCTGCCCAAACCATCACCGAGCCCCCTCCTTGTCTGCGACTAAAAAAACGTCGAGGTTCCTTCCGCAAGTCATGCCAATACGATAAACAACCATCTGGACCATCCAGATTCCACTTTTTTTCATCGCTAAATATGACTGACTGCCATTTCTCTCCATATGACATATGCTTTCGAGCCCACATAAGTCTTTGTAACTTATGATGTGGTTTCAGAGCTGGTTTCTTCTGCATTTTGCTATAAACGATTGTTCCTTTTTCCAAAATTCGTCTACGAATCGTATCCTTTGATACAGAGAGTCCCGATGAGCTTTGAACTCCACGTACGCTCATTTGTTGAGTACTCGCTAGTCTTTGTATCAGGCGATCCTCTCGTACATTTGTCACACGTGGCCTCCCAGACCGACATTTTGCTTTATATTCGGAACCACTCGATAAAACTCGATAAATAGATTTTTTTGACCTATTAATAATAGCAGAAATTTCAGAAACGCTCTTCCCTTCACCTTTCAACTGCCAAATCCTTGAAACCTCATTCACTTGAATTTCTTTAGCTCTCGGCATGTCGACTATGAAGCGCAATCGTTTGCAGAACTTAAGTACTCCAAATTTGTGACATCATCGATTCTAAATTTGCATATGCCAGCGAATATTCAAAGAAATTTAGAATAGTGTCTAAACTTTTGCGACAAGCACATTTGAATTTTTATGAAAAAAATTAGTATTATAGCAAATAAAACGACTGTCTTTTGTACATAGCATTTTAAATCAGTTTTTGAATATATTTACAGGTTTTTGTAATTCTGGCGTCATAATTCTACATTTTAAAGCTGAATGACGTCATTGTCTAAACTTTTGCGTCATAGTGTATACCTAAAAGATACAATTTTCGACTGTAAACATATAAATGAAAGTTCTAAAGTTCATTCAGACGATTAGATGTTGTAAATAAGCCCAGTTCCTGCAACATTATACAAATCACGTTTAATACGCGATCCCGCTTAATACGCGACGTTTGTCCACTCCCTTGGTTGAAACGCGTGTTAACCGGGTTCGACTGTAACTTGATGACGTAAACACGTGCAACTTGCTTAAAGTCAAGTGAATGTGACATTTATGATTAATCATTATTGACATTTAATCTTATAGTTTGGCGATAGTTTTTTGGTCGACGGGATAACTAAGTAGTACCCGATTTTTATTTGATATTTTACTTTGTTGAAATTGCCAACATTTCATTATTAGTATATAACATAACCCAATTAGTATGTAACTTGCATGTAACATCTTAGCGCAATGACAGATGGATAGAGTATCTTGACGATGCAACCTTCTCTCTTGAATTATTCTATCGGAATTATCCAGTTTCACAAAATCTTATTGTTCGAAATAACTAAGGGCCTCAATAGTTAAGTTAACAATACTCCTTAAGAAGTGTTTATATCTAAATATTTATACATGAGCCTAAACCTACATTCTGAAAAGTTGGTGGAACTATACAAGGCAAAAAAAAAAAAAAAATGATTGCATATCAAGGTCAAGCCAGAATGGGCTTAACCTTGACCTATCATGTACCCTGCCAATAATAGATGGAGACAGTAGAGCACCTATTATCGGAACTCCAATTAACCGAACTTCCAATTATCCGAACAGCCTATTTCTCTAAAAAAATTTTTTTTTTAACCGAACTTCCATTTATACGAACAGCCTATTTCTCTTTTAAAAAAATTTTTAACCGAACTTCCATTTATACGAACAGCCTATTTCTCTTTAAAAAATTTTTTAACCGAACTTCCATTTATACGAACAGCCTATTTCTCTTTAAAAAAAATTTTAACCGAACTTCCATTTATACGAACAGCCTATTTCTCTTTTAAAAAAATTTTTTAACCGAACTTCCATTTATACGAACAGCCTATTTCTCTTTAAAAAAGTTTTTTAACCGAACTTCCATTTATCCGAACAGCCTATTTCTCTCAAAAAAATTTTGTAATGATAATGAGATTGTGGATGAGATTTAAGATGAAAAAGAAATTGAAGAAATGAAAACGAATGCTTTGAAAATGAGGAACAGATGTTATATATTCCCGCGGCCGCCATCTTGAATTTTTTCTTGGCGTGAAAATCCCTTTTTCGCCAAGTAAATGCCGCCAAGCAGATTTATGTGCATATTAGGCTTAAAGGGGTTGCCAGAACACGCCACTTGTGGGGATTATCTTAACGATAAACGCCAAGAAAACATCGCCGAGAAATCCAAGATGGCGGCCGCGGGAATATATAACATCTTGGCGGAAAATGACACAGGTTCATCACATATCGAAGCCTTTGAATGTTTGGAAACAGCTATGAAATGGCTCGAACGGCAGAAGAACGCTGATCCTATTCAGCTAACGTATTTAAGCAGAATTTGAGATAGAGCAGCATTGGGAAGAACGTCTTCTTTGAAGTAAGCAATGATTGAAAGCTTTTTTTGCTTAAATTATAATCTTTGGAGTTCAGAAAATTATAAAAAGAGAAAAAATTAATTTTAAATGATAGAAAAGTAAAAAAAAAAAAAAAAAGTTTTTTAAACACGCTAGCACTAACTCGTGCTGCCAGTCCTAAGCTTGGATAAAGCGTGTAAACTGTCTGTCCATTTATCCGAACTTTTGCTTATCCGAACTAGGGTCGGTCCCGACTTGTTCGGATAATAGGCGCTCTACTGTATTACATTCGTAACTGTAAATCATCTTTTCTTGCATTGCAGCTTCAAGAAAAGGGATATAGATATATTCACGTATTTTTCTAAAACAAATGCCAGTACTTACGATTTGCTGACAAATAGATACAATATCTTGATGAAGCAACGTTAGATGACAAATCCTCTTTTATTCTTAGCACTCGGAGTCCCTTTTTTATTTATCTAACCTACTAACTTGAATTATTCTATCGGAAATGTCGAATTTCACAAAATCGCACTGTTCAAAACAGCTAAGAGACATATCTGCTCCATTGTTGAGGTAATTTTTATTTGTTATTTTACATTGCTAACATTAACAAAATTTCATTATTGCATAATCATTCCCTCTGCAAGAATACCCCACCAGTGGCTGAGAGGTTCTGCTCTCGAAACTGGTAGACGGGAAGTGCTGGGTTCGATCCCAATCGCGCCCGTCGGCCTAATCGTTCGGAGTTTTCGTGGTTTTCTTCGAACCATGGATTTCCATGCGTTAATACGGGTTAGGTTCCCTTAGAAAGACCCCCACGAAGGGCACTCCCCCTCGGGCCTATATCCCTTGTGTAGATAATCGGCCGTCGCAAATCAACCAACCAACCAACCTCTGCAAGAATACCCAGTCTGTCGTAAGCTAGCACCACCGTTTAAAAACTAGTAAATAAAAATGGTTTTATCGGAAATTTTGACAAGGTTTAAATATTCTACCATTCTAGTGTTATTTTTTCTACATTATAAAAAATGATTAAAAATTGAAACGTTATTAACAATATTCTTTAAGGAGTTTCAAGACTCTTAAAATTGAAAAAAAAAGAAAATAAAAGGCCATTTTCAACATTTAACATCTTAAAATGCATATGATTTAAAAACACTATTTTTATTGGGATGAAAGGTATACGTATGCATAGCTGCCAACTTTTACGATTTCTTCATACCACCAAAATTTTATAGTAAATATAGCCTTATTTAATCGTCGAAATCTCACGATTAAACCAGGCGAAAATCTCTACTAAATTTTAGTGGTAGCAGAAAAGCGTAAAAGTTGGCAGCTATGCGTATGTTCTTTCATTTCATGTATTTAAAAAATTGCAAGATGCAGAATTAGTATTTACAGTTCTCTCCAAACTCTCAGACATTTGTCGAATAGAAAATTAGTATAACAGTTTGCAGGATTACAAAATAAATTTTGCAACTAGAATTAAATTTTTCGTACCTAATTATACTACTGACTGTATTAATTACCCCGAACCTAAATAAATTTGTATTTAAAGTATTTTTATTTTAGATAGTTGTATTTAGCTAATACAATTTTTTTGAAAATTTCAACAGTATAATCACCAAAAAGAATTTTTTTTTTTAAATGAACAATAGAAATGAAATTTTAGGTTCAATTTATACAGACTAACATGAAATATATGTTTTGAAAATTTCATGAAAATATATTCAGGAGTTTTTGAGATATCCTGCGCGTTATGCCCAAAAACGTCATTTGGAGAAAAATGACTTCAAAGTTTCGGAAACATCGCTTCAGCTATTGAGCGGGTATAATTCTAAAAGCCATAACTTCTGTTCTAATGGGAATTTCAAGCAAACAATTATATGAAAATGTTCAGAAAAGATAGGAGTTTAACATCTAAACAAATTAAAATGTCGAAATTTTTGAAGCTTTAGAGTCATGAGACCCCTTAAGAAGGTAATCCTTAAACTCATAAACACACACACATATAATGGCGTAACCTTTACATCCTACTAATAATTTGGTACAAGTACAAGGCTAAATAATGAATATATTATGTGGTCCCTTATCTCCCGCAAATCTCCCATTGGTGGAAATAACTAAGGGACGTGTTTGCTCCATTGTTGAGACATTCTTTTAATTAGTTTTTTTTTTTCTTTTTTATATAACATTATGCCAGAATGGACTTAGAACAGTCATGTATTACTCTGGCAATAAGAGATGGAAAGTTATATTACATTCATAACTGTAAGTCATATATTTTTGCGTTACAAAAGAAAAAACAAGTTGGAAATTGCTCGACAAACGTGGCAAATGAGGTGCGTTCGTACTATAACTAGTTTTATAAATATTTTTTTCGCCGCATATTGTACAGAATGTATATTTTAGTGTACTTCGAAAGGCTATAACATCATTAATTTGCACTTGAAATAATTTTTTCCCATTGGCCGTAATGTAACGGAAAACTTATGACTGTCCCTGTAATTAAACTATACATCCGATTTTCATAAAATATGAAATGACTCGACAAAATCTTGCAACAATTATATATTTATAATTTCAGACCATTCGGAAGGCTCTAACATCATTAAAATGCACTTGCAATAATTTCTTCCCATTGGCCGTAATGTAACGGAAAACTTTTGATTGTCCCTGTAATTGAACTATACATCCGATTTTCATAAAAATTGAAATGACTCGACAAAATTATGCAACAATTATATAGTTTAAATTTTAAACGATTCGGTTGGGTAGTTTTTGCTCTGTTATATGCAGACAGACGGACGGACAGACGGACAGACAGACGGACTGAACGACAACTATAGGTGCTACGTATTTATATAATTACGAACGCACCTAAAAAAGATGTAAAGAAAGATTTATATGCTTTTCTAAAGAATATGCCAGTACTTACCATTTGATGACAAATAAAAACAATATGTCGACGATGCAATGTTGAATGACAAATCCTCCACTCCGAGCCCCCTTTATTCTCTAACCGACCGTATTGAATTGTTCTATCGGTCAGAAATATTGAGCTTCACAAAATCTAATTGTTCGAAATAACTAATTGATATGTTTGCTCCTTTGTCTAGACATTTTTTTAATTCGTTATTTTCCATCGTTGAAATTTGCAAAATTTCATTGCTACGTCATCATTCACTCTGTAATAATACCGAGTCTGTCTCTAATATCCCCAACCATCTGAGAAAATACGTTGACTAAAGTGGTTTTTATCTGAAATTTTAGCAAAGATTAAACTTGAAAAGAAGAGTTAAGGAGAGATTCACGTACTTAAATAAAATGTCAATTACTATTTGATGATAAATGGATACAGTATCTTGACGATGCAATGCTGAATGAAAAATCCTCCTCTATTCTTAGCACTCGAGACCCTTTATGTCTAATCTACTATCTTGAATTATTCTATGAGAAATGATGAGTTTTACAAAATGTCATTGTTCAAAAGAACCTAGAGACATGTTTACACCATTGTTGAGACGATTTTTATTTGTTATTTTATGTTATTGAAATTAACAAAATTTCATTATTACATCACCATTCACCCTGCAAGAATACCAACTCTGTTGCAAATATCTCCAACTTTTTAAGAAAGGGTGATAGAAGTGGTTTCTATCCAGTGGCGTACCCAAGGGGGGGGCTGATGGGGCTACAGCCCCCCCCCCCCCGAAATTTTCGAAAGTGATATAGAAAGGTGCTGATTTTTCGTCTTTCTTTTATGGAAATTTTTTTAATTTTTTTCCATTATACAGCGGACAAACCATTCTCATTAGTCCCATATTATTCCACATTGACAACAAAGAAGAGAAAGGGGGGCTGACGGGGTTATAGCCCCCCCCCCCTACTCCTCCCGAAATAGTCAAAAAATTAAATGAAAAAGTGTTTTTTTCTTACTTTTTAAAGATAAATCTGTAATTTTTTCTTCTGCCATACAGCAAAAGAGCCATTCTCGTTAACACCATATTAGTCCAGGTTATATTAGTTAGGGGGCTGATGGAATTTCAGCCCCTTCCTCTCGAAATGGTCGAAAATGAAATGAAAAAATAGTGCTGAATTTTTTCTGTCTGTTCAAGATAAATTTGCATTTTCCCCCTATCGTTCAACAGACTATGCGCTTCCTTCGCTTTAGTTCCATATTAGCCCATATGGACACCAAAGAAGAGAAATTGGGTTGATGGGGTTACAGCCCCCCCACCCCCAACCAGAAATCGTGAAAAATTAAATAAAAAAGTGTTTTTTCTTTACTTTTTAAAGATAAATCTGTATTTTTTTCTTCTGTCATACAGTAAAATAGCCATTCTCGTTAACACCATATTAGTCCACATTGACATCACAGCATACCCTAAGATGGGGAGGGGGCTGATGGAATTACAACTTCCTCCTCTGGAAATAGTCGAAAATGAAATGAAAATGTAGAGCTGATTTTTTTCTGTCTATTTGAGATAAATTTGCATTTTCTCCCCTATCATTTAACAGACTAGCCGCTCCCTTCGCTGTAGTTCCATATTAGTGTACAGTGGCATCACATTATACCCGAAAAGAGAGAAGGGGGTTAATGGAGTTACAGCCCTCTCCCAAAAATTCGAACATGAAATGAAAAAGTTCTGATATTTTCCTTTTTGTTTGAGATAAATTTGTATTTTTCCTCTATCATTCAACAGACTAGCTGCTCTCTTCTCTTTAGTTCCATACTACTGCACAGTACCCGTAAGGCATGGTGACGTCACGGCGACGTCGTTGTGAAGTCACACTGTGATTTTGTGACCGTCGATGTGACGTCACAGTGACTAGAATGCGAGGTCGTTATGGCCGTTTTAGAGGTCGTTTGTGACGTCACATTGTGACCACGGTGTGACAAATTTGTGAAAAGTGTGTCATTTGTGACTATTTTGGCATTAACTTTGTGACGAACCTGTGACGAAAGCGACAATGCTTTGACGTCACACTGTGACCAATTTGTGAAATATGGGTCATTTGTGACGAACTTGTCATAAACACTGTGATTTCAAATGAAAATCAAATTTCAAATTAATTGCTTAAAAGACGCAAATAGTGAAAAAGATTCCATGCTGGGACTCGAACCCGGGCCATTAGTACAGCGCACTGACATTCTACCGACTAAATCACATGGAACGATACCCAGGCTGGAAAATTTCTCACTATTACATGATGGCGAGGCTACAAACTCAGCACAAGATGGAATATTTAGCGTGAGCCACCAACATGATGCAAACACGAAACTTAATTAAATCCAGTATCGATTGATTTCAAATGAAAATCAAATTTCAAATTAATTGCTTAAAAGGCAATTTTAATTTGAAATGTTGTATGGAAGGCGAATGTTTCTCCCTGGAAAAATTTCCAATTATTAATATAGTTTCGATGCTGGATTTCATTAAGTTTCGTGTTTACCGCATGTCGGTGGCTCACGATAAATATTCCATCTTGTGCTGCGTTTGTAGCCTTGCCAACCTGTAATAGTGAGAAATTTTACAGACTGGGCGTCGTTCCATGTGGTTTAGTCGGTAGAATATCAGTGTGCTATACTGATGGCCCGGGTTCGAGTTCCGGCTTGGAATCTTTTTCACTATTTGCGCCTTTTAAGCAATTAATTTGATATTTGATTTTCATTTGAAATATTGTATATAAGGCGAAGGATTCTCTCTGGAAAAATTTCTAAGTATTAATACAGCGATGAATTTTGAAATAACCTTTTGCTGTAAATATAAAATCTTATCTTTTCACCGTACTTTTTAGCAAAATATCGCTATTTTGGAGTCCTATTCTTCTAAATCATTTTAAATTTTTCCACTTAAAAAACAATGCTTATCAACTGACATATTTTTTTATTCAGTTCTATGCTTGATATTAAGTTCTATGCTTGATATTGAGTTCAAGCTTGATATTTAGAATGTGTAAATTTTTTAATTTGTTGTGATTTGTCATTGCTTTATTAAATACGAACATGGAGACTCACGGATATTAATACAACTATTATTTATAGAGCGGCATGATAAGCGATATTTATTTAAATTTTTTATTCCCGTGTATATTGTATTTTGTGAATATGAGCTAAATAGATTTGGTATGTTTTATAGGAAAAGACTGATCTGGGAAATAGAAAAAAAACGAGTAAGAAAAATCATGCGTTAATCATAGATTATAAAATACTTTCCAACACTTTCTGAATGCTTTAACAAGACATCGTAATTTAGGGAAATGACGTAAATAAGATAACTAAGTAAACATTTGAAAAATTGATTTCAGCAGTTACCGTCCATAGCCAAATATGTTTTCCAATTCTTTTGAACAACCCTGTATTTGATCTGTAGGTTGATACACTGAGAAAAATGAAGTACTCAAAAATAAGTAAACCGACGTACTCATATCGAATTGAATATTTTTGGATCAAAAATGAACCCATGCTTTCTCTATTTTGAAACATCACATGTTATCAAACCCACACAAACGAATAGTTTTGTACCCTGTAATGGTTCATTTCATTTATGGCGGCATAAATGATGTTTATTAATGTAAATATTAAATTATGCACAGCATTTTAAAAATAATTTAAAAGTGCTTGGAAATAATGCTCTTGTCATAAAAATATTCGATTTGAGTATCTTGTTAAGAATTTTGCTATTTTTCTTAATAAATAATCAATTAAACATTTCTTGTTAAGAACTTTGAACGGGAAATAAATGTCAGTACATTTTTACTTTAAGGCAGATGTCAGACGAGCGATTTTGAAAATCAGCATTTTCGACGCTCTCTCTTGAGAGCAGACGAATCTTCTGGTCTGTTCAGACGAGCGCCCACAAATCGTTGCGGTAAAAATTCCGAAAAGCTGCACGTCGAGGCTCGGCGTTTCCCCCAACTCGCTGGTGGCGTGCTCAAGTCTTTTGTTTCTTCTATGTTGTCCAGACGAACCGAAGTTTTGACGCTGGCTTTAAGTTTCTTTATCAGTGATTCGTAAGTTGTTGGTTCTGGTTGCGTATCGAATTTTTTCGCTAGAATTTAAAATGGATTTAATACACGTAGATTAACTAATTTTTGAAATACAAAAGTGTTCAATATAGTTGGACACCTCATGCTTACATTATATAAAGATAAAAATTAAAATATAATAACTTGGTTAAAGGCATCCCTGATTTACAAAAAAATAAATAAATAAATAAATAAATAAATAAATAAATCAGAAAAATCTAAAGAAGATTAGGAAGTTATCGATAAATTATATGAATTAATTTTGTTTCATATAAACAAACAAGTTGGAAATTGCTCGTCAAACGTGGTAAATGAGGTGCATTCGTAATATAAATAGTTTTATAAATATTTTTTGCACCGAATTGTACTGATTGTATATTTGAGTGCATTTTATAAGTGCATATAAATTTCATTCTGTTCGAAAGACTGTAACATCATTAAAATACACTTGCAATAATTTTTTTCCCATTGGCCGTAATGTAACGGAAGATTTTGACTGTCTCTGTCATTAATCTATACATCCGATTTTCATAAAATTTGAAAAGACTCGACAAACTTTTGCAACAATTATATATTCAAAATTTCAGGCTATTGTTTTTGCTCTGTTATATGCGGACAGACGGACTGAACGACGACTATAGGTGCTAAGTATTTATATAATTACGAACGCACCTAAAAAATCTATATATATATTACGCTAACGTACGTGGCACAGAAATCGCGATTATTTGTTATTGTTTAATGGCAACGCCCTAGAATCGCATCTGATTGGCTATTGTGTAAGAGTCCTTGGCAGGATTTATGGCGATCGGGTTTGTTTACTTTTCGCTTTTTCGGTGCGATATCTTTCGCTGCAATTATGTAGCTTCAAAATGTCATTTGAAATGCCCATAAAAAATCTCGGTGAATGCTTGAAAGTAAAGAAGAAGCCGAATTCGAGTCGAATAGAAATAGATTCGAAATCCAAATAGGGAACGCCGTTAAGCGATCGGCAAAATAGGCTTAATAACTGTAGCATGCACGCGTTGTTTCTGAAATCCAAATTACTGATTTAAACGTTCCGGGCATGCATAACTGTGGGTGAAACGTGCAATTTTTGCAAAGCACTGTTTTGGAAATGCGAATTAAACAGTAGCAAGAAGTTTACAAAATGTTGTCATGACGTAAAATGTAATTTTGTATGGACAGGTAGTTTTGACTGTACGGACAAGTAGTTTTGACTGTACGGACAGGTAGTTTTGACTGTATGGACCGGCGATACGAATTTCAGGTTCATTTAAGAATATTATTACGCCCCCCCCCCTCCCCCAGAAATAAGATACAATAAAACCTGCTTAGACGAAAACGACCAGTGATAAATTTCGTTTTATGCAGGTTATTTAAATGGAACAAAGCATAATAGCATTTTTTGGAGAGGGGGGGGGGGGAGAGCTGAAACTTTTTTTTTTCGTTTATTTCAGAATTCCGTTATAAACAGGCTTTACTCTATTAAAAAATAAATTTGCTGGATGGTACTTTAAAAAAAAATCTATATAGTAATATTTGCTTACAATTTTATTATTTCTTTTCAGTATTACACGTTATGTTGTATTTGTGATTGATTTTTCATATAAAGATTTTAAATAAAAAATTAAATTATTGAAAATATAATTACATTTTAATTAAATTCATCAGTTAATTTGGAATAAAAAAGTTTAAAGTATGAGACATTTAAAAAATTAACCTTTGACTTTACACAACTTTGAGACGGAAGGAGAGTTGGGCCCTGGTAATTTGCACTGTCTCCACCCAGCTCTTTCTGTATGGTCCAGCGATAAAAATTTCAGATTCATTTAAGAATATTATTACGGGCCCGGGCAACGCCGGGCGGGTCAGCTAGTCATTTAAAATTACGCTAATGTTGCAAGTTAACGTTTTATAAGAAAAGTATTTAAATAGTAAAGTATTATTATAAGGAAAAACTGAATGTAATCTTTATCAAATACTACTAATAATAATACTATTTTGTCCTAGTATGTATACTAAATTAAATTCATGGATAATTGCAGGGGTTTTTCTTTGCGGGGTAGGGGGCGAAGGAGGCATTTTGCGAAAAGTAAATGCTAAAGTTTTCGTTTCGGGGGAACTTGTTTTTTTACAAATTACAGATTTTTAAACCTAACAATGTTAAAATAATTAATTAATAGCATGTTTTTATGGAATATAATTTTGTGAAAGGGCCTGTTTTATAATTACGATTTTTGAGAAGCCTGTTTTATTAAATGGATTTTTGTGACGGGGACAAATGTTGCATTTCTTAATAATAATGAATTCTTAATAATAATTCTTTGAAATTAAAATCATTACAAGTTATATCTGGTTTTGAAAATCCAGTATGGGAAAGCAGACAGCAAAACAGAGCCTCTGTGGTCATATCCGGTACCGGTTCTATTTACTGCGAGCATGTAGTTATAAAAATACTGTAATTTATTTTTTATTTTTTTAGTTCACAGGCTATCAAAGCTTGAGAACTAATGTGCCCGCCGGTTCTGTTACGTACATACGTACATATAAACTAACGTACGCGATAACTCTTGATGGAAATATCCGATTTGCTTCAATTTTTTTTTCTAGTTTCATTCTGATAAGGCGCTTCCCTGATTAGTTTTGGGGATTCATTGGTTAAGTATAAAGGGAGACAACGGGGGGCTAATTCCAACTTTAATTTAGATAAATGTTTTTTTTATGCAGATTTATCCGATTTGCTTGAAAAATTTTGTCTACGTTCATTCCGATAAAGCTCTCCTCTGATTAGTTTTGGGGGTTCATTGGTTAATTATAAAGTTGGAAAAGAGGGGGGGGGGTCTAGACTCCCCTTTAATTTAGATAAATGGGTTTTTCATGCAGAATTATTCGATTTGCTCCAAATTTGGTATACCGGTTTATTATGTTAAGGAGCTTCCCTGATTAGAGTTGGAGGTTCATTAGTTAAGTATAAATCGGGAAAAGAGGGCTAGTCCCCCGTCCCCTTTAAATTAGATAAATATGTTTTTCATGCAGAATTATTCGATTTGCTCCAAATTTAGTACACCAGTTTATTATGTGAAGGAACTACCTTGATTAGGTTGGGAGGTTTATTGGTTAAATATAAAGGGGGGTAACGGGGGATAGTTCCCCTTTAATGTAGATAAATGGGTTTTTCATGCAGAATTATTCGATTTGATTCAAATCTGATATACCGGTTCAAATCTGATAAACCTCGTTAAAAGGAAATCTATCTTCTTTGCTATTTTTGAAGCAAATATAGTTAAGTTTGGTAAAGTGGCCGTTCCGTTTTCTTTCCTTTCTTTTTTTTTTTTTTTTTTTTTTTTGTAAAATTTTGTGTACAGCAAAGTTAATTTTTTACCGATTACTTAAAATAGGATGAACCTAGTACCGTCTGTGTATATTTCTTTTTTCTAATTTCTTGAATAACTAATATAAAATTACAAAATCATTTATTTCATGCAGAAGATCCATTTTGCTTATTGAAAACATCGAATGGAAATCATTCTGTTGCGGCGAATAATGTCGTCTGCTCTGTGTGGCGGGAACGTTTCATAGATCGCTCGTCTGACCGGGATAGCGCAGGTGTTTATTTTTCTTGTTGAAACCACAAGCGTTCAAAAAGTCGTTCGTCTGACATTTGTCTAAATTTTAGGTTTTTCTTTTTTTTTGGGGGGGGGGAGGGGGGCAGTACATAATGATTCATATTTGATCACAACCAATGAATAAAAAATGAGTACATGTGTTTCTCAACTTTGAGTACATTTGGATCGGAGCTATTTTGAGTATGTGACGCATTTAAATTTGAGTACTTTTTACTCAATTTTGACTGCCCATTTTTTTAAGTGCATATATACTATATAATGGGAAAATTTAGTTTAGCAAGAAAACGCCTAACAGGTTGAAATTCTTTTTCAGCAATTTATACTAATGTATGGAAACATACTTGAATGCTTTTGTACAACCCTGTAGTTTACCTAGAATCTTTATTACACGCAACTATTTAGTTAAAATTTAATTCAAACTAAGACACTCTTAAAACTGCTGAAATCACATTTCCAGAAATTATAATTTATAGACGGTCATGTATCCAATTCTTTACGTGATCCTGTATATCATTTTATCTATATTCTACAAACATTTCTTGGTAAATTAAATGCAGTTCAGCAAAAAAAAAACATAACTCATTTAAAAACCACCTTTAAGCAACTTGCGCCCATACCCAGTAATCCTTACGAATACTTTTGTGTAACCTTGTATAGGAATTATAGCATTTATATACACCATATACTATGCATAAATATAGTGAATCATAAAAGCGCATATCATAATTAAAAATACATTTCCAGCAATCATCGCTAATGAACAGTACTTCGGATACAATATAGTATCTGAAATATTTTGTGTGTCCCTGTAAATGCTATATACGTATTATTCGTATTATACATGAAATAATTTATAGTTTGTAAACCTCAGCAACATATATCAATTTCATTATATATGAAATAGATTAACATAATTAAAGTATGCCGCAAACAATTCCCTCCACCCCTATATCATTATGTATTTGAATTCCTTTTTTAGCCCTGTAAATGAACAATAACTATTCTTTGCATCGCATAGTCAACAGAATGCATATTTTAGTGCACTTCATAAATGCATATAAATTTTATTCTGTTTGAAAGCGTGCGTAAAATCATAAAAAATCATTTGAAACGATTTTTTTCCATAGGCTGTAATGTAACGGAAAATTTTGGCTGTCCCTGTAAATGAACAAAGCATGCTACAAACTTCATTACAAATAGAAACCGTGCTATGGTAAACGTCAATAACATCCAAAAATTTCAGGGCAATCCGAGTATATTTTCGAGAGTTAGAGTGCGGACAGACTGCTAGACGGACAGACAAACCGAAGTCATAAGCACTTTTCAACTTGTGTCCTATAATATGTATCCTGTATTATATGAACTTTTAAAAATATATACTAAAGCAGTTTAATCTATAACTTCCCATCAGGCATGAAAAACACTTTGTTTCAATGCTTAAGTATCATATTTTACTTTTTAGTGCCAATAATTACGCGTATCATAAACGTAGAAAATGAATTTACAATAGAAGAAAATTTAATAACCGATTCAGAATGTCTATAATTAAATGTTTGATTAAAATCACAAACAGAAAAGAAAAAATGCTTACATACAATTTAAAAAAATAAATATACCAATTTGAAAAATACTAAAAATAATAATTAGGATTTATAATTGTACTATTAAACAACAGCAAACTCAATAGATAAATTAAATGCCTTATTAGATTTAACAATATCTCAAAAATATTTCGATATGGTATAAGGAATTCCTATTATTTTATAATTTCGGCAAATGTTAAATCTGAAAACATTGGTTTGAAGATTTAGGATTTTGAAAGATAATTTAAAATATTATTAGCACTAAAAGAAAATTCTTTCAAATGTTTCACTACTGTAATATGTAAAGATACATTTTCCCAGTATAATGTTAATTTCTAATCTGAAACAGTTTCGTAATCTTATGATAATCGAACATCATATTTAACCCCAAAATAATAATAACTATAAGTGTTAGTAATCAAAAAATAGTAAGAAGCCGATAAAATAATTCCAAATCATTGTCGTTCCATACATTTTCAATCTCAAGTAAGAGTAAATTAATGTTTATATTAATTCCAGTATGAATGTAGGCATGCACAGTCTCTGCGCAGTTTTTTTTTCAAGCGATGGCAGATTAAGATATTTTTCTTTACAGTTATCGAATTTTAAAATATCGCTTCTAACAGTTTAAAGATCAGTCTCTTACAAATATAACATAAAACTATTTAACTCATATGTACAAATCAGGAATAAAATATTTAAATTAAATAAAACTTACATATACGTTCTATTAATATCCGTGTATCCAAAAATGGTCATTTCCTTATCTTAAAGTGTTGTAGACGTGGTGAAGGTGATGTTCTAAAAACAGTGAACTATTTATTTCCCGCGTCTTCTCATGTTTATTTTTTTGTGGGCAGACGATTTTCAAGCAGATGGTCTGGTACAGATTATTTGTTTTTGCATGCAAGAGATATGAAACTTGAATGCGCAGTAATTTTCTGAAAGTATGGTTAATTAAAATTTTGTATTTGAAGAAATGTCCAATGTATTTAACCTTTTCTTTTTATCCGTACCAAATAATACAAGTTAAAATGTATTGTAAAGTTCATTTTTTCTAAATAATTATAATAATAATATTCATAATTAGAGTTTATTAGATATACCATTGTTTAAATTTTCAAAAGGTGTAAAAATAAATTTAATGGTAATAACGAGCCCCCCCCCCCCCTTTTTTTTTTTTTTTTTTTTTTTTTTTAAAGTAAAGTTTGTTTTGCACAAATTTTGTATATTTCTTTTATTTTCGGAAAATGCTAATTTTATTTAAAAAGTCTGAAAGAAGTAGAATTTATGACTTGAATACAAATTATAAAAATATTCTAAAGCAATAAATGCATAGATGACTAAACTCTGAAGACTCTTTCTACGTGCTCATTAAAAGGTGCAGATTTAACTGTAATAGAAAATTTTTATTTTGAAACCACAGAAGTGTTTCGAATAATCCTGGTCGGTAAAAAAAGAAATAAATAAATAAATTTCCTCCCAGCAAACTAAATATGTAAAGTGTATAAATTTAATATTCCTAATTCTAATTATATTATCCAAATGCTAGATAAAATTTAAATCATGAAAAAGTATACATTCACTATCTTAGATATCAAATTGATAAAATATAGCCTGAAAATTTAGTTTATTAATGATTGTATCGTGCACTTTATTTATTATGCCCCCCCCCCTCTCCCCTTTAGTGAGAGAATTTACCATTTGCTATCCACTAATATATTTTATTCCTTATGCCATGTAACTCGTGACTGTTTAAAATATTTCTCTTCATTTTCAAATATTTTTGAAGTTCATATTTTTGTCACACTGTGACTTACAATATGGTGGTTTTTTTGTCACATATGTGACGTGACGTACATTACATAGCAGTGATATAACAGTGACCTCACAATTTTTTTTAATTGCTAGGAAAACATAATTTTACAGTAAATAACATGTTTTAAAGAATTTTCGTAATTTTTTAAAGTTTTCTAAGAAGTTCACATCTCAGTCACAATGTGACATCACTGAAGGGTGGCATTTTGGTCACAGATGTGACGTGACCACAGTGACTTACAGTGACGTCACAACGACGTCACCGTGACCATGCATGCTATGAGGGTAATACCACATTATACCCAAAGAGGTGAAAGGGGTTAATGGGGTGTCCCTTTCCTAAATAGTTGAAAATGAAATGAAAAAAAGGCTGTTTTTTTTCTTCTTGTTTGAGATAAATTTGTAATTTTTCTTCTGCCATACAGCGAAATAGCCATTCTCGTTAACACCATATTAGTCCACATTGGCATCACAGCATACCCAAAGATGGGGAGGGGGCTGATGGAATTACAGCCCCCTCCTCCCGAAATAGTCGAAAATGAAATAAAAAAATATTGCTTTTTTTCTTTCTGTTTGAGATAAATTTGTATTTTTTTTCTCCTATTATTCAACAGACTAGACACTCCCTTCTCTTTAGTTCCATATTAGTGCACAGTGACACCACATTATACCGAAAGAAGTAGAAAGGGGGTGATGGGTTACAGCCCCTTCCCAAAATAGTCGAAAATGAAATGAAAAAAGGCTGATATTTTTCTTTTTGTTCGAGATGAATTTGTAATGCACTTGTTTTCTGCAATACAACGAACTACACGTTCTGGCTAGTCTCATATCAACGCACAGTTACACCACAGTATACCCAATGAGGGGAAGGGGCTGATGGGGTTACTTACTCTTCCGAAATAATCAAATATGAAATGAAAAAAAAATTCCAGTTTTTTTTCTTTCTTTCGAGATTAATTTTTAATTTTTTTCTGCGACGCAGCTATTCTGGTTAGTCCCATATATTAGTGCACAGTGATGCCCCAGCATACACCAAAGGATTCGATGGGGACGGGGGTTATGACGTTACAGCTCCATTCCACCTCTGAAGAGATCGCAGTGAAATGAAAAAAGGGCTGATATTCCTTCTTTTTCAGATAAATTTGTTTTATTTTCTGGCATGCCACGAATTTGTTTTTCCTGTTAATCCAATATCCTCCTCAGTCCTGCGACCAAATTTACTTGAGACCACAAAATCCATTTTCAAATGACTGAAATCACTGTTTTACTCGACAAATTGATCAGCAGTGATCACGTACACGTACGTAGTTTGCTTTACTCGACAAATGAAAACATATATACTGAGTTCAAGAGAAATTCGACAAAGAAATTCGACAAATCTAAAAGTAGTTTAATTTAAGGATTTTTTTAATTTTTCCCATAGTCGGCGGGCGCCAAGATTGTCAATGCGGGGGTATGTTAATGCACAGTAACACCACAGCTAATCTCAAGTCGATTTCGTCTAAATCTGAAATCCGGTGCGGAAGAGTTGACTGTAAAAGTAGCTTATTAACTTTCATTTTTTCAGTCGCATCTCCATGCCACACCGAAATATGGGGGTGCGGAGGGTTGAAGGGACTAAACCTCTTTTACCTGCCAAAACGGTCAGATTAAATGGTAAAAAAAGTTTACTTCTTACTTTTTAGATCAATTCAATTATATATATATTTGTCATGCATCGCACTTGTCTTTCTTGTTAGTCCCATATTAGTGCATAATGACACCTTAGCTAATCCCTTCAGAATTTTGGTAAATCGGAAGTCATGCACACTATATATGTGCGGAAGAGCTGACTGTGAATGATATTCATTAACTTTTGTTTTTAACACTCGGTTACTTCCTCGTATCTGTAAGATACACAGTGACTTCTTGTTTGACTGCAAAGACATCTTTGGAGTTCGGTAATGTCCCCTCCCCCCACTTATCTTCCTATTCTGTCTTAACTTTGCAGCCAGTATTTTTCATCTGGAACGGTTTAAAGTCCTTCTTATTACTTGTGCAATGCACAAATAATAAACAAAGTCTTTATTTTATATATGTGTATGAAAATATTTTGTGTATACAAAAAATATTTTGTGTTTGTTACAATATTAATTTATTGTTAAACAAGAACCGTAGCCAGAATTTAGTTTCGGGGATTGGAAGAACAATTTTATAGATTTTATGTTATAATGACTTTCTTTTAAATGAAAGTATATAAAAAAAAACCAGTAACACTTTTCAACAGATTTCGACGTGGGACGGTCTCAGGATCGGACCCGTGCCCTCCCCCCTTCCCCCCAGATTTGAGTCTGAGTTAAAAAAAAAAAAATCTGAAATTCTCAGCAAATTTTCTGAAAGGTTACAGCAGAGGGGGAAAGGAGGGGTAATCCCTTCCTGCTGCTAATTACTTTTGTTGTAGTTTGGGTTAACTCTGTTTATATTCAGGTCAATTTCAGGTTGAGTGGGTTCGGGTTAACCAGATTTCTAAAAAGTTCAGCATATTATTTCAGTTTAAAAACTATACATATAATAATAAACACGGATATTTGTATGTCTTTTTAACGCGATCCTTTGATGAAATACAGGTTTTTATCACGACGCTTTGACGAAATTTGCATTTTCCCTGAACTTTTGACAAAATTAGCTTTTTTTCCGCGACCCTTTGACGAAATTCGCGTTTTTTTTTTTTCGTGATCCTTTGTCAAAATTTGCGTTTTTTCCGCGAGTTTTTGATGAAATTCGAGTTTTTTTGTGAACTTTTGCCGAAATTCGCGTTTTTTACGAAACCCTTCGTCGAAATTTGCGGTTTTTTCGCGGCTTTTTTGACGAAATTCGCGTTTTTCATGGAAATGGTCGTGTTTTTTTGTTTTTTCGCTGCTGTTTGACGAAATTCGCTTCTTTCCGCAGTCTTTTGCCGAAAGTTACGTTTCTCTGTGGCCCTTCTTTGTGACCATGCTTTTTTTTTTTTTTTTTGCTATCCTTTAACGAAATTCGCGTTTTTTCTGCTTCCCTTTGACGGAATGCATACTTTTTTTAGCAATCCTTTGCCAAAATTTGCGTTTTTTCTGCAGCCCTTTGAGGAAATTTGCGTTTTTTCTGCGGCCCTTTGAGGAAATTTACGTTATTTCTGAGGTCATTTGCCGAAATTCACGTTTTTTTACGTAATCCTTCGTCGAAATTCGCGTTTTTTTCTGTGGTCATTTGCCGAAATTCGTGTTTTTTAATGCAATCCTTCGTCGAAATTTGCGTTTTTTCCGCGGCTCTCTGACGAAATTTGCGTTTTTTTCCCGTCTTTTTGATGAAATTTGCGTTTTTCTGCGGCCTTTTGACGAAATTCACGTGTTTCTGTGTCCCTTTGACGAAATTCGTGTTTTTTCAGCTTCCCTTTGACGGAATGCGTGTTTTTTTAGCGATGCTTTGTCGGAATTTGCAGTTTTCTGTGGTCTTTTGACAAAATTCGCGTTTTTTCTGTGGTCATTTGACAAAATTCGCGTTTTTGCGCAATTCGTCCTCGAAATTTGCGTTTTTTCGCGGCTTTTTGTCGAAATTCGCGCTTTTTCTCGTCTTTTTGATGAAATTTGCGTTTTTCTGTGGCCTTTTGACGAAATTCACGTTTTCCCGTGTCCCTTTGACGAAATTCGCGTTTTTTGCGATCCTTTACGAAATTAGCTTCTTTTTCGCAGCCCTTTGACGGAATGCGTGTTTTTAGCGATCTTTTTTTCGAAATTCGCGTTTTTTCCGCGACCTTTTGATGAAATTCGCGTTTTTTCTGCGGCCTTCTGACGAAATTCGGGTTTTTTCTGTGCTCATTTTGACGAAATTAGCGTTTCCTCTAGAATAATTTGACGAAATTCACGTTTTCTCCGCTATCATTTGACGAAATTTGACTTTTTTTTCGCGATCCTTTGGCAAACTTCGCATTTTATCTGCGGCCGTATGACATAATTCCGGTTTTTTCCTGGATCCTTTAAAGAAATTGGAGATTTTTTTTGCGAACGATTGACGAAATTGATTTTTTTCGGCGACCATTTGTCAAAAATCGCGATAATTTTTTAAGTCCAAATTTTCGGACTGATGACCGAATTTTTCAAATTTTCGGAAAATTCGGAACAAAGTCACCCTTGCACACCCCCCCCCCCCCCCATCTGGCTACGGCCTTATTGACAAAAATGATTTCTGTTTATAACACAATGCAACGTGTTTCGTAAGATTTAGAACATTATGAAAATTTAAGTCAGCCCCCCCCCGAAATAAAATCCTGTGTACGCCACTGTTTCTATCCTTTTTTTTTCTTTTTTCTTTGGCGGTATTTTACTTTTATGCTGAACATTTTTTTAGTTTCTGAAAATTGATTAAGGATTTGAAAGTTAATAACAGTGTTCTTTAAGAAGTGTTAATTCCTAAATATATATACATGAGCGTAACCCCCTCATCCTCTGGAAAAGTTGACACAAGTACAAGGGACAATAATGATTGCATATAAAAAATAAGTCAGAATGGGTTTAGAAACAGAAAATGGAATCAGAAAGATAGGTTAGATCTATTACCTGGCGATAAGAGATGGATAGATATGTTACATTCGTAATATAAATGATATTTTCTTGCATTACAATTTTAACCCGGGAGAACTCGCTGCATGAGATTTTCTCTCACAGTCGTACTTTTTTAAGACTCTTATTTAAATCATTTTTCATTTTAATTAAAATTTCAAAATGTTTTACAATTATTTTACCTATTTTGTGAATAAAAGTACTACGCCAACCAAAAAAAGTTGATATATGTATGTAAAGTAAAAGAAAAACAATTGGGCATTCTCACTAGCGAGTTCTCCCGTGTTAAAAGAGGAGATACAAAAGGGATTCGTGTAGTTTTCTAAAATAAACGCCAGAAATTTAACGAATGGATACAGTATCTTGACGATGCAACACTGCATGACAAATCCTCTTTTATTCTTAGCACTCAGAGCATCTTTTTTATCTAACATACTATCTTCAATTAAATATAAAAACTAATGTTTGCTCCATTGTTGAGACAAATTTTATTTGTAATTTTGCATCGTTAAAATTAATAAAACTTCAATATTACATCATTGTTCACTATGCAAGGATACCAACTCTTTTGCAGCCATCCCCATAGGAAATGTCGTTGATAGAAGCGGTTTTTATCTGACAATTTGGCAAAGCTTAAATATTCTTCCTCTATAGTGTAAAAATTAGTTTAGTTTCTGAAAAAGGATTAAGGATTTGAAAAATTAATAATGTCTTCGGCAAGAATGGACATAGGACTATCATGTAGTACACTGGCCCAATAAGAGATGGATAGATATATTATTACATTCGTAACTGTAAATCATATTCTCTTGCATTATAATCTGAAAAGAAAAGTTACAAGAGAGATTCACGTAGTTTGCAAAAACAAACGCCAGTACTTACCATTTGATGACAAGTGTATACGCTTATCTTAACCATGCAATACTGGATGACAAATCCTCTTTTATTCTTAGCACTCAGAGTACAGATCTGCACGGGCCGGCCCGTGGGCGGGCTCGGGCCGATTTTCATTCACGGCACTCAGGCCATACTTTTTTCTGAAGGCTCGGGCCGGGCCGGGTTTCCTTTCTAGTCTTCACGGCCCAAAATTTTCAGTCCTAGTTTTGAGCCAGCCCGTATGAAAATCATTGTCTCAGCGTGGCCTGGTCCATTTAAAGGTCAGTTAAATTAAGCCTGGCCCAAACGTTTTTGCAAAAAATGCATACATTTTTGAATCGCCATTATTCTACTCTTAAACATTAAAATTTATTATTTTTAAAGAATAGTAGATTTTTACGCATATTAAAATATAACTAAATTAAAATACAGTAAAATGTGTGAAAAGGAATCTGCATATGACGGTACCCTGTTTTGAACTGAAAAACGTGTTGATCCATGCAAAATTAATATACTAATAAGTAAGAAAAGAATATATAATACATTTACACTTGCTAAGAAGGGAACTTGTCTAAAACGCATTTTTTTTCTTTTCTATGCAATTCCATCTTAGAAGATTTTACTGTATAGCATTTTTCCGATTTTTAACACTTCTATACATGGAGTATGGATTAACAATATTAATGATAACTGAAACATTTACATACAAGAAATAGAGATTCATTAAAAAAATAAATATCGCAGCCTGCTGCACTTCTGTAAAAATAAAGATTATAAACATGAAAAAAAAAGTTAAAATAAATATTTTTGGTCAGAACTCCTCGTACGAGACAAATTTTTAACCAATTCGACGTAAAAATCAATGTTTTGTAGAAGTTCACTCGGGCCGGGCCGGGCTCGGGCCAAACTTTTAATTTTTTTATCGGGCCGGGCCGGGCCAATATTATTTTTTCCACGGGCCGGGCCCGGGCCGAACTTTTAATTTTTGTATCGGGCCGGGCCGATTTGTCTTCACTATGAGTTGGGCCGGGCCCGGACCTGGAAATGTCGGCCCGTGCAGACCTCTAACTCAGAGCCCATATCTTATCTAACCTACTCCCTCGAATTATTCTATCGGAAATGTCGAGTTTCACAAAATCTCATTGTTCGAAACAACTGAGGGACATATTTGCTCCATTGTTGAGACAAATTTTATTTGTTATTTTGTACTGTTGAAATGAACAAAATTTTATTATTAAAAACAAAATTTTATTATTATGTGTGTATTACATTTAATATACACAGAATGATACAAACTTGGTATCATTCTGTGATAATACCAAGTTTGTCACAAATATTCCTAACCGCTTAAGAAAACTTGTTGATAGAGTTGTTTTTATTTGAAATTTTACGAACGCTTAAATATTCCACCTATCAAAAAAATTCTTTAGGCTTCTAAAAATTGTTTATAAATTTAAATTTATTAACATTATTTTTTAACAAGTTAATCCATAAATATATATACACTAGCTGAAATACCTGGCATTGCCCGGGGTTTTAAACATGTTTGATTAGAAAAACTAATTTTAAAATTAAGCACCGTACGGACTGTGAATTTCGATATGCTTTCTTTTTTAATATATTGAAAGCCCTTAGAAATTTTGCTTTTATACCAATATTTCAAACAAAAATATAGTATTGATTCTTGAAAAAAAAAATGAAAAAAAAATGTAAATTCTTGAAAAACCCTTCATGATATCACTTTCTCCTGTAAAAGCCATGCATTAACCATACATCCGTTTCAAATATGAGGTCATACGCGAATTAACCTATAATATTCACAACTAAAAAGAAATGGCGCATCGAGTATTTGTCTAGAATTAAATAAAAATCATGCACTCGTGACGTCATAATTCACTTTGATATTTTAACAGAATAATAAAGATACTATAATTTGTGATTCGTGCTACAGCCAAGTTTACACATCAGGACACATTGCCGTCAGTGGCGTGGCTAGAGCATTTTGTTAGGGGGGGGGGGGGGTGCAGACATCGAATTTACCGAATGTTCATAGTAAAATCAACGAATGATTGCATTTTTAATTTTCTATTCTTGCATATTTATGCCTTATTATATTTTGGAGTGAGCACTGTGGAAATAATTTGTTGTATGACGACAATAAAAATATTAAAATTACTAATGATAGCGTTAAAAACAAAGATCAATGCCAGTGCTAGACCATATAAATAAGAGCAGATTTTTTATTCTAGGCAAAAATTTCAATATCAAATAAATATTGACAATTTTGTTTGAAGCAGTCGTAAAATGAGATTAAATATACAACGTTGTCCGATAGCTAATTTCTAAACCGTTAGTCTTAGATATATAGTTCTAATTACAAAAACTTTTCAAACTAACTAAACAATTATTCTAAATTAATCTAATTTCATTTGAGTCAATAAATGCATTTCAGAAAAAGTTACGAAAATTAACATTTATACCGTCCTATAAGTTACATTTAGTGAAAGAGACCTTGTGCTCTGACATGTAAAATGAAAAAAAAATCATATTTCTACAACCAAAACGTACCGAGTTTTGCGACTTTGAGATTAGGAAATTTGTCGTATTTAACGAAGCGCCCGAAGTAATGTGCTATTTCGAACTAACTGCACGAGGATGAACGTTGCTGAAGGAAAGAGACGGAATGGGGGGGGGGGGGGGGCTCGGAAATTCTAGATTCGTTTAAAAATTTAAAATCATACGAATTCGACAGTGTACGCTGCCGAAAGCAGTATGGCGCCCCGGTCCTAGGTTTCTTTAAAAATATATAATCATACAAATTCGAGGGTGTACAGAGACGGCGGAGGGCGGAGGGGGATTCAATTCCACGTTCGTTTAAAAAATAAGATCATACGTATTCGAGAGTGTACGTTGACAAGGACAGTTTGGGCACTAATTTTAGGTTCGTATAAAAATATAAAATCTTATAAATTCGAGGGTGTACACTGCTGAATTCATTGAGTCCCTGACACTAGGTTCAACAGGATTGGTTTTCACTTTAAAATACAAAACCATACAAATTCGAGAATGTACGCTGCCGAAAGTAATGGGGCACCGACTCTAGATTCGTTTGATAGATTTACATTTTAAAAATATAAAACCATACAAGTTCGAAGGTGTACAGTGCCGAAATGGTGCCCAATTCTAGGTTCGTTTAAAAATATAAGTTCATAGAAATTGGAGGGTGTACGCTGCCGAAGGCAATGGACCCGTGGCTCTAAGCTCGTTTGAATAGATTTTTATTTTAAAATATAAAATACAAATTCTAAGAAGTACGCTGTCGGAGGCAGTGCCTCAATTCTACGTTCATTTAAATGTATAAAATCTTACAAATTCGAGAGTACGCTAACGAAGGAACGAAGGAAGTGGTCGACCCCCCTCCCCCCCCAATTTTGGCTCATTTATAAATAGAAATTCCGTACAAATCCTCTGCGAAAGGCCATGGGACCTCGACTCTTTTGATAGATATTCATTTTTAAATATAAAACGATACAAACTCGAGGGTCTGCACTGGTAAAATGGTTCCCCAATTCTAGGTCCTTTAAAATGTAAAATCATACAAATTCGAGAGTGAGCGTTGACGAAGGCAGTGCCGATCCCCAATTCTAGCTTTGTTTAAAAATATAAAATCTTATAAATTCGAGTGTGTATGCTGCCGAAGGCAATGGCGTCCTGATTCGACGTTCTTTTGGATAGATTTTCAATAGAGCATTACGCTAGCGGTGGTAATAGGATCCCGACTCTAGATTTGTTTGATAGACTTTCATTTTAAAAATATAAAACCATGCAAATTCTAGGGTGTACACTGCCAAAATGTTGCCCCAATTCTAGATGCGTTTAAAAATATAAATTCGAGGGTGTACGCTGCCGAAGGCAATGAAGTCTTGATTATAGGTTCGTTTAGATAATTTTTTATTTTAAAATATATAATACAAATTTGAAGAAGTACGCTGTCGTAGGCAGTGTCCCGATTCCACGTTCATTTAACCCTTCACTGAACGAAATTTTCTATTTTTATGATTTATTTTATTTTTAATCTATATATCGGTCTAATAATGGTAAAAATAGTATAAAAAAATTAATTTTCAAAATTTCTGCTAAAATTTGATATTTTATGGTGTGTGCCATATGTACACATTTAGGGTTTTAAAATATTGTATTGCTATATTTTGCAACTAAATGAACTTAAATTAATTAATTTTATCTACTTAACACTCTGCAACTTTTATTATATTAATATTTTTAAGTATTCAGTAAAAATAATGAAAATAAATCTTACCTTAATAGCTTGATCGACTTTTTTTTCCTTTCCGTAGAAACAATTCTAATTTTTTGTGTAATGAAGCTATCTGACATGGACAAAATAAGGGTTATTCCATACTTTGGATTGTTCTTGATCAGTTACAGTGATCATATTAGCCAAATTCATGGCACATAATGAAAATTATAATGTTTTTAGGTATGTGCCAGATATGGCACCTGGTGCAGTGAAGGGTTAAAGGTATTAGACTGTACGCTGATCAAGGCAGTGCACACTCTCCCCCAACCCCAATTTTAGGATCGTTTATAAATAGAAATTTGAGGGTACATGGTGCCGAAAGTAATGAGGCTCGACTCTCGTCTCATTTGGATAGATTTTCATTTTAAAATATAAAACGATACCAATTCGAGGGTCTACACTGACAAAATGGTGCCCCAATTCCATATCCGTTTAACAAATAAAATCATACTAATTTGATAGTGAACTTTGACAAACGCAGTGGTTGTGCCTATTCTAGGTTTGTTTAAATATATAAAATTTTATACACGCTGCCGAAGGCAATGGGACCCTGGCTGTAGGTTCGTTTGAATAGATTTTCCCACATCTATGCATTTTCCGAACGTTAAATACTTGGATAGGCAAGTACTATCTTCAACATCAAAGAACCGAGTTACTAAGGTGATTTTTCAGGTGTTATTTATTTGTCTCAGCTGCGTTCAAAGTAGGGATGCACCGAATTTTCGGTATCTATTCGGTATTTGGCCATACTACCGAATATTCGGTTAGGCCAAATATCAAACTATTCGGTATGCCGAATATTCGGCTTGGCAGAATATCAAACTATTCGGTATGTCGAATATTCGGTTTGGCCGAATATCAAAATATTCGGCCTGACCGAATATTTAAAAGGCTTTTTTGAAAAAATATTTTTAAAAACCTTAAAACAACTACAATTTTTAACTGTCAATTAATAAAGATATTTAATAATTAGAAATATAATTATATTTAAATAAAAGAATGCTTTTACATTTTTTATTTGCTATTTGAAAAGTATCACGTAAGAAAATTAACCAATAATGACGATTTTAGTCCCCTTGCCCTTCCTGACAAATAAACTGTAGTATATGACTGTACAATTTTTCATTTAATTCCTTCAAAATTTCACTTTGATTTTGAAATATTTGTTTTAGAATATAATTTTTTTTTATTAATTTGTTTTAATTCAGAGATGAATACATGAAATTTAAAATTTTATCAATTAAATAAACTTTAAAACTGCCCTCTCCTTAAATAACAATTCAAAGCATAATGTTTTTACTGTAGAATTTACTTGTAAAAAGATCTTGTTTATCAATATGGAAGTATGTGTGTTAAATATTCTGTAAAATTGTTTCAAAATTTAACTTTTTAATGCTTTCAAATTCTAAAATTTAAAAGTAATCGGCAAGCCGAATAGTTACTATTCTGCTTGTTATTCACTATTCGGCTAGCCGAATATTCGGTATTCGGTTTACCTGTTGGCCGAATATTCGGGATGATAGTCACTATTCGGCTAGCCGAATATTCGGTATTCGATTTACCTGTTGGCCGAATATTCGGCATTCGGTATTCGGCCAAAATCACTAATCGGTGCATCCCTAGTTCAAAGTCGGTGACCGGTCCGAAAATAAATGAGTAAAAGAGGATAGTATTCTGCAGTTTAAAAGTTAGTTAGTTTTTTTTTTTAATTAACAAACTTTGGTTAAAAGGTCGGTAAAGCCGATTACGGGGGCCCATGGGTTCGCCCCCCCCCAAAAAAAAGAGGCATGGGGGGGAACGGTCGCTACGGCTCTGCGAGCAAGACGACAAAGATTTGTTTCCGACTTGTCGCATTTTTACGAGAGAATAGCTGAAAAGTGAAATTATAATCGACTCAAAGCGAAAGAAAAATAACATAATGCAAAGAGTAGAACGTTACTAATTAAAAAAATATTTAATAATTTTAAATGTGTTTTTACATTGTTTTCTGTTTTGTAATACATTTTTTAATATATTTTTAAAAATTCTTAGAAGGGAAAAATACAGCGCCAAATAATGCAATTTTTGAACAAAAGTGAAATTACTGAGTGCATATGACTATTCCGAATGTGGGAGATGGGGGGGGGGGGGGGGTAGCACCCCCCCCCCTGTAGCTATGTCCCTGATTGCCGTTATCATTATCTTTTTACGTGTGAAGGTTTTGCAATGGCACTCCATTGTGAAATTTGGTAATTTTTGAAATTCAATATTGGAAAAACGGTATAATCATTAGATTTGAAATTTATATCAAGAAAAATAAAATTTTTTACCTTTCTAACGCAGTTTGTCAAACAATTTTCTGACAAATACTTTTCGAGCTGTAAATTTTTACAGTAACTTCAAAAGTTTTATTATTATATCAACATTCACTAAACGGAATAGTCAAGTCTGTGTCGCAAACATTTGCAACAGTTGTAAAAAACTGGTGAAAAAAGTTGTTTTATCTGGAATATTAGTAATTCTTAACCCTCTCCGGTACAGAAAAATTCTGTTCATAAAATTATGAAATGATTGATTGACACCGGAATTTACAAACGACTTTTTTATAAATTAAAAACTTGTTATTTTAAACATTCATTGTAAAAGCAAAATTTTATTAAAATATTATTGGTGCTGTTTGTAAGTTTGGAATTAAAATTAGATGGTTCCAACGTGGGGCCACTGCACCTGAAAGGTTTAACTATTGTACTATTAAAATGTAGAGGAAAACTGTTTTAATTTCATGAAAACTGATTATGGTTTTGAAAGTCATTAACAATATATAATTTTAGGAATTTAATCCTGTCCACTAATATACAGTTACTTGAAATTGCTCGGCGTTCACTTTTTAAAATCATGTTGAATTAAATAAAATTTATCTGATGATTTCGGTTTATGCATCCAAAAGAGATTGATCATTGTAGTAAAAAACACATCGCCACTTTACCTATGCATATAGATTTTTTTTTTTTTTTTATAGCTGCAACTAGAGTTGCAAAAAACCCACAGATTTTCAGGGATGGGAATGAACCAGGGAATTTTGGGGAATAATCCCGGAATTTTGGGGAATATTGGAAATTTTGCAGAAGTTTTGAAGGTAAACAGAACCAGCCATTTTTAAATTTAAAATTTTTAATTTTCAGAATTTCAGACATTTTTCTGAAAAGTTTAACCCTAGAACTACCGGAAATTTTACTCAAGTTTTATAAAAACATTCTACACCAGAATTTTTACTTAAAACTATTTAATTTGTTTATTTAACTTATTATTGTCTGATTTATACATTTAGTTTGTTTTGAAGAAATTTCTGGTTTGAATAAATATTTTGAATGTACATGTCGGGTCCAATGGACCCGTCTGGTAGACGGAAGGTTAAAATAGATTTTTCATTATGAATTCACAAAACTTACGATTTTGCGCTTAAAATTTATTAGCTGGCATATCTATTATTCTACTCTCTATTAATTTTCTAGCGAATTGCATTGTATTTTTCCATTGATTTCTTTTACTTTTGTTCATTTTCTTTTTGTTAACATTAGTTGATTTGTAAGAACAGGGGTGATGTTTACATCCATGTCAGGCAAGATTGAATCTGTCATCTACTTCTGTCACTTTTTACTTATTGACAATTAAAATATCAAATTACTTATAATATTTTAATTTATCTTATTTAATATTTCTGCAACTTAAGCACGTATTTAATTAGTTTTCATGTAAACTGAAGCTATTTTTCTATATTTATTTTGTTTACATTGAAAATAATAAAGTAAAATTTTTCACGCCTAAAACTATCCGAAAACTCCCGGGAATTTTTTTAATTTCCTTCCCAAAAAACCCGGTTTATTCCCGGGATTAAATAAGGTTTTTTTTTCACCCTTTGCAACTCTAGCTGCAACACTAATGAGTTGCTCTTGGCAACTTCGATGTCTGCCAGCCAAAAACGTGTCTGTATTACAAAGGCCAAACGTGTTCATGAGTAACGCTGGCGTCATTTGGACGTTAACAACACCTGAGGATTAAATTCCGATTGACTGCATTTTTTAAAACTTCTAAACATCGTACCTTTTCAATTGTTACACTATTGTATAAGAGGGAAGATGTATTTTCGAGTACAATTTGTTTAAAAACTGAATCGCAATTTGTTCCTTTTTTATTGTTTATAAAAGTAATTTTCAATCAAAATTTTTTTTTTTAATTTCTTATATATGATTACAAAAGATTAATACGTTTTCACTTAAAACAATATAAATAGTTCAGCATTTACTTTCGGCTACTATTTCATAACGAAATTAAAACGTCAAGAATAAATAAATAAATAAAATTATAAAACATAAATAGAACACAAACTTATGACAAGTAATCAAACTATGCGCTTAAACCTTTAAAATTATCAGAATAAAAATGCCGCTGTAGGTAGGAAATCTTTGTCGATTTCATCGACAATTAATACGAAAGTATCGCTTTAATAAATTTTAAAACTTCAGTTAGAATACATAATTGCTGTTTTTTATATAAAAATGTTTTTGATGTTGTTAGTGGGCAATAAAAAAAAAATGTATACATTAAATGTAAAAAAATATTAAAGTTTTCAATTGAAGAAGGCGCAGGAGACATGACCTTAAACTTTCAAAAGATGAATTTTCGGTTTATGTTCTAAATCTTTAACCTTTATTTAAATCTTTAAACATTTTTACATAATATGCAAAAAAAAAAACTTTAAAAAGGTTTGCATTATTTCTTGAGTTATAATCATTTATAGACGAGTTAGTGTAATTGAAGGTAACGGAATAGTGAAATGTTAAGATGCATTTTCTCAGATTAACAAATTTTAAGTTTGGACGCACTGTTACTTTCAAATTTTATAAACTACAGTTTTAAAATTTTAAGCTCATGTGCGTTTCTTCATAGCCTACATGTTAACCCCCCCCCCCCCCGCCCCTAATAAAAAAAAAGACAGATTTCGTTTTTTATCTTTGTATATATACAGTCTGTCCACGTATAACCTGACCGACCTTTATTTTCGCAACCATTGGTCCTAGATGCATACTTCCAATTACAAAAGTGGTCAAAATTAGGTGCAGAGTTAAGATAAAAAAAAAGTCTGAAGCGAAAAAACAATTTAACGAAAAATTACAGAATCTAAATTTTTATACGGTCCCCCGGTCCTATAAGTTATATTTAGTAAAATTTTCCTGTTACACTGACAATTAAGGCAAAAAAAGTCCCGTTATTCTACGATTAAAATTGACCGAGTAATTGCTGTTTAAAGTTGGAGCATATTTTTTGCTGCAAATTAAGGGTCATTCACAAATTTAGTAGAAATATAATTTTGTCAGATATGTTAAAGAAATGGTTGAGAGTAAAATTAGCATTTCGATATAAATTTGAAATCTTTAATCATTCTGACATATTACTGCAAAATATACAATTTGTACTGAACATATAAGATGATAAAAATAACAGAATTTTTGTTAAATAAAAGGATGAAAAACAACAGCCCCAATTCTTTACAAAAAGGATACATATTTTAAAATGCTGTTACATTACACCGCCTTTCACATTTTGGGTTGTGCCGTATTTTTTAGCTTTTGAAAATTGATTCACATGTATTTTTTAGCGTTGAATCCGAAAATGACCTTCATTTTAAACCATGACGTTAGAATTTTCCCCAAATCGCAAATTTCAAAGTTAAAAAACTCAAAATTAAAATGGATCCCTCCTCCCCTCCCAACCTCATCGGGCCCCACCAGTGGCTGAGAGGTTATGCTCTCGAAGTTGATAGACGGGAGGTACTGGGTTCGAACTCAATCGCGCCCGTCGGCCTAATCGTTCGGAGTTTTCGCAGTTTTCTTCGAGCCATGGATTTCCATGCGTAAATATGGGTTAGGTTCCCTTAGAAAGACCCCACGAAGGGCACTCCTCCTCGGGCCTATATCCCTAGCGTAGATAATCGGCCGTCAAAAAATCAACCAACCAACCCAACCTCATCGGACCCCTGAGCTGTTTAGCTGTAAGAAACCCAGTATAAGCCACAAGATTGAATAAATTATTGAATTAAATAAAATTAAACTGAATAAAAAAGCCTTACATCTATTTTATAGCACAAGATTTTTTGCTATTTTTTAACCTTGAAATTTACGACTTGCGAAAAATCCTGACATGATGGTTAAAAGTGAAGGTAATTTTTTAATTTAGCGTTAAAAAATACATAAAACGTAATTATAAAATTTAAAAAACACAACCATCGCAGGTTTATGTTATCTAATCTAAAACCATTTCTTAAACTTGTTGACGGTAATCTATCCGAATTTTTTTGTGTTATCCTCTAATATAAGTATGTATAAGATGGTAAGCGTCGAAAATCACATTAATATTACATTGTAATCGGATTTAAGTCAGTAAGTAAAATTTTAACTCTATTTTTTAACGTTGAAATTTACGATTTGCGAAAAATCCTGACATGATGGTTAAAAGTGAAGGTAATTTTTTAATTTAGCGTTAAAAAATACATAAAACGTAATTATAAAATTTAAAAAACACAACCATCGCAGGTTTATGTTATCTAATCTAAAACCATTTCTTAAACTTGTTGACGGTAATCTATCCGAATTTTTTTGTGTTATCCTCTAATATAAGTATGTATAAGATAGTAAGCGTCGAAAATCACAATAATATTACATTGTAATCGGATTTAAATCAGTAAGTAAAATTTTAACTTCGATCGGTCATTTGAAAGTCAGTTAAAATTCGAGTGCAAATTTTAAACTGGAAAGACGATCGTTGCAAGTTAAATAAAACCTTATGAAAATAACATAATTTTTGTTAAAACAAATCATAGCCTCAAATCCTTACAAAATACAACATATGTTAAAATACAACTCTTTTAATTAATCTGAAACTTAACTAATAAAGTTAACTCAACCGTAATAGTTGTACGATTTCTTTTAAACCGCAGATACCTTGAAATAAGTTTAAGTACTTGATATACGACACCTGAAAGCATGGTCGAAATCATCTGTTTTGATATGCAAAAAAGTGGTATTAAGTCATGCATTTCAAAGTTTCATAACTCGGTCAATTTTAATGTTAGTTGAATGGGACTTTTTCTGTCTTACTTGTTAGTGTCACAGTAAATGTTTACTAAATATCAGTTATAGGACCGAGGGACCGTATAATAATTTAAATTTCTTAATTTTTTAATAAATGTTTTTATTGACCCAAATCGCTTTAAAAATAATTCTTTACCTTATTTAAACCATTTTTGTAATTGGAAGTATTGTAATTGGAAGACACACTGTTTATATACCATATTTTAATATTTTATCTATCTAAAAAGATTATTCTAAATTTTCTCTCTTTAATTTTTACTTTCTTCCATCTTTACAAGAAAATATTGGATTCGTGAAATTTTTCGAATTCCTGTTTACGACGGATTTATACGTTTTAAGGGTCAGAGATCACGAAAAACATGTTTTTACAAAATGTCTGTCTGTGTGTGACACACATTTTGTGGGCACTATATCTCAAGAACTAATGAACAGAATTTAATAAAACTTTAGATTCAGATAGTCCCTGATAAAAATTGGTGCTTATTACTTTTTGGTGTAAATCGCTCTGCAGGTGGCGCTGCTATGCTGCATTATTCTTGATTTTCACAATAGCTATATCTCAAGAACTAAAGCGCGGATTTTCAGAAAACTTCAGATTCAGTTAGTCCTTGATATAATTTGGTGCTGCTAACTTTTAGGTGTAAATCACCCAATAGGTGGCGCTAGTATGCTGCATTATTCATGATTATCGCAAATGCTCTATCTCAGAAATTAATGCACGAATTTTCACCAAACTTGAGATTCTGTTAGTCCTTGATATAATTTTGTGCTGTTACTTTTTTGGTGCAAATAGACAGTGCTGTTATGCTGCATTATTCATGATTATCGCAATAGCTCTATCTCAGGAACTAATGCACGAATTTTCATCAAAGTTCAGATTCAGTTAGACCCTGATATAAATTAGATGTTTAGTTTTTGGTGTAAATCGCCCAACAGGTGGCGTTCCAATGCTGCATTTTTCATGATTTTCGCAATAGCTATATCTCAAGAACTGAAGCACGGATTTTCAGAAAACTTCAGATTCAGTTAGTCCTTGATATAATTTGGTGCTGCTAACTTTTTGGTGTAAATCGTCCAACAGGTGGCGTTACAATGCTGCATTTTTCACGATTTTCGCAATAGCTGTATCTCAAGAACTAATGCAGGAATTTTCATGAAACTTTAGATTCAGTTAGTTTCTGATATAAATTGATCCTGATAAGTTTTTGGTGTAAATTTCCCAACAGATGCCATTGCTAGCAGAACTTTTCACAATTTACACATTAGCTCTATCTCAAAAACTAATGCACGGATTTGCATCAAACTTCAAATTCAATTAGAAGTTCACGTAAGTTGTTGCTGAATACATTTTGGTGCAAATCATCTACTAGGTGGCGCTGCTGTGCTGCATTTATCAGGAAGTATTAACATGTATGAGATAGGATAGAAGAAAGTTTTGGGATTGCCACATCCGACTAGTTTCTATTTTCGTCTTAAAACATTCTCAGCGCCGTGAACTGATATAACCGTTCACTGAGCGGTAGGTTTTCCTGCAATAGAAACATTATTTAAATTTATATAATTCTACAGATATAATGGAATTTAAAACATTTAGTAATAATTGAAAAAATTACAGAGAAAACAACATTACAGTTTTGCCCTTTTGCTGGTCAGTCAGGGGCTGTCATTCTCTTTTTCTTTCATAAAATCTAATTGAGCTACGAGTCTTTATTTCATTTTGGCTTTCTGCCAGTGATATTTTTCCCTTTTAGGCTTCCCTTTAAAAATCTTCTTTTTTTAAATTTGTCTTTGCGGATTCGATTATTCTATCTGCAGATCAGGCCAGAACTTTGTTTTTCCGCTAAAATTTAACCTTTTGATAAATCTCCCGTAATTTGTTCTCTCGTTGGATGTTCGCTCTGTCATAATGCAGTTATTTGTGCTCCTACACTGTTAAAAATCTATAGTTTTTGCTGCATAGTCACTCCGCCGCTTTTATAGAAAAAGGTTACCTGACTGTATTGTGGAGCAGTCTCATTGATCAGAATAGAGATATTCTATAAAAGCGGTGGAGTGACTGTGCAGGTAAAGCTGCAAATTTTTAACATTGTACGCATTTGATATAAAACTCGCTTCCGCAAGCTTATAGGGAACTATAAGGGTTTTGCTCTGACTAATAAAACTTCGCCACCAAGTTTACCTTAAGAATGTGTTAATATCTATAATCTCCAAAGATTTTGTCTGATACTTCTTAAAAAAAATTGTTTCTACTAATCTGACTGCTTATTGGGAGAATCACAATTCTAAAAACCTCAAGAATGATTCAAATTCAGCCGATTTTGAAAATAAAGTGAAAATGACCATTCCTCCAAAAATGAAGACAAACCAGAAATTAGAAGTCAGAAATGAAAAAAATCTTGAAAAGTTAATTTTAAGAAAATGTCAAGTAATAAGAAATTGAAGAGTGATGCTTTTAAGAAAATTAAACGTATCCCTAAATCGTCAGATGAATTTGAAGATGAATCTGAAATAAATTTTTACGAAAATTATGAAGTTAAGAAACCAAACAGAAGTTTACTAAAAGGAAGCCTGGTGATAAAAACTCTTTTTTCGAAGAAAATAAAAGTAAATTTGACTTATTCCGAAGATGACACCAATAATTCCGAATACGACAGTTTGACCGATTTTGACGAGTATGTTATCGATCCTGACAAATCCCTTGATTCTGAAGATGGCGTAGAACTCCGAAGAAGTAAGAATACTTTATATTAAAGTGATTATGAAATGTGATGAAAAAAATAGAGAAGAATAAGAAGAAACGACGTAAAAAAAAGAAGAAAGGAAAAAAGGTAAGATAAAGAAGAAGAAACTCTTTGTGGTGATTTTTAATGACGTTATAAGCCATTAAGACGGATGTTCTATTTTAAAGAAGAACTGCTAATCTTTAACATTTGACTGTTCTTTGGACAACGAACTTTTTCATTTTAGGAGCTGAACTGTTGATTCTTCATGATCATTTTATGCTGCAAACTGATAATGATTTTTAAGAACTTTGGATGCTTCTCTCTTTTTTTTAAAAATCTTTTCAGGTGCTCCGGCTGCTCCTCCCTGCGGACCAACATTGTCATCTGAGGACAGCTGACTTGTCAGCACGTCCGAATCTGTAGGGCGCACTTTCAGCACTCTTTAGTGTATATTTACAACAGCGCCGTAGCATGATCGCATGCGTAAGATGGAGCATTTTGTGGCCAGTAGTGTAAGTCTGATAAATATTCTTGTACACTGTAGTTAATTGAACTTTTCTTGCATTTAGTTTTTCGTAGGTAATCGACAGCTACCTACAATGTGCTCTGTACTAGACTGGAACCATATTTAGCAGATTTTTAACAGTACTGAAGCAGTTGAAATTGATTATAAGTATCTGCGGGATGCCTGCTGGTCCGAAAATAAGAGGAAGGGGTGGGGACCGTTACTAGGATGCAATTCCAGGGCCCAGACAACTAGGGGACCCGATGTCTATTAATTTCAACTATTTTCTTTTATTTTATAATCTTATATTATTAAAATATTATTTCTGTTTGAGATAAACTATAAATTTAGATAATATTCATGTTGAAATTTGCAAGAAGATAGAATAAAAATGGCTTTATTTGTACAATAAGCTGGCTGCAAATTTTCAGTCGCTTTCCTATGTTCTGTCATTAACTTAAAAAGAAACGATTTTGTGGGCATAAAAAATCTGGCAGTTATCTTATTTTTTATTATGTTTCATAACAAGCCCATACCGAGGACTTTTTTTCCCGGCACGCGGGAGAGGGATCTTATAGGTTTTAAGTTAGAATGCCTTGTTTTAAATAAAAGTAGCTAAGTGAATCCCTTTTTAGTTTATTTTGCAGAGAAAGTGGCTGGGATCCGTTTGGGATCAATCAGGCCATATTTAGGTTTTTTACGAATCGGGTTGTTAGCTTGTTGCAATATTCACAAAAAGTTTGAGCAGAACTATGTTTCAGATGAAAATAAATGCGTATTTGAATATGAATGAGTATGGTTTCAATTTACTGCATTACAAATAAAATGTATATAAAAAATGTGATTATTCTTTCTTTACGTACAGTTAAGAAATTTTTTCTTCTCTCGGAATATGAAAAATATTACCAACATTTCGTTTTTGATACACGCAAAAACACATGTATCGTAGTGTGATAATTTATACCCCCACACACACATGTTACCTATGCCTAAATTGGGAGGTGCCCACTATTCAGAGATAGTAGCGTACAAATTTAGAAGTGTTAGAAAGTCAAAAAGTGTTAGTAAAAATAAATAGAGATATCCACTTTTCCGGAGTGTCCATTATGGAGGTCTTATTGTAAATATAATTTTAACCTGAAAAACATTTTGGACTTTTTTGGAAAAATCGGGTCAACCCGAACCCGACCCGCAAGAGTTAAAACCAACCCGAACCCAAAACAAGGAAAGTCAATCCGACCCGAACCCGAACCGCATCGAAAACATATACAGTCAACCCAACCCAAACCGAACTGCGTGTCGGGTCGGATGCGGTAAAAGCGGGTAACCCGACCCGATACTGGACTCTAGTCTTTATACAGTTTGGTCTTTTACGGGACTTAGCGCTTCGTTTTGTTTACTTAGATAATATACTCGTTTTTGAACCAAACGCATTGAATACAAAGTTTATTTACGCATGCTATTTGAAAGACTAAATACATATAGATTAACGGGTAATGTTTCGAAATGCTTATTCGGCATTCGAGAAATTTTCTTTTAAGCCACTGTTTTTGCGCAGAAGAGAACAAAATCACTCCCTGACAAGGTCGCACCCATATTAGATTCTTAGTTCCCACAACTTAAAACAGTAAAACTAACAAGGCAAACGCTGGATCTGGGCTCTCGTAGCCCTTAAGCGTATGCGCCAGGTGGGCCGGTAACTACTCACGGACACCACATAGGCACATGCTACAAATCGAGAAAAAGCATTGCTTAACGCAAACAACTATCTACCTGAACTCTGAACTCTCTTGAACGTCTGGTTGCTCTGACAGCAAAACTCAATTACTAAAGGTATTTCTTCAAGATTGGAGGAAAATACCTCTGTGTAGAGATCTGCACGGGCCGGCTCGAAGCCCGAGCCCGGTCCGGTCCGCGGGCCGATTTTCATTCACGGCACTCGGGACGGGACGGGCCCTGGCCATACTTTTTTCTGAAGGATCGGGCCTGGCCTAACTTTTTTTCCCTGTACAGAGTCGGGGCTGATTTCATTCCTAGTCTTCACGGACCAAAATTTTCAGTCATAGTTTTGACCCAGCCCGTCATTGTCTCAGCGTGGCATGGTCCATTCAAAGATCAGTTAAATTAGGCCTGGCCCAAAATTTTTGCAAAAAATGCATACATTTTTAAATCGCCATTATTCAGCACTTAAACATTAAAATTTATTATTTTTAAAGAATAGATTTCAAAGCTTATTAAAATATAGTAGAATGTCTGAAAAAGAACCTTGAAAAATGTGTTGATCCATGCAAAATTAATATACTAATACGTAAAAAAAGAATATACAATACATTTACGCTTGCTAACAAGGGAACTTGTCTATAACGCATTTTTTTTTTCGTTTCTATGCAATTCCGTCTTAGAAGATTTTACTGTATAGCATTTTTCAGAATTTTAACACTTCAATACATGGATTATGGATTAACAATATTAATGATAACTGAAACATTTACTTACAATAAATAGAGCTTCATTAAAAAAATAAATATCGTATCCTGCGGCACTTCTATAAAAATGAAGATTATAAACATGAAAAAAAAGTCAAGATAAATATTTTTGGTCTAAACTCCTCGTACGAGACAAAATTTTTACCAAATCGATGTAAAAATCAATGTTTTGTAGAACTCCACTCGGGCCGGGCCGGGCTCGGGCCGAGATTTTAACTTTTTTCCGTGCCGAGCCAATATTGTTTTTTCTACGGGCCGGGCCCGGGCCTGGAAATTCCGGCCTATGCAGACCTCTATCTCTGGGTACCCCAGGAGTCCCGGGTAGACGGCGCACTGATAAGGGCACTAAGCCCGGTAATTTGAGTATATATCCTATTATATATACTATTTTCGCAAAAACAACTGGAATTAGTTAACTAATAAAAAGTAAAATAACAGGTAATTATTTAAAAAAACAAGAAGGGAGGGGGGATGCGATTGCCTCACGCTGGCATTCCTAAGTGACACTTCTGATTTTTATTAATTTTATCTTAACTTGTGCAATGGCACACACTGAAACATTTCTATAAAAATATCACTATTTTTTAATAGACATATTTCAGTGTACGCCACTGCACGGGTTAAAATAAAATTAATAGAAATCCGAGGCATCACTTACGAAGGGAAGGATGTGGCAGTTGCTACCCTATAATTTTTTTAATCATTTTCTTTTTTATATAAAGTATCCGCTACGGATCCAATGGATATCTTACGATTACCGCTCGACGGACAAGCAAAGGATGCACAGTTCTATTAATTTTATCTCGTCCTATGAGCGTCCTACAGTCCCACTAAGAATGGCTGAAAATGACGTTCACAGGACGTGATTAGGACTCCTTTTCTGGTCCCCACTGGACGTTCTCAGGACAATGATGGGATATTGTAGAATGTCCAGCAACGAGGTTTTATTCTGCCTATGACGCTTCTCATATGTCCCCAGGGCGTTATTGTGCTGTATGGGATAGTGTAAACTCTGACTATAGCATATATCCTCTGGTTTCTCTGGTTTGTTTACGACTACACCACTGCACAGGATTCATTCCTTCGCCCCCCCCCCAAAAAAAAAAAAAAATAATAATAATAATATTAATAAAATCATGTTTTTAATTTTTAATTTAAAGCTTACAGAAGTTTCAACAAATGTATATTTATTTGTTTTCCCATTAACTTAATTTTTAAAAAAATGACATGACTGAGCAAGACATGAGAAAACTTTCGCGAGTACAGGGACAAGTTGTAAACAAACAAACGGGCCTAAAACATCAAACGTTGCTAGGGTGTGGTCACGTGGTTATATTTATCAAATATGCATCTGGGTCTGAGACTGCGATCCCTGATCTACCGCCTAGCCCGCTCCGCTGGTGTTGGTTGGTGTCCGAAGTCTGTGGTGTCCGCATGTTGTCTGACAAGTTGTTTTGAAGTCTGATCGAGTTCAGGATGTTGTAAAATAATGAGTTTTACCGTCCTTGCTTTTACTGTTATTTATGATTATTTGAATTCGAAAAATGCATTTCTCTGTACCAGATACTCTAGAAATTAAAGATAATAATGGATCGTCATATATTGTAAGTTTATAATTTGCACCCAGTTCCGAAATATTACAATAAATGATATGTGATTAATGTAAATAGTGCATCTTAATTTTTCTTTTCCTGCCCAACAAATTATATTTTACTTTGATTCAGTAAATTTTATTCCATGCATTGAACTGTAGAAATCGCCAAAAGTTATTAGTTAAGAGGAAATTAAAGGGACACTGTAATCCAGGAACTTCAGAAAATTACATGACAAGGAAACAAAATCTCATCATTTGTAGTTTGAGCGTCTTGCATAAATTTGAAAGTTTTAATTGACAAGCCTTTTGTGGGAAAAGTGTTGAATATTCTTTTTAACAATTCTGTGATTTGAAAAGATTATTATGTCACCTTTTTTTATGCATCACAAAATCTGAATTGTTTTATAAGAAAAAAAGTGAGAGTAGTGATTTTTTTTTTTTTTAATAAGAGTTTAATTGCTTTGGATTTTACCAGGAAAGAGAAAAAATTATTTTAAGAAGGAAATATAGACTATAGGTAAATGTTAACTGTTGTACACTACAAGTAGAAGTATAAAACACTTTTTTCCTTATTGTGTCATCCTCCCCCATTATGAGTATAATTTTATTTGCCTAATTTTTAGCCACAAATAAAAGGCATGCTTCCATGACATATCACTATGGTCGTACTATGTAAATTTGTATACAAGATGTGCCATAAGTTTCCATACTTAGGAAAAATAAACATTAACTATTTTAATTTAAAAAATGTCAGAATCATGAATAGCAATATGAATTAGGTCATTAGTATAATTTCAATTTGTGCTTTATTCAAGCAAATTTTTTATATAAAAAATGTTAAAAACAATATGTATGGGAACTTATGCTCCCCCCCCCCCCTCCCCACTCCAATTCTGTATATGGTAAAGGATCTATATTTGTCCATCCTTCTAATGTTTAGGTCTGAAAAGCCTATTAACACAGTGAACTTTTTAATATTAGGAATTATGGTAAAGAGTGATATACATTTTATCATGATAATAAACATTTTATTAATTTCAAAACATATGCTATCTTCGAATGTCAGTTTCAGAGATAAAAAAAAAAATTATATTTTTCTACATATGATCTAGGGTAAATGTGCCAGTAATGAACACCCCTTGATGTTTTTGGTTCATAAAAAAATAACTAATAAATATTTAGCCTTTATTTTTTTTTTTTTTATAATTCAGCCTTGCATGTTTTATAAAACTGTGTTATTGTTGACACTTTTAATCAAACCAATCAAGAAGCAGAAAATAATGTTTCAAAGTTTCACTGTTTTTCTGTGAAAATCTTAATGAAGAGGCTAAGAGCTGGCTATGTTTAATTAATTTATATATTATTTATTTTCTTGCAAAATTTGAATGTTTTTGTTTGAGTAGCAATAGAAAACTTAGAATTTTATTATGCTAATGGCCATTTACAAAATTCCATTTATTTTTAAGGTTTCCATTACTGGGCTAAAAATGCAATTTCAGTCATGTTTATAGTGCATAAAATATTTTGATTTAACTGCAAACCTAAATAATCAAATTTAATTTTTAAATTATACCAAAATGTAATAATACCAAAACTTTTATAAATAGCTGCTTTCAAATTATTTTATGTGATTAATAAAATTTCAATATTTTATTGTATTATTATTATTATTTTTTTTTTATGTCTATGCACCTTGCATGTTTTATAATCTAGCAATCAAACCAGCCAGGAAGTAGAAAATATTGTTTAAGAGCGCAGTCAAAGAGGGGCTCATAGGGCCTAATCCCTCTCCGCTTAAATAAAAACAATTAAGTTACAGTTACAGAAGCTATTAAAAATCTATTTTCTGTCTTAAATGTTTCCTTATTCACCTCTGACAGAAAAAAAAAAAAAGTAATATTAATGAAAGTTATAGGTACTAATATTCGTGAAACTAGTAAATCTGCAGATCAGTGGCCTCAAACATCAGTTCTACAGTTTTATTTTGAAATTATTTTATTTAGTATTTAAAATATTCAGCTCACAATATCATTTCTTTCATATTTGTAATATTAATTATTATAAATGATGTATCAAGTAGTCTCTGGAAGATTAATTGTTAAAAATAGTGAGACAAAACTAAACACTAATATTCCAAAACTTTTTTTTTTTAATTACCTTTTAAATCCCCCACTGTTTCAATAATTTGATAGCTGTAATTGCCTGATATTTAGTATTTTAAACTATCTATCTAAAATAATAAAAAAAAACATTGATCTTCTGATAATTACAATAATTGATGTAAACAGTAAAGAATTATCACAAATATTTTACTAATTACTGGTATCCTAATTGTTAAATTTATTTGAAAATAACTATTTTGCTTCATTAGTATGTATTCATTAAATTCTGGTTCTAAATACAGTCATAAAAACAATTATATTTATTGCTTTTTATGGAGTGTCCATTACTGGAACAGCGGGTGTCCATTACTGGGCCAGAGGGTATCCATTACTGGACTTTTGGGTGTTTTGATATATTTCTGTTATTTAAAATTAAATTTTGATTCATATTGGAAAATGATACTATAAGAATGGTTAAATATTGTTGATAGGTTAATATAATATTGAAATAAACAATTAAATTTTAAAAAATCAAAAAACCTGACTGCGTAAATAGCGAACTAATTATTTCTCATCAATGTGAAACTTTTTTTTTAATTCCTACTATTAGCTTACACTCTCGCTATATATATCTTGTTCAAATTTTCAATCGTTAATAAAATACTTATTATTCATCCAATCAAGCTCAAATAATTTTTTTTTAACTTGTAGTGGATGACACTTGATGTTAATCCAGTTTTTTTTTCAAATATTAATTCATTAATTGATTAATTTTCAATAATCAAGAGAGCCCTCTTCTTGATCAAGGCATTTTAAGTGCTACTCAAGAGAAAAGAAGAATGGGAGAAAAAAAAAATCTCTTATTGATCTAAGTAGGAATTGACTTAATTTTTTTTATTATTATTATATTACTTGTTTATATTACTTACCTTTTTTTTTTTTATTTACTTGTATTGATGACTTTTAAGTTGTGTTTAATTGTTAGTTCCTATCTATAAACACTGTTTTGATCAGGTCTATAGATGTCTATGACGGTTAGAGTTCAAGTAAAGCTAAAGATCCTACATACACAACTTCCAGGTTGTATAATATTTTAACGGAGCTTCTGACTGTAAAATAGTCAATGAAACATCGTCTTCATTTTGAATGACCTATCCAATGATATGCCACTCACTAGGGTGCATATTTTCTTTTTTTTCATCTCAACCGCCATTTTGTATTTTATGCCCGCCATTTTGAATTTATAAAAACAAAACCTAGCCTATAACCATCGGGCCGTTAAGACAAATTGATAGAGACCTCATTCATTAAAATCCATCCAGCCGTTAGGATGTTTCGAGGATATAAAGAAATCCACATACACAGATACGCGTGAAACACATAACCCTTCTTTTCAGTCGGGTAAAAACTGGAATATAATTATTATAACTATTAATAAAAAAATAATTTTGAAAGAAATTCCTTAAGGGTGTCCATTACTGGCACATCTACCCTATATAGGGGAGAGTGGGGTGGAATGGGACAGTAGGTTTTTCTTGTTATGTATTATTCTAAACAGTTCACAAATCACACACTAGGAAGCAGTGGTGACCCAATCTTTTGTTGAAAAAAGTTGCTGATCTGCATAAACTTACAATTGTATAAAGAAAAAGATTATTTCAAGAATCAAAAGTAAATTTGCTTCGTATATTTTTTATGCTTGCTCCTATTAATGACTTGTTTATGTGTAGATGAAATAGTTTCCTTATTTATAGAACATTATACTATTATCTATAATTTAAACTAAGCTTAAAAGCAGCATATGTAAATTACTAATAATTTGCAAATGTTTTAATAAAGAAGATTAAATTTAAAGAGAAATAACCTAAAGATTGAGCAGAAAATATCTTAAATGTAAGCCAGAGGCATAAAAAACAACAACAAAGAAATAAAGATAAAAAAAGGGATACTTTTTAGTTTTCAGAAACTTCCAGTGATGAAGATACTGGAATTTGATATCAGTGTTGAATTCAGGCATTTTCCTTCGGGAAGGATTTCTGTGGAGGGGGCGAGGGGATTACACTTTTTGACCAATGAAAACACAAAATCTCAAATCTTTGGGGTGTGGGGGAGGCTCTTATTGCTCCAGGGGGAGTGTCTTCCCCAGGCCACCCCTGAATTCAACACTGTTTGATATTGTGACACAGACATTCACCTTTTTACATTACCACTGAAGATGAAAAATTTGTATTACAGTAGACTCCCCCAGATCCGCAAAGCTTGGAACCAGAGGTTGTGCGGATTTTAGAATTTTGCAGATTTCTGGTCGTTGCTTTGTTTACATTTCTTAAACAGTAATTTGAAGGTAATAATGCAGTCGAAATTATAACGAATGCTTGTATCGTAAAATATTAAAATAATTAAGTAATAAACTAAAATAATAAAAAGTAAGATAATTTTAAAAATGATCAAAGTATTAAAAGTAAAGGTCAAGTAAAATCAATAATCTATAATTAAATATGCACAATAAAGATCACATTTTTTCTTCAATTATTCAATGAAACTTTCCTCATTACTCTATTAATTCACATTAAAATCATAAAGTAAGGAATTTTTATTTCAGGTTTAGCCAGTCTTAATAGCCAAAAAAATCTTGATTAATACATAAATATATTTGGTAAAAAGATTGTGATAACCAGTGATATCAGCATATCTGGATTTTTTTCCAAAAATAAATTTAAACTTCCTTCATGAAAAACTACGAGTTCAGTCATATTATCGAGAATTACATCCTTAAAATACATACAGAATGATGTAAAACTAAAAAAGGAACAGATGTGTTATTATCCCACCCTTCGCCATCTTGGATTTTTTTTGGCGAGAAAACCCCTTTTCCGCCAAGTAGTAAATGTCGCCAAGCACCCGTTTATACGCATGTTTGGCTCAACGAAAATAAAATGTAAATAATAAACAAAATTCGCTAAACTGGCAAATCAGTAATCCTTGTATGAGCGCTTCGCGCACATTTAACGGAAAAAAAAATCGCCAAATTCAGCATTTCTCGCAATATAGCATTCTCAAAATTCAGCAGTTCTCGTCTTGTAGCAATATCAAAATGTAAAAAACTCTTAAAACAGCAAAATATACCAAAAAAACGAGACTCGCTAAAGTGGCAATCAGCAATAGTTGTATGAGCACTTCGCGCTCATTTTCCGAAAAAAAAAACATCGCCGAATTCAGCATTTTTCGCAATATAGCATTCTCAAAATTCAGTGGTTCTCGTTTTGTAACAATCTCAAAATGTAAAAAACTCTTAAAGCAACAAAATATACATAAAATTATCAACATACCTTAACAGACATCTGCTTTCTTGAAACCTACAGCACAAAATATAACACCGCCGTCATTTTCCAAAATAGGCTTAATACGCATTGACACGCTATAAACAAACCCCCCTTTCATGTCAAAATTTCCTCATATTTCTTAATTACTTCAGCAAGAGCATTTAAACGGACTACAGAAACTATAGTCAATGAAATACATCCAATAAATTTAACATAAAAATAAAAAGACAGCCATAGAACACGATATCAAAGAGTATCTGGTACAAGAGTCAACCAACCGTCAGCAACGACACCCGGCAGTGAAATGCTCTCGCTGTCGCGTCGCGCTCTCGCGTCGTAAAAAAGGGGGTTGCCATAATAAGTTACTAGACGCCAAACGCCGGGGTTGCCAGAGCGATAAAAATCGCCAAATACTCAACATCGCGGAGGGTGGGATAATAACACATCTTAGCCCTAAAAAATTCTGCAATCTTGCCCCTACATCTGAACTGAAAGTTTCATTGTTTACATCTGGGATGATGTGTGGATTTTAAGCGTTTGCGGATTTAAGGAAGTCTACTGTATAGGAAGTCAATTGGTCTAATGATAATGTTCACACTGGTGTAAATGATGTTGTTCTTGCTAAGTATTAGTATGCCAAGAAAGTAGACATAAATCATATAGGAATAATTGAAGCTGTAGAGGACAATTTTGGTTTTAATGTACAATTCATAAGAAAAAAGAATGAAAACCGGAGATTTCATTTTCGTTGACAACTTGACATAAATTGCGTTGATCACAGATATTCTGTTAAAATTGTCAGCTCCACAAATAATTGGTCAAGTCTGGTTACTATATCTTTGTTAGACTGTATATGTAGCCATCACTAGACTATTTGTGCCTTATCATACTTTGTTTTTATAACTGTCCCATACCTCCCTGTTAGTAGTGAGGTATGGGACACCTTTTGAAACATACAATTTCCTTAATTATAAAACTGTTTTTGCATGTTATGTTTCTATATTGTTCAGGGGCATTAAAAAGTGTTTTGTCTTGTATTCTATAAATTGAAATTTTTGTTTTTGTGTCAAACAAAGTTGATTTTCTTGCTTTTGTTAAAAGTGTCCCATTCCTCCCTACTCTCTCCTACTGTGTATGCATAACTATTGCATAAAATCAAATCTTAGCTAAAATTCTGATATTGTTGTTTTTAAAAGGAAGATGGCAAATTCAAATTTTAACATATGCACTGTTTCATTAAAGTTGCATCTCTAAAAAAATATCTAACTGTATTTCCTTTCAAAATGCTTAGTTTTAAATTTTAAATAGCATTTTCCATTTTAGGAAGACAGCTTAACAATTATGGTGTTATTTTTACTATTTGCTCATATATATATATATTTTTTTTTGTGCCAGGCATCCCTTTTTAAGCTGCTGATTTTTATCTTGCTTTATCTGTGTGTTGATTAAGCATAATTATAATTTTAATTTTGTTATTTAATCAGATGTAACTGAGCTGAATATTTCATATCTTAAAATCAGGCATGAAAGAGTTCCTCCTAAAGGAGGAATTCCACCTTTTTTAATGCAATTTTGAACGTTCTTTGGATTGATGCAAAAATGCAAAGTAAATTTGGAAAAATAATAATAAGGGAAAAGGGGTCTCAAAAATTTAATAATCAGGCATTTTGTCAACTCAAATCCTTGAAGTTTGTTTCTGAATTGTTGTGCAAAAGAGCAATGAAATCAAAGGTGAGTTTTTATTATATGTGCATAAGGATCTGAAAGTCATGTAAACAAAACTGTTTAAAGTGTCTTTCCAGAGGGAAAAACTTTTTAGACATTGAAAATTAAAAGTGAAAGGAAGTTTCCATAAGGTTCTTTTTGGGATAACATATTTTGCCCTATCTGTACAATACTTTTGAGTAATTTCAGTGATCTACTTTTGGAGATTTATTTCTAAAGCAAAGATCAATTTAACAATCTTATATTATTATTTAGCATAGAGATTGTTTTCTTTTGAAAAATGGGGGAAATTTTTAACAGCTAAACCAAATAGAATGATATTTATTTTGAAAAATTAACCACTTTACTTCCCATAAGTTGATCAGATATATTTAGATTTACAGCTTTAGCATTTTTAATACTTTCTAAGTTACAAAAAGAAAATAGGAATAATATCACAATTATATTTAATTTTATTGTATAATTATCTGGTAAAATGTGACTTATAAGAGTTTGATGCCATATTATAGATGGATAAAATCTCCACCTTTTCTTTTTCATGTCTGTAAAATTGTTTTTGTAATTAAGAACATGAGTTTCAAATCCCACCTTATCCAAAATTTAAAAAATCGTGCTTTATCTACCAATCTATTGTATTGTTTAACCTGCACCGAAAAGTCACAAACTATCTTCAAAAGAACTGGTTGTGTCCTGTATTTCTGCCATTGTAAAATCTTGGTTTGCAATGAAAACCACTGGACCCAGTTAGAGGTTTTTTGCAATTTCCCAAAATTTGATTTTCTGGATAAGGCGAGTCTTAAAACTGACGTCCTCAATTTATAATATGTGGTGTTCCTGTTCCGTCATTGCTATTACAGGGTGTCTACTGAATCTGAAAATCAGGGAAGTTTATCAATCTCGAAAAATCAGAGAAAAGTCAGAGAATTTTGTAAAAATACTCAAAAATCAGGGAAATTTGTCTATATGCGAAAATATTTGCATTTTTCACCTTGCCAATGAGACTGATTCGTCTATTTTATATATCATATTTTTTTTCATGCTGATTAGTCTTTTCCAGTATTTTTAAAAAGATACATGTGATACGAGTTTTTGATAGTTAAACACAAAAACGACAGATTTGCATAACCTGACCAGGTAGCCAGTTTAATCCAACTAGCTATCCCATCAGATGTATATGTCCTGAATTGAACATTTTTTAGAAAGTGAGGAAAATTTCTGGTCACCTTATATCCATTGACAACTATATAAAGTTGTTGAACTAAATTTTGAGTTTAGATTTATAAAACTGTCAACCAATACTTTATAAATATTAGGCAATTTTTATGTTTTTCTCTTGTTTTTTCTCCCAAATGAGATATTAGCAAGCTGGATAGGTGTCTTATACGAGGAAGCAGCATACATGAAAGAATGCCGTATGTGTATTTTGTTATTAATAGAAATTAGGGAAGTCTAATGAAGATAGTCAGGGAAATCAGAAAACTATTTTTACAATTTCTGTAGACACCCTGTATTATAATTTTGGTATTTTTCTGTTAGATGAACACCAGTGACAACCTTGCTGTAAATGTGTTAAACTGTCTATTTTTCATCAACAAGTGTGTAATCCAATTATAAAGTGTTACAAAATATTTTAATATGGATTACATAATTTGGTAATTGCCAAATGCTAAACACTCTGCTTTTAATTACTTCCAGAACGAAGAACATCATTTGTATATAACTAAACATTTTTAAATATAAATATATACAATCAATGCAGTTCTGAAATTTCCTGCTCAAAAACACAAAACTTTCTGGCACATTTTCTGACTAATTTTTAAACGTTAAGGCATAAAACTAGCGGGCTTGAATATTAAAGGGATTTGGAATTGAATGGCAGTTTCCATTTTGGTAAATTATTTATAGAGTTATAAGCAATTTTTGTCACGCGATGACTGTTTTTCTCCTTTTCCATGTTGCCACATATGGAAATTCAGTTCTAAACATCAACTGTGACAGTATTTGCTGAAGGATCTTCTGCCTTTACCGAAAAATGGAAAATACCATTCGATTACACAGTTTCGCTATAAGAGCAGCTGCCAGTTTCATGCATTTCCAAGCAAAAATTAATTCAGAAGATCCTTTGGATTTGATAATAGCAAAGGTATTTTCATTTTTTTTCTCACTTAAAACTGATTCATTTATGGAGTTATAACAAGAAAATGTCCCAGCCGAAATACATAAAAACTTACGGCAACTTGACTCTTCATTTACAAATGTTCGAAAAAAAAATAAAAAACAAAAACGTATTAAAGGATTATTTCAGTAATTATGATAGTACAGTCCACTCCCTCTAATCCGCAACTCTATAATCCGCAAACACCTATAATCCGCACTATATTTCAGATGTAAACAAAGAGTTAAAATCTTTTTTTAAGCAAGATAACTCACATTTTGACATTAATAAATATTGACTAATCTGATGAATTTAAGAATTTTAATTAATTTTAAATGCACTAAAATTTTTTAATGCATTTCTGCATTAGTTAGAAAGAAATATTCTGTGTATCTTATAAATAACTATTAGACTGCTATATTCTGAATGCATTTGTTGGCTATATAAAAAGTAAAATTACTTTCAAAGAGGGTTTAGCTCTTTTGGATAAATGTCTTAATCTTTTAGAAAAACAAACTTTTGTTATTTATCAAGGAATCCTGACTCTTGTAAAAGTCTTCAAGATTAAATTGCAGAGTATAAATTAAAAACTCTAAAGCAAACCATTATTACTGTGATGTTGGAGATCTAAAAATAAGTAGAAATGTTTCTATTAATTGTGCATTATTATATTATTTAAATGTATTTCTAATATTGGGTATAGTTTATATATATATATATAAAAGCAGTTTCTTTTATTTCTGTGTTATTTATTTACAATGTGGTTACTATATTTGTTAATAAATTCCAAATATTACAATGTAAATAGAAATGACCTATAATCCGCAAAACCCTTGGTCCCAACCTGTGTGGATTAGAGGGAGTGTACTGTAGTAATAAATAATGTGAAACTAGAAAAAAAATAATTCAGGTAAATGAGTTTGTTATTATTTACAATTATGTTTTCTTTATTTATTTTAATACTTTTGATACATTAAAAATACTTTAATTTTTAATTTATAAAACTGTTCTGTATATCTAATTCAACACTTTGTATAATTTTATACTATTACTGTTTTAAATTAAGTTTGCTGCCATAGTTTTTGCCCTCAGTTTTCACATTTAAGACATTTTATTTAACCGGTCCCTTGAAAACTTCTTAAGTGGATTTCACTGCATATATATACACATTTTAATATGCATGTTTATCTTATCATTAAATCAGAAAATTCCTTTTGTATGAAAGTTTATTTTCCAATATGGTCTAATGTCAATGGTATTTATTGTTTTTAGTTTTGCCAGTTGAGAGAGGTTGAATCATGTAATTTAGAAATACCGGTAGAAGACAAAAGGACTGGCCTTTTCTTTAAGTTATAAGTTATGCCTACCTTTCATGATGTTGATTCAGATTCAATACTTGCAACAGACAATGTGCATTAAGAACCAATGTGCAAGATAAAAAAAAAGGCACCTTAAATTTACAAAGATAAATTATTATTTTTTTTTTTAGTCACTTTAGGGGGGCCGGGGGGGATATTTACAAAGATTAATTCTTACTTTTTTCTTTTAGTCACTTCAGGGGTTTCTATAACAGAGTTATAAAAAACCCGTTTTTTTTTTTTAAACCCATCCCAGGCAGCTACCAACTACAAACCCCTATGTAGTGTTGACTCTAAGCCGCTTTAGCAGGCTGCAGCGTCCGGCAGCCCTTTTTATTTCTATTTTGCGCCCAGCGGCTCTTTTAAACCCTTCCTATACGCCCGGTGGCCTTTTCAACACTTTATATGTGCCTGTGGCAATTCGGTTGATCCCGGGAAAATATCGCAAATTCTAGGGACTCTAAACAAACCAGTTCAAAATACTTTTTGTGAATAAGGTACAAGTGTGCCCTTTTTTTAAGAATAGTGTTCCCTTTTTGAAAAAAAAATGTACCCCTTTTTTAGAATAGTGTCCCCTTTTTGTAAAATTCTCTCCCGGCGGCCCTTTTCTTCTAGAGTCAACACTACCTATGGTTGTAAAAAACGCTGTTAAAAAAAACAAAAAACAGCCCAGGCAGGTACCCACTACAATTCTGCTCTATAAGCTTAAAACCAAGATGCAAAGCTTTTTGAGGTTCTAATTTTTTTTAAATAAAGGCAAAAAAGGTCTTGTTGGGAGGCTGGGTGTATTTATATCCATTATATCTCCATCATGGCCTGCTCTCAAAAACTATAAAATTCTATTCACTAAACTAAAAATTTTGGATGATATAATTAAGGGGAATTTTCATTCTCTCAGTTTCACTAACTAGTAAAGGTCGAAAGATCTAACTTTTTATACATCTACAAAAATCAAATGCTTTGTTCCCATTGGAAACATTTTTTTGAAAATTAGCATGCTAATGCTAACATCGGTCTCTCTAATATTTGGAGTAGCTGATTGTGTTTAATATAATGCAGTTTACAGACTTATTTTTATATATTTTAATTCCTGAGTAAAATTTATTGGCAATTATTTCATATAATTTATGTAATTCATGATATTCTTGTATTAATGTAAAGCAGTTACAATGCATAATAGTGTCAATAAAAATGTACAATGTTTCATTATCATGATTTTTAATTTGTAGGCATATAATATGCATGTAAATGGGGCCTTTCATTGTACAGTGAGGTATCGACAATTATATAACCTCTTCGATCAATTAAGACGTGAGTTTGGTCCACACTGCCTTCCACCATTCCCTCCAAAGAAATTACTTCCACTGACACCATCACAAACAGAAGAAAGGCGAGCACAACTTGAAAAATTCATTCAATTAGGTATCTATGTATTTTGTTTACATTCATTTAACTCTATAGCTCAATTTCTTTTCCTGCATTATCATTTTCATAGAGAATTTTTTTGTAAATTATTAACATAATTTTGTTTTAAAGCCTCATTTGTTTTAATTATATTGAGATGCCACTTGGCAACAAACATTTGTTTCCCTAAAAGTAAGACCAGATCTTATGTTAAATTTTGTTCCAAAAAATGTTTTATGTCTTATTTTCAGAGAATGTCTCATTTTTCTCATTCACAGCAATTTAAATTTATATATTTAATTAGGGATGCACCGAATATTCGGTATTCAGCCATGGTACTGAATATTTGGTTAGGCCGAATATCAAACTGTTCGGCTAAGCCGAATATTCGTCTTGGACGAATATGAAACTATTCAGCCTGCCAAGTACTTGGTTTGGCTGAATATCAAAGTATTCAGCCAAACCGAGTACTTACCTTTTGAAATACATTTTTTAAAACTTTTCCCAATTTCTGCTTTCAACTGTCAACTTATAAATAGGGGAGACCAGGGTACAGTGGACCTAAGTACACAGTGGACCACCACTTATATTTTACTTAAATTAAAAATTTTAAAGTTTTTCTTTTAGGCTAATTGATAACAGCACTGGATTGATTACTTATAGCCTTCAGAACACATCGTTAGCTCAGAATGAACCCTTTTATCCTGACTGGTTGTTTTGAGCTCCTAAAAGTAAAATTTTTCATCATCATACTTTTCTTTATTGAGTAATTAAAGGTTATGCATAAATAAGATAAAAGAACTTTTTTGAAAAGGTAAGACACTGGTCTTTATTTAATTTAAAAATTTATATGCTTAAAAGAAAACTTTAAATAATATTTTTATGAGTATGTATTGAACTTCAACATGGGGCACAGGCCCGTAGCTAGGTGGGGGCCAGGTCGGGCAAAGCCCGACCTGTGAAAGTTTTTGCCCGACCTAGCGCGAGACTGTGAATTCCGATCACAACAACATTAAATTTATAATTTTTACCCTCCTATTTTTATGCAACCTAGCATAAAACTTGACATTTCGATCACTTTATCACCCACTATTTCACTTTAAACAACTTTTATGTAATACAACATTATTAAATTTCCATTTTTATTCTCTTTCATGCCAGACCTAACCAAAAAAACACCTCGCACCTAACCCTCTACCCCTCAATTTCGTTATTAAACTGGAAACAAAAATTTCATCTATAAACCTTTTCTCTCTCTCTTTGACAGACCTATCGGAGATTACGACATTGGGCATTCCTCGCTTTTTTGCTTTGCAGAAATTATTCCATACTGCTGTATTAGCTTATATCCATAAAGCTTCCATTCTTTGTACAATTGTCACTATACAAAATTTATTGCAACAAGTCGGTGTTGAAACGAAAGGCTTGTGAAATTAAAAGTGAAACAACGTACAATAATGTTTCCTTAATTTGAATTTGCTGTACATGATAGTTAGCTGCTTCTTTCATGGAAACTTGGTTCGATTCCATGAAACAGCAGCTATCAAGCGTTGGGATTTTTTTCTGTCTCTTTTGTAATTTTTACCCGTTCCACTCCTCTGAAATTTATAAAATTTGCACTTCTAAAATAAGCCAATCATTATTTCGCATTTAAATAGTATGATATGTCGGGTAGGATTTTTCAAATCCAAATTGGTTATTTACTTGTACATTCATAAAGTCATTTTTCTTTTTAAAAAAAAATCTATATGTTCTCTTAATTAGGAACAAAGAAATTGAATAGCGTTTTGCACTTTCCCGTAAAAGCAAATAAGTTTTCCGAAAATGTCGTCAAAGCTGCCGTTATAAACCAATGTTTTGGTAAAGGCCATCATAAGATAAAAATCGATTACAACTTATCGAAAAGTGAAAAAGGAATCACTTCAGTAGTAATGCCTGCAAAATATTTTTTTGTGTATAATTATGATGCTGAGAATTTGTAAAAAAATTCATATTGCTGAGTCTGAAAAATATTAGGTAGATATAGACGTGTATACATTTGTTCCGTGCTATAATTTAAAACTAATAAACACTATTTATACTGTTTGTTTAGCATCGAAAAGTATGTGCAAATATCAAATATTTTTTAAATATATATATACGTACAAAATAACCTTACTTCCCTTCATACATGAATTTCCAAACTCCTCATTGATATACTAAATAATCGAATAGAATTTTCATTATCTTAGGTGATGACTTCTTAAGCGAAGTCGATTTCTCCTTGATGACTAAATTACATTCTCACGCACACAATTGTGTCGGTCAGGTCCTAAAGGGTTAGAAGAACCCTTTTTTACTTAAGGGGATTCTTCGCGCACTCGAAAACACCCGCTCCGTAATATTTCGAAACTCGAAGTACCTTTTTAAAAAAAATCTGCAACCAAAATTGAAAAAGTAAAAAAGAGTCATATTAACCCCTTAATTCTCGCTCCCTTCATATTCACGGGCTGTATCTTTTACTCAGATTGCTTGATTCCCACCAGTTTTATAAAATAGTGAAATTGGCTATATTTTAGTATCGTTTTTCCGGTCATTAAATAAGGTGAATATTTCTTTTTCATAAAAGTGGTGCCAATAAGCAATTTGAATTTTTAAACAGTAATTTAATTCGAGCGTTAAGGGGTTAAAGATCAACCTCATCTAGCCTATGCAAAAAAAAAAAAAAAAAATTTAAAAAAAAAATCGTTTAAAAATATTCAAATTGAAACGAGAAATTCAAAAATAACCTGCCTATAGGATTAACATTACGGAGCGGGTGTTTTCGAGTACGCGAAGAATCCCCTTAAGGCTGTTTAGTGACTTTCTAGCATATCACTGGACCACCTGTGGCATTATCCTTCCTCTGAAATATTCTTTAAACTGCTCTGCTTAATGGATTATTATTTTTTTTTTAATAAAGAGGTAGTGTGGCATGTTTTCTAAAAGTTAGTTTTGACAATTTTACAATGGGACGATATAGATGCAATTTGTCATTCCTGTGATTATGACGACTGCGGGCCTGTGTTTGTGCAGAGCCGCCCTGAAAGCTTTTGTGTCCCTGTCAGAGATTTCGATGAATAGATTTAAGGATTCTTAAAACTCCGCTTCTGAAAATAATGCGTTACAGTTTTAGCTCAATCGCTGTGGATTTTAGTTGCTAATCGGTTTTTGGTGAGTGTGAAAGAAAGGGGTTCTCCTTTTAAAGCTTAGTGCAATACTCGTTACTTGTTCTTTCCATTTTATTATTTTTTTAACATCTCTTTATTGTATGATGTATACATAATGAATCATAAGAAATTATACCTGAGAAATTATACCTGAGAATACTATACATAATAAATTATACCTGAATGTATCGATAACAATATGCGTGAGTGTGTCGACAGTGTTCTGAAGAGACCGCTGGACAGGGCCGGATTAAGGGGGGGGCTATGGGGGCTGCAGCCCCGGGCCCCAATTGTCGAGGGGCCCACAGCAGTGGCATGAGTTGTAAAAAGTTTCGGTTTAAAAATTACTTAATTTCTAAAATAAAATAAAATAAAAGTATTCTGAAATAGTGAGAAAAAGTCGTTTTTCAAGTGTCAACATCCATTTCCTTTTACTTTTGCAATTTTAAAGCTTCGCAAGTCCGATAGTAACTGTTTCTAAGGCATCTTTTTAGTATTTTTGCCCTCTTTCCTCGAGACAAAAGCAGAAAAACATCATTCTATTTCCCTCTTCTATCTCTGGTGTGTGTGTGTGTGGGGGGGGGGGGGTATAAGCTTAAAACAGGGCCTTAGGATCCCAATAAAAATATGAGAATGTTAGTCCGGGAAGAGCAATCCAAGACTCAACTTGAGAAGGCGAGAAAGTTAGGGGGTGAAAAAAAGCATGACACAAAAAAAAACTTCAAGGGGCCCCGAACCGGGCCCTATGGGACGCTAGGGTGCCGGGATTTTAGCTGGAATCTAGAAACGGGAGAATAATTAAATGGAAAAAAGGTTCCAAAAAGGAATATCGGATTAAGAAGAGGCAATTTATAAACAATTTAGGGTGCAAAAACTTCAAAGGACTTAACTGGCATGTAGTTGAGTATAAAGATACTTTTTAGTAGTTTTTAAAGTAATCGGAGAACGCTAGAACTATGTTAAAGAAAATTGCAAGCAATTCGGTTCATTTTTAAAGAAGCTGAACCAAGGGCTCCAAGAAGGCGATTAATATTCAAAATTGGTGGTAGCTGAAGTCTGCGAATTTTTCTTTTCTTTTTTTTTCTTCTGGTAGCTGAAGTAGCTAAGATGTTGTTAGAAAATAAAGCTAGTGAATTGGACTATTTTTAAGGAATGGGAGGGCGGATGCCTAAAACAGGGTCCTAGGGTCCCAGTAAAAATTATGAGGGTGTTGTTCCGGGAAAAGGAATCCAAGACTCAACTAAAAATTATTCACTGAGAATGAGAAAAAATTAAGGGGTGAAATATGCATACCACACATAAAGTTCAAGAGGCCCCTATCGGGCCCTACAGGACCCTAAGGGGCCCCCAGGATTTTAACTGGAATCTAGAAACAGGAGAATAACTAAACGGAAAAAGTGTTTCAAAAATGAAGATCGAATTAAGAGGGGGAAATTTATTAACAATTTATGGTGCAAAAACTTCAAGGGGTCCTGTACCGGACCCCAAGTCGCCAGGAACTTAACTGGTATGTAGTTGGGTATAAAGATACTTTTTAGTGGTCTTGAAAGTAGTCGGAGGACTCTAGAAATATGTTAAAGAAAACTGCAAGCAATTTAGATCATTTTTAACGAAGCTGCACCAAGGGCACCAAGAAGGCGATTAATATTCAAAATTGGTGGTAGCTAAAGTCTGAGAATTTTTTTTGTCGTTCATGTAGTAGCTGGAGGACCTAAGGAGTTGTTAGAAAAAAAAAACTAGTGACTCGTACCATTTTTAAGGGAGCTATAATAGGGGGCCCAAAAGGGGCCAACTGATAGTTGAGAGCACAGCCCTAACATGAAAACATACTAAAATGGTGTAGTACTTAGCGTTTCAGATCTACAATTAGCCAAAATTAAGCATAGGGTATGAATTAATCATTATAATAATATTTTAAAGAAATGCGCAAAAAATGGGGTGTTGGGCTAACGCTTAAAACAGGCCCTAAGGGTCCCAATAAAAATTATGAGGGTGTTGGTCCGGGAATAAGAGTCCAAGGTTCAATTTTAAAACAATGCACTGAGAAGGTGTAAAAATTAGGGGGGAGGGAATGCATGGCACACAAGACGTTCAAGGGGTGCCTACGGGACCATAGAAGGCTCAAGGTCTTAACTGGAATGTAGAAACGTGAGAATAAGTAAATGGGAAAAGGATACCAAAAACAAAGATCCGATTAAAAGGTAGCAATTTATTAACAATTTCGGGCACAAAAGCCTCAAGGAGTCCTGTACCGGACCCCAGGTGGTGAGGATCTTAACTGGAATGTAGAAATGGGGGAATAACTAAGTGGAGATATAGCCCCAAAAACGAAGAAGATCGGGTAAAATGGGGCAAGTTATTAACAATTTAGGGCATAAAAACTTAAAGGGAAACGTTAAAAATTAAAAATCTGTGCCTCAGTTGCATCAAGACCTGTCTTAGGCTATCCTCACATAAATGTTCAGACTTATGCATGCGATAGATTTTTCTAGCTATCGCAAACAGACACATACATACTCATACAGTGCGAAACTTTCTTTTATTAGTACATATATCATTATTTAAATAGCTTTACACACATCCTTATTTTATTAAAATTTCCATATTCATGCATTTTTCCTTTTGCATCATTTACTAAAACTCAATACGTATGGGTTAAATTCTTTAAAATGCTCACATTAATTTATTTAAGGTGGTTCTCAAATTACCAGCTCAACAATGCAAATCTTACTGATGTATTTTCAAATTTTAAAAACAGGCTCAAAATTGACAAGGTCTGACTATTTAAGCGATTATGAATCGAATAATGGTTTCTGTTTTTTTTTTTTTATAAATAAATTACTTATTAAGTAATAAGCGATTCTTGTCACTTGACGGCACGTTTTTTCTTTTTATCGTGCTACCGCATACGGAAATTTGGTTCGAAACACTTACTTTGACGGTATTTCCTGAAAGACCTGGCTTCATCAAAAAATGGGAAACGCCATTCGATTACATAGTTTCAGAAAAAGAACATCTGTCAATATTATGCGTTTCCGAACAAAAATTTATTCAGAAATGTGTCAGAAAGTAGTTCCTTTGAATTTGAGAACAGCGAACAGCCTTAGTAAGATTTATCTTATTTTGCACAAAATTGATTTATTTCATTAAAAATGAAAAATACTGGCACACATAGTTAGAACTTTTAATTCATTGTCAAGAAACAGATTGAACTAGACAAGTAAATTTTCTAAATTTTTTGAAGTGTTGAATTTTTTTTAATCAGGAAAAATTGTTTTTTGTAATAAAAATTTATCTCACACTTACATTTTCTAACAAAATTAGACTATTCTGCACACTACGAGCTACGCTCGCCAACTTCGTGCAGGTTCCACTACAAATATGCTAATTTGTTCTCATTTGAAAAGATTACCTGACTGTAGAAGTTTGATTATGAAGAATTTATATAATAAAATTTATCATGTTTTGTACAAACATTGACTTATTTCAGCCAAACTGAAAACTTTTAGCACACACATTCAGAATTTTTAGTTCATTGTCTTTGTTGAACTTAGAAAAGTAAAGTTTCTGAAAAGTTTGAAGAACTACATTTATTTTTATTATTTTTTGTAAATAAGGAAAAAATAATTTTTCGTTATAAAAGTTTATCTCACTGTTACATTTTCTAACAAAACTAGCGGGTTATGTCCCCTTCGAGCTACGTTCCCCAACCCCACGTGCAGCAGACCCCGCAGTCTCTAAAAACATGCTAATTTTCTGTGTTTTAAAAATATATTTTGATTACGAAAGATTGACATTACCATGATATTATCACGACCAGTAATGATCGTCTGTAATCGCGTTGCTCGTAAGTTCTCTTTGGCTAGGAATTTTTTCGGTTTCCAAGACCGCATCCACCGCTGTAGCAACAGCTGACTATTGTTTTCGTATTCGATTAAGTAAGATCTATCAGACATTTGAAAATCAGCTTGTTTAAAATTATTAAGTGAAAAGTGTCGCTACGTCCGGCCTTTTGTAATAGCTAGAATTTTTTTTTTCTTTTTGACGTTATAAGAAAATTGTTTTTCGCACGCAAAAATTTAATTATTTTAAAGTTTTCTTTTCCTTTTAATATTTACGTGTAAATATATTTTCGATTTTCCAATTGAAAGTGCTTGAAAATATTACTGTTTGGGCTTTTTAAAATATGATGTAATTTTCTCTTTAAAATGCTTTTCACATGTAATAATTTAATTATTTTAAAGTTTCTTGTATTTCTGAATATTCACGTGTAAATATATTTTTCAATTGAAAAATGTTCCGAAATATTATTATGGGGAAGGGGAATGGAAATTTAAGGGTGGAATTCAATGATTATTTATTTATTGTTGCTATAAAGTAAGAATACACCTTAAATTTTTTTTTAAAAAAGGAGTTTTAAAGTTTATGCGCTAGGGGGAGGGGGGGAGAAGCGGACTTTTGAGTCAGGGGGGAGAGAGTAATTTAGATGCTCTTTTAATTATTAATACAGAAACGTTATAAATAGAAAAAAAATAATATTTTAAACTATGTACTGGAGAGGCAGGGGAAGGGAAAAAGGGGATTTTTTTCTTTGGGGTGGGAGAAATAATTTAGATGGTTATTTAAATATTGTTGCAACAAAATGACAAATAAAAGAGAAAAAAATAAAGAATTTTAAAGATTTTAAGCTTCATGAGATGCTTGGGGGGCATTGAGATGTGCAATGGAAGAATTGTGATGGAAGTGCGCAGTATTTCGATCGGTAACACCACATCTAATGTCAACTACAATCCAAAATATAAAGCTGATTATATGCGGATGGGACTCTGGCTGCTTCCAATACTTCACGTGATATTATTATATTTCACGCAAAGAAGCATAAGTATGTTGAAAATTCCATTTGAAATATGTCAATTAATGTTATAAACAAATATCTGAAATTTGGATCAGAGTTGTGTGTACTATGAGAGGTTATACCCCGTATTCCTCACTGAAAACTGTATTACGACCCAGGTTCATATACAAAGGTTGTTAAACTTTCTATGCACTGATCAGCTCAATTAGTTTGTCTCCATACATTAATTCAAAATGTTGTTACCTCACATACATATACACTGAAGTTCAAAAATTAAGGGGCAGTGAATAGGCGTTTTCGATTGTACACGGCCCCACCAGTGGCCGAGAGACTCTGCTCTCGAAGCTGGTAGACGGGAGGTGCTGGGTTCGAACCCAATCGCGCCCGTCGGCCTAATTGTTCGGAGTTTTCGTGGTTTTCTTCGAACCTTGGATTTCCAAGCGTAAATACAGGTTAGGTTCCCTTAGAAAGACCCCCCACGAAGGGCACTTCCCCCCTTAGGGCCCATATCCCTCGTGTTGATAATTGGCCGTCACAAACCAAACCAAAACCGTATCGATTGTACACGGTTTGTCATATATCTAGTGAAAATCTTGATGAATTGTGTTTGAACTTTGAGGATGTAAAGAACATGTTTGACTTCATCTTTTTTAGTGAAGATTACGCCAAGGGGAGAATTAGGAGGACAACAATAAATTTAATAATAAAATAATAGTTGCGATCATCCATGTGACAGAAAATGTTCAAAATGGTCTGTCACTGTAGCAAATGACTATGTGAGCCTGTTTAACATTTTTGTGTATTTGTGAAAGCGTAGCACGTATATTCGTGAAGGTTTTAATGTTCCTGTGAAAAAATGTAATTTTTTTTTGCTTGAACAGAGTTTTCAACGGAATTTAACGCCACTTTCCAAAAGCTTCACAAAGAACAGTAGAAACAGTATACTGCAATTAAAATATTTAACGAATATTTGATGAGGTATGGGCATTTGGCATTTGTGTGAAATATTTTTAACTGCGCATGCGTGAAAGATTCCAAATTTTTTTTTTTTTTTTCGTAATTTGGTAGTCAACTATTTGGGGCAACTTATATAGGAAGTCCGGTCAAATTTTGCAAAAATTCAAATAGATAAGGGCGATACAGTGAGTTTCTTTCTTAAAGTAGCTTTATAAGGGATTTTCCTTAATTTGTCAATCAGTTTATTGTATATTTCTGAGTTTTCACAATATTTGACTGGACCTTTTATATAAGTTGCCCTAAATAGCTGACTACAAATTAGGAAATAAAAATTTGGAATCTTTCACGCATGCACAGTTAAAAATTATTTCATACAAATACCCATATCCCATGAAATATTCAATATATTCATGATTTAAATGGAGTGTACTTTTTCTACTGTTCTTTTTCATATTTTCATTATCTGCTGTTTGATTTGGTTGAAACTCTGCCTGCTTTAAACAAAAGACATTTAAATTTTTCACAGAAACGATAAAACCTTCACGTTCACGAATATGCGGGTTATGCTTCCCGAAATGCACACAAATATTAGACAGAACCCACATAGTCATTTGCTACAGTGACAGACCATTTTGAGCATTTTATGTCACATGGATGATCACAAGCATTATTTTATTATTAAATTTATTGTTTTGTCCCTAATTGTCTCCGCGTCTAAATCTTCAACAAAAAATTTAAAGTCAAACATGTTCTTTACATCCTTTAATCGGAATGCCAATTCGTCAAGATTTTCGCAGATATTCGACAAATCGTGTGCAGTCGAAAGTCACTACCCCTTAGTTTTTGGACATCAGTGTATATATATAAATATATATACAGCGTTTCTTTTAGGCTGCCCTGCCCTTTCTACAATGTTAAATGTACCCAGATCTTTTTAAAAATAGGGAAATGCACCTTGTGTTATCTCAGAGATCGAGAGATCGCTTTTAAAAATCTTCCCCAAATTACAGTATTTCGAAATCTATGTGCTCGAAGGGTTGTAAAAATCATAGACCTTCCATGTTTCTATACGAATTTTCTAATTAGCTTAATTTTAAATAAAGAAAATCTAGAATAAAAATGCAGGTAATTAAATTTATGTCTAAATAAAATTTTGCATTAAAATAATTTTAAATATAGTCAGTTTTGATACGCTGGAATATTTCTGTTTTCTTTTAATGTTTATAAAGTATCTTTGAATTGTACGTGTAATAAGTACCTTTAAATAAAATAATTAAGAGACCATTAAAGATAACAAAAAAAAGTTTTTGTGTAACAATATACATGTTCAACTTTTAAAAATGATATTTTAGGATTTAAAAAATGTTGCATGTGTGTGGGGGGAGGGGGGAATTTCCTGTAGAAGAGGGAGGGGCCCAAAATTTTCAGTAGCCCCGGGCCCCAGAAAGGCTTAATCCGGCCCTGCCGCTGGATGTAGACCTACGGAATTTGGTAAGAAGATACCTCTATGTATGAAGTTTGGCATCTCGAAGCACGGTTTTTGATTTTGTGGTGAGATTTCGTTTTTTCATTTTTTATGCGATCGCTTTTTCACGTTTCGAGGAGATTTTTCTACATTATTAAAAGAAATATGACTTAATTTTTTTTTAACCCAATATCATAATTCTTATCCCCTTTTTAATAAAGTTTATTCGGAATTCGCACAGCAATTTCTGAATTTTTCGCGAATTTTTTTTATTCGATTTTTAATGTTTTTTTCAATTTGCTTAGAAAATGCAATATTTTTCCAATGAAAAAGCCAAAAACTGTATAGATTTTGACCCTAAGCTAGGAGCGAGTGTAGCTTTGAAGAATGAAAATAATGATAGGATTGCCAGAAAATCCAGGTTCCTAGAATGAATAAGACAGTCAGAGATTTTCAGACACATTAAGAAAACTGGGGTACGGATTAGAAAATTGGCACATATACACAAAATAATATTATATTTCAGAAATTCAAAAAATCTAATAAAATCCAGCAGTAACATTTTATTTTATCAAAAAACTGATTTTTATACGAAAAAATAAATGGTTCGGGTTCATTTTTAAAAGGATTTCTATTTAAAATTTTTAGCAATATGAATTTGGTTTCAAACTTTTAGACTAGTTTAGTCGATTTTTTATAGGCGATTTTTAATGCGGTTTTCAATGCAATTTTTAGTGAGGTTTTTCGAATTCGGTGACGATTTTTTGGCATTCGGAAAAGAAATATCATTTTAAACTTTTAACCTAATACATTAAATTTTCTCCTGTGCGGTTTTTGAGATCGTTCTATCGTGATTTTTAGTGTCTTTTAACGTTTCCGGGCATTTTTTAGACGTTCATTTCAAACTTTTATCCTAATATGAATTTTTCCCTCGTCATTTTTGAAGTTTTCCGATTTTTACGTTTCTTTGCGATCCATGGCGATTTTTTGGCCTAATAATATAGTAAAATTCTGTTCTCTTTTCAACAAAATTTTTACTGATTTCGCATAGCAATTTTCGAATTTTTACTTAATTTGTTAATATTAGTTCCTTTTTGCATTCTCCAGATAAAGTTCTAATTTCGTAGAAGAAATCCTGCTTTCAGCCCAAAATTTAATTTTTAACCTCTGCGATTTTATTTTAGTGATTTTTCGCGATTAGCAGCGATTTTTCCATATTAGTAAAAGGAATTTGGTTTCAATCTTCTAGCCTAATATAGTTTTTCTTTTTCTCTTCTTAATTAAGTTTATTTGGAATTCATGTAGGTATTTTTAAAGTTTGAACGATTTTTCTTTTTAGATTTTTGGAATTTTTTCGTGCCATTTTTTGACGGACACAGGCAGTCCCGGGCGTGTCAGCTAGTTATTAACATAAACAAACATAAAACATGCGTATATTTAAATTATTTAATTAAAAGAAAAACAACTTATTTGCATTATATCAAATATTTTATTTATCTTTGCTATATTTTTATTGTGTCTTGGAAGGAACTTTAAAATTTTCATCCTGGATTTTGAAAGATCTTATGCTTTAAATGAAAAAAAATTATACCCCATTACATATGCAGTACATATTTTTGAAGAACTAAAGATAAGAGACAGAAAAAATTAAAGAAATGATCTGCCCCTCCTGGAAAAATATTTGCCCTACCTGGAAGTATGTTCTGGCTACGGGCCTGATGGGGCACAGTGGACCGCCCACTGCTGGGGTACAGTGGTCCGCAATGAATACTGCTCCTGTAATGAAGAATTTTCAAAATATCTATAATTGCTTATTCTCTATAAGGAAATATTGTTTTCAAATAGTTATTTAACTATAAAATAAAGTAAACAAAGAAAAATGACAATTTATTTAACCCTACAATGCATAGAGTAGCCATTTGGCACACTTTAAATTTCATGTTATATGTTGTTCAGATTACAATGTAGCCATCTGACACTTTAGTTTTCTCCTAAGTTATGGATAACAGTTCACATGTGATTTTTAAAACGTTTTCTTGTTCAATATAGCAGTTGTTTTTTTTTTGGGGGGGGGGGGGAGGTGGTAAGGGGGTAGAAGGAGAGAAATGAAAATCAGCATTGTAGAGTTAACATAGTAAGAAATACTTTGTTTTGTGTTTTTACTGCCTTTGAAAAATATAACTGTAGCCTAATAAGTAATAGATAACCTCACTGGGTTGGTTATTTATAGCTTCAGAGAACATGGTTAGGTCATAATGAACTATTTTATCCTGACTATTTTGAGCTTCTAATAAATTTTTCATCATCATATTTGTCTTAATGTTTGCTGATTTTTTTGTACTTAATTAATAACTTATTTACAATCACTCCTGTATCTCATATTGTTATTTTCAAAATATAATAAATTTTTTAATAATTCTTTAGTTTTATGCATTTTGTTCCAAAATTCTACTTACAAATTTGTATTATTATATTTTTGGGGCGGTAAAGGGGAAATAAAAAAGAATTAGGTTAATTATAAATAGATTTATATTGTATTTTAGACAATAACTAATAGTGGACCACTGTGGACCAGTGTACCCCACTTCCGGGGTACACTGGTCCGCTTCACGGGTGTATATAAATTTTTTTTTTTTTTTTTTTTGAAAAATGTTTTGAAAACTATGTTCTGCGAAAATTATGAGGCACGTAGAAAGGTTTAAAGAATATTCACAAATATTTTCAGGTAGACTGGTCTCTTCGTTAAAGAGAAAAAAAAAGTTAACTGCAAAAGTGGACCACTGTACCCTGGTCTCCCCTATATTTAAAATAATTAGAAACAAAATCATATTTAAATAAAATAAAATGTTTTTAGATTATTTATTTGCTGTTTGCAAAAATATAACTTAAGAAAATTAACCATGAGGAGGATTAAAATGATGATTAATTAGGATTTTCATAGGAATTTAATAATGTACAAATGCAAGTTCCGAAATTTTATTTAGTAAATTTTCAGTTTCTTTCTTTTTCACAACTAAGAGTTTTTTAAACAAAATGGAAAAAATTTTGCAGTTCATAATAGGTATTAAGACAGACAATTTTTTTTCTGGAAACCATAATCAACATCCACTTATTGATTCATAAATACATTGTATCTCATCTCACTCGAGAACAAACTTGGATTTTCGTTTGTTATTTTAACAATAATGAAGATATCATAACTCTATTTTCAACTGACTTGCTTTGATTTCTGTAAAATATGATATGTGTAGTAAAATGGCACCATTCATAGCTAAAGAACTATGTGATAGATATTCCTTTATTCAAAATCCAGTTCATAGTATTTATACTGTATCACTGATCAAAATTCAGTCATTTTCAATAATATCATCACATTTAATACAAACAAAATTAATGTGAAACAAATCTCGCAGAAATATCTTCATTATTGATAAAGTTGTGAATAAAAATTCAGTTTCGGCTTGTTTTTGCACACAGTATACTCAGGGCCGAAACTAAGGGGGGGGCAGAGGGGGCATGTGCCCGGGCGCCAGAGCCAAGGGGCGCCAAGTGAAAGATTATACCTTTGGAATCGATCATTTTCTTCTGATGGACTGATGGCTTTCATTATTATGAAACAGCCATTATCCTAACACTTCATTTATAATGCCTGTTTCATAATAATGAAAGCCATCTGTCCATCAGAAGAAAATAACTCGGTTAAAACGGAAACTCGGTTAAGCAGGACTCTGATAATCGGAACTCTACTGTATAAGCAAACGCTGTAAATAGCCGGTAATACATGCGAATTCTTTTATGTGAACGAACTATAATTGCAACAAATGTCACATTCAATTTACATAGTTCAGTATTACATATTTTTAATTTTAAAATAAGTCGGCCATTAGAAAATTAGTAAAATTCTTCTTGTAAAAATATACTTTGAGGAAGAAAGGGGGGGGGGGGGGGGTGCCAAAATTCATGTTTGCCCCGGGTGCAAAAAAGGCTAGTTTCGGCCCTGAGTATACTTGATTGAATGTATTGTAATTTTGATTGAATAAATCAATTGAGATATCGTTACTACTTTAAAAAATGTTTGTTTTGGCCATATTATCTCCGTTGAAAGCTTGTTGCAAGATTTTAGGAACAACTTGAATGCTTAAAATCTCTGAAAATGATCACCACTCCAAACACTGATATAGGATGCATTTAAAAATTTCCTTGTAAATCGAAAGAAGTAGAAATGTTATTCTTAATGAGTTGCCACCATTTGATTTTACTTTATTCTTTTCCTGACAAATAAACAGTATATGACCCTGTAAAGTTTTTCTTCCAAGTTTTTCGCTATTTCTCTTTGATTTTAAAATGTTTGTTTTAATTCGTAGAAGAGACCATGAAATTTAAATTTTTGTTGATTAGAAAAGTCTCATAATTATCCTTCTTAAATAACTCAAAGCAGATTATTTTCAATATAAAGTTTAAGTACAAAAAGCTCTTTCTTATCAAAATGTAAGTTTTTTTAATTAAATAGTATGAAAAATTGTTTTAAAAAGTGACATTTTAATACCTTTAAACTTTGAAATATAAAAAGTATTTGGCCAGCTGAATATTCAGTATTCGGCCGAATAGTTACTATTCGGCTACCTGAATATTCGGCATTCGGTTGACCTGTTGGCCAAATATTCAATATTTGGTTCACCTGTTGCCCGAATATTCGGTATTTGGTTCACCTGTTAACTGAATATTTGGTGCATCTCTATATTTAATTAACAATCTACATTTATTCATATAACTTTGTATGATTGCATTAAAATGATGCAACTTGAATACTTTTCATATTCACTTTGACTTTCCATTTCCATATCCCAATTAAGATCAAAGGACTTTTAATTTCTTTTTTTTAATTTTTTTTTTTTTTTACTCTTCAACTATGCATGCTAATCATAGACAAGCAGAGTATTTCTGTCAGAGAAAAAAGATGTAATCTCTCAAAGAAAACACACATTTTCTTAATTAGGTATTCATATTTTAATATGATTGTATCAAAATGACACAACTTTCTATAATTTCATATTTTGCTGTTACTGAGACTAGGGTCCTAATGTTAGTAGGATGAGATGCTACCTTCCTTAAAAATGGTGTTATATTTAAAGGTAACATGCAGTTTCATTTATAATGCAGAAATTAAACAAAGAAAAAGGAGAGCAGGAGAGTTCCCACAGATATTAAAATAAACCTAATGGACTTTTATGCTTGTTTACATATGAATTTATATATAGATTATTATAGTTTTTATATACAATTTACTTCTGTTTGTATATAAATAAATAAATGGCTCCTTTATATTAAATAAGTTGTATAAATATTGAAAAAATTACTCGTGCATATGAAACAGAATACTGCCACAAAATTGTTACCGACTTTCCTTCTTTTGCCAATACCATCTCGCTAAGGTCACTATACTATAAAAGTACATACTTTTTATTCATAAACTATTTGCTGGAAGAAATTTAAGTTAGATTTTAAAATAAATTTTTTAAACTAATGCATTGTTTTAAATGCTTCATCGTTTTTCTCAAATCCAAACTTGGTACTTTCTGACACATTTTTAAGTTCATTTTTGTTAAGAAATGTATCACATTGGTAGATACTCTTATTAAGAAACTATGCAATCTATTTTTTTTTTTTTCTGTAAAGACAGCAGATTTTTCACAAAATGCTGTCAAAGTTGGCATTTTGAACAGAATTTTCATGCATGACAGTGCAAGAAAAAAAAAACCCCTGCTGTCTGAGACAACAATTGCTTATACCAGATTAATTTTTAACACAATTATTGAATTGGTAAATAAGTCATATGGTTTATAAATTTCCAAAAATGGGTGAAAAATGTCCGAGCCAGAATTTGAACCAGGGATTTCTTGGCTTTTTGTACATCTACACCTTTTTACTTTGAGTAATTACTGTAATCTTTCTTCTTTTTTTTAATTTAATTTCTTTTCTGCATTTCCAGTTAGCCAAGATACCCAAGTAGCCAACAGTGATATATTTACTGGGTTCCTTCTAGCAGCCCAACAAGAAACTCAAAATGCTTCCGAGGAAAATATCACCCTTGACGTACATCTTATGAACTGGCAGAAAGTCAGTATACGAGTGTCTTCCCTTGCACGCACATCAGCAGTTTTGGAAGTGAGTAACTGATTTATTTTATAACTTTGGTTCTTCTAATTAATGGGTGGGTTAGGGAATTTATGCATAGTTTTAATCGTTATGGTTATTTTTAGATCTAAACCTGTTTTATCACTGCTGCAATAATGATGTACTTTTCATCTATTTAATTGTATCAATTTAGATTCTAAACAATTGAATGTTTTCTTTTTTTTTTCTGTAAAATTATGCATCTTTCAAGAAATAATGTTGATATTCATGTTTAAAATATTTTTTGCTTGATAAAAGCATGGAAAGGTGTAATCAGATCGCTACAAATTGCAAATAAGGATCTATTATAAGTATAAGGAATAAATTGTTTATATCTTTGTAATCTTCCTAAGAATATTTGAAACTTTTATATATAGATTTTTACTACACAAAATTGTAAAAATCGAATTTGAAAATTTACTAAGGAGAAAAATATTATTTAATAATCTCAAACATTTTTGATTCAATTATGATTTTACTCATTTTTCATCAATGGAGCATTTTATTTGTAAATGTAATTTGTTTTTAATTTGCTACTTTTAATTATTTTAATTATATTAATCGTTTTGGTACATTGTTCAAATATTTATGAATTTAATAATAAAAGTGTATTATTGGATTTTTAAATGCAACATATGTTTCTGTTTTTCTTGATATTGGCATGCAAAAAGTGTTATGAGTTTATCAGTTATGTATGCTCGTACGTTTGTCCAGATGTTACACTCTTGAACCTTGCTGTATTAGCCAATTTGAACAAATGAAACAGATTGTGTATTTCAAGTCTAGTTACATCATTAATTATATTGTATTGATGCAGATTTATTCAACTAAAATGCCTCAGTTGTGGTCATGGCCAAAACTTGAGTGAATGTGGTTCTAAAGATTTTAAGATTGAGTGAACCTTTTGGATTGACCTTGTGTGGAAAGTTCGATAATCTAACTAGACATTTCATTCACAGCAGGATGATTTAAAGTTCAGCATAGTTTCTGAATGAGATCAAACTGTATCGCAAAGCTATTTACACAAGGCATTGATTTTAGGTTTTCTGTTTAAAGAAATTTTTTTTAAGTGCTGTTTCAAAACACTATGTTTGTGTAGTTGAAATTTTCTACTTTTCTAAATTCATGTTTTTTCTGGAATTTTCTTAAAATAGAGAACTTAAAATAGAGCTTTATAAAATTATGTATGAAAATCACTTAAAATCATCAAACTAAGTTAATACTTGCTAAAAGTGTTAAAAATACACTTACAAGGTAAATAAATACCTTTATACAAATCGACATGTTTCATCGCTCAGACGGCGATATTCTCAAGATTTATAATGGTAGAAATCAAATAAAAATATTTATTTGCCTTGTAAATGTATTTTTATCTCCTTTAGCAAGTATTAACTTAATTTGATGGAATGCTTTAGATGAACAATTTCACAATATTAGGATACAGTCTGATCTGACTCAGAAATTTAACTGAATTCTAAACTATTGTGGTTGGAGCCCTTATATTTATATCATAGACATACAGGTATATCAAATTTTCCAGGCAAAGCTCAATTTTAAATTGAAGAGCTGAATGGAGGAACATGTTAAGTGATAAAGCTAAGATGCTTTACTCACACAGTTAAAAAAAGGAAAAAAATCGCCAAACTTTGGGAATATTTCTTTCAATGGTAACCTGGCTATTATGCTTGAATTAAGTTATTTCTATTGAAATTTGACTTTGCAACTCTCGATTGCATGGTTCTGGAAAGATGATAAAGAAAATTATTGCGAATGCATTTATTACGTCATTGATGATGAAATATCGAAAATTACAGAATTTCAAAACTTATCTCGAAGTAAGATAATTTCAACGTGTCAATTCGATCTTATACACTGTTAAAAATCTCCGGCTTTTGCTGCAGACTCACTCCACCGCTTTTAGAGAAAACATTTACTTGACGATATTATGGAGCATTTTCATTAGTCAAAAAAGAGATAGTCTATAAAAGCTGTGGAGTGACTGTGCAGGTATAGCTGCAGATTTTTAACAGTGCAAACGCTGTAATAATACTATGTTTACATTGAAATTTGAAAATATACTGCAGATGTCACTGCGATCCACTCTTTGGATTTCGGCATTGTTGCACATTCAAGGGATTAAAATTTTATTCTAGACACTGTAACTTCGGTAAACAAAATAGCGAAATACTCGGAACTTCTTTGTGGATTTAACAATGTTTACTCTAATGTAACAGGCCACTTTAAATCATTAAAATGATGTGATGGTTATATTTAAAAGCTTGCGAGAGATTAGAACTTGAACTATCTGATGTTTACTCTGATGTACAAGGGCGTTTTAAAAGCACGGAATGACGCATGTAGTGCATTTTCCATAAAATTTATGTTGTAAAATATGTGTTTTTGTTTGATTGTTTTGTAAAATTACGCCTTTTTGTGCTTTTTAATGCATCATTATTTAAGTAGTGTATTTCTCATGATTCAAAGTTGTTGACATATTAGAATACAGTAGTCTGGCATGGACTAGAAAAGTGCGCCGATCAAAAAGTCGCCAAACACCCGTGCATTGTCGAAGCACATCTGTTCCATATCACTTAACATGTTCATCCACTCAGCTCTTCAATTCATTAGATCATGTCTACTCCGCATTGGTTCTACCCACCATTGAAACATTTTCGTTGACCAACAATGTTTAACTATATGGGGCTGAAATGGCAAATACTATGTGGGCTTTGTGACTCAAGGGTTCATATATTTTCTTATGTGTGCAATCATAGGGTAGGATATCCAGAATACGGTTTTGTCGTGGACTTTTTAAAAAGTTAGTTACAGACTGTTAACAAAAACATCTCGCAAAATCTGTGGCAATATTATATAATTGTTTCCATTGTAAAATCGGTATACTGTATTGAACCAAATTGCTTTTAAAGTAGTTGGTATATAAGATGTACTTTCAGTCTTTCTCTTGCTTTAACCATTTAAGACCTGAAGGTTTTTGGTAGAAATTAAAAGTCTTGGTTCTTAACCCTAATTAATAGGATTATATTTGATTGGAAAAAAAAAAAAAATCATATGTCACGTTATGTCAAGGGAGGATCCACACAGTTGTGTGGGTACAGACTTGGCTTTTAAGTCACGAAAAGAGGGGAAATTGTTTTTTTCTTTTTCCTCAGGATCACCTACACAGTTGTCTAGGTCAAGTCTTAAAGGGGTAAAGCAAACTTTAGTAATTATTTTATGATGAAATATGGGTATTTTAAATTAAATTAAAATTTTATGCAATTAAATTTTATTTTTACTAATAATGTAGATTATATGGAGTAAAAAAAGAATTTATAATTTATTTTAATTATCTCTTTTAGGCTGTGAGCAAGTCCTTGAAATTAGATGAAAAGTACATTTGGTATTTTTGTATCTATCTTGTTAGCAAATGCAACAATGAAATTTCAGGTATGCAAGTTATCTAAAGCTTCCTTTTATTATTATTATTATTGCTGCTACTATAAAGTATATTATTAGAATTATCTAGATTTTTATTAGGGTGATGGTGAACATAAATGAAAATATGGTACTTCCTTTTTATAGTGGTCTTGATATAATTTGAGATAGTGCAATTATTGCCAAACGTTATAAAGAATTATGGAAACAAAATATATAAAATGTTATTTCTTGTTTAGGTATATGTTACACTACTTGTTTATGTGTATATTACATTACTTGTTTATGTATATGTTACACTGCTTATTCTTTGTATATATTAAACAAGCAAGCAATTTTGAATGTCCAGCTGATCTTGAAACCAGCTGCATTGTTTGTCATAAAGCTTCTTACATAAAATCGATCACAAGAAAATGATCTAGATAGGTCCTGAATTTAAGAAAATTGATGCATCAAAAAAACAAAAAAAAATGGGAGAAAGAAAAAATAATTATATCTGTTAATTGATACATACACACAGACAAAATCTAATAGTATGAATAGCTGTTCATATATGCAATATGCACATTAAGGAGGTTAAACTTCATTGGCCTAAAATTCAGGTGATTTTTGCAATTATTATTATTATTATTATTTTGTTACAAGGAAAAGAGATATCACCTTCAGATTTTTTGCATTATATTTATTGACATTTCACTTATATGTTTACATTTTGTGTATAAAAAAAAATAATATTTGTGTTTAAAAAATTAATAATAATGTAAATTATTGTTCAGAATCTGAATATTCATATAGCTCAGTTAATTGGGAATCCAATATTTCATTGTGCACATCCTCAGATTTGGATTCCATGCTTTATCAATGACTCATTGGAATCTGAAAAAAAAATTCTAATTCATCCATATCATTGCTCATGTAACATTTTATAAAACTTTTCTTTGGCATTTATGAGAATTTCATACCATGATTCTTTCACCCATTCTACTATTGTTACAATATCCAGTTTTTTTTTTTTTTAATTCCCAGATTTCATTGTTTCTTCCAGAATATCATCGGTTGACATCCATTATATCCACTCTTTTCTTAGTCTATCTTTAAACAGCTTGAATAGACTTACATCCAAAGGACGTTAATAGACGTTAATCTGCATGAGATCACTGCTGTTTCTGAGTTTATTGTTTTAACCTTTTCCTTCACACTACTGGTAAGATGAGCTGTAAAAGCATCCTGAACTGTAAGATTCTTTTACTGCAGTAGAGCACCAGACCTTCAGTTCCATATATTGCCTATCCAGTTCTTTACACCATCTTCATCCATCCAGCCATTTGGGTGAGAGCTCAGACAAGAATACCACTTGGAAATCTCATATGTTTAGGAAGGTTCTTCCTTTTGAAAATTACTACTGGTGGTAATTTACTTCCATCTGCTAGGCACTTTAATATTCTTGATTTCTCATGGCGTTTTTATCGAAACAGTTTTTTCGCCTTTTCTGTAATTATTGTATTTGTTGGAAAATCAACAAATAACATGTGTTTAGTCCATGTTTCCAATTGGTCCAAAGTAAAACAGTATTTCTTTCTCAGATTGATAATATAACGTTGCCAAGTTAAGATTTTGTCTTCCAGCTCTGCAGGCAGTTTTTGTGCTATTTTAGTTTTTTGACGCATACGCAGATCAAAACGAATCATAAATCAAAAATTTGCCTCTCATGGATGCCAAATAAATGAGCAGCTGCTGAATTATTCGTCTTTTCAGCTTCAGATATCACTTTCAACTTGAATTTAGCTGTATACGAAGACCTCTTGTTCAGCTTACTGGAACACATGCTATGTAACAATGCATTTAAAGGGAGAACGTTTGAGTGCTTGTTCTGCTATAGACCTTTTGTATGTGATGTCACACTCCGGAAGAAGTGTGAAATAGTGGAGTGAAGTACCGGAGTCATGTTTATTTTTGGCAGATAATTGGTGAATGGGCAAATCTTTTAAGTAATCACATATGGGTCTAGGTTAGAGAGAGAGATAAAAGCGGGCAATGGCCATTTCTTTGTGATTGACAAAAAAAGCTCAACAATAATGTCCCTGTAATTGTTCTGCACCCATTTTCTCTTGGGATAGAATCCCCTTCAATATAGGGGCATTTCTTTCAACATTTTAATCCCCTTTTTCAAAAGAGTTCAACTTGAGAATGCTTCTAGATTTCTCTCCTAAAAGTCCTACAATACAAAGAAGTACTATATTTCGGCAGTCCAAGAAGTTGTTTACCCTTGTAAATAAGGCATGAATAGATTTTTCAAAGAATTTTTTCTTTTAAGTATAATTAACCACTTAACTGCCCCGGACATTTATACGTCTTTAGAAAATGCATGCATCTATTAAAGGGATGGCGAATTCCAGTTATAGCGAGTCAATTTTCACCACTTGAGCCATTATATATAACAGTATAACATGTGCATTTTTTTACTGTTATTTCAGAAAACTAATATACACCTTCTATAATTTCAGAAATATGCAATTTAAGTAAAGCACTGGAGATTGCGCAAGATTTCATCGCAGTTAAGGGGTTAAATTGAAGTGAATAGGTTTCAAAGTAGTTTAAGCTTCTTCAGTTTTACATAATTATACAATTTTAAAACATTGAGTTAAAAAAAAAAAAAAAAGTTTACTAATTTAATGAAAAGTTATTATTATTTTTTTTTTAATCCTTGATTACAAATCATTTTTCAACATACTACCAAAAATGTGGTTTGACTTACACACGAAAATTAATTTCTTTTTTCAAAATTTTGTGTAAGAATTGGGGAGGTCGACTTACACGAGTACATACAGTAATTAAATATTAATTTTAAATGAATTATTTTTTATGCCTGATAAAACTTTACTTCTTACAAACATATTATATTTTATTGTTTACAAGCTTAAGGAATTAAGTTTATAAAGCTTTTGAATTTACTTAATAGGCAAAATATCTTTAGAAACATTGCAAATTATGTTTGTCATAGATTTTAATACATTTTTGCATCATTGTAAAAAAAAAAAAAAAAAAAAAAAAAAAAATTTTAATCGATATATATATATATATATAAAAAAAAAAAGATTTTAATCAATATTAAAAAAAAAAAAAAAAAAAAAAAATCTACTGATTTTAATCATTTGATTAAAATAGTTGATGCCATAATTGGTTCTGTATGTATATGTAAGGTAAATTTTTTCTGTGTTTATATGTTAAACAAGTTCTGGTTGTTAAACAAGAAAATTCTGATACTTTTTTACTTTCTCATTGACCATTTATGAGTAAACAAAATTTGCCTTCTTACAATGTTATTTAGTATCAATAATGCATAAACATAGCATCATGTTTGATGTTGACAATTGCAGCACTGCACATCACATGTGATGTTCGTATTCCATTATAATTTATTTGTTGATACACCATCTTAGGTTTTGTAATGAAGGATAAAAGATAATTGCTATTTCTCTGTTATCTCTCACATTTTGGGAGAAAAAAGATTTAAGACCTACCATCTATGGAATAGCAGATAAACAGTGATGGTCCAATGTGAAAAATTATCACTAGAAAATTTATTAAAAAAGGAATGTGGTTCAGAGGCTTCAAAATTGTATTTGCAACTCCACTAAAAAAAAAAATAATAATAATAAATAATAATTATTATTACAGCTGATTAAATGATAAAAATGACTATGTTATATCTGTTATTTGTACTTGTCCATTTTCTGATTTACAGAAAGAGCAATTTGTTCCTTCAAACTTCCATCATTATTTGAGCAAACTGTTTGGTAACTGATTTTGTGTAACTGCACATCTATACGAAACTTTTAAAAATTCGCTTTGAAAATTAATCTGGTTTATATGAAACCAAGGAAACATCTTATAAGCAGTATTGTAGCCGTAAAAAAAACTAGAAGGTATATGCTATATAGGCAGAGGATATAAGCTAGAATCATGAGTATTCATGGATAGAGTATATGCCAGTGCTTTATTTGAGAAACAGAGGATATATGGAGTTTATCAAGAAAATCCAGAGGGTATACGGCGTATACCTCCATATATTCTTCACTACACCCCTGCTTATAAGTATGTTTGATCAGGGCGGGATGGCGGGATTTGCGTCCAAAATTTTGAAATCCCGCCCAAAATAATATCGTGGGCAGGAGACTCCCGTCCAAAAAATCTCACCATATTCCTGAATATCTTGCATTTTGAAATTACGATCAACTCCTGCGAACGCCTTGCAAATTTCCCGATATTTTCACGCAACTGATTGACACATTTTGCGTTTTTTCTTTTTTTTTTTTTTTTTCCGCGAAAGATCGTTGAAATTCACGAATTTTCCATGCGACCGATAGACAAATTTCATTATTCTTTTTCTCGAGATCGGTTGACAAGTGTCCGCAATCGATTGGCGAGTTCAGGGGTGATTCTGTCACGAATCTTCCGAAAATTAAAGGCATTAGGTTCCGAAAATTGTGAAAAATCGGTCACAGTTCAACAGAAAAATATCACAATTTCGACAAATGATTGCCGAAAAAATCAATTCCGTCAATCGTTCGAGGAAAAAATCACCAATTTCGTCGCAAAGATTACGAAAATAACACAAATTTTGTCAAAGAATCGCGGAAAAACGTGGATTTCGTCAGATCGCGGGGAAAAAAACTCGAAATTCATCAAAGGATCGCAAAAAAAACGCAAATTACATCAAAGGATAGCAAAAAAAAACATAAATTTCGGCAAAGGAACGCAGAAAAAATGCGAGTTTCGTCAAAGGATCGCGAAAAAAGAGAATTTCGTCAAAGGATCACGGAAAAAGCTAATTTCGTCAAAAGATCGCGAAATAAACAGAAATTTAGTGTTTAGTCAAACGACCGCTGAAAAAAAACGCGAATTTCATCAAAGAATCGCGAAAAAACGCGAATTTTGTTAAAGGATCGCGGAAAAACGGCAAATTTCGTCAAAACATCACGGAAAAACGGCAAATTTCGTCAAAACATCGCGGAAAAACGGCAAATTTCGTCAAAAGATCGTGGGAAAACGTCAAATTTTGTCAAAAGATCACGAAAAAAACAGCAAATTTCATCAAAAGATCCCGAAATAACGACAAATTTCGTCAAAAGATCGCAAGTTTCGTCAAAGAGGTACAAGAAAATACATAGCTAGTGCTGGGAGTGATCCCCCCCCCCTTCCCTTCATACCCTCTGTTGTAACCTCTCAGAAATTTATTATTTTACTCAGAATCACCCCTGCTTTCTTACTTTTTTAAATAAGAAAACATTATACATCATTATTCTGAGGTGTTGATTTAAATTGATTCAATGTTATTTTGTCATACCTGTATTAATACAGACATGACAAAGTAATTAATGTAAATCTTTAAAAAGCACGTAAAATAACAGTGGGTTTTAGATTTTTTTTCTCCCTCCCAAATAGCTCAACTCCCCTCCATTTATAAATGTTGGTAGGGAGACTCTCCTCCTATGAAAAATTGAATTTCAAGCCCTGTTTGATGTTACACTTATTCTTTCTAGCATCAGATTATTTTTATGGAAAGTGGTTGGCCAAAAAATAAACAACTACCAAAAATTATTTTGGTTTATAAAACAGTTAATAAGCTGCCGAAAAGAGCTTTTTATGAATTTTCTCCTCTTGCTAAATTTATTTACTTTATATTGCTATTATTGCTTATTCAAGCATATATTAAATAAATTGTTTCTGTATGCATATAGTAGATAAACTATATATATTAAATAACATAAACATTAAACAAATTAGTTCTGTATACCAAATGGCGAATGTGAGGAGCTAGAAAATGCTAATGAACATTTTCCTTCTCTTGAAAAACCTTATCTTGCCAAATCCATTATAAAAAAGGAATACTCAAAATATGTAGAAAAAAGTATCAATGTTAATTTTAGGCTTGAAACAACTCATAAATCTAAATGCATTAGAGCCTTCTTAGCAAAATAATTCTTATTTATACATACATGTTTCAGATTGTTTCAATTAAGATTCAGGTTATAACAGACTTATTTTCATAATTTGTGTATCTGTAAAAATACTTACTTCTTAAAGCAAAACTGTAGTGCTAAATGTCATGTGTAGGCTGTAAAACTATAATAAATATAGGGAGGAGTAACCATACAGCTGTTAACTATAGATTCTCAAAGATATATAATATTTTTAGTTAAAACAAATTGAAAAGTTATTTAGAATATGATTATAATACAATCTAAAACTTTTGTATATGGATATAAGGAAATAACTTCTAGGTAATATAATTGATAACCTTTGTAATTTTCAGATTTTTAACGCATGCATGTATTTATATTTTTGTTTTTTGCTATAGTGGAAAGAAGGTTACAAGATTTTGAGTCTCCTTATCTTTCCTTGAAATCTGCTGGCAATAACCACTACCTAGTTATACGTAAAAGGTACGAAAAATAATATAAGTTTTCATTATTCAGTTTTATTTATTTTAGCGAAAGAGTAGCTATTGTTTTCAATCACTAAGATTTATAATAAAAAGCATTCCTGATTATGGAAATTAAATTTAATCTTTCTTGGTTTTTTTTCTTAAGCAGTTATTATTATTATTATTTTTTTTTTTCCTAGCAGAGAATATATTCTTTTCACTTGTTGAAAAAGCATAATTTCTGAAAATTATGGGACATTCTAACTATGGAAGATTCCTAAATTTAATTGTAAAGGAGGTTGGTAGATAAGGTTCATTTTTTGCCTCCCAAGTATGGCCAATTTTTGCCCCTTTTTCTGAAATGATTTGACTGTTTAGCATAATTTAATATATGTATTTACCACATAAATTAAACCTGTTTATATTGTAAAATAAAAATGTGTCAAAATGATAACCTAAAGGAAAAGATAACTTTAATATATATGTGGTGGATTTTGTAAATAACTATGACATGTTTAAAAGTACACCAGCTTTTATTAACAGTTTAAAATAAAGCATAAACAAAATATATTTTCTTTAAATTAAAAAATACCTTAAATAAATATTTTAAAAACAATAAGTTAAAAATAATTCATATTGATGAAATAAACACTATTTTACTATACCTAGAAACCACTTTTATGAATATAGCAGCAGCCGTTCCGAAGTTAAGAGGATGGCAAGGGACTTTAGTGGACATGCTGTATATATATTTAATAACATTACGTTTTGACCCCCCCCCCCCCCTTCCACACATACATACCATGTTGGAGAATGTCAAACAGAATTAGTGATGCATTTAGATCAATTTTTACTCATCTGTGACTACTTCTTAAAAAATATAAAAATTTTACATTTAATATGTAAATTAGTTTTCTTAAAATGCTTTATCTATATTTTAGTTATTGGGATCCATCTTATGATGATGAAATTTTAGATGATAGGATATGTTTGAATCTCTTGTATGTTCAGGCTGTTAGTGATGTAGAGCGAGGTTGGACACAGACAGACAATGAATCTAGGCGTAAGCTCGTCGCTCTACAAGCAAGGAATTCTAAAAAAGATGTAAGTAAATCTTCCTTATGCTTGCAAAAATTTATACAAATTTTAATCATTATTTCATTTTTTTAATAACTCTGAGAAAATTTTTAATTTAACTTCTTTGTCACAAGTAGCCTGTATCCGACTTTTTATTTTTGCATATCTATGTTTTTGAATAGCAGGCTCTGTAAATATCATGATATTTTTGAAAATATTGAAAATATCTGATATTTTGATATACAGTACGGAACCATTTATCCGGAATGCTTGGGGTCAGATATATTCCGGATAACTGGTTTTTCTGGTTAACTGGTTGTGCTTGAAAGCAGCATCCATTTGATAAGTTTTGTGGAATATATGTGGTTATGGCATTATTTCTGATATTAAATTATTAGATTACTTGGATTAAAAATCAATGCAAGAAAGATCAAAAGTTAACCAGAGTTTTAAAAAGTTAAATTATGGGGATCCCTTGGGAACAAAAATTCTTCTGCTTCCTTTGCATGAAAATTAAAACATTTAAAATACAACTAAATATGTTTTCATTTCAAATACCAGATGTTGTCACCAAGTTATACAATTGTTTGAGCAAAGCCTATGTCAAACTGGCAGTGTGTGATACCTTTTTCTGCAAAGATTCTGAAATCAGTCTATCAGAAATATCATTCCAGATAACTGGTTTTCCAGTTAACTGGTTTCTGGATAAATGGTTCCATACTGTATATATATATATCAGACATTTTCAGAACAGTCAATTTATTGATTATTATAAATATTTTCAGACTTAATATAAATTAGAAACTGAAACATATTGAATTTAACTTGTAAACTTAATAAAACAATGTTCTAAAACATAATAAAACAATGTTCTAAAATCTAATAAAACATTGTTCTAAATGTCTTTTTCACTTACACATGGTGTTACCAAGTGTCCTGATTTTCAGGGGTTACGAAACATGTCCTGCGTAACTACTGCACAGGACGTCAAAAGTCCCGAATTTTTATGATGCACAAATTCTTTTAAATTTCTTTTAGTGTCTATTCATTAGTCTGCATCGAGTATACACTAAAACCTGTGAGGACAGAACCTATCTATAATGGAAAGTTTTTATAGTCTTTTCCAAAAGAATACCTTGCAATTCTAACTGTCTACATGGAAATCTGCCTAAAATGAAACTTTTGTTGTTTCTGACAATTCTGTTGTTACAAGCTTTACTGTATACTTTGTTCAGTAAACCTTGTGTGAATGAACAATTTCATTATCCCTACTATAAGAATACTATACAATTATACCTGCTAAGTAGGAATTTTAGGTCAGTTCTTGGTGTTTTCTTTTTCACAGTTTTACCATATATGACCTTGTGTTTTTTATGATAATAAAACCTGCTAAGACACGATCACAAGGAACAGGAGAAAAATTTTGTCCTAAACAGATTTTTGTCTTAGCAAGTATAATTGTATTATATTCCTACTGTAGGAACAATGAAAATTTTACATTTAAGGTAGGATTTGGCTATAGACAGATTCTGTTTCCATAGGACTTAATGCATTTTTTATGTCCCATATTAGAAATCAATGTCCCACTTTTTTGGTCCCCCTTTTTGTGACACTGAACCTGGTAATAATATTTGCATAACGAAATTGAAAATCGACTAATTAAAAAAAAAAAGACACATTTTGCTTTCTATGCCCATAAAAAAACAAAATGTAAGATTTAGTATCAGTCATCAAGAAAATTACATGTTTTGTAGAATAAAATTTTAAATACAAAACAATTTTTTTTATTGAACAATTTGAACATAAATGTAAGTTTGTTCGCTTTTTTATTCTGTAATCTATTCTCTATCTAGGTTCTCTCTGAACTAAACCAAAACCAGAAAAGATTCTTTCTAATGAAGCTGTAATTGACTTGTTGTCTAAATTAGAGTTTACCTTTTAATTGCTTATCTCGGTTAATATTGTCACACAGAATTATTGGTTCTACATTGAAAAATTGGTCTTTAAACATAAAGCTTGGAAAAGATATTTGTTTTCTTCTTTATCTAACAAAGTCACTACCAGAGACAAAAATTCTTTGCCTACAGAATGATGCAGTTAATAAAAGTTGAAAAATTCATTTTCACTTCTTTTGACCAAAAATATCCTACATAATGATACTTTGAAAATAAATATGAAATATATGAAAATGTCAAACATCATGATATTTTGAAAATAAATATGTGCCCGTACAGGGCAACAAAAAATGAAAAAATTCATTCATACTTGTATTGACAAAAAATATCAAATATTCTACATAATGTTATTTTTAAATAAATATCAAATGTCTGAAAATATCAAACATCACGATGTTTTGAAAATAAATATCAAGATATATATCCATTGATATACATCACTGAAAACTGCTGAATAGTAATCTTCATCTCATTTAATTGCAGAAATTCAGTGTTTAAATAAAGCAAAAATTATAATTCAGAAATGTAGTTTAAAAAAAAATAAGGACCAAATGCCACCTGTATGGCACATATATATGATGCTTTTCCTGAAGGTGTTAATATTTATTACCAGGATTTCAAAAATAACTAACAGTTTAAATATCTTTTAAAAACTAATTTCATTACTCTTTCAGTTGTTATTTGAGAGCACTCATTTATTAAAATATGGAATTAAGAGGGTACAGGACAATCACAATTTATCCCTATTGTTAATGTATTCTTCCAATGCATTTTCTATTTTCTAGACTTTTTGATTAATATATTTCCTAATTTTTGAATTGTTTAAATTTAAGCTGATCACACTTTATTATTGATATAGTCAAACCTCATTAACGCGAACACACTAGGAGAAACTTATTTTGTTCATGTTAAAAGTAGTTTGTGTTATTCAAACTTAAATACATTACATCATACAACTGAACGAGGCAACAGGAAATAGCTTGTGCTAAAAGTAATTCTCGTTAAGCATGTTAGTGTTTTGACTGTATAACTTTTTATATTTCTAGTATCTCTTTCAGACGGATTATGAATGATGGTTTTCTTTGTTACATCTCATTAAAATTAAATTATACTATTTGATTTGCATTAACATACGCTGTTAAAATACCAAAATAAATCTGGCTATTAAAAAAATAAATGAATTTCGTTGTTGAAATTTCATTTAGTTCTATATTATTAGTACCATAACCATATTTTAATGAGAAATATAGAACTAGAATTTTTTGAAAGAAAATAATGTAAATGGAATTTTGTAAATCTGTTTATTTCTGTGATTTGCTGTCTTGTCCAACTGTTGGCTCTTTTGTGACTTAACATGGCAAAAACTCTTGTTTCCTGTTTTCACTTGGACCGTTCTCCAGTATAATAAGCAACTATTATTTTTAATTAAAAAAACATCAGCAATATTTATGCATTTTATATATTTATATAAATTTAAAATCATGGTTCATGAAATAACTTCAACTTATGTATTGAAGTTCAAAAATTAGGATTATACTTGATGGTTGCTATGCTACACGGAAAATCTGGAAAAATCAGGGAATTTCTTTAAATTTCAAGGGAATTGCATGATAAGTGTAATCTTCCAGGGAGGGAAATTTTTCATGTTTCGGCAGATTCCATTTTTTTTTTCTTTTTTAAGAGTCTAAATTAATCTTCTCCCGAAATTTCCACTTGCCCCTTCCACAGCACACAAAGTTTAGAATTGTTATCACTCATTAACACACTTTTTTGAAAATTTTCTATAGTGTTACTGATCAATCATCTTATACTGATACAACCACCTCTTTTGTCTCTGGCTCTCAAAATTTACAATCTTTAAATCAAAAGAATGTTTTTTCTGCCTTATTTGTAATTTTGTAGTAACAATAAATAAACAGTCCATCATTTAAATTTCACTGTTTTTTATTTGAATTCGTATTTTTAATGGGTGTCATCTGTACTTTAAGAAATTTAGTATTTCAAGTTATATAATGCTTATTTTACCCTCATTATATCCAGTGCTGTTTTCCTTTAAGCCTCAAAAATATCTGCTCATCTACTTCAAACAAAATAGAAAAAAATCAAATCTACTGTTATTCCTGAAAAATATACATAAAATATAAAGACCAAATTATAAATGATTTATTATAATGGTCAAAATGATTATAACTTCTTTAAATGCTTTTTAGTTATTTGATAATTCAGAAATTTCTAAGTGTCCACTCACTTTTGTGTCTTGTTGTATATGTTGTAGGCTTGTTGAAAAATTCAGCTCTTTGGAAAAAGCCAGGCTGATTGGAGAAGCTTCTGAAGCTTTTTGCAAAGAACTTATGAAGCATCGGTTTAATTTTAAAATGACCACTTATTTCTCAATGAGCCTGATATTTTTCAGGCTTATTGCAAAGAGCCTATGCAGCATTGTTTAGTTGAAAATTGATCATTTGTTTCTCAGTCAGACTCATTGCAATGAGCCTTTTGCAGTTTTACGCAGATTGGTCTTATTAACATTGTAGACTGCAGTAGCTTTCCTAAAAGACATTTCACGTGATAAAATTTTTGCAGCAGTTTTCTGAAAATTGTCAGCACGAATTGCTGTATTTCTTTTTATATCCTAAATTTCTAATCTTTGTCATTGTTAAGCTTAATGAGTTCCAAAAAGAAAAAATAATAACTATTAATAAATGCGTGTTACGTAGATTAAATAAAAAATGTTTTAAACACAATATCTAATTGTTAAAATATTTCGAATAAAAGTTAGCTAGGCATATCTTGTGTCCCAAGGTGCCCCACCTTCCACCTGTCCCAAGGTGAACCATATACCCACTATGAAATTTTAGAATGTCATGCTGTTAGGATTAGCACTAGAACTATTATCGTACATCAGTTTTATAGAGAAAGCTTTAAATTTCATTATATTACCTTTTATTTAAAAATATTTTCAATCAAATTCCACTTTGCAATGTTTATATGAACGTTATTAGACATGTTTGCAGAATAAAAATCTTAATAAATTCTTGTCTGCTTCATCAATGGAATTAAAACTTGTTAGAAAGTTAGATCATGCTGCCATCTATCTGCATCTGCAAGAGCTAAGAGTTAATTTAAAATCTAGGGCAAAAGGAAAAAAAAAGTTGTCCCGAGGTGTAACATGTCCCAAGGTGAGCCACTCTCCATATATATTTCTGCATTAATAAAATCTGCAGATGGGACAGAATGTTTTCCCAGCTGTACATAGAGGAAATGGGGTTGCAGAATTAAAATAATTGTATTAAATGTATAAGAAAATTGCTGTATTAATAAAATCTGCAAATAAAGCATATTTTTAGTGTTTTCTCTGCATCAGGAGATAAGATGGGTTCCTGAATGAAAGTAGTCAAAATAATTACCTATAAGAAAACTCTATTGGCAGACATAATTTATGCTCTTAGTATCTGGGATAAATGATTACTTTAAATTTTATTTTAAGTCTGCAGCATGCTTAAAATAAAAATAAGTTCACAGTGCATCAATATGTATTTTCTTATTATTTCTTAATAATATTTTCATTAAAAAAAATATGTTTTGCTCTATAGATTTTTAAAATGAAACTCCAATCATGGAAAACGTCTCAAGTATGGAAGAAACACTACAAAATGTTTCTAAACTGATAACAACAAAAGTCTGCCCCATCTGCAATTTTATTGATATATGTGCGAGGAAGAGGTTTCAGAATTTACCCTTAAAATGCAAAAAACTATCTATTAATCTTAATTATTAATTAGGTGTATACAAATTTTGCTGATTGATTAGTTATTTTAGATATTTTTTCCCCCTTCAGCAATATATAATTTCTACCTATTGCTGTCGAAACAAACCAGCAGTCTGTCTTATCTTCAGATTTTTTGTACATTTTTATGGGGAGGAGAGTTTAGCTTTTACCTATAAAATAAATTAAATGTTTTTATTAATCTTAATTATCATCCATGCATGTAAATTAAAGTTGTGATTAAAACAGTTTTCTTATTTTTTTGTAATCATTTTCATTCAGCAACCTGTATTTTCTACATAATGCTGGGAAAACATTAAAAATCTGCCTCATCTGCAGATTTTGCTAATGCAGCAATTTTAATTGCTATTTTCACTAAAAAATTAATCTTCCCTGTGTAGTGCTGAGAAAACATTAAAAATCTCTTTCTCCTGCAGATTTTATTGATAGTGCATTTTTTCTTATATTTTTTATAATTATTTTCTTTCAGTAAGCACTCTTCTGTACATAATACTGGCAAAACATTAAAAATCTGCCTCATCTACAGATTTTATTGATACTTCTGCATGGGGTGTTTGCAAAAAATATAGCCTTGAAATAAAAGTGAAATATTCATTACCCTTATACATTCAAGTGTGTTAATCAAATCTGTCAATAAGACTTTTTTTTATACATTTTTTATATAAAAAAATAATATGCATAAATCTTTGCTACTTTTAACTTATAGCAATAAACCTGGTTAAAACTAGTCTATTTAGATAAATAGCTTGTTATTTTCTAATTAGCCTACAACTGTGAATGGGCTCTTTTCAATAAGCCTGAAAAATATCAGGCTGATTGAGAATCAAATGGTTATTTCCCCATTAGCCGAAAGCTGCAAAGGCTCTTTGCAATAAGCCGGAAGAATATCAGGCTAACTGGAAGAAGACAGATGGTTTTCCAATTAGCTTGGCTGTTTGTAAAGAGCCAGATTTCTCAATTAGCCTATGACATATACACTTAAAAAGTCTAACTTTAACTGCTTGTGTCTTTTGCTTTAAATTAGTACTATATGATGTTGCAAAAACAATTAGTACAGTATAATGTTTCTATTAGAGGGCTCAAGTGAATTTTTGCCCCAGGGGTCAAAATAGGTTTACTTGAACCTTGCATAATGTACTAATTAATCACTAGGCTATATTTGAGTAAACTAATCATGCATCTCTTATTCAAAATTCAGAATAACAAATAACTCATGAGCTGATTTTAATATTTTGGTTAAATACAACTAGATCTTAATAGAAATTAACAAATTTTTCTTAGTGCTTTTGCATTGCATATATTTTTTGGTACATTTTTTTGTGTTCATAAAATAATTTCTGAATTTCTCAAAAAAAAAAAAAATGTTTTCTTTTTCAGTATCTATTACTAGCAAGGACGCTAAAATTTTATGGCCATATTCAGTTTCGTCGTTGTGTCTGTGATTATCCTCAACCCAATACCACAGTTACAATAAGTACTGGTGGTAGAGAACTAGTTTTCCATTTTGATACAGATCCTGTAAGTATAAGTTAACTGCTATTTCTGTGAACGAAAAACGGAGACGTTTTTCGCTCACATTAAAAAAATAATAATAATAATAAAGATTTGAGATTTTCTGTCTATGAAATAGCATATGATGAAATATTACCAAAATTAAAGGATTCTGCCACCGAAAACAAACAAAAAATGTGTGTGTTAATGGGCACTATATGAGGCTTAATTATGAATAGGCAATGGTTAAGCAATGTAAATTTCTATCATTATTTGAATTAAATTACACTATATGGTGGCAGATTTTGCTTACAATATTCACATCTATTTGAAACCTTTACAAATTGGCTTATCAAAAATTAAGCAGGGTTACATAAAAACAAGTAATATCTTATAAGTATGTTCTGACATCATGCTTATATATTATTGACTTTAAGTCATACTGTCTAGTTTGGACAGAATGTTTTTATAAAAAGGAGTCAACAGGGAACTAAAATTTCTATGTGTTTAAAAACATCACAACATCATTAAAACAACACTTCTGATAATAAACAGCTTTAGATAATAATGTATCCAAATTCTTTTGTATGGTTTTTAAAAGAACTACAAATGCTATACATATGTAACATTTTCAATAGGGAGTGTGTAGCTTGATAACATAAATGAGTTTCATTGAGTTTAAAATGATAAATTGTGATTAAAATGCATTTCAAATAACTACTACTTATATATGATAATGTATCAGAATTCTTTTGTGTGGTCCTGTAACTTTGAATGCTATACATACCATGTTCAGTAGGAATTATGTTTTAAGTGACAGTAACAACATACTAATGGTTTCATGCTACAGAATTACATTGTATGATTTGTACAATATTTTAAAGGATTCTAATTAAAAATAACTTCACTTTATCCTAATATGTTTTTGTTATATATAGAGTGATGACGAGATACTAATTATAGAAGATGTATTAGAACTGAAAAAAAATATAATTAGATATTTATGGAGATTTTTGTGTATTTAATTAGTTGCATAAAGTAGTTTAGATAAGCAAAAATGCACAGCTTTTGTTGGTATTATTAAAATTTATATGCATGTAGACAGTTGCACCAACTTATAACTTTTGAAATGAAATTTGATTTTATTGGTGTAGTTCTCAAAATAATTTTGTTTGAAAAATAGTACGGACATCCATTAAACTTACAGGAGCACTGAAAACCCCTCCAGCAGATGTATATTTAAATTTCTCTCAAAAACAAATTTCATTGATATTTTACCATCTGTTTTAATGTCTTGAATTGATAAATAAAGCAGTTAGGTGACTAAACTTCTTGACATTTAGCTTTTTGTACTTTAAATAATTAGCGATTTTTATGTTGTTTCTAATAAATATTAATGTATTTATAAGGAAGAACTTATGAGAATATAATTTAATAAAAATATTTATTAAATTAAATTATAATAATTTTATATTTTGCTTAAAAGAAACATAATTTAACTTCGAACTATCATCTTTAGTCATTCGCTCTTCTCCTGCCTCTGTCTCCACACACATGCACACACACTAAAGAGAAAAAATTGTTGGGTCCACCCAGTATTTTTCAAAAGTTGGTACTATTGCATATTGCTACATTCAGGGCTTAATTTGTGCCGGAGCCCAGCTCCGGTATTTCTCTGTTTTTAGTAAATTTTTAAATACTGGTCGGAATTCACCGGAGCTCATAAATTCAGGGCTCCGGAGCCCAGTCCAAAAGCGGAACCTAAATTACCTTTTCCTTTGCTTCCCATCTCCAAGATTTTGCATTCCTTTTTATTAAAGCACTTATATGTACCATAATGTGTCGCACACATAGAGGAGGTGGAGATTAAAAAAAGACTCAATTTTTACATCAGTTTTTGCGCTTCGACTGACTCAAGCTCAATCAGTCTTACATTCAAAATTTTATTTATTCATGTATAGAAAAAAACTTTTCCTCCTTCAAAATTATGTTTTATATTCTATTTCAAATCATTTTAATGTTATTTTGATCAGAATGAAGGGAAAACAGAAATCGAGTTTTTCTATTCTTCTGATATTTGCAAATTTATGTGGGCGACGTGTTGATACGGCGCCACTCAAGAGACTGAACAATGAATTTGCTTTCAGTTCAATTTTCTTTTATGACAGTAGGATAATTTCTAATCGGCTGTTTTTTTTAAACAGACAGAGAATATTTTTTGTTTTTAGCCAACGAGCATCAGCTTGAGGTTTTGTTTGTTTGAGGTTTTAGGTAGATATCGTATGAAATACTACCTATTGGGATCGTTCCCATGTTGGAATTTCTGAAAAAGTTTTGCAGATCTACACCGATCATGACCCCTAGAACCCAAAACCACCCTCAGTAAAAAACTTTATCTATCTATCTATCTATCTATATATATATATATATCATTTTCTTCTGGACACGATAACTTTCGTAATTCTGCACCAATCTCTTCCAAACTGATACATAAAATCAAAGGGCATAAAATCTCGATCAAGTTCGTTAATGGGCAAAATCGGACCAAGGGGATGGAAATAGGGAGGGGTTTTGCAAAAACCGAAAACCCCCCATAACTTCTTAATTTTTATACATATCAAATCAGTTTAAAGTTTTTATTACTTCTAAAAATAGGGCCAAAATTTTATGTATCACAGATTTTTGATAAAGTTAAAAATGGGCTCAAGGGGCGCAAAAAATAGGGTTTTTGGGAGAAAAAAATTCATAACTTCGTCAATTCTTAAGATATCAATTCCGATTAATTTTATTATAAATCTCCTTAATATTATCTACAACTTTTATATTCACAAGTTTTTGATAGGACCAATTCGTACCACAAAAAAAAATTGAAAACAAAAACAAAAAGGGGGTTTGAAGAAGTAAAAAATCCATAACTCCGTCAATTCAAAAGATATAAAATCCCCATGAATTTATCATATATCTTCTTAATATTGTCTACAACATCTGTATAGACAAGTTTTGGATAGGACCAATTCTTACAGCAAAAAAAAAAAAAATTAAAAATACATACGGTTGAAGAAAAAAATTGGTGTATTCAAATCCAAACTGCTTATTTTCTGACTCATTTTACAATTCATTTTTGCTCTCAAAGGCTTCCAATGGTTACGGCTTCTTACTCAGAAACAATATAATGTACCGAAATGGTCGATTTTTTTATAGAGACAGAATATATTTAAAAAAATGCTGTTAAAGTGGGCATTTTGAACCAAATTTCCCGAAGCGGATTGTGTTGGAAAAATCATTGCATTAAGGATGCACTCAAATCCAAATTGCTTATTTTGTTACTCATTTTTAAATTCATTTTTGCTCTCAAACGCATCCAATTGCTAGATTCTCTTATTCAGAAACTATATAATGTAAAGTAATGATCGATTTTTTGATAGAGGCAGAATATATTTCAAAAAATGATGTCAAAATGGGCATTTTGAACGAAATTTCCCGAAGCAATTGTGCTATCACTTTCTTCTGGATACGATAACTTCCACAATTCTGCACAAATCTCTTTCAAACTGATACATAAAATCAAGGGACATAAAATCTCGCTTAAGTTCGTTAATGGGCAAAAGCGGACAAAGGGGGTGGAAATAGGGAGGGGTTTTGTGAAAACCGGAAAAACCCCATAACTTCTTAATTTTTGTAAATATCAAATCAGTTTAAAGTTTTTATTAATTTTAAAAATAGCGCCAAAAATTCATGCATCACAGATTTTTGATAAAATTTAAAATAGGCTCAAGGAGCGCAAAGTAGGGTTTTTGGGAGAAAAAAAATTCCTTACTTCGTCAATTCTCAAGATATCAAATCCAATAATTTTATTATACATCTCCTTAATATTATCTACAACTTTTATATTCACAAGTTTATGATAAGACCAATTCGTAAGGCAAAAAAAAAAAAAAAATTAAAAACTAAAACAAAAAAGGGGGGTTGAAGAAGAAAAATTTTAATAACTCCGTCAATTCACAAGATATAAAATCTCCATGAATTTATCATATCTTCTTAATATTGTCTTCAATATTTATATAGAGAAGTTTTTGATAAGGCCAATTCTTACAGCAAAAGCAAATTAAAAATACATAGCGATTGAAGAAAAAAATCATCTTATTAAGGGTGCATTCAAATCCAAACTGTCTATTTTCTTACTCATTTTTAAATTAATTTTTGCTCTCAAATGCATCCAATTGCTAGATTCTCTTATTCAGAAACTATATAATGTACAGTAATGATCGATTTTTTGATAAAGGCAGAATATATTTCAAAAAATTATGTCAAAGTGGGCATTTTGAACAGAATTTCCCGAAGCGATTGTTAGAAACGAAAAATATTGCTACTGAGAAAATAATTGTTTATTAATCAAGTTTTAATTAATTGAAAGAAAAATAAAAACACAGGTGGCTTATAAATCTTTTCAAAAATCACGTCAGCATGTTTCATATTATTTTTTTATTAAAAATGAATCTGAAAATGTGCCAGAAAGTTTCGAGTTGTTTAGTATGGAAAAATATTTTTTTTAATATCGCCTTAACATGATTCTGATAAAACCAGCTATTTTATAAAAAGGAAATAAAAACTCGTCAAAAGTAGACATTTAAAACTGTTAAAGTGGATTTATATCTAATAATGATTTTGTTTTTGTTGGTGAAATTAGTATACTTAACTTCGAAATCTACCTCTGCCTGTAGGCCGGGCCGGCAGGGATTTTTTTCATTTATATTGCGTACAAGTATAAAAATCACATTAGGGATTTTTTTTTTTTTTAATCGTGAATGCTGCGCATGTTAAAGCTTTGTTCTGCTCATTTACGAAATCACTTTCATTTGTAAGTAGATATAATTACCATGTATTGCTGTTCTGATAGATCAGTGTTTCCCCTTTTTCTATTAAGCATCGAATCTTTCCAATAACGGTGTGAAATTTTTAATTGAATCTGATTTTCAGTGACTCACCACAAAAGATTGTTAATGAGGAAGGAATCGATTATATAGTTTGATTGCACCTTTTGTAGGAAATCGAAAAACTTTGTTCCATTCTTCAGCATATAAATATTAATTTCTGTAAATTTCATTAATTTTTTCATAAAAATGCATAGCTGAGAAGTATCCCCTTTTTTGTGTTAACACTATTTCCGAATCATAATCCTTACCATAATTAATCGCACAATTCTGCAATTAACATTAAAATTGGGCAAAGGTTACTATTCGGAAGGAGTGATAACTAAAAAGTGGAATAGTTGACAGCTAAGTATATGCTGATAGATATATTTAAATTTTTTATTTTGCTAAAGGGAAAAAAATGCTTTAAATTTTGCAAAGACAGGGGGGGGGGGCTACAGTTGTTAGTACGGGTACCGCAGAATATTAGGCTCTGGTACTTTCTTTGTTAGAAATTAAGCCCTGGCTACATTACGTGCAAAAATACATTTACATTTGTTGTGGTAATTACAATAAATGTCTTAAGTCCTTCTGGATTATTGGTTATAAATATAATTAATTCTTTTGTAGACTTCAGAAAATAAAGCCTATTTTAGAGTAACCAGAATCAAGTGCTGGAGAATAACAACTTCTGTAAGTAATTGTACAATATTTTTATTTAAATTTTTAAAGACATTTTACTCTAATTTCTTCTTCTTCTTTTTGAATTTTATCCCTTCTGTTATTTTCTTTCGGAGTACATAACTTCTTTTATTCTACTGTTTGATAGGAGAGATGGGGACAGGAATCTCCTGAGAAAGAGTTCTGTTTAAACTCAGTCAGATTCTAAGCATTTGAACTAAGCAATGTTTTAGGAATTAAACAAGGAAACATAAAAGATTTAATATTGCATTAAACTTCAAAATCATAAACAGATTCAGGGGTCGATCCAGACAAAATTTGGGGCCTATTCAAGGCCCTTTCACAAAAATCTATTTAATAAAACAGGCCCCTTCACAAAAATGAATTTAACAAAATGAGCCCCTTCACAAAATTCCTTTTAATAAAACAAGTACCTTCACAAAATTCCTTTTAATAAAATAGGACCCTTCAGAAAGTTCCTTTCCATATAAACGTACTGCTATTTATTATTTTTAATCTGTTAGGTTTTAAAATGGGTTATTTGTAAATAAAACCAGTTCACCAGGAACGAAAACTTTAGCAAAACGGTTTAAAGAAGTTTTTGTTAATAAATGCTTAGTTCGAATTTGAGTAACTGGATTTCAACATTCATTACAAAATGTTAATTTTCACAAAAATAACTTTTACTTTTCTCAAAATGGGTCCCAAAAAAAAAAAAAAAACCTGCATCAACCCCTGAGATTTTATGTTATATGCACAGAAAAAAAAAGGTTAATTACTTAATAAGGAAAACTTGATTAACTTTGATTATGCTGTCTTTGTTACTATGATTACGGCTATTCCTTTTGCTATTTTTGTCTGCTTAAATTTTTTAAGCAAAATATTACAATGCTGAGAAACTCTTTATTAAATACTTATTTTCCTTATGTAACAGTTGTCGGATACTGTTGAGGGCAGCCATGTGTCACCTGTCAAACTGAAGCTAGAGCTGTCCTTTGAGTATCTCATGAGCAAAGACCACTTGAGATGGATTTGTATCAACAGCGATCAGGTAAATTCTTATAGAAGGAATTGGAATTCTGTTAAATAAACTTTTGAAACATTTTGCTTTGTTTAATACTTTATTGTATGCTTTGTTTTATTATAATCATAAAAACTGGCTACTTTTTTTTTTATGATTATACCTTTATATTAAAAAAACTGTCTTATCTATATATGCGAATAATTATGGCTGAAACTGTTGGAGTGTGGATCATACTAATAACAATTGAGACCCAGTAGCTTTGTAGTCAGCACATCTTGCTACCACGCTACAAGTCCACAGTTCGATTTTAGACTGCAGAAGATTCATTCAACCTTTCATTCCTTTGAGGTTGGTAAAATGAGTGCCAAGCTTGCTTGGGAGCTAAACATTGTGGGTCCCGGTTTGGGCTTGCTTGGAATTAAACACAGAGTCCAGCACTCAGCCTAACACTGAGAGTTGAGTTACATGTTAGGTGAAATCACTTGACCAGGACATATTCTATATAGCACCTCAGGGCCCATGGTCAAGAAAACAGCTGGGCGCTGTAGATTGTGATCTTTAAAAGATTATAGTGCCACAGGTTTAGTTTTTTACCAATAACAATTGACCAACAACCAATATGATTACCAATAACAGTGAATAAAGTTAATAGGCTAATAACTGTCATCCAAATTTTATTTAAAAATTTAACAGAAGTATTTTAATCAGAATTTTTCTGTTTTTATTTATTTATTTATTTTTAATTCTAGAATTTTTTTAAATGTAATATTTTTGATAATTTTATTAGTATTGTTCTTAGATATAAATTCAAGAATATCAGTCTTCTGTCATCGTTTTCTTTTATCTCTTTGATGTCATTATACCCTTCATTTCTGGGATTGTTATTGAGCCATTGTTTAATCTGTAAGATATTTGCAATATCTTTTTTTTCCAGGCTATCTTAATGAGTGTTTGTCTCCAAGGCATGGTTGATGAGTTACTTTCAAAAGGGCGAGGGGAAAGAGCAGGAGAAAAGAATGCCAGGACTAGTCGAAGAGGTTCTTGGAACTACATGAAAAGAGACGGTAGTAGCCACCAAATTTCCTCAATTGTCGGCCGTTCCATATCTACAGATGGCATTGTCCAATGTGCAAATGTAAGTATATTTATCAAAGTATTTAGCTGTTAACTTTTTTATGAAACTTTGGACTAACATGATTTTTTTTTAAGTATTAGCTTCCCATACGATTTGTTTCAGTTTAACAGAATCAACCAAAAGTTTTATTTTTTTTTCTTAATTTTTGTATTGCTCATCTATAGTTTAAGTTGGAGCTTTGTATATGGTAAAAACACTGTCTCTTGTAACAAAAATCATGTGTAAAGCTTGCATATTTGTAATTCATTTGCTATGTAGTAATGAAATGTATACAAACTTCTTCAGATTAATCTACAATGTAACAAATAGTAATTATCTCCTGAGGATAATAAATACAGTAGCAAGAATAAACAAATGAATGGAATTTTGTTGCGTAAATTAATTATTTTGCATAATTTTTCATTCATGAATTAGTGCCATTGTTTCCAAAAATTTTTTTTTTTTTTCCTGTTTATTGCATGCAAAATTTTTATAAGATAGGTGTTCAGCGTGCAAAAAAGGGTAAGATTGTAGCAATGATTTTCATGTAAAATTTTTTATAATATTATTGCTGATATTTTTAAGTTTGTAATCAATTTCTATTTTCTCATAGATTCATTCTTTTTTACACATTTCTTTTGGAATGTATCAATCATATAAAAACATGCGTTGGTGTATTTGCTTGCTGCTGTTGACTTCTTAAAATACTGTATTTTTTTCTTGTATCTTTACACTATTTCTGCTGTTTTTAATGAATCAAATTTGTATTTAAATAATTCTTTGTTTATTCAAGAGGCGGGAGGGGGGGGGGGTAAGCATGAACAGGGATCTGTTTAGGAAGAGATTGGGTCCTTTAAAGGCTCCTTCACAAAATTTTTCCTTTCAAAACAGGATTCTTCACAAAATATTTCATTTTAAAACAGGGCCCTTCACAAAACTTTTCACCTTAAAACCGGACCCTTCATGAAATTCTTTGTCTTAAAAATAGGCCTTTCACAAAACTTTTCTATCTTTAAACTGAACTTTTCACAAATTTAATCATTTAAAAGTAAAATCTGACCTGTCACTTTTACATATACAGTAGAGTCTCGAAAATCCGAGGTAATTGGGGCTGACACCACCTCGGATTACTGAAAACTCGGACTTACCGAAAAAGTAGAAAATTCTTACAAATTATAATTTTACTCAATTAGGATGACAAAGAATGTACATACTTTTATTCCTTTTGTAATGATATACAGGATACTTCCTCATCTTCTATCATTTCTACAATAGTCGATTCAATAATTTCCAGCATTTCATCACTGTTTAGCCATTTTTAAATGTCATCTGCATTACAGTTTTCACAGCTAGGTACTTCCTTCACCAAATCTTTCAAAACAATGTTTTCACCATTGTCGTCATTAAGATTCTCAATGAATGTTACCACTGTAGGTAAAAATTTCAACCACGATTTACTCAGCGCTGTAGATTGAATTTCTTCCTAAGAATCAGCTATCCAGTAAACAATATCTCTCATGTTTTCACTCTTCAAAACGTTCTCAATACTTTCATCATCAGACTGTACCAAATGTTCCAATAAACGGCGCCAATATCTTTTCTGTAAATTATCCAATACACCCTGATCCAGTGGCTATATTAAGCTTGGAAGGTTGGAAGGAAAAAAATGTAGCACAAAGTAACGGCATTCTTTCAAGCGAGGGAAAAAAAAATAGAAATTTTTATTTTTGACGCCTTGAACTTCTGAGGCTCGGAATTTTGAGACTGTACTGTATAAAGAAAAAATATGTATTTTACATGCAAATATCTTCTCAAAAATGTATAAACAAGAATCTGAATATAACGATCATTTCAAATTCACAAAATTATGACTAGATCTTCAGAAATCTAAAAAGCTGTTCACAATTTTCCCAAAAATAGGACCCTGGGAAAAAAGTCTGGACAAGACCCCTGATGAATGTACAGTTCAAAAGTAGTACAGCACATATGAAAAGAATTGAAAATTTCAAAAAATTTTGTAGCTTCAAAATATAGTAGAAGACCTAAAATACACGCAGCTTGGAGTGGCTGAGAAGTTCTGCTCTCGAAACTGGTAGACGGGAAGTGCTGGGTTCGATCCCAATCGCGCCCGTCGGCCTAATCGTTCGGAGTTTTCGTGGTTTTCTTCGAGCCATGGATTTCCATGCGTAAATACGGGTTAGGTTCCCTTAGAAAGACCCACGATGGGCACTCCTCCTCGGGCCTATATCCCTAGCGTAGATAATCGGCCGTCAAAAAATCAACCAACCAACCCAACCTCATCGGACCCCTGAGCTGTTTAGCTGTAAGAAACCCAGTATAAGCCACAAAATTGAATAAATTATTGAATTAAATAAAATTAAACTGAATAAAAAAGCCTTACATCTATTTTATAGCACAAGATTTTTTGCTATTTTTTAACCTTGAAATTTACGATTTGCGAAAAATCCTGACATGATGGTTAAAAGTGAAGGTAATTTTTTAATTTAGCGTTAAAAAATACATAAAACATAATTATAAAATTTAAAAAACACAACCATCGCAGGTTTATGTTATCTAATCTAAAACCATTTCTTAAACTTGTTGACGGTAATCTATCCGAATTTTCTTGTGTTATCCTCTAATATAAGTATGCATAAGATGGTAAGCGTCGAAAATCACAATAATATTACATTGTAATCGGATCGGTAAAATGGATCCCTCCTCCCCTCCCAACCTCATCGGGCCCCACCAGTGGCTGAGAGGTTCTGCTCTCGAAACTGGTAGACGGGAGGTGCTGGATTCGAACCCAATCGCGCCCGTCGGCGTAATCGTTCGGAGTTTTCGTGGTTTTCTTCGAGCCATGGATTTCCATGCGTTAATACGGGTTAGGTTCCCTTAGAAAGACCCCCCTACGAAGGGCACTCCCCCTCGGGCCTATATCCCTAGTGTAGATAATCGGCCGTCACAAAATCAACCAAAATCAACCAACCATGCAGCTTGGACCCGACTTTGTGTAGATTTTATAATTTTGCAGATTTTGGGTCATAAAAATAATAATATTCCATCCTCCTCAGTATAGATGCAGACTCCTGATGAATGTACAGTTCAAAAGTAGTACAGCACATATGAAAAGAATTGAAATTTTCAAAAAAACAGTGTAGATTTTATAATTTTGCAGATTTTGGGTCATAAAAATAATATTATTCCATCCTCCTCAGTATAGATGCAGACCCCTGATGAATGTACAGTTCTAAAGTAGTACCGCACATATGAAAAGAATTGAAAATTTCAAAAAATGTTGTTTTTAAAAATTTTGTAGTTTCAAAATACAGTAGAAGACCTAAAATCCAGCAACTTGGACCCAACTTTGTGTAGATTTTATAATTTTGCAGATTTTGGGTCATAAAACTATTATTATTCCATCCTCCTCAGTATAGATGCAGAATCACTACCATAGGTGCACCAGTCACCATGTGGTGACTAAATTTGTTGCTGTGGCCATTAACTTTCAGGTGTCTAAGTTGCCATGTATTTTTTTTTTTTTTTTTATGTAATTTTTCTTATAGAAAAGCAAATGTTTGAAGTGTATTTTAATTTTATAGTGCAAGATAATTTCACACACACACAATTTTTTTAAATATGAAAATATATTTTTTTATATGAAAAATTCAAAATAAGAAATATTGTTTTCCTAATATTCCCCGCTATCATGATTGCTTATCTTCTACATATACTTTTTCTATATCTTGCTGCACTTTATCTTCTGACTGTACATAGTTTAAGATTTATATTATCCTTAATTAATGGTTAAATTTCAAGAATTTTATGATTAAATTAAATATACATGTTTCATGTAATTAGTTTGTCTTTTCTTGCACATGCGTTTTTATTACATAAATTATTTTTCCTTTTAATTTCTGAGATTTTTGTTTAGTTTTTTCCCATATAAATGCTATTAGTTTTATGCGTTTGTTTGACAATCTGGCCACTGGATTTTTTGGGAATCTGTACCGATACTTCACAGATAAAAAAAAAAATACATAAAAAAAAGGCATGAATGTAAACATGAAATTCGTAATGAAAACCCATGAAAGAAGGTATATATCATTTAATTTTTAACTCATAAAGAAACAGTGTAATTGTATATGCACTATTATGAGGAAGCTAGGAAAATGAAGAACATACAATTTATTTTTAATTTTGCAAATATTTGTTGTATAGTAACATCTTTTAACATTTTAGAATGTTGTAATTTGAGTTTTTTTTTGCATGCTATACATTGTCATTATTTCTTGGTCATTTATACAGCTTCGCTGCTCTAAATTTTAGGTATAATTTTCTCCTAGAGCTAAACTTTCATTTAAAAAAATTGTTGCTATCCTGTGCACCATCAGAACCATTACCATCAGAATCCACATCCTGTGACTGTAAAAAAATGTCAATAATTTCCCTAACAGTTATTTGATAGTTAACAGTGACATCATCGGAATTTATATGAATAGTAAACATTTTTTGGTACTCCTCAAGTTTGAAAGGTAGCTCAGAATTAAGAATCTTCTTCAAAAATTTGGTTTTATAGTGGCATTTAAGGCTTAGGATGATACCCCGGTCCATCGGTTGAATTAAGGAGGTTGTGTTAGGAGATAAGAAATGTGCAATCAGACTGTCAGAGAACAAAGCCAATGGATTAAGATGGGCAGTGCAGTATTCGAGAAGCAGTAAAATTATTTCATGGTATTAAAAATTAGAAAACCAGTGTTTAGAAATGCACAAATAAAACAAAAAGCAGCAAACAGCTGTTTTGAATCTATTAGCGAGATTCTTCATCAGTGCAAGATAGAACAAGGCACATCAGGCTGGAAAAAGAAGGCTGGGAAAGCATGCTGGCTTTTCCAGCACGCTGTGCCTTGTTCTATCTTGCACTGAAGAAGAATCTCGCTAGTAGATTCAAAACAGCTGTTTGATGCTTTTTATGTTTTATTCGTGCATTTTTAAACGTTGGTTTTCTGCTTTTTAATATTCTTGCACAAAGGCTTTTAAAGTATGTTTTTGGCAAGTCTGCTAACTGAACCTGAACACCTACACATCAAACTACTCTTTTGCACTTAATGTCATCACTGATTTAATGAAAACTGCTGCTTTACAATATCGAGGATGCAAATTTCATTATTTACTTTGGAAAGTGAGATGATTTTAGAGCCTTGCAGATTTTGGATCTTCTACTGTATCACTTATGCTGAACAAAGATTTAAAAAATTTATATCTTTCAATGTTTTTGTAATTTTTCTGCCAAAATTTTGTTTTACTTTCATGTAAGATTCCTTTATAAAAAATTAAGTATTATAATTGACTATTTTTTTATCTGTTTCTTAAAGAATATTTGATTTGAAAGCTATTCAATTGTATTTTAGTAATAAACTACATTTATTTTTGCTAGCGGGACGATTCTGGGATGTTTAATAGAAAATCTAAGGACCAAGCCAAAAAGATGGCGGTAAGTTGTAACTTTTAATTATGCTACATATTATATAATGCCTATATAATGTAAAAGTATGTGTGACAAATTATAATTTTTTTTTTTTTTCTAGTTTTAAATTATTTTTCGAATGCAAGTATTTTTACTTGATATCCGATAATGAATACAGATCCAGAATAATTATACATGAAAATCATTTATCATTAAATTGTATTGACCAAAATTTTATATCATTAAATTGTATTGACCAAGATTTTATATGATTAAATTGTATTGACCAAGATTTTAAGAGTATGGGTGAACAGATCACCATTTAAATTGAAGGTTAATTCTCTGCTGATATTGAAATTCTTTTATGAGCGATTCTTTTTGCTGCAAGCACATGGTTGGTCACTTGATGTGAATAAAGTTCTTTGTTAGAAACATTTTATTGATTCAATTCTAGTTGTGAAAATGAGGGGGGGGGGGGGGGGTGGAGAAAGACTCTTAGTTAGGAATCTAAGCAGAAGATTTTATGCAATGTTAGCGTTGGTATTTTTTAAAAATCAGAGATTGCAGCAAAGTACGGAATACTTGCTAGTGCTCTTTCGGCAATTATTAAGAATGAGAACAAAGTAAAATATCTCTTGCTCTCAAACGGTTCGAGCCTCCAAGAAAATGAATGAGAAATGCTAAGAATGAAGAAATTGAAGTTGTTTTATTAAGATGGATAATAGAAGCTAGGAACCAGAATATCATTTTAACTGGTGCTGCTTTACAAGAAAAAAGCGAAATTTTTTGCAAAAGCTTTTGGTGTCGTTTGATTTTACATGCTCAAATGGATGGCTATCAAGATTTAAAGAACGCCAGGGTATTGTTTCCAAAAGGATCTGGGTAGTGTAGATTTGATTTCTTCTAAAAAATGGCCACCTATTAAAAGGGATTATACACCCTGTGATATGTTCAATACAGGTGAAATTGTGCTTTTTTATAAAGCACAACTTTCATCTACATTAACTTTTAAAGCAGAGAAGTGTTTTGTTGGAAAATGTAATAAAGAAAGAGTCACAGTAATGGTAGCATGCAATGTGGATGGTAGTGAAAAATTACCTATCTATGTTATTGGAAAATTCGCAAAGCCACGTTGCTTTAAGCGTGTAAAGACACTATCTGTTCAGAACACATTCACTAAAAATGCTTGGATAAATAAGAAAATTTTTGCAAAATGGTTATTAGAATTAGACTCAAGACTTACCAATCAAAAAAGAAAGGTATGCATTTTGTTGGACAATTGTACAGCACACAAAGATGTAAAATGACTAAAATCAATAAAATGCATTTCCCTCCCTCCAAATACTACAGTAAATAGACAGATGAAGAGGTCGAAATCCCTTCCTTGTCCTTCAATGAAGCGACAGAGGCTTTAAAAACTGTTCAGTGGTTTCTGTTTCGACAAGAAAATGCCAATTGTGTTTTGGACAATTTGGAAAAAGTGGACGCCTTTATAAACAAATGTAGAAACAAAAATTGAAACAATAGTCAATAAAAGATTTTTTTTAAGTCTAACTTACAGAGGTAAATATATTTTTACATTTTATTTTTCCTTAATCATTAATTTTTTTTTATAAGAATATTACAGTACATTACTGTAAATATATTACAGTACATATAGTACTACTATCGTCATGTGTGTATCTATGTGAGTATGGGTTTTGTGTTTGTATAGTGATGTTAGAATTGTACCTTTTTGCGCAAAAATACCGACTAACATAAAATGACTATAAAATATTTCTCTGCAGATATCATTTACATTCTTTGATATTTTTGTTTTAGTGATTTATTTTCTAAATCATACTAAATGCGTTTTGCCGTTTTATCGGTTAAATACAAAAAGATTTTTGCTGCTTTTCAACTTTGTCTTAACAAAGTTCGACTGTAGTTGTAGATATATGAATAAAACACAAGCCTGCTAAATTAGCAAAACTGTGATTCTTCTATCACACCTCCTAACATTCTTTGTCTCTTATTTTGTGTATGTTTTTACCGTACTAGAGAGATATAGACAAATTCGGATTACTCGGATACATCATAAAAATTATTATGATTTGAGATTATCATACCTGTTATTAGTGAGGTTTTAAATGTACGTTATATTACTACTATGTTTAATAATATATAGTACAGGCAACAAAAGAAGAAACTCATAAAGATTAAACAAATACAACTGCGATTGGATAATTCTTTTATGTTTCCTCTATTCTTTGGTATGCTAACAATGTTTTTTACACAAAGATTAATAAGGATAGTTTTTTCTTATATTAAAAATAATAGATTATAATGGTACTCATTATTACAAATACAGTAGAACCTCGATTATCCGAAGTAATTGGGACCGACCTTCTTTCAGAAAATCGAAATTTTCGGATAATCGAGAATGCTTCAATTTTAAGATTAAGGACAAATATATGCGTTATTTCTTATTATGGTAACAAGTGCTTAATAATAATAAAGCAATAGCAAAATAGAAAAAAGAATAAATTACCTGAATTTTAATTTTGAAATCAAGTACCTTTTACATACTTCACAAAGGTTTGAATAAAAGTTTTGTTTGTGGCCCAAGCCATCTCTTGAGTTGATCAGTGTTCCCAAAGTGTTCAAACATATACATGTCTATTAATCTTTCATTTTAATTTTAAAGGTCTTTTTTTAAAGCTTGCATATTTATATGCAGTATCAATTTTAATGTGTTATTGTCTCCTGTAGTTTTAATTTTCATTTTGCATAAATATGCAGTTAAAAGTCTAATTATTTATTATTATTATTAATACACTAGGGGGCACAGCCCCCTACGAGCTACGCTCGCCTACCCCCGTTCAGACACTGCAGACTCTAAAAGCACGATAATTTGATCGGCTTTAAAAAGATTTCGTAAATTTGAATTATAAGTTAAAAAGCAGTGGCGATCTCCCTATAAACGGGTTTCTATTCATTTCTCTTTGATTGGGGAATTTTAAGGCCAAATCAGCTGCTGTTAAAAGATACAATGGCTTTTTCCGTCTTTGATTAAATAAAATCAATAAAACATTTCAAAATAAGCTAATATAAAATGAATTAAATAAATAGTCTTTATCTCCTGGTATATTTTAGCAAAGCGAAAAGAAATTTTTTTTTAAATAAGACACTTTAAATGTATCGTTTTTAATCTGACGTAATTTTCACCAAATTTTTCTTTCTCTTTTTAATATTCACAGGAAAATATTTTTGTTAGAAATGAAATATTATTTGCGCTGTCCTAATAAAAATAGTTGAAACGATCATCTTAAAATATCAAATAAATGTCTCTCACAATTTTTAAATTTAAACTGTTTTGCATTATTATTTTTTGTTCATTTTATGCAATAAGTGTAATGTGACATAAATGCAACGTTAATTTCTCCTATTTAAGACTTCTAACGCATGTTAATGAATTTATTATTTTACAATATTCTTTCTCTTTTAAAATTTGCGTGTAAATATAGTTTTTATGACGTAATTTTCAATGAGTTCCTGCATTTTATATTTTTTGTTTATAATAATCACGTGTAAAATAAATTTTTAATTTGAAGCAAACATTATTGTTTGTGTTGTTTATACAGTTGGCAACAGTTTAAATTAATACCATTTTCTAAAATATGTAAAAAATATCTCTCAAAATGCTGAAAATTTGAATTTAAAATAGAAATAAAACCTCAAAAAATGAGTCAAATTAAAAAACTAAATGCAGTCTGCACACCGGGAAATTCTGATGCATAAAATGATCTAAAAATGATTAAATTCTTATGTACAGTTTTTGCTCCTATAAAACTTTTTTAATGGAATGATTTTGTCCAACTTTAGCATTAAATATCTCTTAAAATAATTCTTCGATTTGAAAACTGTCTGCATCAGTGTGTTTATCAAACATTTCTCTATAATACCACTGATTTTCATATTTTTGTATGCAATATTTTGCTTAATATTAACGCTAAAAGACGTCCAGTCACAAAAAATTCAAAACCAGCGGCGGTTGACAGCGTTAGTTACTTTTTTTTAGAATAGAGAGATACATGTCTAAGAATTTTGTGTCTGTGGCTCTCATAATATTTGAAATTGTTTTTGATTTTTTTAAGAAATTGCCCTTAATTTTTATCCAGTTTAAGAAAATGAACTGTTTTTAGCACATTTGTGTATGTTTTGGTATTAGTTGAACTCTAGAGCTCAAATAAATGACAGTGCTACAAGTATTCTTATTTGATGTGATTTTGTAGTAATTGACTATACTGATGAAGAAATGGCTAACAGCAATGGAACAAACTATTTGGTATCTTATGTGAATTATTTTTTGTTTTCTACCAATTATCAGTACACTGATAATAATAACTGACTGAACCAGTTGGTGTAGTGTCATGTGCCAAAGCATCTTACTCATTACCTTTGCTGCATACTGTAATAGTTGGGTTGGTTTTGACAAATAAGATATTATTGTTGGATTTTTCTTGAGAGTGTGGTTGATGTAAGGTATATGTCATGAAAAATCCAATGTGGCAAATAAACTAAACATCAAAACGTTGAACAAAAGAAAGAAAAAAAAAACAACTGCAGTTTTGCAATTCTGTGTTGTCTAATTGGCCGTGTCATCAATTTAGCATCTAGTAACAAAAAAAATAGATGCTTAATTAATTAAAAATTGCATTGTTTTGGTCTCTTTTAATTCAATGTTATTATCCGTAAATTCAAACAAATATATCCTTTTTATTTTATTTTCATATGTTTATTACCATATATACTCGCGTATAAGTCAACCCCTAACTTTTGAATGCAAATTTTGAAAAAAATCAGAAACTCGTGTATAAGTCGACCCCCTAACTTTTTACTTCAATTTTGCACAAAATCAAACCAAAGATTTCACTTTCTAATGTGAAAAGTTAGTAAGTAAACAGAAACAAATCATTATTTTTTTTTTTAAATGATGAATTATTAGTATTTGTATATTTTATATATTATTTTTTTATTCATACACATAAAAAGCCATAATTTTTTAGTATTCGAAGTTTTTATTTTTGCTTTTTTAACTGACTCGCGTATAAGTCAACCCCCCAAATTTGCTTACCGAAAATTGTCAGAAATTCTTCGACTTATACGCGAGTATATACGGTACTATTTTTTTTAAATTATTTATTGTGATTCTAACTTTTAGTTATTATGAATCATTAACTTTTTTTATAGGTAAAATTTTCTTCCAAACATGGGACAAGAAACGGACCTACATCACCCAAGCCTTTGGTTGAGAATGATGCATTTGAAGGCATTGGAGATGATGATTTATAAAACTGTACAGAGCTTTCTTTAATTTTGAAATTTTAATCATGAATCACTTGTTGTCTTACAAGTTGTAAATTTCTGACGATCTTGATTATTCAAGATTCGGACATACTGAATATTTCTAATGTTTTTCTTTTAAAAATTTTAAATGTTTGTATGGATGAAATCTTTTTATTAGAAGTTTTTTTAAATTCAGATAGGACTGTGTATGTCTTTTGTGTAAACAAAGCTATGGTAAATCTGTTCAAAGATGATGATTTTAACAAGGAATTATATGTTAAGAACAAGAGTACTTTGTTGTTATCACACTTCTGTTATATATTATCCTAAGGACTTGTTTATTTTTTAATACTGTTAAATCTTTTGCAATAGAGCGTTCTGAATAAATATTGAATGATGTCTAAATTATGTAATTAAATATATGAAATTGTTAATGATGTTGAGGCAAATATTTGTTTCAAGTGAAACATCTGAAAAAAGTGATTTATATGTTATAATAGTGGATTGCAGAAAATATTTCTTTCATAAAAAGCATGTTTGTCTAGTTTTTTATTTTATTTTATTTTATTTTAGAATGGCCAGTGGCTGAGTTTGAAATAGTGAAGACAAACTAGATATTGTCAGTTGAGCAATTAAGTCATTGTCACCTGAAACTTAAAAAAAATTTATCAATAAGATATATGCGTTAAAACACACATACTTGCTCAATGGTACACGTAAACAAGAACTTTTATACGAACTTGTACAAACAAAATTAACAATAAAGCATAATATCGACATTTCAAACTGCTTCTGCAGTCATCTTTAGGATAAATATGATGTTGAAATGTTTAAAAGTCTAGAGACGAAAGCTTCCTGTCAAGTCTTGATCAATTATATGAAGTCATAATATAATATTCATATAATTGATCAAGACCCTACAGGAAGCTTTCGTCTCTAGACTTTTAAGCATTTCAATATCATATTTATCCTGCAGATGACTGCAGAAGCAGTTCGAAACATCAATACTATGTTTTACCATTAATTTTATTTGTACAAGTTCGTATAAAAGTTCTTGTTTATGTGTGCCATTGGACAAGTTTGTGTTTAACATATAATAAAGAAGATTTTGAACTAAATCAGTCAATTTATGTTTTTCGAAAATAATTTTTATGCCTATCCTGGCAATTTCCGTATGAAAACACACAAAATAATATTTCCCTCTTTATAATGTTTATGTGATATCTTTGAATACAACTAGCTGTATAAATATATATTTTTAAGGTGACATTTGATATTTAAATATATTTTTTTTCCTAATCAGAAAAATAAAGCTAGCCTGTAAATATACATTTAAAATTTTATATGTTGTACGAAATGAAAACAAAAGTAATGTGTAATAAGTAATTTCATACCACTTAAATCCATACTCTTTTTAAACAGACTTCCATTAAGTTCCTGATTGTGGGCTATCTGCCTATGGCAGGGTACTCAAATTTGGCAGTTGCCTAAACCAACTTCACATACTTTTACTCTATCAACAAACACTAAATTTTAAAATGATTGGCAAAAGCTGACATATGACACAGTAATAAACAGAGAAATAAATTACACAATAAATATATTGTAACAGTAATTGTTTGAAAATATTATTTTTTGTATTTCTAAAGAGAAATTTGTCATTTAAGGTGACACTGAGAAATTTTAAGTCAAAAGCATTTTGTGCTATTTCTAGAAAATTTCAGGTTTTTAATTGTATTATTTTTGACACAAGTGTTGATATATATGCTTTTGATGGCTCAAAATTTTTCTTTTTCAAAGGAAAACTTTTTTCTTTTGCCCTATTTAGCCAGTTTTTTTAGGTATATGGTTGTTATTGTTATATATATTTTTGTTTGTAAAGTAAAATCCTGTATATGATTCCCCCCCCCCCTTTTTTTTTTCAAAATTCTAAATGTAGTTAAAAACTAATTCTCATTCAATCATGTTAAAATTTACTGTGTATTTATAAAAAAAGAAAACTTTTACCATCACAAAGTGTAACATTTTCCTAAAGGTAGGAATTTGGGATTTCCCATTCTGTTGCCAAATGAATAATAATAAAAAAAATTACAACTTTATTTTTAGTTAAAATTTGATTGTTTTTTAAAACTAACTGATGTTATATAATGTGGTATGCAAAGAAAAACATTTCTTTCTTTATTATTATTATTTTTTTTTTTAATAGGTTGTTTTTTGAATGATTATTCAACTTTGAGTGTTGTTCTCTTATTTTTAATGAAATATAACTCCAAGTTTGTGTAAACTTTGTTTTGTTTTATGACTATGTTAATTTTTGCATGTAAAATACTTGTGCATTTTGTATTTTCTTTTTATTAATTATTATTGGCATTTTTAATTTTTTTTTTTTCACATCTGTTTTTACTTTTGAGTTGTTTATTCCCATCCATTTTATTTTAATCATTAACTTTGACTTTCCTTTTTTCATATTTGACTCTTATCTATTGAGTTTGCTTTAAATTTGAAAACTTGCAAGTAAAACTGACTCAATAATTTTTTTTAAAAAAATTTGATTCAAATTTAATCATTAAATTGATTCAATAAAAAAAATTATAGATTAATACCTTTCACTTAAATAGAAAACAATATAAGACACATTTTTATCTATTAGTTCAAAGATTCTTAATAACGTTAATTAAAACTGTATATCAAAACATCAAAAGAAATATACAGGTTGATTTATTCAAATAAAATGAACTTTTTATTTTAAATAATTTAAAATGTGCATTTTACACTTTGAAAAATGAAAATATCATATTCATTTTAAATCATCCTCATTTCTTCAGATATAAACTTTTTTGCCCATAAAATTTTTATATCTTATTTTGTAACATAACAAAATGCAGATCTATAGAATAAATTGCAAATATAAACATCCTTTGTCCTTTTAAGATATTTAGCTTGATAATTTATTGAATTTTTTTCAATTCTTAAAGTTAATTTCAGAAGATAAAATAATTTTGTATCCAACATCTAAAAAAGTATCTACCTAACTCCATAGCAGTCTTTCTTCTTCTTGCATTTTTCATCTATATAGTTGTAGCTTATTTATAAATGCCTACATGATTGTTGTAAATTGCTTTGTACTTTAGTATTCCTCGGCATAGTGCCGCCTAGAAAAATGTAAATCTTTCATGAATGATATTTTTTATTACAGTTATATATCCATTCGATATATTGCCTACAGGGGTCGATCCAGGCAAAATTTGGGGCCTATTTAGGATCCTTTCACAAATATCTATTTAATAAAATAGGCCCCTTTACAAAATTCCTCTTAATAAAACGGACTCCTTCACAAAATTTCTCTTAATAAAACGGACCCCTTCACAAAATTCCTTTTATTTAAACAGCCCCCTTCATAAAATGCTATTCCATAAAAACATACTTCATCATTAATTATTTTTATATTGTTGGGTTTTGAAATGTGTAATTTACAAAGAAAACAAGTTCACAAGAAATGAAAATTTTAATAGAAGGACTTAAAGAAATTATTATTAACAAATGCTTGGTTCGGATTTCTGTAACTGAATTTCATATTTCATTACAAAATTTCACTTTCACAGAAATAACTTTTACTTCTCATGAAAATATAATAAATTTCACAAAAATAACTTTTACTTTTCGCAAAAATAGAATAAATTAAAGAAAAAAAAATTTTATTTTTCAGAAAATAGGCCCCAAGAAAAAAATCCCTGCATCGACCCCTGTGCCTAGTTTTAAACTTTTCTAAAAATATTTCTATGGGAGAAAATACATCATTTATATATCGGAAGGACATAACAAGCATGAGTTGAATTGGATATCAACAGTAGGTTTTTTATGAACAGTTGAGATCTCCGAATTTCTAACTTTTTTTTTACAAATGATTGCTCATAAACCTGATTATTTTACAAACATCTTTTTTGTAAATGTTGAATATATATTTTTAAACCTTGTTAATATCAAAGCATGATGAATCCAAAGTTACATTGAATATTTCTTGTTTTGAATTGCTTGATTTTCAGTAGCACATTTTATAAACTTAAAAGCATATCATTTGATTTACATGTGCACAAAATCTCTCGGTTTGGTCTGTGATATAAAAATTTATTCATAGATTAACTTTGTAAACGTAACAATAAATGCACTGTCTCAAAGCTGAAATTTAGCTTTGAATCAAAAAAGAAATATTCATTTTAATATCAGGTTTATCTGTGTAAATGTACAATCATTGTTTTTCTTTTTACGTTATACTTTATTATGTGTACATAATAAACTAATGTTGGTTAAATCATGTTTTAGTGTTGGGCAAGTTTTATGCAAAACGTCAAGAGTGCATTTACATTTTTAAAATATGTAACCAGCATTACCTACCTACATAAGGTATCCCAAACCGGTTTTATTAAAAAAACAATGTTTAAAATACAAATAACAAACACTTTTTAGAGTAAAACAACAAACAGTTACTGAAATTTCAATAGTTGTGTGTGTGCAGACAGTTAAAATTGCATCTCAAGGCATTCATGGCTATGTGGCATAGACATTGTTCTTCAGAGTTTTCAGAAGCTAGCTGATTATTTGTTGCTTCTCTGTTATTAATGTACAAAGAACAGGGTTGGCAAGTTTTTGACAGTGTGGCAGTTTTATCCGTTTCTAACCATCATGTCAAAAACCCCTTTTTGACAGTTTTTTTTTGACAGCGGCTGTCAAAAACCTAAACAATTTTAGGTTTAAACCTTAACAATTAAACCTTAGGTTTAATTGTTAAGGCTAAATTTAGGTTTAAGCCTTAACAATTTTAGGTTAGTCCAAAAACTGTTTAAAATTATTTTTACAACAACTTTAAATTTACAATCTTTCATAATTTTTAGTTTTAGACATTTGAGTAAACTTTTTGACAGTTTTAAACATTAAAAACCACATGCCCTGTATAAAACTCAAAACATGATTTTGGTTCAGCAAGTTGCTTAGAAAACAGAAAATAATTGTAAGCTATAAATATATGGAATAAAAGATAATTAACAATATTGTTGCATTGAAAATATAAACTAATCAAATTATTAAATTCTTTAATTTTTAAAAATGAAAGTACATGGTGAAAATACTTGTACAATTTAACGGATGAAATTACATATAATATACATATTTTTATTTTTATATTGTTTTAATGTTAGTCTTATTCTAAGGAGTTTTTTCCCATGGGAAAAAAAAAAACAACAACTGCATTTTATGCCTTTAGTACTCCAAGTTTATTTCGTAATTTGGAGTGGATAAATCCAAAATTTGAAAATATCTGCTCAATTGATGCTGAACTGTATGGACTAAAATGCAAATGTACCATGAGCTGTATGAATTCACTTTGTATATTGTTTGTTTTTTTCCAAGCCTTTCCACCATGTTTCTGGAACATCCTGAGCTGAGAAGAAACTTTTAGGGTATGGTCGGGATTCAGCTTCAAAAACAATGACAAAGTTACAAAATTTGGGTTTTTTTAGCTGCTTTCCTCTATTCATCATTTACAAACTTGAAATAATATGCTAAAAAAAAGGGGGAGGGGCTATTTTACAATGAATAAAAATAAAATTTAACATAAACAAATTGTTCTGAATAATTAAACTGAAACTAACATAATAAAATGAAGATATATTATTTATGTGTAAATATTGAAAATAACAAACCATCTGCTTTTAAGTTATTGATTTAGAGAACGTTTAATTATATTGATTTCGTATTATAAATCATTTACTCAGTGAACATTTGTGTTGCAATTTTGGTTTATATCTAATGTTTATGTACAAAAATAAACATTTAGAATTATTAAAACTATTTAGACAACTTATGATTGGTTATTGAGTAGTGGCCACTTTAGCTTTACACAAGCTTTTTTTTTTTTTTTTTTTTTTTTTGCATAAATTAGATGCTAATTATTTTTATAATAAACTGAACACTTAATAGTAATAAAGATATAAGTAATACTTTTTAAAATGAATTTAATAGTAGTTTCAATATTTTTAGCCATTTTTCCTAGCATGAAATTGACAAATAATTTGAATTATGATTTATAATTTTATTACAACTTAATTATAGTATATAACTAAATAAAAATTATTTATATAACATTATAAATTATTACTTTAATCAGTTTTTAGCTTGATTTAACATAAAATTTCACTAATGATTGCTAAAAAATGTGTATAAGGTTTTTGACACTTTTCGTCAGTTTTCAGCACTTTTTGACAGTTTTTGATGTCAAAAACCCAACCCTGACAAAGAGTGAAAGCAAATTTGGACATACAGTATTTAATAAAAATGGTATGAAATATTAGCATAGTAAGGTAATATTTCCAAAAAAAACATTAAAATTGTGAAACTTTTGAATTAAAATGAAAGCTTTTCCACTAATTCAACAATATTTGTATTTTTGTGGTAAAGGCATTTTGCACGATATTTTAACTGGTCTAATAAAGCATGAAAAGAAACCATTTAGAAATATTTCTCTTAACAGTTGTTACCATTGTTTCCAAAACGCTCTTCATCAGTACAATTTATTGGTCTGCTATTATTATTATTTTTTTTTTTTTAGCTGAAAGTCATTTATTATTTCATAACATTTTCTTTTATTAATCAAATAAGTATTTCTATGGGATTGTAAACTTAATATCTGTATTTTTATGCTGCTCTTGTATCTCTCCTGATATTGTTAAAGTAACTTAAATTTAAAAAGGAAAGAAAATAATTTATGTAAGTTAATTTTATTTAAAAGATGTGTCAGCAATTTACCTGAAAGTAATTTTCCAATAGTTTAAAAAATATCAATTTAATGTATTCATCATTTGATGAGAGTCATCATGAACGCTTTCATTATTCAGACATTTTGTCATCCAACATTCGTTAAGCATTTTGTATGAATAAATTTTGGCAGTGGATTTTGAAGTCAACTGAATCTGATAAGAGAGTTTACTGAAAGTAATTGGGAGGTAATCTTTTATTCAGGCTGTAAGAGTATGCCTTCCAGTTGCTAAATTGTACAAATTTAATAATTAATGTTCAATACCTTAAAACACAGAAATGTTAATTTTGTGTTGCTCAATGTTTTTTAATTCTGCCTCTGCTTCAAAGTATCGAAGATTGACTGATTTTAATAAAAAGTAAAACTTTGAATTTTATAGATATAAGTTTGGGGCATATTAATAATCAAAATGTATTTCAAAATTCATTTCAACTTACGAACAATTAAGGGAATCATACTCAAGTTAAATTTCAAAAACTTAAAAAGTGAGGCACAGCTTATTTTGTTAAATGTAAGTTTTTGAATGAATCATGCTCATATTCATTTGTTGCATTAACAAAATAAAATAATAATGCAGCAAGAATTATTTTTATCAATTCACAACGTTCTATTGCATTCCATTGCTCTTCTTTTTCATCATTGAAGATTTATTGTATGGCCTTCTCTACTTACTGATGAGAGATGGATTTATTACTTTTGTATTATCTTTGTTAAGATATCAGAGAATATTTCCTTTGTTTAATAAAAAATATTTTTTCTGGAATGTTGTACTTGTAATTAACTAAACATCCTTTCTTAAACATGATGTTAATGCTGTTAGTGAGTCAATTTTTATGTTACTCTCGCTAATGTTAAGTTCATGGGTGCAGAATGAATTCATATTTAAATTATCTTCCCAGGAAATTAATATTTGAAACTTTTTTTTTCTTTGTACTCTTCTTAAAAGGTCATTTATTTTTTTTCTTAATTCTCAAAATATTTCTAAAATACATGCTTAATTTAGTATTTTACTAGCTGATCTGCCCAACGTTGCCCGGGCCCGTGATGAATGACCCTTAAGTGAACCTCAAATTTGTATGATTTTATATCTTTAACTCCATTTTGTTGATTTTATATTTTTAAATTCAAAAATCACAAAAAATATTGAATTGAAATTATATGCTATTTAAGTATTTTATTTTTTATGTAATTTTATTTTTAGAGTCTATGCATACCGAAAGCGAGTGAAACCCCATAGAAACACTCGGGTTTTTTTCAAGGGATTCGTCGAAATTTTCACACATTTCTACCTGTTTGAACATTTAAAAATTTTTGTAGGTGAAGTAATTCTGGTCTCTTCAGATTCACTAAAAAGAGATTGTGTTAAAATACGGACATTTTGTTACTTTTAGTGTAAAAAAAAAAAAAAAAAAAAATCTCCGTGAGGTGTGAAGTCACCTGCATTTATGGGTATATTTAAAAAGAGTTGAAGTTCATATTTTTAAAAATCGATTGCACCATTGATTAGAAGAAGATTTCAACTTTAGGAACATATTTTTGGTTTGTGATCCCTCTAAAGTTGTGCCGTGGAGGGTTGAAACTGCGATGAAACACTCAGGTTTTTACCGATTTCGTCAAAATTTTAATACTTTTTATTTTGTAAAAAATATTTCTATCTGTCCAAACGTTTTAAAAATTTTTTTAGGTGATGTAAATCTGGTCTATTGAGATGCTCTAAAAAGATTGTGCTACAATGCAATTGTTTAGTTACTTTTAGCGTAGAAAAAGTATCGTCTCCATGAGGCGCGAAGTGACCTGTGTTCACTGGTGTATTTGAAAGAGTTAAAGTTTGTATTTTAAAAACTGATTGCATCATTGATTTGAAAAAAGTTTGTTTTAAGAGCATATTTTTGGTTTGTCAGTATCTCTAAAATTGTATCTTGTAGAGGCATTGCAATAAGGGGGGAAACTTTTTCAGATAAACGACCTTTTTTGATTTTTTTTTTTTTCAAAGGGCTAACTGCAACATTTAAAAAAATTGATTGTACCATTTGAGATGTAAGAGTACGATCTTTCTGAATATATCTTTCAATTTTAACTGTACTGACCGGTTTGGTCAATTTGGATTAAAACAAAACAGAAATACAGTCGAAAACGCCCCTTCGCTCCTGATATGTAAATGAGTTTGTATGCATGCACATGTACTTTCCTTGACTAGAGATCGATCAATTAGATAACTTTTTGATGAGAGTGAGTTGCGAGTATAAATTAATAACTCAATTAATAATTAAACTTTAAAATTCTGAGACTCAGGTGCATTAGGAGAGGCCTTCAACTATCTTCATAAAAAATTTCAACCTTGGTACGTTCCACAGACTTTGCTAACCCATTGCACACACACAGACAGAGCGAAACTTTCTTTTATTAGTATAGATGTGTCAAAAGCTGATAAATTGCGAGTAAGATTTTAACACTTCAGATAAAATTAAGTATATATTTTAGAAATATTTTGACAACTAATGAAACTAGTCGTTGGGGACCACAGTGATATTTACCCGTCATGGATATCAGTGGTGTAGTCGTAAATAAAACAGAGGGTATGCGCTCTAAGCAGAGGGTATACGCTCCACCTTGAGCGTATACCCTAGAGCCTATATACTATAGCTTTCTTGAGAAACAGAGGGTATACGGTGTTCCTTAAAAAAATCCAGAAGGTATACGGCGTATACCCCCGTATACCCTCCACTACATCCCTGATGGATATACATAATATAAAATATGAAAATAAAACATGTGATATATGCTAAGCATTGTATCATGTTACTTTTATTCATAATTAAATTTATCTGGACTCCATTAAATATAATAATTAATATAATATTAATCCCTTAAACTAATATTACTTTTTGTTGCATTAAAATATCTCAAGTTGTTGATTTTCTGTAAACAAGTAAACACTATCAGTTTGCAATGGAAGTCTATGGGAATCTGGCGAAATATTAGAGATACCGCCAATTGGGCATCACTTTTGGCAATATATCACCAAGTTGGTGGCATTTGGCGACAGAACAGGGTCTCCCTTATGGTAACCCCCCTTATAGGTATGAGGATGCATTAATTGCTTGACATTTACGATAAGCCATTATTGGCATTTAATCTTATAGTTTGGCGATAATTTTTTGGTCGGCGGGGTAATCGAGTAGTACCGAATTGTGTGAAAGAAACATCCTTATAACTCGAAAAATTATAATCATATTAACTAACATTTTACTGTGTTGGATTAAGCGTCTCATTTCCAATTAAAATATATCTTTGAATTGAAATTTGAATGAAATACAGGGTCGTGAAAAATCGAAGAGTGTGAAAAATAGGATTACAAATATCTTGGCTACTAATTATCCGATCGACTTCATTCTTTATGCAAAATTTGTTTTTTTATTATCTTTTATATTCACTCCTTCAAATAAAATATTTCGAAAATTTTTGTATACCCTTTATCAGAATGAATATTTTGAGAGTCCGATAAAAATAGTTCTGGATAATCGAGGTTACTGATATTCAATAGGCTTCTTCCCATTATTACTTCCTAAGTACACACCAAATTTCAAGTCTCTATCTCAATTTGTTTGGGAGATAGAACGTTTACAGACACACACACACACAGACAGCAAAAATTTTTTTTCTAAAAATATGTTTTTTCGGAATCTCCAGTGTCTGAAACGTGTAATTCCGTCAAAAAAATTTTTTCGATTTTTAAAACGATTACAAGAATTACCCTATACTGTGTATGATGGGTAAGTAAAATGGAGACATCCTTTAAGAATAGCTGACAGAAGAAATAAGTTAAAAAATATTGGTTTCTTGGGGTGATATTTTAAATATACGAATGCATCTCATGCCCATAGACTTAACTTTAGGAAGCGGAATTTGGAAGTTGACTAACAACCTTAACAAAATATGTATAATTAAAAAGCAATGCCTTTAAAAAAAAAAAAAAAAAAATCTGCATTTCTGTTTCACAATTGTTACAAAGTTGTTGAGAAGAAGTTAGATTATTTCTACTATCTAAATGCATTATATGGAAAATACAAACATATAATTTGTGTATAATTTTCAGTTTAAGGTTTTCAGAAAGCCATCTATTACTTACCCATCATACGTAGTATAGGGTAAGTCTTGTAATCGTTTTGAAAATCGAAAAATTTTTTTTGATGGATTTATACGTTTCAGACACTGGAGATTCCAAAAAACATATTTTTACAAAAAAAAATTGTCCGTCCGTCTGTTTGTCTGTAATCGCTCTATCTCCCGAACAAATTGAGATAGAGACTTGAAAGCCGGTGTGTACTTAGGGAGTAATAATGGGAAGAAGCCTATTGAATATCAGTAACCTGATTAACCGGAACAATTTTTTTTCTGACTCTTGAAATATTCGTTCTGATAAAAGGTATACAAAAATTTTCGAAATTGTTTATTTGAAGGGGTGAATATAAAAGACAATAAAAAAACATAAATTTTGCATCATGAATGAACTCTCGGATAATTAGTTGCCGAGATATTTGTAATTCTATTTTTCACACTCTTCGATTTTTCATGACCCTGTATTTCATTCAAATTTCAATTCAAAGATATATTTTAATTGGAAATGAGATGCTTAATCCGACGCAGTAAACTGTTAGTTAATACAATTATAATTTTTTGAGTTATAAGTATGTTTCTTTTATGCAATTTGGTACTACTCGATTATCCCGCCGACCAAAAAATTATCGCCAAACTATAAGATTAAATGCCAATAATGGCTTATCGTAAATGTCAAGCATTTAATGCCACTCCATACCTATAAGGGGGTTTACCATAGGGGGGACCCTGTTCTGTCGCCAAATACCGCCAAGTTTGTCGCCAACTTGACGGTATATCGCCAAATATGGCGACCAAAATGAGTCACCAAAAGTGATGCCAAATTGGCGGTATCTCTAATATTTCGCCAAATTCCCATAGACTTCCATTGTAAACCAATATTTGCGTACAGAAAATCAACAAATTGATATATTTTAATGCAACAAAAAGTAATATTAGCTTTAGGGGTTACATTAATTATGGCACAGATGTCATATATGCTTCATATTGGCGTGATTGCCAATTTGGCGAAAGCTTCAAAAGCATAAACAACATCATCCGGATTCAACCAAGCAAAATAACGACACTTTGGCGCCAGTTAAGTACCCGTTGCGTATATGTCATTGGCGTCATAAAAAATTAAGAAGGAATATTTAAGCGTATATGACATCTGTGCTTTAATTATATTTAAGAGAGTCCAAATAAATTAAATTATGAATAAAAGTAACATGGTACAATGCTTAGCAAATATCACATGTTTTATTTTCATATTTTATATTATCTATATCCATGATGGGTAAGTATTACAGTGGCCCCCAACGACTAGTTTACATGGTTGTCATTTGCTACTAAAAGACTATTTTCAGCTTCAGGCAACTATTTTAGCCCAAAACCCATTGAAGAGGGAAAATCGAAAAAAAAAAACCCCAAACTTTCTGGCTATTATTTTTGTAGGACAATCGTTCATCAATTCCAAAGTAGCCAATTCCACCCCCCTTTTTTTTTATATTTTAAACAGATCTTCTGATTTTACATTTCAGTATCATTGTCTTTTTTTTTATTATTATTTAATGGAAATTTTAAAACCTTAAACAAAATAAATATTCAATCTAAATATAGTGAACAGGTGAGTCCCAATTTTAAACATATTTTGGGCCTGGCTTCCACGCATATACTTTACAATGCATACTTCTCCCATTTGTTTGTTTTTCAAGTATTTCATTTATTTATTTATTGAACTTGTGTGTTTGACATCAGGTGTCTGCTTATAAGTCATTGTCAATATACAAGGACAAGAAGGTCAATATACAAGATGAGGAAATTTACACCACCGGAGAATTTCAACCGGGAGCTCCACAGAGGGTGTGCAACAGAGCCAGTGGGAGTAGAAGCCGCAGCCAACCTACGCTCTCAAGCAAAGTATTAAACCTTTGTTGATGATCAACCGTAGATTGGCTTGTCATGGTTTGCCATGTTTAATCTCTTTGCATCCACAACAAATATTGGATTGAAAACCTCGACCAAAAAAAAAAAAAAAAAAACATTTCAAACATATTAGCTCCATTTTTGTAAAGGCAATGTGAAATACTTAAATTCATAGAATTATTTGAAGTTTTTCCTTCTAAATTTAAAATATTGTTACTCGAGACCTGTTCAAACCAAGATGAGGACAAGGTTCTGATGTTTACTTGGGGCTGACTTCTTAAATTGTTACAAAAAATTGTATTTAATACATTTTTTTTTTTTTTTTTTTTTGAGAAATTAGAATGCCATGCAAGAATATTAAACATATCTATACATAGTTTTTAACCTTATCTTACCGTAAAAGTTCAAAATGTTGATTATAAATACATTAGGGATGCACCAAATAGTGATTTTGGTTGAATACCGAATATTCATCAGACAGGAATCACGAGTAGCCAAATAGTAACTAGCCAGCCAAACAGTAATTATTCAGTTGAATACTTTTATATTTCAGAGTTTAAAGGTACTAAAAAGCTAAGTTTTAAAACACTTTGCATAATATTTCACACATGCTATCATTTTGATAAATAAGGCTTTATTTACAAGTAAAATTTACACACACACACACACACACAAAAAAAAAATCTATGCAGGGAATTATTATTCAAGAAGAAAATAATTTTAACCTTTTTTTAATTAATAAAATTTTAAATTTCACGAATTTTTCTGTGAATTAAAACAAATTTTAAACAATGTTTTCTTATATTCTAAAGCAAATGTTTTTAATATTTTCTTATATTCTAAAGCAGCTATACTCAACCTTTTTCTCTCGCGGGCCGCAAACATGTGTTTGCGATGCTAGGTGGGCCGCAACACACTTATAAAAGGGTAAAAAAAAAGAGTTATTAAAAGAATAAGATAACATAAGTAGTATAACAAAGTTAATATTATCTGTAAGTTTGAACGTTTGTCTCGGAAGAAATGTTACTAGAAAATATTAACACCACCAATTACAAACAATGTTGTAGAAATATGCCCCAAAATTTGTTATTTGGAAATAGTGGTGTTAAAATTTTTTGGTATATTTTTTTCTGCGACATATGTTCAATCCTAAAAAACAGAATTAGCTATATAATAAGTATAAAATGTAATAATATAACAATGTAGAATTTCCAGGTTCTAAAGAAGAAAAAAAAAAATCAGGAGATTTTCTCTAATAACTCAATCCTTTCCTAAATGCAAAAACTTATTTTTTCTTAATATAGAAACACATAGTGCAATACAAACATATGATGCATTAATTAATTTGCAATAATGTTTGATTAGTGTTGCAGATTAACCCATTGGGGACAAGCATCACGTACACGTGCCGCATAAGGTGCTCAGAATCAGGGCTAAATTTCTAAGAAAAAAAAGTACCAGAGCCCTAATATTCTGTGGTACCGGTACCAATGGCTACTGTTCCCCCCTTCCCCTCCTGTCACTCCAATCTCCATATTTATATATCGTACATTATTTGCAAAATTTAAAGCATTTTTTTTTCTTTAGCAAAATAAAAATTTTAAATATCAGTAATTTTATATATCAGTATATATTTAGCTGTCAGCTATTTCACTTTTTAGTTATCACTCCTTCTAAATAGTAATCTTTGCCTAATTTTAATGTTAATTAATTGCAGAATTCTGCGATACAAATAAGGTAAGGATTATGATTCGGAAATAGTGTTAAAACAAATAAGGGATAGTTCGCAGCTATGTATTTTTAAGAAAAAATGAATGCAATTTACAGAAATTAATATTTATATGCTGAAAATGGAACAATGCTTTTTAATTTCCGATAAAAGATGTAAAACTTAAACTATAATCCATTCCTTCCGCATAACAATATTTTGTGGTGAGTTCCTGAAAATCAGATTAAATTAAAATTTTGACACCGTTATCGGAAAGATTCGATGCTTTTATAGAAAAGGGAGAACTACTGCTTGATTGCTTTCTATCAGATACATGGCAATTATATCTACTTACAAATGAAAGTGACGAGCAGAGCAGAGCCTTAGCATGGGCAGCGTTCATGATATAAAAATAAATAGGAAAATCACTAACGTGATTTTTACACTCGTACGCAATAGAAGACAATAGAATTTCTAGAAGACAAAAAACCTCTAACAAACAAAACCTTAAGCTGATGCTCGTTGCTTAAAAACAGAAAATATTCTTTTCCGGTTAAACACCGGAAAAAAACAGCCATTTAAAAACTACCCTACTGTTACAAAAGAAAATCAAACTGAAAGTAAATTCATGGATCCGTCTCTTGAGTAGCGCTGTATCAACACGTTGCCAACATAAATTTGAATGTAATATGTTTGAGGAAGAAAAACACGATTTCTGTTTTCCCTTCATTCTGATCAAAATAGCATTAAAATGATTTGAAATAGAATATACGCAATTTTGAATGAGCAAAAGTTTTTTTTCTGTACATGAATAAATAAAATTTTGAATGTATGATAAATTGAGCTCGAGTCAGTCCAAACCCCAAATCTGATTTTAAAAAAAAAAAAAAAAAAAAAAAAGTCCGTTTTATCTCCATCTCCTGCGTGTGCGACACATTACGTCACATATAATTGTTTCGATGAAAAAGAATGCACAAGCTTTGAGACGGGAAGGAAACGAAAGGTTAATTTAGGCTTCGAGTTTTTGGGCTCCGGAGCCCTGATGTTATGAGCTCCGGTGAATTCCGATCAATATTTAAATATTTACTAAAAATAGAGAAGTACCGGAGCGGGGCTCCTGCTCAAATTAAGCCCTGCTCAGAATCCTTGATTATGCCCAGGCCCACCAGTTATTTTTTATTGTAAATTTTTCCTTATTTAATCGGAGCATTGTCCCGATTCAGTTAGGCAAAAATTTCTGTTTTGAAAAACCGGTGATAAAAGATTAAAAATTCTGTAAAAGACGTTCGTCGCGAAGGGGTTAAGGAATGTATAATAGACACTAGTGTTGCACTAGTACAATTACATTTAAAAAGAACTTTTGACTAGGCAAACAACATTTCAGCAGTTTTAACATAATTTAAAATTAATTCTGAACTACAGGGCAGATTAAATATATAAAACAAAAATATATAAAACAACATTTAAGACGATAAATACTTTTTATGAGCATCTCAATTTTTAAAATATGGATTATCGATTTCATGTCTTGGGCCTCACATGAAAGGTCGCCAGGCCACATGCGGCCCACGGGCCGCAGGTTGAGTATGGCTGTTCTAAAACAAATGTTTTAAAATAAAATGTTTTTTTCCCCCTCAAAGAATTGAAAGAAATTTTTTTGTCATATATACTGCCTATTTGTTAAACAAACAAACAAAAAAAAATTAAATAGTGTCAACTCAGCAAGAATTAACAACGTTCCTATTCCTTTCCATTCAGCAAGGAAATTTTTCAATGCACCAAAGAGCAGTGTCTGGAATGGGCGATTATTTTCTGAGGTATGATACATACAGTATTTCTAAAATCTTGAAACACACTTCGAGTGGAAGTAATGTGGTCACATTTTTTTAAACAAGAAACATTTCAATCTACTTACTCCATCAAAAGCAGAATATATTCAATCAAAAGTGCAAGATGTGTCAATACAAGCTGAAACTGAGTTTTTGTTTACAATTTTAACAATAATAAAGATATTTTTGAGAGATTTGCATCATATTAATTTTGCTTTGAAATGAGATATCATCATTGGAAGTGACTGAATTTTGGCCAATAACATAGTATAAGTCAGGCATGAAAAAGTTCCTCCTAAAGGAGGAATTTCATCTTTTTAAAAACAATTTTCAACATTCTCTGAATTTATGCAAAAATGCCAAGAAAATATTGGAAGCATATAAGCGGGGGTCAGCAAGACTTAATAATCAGACATTTTCGCTACCCATATCTTTGGATTTTGAGCCATCAAATCAAAGATGAGCTTACTATATTATAAACACCTAAAAGTCATGTAAATGAAGAAGTTTAACGTGTCTTTCCAGCTGGGTTGTAAAAAATCCGGTTTTTTATTAAAAAAAAAAAAAAAAAACCAGCCCGGTCAGGTTTTATTAAAAAACCCGGGTTAAATGGGCAATTTTCCCCGGGTAAATTGGATTAAAATGCCAAAATGTGAACTATGATTCCGCCTTCCTTACAAATAATAATCTTCAGGGTTGCCACTGTATAGGAAAAACTGAAGGAATTTAAAAATGAGTATTAAAAACAAGGAATTTTGCTACTTTGCAAAATTTATCCATTGAAATTTTGAAAATTCTCAGAGGAATCAATTACTTTGGGAAAGTTTAATTTTTTGCTCAGGAAAGCGCAAGGAATTTGATTGCCGAAATAAATGACAATCCTGATCTCAAATACAATTTTTGTGAACATAGTCTAATAGATGGGAATGACTTCATAGTCTTAAACAGGAAATTTTCCCCGGTTAAATTGGATTAAAATGCCAAAATGTGAACTATGATTCCACCTTCCTCACAAATAATAATCTTCAGTAATAAAATACAACAAACCCCATGATAAAGGAACCTGTTTACAACGGAATCCTGTCTTAAATGTAAAAATGTCATTGTCCTTACAGTAGGAATACCGTACCTACTAAGACGGTAACCTGTTTAATACGGAATTTTTCTTCTGTCCCTTGAGATTCTGTCTTAGTCGGTTTCATTATAGTAGTACTAAATAAACACAACAATCGTATCAGGGTTGTAAAAAACCCAGGTTTTTTATGTACAAAAAAAAAAAAAAAACAGCCCGGGCGGGCAGCTACCCACTAGAATCCTGCTTAACTGAGTGAATTTTTTTTAATACTTTAAAAAGGAGAGAAAGTTTCTGTAAGGTTCTTTTTGAAATAAAATATTTTGTCTTATTTGTCCATCACTTTTGAGTAATTTCAGTAGCAAGATCAATTTGACATTCATATATTTAATTTGGAGAATTCTTTTTCTTTTGAAAGAAAGTTATAAACAGCCAAACCATCCAGAATAATATTGATTTTCAAAAAGTAATCACTGTACTTCACCAGATATATTTAGATTTACACCTTTAGCAAACTGCCTTCAATTTTCTTTTGCGATTCAATGAACCTATGCATTTATTTATAGTTTAAGTTTGTTTTTTAATACTTTCTAATTTACGTAAAGAAAATAGCAATCATATGTACAGTTATATTCCCTTTTAATGTATGAATAACTTAAAATATATGTAAATTATAAGAATTGGGCACCATTGTACAGATGGAAAAGTTTTTCCACTCTTTTCTCCCTATTTCTCACTTTCATGCCTGATAAGTACTGCCACCTGCCTTCGATAAAAGAATGTGTAGCTCAGTGTTGTTTGGATATGAATAGTGCCGATTTCCAGCACTTCTCGTCGTGTTATCCTATTTCTCAGACATCAAAGTAACTCTGTTGAAAATTTTGTTAAAATATCTTCAGTATTGTTAAAGTAAATGAAAATCAAAGTTTGACCTCTAGTGAGATAAGCCTTGACACGCGTTACAAAAACGTCGCACTAAGCAGGCAAAACAAAGAAAAAAGATCACTCATTGGCTGGTGGATATCCACGAGCCAATATCCTTTGTGTGACGTTTTCGTGACGCGTGTCAAAGCTTTCTCAAATATCTAGGGGGCGTTGCTGAGATACACCATTTTTGACTGAATAACTGAATTTGTGATCCTGGTTTCCTGGACAAAAATGGAGTTTTTGATGTCTATTATCATCATCCCTGAATGATTAGTCCATTTTATTTTGAAACACCCGGTTTGCAAGAAACAGCTTATTTACCATACAGCATTCAGGAACTTGCATTTGCACATCATTAATTCCTATAAAGGTACCAATGGTTTTCTTTAGTGACACTTTTCAAATAGCAAATAAATACTGTAAAAGCATTCTCTTATTTAAATGTAATTCTATATATAATTAAATATATTCTGGATATCTTTATTAATTGACAGTTAAATTTAGAAGTTGTGCAAGGTTTTTAAAAAGATTTTTAAGTATTCTGTTTGGATGAATATTTAGATATTATGTATCACTGGCCAAAATTCAGTCACTTCCAATGATATCTCATTTCATAAAAGCAAAATTAATATGACGCAAAATCTCTCAAAATATATATTTATTGTTAAAATTGTAAACAAAAATTCCGTTTCAGCATGTATTGACACGTCTTATATTTTTGATTGAATATATTCTATTTTTGATGGAGTAAGGGGGCTGAAATGCTTTTTTTCTTAAAAAAATATGTGTGACCATATTACCTCCACTCGAAGTTTATTCTAAGATTTTAGAAACACTTTGTATGTATCATACCTCTGAAAATAATTGCTCACTCCAGACACTGCCCTTTAGTGCATTTAAAAACTCCCTTGCTAAATCAAAAGGAATAGGAACATTATAAATTCTTGCTGAGTTGCCACCATTCGAATAGACTGCATTTTTTCTTTTTCCTTTTTTGGCTAAATATTTAGATATTTGTCCAAACCTAATATTAGGCAGACCGAATATTTTGTTATTCAATCAAGCCGAATTCTGTGCATCCCCAAAGTACATAGATTCCAGGAATTACGGATTTTGAATAAATCTTTACTTATAATATTCGCCCTATTAAATTGCAGAATACTATATGAAACTAGTTGGATGTGTCAATCCCAAAGATTTCTTCCATCTCATGCATGTTAAAATTCGCTAGCACAGTGCCAAAATTGAATGGCTGTTTATGCCCATCAGGAAGATTCTAAAGATATGAAATTCCGTGCATTAGTTCTTGAGGTATGATTATCGCTAAAATCGTGTGAAGCATGCAAAATGCAGCATAACAGCGCCACATGTTGGTTGATTTACACCACAACCTAATCAGCAACAACTTATGTCAACGTCTAACTGGATCTGAAGTTTGGTGAAAATCCGTGCATTAGTTTTTCAGATAGAACTATTGCGAAAATCCTGAAAAATCCAGCATAGCAGCGCCATCTATTGGGCGATTGACAGTAAAACCTATTATGAAACAACTTGTGTCAACGTCTAACTGAATCTGAAGTTCGATGAAAATTCATGCATTACTTCTTGAGATAGAGTTACTGTGGAAATCGTGAAAATGCAGCATAGCAGCGCCACCTGTTGAGCGATTCACACCAAAACGTAATCAGCACCAATTCATATCAAGAACTGAATCTGAAGGTTGGTGAAAATCCGTGCATTAGTTCTTGAGATAGAGCTATTGCGGCAATCGTGAAATGTGCAGCATATCAGCGCCACCTGTTGGGCGATATACACCAAAAACTAATTAGAACCCGCTTATATCAAGGTCTAACAATCTAAATTTTTGTGAAATTCCGTGCATTAGTTCTTGAGATAGAGTGCTTACAAATTGTTTGTCACATACAGACAGACTCAGAGTAGAGGTCTGCACGGGCCCGTGCCCGGGCCGGCCGGCAGAATGAGGCGAGTTTTCAAACGAGCCGGGCCAGCAAAAAAATTTAAGGCCCTACCGACCCGATATAAAAATTTAAACGAAGCCGATAAAATATGAGCTATTTTCAATGAACGTGACTTTCTCGAGAATAAATACAGATGTGCGTCACGAGGCGACGCTAGTTTGACAACATCAATACAGAAATGCAACATGTCCAGCGTAGAGATCAGAATCGGAGAGTTACATGGTATCTGACACGGGCTTAGTTTTTTTTTTTTTTTTTTTTTTTTTCAGCAGACTCTTGCCGTGCCGAGATCAGGCTTGCATTTCTTTTCTACATAGTCGAGCCGTACCGGAACTGGACTTTATTGTTCTCAGGATGTGTAGAGCATGCAATATGTTTTGTAAAGATATTAATAGCGATAAAGAACCTCTAATCTTTGGAAATATACCTTAAGGTGATTCTCAAATGCACTGCTCGACAAGCCTGACTATTGAAGGGATTTGGAATCTATTAATGTTTTCCATTTTTGATAAATAAAATATTTGTCGAGATACAAGAGATTCTTCTCACGTGGCTCAGGCCCGTAGCTAGGTGGGGGCCAGGTCGGACAAAGCCCGACCTGGAAAAATTTTTGCCCGACCTAGCGCGAGACTCTACATTCCGATAAAAACAACCAATATAAATTTCGATTTTTTTTTTTCAAATTTTTGTAAAACCTACCATAAACTAGCTAGACATTTCGATCACATTATCACCCACTATTTCCCTTTAAATAACTTTTATGTAATACAACATTAAATTTCCATTTTTCCTCCTTCATGATAGACCTAATCAAAGAGAACCCCTTCACCCTCTACCCCTCTATTTCGTTTTTAGACCGGCAAACAAAAATAGCAAAAATTTCATCTACACTTTTTTCTCTTTCTTTCTCTTTTAACAGGCCTGTCGGAAACTGTGGCATTGGTCATTCCCACAGACTTCTCATATAAGTATCTTTACTCTGAGGTCATTCCTTACTTTTTTGCTTTGTAGAAATTATTCCACAGTCCTCGCCGCCTCACAAAGAAATCTGAATTAGCTTATATCCGTAAAACTTGCTTTTTTTGTACAATTGTCACCATACAAAATTGATCGTAAGGAAGGCAAGCCCGTGTGCACCTACCGGAGAAACTACTTGTCGCTACTTGTCCACCCAGTCGTTTCCACTGCTTCTCTCTCATTGGTTGTTTCTGGCGCTTTCGCTACCCACATAGGGTATATAAGGCAGCACGTCTCTGTCTATCATTTTGCTCAGCCTTGTTTTTCTAGCACGCTGTTAAATTTTCCCTATCTTGCACTGAAGAAGAATCTCACTAGTAGATTCGAAACAGCTGTTTGCTGCCTTTCATGTATTATTTGTGCCTTTTTAAACGTTGTTTTTTCTGCTTTTTAAAAGAGGTATGTAATATGAAATATTTTCCAAAAGTTAGTTTTTGACGAATTTACAATGGGACGATATCGATGCAATTTTTCGTCCCTATCATCGTGCTGACTACGGACATGTGTTTGTGCAGGGCCGCCAGAAAGTTTTTGAGTCCCAGGCAGTAATTTCGAGGAACTGACTTAGTGACTTCTGAACATCCGTTTGTGAAAATTATGCACCACTATGCGCTAGTTTTAGCTTAACTGTTGCGGATTTTAGATGCTATTCAGCCTTCGGTGATAGAGTGAAAAAAAGGGTTCTCGATTTAAAAGTTATATATTTTGGAAAAGTGTGTGTGTCTGTGAACTGATTACTTTATCTGTGGCTACAAGGTATATTTGAAAATATGGATATCCGTTCATTTATATATGAGAATCGTGAACTAGAACAGGAAACAGTGAGTCCCGCTCCTAAATCATGTATAAATAGTAATGATAAAAATTCATTATCATTAACTAATAAAAGTAAAACAGAAATTCTCAATCTCGATTTGCCTAAAAGTAACAAGGCAAATAAACAAATTATTCCAAGGAAATTCATAAGAAAAAAAAATCAACGTTCTTTTCGGAGTGCTTCGTAAATGTTTGGTAAGTATTTAAAGTACCTTACCCGTGGTCCTAATTTTTTGCGCATTAGTTTATCGATGCTTTTTTGAAAATAAAAGTAAAAAATAATTACAAATATTTTATGTAAATTATTTTTAATGAAAATTGATACATTGTACAATTACGTAGTGAAATTGAAGAAGAAATAATAACCGACACAAACTTTGGGGCCAATGAAATCCATTCCCTTGCAAGTTTTTTATGTCCCTAATGTTTTACGCATGTTCAAATGAGACGAAATAAGTAAGTCTTATCATTTCGTTGGTCCTCTTTGTCAGCATAAAAATCTCTCAGTCTTCTCGGCATAGTTGAAACTATATGTTGCCACCTAGAAATTGGAATTTTTTGCCATTCTTCAAGAAGCATTCTTTTCAACTACTGATTGTCACTGTTGCTCATTTGTGGTTTGCATTTTCGAACTTCCTTCTTCAAGTATCGCCACAAATCCTCGATAGAATTGATGCCCGGTAAATTTGGAACCCAATTTAGCACAGGAGTACCATTTTGTTGAAGCCAGGCTTTTGTTATCCTAGCTGTAATGCTGTTTGACTAAGTCTTGTTGAAAAAGATAACCCGATTGAAGGCCAAGTTGTTGAATTGAAGGCGACGACTGATTCTGCAAAATGTCCCGATAACATTTGCATTGATAGTTCCGTCATATGGCAGCATTTGGCTGACCCCAGAATAACCAAAACATCCCCAAATTTGAACATATGACGGAAACTTGCACTCTTGTTTGACGCATTTTGAGTTTAAAGCTTCATTTGCTTGCCGTACGATCGATATTTCCTTACGAAACTGGAAAAGGGGATTCATCCAAATCATATAACATTTTGCCATTGCAGATCTGTCTATTTTAAGTGGTCCGCAGCCCACAGAAAACGTTTCATTTTCTGAGCAGGAGTTAACATCGGCTCACGTTTGCTTATATAATATTTGATGCCCATTTTATGAAATCTTTTTGTAGCCATTTTACGAGTCACTGGTCGCCCTATGCTGTCTTGCTATAGGGATGCGGCTTTTGCCATTATTCCTGGTCTTATCTTCATTACTACTCGACGGAACATTCGATCTTCTCGGGCCGTTGTTGTTGATAGGCGACTAGTACTGTTTCTTGGCTGTATATCTCCAGTTGCAATCAGGGATGTAGTGGAGGGTATGCGGGGGTATACGCCGTATACCTTCTGGATTTTTTAAAAGAACACCGCATGCCCTCTGTTTCTCAAGAAAGCTATAGTATATACATTCTAGGGTATACGCTCTGCCTTGAGCGTATACCCTCTGTGTTTTTTACGACTACATCACTGGTTGCAATGAAAGTTTTGAGAACATTACGCACTGGTCATTCAGAAATAATCAAATCCCTGCCTGTTTTCCTCATTAGACACCCACTATTTCGTTTTTCGTTTATCTTTTTAAGCAACTCTACCGTCAATCTTTTACCACACATTTTCTTCTTATTAATTAATTAGAAGTCGCTCTTCTTTTAAACGGCAACTGCCATCAGTCCCGGTTGCGATAATTTGCATATTTGGAAACAACCAGCTAATCACAATGGTAGAAAACTTTCTTTATATGCACATGCGCAAAACAATAGGGCTATCTATTTTTAAGAGGGAAAAGATTTTACATAACGAAATCTAAGTGTGCGACTTCTTTTATTTTTTTATTCAATGCAATTTATTTTAGACGACTGGCATTTCAAGAATTTGATTGTTTATTTAGACAAAATTAAGTTTGCGCTTTCTTTCTTTGAAAAAATTCACTTTTAAACTGGTGCGCAAAGAATTAGGGCCATGGGTAAGGTAGATTATTAACCTATGACTAATAATGTCCAAAATTTTAAATTCAGTTATTTAGAAATGCTATTTTTCAGAGGTTTTACGTTTGAATAAATTAACTGATTGCATGATTATTTTTAAGTTCTCGACAACCTATACCTGTAAAACAAACAAACATTTTTTGATATTTTTATTATAACTTTTAATTTTTTTTATATTTTTTTGAATAATGTAAAATGGAGAATGAATGTAATAAGGAGTGTAAAAAGCAATGGAGATTTAAAAATTTGGAACATGGACTTCAAAAGCGCGGAAAAACTGTTAATTAAAAAAAAAAAAAAATCTTTGACACATTTGTATGTGCCCTTGAAAGAAATTTAAAAAAATCATACTGAGTTTAGAAAAATCTTATGTTTTAAATGATAAACATTTACCTTAAAATTGCAGTGCATATTTTTGAAGAACTACAAATAAGGGACTGGGAAAAAATGAAGAAATAATCTGCCCTACCTGGAAAAATGTTTGCCCTACCTGAAAATATAGTCTAGCTACGGGCCTGACGTGGCTGCAGGTTTTTCTCCTTTCCCGCGCTCTCGCTATCGGAAATTCGATTCAAAATGCTAACTTTGACAGTATTTTCTCAAAGATATATTGTCTTTATTAAAAAATGGATAACGACATTCGATTACATAGCTTCTGAATAAGAACAACTGTTAATCTTATGCGTTTCCGAAAAGAAATGAATTCAGAAATGTATCGGAAAGTAGCTTCTTTAGATTTGAGAAAAACCTTAATAAATGACAAATATTTTCACAAATCTATTATACAGCTTCAAAAGTTATATTTTTAATATAACCCTCCTATCTTTCTTTTATTCTAAACTACATTAATTTTTTAACGAATCCTTATTTGAATGTTAAAATGTCTCAGAATCTAAGTACTAACCATTATTGTTGCTATTGTGTATTTTCTCTCTTGCGAAGGCGTCGTAATTTTAAAATATACTGTCAATTTTCCCCATAATATGTATGCAGTATTCTTTAAAAGAATCGTAATTATATATTAAGAAAAATCTGATTTTTTTTTTTTTTTTTTTTTTTTTGTAGAATTCTACAAAAAAAATTTCAGATTTTTCTTATATAATTACGATTCTTTAATTATTACGATCTCAATTTAAATCGAGTCGGGCCAGATCGGGTCGGACCTGTTTTCACCGATTTCTGTAAGGGCAGAGCTGTGAAAATATAAACGGTCCGCGCTGAGCTCGGGCCGAACTTTTAATTTTTATACCGGCCCGGGCCTGGAAATTCCGGCCCATGCAGACCTCCAACTCAGAGTGATAGACTGAGACAGACATTTTCTAAAAACCATCAAATCGTGTTCAGGACCTAAAACGTATAAATCCCTAGAAAACCGCAAGTCAAAAATTTTCACGAATCTAATTCTTGTAAAGATAGAAAGTAAATAGCAGCTTTAAAAATAAATAATTTGGTACCTATGTAATTTCAAAATCAAAGATTAAACTTTTAAAAACTGCATTACTAAAGTCGTGGTCTCCAAAAATCTAGGGAACCAGGAACATTGGTCCCATGATCTATATCCATATTATCTTCAATTTTAGACCTTGATATGTTTTCTATAATTTTTCAATTTAATAAGATTTAAAATGTTCAGCATAACAATTTCGAACTGTTTCTAACTTATTTAGATGGCTTTATTTGATCCAATGGTGGCCATAAAATGTTTTATTTTTGCCAATTTTGCTCTTTTATTTTACATGAATTTTTGAAGGTCATTTATGCATATAAAAGTTGCAGGAGTGTACTTTACCAAATGCATCCTTTTCCGATTAAACCATTTCTTACAGGCCGATTTCCTGCTTTAGCTTATTTTTTACAAAATAGAATTAAAGTTATCGCTAATAATGTGTAATAAAAGAAAGTTTGCAGCTAAAAACCATCAGTCACTGGCCAAAAGTTGCTAAACTATTGTATACTTTTCTACTATTTTAATATAGTACATTAAAAAAATATAGTGTAGCGAATAGCACGATACAAAAAAATAGTTTGTAGTGTGCATTCATGCTACTTTAGGAGAAAGGTGGAAAAATGCCCTTCTAATTACGTGATCATAATGCTCTTTTATACAAAATGAGTTTTGTGCAACAATTTGCAAAATGTCAGCCATAGACAATCTTAGTTGCAGTGTCAGATTTTTCCGATAAAACAAACCAATGTGTTAACTCACCAAAAAAATAATTTTCTTGCTCGCAACACTTTACTTATAATATTTTTTAATGCTGGCTTTGTAATAGAAATTATGACAAATGTATTGAACAGCACTGTTCAGCATACGAGTATTTTAATGTTATCGAACAAGCCAGTGATAATTGCATTGCAACTTGTAAACTTTGCCCATTTAAGAGGACTGTCCAAAAAGATGCTTTTGTAACTGTAACCTATATTATATTTTTAGGTTCATGTTTGAATAAAGCATAGTCATAATAGATCATAAAAAGTATTAAATTATCAATAATAGCAATAACTCAAAAAAAAAATTAAATTCTTTCTTTTTTATATTTGGAAATACATATATAAAAAATTAAATTCTTTCTTTTTTATATTTGGAAATACATATATATTTTTTATCTTTTATTCAGAGTACTTTTTTTCTATAAATATAAGTATCGGATTTTTGATTTGTCCATTAGATCAGCAGAAATAAAAAAATTAGAGAATATATATGGAAAAAGCGTGGGAAAATAGGTTTTTAAGGTCATAAAAAAAAAAAAAAAAAATTAAGTTAAACATATCAAATATCCGATACTTAGTTATCACACACGGGGTCTAAAGATACTTTAAAAAATTTCAGACAATTTACTTAATTATTGTAAAAGCAGCATTTCGATTAAAATGAAAAATAAAAAAATTCGAACTGAGAAAAATGAGTTTAACTGTTTAGGGCTCAGCTTTGCATATATACAAACAGTGTTTTGAATTTAATTTTTGTATTCGTATATACCCAATTCACACCAGAAAATAAAAATAGCAGTATATCCTTTAATTAATAACAGACATTCCGTATTTAAATAAAGCGAAATTAACCATTGAAACTTTCTGGTGTGAAGTCAGATTCTCTGAACTACGTAATTTCTTGAACGTATTCTATCATGGGAATTAAAGGGTTAAATGTTAAGTTTTATAAAATAATTATATAAAATAAGGTATTTGGAGACGTACTTGTTAAAATATTTACTAATTTGCAATATTTTTGCGTAAAACAGGCACACGACAGTAGTTTTTACTTGTATTGTAGATGTGCAACAGCAGAAAAGATTGACGCATTATATGAAAAATGTATCTCCAATTTTTCTTTGTTTTTCCTGTGTAATAAACCTTTCAGAGAATATATTTTTTCGAAAAAAAAATCGCGCATTTAAGGGTTAAACATTGGCTTTTAAAGGGGCGTTGAACGGGTAGGCTTACAAAATTACGTACCCCCTTTGTTATTTATCGAATCGTTCCGAAATTTGGATAGAATGTGTTAAGAATACTAAGGCACATTTTAAAATAAAAATGTGAAATCCGACATTGTCATTTTTTATCAAAATGACATGCAGGTAGAGTCCCCTTAATAAGATGTCAGTTTTGAAGCGGATGAAGCTGCATAGAGGTGATAGTATTTTCTTTATCGATAACAAGCTTGCTATGGTTGTGTTTTTAACTTTTAACAATCTATTATTTTTTAGCGCTGAATCCGAAAATGACCTTCAATTTTAACCATCACGTCAGGGTTATCCACAAATCTTAAATTTCAATGATAAAAAGTAATAAATTTAAAAAATCAAAAAACCCGAACTGCATAAAAAGCGAACTAATTAATTATATCTCATCAATGTGAAACTATTTTTTACATTACTTACCCATTTTTTTTTTATTTACTTGAATTGATGACTTTCAAGTTGTGTTTCATTGTTAGTTCCTATCTATAAACATTGTTTTGATGAGGCCTATAGATGTCTGTGAAGGTTAGAGTTGCATTAAAGCTAGAGATCCTAACTAGAGCTAAAGATCCTAACATTTAAACTGATTCTATTTAGCTTCTGACTAAAATAGTCAATGAAACATCGTCTTCGTTTTGAAAGACCTACCCAATGATGATATGTCACTCAATAGGGTGCGTAAAAAAATTTTTTTCGTCTCTACCGCCATTTTGTATTTTACGGCCGCCATTTTGAATTTATAAAAACAAAACTTAGCCTATAACCATCGGACGGTTAAGACGAATTGATAGAAACCTCATTCATTAAAATCCACCCAGCCGTTGGGATGTTTCGAGGGTATAAAAAATCCACATACCCAGATACGTGTGAAACACACAATCCTTCTTGGCAGTCGAGTAAAAAAGATAGCGAAAATCCGATGCTATAAAATAGATGTAAAACTTTCTTTATTCAATTTAATTCAATAATTTATTCAATTTTTTGGCTTATACTGGGGATTCGTACAGCTAAACAGCTCAGGGGTCCGATGAGGAACTTAACTTTGAAATTTAAGATTCCTGATGAGAGGGTTAAAACTGAAGGCCATTTTCGGATTCAGCGATAAAAAAATAAAAATCAAAAAGTTAATCACATCTATTTTATAGTGTCAGATTTTCGCTATTTTTTCACTTTTTAACTTTGAAGTTTACTATTTGCAAAAATGGTAAAAAATGAAGGTAATCTACGTACTCAGCGCTACAAAATACATGAGAATCGGTTATCAAAAGTTAAACATGACAACCCAAATTTTGCAGGCAAGTGTAATAATTACCGGATAGCATCTCGCACCGAATAACTAAAGTCTATAATCATTAAAAAGAGTATTTTAACATTAAGAATTTTAGTTAAGAAAATATTCTCATACAATTTTTACTTTCTTCTATCTCTACAAGAAAGGATTGGATTCGTGAAAAATTTCGATTTCCTGTTTTCGATGGATTTATACGTTTTGGAAGGTCCTGAACACGATTTGATGGTTTTTAGGAAATGTGAGAGAGTGTCACTCAGTCTGACAAAAATTTTGTGGGCGCTCTATCCCAAGAACTAATGCACGGAATTTTACATACTTTAGATTCAGTTAGACCTTGGTATAAACTGGTGCCGATTACTTTTTGGTGCGAATCGCCCAAAAGATGAGGCTGCAATGCTACTTTTTTTACGATTTCTGAAATAGCTATCTCAAGAACCAATGCACGGATTGTCAAAACTTTAGATTCGGTTAGCCCTCGAAATAATTTGGTGCCAATTACTTTACGGTGAAAATCGCCCAACAAGTGTTATGCTGCATTATTCATGATCATCGCAATTGCTATCTCAAGTTTTAATGCACGAATTTACACCAAACTTCAGATTCAGTTAGTCCTGGATATAAATTACTGTTTAGTTTTGGGTGCAAATCGCTCATCAAGTGGCGCTGACATGCAGCATTTTTTAAGATTTCCATAATAGCTCTCAAACTAATGTACGTATTTTCATCAAACTTCAGATTCAGTTAGGAGTTGACATAGGGGATTTACATAAATCTAATCAGCAACTTAACTCTGATGCTGCATTTTTCAGGAAGTATTAAAATGTATAAGATAGAAAGTTTTGAGATTGCCACATCAGACTAGTTCATACTTGCCAAGCTCCCGCTTTTTTAAAAATCAACGAAACATTTTAAACCAGAAATTTTATTTAAAAATTTCAATCAGTTATGTTTCAAATGACTTCCACATAGAAGCAAGTAATATTGATTTAACAAATTTTTTGGTTGAAAGTGCTTTTTCATTTTAAAAAAAGCGGGAGGTTGGCAAGTATACTAGTTTATTGTTGTAAAAAATAGCATCTTTTGATCGCTTTACAGTATCTATTCCATGTATGAGCAAAGATTAATTAATCTTCCGATTCAAATAGGTAAATAAGGTGTGCTTAGGGGAGTGAAAAAAATAGCTTATCACTACTGAAATTGTTTTGCAATTTTAGATGATTCAATATCAATCGGAACAAACTTGGTTTTATTTGCAAACACAGGTACCAGAATACAAATCTGGACCCTCAAATTAGCGTAGTCAAATTTTTGTGAAGTTTCTATGATAGTTCGATATTAAATATTTAGTATGTTGTGGCCATCACAAAATTTTCTTCTATATAAATCATGTCAAATCATTTAAATAGTACAAGAAATTACATCAATTTAGCACCAATTCATATCAAAGTATGTATATCTGAATTTGAAGTTTAATGAAAATTTGAGCATTAGTTCTCGAGATAGAGCTATAGCGGAAATTCTAAAAAATGTAGCATAGCAGCGCCACCTGTTGAGCGATTTACACCAAAATGTCAATTCATGTCAAGGGCTAACTGAATCTGAAGTTTGATGAAAATCCGTGCATTAGTTCTGGAGATTGAGATATTGTGGAAATCGTGAAAAGGCTGCATAGCAGCGCCACCTGTTGAGGGATTTACACCAAAAACTAATCAGCACCAATTTATATCAGGGAGTAACTGGATATAAATTTATAAAATTCCGTGCATTAGTTTGAGATAGAGCGCCCACAAAATTTGTGTCACATACAAACATTTTATAAAAACATGTTTTTCGAAATCGGACCCCTAAAACGTGTAAATCAGTCGAAAACCGAAAGTCGAAAATTTTCACGAATCCAATACTTTCTTCTTGTAAAGATAGAGATAAAAATAAGGATATTTTGGTGGTAGTCTTTAAAGTTAAATGTTACTGCAAGCTTCAGACTACAAAAATTGAATACTTTTCCCCCCCAATAGAAAATTAGTATAAAAGTACTAAATAGATTAAAAATTCCGTCAAATGAGACTTAAGATTTCACGAGATTAGTCACTTTTAGATGAATGTACGGTCTCAACTGCTTTAAGCTTTGCTCAATATTTGGTAGAATTTGCTGAAGTTTTGTAAGGGATCCAAAATATTTATAAGTTATAATTTACAGTTGTCAAATCAACTTTATATACAATTGTGGAAATTATGTACAAGAGTAAAATTTATGTTTGGGCTTTTTGTTCATGCTAAAATTCAGCTTATTTTAGAAAAAAGAAATTTTACATTACATAGTCCAAAAATTTGAATAATTCCAAACTTTCAGTCGAAGTTTCTTGAAATGTTGTATGCGGGCATAATTTCAATGGAAATTAAAGTATTTTTCAAAGTAGGATGTTGCTATTGGAAGTTTAAAAGTTTGTTTAAATTTCATTATGCTGACAGACTACTCCAAACCCTAATCCATGAATAAAATTTAACCAATTAACTGGCACCAACATTTTAAAAAATGTTTGCACCAGAATTAGGGCGTCCATATAATTTTCTACGTATGCACACATTACTTCACTGCCAAATATATCGTTTACCTTGTAACTAATATTCATACATTAGCCACGTGTGTAAGTTTTCACAGAAGTAAAACTCTTGCATAGCTAGGTGTATTTTTGACTCTGCATTACTTATTCATGCTAGAGTCCTACATCTGGTCGGGTTACCCCCTTTTTTGGGGGGGGGGGGAGGGGGGTGCAGATCAGGTTGAGTTTAAATGCTTCGTGTTGCGTTGACTCTTATGGATTGGGTTGACCAGACAAAAAGGCTAAATTTTCTCATTAAAATTTTTAGAATACGAGTTCATTTTTACAAAAAGGATGAAATATATTAAAGATAATCCATATTTAATACAATTGTGGAAAAGTGATCTAGAATTATTTCACTTCGGTTTCTGGTTGAAGTGTTTCAGGTTGACTATTTTGTCTGGTACAACCTGGCCAGTGCAGGTCTACTGCGTGCTCTTGATTCAGAGTAGATTGAATCTTGACAAAATCGTAGTGGTGACCAACTTTGAAAAATAGTTTGTATTCTAATACTTTTTATAACAAGTAGTTAAGGGTGTTAGTCAACTTCCGAATGCGAACTAGCGATTCCCTTCGCCAATGTTAAACCTAGGGGCATAGAATGCATTCGTATATGTAAAATACCCGCCTCATGATCAATTATGAAGTGTACAGTCATCAACTGGACAAATTGAATGACTTTCTCAAAATGAAAAGGCCAGAATTGATCAATAGAAAGGTATTGTGTTCTACCAAGATAATGCGAGACCTCATACAAATTTGGTAACTCGCCAAAAGCTTTTACAGCTTGGATGGTATGTACAGTGCGTGTAAAAACTTCAAGGACAGCAAAAAACTTTAAAAATTTTGATAAATTGAAAATACGACAAGTGAAATGGTAATATAATGTTGATCTTAAGTGGAAATACCAATATAAAAATCAACAGAATGTATCTGTCCTTTTTATTGAGAAAAAAAAAATCCTAATTATGCAAAAAAAGCACTATTTTTGACTAAAAACTAAGGACACCAGTATTTTTTTTATAGAAATGTTATATAGAATTATCAAGGATCGACCGAAACATGTTTTTAAGGCCGAAACCGAATTTCGGCGATCTTCCTATTTTCGGCCGAAAACTAATATGTGCAAAAAAATTTTTTTTAAGTAATTAAATTGTATGTATTAAAGTACTAATTCGTACTTAACTAATTCGTATAAAGTACTAAAGCATTAATTATGCGTGTTTATTAAATATGTATAAAATTAATTATGCGTATTTATTAAATATACGCAGTTATTAATTATACTTGTGGCCTAAATTGTCTGCCTTAGATACAAAACTTTATATATATAAAAAATAAAACTTAATTCATCAACGACACAGAAATGTTTTATTAATTAAATGAAATTCGTATAATTAGAAATGTTTTAGTTTTATGTATACACACCTCGATTTATCTTTTATAATGATTTTTGTAAATAATTATCTGTAACACTAGAACTTTCTCAAAGAGTATTCGAAACACATATGCGGTTTCAGCCTGAAAATTTTCTATTACTGTTATGACTGCAGTTTTTAATGAGCAGGTGAAAAAATTTAGTTATATATGCATTGCTTGCTTTATAATCTGCATTAAAGTCTTAAGTCAGTCATGACTGATAATTACAAACAACGAAGTTGATAGCAATAAATTTCCGAAGGAAGAAGAGAGATTTTGGGAATACCGATAGTTTTCACGGAAAACCAATTTTCGGCGAAACTCCGATTTTGGACCGAAACTATTCGAAAAATCTCGTTTCTTCCTTCGGAAATTTTCAACACTCGTCATCGATTTTGAGACCATTTATTGCTACGAACTTAGTTAACGCATAATTAATTTTTATACATATTTAATAAATACGTATAATTAATATATTTATGTATGTATTACTTTAATTTTTTTTTTTTTTGGACATACTCGTTTTCGTTCGATAATAGGAAGACCGCCAAAATTCTGTTTCGGTCTTAAAAACATGTTTCGGTAGATCCTTAATTCTATATAACATTTCTATAAAAAAATACTGGTGTACTTAGTTTTTACACAGCCAAAAATAGTGTTTTTTGCATAATTATGATTTTTTTCGCAATAAAAAGGACACAGATACATTCTGTTGACTTATTAGTATTTCCACTTTATGATCAACATTAAATTACTATTTCACTTGTCGCATTTTCAATTTATCAAAATTTACAATTTTTTGCTGTCCTTAAAGTTTTTACATGCAATTATTACACCCACTATATTATGCAGATCTGGCACCTTTGGATTACTACTTGTTCCGGTTTACAAGATTTTTTTAGGACGGCAAAATCGTCACTTGAAATGAAGACTTCAAAAACCACTTGATCAGTTTTTGCCGGCAAAGATCAGAAGTTATGAACGTGAAATCATGCAACTACCAGAAAGATAGCAAAAAGGTATTGGACCAAAATTGAGAATGTATATTTCAGTAAAATATTTATACACTATAAGAAAATAGTCTCATTTTCACAAAAAATGAAATTACTTTCCGAACAACCCAGAAGAACAGTAAAATAACAATTTAATTTGGGTATTTGGCAAATAAACATTTCCCCTCCTTTTCGTAGAGATGCTATCGCAGTCTACTAAAGCAATCCATTTGTATAATAGCATTAAGAAGTGGCAACACCATATTTATCCAGTTATATAAAGCAGAGCTGCAAATTACCCATTCACCAAGAGAGAATGTGTTTCGCACAGGTCAAATAATTGTAGGGACTATTGAAATCTAGTAATATTAAAAATAAATACCATACTTTTATAAAAAATTTAGAAAAAAGCTTTAGAGGGTAAGGGAAGGGGAGGTGGGGGGAATCAACTTATATGCTAGGGGAAAAGCCAAAAACTGTCTTACTAAGAAAATTAATGCATTTGAATAATTTTGCAATCCATTTCCCTGCCGGGGATTCCCTATATAGCAATAGAATCTTTTACCAAGAAAAACAAAATGGTAGATATTTTTGCAACATTCCCTGTTGATGATCAAAACAAATTTAAATAATTTTTCATAAATTATGCTAAGTTTGGTGCATTTCCATCCGATGCTAAAACGGAGACAAAGAAAAAAAATGGCATGGCAGCACAATCTACTGAATACACTAAAATGTAATCAGCATCAATTTTTCTGTCAAGCTCTAAATATGAAGTTTAATGAAATTTTGTGTAGCATGCAGAAAATCACTTCCAGAAAGCATTCCATTTTTATTCAGGCCATCTTACAGCTTAAATCTGTCAAAAATTGGAAATCTAAAATTATAAAACAAACACTATGCATTGTAGGAAGAGAATAAGAGATTGAATGGATTTTGAATTAAGGATAAAGAAAGCATTGATCTAGTTTCTAAAAAAAAAACATTTATTCAAAGTACATCACAGCTTGTATCAATAAAAACATATTTACAATGGAGAAGTTAAATACATGGCACAGTTATGCTCTCGTAACGAGTTTTAAAGTGAACAAACAATTTTCAAAGTGCGGAATGAAGTTTAAAAAATATTCTCATAATTTAGCACCAACTTTTCATTTATACACAATTCATATTAAGATATCTACATAATTCTGATCAATTTAAGAATTTAGTAAGCTAAATGCATGTACTTATTGAGATTACATATAAAAAAACTTCATTTCTAAAATAAACAGCTGTAAAAACAATTTTTCAAGGTTGTTCTTCAAAACAAGCGTCTTAATTATAAATTACGGTCGAAAAGAGTAACTTTTGCTCGTCTTTAAATAAGTTATTTTATGGATTACAAATAACAGTTATTTACCTTCAGGAATCAAGGAAAAACAAAATTCAACTTTTAAACAATGTTCGGGGAAACAAAACCTCCCAACGTATTAATTTTTAAACATTATAAACTGTTCCCATAAAATTAACAAAATACAGTATCAAACCCATCACCCTATAAAAAATTTTAAGATATAAGACTGAAGCTTATGTACACATTTCAATACATTAACAATGGAAATATGTAGGTTACACAGTTAAACATACAGCACTTTATAGTCCATAGTAATAAATATAAATACCACAGTCTAATTTCTTTTCCAGAAAAATAGTTTTACAATGTAAAATGTAGTTACAAATGATTATGTGCGAGTTGCATATACAAGAGGAATGATTACTTTGGAAAAAACTTATCACCAGACCACCATAAGTATCAGCCACTCAACTTTTGACTGTCTTTCGTTTGGTATCCGAATTTTCGGTTATAGTTAAAGTACTGTTCTTTTTCCATGACTCTTTGAACAATTTCGTCGCAGGGCCACGTTGGCATTTTGCCACCATATTCTACTGGAAGTATGCTAGGATCGACATATTGATGCAAATCTTTCATGTTGCCTCCCAGGATTTTTACCTGAAAATAAAACAAAAGAATAACAAGTTGGAAATTGCACATCAAACGTGGCAAATGAGGCGAGTTCGTACTATAGCTTGTTTAAAATGTTTTCACCGCATATTTTACTGAATGTATTTCAGTGCACTTCAATAAGTGCATATCCATTTCATTCTGTTCGAAAAGCTGTAAAATCATTAAAATGCACTTGAAATCATTTTTTCCCCATTGCCCGTAATGTAACCGAAAACTTTACTGTCCTGTAATTAAACTATACATCCGATTTCCATAAAATTTGAAATGACTCGAGAAGATTTTGCAACAATTATATATTTAAAATTCCAAGCCATTCGTTTGGGTAGTTTTTGCTCTTATATGCGGACGAACGGACAGACAGACCGAACGACGACTATAAGTGCTTCGTATTTATATATTTACGAACGCGCCTAATAATTGACTGAACTTTCAAATATAATGTGTTCAATGGACAATAATGCATTTTTACTAAAAATTCTTCAGAGCATTCTTCCCAAGATTTATTGGCTTCATAGATATCCAAAAACCATACTGATAAATAACCAATTAAATGTTCCTTTAACACCTGCTGCAGCTGCCATGTATTATTAATATTAGAAATTGGAGGAATTGTACATGATATTAATTTAATGAAAGGCAGCAGGTTAATAAAAATTAAGATCATTTTAAGAGTAATGATCAGAAAAATGAAATATGGTACCCTGATAGATTTCTATAAGTCATTAATAAATGTCAAAGTATAATTTATAATTATTCAGATGAAATTGTTAAGGGGACGGCGTACGTTAAAAAAAAAGAAATCTTAATTTTCATAACAGATTTGAAATTTTGTGCAACTATATATTTCACCATAAGTATACAGAACACCTTAAAAGAAATTTCCAATCTTACTATAATTAGATCTTAAAAAAATTTAAATTTTTAAACGAAATTTTAAAATACTCCTTGCGTCTTAATTTTAGATATTTCCTTGATTTTGGATTTTAACACGTTCACTGTCGCAAAAAGCAAGAATTTTCAAAATTTTTTGAAAGTCGTTTGCCACCACGAATTCTGAAAGGTGAATTCCGCTTTACTAATACAGCGAAATTTCTGCCAATAAATAACGCATTTTTTTTTAAATAATGGGAGAAAGTAATAAAGCCACGAATATTAAAGCTACGAGTATACTCGTAGCGTGGTAGCCAACGTAAAACTTACAAATCGGTATCGATTTTTTTAATCCCTTAAATAGTTCAATTTAGAGATTTTTCTGTATTCCATAGCGTTTTTCATCCCAATTACGCCTGATAAGTTAAAAAACCAAATTTGTCTTAACGAAGTAATTTTAAAATGCATACACAAATTCTTTTTCAGCAATATTAAGACTTCCTTATCAGTTTCATGAATTTTGATCAAAAATTAAGGAGCAAGGAGTATTTCAAGAATTAAAAAGCTGAAACTTCAGTATTGAGAAAAACCGATTTAAAATATATTAAAAGAAAATTGTTCGTGAACAATTTTAACTTTGCGTAAAGTAATCGCATCTGCATATGGTTTTTCACGAATCACGTAGTACAAATTGGAGAATAATACACACAAAAAGAAATGTCGATTTTGGGGTCAATTTTTGCTCAAATAAGAAGGTCCATGGTCCTGTTAAACATTATGAAGTGTTCATAAAAAAAATTTAGGATAAAATTTGTAAGTGTGGTAGAATTCTGCAGTCCTGCATATTAATTAGAAATTCAAATTTTCCATAAATTCACTTTATTAGATTTGAGGGGGGGGGGGGGGGGCGTAAATCTTTAGGAAATTACTTTTTCTAATATATTATGACAGAAATAACGATAAAAAAAAAGAGAAGATTGTATTTTCAAACTATTTCTTTGGCTTCTCCTGGGACACCCTACTGTCCCTAAAATAATGTCCCGGTTCCAATGGTATATTATAGTTTAGACTATTTACAACAAAATACATTAAATTTAAAAGGTAAGTAACCCAGTTTCTCAGAAAATGTCCAATATGTGCACCTTTAGTTATACAGCAAACATCCAACAAGTCCAATTCTTATCACACTTCGGTTAACAAGTCCAGATTAATTGAAATGGAAGCAATTAGCCTCCAATTTTTGCCACATGGGGATCCCAAACCTAAAACGAAACGCACGTTGAACTGAAATTAGATTCACTTAGCAAATTGCAAAGCACAACACGCTTTACGTTCAGGAGTCCATTTTGCGTATGTGGTACTGTAAGCGAGTAAATAAAGTAGCAACTCGCGCATGCGCTTATCTAAAACAGAGTTACTCTTTGTGACCTTAAATCAACACTCTACAACATTTAGTTGGTACTATTAAAATTTATAACTGGGACATTAGTTTTTAAACAACTTTTATAAGCATTGTGAGGTTTCATCTGAGCGCCTGCAGAAACCAAATGGCCAGATAAAGTAATAAACATTTTTAATTGGGACCTCCAGATGTTTAACTAATTCTACATGCCAATGCCTTTACAAAATCCAGATGTAAAGTGTAAACCGATTTTAATGATGTAAATACTTGAATAGTGCTGAGTAGCACTTGAGAACTGAAACTTTTAATAAGATAAATCAGATACCACGTGGGTTGCCAATTAGATAGACTGAACTCTCGAAAAGGCCCCGTGGATGGGGAGATGCCTTCTTGAAGCGACCGAGGACGGTTGGTTTTCGTTGGAGGAGCGAGCTGCTCCGAAAGAACTTAAAGATTAACTTGTTATATGTTCTGTATGTGTGTGTGTGTGTGTGTGTGTGTGTGTGTGTGTGCTGTCCGTGTCGTCAATAAAAAAGTAGAAAACGAACTCTAAGTTCTCATTTAAGTTTAATATTAGTTCTTTAAGTTAGTTTTTGTTGACAGTACATCATTCAATGTTTATCTTTAAAATTACGTCTAATTTCATGACCACGTTTGCCATTAGACATTAATTTTAAGTGGGCACAAAACTTATAGGAAAGATTTCACGGTTTTTAATGCTTGGTCGAAGGAGCAAGAAATTAAAAATATTTGTTCACTTTTAAGATAGGACAACAGGAAAGAAAAATATTTAACCTTTAGGATTTAATTTCTCAACGTATAATCTTAAATTATTAAACTAGACAGAGCATTTAAAATACTTCATTTGTAATTTTCCACTTTTTAGCTTTTAAAGTGTTTCATTGTTGCAGTTTCGCAGGCATTTGGCATGCGTGGATGCATAATTAAATCCATTGTTTCAACTCTTATACAAATGAAAGATATTTGGCGATTTATTGTCTGCGGCGGACTAAACGAAAAATTCTTTGAAATTAATGTGTTAGTTTATAATAAAGTTCTAAAAATAAAATCTTGTCATCGGAAAGATGTGAACGCGATTTTTATAATTCTAGCTTATCAGGAACTAAGTGAAAAAGAGATTACAAAATTGCATCCTCGCATTCAAAAACAAGGCTGAGTTAAAAGTAAAGAACGATTTTAACTTTAATATAGTTATGAAGCCATTAAATATTAATCCAGAGTATTCCTAAGCATTTCAATTTTATCCAATATTTAAAAAATGGGGAAGAGTTCTTTTAACAATTCGCAATATACTATTTGATCGCAATCAGTTTGTATATAAATACACGATTTTAAAATGAGCCCATTCATTTACCTATTTGTACAGTACTATTTCATAATCCTTTACACCTGTCATGTCAGGTTTGAAATTCACAAACCTTCGCTAAATTTTTATTTTATAAAAAGAAAAAAAAATCATGCGTCAAGCATAGATTATGAAGCTTTCCAACACATTCAGAATAATGTAGCCAAAGTGGACCGTTTAATAAGTTAAAATATGTCTGATTCAACCCCATGGAAACTCATAACACATTCGAAAACGCAATTTCAGCTGTTCCCATCTACAATCTGAAAATTATCCGAATTCTTTGAGCAGCCCTGTATATGATAGCTTTGTATTAACTACATGCAAGCAAAAATTTAGTTCAGTTAGGAAACATACCTCAGTTTAAAATTCCCCTTCAGCAATTTCCGCTAATATGGAGAATGGTACGCGAGTTCTTTTATGCAGCCCTGTATAAGAGATATAGAATTTATATACAACGGGTAACATGCAAAAAATTAAATTAAAAACTCTGCCAGCAATTACTGCTTAAAGACGGTACTGTAACCGATTTCTTTTGTGTGTCCCTGTAAATGAACGACAAACGCTATGTAATGACCTATAGGGACTGCGAACCTTTTCACATCCACGTGCCAAATTTTTCCATAAATGTATTTTACGTGATCATGACGTGTCAATAAAAAAATTTAATGGATCAAATAATAATGAATCAAAATTACTTAAAATTTTGTTTTTAGCATTAAAAAAATATGGGTAATGTTTGATGTTATTCTTTAGAAGTTAATTTTTTAAACATTATTTCTGTTGTCTCATCTTAGATGCCGAATAATTTATATCAGCTTTGTACATAGTTATTTTTAAGGCTGTTCTTAACTGCTCTGCTCAACAAGCGCAAAACGTTGACATATTTACACATTCATTTTTTAACGGAAAAATAAAATTGGAAAGCCTGGCCATGGAAGCGATTTGGAATTCAGCTGTTTTTTCCATTTTTTGATCCATCCATTACCTATTGAGTTATAAGCGAATTCGATAAAGTGACAAACCCGCTTTTTCGCCCGCTCTTGAGTGCTCTTTATACCTTCGCGCGTAAATTCGGTTCAAAACGCCCACTTTGACACTCTTTTCTGAAAGATCTATTGAGTTTGCAAAAAAGGAAAAAACAGCTCTATTACATAGTTTCTGGACAACACCAGCTAGTTTCATGCATTTTCGAACAAAAATAAATTAAAACTTATGTCAGAAAGTTGCCCTTTTGGATTTGAGAACACTCTTAAGAGATTGCATGTTGAATTGGATTCATTTGACGATATTTTTTTTACTCTAATTTTTCATTATCTATTTCCGAAAAGAATGAGAAAATATTGCCCAATCGCAAGCGCCAAAATCTACAGCTTAGTGTCTGTGGAATTGAATTCCAAGTTATAATTTTACCATCGGCATTTTGTTTATGCCTTTTAATCTTTCTTTTGCGATAATCTAATTCTCTCTTATTCTGAAAATTTTGTGAGCCAATATTGAACTAGATTGGAATACATTAAATTATATTTCAGTTTTTTCAATCTGTATGATAACCAACCGAACTAATCAAATTCAGATAAGCAGAGAACATCTAGATTAATTAATGCATTTTGTGAAATTTTGCTATATGTTGACGTAGAACCTGAATCTATACCGTGCCACTTACGGCACGCGTTCCGTATGTTCGCCGTCCCTGCCCTATTCTATCGTAATCATCTTGTAGTGAAATTCAAGGATTTATATCGCTTTCAATATATTTGAAACAACGTAATGTCAAAATATTCTGCAAAAGATTTTCTCCCCCATAGACCATAATGTAATGGAATTCTTTTGAATGCTCCTGTAAATCAACTACTAATGCTACACGCTTCATATAAAATAGCATGGTAAATATCATTAACATATTCCAATTGTATGAAAATTAGAGTATATTTACGCGAGTTAGAGAGTGGATAGACAAACCGAACACACTTTTCAACTTTGTTGGAAAGTATATCAGAGGTTAGATTATTTTTATAATACAATTCTTAAATTGCAATCTGTACGAATAGGGGTTAAAACAAGAAAAATCATGCGCTAAGCATAGATTATGAAACACTTTCCAACACTTCCTGAATGCTTTAACTAAACTTCGTTATTTAAGGAAATAAGGTAAATAAGATAATTAGGTAAACATTTTAGAAAGATAAATTTGAGAATCTGATTTCAGCAGTTACCTTCCATAGCCAAATATGTATTCCAATTCTTTTGAGCAGCCCTGTAATACTGTAGGCTGATAGATATACTATGGAAAAATTTAGTTTAGCAAGAAAACGCATAACAGGCTGAAATTTCTCTTTCAGCAATTTATATCAATATATGGAAATATACTTTAATACTTTTGTTCAGCCTTGTACTTTACCTAGTACCTTTATTACACGCCATTATTTAGCTAAAATTTAATTCAAACTAAATCGCTTAAAACTACTGAATTCGCATTTCCAGAATTTATAGACTGTCATGTATGTAGTTCTTTGCGTGACCCTGTATATCATTTTATCTATATTCTACAAACATTTCTTAGTAAACTAAATGCAGTTCAACATAAAAATGCATAATATTTAAAAACCACCTTTCAGCAATTTATGCTCATACTCAGCCACTTTTACGAATTCTTTTGTGTAGCCCTGTATATCAACTATAGCATTTATACACACCATATAGTATGCATAGTGAAAAACTTAAAAGCGCATATCATGATTAAAAATGCAGTTCCTGCCATCATCGCTAATATACAGTACTTCGGATAGAATATACTTATCTGAAATCTTGTGTGTCCCTGTAAATGCTATGCACTTCGTATTATACATGAAATAACTTACAGTAAGCCTCACCGACGTATAGCAATTTCATTATATATGAAATTGCTTAATGTACGCCGAAAACAATTTCCCTCTATACCATCATGTAATATAATTCTTTTGTGTGGCCCTGTAAATGAACAGTAACTATTCGTTGCACCGCATATTCTACAGAATGCATATTTTAGTGCACTTTGTAAATGCATATCAATTTTATTGTGTGAAAAAGGTGTAACATCTTTAAAATTCATTTGAAACTATTTTTTTTCCATTGGCCGTAATGTAACGGAATACTTTTGACTATCCCTGTAAAACTAAACATGCTACAAACTTCATTTGCAATAGGGTTCGTGGTAGGCTGAACATCAAAATCCAAAAATTCCAGGGCAATCCGAGTATATTTACACAAGTTCGAGCGCGGACAGACGGCCAGACAAACCGAAGTCAAACACTTTTCAATTTTGTTTGAAAGTGTTAAAAAGATAAATAAACCTAAATTAGGAAACAAGGCTATCACGACAGACAATTCATAATTTGACTAGATAAAGAAAATTTAAAGACGTGGATAATTTCCAGTCTCAAAAAAGTTCAAAACTTACCCTTTTCCTAAATTTTTCTCTTAGGACAGGCTTAAAAAGACTCCATGCTGTGTGGACCAAGTGATGGCAGTTTACACAATAGGCTATCTTGAATCTTCCTGGAAAACGATCCTGTTGGGAATGTTTCAGGATATTTAAAAACATTTCGCATAACAGGCATTTTGCAAACATTCAAATAAAGTTACAACATGGATATATTTAGGATTAGAATTATGTCAAAAACTGTGGGAGGAGGGAAGGGTGTTAAGGCTGAATTTACAAATAGTAAATATCTAATAACGATTAAGAGAAACAAGTATACATTTTTATATGTATCTATTCTAAACAAAAACTATCGCTACTGCCGTAATTAAATTTAAGAGCTTTTCACTTTCTCGACTCAAACTATTGCACATAAAAACATATGCAACGGGCAATTTTATGGAGAAATAGTCCAAGAGCTGACAGCACAAAAACCTATGTTATCAAGCACAAGAAAAAACCCTTTATTTTAATGGAAGGGTAGAAGTAGAAGAATCTAATGATCCATGTCTGCCGGAAGTGGTGCATAAGCCAAAAATTAATACCAGCAGTGGTTGACTCGTAGGTTTATCATCCTACAAAAAGGTATGAAAGCATGAAGGATAGTTGTAGGACAAACACAATGATAAACCTACGAGTGAACCACTGGTGGTAATTTTTGGCTTATGCACCCCTTCAATTCCGGCAGACATGCATCATTAGATTGCCCTACTTCTACTCTTCTATAAAGAGTTCTCTTGTGCTTGATAACAGATTTTTGCGCTATCGGCTCTTTGACTAAAATGTATGATAAACACGCTGAAGACTAATTCCAAACATTTTAAGCACTATTTAATTTTGAAAACTTAAAATTGTTGAATTACGCAAGTTTTATAGGATCAAAAACAGTGCATAGAAATTTAACCATTTTTTTCAGGCACATATGACTATGGTTGGCGAGCGTAGCTTGTGAGGGCAGAGCCATTGCCACCTAGAGTAACTATTCTAGGTGCAATGGCAGAGCGCACTAGAATCATTGCTGTTAACACCCCTTTTGCTCAATGAATATGCAGCGTACAGTGATGAAATATCACTGGATCGGATTGTGTCCACATCTGGCATTGCATACTGAAGTTTCACTTTAATAAAAATTGCCTAATCCCACGCAAAATCACGTATCGCCTAATCCCACGCAAAATCACGTATCGCCTAATCCCACGCAAAATCACGTATCGCCTAATCCCACGCAAAATCACGTATCGCCTAATCCCACGCAAAATCACGTATCGCCTAATCCCACGCAAAATCACGTATCGCCTAATCCCACGCAAAATCACGTATCGCCTAATCCCACGCAAAATCACGTATCGCCTAATCCCACGCAAAATCACGTATCGCCTAATCCCACGCAAAATCACGTATCGCCTAATCCACGCAAAATCACGTATCGCCTAATCCACGCAAAATCACGTATCGCCTAATCCACGCAAAATCACGTATCGCCTAATCCACGCAAAATCACGTATCGCCTAATCCACGCAAAATCACGTATCGCCTAATCCACGCAAAATCACGTATCGCCTAATCCACGCAAAATCACGTATCGCCTAATCCACGCAAAAACATGCTATGTAGATAATGCTATGCTATGTTGACTGTCATTACTTTTAAAATCTGTTTTTTAGTTCCATAGATTACTTCTACAAATACACAAACGTTGCTTTTATGTAATATTAGTATAGATACGTTGAAGGTTGAAGTTCAAAAGACTTTGTACCTGCATGAGTTGTTGGAGTAGGGCTATGTTTTTGAAAGAGCAGAAAGGTATGAACTGTTTGAGAGAGAACCCTTTGAAGTCCCAGATGCCGATGTAGCCGTTGATCTGAGTGACGGGATTGTCAAGGACGTACTCGCTCACTATGTTGCCAGTAGCTACGAAGTCGTGGTAGGGCACCTCGTCGGCATTCCAGTTTTCTGAAAGGAAAAAAAAAAAAACTTAAAATCTAGAAACAGGATTTCAAACAAAAACTATATTTAGACCCTAGATCCTGCCCCTTATGGAGGTGCAGTACCCGATAGTACTTTAATATTGCATTGTTGACAGTAACTTGTAGAAAAAAAAATCAGTTTGTTAAATGATACTTCAATCTAAACCTATATTTAATCACAAAAGTATGCATTATAACTATTTAAAATAAACGAAGCCGGAAAGTACGAGGAATTACAAACAGCGGGTGTCTATAAAATTAAAGCTTCGAATATCTAAAATAAAGGAATAACATACATAGGAATGATTAAGAGGAAAATTTATGAAAGAAAGAACATGCTCGCGATCTAAAATACAATAGCCAAGCAACAGCCATCTCAAGAGCAAATATAAAAACCTCTTTAAACCACAGCAAATTAAAATAGAAAAAATAGCCAATTACGAAAACCTCCACAACACATTAATGAAGGAAGCCCATAGAAATCAACTTTGAAAAATATTATATGCAACGACAGTACACATTCAACTATAGACTCGTTGGTGGAAAGGGAAAAAACGAAAGAGGCGAAAAAGAAGGGACGCTGTAAGATCTGAGAACTGCAAAACATTTCAACTGAGGATGCCTTCGGAGAGGGATGAAAACGTTATTGTTTGTAAAGGAGCAGGAAAGTATAGACGATGTACAATAATATGCTTCCTGCATAGCATACTTTAAAATAAATTTCTACATTTCGTTATTTTTCTTAAACATACTACCAGTTTTAATGTAAAAGTATACAAACAAGATGAATTTAAGAATATAACTCATGGTTTTTTTATATAACTGAAATTTTATGTAACAGATAATGGAAAAATGTATACTGTGACAGCTACTACGATTATAATGCCTGAAGAGATGGTATAGGATAAGTATAATACGGGCATTAAAAGAGCTTGATTTCTGTCGATAAAAATTAACTAAAAAGTATGCATCCCATTCCCATACCTCCAAATAAAAGTCACCCTCTTTGATTCGATGTTTGTTGCTTTAGAGTTTAGCTTTATGAATGAAAAAATTTACGGAATACTACTTTCCTTTAAAATTTTGGCAGACTTAAAACAAGTCGAACTGTACGTCAAAACGTGGCAAATAAGTAATTCCTACTATAACAAGTTTTATAAATATTCAGATCTTTGTGCAATAGCTATTGCACTCTTATGCAAGAATACAAAATTACGATTCTATATATCAAATTCAGTCCTACGGAAATAGGACGTCATCACCATGGTAACCTAGAATCATAGCCTATCATGGGATATCATTGAATTACGTACGATAAGATTTAATAGAATGAAAAAACTTAATATCCGAGTTTTGATTCGATTTTCATAAGATTTGAAATGACTCGACAAAATTCTACAATGATTCTATATACAGTGAAATCTCCCTTGTGCGATCACCTCCATTAAGCGACCACCTCCCTCAACTACCATTTTTTCATGGAACGAAATTTATTCCCATAGGCTCAATACTAATTTTACCTCCATTCAGAGACCATCCCAATTGAACTCCCTCCATGAGCGACCCATTTCTTTGAAGAAAATGAAACAAATTCCGTTTTTCCCCTGGTCGCTTGAAGAAGGTTTTATTAGAAAAAGAATTCCGGAAAGCGCATTATTCATCAAACTTCTAATCCAAGTTTAGTATCTTTATTCCAGTAACTTAAGTAAATTCCTTTGTGCCTTTTTTAGGTAATGAATTTAACTCCAATGACAAGTTAAGAATGACTGTCAATGAACTCCCCTGCCCTATTCTGTCAGGAAACTCAAAGAAATAGATAAATTAATGAAATCGTCATTTGTTCCCGTCCAAAAAAGTTTATTTACTAAAACTTTGAAAGGAGTGAAAAGTTAAGAAACCGTAAAATCAAAGCAAACGTCGATCCATTCATTTTTTAAACTCTGCAGTAATTATGTAATTAACTTTTGTTTTGATACTTAAATTTTTATGTTTTCCTAATGTGAAAAATAATTTTAGTAACATTACCTTTTTTCAACAATTAAAATCTAGATTTAAACACAACCTCCATTAAGAAAGACCACCTCTGAGCTTTATTGGACGGAACGTGATCGCTTTAGGGAGGTTTTACTGTATTAAATTGCAAACTATTAGGATGAATAGTTTTTTTTAGCTGTTATATGCGGACAGACCAGCTAACTATAGGTATTTATATAAATAAGAACGCACCTAAAATTCTGTTCTCAATTCAACGCGTATGTATTTTTTACGCATGTTCACCGATTACTCAGAAACTACGCGACCGATTCCTGCGTTTTTTCTTTTAATCTAAAGAGTATTCTCGAATGGGTCCCATTTAAATTATCAAAATTTGTTCAGTACTTTAGAAACTGAAAACAAAATCCATATTTTTTCCTCATTCTGTTGCAAGTTTGCTGCTGACGAATCACTAGGTTAACAAGATGCGAAGTGCCCGTCGCTGCACGAGCATCCGATGTACAGCAAAAGTACGAAAACTCTTATGCATGTTCACAGATTACTCCTAAACTACGCGACCGATTAATGAGTCTTAATAGAAAGAGGATACTCTCGAATTGGCCCTATTTAAATTTCATCAAAATTTGTTTACTTTTAGGAGGGAAAAAACAATTTTGACCGATTTTCATAAAGTTTCTGCTGTACGTATTGGCACTCCCTCCGGGATTGCACTTACACTCTAAAGCGAAAGATGGGTTCCCGGGGCCGTCATCCCTGTACGTATTGACGTGTGTATGACGAGAAAGTAGATTTCCACCCCACTCCCTTCCTCTTTGCAAGATTGTTTCTAGGATTGTAGGGAAAGCCAAAGTGTTAATCCAATCGTTAAAACTGACGTAAATAAGAGCAAATTCATCCAGTGTTTCTGTGGTACACTCTTCATTTGAAGATTTTTTCGGTGGAGGGATTTGTATACACTAAAATCAGTTTGGGACAAAAGTTTATAGATTTTTGGAATTTAATATAAAATCAAGTAATCTAGCCTTCGTTAAAAAGAAATAATTATGTTTATTTTCTTGCTTAAAAAAAAAAAAAAAAATATTTCTTTTTTTCTCCAATAGAAAAGTGTTCCAAAAATATGCACTGAAAGTTTTTAAAGAGTATACGATCTAATAAAAAGACTAAAATTTACTCCTCTTAATTTTGGTGCTGCCATCTAGCGATTTTTATTCTAAACAAAAACGCTGCACTGTTCTTCATACATACATTCTTTTGTAATTTGACAATTTTGCAACAATTTCATTAAGTTGGGCATTAAACCTAGAATTTTCAAGTGGCTCCCACGAAGAAAATTTTCACAAGACTTTATAGATTAAGAAAATTCTGCAAGACTGGATGAAAAATCGTAAATCTGAAAATTTCTCACAAAGCAGAGTTAGAAAGCTCCAAGCTAAGGACAGTCTACTCGTAACAAGAATTAGGCGACTGAATATGTACAGGAGAAAAAAAATCCGATTATCCTAAATTGAAAACTGACGTGAAATAGTTTTTGGAAGCTTCTGGAACCCTTAGAAAATTATCTTTATGTTGTGGAAACGGGATATAGTTAGGAAGTTAGGCTATACTATACAAACAAAGCAGTTTAATTGGGAAAATAAATGGCAAAAAGAAAATTAAAAGATAGATCCAATTTTCGGAAATTTGAGTAATTTGAACATCAACGGAACGAATAGTACAGTAAAGTTTGTGGAAATTAAAATTATCAAACAAAGCTACATGACAACAGTGAACAACAAAACAGTGAACAAAAAACTTAAGTACATAAAAATACATTTATTCAGATCGAGATATGTTTAATCGCGCAGATGGCGACATTCTCAAGATCTTTGTTGATGCAAATATTTTCGCAAAAATTTTAAAATGAAAATGATAAAACAAAAATCACGAGATAACACATAATGAAATCAAGTGCAAACATAAAATGGATAACACGTCGCTCTAAATAAAAAGGTATATATATGGCCTTAAGTTTTTTTTTTCAGCGAATCAAACTTAGCAAATATTAGCTTAGTTTGATGATTAAGAGATTTTCATACATAATTTTATTAAATTAAAAATGTCAAATCCAGTGCCCGATTAAGCTCTTTATGCAAGGGAAGCACAGTGTGATGTTGTAGAAATCAGTTTTAAATTAGCTGTTAAAAAACATCCATTTCTATCCTTCATTGATTAAAATTTTACCAAATTTTATTAAACCATATTTTTACTATTAAAGAAATAACAGATATAACTAAGCATTTCTGTGGTTAAAGGCTTCCACGCAAAGTCATATTTAGTCACCACAAGTGAAGTCATTAGAAAATTAAAAAAAATATATCCCAGCTGCCGAGCCAATTTTGCTTGTTAGGGTTCGTTGTTTCTCTTGTACAATAATTTCTCCGAGAACCATAACGAGCGAAGCAGTAGTCACTTTGCATTATTTTGACTAGATATTCCTTCCCATAGGATTATTAAAATTTGAGCAATGTAAATGCCATATTTGGGGGCAAAACTGACAGTCATATTTGCATTTTGCTCTTTTTTGGGCGGTGGAGAAGTTAGCCCCGCCATATTGTTTTGTTTTAACTATTTTATTTTCAGGATACAAAACGCCATACTAGGGTGCAAAACGAACCTATACTCAGATCAGTATTTTGCTCATCTGGGAGAGGTGGTGGGGCTAACTTAACATTAATTTAGCCCCGCCATATTGTTTTGCTTATAACTATTTTGATTTCAGGGTGCAAAGCGCCATATTTTGGAGCAAAACGTGTACGAAACAGATATACTCAGATCCGTATTTTGCTCATTTGGGGGGGGGGGGGGGGTAAACTTAATGGACCAAGCAACGTATTATTTGGCTGAGGTTCTCATTCTAAATTATGAAGGTTCTCATTAAATTCAAAATTGCCATTTGCTCTTATTAACGGATATCGGACGATTCATGCTCTTTCGCCAAATTTAATTTGCCAAGAAACAAAGAATTTGCGGCTGTGAATTTTGTATCATTCCTTCTCTGACCACCTGCCTGCAATGATGTAGGCTTTGTCTTTATAGGAGGATTAAGGCAATACTCACATTCCTATATTATGCTTGAAGCCATCTGTCTCAAAGATATTCCAAAAGGTTCTAATGTTCTCCTTAAATTGATTTCCTCTATCTTTAAGAAAGAGTTATTTTGTAGAACATGGACTTAAATTATTTCACGGCAAATTAGTACAGAACTAATATACACAGAATTATTTCAGGAGGCTTTCATTTAGGGTAGGTTTAAATTTTGAACAAAATGAAATTTATCAATGCTACAAATATTATTCCTCGGACTAGTTTAGCAGAATTCAAATTTAACCTTTAACTGATGTCGCAGAAAATGTCACAACTAGTGTGAAGCGGTCTCAGGCCGCTCCGCCGAAAGATGAATAAAAGCCGCGATTAACTCATAGGATGTTTTTGTACTAAACTTTGTTCAGAAACTGTCATCCAGCTGTTTTTTTCATTTTTTGCAAGCGCAATAAATCTTTCAGAAAATAGTCAAAGTGGACCTTTTGAACCGAATTTCCACGCGAAAGTAGAAAAATCACTCAAGAGCGGACGAAAAACGGGTTTATCACGTGATCGATATCGCTTATAACTCAATGTCAATGGGCAATTGATTGATCAAAAAATGGAAAAACAGTTCAATTCCAAATCGCTTCCTTGGCCAGGCTTTCCAATTTTATAGCTTTCCGTTAAAAAATGAATTTGTAAATGTGTCCGAACGTTTTGCGCTTGTTCAGCGGAGCAGTTAAGAACAGCCTTAAGCCAAAATTTTATTTCTGACAGTCAACAAATTAAGGAAATACTAATTAGCTATGGCAATTGATGACAAATAGTTGACACTGTCTTTCCATTCAATTTCCATTCAATTTTATATGCTTAGCTTAATAATATTGATCAAAAGATTCTAATTCTTTAATCCCCCCAAAATTATCATGTAATGAACGAAAATTCCATTCTCACCAAAACGAAAGCTTTATAAATTGATACAATTCTGCAAAATATCCTCTTTTCCCACTCAGATAACTTTCCTAAAGCAGCGTGGATTTTCTCATGCTTTAAGGCAAGTTCTCAAATTTTAAAAATTAAATATAAAAATAGAAATTGGAGGCCCTTTATTAATTTTGAGGACCCTCTTAAATTTTAGAGGGGAGGCTTGTGCTTGTGTTTTGAATAGTCAGGCTCTGTTCAAATCTAAGAATGTTAAAACTAAAAATTTCAATTTAGGGGTGCATATGCAGGGCCTGATTATCAACGGGGCACACTTACACCAATAAATTTTAAAAGAAAAGTTCGCCTTATCTAAACGCCGTATTCATGTAAAATTTCTGCCATGAATGAGGCAAAATTTTCTGTTTAATTTTAGTGGTAGGAATTTGCCCCGTGGGTAATCAGGCTCTGTGCATATGAGCATAGGGTGTAGGTCATTTAATGGTATAAAATAAGACTAGTAAATCTGCAGATCAGGAGCCTCAACGTCAGCACTGCAAGTCATTTTTAAACACACTTTTGGGTAACATTCAACTCCCTGCAAACCGCAATTTAAAGTTTTCAAATTACGTAATTATTTATAAGAATAACAAGTAGGAAATTGCTCGTGAAACGTGGCAAATGAGGTGCGTTCGTACTATAACTAGTTTTATAAATATTTTTTGCACCCATATTGTACTGAATGTATATTTTTTTGCACTTTATAAGTGCATAGTCTGTAACATCATTTAAATGCACTTGCAATAATTTTTTTCCCATTGCCCGTAATGTAACGGAAAAATTTTGTCTGTCCCTGTAATTAAACTATGCATCCAATTTTCATAAAATCTGAAATGGCTCGACAAAATTTTGCAACAATTATATATTTAAAATTTCAGACCCTTTGGAAGACTAACATCATTAAAATGCGCTTGCAATAATTTTTTCCCATAGGCCGCAATGTAAAGGAAAATTTTTGAATGTCCCTGTAATTAAACTATACATCCAATTTTCATAAAATTTGAAATGGCTCGACAAAATTTTGCAACAATCTTATATTTAAAATTTCAGACCATTCGGTTGGGTAGTTTTTGCTCTGTTATATGCGAACGTTCAGACGGGCGGACGGACGGACTGAACGACGACTATAGGTGCTACGTATTTAATTACGTACGCAGCTAAAAATACGAAATTTTCAGACATTATAAGCGTTAATTTAAAAACATTATGTAAGGATATTCTGAAATTTTCATGAGCTGCTAATTCTGGTATTTTTTTTAGATAATAAAGTAGACCCCCCGTGATTTCATTAAATTTACATATGTAACATTTTATTCACTGTGCTAGCGGTTATCGTAAATCTTAGATTGATTTTTAGCCTTATTTTTTAATACCGGTGAACAGAAGAAAATTTACATTAACGCAATTATATTAAAAGTTTAGGTTTTATGAACGAAAAAGTAATTTCCTTTAAAAAATAAAATAATTTTAATTCATATTTTCTGAAATGAGGATGCATTAAGAAGTAACACTCGTCAAAAAATATTTTTTCAGGCAATTTAGTTAATGTTTGGCTTTTAAGAATGAAAATATTTATTTCCCGATACAATGACGTCATTTTCAACAGAGATAATTTTTCGGTGCATAATTTTGACATTTACTATCTATTCGCTTTTCAAAAGTTTTCTTATTGAAATTTTCAATTAAAAATTAAACATTTCTGTTAGCCGTGTGCAGACGATAAACCGTGAGATATTGGTAACATTTTTTTTAATATCATAACACAAGGCCCTTTTATTTCAACCTCAAAGCATATTCGCTTTGTTTTTGATATACGAGGTAAAATTCACCTTTTCGTATTTTCGTGTTATTTCCAATATGAAGACGTATATTCATGTCTATTCTTTATTTCATTTTCCTCTTGCACATGAAAATCTTTCAAATCGAAGTTAACTGTTTAGGGTAAATTATTATTGCGGGATTTGATTTTCTTGGCAACGGTAAAAGAGTTAAATTTTATAGAAAAATGTCAATTTATTCCTTATGAAAATAATGAACTTTTTAATTTAAAAGAAATTTATTTGAACAAAATAAATAGATCATAGCCTGCCTTTATTTCTGGCGTAAAATCCATCTATATTTTGAAAAGACGAAAAGGTTTGTTTGTAAAAAAAAAAAAAGTCATCCCTTTTTGACGTTCATTTGACTTCAAACAATTACACATACTTTCACATCTGCGATATTTTTAGGCGTAGTTGCGTTGCTAGGCAACAGTTTAAAAAAATTAAAACAATGAAATGTGTACATTCTAAGGAAGAAAATTTATAAAAGAAAAATATTTTATGCTATTGGAACGCATATATATAATCCCTCCATAAGTTATACACCGAATTTAAAAACTCTGACAAATGCATAGAAAAAATTTCAAACTAATATGAACATTGTGCGATTCCAATTAGGAAATTTCATCATCCATTATTTACCATTTAAATCCTTCAATCATATGGGTCATTTTCTTTCAACGAATAAAAATAGAAAAATCGTCTGAATTGCCATAAAATAGCATTATTGTGAAAAATAAAATGTCCTATATTTTCCGAACGAATGAACCAAATATAACAAAGAACTATACAGCTAATTCCGGGTACCTCACCAACATACCCACTTAATTTCAAGTTAATCGGATGCTTTTTGCGACAGTTATCGCGGAACAGACAGACTAACGGAAACCAAAATATTTCGCGTCTCCACAGTAAGCCTTCACTGACGTTTCGGCAACTAGTATTTTAAGAGGATCCCCAAAGCACATCTTGATACTTAGATTTTGAATCTTTCAACAAGATATGATTTAAGCCCTTTAAGCCCTGACCTACACCATTGGGGTGATACTAAAGTAAGTGACTATTTCCTGTTTTTGTGAGATATAAAACAAAATCTGCACATTTATACGAGTTAATTGGCTTCAGATGTTTTGATAAGACACCACTAGGGGGCACTAATTAAAATACAGGGTTAGATTTTCTGCTTTTAAAAAGACTCATCTGACAGCAATAGACAAAAGTATGTACTGTTGTAATTTCTTTTAAACATATGATTTTTAATGTTTGCTCAGATTTAAATTTCTCTTTTCATATACTTTATTCATGATTAATTGATTTTGTCTGATAAATTTAATTAGGCTTTACAAATGTTGAAAAACAAATGACCCACACAATTGTGCGGGTCCGGGTTTTACCGTTTCCAAAATGGGTACAATTCCCAGTATATAAAAATTTGTGATTTTTTTTAAACTTAAGTTTTAAGCATTTTTTTTTTATTAATTACATTTTTAAACCGGATTAATTTTAAATAGGTTTGTACTATTCATGATTTCTATTTCAAATTTATAGTATTAGATATACAATATGCACATGTAACGAATGCTATGTTTCTGCTCCAAGTTATAGATGTCATATCATATGATTTATAAGAGTTAAAAGTCTATCTCGTGATATGTATATAAGTTTGATAAATTCCATTTTGTCGACACAGCAAGTAAGCCACAAGGAATAAAATTATGGAAATTTCAGCAAATGCTCGACAGATTCCGTAGCGTCTGCTTGAATTTACCAGGAGATCAGGGAAAATTTTCCATAGATGAGCAGATTTTTTTTTTTTTTTTTTTTTTTTTTTTTTTTTTTTAAAGACGTGCTTCAGTAAAGCAGTATATAAAAAACAAACCACTCTTGTAACAGTATCACCTGGGAGAGTTTAATTTTGTACTTTACCAGTGGGAAAGTGCAGACTTAGTCCACAAGGATCTGGGCTTAGGACGTGCTGTAGTCCTTACTCTGGTTCAGACCTAGTTTTATGTACTTCGATCGGTATTTCAACAAAATACCGTAGCTGGAAAAACAAAAAAAAAAAACAAAAAAAAATTTGAAGGATCAGGCACAATCCAAACGGAGTGAAGGGCATACCATTTGTCAACGGCTCTTAAGAGGGGTGCGAGCATTGAGCACATCTCAGAAAATTAAATTGTAGCGATCTGTCCAAGAAAAAAAATTGTTTCAAACATTTTCATTGTGGCTGATGAAAATTCTCAATAAACAACTTTTTTTGCTTAAACTTTTATTTTTAGATATTTGCACCCGTAAACCCAAACTACACAATTGTGTAGATACAGCCCAAAAACGGCTGCATTAACCCCGAACCCACACAATTCAGTGGCCTGGCATGAGGTATTATTTTAAATATTTTTTTTCAGTCAAATACGGTCCTATCGGTAAGGGGAACCACCCAAACTTTAAATTTCTACCAAAAAATCTCCCAGTCTTAAAGGAATAGACACGGGCACGATTCGTACCGGAGTAGTTTTCTTGGAGTACTCAAAAACACCTTCCTGTTACTGAATTCCATTGAGTAACAGACTACTTAGAAAGACAAAATTTAACATTATATAAGAATGATCTATGTATTAGAGTGAAAATACCATATTCAGTCACTCAAAGTTTAATAAACCCAGACATTAACACTAAAAGTAGGGATAAAATTCAATGACTGTCTTAGAAATTAACTTTAAAGTTTTATAGAACAGCCCCCCCCCCCCACTTTACATTTATTGCATACTTTTGCGGCTTATTTCATATCAACTTAAGTTGATCATTTCAATATATTTTGTGATCTCTCATTTTAAAACTAAGTTAAAACTCTTGTTCAAATAGATTTGAATGAAATTGTAAATATTTCATAAGTCATCACAACCGTTCTACATACTTTTATGCCTAGGTGCATATGAATGCTTTTGTCCTTTGACCTGCCCCCGATGAGGTGAGGCACTGAAAATGCATCTTTGCTGTGCTCATAGACGAGGCATGAGAAAATCAGAGAGATTCAAACATCTACAGCAACATTTGATATAGACAAACTAAGTTAAAAGCATGTAAAAATAAGATCGAAATTTGAAAGTAAACTAAAAAATTTCAGAATAGTTTTGTAATTATCAAACACTAGCAAGCATTGCAACTTCACGCAAATGCATTTACAGATTTAAAAACTTTACATACTACACATGTGCACAAATACATAATTTATGTACTGTCAATATTAAAAAAAAAAATCTAATCTGCACTTATTAACAGACAGTTTACTATAAAAATCACAAAGGGATTATGAATAGTCTGAGTCCAGAATATGAATAGAATTTTTGTAATTAGGAGTCATGTACAGTCGTGAGAAAAAAGTAAACACCCTACTAACTCAACAAATTATCGTAGAAGAAAGTTACTGGTACCGAATGACTGGAAATAAAGTCTACTTTTAAATTATGTATATAAAATTTGCTTAGGGGCCATCTACATATTAAAACGAACTCCAAATTCATTTTTTTTTTTTTCAATGGCAATACCCAATTAACAAGATATTTCACATCTTCGGTTCAAACTATGCCTAGACACCAAATTTCAAGTCATTTTGAATGATAAGTTTTTGAATTATAAACATTCAAAATTTAATGCTTCTAATGTTAAATTACATTTTCATATTTTTATTAATATCTCCTGAAATTATACTCCTAATGTGCTAATTTTTGTGTAGCAATACTAAAATACCCAAACATAAATACATTGAAATTGTAATTTTTATAATATGAATTATGAAATTAATATTCGAAAAAATTATGGATTGCAACCTACAATATTTGATGGATTTAGATTTATTAAGTTCTGCTTTATGGAAATCCGAAATTTCCCATTCTTCCAAATAGTTTTCAAATTATGCTAAAAGAAAAAAAAACGGCAAAATGGTGGTTTAAGGGGCCTGTCTATGGTAGAAGTGACTAGATATTTTGAAATGTGATGCTATCCTGTAATGTAGCAGTGTTGAATGACTGCTTGAGTGGTGTGCAAGATGCCTTGATCAAGAAGGGGGCTCTCTCAGTCAATCTAGTACCGAACTTCAATTTGGATACAGACCCTAAAATACGCTCTTTTTTTTGGGGGGGTGGGTGATATTACGTTCATCTTGGTCTTAAAATTGACATTTACGTTTGAAAATATTTCACTTTAACCCTTTATGTACCGAATTATGAATTCAGTAAAAAATTTTCTAAAGCTTTTCGTGAATTATTTAAACTACATTAGAAAACTTTAATAATCATTTAATAAATTTTAGAAAGATTAAGAAATTTCCAAATCCTTCAAATTTGAATTTATAGGGATTGTGGATTATTTATAATACCACTCAAATGTCTTATTTTAAATATTTCTTAGTATTTAGCAGAATTAGGAAATGTACAAATATGATGTTCTTACAATAGAAATATTTCCAAATTCAAAAATCCCTCAAAATATTTTCAAAATATATTTCAAATATTCAGGATATTGTCAAGGAATCTGTTTAAAACAAAAAAAAACATGACAGTCTTTTTTTTTTAATTGCACTTTAAATACTATTCAAGGGCACACTTTATGAATTGGCATATATTTATCACAAGAAATTAAAAAAAGAAAAATAAGGAATTTTCCCGAATGTCCCAACCTCACTCCATATCGACAAAAATTCCCAATATTTTTTTTACGCCAGTTTGGTTTACATATACAAATAAAACTGCATCGAATTATATATTTGGCTATAAAAAAGAATTTTTTTTTTTTCCAAGTTATGAAATTTTCAGCATTTTTGCATCTTATTTCTGCACTTAACTACCCCTAACTTTCCAATAGTAAAAAAGAAAAAAACTAGGCAAAGTTTTATTTGTATATGTAAACCAAACAAAAAATATTGGGTATTTTAATTTAAAGGAAGTGAGGTTGGGACATTTTGAAAGTTCCCGATAACGCTTAAAACATTCCTTATTTTTCTCTCCCCCCCCCCCCCCTTCAATTTTTCTTCTTTGAAATATATGCCATAATTCATATAGTGTCCTTTATTATTTAAAGGTGCAATTTAAAACATAAAAAGACTAGTTTGAAGGTTCCTTGTCCCCCCTTAAGATACTTCCAACAAAAGTTAGGGATACAATGTTAGGCAAGAAAATGGAAAAAATTGACACTTGCACGCGCCAAAATAGCTTCGTTAACGATTTTCAGCTTACTGGAAACTGCTATTGCTATCTAGTGATGGTCAAGGCAAGTATTTACTATTGTTTCCTAAAAGTACCATTGCTAATGCATTCAATGGGTGTGTTTCAATTGGGATAGAAAACTGGTACTGTGAAGTACCGTCGGGCTAGAGTTGCCAGATTGTGCGTTCCTCTCAAGTTTTCTAGTACTTCTTGGGCGTATCGTACGGTGTACGTTTAAATGTATCCTGCACGGACGATTTTTCTACCACATCTTACTTTTGATAGTTAAAAAAATATATATTTCAGTTTGCTTCAAAATTTCACCTTTTCCCAAAAATTTATACACATGCACATTAAATGTAAAAACTTGTTTCCGATCAGAAATACAAAAATCTGGGGAGAGTTGTGTAATATTAACCGAGCATTCGCTGTATCATTAGATAATTTGAACTTGACCATACCCTATTGTAGACCAAGTATCTATATTATAAAAATTTTAATTTTGTATATCTCTTAAGTTTTAACATTGATTTATTATCTCTCTTTATGCGAAAAAACATTTTTGGAGAGAGTCCATTGCTAAAATGTTCATGATCATTAAATTGTAGAATGGTTCGATTTTTGTTCTTACAATTCAATTTTTCATTCATAATTAGATATATCACTTCAAAATTAGTTAAACAACGCTAATAGAATAATGTAATACAAATAGTTGGAGAATAATGATTAAATCGATTAATTAATAACCTCTTTAAACAAATTCGTTACCAAAAACATTACTGGCAACTGGCACATTGAATATAGTTTATATGAAAAAGGACGATAGCGCGTTATAAACAAAACCAACTAGTGTCAAAATTTTTCTTTAGATAAATCTGTCAACCCTACGTCGGGCCATAAAGGGTTAAACGAGTTAATTATGAATTTTCTGTGGAAAAATTACGTCGTTTTATTTTGCAATGATCCAAGGAAATAGGTAATCTGCATAATCACGAGAAAAATTGACAATTTGAATAAACTACGCAAAAAAGTTTCCTTTAATAAAGCTCAATTGTTTCATTATAGTCATCTCTTCTAAAAATCCATTAAAACAAAATTGCGTATTTAGGTACGGAAATAGCCATGATGACATGACAAGCGGTTATAACTTTATAAAAGACAAAACGTGTAAGACGTGTTACACGTGAAAGTCAACTTTAAAAAAAAAATTACATGTTTCAGAAAATCAGAATTTCAACAAGTTTCCTTATATCAAGATTGATTGAAAAGTTCCATTTAAGTTTACAACATCAATTTAAAAAGAAAGGAGTAACTGTTCACGTGATTACTTTTCATTTATTCAAAAGAAAGGAGAGATTTATTTTCTTGCAATTAGATAATCCGTTTCATATTTCCAGAAAGCCGAATCTTCCTGACAAGAAAAGCTAATACGAGTGACACAAAAGGTAATGTAAATTAACAATAAAAGCGCTGTGTAAAAAATTGCTTTATTCACTGCGTACCTGCGATTGGTTGGATAGGTTATATATGGTTCAACTTAATGGCTTTAAACGTAAATGAGGAAAAACAAAAAAGACTACATAGGCAGATTTATTTACGCCCGTTAGATTTTAAAATATTTAAAGAATAAAAATTAACTACTTGTGACTTAAAAAGGTTAACAATGTAAATGAACATTTTTCTATGATTTGCCTCAAAAATATTGTTACATTAACCAATCAGAACATGCTTAAACCTTCCTCGCAAAATCTACACTGCAAGTACCTTTAAAATTCATTAGTATAGAAATTACGTCCCTTTTTCATGATCGGGATTAGATACAATAGATCAATCCATTTTCAATTTAAAATAAGTGGCTAATGAGGAATCTTCCTTAACACTAATCCATAACAAATGATCCAATTCTCCCCATGATCGGAGTGCTTTTATCATAAACAGCCCTCATAGCATGCATGGTCACAGTGACGTCATTGTGACGTCACTGTAAGTCACTGTGGTCACGTCACATCTGTGACCAAAATGCCACCACTCAGTGATGTCACATTGTGACTGAGATGTGAACTTCTTAGAAAACTTTAAAAAATTACAAAAATTATTAAAAACATGTTATTTACTGTAAAATATATTTTTCTGCCGGATTAACAAATTTTTTAAACCGTGGTCCAAGTTGCATCTGTGCCTCTAACAAAAACTTTTTATTTTCATATAACATAAAATGTAATTAATTCATCAGCAACACAAAACGATTTCCTAATTATGAAAATTTCATATTAAAAAAATGTTTTAGGTAAGCAGACCTCGACTTATCTTTTATAAAGATTTTTGTAAATGATCATCTGTTATACTAGAAGTTTCTCAAAGAGTATTCGAAACATTTCTGTCGTTTCAAACTAAAAACTTTATATTACAGTTAAGGCTGCAGCTTTTAATGAGCACGCAGAAAGCGTCTTCAAAGTTCAGTCATATATGCATTTCTTGCTTTATAATTTGCATTCAAGTCATTTTTTTTCCTCTTAGTGTTTCACTATTTTAAGTATTTCTTTTTTTTTTTTTTTTTTCTACTTCTTTCAAACGTTTAAAATAGAATTGACATTTTCCGAATATAAAATTAATGTACAAAATTTCGGCAAAGCCCACGACATAATTATTCATGTTTTATTTTTTGTTTTCAAAATATATCTTTAAAAATTATTTTACAAGTTTTATTCTACAGAAAATTAATATTAAGAGAATGACAGATTGACAAAGAAAAACTCATCTCTTCTCGATAATCTTGTTGTATTTTTTAAGAAGATATTTTGTATATATTACCTGTGATACAAATTTTACTTTTAAAAAAAAAGGAGGGAGTCATCATTATTACCATTAAATTAATTTGTATACATTTTGAAAATTTAAGCAATGTTTTATCTAGTAAACTCTAATTATGGATAATATTATTATTATAATTTACGTAAATGAAACTTTACAATTGAATAAAACTGATAAAAATAAAAGATGAAATACAATAAAACATTTTCAAACAGGAAATTGAATTAGAGACAATTTGACAAAATTATTACGCATTTAATTTCCTTCCGAAACTGTGGTATAGAAAAACAAATAAAACCAAAAAACATCTGCTTCGAACTTCGAAACTTAAAAATCGTCTGCATCTGCACTATTTCAGTTGTTACCACTCGACCGCAGAATAACGGATAAAAGTAACAGTGAAACTTTTTAGAATAAACGCGGGACACCGGACAGTTCTGTGGACACTGGACAGCATAGATGTGTTGACACGGATTTAAAAACTGAAACAAGAACGTTCTCAGGATCCAAGTTAGTTCAGCTAACAAAATATAAACCCGAGAAAATTACGGTAGCTTTGACTTGTTGAAGATGATTCAAGTCATTGCTATCGTACTTATAATCGGATTTAATTGGTTCCCCAAAATCAAAGTATCACGTACAACGTCAATGAAATTAGGTATGTAAAAATATTATTTTCCCTGTTTGCTTTTTTTTTTTTATTATTATTACAACAATTTTAGTTTCTCATTAACATGCTGTAGAACATAAATATTTCATTACATTTATTTTTTATTTTGCTGAAATATCTAAAATATTATTTTCCTTGTTTGCTTTTTTTTTTTTTTTTGTTTTTTTTAATTACAATGATTTCAGTTATCTTCTAATAAACATGTTATAGAACACAAATATTTCATTACATTTATTTTTTATTTTGTTAAAATATCTAACTTCCTTTTCAACAGCTTTGATCAGATTATTAAAATTAGTGATTTAAATTTCATTTTAATCTGGTTTATTTTCTTATTTAAATATTGGGTTAAAACCACATGGTGGCATAAATATAAAAGTATATGGACAAGTATTATCATCAATCATTAACATAATTAATAGACATTTAAAGATAATTAAATTATTTAAAATTTTTGGATGTTAACGTTTGCCATAGCAAGACCCCTATTTGTAATGAAATTTGTAGCATGTTATTTCATTTACAGGGACAGTCAATTGTATTCCATTACATTACGGCTTGTGGGAAAAAAATCGTTTCAAATGATTTTTAATGATTTTACACGCTTTCAAACAGAATAAAATTGATATGCATTTATGAAGCGCACTAAAATGTGCATTCCATAGAATATGCGATGCAAAGAATAGTTATTGTTCATTTACAGGGCTAAAAAAGGAATTCCAATACATAATGATATAGGGGTGGAGGGAATTGTTTGCGGCGTACTTTATTTATGTTAATCTATTTGATATGTAATGAAATTGATATACGTCGTTGAGGTTTACATGAATTACTATGAATTACTATGGTTAACTAATTAACTATGGTTACTATGAATTATTTCATGTATAATACGAAGTGTATATAGCATTTACAGGGACACACAAAATATTTCAGATACTATATTGCATCCGAAGTACTGTTCATTAGCGATGATTGCTGGAAATACATTTTTAATTATGATATACACTTTTATGATTCACTACATTTATGCATAGTATATGGTGTATATATATATGCTATAATTCATATACAGGAATATACAAAAGTATTCGAAAGGGTTACTGGGTATTGCTTAAAGGAGGTTTTTAAATAAGTTATGCATTTTAACGCTGCACTGTATTTAATTTACTAAGAAATGTTTGTAGTATATAGATAAAATGATATACAGGGTCACGCAAAGAATTGGATACGTTGCCATCTATGAATTATAATTTCTGGAAATGTAATTTCAGCAGTTTTAAGAGTGTTTTAGCTTGAATAAAATTTTAACTAAATAGTGGCGTGTAATAAAGGTTCTAGGTAAACTACAGGGTTGTACAAAATTATTTAAGTATGTTTCCATATATTAGTATAAATTGCTGAAATAGAATTTCAACCTGTTATGCGTTTCCTTGATAAACTAAATTTTTCCATTATATAGTATATATATATATATCAATCTACAGATCAAATACAGGACTGTTTAAAAGAATTAGAAAACACATTTGGCTGTGGATGGTAGGGTGTCAACGATTTTAATCGGTTGATTTAAATCAGCGATTAAATCATGATTTTAATCAACCGATTTTTTAAAAAAAATCATTGGTTAAAATCAAAAATTTTCTAAATGTTTAAAATGTCAAAAAAAGTATTAAAATCTAACATGAACATAATTTGAAAGTTTCTACAGGTATTTTGACTTATTAATAAACAAAAAAATAGCTTTAAATAATTGTTTCTAAGCTTAATTCATTGGTATTGTAAAAAAATTAAAAACAGTTGAGTTTGTAAAAAGCATTGTTTTTAAGTTTTTATCCAAATTAAAACAGTTTCATTTAAAAATGATATTTAAATCTAACATAATTTGCAATGTCATAATTTCCTTTAGGTAATCAATTTATGCATTATTTTATATAAAATACACATAGCAAGTATAATTACATTTCAGTAAAAGAATAAATAGTAATTAATAGCAATCTCAAGTTAAAGAAGAATGAAAGAATGACATCTGCTCAGCAGCTAAATTGTAAATGAATGCATAAGAGAAAAAGAAATAATTGGTATAAAAATGCTAAGCACAGCAAGAGCTTCTTTGGTATAGGTTGAATAAATGTTTATTATTATTATTTTATTTATTTATTTTTTTTTGTAACTCATATATATTAAAAAATTGAACCATTGAAAGCTAATAGAGGTAATAATGCTGTTACTTAAATATTTTGAGATTTCAGATATTAGTGGCTAACTTATATTTATTCTATATGAATGGGTTTAACTCATTTTCATTTTTTTTTTTTTTTTTTTTTTTTTGGTTAGCATACACGTACATGTGTGTAAGTATAGATTTTGGTGGTTTACAGAAATTTTCCTAAATACAAATACAAAATGAGCTGCAAATAATATTTGTTAGTTTTGTTATTTGTGCTACTATCTAATGAATTTTACTTATTTGCAGTTTTTATTAATTCTGTAATTACTTATACTGCTTCTTCTAGGCCATTTTGTTTAATGGTGCCACACCATGCCCCTTTTGAAATTGGCAAAATGCACCCTGCCTTAAAAAAAGAAAAAAAAAGTTGAAATTTACCTGTAGTTGTAGCCAGAGATTTCTTGTAAAAAACTTCCCCATTCAACAGTATTCTAAATTCATGTGGAAAAAATCTTGCAAAAATATAGAACTTTATTTCTTTAGAAAAAACAGGATATTATTAAAATATGTTATTTAATTGTATTTTTCAATTTGTTATTCATAAAATTATAAAAAATTAAGGACACTTTACTTATAATGCTAAAAAATATTCTTTTTTTTTTCTTACATCATTACTAAACACATTACTAATATATTTCCTCATGAAATAGTGCCCGTTTTTTGAACTAGCATCCTGTCCCTTTTTCTTTCTAAAATGAATTATTATCATTTTAATAATTAAGGCTTAAAAATGTATAATATGTTCCTAATTAGAGAGTTGATTGTTTAATAATTAATTTGAAGTAATGTTAGCTATTTAGTATAAAATGCAGTTAATCATTTTCATAAATGTTAAGTATCTCTAGTATTTATAAAGTTTTACATAATTATTACAATATTAATGTATATAACATTATTGTATAATACTACCTAATGAAACTACTAATTTGCAGTTTTTATTTCTGTAATTACAAACTAACAATTATAATTTTATTAATTAAAGTGTAAAAACATAGATTATGTTAGCAATTAGTGGTGTAATTGTTTTGGAAACCTAAAACTCATGATAGCTATTCAGTATTTGAACGCTGGGAAAAAAATCATACAAATCTGATTTAAATAAAAAAAACCGATTTTTTTTATTTTTCTTTAAAGTATGATTTTTTTACACCTTAGTGGATGGTAACTGCGTAAATCAGTTTTTAAATGTTTTACGCGTTTTCATGTTTACTTAGTTATCTTATTTACGTTATTTCCCCCGATGTCTTGATAAAACATTTAGGAAGAGTTGGAAAGTGTTTTATAATCTATGCCTAACGCATGATATATCTTACTTGTTGTTTCTATTTCCCAGATCAGTCTTTTCATATAAAACATACCAAATCTAATTAGCTCATATTCACAAAATACAATATATACGGGAATAAAAAATTTAAATAAATAGGGCTTATCATGTAGTTCTATAAGTAACAGTTGTATTAATGTCCGTTAGACTCCATGTTCGTATTTAAAAAAGCAATGACAAATCATAACACATTAAAAAGCTTACACATTATACATAGAATGACACAAAATGTATAACGCTTCCGGGGTTGAACTCATCCGTTTCCTGATAATCCAAACGCGGCCACGTTAGGCTTAAGTATTCCGATGCCGTATTTGCCGACTGCGTTATTTAATCTATCTATCTATTTGTTGTGTAACATATTCTTCTTCAATTTTTCTCAAACCTTCAAAAAGTATACAATTATAACGCTTTAAGATCTAATTTAAAAATAACCAGATACCAACAACAGGGTTCCGATGTATACAAGCGATTACCGTTGCCATTCATAAGCACAAATTACAAATCCAAAAACAAATGAATGACTCTTTCAGCTATTCATTAAATGCTCTTAAAATATTTTGCAAAAGCATATTAATATTTTGAAATACGTTTTTCACTTTTGTTTACATTTATTTACAGTTTGAATTCAGTATACACGGTTAAAAATATCGCGAAAAATTATCTCTGTTTTTCAAGGCTATCTATTTTCTGACCAATGAGACTTCATGGTGTTCAGTGAATATAGCTATATTCGGTGATTCATTCCCGTGAATTATTTTGTACCGGATTAACGTTTTCTTTCTAAAAACAAACGTATTTCAAATTATTTAAAAGCTTTATTATGGTTTTACAAATATTTTAAGAGCAAAATCGGATGTCGACCGTATTTTTTAATGATTCGTTCAAAGAGTCATTCAATTGCTTCTGGATTTGGAATTTGTGTTGTACATGTGGCATCACGACACACGAGTGAATGTTGATTTTGATTTTCAATCTTAAAACGTTGAGTGAAACGTGCTTTCTTTTCCACTATTCACAAAAGTTACATTTTTAGACAGATTATTCAAAATAAATTAATATTTATAAGAGATTACATTCAATTATCTAATATTCAGCTGCGATAACTTGAGTTAAAATTAGATTGGTAGCTTTATCTATCCCTATATGAAAGTAAACAAACAATTGATTCATTCGTCTTGAACTTTTTAAAATATTAAAACAAACGTTTATATGCTCTGTTGCGCCATCTGTCGGTAGTTAAAAAAAAAGAAATTTTCTTTTTAAAATGTTTTTTGAATTCTGAAGACATTGGGGGGGGGGGGGGGGAATGAATATTTCTTATAAAATGAAATTAGAATATCAGAAATATGTAATGCCGTGTATTACATATATATATATGTATATATATCAATGCATTATTATAATAAATAAAATTTTGTATTTTGTAGGGAAAATAAATTTGTAATTTAATAACAGAATTTGGGAAAATAAATTGTTAATGTAATTAATAGTTGCAATTTACTTATGTGATAAAAGATGATTTTTAATTATCAAAATTTATTACAGGTTTCTTTTATGCATGTTTAAAAAAAAAATCGGGATTTTCTCTGTTCAACTTTTTAAAATTTAAGTTATATAATTATTATTTTGGCAATTAATAAAAACAAACTTTCTGTTGGAATTGTCTTTTATTTTACCACATACCATCAGATAAAATAGTTAATTGACAATATGTTTTAAAATAACATTATTAGTACTAATTTGAATGTTTTTGTGAAATATTTCTTCAAATTTTGTGAGTGAAGTTCATTTGCATACTTTATATCAGTATTTTACCAATTCAATTAATAATTTTCTTGCCAATTAAATTTCAATGAAAAATGGGCTGTTTTTACTTTACCCCACCTGACCCTATTAATCAGACAAGACAAAATTTATTACTTCACAATTCTTTTTATAATGCAATGCTATATAATTTTTTTGAAAATGCAAACACGTCATTCTGACGGGCTATATTCTAGTTCTTAATATTAAGCTTGAATTCAAGATCAAGCTAACTTAAAAAAAGATGTCAGTTAATAAGCATTGTTTTTTAAATGGAAAATTAAAAATATTTTAGAAGAATAGGACTCCAAAATAGCGATATCTTGCTAAAAAGTACGGTAAAAAGATAAAATTTTATATTTCAAACAAAACTTTACTTTAAAATTATCGTAGTTTTTATGACAAGAATCATCACAGTATTAATACTTGGACATTTTTCCAGAGAGAAACATTCGCCTTGCATACAATATTTCAAATGAAAATCAAATTTCAAATAAATTGCTTAAAAGGCGCAAAGGCCAACATAGTGAAAAATATCCACGCTGGGTCTCGATCCCGGGTCATCAGTATAGCGCACTGACATTCTACCGACTAAACCACATGGAACGATACCAAGCCTGGAAATTTTCTCCTTATTACATGTTGGCAAGGCTACAAATGCCGAACAAGATGGAATATTTATCGTGAGCCACCGTCATGGGGCAAACACGAAACTTAATTAAACCAGCATCCATTAAATCTATATTAATACTTGGAAATTTTTCCAGAGAGAAACATTCGCCTTGCATACAGTATTTCAAATGAAAATCAAATTTCAAATTAAAATTGCCTTTTAAGCTATTAATTTGAAATTTGATTTTCATTTGAAATATTGTATGCAAGGCGAATGGTTCTCTCTGAAAAAATTTCCATGTATTAATATAGTTTCAATCGATGCTGGATTTAATTAAGTTTCGTGCTTGCGCCATGTCGGTGGCTGACGATAAATATTGCATCTTGTGCTGCGTTTGTAGCCTTGCCAACATGTAATAGTGAGAAATTTTCCAGGCTGGGTATCGTTCCATGTGGTTTAGTCGGTAGAACGTAAGTGCGCTATACTGATGGCCCGGGTTCGAGTTCCAGCATGGAATCTTTTTCACTAGTTCGCCTTTGCGCCTTTTAAGCAATTAATTTGAAATTTGATTTTCATTTGAAATCATCACAGAGTTTATGACAAGTTCGTCACAAATGACACATATTTCACAAATTGGTCACAGTGTGACTTCAAAACATTGTCACTTTCGTCACAAAGTTAATGCCAAAATAGTCACAAATGATACACTTTTCACAAATTAGTCACACCGTGACTTCACAGAGTGGTCACAATGTGACGTCACAAACGACCTCTAAAACGGCCATAACGACCTCACATTCTAGTCACTGACGTCACAGCCACGTCACGTGACGTCACATCGACGGTCACAAAATCACAGTGTGACTTCACAACGACGTCGCCGTGACGTCACCATGCCTTACGGGAGCACGTCTCACCGGAGATTCAAATTAATGAGCTACCCTGTCACATAAAAATTAAGAAACTATATCGATAACGCATTCAAATCTCTAAATTTTTTTCAAATCAATTGGGTTTATACTGAAGGTAGACATACAAATTGAGCCAGCTCCTATTTGAATATTGTCATGGGATTTTGTTAGTTTTTTGGTGAAGATTAACCTCTAACTGATGTCACAGAAATTGTCACAACTAGTGTGAAGCGGTCTGAGACCGCTCCATCGAAAGATAAATAAAAGATGCTATTAACTCATAGGATGTTTTTGTACTAAACTTTTTGTACAGGAGTTAATTATAATTCACATTCAGAAGTCTCGGGGGTGGAAATCATTTCCACAAATAAAAAAATTTACAACAAATCCGACTACGAATAAAACTAAAGATGAAGCGAATTTCATCGAAATTAATGAAGTATTGAGGTATCACGTCTGTCAGTCAGCTGCAGCACATATTTGAAGCTCAAAACACGATGAGTATGCCACGAATTGTAAAAGTCGACCCTATGAGTGTCTTGGAAAAGAGTAAAATTGTAATATTCTCTGCATTTGTTTTAAATGCTAAAAAAAGATTTTTTTCTGCAATCCTTGGAAGTATTAATCATTGTTCAATGAATTAAAAATACATTAAATCAATAGAATGATATTTGAAATAGTGCTTGTATTGCAGTGAAACCTGGAGCTTAGTGAACGTATTAACACGGGCTTGCCAGTGAGGCGATTTTAATAACAGCGTACCATTTGAAAATTCCTTTGTATGTATTTAACCATTTATTGAAAATAAATGGTAAGAACAGTATCCCATTAGAAAACTAAGTATTTAACCATTTACTGAAAATATTTCGCCTTGATAGAGTTCAAAAATAGAGAAAAGTAAACTCATCTTTTATAAGTTTAAAATGTGTACAATAAAAATCAAACCGTTCGATAAATTTTATAAAACTGAATTAGACAAGCGAAAAACATTCCGATGCAACGTACCGCTTTAACTCATGTATAATGAACAGCATCTGTTTTTGATGAGAAAAACCCTCGTGTCTTGTAATCTGCGCACCATACTTAATAGCAGAAAATAGAACCCCCCCCCCCCCCCCTCCAACCAAAACTTTCTCAAATTGCTGTATTTTATATTTACTATACCTTAAAATTCAGGTTTCCAGTTTTAAAAAAGTTTAAAATAGATTAGATTCCTAATACTAGCACTTATTTCGTGTGCCTACTAACATTAGGGCAAATTTAAAATGCTACGGATGATTTAGAATAAGTTACTATAGTTAACCCTTTATTTACTGAATTATGAATTCATGAAAATTTTATCTTCTAAAGCATTTTTTGTGAATTTTTGAAACAACAGTAGAAGATTGACATAATCATTTAATATTTAGAAAGATTGAGAAGGATTAAATTTGAATTTATAGTGATTTTGTGCATATTTATAACCCTACTCAAATCTTATTTTAAATATTTCTTAGTATTTCGTAGAATTAGGAAATGTACAAATATGTTCTTACAAAAAGAAATATTTCCGAATTGAACAATTCCCCCCCCGATTTTTTTTATAATAAAAACTAAAAAGAAATCTTTTTAAAGTTAAGAATTTGGAATATTTAGAAGAAAAGGTACGCTACGCTTCCGTTTGTTTATCTTTGTATTTTGTGATTTTTTTTTTAGACATTGTAATCAAATTTCTCATGCTGAAAAAAGTTACTGCCCGAATTAAAACACATTTTTCATATATTTCCCTTTAATCTGTATTTTATTATACAAATTTCATGAATGAGTTTATTTCCATTTAACGAATTTTCTTCATAACGAAGTGTTTAAGTGTAACGATGAGACTTCATTAAATGGAAGTTTCACTGCATAATTAATTACATGCAATTAAATTGTAATTAAATGAAATTACAAATTTGTCCAATTCTGCTGCTAAGTACTTCCTTACCTAGTTGGCAATCATGTTTTTTTATTGCTATCATTTTTGGTTATAGTAGTTACGAGTACTTGCGTTTTATCATCCCATCGCCCACAAAAGTTTCATCTAATACTGGCATGACAAATTGATTTCTTATCTTTTAAATTGAAAATAAACCTTTCTGCGCATCTTAGAAGCTCCCTATGCTAAATTTAATGTATCTTGGCTGACAGTTTAAGAGAAACCGTGGAAATTCAACTGCAGACCAATCTCCTCCAAATTCACCCATTTGAAATTCGAATTAAAAAAAAAAATATTTTTGATCATCGCGTCGTGATAGAGATGACGCATTTAAGGGGTCTCGGGACTAAGAATTAAAATTTTCGAAATTTAAATTTTTTAGAGATGTTAAACTTATCTTTCTGAACATTTTGATGCAATTGTTTCCTTGAAATTCCCATTTAGAACAGAAGTTTTAGTTTTTAGAATTACAATTGCTCAATAGCTGAAACGACGTTTCCGAAAATTTGAAGTAATTTTTCTCCAAATGACGATTTGAGCATAACGCGCAATATCTAAAACACTTCTGAATTTTTTTTCCATTAAATTTTCAAAACATATGTTTCATGTTAGTTTGTATAAACTGAACATAAGATTTCCTTTTTATTTTTAAAAAATATTTAGGTTATTATATTGTTGGAATTTTCTAAATTTTGCATTAGCTAAATACAACTTTGTATTAAAAATATAAAAATTGTTTAAATACAAATTTATTTAGGTTCAGGATACTTAAGAGCAGGGACCCGGAGTTGGAGCTCGGAGCCGGAGCGCTCCGGAGCTGTGTTTTCCCTGGAGCTGGAGCCGGAGCTCCAAATTTTCCCCAGCTCCAGGGCTCCTTTAGTTTAATATTCTTTTAAATCTTTTTTTTCAGTCTTTTAAATTTCTAGGCTTAAAATATTTTAATTACAGTAGATCTTTATAACGCGATTCTATATAATGCAATTCTCCATATAACGCACAACTTCTCAGATGTAAACAATGAATTTTGCAGATAAGAAGCACCTGAAATCCCACATCGTAAAAATTGCTACTCTAGAAAACTAAATTTGATACATTAATTCAATTTTATCTCCTTAATTCAAAACTTTAATGAAAAAAAATTGCTATTATTACAATAAATATTATATTTTTGGAAATGAGTAATATGATGAATGATTGGGTCCAGGTATAGTTGGACCATGTTTATAAAATAAACAATATAAAATGATAATATAATGCAAAAATTTATAATTTGGATAATTCCTGGTGACAAGAAGTGCAGTATAAAGATACTCTAATGTATTTTGGTATGCTTCAGATTTATATGGTCGTGTTTATAAGGTAAATTTAATGATGTGTGAAATGTGATCCATATAATGCAAAATTCTATATAACGCACAACCTTGCGTTTTTAGGTTTGCGTTATAAAGATCTTCTACTGTACATAATTATTCAGTATTTTAATTATATTTTTTAGGTTTTTATTATTATTAGTAGTACCTAGAAAACCTTCTCGAATTCTACTTGAACTAAGTGACAACAATATTCGAAAACAAATATGGCCGCCTGTTTGCATGTGTAGTTGTACAATTTTGGCTGTTTGAAAAGTGTAGAAGAAATTTAAGATTTTTGTGTTTAAAATTCCACCAAACTTTCTATTTTAAAAGCAAAAGCTAAAAGATGTCATACTTTCTGAACAAGCATTTGAAGTTTGATGAGAAGAAAAATGCATTTTGTCAGATCTTTAATGAAGGTAGAAAGTATTTGTGAGCAAAAAATTAAACGTGTAAATTAAAATCTGCAACTCAAAAGCGCGAAGTCGGAGCTGAGTTGGAGCCGGAGCCACAGTATTTTCTCTAGGAGCGGAGCTGGAGCATCAAAAATTGTTCGGCTCCGGGTCACTGCTTAAGAGGCTATTTCAGTCAAACGAAAAGACTCGTTCGCTAATGCTAATCCTATGGAAGAAATTTATAAGGATATCTCTGTCGCATTTCAATATTTTTTAATGATTTCTTTTGCATTGAATAGCTGAGATTGATCTGTACAAAGGCCGTTGTTTACTTTTTCGATTTTGTTTACAGGTATTTCTTATGACGTCACTTTCGGAACCGGTTTCGAAAATAAAAGCATCCTCATAAAAAATATCTGCAATCAAAATCTAAAAAGTAGCAAACGGCCTGCATACAGATCGATCTCAACTATTCAATACAAAAGAAATCATTTAAAAATATTGAAATGCGACCGAGATATCTATAAATTTCTTCCATAGGATTAGCATTAGCGAACGCGTCTTTTCATTTGACTGAAGTAGCCTCTTAAGATTTCACTACGTACAAGTAGGCACCGAAATTTTCTTTCTAGTTGCAAAATTTCGCAATCCTGCGCGTAATCTTATGCCGATTTTCTGGTTGTCCGATGTCTAACAGTTTGGAGCCCCCTGTAATGCTGATTTTGCATCTTTCAGTTTTTTAAAATGCATGAAATGAAAGAACATGCTTATATCTTTCATCCCAATTGAAATGGTAGCTTAAAATCTAATACATTTTAAGATATTATATCTTGAAAGTGGTCCGATTTTTCCCCCCCAATTTTAAGAGTCCCGAGACTCTTAATAGACTTACAAGTCAAATTTAAAAATTTTCTAGCCCCATATTTTCAAAAGTGATTATAGAGCGTTTTCCTATAGATTTAAAAAGTGAAATGAAATGTTTTTATAAAAGTTCTTTTAGTGAGTTAAAAGTAAGCACCATATCAAATTTCATGTTTTGTAAGCCTCAGATTCAAAAAGAAACTATTTTTAGAAATCTCTAGCGGATTACTGTCATCTTCAGAAGATTTTGAATCTTAGTTTCAAAGGAATCGTTATTTTCGTCATTTCCCCCCCCCCCCCCTTCCCCGCTCATTTCACGTTTCCAGCCCTAACAATTTCAAATAAATCTGTTTTCCATTTTACCTTTTTAAATATATTTTTTTTGGAAGTTAAGAGTATAGTAACCCAATATTAATGGGAGTCGCCGTAAGATAACTTTAGAAAAAAATTCTCATTATGCAATTATTTAATCGGCTACAAGCTTCAGAAAATTGTTTTTATATCAAAGATATTTATGAAAATAAAAATAAGGCTGAAATTCATTAAAATTCCCTTCAAAAATAAAACTGACGCACACTCATCTAGTGTTCCCGACAAGACAATTTTAATATTCTTTCTCTAGAATTAATAGAGTAATTTGTTATCGAAGTCATTTCTGACATTAAATCTATTGCAAAATTAAACAAAGAAGGTCAGTCAATTATGTTTTCCATCAGATTTTCACCAGACCATTTACATATGCAAATTCGAGAGAGTAATGTATCGTAAACAATAAATACAAAACATTTTCGCCTGCACGACTGTTCTCGAAGCATGTGCCCGGATCAAAAATGCACCTTGACCTTGAGATGACAGTGTTCTTGAGGAATGTCTTTCCATGGAGAATTGACGTACGAGCACCTCTGTCATAATGACAAGTTCATTCGATAATCTTTATTTCGGAACTTTATATCATTACTAGCTGTTTAACCCGTTCTATGCACAGGAGTTCATGAATTTATTCTAAAACCAAAATTAAAAGTAACTATTCGATTTAGTAAAATATTTTTCTACTACTGTACCTTTATGAAATTTATCATGTTACTATGGCAGACGATAAAACGATACCTTTGGAATAAGGGAATAAATAGAATAAAAAGTTTTGATGTTTATGGTAAAATGTTTATTTAAAAATTTGCAATTAAGCGCAATTAAATCCAGTTATTTGCATGTGAGGAAAAAATTATCGTAATACCCGCTACAGCTTTTTTAGTATTGCATATTACGTACGCCACGCTGCAATGAGTCTGGCGATAGAAAGGCAATTGTTGGGCAACAATTTTGTGAATTTTTTTTAAATTGTTGGCAGCTGCTATAACGAAAAAAAAATGTTTAAATTCGATAGGAAATTGCTGTAAAATTGGTGGTTTATTAATTAAAAATAAATTATTTCGATTCCGGATTGCTTTAGTTGCCTCGGCCGTGTTTTAATACACATGTAGAGTAGGTTGGGGGGGGGGGGGGGTAAAGATACGCACTTTCCATACATTGATTTTTAACGCACACATTGGTCTAAACCATAGGTTCCCAACGGGGGCGATACCGCCCCCCCAGGGGGCGGTGACGTGTAAAGATGCAAATGGGGGGCATTAAGACAGTCCAGGGGGCGGCCGTGGCGTATCTACCTATTTAAGAAATTAATATAATAAAACTAGCTGACCCGCCTCCCCGGAGTTGCCCGGCCGCATGATAAAAATCTTAAATATGCCATTAAATGAAAACCTATAAAAACTAACCTAGAACTGGGATTTGCTCTCACTTGTCGCAACTTTCAGCGAAGGGGAACTTTTCATTCGGCCAATGGCGTGTAGCGCTTTCTTTCCCCCCCACCCCCCTCGCTTGTGGTCACGTGGTACGCCATTTGGATCTCTGAAGCTTATGCTATGAACACTGTTTTTTTTTTTAATTCTCGCAGCGACGAAGAATTTGGTTTTGTTGTGTTTGATAAAATAAAAAGGAAATTTAAGTTTCTGATTGAGTAACAAACGCATTCATCAAAATATTATGAAGATCACTAGTACAAAATTTGCTATATTAAGCTGACTAAAAGTTTAAAACAGAATTTTTTTTTTTTATAACAGGTATTCTGAAAAATGTCGGAAATACGACTCATGCCTGAATAGAGATTTTTAATCGAAACTGTGGTTTGAACTTGCTCAAGAAATTCGTTTATTCCGAGTGAAAGCTATAGAAGACATTATAGCCATTAGTTTTATACCTATCTATAAATATGTTGCAAAGTTAATATATTTAAACTTACTGTGTCAAGTTTTGTATTTCAAAATGTCTGAATCTAAGAAGAAATGCCAGCAGTATTGTATTGAATATTTGAAATATGGATTTACGCATTCTCCCACAAACTAATTATTACCTATGTGTTTAATTTGTCAAAAAGTTTTCAAATGAAGCCTAGATTACAAGAGCATTTGAATAAAATGCACGCTGATAAAAAGGACAAAGATTTATCCTATTTTCAAGGACTGGAAAAGAAATATTTAAAACAGCCAACTGTATCAAGCCTCTTTGAGTCGTCTTCTAAACAAGATAATAACGCACTACGAGCTTCATATAATATTGCATTGTTAATTGCAAAAGCGGGAAAACTACACACAATTGGTTAGGAATTAATCTTGCCGGCAGTCAAAGAGGTAATAACTGTTCGTCACAAGACACCGTCAGATATCATTAAAAAAATTCCTCTGAGTAATAATTCGGTACAAAGAAGAATAGATGAAATGGCCAAAGACTTTGAAATATCATTATGCAATTACTTAAAGACTCAAATTTTCCATTCAACTTGAGGAATCAACACTACCAAATAACGAATCATTACTCTTATATGTCAGATTCATAAAAGAAAAAAATTGTTAAGAATTTAAAAATTTGGAAACTGATACAAAGGGAGAATCGATATTTAATACCATAAACATGTTTCTTCAAGAGAAAGAAATTCCTATTCATAATATTTTGTCAGCAGCTACTGATGTTGCCCCAGCTATGACGGGGCGTCATAAAGGGTTTCATAGAGCATTTGAAACGAGCAGTACCAAATGTACTCGCTGTACATTGTGTTATTCATAGTCAGATTTTGGTTGCAAAAAATCTGAATGAACGTCTGCATACGTCGCTTTATTACGTTATTACAGCAGTCAATAAGATTAGAAGCAATTCATTGCATGACAGATTATTTGGCCAACTTTGTAGTGAAAATGACGAAGATTACAATCGCTTGCTCCTGCACACAGAAGTTCGTTGGCTCTCGAAAGGTATTTGTCTGAATGGTTTTTTCAATCTATTTGACTCCGTACTGGACTTCCTTGAAAACATGAAAAATTGCGCCAAAACCCGATATCCAAAAATGACATTGCTTTTTTGGCAGACCTGTATAGAATTTTTAATAAGTCAATTTACAATTGCAAGGTGATGAGTCAAAAAATGTCATAGCTGCTTTTGTGAGAAAACTTTCTGTTCAAGCGAAATCTAGGTAGAGGTGAATACAGCCATTTTCCCACATTATCAACAGTCTCTGCAAAACAGGAAGATTTAGTTACTTACTGCCAACACTTTGACATTCTTCATACTGATTTTATGGAGCTATTCCAGGATATTTTAAACATGAATATATCTAGTTGGGTTTTAGATCCTTTTGCAAATGCAGATACAGCAGAATCATCAAATTCAGAAGAGGAACTCATAGAACTCACAACTAATGAAGAACTAAGTAAAATTTCGAAGTGGATACCAAGATTTCTGGCTTCAAAAATCAATACCTGCTCTTTACTCTGAATTGTGCGCAAAGGTACAAAAATTTTTTCGATTGCTTTTCAGTCATTTTATTTGGCTGAGCGTGGGTTCAGTGCAGTATCTAATTTACTGGCTAAGAAAAGAAATAGACTGCACATCACTGAACGTGGCGATTTGAGACTGGTGTTAACAAAATTGGAACCCGACATTGATAAATTGTTAAAACTCCATCAGCCTCAACCATCTCATTAATGTTTTATTTCTTATTGATTTTGTGGTTCTCATTAAGTTTTTTTAATTTCTTGTTGATTGTGTTTATCCACATTATTATTTGTGAAGCATTTAATACGTTAAAGATGTCGCAAATCTAAAAGATGTTATCACATAAAAACAAAGTTTTAAAAACTTAAAAATTCAAATATACAATGAGCACTATCGATCAGAACTTTATCATCCTCAGGGCAGCTTTGTTTACGTTGAAGTACGAAAAGGAATTTCAGTACGTAAACAAAGCTGCCCTAGGGATGATCAAGTTCAGATCGAAAGCGCTCGCCGTATAATATTTGAAGTTTTTAAAACTGTGTTTTTATATGTAATAACATTTTAGATATGCGACATCTTTAACGTATTAAATGCACCTTTAGAAAGTTTTGAATTTTATTTTGTGTTTATTTTAAAAATCTTAAACAATTTATTACATTTGATGATCGTTTTAACTATAATTTCTACTTTGTGATCCTTAATAAATAGAGACATAAAATAGGTATAGATAATATGAAACAATATTTTAATTGGTATAATTAAATATTATGGAAGAGGGGGGCGTTGGAATATTTTTTGTCTTGTAAAGGGGGCGGTGGACTAGAAAAAGTTGGGAACCTATGGTCTAAACTTATGTAATGAGCGATTAAAATGTTAGATTAGAACCTTAGGCAAGTGCTACCATCAACCGACATTCTGTCAAATTATAATCCAGCGAGAAATTGCAATTTTTAAAAAGCATTGCTCTGCGTATCTTTGCCCCATCGATTGGGGTGGGGCAAAGATACGCAGTGCGTACTTTTGCCCAATTACTGTTGGTTTTTGCCCATTTCCAATAAAACGAATGAGTTATGCAAAAGCATTAGTAAATTTCACTAGTATTTATAGTTAAACTGAAAATTGTAAGTTAAACCATGGAAAAAAAAAAAAAAAGGTGGTCTGAGATCGCAAGTAGCAGTTAACCTTTAACTACAGTGACAAAAATTGTTGCATAAATACTGTGAGAGGTCTCAAAAGACTCCTTGATCGTAGAATGAATAAAAGGGTTGACCGGCTCATAAGATACTGTTTTTTGCGCTAAACTTTATGTGAATGCCTATAATAAAAATTCTCATTTAGAAGTCTTTACAGATACTACTAAGTTTCCGAACGAATGAAAATTAAACTAACATCAATAGTCAAATTGAAAATTACACGTTAAGCTATGATAACTGAATATAACAGCGGTGTGCGAGACCGTTAGCAGGAGTTAAGGTTTAAGACTTAACTCCTGCTTCGGAGAGGCCTTGCCGTGAGTGGCCGAATGTGGGGCTCCTCCACTCGGAGGGGCGGGCGGTTTGAAGGGCCCACAAAAATCGTTTTATGAAACAATTGATTTTTAAAAGTTAGGGTTCCTACGTTTTATATTTAAAAAACTTTACTAGAAAAGGAAAAAAGGTAGTTATCTTATTAGTTAAGTAGCTATTATATTTTATACAATATAAGAAATAAAACTTTCCACAACGTAATTGTGGAAAGCTTTGTATCTAGCTAAAATGATAGGACAAAGCCCCGAATCAAACTTGTGCGTATCTTCGCCCCAAGACGGATGCGTATTTTTACCCCATTCTGCAGTATTTTACTTAACCGGCTACTGACCAGTTTAAACAAATGCGATTGAGGTAAACTATACGGCATTTAGAAGCTATAGAGCTTCTGTTCACCACTGAATTTTTGGATTTATAAAAATTCGAAGTATTGTCAGCTAAACAATAAAATGAAAATTTAAAAATATTAGATCAAAATGCGAAAATTTAAACTTGGCTCATTTTCTTGGCATGGAGTGCTACTTTTTTCACAAGGTTTGAACACAACTTCTACACTTGAGGCCAAACTACCACCTAACGGTCATGATTGTAGGAATGTTTCTTCATATCAAATCAGCCAGTGCGTATCTTTGCCCCATGCGTATCTTTACCGCCACCTACTCTACATAAAGTTTCACAATTCTGGATTTGTATAGCATTACAGATGGACAATTCTCATTTTTATATATTAGATGGACAATACTTAAACATTATTGCAATTACTTCTTTTTCCTAAAATTTAAGCGAGTTAACACCGAGGTCTAAGCCCGAGTGTCACTCAGGTTGCAGATTTCAGTGAAGCGAACCAAGCCCAAGAGTCTCTCGGGGTCAACTTTTAACTCTTTGAACTATAAAATTACCTACTATATACGTTCGCTGTCTTTTCGTATATGACCTACGAAACAAAAAAAAAATCGTCGTAGCACTAAACAGAAGTACATTCAAACCTCCCTGTGCGACCACTTCCATTAAGTGACCACCTCCCTAGACGATCATTTTCTTTTCAACGAAATTTATTCCCTTAGGCTCAATACTAATTTTACCTCTATTCAGACACCATACCATCCCAGTTGATCTCCATGAGCGACCCATTTCTTCGAAGAAAATGAAACAAATTCCGTTTTTTCCTGGTCGCTTGAAGGTTATTAGAAAAATAATTCCGGAAAGCGCATTATTCATCAAATTTCTAAACTAACTATAGATTTTTTTAATTCCGGTAACTTTTAAGAGTTTAAACCCCTTTGTACCTTTTTAGGCAATGAATTTAACTCCGATGACAAATTAAGAATGATTGTCAAACTCCTCTGCCCTATTATGTCAGGAAACTCCAATAAATTAACGAAATAGTCATTCGTTCCCCCCCCCCCCAAAAAAAAAAAATGCATTTACTTACTGAATTTCGAAAGGACTTTGAAATAAAAGTTATAAAAAGATAACCGTAAAATCAAAGCAAACGTCAATGTATTCATTTTTTAAGAAGTCTGCAGTAATTAACTTATGTTTTGATACTTCAATTTTTGTATTTTTTCCTAATGTGAAAAAATTTAGTAACATTGTTACCTTTTTCCAACAATTAAAATCTATTTAAAGGACCTCCATTAAGGGGGTAGGATACCTTTAAACCTGCAAAATTTTCGAAAAAATTTTAATGCATATTTTGATTCCCTTTTAATTCCCTTTACTTTACTAATTATGGCAGTTTTATTAAGACTCCATATTAAGACTACATAGGATATTTAAACCTTGCATTGCGGTTATTCAAAACGATTAATTTTGAAACTGCGCGTAGAGTTACTAAAAAACTATGCATGGCAGTCAAACTTTTCACCACATATTCATTACTGTATTATCTCCAACCTAAAACCAGAAAAAAAAAAAAGATTTTTTACTTTGAAAATACTTTGACTTAAAGTAGAACTTCCCCCCCAAGGTCTCAAGACTCGTAAAGCTTCAAAATTTAAAAATTTTTAATGTTAAACTCTTGTCTTTTCTGAATATTTCGGATATGGTAATTGTTATCTGAAAATTCCCATTAGAACAGAAGTTATGGCTTATAGAATTACACCCACTCAATAGCTGAAGCGGCGTTTCCGAAACTTTGAAGTCATTTCTACAAACGATGTTTGTGTATAACGCGCAGGATCTCAAACTTAATATTTTTTTCATGAAATTTTCAAAACATGTTTCATGTTAGTCTAACCTAAAATTTCCTTTTTATTCAAAAATTGCCATTATACTGTTGAAAAATTAAAAATTTTGTATTAGCCAAACGCAACTTTGTAAAAATGATTTAAGTACAAATTTATTTAGGTTCAGGGTAATTATAATCAAGTATAAGTAGGCATCAAATTTTTATTTCTAGTTGCAATATTTGTTTTGTAATCATACGCGTAAGCTGTTATGCCAATTTTTTTTGCTCGTCAAAAGTCACAGTTTGGATCCCCTGTAAATGCTAATTCTGTATCTTGCGATGTTTTAAATACATGAAATAAAAGAACATACCTATATCTTTCATAATTAAAAGTTTTAAAATATACATTTTAACATATTAAATGTTGAAAATTGGTCTTTCATATTTTCCAATTTTAAGAGTCCCGAGACCCCTTAAACCCTTTATCTACTGACGGTACTTATGAGTACCAATAAAATAACTTTGTATAAAATTCATTTAATACATAGATTAGTAGTAATACAGTTTAAAATGAGGTAGATGCGTTACTTTATCATGTTCCAAAAGCATTATCGGTTACAAAAAATATTTTTAAAAAGGATTTCTTTTGCCTTTGCATTTTTTCAGATTCTGAAATATTTCTAAAAACATTTGTACATTTCCTAATTCTACAAAATATCAAGAAAACTATTTAAAATAAAATATTCGAGTGGGGGTTATAAACATTGCACAAAATTCCTCTAAATTTAAATTTAATCCTTCAATCCTAAAATTTAATAGATGATTAAATTTTCTAAAGTAGTTTCAAAAATTCACAAAAAATGCTTCAGGAGATAAAAATTTTCATGAATTCAGTACATAAAGGGTTAAAGGACAAAACTATTAGTCTCAAAGAGCCACAAACCTTGATGCTGCCTACGATAACAAAAAACTTTCAAACAATATTTAAAAGTTTTTAAAAATTTATTATATATTTTAAAAAGGTAGCAACAGGAAACATTCGAAAGGATGCCAAGAAATCCTTCGAAGGGCGCCATGGTGACCGCCGGGTTGGACAGCCCTATGTCTAAAGTAACATGGTATGATAAAATCCGAAAAATTTACGACACTTCAATATTTTTAAGGTGCCAACTCCCATTAGGTGTTTTAAACAATAGCGTAAAGCCAGAGTACAACTATTTTAAAATTCTCAGATTGGTAGAATTAGAGGCACAATATCTATCTTAGGAGATGCATAGTCATTGACAAAGGTAAAATATCACATGGCGAATTTTAAGACACTTCCTCTTAAAAAACCTGCTTAAAGAGGAAATATATTACTTATGATAGGATAGTACATGTGATCACAGCTTAACACCAATAGGTTAATTTTTTCCGGTTATCTGTCAAATCTCAGAAGTGAGTAATTGCGAATTTTCTCAAACTACAGTGCGGGGCCAAAGTGCAATTACTTTTGACTTACTATTTCAGTATTCGCACAGTTGTATTCGTGCAATATCTAACGTTATATTGAGAGACTTCGTGAAAGAATGCATGACGGTTTCAAACAGTTGAAGATATTCCCTGTATAATGCGCACCTAGCCCTAAAATTTTGGCCAACTTCATTCTTATACTGCACTAGCTGAAGTACCAGGCGTTGCCTGGAAACTTAATTTAAAAGAAGTGTCCACTTAGTGTTCACACTAATTGTATATTATACTCTTACTTCAATGAATAATGCCATTCGAAAAATAAAGGGATTACCCCCCCCCCACACACACACACACCTTGTCCTACATCTTTATTCTTAACCAATGAGCCTCCAGATCTAATCAAGGAAGCGCCTTATAAATCTGTATACCAAATTTGAAGCGAATCCGATAAGAAAACCCATTTATCTAAATTAAGGGGTATTAACCCCCCCCCCCAGTCGCCCTTTTATGCTTAAACAATGGATCTCCAAATCTAATCAGGGAAGTGCCTTATCAGAGTTAACCAGTATACCAAAATTGAAGCAAATCTGATAATTCTGCATGAAAAACCCATTTATCTAAGTTAAGGGGGATTAGCTCTCCTTACCCCCTTTATACTTAACCAATGAACCCCCGAAACTAATCTAAGAAGCGCCTTATGAGAATGAACCCAGAAAAAAAAATTGAAGCAAATCGGATATTTCTATCAAGAGTTATACGTACATACAGAATCTGCGGGCACATCAGCTCGCAGGCTATCAAAGCCTGCGAGCTAAAGGGGTTTATTTTGAATTTTAAAAAATTCACAATTGCGTGTTAATTTTCGTAAATTTCGCTATTACGAAATTCGCTATTAATAAATTATTTTTTTCCATTTAATCCGGACGACAGATTACCCATTTATTAAATATAATCTGACCTGGATTGAGACACATTAATACCTTTTGATGAAAAGTTGTTTCCGAGTATTTTGTTATTTAAATATTTTCTTCATGATTAAAGAAAAATGGCAAGTACAAAAATTCTATGAATTTAGAAAAATCTGAAGTTATTTCAGTTCTTCACTAAGCTCTAGGGACCTAAACCTTTGTGGAAATTCACGCACGTATATGGAATAGATTTTAAAATGACGAAAACAAATTCAGAGAACTTGAAAATGTTAAAAGTGCCAATATTTCCATAATCGGGTTTTTATAACGCTTCAATAAGTTTTTTCAAACCCATATGATGTTACATAATTCACCTGACGTCTATTATATTTCCAATATGACGTAATATTCACTTTAATTCCTCAAACTCATTTTAAACGTAGAAATCTTGCAATAGAAAAGTGTTGTGCTAAGAATTTTATTTTGGATTTCTAATTGTTGGCAACAGCTATAACGAAAAATGTTTAAATTTGATAGGAATTTGCTGTTAAATGGCTGTTTTTTTTATTAATTAAAAATGAACTATAAATTATTTCGATTCCAGATTACTTTAGTTGCCTCGGCCGTGTTTTAATACACATATAACATTTCACAATTCTGGCTTCCAAACTGGATTTATATAGAATTTCTCAATTTTAATATTAGATTAGGCAAACATGAGATTTATCCCTTGAGGGGCGGTGGGATAAAATATATCCCACCTAATTTAAACAAGATTCTCACCAGAAAATGTTAAGTAAATTTTATGTTTTTAACTTTGGAGGAAAATCGTTGAAAAATTGCTTTTCCTTATTTAAAAATAAAATTTTTCGGTTATTCCGGTGAGAATTCAATATTTAGACTTTTTTGCTTGCCCCTCAAGGGGTTAATGAGAAAAAATTCAAACTGAATCTTAATTTAAAATGTGTTTGAATGTTTTACAATCATTTCTTTCGAAATGCTTTAGAAACAGTTCTTAGCTAGCATTTGCATCATAAAAATAACTACTACGCCAAATTCCAAACTTCTATATAAACTGTATCAAGAAATCTCAATTTTAGAACTTTTTCACTGTTGCACACTTAAATTTCTAAAACTTCTGAGAATGCATTTACGTCTCTAAAGAAAAAGGTATGTTAAATTTAAAGTTTATATCCTTAACCCCTCGAGGGGCACCGGTATATATTATATACCACCTACGATTAATGAAGTTTTACACCAGAAAAATTATTAAATTTTACTTTTCTAACTTTGGTGGAAAAAAGCCGTAATATCGCTTTTACTTATTTTGAAATATAGAATTTTTCAAAGATTCCGGTGGGAATTCAGCATTTCACAAACGTAATTGCTTGCCCCACAAGGGGTTAATAGACTGGGAGGCGGCAGCATAGATAATCACTTAGAGTTCACGGCTGAAATTCCAGAATTGGTTATAACGCGATTCGTATATTAAAACGCAATCTGTCTGCCAAGTCATCTTTGTGGAAAACATCTGAAAATCTGATTTTAAGGTTTACCATTGTGTTTTCTTGCATCCATAATCTTCCATACCTTTCGGTGCAGGAAAACAATGGTGAACATATGGGTGAATCGCAAAAATTTGGTTTTCAGGTGCTTTCCGCCAAGATGACTTGGCAGATCGAATGTGTTTCAATATGAGAGTAGTTTTAATTCTGGAATTTCAACCGTGAACTGAGGTGATTGTGCTGACGCCTCCCGGTCTATAACAATCGGATAAATCGCATTTTAGAATGTTTTAAGCTCATTTCACCTTTTTAAAATTTAGATTTTAGACATTGTTTTAAGACGCATTTGTATCTTAAAAATAACTACTAAAACAAATTATGTTTCTAGCCTCAGCAGCATCACAAAAATTCCAATTTTAGGACGGCTTTAGCTACTGCATCCTTTTAAAATTTAGAATTTTTCTAAAAACTAAGACCGACTCCGAATTTTAAAATGTGGCGTGTTATTTTTTCTCTCAACGATTCTAAATAAATCTCAATTTAGAACATTTCCTGCTTGTTTCATACCTTTAAATTTCGAATTTTTAACTATACTGAGCATCTGCATCGTAAAAGTAACTACTACATTATTTTAAGTTTCTAACCTTAACAATTCGAACTAAATCTTAATTTAGAAAAGTTTGTAGCAAGTTTCCGCTCATATCAACCCTCTTAAATTTTGAATTTTTCTTCTAAACCGTTCTTGGCGAGCATTTACATCTTAAAAGTAACCCTCATGCCAAATTCCAATACCAACTGTATTAAAGGAATCAATTTTAGAACATTTGTTGCTACTGCATCTTTTTTAATTTCAAATTTTTAAAAACTGCTGAGCGAGCATGTCTCTAAAGTAACAGCCATTCCAAATTTCTAACAGCTCCAAACAAATAGCAAAGTCAAACAGTTTCAGATTTTTAACTTGTAACTTAATTTTAACACTAAAAAGACCGCGAGGGGTCATTTTGACTCCTACCATATGAATATATTTCGGTTCGAACCAGAAGTTTCTTTGTAAAATAAGTTTAAAAGACAACAAGTGCTGAACAGGTGAGCAGCATTGAAGGGTTTCCTAGCTGATATCAGCTTAACACCCAGACTAGGAATTTAAATATCTTATGTTTTGTGAGCCATTGGGAAAAGTTAAACTGTAGTTAAGAACTACTTAGAGGAAAAAAATAATTAAGGAGAAAATATTAAGTTAAGAATAAAAAAGGAAAGAAGTTAAATTTTAAGATAAGACTTAAGATGAGCAAGAAATTTATAATAAACTTAAATATTAATAAAAGGTCTAGCTGTAGTTGGGAAACTACTATAATTAAAAGACAAAGAAAAATGTTAAGTATGCTAGATTTAAATAATTACTATGTAAATTTTTTTTTTATAAAACTTGAGTAAAATTTCCGGTCTTTTTAAGTGTTAACTGAATATAAAGTACTAATATTCCATAATGATGTTCTCTGTCGAGGATTAATAAAAAAAATATCTACTATACCTTCAATGAATAAAAATAGATCTTACTAATAAGTATCTAATGTAAGTGCATTTATTTCATAACTACTCCTACAATATGGAATGTTGCGGGATGGAACTAACGCTAGTTGACTTCTCAGATGTATGCTAATAACTCTGAATGTGAAATCATATTTTCTTGCGGCTTTAACAAAAATTTCTGATGATAGTAACTAAATTTTTTCAATGTTGTAAATAAAATGGTGTAAAGGGTAAATAAGGATACTTTTATTGATGTCATTGTCTTAATATTGCTATTTTATTTAAATCTATTGAAAAAGAAAATTTCATTTCAAGAAAATTAAAAAAGGAAATTTATACATCCACATTTGGAAAAAGTAAAATTAAAGAAATCCTTCCATGGTGACTGTTTTACATTCAACCAAGCGAGTTAAATTTAAACTACTTGCGTTAACAGATATTTATTGTCCCCTCTTTACAAGACTAATTTAAACAAATTCTTTAAAATGGCAGCTACCTTTCTCAAAGGCCGCTTAATGGTTTAGTGCAAAAGATTAAAAATTCCTAGTTTTATACAGCATTTATTTAAATTCACAAATCGGAATTATTGGTACAAGTTCGTACAAATAACTATAAAAGTTGTCAAAATTACCATTTTTATTCCATTAGTTCCGAAATTAGAAGCCAGATCGTGAAAGAACGAAATGATTGACGAATGAAATTGAATGCAATTAGAGAAAATTAACGCATTGTAGATTTTCACTTTAATATTAGAATTTTCTAAATTTACGAAATCTAAATATCATGCAATTTAAATGAAACACTCAGGCTGCTACGTTGCTAGTTCTTAATAAAAATCAAATTGTCGCTGAATGGCCGACCCAAAGTGGCTTAGGAACACTGTTCTAGCAATCTTAGTTTTAATGGATTAAAACGGTTTGAATAAATGTGTTACAATTTCTTTAAATTGGATGTGGAATACAATACTATACAAATTACGAAATATTTTTATTCGAAAGACGTGGTTAACAAAAGAAACAAAGACTAGAAAACTATTTTTAATTAAAACAATTGGACAAGAAGAAAGCTATACAAATGTTACAGTTCCGCGTTTAACCTACGGTGGCACTTGCTTTACATTAAAGTATTTAACCCTTTGACTGTGGACCGGAACATACTTCACACTGGCCGACAGCAGTGCTGCCAATGGCAACCATATTTTTTTCGTACCGCTATTTACAAATACATAGTTGTAAATCTACAAATTGCCTTGGAAGAAATTTTTTTTTTAAGACATACGAATAGAATATTATCTCCAGTGGCAGCCCCGCTATCGGTCAGTGGAATGTACGTACTCTGTCCGTTGTCCAAGGGTTAAATATAGCTAATAGGGTGTACAGGGTGCCCCCCTCTTATCAATGTTCAATAGCTAACCCCCCCCCCCCCTTAACCATTAGTTTGAGATTAATGCTTCCAATTGCAAAATGTGGAAAATTTAGTCTTAGAAGCCAGGTAAGCCAAAATGGCTATTTTCGTAAAATAACTTTTGGAAAATGCAATATCGAAAGAAAAGATTTCATTTTTTGCCGTAAATGAAAAAAATGCCAACTTTAAAAAATATAACCATTAATTTAAAATTACTTCTAAAATTGACATTTGGAAGTTTTTTTTACAGTTGAAAGCATACCTTTCTAAAAGTAACTACAGTACAATCTCTCAACCGAGACACAATTTTAAAGCTTTTTTAACTATCACATTTCTTGTGTGCAAAATCCATTTTGGAATCTTATATGTTTTTTAAACTATCATTCCTTGTGTGCAAGAGGTCCTTTCCGAACACGTGTGCATTGAAATATTTTTGATCTCCTTTCTTAGAATTCCTTTGAATTTAACTTTAGTTCCCGTAAGCTGTGGAGTGGAACGAACAAATTAGCAATTCTGAAGCTTTTACTTAATTTCAAAATTAAAATTCAGGTAATTTATTCTTGTTTCTATTGCTTTATTTTTATTAAGCACTTCTTACCATATATTTCTCCTTAATCTTAAAATTTAAGCATTCTCGATTATCCGAAAATTTCGGTTTTCCGAAAGAGGGTCGATCCCAATTATTTCGGATAATAGAGGTTCTACTGTATTTAGCAATCCGCTGTTGAACAGGGGTGAGGGATACCCTATATAATTTTTTTTTTTTTTTTAAACGTACTTCAAAAGAAGGAGAAGGTTCTCAATTCGATGCGTATGTATTTATCGATTTTTAATTTAAAGAGGACACTAATTTGCCCATTTAAATTTTATCAAAATTTGTTCAGTACGTTAGAAATTCAACATGTTTAAAATATTTCATTTCCAACAAGTAACAGAGCTATTTACAAATAGCTTAGTCTCTGGTTACTATCTCTGGCGAGAAAGCCGCTACCCGGCGGTCCCCCCCCCCCCCCCCCAAACACACCTCTTTAAGATTCTCTCTAGGATTGTAGTGAAAACCAAAAGAATGCTTTAATCGTTAAAAACTTATGGCGTAAAAAATTGTGAAGAGTTTAAATTCACCCAAGATTTCAGCTGTATTTCAAGAACTTTACAGAAGAGGGATTTGTACGCTATTACAGGGTGGGCCAGAAGTCCCTGGCAAATTTTTGAAGTTTTTTTTAACCATTTTGAAAAATTGTTATTGTCCGTCAGAGCAGGAAATCAAAAACATATCCGAAGCGTTTTATTGGTTTTCTGATTGGTCTATACAGTAACCTGTATTTTCCCTTTACTTTCAACAGAGATGGATACTTCTGTTGCCACTGACAAAAGAAAAAAAAAAAATAACTCAAATTGAGATACGGCTTTCAAAACAAATTGCATTTAAAAGTACATTTTCTCTATGAGACTGTGTAAAAAGTAATACTGTGGGATGTTTTGAAGTTTAAAAATGAAATTTCATTTAAAATTGGTCCAGGAATGTCTAATCCATGGCGTGCGTAATGTATGACCAGCTCCGTAGAAGTTTAAAAATTTACAGTACCGAAAAATAATCCATGGCGTACGTACTGTATGATCAACTCCGTGCGATTTTTTATGTCTTAAATTTTAGTCTGAAAAAATCATTTTCCAAATGATCGTTGTAATTTGTTAAATTGCATTTTTTTTGGGGGGGGGGGGGGAGGAGGAGCGTAAAAAGTTTATAATTTCACCAAAATAATTTACAGAGTAAAAGTTTCTTACCCATTTTGACTAAAAAGATTGCTCTTCCTAAGTGATCTCTGTGAGGTAGATAGTTGAAAATGTTCGCTTTCAAAACTCTTTCAATGGTGGACGGAGCCGGAAAGCAATCTGGATTTTTGGCTCGAAACTTGTAGTGATCTTTCATCAACTTGTAGGCCCGTTCCAAGTCGAACTTGCGCACACGGAGAAAACGCAATAAATAAATATCGTCAGTTCGAGCAAGGAAGTCTGTCTCTTCTATAAAAGAAAAAGTTTAGAAAAGTATTAGAATTAAAATACCGGTCATTTTATTTTCGAATTCATCAAGATATAACACTAGGCTTCGTTCTAAAACAGTGTAAATTTAGGCGAGCATTATTCACTAAAGTACACTATAAAGCAATTCTCCAGAATTAAAAAAATTAGAGACATTATTCAATTTCATCCCAGTAAAGGACATTTTTGAACTCCTTTCCCAGTGAAGATTCGGTCACAAGTATGCTAAGGGAACAACAAATTAAAAAAAAAAAAAAAAAAAAAAAGAACTAGAAACAGGAATTTTGCTTTTTCTAGAATTTAGAGAGTCTCCCCTCATGACAAAGGTATATAATATAGATAGTACAAAACATTTCAATTTTGTGACTTAAACACGCTTTAATAAAAATTAAGACTAATTCCTCATTTATGATCCAGTCTTAACCTTTACAGTAAAGTACGCGAGGCTAACGAGAAAGACAGGCTACCGCGGCGAGTCAGATTCTTCTTTTTTTACAGACCGCTGGAGTCACGTGATGCTCTTTTCGCACACCTTCATTGGTGCATTCGAGCATCACATGACTCCAGCGGTCTGTAAAAAAAGAAGAATCGAACCCACCGCGGTAGCCTGTCTTTTTCGTTAGCCTCGTAAAGTACGCATATGACGTCACTAACGCTGAATACATAAATAAAAGACATCCTTCAAGAAACTACACAAAAAAAAAAAAAAAAAAAAAAAAAAAAAAAAAAAAATCGGCTAGTGATTCGCACACCTTCGTTTGTAATATCAATATACTTAAAATTAAGTTTAGGTTACAATAGCTTCATGTTTTATCGGAATCTTTTCAAAATAGCACGTACTTTAATTACTTTTTTTTCAGTAGTTATGAGGAAAATGGCAGCAAAAAGATCCAATTACTTTTTCCTTTTATTTTCTACAGAAATGGTGTACTTGAGCTGGTAAAATTAAAGAAATGATGCTAAAAAACAAAAATTTAGATTGTTTTCAAACAAATTGCATTTAATAAGTATTTTTTTCCCCAATACGATGGTATAAGAATTGAAAATGTGCGATGTTTAGAGGTTTAACCTGGCATGTTCGGTATTGAAAATGAAGTGTAGCCTGTTTAGTTCATTTACAGGTTCACTCAAATATTTCGTTACATTACCGTCTATGGGGGAAATTTCAAAAGTAAAAAAATATTAAGGCTGCTCTTAACTGCTCTGCTCAACAAGCGCAAAACGTTTTGGCACATTTACAAATTCATTTTTTAACGGAAAGATAAAATTGGAAAGCCTGGCCATGGAAGATTTGGAACTGAACTGTTTTTTCTATTTTTTGATCAATCTATTACCTATTGAGTTATTAGGAATTTTGATAGTGACAAACATGTTTTTCGCCCGCTCTTGAGTCTCTTCCTTTGCGCGCAAATTCGGTTCAAAACGCCTACTTTGACAATTTCTGAAAGATCTATTGTGTTTGCAAAAAAGGGAAAAAACAGCTCGATGACATAGTTTCCGAACAGCAACACCAGCTAGTTTCATGAATTTTCGAACAAAAATGAATTAAAACTTATGTCAGAAAGTTGCCTCTTCGGTTTTGAGAACACCCTTAAACGGACTTCCAAAAATATATCAAAAAGTAAATAACTCATTAAATGTTAGGAAGGCTAAACATCTCATAGTCAATTTTTTTATCAATCTTTTAATTAATAATTTTTTAATCAAAATTTGTCCGTTTGAGATTTTCAGCGTGCCCGTATCAATATATCCCCCTTATAAGGGGATAGGAATTCTTGTTTTCAAAAGCTAGTTCATATCATTTGTTTTCTACGAAAGTAAATTTGTTCTTAGGTAGATAGGATCTAGTTGACATTGTATACAAACAATTGAGTTTTGAACAGGCTGGAAAAATGCCGAACAGACAAATTAAGATTCAGAAGCAAGTTTTCACTATACTAGCTTTCTAACAATTTTATGATTTAAGAGAAATTTCATGCGGCGATGCATTTTCAGGCGAATTTAATCTTTTTCTCACTGCAGACAAAACAATTATGAAAATAACTAGAAGAATACAATATTGGCTCAATATTGATACTTTGCGAAATATTTACAATACCAATACTGTAAAGCATTGCCAACACAGTGGAAATATTTATGGCAATACCAGTACATACTACACTATTTTTCTACATAAGCATTACAGTAGAAATATTAAGGCAATTAATATATTTTACCAATGTTTTACTGGAAGTAAATCTAATATTACAACTGGTAAATAATTGCGAAACGTTGAAAATAGACATTCTCACAAGACGTAAGTCTAGCAGATTTCTCAATGCTGTACAACATTGGATAAATAGTGCACTAAAATTGTTTATATTTCGAGACTGCTTTCAGAAAAAAAAACGACAAAAAATTCCAATACGTAAATTATAAATTCAAAGACACTTTCAGAATTTGTTTTAAATACATTTCCCATGTTCTGAATCAAGACATTTTCCACTTATCGCATGACAGCCCCACACTTTCCATTTTTCTGTTTGTGGGATTTTTTTTAATCAAATAAGCATTGCATATTTTGTGTTCCAAATATTATCTTGACATTCATTCTTACAGACTTAGTGTTTTGAGTTCAATAGGTTGAAAAATTTAAATTAATAAAAATTTTAAATGAAATATTACGGAGCTAGTCGTAAAATTGCTTTTACATAATTTGTGTAGATCTGAAAATTTGACATCTAAAAAAAAAAGCTTTTTTAAAAGTGGAATAGATCATTCTTTTGAAGTAAATAAAAAAAATTCATAAAACCATCGCTTTATTCTTTTGACGGCATGTCAATTACATGTATACAATGTAAATAACACGCAACGATAAATCCAACTGCAAATTAAAAGTTACATTTTTATTCTTTCTGTAAAATTACTTCGTTAATGAAATACCTTTTCTCCCGTATTAGCATTGCAAGCTTCTGCCATTTGAATAGCAACGGCTAAATCCCTTTCTGCAGAATAGCAAACAATTGTATATTAGTGCTAATTTTAAAGCCTATATTAATCAAATTACGACCGTCAGGTGCCGACATAGCATGCGAACGTGTTTATGATGAAATCGGATAAGGCATAGATGACAAGCTTTGACTAGTTAATCTCAATGAAGAATGGCGAAGCAAAAAAGGCAATACTATATTTGCAGCATTTAGATGCTATCTTAGTTTATGCCGTGATGCTCACTATAGGCAAAATGCCTAAATAACAAAAAATATTGAGGAAGCAAAATATTCCTTGAAATCCGATTTTCATAACAAGCTGTCCATCCGCATGCTAAAGATCAACTTTACAAAGATTCAAACTTAACTTTAATCTTAATAAACTGGAATTACTACATCGAATGCTTTTGATTAAGTGATATTTTGATATTGCGCAATGCTTCAGAACTTTAATAAATCTACCTGTATGAAAGATACTCAAGTATGCAGTTCTTTATTTTTCCCTAATGAATTCAGGTTTTGGCCCAGGAGGGGAGAGGGCCTATATATTAAACAGATCCCCTCCCGGAACTTTATATGTCACCCAGAGCTGCTGAAATCCCTCCCATAGGAAAACATCCGAATTCAACTTTACACCTAGAGTAGATTTCTAAAGCTGCAAATGCCTTCTTAAAGAAAATATTCTTTAAAAAGAAATCTAGAAACTTCTCTAATAACGTTTTTTGCTTCTTTTTACAGAGGCTCATTTGCATCTTCGCCGCTTTACGGACAAAAAAATTATCTGCATTCCGGTCATGTCTCACTCATTAATAAATCTCATCTTCGCGAAAAAAAAAAAAAAAAAAAAAAAAGACGAGTCCGAGATCTTAGAATAAAAATAATCGCTATTCATAGCAGATGCGTTTTATGCGCGCTTCAAGATTGTAAAAACATGTTAACGACATTTTGGATAGCCTATTAACATCAGTACGAGTTCTAAACGACGAAAATCTTCATGAACAATGAGTTATGTTGTAGTTTCCAGGATCTTTCTAGCGAAGAAGAAAAGTACTTTTAGATTCGCACAAGCAAGTTAGAACTCGTAATACAGTAGCGCGGTATTGAAAACTTGAGATCACTATAAAATATCAAGGAACTTTAATCAGTAATAGTTGCAATACCGTTGAAAAAAATCTCACGTAAGTGTATTTGCCTCACGACGTTCATGGCCAAAAAGAAAAGTCCTTGTAACGAGACAATTATGAAACAGTCGTGGCATCGAAAAGGGGTGAACAATTTTGAATTGTACGGTAGCTTTCACTGTAGACAATATGATAAACAGTTAACCCACATCCGATACTCATTTTCACCAATATCAGACAAAGCATGTCAAAGAGCCCCATAAAAAAAAAAAAAAAAAAAAAAAAAAAAAAATCGGGGTTGGACTAAAAATGCAGTACAAAATTTTGGAAGGTTTACATATCTCGGGACTTAAGTAGCGAGTCCGATTTGCCCAAATTGTGTTTTGATTAACGAGTTGAGAAAAAGTAATTCCATTTATGAAAAAAGTGAAATTAAAAAAGGGAATTTGCTTGATTTTTTCATAAATGTGATTACTTTTTCTCAACCACTCAAATTACTTCTTTAAAGTTGATTACCGTTAAAAGTTTCATTTTTCCTTTTAATTTCTTTTTATAAATGAGATTACTTTATCTCAACCCATTAAATTACATCAATTATTTGAAACAGAATTAACCATCTTTCCCCTCGTGAATCACAATTAAGCCCTTGAGGGGCGGCGGTATATACTATATACCACCTACGATTAATGAAGTTTTACACCAGAAAAATTATTAAATTTTACTTTAACTTTGGTGGAAAAAAGCCGTAATATTTCTTTTACCTATTTTGAAATAGAATTTTTCAAAGATTCCGGTGTGCGTTCAACGTTACAGGAACACAATCATTTGCCCCTCAAGGGATTAAAAAAACTAAAGTATTCTATAAACAGAAATAACCTTGACGAGGCGAGTAATGCTTTTGACAATTGCATAATTCCTCGGGGTATCACTAATTGAAGTTATCGCAGAACAGCGACGGCTTATTCGGGAACAGAAATATATCCCGCTTTATCAAGGTGAGCAATTATCACGATAAACAAAGAATAAACAAATAAAGGCGTTCGAAAATGAAAGGATGAGCGGAGCGATAACTATGATAACTTTTTGCTGACGCAAAATACACGTCCCTGAACATTTGTCATTTGTCTTTGTTCTCAGGAAAGGAAAGTTTCTAAATTCGAAACCTTCAACATGATTGACGAGATTCAGATGAACGTGTTATGTTCATGAGAAATCGAAGAGTAATTTTGAACTTTACCATTTAACTTCCCCAATTATATTTTTTACGAGCTGAGCTTAATCTAGTACTACTGCGTACATGATTTATAAAATACAGGATTTGTTGAACCATGTCTAGAACAATCTACACAATAAGAAAGAAGCTATTGATCGCGTGTATGTTTGACCCAGAAAGGGCGATTGCTTTAACCCTTAAAAAGGCATGATTTGTTTTAAAAAATTGAGATTCTCAGAAAGGCTTATTACACAGGAAAAAAAAAAATCCAGGAGATACATTTTTCGTATAATACGTCAACCTTTTCCTATGTTGCACATCTGCAATACAAGTAAAAACTAAAATATTGCAAATTAAATATTTTAATAAGTGAATATAAATACCTTGTTTTATATAATTTTTTATAGTAAAATTTAACCCTTAAATGCATTATTCTTTTAGAATTGCGTTTACTTTTATATTAAAGATTAGACACCAGAAATTTTAAGAGAGATTTTTAAGTTTAGTAGCATATTTTTGTACTTTTTATAGTAATAATTTCTATATAAATCGTGGTTGCTAAGAGTTAATAAAAAGTGATGCATATATGCACCACCATGCATTTAAGAGTTAAAATTATTTGAGGCTAGAAATTTTTGGGTTGATCTCAAGCGCTAGCTCGAGATTATACTTAGTTTCACTAGTGACCATTTAAAGAGTGGGTGATATTCTAGCGCTACGACCAGGGCCGAAACTAGTCTTTTTGCACCCGGGGCAAACGGATTTTGGCCGCCCCCCCCCCCCCCCCCCCAGAGTATATTTACAAAGATAATTTTACTAGGTTTTCTAATAGATTTATTTTAAATTTTAAAATAAGTAATCATAAAATATGCAATACTGATAATTTGCTTTGTCAAATATTGATTCATTAAAATCTTTAAAACGGAATAGAAAAAAATGCCGCTTTATACGGGATCCTTATGCCACATCTTTAGATTCTTCTATGCTTTGGCATACCCCAGACATGATTTTAACACCGTACTAAGCATAAGAAAAATTGGCAAACTAAATCTTCGTTTGGCGCCCCTTCGTTCTGGCGCCCGTGGCACATGACCCCCTCTTCGCCCTCACCCTTAGTTTCGGCCGTGGCGAAGCCTCTAAACTTATTTGAGATTTAGTATTTTGAAGCAATATGTTGCAGTTAATATGAATCAAAAGGGCATAGCGATTAATCTTTTGTCTTTAAGCATTAGATGCTAACTTCCCAGGCCTTCCTTAGTCGTACTCTCCAATTGACTATTAGGATCAACCTTCCTCTTTCAGGGGAGGGTCAATGATGAAGGAAAATCTTCAAAGGGATGTAACCTATATAAGAAAAAATCATGCGTCAAGCATAGATTATGAAACACTTTCCAGCACATTCAGAATAATGATACAATGAGTTAAAATGTCTAATTCAACCATACGGAAACGCATAACGTATTTGAAAACCCAATTTCAGCTGTTCGTCTACAATCGGGAAATTATCCGAATTCTTTGATCAACCCTGCATATATTGTATTGCCTTATTGTATAGAAACCATCTTTTAGTGAAATTCAGTGATTAATATCAATTTCAATACATTTGAAATAGTGTAGTGTCCTTAAAATACACTGCAAACGATTTTTCCCCCCATTGACTTTAATGTAACGGAATTCTTTTGAGCGCGTCTGTAAATGAACTAATAATCTCACATACAATACCGAAAAGGCCATGGTGACCCTAAATAAGGTTTATCAATTGCATGGAAATCCAAGTAATATTTACGGGAGTTAGAGCGTGGACAGACGGCCAGACAAACCGAACGCATAAACACTTTTCAACTTTGTTGGAAAGTTTAACACTTCATAGAATTTAGTTAGAAAAACTGAGTAAGCTCATCTCTAGAATTTCATTGCTTTTTCTCTCATAGCGAACCCCACATCGAAAAATGTGGAGTTGTTAAGAATTCATTTGACATTGAAATAACGCTATCAATTTTAAGACACCTATTAAAAACCTTGATTTTTCCACGAACAAAATATTTAATCAATTGAATTTTTCGAACAACCTAAAAGTGGATCTAACTAAAGGAAGGTTCTACACATCGTAAAAGTTTAAAAGCCCTTCCCAAGAATCTTTAGAATAAGTGAAAGATATTGTAATTGGAAGATTTCAAGAACCATTTAACCGAGTGAAAAGAATCATGATGCCCAAAGTATATCAGATATTTATATCCGCTGGAACTAAGTTTTAAACGGGAAAAAAAAAATCTCGATAACATTTGGAAATATGCAAGCTAATTCATAATTTATTTTTTAAATTTAACACCAAGGATAAATATTAAGGTTTTGAAATCCAAATTTTCTAATCTGCAAGCCAAAAAAAAATTAAGTGTTCTTAGATTCAAAAGCATAACACGCTTTTTCTATAATATTAAATCACATTCGATTTAACGAATTTTAGTTTTCATGTTTAAAATAAATTTTCAAAGCAAACCTCAACGAGAGACTAAATGACAGATTTTTGTGTTTACAAAAGCTTTTAGATTTTTTTTTTTTTAAATACAAAAGCTTAATCTAAAGGATGAAAGTTTTGCAATTTTATGAAGATTCAAAATTACCGAATGCCTAAAAAGATTGAAACCTCAAGTACTCTCAAAAGAAATATCCTTTTCAAGGCTTTCAGAATTCACCAGATCATAAGATATAGCTCTTAATAGTTCGTATTTAATTATGGTACATAAAGGAAAGTCCAATTACATGCTATGACCAACCAAAATTTCCTCTGACAACTTTTCAGCTATTACTTGAGGATAAAATGGAGTTAGACACGTCCCATTTTAAATATTAAAGAAATGGGATGTTCATCCTTGTCATTTATGAACAAATGGGAAACAAAAGATTAAATGAAATTAAATTTAGACAATCAAAAAAATCAAAACCGCAGATTAGATATTTAGTAGTTTCTTAAACAATCAGAAAATGCCAACACCAAATAAGTTCCTTTAAATGTTAACCATAAAAAGGAAAAAAGTTTCCTCTTATTCTATACAAATGTGATATTCTTTAATTTTATGGTACCATAAGATATATGCGACTGACAAGATAAATGCGAGGTATACCTTGGAAAAAGCATGAATTATACATTTATGATTAATCGCTTACAAAAAACGCGTTTGAAAGTTGTTTAACATTTTAGACAGGTAATTTTTCAGATAAACTGAACCCAAGTTTCATATTTTCATTAAGAAAATTGTTTTGAAATTTGGAAATTCTCAAATACTGGAATAGAGTGTTAAACGTCAAAAATTAAGAAATAAGCTGTTTAAGCTTACAAAATTATAAAGGATCAGAATATTTTTGCAGATTCATTACATTCCACAATGCTTTAGTTAAATGCTTTTTTTTTTCACACTTTTAGGGGAAGGAGGGAAGTCAGCGCAAGCAATTGGAAGCTCTCACCTCACAGGTATTTTATGAATGGTTTGGTTTCCCAGTACGAAGTTTGAGGCTGTAGCACACTACAAGGTATAGGAAATTGTCTAAATTCATTATTCTGTCAAACACAGGGTGTCGCACTCAAACTACACTGAAAAATGAAGTACTCTAAAATGAGTAAATCGATGTAATATCGAATTGAGTATGTTTGGATCAAAAATGAACATATTTTCTCAATTTTGAAACACAACATGTTATCAAACAAACAAAACTATATTTTGTACCCTGTAATGGTTTATTTCATTTATGGTGGTATAAAAGATGTTGATTCAAATATGAAATTATGTACCGTATTTAAAAAGAGCTCGCAAAGCTCTTGTTAAAAATATTCGATTTGGGTATCTTGCTAATAATTGCTATTTTTCTTAATAAATAATCAAACGTTTCATGTTAATTTAGAACTGAAAATAAATTATACATTTTTACTTTCATTTGTAGGTTCGGGGGGGAGCACATTCCGATTCATATCTGAACACAACCATGGGATAAAAAATGAGTACATGTGTTTCTCAATTTCGAGTATAGTAGGAGAGCTGTTGAACATTTGAGTAGGTATTTGAGGCACCCTGAAAATTTGTGCAACACTTCTTTTGTAATGCCCGAATACAAAATCGAATGTCTGGCTGAAGGATCGTGGCCCAAAAACTGTGCCAGACACGTGTCGCACTTGACACGTGTCTGGCACAGTTTTTGTGCCGACTAAAGTGTCATTTTCAAAATATTTTTTTCCAAGCATAAATATTATTCTGCCTCAATCTCAGCGTGCCTCAAATACCTTTTTTGGGTAGTCAAAAAATGGCACTTGACACGTGTCTGGCACAGTTTTTGGGCCACGATCCTTCAGCCAGACGTTCGATTTTGTATTCAGCCATTACAAAAGAAGTGTTGCACAAATTTTCAGGGTGCCTGAAATACCTTCCCTAAAATGTTTAACAGCTCTTGGACTATACATTTGGATCGGAACTATGAGTGTCACGTATTTAAAATTGAGTACTATTGCTCAATTTTGAGTACCTATTTTTTTTTTTTTTAGTGTACGGCTGACTTCAGCATCGACCGAGGAAGCTCGTGCTTCTTTGTCAGCGGCCTATGACCGAATTCATATGTTCACCTAATCTCCGCCGACCAAATTTGTTGAGAAAGCCATCCCATCCTAGAGTCAAACTAGGTGCCTATGAAAATAAAGGATTAAATAGGTTGAGTCTTATTGACAAACAATCCCCAGGCATTTGACGAGCCTACATTGACGCACCCAGAATTACACTTTGGAAGGAGGTACACTAAAAAAGCGGACTAAAAACGGAAATACTACTGGCAATCTAGACGCCAGTACTATTTCCGTTTTTTTTTACGCATAAATTACAGAAAAATTTCCGTTTTTAATCAGAAATACGGAAAATTCTGTAATTTATGTGTAAAAAACCCAGTAAAAAAACGGAAATAGTACTGGCGTCTAGATTGGCAGTAGTATCTGTTTTTTAGCCCCCCTTTTTTTTTACAGTGTAGATTTTTCAGATGTTTATACTGGCTGTGCTCAGAATAGCGATTGTATTTGTTAATGGAATCAAGGAATTATTTTGGTTTACTAAATACATTTTTAGAAATTACATTTATTCCTTCAAGGAGCAACGAAATTTAATATTTTTCTCTACTTTTTTTTTTTTAAACAGAAGTTTGTGTATGCGATCATTAATATTGTAATTTCGTATACAATAGCTTCCAAACAAAAATGCCAAAATGGTTCAGGAAAAGGTAGCTTACGGCTTGTGCGAACTTGGCGGACGCACTGCCGTGCTCCCAGATAATTAGCATTACATTAGCACGAGAGCGTGAGCTGAATGTTTAATATACATCTGACAAAGCTATTAACCATGATAGCTGATATCCCACGATTATGTAGTGTCCGATACTTCTAGATGAAAAACTACAAGTCTTTGAGAAGTCAGTGTTCGGATAATGATAAAATTGCCTTTCTTTTAAGCATTTAAAACTAAAAAGGTATATTGTCTAGTATAGCGCGGATTAAAGTACTATCCAGATACTCATCTGTTGAAACGAGTCAAAAGTGCATCACTTAGTCTTACAATATTACTGTTCTACCAAAGGCACCTTGCCTATTAATTTAAGAACAGTTGATTACTCTTGAAGGAACTTTAGACAAACTAATTCCGTTATGGGTCATTCCACAAAAATGTAAACCTCAAAAGGGCAAAGTTAATATAAACTTGTTTTTCAATTCTATTGCAATTGTCAACAATATCACATGTATATGGTTGTGCAGTCTTCGAAATTATGTAAAATATGATAAATTAGATGTGGGCGCGAAGTTTTGGAAAATACCACAAGTTATAAATGTTAACACTATTCTTAAGATTACGTTTGTCACTTTTTAACTCTTCACTGCACCACTTGCCATATCTGGCACATACTTAACACTTCTTTATGCGCCATAAATTTGGCTCAATGTGATCACTAACTGATCAAAACAACCCAGAGAATGTAACACTTATTTTGTCCGTATCAAATGGCTGCATTAGGCAAAAAATTAGAATTTGTTCTTCGGAAACAAAATTTCGATCAAGCTATTAATGTAAGAATTACTGTCATTTTTACAGAATACTTTATATAAAAAAAGGTTGAAGAGTTAAGTAGATAAAATTAAGGTCATTTAGTTGCAAAATATAGCAATACAATATTTTAAAATCTTAAATGTATACATTTAGCACACACCATAAAACAAAATTTTAGCTGAAATTGAAATACTATTTTTCCATTATTAGACATATTTAAAAAGAAAAAATTCATAAAAATAAAATTTGTGCAGTAAAGGGTCAAACAATCAAATGTTTAAAAACTTATAAATTTTGTATATTTCCTTGTTCAGTTTGTGCTAAACAGTTTAATATCCAATTCTCAATAAATTTAGTATATATATGCATCGGACTAATGCAACATGTGACTAACGTTATCAAATGAAATGTTACATCCGTCGCATATTACTATTCTTTTAATAAACTTCAAGTAATACTATTTATAAATGCTATTATACCTCAAAATATTTAAAAATTACAAAACTGCATCAGTAATTGCTGTGGAACGGAAGAATCGTTCTAATCAACAAAAGCTTGAGAAAAATAACATGAAGAAATTAAAAAAAAAAAAAAAAAATTAAAACTGAAAATCATGCAAGTAGCATAGATTACAAGACACTAACACATTCAGAATACTGTAATAAAACTTCCATTTCAGGGGTCTCTGGACCCTTAAAAATTTTCGAAATTAATTTTTTTAGATGTTAAACTCCTATCTTTCCTGAACATTGACAATTGTTTTCTTGAAATTCTCATTAGGACAGAAGTTATGGCTTTTCGAAATATACCCGCTTAATAGCTGAAGTGGCGCTTCCGAAACTTCAAGTTATTTTTCTCCGAATGACGTTTTTAGCTTAACGCGCACGATTTCAAAAACCTCAGTATTTTATGAAATTTTCAAAACATGTTTGCATGTGTAAACCGAACCTAAAATTTCCCTTTCATTGTTTAAGAAAAATTAAGCTTATTTATACTGTTGAAATAATCTAAATTTTATATTAGCTAAATACAGCATTGTATTAAATATAAAAATGCTTTAAAATACAAATTAATTTAGGTTCAGGGTATTCAGTACAATCTGAAGTATAAGAAGGCACCAAAATTTTCATAAGCTGTTACGCCGATTTTCTGCTCGTCAAGTGTGATAATTTGAAGCCCCCCCCCTGTAAATTCTAATTCTGAAATTTTTTTTAAATACATGAAATGAAAGAACATACTTATATCTTTCATCCCAATTAAAATTGTGTTTTAAAATCATATTTTAAGATATTAAATGCTTAAAATAGTCTTTTCCAATTTTAAGGAATTCCGAGACACCCCAAGAGGTATGTCTAGAATTCTAAAAAAAAATAAACTTTTTGCGCATTCTTAAAGTTTAGACCTTTAAGAATATATCCTAGAGAGAAAATTTTAAAATTCCAATAATTTACGGAGTTATAGCTATTTTAGTGACGCAGCAACTAAGACCGTCACGCCGGAGCAAATCGAATAGAATGCAATATCCGACCATTTTTGGTATTGTAACCACTTGAATTAAACCAATGGTACCATGCACAAATCATTTAAAAATCAGCACTACGCTTAACATCTGCACATCAAACATTTTTCTCACGACACTACATTACTGAGTTTCTCAAAACTACTTTTTCCAAAATCGCTTACATGATCTCAAGTTCCATTCAACAGATTTACTTCAAATTTTGTACCAACCTTCAATATATAACTTTCTATTGCCTTACCATTTTTATCATTTTAAAAAACCAAAAATTGAGAAAAAAATGTCGAAGTGCCTCTTTTTTCCAGACAGCCGCCATTTTGCGATTTTTCTGTTCTCTTAGGTCGGGGCTATAAAAAACATCCTTACTAATTAAGAATCGTAAATTTGTTTCAGATAACCAGAAGGGTTGCAATCGTGTCAACCAGCACCTCCCTTTTTTTCACCAACTTTACCAGCCTATAACTTTTCAAAAAAAAAAAAAAAAATATATATATATATATATATATATTTTCAAAATATCAATAAATGTAAAAAACGAAGGGTAAAAATATAGGAGCTCGGGAAAAAAAAAAAAAAAAAAAGCCCAAAATTTATGCATCTAGACCAGAATACCCCTTAATGTGAAATGAGATGTCTGAACAATTTGGAAAACGCATAACATATTTCAAAACCAATTTCAGCAATTACTTTCAATAGCCCGAAAAATAATTTTGTGCAGCCCTGTGCATAGATGATCAATAAGTTTGTATATACACTACATAGTATGTTAAAATTTTGTTAGGAAACTCATTAGCACAATTTAAAATTCCTGTTCAGCAATTACTAATAAAGTGAAATCTTTTCTGGAGCCCTTTGATATAATTTACACACTACTAAACAAAAAAATTAGTTAAAAACGCATAACATAAAAGAGTACCATAAAGAAAACACTTTCAGTAATTGTTCATGTACAGTACTGCAACAGAGCTGCTGACGCGAACGCGACTTCATTTTCAATACAGAATATGTAAACACTTTTCAACTGTGTTGAATAGTTAAAGGAAATTGAGCATCAAGACTTAAAATGCGTTACTAAGAAAAACAATCTCCACAAATTATGTTTTCTCCACTTTCAAGACCTGAGTTTTGCTAAAGCTTTGAAATGAACTAGAAATTTGACAAACTGCTTCGCATCGATGCCCCAGAGAAAATAGCTGTTAAACAATGGCCAAAGACTTGTATCTCAATTGCTAAAACAAATGCAAATTAAACTAAAAGAATTTGAGTCTGATAAAAATTTAGTAAAAAGAACTTTATTAAATTTCTCGCCAGCTTCCAGGGAAAAAAGAGGTAAAGATCCAGTAATAAAAAAGTAACTTTACAAAAGAGCAGTGTTGAATTTAGACACTTCTCCGGGAGGGATTTTTGTAGCTCCAAGAGGGGGGGGGGGGGTGTGACAGCGTTCCGGGAGAGAAATTTAACTTTTTGACCATTGAATACGCAAAATCTCAAACTTTACAGGAAGGAAGGGGGACATGTACATCTCATTGCTCCGGGGTGGGGGGGGGGGGGACGGCGCACACCCTGAATTCAACACTGCAAAAGAGTTAACTAGTTTGAACTTAAATCGTTGACAGCTTGATTGATATTCCATAACAAAATTAACTTAAAAATTAGATTTATTCTAACTACGTGCGTAAACTCTGGAAGATAATTTAAAGTCAGTGGTGAAATCTTGAGCTTTTTTCTATTACCTTAACATTTAGCCGAAATCTTTCAACTTGCAGGTAAGTTTAGTTTCTCATTTTTCATAATTTTGTTCGTAAGCTTTTTTTAGCTTGTTTAAAGAGTAAACTCACTTCTATTTAATTACCAATTTCTCTTAAAAAATATAGAAGTTTTATAAATATGGAAATTAAGTCATGCATCTCAGATACAACGATAGCAATAACGTACGTTTTCTTGAGGATAGTAATCCAGTGTTTATAAATTTCAAAACTTAAATTTAAATACATAATTTATATTTTAAATACAAAAAATTGTGTCACCAGCGGGCAATCTAAAAAATGTAAAAATGTTATTAGAATTTAATAAAATAGTTTTCACCTATGCTCTGTACACCGGGCAGTATGGAGCAGCCTGAGGAAGCCCCAGTGAAAGCCCGGATTGGATTTCCTGGAAATATAGAAAAATACCAAATTTTAGGTGCGCGTAATACGCGAATATATGACAATCTGCGCTCAGTATTTCCCTAAAGCCCCTTTTATAGATTAGACATTGCATTATACCAAAAAAAGGGGGGGAAATCGAAGTCTGCATAAAATTATCTTGGATTAAACCATAAACTAACAACTCGTGTTTCTATATTGAAGAAACACTAATGATTTTGCATCATTATCCTGACACGAAGAAATACTGATCAAACTTCAATATTTAAATCAACGAGTTCTTTATCTTGTATGCATAATCACTGTTCATTTAACCGTAAGTGTCAGACAGTCAACAGAAGTTACTATCAAATTTTAGGTCCGCGTAATACGTCAATCTATTCAGTTTTTTCCAAGTTCTTTTTATAGATTAGACATTGCATTATACAAATAAAGTGGGGGGAAGAAAATCTAGAAGTCTGCATAAAATTATCTTTGATTAAACATTAAACCAAGACTTATTGAAGAAACACTAATAAATTTCTCATTATCCTGACACGAATACCGCCCAAACTTCTCGATATTTAAATCAAAGAGTTCTTTATTTTGTATGCATAATCATTGTTCATTGAACCGTGTGCAAGTTGGTATCGGATAGATAGTCAACAGAAGATGAGGTTTGACTACTCGAAGAGGTTAGAGTGCTTTTACCAGTTTTGTAACAGAACTCACCTGCGAGTAATTCTTTGAACCTCTTGAGGAGTGCTACTCTGGTGTCAGGGGTTTCGTTTAGTTCTTCCCTGGCTTTCTTCCAGTCTTCTGTAGTCACAGTCTCGTCCACGAGAGGGCGATGCACTTTGCTTCCAGAAACGATCGTCTTGGCCGTGTCCATTGCCGGTTCGACAAGAGTCAATTAGAATATGCCACTTATGTATGCTGAGAGAGATTGTATCTAAAAAGAAATGTTAGATTAATCATTAGCGCATTAATGAATAAATTTATATTTTGAAAAAGAGCAGTTTAACTCTTTACTGCATTTCATTTTACGAGATTGAGAGACGGGGGAATGGCACCACTCGGGTTATGCCGCCACCCCGCCTTTTTTTTTTTTTTTTTTTTTTAAATAGATTAAAAAGTAACGGCAGTTTGCGATAGTGAATGCGCCTGCACTATAGCGGGCCAACAATAGAAAATGCCTAGAGGGAGATTTTATTGTACGTCGTTAGTTTGTTCGTGAAAAATTTAGTTTTCATCTATAAAAAATCTAGTCTATTTTTTTCTTATTTTGGAGCTTCAAATGAGTAGAGGTAAACACCGTTTATTGTAACATTAGATACTTAAGATACTATTACCCGTAATCTACATGCATTCGCTGACATTTTGATGCAATTTTTGCAATAGGTTAGGTTCTTTCGGCTTGGCTGGGGGATTTCCGTCCTCTCGGGGTAATGTCGACACCAGGGCAAAGGGTGACTTCTGCAATGAGTTAAATTGTAAGCTTAGCACATTAATAAGTCCAGCTTAAGGGACATTGCAATTATTCAGCTAAATTACATTGCTTTCTAAATATTTTCAGTAGGTTATGCGTTTCCCAGTATTCATTTTATGTATTTACTAGGTCATTAAAGAGTGGCGTCATTACCCCGATACAGTGGCGGAATTACCCCAGTGTCCTGGGTAATCCCGCCACTGTACAGAGGATGAAAGGTTGGTTGGTTGTATTTATGTCGGCCAATTATCAGCACGTGGGATATAGGCCCAAAGGGGGGGGAGTGCCTTCCGTGGAGGTCTTTCTAAGGGAACCTAACCCGTATTAACGCTTGGAGAACCAAGGTTCGAAGAAAACCACGAAAACTCCGAACGATTAGGCCGACGGGCGCGATTGGGATCGAACCCAGCACCTCGTCTACCAGAGGATGAAAGAAAAATTTATGTGTGCTTATTTTACAGTTATGATTACAGTTAAATTTATACAGATACTAAAGATAATGATTCAGCTTTGGAATTTTTACTATTAAATGAAAAAATTTAAATTCCCTTAAGGTGTCTCCATTCCCCCGGTCTCCCCTATATATACACACACCAAGAAATGCTATTGTTTTCCCAATGTGCTATGCATTTTATCATTGGTCTTGTTTCGCATATCTGAACAATCGGGTGGAATAAATGACATTAGTAGTCTACTTTATGGCACTATTTTGCTAAATATGGTATATTTGTTTTAGAAAACGCTTAGACGTAGGGGAGACCGGGGGAATGGCGACACCTTAAAGGAATTTAAATTTTTTCACCTCGAAAAAATGTTTATTTTTTAATAGTAAAAATTCTAAAGCTGAATCATGATCTTTAGTATCTGTATAAATTTAACCGTAATCATAACTGAAAGTAAGCATACATAAAAAAATATTTTTTAAACCTCTGCACAGTGGCGGGATTACCCAGGACACTGGGGTAATTCCGCCACTGTACTGGGGTAATGCCGCCACTCTTTAATGACCTAGTACATGCATCAAATGGATACTAGGAAACACAACCTACTGAAAATAGTTAGAAAGCAATGTAATTGAGCAGAATAATGGTTAAGCTTACAATTTACTTCATATTGCAAAAGTCACTCTGCTGACTCGGCTCCACTACATTAAAATGAGGTTATTTCTCACCCGATTTGCATGGCGACGGCATTACCCCGAGAGGACAATATGGCGGAAATCCCCAAGCAAAGCCGAAAGAAGAACCGAACTTTTTCAACACATTGCATCAAAATGTCGGCGAATGTTTGTAGATTACGGGTCATATTATCTTAAATACCTAATGTTATAATAAAAGGTGCTTATCTCTACGCATTTGAAGCTCCAAAATAATAAGCAACTAGAGGAAAACTACATTTTTCACTAGAACAAACGAACGACGTACAGCAAAGTCACTCACTTTAGGCACTGTTTATAGTGTTGGCCGCTATAGTGCCGGCACATTCACTATCTCAAACTGCTCTTAGTTTTTAAACTAGGTGGGGTGGCGGCATAACCCGGGTTGGCGGCATTCCCCTGGTCTCCCCTACCAAACAGGAGTTAAATGGCGAAAATTCTCTCAAGATATCCCGAATATACTATTAATAAAGTATTACTGAAGTATTGGGTCTTGGAGTGATCCGAATTAACAGTTTCAAATTGGCAAACTATTTTGTGCCACATGACAAACTATAAATTTTCAGTTTCAATTTGGAATTTTAAAGTTTAATTTCATTACACCATTCTATAAATAGCAAAGAGTGAAATGTCGTGCAAAAAAGATTAAAATAAACTCAAGTTTTGTATTTTAGTTGAAATCCATATTATCTAATAAAGCCATGCTTAAAAGAAGTCCCAGGATTTTATTCATAATTATTCCCCATCCACACCTCGCTTATTTTATTATGACTTCATTTCTTAAATTTTTTGATCTATTTAATTGAATCTGACGAGAAAGTTAATGTTTTGCATTAAAGTGACACTTTGAACAAATATACATGATATATTGTGCGAATTATTCCACATCACGTATTGCATATAAATGTAAATATTGCACACTTCGTATTTTAAGCAAAATACATGCTATTTTTCGCTGGGGACTATTCGTATCCGATCGCTTTAAAGCGTTTAAAATGCTTATTTCCGCGTACAGAATGGTTGAGATGCATAAGTACATATAGGCAATTTGAAACTAAAGTTTCAGAAAGTCTTGGGGAATCTCAAATTTCATGATTAGCAAAGACCATTAGTTGAGGTTGAGTGAATTTGCGATTGTCTGTGTATTGCGATACATAAACTGACAATCGCATTCATGGCGTTAACTATAGCCACATGCTAAATAACGACATTTAATCTTGGCAAAATTATCAAACATTGCAACAGGTGCTTATGATATCCGTTGAATAAAAGTCATGTTCCTTTTCCATAATTTGGTTTTAACACATGCAATAGACATAACTTATCAAATGAAAGTAATGAAGTGACCGAGTCTTCCATAATTCCAATCTTCAGCGTAACCATCGCTACAGCGAAGATTTCATGACTTTCTTTCTGACCATTGAAAGCAATAAGCAAATCTACCGTTTAAGAAAACGCACAAAACTTAGTTCTTACACAAGTAATATGAATATAGTTCGCCAAGAAGTTCCAACCATTATCTTTGTTCTTGGAAGAGCTATTTCAATCCTTTAATGTTAGAGTAGCTTTGTTCAATAAATACATGTACTTTTTTGGAATTTTGAAGGAGTAAATTGAAAGTACTTTGAATACCAATTCATTGTGTAACAGCATATCTGGTAAAAGAAATTTGAATTTAGAGCTTCAATTCGGCCTAAAACACTAAACATTCAAGTGTTGTGCATTTTTAAAATTACTAGATATGCCTTCAAATGGAATTTAAAAGAAGAAAGGACTTCGAAAACTTTCTAACCCTGCCCAATTGAAAATGCATGCTACCAACAGTGTCACTTAGCTTTTAAAAAGGGTGATGTTACTGGCTGGTTTTAAGAGCTGAAATTTTAAGCCGGGACACAACCCAGGTCGTTCAAAAAGCAGTCTTCCATATAATTCCAATCTTCAGCGTAACCATCGCTACAGCGAAGATTTCACGACTGTTTCTTTCAGGCCATTGAACAACAAGCAAATCTACCGTTTAAGAAAACAAAATTTAAATTATTACACAAGTGCAATTAATCTGAACACAGTTCGCCAAGAATTTCCAACCATTATCTTTAATATCCACACTCCTGAATAAGATGCACCAAATAGAGGTTTCGGCCGAATATTTTTATATTTTATGGTTTTAAAAAGTTAATTTTACATAAAACAAATACACATTCTTCATTTTTGATTAAAAAACATCACGAGTAAACTATAAAAAAATTTAAAGAGGATAGTTTTAAAAGTTTAAACTTCAGCTTTAAAACTGTATGCAGAGTTTTTGTAAATTAAAATTCTTACATTCTAAAACAAATCAAGATTTAAGGAAAATTTTTTATAGTCCGTCTTTTTGTCAAGAAAAAAACTAAAGTAAAAAAAATATTCAAATGGTGGCAACTCAGCAAGAATACTTTCCTGCTCCGATTTCTGAAAGTTTAAACCAGAGCAGTGTCTGGGGTGGGCGATTATTTTTAAGAGGTTGCAAATACACAGAATATTCTTAAAACTTAGTGGATTAAAAATAAATTATTTCAAATATTCTCAAAAGGGAGATTAATTTGTAAATGATATTCCTTATTTTGGAGGGAGTTTGGTTATTGAAGCAGATATAGAAACGATAGAATCCAGAGAAATTAAAATACAGCCTTAAACGTTTCAACATCTGCTTAATAGCCAACCCCTCCAAAATTAAAAAATCATTTGCATTAAAATTGACCCAATTAATTATTCAGGAGTATATGAAATACCATTTATTAAAGCAGACCGATCAAAGAATTACTATATTGGTACGGCTAGAGCAGGAAATTTAGGTAGAAAAAATGAGCATGTAGCTTATATAAAGCCAATTATCTTGCCGGAGCTTTGGTTTATCTATATCAAGAAACACCCAAATAAATTTCAATGACAGTAAGAACTTTCCTTCCAATCTATTATACTATCCACACATTTCAAGAGAAAAATGATGCTTCATCGTAGCATATTGAATTTAAAATTATGGCCTTAGTTATACAATGTTTGCGAATATGGAAATAAGCAGAAGCACCCAAGTAAAAACATGCGTAATCCGAAAGAGTACGTAAATTGAATGATGTCGTTTCAAGTCATTACATCATGTAATTTTAGAATATATTCTTGATAATGGCTTTGATGGAGTAGAAACATGTACACAGACTAATAAAACTAATGTTAAAGGTTATTTTACACCTTACAGAAATTAAGAGTATATATCAACATTTACTTCCTCGAATAAACATTTTCAAAGTTTGTTTGGAAAATTAACTGAAAATGGCAAATTTAAAATTTTCAGCCGTGAAACTTAATACATCAACATGGGAAGCAACATTCATTTGTTTACTACAATCAGGACCCGATTAATGCAGGGCAGCTGCCTCTGACCCCCTTTTTAGGGGGTGGGGGGTGGGGTGCAACCTGGGAATAAGCAGGGTTTTCATTTAAAAAAGGTACCAAATGGTTAAAATTTGCCTAAAGTGATCAAAATATATTTTCAAACGTTTAGGAAGGGAGTGCAGTCCCCCTCTACTTCCCGACCGACTAACAATATGAATTAGAAAATATTAGAAAACAATGTTTGAAATTTTATTATAACAACTTGGTATTCTATTGTTTAAAAAATTCTACTTTTCCCGTAACGAGGTAAGTTAAAACCATTAATTCTGACCATCTGAGGACATTCTTTTAGACATCTTATACGTAGATAAGCAAAGTAAAATTTTGCAAGCAAATACAATCAACCAATCATTTTTTTCTTCATTATTTTAATAATTTCTTAACCCGGCAGGACGGACGCGGGGTGTTTTGACACCCCACGCTCGAAAATATTCGTCTGCTGTCGTTGAGTGCTTTTAATTTATTGTTTATTAATTTTAAAAATTAACTATAATTTAACATTTCAGTTATTTTTCACGAGAAAGTAATTATCATAAATTTCACTAACAGACAGAATTCTAAAGTGTTTTTTCGTATTTATAACCTTTAATATGTTTGGGGTGTGCTGACACCCCATGCCCGTTCTCGTGTTACTTTTCGTGGCGCCCGTCCTCCCGGGTTAAAGTTGAGATCATTTTGCTATACCCTGTATACAGATGTGAATAGTACCAGGTACGGAATTTATGCACACAATATGTATGAATTTTAGTACTGGCCACTTCCACATTCTCGAGCAGTTTCTATGGATAGATAGAAGCGCCCCCCCCCCCCAAAAAAAAAAAGAGGTTTGCCCGTGGATAGCCTAAGTCCCCGACTACAATAATGTAAAGCAACAAATATATTGTAACAAAGTTAATAAACATGAAAATCCAAGGAAAAAGGTGACAAAGTTTATTAAAACATTTTAACGCTGACGTCAAGTCCTTCTGTAACCAATTTTTGCAATACGATAGGAATGTACATTTTATGTTCTTTGATATGCCTTAATAAAGTCAAACTTTGAATTAGTTCAGGGTTAAGGTGTTTACCCTTTTATACTATACTATTTTGAGCATTTCATTTTGATTGAACATGTATAGAGGACATTGTATGCTTAACCCATATGCATCACGACATACATCATGAACGCCATGTGAAATACCAGGACGTATGTGCCTACATACGATTGTTTTCGCACCCAATTAACGTTACGTATTCAAAAAACAGAAACATTCAAGAAAGGATGTGTACTGATACACCCGAAATCCTGCATTTTGTAGAATCGAACACTTTCAGAAAACATAAGTAATATAATCAATTTCAATTCAAATTCAAACTATAAACTTAGTGCAAAAGTAGCATAAACATAGCTTATTTTTTTTCTATATTTTTGCGCTTTGTTGTAATGTAACAATAGTTCGAAAAACTTATTAACCTTACACATGTAATAGTTTATTTCGAGCCTTATTTCTGTCGTTTCACCTCCTTACATTCAAATAATTCACAAGTCATTAAAAATAATGACAAACTACTTTTGACGAAATTTAATATATCTGTATTCAGCATACCATCACCAAGCGCTTAAGGGGTCCCAGGACTCTTAAAATGGAAAAAAAAAAAATGAATATAATTTTCAACATGTAATATCTTATTACGCGCAGGATTACAAAAAATAAATTTTGCAACTGGAAGGAAATTTTTGACGTCTACTTATACTTCAGATTGTAATGATTATACTGAACCTAATAAATTTGTATTAAAAATATAAAAATGCTTTAAAGTTGTATTTAGCTAATTAAAAAAAAATTTTGAAAATTTCAACAGTATAATCACCTAAAAAAATATTTAACAAAAAGGAAATTTTAGGTTCAGTTTATACAGACTAACATGAAACATGTTTTGAAAATTTCATGAAAGAAATATTCAGAAGTTTCATATATCCTGCGCGTTATGCCCAAAAACGTCATTTGGAGAGAAATGACTTCAAACTTTCGGAAACGCCGCATCAGCTATAATGCTAAAAGCCATAGCTTCTGTTCTAATGGGAATTTCAAGGAAACAATTATATCAAAATGTTCAGAAAAGATAGTTAACATCTTAAATAAATTTTGAAGCCTTAAAAGTCCTGTTGAGACTACTTAAGCAAATTTATAAGCCAGATATTGCCAAAGATTCTTAGATTAGGGATAAGTTTCAAGTACTTTGTCAAGAGTAAAAGATGTTTAGGTCTTCAAAGTGTCTAGATATCAGGCAACTTAAGTGTAACAAGGGTGATTAACAAGCAACATAATTACTTTAATACGTAAAAACTTCAGTAAACCTAAATATTTTAGATTAAAAATCCGAAACGAGTTGAATGCGAGTAATAAGAGTGCAAATAGTAATAACTATCCGTGAACAATATACGAAAGTATTTCATAAAAAAATAAAATACAACTTATAAAATGTAGGCTAGAATTACAGTATTAACCACCGATTTTATTGGCATTAATAAAATTTTAAAATAGTAACCAATAACATACGGTGTTACCAAATCATTACTGTCAACAATTTAAATTAACCTTTAACTGATGTTACCGGTCTCAAACCACTACTTTTTTTTTTCAATTTTTCATAGTTTAAATTTCAGTTTAACTACAAACACTACCGAAATTCTGTTTAGTTTAGAAGTTTAAAATTTACCTATTCAAAAGTGATAGTACCAGTTATAAACAGTCCTGTTCAAAAAGTTTTAGAACAAAAACTATAAACTTTAATAACTTAAGTAAAAAATCCTATGAGTGAACCGCGCCTTCTATTAATCTTTCGATGGATTCACATACCGCTTCACAGTATAGTTGTGACATTTCTGTCACATCAGTTAAAAGCTAATCTATGGTAACCAACATTCAAAACATTTAGATAGTTACAGTTTAAATATTTACATACTTCGTACTTTTGAAGTAATCTTTGAAAGTCCTAAAGTACTAACCAATTTAAAACTAATTCTGCCTTCAAAACTGCATTTCACGCTTCAAACGATACACTACAAATAAAAGTCAAACGGAAATTTCTTATCCAATTCAGATACTCTGGAAATGCCTTTATTTACCCCCCCCCCCCCCCTTCTTTTTTACATAGATATCTGACAAACGATAGAGGCGCAACAAAACAAACCTTGAAATTCAAAATGTTTTGATAAGTAAAAGGCTAAATTTAACAATATAGTGTAAGATCATTCACGAGGTTTATCACGCGGAATAAGCCAAGATAACGGATGGACTAAGAACACGAATAATTGCCACATATGGTACTCTGTCAAAAAAACTCGTCAATATGCATTAAAGTATTCCTCATTTTTTAACGAATAATTTCCGTACTCCTTGAAAACATTTTATCCGTGAATTTTTCCCGCAAGTCAAAGGAGGAAGAAATTCCATTCATTCCTAGTACGCATGCGTATTGGTTCTAAAATTAAATCAGAATTAATTTTTAAAATGAAAAATCATAAATTAAGTTCTAATGTAATTAAAAAAGAAAAAGGTTATCGAATTTAAAAATATATACTTTTCCCATTCATTCAAAAGTATTGAATTTTTTAAAAGTTGAATAAAGTTCGTTGAATTTATAAAAGTTGTTTATAAATATTCGCATTTAATATTTTAAATGAACACATTTAAAAAGAGATTAATTTAACTATTAAATAGAAAAAAAAAATCAATATTACTCAAAAATTCATATTCCACATCTAGCAATCAAAAATATAATCCATATTTTTATCCAGTATTAAAACCCCAGCCGTAATCTCATTAAAGACTAAATCTCCCCGAAGTTAACTTCAAAATTAAAAGCTTTTTGAAAAGGAATTGATCAAGCCATAGAGTAGGTGGGGGTAAAGATACGCACGGGGCAAAGATACGCACTGGCTGATTTAATATCAAGAAACATTTCTACAACCATGATCGCTATGTTGCAGTTTGGTCTCAAGTGTAATAACTGTATTCAAACCTTGTGCAAAAAGTAGCACTCCGTGCCAAGGAAATGAGGTAAGTTTAAATTTTCGAATTTTGATCCAATATTTTTAAATTTTCACTATTGTTTAGCTGACAATACTTCGAATTTTACAAATCCAAAAATTCAGTGGAAAACAAGCTCTTTAGCTTCTAAATGCCGCATAGTTTACCTTGATCGCATTTGTTTAAACTGGTAGGTAGCCGATTAAGCAAAATACTGCAGAATGGGGTAAAAGTACGCACCCGTCTTGGGACAAAGATACGCACAAGTTTAAGATGCGGGGCTTTGCCACATCGTTTTAGCTAGATGCAAAGCTTTCCTCAATTACGTTGTGGAAGTTTTATTTTTTATAAGTTACTATTATATAAAATATAATAGCTACTTAACTAATAAGCTAGTTAACTACCTTTTCCTAATTAAGTTTTTTTTTTAAATATAGAACGTAGATATCTACCTACCTACTTTTAAAAATCAATATTCTTGTTTCATAAAATGCTTTTGTTTTAAATCTTAACACCTGTTAACAATCTCACAGACCACTGCTATATTCAGTTTTCACAGTAACGTAATTTTCAGTTTAATTACTGATGTTAGTTTAATTTTGATTCGTTAGGAAACTTAGTATCGCTAAAGACTTCTGAATGAGGAGAATTTTTATTATAATAGGCCTTTACATAAAGTTTAGTACAGAAACAGTATCTTTCGAGTCAGTCAACCCTTTTATTCACTCTTACTATCAAGCGGTTTGGTAGACCGCTCACAGTATTTACGGTACAATTTGTTGTTTGCGTTTTGCGACCCTTTTATTTATTCTACGATCAAGGGGTCTGAGAGATCACTCACAGTATTTATGCAACAAGTTTTGTCCCAGCAGTTAGAGGCTAATTGCGATCTCACAGACCTGTTTTTCCTTTTTTCATGGTTTAACTTATTTTCAGTTTAATTATAAATACTAGTGAAATTTACTAATGCTTTTACATAACTTATTCGTTTTATTGTAAATGAGGCAAAACCCCGCAGTAATGGGGCAAAAATACACACTGCGTATCTTTGCCCCACCACTCGTTACTTTTACCCCAACCAATGGGGCAAAAATACGCAATGCAATGTTTAAAAATTACAATTTCTGACGGAATTATAATTTGACAGGATATCGGTTGATGGTGGCACTTTCATAAGGTTCTAATCTAACATTTTAATCACTCATTACATAAGTTAAGACCAACGTGCGCGTTAAAAATCAAAATTTATGGAAAGTGCGTATCTTTACCCCCACCTACTCTACCTATCTGAAGCAAATATTTTAACTTCAAAGTGTTTCGCTACTCTACAACTGTAGCCCAGTGATAATCGTACTAGTCTCGTAACGCTAAGATGGCTGGTTCGAATACAAAGTCAGCAACTTATTTTTTCGAACTTCCTTCAGTTGACGGATATTTTACCTCCTGTAACCGAGGTGAAAAAAAGCATTCGTCAATTAACGGAAAAAGACTGGCATAGTGGTGTAGTCGTAAAAAACACTGAGGGTATACGCTCAAGGCAGAGCGTATACCCTAGAGTGTATATACTATAGCTTTGAGAAACAGAGGGTACACGGTGTTCCTTAAAAAAAATCCAGAAGGTATACGGCGTATGCCCCCGTATACCCTCCACTACACCCCTGACTGGCAACACTGCTGCCAAGAAATATCCTGGAACTAAATATCGTATTCTCGAAAGATAGATTTAAAGAGTTTTTGTAAATACAGTAGAGCCCTGCTAATCCGAAATTCCGGTTAATCCGAATAGATTTTCGAATATTATATTTCAACAGATTAACCGTAAAGATTGAAATATTTTACTAAAACCAAGAGTATTTTCAGCATGCATTTTTTTATTCACATTAAAGAAACTAATGGAAAAATTCAAGGATCACATTTACATTTAATAAAAAACATTACATTATCACATACACATTTACGATCTTTTGGGGCGATGGAATTTGCCGGATTTTTCTGAGGAAGTGATGTTATTTTCGACGAGGAAGCAATATTATGCCAACTTCTACACATAGTCTGTTGATGTCACATTTTCCCTTTGCTCTATATATTTCAATGTTATTTCTAGCACATTTGCAGCTTCAGAATAAGAAACGAGAACATTCTTTGGCTCAACAGTTTCTACTACATCAGAGTCATCTTGTGGATTATTCTAAACTAAATAGGTAATTTCTTCATCTGAATTCAAGAGATAGTACTGCTGAGTACTTATAATTTAAATTTTTTTAGCACACATCTTTTCTATTTTTATCGGAATTTCGGGTAATCTAAAATGTAATCTGAACAGACACCGGTCCCAATTAGTTCGGATTAGTGGGGTTCTACTGTATTTGCTAATAAAACATTCAACATTTAAGCGCCATCTAAAATTTCAAACTCATTTTTATTGCACAACTTGTCTCCACATGTGGTAAATTGGTATTCATACCTAAGCTTAAAATACTTACTCTAAATACATTTATTTAAATCTTGGAAACCAAGTTTCAACTACCATAAAGGTGTTAAAAGCAAAAAAATATGGTATGGTTAAGGTAGTTGTAACTTGGAGACTTACAAAGACTAGCAAACGTAACTAAATACGGGTGTGTTTTATAATTAACCTTTAAATGATGTCACAGAAATGGTCACATAACTAGTGTGAAGCGGTCTGTGAGACCGCGCCATCGAAAGATGAAAAGCCGCGATTAACTCATAGGATGTTTTTGTATTAAACTTTTTGTACATGAGTGTTATAATTAACATTCACCTATTCAAAAGTCTCTGGTGTTAGTACTGAAGTTCCAAACGAAACAAAATTTCAGTAGTGTAACTTGCAAATTTCAGTTTATCTACAAACTATGAAAATTGAAAAAAAAGCACCGGTCTGCGAGACCGGTAACATCAGTTAAAGATTAAATCCTATTCCAAATAGCTTGTATCTACCTATGCTTAAATGGCCATTTATGAAAATTTTAGCACTTAATTTTTTATTTGAGAGCAATCTTATGATTCCAAATCTGTTTAAACTTTATTCCTAGAATTATAAGAACAGGAGATATGGCCAATTTAATAAACTGGAAGTAATGAGCAACTACCAGAAGTGCGAAGACCAGGACAAATGTCAAAGTTTCTATACATGCTTTTCTTGCGTTTTACATAAAAATACTAATAAACCTTGACACTTTTATAGATAAGAAATAATTAAATGAGATTTCTGGAAAATCGGTTCTCATTTCCATGCTCTATAAACTATTACATAAAATGTTTAACATTTCAGTGAATTTTCTCAGAATACTTACCGCATTACTATGTTCTGAACTAGAATCTAAGCTATGCTATAATGTAATTTTGTAGGTGCTGGGTTTTTTTTTTTTTTTTTTTTTTTTTTTTTTTTACTTTCTTCTATCTTTACAAGAAGAGAGTATTGGATTCGTGAAAATTTTCGACTTCCGGTTTTCGACGGATTTACACGTTTTAGGGGTCAGATTCCGAAAAACATGTTTACAAAATGTCTGCGAGTCGATGTATGCGACACAAATTGTGGGAGAAACTCAAAAACTAATACATGGAATTTAAAAATTTATATTCAGTTAGTCTCGATATAAATTGGTGCCAATTGGTTTTTGGTGTAAATCACTCAACAGGTGGCGCTGCAATGCAGCATTTTTTACGATTTCCACATTAGTTCAATCTCCAGAACTAATGCACGGATATTCATCTAACTTCAGATTCAGTTGTCCTTGACGTAAATTGACGTTTTATACATTTTGGTGTAAATCTCTCAATAGGTGGCGCTGCTATGCAGCATTTTTGAGATTTCTGGAATATCTATCTCAAGAACTAATGTTTGGATTTTCATCAAACTTCAGACTGAGGTATACCTTAATATGAATTACTGCTGTTTAGGTCTTGGTGCAAATCGCTCAACAGGTGGCGCTGCTATGCTGCATTTTTCAGAATTTCTACTATAGCTCTCAAGAACTAACGCACGAATTTTCATGAAACTTCAAATTCAGATATACTTTGATATGAAATGGTGCTAAATTGATGCAATTTCTTTTACTATTTAAATGATTTAATTGACGCGATTTATATAGAAGAAAGTTGTGATGGCCACAACATAGTTTTTTTTTTTTTTTTTTTGGACACTGAAATATTTCATTTAATTTTGAAGATATTGTAAAACCCCTAGTTCAGTGCATAGGAAAGTAATCGTATCAGTGCAAAGGAAATTTAATTATATTTAGTTGAACTCAGTACGTAGTCTGGCGTAAACCAAATTTGCTTAAAAAGAAAAGAAAAAATTTTTTTTTTGAAAGGTTATGAAGATAGGATTTTGTTTACTATTCTGTATTACAAATTAACTAAAAATGTTTATTCAATATTGTACATAAAAAAGGGCGCTGCGAACGTAGGCAAATGCATTAACTTAGAGCCCTTCAAACAAGTGCAATTTAATCATGGCCACTCATTTTAATAAAGTGTATTTTATTTCCAGAATTAAATTGGAATTTCTTAGCCAATTGTTTATACCGTTACACAAAAGTATTAAGAGACTAGAAGTGTGGATGGGTCGAAAACCTCAGCCCCGGACTGGTCAAAATTTTAATGACAGTAAATTAAATTTATAATGAAAAAAGATTTCTTAGGGGTCTTGTACCTTTTAAACGCGTCGAAAGTTAACGAAAAACTTCAAAGTTAGACTAATTCAATCTTCAAAGCCTTTTATGTATAAACATGAAATTTTGGATATTGATTAAACAGATTGTGCTTTGTAATATGCTACCATTAGAAATTTATTAACCTTTACAGAATTTGTGTATTGTTGAAATCAAAATAGCTCTTTTTTTTACCCCATAACTCATTGCGCACATGATATCTTGAGAAAGTATGTATGGATTGGCATGAAATTTGGTAAATATACTAAACATATGTATGTTTAAAATGATCTACTCTTAGGATAAAATTATTTCATTAACCATATAAAAAATATATTTTCGTAAAAATAAAAATTTTGTATTTTTAATGAATAAAAATAGTCATAGCTAAAAATATTACCATTGTAAATACTTAAAAGATCATTTTAAACACACATATTTGTTTAGTATATTTACTAAATTTTATGACAATCCATATATACTGTCTCAAGATATCATGCGCGCAATGACTTATGGGGTAAAAAAGAGCTATTGATTTCAACAATACCCAAATTCTGTAAAAGGTTAATAAATTTCTGTTGGTAGTATATTACAAAGCATAATCTGTTTAATCAATATCCAAAATTTCATGTTTATACATAAAAAGGTTTTGAAGATAGACTAATTCAAACTTTGAAGATTTTCGTTAAATTCCGTCGTGTTTAAAAAGGTACAAGACCCCTTAAAGATCGTACAATTAAAATTTTAAAAGAATATGCAAAAAAAATTCCATTTACGCTTGCAATCCACAGACTATGAAATATTGATTAATCAGACAACATTCAAATGACTCGTTAGAAAAATTAATGTACTTTAAAATTAAAGATCAATTTTGAAGCTCAAAAGAAAATATTTCATAAACCTTTTTAAAGATTTTATTAAATGTAAAATATCAATTATTTTCACAAAAACCTACGATCCGAAAAGAAAGCTCCAGTCTACAGAAAATACCAAGCGCTTTCAGAAGGGAAAAAAAAAAAAAAATTAAAGTCCGGGACCGACCCGCCCACAGTAGAAAAAATAAATTTAAGACACCTAACGGATACTAACCCCCCCCTTTTTTTTTTTACAAAGTATCCAAAAATATTTCGAAAATACGACCCTTATTCAAGAACCCAACAAATATTATACCCTCAATTATCCAATTACTTCTCAACTTCATACGCAGCGACGCATTTAAAAAGCCTATTTATGCACTATTACGATTTATTTTTAAAGCTAATATTTAACAAAACAGCGAAAGATTCTTTGGAAAATGCTATACAAGTGAAGCATGTTTAAAATCGTTTATGGACAGTTACCATGGGAGTAAAAACAAATTAACTCCTATATAAAAGTTCACGTTGTAGGAGTCTTAAAATAGGGAAACAAATACCCACCAACCTCGCAGTATTCTTCCGCAAAAAATGGTTTGATGACTGGTTAAACAACATTTCAAAATTTAGAAATTCAAATAAGTTCCAAGATGATTATAAAAAAAAATTCTGTTCGAAACTTGTCCTTTTGAGCACACAAAAATTTCAAACCATTTGAAATTCAATGAAATAGCTGCATTTGGAGCTTTTACTTCATGTCTTGATGGCAGCACCATACTCTGCCAATATCGGGTGTTTTTCATCCGAATTTAAAACTCCAATTTTCACGAGTTACAAATTTTGTATTTTTCGAGCATTGTAAAGAAATTTTTCCATAAGATAACTTATTTTCCTCTAACACTGCAAACAGTTAATAACTGTATGGCAAATGGCTAAACTGAATTTAAATAGGCGGAACAGAACTATGGTGGGAAGATTTACAACTATCAGACCTCAAAGGACTAATGCGATTTGTAGCTAGGTGGCAGCACTGGTAAAAACGCGTTAGCATAGTGTTTCAGAACCACAGACGAGATGTTTATAATTGGACTCCAAGGGATCTGAATTTGTATGTAGTTCAGCTGATTGACGAGTTTCATGTTTTAATAATTTCTAAAAAATACTTTTAACATTCTTTCGTCTAAACGGTATATTTTCTCTATAAATTTTTAAAATTTGAATTCTCATTTACTAAAGTTAAATTCAGAACTCGTCTAAATAATGTAACTGATTAATTTTTTTTTAAAATTATAGTTATTTAAAAATAACTCGGCAGTCATTTATTGCGTTTCCATCTTGAAACTAATACCCTAAAGCTCTGATGGGGGGGGGGGGGGGGGGGAAATCACTCAAAGGACGATTTTAAAATTAACTATATAGTACAACTTCAAACAGTCCCCCAATCGCATATGATCATGAATAGCTAAAAAATGTACACTTACACGAAAATAGTCATCGCTTTATACACTGAAAGCAACATTTAGTTATCTTACCCGTCTCATTTGAAAATAAAACTTGAACTCATTCTTTTTATGTCATACTTTGTGAAAATATCCATTCAATATGCATTTGAAATGAGTAGTACAATCATCCACTATATATAAAATCCAAATTTCGTTGCGGCTGCTTGTAACTTTAATAAAAATACATTCAGCAGAATTAAACTGAAAATTTTACAGGAAAGGTTTATATTGGATATCTTTCCCCCATAATTCTAGAACTTAGAAATTTCTCTAAGCAGGTGAATCCGATTACTTTTTTTTTTTTTTTTTAAGTTATACTGGACGGCTTTTGATAAGACTCCTTGCGATAATTTTTCAGGGGAGCTTTAGTGTATTGCATATCTCTTTACCAAATACCACTAATAAAGAGTTGACCCTGACCAACCCAAATTTAGCAGACTTATTAGAAAATATAGTGCAATGGCGTTCGTACAGTTTTCAGTATTGCGGAAGGACTTTGCAAGCAAAGTTACATTTCTTTAAAAAGGTCAAATTCAGATTAGTTTGATTCAAGGTTCATTTGGAGAAACCGATCACCGTAACGGACGAAGCCCACTAGTAAAATTATACGCAATTAATCAAAGTACATATTAATTTCATAAAAGTATGTTGCAGTCCTGTTTTTAGGGTTTCGTTCATCTGACGAAACCCTATTCGTCTCGCTCCTCTGTCTGTCCGTCACAGAGCCCGTTCTCACAAACTATATATGTTGGAGACTTTAAATTTTGCATACTTATAGCTTAACACCTCACATCAAACGACAAATCCTAAAATTTTGAAAAATTCTTATATTTAGCCCTCTGGGCTCCAACTTGTGTATTTTAAGCTTTTTGTCCTAACTGAGCCCCTATTTGAGTTGAAGACTTGAAATTTTGCATACGTATAGCAAAACACTTGCGATCACACGAAAAATCAAAATTTTCATAGTCATATTACTTACCCACCGGGCTCTAACTTGTGTATTTTAAGCAATTTTTCTAACCTCCTCCCATTGCAACCGGTGGGTATTTTTCTAACTTTTGCCGACACCACTTTGACCACTCTTTCATACTATGCACATAGCCTTACATATTTCAGTTCCACATTCTACCACCAGGGTGCCTACCCATCTCGGGTGCTATAGACCCGATCCCCTCGACTAATATACCTACGGTAGTTGTAAAATGCAGTTTCATTCGGATAGATGTTTGTGTAGAATAGAGTGCGCCCCCTTGTTGCGAAATGTGGAACTAACAGATTTCGCAAAAGGATAAAATGTTTCGAAAGGAATATTAAACGAAACCCTCCGAGATCTGTGATCACACTTACCCACTTGTTTTACAACTTGTCTGACGTTTATTAAAAATATTCATAATTTAATTCGGTGCTTTTGAAACTAATTTCAATGAATATTGGTTATTTGTTTTTATCAGATAAATAATTACCATTAGAATAAGTTCGTTCATGTTAGTGTGCAGAAAACTATAAACACTCAAAACAGCTGAATACTTCAGTGTGAAAAAACCCGTTTAGCCATCTTTAATGCTGTCATACCTATCAAGCCTAGTTTTAAATACGGTTCAGATATCTCGGGGGAAAAAAAAAATTACGGAACGTAAAGATCACACCATCAGATGTATGGTCATAATAGCCACGTAATTATAAAATAGTATACTAAACAATATAGTTTACTATCCTACGTATAATTTATTCATAAATTTAAAGATGTAACAAGCAGGAATTCTGCTTTCAGAATTCAGCGTCGCCCCCGATGAGAAAAAAATTTCGCGGTGGAACCGCCGAATTTAGACGAAAAAAAAAAAGTTTGAAGGAACTGCTCCATTAATTCATAATGAACCTTCAAAATTAATTACAATAAAAAAATGGCATCTCATGGTTGTCTAACTCAAACAAATATTTTAATCCAAAGGTCACTGCTCTTCTATAAACGAAATTCTTGTAATTTGCATTTTATCAGTGCGATTTCAATTGCGTTACTTTCAAACGTGAAGCATTTCCACCTGTGAAGAATTTCAAAGCTGCTGGAGTGAAAATGCACTTGTACAAAGCGTATCAGTTTTAAGACTTTACACGCTTTTATTTTAAATATGACGTCATTTGCATCCGCTGAAGAATTCCACATTTACGATCCAGTCTAACATCCAGTTAAGTATAGATGACGTCACTATCGCTGAATTGAGGCTAACGAAAAAGACAGGCCTACCGCGGTGCATTTTATGCTTCTTTTTTACAGACCGCTGGAGTCACGTGATGCTTGAATGCACCAATGCAGGTGCACGAAAAGAGCATCGCGTCTCTAGCGGTCTGTAAAGACATGAGGGACGCACCGCAGTAGCCTGTTTTTCGTTAGCCTCGCACTGAATAATACACAAACCCAGCAAAAATGTGTAAACTCTGAAAAAATTGACTAATGATTCATATGCCTTCATTTGAAAACATTAATATGGATACTTAAAATTATAGTTTATAGTAGTTCCATAACATTTATATTTTTTCAAAAAATTTTCCTAGTTAGGAAAATGGCAAAAAAGATAGTAATATTATTTTCCCTTTACTTTCTACAGAAATGGAGTACTTCAGTTCACATCTCAAAAATAAATTGAGATGCAGTTTTGAAACAAATAGTAAGTAATTTTCCCATACGAAGGTGTAAAAATTCAAAATATGCGATGTTTAGAAGTTTAAAAAATTGCAGTAGACATTAACCATACAATGATATATCGGTTTCGTTTTACGGCTGGATTATGCAAAAAAATTTTTAGGGACACTAATTGCCTGAAAGAAATAGCATATCGGGGCCCCAAAAAAAAAAAAAAAAAAAAAAAAAAAAAAAAAAAAATCAGTTTAATCTTCAAAACCATCTTCATCAGTAAAATTTTCTAAAAACAAATCGGCAGGAAACAATCTACTTGCTACATTGTCAAAAATAGTATAGCATGCAACATTCATCAAAACTTAATTCATTAGCATCATTTAGTTCAATCTAAAATTTTCGTTAAGTAATTTATCCTGGACTATAAGACATATCTGGATCGCAGTGTTTATGAACACAGTCAATGCATACATTCAAATTGCATCTAGGCATTAAAAAAACAAATTTCAATACTATTTCGATTTGAATATAGGCATGTTAGACAAGTTCAAAGCAATGTAAAATCTTGCTATCCTTATTTGCAATTTCTTTTTTAAATAGTTCTGAAAAATACACACTTATTGAAGAATTCGGAAATGACAAGGGATGGAAAAAAAAAAAGTTTTTAACCCCTTAATGCACGATATTTATTTTGTTCGGAAAACTATGTTAAATTATCCACTAGAAAAATAGTGAAAAATGTTTGTTCGACAATGTCACTCCGGAATTGCAAAAATTGCTCAAACAAGTGGGTAAGTGTGATCATACATCGCACAAAGTGTTTCGTTTAATATTCCTTTCAAAACACTTTCTTTCAGAACGTCCAGTACATTTATCGCCATGGAATACCTTCTAAATTTTGGCAAACACATCCTAAACTATGTTAAAGTTTCAAACATATTCGCCTTGTTATATTTCCTAATTTTGTTCGCCCCCCCAAAATGCTACGATATATCACATGACGGGTATCTGCCAAATTTAGAAAAGTGCCCCCCTTGGGGGGGGGGAGTGGGCAGATGGTCACCATGATTTTTGACGCGGCCTGATTTTAAAAATTTATGTTATGTTTTATAAGCCATATTAAAGTTTCAAACAGATCGTCCAGTTATATTTCCTAATTTTGTTCGCGCATCTCCCTCAACCCATCCCCCCCTCCTCGAAATGCGACGCGCCCTTCTTTATAATTTATTATCGTGTGTTACAGTGGTGTAGTCATAAAAAAAACAGTGTGTATACGTTCTAAGCAGAGGGTATACGCTCAAGGCAGAGAGTATACCCTCGTGCATATATACTATAGCTTTCTTGAGAAACAGAGGGTATACGGTGTTCTTTAAAAAATCCAGAGGGTATACGACGTATACCCCCGTATACCCTCCACTACATCCCTGGTGTGTTATAAAGTATCTTAAAGTTTAAAACAGATTGAATTGTTAGATTTCCTACTTTAAATGAAATCGCGGTCTGTTAATTCCACATTCCACCACCAGGAAGCGCACTGTATTCTTAACAAAAGCGTATCTGAACGAAACCACTTTACACAACCCATTAGTAGATATGTTACTCGAGGGGGTGGCGGTCTTCAGCAAGAATTTAAGATAATTGTTGAAATTACTATTCGGAAATAGTGGTAATTTAACTTTTGGCATATTTATATTTAACAAGTATAAGTAGCATGTATCTGAGGACTCCATCAAAAAACGCACCTGAAACGGTATGAAACAAAAAAGAAATATTTTGCCCCTCCCCCTACCTTCCCGAAATTTCACGCGCCATTTTTTATAAACTTTTTCTAATGTGTTATAAACTATCGCAACATTTCAAACAGATCGCCTTGTTATATTTCCTAATTTTAACAAAAATGTTAGTTCCACATTCCACCACCAGGGAGCGCACTCTATTCTTAACAAAACTGTATCGGAAGGAAACTCCGTTAAACAACCTATAAGTAGATATGTTACTCGAATTGGTGGCGGTCTTAAGAAATTAAGATAGTTGCTGAAATTACTATTAGGAAATAGTGGTAACTAAACTTTAGACAATTTTATATTAAATAAGTAGCATATATCTCAGGACTCCCTCAAAATATCACCTAAAGCGGCCAGAAACGCTAATTTTTTAAATAGAAATCTAGCGCCCCCCCCTCCCTTATATAGAGGGATCCCCATATCCCCAGAATAGAGGGAGCGTACTCTTCTTAACAAAACTGTATCGGAAGGAAACTCTGCTGAAATTACTATTAGGAAATAGTGGTAACTAAACTTTAGACAATTTTATATTAAATAAGTAGCATATATCTCAGGACTCCCTCAAAAAGTCACCTAAAGCGGTCAGAAACGCTATTTTTAAATAGAAATCTAGCGCCCCCCCCTCCCCGGAATTTCGCGAGTCATTCTTTCTTACACTATCTTATGTGTTGTAACACAGTGCGCCTTAAATACTAAATAACCACAGCAGGTTTTACTTTTAAACATGAAAGTTTATTCTGAAGAACACAAAAGACGACACGGAACACAAAACAACAAATATAGAATCCGAACTACAACTAAAATTGTTCTACAGTTTCGGGACAGGATGAGACAGGATGCGCACGCATCTCAAACGATTATGATTACATATCGACTGACATATTTCGATTGTACTTCCAACATCCTCCCTCAATCTAAATATGCCCAACATAAAAATCATAACACTTAACATACAATACAATATATATATATATACATACAACATAAAAAAAAAATTAACCGAACATTATTTTTCTGAATTTTTCAAACAATACTTTACTTAGAGGCTTAGTTAATAAATCAGCAACCTGTTCTGTAGATGGAATGTAATTAATTGAAACAGTTCTATCTCTTACTTTTTCTTGCACAAAATGATACTTAACATTTATGTGCTTTAACCTTTTAGGTTGTTCACATGATTTGCTGATACGAATAGCTGACTGATTATCCTCATAGAGAGGTACAACAAAATTTCCACAACCATTTAAATTTAATTCAATCAATAAATTTCGAACCCAGCAAGCTTCACTTACACATAGGCTCAAGGCAATGTACTCCGCCTCTGTAGACGATAAAGCTACACAAGTTTGTTTAGAACACCATGAAATTGTACAATTATAAATTTGAAAACAATACCCTGTTGTAGATTTCCTGTTAATAGTATCACCCCCCCCAATCAGCGTCAACAAAACCTTTAACTAATTCAGCATTTACATTTTTTCTATACACTAACTTCAAGTCAATTGTACCTTTAATATAATGTAACACTCTTTTTAAGAACAACAATAACTTTTCACTTGCATAGTTTTGATATCTACTCAAAATACTGATAGAATTACATAAATCAGGTCTGCTTCCTAGCATTGCATACATGATACAACCAATTAATTTTCTACATTTATTTTCCACATTTACATTTTCTGATTTTTCATTAATTAAACATTCATAATTAAAGTTAGTGTCCATAGGAGTAGAGATACTTTTACATTCAAACATATCAAATCTTTTCAACACATTTTCTAAATAGTTACTCTGATCTAATGTTAAAATACCTTCATTTACATTCTGAGAAATAGATATACCCAAATAGTAAGAAATAGGACCAAAATCTTTCATTTTAAAATTTCTTTTCATTTCACATTTAAAATCATTTATTTGCTTGCTATCAGAACCTGTGATAATCAAATCATCAACATATATCAATACATAAAGTTTACAATCATTCGAAAATTTGAAATACAAACATTGATCATTTTCAGATTTTACAAAATTTTGAGAAGACATAAATTTCTGAAATTTTTCATACCAATATTTTGGTGCTCTTTTTAACCCGTATATAGCCTTTTTAAGCTTACATACTTTCCCATCAGGTAAATTACAATTATCAGGTAAATACATAAAAACATCCTCTTTGATTTCCCCATGTAAGAAAGCACTACATACATCCATTTGATATACAACCCAATCAAAATTTACACTAATTGCTAACAACATTCTTAAAGTATTTAACTTAGCTACAGGAGAATATACATCTTCAAATATTAACCCTTTTTGTTGATAACCCCTAGCAACCAATCTGCATTTAAATAATGAAATCTTACCTTTATTGTCCCGCTTAATTTTAAAAACCCACTTACTGTCTATTATATTACAGTCATTTGGTTTGTCAACAATGTCCCAAGTGTCATTTTCAGAGAGGGCTTTCAGTTCAGCATTTATGGCCTCTTGCCACTTTTTCGATGAACTTGAGTTCATAGCTTCTTCATAAGTGATAGGTTCTTCCACATCGGTTATACTTATGTAGCTTGTTTCAAAGTCCTCAAATCTCGATGGCTTCCTCAGGTTATCTCTTGCTCGAAGGTGCATTTTGGTATTACTTAACTGGGGAGCAGGTGAATCTGTACTGCAGTTGTCATCATCATCTTGTTGTTGATTATTGGCCAAGTTATCCAAATCCATGTCAGTATCCTTATCTTCATCAAATTCTGAACTTTGATGTTGCACAGGATCAATTAAATCCAAAACAAAATTTTCATTCTTTACTGTATAGGAAGGTTTCTCATTTGGATTAATTATTATATCTCTATGTAATGTCACTGTGTTTGTTTTTGAGAAGTAGACTCTGAATCCTTTAGTATTTTCACCATATCCAACAAAAATTCCTTTTTCACTCTTAACATCTAATTTTCTACGTTTTTCTTTTGGGATGTGAACCCATACTTCAGATCCAAATGTAAACTTTAAATTTCTAATGTCAAAAGTCTTGTTTTTCCACAATTCATAAGGTGTTTTTCCTTTCACTGTGCTAGTACCTGTTCTGTTAATTATGTATACAGCTGTATTCGCAGCTTCTGCCCAGAACTTCTTATCTAGATTTTTTGCTACCAACATAGTTCTTGCAGCTTCCATGATGGTTCTCATTTCTCGTTCAGCTCGGCCATTTTGCTGTGGATTATATGGGACAGAAGTTTCATGCTCTATGCCATGATGAATCAAAAGTTCTTTAATTTTATCATTCCGGAATTCTTTGCCATTGTCAGATCTTATTACTAGGATATTTTTATTCATCTGGTTTTTGCACATCAATATGAACTCTAACAATTTATCATACACTTGATACTTATTTTCAAGAAAATAAAGCTTCCTAAAGTGAGAGTAATCATCTTTTAACACTAGCATGTAACGAGACTTTCCAATTGATGCTACTTCTATTGGACCACATAAATCTGCATGAATTATATTACAAATTTCAGTAGATTTCGATTTACTTTCTTGAAAGGGACTACGTTGTTGCTTTCCTTGAATGCATGCCTCACAGAATGGAATATCAGAAGAATTTTCCCAGGTAATTTCATTTTCTGTAAGCAGCTTCTTGACATGATCAAAATGTTGATGAGCTAACTTTTCATGCCACCATAAGAGACTTTTCTTTTTACTTTTAACACTACTGTCAGCAACACAACATTTATTTAGATTTTCAAACTCACTGGTATTTTCGTCTATGGTCACTCTGCTTTTATCTAAGCGAAATATCATTTTGAAAAGTTTATCTTCACGTTTAGCTATAGCAACTATTTCTTTAGATTTTTGATGAATAAATTTAGCACATTCTGAGTTGGATGACATACATAAACCTTTATCTAGAGCTTTACCTTGAGAAAATAAGTTTACTTTTAATTGAGGGACATGCAATACATTTTGAAGTTCAGTTTTAATATATTTTTCACCATTATATGACTGAACATAAATAGTTCCTATTCCAATAGCTGTTAGAGGTTCCATCACCTATTTTTATCTGTTTAGCCTCTTTCAATTTCAAATAATTTCCAAATAGACTTACATCATTACACATATGTTCTGAAGCTCCACTGTCTAAATAGAATTCTACATCTGATTCAGAATTTATAATTCCCATAAGTGCAAAACTTTTGCCATTTTCACCATTAGACTTCATATTTTTATTTTTACGAAAATAACAATCTTTAAATACGTGCCCTTTCTTATTACAAAAATTACAAACAATATTTCTGTTCTTAGGAACATTATTACCATACCTACATTGAAATTTCTTGTGACCTAATTTTCCGCAAGAAAAACACTTGATATTACTTTGATTTTTAGCTGTAAGAGCAACAGTTTCTTCTTTCGTTTTTAATCTTTCTTCCTCAACTAACAAACGAGCAGTTAAGTTACTTAAAGTTCGCTGTTCATCTGCTACGGATTCCCAGGCTGAAGAGAAGTGCTTATATTGTTCGGGCAGAGCCATAATTATTTTTGTAATGATCATTTTCTCAGGAATCACTTCGTTATGTTGCTTAATTTCGGCAACCATATTCTGAACTTTAGATAAAAAATTCATCACGTTGTCATCAAACTTCAAATTGAAAAACTGTTGTTGTAACAAATGAATACTTACATTTGATTTTCTTTCATAAATAGTGTGTAACTTGTCCTACATTTCTTTTGCTGTAACACATGAAATTATATGCGATATCGGTCCGGCTTCCATACGTGAAACCAAAATTTCTTGCGCTTTTGCATCTTTGACAATGAAATCAGAATGTCCAGCATCAGTTGCTTCCGGTTTTACTTTTAATCCCGTTACTATATCATATAGTTCCTTAGCTATAAGCGTGACCTTAACTTGGAATTTCCATACATTCCAATTACTTTCATTCAGTTTAATAAACTGTCCCTGCTGTGTTTCGGTTCCGGCCATTTCAAAACAACATTCGGAAAACTAACTTTACAAAAATTTCAATTGCTATTTACTTCGCAATATTTCTAATAATAGGTTTGGGTCTGGGCCCATAACCTGTAACACAGTGCGCCTTAAATACTAAATAACCACAGCAGGTTTTACTTTTAAACATGAAAGTTTATTCTGAAGAACACAAAAGACGACACGGAACACAAAACAACAAATATAGAATCCGAACTACAACTAAAATTGTTCTACAGTTTCGGGACAGGATGAGACAGGATGCGCACGCATCTTAAACGATTATGATTACATATCGACTGACATATTTCGATTGTACTTCCAACATGTGTTATAAAATATCTTAAAGTTTCAAACAGATCGACTTGTTAGATTTCCCAATTTTAACAAAATCGCGTTATGTTAGTTCCACATTCCACCACCAGGGAATGCACTCTATTCTTAACAAAAGCATATCTGAACGAAACTCCTTTACGCAATCTTTCCGTAGATTAGATGGGTCGGGATGGTGGCGGTCTTAAACAAGAATTTAAAATATTTGCTGCGGTAACAAACGCTAAGATTTTAAAAATAATTCTAGTTTAACAAAAATGTTAGTTCCACATTCCACCACCAGGGAGCGCACTCTATTCTTAACAAAACTGTATCGGAAGGAAACTCCGTTAAACAACCTATAAGTAGATATGTTACTCGAGGTGGTGGCGGTCTTAATAAGAAATTAAGATAATTGCTGAAATTACTATTAGGAAATAGTGGTAACTAAACTTTAGACAATTTTGTATTAAATAAGTAGCATATATCTCACGACTCCCTCAAAAAGTCACCTAAAGCGGTCAGAAACGCTAATTTTTTAAATAGAAATCTAGCGCGCCCCCCCCCCCTCCCCGGAATTTCGCGTGTCATTCTTTCTTACACTTTATCTTATGTGTTATAAAATATCTTAAAGTTTCAAACAGATCGACTTGTTAGATTTCTTAATTTTAACAAAATCGCGTTATGTTAGTTCCACATTCCACCACCAGGGAATGCACTATTCTTAACAAAAGCATATCTGAACGAAACTCCTTTACGCAATCTTTCCGTAGATAGATGGGTCGGGATGGTGGCGGTCTTGAACAAGAATTTAAAATATTTGCTGCGGTAACAAACGCCAAGATTTTTAAAATAATTCTAGCTTCCCCCCCCCCCCCTCCTCGAAATATCACACTCCATTCTTTTTCACACTTTTTTCTATGGGTTATAAACTATCTTAAAGTTTCAAACAGACTGAGTGGCGGTCTTAACCAATAATTCAAAATATTTCCTGAAATTACTATTAGAAAATAGTGGTATGAAGTAAACTTTCTGATGATGAATGAGTTATACTTCTCATATCGCTGTTCAAAAAGCCCAGGCAAATTATTAGATTTCCTAATTTAAGTTAATTCGTGGTTAAATAAGCGCGTCTCTTCATTTTAATCGACGCATTTGATAGGAATAAACCGATTAATTAAATAATATTTCAGTTTGTAATTAAGATAGGACTTAGATATGGGTATCAATGAAATCAGCGAGAAATTTGACATCGGGATGCCAAAAAATTTAATCAAAAAATTTAATATTTAAAAAGTTAAAATTTCGTATTAAAATATGCTATTATGGAAAACCGCAGCTTCGTCATGTCTACCTGCTTTCCCGCCGAATTGAAATCTTTATTTCCTTGTCTTTCCAATTAAAGAAATTAAATTTTTTATCGATCGATTTTTAGTGGATTTTTTGAGTTATACCCAACGCAGAAATGTGAACTTTATATCAAATGAAAGTAGATTTTTTTCTGCGTCTGTCTATTCCATTTACAAATTTCTCGAACCAATATTTTCTGATATACGATTTCGCTTTAAAATCTCCACTTCATTTTTCGGCTTAATTTCCTCCGTGGTAACCGTGCATTCGGCTGATTTTACTGGCAACCCTTAGGAGAAAAACGGATGATTTCGAGAAAGTCCATTTGAATGTGTTAAAAAGGTGGATTGGTTAATTTTAGAAGTTAATTAGCCCGTAATTCGGTTAATTATCAACTTTTTCAAAATTTTATGATTTGTTGTTTGATGTGAGGTGTTCAGCTATAAGTACCCAAAATTTCAAGTCTCTAACATGTATAGTTTCTGAGAACGGGCTTTGTGACGGACAGACGGACAGACAGAGGAGCGAGACGAATAGGGTTTCGCGATATGACCGAAACACTAAAAATGATAATTTGAAATTTTGTACTTTAGGGGAAAGTAGGGGAATGGCGCTCACTTAAGGGAAAACATGAATAGCTAGTCAAATTTAGACAAAATAGTCAATATTATATTAACGACGTATAACTCCAAAGCATAAGGAACAGTTTGAAGTCAACTAATTTGCATAAAAGTTTAAGGGATTTTTTTTTATCGTTTTATTTAAATGACCATCGACTGAGCGGTAATGCCCGACATGGTACGGGTACGGTAATTGCGCTCAGAGTTTGAATACAGCATTTAAGTAAGACAAAAGTCACATGTAGTTGTGTGGGCTGTTCACACCACAGCAGACTGACCATTTTACACATTGTGTTACACATATAGTGGGCTACTTTTTTTTATTATTATTTTTTAGGTTTGATTTTCACCACTTTTTTGAAATCTTAGTCTCCTTGTTTAATGCCATTTTAAGGCGAAAACAGGGGAATTTTACCATTTCAAAAAAAAGGGTGTTAATCAGTAAATTTGAATTTAAGAAAAGTTGCTCACTGGCAACACTTTCTGGAATTCCACCGTGCGCCATTACCCGTTATCGCCATGTTGGGTTTTAATGCATTATAATTGACGTAACAACGAACTACAAAAATAAATAAAAGCATGAAAGTACAGCTAAATGTTTATATTTTGCAGACATAATGAGTAAATGAATATTTGAAAATAAGAGTACACTTACCTTCAAGTTAGATGTAGAATTTTATAAAACTGCAAACTAATAACGTGAGGACAAATACTTTTCTTCCGACGGTCACTATATCCTTACTGGGAACTTACGATGAAGTTCCCCAAGTGCCGGTACCAATCGTACGTTTTCAATTCTATTCTGTTGAGATATTGGGTGAGCGGGATTACCCTTCTGAGCGTCATTAACCTACTTTCCCCTAACCCCTTCGGGACGAGCGTCTTTTACAAAATTTTTAATCTTTTATCACCGGTTTTTGAAAACATTTTTGCCCGATTGAGTCTGAAAAATGCTCTGATTAAATAAGGCAAAATTTACAATAAAAATTTACTGGTGAGAATAATCACCGATTCCGAGCACCTTACGCGGCACCTATACCGGTCGCTCGTCCCCAAGGGGTTAAAGTGTTTACATTGCAAAATAACTATTCAACGATATGGTTCTTATGCTTTTAATAGTATGCAGAATTAATTTCTACCTTAAAGAGAAAAACGCCAGCCGAGCACATTGCAGGCTGTATCAGCAAAAGATGTTATAATCTCGCAGTGATAACAAGTCAGAACGAAAACAGACTTCACGACCTTAAATGCATGTTATCACACATAAATAACAGTTCACCAAAAGCCAAATATAAAGAGTCAAATGCCAAAAAAGATCATGTAATCCCGAGTTACACGATGCATTTAAGTGTTAAGCATATTCAATGTGGTGATAGTATGCTGAACACAAGATATTAAATTTCGTCAAAAGTAGTTTGTCATTTTTAATTGCATGAGAATTAAATGTAAACAGGAGTTGAATTAAAGGTTTATTTTATATAAATAGAAATAAGGTAAACAACTTCCATAATCACAATAGCAAAAACCAGACCCATAGAACATTGCAGTCTGAACTTAAAATGAGGACGTGCGGACAAGTCCTGTATTTTAAATAGAAGAATGATTAAAAATAAATTCCCATTTTCAAAATTTAATACCTTAAAGTTTATAGGATTTAAATTTCTTTTTTATTGGGATAAAGACGTAAGCATGTTCTTTCACTTCATGTATTTAAAAAATTTCAAAATGCAGAATTAGTATTTATAGGTTGGCTTCCAAACTGACATTTGTCGAGCATAACATTTGTATAATAGCTTACGCGCATGATTGAAAAATAAATTTTACGACAAATTAAATTTTTGGTGCCTAATTATACTTCAGACTAATAATTACTCTGAATCTAAATAAATTTGTATTTAAAGCACTTATTTTATAGAAGATTTTATTTAGCTACTACAAAAAATTTTGAAAATTTCAACAGTATGACCACTTAAAATATTTAATAAAAAAAGGTTTATACAGATTAACATGAAACATGTTTTGAAGATTTTATGAAAAAATATTCAGAAGTTAGATATACCCTGTGCGTTATGCCCAAAAATGTCATTTGAAGAAAAATGACTTCAAAGTTTCGGAAACGCCGCCCCAGCCATTGGACGGGTATAATTCTAAAAGCCATAACTACTGTTGTAATGGGAATTTCAAGGAAACAATATCAAATTGTTCAGAAAAGATAGGAGTTTAACATTAAGAAAAAAATTAAGATTTAAAGTTTTTATAAATTTTCGAAAAGAGCCCCAAGTCCCCTTAAAAGGAAGTTTTTCTAGCCTAAAGTTTACGCGATTTAAGATTTTTCTGTTATCACCTTCGGACTTTATATTTAAAATGTAAAATGTCTTATGCGACTGCGTATGCGCGTCATGGACTTGAAATCGGGCGACAGTTTTACACCGGTCACAAGCAATAAAATTTGGAGGGCATTAAATTCTCTGAAGCTTATAACCAAAATTTAGTTTTAAAAAAGAGATGAGAAAAATTGGATGAGGTAATTTGAACAAAAAAAAGTCACTTTTAGCCTTTACCTTTGAGATTAAAAACATTTAGTCAATAGAAATACTTTTCGGTGGCATAAGATCCAGCAAAAACTACTAGCTTTAAATAAAACAAGTTTAAAACCCTTACCCGGGTAGTGGGAATACGTATTACACTTACTTTTTCATGCTAAAACAGTTAAGAATTTTACTTCCGGCATGGATTTTCTCCAGTAAAGAAAGCAGGAGTTTCGGTGTTGACAAAAATGCCAGTAGATGCCGGTACTCTCAAAAGTACTTTCAGAAAATGCATTGTCATTTGAGATGAATTTCCATTCTAAAGTGATGTTTTCTGTTTTAGTGCAGAAATGTAGTTTTTGCTTAGGAAGGTAAGACACTTAGTTTCCTCTTGCATGATATTTTGTAGAATTCGATGTAAAAATATTTTGGTAAATCGTTTAGTTACTTTTTGTAAAGCCTATTCAAAGCAAGTGGGAAATTAGTCCCTTATGTCATCTAATGTACAGTCGTGGAAAAAAAAAGTAAACACCCCTACTAACTCAACAAATTATCGTAGACGAAAGTTACTAGTACCGGACGATTGGAAATAAAGTCTACTTTTAAATGATGTATATAAAATTTGCTTAGGGGGCCATCTATATATTAAAACGTATTCAAACTTTATTTTTTTTCAAATGGCAATACCCAAATTTAACGAAATATTTCAAATCTTCGGTTCAAACTATGCTTAGAAACCAAATTTCAAGTCATTTGAATGACAAGTTTTTGAATTATAAGCATCCAAATTTTAGTGCTAATGTTAAATTACATTTTCATAATTTTATTTATATCTCCTGAAATTATGCTTCTAATGTGCTAATTTTTTTGTGTAGCAATAATATTAATATAACCAAACAAATACGTTGAATTTGCAATTTTTATAATTTTATGATATGAATTATGAAATTAATATTCGAAAAAATTATGAATTTCAACCTACAATTTTTTTTGATGGATTTAGATTTATTAAGTTCTGCTTTATGGAAATCTGAAATTTCACATTTTTCTTGTCAGTTTTCAAATTATGCTTAAAAAACGACAAAATGGTATAAGGGGCCGTTTATGATAGAAGTGACTAGATATTTTGAAATTTCTTATGCTTTCCTGTAATTTAGCAGGCTTCAATGCTGCTTGAGTGTCGCTTATGGTACCTTAATCAAGAAGGAGGCTCTCTCAGTTAAAATGGGGTACCGAACTTCAATTTGGATACAGCCCTTAAAATACGTTCGTTTTAAAATAATTTCTCTAACTTATCGTACGAATTGCATAAAAATTTGTTTTTAGGCTAATTGAAGGGTGTAGTTCATTTATGCTGTCAGAATTGTGTACTGCTATTGAAAAAAACTAAGTTTGGATTCGTTTTAATATGTAGATGGCCCCCTAAGCAAATTTTATATACATCATTTAAAAGTAGACTATTTCCAATCGTTCGGTACCAGTAACTTTCTTCTACGATAATTTGTTGAGGAGTTAGTAGGGGGTGTTTACTTTTTTTTCCCACGACTGTACCTATTAAATTTTTGCTCTTTAAAACTTTGCAATTTTCTAAACAATATTTATAGAAACTAAAATTAGGTTAAACGCCTTTTATTTTAAATTTGATTTATTTTACATTTGCGTTTTTTGTATCAGTGATATTTTGTGCCTCAAGCAGGCAAAGGTCATGGTTACCACCTCTTTACTATTTAGGCAATGGGAAGAATATTTCAAACTCCTATTACATTTACGGTAAAAAATTTTTAAAATGTTTTTATAATGTATTTAAAGTGTAATGTTATAAGGAGGAAATCAGTCCATATAACATTTGCATTGTAATTTGTAAATGAGATTTTGTGCCTCTTGCAGGCTGGTGATATTTTCACAGATTTCGTTGTTTACTATTTAGGCACTGGGAAGAATATTTCCAACCCCTCTTGCCTTGTAAGTGTTAAAAATTTACAATAGCATTATGTTCAATGAGCGCCGTTGAATTCAATAAGCAAAAAAGACTAAGGAATTTAAATACAAAACCATTTTATGGCGTCATTCTACACACTTGAGGTAATGCAAAATAAAAATTTGACCTAAATAAGTAGAATCTCCCTTTAAAGTCAAGTAAAAAGCTATTCTTTGAAAGCAATGAGAAGATTTATATCGCCCAGTTACCTTCGTTATGTTTAAGAATGGATTACTATCGTTTATTTTAAATGCCACAACGCGAAGTTGTTTCCCAAATGACTTCATATCACGTAAACTTCGGGAAATGTCAATTGGTACTTATTTGAAAGAAATCGTGACAGACATGCAGTGCAAGTTAGACGACTACAAATGTTACTTTTGTAAACTCAGTTTCATATCGTGGCGGTTTTCCAAGTGAATATAAAAAAAGTGCAGTTTATTTTCCGATGCTTTTAGCGTACAATTACAAAAAACTTTTCCTTATTCCATTACACCCAATAACAGATGTTTATTATTGCAGGAAGTGCCAATAATTGAATTAAGAGGAATTCTTTATACACCCGACAGGAATTTTCCTTTTACACAACGTTTAAGGAATGACTGTAGATGTTAAACATTAATTAGAACAATTTTGTATCCGAATCGCTGCAATAAACTGAATTCAGCAGGGTTTTTTTTTTTTAACCTGGGAGAACTCGCTAGTGAGAATGCCCAATTGCTTTTCTTTTACTTTACATTCATATAATATCAACTTTTGGTTGGCTTAGTACTTTTATTCAGAAAATAGGTAAAATAATTTTAAAACATTTTGAAATTTTAATTGAAATGAAAAATGATTTAATAAGAGTCTTAAAAAGTAAGACTGTGAGAGAAAATCTCATGCAGCGAGTTCTCCCGGGTTAAGGACATTCGAAAAATGTCCACATAACAAGCCAGTTTAAACTAATTTTAGAAAACTTTCTAGCAGCAAATCATGGGCCCCAAATTCTTCAGTGACCATTGTTAAGAAATTTAAGCCATTACGCTTACCCGCCTGACTCGCATCGCGTTGGGTCCCGACATGGGTGTAAGTCTATCCGAGCCAAGACTGAAATCTTGAGTATTAGGAATAACCTAATAGAAATCGGCAAGAAGAATTCCATGTTTTGGATTGTAGCTAAAAATTGATCTCTTACAATAAAAAGATAATTAGAAGTTCTTATATATTTAAATAGCAATTTACTATCAAATAAAATTTACTATTAATCAAAAACATCTCCAAGACTGAAATCAGTCCTAAGACTAAAGACTTGCACCCATGGGTTCCAATTGTACCCAAACTACCTAACCCTTATTTCTTTCAGATTGTCTCGATTTTTAATATATTAGTTTCATCTGAAACTACCGTAAAATAATGAAAGTAAGTCCCCTCCGAAAATAAGCCCCCCCCCCCCCCCCACCTCATGTGAATTTGCCTTTTTGAAAAGTGCCATTTATAAGCACTCGCCTTCATTTTTTTTTCTGGCGCTTTCAATCCTGTTTCAGGAAATTCCTTATAGACCGGGAGGCGACAGCACTGACAATCACCTCATCGAGTTCACGACGGAAATTCCAGAATTAGCTAAAACTATTCGCATATTAAGAACAGTCGGTCTGTCAAGTAATACCTTGGTGGAAAACACCTGAAAACCCGATTTTAGCGGTTGACTCGTAGGTTTACCATTGTGTTTTCCTGCTCTCAGTCCATGTTTTCATACCTTTGGATGCAGCAAAACAATGGTAAACCCGAGAGTCAACCGCTAAAATCGGGTTTTAGAGTGTTTTCCACCAAGATACGGCTTGGAAGACCGATTGAGTTTTAATATGCGAATCGAGTTTTAACTAGTTCTGGAATTTCAGCCGTAAACTGGATGAGGTGATTGTGCTGCAGCCAACCAGTCTATTAAGTTTGTTTTCATATCTCCTAAATGAATGTCTTATGCAATTTATAATCTAATCTTTGCATATTTTATCAGAATGGCATACTTCGCTATGCGCACTACCAGACCTTTGAAATGAATGTTCCTTTCGGAGAATATTAAAATTCCTCGATTTTTATGCACCAAGATTTAATAGATATTTATATTGAGTCCAAGTTTTATGATTTTTGTTCATATTTCTTTGATATAGAATTTAATTATGTAAAATTGTTTTTTTAAATGGAAGCTTCGATGGAAGGGAATTTTGAAACCAAAAAAGTTAATTTGATCAGATTTTATTTTGCAAATTGTAAAAATCTGAAATTTCGTAAATTCCAAATGTATCCCCCCCCCACCACACACACCTAATTTTCCTGTCCTTTCACAAAAGTTCCTATTATAAGCCCCTTTAAAATTAGAATTTCCTGTCTGCTGAAAGAGGGGGGAGGGGATTACTTTCGGTACTTTAAGGTATTCTGGACTTTTGAATATCGGTGAACATTATTACGGTTTATTTTTCAACAAAGATGAAATGAATGCCGAGATAATTAAATTTTCTATAACTTCCTTAAAATATGTATTTCTTCCATTTCTGCGAATGGGTCCTTAACAGTAGATTGGTTCGTATAGACTTTAAATAGAATTATCGGGATGGGTATGACACCCAAATAACCTAAGCTACAATTCATTACTTCCATATAAATGTTGACATTAAAAAATTTAAACTTTACTCATTGATTCGAATATTACAAGCCATTCTAAAGCCTTGTAGATAGCTCATATTTAAAATCTAAATCAAGAATTTTTATCAACAAACAAAAGTAATGGAGCTTCAGTAAAAACAGTAATCTAATGTTAGATTCCCTATAAATGCCATTGACTTAACATAAGAGATCAAGCTCCAATAAAAGAAATACGTATAAACGTACACATGATTCTTCAGCTTACGTGATACAAATGCTATAGAATTAGTATATTTCAATCTTGCACCTATCTGTTTGCGAGTGATTTTTTAGAGCTATTGATAGGACCCAATGAAAATTCAATAAAGAAAATTACTGTGTAGTATGCAGGGCTTAAGAAAAACAACGAAACACTTCGAAAGCAATTTATCTCTAAAACAAGCAGCTCGAGTGCACAAATTCATCTGATAAATGTTATGATAGATTGGAGTAATTGAGAACAAAAATTTGCTAGTTTCAGCTACCGACAATTTTAATGAGCATAATCTACGTAAAACCGCCATAAAACCGTTTCAATCCTAAACATCAATTACAATTAGTTATTGATACTATGGGATGTTAAGTACATAAAAATGCCTGTTCACAATTTTCCCCAAGACTACGGAGTAATTGTGAACATATTTTGGTCCGAATGGTATAATACAGGTTTTCTTCAAGTTCATATACATGCCATCACTAGCTGACACGCCCGGCGTTGCAGAGTTCGTGATAACATTCGATGTACGTAAAATTAATGTTGAACGATTTTATATATTTTTAAATGAAATTCTAAACTAACCTGATGCGAGACCGGATTCGGCTGCGTACAACTTCGAGTTTGGATATTTTCATTTAAAAATATAATCGCACAATCGAGAGTTGGGGGCCCTCACCGAATCTTCAGTCGCGTACACCGGACACGGTACGCACTTTGATTTCTTTTTTATTTTTAACTAAAATCTTTCCTAACTAATTTAAGGTTCGGAACCCCGCATACTTTTTAAACGAAATTCTAAACGAATTAAGGAATCTCATTATGATTGTCAGTTTAATTTCCGATATTTAGACTTTAAACTTTCAAAACATAATTAAAAGTTCGAAAAAAATTAAAGTTTCAACTGTATAGTTATGACTTCATATGACGCTTAACCCCTTGACCTACAGGCTTAATTTCACCGCTGAAGGGCTATATACCAGATTATGCGGTGTAAAATGTGTCAAACTCTCCTTCGACTAGAGCCCTGTTACATCAGTTGCATATCGCAGACCAATCCGGTTCTAATATGCAACCATTTCTGTAATGAACGACATACGTCATGGTCAGCGATTACTGAAATGAGAGGACGTACGCAGCGTACGTTCTGGCGGTGAAGGGGTTAATACGATCCATATGGAACCAAATCACCGAGGAAAAAACTTCATAATTTATCACACTTGTGATATCGAGTGAACATGGTTCTGTAGATCCTTGAAAATTAGTTACAGCAAGTACTTAGCGATATCCTGTTAGAGCAGCCATACTAAACTTTTTCTTGCGGGCCGGAAACGCGTTTAGTACATTAGGCGGGCCGCAACACATTTAAAAAAGGGTTATATAAAACAGCTAATTAAAATAGATAAATAATTAAGATAAAGTACCATAACAAAGAAATATACAAAGTTAACATCAGCAGACTGGGAACGTTTGTCGCATAAGAAATGATCAAGAAATTTTAACACCACTATTTCCAAACAAGCTTCCTGGTTAGATTTCCATAAAAAATGTGGAAATGTAGAAAAAACTGGGAAGTGCTTGGAAATCGTGTAAAAGCTTTTGGTGCCAATTTTTTTCTGCGACGTGTTTAACCTTGAAAAGCAGTATAAGTAGGTATAAAACTAAATACGCGATACTATACGAAAAAATACAAAAATGCAGAATTTCAAAGTCCTAAATTTAGAAAAAAGGATTTTTCTAATCTGTTTTGCTGAATACAAGAACTTTTGATATGTAGAAACACATAGTGCAAATTTAATTCGGAATAATGTTTGATTAGTGTTGGATATTAAATGTACACAGCACTACCACAAATAGGACTATGTAAAAAGCAACTTTTGACCAAGAAATCTGCACTTAAAATGTTTTAATATAATTTTAAATTATAAACAGATTTTTCTCCTACAAGAATATTTAAAAACAGTGGAGGTCTTAAACATTAATACACGTCTTAAATAATTGTATAAAGATGGATAATGATTATGTGTCGGACCTCAGATAAAAGGCCTCCGGGGCAGAGGTTGAATATGGCTGTGTTAGAGTATTGATAAGAACGACGACTTACATTTATTTTATCAAATAGAAACCAACAGATATATATCCAATAGAAATTTACAGGTATTAAAAACTTAACTTATGGTTATGAAGGAATTTAATATCCTCGAGCAAGACTGCTAATTATGAAGCAAAAATGACGAGAATTATGCTCCAATTCTGTCAGGAATGTAAACCTGCGATTTTTACTTCACTTTAATATCAGCTACTCACACGATCTTTAGTGGAGCTTGTTCTGAATTACACCATGTTCATAATTATAACTATTGTGTAAACAAACTGAAGGATTTTTTTTAATTTAAAAAAGTAATAAAAAAATTTAAATTTGAAAATATTAAAAATTTATTTAACATTAAGAGGTCAAATCTTTACATTTGCATAGATCTGAAACTTCATAAACTCCTTCAAACTTGGGATCCAAAGCCAATATCGATACTAGAAATTTAATATGAAGTGAAATTTGAATATTGATCTTCAAAATTTTAAAGTGCTTAGATTTCAAAATAGAAAAGTTAAGCTTATTCATAAATTGTAGGAAGACAATTCCAAGTCTGATGGCTTTTAGCATTTCACTATAATTGCATAAAGATGTTCGTTTCTAGATTGTATTTTCATGGAAAATCATTTATAGGGAAAGTTTGACCAAGGAGGAAACAAACCACCACAAATATTAGATCGTCTTAATTAGAAGATTAAAAAAATACTAAATGCATTAATTAAAAATACTAAATGCATTTAGCTCACAATGAGACTTCAGTATGAGACTTCGTTATCAATGCAACTTCATTGATAACGAGACGCGATTTATTACATTTAAATATCAATTTATTTAAACCGTTTGAAAGGACTATCTAAAAATTCCAAAACAGATTAAAAAATTATGACGGAATGAGACACGTAATACCTCAAAACCGAAATGTTAGTCTTTTCCATACTGCAATACTAGTTTTGTATTTTGAAAAGTAGTCGGGACTCGTCCAAGGATTAATTTACGTTATTGAATATCAAACTTAAATATAAAGACTATACTTTTCTTCGGAATAAAAGAATTGCATGGCGAAAAGTAACAATTATTTCTTTCTAGATATTATCCATGAATATTAATCTAATTATGCAAAAATTAGAAACACCCGAAAATTGTCTCTTGTTAAATTGGCTTATCAAAATAATTTGAAACTTCAATCAAAGTCGTCAAATTTTATCGGAGCTCTTAACTTATTTTTCCACATATTTTTCGAATTTAAAAAGTAATAAACGATAGAACAATCAAGATTTTTCGTTCTATACATTTACCTTTCATTGAAATTTCGCGATCTTTAATTATGCTGATATGCGAAACCTGAAATTTGAAACCGTGAACTTTATCCCTTTAACGTCAAATAAATAGCGATAACTATCCGCATTCGATTTGTTGACGTTGTAAGTTCAATGGCACTATGTCACTACTCGGATGCTGAGATAATAGATCGTTATGTATTCACGAAGATGCAATTTTTATTTTCGGCATTGTGACGTTGCAACGGATAGAGATTATCTCAAAAGTGATAGTCAAGGACATCATTAAGTGCTTGTTTTCAGGCCGATGCTCACATGTATCTAAACGCGAGTACCTAATGTTATTTGGCCGAGGAAGTGTTGGTTGCTGTCCTTGTCAAAGATTAAGCACTACAGCAAATATTTTGTAAATAAAAACAACTTTTCTCTGTTTATTGGGTTGATTGGGTATATAGATAGCATTCTAGAAGAAAAAATTCCTCTTCAGAACCTATATTATTTTTCAAACTTTTTGCCGACAGGAAGGTAAATTCCGCTTGTTATAAGTAACTCCTGTCAGATAGCTCTTTTGCATTAAAAAAAAGTCAATAAGATGCTGTAGATTGTTTACTTTTCATTATGCTACATTTAACACGAAGGTAAATTCCGCATATAAAATTGAGTCATTAAGCAGACTAAGGTTATGTGCCCGAATCTCCGTTTTTCCGAAAAAATTCGCTTGTTTTTATTTTAAAAGTTCAAACATTTAAAATTCCAAAAATTCCTTACTTTTAGTTCAGCGATAATTAGAAGCAAAGTTATGTATAAAGGTTTATATTTTGGGCTATAAGTTTGTGCTATATTAAAATCTTAAGTTGCGTTTTTCATTGTTTACATTTACGAAAAACCTCGTTTCTTAAAAAGGTTTAGGATATTGAAATGAAATTCGGTCACAAGGTTCTGCTCATCTACTGGTATGTTATGAAGCAAAATATAGCTTTTAAGTACGTATATATTAATTTAAGAGCTCTTTATTGAAAAACATTTAAAGAAAAAAAAATCTTGTTTGTATACAAAATTTGGTATATGTTAGTACATTTAAGGAGGTATTGCAAATCTTTTGCTTCATAACACAGGTAAACAGGTAAGTGGTTTGCTAATATATTCATGGAAAAAAAGCGAAATATATTGAATAGATTGTTACAGAAGGTTTGGCATAAACAGAGTTTGCTAAAATTTGACTAAATATTGCCTAATTTGAGAAGTTAAAATCCCACTAAAAATTTCAATTCATAGTTTTATTCCCTGTTTTAACTAAAAACACATGTGTTCGATAAAAATTTCATATTTTTCAAAAAATAGTTCCCCCAAAGTTAGGCACATATCTTAAATGCAAATTATTTTTTAACCTCTAGTTACGAAGTGCAGAATTTTCAGTTTGCTTATGAAATAAAATGTTTTAGAAAAGAATGCAAATTCCCATATGTAGAGTTTTTTATTTGCCATTATACGATAGGAGTTAAATTATATACAGAACTTTAAATAGTTGAGATAACAGTCGCTACTTCTCAAACGCCAAATTGGAAACATTTAGCGGAATTACTTCAGTAATTTCTTTTTTATATAGACTATTAGCTACCAACACGGTAAAAATGGGAACAAAAGGACGTGTTGGTTAATATAATTGATTAAAAGTTAGATTTAGCTTTAACAAAAATTTTTAAATTTGGTAGCAGTTTATATTCACTAGTTTATTAACCAGCTCTTTTTACAAACGCATCTCCTTCGCACAGTGAAAAGAGGGAGAAATAAAAAGGATTTAGATTATTTTATTTTATTTTTTAACAGGTAAAGTTTCTACTTTTATAGCATTGAAAAAATTATCAAAAAAATACAGTTCAATACATTGGAAGGGAGTTGGGGTAAAATAAATCATTCGTGAAAGTATATGTATAAAAACGTGAAGTTTCGGTGACAAAATCTTATTACTTAGGAATAATTTACTAAAGTACCTAGAAATTCACAAATCTTTGAACTTACCAGGTGTTCTTTTAAAAAGTACAGCTTGTAGGTGAAATACACTATAATATTTTAAATAACAAAATATTTTTAAAACGGCACAAATCTCGTAACAATAATGTAACTGTCATAAATAGCAAACTAACGGGTTAAAACGTAATAACAACCATAACTAACTTGGGTGGTGCCGTAGAATGAAGGAAAGCAACTAAATTCAGTGCTTAATTTTAATCATTTTTACACATTTCAAAATGGAGAGTAGGTTGATTAGTTAAGGATACTTCGATCTAGTAAAAAAATACATTCATAACTTAAGGGATGTAGTGGGATCCAAGTATATTTACGAATCGGAAATATTTAACTGAAATATTAACGAATGTGTTTATTGATAAGTTTTCTGATTACAGTAAGACCGCGACCAAGGACGTACAAGGCCAGTTCACGACTTTCAAAACGTCACACGGAGTGGATCATATTTACACGACAGTTGACACAAAAAGATGGGCAGTATTGTACCAATTACCGTGTAAAGATGATCCACTCCGTATGACGTTTCAATTGTCATGAACTGGCCTTGTATGCCGTTGGTCGCGGTAAGACGACCAAACGCACTGAGCTCCACAATAGCACGGAGAGCTAACTCCCAATAGATACAGCGTCTAGAATACACAGTGTGGAAATATGCTATCCAAAAAATGCTAAAAATTTGTATCCCTTAAATGTGCGACGATACTTTTGAAATCCAAAGAGTCGATCGCAGCGACACCTGCGGGATTTTCATATTGCATTGTATAGACTAGCAATATCTGGCAGTTTCAGAAAACATCCTGCAGATGTCGCTGCGATCTGTATATTGCAACAGCATCGTTGCACATTTAAGGGATACAATATTTTAGCGCTTTTTTAAGTATTGCAGGGATAGCCGATTTCCACACTATATATTCTAGGCGCTATACCATGAGCTTTCGACGAGATTTTTGCGTTTTGTTTGTTTGTTTGTTTTATTGGACACATACATCAGACTTGTGTGCTTGACAACAAGGCCCGCTTATAAGTCATCGTCGATATACAGGGACGAGATAGCACAATGAAATTTACAACACAGAGAATTTTTACATCCGGGAGCTCCACAAAGAGTGTGCAATGGAGCCAGCGGGAGTCGAACCCGACAAGCCTCCTACGCTCTAAAGCGATTAGCAGCGTGCTGTCTTAACCACTCGGCCACGGAGGCCCCAGATTTTTGTGTTTAATCGGCAGTTTAGATGGCATAATAGAACGACTACGACCAACGACATACAAGGCCAGTTCATGACTTTTAAAACGTCATACTGAGTTGATCATCTTTACACGGCGACTGGCACAAAACGATGGGCGCTACCAATCATGGATTAACATACAAGATCGGACACTTCCATCGAGCGTTATGGTAATGCGATTGCGATCGTAGCGCCTTTAGTGACAATGAAGAAGAAACTTCCCATCCTTGTAATATTTTTGTTATTGAGCGTCTACCTTATTGTGATCTTTCTTTTTTTAATGTTACATGTTTACGTTTCAACAGAATGTTGTATATTCGTGCACGGATATATGTATTTTTTTTCGTACATGATGGGTGAACGATTTAAGTACAGCGAAAAACAAGCTAAAAATTTCGTCTTGAATATTATACGTCGAGTAAATATGATATAATTGGATTTAAAGCTACATAAACCGATGGTTTAATGTAAAAATATACGAAATATTGCACTCTACAAGCCCCAGAAAATTTCATAAATGTTCCCATTTGGCAGAAAATTTTTTACAGTCGATGTTTTATTAATTTATGAAGTTTAATGTATTAAACAACTGTTAAAATAATCTTTTAAAATTTACGCATTTTCACTTTCTCACAGATAAAATAAAAAAATTGTTTTTAATGTAAATAACGTACAATCAGTTCAATAATATTTATGATATTAACATATAAGAAATAATAATAAAATTACAGGTAGGGAAAAATTCCTTTTTACAAATTTTTAGAATTATATAAATCTAAAAGTTAAAAAGCAAAACATAGAGATACTGATATTACACTTGATAAAATTGTATTCGATGTGAATAAATTAATACAATACCCGAATTTAATTTATTACAATTTTATCTCATTAGCTTACATATTTACTTTTTCAACCGAATTTTCTGGGGGGGGGGGGGGGTTTCTTTTATATTATTATTATTATTATTATTATTATCATTTTGTAAGTTAATAAAGGTGAACGAACAAGTACGATAAAAAAACAGCTAAATAAATCAAACATAAATAGAATATCGTCTGCCTCTGCTTCGTTGAAGGAAAGAATAGATATTCAAAACATAGAGCGTAAACATATTTCATCAACATCTTATTTTGTTAATATCATATAGAAAATATTTTTTTATATTTCTTCAAGATACGACGGTGTTTCAGAAATTCTGTAAATCGATTTTTGTCCCGAACAAACAAGTTCGTAAATATTCAGATCTTGATGCAATAAGTGTTACCTTCTTGGGCAAAAATGCATGAATACAAAATTTATTACGATTCTACATATTAAATTTAGTCATACGGAAATAATAGGACTCCGTCTTAAAGCGAACGTCATCACCATGGCAACCTAGAATCATTACCTATCATGGGATATCATTGAATTAATTAGGTATGATAGGATTTAATAGAATGAAGAAAACTTTTATAAATATCGTTTTAAGTTTTAATTTGATTTTCATGAAATTTGAAATGATGCGACAAAATTCTGCCACGATTCTATACATTAAATTTCAAACCATTCGGTTGGGTAGTTTTTGCGCTGTTACATGAAGACAGACGGACCGACAGACAGACAGATGGACCAGACGACGACTGTAGGTGCTACATATTTATATAATTACGAACGCACCTAAAAAGTTCTATGTTGATCATGTTTAATGGTGCCATTATAAAAATATTTATTATAACTTTTATTTATTTGAATATTATGTATGATAAACGGCTCTTATTATATTAAACATTTATTACTTTCTAAAAAAAAAAAAAAAAAAAAAAAATCCCTGCCGGCTCGGGCCTACAGGCGGAGGTAGATTTCGAAGTTAAGTACTAAATTCACCAACAAAACTTAAATCAAGATTAGAGATAAACTGAGTTCCTTCACTAAAAATGAGCTCTAGGGAACTAAACATTTTGTGAAAATTCTAATATACACGAATACGCACACGCATGTATATGAAATAGGTTTAAAAATTACTAAAGCAAATTCAGAGAACCTCAAAGTGTTAAAATATGTTAATATTTACATAGTCGGTTTTTTTTTCATGTTTTAATACGTTTCTTCAAACTCACATGACGTTACATATTCACCTGCTGAGGCCCATTGTATTTCTAATATGACGCAATATTTTGATTTTTTTTTTTTTTAACTAAAACGCCAAACTATTTATTTCATTTTGAGTTTTCATGCGGAAATCTTGCTCTAGAAAACTTATGACGTAATATTCAATTTGTTTTCAATTCGTCAAACTGTTTATTTAATTTAATCTTCACGTGAAAATCTTGCAATAGGAAAGCAATTGTTTGTGCTGAGAATTTTATTGCTTTTTTTAATTGTTGGCAACTGCTATAACGAAAAATATTTATTTTTTCTTGTCATTGTTGTGAAAGAGCTGGTTTTATCAGAATCATGTTAAGACGGTATTCAAATTTTTTAACCTTCCCAATTTCCATTCCCTTGGGCCGATTTTGCCCATTTTCAATCCCCGCCGAGATATTAGCCATCTCAAAGTTGTTGGCGAGTTTGAAGACGATCCGTGCATAATTGCGACTTTTATCGTGCGGACAAAATTTAGTACATACATACATACATACATACATATATATATATATATATATATATATATATAAACTTTTTAGGTGGGGGTGGTTTTGGGTTCCTGGGGTCATATAATGAAAAGTTATGTAGGAATTTTTCAATAGTCGCACCATGGTAACGACTGCAAACTGCAATAGGTAGTATTTCTTACGAAATCTACCTAAAAAAAAAAAAGACCCTTGAAGTAGGTTTCTTTTTCTACTTCAAAAAATGTTACCCCTTAAAAAGTTTTATTATTGTTAGTGTCACGAGATATTGAAATTCATTCTAGAAAATCTTACACCAATTTTTGATGAAGTTGTATACTCCAAATGATAAGATAAAAAAAAAGAATATTCTCACAACTCTCTAATAATTAAGATAAGGATGAAAGTATCACCGAGGATAAAAGATATCCCAAATCCATATAATTAAATATTTTGTCCATGTTATCTCCGAAAAAAGAAAATAAATAAATCTAATCGCAAACTCTACAGAGCCTTGAACTCTACAGGGTTTTGGATAGACTAAAGTAATGGCGGAGCACACTACAACAAATAATTTTTGTAAGGATCGACCGAAACAGGTTTTTAAAACCGAAACCAAATTTCGATAATATTCCTATTTTCGGCCGAAAACGAAAATGTTCAAAAAAAATTTTTTTTTAAGTAATTAAGACATATATGGGGGGCATTCTCACAATCTTTTTGACTTTTAAGTCCTTGAATAATAATTTTTATTTTAGTACATATTCTTATGGGTTTTTTATTTCATATACTGGAAAACATCCCATTGCATGACTGCATAACAATATTAACGAGATAAATAAGTTTTGGACGATGTTGGGGGTTCAAATATACCAGGAAATTCCTATACCGTCCCGTATCCCTGATGCTGATTTTTAAGTTTGGAGCTGTCTATATAAAATTGTTTCAATAAAAGTAATTCGATGTAATTTTTTTCCGAAACTGGGACTATTGTTTTATATAAATATGTAGCAAAAAATTAACCTGCACACATTTTTATGGTTGTTATTATTTTTAACTCTGTCCCTGGGTTTTAGATTCCTTACCGTCCCTCTTCTAAAATTATACAGAAAATCACTTCAGATGCAGCCAAAGAATTTTTTTCAAGTTTATTCTCATGCACAAGTATGCTAGAGAAAGAATGTCTAAAATTCTTTGACAGGAAATTTAGTTAAGATTTTAAATCAGCAGTGGCGTAGCCAAGCGGGGGGGTCCAGGGGGTCCGCCCCCCCCCCCCCGAAATTAGACCTAGTTTTCTGAATCACGGATACAAATACAACAGTAAAAACTGCTAAGACAGAATCACAAAGATCTACAAAAAATTCCGCTTTAGAGAGGTGTTCTTCTTAGAAGGTATAATTCAAAGGTGTGTCTTTCTTCGGGACTATGAACTTTTTCGTTTTAGACAGGTTTCCGTTATAAACACTTTCCATTTTCACAGTATCCCTTAAAACTGCTAAAACGTACTCACTTCCCAAACTTTTTTCTTTCACGTAGCCCTTTCTTAGGTTTTTCATTTCGGAGTACCCCCATTTCTCATAAACACGCCGCCCTTTCCCCCCTCCACTCAAGGAGATAACGTAAACATGCTTTTTTTCATTAGAAATCTTCTTATCACAACCATATAATAAATCGATGCAAATTACATTGATATTCCTAACATTTTTGTGACATTACCGATATTACTTTCACATACCCCCAGCAGACCCGCCACGTACCCCCAGGTGTACGCTACCCCAGGTTGGAAACCGCTGCTATAACACCACCTCTGAAGAACATAAATCTATTACAGGAAAATCTGTGAAGATGACCTATCTCAAAGGAAAACAATTCAAGGTTCGACGAAAACAACACTATATATTTGTGCTTGCTAACGTTTCAAACCTATCTGAAATGAAACTTGTTCCAATTATGAATCCTTCTTGGCAGGTTTTCTGAAAACACGGAATCCTCTCATAAACAAAAACATTTTAATGTCCCGAGACGGAAGGATAACTATGCAAGTATACCTGCTATTCCGTTTACACAAATTTACTGTAACTAGATTAAACGTAAAACTTCTTTATCTTGGACTTCGATGGGGTTCTGTTGTCGACACTTATGGGAAAGAACGAGTTTATACGAACGCAATAACGGTGCATTGGTTGAGTTTTTTTACCCTTATCTTTGTTCACTTTATAACGGACAATATTAACAATTACTTTAAATCTGCTGCCTGCAATTAATAAAAGTAACTTTATTTTTGGACTGGTTATTTGTTACCACTTTCAAAATACACTGGCGAGAAAAATTAAAGGAACAACCATAAAAAGGTGCTGTATGTTAATTCTATTAAGGGAACTTCCAGAAAGGTACTCAATGTCAACGTTATCTCGTAGTCCAATGGGATTAACATTCGCTACAGAAATATATGCAAATTTTTCAGCCTCAGCCCGTTTTTTCGGTTCACGTGTGAAAAGGAGCGCACGTGGGTAATTGGAAGTCTAATTTTATAATTAGGTAAAACTTTCGCTTCTAGTAGGATGAATATGTCGTCCAGAAGACATTTGACCGATTTTGAGAAATTGCGTGCGATAGGAAGAATGGAAGCAGGACAGACACTCTTAGGGGTCTGTAAAGACTTATAAATAGCCAAAAGCGTCATGTCAAGAATCTGGAAACGGTTTAAAGACACTGGTATAATGCCCACAGACAACAAGGTCAAGGTAGAAAACGCACCACAATAGGCTCTCAGGACTGTAATTTGCCAACGATTGCTAAAGAAATAGGCAACTGACGTCAGTTCAGATTGCAGGGAGTTTGCTGCAGCAACAAGAACTCGACTATCCTGGTTTATTGTGAGTGACAGGTTGCATGCAAGGAAACCCATGATTTGTGCTCCACTAACTCCGGTAGCGAAATGCGCCCGGTTAAAGTGGTGCAGAGATCATCGTCATTGGAGTACCACGGACTGGAGCCGAGTTCTCTTTACCGATGAATCCCGATTTTGTTGAGAGAGTTACTACAGACGTGTTACCATATGGAGGGAGAAAATCACATGCAATAAGGCTGCAAACATCCGTGAAAGGCATCGATACAAAGGTCGTAGAATCATGGTATGGACAGACATCATTTTGAATGGCCACAGTGACAGACACATTTTTACCAGTGCAACTGTGAATGCTGAAATATATAGAGATGAGATTCTTGATCCTCCTGTCAAGTTGTTTAAGGGTGCAATCGGAAGATTCGGAATTTTATTATTATTAATGGTCTAGAAGGGCGCTACCCCCTTCCACGGAACTCCTAAGTGCCCCTTCCAGAGCTGCATAAATCCGACCCGTCCGAAACTTACTGCTGAACTTGGAAAAAGTTCTAAAACTGTTTCGAACCATCTAAAATAAATTGCCTGGGAAGTACAAAAACAGAAACCACCATGAACCATTTTTTACACATTCTAATACTTCCAAAATAGTGCTAATCCATCACAAATAAACTTATTACAAAAATTCAACTTCTTTAAAGATGACCAGATATCGGAAGCAACTGTTAGATCGAATATGGTATCAAAAGTGGCGAGACATGAAACATGGAAACCCAAAAGAATTATGGCTGAATAAGACAATTGCAATAAAACTGCTTTTTTCCAGCATGAACTATATTTGATGTGTGTGCTTCTTACATTACTATTTTCTGTAGCGGAAAATGCAAGATCTCTTTCTTAAATTTAAAACCTTCCCACATGGCATTTTTAGTTTGCAAAAAATTTGCAACAGTTTTGCTTTGAAAACCTGCAAAGTTGCAGTAAGCTCAGCATGACAAGACTGAAAGCTCATAACAAGACTGCAGCAAGATAACGCAAACGCCGAAGTCACCACACTTTGAACTTGTAGCTAACTTGTCGTGCAAGTTAAATTCATACTGTATCAAATTTATTGCAAACTAACGGCAAACAAGTAATAAAAAATTCTGCAAACTTACTGCAAAGTAGTAATCTTTCCATGTCACACTATAAGTTTAAACCCTTCGAAGGGGTCCATAGACCTAATCAAGTCTATTGATGCGAAAGCGGCGTCAGAAGGTGCATACATCGGTTTTATCACCATAAACAAGTTTAGGTAATATTTGTACTTTTCATTTCGAGCATTTTTTGGTATTTCATAAGTATAGCGCTTAGAAAAAGCGGTGCCTACCGAATAAAATTTCTTCAATTTCTGTGTATGAGCTGATTGTCTATTTTCTCAGCTGAGGGATTTTTTGCTTTCGTCACTTTCGTGAATTAAAGACAGTCTTGCATCAGTTTCACAACAAACTACTCATGCAAGTGGGTGATGGTATACTTTGCGGGAGATTTGCTGCGAATTTCTCAATTCAAATTTGTCACGGCAAGATAATATCAGAAAAAATCAAACTTGCTGCTAACGTTCATGCTATCTGGGTTATCTCAAAAACTCTCATGGGGAGCGCGGTGGATCGCATGAACGGCTCATGCGATTGACACTTATGTGAAATCATTATCCAATATCTATTGCAGCACAAGTTCTTAATTCAATGGCAAGAAATTAAACATGGAAATTGCTGTTTTAAACTTAAGCACTTGATCCTAACTTTATTGTAGGCAAATGTTATGTAATATGAAACTTGATTTAACCCATTCGCTGCCAAAACCATAAAGTAATAATTTTCAAATTTTTTGTTAAAAGTCCTTTGCCACCACAAATTCAGAAAGGTAAATTTCGCTTTACTAATACAGCGAAATTTCTGCCAATAAATGAGGCAATTTTTTTAATTCTAAAATAGTGGTGACAATGTAATTAATAAATTAAAGCCACGAGTATACTCGTGGATGATAGCGAATGGGTTAATTAAATTTAACTCTTCAGTATGCGCTCAGCTTTTTACATCATAGTGAATCTTTTTCATTGGTAAATATTAATGTAGCTTCAATGTATTATTAGTTGCAGTTATAGAGATTTGCCTTACATTTTTTATCCATGCTTTTTTTTAAATTAAGAAATTAAATAAGGATATACCTAAGTTCTTAAAGTTACTCGAAATACTTCTATTATACATACACAGTCAAAGACAAGATGCAAAGGGACTGGTAAAGAGTTCCATTTTAGACAGGCTTCCATAGAAAGAAGTGTAATTAATTATGCTTCTAAGATACACTACCTCAATAAGATCTATTGTTCGTTTCGCAGGGATTCTGAAACTCTTCCGTTTGAGACAGGATTCCGTTATAGAAAGATTCCGCTTTCACAGTTTTCACTATGTTTCACTAAAGAACGATGGAAATCCCCTGTCAGAGAGGTTTTCAGCAAATTTAATTGTATCGCAATTCATATTAAGACCATGTAACGCTTCCGTTAAAGACAAGATTCTGTTATAGACAATTACTATTTTGACACGTTTTATTCTATTCATATGACATAATATTTATATATTTTATATATTTATATAAATACACAAAACTTGTAAAAATGGAACCTGCCTATAACGGAATTCAGTCTTAAACAGAAATATTCCGAGCTACGGAAAAGAATCCTATACAAATACACCTGATAACACGAAAACCTGTGTAAAACGGAAAATTTCAGCAATATTTACGATTTCATCTTGACAGGTTTTACTATATATATATATATATATATAACCTGAAGGAAAAATTCTGGATCCCCCCACCACGAAACGAAATCCTGGCTACGCCACTGTAAATCAGCATTTAAATATCGATTTCAAGGTGGCTTTATTGGTAGTCTTACCGTCCCCAAGGTTTATTCCTGCACTTTTCGAGGTAAATTAAATATATTTTTTTTTATTTAATCCAAATGTAAATTACTGTTTCTAAAAATCAATGAATATTGTGGCTATCACTTGGTCTTGACATGATTTGCCTAAAAATAGTGGTAATTTTCCTTACCGTACCCTCCTTACCATCCCTTTTTTTTCCCATTACCGTCCCTTTTTTCCTATAGCGTCCCCTTTTTCCCCTTACCGTCCCTTCTTTAACAACCCTTTAAAACAATGTTATACCAATTTTTTTTTTTACTAAAAATACTACATTGTTATTATTTCTTATTTGAATGTCCTGTGGGTACTATGGAAATTCATGATAAGTAAAAATTAAGAAGAAAATAAAAAGTTACAGTGGTAAAATGCTAAGGAAAATTAAACTGGCAAGTTTAACTTAAACCTCAGTTAAATAGTAAACATTTTCGCTGCTGACCACTTTTCTTTATTTTGAACCATTAAGGCATTCGTCTATACGTTTAAAATGTTATTTTAGCAAGTTTAATTTCACCAGACTTTTTATTCCTGAAAGTCAAAAGATTGTGAGAATGCCCCATATAAATATACATAATTAATCATTAATTATACGTGGTTATCAAATATACATAATTATTAGTGTTTATTAAATACACATAATTATTAATTAATTATACGTGTGGCCCAAGTTGACTCCCTGTGCCTCTGGCTAAAACTTTTTGTTTTCATATAAAATAAAATGTAATTCATTCATCAACGGCCCAGAATGATTTTCGAATTATACGAATTTTATCTCATTAAAAAATGTGTTCGGTATCCATACCTAGATTTATCTTTTATAATGATTTTTGTAAATGATCATATGTTATACTAGAATTTTTTCAAAGAGTATTCGAAACACTTTTGCGGTTTAACCCCTTAATTCTCGCTCCCGTCAATATCACTGGCTGAGTTGTCGCTCGTTATTTCCCGTCATATTTCTGGGCTGGAGATTTATTGCTGTAAAAAACTTCTGAAACCAGAAACATTTAACTGGCATTTCCGTGTGAAGTCTTTGAATATTACCGATTGGGTTTGGTTTTTGACGCTGATTGTGATGTTAGACTTTGTTTCGAAATATATCATACTAAAAAAATTATTAATAATCAAAATTTAATATATATATTATTTCAAATATTATATGTTAAAATTTGTGTGATGATGATAAATAAAGATCTAAGATGTGAAAAATAAAGGTCTTATTCGCATTAAATTGTATGGCGTAAAACAAACATTAAGACACAGAACTCTCGCATGATGGCTTTTCTACAAATGTGAATTTGTTCTATAACATATTTTTTTTTTCGCTTTAAAAAAACTAATTGCATATTTTACATAGAAACTTTATAATTATTCAATTTCTGTAATAAAAAAATAGGTACTTTTTTTATGTTTTTTCCAAATATTAAACGATCTTTAAGGGGTTAAAACTAAAAAAATTATATTACTGTTAAGTCTTCAGCTTTTATATAAAAGTGTGAAAAGTGTCATCAATGTTTAGTCATATATCCATTACTTGCTTTTTAATTTGCAATCCCGTCTTGAGTCAGCCATGACTGATAATTAAATAGTGAAGTCCCTAGCAAAAAATAAAGCGTCTCATTTGAGCCGATACAGCTCAAATCAATGAGTAATGTTGAAAATTTCCGAAAGGAGAAACGAGATTTTCGACCGGTCGAATTTTCCAAAGTATTTTTGTCGAAAATGCATTTTCGGCGAAACTCTGAATTTGGACCGAAAACAAAAACGAAACCGAATTTTCGGTCGATCTCTAATTTTTTTTACTAGAGTCGCAATTCATTTATCTGTCAAAAATACAGTTTCTCTAATTCAAATTCGAATCCAGATTTTTATTCATAACTTCAACAATAAAGATATTTTAACCAAATTTTCAACAGATTCACCTGTCAATAATTTTTTTGATATTTCTCTGTTAATGGTACGCCAGTTTCAATTTCAGACAAATTTGATTTACTGCACTAATTACACCGGCCATGCCAAGTTTGATAAATATAGGGTAAGTCAAAATGAATATAGCGATTACAAACGGCTATAACTATTTAATGGAAAAGAATTTATCGATAAGATTTACACAGAATGTAAATGGAACTTCAAAATTTTGTACACATACGTCATAGATGTTCTATGTGACTTCCCTTGGTCACACGGATAACATCTAGGTGGTAGTCCATTTCGGTAACTGAACAAATGCTTCAGAATGTATGGCGTGAAATGGAAATGGCCCGCCTAGATGTTGTCCGTGTGGACCAAGGAAAGTCACAAAGAACATGTATGACATATGTATACAAAATTTTGAAGTTCAGCCTACATTCTGTATTAATCTTATCGATAAATTCTTTTCCATTAAATAATTATAGCCGTTTGTAATCGCTATATTAATTTTGACTTACCCGGTATTTCATTTCCCTTCATGTATTGACTGCAATGAGTTCGCTTGTAAAATCATTTTCTATTATAAATTGCAATTTATGAGTATACATTATTGCAGTGTATTTATTTAGCTATGAATATATACAAAAAAAAAACTTATTCTCGTATTTAAGAAATGAATTTTAATTAGAGTATTAAAAGAGCCATTGGTGATTTTTTCCCCATGAAAATACTGTCATAAAAATCAAGAAAGACCCAAAATGACCTTTAAAAAGTGTGTATTTTGGATCTATCGGAGAACTCTACATGAAATTATGAATATACCCAAAATTGATATACATAATTTAAATACACTTGTAGAAACGGTCTGTGTTAGCTTTCTCTACTCCCTACTAAATAGAAGTGGACTGTTCATCAACTGTGAATAAAATTTAAGGAAATTTTTGTGATAACCATTTCTGTAGACACAGTTTTCGGTGTTTCTGAGTTCATTGTTAGTTTCTGAATAAAAAATATGTAAATAATCTATAGACGCAATAATTATGTTTATTGTTTTATCTTAAAATTTTTCAGTGAAATAATTTTATCATTTGGCTTGAATTTATTACACATGTTTTTACCAATACGCTTTCAATTCTTCATAAATAAGAAAATCTTTATAAATTAGTCAATTTTCATCCTAAAATATTTCGTGAGTAGGGTAGAGGTCCCGAACCCGGCCCGCCGGCCGGGCTAGGGCCTATTTTCATTCACGGCACTCGGGCTGGGCCGAGCCTGGTCTCTACTCTTTTTGGGCCGGGCCATACTTTTTTCGGAAGGCTCAGGCCGGGCCGAGCCTAGTGACTACTTTTTACGGGCCGGGCTGGGCCTAACTTATTTTTTCTGTACAGAGATCTACTAAGTCCAAGAAATTTTGAAAAAATGTATACACTTTTAAATCGCCATTATTCTACACTTAAACATTAAAATTTACTCTTTTTAAAGAATAATAGATTTCTACGCTTATTAAAATATAGCTAAATTAAAATATAGTAAAAGTGTGAAAAAGAACCTGCCTATGACGGAATTCTATTTTAAACTGGAAAACGTATTGATCCATGCAAAATTAATATACTATTACGTAAGAAAAGAATATATAATACATTTACGCTTGCTAAGAAGGGAACTTGTCTATAACGCATTTTTTTCCCCTTATCTATGCAATTCCATCTTAGAAGATTTTACTATATGGTATTTTTCAGATTTTTAACACTTCAATACATGGAATATGGATTAACAATATTAATGATAGCTGAAACATTTACATACAAGAAATAGAGATGCATTATAAAAATAAACATCGCAGCCTGCGGTACTTCTGTAAAAATGAAAATTATAAACACGAAAAAAAAAGGTTAAGATAAATATCTTTGGTCAGAACTCCTCGTACGAGACAAATTTTTAACCAACTCGACGTACAAATCAATGTTTTATAGAAATTTACTCGGGCCCGGAAATTTCGGCCCGTGCAGACCTCTAGGCCGCCGGGCCGAACAGATAGAAAAAATGCGGCCTGCTATACAAATTTAAAAGGATCAAACTAAGCCAATAAAATGTGAACAGTTTTCAATAGACGTAACTGAGGCGAGAATAAGTATAAATATGCTGTACGAGTCCGTGCTAGATTGACAACATCAGTGCAGAAATATAACATGTTCAGCGTAGAGATCGGCATTGGCAGTTGCATCCTGCCTGAACCAGGGCTTAATTATTTCAGCAGGCTTGGTTCGAGCCAGGATCAGGCTCACACTTTCTTTCTACATACTGGGCTTACATGACAGGCCGGTACTGATGCGACTTGCGAACTAAAACACATATGGTAATCTACAATGTTAAATTTCCCCATAAATATGTATGCAATATTCTAGAAAAATATCTTAATTGCATGTTAAGAAAAATTGGCTTTTACTGTGGAAATTGAGTCGGGTTTGATTGCATTGATTTTTGCACGGGCAGGGTCTGTTTTAACTAATTTTCGTGAACCGCGAAAATACAAACGGGTCGGCCGGACCCGGGCTGAACTTTTAGTTTTTACAATGGGCTGGGCCAAGATAGCTTTCGTTTCGGCCGGGCCTGGGCCTGGAGATTCCGGCCCGTGCCAACCTCTAGAGTAGGGACATGGTACAAAAAGTGTATCTCGAATTCTAAATGGGTGAGGAAACACCGGACTGCACTATGCATCTATCTCTATAGGTCTGACTTTAAATAATTTTGCATTTGGCACAATCGGAAAATTACAATCGTTGTTTCTCTTTTGTGTTTCATTTTCTTCTTTCTTCGTTTTACTATTTTTCGCGTCATTTTACTGATTTCAATGACACTTTTCCCTGATTTATTATATTATTATATTTATTATTTATTCTTTGTTGAACTGTGCGATTAATATCCCCCCCCCCCCCCACACAAAAACTAAGAAAAAATGAAATACCCATAGAAAACCCACAGAAAAGCCCAGATGGGTTGACCCGGGATTTGCCTTTTCTTATCTTCCACAATATTTACAAGCAAACTTTCCACGGAGGTCAATATTCGCTCCAAAGAATAGGTGAAAAAAAAAAAAATGAGGCTACCTTGAGAAAACCATTGTTTTCACTTTCGGCACAATCTGGTATTTTGTATAGCACGGTTGAATGATTCCATTCTTTCGCTCAGAATTATAGCTAATCGGAAATTCGATGAATATTAGATTGTTACATAATTTTTTGTTGTTATCGCTGCATGAAAGTTCATGGTGTGAGACATTAGCATCTAATAGGTTAGTAGAAACCATAATTTCACTTTGAATATAATATTGTACATTTTTTTTGTTCTAAACTGAGGATGCATTGTCTTCTGTACAATCACCCTTGCTTGATAGTAATAGTGACCGCTTTATTGTATCTTGGTTCCCGGATATGTATGTCCCTCAGAAATAAATTAAAAATATCTTGAAAAGAAATAACGATAAAATTCATAAATTTTAATTTTCTGTAAATAAAAGCTTTATTTCTAATTAGTACAGTAAAATAGGGTTTTTCAGAGACAACTAATGGCCATTCACCAACATTTGGGAACTTCTTTTTGGCTCTAAAAAGGAAGTTCCGATGAGACTCCAAAAAATAAAGTTGATTTACCATGTTTTGGGGGTATTTTGGAGGAGGGGGGGGGGGGGCAGTTTAACTCAGGGAGTGATGAAATTCAAAAATTTTTAAGTAGGTAAAGTGAGGTATCTTTTATATGTATTTTTTAATTCTGGATCGAATGACACCGTCTGCATGTCGATGCGATTGTTTGTTACAAAGTTAAGGTAGGTTAATACTTACTCTTATACATTATTTTATACAGAGTTAACGGTGTTTCGAATTGTATAGAGAGGAGCTCGGGGCCCCTAACAAAACTTGGTGGGGGATCTTGGGAAGCCGGCTCGTTTACACGATAGTTCCGCCTTACGTACCGTTTTATTATCTAGTTGAGAACGCCTTAGATAAAATATGCAAATTGTGTGCAAACCAAATAGAACTGCACCCTGATAGAAATTTCGAAGAATTCGTCTCAGATTTTATTTCAATTAAAATTTCCCGCAAATTCAAATTACTTGTTTTAATATCTAATATAATCATCATAGACCTCTTTTTTATTTTTTTTTCCAAAAGAAAAATACCAACTCATAATTATTAGAAGTTAGTGCACCCTTAAAAAAATAATAAAATAAAAGGAAACATTTCCAAAAGCACTAAATTAAGTTTTTGAGCCATGAACGGTGATTGGAAAGTTATACCAATAACAAAAGTACAATATGGTAAGAAGAAACGTTGGAGGAACCCTGTTTTAATAGTTTGAATTTAGCAAAACAAATACAATATTCAGCCCCCTGAAGCACACTAAACATACATAGTTCCTTCTATTTATTTTTCTTATATATATAAAAGCAAAACATTTTTCAGAAAATAACATTAAATGTGATGTTTTAAAGCTAAGATTGTTCGGATATCGAAACCACGAAAATGTGGTCATGTGTTAGAAAGAGATAATAAATACCAGCTGTACTAGATTGTTATTAACTTTTGACACCTAAAAGTACTACATTTAAGGAGAATTTATATCACATATAACAAAGGAATGTTTGCGATGCTAACTCATTCTTAATCCAACCTATTTAAACCATCTCACAAACAACTATTGTAAAGTTACCTCTAAATTAAATAAGGATGGAACATTTCTAGTTTGTTGCTGCAGATGACGTTAAAGACAATAAAAATTCTCAAACGAAACCGCTTAACCCTTTATGTACTCAATTATGAATTCATGAAAATTTTATCTTCTAAAGCATTTTTCGTGAATTGTTTAAACTACATTAGAAGATTTACATAATCATTTAATAAATTTTAGAAGGATTTTAGAAGGATTGAAAGATTTAGAAGGATTAATTGAATTTGAATTTAGAGGGGTTTTGTGCAATATTTATAACATCACTCAAATCTTTTATTTTAAATATTTTTCTTTGTATTTTGAAGAATTAGGAAATGTACAGATATAATGCTCTTATAATAGAAATATAGAAATATTTCCGAATTGAAAAATTCCTCCTCCACCCCCCCACCCCCCCAACTCCAAGAAAGATGAAAAGATGCAAATGCAAAAGAAATTATTCTTTTAAAAATATTTTTGTTTTGTGTAACCAATAATGTTTTTGGAACAATATAAAGTAATGTATCTATAACTCATTCTAAACTGTATTACTACTAATCGATGTATTAAATGAATTTTGTAACAAGTTATTTTAATGGTACTTATAAGAACCGTCAGTAGATAAAGGGTTAAATAATGATAACGAGTCGAAAGCCGTCGAATTCGACGAAGGAAAATATTTAAAAGAACCGATTGACTGAATTTATAAAATCAACAAAAATAATTAAAATTGTTGCAATATTGAATCAATATTTAATAAATATATCCCCAAACTTGATGTCACGTTTGGCAGTTACAATTCTGCAAGTAAACATTCGCACTCTTTACTTGAAGTTCTATTCTGAGTGCCGAGAAAATCCAGAAATTTACTTTTAGACACATATGTAGTAAAATATTTAGTTTTATCAAAGAAAATACTCATTTCATTTTTACTATGACATCATTTTTATTCTCTAAGATGAGCATCTCAATCTCAGTATCAGCGAAATGAAAAAAATATTGAAATGTAACAGCTTTATGAGTAAAAATGCGTTATTTTAAATCGTGACGTCATTTTCTGTTCAAAAGTTTAAAAAAAATTATTTTTAATTGTAATACGAAAATGGCATCCGTAATGATATGGTAATTCCTATTGTTTCCCTTATCTTTACAACAATGGAACTAACCCGATTGCCACCAATGTGAAGAAATTTCATAAAGGACTTTTTAAATTAAAATTAAAATATAAAAATGGGATTATGTTAAAAATAGCGAGTGTGGACACATCTGCAAATAAAAGGCTTCCATTAAATAATAATAATAATAATAATAATCAAAATAGGCTCCGTAGAAAGCCCAGACCAGATGACTAAAAAAATAGCCTAGTCTTTTAAATATATAAAATGATAAAATAATATAAAAAAAATTGCCTTACTCGCAGATTTTCATTTAAATGCTAGAGTGCTGAGATTGGTAAATATTTTTAATTGTAATACGAAAATGGCATCCGTAATGATATGATAATTCCTATTGTTTCCCTTATCTTTTCAACAATGGAACTAACCCGATTGCCACCAATGTGAAAAAATTTCATACAGGACTTTTAAAATTAAAATATAAAAATGGGATTATGTTAAAAAATAGCGGGTATGGGCACATCTACAAATAAAGTGCTTTCATTAAAAAAAAATAATAATAATAATTATCAAAATCGGTTCAGTAGAAAGTTCAGGCCAGATGATTAAAAAAAATAGCCTTGTCTTTTAAATACGTAAAATGATGAAATAATATAAAAAAATTGCCTTACTCGCAGATTTTCACTTACATGCTAAAGTGCTGAGATTGGTAAATGCTTTTAAATTAGTAATACTTAGTAATAATTTAATTAGAATACAGTAAACTCTTTCTAAAGCGGAATCGATCGGTACCAAGAAAATTTTCCGCAGTAGATAATATTTCGCCTTAGACAAATTTTACTCTATGTCTATTGATTCGCAGGGACTTGAAAATCTTTCGGAGCTACACAGATTTCCGTCTTACACAGAGTCCGCCTTACAGAGAGTTTACTGTATTTTTAATTAGTAAATACTGTGTGGCTAAATATAAACCTAAGTTTTGAAAGTCCACTGTGAGCCGGCAGCTCGAAACGAAGAATGTAAATGATGGAGAAATTAGAGTTCGCTTACCTGCACAGCCGATACCTGATGAAGGAGAAAAAATCCTCTTCTGCTCTCCGGTGTCTCAGACCGCTCTGTTTACGTCTCTAAAGCTAAGGGGTGAAAACAACATTGACCTTGAATCTGCGGTGGAAAGGGCTTGCCTCTCAATGCATGACGGATAGACTCTCTCTTTCTTTTCTTTTTCAGCAAGTCTTGTCTTATGACTTGCTTACATCACTGGGGGAATAACCTGTCTTCCCTACTGCCTCAGTAGACCGCTCTGCAAATTTAACCCGGACGTATGACGTGAAAATTATTTTCTTGATTGTATGCATTGTTGTCACATGTCAATTAACCCTTTCTGATGGGAATTGACATTTTGAAACTCATAAAATGAGATACATTTTTTTTCCTATCCTGTCAGGAATAGCACAAAACTTTCCATGAAAATGAAAATTACTTTCCTTATATTATGATGATGGATATTAAAGAAATAAACGTCAATTGGTTAAACTGTTAGGTGTAAAAATAAATTTCAAAACGTTTTAGCTCGAATTCCACGCATGGGCAACTTGAAAACGCCTGTTAAAACAATTTAAAAATTATTTGTACACCTGATAAGAAGATCCACAGGAAAATAATCAGAGAAAACTTATTTATAATGAAAGCGTTTCAATCCTGTTATGGAAAAATATTTTAAGATAAAAAAAAAAAAAAATTATTAAAGATTTTTCTATTCATTTCTCTCTTTTAAGGGGACCGGGAAAGCCCTATCTCCGCCATGTTAAATTCACCAGCTTTACGTACCTTTTTCTCAGAAATAGTGAAAGATAGAGATTTAGATTTTTTAGAGTAGTTACAATAACATGATTTACGTATTTTAACAGACCATTTTCTTTCTAAGTGAAACTCAAAATTAATTATTAATTATTCATTGCAAGTCATTTTTAAATTAGCAGTTTTGGTAAGATTTCATTGCCTAAAATAAATAATTCTCAACAAATTATTAAATCCCTGTGTTAAAGTATACAATATAACATAATATAAGTAGGGGAGATGGGGGCACATGTGAACAGTTCGCATAAATATAGCTTTTTCTCATAACTGGATTAATTTCTATAAACAAAAACTACTGCATATAGCAAACAGAACTTTCTTTTACACATGGTAATTTTTTTTAATCATCTGTATAGTTCTTCTTACATTTTTTAATAGTTTTATAAATTCAAAAAATTGTTCACATGTGCCCCATCAGCGGGGTAGCTGTGAACACATGTGGGACACATGTGAACACAAGAAAAAAATATCCTTTAACATGCTTTTTATTCTGTTATTCATTTGTCATCGTAATCATTAGTTATATTACATTTTTAATTCACCATAAAAGAAAAATATTTATATATATTTCTCTAGTTTTTGTGTGATATGTTTAAGCAAAAGATTATAAAATGAAAAGAAGTAGATTTGGGGGGGGGGGGGGGGAGGCTTAGATGATTCATTAAGTATTGTTGCAATAAATAAAAAATAAATAAGCATTTTTAAAAGAGAAATTAAAACTTTTAAATTTTGCTCAAGGGTTTTTGTTTGGGGGAAATTTTAGGGAGGGGGCATTTACATACTATTTACCGGAAATCTGCCGAAATACGAAAGATTCTCACTTTTGTATTTGCCTTATTTACTTGTAAATTATAGATAAAGAAGGATTTTTTAATGATTAAAAAAAGTTTAGACTATAACCCCCCCCCCCCCCACACACACACACACACTAACTTCTTTTGCTTTTGAAAGAGAGGAGGGGGGGGGGGTGCAATCGGGATTTTACGGTAGTTATCAGCTTAAAAATTTTACTTTCTTAAAATATTACTGGTATCTATCTCCATTCAAAGCATAATATACATAACTGTTTTAGAGATGGAAGTAAGCCATCATTGCAAGTTTAGAACAAATGTAATAGAAAAATTTACAAAATTGTTCAAGGGAATACTTTTGTATTAACAATGCATAAAAAAATATTGTTGTAAACCGTTTAGTAAAATAATATATAACACCTATTGCATTTTAGAAAACATTAAACTTATTTAAACTACAATTGAACAAAAACGAGCCGGTTGCTCTTTATGTATTTGCTGAAAGATGTGTTTGAGGAAGTTTCAATACAAAATCAACTTTGTGTGAGAAAAATATCTTCTATTTCAGGAAAATTATAGATAATGGAGCTGACATTACTTCTCATTAAGTTAACTGAAAGAAACATAATCACAGAATGATTATTTGGGCACTTATGAACTGTTCATATCTGCCCCACCTAGTCTGTTCACAACTGCCCCACATTGCTGCTTCTGTTAAATTGATAAATCATTAACATTTCTCAATTTTAGAAGAAAAAGAATTTGATCAAAAATGTTTATTAGTATTCATAGTATATGCTAAAACACTCAAATTCAAATAAATGAATAAATAAATAAAATTATTCGCTTATCAACTTGGAACAAAGATTTTACTTTTGAGATCTAAAAGCAGTGTTTTGGCTACAGAGGACAAACAAAATGTCATAGAGCTTCAAAAAATTTTTACTATATGTCTAGAGGTGCTATCATCTTTAGTAATTTTTTTCAAATAAAAAAACTTATAATAACTATAGAAAAATTGCGATGTTCACATCTGCCCCGTGTTCACATGTGCCCCCATCTCCCCTATAAAAAAATCTGAGTTATTAAGTTTAATAGATATTGAAAAAAAGGAACATAAACATGAAAAATCCAAGTTTTGAGAAAAAGTCAATTAAAGATTTAAATGGCCATTAAGCTGTGAAGTACTCTTAGAAAGAATGAATAATTTCAACGCTTATTTTTTTTTAAATAAACATGTGTGACACATCGTTGGAAAGATAAAAGTTTAAACTATTTAATGATATAAAAAAGCAAAAATCGATTTTTTGGTTGAATTTTGCTTTCCCGGTTCCCTTAATAAGTCTTCTGATGCCAAATTTCGCTTTTATTGGAAACAGATAATTAAGTCGTTTTTAAATTACATTATCATCGCTACGCCACGCGTTTTCACGCATGAGAGCCACATCGTAGGCTAAAACAATTTAAAACTTATTTGTGCATCTAATAAGAAGTACGCAGGAAAATAATCAAAGAAAACTTATTTATAGTAAAAATGTTTCAGTTTCGTTACAAAAAAATATTTTAAGATAGAAAAAAAAAAGAAATTATTAAAGATTTTCTATTCACTACTGTCTTTGAATACCAAAAAATCTCTGCAGGCTAGGCCTACAGGCGCAGGTAGATTTCGAAGTTAAGTGCTAATTTCAACAACAAAAACTAAATCATGATTAGAGATAAACCCACTTTAACAATTTTATCTGGCCGCTTTTGACGAGTTTTTATTTCATTTTTATATAAGAGCTGGTTTTATCAGAATCATGTTAAGGCGGTGTTTAAAAAAACACTTTTTTCATGTTCAACAACTCGAAATTTTCTAGCACATTTTCAGATTCGTTTTTAAAAGAAAAAAATATGAAACTTGCTGACGTGATTTTTGAATAGATTTATAAACGGTCTGTGTTTTTATTTTTCGTTCAATTAATTAAAACTTGATTTATATACATTTATTTTCCCAGTAGGACAATATATTTCGAAGGTATGAATTTTTTTCTCCCTAAAACCCTATTTTTTCGCCCCTTGAGCCCATTTTTAATTTTATCAAAAATCTGTGATACATAAATTTTTGGCCATATTTTTAGAAGTAATAAAAACTTTAAACTGATTTGATATGTACAAAAATTAAGAAGTTATGGGGGTTTTTTTTTTTCGGTTTTCACAAAACACCTCTCTATTTCCATCCCCTTGGTCCCATTTTGCCCATCAGCGAACTTGACCGAGATTTTATCATGACCCTTGATTTTATGTATCAGTTTGGAAGAGATTTGTGTAGAATTACGGACGTTATCGTGTCCATAAAAAAGTGATATATATATATATATTGTATATATCTGTGTACATAAAAAATTTTGTATGTATGAAGAATGTAAAGAATGTAATAGGCAGTATTTCATACGAAATCTACCTAAAATTCGCGATCATTGAAAATGTATAGTTAAGTCGCTCTTAAATTGCGTTATTATCGCCACGCCACGCGGTTTTACGGACGAGCGTCACTTGAAAACGCGTGCTAAAATAATTTAAAATTCATTTGTACAGTCGTGGAAAAAAAAAAAGTAAACACCCCCTACTAACCCTGCAACTAATTATAATAGAAGAAAGTTACTGGTACCAAAACGATTGGAAATAAAGTCTATTTTTAAATGATGTATATAAAATTTGCTTAAGGGGTCATGTACAAATCAAAACGAGACCAAACTTTGTTTTTTTCAATGGCAACTCCCAATTTTGACAATATATTTTAAATCTTCGGTTCAAATTATGCCCAGAAACGAAATTTCATGCTATTTGGATGATAAGTTTTTGAATTATAAATATTCAAAATTTAGAGCTTCTAATGTTAAATTACATTTTCATATTTTTATTAATATCTCCTGAAATTATAATCCTAATGTGATAAATTTTTGTGTGTGGTTATAATAATAAAAAACCTAAACATTGAATTTGTAATTTTCAAAATTTTATGATATGATTATGAAATTAATATTCGAAAAAAATATGAATTGCAACTACAATTTTTTTGATAAATATATATTTATTATGTTCTGTGTTTTGTGAATTCTCAATTTCATTTTTTTCTCTCAAGCAGTTTTCGAATTATGTGTAAAAACCGTTTAAGTCTCTATGATGTCTAGAAAAGCATGATTTAAAAAATATATATAGGGGAGATGGGGGCACATGTGAACAGGGGGCAGATGTGAACATCACAGTTTTTCAATAGTTATTATAAGTTTTTTTATTTGAAAAAAATTACCAAAGATGGCAGCACCTGTAGACATATAGTAAAAATTTTTTGAAGCTTTTCGACAGTTTGTTTGTCTTCAGTAGCCAAAACACTGTTTGTAGATGTCAAATGTAAAATGTCGGTTTCAACTTTGGTAAGTGATAAAGTTTATTTATTTAGTTAGTTATACGAATTTTAATGTTTTAACATTTACTATGACTACTAATGAATATTTTGGATAAAGTTGTTTTGTTCCCTAAAATTGATAAATGATAATTATTTATCAATTTAACTCTAGCAGCCATGTGGGGCACTTGTGAACAGACTAGTTGGGGCAGATATGAACAGTTCACAAAAATCCAAAACTTTCTCTGTTGGGCGAATAGAAAGAATTGATAATGATAAAATGTATGTTAAATTCCTGAGAAATAATCTCAGATCCAATTCATATAATTTCTTTGAAATAGTAGACATTTCTCTCATACAAAAAAGTGATATTGTATTGAAACTTCCACTTCCACATTTGTCAGGAAGTACACAAAGAGCAAGAAGCTCATTTGAGTTCAATTATAATTTTAATAAATTCAATGTTTCCTAAAATGCAATAAGTGCTATGTACTATTTTATTAAACGGTTTAAAACAGTATTTTTTTATGCATTGTTAATACAAAGAGTATTATGACAAAAAAATTTTTAATTTTTTTTCTTTTCATTTGTCTCAAACTTGCAGTGATGGCTTACTTCCATCTCTCAAACAACAGCTATGAATAGGATAATTTGAATTGGGATGGATATCAGTAACATTTTTAAAATGTAAAATTTTCAAATTGATAACTAATATAATTCTTTGGTATGGTGTAAGAACAGCTTTATATATATTTAGTTTCATTTTAAAATCTTTTGTTTAAACATATCACTCAGAAACTAGAAAAAAAAATATTTTTTTTTCTTTATGGTGAATTTAACTGATAATATAAGTAATGGATAAGATAACAAATTAATAACAGAAGAAAAAGCATGTCAAAGGATATTTTATCCTTGTGCTCACATGTGCCCCATGAGTGTTCACAACTACCCCGCTAATGGGGCACATGTGAACAATTTCTTGAATTTATAAAACTATTAAAAAATGTAAGAAAAACTATACAGGTGATTTAAAAAAAATTACCATGTGTAAAAGAAAGTTTTGTTTACTATACTGACTAGTTTTTATTTATAAGAATTAATCCAATTATGAGAAAAAGCTATATTTATGCGAACTGTTCACATGTGCCCCCATCTCCCCTATATATATTTTACTCATTATAATGAAACATTTGGGCTGGCAATAGTCGAAACACATTTAGCGAGTGAGATGTTTATATTTGCAAGAAATAATACATTAATAGAAGTGACATAGTCATTCTGCAATATTTCAACAATCAAGTACCGAATTTCAATTTGGATACAGCCTCTAAAATAGGTTCATTTTAAAATAATTAATTTATCAGAAACTAACTTTACGAATTTAATGAAAATTTGGATTTAGGCTAATTGATGGGTGTACAATCTGTTTATGGTGTCAAACTTGGGTATTGGTACGGGGAAAAAAAAAAAAAAAAAAAGAGTTTGGGTTCGTTTTTATATGTAGATGGCTCCCTAATCAAATTTTATATACATTCTTTAAAAGTAGATGTTATTTTCAATCGTTTGGTACCAGTAACTTTCTTCTATAATTTGCTGTAGAGTTAGCAGGGGGCGTTTACTTTTTTTTGTTCTACGACTGTACATCTAATAAGAAGTACGCAAGAAAATAATCAAAGAAAACTTATAGTAAAAATGTTTGAGTCTCGTTATAGAAAAATATATTAAGATAGAAAAAAGAAAATATAAACCACTTCCCTGATTATGCCGAGTTATCTCGGGTTCATATGTATGACAGTTAATTATATCCCGAGAAAACTCGGGCGTGGCATAATTTGTAACTACGATTTGTTTTATCACGTTTTTACTCTGCCTGAAGCTTAAAAAGAAAGAAAATATTCTTATATAATATAATAAATTATATATAATAAATTTATATATAATATTTGATTGGCAGTTTTCCAAGTTTTGTGATAGGAAATGCAAATGATGAAATGCAGTGAGGTGATTGCAGAAAATGTGATGATTTTTTACAGTTAAAAAAAGGGGTAACGGAAGCGGTTAAAGATTTTTCTATTCACTGCTCTCTTTGAATCACTCTTCGGATACCACAAATTTGCTGTTATTGAAAATAGAATAATTAAGTCGGTCTTAAAGGCGGTGCCACGCTGTATTAAATCCTGATTCCCGCCACCATGGAATAAATTTTTATCTTTTTTCAGCAAGAAAATTTTCCTCTAATAAATATTTTGTAGCTGAAAGGGTGTTTCAAATTTCAGGTAAATAGTTAATAATTGAAAAATGACTTTCGTCACATGATGGCAGCATATTTAATGTATTTGTAATTTTTTAAAATTATTATATTTTGTCAACTTGTCCCACCGGAATATCTATTCAGCTTCTAATTCAGTCTTTAGAAATTAGGAAACAAAAAAAATTTTTTTTGGATTCACGTTCCTGAACTGAATTTAAAAAATCAATCAATATTGATATATATAATCAATCTTCTTACGTTCCTGATTGGTTTGATTTTGCTACAGCATCTGTTTCCAAATTAGATATGATTGCAGGTGATATTTCTAAAAATATGTTGTACATATAATGGCTGTCATTAAAACTAAAGTATTCAGAAGATCAAGTTTTCATTATAAATAAAAACTATTACATTTTTTAGTTTTTAAAGATTTAGTTCGAAAAGATGTATTTTACAATATGAAAGCAAATAAAGTGCTTTTTGAACTGCTATTTACATAAAAATCGCATTTTTTTCTCTGGTTTTGACTATTTAACAGAAGTGTGTGTGTGTGTGTGTGGGGGGGGGGGATTTGGAATTTGCCATTCAATGCATAACGGGTCAGCTCTCTCTTTCTGTTCCTGTTTAGCAAGTATTATACAGGGTGCCCGCGAAATGCCTCTCCACTAGGCTGGAACTTAACTATAAGGTGAAAATAAAACTTTTTTTTGTTTTGATATGTAATAGTGAAATTTGTTTTTCTTTTTCGATGCCTAAACTACCAGTCAGAAACTTTTTTGTTTCTCATGGGTGTCACAAAAACGCATTTTGCAACTCATATTTGCTTATACGTAGATTCCTCAAATCTTCACAGCTTGGGACCAGAGGTTGTGCGGATTTTAGAATTTTGGGGATATCACGTCATTGCTTTGTTTACATTTTTTAAAGTAATTGGAATGTAATAATGTAATCAAAATTATAATGAATGCTTGCATTATAGTAAAATATTAAAATAAGTAAGGCGATGACTTACTAAAAGGATAAAAAGTAAGATAATTTTAAAAATGATTAAATTATTAAAAGTAAAAGTCAAGTAAATAATTAATAATGTATAATTAAATATGCATAATAAAGATGAGATACATTTTCCTTGAATAATTCAATGAAACTTTCCTCATAAAGGTACCGTATTAATTCACATCAAAATCATAAAGTAAAGAAATTTTATTTCAGGTTTAGCCAGTCTTAATAACCAAAAAAAGTTTGATTAATACATAAATGTAACTGGTGAAAAGATTGTGATTACCAGTGGCAGGAGCAATATCTTGATTTTTCTTTTCAGAAATAAATTTATCCTTCCTTCATGAAAAAACACAATTTCAATCATATTACGGAGAAATACATATTAAAACGCATACAGAAAGCTATAAATATGAAAATTTCTGTAATTTTGTCCCTACATCTCAATTGCAAAATTTCATTGTTTACATCTGCGTTGATGTGCGGATTTTAGGGTTGCGAATTTGAGGTAGTCTACTGTATTAAGCAAGCACTACCCGGAACTCACAATGAGGAGGTAGCTGAACTTCAACTTTCACTCTCCTTCCCACTCTTTATTATACAAAACTATTCAACCTTTCGGCTTATATTCCTTTTTAGTTGCGTTCGTAATTATATAAAAACGTAGCAAAATTTTAAATTCTGGAAAATTCGGCCGGGTAAAATGTGCAAATGGCCATGCTAGAGATGTACTCTCTCCCGGGTAATACCCAGGTCTTGTCTACAGTACTATTGAACTGGCTTTCTATCAGGCCTGTTCATCAGTCAAGGGACATGCACATGATTTAGAAATTTAGATCCAGAAAATCAAGGACTTAAACTTTCCTGGATTTCATACGAGTTTTATTCTCTAGAAGAGGCTTGAATTTATTTCAATACTGTGTGAATAAGTCTAGTTTCGATTCGCGAATAACTGTTTTTAAGAACTCTTGTTTTGTTTCAAAATTATATTATTATTTATTTTTAATTATTTCAAAATTTCATTTGTAATAGTTTATTGTCATTTTCCAAATTAGTGTTTATTTGTTTTTCTGATGATGATTGAGTAAATTCAATCGAAACATGTCAAATTATTAAGATCTTTTAATGTATTTTATTAACATTTGACGTCCTTTTTAACAATTAAATGTTTAATATATATTTTGAGTGTGTTTTTAGAAAATATATATTTTTGAAATATTTTTAATGGACGTATAAGAGAACTTCTGTTTATAATTTAATAACTCTTGTTTTGGTTCAACAACATTTAGAAATTTAATTCTAACATTTTATAAATAGGACGGCAAAACAAACCCGACATTTCTGTAGTGTTAGTATATATTTATTAGAAAGCGTGGTAACTGTTAGACATATTTTAAAGTTGTTATATAGCGATACATATTTAAGAACTGCGCGGCAGCGCAATATTTATAGAAACTGAAATAGTTTTTTTTTTAAGAATTAAAAAGAAGATGAATATGGCGTCATAGTGGAAATAAAAATTACATTTTCAAGCAGGCTTTTTAAGTTCAGATTGTAATTTTTTGACCAAACTACAGCAACCTGCATTACTGCACTGGTGAAACATTTTGAATTATACATAGGTAAATTGCATCACAAATTGTGATGCGATATCGCACAAATCAAAGCCTAATGATGATACCCTCCATTAATTTTGAAATGTGTTAGTCTGAATGCAGAAGTTATTAAAAAACTTGACATATTAAACAAAAACCTAATTTGCATAACAAATTAAAAAAACAAAATTTATTTCCTAAATTGTTTAAGCCCGAGAAGGGGCAGATATTGAGATATTTCATTCAATTCGTTCTACATTTAATGTTAAATTTTTGTAACAAATAAGTTAAACCAATTGAACGTTAAAAAATAAAAATGAAATTCATACAATATAATACTTTAAACACCTATAAACTTAGATTCCGTTCAAATGAAATCGAAATAAATCTTAGACTTTTTCCATTTTTAAGTTGTAAATATTTGTACTGCAGATTTTGCTTTATGTTTATGACGATTGTACATAATAGGATAAGATACATGCAAAATACAAAACTTAAAAAAAAAGTCTAAGATTTATTTCGATTTCATTTGATCGGAATCTAAGTATATAGGTGTTTAAAGTATTATATTGTATGAATTTCATTTTTATTTTTTAACGTTCAATTGGGTTAACTTATTTGTTACAAAAATTTAACATTAAATGTAGAACGAATTGAATGAAATATCTCAATATCTGCCCCTTCTCGGGCTTAAACAATTTAGGAAATAAATTTTGTTTTTTTAATTTGTTCTGCAAATTAGGTTTTTGTTTAATAAAATCTATTTCTGATCGACTTATGTAGTTCACTGTTTGGAAAGTACCGGGCATCCCAAAAATGACTGATGGATTTTAAAATCCAATAACTTGCAAACGGGGACAGATATTTAAAAAAAAATTTTGCAGAAGGATTACGTATGATGTGAGGAGTTTCTTTACTGTGGTTCTTGATTTTAGTTCGAATTTCAAACAATAGGTGGCGCTGAGAGCAATAGGTGCTCAGCGATTTTTGTTACTTCGGGATCCATTCAATACATTTTAATCTCCTTTTTTCGCATGGAAGAAGAGAGGCCGAAAAATCGAGCCTGGATTTAGCGGTTATTGCTTGCAGCGCCATCTATCGATGCTATTTGTAACTAAAACTGAGAATCGCAGCATAAAAACTCCTGACATCTTACATAACTCTCCTGCAAGAATTTTTTAAATATCTGTCACAATTTGCAAGTTATTGAATTTTAAAATCTTGAGACACCCGGTATATTTTGAGAAATATTTAGTACTACGAGGAATCGTTTAAGTTTCTCGTAGCTTTATCATTCTTTAATATGCTTAAGACTTACAATTGACATAACCCATCCTTTAATATTCACTGGCCTCCAAAAATTGAGATAAAACAAGTATTTTTCCTAATTTATAAAAATAAAAATTCAGTACAAAAATGCTTTATTCTATGATATTATTTCGTCTGGTTCGTCTGTCTGTCTGTTCGCATATAACAGCGCAAAAACTACCCAACCGAATGGTTTGAAATTTAATATATATATAATTGTTGTAGAATTTTGTAAAGTCATTTCAAATTTTATGGAAATCGAATCAAAACTTAAAAAGATAGAAACGTTTTCTTCATTCTATTAAATTCTATCATACGTCATCAATTCAATGATATCCCGTGCTAGGTCATGATTCAAGGTTGCCATGGTGATTACGTCTTATTTAAGAAGATGGAGTCGTATTATTCCTGTATGACTGAATTTAATATATGTGATCGTAATAAATTTTGTATTCATGCCTTTTTTGCGTAACAGTTCAACAGCTATTGAACCAAGATCTGAATATTTATAAAATTAGTTAGAGTACGAACGCACCTTATTTGCCACGTTTCCGACTTGTTAGTATCAAATTTTGGCATAACATTGCGGAACATCAACATTTCAAGATAAAATCCTCTTTAGCTTCACAGTCAGAAACGAATGGTGCGTCTTCGTGACAATTTTAACACACCTCCTGATAATGACAAGGAAAATATAGGAAATCAGATGTTTCTCCTGTTTGGTTACTTTTTTTACCTCCTTCGTTTGATAAGACAGAAGGTTTCCGTCAGTTTACAATCATTACAATTTGTTACATTCATATATTCAAAAGTTTCAAAATCAAAGCTAGGGATTCTAAAACTTCTACCAGGCTTGAATTTAGCTGCAATTATCGTTCTAAGCCCAAGGTCTCTAATGTGTTGCCGGGAATTAGTGATCATTGCCAAAAGTATATTTTCATGATTGCAGGGCTGCCACAGGCGACTATTTTCTAATTCTATCTCGCACCATTTTGTTTAGTAAAATTTTTTTTTCACTTATACTTTGACAACATCTGCAAGAGAAATATACTACAAAATTTATTTTCTTAAAATAGTGGTGGGAATAGAATGTAATCATGAATATAATCATAGATCAAATCATATATATAATCATAGATCATTGATCAAATCACATATATAATCATAGATCATAGATCAAATCATATATATAATCATAGATCATAGATCAAATCACATATATAATCATAGATCATAGATCAAATCACATATATAATTATAGATCATATATCAAATCATATATATAATCATAGATCATAGATCAAATCACATATATAATTATACATCATAGATTAAATCATATATATAATCATAGATCATAGATCAAATCACATATATAATCATAGATCATAGATAAAATCATATATATAATCATAGATGCAATCATAGATTTAATCATAGATCAATATAATCATAGAATATAATCATCTGCAAGAGAAATATACTACAAAATTTATTTTCTTAAAATAGTGGTGGGAATATAATCATAGATCATAGATGAAATCATATATATAATCTTAGATCATAGATCAAATCATATATATAATCATAGATCAATATAATCATAGAATATAATCATAGAATATAATACTCTGCAAGAGAAATATATAACAAAATTTATTTTCTTAAAATAGTGGTGGGAATAGAATATAAAATTAGTCACCTGTGGCAGCCCTGTGCTTGTCAAAAAAGACATTCCTTTGAATGATTGTATTGACGATGTCTTTATTCTGTTTTTTGAGGTAGAGTCGTGGGAAAAAAAAAACGTAAACACTCTCCCTACTAATTCTGCAACAAATTATTGTAGAAGAAAGTTATTGGTACCAAACGATTGGAAATAAAGCTTACTTTCAAATGATGTATATAAAATTTGCGTAGGGTACCATATACATATCAAAAAGAATCCAAACTTTGTTTTTTGTCAATAGCAGTACCCAAGTTTGACACCCTAAATAAATTCTACACCCTTCAATTAGCCTAAACACAAATTCTCATGAAATTCGTACGATTAGTTTAAGAGAAATTAATTATTTTTAAACGAGCCTACTTTAGGGGCTGTCCAAATTGAAGTTCGGTACTCGATTGTTGAAATGCTACAGAATGACTATGTCACTTCTATTAATGTATTAGTTCTTGCCAATATTTACCATTTCACTCACTTAACGTCATAGTAGCGTGACCAGAATTTTTTTTTTTTTTTTTTTTTTTTTTTTTTTTTTTTTTTGTGGGGGTGGGCAACAAGGTCGTGCGAAGTAAAAACGGCGCGTCCCGAGCGAATTTTCAATTTTACACCCCGCCCCCCCCCCCCAAAAAAAAAAAAAAAAATCTTTCTTTTTGTGATAGGTGTAATAAAATTGGCAAAGTGCAGAAACAAAAATAAATTCTATCGAATAAATATTTCGCGTTTATTTTGGAACTTTAAAAGGTTTAATTTTAATTTAGGAATTCAGAACAACTAAATAGCATAAAAGAAAATTGCACTTATTTGTTAGAGATTTCGTGATGTTTAGCGACAGGGGAAAAAACTGATCAAGAGAGACAAAGAAATTCCCCGAAAAATTAATAAATTAACAAAACCGTGGTTTGCAGCGTAAATTTCGTGTCCGGGGCGACCGTTTCTTTAGCCCGCTCTTTGCACGTCCCTGGGGGGCACACTAGAGGTCTGCACAGACCCCAATTTCAAGGCCCAGGTCCAGCCCGGCGAGAAAATTAAAAGTTCCACCTGGGCCCGGCCCGTTTATATTTTCACAGTTTACGACCAGGTCCGGCTCTTACAAAAGCCAGTGAAAACAAGCCCGGCCCGTGAAAAAAAAAATCAATTAAATCAGTCCCGGTTCGGCACGACACAATTTCTCAAAAAAATTCCGATTTTTCTTAACATAAAATTTCAGTGCCGCCACTTGCTACTAAAAGCGACTATTTTCAGCATCCGGTGGCTATGACGACTATTTTAGGCCGAAAACCATTAAAAAGCGGCTATTTCAAGAAAAAAGGCGTCTTTTCCGGATTTCAGTGACTATTTTTACTGAAAATATTTGATCTTTTTCTTCAAAGCACCTATAAAGTCATCTTTCCAATCACACTTTTCAACGGTTGTTTGAAGAAATTCGCGATTTTTTCCGCGACGAATTCCAAAATTCTCGATTTCGCCCCCTCCCCCTCCAATCTATTGACGAAAATACTTACTTTTTTTCCGAGATCTTTTTATGCAATCGTTGAAGGAGATTTTGCGATTTTTTCCGTGATCCTTTGCCAAATGTCGCAAATTTTTCTACGTCAGATTGACGAAATCGATTTTTTTCCGCCACCACTTGTCCAAATTCGCGATATATATTTTCATCGACCGATTGATGGTAGTTACTATTTGTTTCAGACATCTTTTGACGAAATTCCTGATTCTTTTCCAGGTCGTTTGTCAAAATTCGTGATTTTCTTTTCATGACCGAGTTATAAAATTCGTGATTTTTTGCGCGATCAATTGGTTAAATTCTCAATTTTCTTTTACCAAATTTGCGCTTTTTGCCCGCGACCATTTGACGTAATTTGCGATTTTTTTGTGATCGTCAGACGAAATTCGCAATTTTTTGTCCATTCTTTTGACGAAATTTGCGATGATTTATCCGAAACCGAATGACGAAGATTGCCATTTGTTTCCGTAACATTTGGTAAAGTTCAAGATATTTTTTACAGTTGTTTGAGGAGATTCGCGATTTTTTCCGTGACGAATTGCAGAATTCGCGATTTTTTCCCCCATCGATTAATGATAATAGTTATTTCTTTTCGCTATCTTTTGCTACGATCGTCGAAGGATATTTCACAATTTTTCCTATGACCTATTGCAAATTTCTCAATTTTTTGGGAGCGATCGTATCACGGAACTCATAATTTTTTTCCCGTGATCCTATACCAAATTTCGCGTTTTTGTCTCCAGCGATCGTTTCACGGAATTCACGATTTTTTTATCGCGATACTTTGCCAAAATTCGCGAATTTTTCTGCGACAAACTGGGGAAATTTTCTCTCCGCCACCACTTTCGAAATTCGGGATATATATTTTTTCCGAGACCGACTGGCCCCACCAGTGGCCGAGAGGTTCTGCTCTCGAAGCTGGTAGACGGGAGGTACTGGGTTCGATCCCAATCGCGCCCGTCGGGCTAATCGTTCGGAGTTTTCGTGGTTTTCTTCGAACCTTGGTTCTCCAAGCGTTAATACGGGTTAGGTTCCCTTAGAAAGACCTCCACGGAAGGCACCCCCCCCCCCCTTAGGGCCTATATCCCACGTGCTGATAATTGGCCGACATAAATACAACCAACCAACCAACCGAGACCGACTGATAGTACTCGCTGTTTGTTTCAGATATCATTTGACGAAATTCGCGATTCTTTTCCGCGATAGTTTATCGAAATTCACGATTTTCTTTTTAAAACCGACTTACGAAATTCTTGATTATTTGTTTAAATTCTCGATTTTTATGCGATTATTTGACCAAATTCGCGTCGTTTCAGGGTTGATTCTGTTCTGAATTTTCCGAAAATTTAAAAAAAATCGGTCATCAATAATAAAATTCGGGCATAAAAAATATCGCGAATTTCGGCAAATCGTCACCGAAAAAATCAATTTCGAGAATCGTTCACAGAAAAAAGTCGGCAATTTCTTCAAAGGATTGCAAAAAAAACGAATTTCGCCAAAGAATCGCGCGAAAAAAAGCACGAATTTCTACAACGGATCACGAAAAAACGCAAATCTCGTCTGGGAATTGCGAAAAACACACACATTTCACCAAGGGATCGCAAAAAACGCAATATTTATCAAAAGATCGCAGAAAAGCGCGAATTTCGTCAAAGGATCGCGATAAAGAAACACAAATTACGTCAAAGGATCGCGGAAAAACGCGAATTTCACTAAAGGACAGCCGAAAAAACGCATAATTGGCGCCGGGAGATTTCCCCCCTTTCCCTCCTCTGCTGTAACCTTTCAGAAAATTTGCTGTGAACTTCAGATTTTTTTTAATATTCAGAATCACCCCTGTCGTATTTTTGACCGCGATCATTTGACGAAAATTGCAATTTTTTTCTCTTGGTCGTTAGACGAAATTTTGCGATCTTTTCGACGACGAATCACCAAAATTCGCATTTTTTTCCGCCGATCGTTTTACGATTTTCTTGACACGATCCTTTGTCAAATTTCGTGAATTTTTCTATGACCGATTGACGAAAATGATATTCGGTATTTGTTTCAGAGATTTTTTGACGAAATTCCTGATATTTTTCCACGACTTTTTGTCGAAATTCGTCTTTTCTTTTGTCCACTGACTGAGGAAGTTCAAGGGCAAGGAGGCAAAAAGAAGTGAAAATAGGGGGATAAAGGCAGGGGCGACTTTATTAGCCATGGCACCCTGTGGGAGATTTTTTATTGTACCACTGCAAATGCTATACTATTTTTTTCTTCTTTTAAAGGGTTTTACTAAAGCATTTTACTTTGTGCACTCCTTCCAGAGCCGAAACTAGCTATATTTTCACCCGGGGCAAACATGGATTTTGGCGCCCCTCTCCTTCCTCCACAAAGTAAATTTACGAAAAGAAATTTACGAAAGTTTCTATTAGAGGACTTATTTTAAAATTTAAAATGTGTAACAGTAAAATACGTGATAATATTGAAATATATAACCAGCTTTGTCAAATATTTATTCATTAAAACCTGTGAAAAAAATCGAAAGGAAATGGAAATAATTCCGCTTTATACAGGTTTCCGTCTTAGAAGATATAACTGTTGGTATTATTTCTGTTGGAACCATGCAGTTTTTTTTTTTTTTTTTTTTTTTTTTTCTTTTAAGACAATATTCTATTATAGACATATTTCATTTTTCTAGATTTTACTGTTGTTGTAGCATTTCAAATTATTACAATTGAGGTACTTTAATGTCATTGTGATATGAGTCACATTGTTTCAGGAACTAAAAAACCAGGATTTACTGTACGCACAAAAATGAATTCCAGATTGTAAAATATCTTCCTGTATTATCTACACCAATTTTGTGGAATTATCACTTATATCACTCTTCTTATTTATAGATTGATATGTCTACATACTTTCCTCAACTTTTCAAATTTAATTTTCAAAGCTAATTTTCAAATTTATGTATGACTCAAAACAACAACAACAAAATTATTAAATTTTTACTTTTTATTTTGTGAATTTTCGACCGCTTGGTTTTTATTGTCTCAGTCAGTCACCTGACCTCGCCCCATCTAAGGCCAGATATGGTGATATGCATGAAAAAAGTAATTATAAGAAAAAGAATGGAGTTATTCATTTGCTGTCTTGTATATTGTAGGGGAGTCTTTTTATCTATTCGACAATTTTAATGCACTTTACTCAGCTTTTCTTTTTGTTTTTTCATCTAAAAAATATTTTTTTACACAAATTTCACACGCACATATATATATATTGTATAAAACGGTAAACCAAATTTTCATCTGGCGCCCCCTTCGCGTGGCGCCCAGGCACATGCCCCTTATCCACCCCGTTCGCATGGCGCCCAGGACACATGCCCCCTTTCCACCCCTTATTTTCGGCCCTGACTCCTTCTCCTGTTAGTTTTTATTGTCCGGGGCAGCCTGGGTGGAACTTGTTGAGCTAAAGCCAATTGGTAGGCCTCCCCACCTAGCCGAACTTGTCCCGGGCAGCCACCTGATCCCGCCCATATCAAGACAGGAAAAATGAAAGCTCAACACTGCTCAGGGAGAGAGAGAAAAAAAAATCGAACAGTCTTCATGGAATCTTTTCATCAGAAAAATCAGAGTCAAACAAAATCTTCATTTGGCGCCCCTTCGCCTTTCGGTACACTTGGAATTGGAGAAAGAATAATGCCTAAGAGAAAAGCTCTTTTTTCCAATTCATTTACAGTCTTCTATTATAAATGAATCTTTTTCATACATTTGTAAATTTCAATGCATTTGTTTCAGTTTTACTTTTGGATTTTCCGGCTGTAAGACATTTTTATGCAAATTCAATATAAATACGTATATATTTTTGTTTGTAAAGACAAAAAAAAAAATCTTCATTTGGCGCCCCCTACGCTTTCTGTTTTGGCGCCCGGCGTGTAGAAGGTTGGGGGGCACGCGCCCCCCCCCCCCCCCTCTTCGACGCTACGCCTATGCTTAACATGTTTCGACTATTACCAGCCCAAATGTTTTAATAAAATGAATAAAATATTTATTTTTCAAATTATGCTTTTTTGCACATCATAAACGGTCCCTTAAACCACCATTTTGGCTTTTTAAATCATAATTCGAAAACTACTTGAAAGAAAAATTTGAAATTGAGAATTCGCATAAAGCAGGACATAATAAAGCTATAAAAAAATGTAGTTTGCAATTCATGTTCTTTTTCTAATATTAATTTCACAATTCATACTTTACATTATAAAATTTTAAAAATTACAAATCATATGTATTTATGTTTGGGTTTTGTAGTATTTCAAACACACAAAAATTATCACGTTAGGATTACGATTTCAGGAGATATTAATAAAAATATGAAAATATAATTTAACATTAGAAGCTCTAAATTTTGAATTTTTATAATCCAAAAAGTTATTGTCCAAAAGACTTGAAATTTCGTTTCTACGCAAAGTTTGAACCGAAAATTAAAAATATTTAGTTAAAATTGGGTGTTACCATTGAAAAAAACATAGTTTGGTCTGGCTTTGATTTGATGACCGCCTAAGCAAATTTTATATACACCATTTAAAAGTAGACTTTAGTTTCAATCGTTTGGTACCAGTAACTTTCTTCTATTATAATTAAGTTGCAGAGTTAGTAGGGGATGTTTACTTTTTGTTCCACAGCTGTACCTGGATCATTAATCATTTCCCACAAATGAATGGATCCATCTTTGCAGAAGGTTTTACTTTGATTTTGAACCACATATGACTATAAATTTAAATAACATATTCGGCAAGAACCTCTAAATTTTGAGGAGTTTTACAGGATACAAATGAAAGCGAAAATGTTAGCTGCTGTTAGCCAATGACAGAGAATGAATTTTCCACGGTTCTTTTTCACTAAGTTCTGAGGAAACATGATTGATGCCGCTTGACAAATTTTGAAAAACCACTTCTTGTCTGTACTTAAATCCTCGAAATTAACTTGTGGCAGTTGTGACTGAACTATTTTATAATATATAATTTCAATATTTTCGCATTTTTACAAGTTGCTTTTCTATTGGCCCAGAAAATCCTTTAGGACCCATAGTTTGCCCATTGAATTTCTGAATTAAGTACTTGTTTATTTGCATGTAGTAAGCAAATTATCCATTGTAAAGGTTTTGCTTAATCTTGTCGCCAATATTTTGAAAACTCTAGATTTATATCCCGTTTTGACGGCTGTTCCGTCGCACCCAATAAGTTACAAATTGGAAATGCCAATATTATTATTTTGAAAATTACGCCAAAATTCCTTTGGTTATAGTAGTTTCAGAGGAATATATGACCGATTTGTTTTTATCATGGCTCTTGCACTAAACCACATGTTCTTTAATGATTTTTCAGTATACCTTCTTCCCTTTGACTGAGTTACCATGGTGTTATTTTTTCTGGCGTCAAAATGTAAACCCTCTAAAATTAACTCATGTTGTCTTTCTTGTTCTTTCAAATTCTTCCTTTTATTCTCTCGCTGTCTTCTTAAAGTTTTCTGCAATTACCTTTCCTTTAGTATCATCATAAATGAGACACATGTCTTCTAAGGTAGCTATAGGTGAAAACTGCGAAATTGAGTTAGTAGCCAGTGGCCGGTAGACTCAGTTTCATTAGTGGCCACTTTTTAAAGTTAGTGGCCACTATAATGTTTCAAACTTTCTTGACATCTAGATAAACTATAATCGTTGTATATATACATATTTTTCTATAAATCAGAGTTTTATACCAGACAACTATTCACAATAAGAATAGGGAAGCAGTCGAAATTCAAGAAAATTGCTTTAAAACCACAAAATCTGTTATCATATTAATTTTTTTAGAATTTATTTTTGAATAATTTGTATATGTTCATAAACAGCATTATCAATCAAATTCATTTTACTTTCTTTATATAAAAAATAACTAATTCCAACAGCTAGATGTATTCAATTAAAAAATGAAAATCAAATAAAACATTATTTTGATTTTATTTAATAAATGTGTTATTAACATGCTACACACATTACATACAGTTGAAGTCTAAGCTAGTGACTGTATTTCGCAGGATTAAACAGTATCTCTTGAAGAAAAATAATCCAACTGATCTAACATATTGAAGATATTGCAATGTCCTTAACCCTTTCATGTCGGATTTTTTTTCTTCAGTTTTGATAATAAAATTACTTTTATTTTAATAATGCTAATCGTAGTTATCCGAATAGATTTACTGAAGTTTAAAGATTATCTCATTGTCTGAATTCTAACGAATGAACTTATTTTGTGTACTATTCAATTCATATTTATATGATAATAGGAAGGAAGTTTTTGGAGACGTTTGGAAAATATCATTACAACAGAGTTTAACAGATATTACAACTTTCTAATGTTTTTTGTGTTTTATCACACATCATTAGTTCAGAAAAGTAACCTATACTATTTTAAATTTAAAGAGTGATATATATTTATAAAATAAAGGAATCGCCAGCGGTGCAAAGAGAATTAAGTAAACTTTTATTGTTATTACTAAATGTCCAAACATAAATGAAATCATAATAAGAAAGGCATAGCCATATACTATCATTACCATATGTAGATAGTAGCAAAAGTAATTGTTAAGACAAAACAATACTCGATGAAAAGACATGTACTATTAACAGTACTCCAAACCCGAAAGGGTTAAAATGCACTTGCAATTTTAAATGTGAAAGAAAAGGAATAAATTATTTGAAACGCATGTGGAATCAAAGCTGATGAATATATTTTGCAGAATAAAACTGTAAAAAAAAATAATCCAACTGAAGAGCAAGCACTTGGCGAAAAAATGAAAGATTGAAAATGCAGCTAAATCATTGAAATCTGCTTGCATCTGGTAGGAAAAAAAATTAACCAGTTTGCTAATTAGATGTAATCAAACTAGAGATGCATATTTTCATGAAAAAAGTTGTATTTCAGTTGGCGATCGATAACAGATTTTTTAATCGCCATTTGGCGAGTGGCGACTATAGTGGCGATCGATGGCCGATTTTTTAATCGCCACTTTTACAACTTTAATCGCCACGTGGCGAGTGGCGACCGTTAATTTACACCTATAAAGGTAGCCTTTGTAATAATAATTGCTGCCCTGTGAGATACTCCTGTTCCTTCAACTGCCAGGGCAAGTGCAGGTAAATGAAACTTTTGATCTTTTTTATTTACTTTTTTTCAGTTTAGCTGCTATTTCAGGTAGATGGTTGATTGTCAAATTTAGGATCAGTAAAACTACTTACTGTACCGTTATACTACTTTTTTTGCAAACGCAATAGATCTTTCAAAAAATATTGTCAAAGGTGGGCGTTTGGAACCAAATTTCTGCGGGAAAGAAGAATAACCACTCAAGGAAGGGTTTAAAACGTCTTTTTCACGCGATAAAAATCGCTTATAACTCAATAGGTAATTTATTTATTAAAAAAAAAAATGAAAACACAGTTCGATTCCAAATCGCTTCCATAGTCAGGTCTTCCAATTTTATATCTTTCTGTTAAAAAATGAATTTGCAAATGTTTCAAAACGTTTTGCGCTTGTTGAGCAGGGTAGTTGAGAACAGCCTTAAAGCGAAACTCCAAAGCCAATGGACATTATGCGCGCGACCTGAGTTCGAGACTAAAATTCGTCTGCTGGCTGTATTTAGCATAGCAGTCTATGGAGTGTGAGTTATCAATGCTTGATTGTTAAAAATTCCGCAAAAAAATTCTTTGGTGTAGCAGCATATACTTAAATATATTGTAATATAAATTCAAAATGTTCTTCTGAATGCGGGAAAATTCCCTAAATTTTCAAATTTTCGGTTAAAATGCATGCACTCAACCTGGGTCAAGACTAAAATCGTCTGCTAGCGGTGTTTGCTCCTGCGTATACTGGCATTCTAGCGGTGCAGTTGCTAGAATAATAGATCAACATACCGCCAACTCTGGCGTCTGACGTCACCTGCATAAAATCCATTAAAGTGAGTGGTAGTGACTGTATCTAGCCATAGAATGTTTCAATTGACTGACAAAGTTTGTGGAACTCTCTCAGTGGATTCGGGGGTCTGAGATACTCTTAAGATAGTATCTTAAAGTTAAATATCCGGTTTGAACGGGGTACGACCTTCCAATCTGTCTTCTTCAGATGACGAATCCTTCATCAAAATAACACTTTTGTTTTAAAATACCCTTTTCTTTCCTCTATATTTCTTTTTCTCGCACTTCGCACTGTGCATAATTTTCTTGGTAGTTTTATATCTATTGACGCTATTGCCATCATACTTTTTATCTCTTCAGGCTTTGCGAAAGTGACGTTCTTGTTCTGGTACGCGAACATGTTTCATGCAGTTACACGAAGAAAAGTTTTTTGCACTTACAGGAGCTTATAACATCAAAAAGTTTCTTTGCCGATTGCCTAAAAACTTGCAATTTTATATTGAATGTGGGATTATTCTTTCTACTCTTAATATTTTTCTTCAAATTTTGACATTTGCCAAGATAGTCTCCAATCTGCGAAAGTGACGTTCTTGTTCTGGTACACGAAAATGTTTCATGCAGTTACACGAAGAAAAGTTTTTGCACTTACAGGAGCTTATAACATCAGAAAGTTTCTTTGCCGATTGCCTAAAAAACTTGCAATTTTATATTGAATGTGGGATTATTCTTTCTACTCTTAATATTTTTCTTCAAATTTTGACATTTGCCAAGATAGTCTCCAATCTGCGAAAGTAACGTTCTTGTTCTGGTACACGGAAAATGTTTCATGCAGTTACACGAAGAAAAGTTTTTGCACTTACAGGAGCTTATAACATCAAAAAGTTTCTTTGCCGATTGCCTAAAAAACTTGCAATTTTATATTGAATGTGGGATTATTCTTTCTACACTGAAAAAAAATCTTTAGTTCTACAGATGTAAAGTTACATGCTTACTAAACTGTCATCTGTAACTGTACAAAAAAAGCTGCAAATCTACAAAGCTAGATTTTGTAAAGCTACAGACATCTGTGACTTTACAAATGAATCTGCTAAAATTACAGTAATCTTACTAAAACTTTATCTGTAATCCTGGTTACAGTTACATGAAAAGTTCTAGGCATCCCAATTTCCTAAAAATTCTTAGTAGTCTTACAGATTTTTTGATTTTCGGTGCAAAAGTGTGTCTGTTACATGAATTTTTGTTGTTGCTATTACATAAAAAGTTCTAGGAATCTCAGTTTCCTAGAAAAACTTTAGTAATTTTACAGAATTTTTTTTTACAGTGTACTCTTAATATTTTTATTCAAATTTTGACATTTGCCATGATAGTGTCCAATTATTTTTACAATTTGTTTATCTGGAATTATTGAGTTAAATGATAGGATTTTTAATCCCATTAAATAGGCGTGAGTACGATAACGAAATTGGGACTTACCCTTTTCCAGGACTCTTATCCATTCATGGCAAATCCACTTTTTACATTTTATCCAAATTATCATCAGTTGAAGATATTATTCACTTTTTTCACCTTTAATTTGGAGATGTAATTACATTCTCCAGTGTATGACTTTTTATGCCTCCCTTAAAGAAATGTTGGATTATATTTGTATTATCAAACGAAGATGCAGTGACATTTTAAGTTGTTTAATTAACGCGTATTTAAGTTGTAATAAAAGAGCTTTTTTATATGAGCTCTTTCTCGGTTAGCTACATTTTTTAGAATGAATAAATTGTTTACATTATAAGATACATAATAATAACAATAAAACAGTTTACGAGTCTAATTTAGCCACTCAAAAGTCATTATCTTCACCACAGGATTTTCAAGGTTAAATACATTATTATATAAAGAGATTTATGGCTAAGTTGAAAAGTTATATTGTTTATGTAACTGAAGAAATTAGTTTATTTTTAGCACATTTATTCATCTTGATGATTTATGTCCATCATTAAAAAGAAAAATAATTTTCACCAAAAATCAAAGTGTAGGTAAATGTAAGCAACCATTCCGGGACGAACTGTGCCCTCTATAGAACATAAGGCTGTTTTTTAATCATCTGCCCTGAGCTTTTTACTAAACCGATTTTGCTAATTATTTTTTTCCATGAAAGATGTTCATTTGTAGATGTGGCCGCACTAGCTATTTTTAAAAACATTCCCATTCTTATATTTTAATAATTTAAATGTTTTTTTGTAAAATTTCTTCAAAATGGTGGCAGTCAGTTTACTTTCAGATAAAAGAGAAATAATTAAAAATATTCAGACACGTGGCTTTTTGGATGTCATTTGCAAGTCATTTTCGGTAAAAAAAAAAAAAAAAAAAACTATGTGTGTGAACTTTGTTTTTATAAACGAATAAAAATTCATATTTATTGCGACATCACGATAATATTGTCTATTGGATTTATTTTATAATTATGCATTATTACTTTATTAGCTTTTTTCATTACAATTAAATACAAAATATATTTTTATCTGAATACTAGGGGGCTTGGCCCCCTACGAGCTACGCTCGCCAACCCCCGTTCAGACACCGCAGTTTCTAAAAGCACGCTAATTTGATCGGCTTTAAAAAGATTTTGAAAGATTGAATTATAATTTAAAAAACAGTGGCGATCTCCCTATAAACGGGTTTCTATTCATTTCTCTTTGATTGGGGATTTTTAAGGAAAAATCAGCTGCTGTTAAAAGATACTATGGCTGTTTTCCTCTTTGATTAAATAAAACCAATTAAACATTTCAAAATAACCTAATATAAAATGAATTAAGTAAACAGAGTCTTTGTCTCCCGGTATTTTTTAACAAAGCGAAAAGAAAGTTCTTTTAAATAAGACATTTTAAGCGGGCTCTCATGTCAAGCACACAAGTCGTATGTTAGTTGTTCAATAAATAAATAAATAAATAAATGACATTTTAAATGTATCATTTTTAATCTCGCGCAATTTTCACCAAACTTTTATTTCTCTTTTCAATATTCACGTGAAAATACTTTCGTTAGAAATGAAATATTATTTGCGCTGTCCCAACAAAAATATTTGAAAAGTTCATCTCGAAATAGCAAATAAATGTCTCTCGCAATTTTTAAATTTAAACTGTTTTGCAATATTATTTTTTGTTCATTTTACGTAATAAGTGTAATGTGGCGTAAATGTGACGTAATTTCTCCTATTTAAGACTTCTAATGCGTGTTAATGAATTTATTATTTTACAATATCCTTTCTCTGTTAAAATTCCCGTGTAAATATCGTTTTTATGAAGTAATTTTCAATAAGTTCCTGCTTTTTACCCGACTGAAAAGAAGGGTTATGTGTTTCACGCGTATCTGTGTATGTGGATTTCTTTATATCCTCGAAACATCCCAACGGCTGGATGGATTTTAATGAATGAAGTCTCTATCGATTTGTCTTAACGGCCCAATGGTTATAGGCTAGGTTTTATTTTTATAAATACAAAATGGCGGCCGTAAAATACAAAATGGCGGTACAGACGAAAAAAAAAATTACGCACCCTACTGAGTGGCATGACATTGGATAGGTCTTTCAAAATGAAGACGATGTTTCATTGACTATTTTACAGTCAGAAGCTCCGTTAAAATATTATACAACCTGGAAGTTGTGTATGTATTATGGATCTCTAGCTTTACTGCAACTCTAACTATCATATACATCTATAGACCTCATCAAAACAGTGTGTTTATAGATAGGAACTAACAATTAAACACAACTTAAAAGTCATCAATACAAGTAAATAAAAAAATAGGTAAGTAATATAAACAAGTAATATAAAAAAAAATATTTTAAGTCAGTTCCTACTTAGGTCAATAAGAGAATTTTTTTTCTCCCATTCTTCTTTCCTTTTGAGTGGCGCTTAAAATGCCTTGATCAAGAGGAGGGCTCTCTCGGTCTTAAAATACCTTGATCAAGAAGGGGGATCTCTCGATTATTAAAAATTAATTAATTTAATGTAATTAATGAATTAATATTTGAAAAAACTGGATTAACATCAATTGTCATCCACTACAAGTTTTAAAAAATTAGTTTGAGCTTGATTGGATGAATAATAAGTATTTTATTAACGATTGAAAATTTGAAGAAGATATATATAGCGAGAGTGTGAGCTAATAGTAGGAATTGAAAAAAAAAAATTTGTTTCATATTGATGAGAAATAATTAATTAGTCCGCTTTTTAAGCAGTCGGGTTTTTTGATTTTTAAATTTAATTGTTTATTATACGTAATTATTTAATTCTAATTTGAAAGTTTTTTTTTCTGTTTATAATAGTCCCGTGTAAATAAATTTTTAATTTGAAGCAAACATTATTGTTTGCGCTGTTTATACAGTTGGCAACAGGTTAAATTAGTGCAATTTTCTAAAATAAGTAAAAAATATCTCTCGAAATGCTGAAAATTTGAATTTAAAATAGAAATAAAAGCTCGAAAATTGAGTCAAATTAAAAAAATAAATGCATTCTGCACACCGGGAAATTATAACGTATAAAATTATCTAAAAATGATTAAATTCTGATGTATAGTTTTTGTTCCTATAAAACTTTTTTAATTGAACGACTTTGTCCAACTTTAGCATTAAATATCTCTTAAAATAATTCTTCGATTTGAAAACTGTCTGCATCAGCGTGTTTATCAAACATTTCTCTATAATACCGCCGATTTTCATATTTTTGTATGCAATATTTTTCTTAATATTAACGGAGAAAGACCTCCGGTCACAAAAAAATTCAAAACCGGCTGCGGTGACAGCGTAAGTTACTTTTTTTTTAGAATAGAGAGATACTGTGGTTAAGCATAAAAGTACGTATACAAAGTATGTTGTTTAAAGAGTTTGCACCGGTGACGTTACGCTTAGCTTGAAATGTATTTTTACATTAATAAAACTAAGTAGAAAAACTGTTAGGATTGCGTCAACATGACGTAATTTTCACTGATTTTTGTTTCTTAATTCTAAAGATTGCCTCTGGAGCCTTTATTCATCGTTGAACTATTTAAGAAATTGAATATTAAGTAAAACGAATATCCTCATCATTTGTATTTGTAGAAATCATTTATCTTTTTCAATTCCTACTATTAGTTCACACTCTCCCTATATTTATTTATATATTTATATATCTTGTTCAAATTTTCAATCGTTAATAAAATACTTATTATTCCTCCTATCAAGTTGAAATAATTTTTTTTAAACTTGTACTGGATGACAATTGATGTTAATACAGTTTTTTTCAAATTTCTATTCATTAATTAAATTTTAATTAATTAATTTTAGTTTTACATGGGAGACAAAATGGCGGCCATTAGTTATTGAAGCATTTAATGCATCTTCATATCTATAAGGGGGTTAGTAGTAGGAAAAGGGGGCTTCGGGCTCAGGAGGAGGCGGTGAGGCGGTGCCGCACCGCCTCCTCATCCCGTCCCGCATCCTCACTCCGTCCCCCTTCCGGCACCGCATCCCGCACCCCCTCCGACACCGCTCCCTAGCGGGGAAAATGGCGTTTTTAGAGTATTTTTCTGCTATAACATGAGAGTTGAACGTTAGATCGACTAGATTATCATACTATAAGATGAAGATTAAATTTACATTTGAATTTTGAACAATCTTTACTTAATGAGTATTATTAATTAAGCAAAATAATGGAAAATAACAATTTTAAAGGAAAAAAGCTGATTTCTGTAGATTTTCTTTCAACTGCAAGATCAGAATATCAACTTAAATACAGAAAGTTAAACATATATTTGAATTTTGGATGATTAACATCTTAATGAGCATTATTAATTAAGCAAAGCAATGAAAAATATCAATTTTTAATGAAAAAAACTGAATATTTTCAAGTACAAGATCAGAATATACTCTTAAATGGGGAAAGTTAAACGCGTACATTTGAATTTTGAAGAATCTTTACCTTAATGAGCATTATTAATTAAGCAAAACAATGAAAAATATCAATTTTTAATGAAAAAAGCTGAATTTTTTCAAATACAAAATCAGAATATCAACTTAAATTGAGAAAGTTAAACGCGTACATTTGAATTTTGAAGAATCTTTACCTTAATGAGTATTATTAATTAAGCAAAACAGTGGAAAATATAAATTTCTTAGGAAAAAAGCTGATTTCTGTAGATTTTATTCAACTACAAGACCAGAATATCAACTTAAATGGAAAAGGTTAACCATATATTTGAATTTTAACAATCTTTACCTTAATGAGTATTATTAATTAAGCAAAACAGTGGAAAATATCAATTTCTTAGGAAAAAAACTGATTTCTGTAGATTTTATTCAACTACAAGATCAGAATATCAACTTAAATGGAAAAGGTTAACCATATATTTGAATTTTGAACAATCTTTACCTTAATGAGTATTATTAATTAAGCAAAACAGTGGAAAATATCAATTTCTTAGGAAAAAGTTGATTTCTGTAGATTTTATTCAACTACAAGATCAGAATATCAACTTAAATGGAAAAGGTTAACCATATATTTGAATTTTTAACAATCTTTACCTTAATGAGTATTATTAATTAAGCAAAACAGTGGAAAATATAAATTTCTTAGGAAAAAAGCTGATTTCTGTAGATTTTATTCAACTACAAGATCGGAATATCAATTTAAATGAGGAAAGTGAAACATACATTTGAATGAACAACACCTTAATAAGTATTATTAATTAACCAAAACAATGAAAATACCAATTTTTAATGAAAAAGCAGATTCTTTAGATCCTTTAGAATTTTTTTTCAACTGTAAGATAGGGGTATCATCTTAAAAGGAAAATTTAAACATATAATTTAGTTTTTGATCCACCATTACCTTAATAAATTTTGATAATTAAACAAATAACAAAGTATATTATCGAATTTTTAAAGAAAAAGATTAATTTTATTAATCCAATAATGATTTTTACATCTTTATATAATACTTTGAACCTATCCAACGTTTTTATTCGTTATTGGCTTTAAATTTTATCATTTTCATATAAAATTTCGAGTTTTCAAACCAATTAACTTAATTTTACTACATTTTAAATGTGGATATTTCTGGATAAATAGCCAACTTAGTAATTTTTGCATAACTTGCACTTAGTAATTTTTACACCAACCTAATTGATTTTACTATTTTTAGACCACTGTAAGATTATAATTCAACGTATCAGTTCTTCTAAAAGTAAAAATAACCAGATTTCCCACCCCCCTTTCATGAATTACATCTACGCTCTCTTCAAACTCATAAGAAAATCCTGCGTTTCTCCCCCTTGAAGGGAGGAGGATACAATAGCGTTACGTCACTTGTTTACAAAATATCGATATGTTGACGATTTGACCATTTTTCAAGATGTATAAAAGAAAGTATCAATATTTTTACATTATTACAAGTATAATTTTACAGTTTAATGAATAATTATTTTTATTGGATACCCAATTTTATCAACAGATGAATTAACTATACCTGTGCTGAAACTACATTTCACATACTTAGCCACACTTTAAAAAATTTCACTTCAATATGTAAATATTAAATGCATTTTTAACATAACACATGTTTTTCAACACTAGTTCCTATACGAGAATTTTGTTTATTAAATAGTATGTATTCACTTTCAAATTGCTTTTACTTGAAATTATATGAATCTTTTAACAGAAAATTTGTTTAATCACAGAACGAACTGTAGTTAACGTTTTACGAAGCAGGTTGTTTCGACGCCGACGGTTCGACGCCAACGATTCGACGCCAACGTTTCGACGCGTGGTCAGTTCGACGCCGTACTTTTCGACGCCGGGGCAGTTCGACGCCATATATTTTTTTCCGTATTTTTATTTATTTTTAGAATAAATATGCAATATGCCTGATATAATATATATATATTTTTGTTATGTATATGAAGCGTGATTCAAATAAATAAGCAATATGACTGATTTTTATTTATTGAATTATCGATTGTTTGCATGCATATTTGAAATAAATATATGTGTGAAAGTGTTCTAGATTTTTTTTTTTTTTGTCCCAGATTAGTGAGAAGCCCCCTCGCCAACGTCAAGGCCCTGGGACATGAGGGAGGTTGTTTTTTTTTATTTATTTATTTCACAAAACAGCATCAAAAAGGCAAAATACAGAAATGGTAAATAAACATATGGTTACAAAAAAGTTATATTGCAGACAAATTTAATTACAGAGTAACAAGATTACACATAAATAAGATTACATCACAAAACTGTTATTATACTAATCCATTGCAAAATTATGCGCCACACCTTTCAGGTATTCCATTATTTCTCGATTTTCAAAATCTTCAACTATTACTTTAATTCTCATATCAGCTCGCAGATACTTATTCCGCTTGTGCGGCGGTTCATCTCCACGTACAAATTGCTCATAACATTGGTCAATTGTTTTTTGAACACGTCTGAGACCATCTATGAATTTCCATAATGTGGGGTGTGAAACACCAAATTCGGACTGTAAACGTCTGTGTGCTGCTTCCGCGAAATTATTGGTGCGTCCTTCGTTATTTAAGGTTCTAGCATAACATGACCACATTTCTGGTTTAAAAATAGGACGACGGCGACGATTATTTCTCTGAATCCTTCCAACATAATAATCTTCAAAGTAATCTAAAATTGGGGTTAACTGATTAGGTAAATTCTCACTCAAAACTTCTAAAGCATTTTCAAGTTCTTCGATAGGCACAAAACTTAACGCAGGAATCATACGTGCATAGAGAGCAAAATCAGCATCGGTATTATATCGTTGCATTAAATTGAATTCTGCTAATTTGCGCTTCATATTTTTCACAAGGTGGAACAAGCACCCTTGAATTTCGGCGTCTGGAAACTTGCTTGAAAAAGTGTTAATTAAGGCAATTTCAAAATCTAAAGAAATTTTTTTCGCCTTAAAAAATGGCCAACTGTCTTGAATCATTTCAAGCATTCGTGTATATGTTTCTTCCGCCTTGTCGGGTAAGAGGGCATAAATGATTGGCAATACAAAACCTCCACGTTCGGCCATAATAACAAAAACCTGGTAAAAATGATGTGGTGCTAGACTAAAAGTTCCATCAACGTAAATTTTTGTTACGAGGTGAATCCAATCGCTGACACTGGCTTTTCCGAAAATTAAAATTCGGTCTTTATCCCCCACTCCCGAATCGGCGATAACAAAATTTTCCTTATTTTCTCCGTAATATTTATAATTTTCTGGCAATTCAATGGAAGCTCTGTCAATTGGTTGCGACGGGAGTGCATTTATGTCTTTTCTACGTCTTTTAATAACTAATCTTACAGCTTCTCTGCTTGGAAACTGTCCTAATGCTCCAACAGACAGCTCTTGCGTTTCTTCAATGCGAATTACTGCGGGAGTTTCTTGTGTTTCACCTGCCCTTCGCTTTATTGATGTTAAAGTGCGGACAACTTCAACACGTGCTGCATTTCCTTCATGAGCATGATTGCGAACAAGTTTTAAAAATTCACTCGTAACTGCATCAGTGTAAATTCTTCCTTTACATTTATTGTTTTTGGAAAATTCAACTTCACAACGCCACGATTTTTTTGCTCCATTTTCTATATATTTATCGAAACAATATAAATATCCATCGTGCTCATACTTTTCTTTACCTCTCTTAGTCATATATTTTCGGCTTTCAGACATTTCTACGGTTGAAAGTGCTAACATTGAATTTAAAAATATCGACAGGCTTCCAAATAGATTACGGGCGCTTTAGAGAAGATAAGAAATGCGCATGCGTTGACAATCGGCAATACTTAACGACAAATCTGAGGCGATTTCATAACCCCCAACTGGAGGAGGGGGGGGGGGTTGCACTTGTCAAAAAAGAGTTAGAGTTATTTACAAGCCTGTAATATGTTTCAAAGAAAGAAGAATAGATAAGGATAAGCTAGTCACAGGCGTCAATGCGAAGTTTCAACCCGTTTCTTCTTATATCGGCAAGGGTTTCTAGGGGAAGCGGTGTTAGCTTTTCTGTGCAACATTTCTTCCCCCCTGAGTGGGAATGTCACGGTTCCTTTGTACATTTACGTGCGCCCTCATTGTCCCCTTTATGGACGCTCCCTATCCCTTTGTCAAGGTGAGGACAAAGGAATTGCATGTGAATTCTAGTTAATACGTTACGGAAGCTGCTTTACTTACACTAAAGGTATTTCCAAATTCTGAACAAATAACGTTAACAGTTTTACTGCGTTTTAGTCTTTAAAATTTACACAACTATTCAAGGATTAAAAATTACAAAACAGGTCTTTATTAAAGAGTTTCATTTAATTAGTACTTTTAAAATGTGGATATTTGTGAATTATATTCCTATAGCAAAAAATAGAATAAAATACATTGTAAAGGAATTTAAAAGTTTTGAAGAAAATAGCTCATTAGCAATTAATTTAAATAAGAATGGGTGTTTTTTAGTAAGAACATAAAAATAAAGATATTTTACATTGTAAACATTTTTTCTTTTCTTTTTTTAACACAGAAAAGTAAAAAAAAAAAAAAAAAAAAAAAAAAAAAAAAAATATATATATATATATATATATATATATATATATATATATATATGCTGTTAGAAAGTCTAAATAAGCTGTGCAAACGTAAATAAAATCGGAAGTTCCTAAGTTTCATAAAAAATATATGGCGTCGAACTGCCCCGGCGTCGAAAAGTACGGCGTCGAACTGACCACGCGTCGAAACGTTGGCGTCGAACAGTTGGCGTCGAAACGTTGGCGTCGAACTGACCTGTACCGAACATTTTAAACACCAATATTAATAATTAAGCAAAACAATAGAAAATATCGATTTTTAAGGAAAAAGATCAGAATATCAATTTAAAGAGGAAAGATACGAGGATTTCAACTTAAATGAGGAACGTTAAACATATATTTTAGTTTTTGAACAACCATTACCTTAATGAATTTTAATAATTGAACAAATAACAAAAGGAAAATATGATTTTTTCTTCAAATATACAATATAAATGTAAAATTCTGTTTAAAACTTCTGTTGCCAACGTTGCATTTAATAATTTAAATTAAGTGATACATATATAAGTAGAACCTCGATTATCCGATGTAATTGGGACCGGCCCTCTTTCGGAAAATCGAAATTTTCGGATAATCGAGAATGCTTCAATTTTAAGATTAAGGAGAAATGTATGCATTATTTCTTATTATGGTAACAAGTGCTTAAAAATATATAAAAAGCAATTTAACAAATTACAACGACCATTTGGAAAATGATTTTTTCGAAGTCTAAAATTTAAGGCATAAAAAATCGCACGGAGTTGATCATGCATTACGTGCGCCATGAATTAAACATTAATAGTGTTATTACACGGACGAAAATCGCCTGCGACTCGTACGTATTATCCACCTGAAACTTATGTATTATCCAAGCATTTCATTGGCTGTTCGGGAAAAGGCTTTTCCATCGTTAGATTTCCAAGAAATCTGACGGCCCATTTTAAATGAAATTTCATTCTTAAACTTCTAAACATCCCACAATATTACTTTTTATACCGTCGTATAGAGAAAAAAATCTAATTTTAAATGCAATTTGTTTGAAAGCTGTATCTCAATTTGTTTCTGAGATATTAATTTTTTTTGTAGTTTTTATTACTTTTTTGTCATAGTGGCAACACTCTGTTGTCCATCTCTGTTGAAAGTAAAGGAAAATACAGGTTACTGTATAGACCAATCAAAACACGAATAAAATGCGGATTAAACCAATAAAAACCTTCAGATATGCTTTTGATTTCCCATCCTGACGAGAACAATAACCATTTTTCCAAATGGTTAATAAAAATAAACCATTAGCAAAATAGAAACAATAATAAATTACCTGAATTTTAATTTTAAAATTAAGTACCTTTTACATATATCCCAAAGGTTTAAAAAAAATGGTTTGTTGGTCGCAGTTTCGATTGCCTTTGCTTTGAAGTCCTATCGCGCAATTTTTTAATATTATTAGTTCACCAGTATCACAGTCTTTCTACTGCTCCAGCCTTGCCCAACCTTTTGCAAAAAATTCAAAAGCTTCAGAATTGGTCAGAATTTTCTTCGTTCCACAGCGCTGCTTGAGAGAGCTCACGTTAAATTCAAAGGAACTCTAAGGAAGTGATCGAAAATATTTATGTGTACTCGTAGTTCGGAATGGACCGCTTGCACACAAGGAATATGATAGTTAAAAAAAAAGAAAAGCTTTCAAAATGTATTCTGCACATAAAGAATGTAATACTTAAAAAAAAAAATAAAGGTTTCAAAATGGGTTTCGGTTAATCGAGAGTTTCGGTTAAAAGAGTTTCGGATAAAAGAGGTTCTACTGTAATTATATACCCCACCGTCCACGAAAGGGTTAGTATGCAAATAGACTTTTAACTAATTCTGAAATTTCAGCCGTAAATTCGATGAGGTGATAGTTTGTATAGCTGCCTCCCGGTCTGTAATATAAATGACAAGCTTAAATTTAATACAATTATGGGGTTTTAATCGTTTTCCTTGAAAATAAGAGGATTTGAGGAACCAGTAAATATCATTTGAAATTTAAAAGCAAAATATTTTCGTTATATGGAATTAAAAAAGAATAAAATTTTCACCATTATAGTACAAAATTTAAAACTTAGTTTCTACCCTACTGCTCAACCTCATCAACTTCAGAAATGCGACAGCTATTGTCATAAACGTTGTGTCCAACTAAAATAAAGTAGCTATGAGCTATGCAATAAGGCTGCTTACAACGCCATCTAGAGGCAAACTGCGGAGTTAGCGTTGCTATCTCGAAAACTGCACGAAATACGAGAAAAAAGAAAATTGCAAAGTTACTAGCTGCCCTTTGCGACCAGTTTGGTTTCTCTTAAAATTTATGTTTGGGAAAGCATGCTAAGCATTGTATTAGTTACTTTTATTCATTATTTAATTTACTTAGACTCCATTAAATATAAATAACATAATCCCTTAAGCTAATATTAGTTTTTGTTGCATTAAAATATCTCAATTTGTTGATTTTCTGTAAGCAAGTAAACCCTATTGATTTACAATGGAAGTCTATGGGAATTTGGCGAAACATTAGAGATATCGCCAAGTTGGCGTCAGTTTTAGCAACTCATTTTGGACGCCAAATCGGACGATATATCGCCAGGTTGGCGACAGAACAGGGTCTCCCTCTATGGTAACCTTTCTTACAGGTATGGAGATGCATTAAATGGTGTTCAATAACCAATGAGATGCTTCATTCGGGCGTTGCCATTAAACCATTAAAAAATAATCGCGATTTCTGTGCCACATACGATAGCGTAATATACATATAAATAGAACGTCCTCGACTGAATATAAAATTATATTTTACTAGCAAAACCCGCGGTTTTTCTCGCGTAATAGTTGAAATGTGCCAAGTGGTATTTGTGTGCCTATTTTTATTGGAAGAAATTATTCGTTACGAATAATTCAAAAATTACTAATTAAGCCACGGTATGGATAAACTTCATTATTACACTGCATCAGGCGAAAATGAGACTTAAATTAATAAGAAGAACTAAAACTAATTCTAAATAAATGCTGATTTAGAAAGTATTTTGAAGCTTTTACGCTTATTTCAGTTTTCATTTGAAGTTATGATCTTTTTAGAAGCCATTCTTAGCACGCATTTACATCTTACGACCAATGTCAGACGGGCGTCGTGTTTGCTGCTTTTTTGCTTAAGTATTATCCATTCACAATGCTATAGCATTGTGAATGGATAATACTTAAGCAAAAAAGACGCCCGTCTGACATTGGTCTAAAAGTAACCATCATGCCATATTCCAAGCTTCTAGTTTAAGGATCTGCCACCATACCTGCTGGTAGTGGTACCAACATAAAATACAGGGTGTCTCAAAAGGTCGTTTACAACCTTCACATGCTGGTCTGTCATATCATGAGGAACAAGATTTACATAGGAACTTGTGTTCGAAAATGCAAACTGCGACCGCTAGAGGATGATGAGCGCAGGTATCGAGAGGAAGAAAGAAAGGACATTGAAAGAGGTATCAATATGACTTTTATTAAAGAACATGGTTTAATTAACAGAAGGTGTTCAAAATTCCTTCTATTCACCGCAATGCATGCTTCACAACGTCGACGCATGGATTCTCGGTCCCGTTTAAAATGGGCTGGTGTGTCAGAGACACGTGTCGCCGCATCCACTATTCTGGCGACGAGATCCATGTCCGATGTTACTGGCGTCTCGTACACCATGGACTTCATGCGTTGCATATCGGCCAATTCTACGTTACTAAACCGATTCATCCTTCTCCTGCAATGCCCTTGCCTGAAATTATTACACTTTCCACTCTCTCGTAAGCCTGCTTTCATCGCCCTCTACCGGTCGCAGTTTGCATTTTCGAACACAAGTTCCTATGTAAATCTTGTTTATCATGATATGACAGACCAGCATTTTAAGTTTGTAAACGACCTTTTGAGACACCCTGTATAGCCTATATTGGAATAGGGATTGTCGCCATCCATTTGCCAACATTAATTTTGAAATTGCTTTGGTATTTCCTGAGATTCCATAGAAATAGTAATTTAGAAAGTTTTTAAATGCTTTTCGCTCATTTTACCCTTTAAATTTCGGATATTTTAGGAACTGTTCTTAGGGAGCACTTTCATCTTATAAGTATCTACCATGCCAAATATTAAGTTTCTCTTTTTAAAAACTCAATGGAAATCGTAATTTAGAAATTTTTTGGAACGCTCTTCGCTTATTTCACCCTTTTAAATTTCGATTTTTTTTTTCAAGTGTTCTTAGAGGGCATTTTCCTGTTGTGTGTAACTAACATGGCAAATTTCAAGTTTCTGTCTTTAACAATTCTATAGAAATCGAAAAAAAAAAAAGAAAATAGAACGCTTTTCGCTCATTTCACCTTTTTAAATTTGGAATTTTTTTAGAAACTGTTTTTAGAGTTAAATCTTATAAGTTAACTGCCAATCCAAATTTCAAGTTTATAGCCCCTTCAATGTCACAAAAATTGCAATTTTAAAAAGTTTTTCGCTCGTGCACCCCTTTTTTGGTTGTGACACTGACATAAAATATAGCTTATGTTGGAGCAGGGACTGTCACGATCAACTTGCTACCATTAATTTTGAAATTATTATTTACTGAGATTCCATAGAAAACAATTTAGAACGTTTTTAGAACGTTTTTCGCTCATTTCACACTTTTACATTTCGAAAGTTTTAAGTAACTGTTCTTTAGAGATCATTTATATCTTATAAGTATCTACAACGCCAAATTTCAAGTTTCTATCTTTAACAGTTGCATAGAAATAGTAATTTAGAACCTTTTTTAGAACGCTTTTTGCGCATTTTCATTCCTTTTAAAATACGAATTTTTCTTCGCCTCTTCATAGAGAGCATTTATATATTAAGTAATTACCACGCGAAACTTCAAGTTTCTAGCTCCTTCAGTATTACAAAAATCAAAATTTAGAAGGTTTTTTTCTCCTGCAACGTCCTGGTGGTAGTGGCACCGACCATTGAGATGAGATAACGTGGAGAGAGCATCGGCAACCTTTTTTTGACCCCTAGATAAAATCACGTGACACTTGGACGTTTTTCTCCCGCCGAAATTTGACCGCAGTTCCCGTCCATTGGATTTATATGGAATATGGAGTAAAACAAACACACTGACAGTTTTCTTTTTTATTTTCTAAGTAATAATGGTGGTGTATTGCAGTGCATACGGATGTAAATCAAAATATGTCAAAGGAGGAGGTATAACCTTTCATTGGTGAGTCTTACATTTTCTTTTTAAACTTATTTTATTTAAAATAATAATAATAATTGTGACTTGAAGCAGCGTTATTAATTGATAACGATTGGTTTTTGCCTCGTAAAAGAGGCATATAACTTTTTTTTTAAGTTGTTTTTTACTGATATATGTACTTTTATTTTGTGTAAATTATGTAAGTTTTAATCACAATAATTTTATTATTTATTTAAACAAATGAGAATCTTTCGTTTTCTATCTTGGCGACATTTTCTTGCGCCAATTTGTAGTTTTCCTCTCTTATGCAATATATATGTATTTCTGACTACTGTAAATATTTCTTAAATTTTTTCGTAATGTGTAAGTATAAAGTAATTTTAAAATATGTATTTAATAAAAAAATATTAGTATTTCAAAACTTTTTTTCTGTTTAAAGTTTTTCCAGAAATTATAATTACAAAAAATAAATATTTATAAGAATTGGAAAAAATTGAGGAAACAATCTCAATATGTCATGAATGTTATAAGGTAGCGTAATTTTTAGATAAAAACAACAATTGTTTTCATTTTTCCAAAATGAGAAAAAAAATGACATAAAAAAATAATAATAATAATGCTTGTGTTAATTAATCATAAAAAAAACCTACAAAAATATTAACATAAATTTAAAATTTTCATTCCTAATATTAAGGCGGTATAAAGATGACACTGTTTTCTTAATCCTGTTTTGAAATGTGGAGCTTTTAAATAAGAGAAAATAAACAGCATTTTGCATATTATACAATATTTTCTTCTGTGATACAATATCAAATGTGAACATATGAAAGTATTTTGATAAAAAATTATTAGTGAAAATGTTTGTGAAGGAAGATGTTTCATTACACATAACACACGCACATATTTATATATACTCCTACAGGATGCCCCAAAAATATTGTAACACGCTTTAAATATTTTTACACTTTTGCAGTTTGCATTGGCTACTAATTTCTAACTGATTAAAAAATTTAAGAGCATATCAATATATTTGGGACATCCTATGTGTGTGTGATATGTATACAGGGGCTGTGCATATATAAAGTTGTCATTTTAGAGGTGAGGGGGGGGGGGGGGTCTGATGTTCAGGGCCTTGCGAAGGGAGCGATGGCCCCGGACACAGAAAATTAAGGGAGAGATGAGAACGAAAACATGTGTACTGAGAATGAAAACATGTGTATTCAAATAAAAATAGAGATTACAATATTTATATTTACAGTCGAACCTCGTTATCCCGACACTCTAATGACCAGAAAAAGTGTCGACATAAGCAGAGTGTCGCGGTAACCGGAGTTGCAGAAAAATATGTTTATAAAAAGCTGTATTTTTAATTAATTTAAGACAATTTTAAACTAGAAGGTAGCCCGTCAGAATGACGTGTTTGCATTTTCAAAAGAATGATATAGCATTGCATTATAAACAGAATTATGAAGTAATAAATTTTACCTTATCTGACTAACAGGATCAGGTGGGAATAAAATAATTATAAAAACAGCCCATTTATAATTGAAACTTAATTTGCAAGAAAGAACTTCACTCACAAAATTTAAAGAACTACTTCACAAAAAACATGCAAATTAGAATTAATAATGCGATTTTAAAATATATTGTCAATTAACTTTCGTTTTCGTTCATTGCTTTAAAAAAATCAATAACCTTCAATTTCTTATAAATCAGAATAATAATAATAAAAAAAATTAAATAAGAGTCCTTCACTGATTAATTGCCGATAGCTGACGCCAAAATAATAATTATATAACTTAAATTTAAAAAAGTTTAACTCAGATTAAATCCTCATTTTTTTAAAAACACGCATAAAGAAACCTATAATAAATTTTGATCATTAAAAATTATCCTTTATCACTTAAGTAAATTGTAACTATTAATTGCATTAACAGATTTTTTTTTCTCAAATTCTTTTATTAAATTACAAATTTATTTTCCCTACAAAATACAAAAATGCAAAATTTTATTTCCATATATATATATATATTCTAAACGGCATTAAGTATCCCTGATAGTCTAATTATATTTTATAAGAAATACTATTCATTTTTTCCCCCGATGTCTTCAGAGTTCAAAGAATTTGAAAAGAAACTTCTTTTTTATTTTAACTACCGATAGATGGTGCCAGCAAAGCTCAAAGTTCACAATGAATGCGATACAAATGAATGTTTACTTATGGAGGGAGAGGGCCAAACTAATTCCAACTGAAGTTATCTCAGAATATGTACATAATTAAATGTAAGTCATCTCTCAAATGTTAATTTATTTTGAATAATCTTTCTAAAAATGTAACTTTTATGAAGTTTAATTCGAAAAAGTAATTTTCAATAAAAATGGCCGAATGGAATACGATAAAGTGAAGTGGAATCCGGATGAGTTCAACCCCGGAAGCGTTATACACTTTGTGTCATTATATATATAATTCGTGTTTTTGCAGTTTTAAGCAATAAAACGGTATTATTAAACAAAATAAAAATTGAAAAGAATAAAAATCAGATTTAAGACTGTTTTTTGTTGTTACATGAAATATCGATAAATTAAGAATTGCTTTTACCGTAGATGTGCTTCCTACAATTCCTTTTTTAATATTATACAATGAGTTGTAATCGATATTCGTTGTTTCAGAAATGGTTGTTAGATAATTTCTAATCTTTTCAGTGCAATGCAATGGTTCGGTTTCAGTAGGATGAAAAACGCTGCGTAACCACAAGAAAGCGCCGCCTGACCAGAACAAAAAGACCGCATGTAGACTGATCCGTCTATCTAGAGCTTAAGTGGGCCATTCATAGTGTGTGGGTTTATTTATTTGGATAAAGGATTGAAGTAAAACTTCTCATTTATCTCAATGGGTATTTTAGACACTTTTGTGAAAAGTTTGATTAAGACATTTCTTACCACTTAATTTCCGTCCTTATAAGATGGATTATGAAAAAGGGACAAATTTCCTAAACCGTCGGGATATCCGGAGTTGAAAATAATTCAACGACGTAAAATCCGGAGTTTATTTACATTAAAATCATATACAGAAAATCGGGACTTTGAAAATCTGACGTGATAAGCAGAGTGACGTGAAAACTGGGTGTCGGGATAACGAGGTCCGACTGTATATATTTCAGTGTTTTACTGTTTTTCAATTCTCTATCTTGCTTGTAATTATAATTTATTTTTGGATATTTTTCATAAAATATACCACTTCATCTTTTATTTTTATTTTCCCCCTTGTGAAAGATAAATTAGTCTTGTTTCATGATGTTTACATGCATCATGTCGCACGAAATACTTTTAAATTAATTTCCCTACGCCAAGAGGTGCGCAAAATCGCCAGTATTGCACACCAAAATACCTCACACACGTGATACATGTCGACCCCACTTTTGAAGGCTGAGCTGAATGGGGAAGAGCGGTCCAGGTTATATCAAGTCTATGGCACCGACATAAAATATAGCCTATGTTGGAGCAGGGACTGCCACCATCAATTTATAACCATTACTTTTGAAATCGGTTTCGTCTGAGATTTCATAGAATCGTTAATTTAGAACATTTTTTCGCTCATTTCTCTCTTTTCAATTTGGAATTTTCTAGAAATGTTTTTAGAGAGCATTTATATCTTAATTATCTATCACGCCAAATCTAAAGTTTCTATCGCTGCATATCTAATTGCAAAGAAATCGCAATCTAGAACGTTTTTACAACACTTTTCGCGCATTTTCACCCCTTTTTAAATTTCGAATTATTTGTTCTTAGAGAACATTTACATGATGTAAGTTAAGTAACTACCATGTCAAATTAAAAATTTCTAGGCCTTTCAATATTACAACAGTAGCATTTTTAGAACTTTTTTGCTCCTTCACTCCTCTTGGGGTAGTGACATCAACATAAAATATAGCCTATATAATATTGGAGCAGGGGCTATCACTATCAATATGCCACCATTACTTTTGAAATCGGTTCTGTAGTTCCAAAAATTACCCCCTACAAACACACAAACGTTATTTCTTTATAATATTAGTATAGATTTAACCCTTTATCTACTGACGGTACTTATAAGTACCATTAAAATAACTTGTTATAAAATTCATTTAATACATCGATTAGTACAGTTTAGAATGAGTTATAGATGCATTAATTTATCTTGTTCCAAAAGCATTACTGATTTTCACAAAATAAAAATAGTTTTAAAAGGATGATTTCTTTTGCCTTTGCACCTTTTCAGGTTTTTGGGCGTTGGGGGAGGGGGGGGGGGGGTGAATTTTTCAATTCGGAAGTATTTCTATATCTCTAGTATAAGAAAATTATATTTGTACATTTCCTAATTCTACAAAATAATAAGAAAATTATTTAAAATAAAAGATTTGAGTGGGGTTATAAATGTTGCGCAAAATCCCTATAAATTCAAATTTAATTAAACCTTCTAAATCCTTCAATCCTTCTAAAATTTATTAAATGATTATGTAAATCCTCTAATGTAGTTTAAACAATTCACGAAAAATGCTTTAGAAGAAAAAAAAATTCATGAATTCATAATTCAGTAGGTAAAGGGTTAATGGCAAAGGAGGAAATGTCCAAACCACTAACCTTTTCAGATGAATTCCAATTAAAGATAAACATCTGTCTTTCTTCTAGAGAATAAACATATTTTGCATTCAACAAGCTTATTTGGGAATAAATTTGATTCGTTCAGGGGAAACTATTAAGGAAAATCAGGATGAATACAATTTACAATTGCAAGTGCGCTATTTTATTTAATATAAGCACTTAAATATGTAAATAAGATTATTATTTTTTAAAGCACGTGTCTTAATATTTCCCCTACGCGTAAACATTATTCCAGTAATAAAAAACCGCAAAATATTGTTATTGTCCGTTCGCTGTTTCGAGAAAAATATTATGTATGTCTACTTTCACTAAAATTTTAATATCAGATATAATGAGTCACCTTGACAAATTATTATTGGGTATATTATATTCAATCTAACCTGTATCTGTTATACAGCTTTCATAGACAATATCACAAAATACGAAAATTGCAGTTTGTACAATAAAATTTCTATTTAATGTTATATAATGCACAGTGGCGTAGCTACATATTCAGCGCCCTGGAGCAAGGAAAGTTTGTGCGCCCTCTTGTCACACGAAAAAGTTCTGCGCAATTTTGTTTTGAAGTTTAAAATTTATATAATAACCTTAATTATATTTAAAATTTTACTTTTATTTAAAAGTCAAAGTATTTTAACAACGTATTAAATACAAATAATTAAAAATAGATAATGGATAATGAAATGAATTATAATTTTTTAAGTATGGAGTACCTACGAATATTTTCTGCGAATTGGGTGGGATTTTAATTTTGAATGCGCCAATGAGTCAATGCAATCTACCGTGCTTAATATCTATTTTTTCTTTTCAAGGATTTCGAAGCATTCTAGAATGCTAATAAAAAACACACTATTGTCAATTTTTTTTTCGCATATGGATGAAACAGGTTTCCTGTTTTTAGTGCCAAAAAATACTACAATTCTATAAAATTCAAAGTATCATAACTCGGTAAATTTTGGATATAGAATATTTTTTTTTATTATTTTACCTGTTAAAGTACGGAGAAGATTTTCCTAAATGTAACACGAATAAAAATGTAAACCTCATAATTTAAAAAATAACAATTTTGACATAAATTACTTTTAAGAGGATGAAGAACAACTTTGAAGCTTTTCTACTATTACAACTATATTTCTACAGCTAATGGTTTAGAAAATTAGCCAGATACCGGTGTCCTCACTGGCTTTTCACTAATCTGAGCAATTTGGCAAATCGTTAAAGAAAAACTAGCCAAATTCAAATAATGGTAGTAATAGATTCGTAGTGAAACACTAAGAATATCAAAACACAAATATCGAGTTACATAGGGAAGGTTTAATCGTGGAACAACACAACATCATTGACAGTGTCGCCGAAAGAAAAGAAAGATGTCTCGCAATTTGACGATTTCAGCCATTTTTTTTCCAAATGAAACGTTTTGGTGCAGTGACGATCGGCAGCGAGAACCCTGATTGGCACCCTTATATATTACTTAGGATTGCAGTTTTTCACTTTTCATCAAAATTAAAGGATAATGGGGAAAATATGCTCACTAAGTCAATGTTGTAACCATTACCCAATGCTGCAATTATTTATGATAATTAAATACAATTGAACACAAAATTGCACTTCCGCACATACGTTACAAGTCGGAAATATGCAAATTCGGTGATTGACAATGTGGTGCGCAATGGACGTATGTTGGAATTCTGGTCTGTAGTGTTCTTTAAAGTGAATGTATTGTTTGTGAGTGATCAGTATTCATTAGTTACGGCTCAAAGACGTCATTTAAGTGAAGGTCAAACATGATGAATAATTGCTAGAATCGAGGGAAGTCAAATGCAAATAAATGGGAGTCGCCCAAAATTTAACTGTCCCTCAAATTGCCACGTGAAGAGCTAGGAGCCGCTTTTTAAGTACTCTATCCGTTGATAAACAGCCTGGTCAAGGGCGATCAAGAACATCAACTGCATCCGAAGACTGTTTTCTGTCCTTGTCAGCTCGAAGAAACCGCGAAGCGACTACAAGAGACTTGGTTTCAGATCTTTAGGCTGCCACAGAAACTGGACTTAGCTGTTCTACTGCTGCACGAAGGCTTAACGAGCGTGGACTGTATACAATAAAACCAATAGTTTGTGTGTCACGCACTCCAGCTTCCAAAGGCGTCGTCGTGATCAGCGGATACAAAAAGACTGGGCCCGAGTATGTTTTACTAACGAGTCCAGATTTAGTCTGAATTTTGATTCTAGATGTGTTTTAATCTGCAGAGAAGAAGGAACAAGCAACTTGCCTTCCCTTGTTCGAAGATATGTAGAGGAGGTATCGCGACTCCAAGTTAGACTGTTTAGGGGTGCTGTTGGCCCAGAGATTTTTTAATGGATGACAGCCACAACGAGCATATGTGGTGTCAGAATATTTGCAAACAGAAGATATCATTCGAATGGATTGGACACATTGCTCACTTAACTTTAACCCGATTGAGCATGTGTGGGATGACTTAGGGCAGTGAATTTCAGCGCACCAAATCCCTCCACGGACCCTCCAGGAGCTTAAAAGTGCATTTTTAGAAGAGCATAGCAGCGCCACCTATTGGGCGATTTACCCCATAAATTAAATCGAATCGCACTAATTTATATGAGGGATTATCTGAATCTGAAGTTTGGTGAAAATTCGTGCATTAGTTCTTTAGATAGAGCTATCGCGATAATCATAAATAATGTAGTATAGCAGCGCTACCTGTTGGACGATTTACACCAAAACGTAATCAGCACCAAAGTATATCAAAGACTGACTGAATCTGAAGTTTTATGAAAATCTGTTTATTAGCTCTTGAGATATACCTATTCCGGAAATAGTGAAAAATGCAGTATAGCAGTGCCACCTGTTAGGCGATTTACACCAAAAAGTAATCAGCGGCAATTTATATCAGGGACATAACTGAATCTAAACTTTTATTAAATTCCGTGCTTTAGTTCTTGAGATAGAGCGCACACAAAATTTGTGTCACATACAGACTCACAGAGCGGGAGAACGGGGAGAGAGCATGATTACGGCCCAAGCAAACGCACATTACTACATTTTGTTTTATTTAATCCTAAAATTTTGCGATTAAATAAGGTTTAATGCGTAAAAATACATTTCGATGGGGTGAAAGTGGTAAGTTTGCATAGGCGATAATCAGGTTCTAAGGAGCACTGAATTAGATACTTAATTTTTTTCTCTATTTTTGATCAAAAAGGCTTATCAGTTCTGCATTTGAGACTTGCCATATTTTCAAAATCTCAAAAACAATACGCACAAAATTTAATTTGCCGCTTCCCCCTCACCCCCATCTCAGTTTTGTCGTCGAGGGATGATGAGGAATGTGCCTAAATCCGGCTCTTATTATTGTTTTTATTATCATCTGTACTGATGCATGTTTAGTTTCCACACACACACACAAAAAAAAAACTTCAAAAAAAATTTTTTTTGAGTTTTCTGTTTGTAAAATGAATGGTCAATAATTTTCTTCAACTTGTCAAACTTTTTTTTTTCTTCTAATCGCAAAATAACTAAATAGCCAAGTCATTGCTGTTACATCATAAATATAGGTTTCTCAACGGTGACTTCTTGGGCTACCATTATTTCCGTACAGTAATAATCATGATAAATTTCTAAAATATTTTCAAAAGAAATCCACCAGAAAGATTATTTTTTGGAAATAGTGGTACACAATAAAGTGACTGATAAGAACCCTGTAAACAATTTTTGATTAATTTAAGGTTTGGAGATCTTCAACTGTCGTCCAAGGAAAAGTTGCAGAAAAAAAAGTAATATAAAAAATATTTTTTTAAGTCAATTCCTACTTAGGTCATCAAAGAAAAAATTAACATAATCCTTTAAGCTAATTTTAGTTTTTGTTGCATTAAAACGTCTCAATTTGTTGATTCTCTACAAGCAAGTAAAACCTATTGGTTTACAATGGAAGTCTATGGGAATTTAGCGAAATATTAGAGATATCGCCAAGTTGGCATCAGTTTTGGCGATTCATTTTGTCGCCAAATTTGGCAATATATCGCCAAGTTGGTGATAAACTTGGCGGTATTTGGAGATAGAACAGGACCCCCCTGTATTTTGGCTGGTGTTCCACCGATTTTTATACAGCTCACTAATTCAGCTTTAAAATATGATGTATTAAATGGTCAGAAGTCTATTGATATTGGTGGTGATCAGATAAATTCAAGTAAGTTGGTAAGAAAGATCTACTCATACGAATATCCGTATTATTATAATAACCATAACATAAATTTTATTAAGCCTATGATGAGACACAATACATTTGCTGGTAAACCTGTAATTTTTACGGACGGCTCGAAGATGGGACAAGGTGTTGCGGCCGCTTATGCGATATATAGTAAATATGATACAATTTTCGAAAAGAGGATAAAACTTCAGAGTTACAATTCAATTTATCAGGCCGAACTAGTCGCAATTGCCGATGCCATAGAGTGGTGTCGCTCTTCAACCTATACAGTCTTTTATCTTTTCACAGACAGTTATTCGTCATATTGCTCTCTTCAGAGACTTTTTCCGAGTGATGATTTATTATTAAGAATATATGAAAATCTCAGATTTTTGAATAATAAAATTATACACATTGGCTGGGTCAAGGCCCATATTGGGATCCACGGTAACGAACGTGCGGACTTTCTGGCTAAATCTGTCATAATGAACGATGAATATGATATAGAAGAGTTCATTCCTATCCCAATAAGTATGCTGAAGGCTTGTTTAGTAAAGAAATTATCCTGCGATTGGCAAAGTTATTGGGATTCAAGCAAAAAGGGTAGGTTTACATATGGTATTCTTAGCAAGGTGAATTTTAATTTTATATGCTATTCACAGATCTGTGTCTATTTTTATACTGGACATGGAGCTTTCCCGTACTACTTGAAGAGAATGAACATATCTGAAAGTGACAAGTGTACGTGTGGGAAGAGAGGCGACGTCGAGCATTATTTATTTGACTCATGCCCGGTTTCGACGGAATATTTTGATTACATAAGAAACAGATCTGATTCTTGGAACATTGGAAGAGTTCTGGCGTGCCGGGGAAATTACAGTAAACTTCGCTGCATTTACAATAAATTAATTAATAATTTTTCGTTTTTCAAATATACATTCTAATATATTATGTATAATATATTTTTCTTCACAAGTTAGTGATTATTCTGTTTTCAGGTGGTTCTTGGTATTGTACAATGTAGGTCACTATTCTCGGACCATTTTAAGGATTTTTAAAAACAGTTATTCTTGAACATTTTTATTTTGATATTTTCAAGTTCAAGTGAAGTAACAATTGTGTCTTCGATATTGAGATCATATGGTCCACCTGAGATATAATAAATATACATCGTGACCGAATTTGTATATTTTTCTTTCTCACAATATCCTCCTGCCCCTTTTGGGGATATTTTAAAACTCTTTTAAAAAACATTTCTTCTGGACAGCTCTATCACAGTGCCATTAGGTGGTTCTTCAGTTTTTCTACAAGTTGTAGTGTTATTATTTTTGGATTATTTTACGGCTTTTATAATCAGTTATTCTTGGAAATTTTATTTCTGACACATTTACGATCAAGTGATGTATTAAACATGTCTTCGACATTAAGGTCATCTGTCCCACCTGTGACGTTCATGTGAAAAGTCTGTGGTTCTTCATGCTTTGCCGAAATGGTTTCTTTTGTCCAGAACTATTTTTGAAGTTATTGGGTAATTCTTGAGCTATGTACATAGTGCTGAGGTACTGCAAATGGACAATTTTGCAATTTCCAAAAGCAGTTTTCAAGGACATTTTATCTGGACATTATTACTTCGTAGCAGTGACTTGTTACATATGACTAACGTGATAAACATAGTTTTCCAGTGACTGATAACATGATATTCACGAATAGTTTGGTTAAGTTTCGTTCATACTGTATATGACTTTTTCTACTATGTTATCAAGTGTTATCAAGTGTTTGAGCTTGATCGTCTGTAAATTTACGTAATTTTTTGGTACACTGTCGGTGTTTTACAAAAAGTGTTCTTTTTTTTTTTTTTTTTTTTTGGTACTAATAATCTATGTAATTGTTGTATGTAGATATTTTTCGTTCTAGTGAGATTTTCACTATAGTTTGCTTCAATTAACCCTGTTTTTCTGTTTTTTCTGGGACTGTTATCTTGTATGTGGTTTTTGTAGTTGGTGGTGGGGGTTTTCCGCCGGAGCGTTGAACCTATGCCAAATTTGGTGGGTGCTCCGGTTGGGTGATCCTATGGTAACCCCCTTATAGGTATGAAGATGCATTAAATGCTGTTCAATAAACAATGGCCGCCATTTTTTCTCCCGTATAAAACTAAAATTAATTAATTAAAATTTAATTACTGAATTAATATTTGAAAAACTGTATTAACATAAAGTGTCATCCACTACAAGTTTTAAAAAATTTATTTGAACTTGAGTGGATGAATAATAAGTATTTTATTAACGATAGGGAGAGTGTGAACTAATAGTAGGAATTGAAAAAGTGCCGACTTGGTGCACAGGCGCAGATAGATGTCGAAATAAGTATTAATTTCAGCAACAAAACTAAATGAAGATTAGAGATGAACTCAGTTTGAAAATTTTATCTGGCTGCTTTTTAGGAGATTTTAATTTCATTTTTCTGTAAGAGCTGTTTTTTTGTTGTTGTTGTTGTTCAGAATACGATAATTTTATTTTAACCGCTATGTATTCTTATTTTGTATTTGCTGTAAAATTTGGCCCTATCAAAAACTTGCCTGTATAAAAGTTGTAGATAAGAAGATTTATAATAAATTTAAGCGGATTTGATAGCTTGTGAATTGACGAAGTTATGATTTTTTTCTTCTTCAATCACCCTCCCATTTTTCTCTTCGTTTTTAATTTTTTTGCGGTAAAAGTTGGTCCTGTGAAAAACTTGTCAACATATAAGTTGTATATAATATTAATAAGATTTATAATAAAGTTAAATGGATTTGATATCTTAGGAAGTGACGAGGTTATGAATTTTCCCCCCCTAAAACCCTATTTTTATCCTCCACATTTCCACCACCCTTTGCAGGCCCTGTTTACGGAATAGGCCCATGAACCCCGTGCTTACCCACTGAGATACGAAAGGGCCCCCAATTTTACTTTTCAAAACTAATTATTAGAAAAAAGAAACTCAATCAGGGTAAAAAATGCATTTTTTTTCTTTTGAAATTTTTTTGTTCTTACTATGTGGCAATTTGTAAATCACAAAAGATATTTTGAAGTTCAAATATCCTCAACTGTAGTTCCATATTTGTCATTTACAAAATAAATTGGTTATTTACAATTAAAAATATAATAAAATACTTTTTCATAGTATGTATATATAGGTAGTTAGTTTTAGTTTAATATTAAGTGTTATTTACTCTAAACTTTGATGGTAAAATTTCAAATTATTTAAGCATACGAAAAAGGGATTTAGTAAATAAAAAAGCAATTTGTAGAGTAATAGGGGGCCCTGTGTGACGTCGGGCTTCCCCTACTTCCAAGTGTTAAGCGGGCCCTGACCCTTTGCCCGGTTTTGCCCATTTACAATCCCCGCCGAGATATTAGCCATATGATTGTTTTTGGTGAGTTTGAAGATGATTCGTGCGTCATTGCGACTTTTATCATGCGGACAAAATTTAGTACATGCATATATATAAACTTTTGAGGTGGGGGTGGTTCTGGGCTCTTGGGATCATATAATAAAAAGTTATAAAGTAATTTTTCAAAACTCACACCATGGTAACGACTGCAATAGGTAGTATTTCTTACGAAATCTACCTAAAAATAGGCATGCTTAAACGGTACTGGAGAAGTTACTTGAAGCTTCAATATAGTATGAATTAAAGTTGAAACTTCACGAATAGAAATAATTTATCTTAACAGTGTATAAAACATGTTTCAAATCGAAATAGTTGAGGTAAAACACAAGGTTAAACGTTATATGAATATGCTGATTGCAACAAGATTCATCTGTAATATATCTGATTAATAATGAAACAATACGCAAATATTTTTACAAATCTTTATTCTGCTCTTTCTAATTTTGCGCCCTTAGGATGCGTGCGCCTGGAGCAGTCTGCTCCAATTGCTCCACGGTAGCTACGCCCCTGATAATGCAATTTTCTTTCTTGCATTCTAATAAAAATTATTCTTAGAAGTATTTTCAAGAGTTATTATATTCATAATAACACAAAAATAAAGCAATTAAAAGACTTAAAATTTCATATTGTCATTTTCCTGGCATGTCACACTGTGATGTGTGAAAAAGTAAAAGGCTTTCTGCTATCATGTACAAATATCTTTTTCTAATTTTTTTAATTTCTAATTAATAATTATACCTTATATAACACATTATGTGGAAGGTAACAAATTCTGTATTTTACAAATAATTTTACATGATTAAAATATGATGATCACTGAAAATGAATATAATTGAAAATGAATGTCCTGGCTTGCTCATTTTAGTTATTTATGAGGTATAAAGATGGCACTAGATTAATTTTAACACAATTATTCTAATTGGTAAACAAATCATATTAGATGTAAATTTCCAACTGGGCGAAAAATGTCCGGACCAGGATTCGAACCAGGGACCTCCTGGCTGAAGCGATTTCTAGAGTTCCATTACCTGAGATTTGTTCTGTTGAGCTGAACCAGGTTTCAGACCAGATGCTATAATCATTAAGGTTAGCTGGGTGAAAAAGTTCCACCAAATTCGCCCGGGATAGCTCAGATGGCAGAGCACTGGCGGCTTCAGCCAGGAGGTCCCTGGTTCGAATCCTGGTCCGGGCATTTTTCGCCCAGTTGGAAATTTACATCTTATATAAAGATGGCGCCGATGAGTAATTCATCTTGTTCTTGACATAGTCAAGTCAGAAGTAATAAAATCATTGCTACCAGCAAGATCTTTTAGATATTTCTTTGAAAATAATGTGTTTAAAGGCTTTGTAAAAATTGAGTAGGCTTTTATTATGTTATTTTTCTGGCTTCTATAAATTAGAAATAAGACTGAACATTACACTGAATTTGAGGTACTAGGGAGGAAACATGTTCCTTTAAACAAAATTAAAATATTACATCTAAAAAAAAAAAAAAGAAAAAAAAAAAAAGAAAACAAGAATGTGAAAAATGTTTTAGAATGAAATTGTCGTTATCCTGGCAAGCCAAGAAAATGACACATAATTATAATTACATAAAAATAAACTTAAGCTCTTCAAATTTTAGCAATTTTTCATATAAATTCCTTTATTCAGCTGTTAAACCGACATTTTTCTAAAAAATCAGAAGCTTTGAAACGATTTAAATTTTCAAATTTTTTGTTTCCAAAATCTCACATTTTGTGATATTCACCCATATACACTCTCAACGGTGTCCAATGTCTAATTTCTAAACCGTTTGTCATAGACATATAGTTCCAATTACAAAAATGTTTTAAATGAGGTAAAAAATTATTTTAAAAGTCGTTCGGATCAATAAAAACATTCCTTAAAAAGTTACAAAATTTAAATTTTTATACGGTCCCCCAGTCCTATAAGTGATATTTAGTATATACTAACATGTAAGATAAAAAAAAAAAAGCCCCCCCCCACCTAACACTAAAATTGACCGTGTTATGAAACTTAGAATTGTATGAGTTATACAAATTTTCTGCATGAGTTCAGCCATGCTTAGAGGGATTGTACACAAAGTGCTTAAAGTATTAGAAGGATTTATTTCGCATGTACATTTCTGCATTGCAACCGGAGGGAGTCACTTCGAGCAAGTTTTAAGATAAATTTAATTTTTATTAATTAAGTTTTAGATTTGATAATCTAATAGCATTTTCAAATATGTATCATTTAATAAAGAATTGCATCTGTTGACAGCATTGTTGCAACAAATATCATTTCATTTAACAAAAATTCTGTTATTCTTTAACCTATATTTTTAGTACAAGTTGTAGGGTAAGGTGCCCTATTATCGCCCCCAGTCACTTTTAGGCCCGTGGAAGTTGTAATTTTCAGTGAAAATCTACCAAATTTGGATTTTACATAGACTAACTACCCACGCACATAGAAACATAGGCAAACATCGAACAAAAATTTTTTTAACAATGTGAAAAATTGTTTTTTCAAAAGTATAAAAAAAAAAAAAAAAAAAAAAATGGTCCCCATTTCGTCCCCCCAAAAAATCCAATACGTCGAGGCTTAACTTATAACTAAATCAAAATTTATTTCTAAATGAGTAAGTAATTTAATTTACATTAAAGCAAGGCACAAAGAAATTTACTAATTATCAGTTAAAGAATAACATAACGAAACATTAGCCGGGAGATTCTCAAAAGGTGGGATCATTAAACGCTAACTATATGTAATTTTTAAAATTTTCAAATTTAAGGCCAAATTTTTTTAATAGTATAGTATTTTGTCTATAAATATAATATATAAATATTTTAATAGTATGTCTACAAAATTATACACAAACATTAAAAGACAGCAACTATTCTGGAAAATTAATGATTAAAGCATTTAATTAGCAGTTGTGTACGTTACAAATTTTGGACATTTGCACATTTTGGACTTAAAGATTTTGGACTCTTAGTATTTAAAAAATTCTTAAGACTAAGAATGTAGTAAATGTGTCTGTATACATATATATATATGTATAATTAACTTTTTGTTATCCAGTAATAATAATAATAAAATTAAATGCTTTGTTACGTACGTTACTTTCGGACATAACAAAATACAGAAAAATGCTTTATAGAAAAGTCCTTCTATTTTCAAAAAAGCAATAAATCAGCCTGCCATCTCTTAACGAAATTATCAAAAAATCATCCGTTTCCTTTATGCATTCGTTGATTACCATTAGAACCACCTGGAAAAAAGTTAAAACTCTTTTTCTTGGTGGTACATTGAAGCAGTTAACGTTATGAATGTCCGAAATTGGCCACTTTAGCATAAAATAATAAAATTTTAAGATATTTATACAAAGCTTTTACAATAAATTATGTCATTTTCTATCTCTGAATAGAATTAAAAACTCAGTGTAAAAAAAAAAAATAATAAAGTCAATGATAATTAAAGTTATGTTTGAAAGGCTTAAAGTTATGACTTGTGTCCAGTGCCCACCTTTTGAGAATCGCCCAGCCATTCAAACAGAAGGAAAAAATTGAAAAAAAATGTCATGAAAAAGCATTCCTAATTTCGTTCCCGGGACAAAAATAAGAACTGCAAGGGGGACAAAACTGGAACCACGCTACTTCCCAATATGATGGAGCTTCAGTTCATGTAAAATGAACTGAGCGTCCTAAAACTCACTCTATGCTACTGTCAGCTTCTTACCAACGTAAAATACATGCAATGAATAAGTCATAAATACTTACAGTACAGTAAATAACGTTCTACAAACGACGTAATAAGAACTCAAGTCTTCTAAAAATAGGAAATTCACCGTCTTTAATTTATGTGTGCGTTTTGGCGAACGAAACTTTCAACACTGAACCCTTTTACCTCCCGTCCCCTGTGCCTTGCGTCATAAGTAGCGCCACTTTCGGAGAAACGGAGAAGAAACGGACAAAATATGGACACTTTACCCTATATTATTCTTTAATATGTCAGAATGAAAATGGATTTCAGATATATATTGTAATGTTAATTTTACTCTCAACTATTATTCTTTTTTATATCTGACGATTATTTATATTTCTAGTAAATTTGTGAATGACCCCTATTTTGCAGCAAAAAAGATGTTTAAACTTTAAACAGCTATTACTCGGTCAGTTTTAATCGTAGTAGAATGGGACCTTTTTTGTCTTACTTCTAAGTGTAATAGGATATTTTTATTAAATATGACGGCGGACAGTATAATAATTTAAATTTCGTCATTTTTTTAAGAAATAGTTTTATTGACCCAAATCGTTTTTTAAATACTTCTTTATCTCATTTAAAACATTTTTGTAAATGGAACCATATGTCTATGCCTCACGGTTTAGGAATTAGCCATTAGACACCGTTCAGAGTAGACACCCTGTATACCGTATATAAAATTCTAATGTAACGATTTTAAGCACAGATTTTATGAAACGATTTTAAGCAATGATTTTATGAAACGATTTTAAGCAACGATTTTATGAAACACGATTTTAAGCAATGATTTTATAAAACGATTGTAAGCAACGATTTTATAAATGAAGCTAATTTATGTAACAACTTTATTAAATGAATTTATGTAACGATTTTATGAAACTAATTTATGTAACAACTTTATTAAATGAATTTATGTAACGATTTTTTTAAACTAATTTACGTAACAACTTTATTAAACGATTTACGTAACGATTTTATTAAACGAATTTATGAATTAAACTAATTTATGTAATAAAAAACGTGAATACATGATTCACAATTCATTTATTACTAAATAGGTGCAGATATATGAAAGTTTTAAAACCTTAAAATCCATTCAAGGTGTTAAAAACATAGCTGTCAGATTATATCTAAAGTTATTGAGCGCTTTCAGCTAAACATTAGCATCATCGGGGGAGTTAAAATTGAGAAATGCTCAATTTTAATTTAACGCTAAAAGTTTTAATGTTTTAAAACTTTTATATATTTGCATCTATTTAGTAATAAATGAATTGCGAATCATGTATTCACGTTGTTCATTTGATTTACTAAAGTGGATATGACGTTTCAACTTGATATGTAGAGTTTTCTATATGTATTTAACTAATTTATGTAATAATTTTATGAAAATAATTTATGTAACGATTTTCTGAAACTTTTTTTTGAAACGCTGAATGTGCGGTTTGTGGAACACTGAAGGTAATGTAATTTTAAAGCGTTGAAACAATCTCTAACCACACGATTTGCCTTTACGCGGGTGTATAACATTTATAGTTATTTTACAGGGCCGCACAAAAGAATTCGATTAATTTATCATCTATAGACTGTAATTACTTAAAATGCATTTAAGCTCCATTATGTTATTTGAAACTCATACGAAAATTGTATATTTTACCAAGACTTATTGCAGCATATTCTCCATTCAAAATACTGGATGTATCATTTATAGTTCTTTTACAGGACAATACAAAAGAATTTAGAGCATTGCACTTTATCGCCAATTACTGGTGAAAGAGCTATTGCGTCTATTAACTTTATATAACTTATGATACTTCATGCATCTCTATGCAATGCATAACTACACCATATAGCCATTAATCACCGGACACTTTCAATTTTAGATACTGGATGTATCATTTATAGTTCTTTTACAGGACAATACAAAAGAATTTAGAGCATTGCACTTTATCGCCAATTACTGGTGAAGGAGCTATTGCGTCTATTACCTTTATATAACTTATGATACTTCATGTATCTCTATGCAATGCATAACTACACCATATAGCCATTAATCACCGGACACTTTCAATTTTAGATACTGGATGTATCATTTATAGTTCTTTTACAGGACAATACAAAAGAATTTAGAGCATTGTACTTTATCGCCAAATACTGGTGGATGAGCTATTACCTTTATATAACTTATGATACATCATGTATCTCTATGCAATGCATAACTACACCATATAGCCATTAATCACCGGACACTTTCAATTTTAGACATTTTGTAGAATATGTAACGATATACTTGTCGGATTACTCTGGAACTTCAGGATTATGAAGAATATGTTTGACTTCATATATTTATCAAAGGCTATTTGATAAAAGGACAATTAAAGGGCCAACAAAAAATCAAAGAAAAATATTAATATTTGGGATCACTCTGTAAAAAAAAAAAAGTACGAAATAATCTATCATTATAGCTTACGAATATGTGGATTTTGTACAATAGCTCGTACATTCATGGAGATGTATCGGGGTTTTTTTTAAGTTAAAAAAATTCTTGCATGTTTTTTGTTTATATCATGCTGGGTTTTCTACCAAATTTAAATCCAGTTTCAGAAAATTTCACAAAATGTAGTAGAAATAATGTAGTGTAATTGTGATGTAAATATATTAAACATTTAATGAAATATGAGCAGTTGTATAAAATATTTTTTATCTGTGCATGCGCACATGATAAAAAAATATTCTTTTTTCATGATTTAATAGTCAACTCTATGGAGCAACTCATATAAAAGCCAGTCAAATATCGTGAAAATTCAGAAAGGTATTAGCGATAGAGTGAGCCTATTTTTAGTTACTCTCTAAAAGCTTCTGAATGATAAGGAATTTCCCACAAATTGTTATTTTTTATTAACTGGCTTTCAGCAAAGGAGTTAGTATGTCAATGAGTAGATTTAGAAGAAATGCTTCGATTTTGATGCTCCTTTTTTTTCTAGGAATAGGTTCGTTCTGGTGGTTTTCCAAGAAGAATTAGAGCATCAATAAAAAATTTAAATAAAAAAAAATAAATAAAACAGTTTAGGAAAAACCCCTTATCATTTAGCTATTTTTAGAGAACAACTAAAAATCAGCTCACTCTATCGCCGATATCGTTCTGAATTTCCACGATATTTGACTGGATTTTTTTTATGTGTTGCTCCATAGAGATGACTATTAAAGCATGAAAAACAAAATATTTCTCATCGTGCGCGCGTGCGCAGATAAAAAAAATATCATTTTAATTATTTTTATTAATTATAATTATTATTTTAATTATTATTTAGTTATTATTATTTAATTAACATTCCAACTGCACAATATTATTTCTACTACATTTTGTCAAATTTTCTGAAACTGGCGTTAAATTTGGTAGAAAACCCTGCATGATATAAACAAAAAACATGCAAGAATTTTTTGAACTTAAAAAATATCGATATACCTCCATGAATATACATACTATTCTTACACAAATGAATACACATATTATACAATATCCACATATTCGTAAGCTATAGTGATAGATCATTTCATGCATTTTATTTTACAGAGTGATCCCACAAAAAATTATTTTTCTTTAATTTTTTATTGCCCCCCTAATTGCCCTTCTGATCAAATCGTCGTTGATAAATATGAAGTCAAACATATTCTTTTTAATCCTGGGGTTCCGGAAGAAAAAAAAACAGCAAGTATATTTTTAAAAATATCGACAAAATGTCTAAAATTGAAAGTGTCCTGTGATTAATGGCTATATATTGCATATCTTCAACAAACTTTTCGAACACATTTTAAACTCGCTTCCCACGAACGAATTTTTGAGTTTTGCTCAGATTTTCAGAATAAGCTTCCGCCATTGTCATATTTGTGTAGTCATAAACTTTTTCTCATTATAGCTATCTTTTTTTTTTTTTTATCTGGTGTGAAATTATATAACTAAAATTTATTTTATTTTATTTTATGCTTTCTCATAAAGCAACCGTTCTTAAAGTTAGATAAGATAGATTCAACTCAACCTTCTTTAACGCCAATAACGCCCGTTGGCGAGAAATATGTAAGCCAAATTTAAATAAAATTGATTTGTTATGTTTTACTATATGAAGCCGTACTTAAGTTTAACAAGAAAGAAAAATCATGCGTCAAGCATAGATTATGAAACATTTTCCAACACTTGCTCAAATCTTTAACACAATATCGTTATTTAGATAAATAAATAAGATATGTAAGTAATTATTTTAGAAAACAGATAAAACATTTGAAAAACTGATTTCAGCAGTTACCGCCCATAGACAAATGTGTATTTCAATTCTTTTGAACAGCTCTGTATTTCATCTGTAGGTTGATATATATACTACATAATACGAAAATTTAGTTTAGCAACGCATAACAGGTTGAAATTCCTCTTTCAGCAATTTATACTACTAGATGGAGACATACTTGAATACTTTTGCTCAGCCTTGTAATTTACCTAGTACCTTTATTACACGCTGCTATTTATCTAAAATTTTATAAAACCTGTTAAAACTAGTAAAATCACATTTTCAGAAATTATCATCCATAGACGACCATGTATTCAAATCTTTGCGTAGCCCTGTATATAATTGTATCCATATTCTACAAACATTTCTTAGTAAACTAAATGCAATTCAGCGTACAAATGCAGAACTCATTTAAAAATCACCTTTAAGCAATTTACGCTCATACTCAGTCATCTTTACGAATTATTGTGTAGCCCTGTATATCAACTATAGCATTAATACACGCCATATAGTTTACATAAATATAGTGAAACAAAGCGCATATCATAATTAAAAATGCATGTCCTGCCATCATCGCTAATATACAGTACTTTGCATAGAATATCTTATCGAATATCTGAAATATTTTGTGTGTCCCTGTAAATGCTATGCACTTCGTATTATACATGAAATAACTTATAGTAAGCCTCAGCGAAGTATATCAATTTCATTATATATGAAATATTTAACATATTTAAAGCACGCCGCAAACAATTCCCCCACTACCATTTCCCTATACCATTATGTAACAGAATTCTTTTGTGTGGCCCTGTAAATGAATAATAACTATTCTTTGCACCGCATATTCTACAGAATGCATATTTTAGTTCACTTCGCGAATGCATATCAATTTTATTATGTTTCAAAGGGTGTAACATCTTTAAAATTCATTTAAAACGATTTTTCCCCATTGGCCGTAATGTAACGGAATACTTTTGATTGTCCCTGTAAATAAACCAAACATGCTACAAACTTCATTTGAAATAGGATTGTGCTTGGGTAAGCATCAATAACGTCCAAAAATTTCAGGACAATCCGAGTATATTTACGTGAATTAGAGCGCGGACAGGTGGTTAGACGGACAGACAAACCGAAATCATAAACACCTTTCAACTTTATTGGAAAGTGTTAAAAACCGTTGCACAGATTCGACGGAATTTATATTGTTTTTAGTGCGTCCTTACGAGAAATAATTGAACTAATTTAAAATTAAATTGATTTTATATACTTCTTTAATGAAATCTTCAGATTAAGTGTCTGCTACGGTCAAATTTGAGATCTGATAAAATTTTTCACATGATAGATTTTATGCTGTAGCGCCTTGGAGGAGAATTGCATAACTAAAATGTTACTTATTTATTTATTTTTATGTTTTCTAATATGACGACTATATTCAAAGTTAAAAATTAGGTAGGACAGATTCAACACTTCCTTCACGATAATAATGACTCTTAGCGAGAAACTGATAAAACAAATCTAAATAAGATGGACTTTTTATTACGTTTTTAAAAAATTTAACTATATAACAATCGTATTGAAATTAAAAATTGATAGGACAGATTACAACACATTTTTTGCGTCTATAATGCGTGCTGGTGGAGAAAAGGGTAGCTAAATTTAAATAAAAAATTGATTTTTTTTTAATGTTTTACTGCATGACAGCCGTACTCAAGTCTAAAATAGGTTGGACAGATTCAACAGCCTTTTATTTTTTGTTTATAGCATCTCGTGGCAGAGGACAGTATAACGAAATTTAAATAAAATTTAATATATATATATATACATATACAATATACATACATGTAGAAATTTAATGCACATTGATTTTGACGAATAAATGTACCTTAGCTGTGGTCGGTGTCTAGAAGTAATTAGTCCAGGCAGATTCTTGAGGAAATCTTAAACTTTAATATTCTTGATTATGTGGATGAGGTATTTACAGATGGGGTATTTACATTTAGATTAAATATGATAATTATAACTGGCCGGCGGCATTCCGCGTTACTCAGGTCCGTGACCCGGTATTCGGTCGAACAGCGACGTTTCAACACGTCTGCTCTCACGAGCAACCAACAATCATCTCTTCTTCTCACAATAGTTTCTGTAAGTTCAGCAGTTTTTCGTACACTCAGAGGTTGGGGTGGATCGTCCCGAGCCTCATTTAAAGAATGTGCTGGTCTTTGCAGTGCAAAGTTCAAACTCTGTCACTACAATTCGGCCTACCTGACAGGGCTGGGTCATCCCAGTCACCCATCTACTCTATATACCTGACTGTTACTGGACTACTTTTTCCAGAACGTATAATATACACAAAAAAAATTCACAAACAATATTTAAAACAAAATAATAGTAAAATCAACCACTAAATACTGATGATCAAAAGTTTTCAGTCCTTGACCAATATTTTTAGAGTTAGAAAAATAATAAAGTTTTTCTGCTTGTCACTTGGAAGCAGTTCTTTTCACAGTTTGTTCATAATAGTAATAAAAAAAAATATCAATAATACACAGTTTAAAAAAAAAAATAAAAAACACAAAAATCACTTAAAGCTCAAATATTTCGTCTTAGACAGTAGAAGTCCAAGGCTTCATGTGATCTGCAGCCGTTGAGGTCGTATTTGGACCCTCTTGGTGTCCAACTTTACTCACGTTGTAGCGATCGTTTCTTTTTACTGCAGTAATCTCATAGGGACCAAGAAACTTAGGCTTTAGTTTGGTACCTGTCCCAAACTGTGTTTTTTGAATGGCCACCAAATCACCGAGTTTATAGGTGTTGGCCTTTTTTCGCTTTTTGTTATATGTTTTCACGTTTTCCTGTTGTATTTTTAGTATGTTTTGCTTAGCTATTTCTCTATTCGAATTTCTTTCCGATATGAACGAATTTAATTCCTCATCATCTAACAGTGTTTTGATTTGCAGATCAGTTTTCTTCCGCAGTTTCGTTCCTGTCAGTAATTCAAAAGGTGTAAATTTTGTACTCCTCGATACGGTACTATTCATGATACGTTGCACGGGCGCGGCAAATTTGTACCATTTAATGGGGTCTTCTACGCTAAGTTTTGCTAAAATTGGGATAAGAATTCTGTGCATTCTCTCTATTTGACCGTTTCCTCTAGTTATCCCTGTTGTTATGGGAATATGCTCTATTTTTTCTTCCTTACAATATTTCTCAAAATCAGCAGAGGTGAATGCTGGTCCTTTATCGGTAATGATTCGCGATGGATTTCCGAAAATATCATGTTGTCTGGTCAATTTATCGATGACTTCTTTAGCGGCTGTAGTTTTAACGGGGTATAGCCAAACAAATTTAGTAAATGCGTCCACAACAGTAAAAATATGATTGTAATTTTTATTTGTAGAAGGCATGGGACCAATGTGATCTATGTGATAGGTCTCGAGGGGCATATTTTGTTTGGGGATCGGGTTTAACAGACCTTCTCTTTTCCTTGCTTTTTATTACAAAGTATGCACTCTATGCAGTTGGCAATGACACTTTCAATTTGCTTTCTTAATTGGGGTATAAAATAATTTTCTTTTAAAATAATTTCAGTTTTAGCCACTGCGTAATGACCTTTGTTATGAACATCGCGTATTATTTCCTTTTGCATATTGGTAGGAATCATCAGAAGTTCTCTATCATTTTCATATTTGTATACGACGTCGTTTCTTATAAAATATTCTGAACTTTCATTTTTTTCAATTAATTTTTTTATCGCTTGTATGTGTTCGTCTTCTTGTTGTGCATTCTTTATTTTTAATGTTAATTCATCTTGCGATCTGGTAACTATTAGAACTGTATTTCTACTCAATGCGTCTACATGTTTCATTTGGGATCCTGATCGGTGGGCAATTTCATAATCAAATTCCTGTAAGAATAGAGCCCCTCTGGCTACTTTTGGTGTAATCCTTTTTTGTCCATTGTCTTTTGAAACGCAGAACAGTCTGTCACAATTTTAAATTTCGTGCCTAATAAATAGTTTCGGAATTTTTTAACCGATTCTATTACCGCGAGTGTTTCCAATTCGTAACTCGAGTATTTTGCTTGAGTAGGTGTGGTTTTACGGCTCATATAATGAATAGGATGTAAGTTTTTGTTTTCATCTTCTTGTAGTAGGACACTACCAAAACCTATGGCGCTTGCATCAGTGTGAAATTCTAGTCTAGCGCCTCGTTGGAATGTATGCAATACTGGGGGGTTAACTAGTTTTTCTTTAAGAGTCTCAAAAGCTTGTTTTTCGAGGATTCCAAATTTAAATGTATTTCCCGCTTTTAATAAATCGCTTAAAGGTCTCGCTATAGTTGCATAATGTGGGATGTATTTTCTGAAATAAGAAGTTAAACCCAGAAAACTGTGTAATTGTTTAAGGGTGCGGGGTTCAGGAAAATTCTTTACTGCCAAAGTTTTGGCTTCCGAGGGTCTAGTAGTTCCGTTTTCAATAATATAGCCTAAAATTCAATCTTCCGTTTAAGGAATTGGCATTTTGCAAAATTAAATTCAAGTCCGTAATCCGATGCAACGTCTAGGACGCGTTTCAGTTTTAAAAGCGCTTCTTCCTCAGTCTTCGCAAGTACTATGACATAGTCTAAGTAAATTAATATTACTTTTTCTTTAATTAACTGTTTAAAAACAACTTGAATATATGTCTGAAAATTCTGCGGGCCAATCGATAATCCGAATGGAAGCTTTAAATATTCGTACTGGGAGATATGCGTGACAAATGCTGTATATTTCCTACTCTCCTCTGCTACGTCTATATGAAAAAACCATTTTTTAAATCCAATGTAGTGAAAACCTTCGCTTCCTCAATGTTGTCTAAAACGTCCTCTATTCTTGGCAAGGGAAAATTATCTCTAATTATTTTTTTTATTTAAGGGTCTATAGTCCACACATAATCTCCAGGAATTATCTTTCTTTTTCGCTAACACAATAGGCGATGCATAATTAGAATTACTCTCCGTTATAATTCCCATTTCCAACCATTCTTGTATTTGTTTGTCTACAAATTCCTGTTCTGGATATGCTAACCTACGCGGTCGTTGCGCAACCGGAATATCACCACTTAATATTATATTTACTTTTAACTCTGTGTCCTTAACCTTGTTTGGCTTATAATTAGTGATCAATTCCGTTAACTCTTTCTTAATAGTGTTGTTTGTAATATGGTTTAGCTCAACTTCCTGAAAATTAATAGAATTAGCTGTCTCAGCTAAATAAATATCTGTGGTTTTCGCTGAGTCTAACTGTGGGACAGAACACTGTTCACTTTCCAACAAACAATTTTTATCAGAGCTTAATTGCATGTTTATTTTTCACTAAAGTTGCAAGCTGTTTCCTTTTGACTAGTTTGTTCCTTTCTCACCAATTCAGCTGTCGCAATCGTTTTTCCTATCGTGGGATTGTTTTGCTTCTCTGACCGCAACATCGCAGGAAATTTGGGTGTGACATAGATGATGCGTCTGGTTTTTGTCATGATTCTTTCTTGCGGGAAAGCAGTGACGTAATTCACCCTAACTTCCTTCAATTTTCGTTTCCCTGTAATTTGCAATCCTTTTTCTGACATATTGAAATTTACCCGTTTCAAAAAATTATTTCCTAAAATTATAGAATGGCTCAAATTTTTTACGACGTATAAATCTGCATTCACTGTGTAACCATCTATTTCAATTTTTACGGTCGTAAATCCTATGGGTGTAATTTGACTACCACCAATACCTGACAAAACCAAGTCATTTTCATGCAATTTAGGGCATCCCAGGGCTGTATAAATATCGTTGCTACACATATTGACGTCACTTCCTGTATCAATTAAAGCATCCACATTTTCCCCTAAAATCCCCACGCTTTTTATTATTTTATCAACCGGATTTGAGTTATTGCTTACGGCAGAATTTGCATTTTTAGGAGAATTATTTGTACACTGGTCAGACCTGTGGCCAGGAATTTTACACTTCCAGCAGACCGGACTTTCCTTTTTTCGGGGCAATCCCTAAAACGGTGGGAAAAGTCATTGCAATTGAACAACGGATTTTTGTATTTAAATTCTTTTGGGGGTATGTGTGTAGTTTTTCTCATATGGTACGCGACTAATGTCATTTCGATGGACGCTCTATTATTTTCTCAACCTTGACGTTTCCTAAATTCCGTGTTTGGGGGCTTAATTTCAGTTTTCCGTAAGTTAATTATGGCGGTTTCAAAATCATCCAATTTATTGGTCAAATCTTCTACACTCGTAATTTTTGGCAATTCGTCACAAAAGTGTTCCTTCATTTCTAGGGACAATTTTCGCCTAATCTGGTCAATGATTAAAATATTTTTTAACTCTTCGAACGTTGATATGTGTAATCCCAATAACCATTCATTCAGAAAATTTGCGATTTCAAATGAGAAATCTTTCTATGACGCTGAATTTTGTTTTCTATGTAAAAAGAATTTTTGCCTGAATTGCTCTGGTGTAAGTTTGAAACGTCTTAAAAGTATTTTCTTTACACAGTCGTAATCGCTGGATAGTTCTTCACTTTCACGATTTATGAGACTAACGATATCAAGCGGTAACAGTGCCAACAGATATGTAACCCATTCATCTTTTCCTATCCAAGACGCTTCGCTTGGCGTTCGAAAAGGGTTAAGTAAATGCTAATTTCTTCCTCATTATTATATCTATTTAGCAATTTTAGAACATTGGAACACTTTCCGGCGATTGTAGATATTGGATTATGCAATTGGGTATTTTGTGTCTTTTCCAATTGTAATTTTCTTAACTCAAAATCGCGATTTTCGATTTCTTTTTGTTGCAACAATTTTTCTTTCTCTTCCCTTTCGCTTATAATCCCCGCTAGCAAATTTTTAACTAGATCCTCATTATACCCATCGGATTTTAAAATTAAATCAGTCAGTTGACTTTTATTAGGACCATCTGGAGGACTTAAACCTAACTCGATTACCGCAGTAACCAGATCGATCTTTTTAGACCTTATTAAGTGTGCCATAATTATATCTAACCAATTAACACATAAATAAAATATCTTAATATAAATCAATAATATATAAGCACCCGATAAATCAAATATATCTATATATATAATAATATTAACAGTTTTCTAAAATAGACTTACTTTGTACCAGATTTTTCCACAAAAAAAAAAATAAATATATATATTTTCTTCACAATATAACAATACAAAAAAAATAATTATTGAATACCAATTTTATAAAAACTTGCTTCCCTTTAAATATTCTCACAGAATATATATTCCTTTCTTTTCACATAAAAAAATAACAAGATAAAAAAAATTATATCGTTAATACTTTTTTCTTTCAAAGAAGCAAAAAAAACATGTATTTCTTAGGAAGCAAAAAAAAAAAAAAAAACCACCTTCCTATATTTCCTCTTCGCAGACACGTCTAAGCAAGGTACGACGACCCGCTAGATTTCTTTTATTTAAAAAAAAAAAAACGCAGAACAAAAAAAATCACTCTGCATAAATAACTAAATATGCTTTTTCTTCTGGCGTACACAACAAAAACTCACTGTACTGGAAAAAATTAAAAATCGCACTTTCCCATTTCAACACAAGAAAAGAAAAAAAAAGAAAATCTTTCGTCATATAAGACGGGAAAAAACTTTCACCGCTCACTATTTAGGTCAGCGTATATTTTCTTCTCGTATACTAGAAACGACCAATTAAAACTTTATCAGATGCATTTTCGCAAATGATTCATCACATAACACTCCACTTCGATCCTTCCCACATGAGAAAAATTTTCTTCTTTCCAGCTATAACGGGACATTCGACGAAAGCAACTTTTTTTCTTTTCTTTTTCAGAACATCAGAATTTCTTTAGGACATCAGAAAATGTTTCGTACAAGTTCAATCCACACTTTGCATGTAAATATCCCGGTCGACAGCCGCCAATCTGTAGAAATTTAATGCACATTGATTTTGACGAATAAATGTACCTTAGCTGTGGTCGGTGTCTAGAAGTAATTAGTCCAGGCAGATTCTTGAGGAAATCTTAAACTTTAATATTCTTGATTATGTGGATGAGGTATTTACAGATGGGGTATTTACATTTAGATTAAACATGATAACTATAACTGGCCGGCGGCATTCCGCGTTACTCAGGTCCGTGAACCGGTATTCGGTCGAACAGCGACGTTTCAACACGTCTGCTCTCACGAGCAACCAACAGTCATCTCTTCTTCTCACAATAGTTTCTGTAAGTTCAGCAGTTCTTCGTACACTCAGAGGTTGGGGTGGATCATCCCGAGCCTCATTTAAAGAATGTGCTGGTCTTTGCAGTGCAGAGTTCAAACTCTGTCACCACATACATATACATATATATATATATATATATATATAACCATTAAATAAACATTACCGACCACCCTCAAAAATTGTGATAGTATGAATGAAGTAACAATAATACCGTTTCCCCCAACACACTTAATATGGATACCAAAAACATAATATACAAGCTGCTATGTATAAAATAAAGTCCCTTGTACTATTACTATATTATAAGAATTAATATGGAAGAAAAAAAAAGAATATGGATACCGATAAAAATAATTGAAAAGCTTATATATTGAATTACGTTATCAAGAGTACAGAATTCAATTATATGAACAAAATAGTCGTTTTCCGTGAGGAAAAAAAGCTAAAAGCTGAAATTTTTTTCCCCTGTACTCTAACGACTAAAATGACCAAGAGAATAGTTTCAAGTTGAAAGCAGAATAATATTAAATGCCATGAAATGGAAAAAGCAATACAACCTTTTAAATATTTAATTTATAGCAAAGAAAAATAGTAATATTATACAACATACCTTATATATGCATTATAATTTTTTAATCTCCAGTATAAACTTATGCCACAGATGATCGTTTGGTAAAACATTTTACATAATATATATATTTCTCTTTTACGTTGGTATGCCCCACGAGGGAAATTGCATAGTTAAAATTTTAAAAGTGATTTTTTAATGTTTTATCATAGGGTAACCAAATTTCAAGTTAAAATTAGATAACAAAGGTTTAACTCAACTTTCTTTTACGCCGATAATGTCCCCAAGTGATAAATAGAGTAATCAAACTTAAACATATATGAGGACATGAGTTTCAAAACTTGTCTTGTCCAGAAAATCAAATTTTGGGAAATCGCGTATAAACCTCTGACTACATTCATTAATTTTCATTGTAAACCAAGATTTTACAATGCCAGAAATACACGATAAAACTCGTTTTTTTGCAGATTATACTGTTTTTTCGAAGCAGGTTCACCAATCGGATAGATTGATAGAGAAAACTCGATTTTTTAAATTTTGGATAAGGTGAATTTTGAAACTCACGTCCTCAATACATAGTATATGAGGCATTCTCATAAAATTTTAACTTCCAGGAATTAAAATCTGGTGAAATTAAACTTAGTAAAATAACATTTTTAAACTTATAGACGAATGCCTTAATGATTCAAAATAAAAATAAAAAATGGTCAGCAGCGAAGATTTTTTTTTATTTAACTGAGGTTTAAGTTAAACTTGCGAGTTTAATTTTCCTTACCGTTTTACCTCTCTAACTTTTTATTTTTTTCTAAATTTTTATTTGTAATGAATTTACATAGTACCTACAGAACTTAAAAATAAGAAATAATGACAATGTAGTATTTGTACAATATTTTGGTATAACATTAAAACAATAGTCCCAGTTTCGAGAAAAAATTACATCGAATGACTTTTATTGAAACAATTTTACAGAGACAGCTTCAAATTTAGAAATCAGCATCAGGGACACATCACGGTAAGGAGTTTCGTGGTATATTTGGACCCCCAACATCGTCCCAAACTTATTTATCTTAACTTATTTATCTAAACTTATCTCGTTAATATTGTTATACAGTCATGCAATGGGATATTTCCCAGTATAAGAAATAAATAAACGGTCAAGTGCGAGTATTACCTCGCGCTCAGAGGATTCCGTACAATACATATAGGAATTATTAACTGTATTATTAAAAAAAATCGTTGCTAAAAGAATAATAAGTCTTTGTAAAAAAACTATACAACGTAGGGTTGGGTAAAGCTGTATATACTAGAAAAATATGAATGGGTATACCATAAAAGTTCAAAGAGATATGAAGCCTAAATAATATCAAATATTACTTATTCTGTAAACTCTTTTTTTTAATCTTATCCTAATCTGTTTATGATGAACTTAATTCGGTACTGACAATAAAAGTAGTGCATGTTTAAACTTCATTTGCATTTCATAAAACTAAATTTAGCGTAGTAATAATCTTTTCTTTTTACAGTGTAGCTAAACAAAACTCTTGTTCAAATTTTAAACCTGGTATTGCGCCTGGTAGGTCGCAAAGTTGCAACCCCACTTTGGTCCGTGCCGCGTTTTTCAGATAGGTTTTAATTAACTTTTAAACTTTTTGGAAACGCGGGAGCCGTATTGAGCAAATACGGGAGCCACTCAATACAAACTAGGCGCGAATCCTATAGTATTTATGTGATTAATTCTAATTAAATTAGTCAGTTTTTAACAATTTGACGTTTATTGCTTTTATAGTTTCAGTAGATTCGGAAATAGATGGTGGGGGGGGGGGGGGGACACATTTTTGAACTACATTTTCGACGATATCTCTGAACACGTAATACATAAAATTAAAAGAAATGTACTTTTGACTTCACCGTTACGAAAACTTTCACATGATAACCCACACGATATAAAAAGAAAAGATATTTTTTTTTTTCAAGTAATTTAATTAGTCCATCTATATTATTCCTAAATATATTTGTGAATGTTTAATAATCTGTAAATATGTGGGTCAATAGTCTTTATTACTTTCCTCAATTTGAACTTTCCACATTCCATAGTTTACGAGTAAAATGACTGTGACAGACAGACACAGGAGTGATCTTATAATGGTTCCGTTTTTACTTTTTAAGTACGGAACCCTAAAAAACCCCAAGAATATATACTAAAATAAAAATCATTATTCAGGTTCTTAAAAGTCAAAATTATCTGAGAATGCCTCATATATACTCGTATATATTTGTGTGGGTTAGTGTTTGTTACTGTATTGCACTCATGTTTTAAAAAAATATATATAGGACAGGTTAAACACAATTTTATTTTTTAGCGGGCGCTGGCGAAAAAGAGGATAACAAAAATTCAATAAAATTGATTTTTTTTTTTTTAATAAATCGTCAAAGTAAGTTTCAACCACGGTCAAATTTATGTTTTAAAAAAAAACTTTCACACGATAGGTCTTTGTTACACCTGGTGGGAAATGGCTTAGGGCTGTCCATAAATGATGTCACACATTTTTCAATATTTTTGACACCCTCCCCCCTCTTTGTCACAACGTGTCACACTTCACCATACCCCCCTGCCCCCCTCTTGTCACATGTCACGCTATATTACATAAACATATACTTGCAGTTCAGAAACAAAGCACTACGTTATAGATCATATTTCAAATTTTATTTTTAAACTTTAACTATAGGTTTTAATTGCATTTGTGAGCATAACAATAAAAATGATTCGAGTATTTATTTTGTATGAAATAAGATTAAGGTTTACAACAAAAAAATATTAATATACAATAGTAATAAAATATTAATATAAACTTAAAACAGTAGTATTTTGAAATTTGAAATAGAATATAATATATTTGACTTTAAATCTTATCTTTATGAACACAAAATACTTTAATTTCAAAATAACAACTTCAGAATTTATCTGCTGATTTTTAATTCTCTTATTTTAACCAAAATGTGTGATAAATTATTTAAAATTATTTAAAAACAACGTTTAAACACACAATAAAATGTGTGATGTCACACTTCTTCTTATCCCCATCCCACCCCTTTGTCACAAGCTGTCACAATTTCTCGAACCCCCTCCCTCCCTTCCAAGCGTGACATCATTTGTGGGCGGCCCCTTAGTTAAAGTTTAAAATATATATTATTATGTTTTCTCATATGGTATCTAGTTTATATATAAATTCCTATTAGGAACGATAATACCTCGACATAATAATATGAAAAAAAAAAAAAAAAAAAAGGTGTTCAAGAAAGGCCATGAAAATCGATTGTAAGTAACCATCAAAATAGAAAAAAAAATGGAATGGGAAACTCAGAATCCATTCTCAAGGGGTTTAATTTTAGGGCACTATTAATATGAAATATTTCTGCTATGGGTGATAGCACATGTGTAGTTACCTATTCTATTACCTAATCTGTCTATCTGAAATTTTCCTAATTTTGAGAAGATTATCTTTCAAAATATATTAACTTTCATGATTCACATTTACAATATATTAACTTTCACAACATTTTATAATTTAACTTTCTAAACATTTTACATTAACTTTCAAATTTACGACTTTTATTTAAATGTATTCATATTTTAAAGTTATGACTAAATTGATTCTCATAGTTAATCTATCTAAATTTTACGTTTATGAGCTTTTTTAATTTTCAAATTGACATTTTACAGAAAAAAAATCGCAATCACAAACGAGTAAAATTTCTAAACTTTTTTACAGTTTATACTGTAAAAAAAAAAAAAAAAAAAATTCTGTAATTTTACATATGTAAAGTTACGGAAATCTGTATGCTTACTGAAATTTTATTTGTACACTGTACAAAAAAAAAAAAAAAAAAAGAAAAAAAAAGATGTAAATCTACAAAACTAGTTTTTGTAAAGTTAAGGATCACAGAAATCTGTAGCTTTACAAAAGAATCTATTAAAATTACAGTAATTCTACTAAAATTTTACCTGTAACCCGGGCCGCAGTTGCATAAAAAGTTTTATGCATCCCAGTTTCCTAAAAAAATTCTTAGTAACCTTACAGATTTTTTGATTTACAGTGCAAACGTGTATCTGTTACATGAATTTTTGTTGTTGCCGTTACATAAAAAATTCTAGGAATCCCAGTTTCCTAGAAAAATTTTAGTAACTTTACAGATTTTTTTTTTTACAGTGATAACTACTATCTTCATTTATACTTTTTGAAATCCTTATTTATTAATAAAGTAGAAAAAAAGAATGACTTTCTTTGAACGAAATAGAAGAAAAGCTTTTAATTAGTTAATTCTTTTACTGGTGACGTGGCCTAATTATTTTTAAATTTTATTAATGTTTAATATTAAGAAAATTGTATTAATAGTTATCCACGATTTAAATGCCATAATTTAAATTCAACCTAATTAAAAAGAAAATAAAAAATGGTTTTTAACAAACATGGTTTTATAAGCATTCAATGTTTACCTTAAGAAACAAACCTTTATTTTATGACTGCAATTCATGTATTTGAAAAAAACAAACAAACAAAAAAAAAAATAAAATAAAAACAAACAATCAATTACAATACGCTAAATTGATTTGGGCCCAGATTATTAAAAATTCATAGCTCTTTTTAAGCTTTAGTAGAAAGTAGGAAGTAGTGAATCTATTAAAAATATTTTTTTTTTTTTTTGGTTTGTTTCTTTTTTAAGATAGGACAACAGGGAATAAAAGGAAAACCATTTTTTAAACTGTCTTTTCAGCATTTCTAAATTATTTTTCCAATATTTAATCATAAAACTATAATTAAATCAATATCAAACTATTAAACGATAAAAGAATTTTGAAACTCACGTCCTCGTATATATATATATATATATATATATATACGAGATATACGATATATATATATATATATACGAGATATACGATATATATATATATATATATATATATGAGGACGTGAGTTTCAAAACTCGCCTTATCCAGAAAATCAAATTTTGGGAAATCGCGAAAGACCTCTGACTGCGTCCATTGATTTTCATTGTAAACCAAGATTTTACAATGCCCAGAAATACACCATAAATCTAATATTTTTGGCAGATTGTAGTGTTTTTTCCTTGCAGGTTCACCAAGAGAATTGATTGACAGAGAAAACTCGATTTTTTCAATTCCTACTGTTAGTTCACACTCTCCCTATATTTATTTATATATTTAAGTATTGCGCGGCAGCGCAATACTTATTTATTTCCAGTGTCACTTCTCAGTGTTAATTTAACATGGAAAAGCCTATGGAGATCATAACTTTATCATTTTTTCTTCCCACCTTTTTGTCCCTGATGCCACTCATTTTTTATTCTTTACTGATTCTAATGATATTATAAGTTTAAAGTGTAAAAAAACTATTGCCTGACGTCAGGGTCAAAACGAATGGTAAAATAACTTTGCATATGGGTGAATTATAACCCAGAGAGAAACATGGGCCATTTTTTTTTTTTTTACATTATTCAAATATTTTTCTTAATAATTCAAAATTTCTCTTTTTTCATTGAAAATCAGCGGGCATTTTTCATAGAAAATGTAACATTTTTACTTCATTGTTGCAAAAATTTCAAAAGCCGTAATAATAATTTATTTCGTTTTAGTTGAAAGATTTTCACGTGAAATATTAAATTGAGCTAGTTTTTTTTTTGTTGTTGTTTTTTTTTTTCAAAAATTAAAAAGGTGAATATGGCGTCATAGTGGAAATAAAAAGGACATTTTCAGAATAAGCTTTTGCTTTGGTCAAGTTTATATTTTAGTAAAAAGTTTCTAATGGATAGCTATTTTTACGCAAGGTAGCGAACTTAGTAGGGAGTTACATAACTTAAATTTTAAAATGTATTTTTTTTTTCGAGATGAGAACTATTTATACCCCAAGTTAAACTTAGGTAATAATTTTCTAACGTGTTTACATTACCCCTAGGGAGAGAATAGGATTTAAAAATTAAAGTAAAACTTTTATTTTCTATTTTTTACTGTATCACAGCTATAATATTGTTAAATATTAGCAGTAAGGATTCAACACAATTTATATTTACATTCATAGCGTTCCTGAGTGGGAAATAGGCTATCTAAATTTAAATTAAGTTAATTTTTTATGGTTTGATTATAGATTTTTTACTTTCAGATTTTAAGTTTTTGTCCAAACTACCGCAATCTGCATTACTACAGTAGTGAAACGTTTTGAATGACACATTGGTAAACTGCATCCCACATTGTGATGCAATACCGCATACATCAACACCTGATGATGATGATACTCTCCATTAATTTTGAAATGCATTCGTCTGAGTGCAGTAGTTAGTAAAAAACTTGACATATTAAACAAAAACATAATTTGAAGAACAAATTAAAAAACAAAATTTATTTCCTACATTGTTTAGGCCCGAGAAGGGACAGATATTAAGATATTTCATTCAATTAGTTTTACATTTAATGTTAAATTTTTGTAACAAATTAGTTAAGCCAATTGAAGATTAAAAAATAAAAATAAAATTCATATAATAGGATACTTAAAACATCCTAAAAAATTAGATACCGTTCAAATGAAATCGAAATAAATCTTAGACTTTTTTTTTTAAGTTTTGTATTTTGCATGCGTCTTATCATTTTATGCACAGTTGTCATAAACATAATGCAAAATCTGCAATACAAATATTTTCAATTAAAAATGGAAGAAGTATAAGATTTATTTCGATTTCATTTGAACGGAATCTAATTTTTTAGGGTGTTTTAAGTATCATATTGTGTGAATTTTATTATTTTTTTTTTTTTAATCTTCAATTGGCTTAACTAATTTGTTACAAAAATTTAACATTAAATGTAAAACTAATTGAATGAAATATCTTAATATCTGTCCCTTCTCGGGCTTAAACAATGTAGGAAATAAATTTTGTTTTTTTAATTTGTTCTTCAAATTATGTTTTCGTTTAATATATATGTTTATTTATATATTTATATATCTTGATCAAATTTTCAATCGTTAATAAAATACTTATTATTCATCCTATCATGTTGAATTTATTTTTAAAAACTTGTATTGGATGACAGTTGATGTTAATACAGTTTTTTCAAATATTAATTCATTAATTAAATTTTAATTAATTAATTTTAGTTTTACATGGGAGACAAAATGGCGGCCATTGGTTATTGAAGCATTTAATGCATTTTCATATCTATAAGGGGTGTTACCATAGGGGGGACCCTGTTCTGTCGCCAAATACCGCCAAGTTTGTCGCCAACTTGGCGGTATATCGCCAAATTTGGCGACAAAAATGAGTCGCCAAAAGTGACGCCAACTTGGCGATATCTCTAATATTTCGCCAAATTCCCATAGAGTTCCATATTGCCTATAGACCTACCACCTACTTGCCTATAGAAAATCAACAAACTGAGATATTTTAATGCAACAAAAACTAATATTGGCTTAAGGGTTTATATTAAATTTTTCTTTGATGACCTAAGTAGGAATTGACTTCAAAAACAAAATTTTTATATTACTTGTTAAATTTTAAATAAAGCGTGTTTTGAAACTCGCGTCCTAATATATTATATACTTTATTTTTTTTTATTATTATTATTTTTTTTTTATATTGTCTACTTTTTGGTTCTTAAAATTTTCGTTCTTGCACTTTCACAGCCATTTGGAGAGCGTGGTTTGACCATCATTAACTCCATAGCTTTTGTAACTCCTAAACAGTTGTAACCATAAAAAATATTTAGCGATTTATAATCCGCGGATGGCTAACGGAAAAATGCCTTAAAATTAATTTATTAATTTATAATTAAGCTTTAAATACATTAAAATGTTGTATTGTCATCGCAAACACACCTTTGTACATATTTTTACTTTCTTCTATCTTCAACAGAAGAAAGTGTTGTAATCGAAATTTTTTTCGACCAGAGGCGTAGCTACAAATATTTTTCCGGGGGGGAGAATTAAAAAATTTCCCAACTTGAAACAAAATGCTCTATTTTCCAACTAAACTTATATGTGCAATGTATGTTTAATGATAATGATACTTATACCTAAAAAAATCCTTTCCAAAGAAAAATACTGAAACTAAAAACATAAAAATTGTAATTATTGGCTCATTTAATGAAAGTTTTTGCCTTCTATTGTGTACCAGTCATAATCGTACTTCATATGAAAACAGCCTCCTTATATTTTGAGATTTTTGAGAAAGGAACAAATTTTTAGGAGGAAATAGATTAGAGACACTGTTGATGTACAAAAGTAGGGAAATTCAGGTCTGGTAGATGTATTATATTTTCGTAGCACAGAAAAACACAGTGGCAATTTGAGTCTAGCCGTTTTTTGTATTTCTTTTGAAATTTTAATTAGTTTACTGTTACAGAACTCAGAAAGGTAGTCAGCAAAACAATAAAAAAAACCTTATTTTTTTATTTTTTATTTTAAAAAAAGGAAAAAGTTGCAAAAATCTAGAATTTCCCAACTCTAAGCTCAAATTCCCCAAGTTCACATATATTGGAGGGGGAGGCTCCCCCTTCCCCCATAACCCCCCATCGCGACGCCTTTGTTTTCGACGGATTTACATGTTTTAGGAGTCAGAGATCCCCAAAACATATTTATACAAAATATCCGTTTGTCCGTGTGTCGTCATTGCACCATCGAAAAGTGTATGAACTTATGCATAGAATTGAACCAACTATTTTGTATATATTTTTGGCTATGGCCAGTAGGTCCTCCTTCAATTTGGAAATATTCCGCCAAAGGGGGCGCTGTAATAGCGATTTTTGTATAAATTGTCCATCAGCGGCTCGTACAGCGACGGAAATTCGCGTCCTGCTAAGTCGGCTATTCACAAACAACCAATGTACCAAAGAATAACGAAAAACTATTGATTTTAATGAATATCATAATCGAAGTCAACTCGTTTGTACCCGACTGAAAAGAAGGGTTATGTGTTTCACACGTACCTGTGTGTGTGGATTTCTTTATACCCTCGAAGCATCCCAACGACTGGATGGATTTTAATGAATGAGGTCTCTATCGATTCGTCTTAACGGCCCGATGGTTATAGGCTAGGTTTTGTTTTTATAAATTCAAAATGGCGGCTGTAAAATACAAAATGGCGGTAGAGACGAAAAAAAAAGTACGCACCCCATTGAGTTGCATATCATTGGATAGGTCTTTCAAAATGAAGACGATGTTTCATTGACTATTTTACAGTCAGAAGTTCCGTTAAAATATTATACAACCTGGAAGTTGTGTATGTATTATGGATCTCTAGCTTTACTGCAACTCTAACTATCATAGACATCTATAGACCTTATCAAAACAGTGTGTTTATAGATAGGAACTAACAATTAAACACAACTTAAAAGTCATCAATACAAGTAAATAAAAAAATAGGTAAGTAATATAAAAAAAAATATTTTAAGTCAGTTCCTACTTAGGTCAAAAAGAGAATTTTTTTTTCTCCCATTCTTCTTTCCTTGATTAGCGCTTAAAATGCCTTGATCAAGAAGAGGGCTCTCTCGATTATGGAAAATTAATTAATTTAATTTAATTAATGAATAAATTTTTGAAAAAAAAAAACTGGATTAACATCAAGTGTCATCCACGACAAGTTTTAAAAAATTTATTTCAGCTTGATTGGATGAATAATAAGTATTTTATTAACGATTCAAAATTTGAACAAGATATATATAGCGGGAGTGTGAGCTAATAGTAGGAATTGAAAAAAAAAAAAAAAAAAAAAAAAAAGAGTTTCACATTAACGAGAAATAATTAATTAGTTCGCTTTTAACGCAGTCGGATTTTTTGATTTTTTAAATTTAATTGTTTATTACCCCGATTAATTGACTGAAGCAGAAATTTAAGAGAAAATCAAAGTTGATATAGTATTGAACTAATAATATTGAAGTATTAAAATATGTAACTACTTTTTAAAATATTAAGATGTTTGAGATAGAAGAAAGTTTTGGGATTGGCACATCCAATTACGTTGTTTTTTTTCCCCTAATAATTCAAACATATTAGGAAGTGAGTGAAAAATTAATTTCAAAATTCCTTCGTCACACACAAAACAAAACAAAGTTAAATAAAAGAGTGTAAAAAACCATAAAAATTTAATACCACCTACTAAGATGAAATCAGAAGAAAATGGAGAAAGTTCTGTTTTACTTAGGCTTTGCATTAGATAATCTTTTATAATTATGTTCTTTTTTGCTTTTATTTTGCATATTCATATTTTTTTTTCAAAAAATTATTTTTAAGAAAAATATTAATTAAACCTATGGTTAAACCTAAGAATTTTTTTTTAACAGAAACTAGGGACTCCTACGAGCTACCTCTCGCCAACTCTCCTTCAGACCCTAAAAACACGCTAATTTGATCGGTTTTAAAGAGACTGCTGAAGATTGAATTGGAATTAAAAAACCAGTGTCGATCTCCCTGTAAATTGGTTTCCATTCATTTCCTTTTTACTGATGGATTTTAAGGCCGAATCAGCTGCTGTTAATAGCTGTTTTCGTGTTTGATTAAATAAGATTAGTTAAACATTTGAAAATCAGTTAATATAAAATGAACAAAGTCGGCAGTGTCTTTGCCTCCCGGTATTTTTTAACAACGCTGTAAGAAAATTGTTTTAAATAAGACGTTTTAAATCTGACGTAATCTTCACCAAAGTTTCCTTTCTCTTTTTTATATTAACATGAAAATATTTTTATTGTTAGAAAGGAAATATTATTATTTGCGCTGACTTAGAATTGGCAACATTAGTTACAAAAATCAACTCAAAATATGAAATAAATGTTTCGTGCAAATATATTTTTAAATTTAAACTGTTTGGCAATGTTATTATTTGGCCATTTTAAATAGGACGTAATTTCCCCCGTTTACTTCTTTTAACACACATTAATGAATTCATTATTTTTAAGTTTTCTTTCTTTCAAGCTATTATTCTTTGTGCTGTTTTTACAATTGACAGCAATTTAAAATAATAACCTTTTCTAAAATACATAAAAAGTATCTCTCGAAATGCTGAGAAATTGAATTTAAAATTGAAAAAAAGGACTCAAATTAAAAAAATAAATGCAGTCTGCACACCGCGAGATTCTAATGTATATCCTTATGTTTAAATTCCTATATCCTATGTATAGATTTTGCTGTTATAAATTTTTTAAATGGAACGATTTTGACCAATTTTAACATTAAATATCTCTTAAAATAATTCTTCGATTTAAAAATTGTCTGCTTCAGCGTATTTATCGAACATTTCTCTATTATATTACCAATTTACATATTTTTGTATGCAGTAGTTTTCTTAATATTAACAAGGATGTTCGATCACAAAAAATTAATTTACGGCGGCAGCGGTGACAGCGTTAGTTACTTTTTTTTTTTTTAAGAATAGAGAGAGATTCCTACAATAATTCTCAAAATACTTGACCGAATAACTTGCTGTATGGTATCTTGAGGTAAGCATTACCGGAAAATCTAAATATGATGTCAAAATTAGATGCTCGTAATGTAATTTTTTATTTTTCCGAGTCTCATACAATTTCTATGTGTACAAGACCATGCCAGCAAAATTTTACTAATCAGTTGGTGCCAGTCACATTTTTATGCGATTATATTTGGGGTGAATTTAGTACAATTTAGTATGGAGGTATACTTTTTTTCCCACGACTATATATACTGACTCTACATTACACACAATTCGTAATTAAATAAAATGGAAATAAAGAAATCATATCATTAAGACTTATTTTTATAAGTTGATATCAACTAAAAAACTTATAGTAGGGAATTGGTCTACTTTATTATATCACTAAAAGTATGCACTTACCCGTTACCGGTTTTAATAAAGTCTTAACAGCTGACAAAAGAGGACTGTATCATAAGAAGATGCTGGAATAACTGTGAGGTAAACATAAACGCAGGTTAGTTTACGGGAATTTGTCTTACGGCAGCGACGTAAAGATTTAGGGGAGGGGGGCAAAACCAGTATAAATAAGAAGAACAGGTAGAAGGGAGAGATCCCCAAAATGTTTTTTTCTCATTCGAATTTTCGAGAAGGTATTTAGAATATGAACATACAGTACGAGCAACGATGTGATGGGTGTATTTCAAGATATGAAAGAGTACTAATATTTGACCTTGAACTTTTTCCTGTCTGCCATTTCTTTATCATTCTGTCAGCTTCTCGTAAAATAATTGAAAACAAATTACAATCGTAAATGAAGATAGGCATATAACTACAAAGTGTTCTAAACTAATGAAGTAAAATATCAGGGATGATAATATGCATCAATATAAAAAATTTTTGTATAACAAACCAAGTTCGTAATCACCTTATTCCAGACCCTGACTAATGCAGGGGCATGCGGGACAACTGCCCCAGCTACCCTTTTTAGGGAATTTCCATAAGAGTAATCAGGATTTTTTCATTAAAAGGTGCCAAATGGTTAAAATTAGCCAAATGGGATCAAAATTCATATATTTTCAAATATTTAGGAAGGAGGTACCTCCCTGCTTCCATACCCTTTCCATCGATGCAAAAAACAAACTACAATAGAACCTCTTTTATCCGAAACTCTTTTAACCGAAACTCTCGGTTAACCAAAATCCATTTTTAAAGGTTTTTTTTTTTTTTTCACTATCACATTTCTTGTGTGCAAAATCCATTTTTAAAGTTTTTTTTAAAAACTATCATATTCCTTATCTGCAAGCGGTCCTTTCTGAACTACAAATACATATACATATTTTCGATCCCCTTTCTTAGAATTCCTTTGAATTTAACTTGAGCTGCCGTAAGTTGCGGAGTGGAACGAACAAAATGAACAAAATAGTAATTCTAAAGCTTTTGAATGTTTAGCAGAATCTTTGGCATAGCTGGAGCAGCAGAAAGACTGTGATACAGGTGAACTAATAATATTAAAAAACTTTGTGAAAGAGCTTCAAAGAAAAGGCAATCGAAACTGCGACAAACAAACCATTGTTTCAAACCCTTGTGAAATATGTAAAAGGTGCTTAATTTCAAAATTAAAATTCTGCTAATTTATTCTTGTGTTCATTTTGCTACTTCTTTATTTTTATTAAGCATGTGTTACAATAAAAAGAAATAGCGCATATATTTCTCCTTAATCTTAAAATGGAAGCATTCACGATTATCTGAATATTTCGATTTTCCGAAAGATGGTAGGTCCCAATTACTTCGGACAATCGAGGTTCTACTGTATTTCATTATACGGCTAATGATTAAAATTTTATTATAAAAACTTAGTATTCTATTGTCTTCGAAACATTTTTTTTATTGACGTTTTCCCTCGTAACGTAGCAAGTTAAAACCATTAATTATGACCAATTTGGGTCATTTTCTTTTAGACGTTTTATAACTTAAGTAGATAAAAAAAAGTAAAATTTTGCAGTCAAATACTCTTGTCAACCAATCTATCATGTTTTCTACGACTATCCTGCTAGTATTATTTCTTAAAGTTGTGACCATCATTTTATGATACTCTGTATACAGATGTGAGCAGTGTCTGGCACGACATTTATGCATGCATACAATATGTATGAAGTTCAGTACTAGCCACTTCCGTATTATTCGCAAAAAATTCCTATGTGTAGATAGAAGGATGATGAATGATGCTTGCCCCGGGGCCCTAGATAGCTTAAATCGGGACCTGTCTAATTCAATCAAAAATACTGGATGCCTCACTACAAGCGGAACTCGCATTTTCGTTCACAAATTTCACAACAATGAAGATATTTTGGCGAGATTTTCACCAGATTACCTTTTAGACTATGAGCCGACAGCACAGACAATCATCTCATCGAGTTCAAGGATAAAATTCTAGGATTAATCAAATCTTGATTCGGATATTAAAAGGCAATCGGTCTGCCAAGTCCTATCTTGGTGGAAAACACCTGAAAACCCGATTTTAGCGGCTGACACGTAGGTTTACCATTGTGTTTTCTTGCACCCAAAGGCATGAAAACATGGAGGACTGGGAGCAGGAAAACACAATGGTAAACCTTCGAGTCAGCCGCTAAAATCGGGTTTTCGGGTATTTTCCATCAAGATAGGACTTGGCAGACCGATTGCCTTTTAATAAGTGAATCAAGATTTAACTAATCCTAGAATTTCATCCGTGAACTCGATGAAGTGATTGTCTGTGTTGCCGGCTCCCGGTCGATTTGCTTTTGTATGAAATGTGATAAAATCATTGAAGTGCTGGAAGTGCACTATAATGTGACACAGTAAGCACTGTCCGTTATATTCCAAAATATGGAGAGTTTAATTCATTGTTTTTTAGAAGCGGATAGTTGTTTGTGTAGTACCGGTACTTCCCGTGTACTTCTTCTTGTCATCATACAAAGGATCATACATAAAGCAAAGTAAATTTGCAAAAAATACTTGCATTAGCGTGATTTTTGCTAAAGTAAGGAAAGAAAATCCGAATTCGGGTTGGAGTGGGGTACCTTGTATATTTCACTATACAGGTGTTCACCCCAGTGTTGAATTCAGACACTTTTCTCTAGAAGGAATTTATGAAGCTCCGAGGCGGGGGGGGGGGGGGGGGGAGGGTGGTGACATTATAGAGTTGCGGAGGGGAATTGTACTTTTTAACGATTGAAAACACAAAATCTCAAATCTTCGGGGGGGGGGGGGACATCTCATTGCTCCGGGCTCCGGGGAGTGCCCCCCCCCCCCTCCGGGCCATCCCCTGAATTCAAGACTGGTCCACTCTTAATGGTATCCAATGGCTAATATATAAACCGTTTGTCATAGACATATAGTTTCAATTACAAAAATGCATTAAATGAGGTGGGAAATTGTTTTAAAAGTCGTTTTGATCAATTAAAACATTTCTTAAAAAGTTACGGAATTTAAATTTTTATACAGTCCCGCAGTCCTCAAAGTGATATTTAATAAAAAATTTCTATTACACTAATAACTAAGACATAAAAAGTCTCATCCATCTAACACTAAAATGGGCCGAGTTATGAAACTATGAATTGCATGACTTATGCCAATTTTCTGCATCTGAACGTAGATGAGTTGGGCCATGCTTCGGGGGATCGTATATAAAACGCTTAAAGCATTAAAAGGATTTATTTCGCGTGTACATTCCTGCATTACAGTCGAAAGGAATCACTTCGAGCAAGTTTTAAGATAACTTTATATTTTTATTAATTCTTAGATTAGATAATCTAATAGCATTTTAAAATATGTATCATTTTGTAAAGAATTGCGACTATTGCTCTTCATCATTTCATTTAACAAAAATTCTGTTATTTTTTAACTTATATTTTTAGTACAATTTGTATGTTTTTCTTTAATATGTCAGAATGAAAATAGATTTTTAATTTATATTGTTATGTTAATTTCATTCTCAACTACTATTTTTTTTTTAATATTCTGACGATTATTTATATCTGTAGTAAATTGTGATCCCTATATCGCAGTAAAAAAGATTCTTCAACTTTAAAAAGCTATTACTCGGTCAGTTTTAATCGTAGAAGAATGGAACTTACTTCTTAGTGTAATAGGACATTTTTACTAAATGTCACTTATAGGACTGAGGGGCCGTATGAAATTTTCAAATGTGCTATTTTGTTTAACTGAACAAACTTTTAGCATACGATGTAGGATACATACAAATCTATAAATCATATAAGGCTGCACAAAAAGAAAATCTGATATTTTTCCGATTATTTATTTTAATAGCAGAAATTGGCTTTTCAAATGCGTTATTTATTTTTTAATTGAACTATTTTTTTTTAAATAATACTTGATTTGTATAAATTTTATAGATCATATACAATACAGGTCTGTACAAAAGTTCTCAACTACATTTACGTTTATTCACGGAAATTCCTAAATGGAAATTTTCAATTGTTCTATTCGTTTAGCTGAAGTAATTTTTAGCATACTATGTTGTATACATACATATCTATAGTAGATGTCTGCACCGGCCGAAATTTCCAGACCCGGGTCTGGCCCGACTCATAGAAAAAATATCGGCCCGCCCCGATACAAAAATTAAAAGTTCGGCCCGAGATTGGTCCGGCCCGAGTGAATTTCTACAAAACATTGATTTTTACGTCGATTTCGTTAAAAATTTGTCTCGTACGAGGCGTTCTGACCAAAAATATTTATCTTAACTTCTTTTTCATGTTTATAATCTTCATTATTATAGAAGTGCTGCAGGCTGCGATATTTATTTTTTTTAATGGATCTCTATTCCTTGTATATAAATGTTTCAGTTATCATTAATATTATTAATCCATATTCCATGTATTGAAGTGTAAAATATCTGAAAAATGCTATACAGTAAAATCTTCTAAGACGGAATTGCGCATAGAAAAGAAAAAAAATGCATTATAAGCAATTTCCTTTTCTTAGCAAGTGTAAATGATATATATGTATTCTTTTCTTACGTATTAGTATATTATTTTTGCATAGAACAACACGTTATTCAATACGTTTTTCAGTTTAAAACAGAATTCCGTCATAGGCAGGTTCTTTTTCAAACGTTTTAATACATTTTAATTTAGCTATATTTTAATAAGCGTAAAAATCTACTATTCTTTAAAAATAATAAATTTTAATGTTTAAGTGTAGAATAATGGTGATTGAAAAATGTATGCATTTTTGCAAAAAAATTTGGGTCAGACCTAATTTTACTCACTTTTGAATGTACCAGGCCAGGCTGAGATAATGATTTTCATACGGGCTGGGTCAAAATTAGGACTGAAAATTTTGGCTCTTGAAGACTAGGAATGAAACCAGTCCCGGCTCTGTACAGAAAAAATAAGTTAGGCCCGGCCCTTGCAGATCTCTAATCTATAGATCATGTACAGGGTTGCAAAAAGAAAAAAAAATCAGATATTTTTCAGACCTTTTTCTGATAATAGGAGAAATTGGATTTTCAAATGCATTATGCTTTTTTCAAATTATTGGTTTAGACACCCACTTTCACCTTAATGCACTGTGAAGTTTTGTTGCAGTATTCTGAATGTGTTGAAAAGCATTTGGACGCATGATTTTTTTTTCCTGTTAATTTCCTCTTGCAGGTTAAACCTGTGGCGGTATGTGTAATGTTATTTATTCGTTCATTTTAATCTGTAACTTAAAACGACCTTCATAACTGATAATTTTACCGACCTCCAGTGACGAGAAAAAGATATAGTTGAAAACTAAAATCACATTAGAGAAAAAAAAAAAAAAAAAAAAAATCCATAGAACCATTTTATTCCACACGAGAAAAAATAAATCAAAAATAACTTTCTTTTAAACAACTCACTAAAATTCACCGTGACCTCTAACTTAGAAATACAAGATCAGAGTGTTCGATGAACCTCTCTACAGTCTACACGTGCTGGTTGTTTTTCTTTTCTGTATTCGACCTGTTGACCGACTGCTCGATTAGATAGAGAAAGGGATTTTTAACCATTAGCTTCCATGTTTATTCATTGCTTTATGCTTTCAATGGAGGTGGGGCGGCGATAATTACAGAGAAAAATTCCTCAGGTAGTTCTTTTAACAAATTCCATGTAGCTGTAACTGAATAAAAAGTGTAAGCTCTTCTTTTTTAAGCGGGAAATGCAAAATTAACCTTTAACTGATGAGACAGAAATTGCCATGTAGACGTAACTACTCTGAAGCGGTCCGTGAGACCACTCCATCAAAAGATGAATAACGGTTAACTCATAGGACGGTGTCTTTGAACTAAATAGACCGGTAGCCGGCAGAACAAACAATCACCTCATCGAGTTCACGGATGAAATTCTAGAATTAGTTAAATCTTGATTCGCATATTAAAACGCAATCGGTCTGCCAAGTCCTATCTTGGTGGAAAATACCTGAAAACCCGATTTTAGCGGCTGACTCGTAGGTTTACCATTTTGTTTTCCTGTTCCCAGTCCTCCATGTTTTCATACCTTTTGATGCAAGAAAACACAATGGTAAATTTACGAATCAGCCGCTAAAATCGGGTTTTCAGGTGTTTTCCACCAAATATGACTTGGCAGACCGATGGCGTTTTAATATGCGAATCAAGATTTAACTAATATTAGAATTCCATCTGTGAACTCGATGAGGTGGTTCTCCGTGCTGCCGGCTACCGGTCTAAAACATTTTGTACAGGATTGTTATAATTAAAATTCACCCATTCAAAAGTCTTTGGTGATAATACTAAAGTTCTAAAAGAAACAAAATTTCGGTAGTGTTTGTAGTTAAACTGAAAATTACAAGTTAAACTACAAAAATTGAAAAAAAAAAAAAAAAAAAAAAAAAAAACAGCGGTTTGTGAGACCGGTAACATCAGTTAAAGGTTAAATATATCATGAGACATTTATTTCATATTTCGAGATGATCTTTTTAACTATTGCGGCCACATCTAAGACAGCGCAAATAATAATATTTCCTTTCTAACAACAAAAGTATTTTCACGTTAATATTAAAAAGTGGAAGAAAACTTTGGTGACAATTACGTCAGATTTGAAACGATACATTTAAAATGTCTTATTTAAAACAATTTTCTTATAGCGTTGTTAAAAAATACCGGGAGGCAAAGTCTCTGTTTACTTAGTTCATTTTATATTTTGCTTATTTTCAAATATTTAACTGATCTTTTTTAATCAAACACAGACATTAGATGTCTTAACAGTAGCGGATTCGGCCTTAAAATTCCCTCAATTAAAGGGAAATGAATCGAAACCCGTGTACTGGAGGATTACCACTGGTTAACCCTTTCAAGGGCGGTGGTTCATTTTTGTACCACCTAATTTTAATTCCTAAACGCCACATTGGCACCAGAATAGTGGAATGAAAATTTTCCTTTTATTAAGTATGTGAACAAAAGCTTTAGCTTAGTTTTAAATAAATTTGTTTGTAAATTCCGGTGTCGATCACTAATTTCGGAATTTTACGAATAGAAGCACCTTGCCCCTGAAAGGGTTAATTATAATTCAATCTTCCGTAATCTTTTTAAAGCCGATCAAATTATCGCGTTTTTAGTCTTTGATGCTGAACGAGGGGTTGGCGAACGTAGCTCATAAGTGGGCAGAGCCTCCTGGTCTTTTAAAAATAAATAGACTTCGCAAGTCAGCAATTGATTAAAATTCTATTCACCACTCAATATTTTCAACACTAAGCAATTGTTGCGCATGTCACACGAGCGAAGATACAAATATAAACGTTTCCTTGTAATCTATTTTAGTTTCTTCACAAGCATCAATTTCATCATGATAATTGTACGCGGAAAGTAAGACACAATGCTTAATGTATTTCCAAGAAAAGAAAATTTTTATAATGATTCCAAACCAAAGTATCAAAAACAGCAATTTCTTATTCGAATAAATTTTTGAAAGGTGAAAACCGGCCGCGAAGACTATAATTCGAGTTCTACAAAAAATAGACAATATCATTAACACAATGAATGAGAAAATTCATCAAATTTTATGCATTCGTTGATCTTACTCCCTTGTCCGCTTTTTAAGCCTAAACGAATTATTTTTGACCTTGTATGTTGTAAATGTTCTAGATTAATATCATATCCATAAATAAATGTTATAATCATGTACTTTCCCTTCTATTTACATCATTTGCATACAGAAGTTTATGAAATAATTTGTATTATTATAATTTTTTTTTAACTTTCCTTATATTTATTTAAATTTTAAAAAAATAGAAATTTAACTTATTACTGATCAGGGGGGGAAATGAACTTTTCTCTTCTACATTCAACTTGAAAACTAAACAAGCAAGTATATATAACAGGGTACGCACGGGTCCTGGAATTTCCAGACAGGAAATTCTTCGGTAGCAGTATTTTCTTACAGAAAATCTCTCCTCAAGGCTGTTCTCAAATCCAAAAAAGCAACTTTCTGACATAAGTTTTAATTTATTTTTGTTCGAAAATGCATGAAACTAGCTGGTGTTGTTGTTCAGAAACAATGAAATTGAGCTGTTTTTTGCATTTTTTTGCAAACGCAATATAGTCCAGGCAATAGAGACCGTATAGGGGCTGTACCTAGCAAAATTCATGGTAGTTCTGGAAAAAAGCTTACTATATGTTTTTTGGGTCGCTGAATCCGAATTTTTAACTTCCCATCAAAATTTCCCGCGGCAACCCACCAAAATTTTGGTAAAATGCCCCCAAAAAAAGGTTTTTATTAAAAAAATCAATGTTTTTATTGTTTTAGGGAAAAGGTATCTAGAAATTCAGAAAGTAGACAAAATTTGCAACAAATTAGATATATGACATTATGACTTAGGATGAAGGGGAAAGGGGGATCTGCCCCGGAACATGCGCGCCGTGCTACGTGAACTAAGTTGCGCAATTCCACTTAACCACTCATACGTTTACACTCGCCCTCCCATCTCCCCTCCGAACTTTCTCTATAAGGTTTACTTTAAGTTTTTTGGGTCGCTGAATCCGAATTTTTAACTTACCCCCAAAATTTTCCCCCTCCCGACCTCCCCCCCCCCAAAAATAGTTGTTTTTAACATAAATTTCTTATTGTTTTAGGGGAAAAGCATTACGAAATTCAGAAACTAGACAAAATTTGCAACAAATAGGAAATATGGCATTATGACGTAGGATGAACGGGGAGGGGTAGTCTGCCTCTGAACATGCACTGCGGCGCTACGTGCACTAAGTTATGAAGTCCAGGCAATAGGGAACCTGGAAAAATTAATACTAGTTCTGGATTTCTACTCACTTTATGTTTTTTGGGTCGCTGAATCCGAATTTGTAACTTCCCACCAAAATTTCATCCGGGACCCCCCCCCCCCCCCCCAAAAAAAAAAAAAAAAATATTTTTTTGAAATAATTTGGTTTTTGAGAAAATCGCGCGGGGAATGTTCCGAGGGATATTCCCTCTCTCCCCGTTTATCCTACGTCATAATGTCATGTATCCTATTTGTTGCAAATTTTGTCTAGTTTCTGAATTTCGTAATGCTTTCCTCCTAAAACAATAAGAAATTTAAGTTAATAACAACTATTTTGGGGGGTTTTCGGGGGGGGGGATTTTGGGGGTAATTTAAAAATTCGGATTCAGCGACCCAAAAAACTTAAAGTATGTTGGCATAACAGCCGCCCCTGTTCGGTACAGTAAGTTACGCGCGCTAATATTTAGATAAATAAATAAATATTATTCTGATTCTGGCCATGAAAATACAATTAAATATAATAATAATATAGGTAATTTCTTACCTTTATCTTTCTTCATCAGCAATCCTCATTATACAGCTTCGCACGAGTGTAAATCCATCAAGACGTATCCTTTCTTAGCTGTAGAGAAAATATTTTTTTTTTCTAATTAATTTTATGAACACTGACAGGGTCGGACTGGGTCAGTGTAAAGGGCGCAGACCTTGGATTTTCAGAGGGCGCAAAAATTTTAACGAACTCAAGTCAATTTGACTTGCTTGTATTGTATCTGGCTTGACAAGGTTTAACACACTTGCATAGCACCAAGTAAAGGATAGTGGCTTAAATTAAATCTTTAACTTTAGGTAGAAGACTTCGCAATATTCTCCGTGCATGTTTAAAATTCCATCAATCCTACACAATATTACGCAATTATTTAAACCACATCACATAACATCTAAAAGCTCCAGCAAGTTGAACACAGATTAACTTGTAGTAGATTACTGATATCAAGACTAGAGCTTTCTTATTTTCTTTTATCGATAGACACCTTGCAGAAAAAAAAAGGTCATCGCCCCTACCAATTTTCCTGAAAATCACTGTATGAAAAAGACATAGGACTGATTAGGATAACAATTGATTAGGAATAATATTTACTATTTAATACTTTTCATAAATTTTGCTTTGGAGGCTGTCTACATATTAAAAAATACACGAACGTTGATTTTTCAAATGGTAACATCCACTTTTGACACCCTGTTTTAGTTCCTTTCTAGCCAGGAAAGATATATAGTTTATATGCTTTTCTTAAATCTTAATGCTGTTATTAAAGAAAATGTGTTAGGGGTTTATCCCTAAACTTTGGAAAATAAATTGAAGATCTTACAAGGAAAAGTACCAAAAACTCTCAATTAGTCCCCAGTAAAATTTTACTAGAATAATAAATTTATTAAAAACTTACTTTACATTACAAAAAAATCCTACAAAATATTTCTTGTAAATTTCTACGATTTTTTTGTGTCTCCTTTGATAGCGGAATACGAACCCCTTAATTTATGGAAAGGAAAAATTTCTCTAATATCTCCAAAACCAATTATTCAAATGAGTTGTACACATCAATGTTTTTAACAATTGTGGTTTTTTCTTAATATACAGTGTGTTTATAAAGTCCCGGACCCATTTTGATGTTTAATAACTCATACAATAATAAAGATAGATTAAAATTAATAACATAAATGGTTAGATAGGCTCAAAAAGTTTCATGACCCTTGTCAATGAACTTCAACGTGTGCCCCCTTCGTCGCACGGAGAATATCAAGTCGATAGTCAATTTCACGCCAGGTAGCGGCAAGCATGTCGGCATCCACAGAGGCTATTGCGGTTGTAATTCTGACTTTTAAGTCATCAATTAGACATGTTGGAAAACTTCGTATTTCCACAACTAGAAGAGCTTCAGCCACATGTCATTTTGCAACAAGATGGTGCACCGCCTCATTGGGGTACGATCGTTCGTACATCTTTGAATGACCATTTTCCAGGAAGATGGATTGGGCGAGAAGGTCCAAATCCTTGGCCACCCAGATCACCTGATATAACGCCGCTGGACTTTTTCTTTTGGGGATTTGTAAAGGACAATGTTTACAGGGGGAGAGTGTCGAACATTGATGACTTAAAAGCCAGAATTACAACCGCAATAGCTTCTGTGGATGCCGACATGCTTGCCGCTACCTGGCGTGAAATTAACTATCGACTTGATATTCTCCGTGCGACGAAGGGGCACACGTAGAAGTTCATTGACAAGGGTCATGAAACTTTTTGAGTCTATCTAACCATTTATGTTATTAATTTTAATCTATCTTTATTATTTTATGAGTTATTAAACATCAAAATGGGTCCGGGATTTTATAAACACCCTGCATATTTTTTAAAATGACTTTGTTAATAATTTCTAACTAAGAAAAGTTTTTGAATAGAAAAAAAGTTTGGAATAAGTTTGGATCTATTCACTATATCTCTAATGAATTAATAAAAAATCATCAGATAATTTTTATGAAGTTAAAAATTAAGTTTCTGAAATGGATTTATCTTTAACATCCTCAAATTTAAACCCTTCTAACCCTACCATGATTTAATTTAATGCATATAAACTATGCCTTTTTCCGGGCTGTCTCGATCCAAGAAACTCAAATAAGGTGTCAAAAATGGGGTATTATTGACTGAAAAATAAAAGTTGGTACAATTCTCAATAAGTATACGACTTCGGAAACATAATTTATGCATAACAATAACTAGTAGATATTATTTTCAGTTGTTTGGTACCTACATATTTTTTTACGATTATTTTTAGCAGAATTTGTAAGTTGTAGACCACATTTTTTTCCACTATCACCATTGATGCACTGAGGATCCTTAGAAAAGCTAACACTGTTTTTTGCACCAAGCGCCAAATAGTGTTGCTGCGGTGCTGCTAAGGGCTTCAACCTTTTTTTTTTTTAATATTTTTCTTTAATGTAATAGGAATTAGTTATCAAGCCAGTTTAAAATGTCATAAATTCAATTTCTATTGCAATCTGAGAGCCACTACTTTTTATTATCTACTGTTTTGTTATTATTCATATTATTAACCAAGTAGCATATTTACATGTGGTATCTACAAATATCTCCTTCAACACACAAGAAACATTCGGTATGCAAACTTCGTTTAAAAAATATTATAATTATAATATTATATTATAAATATATATTTATAATTAGAACAAGAATATACTTTCCGTTTGGAAATAGAAATTTTGAAAACTAAATCTCAAGCTTCTTTTGTACCACGTATTATAGGGTATTGGAATGCTGAAATATAAAGCTATTTGAAAGTGAAAATAATACTTGCTTGTGAAAATAATTGGTATTTTTTATCCTTCAAAAAATTACTATTATACCCCCATAAAGAACTGAATTGATACCACGTTATGAAAAGGTTTCTACAGAAAAAGTACACCCTAAAACATTGCTTTGTTAGTCTAAAATCCCTAAAACAATTAAGTAAATTTACTATTCCCAGCACACTCTTCCCATGATTGTAAAACTTTTATCATTGTTAAAGATCGAGGGAAATATTTAAGTTTCCGTACTTGAGTGTAAGTGCCCCAGGGATTGTATTCATGCAAGCTGCAGGGTACATAGCCAGTATTTTTTAACCGACTTAAAAAAAAGAAGGAGGTTCTCATTTCGACACTTATGTATTTTTTTTTTCTGTATTTTCACTGATTACTCCTAAACTAGGCGCGAGATTACTATCCGAAAATAACGGTAGATTTTGTGAATGAGAAAACGCTGTCTGCGAGATACCACAGCTTGCAGGATTGAAATCCAAAAGTATCTCAACTTTGTATTCCCCGAAAAGAAAGATCATCATGTTTTCCAATCAAAAACAAAATCCATACAAAAAGTTTTTTGACTTCTGATACGTCTCTTTTTTTTTTCTCTTTCAAAAAGCACCATTATATGTGCATTCAGGAGCGGCTATAAAGAAAGGGGGCGCAGAGTACTAAAAGCAAAAGGGCCGAAAATATGCAAAATACTGGTTAAATTCTAAAACATATCATGAAAAGAAGCGATGAAAAAAATTTCGTCCAGGGCGTAATGGCTACTAAAGCTCTCGTTGGGTGCATATTTTCTCTTTCAATCGCATGCAAAGATGTCCGTTTTGGTTTCCGATTCTGAAATTGCTACGATATGTCTTTAATTTCTTTGTGATAATAATAAAAAATACGTCTCTTGTGCTGTCTATTAATTGATGATTATCCCTAAACGAATTCTCGAAATTTAGTACACTAATCAGAATGTATGTATGCAACAAGTGAAAAAATATTGGAGCGGCTTAGGCACTTAGGGGCGCGACGTTTTTCTTGGGCGAGGGCGCACCGGCCCTCGGACCGATGGGCCGGCGGGCCAGTCCGAGCCTGAACACTGAAACAAATGAAACTGACGAGTTCTCCGTGTTTGTTGAGCAGCATTTTAAAACTATATTCTATCTTAAAAAATACAAATGTTGCTGCTTCATATTGCAGCTTTTTCTTATATTAATTTTACATGTTATACTTAGAGAAACTAACAACCAACTAACAAAATAATATGAAATGTTTATAAGTTCTTTTCGATGATGTCGTCAGACTCTTGCTTCGTGCGTGGGATGATCTATAATCATATTTTATTTATTGATGTAATTGTTTATCTTGAGTAGGATAATTTAGCTAAAATAGAAAAGTTTGTTTATTACAAAATGATTTATTATTACTTAATGTATTTATTTACGTGTTCAAATGTTTGTATTCTTGAATGGTTTCCTGTTTTGAAATCAGTTAATGATATCTGAGATGGTTATAAATCCATCACCCTTCCTTAACCATCTCAGATGCATCGTGTAGTAGTTTCATCGATTCTCGATGTTTCACAAATTGTGGTTTGCCCAGTGGCTTGGTCAGGGCGTCTGCTGTCATGTCTTGTGTTGGGCAGTAACGAAGTTCTAGTATACCGTCTTCTTTCATCTCTTTTATCGCGTGATAGCGAACATCGATATGTTTGGTTCGCTTTGAGAATTTTTCATTCTCCACCATCTTGATGCAGCTCTGGTTGTCTTCATACAGTATTACTGGTAAATTCTGTTTTAAGTCTAGATCTGCTAATAGTTTTATTAGCCAGGCAATTTCCTGTCCTGCACTAGCTGCAGCAACGAATTCAGCTTCCGCTGATGAGTATAGGCAATGCAATTTTGCCTTTTTGTATACCACTGTATGGGACTATTTCCCAGCATGAATATGTTCCCTGTTGTGGATTTCCTCGTTCATGTGTTCCCCGCCCAGTCGGAGTCAGAAAAACCGATGAGTTGTGGTTTGTGATTTGTATTGAATGTGAGTGTGAGGTTTTTCGTTGTATTTAGATAGTTTATTATCCGTTTCGCAGCGTTCTAGTCTTTTACACGTGGAGTTTCACACCTTCTGCTGAGGATATTGACTACGGCTGAAATATCTGGGTGTGTAGTGGTTCCTAGGTACAACAACGATCCTATCGCTTGTCTGAATTTCGTATTGTTAAGCATTAAATTTTCGTCGTCCTCTAATTTGTGAAAACCGGCATCCATGGGAGTGCTTACAGGTTTTGCGTGTTCTAAATTAAATTTTCTTGCGAGCTCTTCTATTTTTAATCTTTGATTCAGTTTATACCCATTTTCTGATTTCCTTATTTCCATGCCTAAATAGTGAGATACTTCCCCAAGATCCTTTAATTCATATTCTTTCTTCAAAGATTTTATTATTTTTTCAATTGATTCATTTTCACCGCCTATCAAAATGTCATCTACGTAAACTATTATGTAAGTCGTAATCTTGTTTTCTTTTCTTGTGTATAGACATGTGTCCACGGTGCTTTGTTGGAAGTTTAAATTTTTCAAAGATTGTTCGATTCTTTTATTCCAAGTTCTGGCTGCCTGTTTGAGTCCGTAAATGGATTTTTTCAGTTTGCAGACTTTGTTTTCTGAGTTTTTCTCAATGTAGCCCTCCGGTTGTTTCATATAAATTTCGTCTTCTAATTCACCGTATAGAAAAGCTGTGTCGATATCTACGTGTCTCACGTTCAACTTCTTATATGCGGCCGCTGCCAAAAATGTTCTGACGGTTGTTTGTGACACTACTGGGGCGAAAGTCTCGTCATAGTTTTCCCCATATTTTTGACTAAACCCTTTGGCTACTAAACGTGCTTTGTACTTTTGAGTGTTCCCGTAATTGTCTAATTTCCTTTTGAATGTCCATTTGCAACCTATAACCTTTTTGTTAGGTGGAGGATCCACTAATTCCCATGTGTTGTGTTTTCTCAGCGAATTGATTTCCGCTTGTGGCTTTAAGCCAATTTTCCTTTTCTTTGGGATTATTTATTTCCAGTATTTCATTCCAACTAGTGGGTTCTGTCATATCATCATTTTTTACATAACAGGCATATCTGTCTGGTGGTACCCCCCTGTTCGATCTTTCGGATCTTCTTGGTTCATTGGTCGGTTGTTTGGACGTGGTTGGTTCTTCGGTTGTGTTGTTTATCTCCGTTTCAATGTAATTTTTGTCGTCATATGAGTTTTCTGTCTCTTTACTTTCTTTTAGGTTAATTTTGCTATTTTCTATGAATTTCACTATTCTGCCAATTACAATTTTATTTTCTTTAGTGTATACGCGATATCCTCTTGAGTTGTTATCGTATCCTACAAAAATCCCTTCCTGAGCCCTGTCGTCCAATTTTCCTCGACGTTGTTTATTCACGTATACGTAAGCTTTGCACCCGAATGTTCGCAAATAGTGTAAATTCGGTTTGCGATTAAACCATAGCTCAAATGGGGTTTTATTTGTCGATCTTGTTGGTAAGCGATTTTGTAAATGATCCGCAGTGTTAATTGCTTCTCCCCAAAATCTTTGTGGCAGATCTGCTTCTCTCAGTAGGCTTCTAGTCATGTCTAATAGCGACCTATTTTTTCTTTCCGCAATGCCATTTTGGCTCGGACAATATGGCACGGTTAATTGATGTTTAATGCCCCTTTTTCTTAAGTAATCCTCTATCCCACTATTTATGTACTCTCCCCCGTTATCCGATCTTATTGCTTTCGGATATATCCCGAACTGGTTCCGAACCATAGCTATATAGTCGATCAGTTTATCCTGTACTTCATCTTTATGTTTTAATAAGTATATTACAGTAAATCTAGAGTAGTCGTCAATGAAAGTTACAAACATTGTTTTACCACCTATTGTGGGGGTTCCTATCGCTGTGCATACGTCCGTGTGCACTAGATCGAGTACTCTACCTGTTTTGTTTCTATACACTGTTTTGGGATAGGGAGCATAGCTTGTTTTTGTTTGTATGCACGTTTCGCATGTTGTTCCATGATTGCAATTATTTAGCTTTATGCCATAGGCTAAGTCGTCTTTAACCATTTCCTTTATGGAATTATAATTTCTATGCCCTAGGCGTTTGTGCCAAAGATCCAGGCAGTCTTTACTTTTGCATTCATGTGCCATATTTACTATATTCCTATCTGCATTTTCTAATAATTCAACTTCGTATAGGTTATTTTTCATTTTTGCCTCCAAATAGATTTTCCCATTTCGGGACAGCGTGCATTTATCTTTATCAAATAATAATTTATACCCATTCTTTGTGGCTTTACTAACTGAAATTAAATTAGATTCTAGCTCCGGTACATACAACACTTCTTTCAACGTAATTTTATTTATGCCTCCATCGGATGTTTTCGTCGTGAATGTAGTTTCTCCTGTACCTAGCGAGTTTAGAGTTTTGCCGTTGGTAATTATGACCGTTGTTTTTTCGGTGTCATTTAATTTAGTAAAGTCATCTTTATTGTTTAGGATATGTGAAGATGAACCAGAATCAATAATCCAGGTTTGTTTTCCTGCTTTGTCTATTAGAAAGGCTGCGTCGCTGCTTTGACCTGGTTTTGTTTCCGTTGTATAATTTCTCTTGTCTACTGATTCGCGGTCAGTGTTTCCTATCTGGTTATCCGATTGTTGATAACACAACGATGATGAGTAATGTTTGTTTTTGTATGTTTGTTGTTGTTTTTATGTATTTGGGTGATTGTTTCGATTTTTCAAATGCCAACATTCTCTGTACGTGTGATTTCTCAATTTGCAATACGTGCACTGTTTATCTTTTTTAAAATTATCATTTGGATATCTCTTTTGTGTTTTAAACGCTTTTGTTGAGTTTTCACCCTGGTCTGCGTTTTCAACCCTTCTATTGTACTCATCTGTTAATTTACTTCTAATAAATTGTGGTATAAGCTCGTCCTCATTCCGTGATTCAAGGGCAGTAATTAAAGTATTATAACTAGGAGGTAGCGAACACAGCAATAAAGCTGAAAGATGGGAGTCGCTAATTGTTTCCCCGATCGCTGAGAGTTTGTCTATTAGTTCTAGAATGTATGTTATGTGTTTGATTAGGTTTCCGTTTTCTTGGAGCTTGGCTTCATAAAGCTTTCTTAACAAAAATAATTTACTAGACAAGTTCGCCCTTTCGTGTATCGTTTTAAGTGCGTTCCAAGTGTCTCTGGCTGTGTTAAGTCCTTTTACATGAACGATTTGAGACTCGTCAATTGACAGGTTAATTATGGCTCTAGCTTTCCTGTCCTTTTTCTTCCAATCGGTTGTGATTGGCGTGGGCCTATCTTCGCTAATTACGTTGAACAAGTCTTCTCTAATCAGTAACATCTCAGTTTTGAATTTCCAATTGCTGTAGTTACTAGCGTTAAGTTTTTCTACAAGCTGTATCTCACGTGATGCGGCCATTTTGCTAGTTATTTTAGTTTTGTTGGCAAAGACGAATTGCTGTTTTATTATTTTATATAAAACTTCTTATATATATCTAGTTTTCTTCAATTGTTTAACATTTCATATATATCAACAAAAAAACAATGCACAATATTTATTTTATCATCAAATAACTGACGAACTATATTTTCAATTATTTTCAACAATTTCTTTTTAATGTGCATACCTTTACGGCCAGTAATTTTTTTCTACAAATAGTATTTATCTACTAAAATATTAGACTTTCTCAGTCTCGGAATCAAATTGTTGGCAAAAAAACCGCCTCTGCTCTGTACAGTAAGTTACGCGCGCTAATACTTAGATAAATAAATAAATATTATTCTGATTCTGGCCATGAAAATACAATTAAATATAATAATAATATAGGTAATTTCTTACCTTTATCTTTCTTCATCAGAAATCCTCATTATACAGCTTCGCACGAGTGTAAATCCATCAAGACGTACCCTTTCTTAGCTGTAGAGAAAATATTTGTTTTTTTTTTCTTTTTTTTTTCTAATTAATATTATGAACACTGAAAGAAATGAAACTGACGAGTTCTCCGTGTTTGTTGAGCAGCATTTTAAAACTATATTCTATCTTAAAAAATACAAATGTTGCTGCTTCATATTGCAGCTTTTTCTTATATTAATTTTACATGTTATACTTAGAGAAACTAACAACCAACTAACAAAATAATATGAAATGTTTATAAGTTCTTTTCGATGATGTCGTCAGACTCTTGCTTCGTGCGTGGGATGATCTATAATCATATTTTATTTATTAATGTAATTGTTTATCTTGAGTAGGATAATTTAGCTAAAATAGAAAAGTTTGTTTATTACAGAATGATTTATTATTACTTAATGCATTTATTTACGTGTTCAAATGTTTGTATTCTTGAATGGTTTCCTGTTTTGAAATCAGTTAATGATATCTGAGATAGTTATAAATCCATCAAAGTGAACCTTATAAGGAAAGTTCGGAGAGGAGATGGGAGGGTGAATGTAATCGTGTGAGTGGTTAAGTGGAATTGCGCAACTTAGTTTACGCAGCACCGCGCGCATGTTCCGAGGCAGATCCCCCCTTCCCCTTCATCCTAAGTCATAATGTCATATATCTAATTTGTTGCAAATTTTGTCTACTTTCTGAATTTCTGGATACTTTTCCCCTAAAATAATAAAAACATTGATTTTTTTTTAATAAAAACCTTTTTTGGGGGGCTTATTTTTACCAAAATTTGGAGGGGTTGCCGGGGGAAATTTTGGTGGGAAGTTACAAATTCGGATTCAGCGACTTAAAAAAACATAAAGTAAGCCGATTTCCAGAACTACCATTAATTTTGCTAGGTTAAATTCCCTATTGCCTGGACTAATAGATATTTCAGAAAATAGTGTCAAAATGCGCGTTTTGAACCGAATTTCCTCGCGAAGGGAGAAAGAGCACTCAAGAGCGGGCGAAAAACGTGTTTGTCACGTGATCAATTTCGCTTATAACTCAATAGGTAATTGATTGAGCAAAAAAGGTAAAAAACAGTTCAATTCCAATTCGCTTTTATGGCCAGGCTTTCCAATTTTATACCTTTCCGTTAAAAAATGAATTTGTAAATGGGTCAAAACGTTTTGCGCTTGTTGAGCAGAGCAGTTAAGAACAGTTTTAAATAAGGCGAAATTTCACAGGAGAGACAAAAGAAAATGTGCATGATTTTTCTGTGACATGAAATTATAGCACTTATAGGCTGCACACAGACGCTTGTTTGCAATTCTTCTCCAGTTTCCATGGAAATCTTTTGTTCAGGATAATTCTACGGTTTATCCACAAAAGAATGAGGGGAATCAACAATGAGTCAGGAGATAAGGAGCTCAACCCTACTTGAAGGAAAGATTCCTCTTTTGCAGGACATCAGTCCCTTTCCTTTTAAAGTCATTAAAAATCAAAAACACCGCGTGGCCACAAGAAACGACGTCGACACTGATAACAGTTAGAAGGATTATGCGTTCGCAGCTTTAGATGTGCATGCAGGAGTAAAAAAGCGCATAAAAGCGTAAAACCCTTAAAAATGAAGATATAGGAAGAGGTTTGGAGGGTTGGATAAATTTACCTCTCCACACAATACACCCTTCTTCTGTGGTCACGAATGGACAAATAGCGTAATAAAGTGATTTTCCTTATAACTACACTTATGAAACTTTTTGTTTAGCAAGACACACGTAGGACAGACCTGTTAGTGGAATAAAATGCAAAATGAATTTTTGTGAGATGTGTCACTTTTCTTGCGGGGGAGCGATATGTAACCTCAAAAACTCGGAAACTACAGGGCGCAGTGCTATGAAATTTAGCACGCGGGTTACAGATAAAGGGCCCATGAACGATTGGAGCAAAAAATGCGAAAATTTAATTTTTTTTAAATGTTTTTGACGAATTTTTGCCATTTTTTATGTTCAACCCGTAATTGCGTGAGTTATAACCAGTTCTAAATATTTAGTGCACTGTGAGATATTCATATTACGTACATCATGCTCTAATACTAAGAAGCTGTGGCGGTTAGTACGTCAATTCTTTGACCTCGCATGCAAAAAATTAGAGATTATTTAATTGCGCTTAATTATTACCTTTTTTAAAAAATAAAGAAAAACAGTTTATCACAGACATCAACAAAACTTTTTATTCTATTTATTCCCTTATGCCAAAGACATCGTTTTATCGTCTGCTGACATAGCAACGTGATAAATTAAATTTCATTAAAAAATGCACAGTAGTAGAAAAATATTCGAAAAAAAAAATAATGTTTTTGACGAATTTTGCCATTTTTTATGTTCAACCCGTAATCGCGTGAGCTCTAACCAGTTCTAAATGTTTAGTGCAATGTGAGATATTCATATTGCGTACACCACGCTGCAATACTAAGAAGCTGTGGCGGTTAGTACGACAATTGTTTGACCTCACATGCAAATAATTAGAGATTATTTAATTGCGCTTAATTATTACCTTTTTTAAAAAATAAAGAAAAACAGTTTATCACAAACATCAACAAAATTTTTTATTCTATTAATTCCCTTATGCCAAAGATATCGTTTTATCGTTTGCTCCCATAGCATCATGATAAATTAAATTTCATTAAAAAAAAATGCTCAGTACGTAGAAAAATATTTATCTAAATCGAATAGTTATTGAACATGAACTCCCGTGCATAGAACGGGTTAAACAGTTAGTCCAAAATTTAAAAAATCGAGTTTTCTCTATATCAATCTATTCTATTAGTGAACCTGCATAAAAAAAACACCACAATCTGCCAAAAAACAAAAACAAAAAAAAAATATTTTTTATAGTTTATTTCTGCCATTGTAAAATCATGGTTTACAATGAAAACCAATGGACGCAGTCAGAGGTTTTTCGCGATTTCGCAAAATTTGATTTTCTGGATAAGGCTAGCTTTGAAACTCACGTCTTCAAATATTTTATTTTTTTATTAACTAGCAGTAAGTCCGTCCTTCGCACGGAGAAAAATAAATACTGATCAACTCTTATCATAGAAAGACGCAATGCTACCATCAACGAATGTGACATATGTAAAAGTATATTGGCAATTTCATCCATAGAGATGAAATATATTGCAATGATCGTTTAAAGAGCCATTTCTACTACTTTAGATCAAAATTTTAATTTTTTATTTTATTTTATTTTATTTTATTTTTGCATTTGTAGATTGCATGTAGATTGTTACCGTATAGCGGTTTCGTGATATTCGAATTTCTTACAATATTTTTTTCTGGTTGAACGTATGATCTATGGGGCAAAATCATTTGCCACATAGATGTCCCGTAGATTGTCCCATAGGTGTATTTTAATAGTGTTACAATATTTTAAACATAATGAAGTTTATATACATTATTGAGGTGCACTAGAAGATGCTTAATATAGAAAATGTTATCCGTAGTACTTACACGCACAGGGGAACTCAAAAGTATTCCGTAATATTATGGTCTATGAAGAACTTATTTTAATTATGTTACTCTGTTACAAACTTAATGAAATTGATATGAATTTCTGAGGCGAACTATTAAATGCTTTCTGTAGAATATGGGGGTGCAAAGAATATGAGGTATCATTCATTTACAAGGTACAAAAGAGTTCGATTATGTAATGATGTACGGGGGAAAATGTTCGAGCGTATTTCAATTGTGTTTCAATATTCTAAACACGATGAAATTGATATACATTACTGAGGTTTACTACAAGATGCTTGCAGTTGAATATGATGTCCATTGCATTTATCGTTCTTTTACAGGGACACATAAAAGATCCCTAATTTAACAACGCTTTAGACACTGTATCTATTAGGACATTAGGAGTAAGAATTGAGAGTGCGTTTCCAGTTATGGTAAGCGTTTGTAAGTTTAACTAAATTTTTGCATACTACGTGGTGTACAAAAATTCTATAGACCATATACAGGGCTACTCAAAAGACTTCGTAAGCATCACTGAGAATAAGCTCTAATTGCTTAAAAGTGTTTTTTAATTAGTATTCGAAGAGATGTTTGTAGCATATAAATATAATATCATATACAGGGTACAGGGCTATGTAAAGAACGGGATAGATGGCCGCAGGGGCGCCATTTGAGGGGGGCTGGGGGGGGGGGCGTGCCCCCCCCCCAAGGAATTTGATATTTCAGAAAATTTCTGTCATTAGGGATGCACCGAATAGCGATTTTTGCCGAATACCGAATATTTGGCCCACAGGTAAACTGAATACCGAATATTCGGCCTACAGATAAACCGAATACCGAATATTCGGGTAGCCGAATACTGACTGTTAGGCCGAATTCAAAGTTTAAAGATATTAAAAAATTAAAATTTTAAAACAATTTTTCATAATACTTAACACAGATACTTCCATTTTGATAAACAAGACCTTTTTACAAGTAAACTTTATGCACACACCCAATTTCCGGCACTTCTTCTCATGATATCATATGGCACAGAAATCAAAGTAACTCTTTTGAAAATATAGTTACGATATCTTCATTATTGTTAAAGTAACAAATGAAAATCTAAGTTTGACCTGAAATGAGATGAGATACACTGTATTTTTGATTTTGACTGATTAAGCGGATTGCGATACTGGTTTCTTGGGCAAAAATGGTCTGTCTTGATGTCTATTATCACATCTGAAAGTTTTTCCCATTTTCTTTAGAAACACTCTTTTTGCGAAAAAGCAGAAGACAGATTATTTACAAGACATTGTTCAGAAACTTCCATTTGTGCATCATTTATTTCTATGCAGGTCATCATTAATGGTTATGTTTTTAAGTGACACTTATCAAACAGCAAATAAATAATGTAACAGCATTCTCTTTGATTAAATATGATTCTGTTTCCAATTATTCTGAATATCTTTATAAATTGACAGTTAAAAGTAGAAATTGTGTAAAGATTTTAAAAATATTTGTCAAAAGATATTTTTAAGTATTCGGTTTGACCCATAGGCGTAGAGTTTTCAAAATTATTGGAGGGGCTCAGCCAGTAACGCAGACAAGGGAGGGTCTACAACCCCTGGAACAGGGAATTAATTTACTAAGTGATGAATACAAAACAGTAAAATTTGCTGAGACAAAATTACAAATAACCGCTGAAATTTTCCGTTTTATACAAGTTTTCGTCTACCTTAGCAGGTAAAAATTCAAAGGGTTCTTTTCGTTGGGATTATGAAATGTTTCCCACTAGATAAGATTTCGTTATAGACAGGTTCGGTTTACACAGGCTAACCTTATATTCATACAGTAAAACCTTTGTAAAAGCAATCGCAAGCGACCGAAACTATAATTCGTTTAAGACAGGTTTCTGGCTAATTAAGTAAAATTGAATGGCAATCTTTCCTTCTGGGGCATGAAAAGTTTCCATTTAAGACAGGTTCCGTTTTGACAGGTTTTACTCTACTAATGACGTAAATATTTATATATCTATACTAATAAAAGACAAGATCGCTGTTTGAGTGTGTTTATCGGCGATGGCTCGGAATATTTACTGCGCGCAGAGGTATGAAAATTTATATGAGAATAGTCCAATGCAGGTCCTGATGCCCCTGAGGCTCATATTTTTAATTTTTTTTTTTATAATTGGCTGAGATATTAATTAAAAACTCATAAAAAGGCGAACTTTTTTTAAAAATTGGTGCAGGCGCGCTCGTGCATTCCCAGAACCTGCTTTTCGAGCTGAAAGACTTTTTTTTTTTTGTCATTTTATTTTAATGCCCATCAGCCCGTTTTAAATACGGGAAAACGGGCGACATATTCTTTATAGTTCGTACTTTTATGTCTCAAACGCCGCAATCAATTTAAAAAATATGGTTCTTAACTCATTAAATAAAAAAAAAATTCACAGTCGACTTTTTCTCCCTTTCTCAACGTTTATTCAGGGCTCAATTTTAGAGATACTGATCCACAAAAATGCATATTTAAAGCCAAGTTCTTCTTCTCCTCGTCTGTGCAATCGGTTTTCTAAAAGACTAATTTTAATTCTTTAAAAAAATTCGCTACCGCAGGTCACTTCTCACTTCACCAGGACGAGACTATCTTTTTTTCACAATCTTTTTAGAGCATTTCGACAGGCTGGATTTTACATCTATCACAAAAATTTCGTAATGTTCGAAGTATTTAAAAAAAAAAAAAAAAAAAATCCGAGAAAAAATAAAAAACGGGTGTTTCGACGCGGTTTCGCTTGGCTTCGGCTCACGTTTTCACCTTTAACCCTTTGAGCGTCTTGAGGGGGTTTCCTGCATTTTCATGAAAATGCTTATAAAAATAATCTTAATGTAAATTTTCTTTCCCAGTTTGTTTCTAAAATACACTTCATACCCTTTTTTTTATATTACATTTTAAAATACAATTCTGTTTAAAATATTTTTTTCTACAGCAGATTTAAGTTTTTTTTTGGGAAACGGAAAATACATCCAAACCACTCAGAGGGTTAACTATGCATATTTTTCACGAGATTTTATAGAGTACTCAGATACAGTTATATTTATAACATATTAAAATTTCGGTCAGTTTGGGCGACAAAAGAATCCGACTCGAAAACAAGAAAAAGTAGTCAGATGTGCCAATCCCAAAATTTTCTTCTACCTCATACATGTTAATGCTTCAAAATTCGTTATCGCAGTGCCAAAATTAAATGACAATCTATATTCATCTCCATCAGGATTCTAAAGATACATGTTATTAAATTGTGTGCATTTTAAAATGAGATGGCATCGCATCTTTGAAACAAACAATTGAATTTCGGCACTCGCCCTCTTAGATGTCTCCAACAAAAATTCTCAGCTCAAAGAGCATTAAAGCAACACCTGTTGCGCTGTATACACCCAAGCCTAAAAAATATCTATTTATGTGAAAGTGTAACAGAATATGAAGTTTGATTTAATTCCGTGCGTTAGTTTTTGAGATATAACAATTGCGGAAATCGTGAAAAATACAGTATAGCAGTGCCACCTATTGTGCGATTTACACCAAAACGTAATAAAGAACAACATATGTCAATGTCTAACTGAATTTGAAGTTTGATGAAAATCCGTGCAGACAAAAATCATGAAAAAATCTGTATCGCAGCGCTACCTGTCGGCCGATTTACACCAAAAAGTAATCAGCATCAACTTATATCACGGACTAACCGAATCTGAAGTTTGATGTCAATAGGTGCATTAGTTCTTGAGATAGAGCTATTGCGGCAATCGTGAAAAATGCAGCATAGCAGCGCCACTTGTTGATCGATTTAAACGAAAACGTAATCAGCACGAAATTATATCAAGGTATAACTGAATCTGAAGTTTGATGAAAATATGATAATTAGTTCTTGAGATATAGCTATTGCGGAAATCGTGAATAATGCGTCATAGCAGCGCCACCTATTGAGCAATTTGCACCAAAAAGTAATCAGCACCAAATAATATCAAGGACTAACATAAGATGATGTTTTATGAAAATCCGTACATTGGTTCTTGATATATAGGATGATTTACATCAAAAACTAATCAGCGCCAATTTATATCAGGGACTATTTGAATCTAAAGTTTTATTAAATTCCGTGCATTAGTTCTTGAGATAGAGCGGCCATAAAATTTGTGTCACAGACAGACAGACTCACATACAGATTCACAGATAGACATTTTGCAAAAACATGTTTTTCGGTATCTCTGACCCCTAAAAAGTGTAAATCCGTCGAAAACCGGAATTCAAAGATTTTCACGAATCCAATACTTTCTTCTTGCAAAGATAAAAAGGGAGAAGAAAACATATTTCTTTTAGAGGTAGATATCAATATTTTTTTCACAGAATTTTTACACGGGCTTAAAAACGGTTATATTTATAACCGACAAAAATTTCAAAGAGATCGGCCAAAAAAAAAAAAAAAAAAAAAAAAAAAAAAACTATTTAAAAAAAAAATTATGAAACGACCCTACGTGAAAAACAGAAAATGACTTCTTACGAGCGCTTTTACCATTAAAAGGTCAATATTTTTTGCGATTTTTTCATTTAAAAATATAAATTCCGACAAAATCGTATTAAAGGTATAAAATCATACAAATTTGTGGTTTATATACGGTTATTATCACCGGCCCGAGCAACGTCGGGCAGGTCAGCTAGTCTATGATAATAAGGAAAGAAGTTTGTCTGTGTTCTAAAAAAAGGCTATGTTCTAAGAAAAAAAAAACCCGTTGCACGCAGAGCTACAAAATTTGCTTTGAATGTATACCTCTATTTAGTTATGTACCTGAAAGCCCGATTTCGGACTTTTTGATTAGACTTTTTCAATATCATTTTTAATGCAATTTTTAACGTTTTTTTACGGTTCGAGACGATTTTTTTTTTTTTTTTTTTTACATTGTTAAAATAAATCCGATTTCAATCTTTTAGCGTATAATATGGTAAATTTTATCCTCTTTTCGAAAAAGTTTATTCGGGATTCGTACAGTGATTTTGGAATTTTTCGCAAATTTTTGTATGCGATTTTCAGCGTTATTTCGTGTTTCGCAACGATTTTTACTTTCTTCTATCTTCAACAGAAGAAAGTATTGTAATCGAAATTTTTTCGACTTCCGGTTTTTGACGGATTTACTCGTTTTAGGGGTCAGAGATCACAAAAAACATGTTTATACAAAATGTCTGTCTGTCCGTGTGTCGCCATTGTACCATCAACAATTGTATGAAGTTGTGCATAGAATTGAACCAATTTTTTTTTTTAAATTTTTGACTATGGCAAGCAGGTCCTCCCTGAATTTGGAAAAATTCCGTCGGTAGGGGGCGCTATAATCACGATTTTTGTGCATTTTGAATATTGTACCATCGAAAAGTGTATGAAGTTATGCATAGAATTGAACCAAATTTTTTGTGTATGTTTTTGGCCGTGGCAAGAAGGTCCTCCCTGAATTTGGAAAAAATCCGCCGGTAGGGGGCGCTGTAACAACGATTTTTGTGCATTTTGAATATTGTACCATCGAAAAGTGTATGAAGTTATGCATAGAATTGAACTAAATTTTTTGTGTATGTTTTTGGCCGTGGCAAGAAGGTCCTCCCTGAATTTGGAAAAAAATCCGCCGTTAGGGGGCGCTGTAATAGCGATTTTGTGCAATTTTCAATATTGTACCATCGAAATGGGTATGAAGTTATGCTTAATTCTAATAAAAATACTAATAAAACTAATTATAATGAAATATTGACATGAGATAGAAGAAAGTTTTGGGATTGGCACATCCAACTAGTTTATATTGATAAAAAGAATTCGGTTTCAAACTTTTAGCCTTATACAGTAAATATTGTCTTCCGAAATTTTTGAATTTTTAATTCGATTTTAAATGGGAGTTTTTGCGATTTTTCGCAACGAGTTTTGACACTCGTGAAAGAATTCCGGTTAAAATGTTTTAGAGCACTATAGTAATTTTTGGCCTTTGCTACTTTTGGAATCTTTAATGATTTTTAATGCAATTTTCAGCGGTTTTTCGCTTTCCACAGTGGCTTTTTTACATCGGTAAAAGGAATTCGATTTTAAAGTTTTAAGCCTAAAGTAGTACATTTTGGTCTTCTTCGTAAGTTTTTCATTTTGAGCGATTTCTATTGCGATTTTTCACGTTCCGTGTAGATTTTTTCAAGTTCGTGAAAGAATTCCGGTTAATGTTTTAGTCCACTATAGTGAATTTTGTTCTCAGCTATTTTTGAATTTTTAATGCTCTTTTTTGCGTTTTTTTCTCATTCCGTAGATATTTTTCAGCGTACATATTTTTTCTGTTTCAAACCTAATATAGCAAATTTTCTCCTCCGCCATTTCTGAAAAAAAAAAAAAAAACCAAAAAAAAACGCTTTCCAACATGGTTTTTAGCGTTTTTATACGATTTCTTTTTCTTTTTTTTTTACATTTATAAAAGAAATTCGTTTCAAATTTGTAAACCGCTGTAGTAATTTTTTTCCTGTGCGATTTTTGATTTTTTATCGATTTTTAATGCGATGTTTAGCGTTCCGCTGCTATCTTTTGATATTCGTAAAAGGAATTGGGTTTCAAACTTTTAGCCCAATATAATAAATTTTGTTATATTTTCAATAAAGTTTATTGGAAATTTGTACAGCGAATTTTGTTTTTGTTTTTTCGAATTTTTTATGCATTGTTTAGAGATTTTTCGCTTTCAGCAGCAACTTTCTACGTTTGTAAAAGGAATCCTGCTTTAATATTTTAGCCCATAATAATAAATTTTGTTATCTGCGATTTTTAGAAATATTTCGTGATTCGCTGCAATTTTTCCAAATTAGTAAAAGGAATCCGGTTATCTTCTAGCCCAAAATAGTAATTTTTTTTTTTTTCATTTAAATTCATTTGGAATTCATGCAGCCTTTTTTTTCGCGATTTTTTATTACGATTTTATTAGTGTTTTTGTGTTTCGTACTATTTTTGGACGGACTGGTCGACGCCGAGCATATAATATAAATACTACATACGGGGTTGCTCACGAAAAAGCGGCCCTGCTGTGTTTGCCATGAATGCGTATGTACAGATAGATACTTTTATATGAACATCGAAAAATTTGAAAATATCACGAAAATCGAATCAAATGTCAGTCGGAAACGGCAAAAAACGGAAAAAGTGAAGTTTAGGCCTGGCCTGGGTTTATAGAAAAAATTTGGACCTGGTCCCTATCCAACCTGAAAGAAAATGGGGCTGAGTTCGTGTTTCTTGCTGTGCCCGAATAAGAACAATTGAATACTTTATTATTGTTTAGTTTATTGTTACCAAATCCTGGTGAATCATCAGTTACTGTAGAGAGACCGCTTGATGCATTTAAAAAAAAATTAATAAATATGAGTTTTATGCATGATTTAGAGGCAAATAACTTCTCCCTTTATATTCTATGCTTTGGAGACACTGGTTCACAGACACACACTTCTGGCTTCTGGTTTGGTCATTTGCAAAAAAACTTAACTCCTCTTCCCCCCTCCCTCCCGAGTTCTCCAAAGCTCGTAAATTGTAGCCACTTACTTTGTAGGTTCGGGAAACGGCAAACAATCTTATCTGCACTCTAATCAGATCATATTGGGTACAATTTGTCGCCCGTTAAAAACGTTAATTTATTGCCCTATGTCTACGCCGAATCAGAAAAAAATTTCTTCCCAGAAAGTGTGCCCAGTGTCCAAAGAAGAAAGAAAAACTCACTGTGGAGAGTGCTTAGTTTTTTTCCAATTCGCCACGCTAAAATTTTCCAGTTGTTTTACTTGTTTACAAAGAATAAATGTAAACAGCGAATTTAGAGAAAGAACAATTATCCATCGAAAATATTTTACGATAAAAACTTTTGTAAATTCTATGAAATTCCAAAATCTGAGTTTTTTACTATGTCAGCTGGCGTAAAAAATATAGCCCATCTGAAAAAATTATTGGAGGGGCCCGAGCCCCACGGGCCCATATGACTCTACGCCTATGGTTTGACCGAATAGTTCGATATTCGACCAAGCCGAATATTCGGTAGCATGTCCGAATACCGAATAGATACCGAAAATTCGATGCATCCCTATCAGTTATGAGAGGTCAGACTCAACATTTTTTTTCATAAATTCCTCAAAAGCTAAAGTAACTTGTCAGATTTTATTACAATAAAAACACATGTAATTACAATAAACACTTTATGTACAGAAACTGATAATTATCAAAAATATTTTCTAAAGACTTTACTATTCCAACACTCTCAAGGTGAGACAGTTCTCTCATTGATGAGTGAGTATTTTGGCTAATTTTAAAAAGATATGTGAGAAAAAATTCTATTAACTACTACTTCCCAGCCGTGTGCAAAATGATCAAAGAAAACTCGTCCCCCTCAGGGCTAGAATTTTCGAGGTGAATTTCCCCTTTAGTCGGAAATTTAGAGAGGATTTTTCTTTTTTTAAGAAAGGTGGTTAATTCAAGTTCTTAATTATTTGAATTTTTTATTTTGCATTATTAGTGTCACATTATATTTACTTCAGTCATTACAACGCTATCAAATCATTTGCTTTATTAAATCATATTATATACAGTATTATATACAGCTGTACGCTGCAATTTACGAAGTCACTTTCAGTCGTAAGTAAATTTAATTACCATATTATTCCGATAGAAAGCAATCGAGCAGTGTTTCCTCTTTTCCTGTTAAAACAACCGGACATTAAAATTTTTAATTTAAGATTATTTTCAGGGTCACGCCAATCCCGAAAGATTGTCACGAGGAAGGAATTGGTTATAGTTAAAAATGTGCACTTTTTTTTAGAAAATTGATAAATGTTGTTCCATTATTCGCTAAATAAATAGTAATTTCTACAAATTTCATGCATTTATTGATGAAACACACTTCATTAACATGCCCGTAAGATTTTCTTATAAGAAAAAAAGTATGAGAATCCTTTTAAGTAATGAAGTACATTTTTATTTGATACCAAACTTTTCTTTTGATAACATTAAATTTAAATTTTCTTTTAAGTCATTTCTATGTAAAAAGTAGTTTACAAATGATAATTACATTTGAAACATTTTTTTAAATATTATGCAATTTTTTACTATTACATGTTTTCGGTATCGGGCTCGGGCGGCCTCAGATTGAAAATCGTCGGGTTGGGCCGGACCCGGGCTCTGATAAAAGAGCCCGCACTCTTCTCTAATACAGATGAGAGGGCTCAGCCCGGGCCAGACACGGGCTCGATTTTCATACCAGCCTTCGGGCTCGGGCTCATTTTTTTTTAACCTGAAAATTTTGTTTATTCAAGTATGAAAAAAAAACATTTAAAAAATATAAGAAGTAATCACATATTAATTAATATATAATCATCAAAATTTATTGTGTTCCCCATATTATTCTGTTAATGCTTTTTAAGGTGTTTTAATTTCTAAAATCTATTTATATGTCTAAAATAAATTCAGTATTTTTTATTTTTATTTCTGTTAAAAAGCTGTTATCCTTGTAAAAGTAATTTAATTTCTCCTTTCATAATAATCACTAATCTGTCTGTTTCCTGTGGTTTCAATAAATAAATGAGGCATGTGTCTGTTATCACCTACTTCTCGTCCTTACGACGCCTGGGTTGAAAATCACATTTTCCATAAGAAATGATGTTATTTTGATCAGAATGAAAGAAAAATAGAAATAGTGTTTTTCTATTTTAGTATAAGAACACTACTTAAAAAATTACTGCGCAAAAGAAAAGCAAATGATAAAAAAAATATATTTATTTATTCGTGAATATTTGACTGTTTGTTTATGAGGGTGTGAGAGTTGAATTTTTTTTTCTTTTTTTTTTTTTTTTGTTAACAGTTCATAATTTGGTAAACATTAAAAGGAATATTTATTAGCTGTATTAGAGATAAAGAGTGATGTTTTTAAAAGGGAAGGAGGTTTCAGTTAATTATATTTGTAAAAGGAGAATTTTGGTTTTAAATTGGGTATAAATAATTGTATGTGATGATTGATTAATGTTACAACATCAATGCTATTTTAAAAGAAATTTGCAATATTTGCAGATTTATACCATTGACGATAAATGGATACACTAGATAGTTCATAATGCGCCAAGACAAATAAATAGTAGGATATTTTTAAATTAAATCGTTAATTTTATTTTATTATTTGAAAATCTAGGCGAAAAAAGTAATATCTTCTGTTAATAGTCAATGAGCATTACAATCGATACACTTTTCCTATAAGAAGCATCGGATCTTTCAGATAAGTGCTGTTGAATTTTTAATTTAAGCTGATTTTCAAGAACACGAGAATTACGAAAGATGTAGAATAAGAAATGTAAGAAATGTAAGAATGTAAGAAATAGAAAAACGTTGTTCGATTCTTCGTCATATAAATCGTAATTTCTGCAAATTTCATTCCGTCATTTATTTCTAAAACGCACTTCGTTAATGTTCTCGTCAGATTTGCTTGTTGCGAGAGAAAAATATGAGAACCTTTTTAGGGGTTTATCTTTTGAAAAGATTGAATGTAAATGTCATAAAATTAATTATGTGCTATGTATTAACAGTTATTGTGATGTACGAAGTTGTTAAAAAAAAAAAAGAGAGATATTACATTTAGAACAACTTTTATGCAATTTTGATTAAAAAAAAATTTCGGTTTACTTTTTCGGTATTGGGCTCGGGCTCTAATGACAAAAAATGTTTCGGGCTCGGATTTAAAATCGTCGGGCTCGGGCGGGCCCGGGCTTCGAAAAGTGAGCCCGAACTCATCTCTATTCTCTAATGCAGATAACAAATGTTTTACAAATTTCTGAATTGTGTGGAATTTAGATCATAGTCTGAAAAGGAATGCAGAAAATGATTAAAGAAATTTTTTACTCAGAGAAAATCATTGGTGAAAATTTCATATCCCTATGAATCACAAAATTTGCAAACTTCTTGACGTGTTGACTATGTTTATGGGCTTATTATCTTGTGACCGATTGAATTTCACGATTTTTTTCCCCGACGATTTGACGAAATTCGCGATTTTTTTTCGTGATCGATTCACGAAATTCACAATTTTTTTCTGTGACCATTTGTCAAAATTCCCGATATTTTTTGCGACGATTAATGAAATTCGCTATTTCTATCCTAGATATTTTGACGAAATTCGCGATTCTTTTCTACGATCATTTGTTGAAATTCGTTTTTTTTTTTTCTCGCAGCCGACTGACAAAATTTGTGATCGCTTTGCGCGATCGTTTGACGAAATTTTTGAATTTTTTGCGCGATTCTTTCATTAAATTCGTGATTTTTATCCGAAACCTTTGACAAAATTCTCGTTTTTTTCCTTAATAGATATTCGAAATTCACAATTTTTTTTGCACGACTTATGAGCAAATTTGATTTTTTTTCTTGCGACCGAATATTGAAATCTGCATTTTTTTTTTTTCCGCAACCGATTGACAATAATCGCTGTTTGTTTCCACGATCTTTGCAATATTTTTTCACGGTCCTTTTAGGAAGTAATATTTTTTCCGCGACTAATTTACCAAATTGACTATTTTTTCCAAGTCCAATTTACAAAATTTAAGATTTTTTTCCGTGGTCGATTGGCGAGTTGATTTCGCGTAGCTCCGCAAAAAAAGAAAAAAATACCGTGGTCTTCCACGAAAATTAAAAAATGTTCCTAGAATCCCATGGTTTTGAAAGACGTTAAAAGGGCAAAATCCCATACGCTGTTTCAAGCCCTTCCCCTCAAAGAAAACTTTGTTCCCCCCTCCAAGAACCTCTTGAAATGTCACCCCACTCCTGCAGCAAAACCTGCAAAGAAGAAGTTGAAAGGTCAGGGGGGAAAAAACTCCATTTTAGACAGGCTTCCGTATTAGCAAGTGTAATTATATGGTGTTTTTTCAAAGAAACGCGATTTTTTTTTTTCGTTTCCGAAATAATTCTTTTTCTGACAGGTTTCATTTTCACAAGTTTTACAATAAATGTACCTATGCTCTTCAGAGGTTTACTATAGAAAGGATGTTTTAACAGTCTTAGATATACATGTAAAATGGAAACTGTCTCTAACGGAATACTGTCTTAAACGGAAAACCTTAGTCAGTATCTTGAAAGTATACCTCCTAAGATGAAAACCTGCTTAAAACGGAATTTTGAATCGGTTCTCGTTCGGAGGGAAGAGGATACCCCCCCCCTCTCGAACTTCACCCTTGGCTATGCCCCTGTCCTCAAAGAAAACGTTGCCCCCCCCCCCCCCCCAAGAAAATTCTGAAATGGCGCCCCTGGATGGCCGTCTATGGATAGTAATTCCTGGAAGTGTATAATTTAAGTAGTTTTAAGCATGTTTTTGCCTGAATTAAATTTCAGCTTAATATGTAGATTGTATGAAAATCTGTATGTAATATACAGGGCTGTACAAAAAAATTCAAGTACGTTTTCCATCTATTGATAGAAATTACTGAAGGTGAATTTTCATTACTAAACTAAATTTTAGCATACTATGTAAAATCTGTACAAATATATAAATTACATACAGAGCTGCAGAAAAGAATTGGAGTACCTTTCCAGTTATGTGCGGTAATTGTTGAAATCAGTTTTTCGAATGTGTTATGCTTTTTCTAAAATGTTTACTTAAGTATCTTATTTACTTATTTACTTTCTACTATACATACCTTATTTACTACTATATTATAGCGAAGTTTTGTTAAAGTGTTGTGGAAGAGTTGGAAAGTGTTTCAGAATCTTGCTTGACGCATGACTTTTCTTGTTTTAGAATAGACAAATAATGAACGTCGCATAGGTGTAGAGTTTTCCAAATTATTGGGAGGGTTCAGCCCGAATATAACACTTTTGTATGCAAATACTTAGGTGTGTGATGAGTATAACGGAGATTTAATATAAATGGATAAATACTATTTTATTTAAATTAAACAGAATTGTTACAAAATACAATAAGACCTGCTAAAATGGAGTCTCAAGAGGCTGGAGAAAATTCTATTTAAGTAGATTTCTGTGTCTTCTATTAATATTTTGTTGTATTCTTTTCACCGGAACAATGATGTTTTTCATTTATATACGAGTTTTCTTTTGATAAGTTTTACTGCATAAAAATTTAATAATAATGCATTACATAACTATAAAACATATTGACAGTTCATATAAAAATTGGAATGATTAAATATAAATTATATATAAAATAATAAATTAATCATGGGAGGTATATTGAATACCTTTCCTTCCTCTTTTTACTTTCCTTTTTACCCGACTAAAAAGAAGGGTTATGTGTTTCACGCGTATCTGTGTATGTGGATTTCTTTATACCCTCGAAACATCTCAACGGCTGGATGTATTTTAATGAATGAGGTCTCTATCAATTCGTCTTAACGGCCCGATGGTTATAGGCTAGGCTTTGTTTTTATAAATTCAAAATGGCGGTAGAGACGAAAAAAATACGCACCCTATTGAGTGGCATATCATTGGATAGGTCTTTCAAAATGAAGACTATGTTTCATTGACTATTTTACAATGAGAAGCTCCGTTAAAATATTATACAACCTGGAAGTTGTGTATGTATTGTGGATCTCTAGCTTTACTGCAACTCTAACCATCATAGACATCTATAGACCTCATCAAAACAATGTTTATAGATAGGAACTAACAATTAAACACAACTTAAAAGTCATCAATAAAAGTAAATAAAAAAAATAGATAAGTAAGATAAACAAATAATATAAACAAAAATATTTTAAGTCCATTCCTACTTAGGTCAATATGAGATTTCCCCCCCCCCCCCCCCCATTCTTCTTCTTCTTGAGTGGAGCTTAAAATGCCTTGATCAAGAAGAGGGCTCTCTCGATTATTGAAAATTAATTAATTTAATTTAATTAGTGAATTAATATTTGAAAAAAAAACTGGATTAAAATCAAGTGCCATCCACTACAAGTTAAAAAAAAATATTTGAGCTTGATTGGATGAATAATAAGTATATTTTATTAACGATTGAAAATTTGAACAAGATATATATAGCGAGAGTGTGAGCTAATAGTAGGAATTGAAAAAAAAAAAATAGTTTCACATTGATGAAAAATAATTAATTAGTTCGCTTATTACGCAGTCGGGTTTTTTGATTTTTTAAATTTAATTGTTTATTCTATTTTGTGTATGTCTATTTATTTTTTTCTAGTTGACAAGAAAAAAGAATAAGAAATGACAAATTTCGAGGAAAAAAAAATCTGAAAAGAACACATTATCTTATACTATAATGCGAGCAAAAATTGAGTGTGTGTGTGTGTGTAAATTTTATCTTGAGAACGGCTCTAACGATTTTAATTAAATTTTGCACCCTACAGTTTTCGGGCACGTAAAGACCATTGGGATGGGTCTCGTGTTCGAGAAAATGCGACTAGTGGGTGATTTTGGGTCATAATGGGTCAGGGTCTAGCTAATTATATCTAAAGAACGGCTCAATCGATTTTGACCAAATTTTGTATCCAACCATTTTCGGGCACGAGAAGACTATTGGGCTAGGTCACGTGTTCCAGAAATTTCGATTTGTGGGTCATTTTTGGGTCAGTGTGGGTCTAGCTATTTTTATCTAAAAAACGGCTCTAACGATTTTCACTAAACTCTATATTCTACAGTTTTGGATTACGAGAAGACCATTGGGCTAAGTCACATGTTCGAGAAAATTCGATTAGGGGGTCATTTTTGGGTCACCGTGGGTCAAGCTAAGTTATCTAGATAACGGCTCTAACGATTTTGACGAAATTTTGCACCCTACTGTTTTCGGGCACGAAAAGTCCATTGGGATGGGTCTCGTGTTCGAGAAAATTAGATTAGTGGGTCATTTTGGGTCATAATGGGTCAGGGTCAAGCTAATTATATCTAGAGAACGGCTCAATCGATTTTGACTAAATTTTGTATCTAACCATTTTCGGGCGCGCAAAGACCATTGGGATGGGTCTCATGTTCGAGAAAATTCGATTAGTGGGTCATTTTGGGTCATAATGGGTCGGAGTCAAGCTAATTATATCTAGAAAACGGCTCAATCGATTTTGACTAAATTTTGTATCTAACCATTTTCAGGCACGAAAAAAAAACCATTTGGATGGCTCTCGTGTTCGAGAGAATTCGATTAGTGGGTAATTTTGCGTCATAATGGGTCAGGGTCAGGCTAATTATATCTAAAGAACGGCTCAATCGATTTTGACTAAATTTTGTATCTAACCATTTTCGGACACGAAAGGACCATTGGGATGGGTCACGTGTTCGAGAAAATTCGATTAGTGGGTCATTTTTGGGTCACTGTGGGTCTAGCTGATTTATCTAAAAAACGGCTCTAACGATTTTTACTAAACACTATATTCTACAGTTTTGGATTACGAGAAGACCATTAGGCTAAGTCACATGTTCAAGAAAATTCGATTAGTGGGTCATTTTTGGGTCACCGTGGGTCAATCTATTTAGATAACGGCTCTAACGATTTTGACGAAATTTTGCACCCTACTGTTTTCGGGCACGAAAAGACCATTGGGATGGGTCTCGTGTTCGAGAAAATTCGATTAGTGGGTCATTTTTGGGTCACGGTGGGTCAATTATTTTTATCTAAAAAACGGCTCTAACTATGTTCACTAAACTCTATATTCTACAGTTTTGGATTACGAGAAGACCATTGGGCTAAGTCACATGTTCGAGAAAATTCGATTAGTGGGTGATTTTTGGGTCACCGTGGGTCAATCTAAGTTATCTAGATAACGGCTCTAACGATTTTGACGAAATTTTGCACCCTACTGTTTTCGGGCACGAAAAGACCATTGGGATGGGTCTCGTGTTCGAGAAAATTAGATTAGTGGGTCATTTTGGGTCAGGGTCAAGCTAATTATATCTAGAGAACGGCTCAATTGATTTTGACTAAATTTTGTATCTAACAATTTTCGGGCGCGCAAACACCATTGGGATGGGTCACGTGTTCGAGAAAATTCGATTAGTGAGTCATTTTTGGGTCACTGTGGGTCAATTATTTTTATCTACAAAACGGCTCTAACTATGTTCACTAAACTCTATATTCTACAGTTTTGGATTACGAGAAGACCATTGGGCTAAGTCACATGTTCGAGAAAATTCGATTAGTGGGTGATTTTTGGGTCACCGTGGGTCAATCTAAGTTATCTAGATAACGGCTCTAACGATTTTGACGAAATTTTGCATCCTACTGTTTTCGGGCACGAAAAGACCATTGGGATGGGTCTCGTGTTCGAGAAAATTAGATTAGTGGGTCATTTTGGTTCATAATGGGTCAGGGTCAAGCTAATTATATCTAGAGAACGGCTCAATCGATTTTGACTAAATTTTGTATCTAACAATTTTCGGGCACGAAAAGACCATTGGGATGGATAACCTGTTCAAGAAAATTCGATTAGTGGGTCATTTTTGGGTCACCGTGGGTCCAGCTAAGTTTATCTAAATAACGGCTCTACTATTTTGACGAAGTTCTGTAAGCTATTGTTTTCGGGCACAAAAAGACCATTGGGATGGGTCACATGTTTGAGAAAATTCGATTAGTGGGTCGTTATGAGTCAGGGTCAAGCTAATTACATCTAAAAACGGCTCAAGACATTTTCAAAATATTTTTTTTTACTATACGGCCGTTTCTGGTGATGAGATGATGTTTGGGCTAAGTCACATGTTCGAGAAAATTCAATTAGTGGGTCATTTTGGGTCACAATGGGCCAGAGTCAAGGAAGCTAATTGAATCTAAAAACATACTCAAAACATTTTGACCAAATTTTATATTATACCATTTCTGGGCATGACAAGATAATTGGGGTAAATCACATGTTCGAGAAAATTTGATTAGTGGGTCATTTTGGGTCACAATGGGTCAGGTCCAGCTAATTTTATCTAAAAAACGGCTTAAACGATTTTGACTAAATTTTGTATTCTATCATTTTCGGGCTCGAGAAGACCATTGGGCTAGGTCGCATGTTCAAGGAAACTCGATTAGTGGGTCATTTTGGCTCACAATGGGTCAGGGTCAAGCTAATTGTATTTAAAAAGCGCTTCAAAACATTTTGAAAACATTTTGTATAATACCGTTTCCGAGCATGATAAGACCATTGGGCAGGGTCGCATGTACGAGAAAATTCAATGAATGGGTCATTTTGGGTCCTAATGGATCAGGATAAAGCTAACTTTATCTAAAAAACGGCTCAAAAGATTTTGACAAAACTGTGTACTACACCGTTTCTGGACAATATAAAACCAGTGGGCTGGGTTGCATGCTCAAGGAAATTCTATTAGTGGGTCATTTTGGTGATAATGGGTCGGGGTCAAGCTAACGGCATCCATCTCAAAAATGTTCAAACAATTTTGACAATTTTTCTTGTTATACCGTTTCACAGAACAAAAATACCATTGAAATAGCTCAACCTTTCGATAAATTTCGGTTGGTGGTTTTTTTGAATCAACGTGGGTCAAGCTTATTTTATCTAGAATATGACTAACGATTTTAACTAAATTTGTATTCCATCGTTTTCAGGCTCGAAAAGAACATTGTATTAGGTCGCATGTTCGAAAAAATTCGATTAGTGCGTCATTTTGGGTCACTATGTCTCAGGGTCAAGCTAATTGTATCTAAAATAGCAAGAATGATTTAGTGGGAATAATATATCGAGATAAACACAAATCTCATTTTGACCGAGCTTAGCTCGGTCATTCCTGCTAGTTATTATTAATATATTTAAATATTCGATAAGACATTCAGAATCCTGATAATTCTATTACATCAATTACACAAAAATAGAACAACTTAGAATTTTTTAGAGGGGCTTGAGCCCCAAGAACCCATACAACTCTACGCCTATGGGACGTAGTGTCGTTTTAATTTAATCGTCGAGATTTTTGATCGCTGATAATCATTAATATTCTGAAATCCTATCGGTTTGAAAAGCGTCGCACATGTATGAAGTAAATTATAGTCTCCAGTCTCCAGAGCGGTCAGTGCTATCTGTGGTTTCTAAAAGAAAATATTGAAAAACTATATAGAGTTCTTTGCCTTTTAGCAATGACGTCAATGGGAGGCGGTTTTTCGTGAGAGTTGAACGGGAGATAACCATTGGACGGCAGGAAATGCAAATTACCCAAAGCCAGATGGAAGATTGATGCTGCATTTGAAGCTAATAATAATATAATAGCGAATAAAAGCAATCAGGCATTTCGAAAAAAAAGGCCAATGCAAAATCGCCGGCGAATACCTTTTTAGCTTTACAATTGAAGAGAATAAGTGTGCATTATAGGATAACTATTTTATTGTCATTGATAAAAAAAAAAACAAAAAAACATTCGTTTTCTTGAAAATAATTACAGGCTGTCATGTTTAAAATACCGTTGAAAACCTTAATGTTACTAAGCAATAACTTTTACTAAGCCTATAGTAAATCATACAATAGTAAAAATATAAGTTATACGGTAAGTAGCTTCTTGAAAAGTAAAATAAATAAATAAATAACTTTTTTTTTTCATTCATTTTCCTTAATTTTGCTTTATTTAATTTTCAAGATGAAGCTGTTTTCAGACACTTTCAAGCATTGACCTTGTCATTAGTTCTTTTTCTTTAAATGGCAGAATTCCTTTCAATCACTTTAAAAACATCGTGTGATTTATGACAAAACCATCCTTGATCATGGAAAGAAAAACCATTGCTATACTGTGAATTAGTATTAAGGAAGATTCCTTTTGTTCATGATTTCTTCCATTGATTGTATACAACTTTCATTTTTATAAAAAAAGGTTTAAGCGATGCTACACCTAATGTATCCATTGAATCCTGATCATGGTAAAACAACATAACTTATATCTTATCTCTTATACGGGAAAAATAATTCCGTTGTTAAAAAGTTGAAATGATTGATTGCCATTAGAATTTACGAACAAATTAAATTGAAAATAAACAGAGGCGTTGCTACACGTGTATTTTAAAAGAAGGGTTTTTTCCCCAAAAAATTCTGGTTCAACTTCGACAGTTGGGAATTAAAATCAGGGGTGCCAGTTTGGCCTGTTTTTTAATTCAAAGTTTTTGAATTCATACTTTAATAATTTTTACTTTAAGCAATCGTGAAATGTCTGTCATTAAATAAAGAAAAGACTATTATAGGGAATTTCTGGTTTAAATGCGAAATATCGGAATTAAAAAAAGCCAAACTGGCAACCCCGATTAGAATAGGTTGGAAGTATACTTCCTACACCATTTGAAAGGATAACTTCTATTGATAGGATTTCAATGGCATTTGTACTGTTGATTAATTTTGCGAGGAAAGTTTCTACATCTATACTAATAAAAGAATAAATCGCTCCGTGTTTGTGTGTGTGTGTGCGATGGCTAGCAAAACTACTGTACGTAGGAGTCTAAACATTTAGGTGTGAATAGTCCAAGACAGGTCCTGATGTACCTGAGGTTCCGATTTTCAATTTTTTAAGGGCAGGAGCCCCTTTAAGTTTTTATGCAATGAATTGTTAATAACATGCCTCTTTTCTATCTGATCTTCTTCGTTCTTGGGGCGAATTCTTCATTCAGTTTCTACCCACATTTCTACATTTCAGTTAAGACCCTGACACCTTTGGAGTTATTCCCCCGTTTCTACATTCCAGTTATGACCCTGGTCCCGTCTAAGATCCCGTAGGGCCCATTGAATTTTTTGTGTGCCGTGCATTTTTCACCCCCTAATTTTCTCCCCTTCTCAGTGCGTAATTTTAAACTTGAGTCTTGGACTCTTCTCCCTAGACCAGCCATTCTCAACCTCTTTATCTCGCGGGCCGCAAAGGTAAGTTTCCGACTTTAGGCGGGCCGCAGCACACTTATAAAAGGGTAAAAAAAAAAGTAATTAAAATAACCTAAGTAGCAATATAAGAAATGCAGTTAATGTAGTATAGCAAAGCAATATAACAATAAATACAACGCAATGTAACGAAGTTAATATTATCAGAAGGATTATTCGTCTCGGAAGAAATATTATCAAAAAACTTAACACCACTCTTTCCAGATAATAAACTTCGCAGTACATTTCTATTGAAGTGCTGCAGAAATTTGCCGCAACGTTTGATGTTTGGCAATAGTTATAAAATGCTTTCGGTGCCAATCCTTTCCGCGAGAAATCTTCAACCTTAAAACTTAGTATCAGCTATATATTAAGTATAAAACGTAATAACATAAGAATGCAGAATATCCAAGTTCTAAAAAAAAAAAAAAAAAAAAAAAAAAAAATCAATGAATTTCTTTTTTCAATTGTCTTTCTTTTGTCTATAATGAAAACTTAATTGGGAATGGTGCTTGATTAATGTTGCAGATTCAGAAACGTACACATCACTTTGAAACAAAAAGCACTACATCCAAAAAGAACTTTTGACTAAGGAAATGGCTTTTAACATAATTTTAAGTAAATTATAAATAACAAGACAGATTTTATCTTCTCATGAAAAAAATGTAAAACAACGCTGAAGATCTTAAATACTCTTTTATGCGCATCACAATTAATTGAATAAATATGGGTTAATGATTTACATAACATGTATGCATAACTATGCAATTTAAACTCGATTCCCACGATACGCAATTCTCTCAATTTTCCAGGGACAATTTTATGTTTTGATAAAAATTTTCGCATGATAGATTTTCTTAAATGTTAGTGCCGCTTGTGATAAATTGCATAGTTCAAATTTTAAAATGATTTTTAAAAATAAGTTATAAAGGCGATTCTATGCAAATAGCCCATTTTTATCATAGTGATGAAGAAAAAATAAATCACGTCAAGAAGTTTCTAATTTTTTGTAACAAGACACTAGAAAATATACTTATTGAAAAAAAATAGCAGTCGGCTTAATATTAAGAAATTCTATAATTATTAGATTTATATTAGAATGCGGGGATGATTACAATGTGGGGAAATGACAACTTTACGAAAAACAATTTCAAATAATATTTTTAAGAAATCTTCTGTCCAGAAAAATTAAATATACATCCTCCGCTATCAAAAAACTCTAGAGGCATTTTTTTTTTTTAACCATTTGGAAATGGTTGTTGTTTTCGGTCTAGGATGGGGCCAAATGATGCTCGCATTTTATTTTTTTTAACGAAATTCAATGATGTTCTTTACTTTTAGAAGAATTTTTATTTGAATAGGTAATAGAAAGGCATAAAATCGTTAAAAATTGTTTGAATAGGTAATCGAAAGGCATAAAATCGTTAAAAATTGAAAAAGTTACAAAATGGGTAGGCGCAAATTATCAGATATGGTCAGATACGACGCCGAAATGAAAATCGTCTTGCAAAGCAAAAATCGAGGTCTTCAACTCATTATGTAGGCCATGGAAATCGAGGTCTTCAGCTGATTATGTAGCCCATGAAAATCGAGGTCTTCAACTGATTATGTAGCCCATGAAAATCGATTACAGAATAAAAGACGAACGCGAAAAAGGAAACAATCTAATGTTTAATCGATCGATAGTAAAAGGCCATGTCTCGAGGGGCTCCAATCCACTAGCCAACGTAGGTAATTTGTGGCAATCTGTGGATGATTCGGTGGAACTGCTTTCGATTTGTAAACTGTTTTTCTTCTCGAAACGGGACTAAAAGAGTTTATCGAGGAAGGTTTTGGTCGTCTGAAGTTTGATCTTTGCGATCTGTTCTTGAAGAGGATGCGACGGAATTTGGTGAACGAAATAAATTCCAAATGGTCGTTGTAATCTATTAAATTACATTAAAAAAAAAAACAATGTCACATATTTGGTAGACATAAATATCCTCTTTCGTATGCCACTTAAACTTTCCATTGCCTGTTAGGTTCAACAGCATTTACTTTGACTAATTTGTCATCTATTTCCAATAGTTACCCAAGATACATTTAAATTTCTTGCTCCAAAATTATTCAATCCAAATGATTTAGGGGGTTCCGGGACACAAAAATCTTCAACTTTTGTAAAAACATTTTATTTCATTAAAAATTTCTCAGTTTTTTTTTTCTTGCTTAAAATGACTTTTAAATCATGTTTCTATCTTAAGGATGTTCTCAAATCCAAAAGGGCAACTTTCTGACATAAGTTTTAATTTATTTTTGTTCGAAAATGCATGAAACTAGCTGGTGTTGTTGTTCAGAAACTATGTCATCGAGCTGTTTTTTCCTTTTTTTTTTCGCAAACGTAATAGATCTTTCAGAACATTGTGTTAAAGTAGGCGTTAGTAGTAGGAAAATAAGAGTTCTGGGACAGCAGGATGCGGGACCGCGGGACCGTGCAGCCTCCAATCCCGTCCCCCCTGCGGTCCCTCCTCCGTCCCCCCTCCGGTCCCACACCCCCTCCGCCACCGGCCCCTAGCGGGAAAAAATAAAGTTCTGCTATAGCATGAGAGGGTGAACGACCCTCTATTCAATTATCATCAATTAGGTTTCTTATAGACAAAAGATTATTTCAATGTTTACATTAAACCCCTTTTTTCATTTTAATTAACATGTATACATTTCAATTTAATTCACTATTTATATTAAAAATATTTTCTCATTTAATTAATATGTGTACGTTCCTATCTAAATTCAGTGTTATATAAATGAAGTTATTAAAATATATATTTACAAAAGAATTTTCTACATTCTTTTATTATTAATTAATTAATTTATTTATTTATTCATAGTTTTCTGCTAATTCTTATTCTAACATGATTTATTTTATTTTCGGTATAAAAATTGATCAGAAAATTTAGTCACTATTATAATTATAAAACTGTTAATTATGCTAATGAAACTATTTCTTACCGTAATTTCAATGAAAAATCATTGAATTGAACCCTTACCCCTCAAAATCGCACATCTGAGAACTGTTTTCATTCATCCCTTCTCAGAGGTCATTTACCTCAGCAGCTGACTTCTAAAGTTCACCATCCGGGGATCTGAGAGGGGTGGGGTTCATTTACCTCAACAGTAGTTGTATATACGGGATTTTTATTAGTTCGAGTTTAGAAACCGCGTCGAAGAGTGGACATTTCGTTTTTGAATCTCTAGCGCACCGTTTGCTTATTTTCAGGTTATCACTCTTGTATTTTATTCGTCATTGAAAAGATGTCTTCTGAAGCATTGGATTCACAAACTGAAGTAATTATGAATTTGTTTCTTATAGAATATATGTTTTAAAAATGTCTGGCCGCTTTTTATAGAGATTAAAATAATAATAATATGTATTTTCTATCTTTTCAGCAATCGGTCTTTCTAGATTTCTGTATTCCGGCATCTGAATTAAAAATGTTGTGTAGCCGAATGGAGCAGGAGGCTGTGAATACATTTACTAAAAAAGCAAGAGAAGAATGCTTGGCTGATCCGAGTCGAAATCTTTCTGAGTCTGACCAGAAAACGCAAGTAAGATTTTTCTTTCTTTTCTTTTTATTTATTTATTTAGAATACGTTTGCGTAGCAGGAAATTCAATATTTTCAAAAAGTTTGTTGATAAAACACTTTAATAATTTTTTAAAAAAATCTTTTTAGCTGATTTGTAGAGATTTTTAAGATTTAATTAGGGTTTTTAATCAGAAAAAGTACTTTGAAATTTTCTTTTTAGTTGCAATTTGTAGAAATAATGATTTTTTTTTATTTCTTATTTTTTATTTTCAGGATTCTGACATGCCACCGTCAAAGAAAGCTAGAAGGGATACCTTGAACAAGATTTCAACGATGGAAGAACAAACTTCTCCTAGACCAAGTGGAATTCGTTCAGAAAAATTAAAAAAGTCTTTGGTATGTTTTTTTAAACAGAAAAAGCACTTTAAAATTTTCTTTTTAGTTTCAATTTGTACAAATAATGAGTTTTTCTTTTTATCTACTTTCAGAACTGCCCTCTTTGTGATACCAAATTCCAACAGAAACGGCATTTTTTACGCCATATGAAATATCACTCCAAGGCTACATCATCCAACGAGGAGAGTGTCACGGAATCATCTGAGGATGAAGCTCAGCCCGTGGTACGAACCGTGGAGTGTCAGCCTCAAGCGATGCAGAGGAGCGTCGACGAAGTTCACCCTGAGATGATAACCACCAAGGATCGATCTGAACTGACAGGAGCTTCAACACATGTAAGTATTTTTACAAAACCTATCTTTACTTTGGTGAGCTGACGTGAAATAGAGTTTGGAGAAGCCTTATTCTGCTAATTCTGTCCAATGTTTCGGAGTTGTAGGGGAGACAGATTTTTTTCTGAATTTCTTACAGCTACAGCGCATGGGATTGGCTCACCCGAATTTCTCTGTGTTAGGTAGGATAATTTTAGGATTCCCAAATTAGTTTTAAAAAAAATTTAAATGTCCAAGTTAGAACTGATAGATATACATTGTTAGATTAAAAAAAAAAGAAAAATTGTTAGATATAAATTGCTCCAACTGAAATGATTCACACTGTTAGATAAAAATTATACACACTAAAATTTTTTTAGATATAAATTGCCCTGACTAAAATTGATAGCTGTAAATTATTAGATAAAAATTATTCACACTAAAAATCTTACACATTTAAACTAAAAATACTCAAAATCTTTTTTTATTCCTTTCAGGAATGTCTCGTTTGCCACAAGACGTTTAACCATCGAGGACATTTAAATCGTCACAAGAAGATTCATACAAATGAAAAACAGATTAACTGTCAAGAATGTCCTAAATCATTTACGCGTAAAGACGATCTGGAGCGACATCAGAAGACGCACACAAATGAAAAAGAATTTCACTGCGAAGAATGTTCTGCCTCCTTCAAACTAAAACATAATTACAACAGACACCTGAACACACATAAGAAGCAGATTTCATTCCCCTGTGAAAAATGTGGAGAAGTTTTTACTCGGAAAGATAATTTAAGAAAACATCAAGAACGACATAGCACACCATCTGCTTCACACCAATGTGAAGATTGCCAGAAAAATTTCTACAAAAGATCAAATTTACTCCAACACCGACGCACCCATCATACAGTCAAACCCTTAGTTGTAATTAAAAAAACAGCAGCAGTCAAACCAAAAAAGACAAGATCTACTGAAAAGGCCTTAAATACCTTTTCGAAACTTACTATCCCAGCTACGGAAGAAAACGCCTACGACATGGACTTTTTTCATGCCCAAATCACAGATGAAATTCAAAACCACATTTTTAACGCTCTCCAAGAAATTGGATCAGTTAAGTGGTACTTAATTCATACAGTACGGTTCCAGCGAAGCATTGAGGATGCCGAAGTTCAAACGATGTTGGGCTACTTCAGATGTGACACCTGTGCAGAACATATTGAAGAAACGGTTAGAGACCATCTCATAGAAAACTTACAAAAAATCAAAACTCTTTTTGAAGAATTTGTCCAACTCGGATCGGGCTGGGTGCTAGACAGAATTATACACACTGAATTATGCTTTGCGCATTACAAACCTTTAGCTGGAAGCAGTTTCATTGAAACTCCTAAAAAACTTGCTCTAAAACATGCTCTCCTCAATGTTCAAAATTTCACTGATAATAATTTATTTGGAGCCTTCTCGCTCACAAAAAGAAGATCGAAATTCACCCCGAACGCGTTTCCAACTATACACCTTTTGAAACTGAAATAATATTAGACGATATCCCCTTTCCAGTCCCCTACAACAGAATTAAAGATATAGAAGATAAAAACAACCTTAGAATAAATGTGTATTCGTACGATGAAGAAGAAGAAGAATTCGGAATGCTTCATATATCAAAACGAGTCCATCAAGAAGCTATTAATTTGCTATTAATTGGAAATGAAGATAACAATACGCACTACATCTACATCAAAAATATGCCACGACTCTTTTCCCATCTCACTAAATATAACGGAGAAGTCTACTTTTGCTACCGATGCCTCCACCGCTTCAAGACACAAGCACTTCTAGATAATCATCTACAATATTGCACAGAACATGCCCCTCAACATATCAAGATGCCTGATCCTGAGAAAAATATTTTAAAATTTAATGGATATCAGTTCCAACACCTAACACCTTATATTATCATAGCTGACTTCGAAAGTCTCCTTGTACCTATCCCCACAAAAGAACCTCATACTAACACTTCTTCCACCATTCCTACACAAAAACATGTTCCTGCTGATTTCGAAAGTCTCGACGTATCTACCCCCACAGAAGAACCTGAAACTAAACCTTCTTACACCATTCCCACACAAAAAGCATGTTCCTTGTGGATATGCATATATCATAATAGATCAAGATGGAAAAACACACAAGAAAAAATTTAAATCTTATTTAGGTCCAAATGCAGTATGAGATTTCTTGGAAAATATTTTTAAAGAACGAGATGAGTTAGCTGAAATAATGAACATCATCAAACCTATGAAATTAACCAAAGATGAAGAAAAAGCCTTTATTGAAGCTACTGTATGCTGCATCTGTGATCAACCCTTGGGAGAAAAACGCTGTCGTGATCATGATCATATCTCGGTTGCCTATCGTGGAGCTGCGCACACGAATTGTAATCTCCAATACAAACAAACTACAGTTATCCCAGTTATTTTTCACAACTTGAAGCATTACGACGGTCACCATATCATGACAGAGTTAGGAAAATTTAAAGAGTACTCCATAGACGTCATTGCCAATACTATGGAAAAGTACATCTCCTTCACCATAAAAAAACAAGACTGTCCCGTAAAACTTCGCTTCCTCGATTCGTTCCAATTTCTATCTACATCCCTAGAAAAATTAACTGAAAATCTCCAACCAACAGACTTCCATCTCCTTAAAGCTAATTTTCCTCAAGATACAGATCTCTCACTCCTCACTCGAAAGGGAATATATCCATACACCTATTTCACAGACTTCCAAAAATTCGACGAAACACAACTCCCTCCACATTCAGCATTCCACAACGACTTAACAGACGAACCGATTTCCATAGAAGACTATCAACATGCACAGAATGTCTGGGAAAAATTTAATATCCAAAATCTTGGAGAATATCATGACTTGTACGTCAAATGTGACGTCCTTCTTCTCGCAGACATTTTTCACAACTTCAGAAAACTCTGTTTAAAACATTACAAAATAGATCCCACACACATGTTCACATCTCCAGGACTCTCATAGCAAGCCTGTTTAAGGATGACTCGAATACAATTGGAGCTTCTCACAGATATTGATATGTTCTTGTTTTTCGAGAAGGGAGTAAGAGGGGGTGTGAGTGTTATTACCAAACGGTATGCTAAAGCAAACAACCCTGATACCCCTGATTACGATAAAAAAAGCAAAACAAGCCATATCATGTACTGGGATGCTAACAACTTGTATGGGTGGGCTATGTCCCAGTATTTACCTGTAGGGGAGTTTAACTGGATCGAGCCATCTGAAATAGATATAAATACCATCCTCTCCCACCCTGATAATACTGATTATGGCTATGTCCTGGAGGTGGACTTACATTATCCTGCCAATCTTCACCATCTCCATAACGAATACCCATTAGCACCAGAAAACCTCCACATCACTGAAGACATGGTATCTCCCTACGCAAAATCACTATTAAATAAGAAACCCTACAAAGGAAGTTCCAAACTCTCACCTAATTTAAAAGACAAGAAACATTATATCATGCACTACAGAAATTTGAAACTCTACCTCCAACTTGGTCTGGAACTCATTCAAATCCACAAAGTTATCAAATTCAGACAATCACCTTGGTTAAAACCCTACATAGAATTCAACACTGATAAGAGGAAGCAGGCTACCAGCGCTTTCGAGAAAGACTTCTTCAAGTTGTTGAACAACTCAGTTTTCGGTAAAACAATGGAAAATCTCCGATTAAGACGAAATATTGAGTTGTGTAACAGCGAGAAGAGGTCAAAAAAACTTGTTGCCTCTCCAGCATTCACCAGCTTTAAAATCTTCAATGAAGGACTGGTAGCTGTCGAACGAGTCAAAACTACATTGACTATGAATCGCCCAATCTATGTAGGGTTCGCAATTTTAGATCTCTCCAAACTACATATGTACAAGTTCCACTACAACATAATCAAGAAACACTACCAAGATCGTGCCTAGCTGCTTTTCACAGATACAGACACACTCACCTACCTCATCCAAACAGATAATCTACTAAAAGACATGCAAGAACATCAAGACGAATTCGACTTCTCCAACTTACCTAAAAACCACTCTCTATACTCTGAAAAAAATAAGAAGACAATAGGCAAATTCAAGGATGAGATGAGCGGGAAAACTGTTTTTGAATTTGTGGGAATTAAGGCGAAAATGTATAGCATCCTCTCGGAAAAAGGTGAGAAAAAAAGAGCGAAGGGAATACCCACCTCTACCGTAAAAAATAAAATTAAACATCAACAATATTACGACTGCATACATCGTCTGAAAACCCTCTCTGCAGTAAGCAATAGAATCCAACAAGATCACCACCAATTATATACCACAGAACAACAGAAACTAGCACTCAGCCCGTTTGACGACAAGCGTTTTATTTTAGAAGATGGCATAAGCAGTTTAGCTGTATGCATGTACGTATGTACGTAACGCGATAACTCTTGATAAAAATATCCGATTTGCTTCAATTTTTTTTCTAGGTTCATTCTGATAAGGCGCTTCCCTGATTAGTTTTAGGGGTTCATTGGTTAATTATAAAGGGGGAGGTGGGCTAATCCCCCTTAACTTAGATAAATGGGTTTTTTATGCAGAATTATCAGATTTTGGTATACCGGTTAATTTTGATAACTAGCTTCTCTGATTAGATTAGACGGTTCATGTTATAGTCTAAAAAGGGGAACGGGCGGCTAATACCCCCTAATTTAGATAGATGTGTTTTTCTATCCGATTTGCTTCAAATTTGGTATACCGGTTTATTCTGATAAGGCGCTTCCCTAATTAGATTTGGAAGTTCATTGGTTAAATATAAAGGGGGGGGCGGGGCCTAATAACCCTCTTAAATTTAGATAAATGGGTTTTCTATCCGATTTGTTTCAGATTTGGTATAACGGTTTATCCAGATAAGGCACTTCCTTAATTAGATTTGGAAGTTCATTGGTTAAATACAAAGGCGGGGACGGGGGCTAATACCCCTCTTAAATTTAGATAAATGGGTTTTCCTATCCGATTTGCTTCAAATTTGGTACACCGGTTTATTTCGATAAGGCGCTTCCCTGATGACATTTGGCGGGTCATTGGTTAAGTATAAAGAGGGGAAACGAAGGGGGGCTATCCCCCCTTAATTTATTTTTCAAGGAAGCATTATTCTTTGAAATAAGAGTATAATATACAGTTAGTGTGAATAGCCTGCGAGCTCAATGTCATCAATTTAACTGGGCACTTTTCTTTTTAGTTCACAGGCTATCAAAGAATCAGAGCTAATGTGCTTGTAGGTTCTGTATGTACGTAACGCGATAACTCTTGATAGAAAAATCCGATTTGCTTCAATTTTTTTTTTTTTATAGGTTCACTCTGATAAGGCGCTTCCCTGATTAGTTTTGGGGATTCATTGGTTAAGGATAAAGGGGCTATTCCCTCCTTAATTTAGGTAAATGGGTTTTTCGTGCAGAAGTATTCGATTTGCTTCAAATTTGGTATACCGGTTTATTATGTTAAAGAGCTGCCTTGATTAGATTTGGAGGTTCATTAGTTAAGTATAAAAAAGGGACTTTACTACTCATAAACTTAGAAAAAAAATCATTGCTTTATATGATTATAAATTAGATTTTAGTAAATTTGTGGCATCTAAAAACCAACGAAAAAAAAAAAAAAAAGCATAAGCAACCATTGTAAATTTAACATTCAGATGACCGAAGTCTTTTGTTTTAGGTCGATTTTATACCAGCCTTCAGGCTCGGACTTATTCTTTTTTAAACTGTAAAATTTTATTTACTCTCGTATGAAAAAAGTAAAAGAATATTTCTTTAAATATAGGAAGTGACTTATTAGTAGCAAATTTATCAAAATATATCAAATTTATATCAAATAAAATTTATCAAAATATGTTGTGTTGTTAATGCCTTTTAAGCTGCGTTAATATCTAAAATCTGTTTATATTTCTGAAAGAAATTTAGTATTTATCTTTTTATCTCTGCTAAAAAGCCTTTTATTTAAGTAAAAGCAATTTAATTACTACTTTCGTAATCATTAATCTTTCAGATTCTCGTGGTTTCAATAAATAAGTGAGGCATCTGCCTGTTATGACTCTATCCTATTTCTTTTTCTTTGTTTTTTCATAAACAAAATGATCACAGAAGTCCTGTTTTTCTGTTCTAGTATAAGAACGAGAACGCTATTACCAAAAAAAAAAAAAAAAAAAGAAAAAAGAAAAAAAAAAGAAAGAAAAGAAAAGAAAGAAAATCATGATATTTCCAGATTCATGTTCCATGTCCGACACTGTCAGCGAATGAGTCAATAACTGTTTAGAGTTTTTAGATTACTGCTGGAAAAAATCCCCATAGAATCAAAGGATATATTTTTATTTATTTGTTAACCAGAGAAAAGTATGTTATTTCACTGTTAATGATTCTAGGATGAGAACTTTTTTTTGTTGTTAACAGCTGAAAATTTGGTAAACATTAAAGAGAAAGACATTTATAAACTGTAAATGAGATAAGGAAATATATATTTTAAAAAGGGAAATAAATTTTAGTTTAATGTATTATTAAATAGAGAATTTTGCTTATTCATTGGGGGATAATTAGTATGTGGCATGTGATGATTGGTTAATTACAACATCACAGCTATTTTGAAAGAAGATTTGCAATAATTGCATTTCCCCCACGCTTATAGAAGGACCTAAAAAGACTGAAAAACCATTTAACTTTTTAAATAAATTTAGAGCCTTCAAAATTTCGCTCATCTGCACATTTTTAAGAAGAATAACGTTTATAAGAAGTAAGTCCCCATTTGTTTGGTTGAAGGAAATAAGAGTAGAAAGTACATCTTTTTTTTTATCTGACCGAGATCTTTCTTAAAAAATAAATATAATATGAATTATTATTAAAATTACATCTTAAAAATAATAATTTTAAAAGTCAAAAATCCTTATTATTCGACTCAAAGGTAGCTTACTTCTGGACCCCTGACATTGTCTAGGGCCCCCATAAATGAGGGTGAGGGGTGAGAGGTAGTCGTTACGACCCTGCTGATTAGCTACGTTTTGGAATTACTATTTTTGATCTTACCTGTGAACATCGAAATATCGATTCTAGAATTTGGGCATCGATTCTTATTGTGATCGATTCTGTGTTATACGATGTCGATTTTCAAATTTTCCAGAATCGTCCATCACTAACGCTGCCTATGCTAAGGCTCTGCTCTGCACACTTACGAAGTCCCTTTCATCTGTAAATAGGTATAATTGTCATGTATTGTTATTCTGATAAAAGTTATCGAACAGTGTTTCCTCTCTTTCTATAAAAGCATCGAATCTTTCCGTAACGGCGTCAAATTTTAATTTAATCTGATTTTCAGAGACTCATCACGAAAAATTGTTATTCGGAACTTTCAAAATTGCATCCAGTTAAAGATTTCAAATTCAAAAAGATGTATAATAAATAAATAAATAAATAAATGCAATTTAACAAATTACAACGACCATTTAGAAAATGATTTTTTCAAAGACTAAAATTTAAGACATAAAAAGTCGCACGGAGCTGATCCTACATTACGTACGCCATGGATTACATTTTTCGGTACTGTAAATTTTTAAACTTCTACGGAGCTGGTCATACATTACGTACGCCATGGATTAAACATTAATATTCCTGGACCAATTTTAAATGAAGTTTAATTTTTAAACTTCTAAACATCACACAATATTACTTTTTAGTTTTTACACCGTCATATAGAGAAAGAAATGTACTTTTAAATGCAATTTGTTTGAAAGCTGTATCTCAATTTGTTTCTGAGTTATTAATTTTTTTTTTGTAGTTTTTATTACTTTTTTGTCATAGTGGCAACAGAAGTATCCATCTCTGTTGAAAGTAAAGGGAAAATACAGATTACTGTATAGACCAATTAGAAAACGAATAAAATGCGGATTCAACCAATAAAACGCTTCAGATATGTTTTTGATTTCTTACCCTGACTGAGGACATTAACCATTTTTCCAAATGGTTAAAAAGAAAAGAAAAGAAAAGAAATCCTAAAAGTTATTTTCCCTTAAGTATTCGGCGCCCATAGAATTAATTATTCCGGAGCATTTTATGATTCGTTTCTATCTAAAAGAAAATGGCTCAGCTATAGCAGTTTGAAATTCTACGGTGGCTGACTTTTTAAAACAAGATAGCAGATTAAAAATAAGGTATTTCTCCATAAGCAGGTTCAATTTATGAGTTTTATTGAACCCAGTATCTCGAAAATTTTCTTTCATTGCTGTAACCAACCATTGTTCCTACTCTCATACGCTTAAAAGTGCATGTTATTAACCGTCAGCATCAAATTCTCGCCAAGCCCGGCAATATTTGGTGAAATATCACCAAATTTGGCTACAAAAATAGGTCGCTATGAACGAAGCCAACTTGGCGATAGTTAATTTTTTCAAATTTCCATTAAAATTCAATACTTACGAAAACTGGAAATCTTCTATAATCGGACTCCATGCAGCTTCTTGAGTTTGAATAAAATTAGCTAAATTCTTGAAAACAAGAAATGTGGAAGCTACCTTTTCCTCCCGGTACAGGCCGGAAGTACTTTTTTTCAAATCTTTTTGATTCGGTGAACAAGAATCGAGTAAAAATAATCGCAAATCAAGTATTGGTAAAATAAATATCTAACGCGCACTCGTGTATAAATAAAAAAAAATGCTGGAGATAGAATGAAAGAATCATTTACATTCATACAATCAATGCAAAGTGAGATGATGTCAGATTAATTCAGTGTGTCACTCAATTTATAATATCAATAATTTCCTAGCAGTTTTTACCTTGATTTGTCATTTGCATAAAAACTGCCTCATTTGTAAACGTCTTTGTTCTTGATATAGGAGTTTCTTTATACTCTTATTATATGAATGATTCATTGATTAGTTGAGCTTTTGACTTGTTTCACAAAAGATTTCCTTTTCAAAATTGTATCAAAATAAATAAATAAATAAAAATCCTCAATAACAAATTGTCTCTTTTTATCTTTAAGAAGCTCAATTATTTTTATTTTTTCTTATTTTTACCTGCAATTGTATGAGGAGAAAACTGTAATTAGATATATTTTCCTCATTAGTATTATTTCACCATACTATATGATCGGTGAAGAATATATATATATAACCATTAATTAAACATTACTGACCACCATCAATATTTGTGATAGTATGAATGAATTTACAACAATACAGTGTCCCCAAACACACTGAATGGATACCAAAAACATAATAAACAAGCTACTATGTATAAAATAAAGTCCCTTGTACTATATAACAAGAATGAATAATAACGAAAAAAAAGAAGAATATGGATTTCGATAAAAATAATTGAAAAGCTTATATATTGAATTACGTTTTCAAGAGTACAGAATTCAATTATATAAGCAAAATCAGTTGTTTTCTGTGAGAAAAAAAGCTAAAAGCTGAAAAAAAAATTTTCTCCTGTACTCAAACGACCAATATAACCAAAAGAATAGTTTCAAACTGAAAACAGAATAAAATTAAATGCTATGAAATGGAAAAAGCAATACAACCTTTTAAATAATTAATTAATAGCAATGAAAAATAGTAATATTACACTAAATACCTAATAAAATCCCAGTAATTTTATCCAAGTACACATCAGCACATGGTATCCAAAACACGATAAGTTTAAGGTTATTTTTACAGTTAAGTTAACATAGATTTTAAAACCTAATGTAAACAGTTAATCTATTTTGAAATACCGTGATAAATGCAATTAAAATAATATAAATAGAAAAAAATTACATAATAAGTGAATTACCTCTTAACACTTTAAATTTTTTTTTAAATTTCTTAACTAAAGTAAAAATTACCAAAACTATAAGTTTACAAAATCGCAAATAGCCAGCATTAAGCTCCACCTAGTGTTAAAAATTGATATTATTACTCTATTCGAAGCATCAGACAGAATCCAATTTAAATTTTAGTGCTGCCATCTATGATATTAACTTGAAACTAATATGAACAAAATGTCAAAGCTTATGCTATTATAAGTTAATTCATTCATAATATACCAACTGCTATATTCCAACAAATCCTAATATAAAAATACCATATTATATTTCATTATTCTTATAAATATTAAATAAATACAAATGTTTATAGAATGATTACAATATATTCTACGACCATACCCAATTAAACTATACGGGAAATTTAAATAATTTCAAAACAATAATAATATAATATAGCATTACGCTATAAAACTCTATAGTTTTAACATTTAGAATCAATCAAATGGTGACAGTTTACATGCCACCTAAAAATATAAAAAATAGCATTTCTTACTAAAATATTTATACAGTGAAACTTCCATTTATCGAAGTCTCGTCGTTCCACTTAAACACTTCGTTATGAAGAAAATTCGTTAAATAGAAATCAACTCATATTAATGAATTTGTATAATAAAATACACATGCATAAAATGCAAAAGTACATCTAAAATTGAAATATTGGAAAAATGTATTTTAAGTCGGGCAGTAACTTTTGTTTTATGCAGTGTAGAAACAGGAGAAAAATTTAATTAGAATAATGTCTAGAAAAACACATAATAAACAGAAGTTTTTTAAAAAAAAGAAAAAAAAACTGAAACGTAACGTATTTTTTCTCTTTTTTCTCAGTATTTCAAATTCTTATTTTTAAAAAAGTCTGTAAATATAACTTTGTACAGGTTTATTATATATATATATATATATATATAAAATACACTGTTCATACACTTATGTAAGTATCCGAACAATTCACCTGTAACAAACAGTTTTGTGAAACTGGAATCCCCTTATTGCATCGAAGGCTTTTAGCATTTCTTCTTTTAAATGGAAATGATTAAATATATAAATAATTTCATTTTCATACAATCCGCTGAAATAAATTCCTACAACAACAACCTCTCTGTTTAAATGTTGTGTACACGCACGAAAGCGGAATAAACTTCGTTATACAGAATATATTTTTCGTAATATGGAGATTAATTTGCATGCTAATGGTACTCAAAGTCAAGGTTCATCAGAAAATTTCGTTAAGTAGAAAACTTCGTTAAATAGGGATTTCCTTAAAGGGAAGTTTGACTGTATTTTTCTAGTCTGACTTCTGTCTTTTAATATGAACACATAAAGTATTATTTCTATGTATTACATTATTTTTTTCGGTCTGTGCATGGAATTTTTATTTGGCAAAAAAGTTTGCAACTCATATTTCAGATCACTCCCTCACTCATTAAAAATTCTGGATATTTGAAATAAGTGGTACTACTGTAGACTGAAACATTACACATGTGCTGAGCACATGGCCTTACCTGACTGTAAATCAATTTTCTGCTATCCTGGAGAAATACTTCAGCATGTAAGTAATAATGCAATAGAAATAGTGAGCAAATGTTAAAATGATGTTATCCTTCCCTCATTTAAATTTATAAAAATAATTTATTTCCTATAAATGTATTAATGGGTAGTTTAGTTTTACCTGAAGAGATAATTTGAGAACATGTACATTGAACAATGAACATGAACATTTTTTTTTTTAATTTACTTTATGAGTACAAATTTTAAAAGTTAATAATGTACATTTTATCATTCCCTCACTAGTCACTCCCTCATTTGAGAAAATAATTCTTATGTGAGAAAATTGTTCTATTATTTTTAAAAACTTGTAGAAAAGATATTTTGTGTTGAAAATTTAATGCTTTGGATGAAAATAAAAGAGTATTTTTAAGCAAATCGGTGTATAAAATGTTATTTATTATATAATAGGTAAGGAAAAGTCAGCAAAGAAATCAAAAAGAAGTTCGAGGAGAAATTTCATCAAAAGAACTTTTAAAAGAATTTAGCATTCAGTTGAAAATATTCCTGGTAAACAGCAGAAATGTAGCTTATCAATATGAAGCAATTAAGAAAATAAAGCCATCTTAAACACAAAACTATATCTTATTTCATATACATTTCATCGAAAAATTTATTTGTAAATTCACTGAAGAAATTCACGCTGTACATTTCTAAAGAGAACGGCGACAAAGAATTCTCCATTCGGGTATTATGCATACAAACAATGGGAACTCAATAAATTGTATTTAACAGGGCCTTTAAGGGGGTCCGGGACACATTTTCAAACAATTTTTATTTATTGAGTTAAAATTCTGAATTTTTTTGTGATGGTTAACCATATCATTTTTAAACAAAATCACATGATATAACTTCTCATATATAAACTATTATTTTAACACAATCAAACTGATTGGTAAAGATATCATACGAATTGAATATTTCCAACTGAGCGAAAAAATGCATTTGATTGTGTTAAAATAATAGTTCATCTACGTATCCATCGTTTATATGGAGTTCCTTTATCTGCGGTTTATTCTGTTGAGCTGTCTACATGACAGACCAGATGTTATTACCAATAAGGTTTTCTGAGCGAAATATGCTGGCTGGTTGTCGGCCCAGTTAGCTTAAATGGAAAAGCATTGGCCTTGTAAGCCAAGGATCTGGGTTCGATTCCCAGCCTGGGCATTTTTTCGCTCAGTTGGAAATATTCAATTCTCATATATATTTAATTTAAAATTTATTAAAAAAGTGGGGTAATTTAAAATCGTTATAAATTGAAATATTATTAATAGAATTGCAATTTTTTTTCATTTAATTAAAAAGAGAAACATATAAGTTTTAATTTGGATTCAGCATTTTTAAAAATACTAATTAACAAAAATTAAAAATATTTAACGAAAAAAAAATGGTGCAGTTTAAAAAAAAAATTATACTTTCAAAAGTAAATATTTTTTTAAAAATATGCTGAATCAAAATTAAAGTAAAACAATTGAAAAGGGCATGTTCCAAGTTTGAACCACTTATCTTTAACGGCTCTTGACGTATAAGAATTTAAATACGAGAAATGTTGAAAAACACATGATGAAAAAAAAAAGCATTTTTACAAGAAGTCGTTTCCATGGCAGCCATTGCCTGAAAGCTAGATTTTGAAAACAAACCAAAACGAAAAAATTAATATTTCTTGTTCTAATTAAGGCTGTTCTTAACTGCTCTGCTCAACAAACACAAAACGTTTTAACATATTTACAAATTCATTTTTTAACGGAAAGGTATAAAATTGTAAAGTCTGGCCATGAAAGCAATTAGGAATTGGACTGTTTTTTTCAATTTTTTATCAATCAATTACATATTGAGTTATCAGCGAATTCGATCACGTAACAAACCCGTTTTTCGCCCGCTCTTGAGTGCTCTTTCTCCCTTCGCGCGGAAATTCGGTTTAAAACACCAGTAGTAGGAAAATAAGAGTTCTGGGACAGCAGGATGCGGGACCGTGCCGCCTCCGATCCCGTCCCTCCTCCGTCCCCCCTCCTGTCCCACACCCCCTGCGACACCGCCGCCTAGCGGGAAAAATAAAGTTCTGCTATAGCATGAGGGGTGAACGATCCTCTATTCAAATATCACCTCTCAACACAGTCAATACCTCTCTTTAACAGACATTCCCTCCCTAAAACGTACATCCCCTCTCTAAACGGCCATTTTTAGAACTATATAAATCAATGTTTTTCGAAATTATTTTTTAAAATGATTTTAAACGGTGAAGTGATCAGTGGTTTATGTGCTTGTGTATTGATGTGTATTGTCTTTTTAGTTGTTTATATTTTTACTAAAGTTGATAGAATAGCAGTGGATTTTATTTTTAATTTTAACGATACCGATAATTTTACCCTGTGAGGTCTTATTATGGAGAAAAGTTATCAAGATCCAAGGCAAATTGCAAGTTTTGGAGGAGTGGACGCTAATCATCGAGCAGCTCAAGGCAAGATATCTAAGAAAAAAATTAAATCTTGGTTGGAAGACGTTGATGCTTACACATAAACCTGTACGTAGAAAATTTCAAACAAATCGAGTGATTGTATATTCTATAGATCAGCAGTGGCAAGCAGATTTAGTAGATCTAACTTCTTTACAGAAATTTAATGACGGGTTTCGATACATTTTAACTTGCATCGATATTTTTTCTAAGTATGCATGGGCTTATCCTTTGAAATCGAAACGTGCCGAAGATATAGTAGCAGTGTTTGAATCCATTTTCGCAACACGAAAACCAAAGTATTTGAATACTGATGCGGGTAAAGAATTTTTAAATTCCCGTTTACAGAAGTTTCTAAAACAACAAGGTGTTCGATTTTTTAGAACTTTTAACAACACGAAAGCTTGTGTAGTGGAAAGATTTAATCGCACCCTGAAAACTAAAATGTGGAAATATTTTACAGCACATCACACCTATAGATATATTGACGTGTTGGATCAATTTTTAGATAGTTATAATCACACCTACCACACTACTATTAAGAGAACACCAAGTGAAGTGAATATGGATAATGAAAGCGAAGTGGGGTTTTCTATTTACGGAGGTATGTCTAAGTTGAAAAGAAAACCTTGCGTTTTTAATTCAGGAGACTTAGTACGTGTTTCTAAACATAAAATGACTTTCGAAAAAGGATATGAAACAAATTGGACAGAAGAACTGTTTTTAGTGACAGAGTGTGTAACGAGAATTCCACCAGTTTACAGAATCAAAGATTTGTTAGACGAACCTATTGAAGGAACTTTTTATGCAGAAGAATTACAAAAAGTTCAACCTAAAAACCATTTTGATATTATAAAAATACTGAAAAAACGTAAAAGAAAAGGGCAACTCGAATATCAAGTTAAGTTTAAAGGTTATCCTTCTAAATTTAATCAGTGGATACCCTCTTCAAATTTATTTTCTCTATAAAACCCACAATTTTTACAGCGAATGATCATTTATAATCATGTCGTTCTACGTTACGTTACCTTCTGACAGTTCAATGAACTATTTTCCAGAAAACAAAATTTCTCATTATTTTACTAGATTACCTATGCCTCTAGATTTGAAAGGTGAATGGGAGGTTGGTTTAACAGAATTGATTTACCCTCATACATGGCGTAATATTACGGAATACGGTAACGAGTATGAATATGTGTTAGGTAACAGTTTAGAATTGGCTGATGGAAGACCTAGAAACGGTAACGAATATGAACATGATGATAGTGACACGAAAAAAACTCGAATTCCTTCAGGATATTATGAATCTCCGAATGATATCATTAAAGTGATAAACTATCAAAAATTCAACGATAGAATTTCAATTAGCTACAACAAACACACTAAAAAAGTGAAAGTTTCTTTGAAGAAATATGCACAATTAAAATTTTTATCTGGTTTAGCTGAATGTTTAGGATTCCCACCAGGTGAAGTAGTCTCAAATGTTTCAGCTCCTTCGTCAACTTTTGAAAGTCCCTTTATCGCTGACCCACACGCCGATTTTAAATTACTCTACCTGTACAGTGATATTGTAGAGCCTCAGATTGTTGGAGATACAGTTGCACCCTTGTTGCGAGTGATTCCTGTTAAAGGGGAAGACGGAGATATGATTCATGAAGTGTTTGACAGACCTCATTACATACCAGTGACTCGAAAAAATTTTCAAACGATTGAAACTGTTATAAGGACGCACACGGGACGTCTAGTGTCATTCTATCGCGGGAAGTTGATTGTGAAACTACATTTTCGTCAAAAATATCTTTCATAATGCTTGTACTTGTACCTCACCAATGCTGCAACCAATCTTTCGAAGATTATTATACACATCAGACAGGTAGTGGATTGAACTATTATCAAGGAACTACTTTTCAGAAAGGATATGGTTTCGGAGGACTTTTTCGCTCACTTTTCCGCGCAGCTGTACCTTTATTTAAATCAAGTGCCAAAGCCGTCGGAAAACAGTTATTTCATACAGGTGTAGATGTATTAAACGATATTTCGCAAGGTGATAATATTAAAACAGCAGCTAAACGACGATTTAGGGAAGCAGGGAAAAATCTGACAGACAAGGCGGCAGTTAAAGTGAAATCTATGATTGGATCAGGTCAGAGGAATAAAAAACGAAAGAAACCTCAAAGTTCTCTCAGTCTTCCTAAAGCAAAGAAAGCGAAAGCACGCGATATTTTTGGTTAATGATTTCTGGTCTTATTCATAAAGATTCTCCACCCTGCGTCAAATCTGAACTAGACTTGTTTATGATTTCACCCACACAAACTGCTATAGAAAAAGGACACTTTGTAGAATATCACCCGCTAGCTACTATATCTGAGAGTGGCCCCGTCGAGTTTAACATTGCAGGTAACAGTGAAGAGTATATCGATTTATCAGCATCTTACCTTTACGTGAAAGTGAAGTTGACCAATGCTGATGGAACACCTATACCCGACAAGGCACCCGTAGCACCTGTTAATTTATTTTTACAAGCATTGTTTTCTCAAGTAGATGTGAGTTTGAACGAAAGAGTGATTTCCTCCTCTAGTAACACTTACCCGTACCGTGCCTACATTGAGACTTTGCTGAATTATGGTGAAGATGCTAAGAAAAGTTTACTTTCCTGCGAATGTTTTTTCAAAGATGAATGTTTGGATGAAGTTAACCCTACGCTTACCACAAACCCTGGACTTCATAAAAGATATGAATTAACTTCAAAAAGTAAAGTTTTGGACATGATAGGGCCTTTGCATTGTGATATTTTCCAACAAAATCTAATTTTACTGAATATGGTGGATTTGAAAATTAAAATGACACGCAGCAAACCCAATTTTTGTTTGATGGCAGATAAAGACGGAGATAAAACACCTGATTATAAAGTGGTGTTATAACACGCCTCTTTGTTTATTCGAAAGGTAAAAGTCAATCCGGGTGTTTCTATCGGACATGCCAAAGCGTTAGAGAAAACTAACGCTAAATATCCTATCGATCGAGTTTTATGTAAAACATACTCAATATCTAGTGGAAGCTGGTCTTTTATGCAAGATAACGTATTCTTAGGATCTATGCCTAAACGTGTAATTATAGGATTATTAGAAAATTCAGCTATTAATGGACAGTATAATCTTAATCCATTTTTCTTTAATCATCACAACGTCAACTTTTTAAGTATTTACATTGACGGACAACCAATACCATCCAAACCTTTAGAATTGAATTTTAGCGAAGGAAATTACATAGCAGCTTACCATCGATTGTTTCCAGGATTTAATCGAGATAACGGAAATTATCTATCTCGAGAAGGCTATGCTAAAGGACACACCTTATACGCATTTGATTTAAGTCCAGATTTATGTGATGGTCCACACCTAAATTTACAACATCAAGGAAATTTGAGAGTTGAAATTAAATTTTCTTCTGCACTTTCATCAACTATTTCTGTTCTAATCTATGCAGAATTTGAAAACATTATTGAAATTTCCGAGTCAAGGCATGTGTTGTGTGACTTTCCAAACTAAATGAGAATGAACTCTCAACAGATTAAAGACATTTAATCTCATAACAAACACACCAAGAAATATTTTTTAGATGTGTTTCCCAGTGACATGCTTCCTAATAAGATTACGCAATATCCTTGCTGTTTTGTATGCAACGTAGATTCCTCAGATCAACCAGGTAGTCATTGGCTTGCTTTCTACATAGCTTCACCCAAAAGAGTAGAATTCTTTGATTCTTATGGAAACACTCCAGACTTTTATCAAGGACCTATTTCAGACTTTACTTCAGAATTCTCTCGAGTGATTTTTAACCCATTGACGCTACAAACAAATATTACAGCTGTTTGTGGACAATATACAATTTTTTTCCTCATCTGTAGATGCAGAGGTGAATCTCTGAAAACGTTTCTGTCCCAATTTGTATCTGAAAATTTATGTAACGATCAAAGAGTGTATAATTTTGTTGCCAAACGGTTTTATGTATATGTGAATTTTTATCAATAAAATTTTCTTATAAAATAGCATATCTTTTGTGTCTGTTTTTATTCATCATGGATTTTCCGAGCCTTCAACACCCCTTCACAGCTATTTTAGCAGGCCCATCTAAAAGTGGAAAGTCTTTTTTTCTAAAAGATTTTATCCAGTTTAAAGCGTATACGATGAGACCTACACCTGATAAAATTGTTTGGTTTTACGGTATCAACCAAAAGTTATACAATGAAATACCTGATGTCACATTCATTGAAGGTTTCCCAACTAATTATGAAGAATATTTAGGCGTCAATACATTGTTTATTTTTGACGATCTTATGTCTGAAATTAGTGGTGACCGTCGACTTACAAACTTATTTACCAGGGGGAGCCATCATCAGGATTTAAGTGTTATTTTTATAACACAAAATTTTTTTCATAGTGGAACGAAAGATGTTCGATTGAATGCAGACTATCTTTTTCTATTTAAAAACAGACGTGATTTAAGTCAAATCACATGTTTAGGAAGACAATTATGTTGCACGAAATTATAAATTTTTCTTAGATGCTACTCGAAACCCTTTCACCTACTTATTAATTGATTTGAGAAATGAAACAGCTGAAGAACTTCGATTACGAACACAAATCTTACCGTGCCAAAATCAATATTACTATCAACTGAAATATAAATAATTGAGAAAAACAGACGACTCATCATTTCATAAAATGTCGCCGACCCGTAAACAGGTCAAGGATTTACAGCTAATTCATTCATGCCCGAAAGCGTTGCGTAAGCAGTTACTAAAAAAGTTACTTTCAAAAGTGGTTAAGACCATCTGTGAGTGTTCTTTAAACGTGTTAAAGGGAAACATACCGATTTCACATTATCAGAAAAACCAGCTAGGAAGACACAAGTATCTTCTAAGAAAATTAGCTTCTAAAAAAGGCAGCCTTTATCAGAAAAAACGCTTAATTATTCAAAAAGGTGGTTTTTTAAACATTTTAATACCAGCTGCTGTTACCGCATTGTCATCGCTTATCCATGGAATTTAGCAAGAAATTTGTGTTAGTCCCTGAAAGTGATTTTTCCAAGCATACACCCTCTAAAAAGCAACTAAGCGAGTTTGATAAAGAAATGCAGAAAGTTTTGAACAGCGATTTGCAAGATTTTGAAAAACTTCAATTGTATTACGACTTGTTAAAAAGAAAAATGAATTTACAAGATTTTAATCCACCATTAAAAATTGATGCTACGGAAAAGGATGAAACTTCAAAACCGGTTGAAGATGGAACTCTTGAAAACTCGACAAACTCTGAAGACAACATTTAAAAAATGATCCCAATTGGTGTTCAAACACAAGCTGAACAACTCTTACAATATTTGAAAACGTATCCAGATATTTTACGCTGGAATGATCGGGGTGAGATTATTTATAAAGACCAATTAATTCCCAAGTCTAATCTAACTGATTTGATCAGTCTAATACTGACTCAGAGAAAATCATATAAACATTTATTCGGAAGAGATGAATTTTTAAAAGCACTGAATTCTACAAACACACCTAAACTTTTTTTCAAGAATAAATATTTAACTATGAAAGATGATGTGCATTCACCTATAAAAAATGTTAAACCGATTGGTAAAGTTAAAATGACTGCTTTGAAATCTCCTGTAATTCGTTGGCAGAAGTTATATAAATAAATACTTTTCATTAATTTGATGTGTCATGTTTCTTTCTTAAACTCACAATTTCTTATACGTAAAAGAAACATTTATTTTCCATCTTGTAATTTTAAACTAAACTTTTTTTTTTTTCACTTAACTTTTTCACTCAATAATTTTTAATCAATTTTTTTTTCGTTCACTTTGAATTTTTTTTTTTTCACTTTGAATTTTTTTTTTTTTCACTTTGAATTTTTTTTTTTTTCACTTTGAAATTTTTTTTTTCACTTTGAAAAAAAAATTTTTTTTTTTCACTTTGATTTTTTTTTTCACGTTGATATAAGTATAACTTAATCTTTGAAAAAAAATGTATTCAAATTTGTTCAAAGATTTTTTCACTTTGATTTTTTTTTTAACTCATCTTTTTGGAAATGTATGACTAAATCTTTGAAAATATTTTTTTATATTCTAAAATCTGTTCAAAGATTTGTATTTCATCGACAAAGTTGATGTCTCCTGAAAAAAGATTTTTTTTCTTTTTTCTGAAAGAAAAAATATAAATTATTTTGACACATTAATTACACCATTTGAGATACACCAGTTTATTTTTTCCAAAATTTACAAATCATCAGGTGTTTTGAACAGAACACCCGTTAACACATTGAAACTTAAATTTTCTAGGAAATATCGTGAAACAGTTTGTGTTTGTCGTACAAATAGATCAGCTACATTTTCAATCTTTACTGATAATAGAGATAATTCACCTAAGTTTGCAAACTTTTCTAAGTTTCTGCTTGTTATACAAGCGTGTCTAAATTGGCTTGGGGAATTATAAATACAACCGCTGCACAGATACTCTGATTTAAAGGCCTGGCATAATTCTTGTTCTATCGGTGCTACTACACGTAATTCCAACACAGAAAAATCTTCATCACATGTTTCTGTAGGTGAAAGTTTATGACTAATTAAGGTTGGTAAATAGTTTTCATAGAGAAATGTCAATACACTTTCATTAAAGGAATTCAGATGGCACTTTAAATTTTCAAGTTGAAATTCATCTAATTGGATGTAACAGCCTTTCTGAATGCTGCTAATTTCAGCAATACCATCTTTAGATAATACGAGGATGGAGTTGTTTGCAATGAAAGAGGATGAAGTGTACGTCAAGTTAAAGTCTGATATTTTCTGCACGAATCGATACCATGATTTTAAATTCATAGAAACACCAATTTTTGTTGCACTTAGCGGTTGAGTTTCAGAAGATCGAAGAAATTTTCTTATGTGAATTATCACAGAACCTTTGAACAGATCACAAGTTAAATATATACCATTCCCAAGTTCTTTTAAACAGATTCGTTTATTCGAATAGCCATCATTCATGTCCACAGATTGAGAGTGAGGTATTGTTTTCTCATTTCCATTAGATAATGACACTGATGCAATTGCATCAACGATTGGCACAGACGAAGTCTCAACAGCAATCGAAGAGGTGGATTCATCAGATAAGTCCATAATTAGTTTGTTGAAATCCATGTCTTGAAACACATTATCCAAATTTTCAAAAACTTCTTCTAAATCACATTCATTTTTACACTTTTTCTCGCAACCATTCTGAGAAGAACCATTAGATCGTTTCATTTTTCCAAGAGAGAAAATAGATGCGGCTTTTCACAACAAAATCCAGTGAGTTTGTGTTCACACAAACCTTCTCTGACGTCATAGTCGAACCAATTTTTAGTTCACGTTTCCTGCACCTGGTGTTGACACAAACTGAAAAAAAATTCTTTCTCACGGTTTCGAATGAAAAACATCACCTGCTTCTTGTGACGTCATGGTCTAACCTCAAAAACATGTTTTGTAACTGAAATTTTAACCTTGAAAATTGTAAACAAGCTATCTTAGAAAGTTTTACAGTAGAAAAATTAATTTTATGAATACTATTATAAAATTTCTTAGCTAATGAAATTGAATATATTCTTTTATTTTTGGAAACAGTCTTCTTCTTTTTGACTTCGAATAGAAGGAAACTGGAAATGAAATATATGTTTAAAAATATATATATATATTATTGTTTATGGGGTCCCACCACCTCCCGCCACATCTTCTTATTATGTGGCGCCCCACTTTTTTTTTTATCTTGATCTTCATTTTTTTTCTCTTTTCTTCAATTTTCTTTTTTTTCTTTTCTTCAATTTTTCATTTCTTCAGTTTTTCATTTTTCTCGTTTTTCATATCCATAAGGATCATTCCATGTCAGTTCAGGCAGGCATGTAACCCACCATCACAGATTTTGATGAAACTGCGTGTGTTTGTTCCTTTTATTAAGATATGATTCCCAGTATTTTTTTTTACTCCTTGGTCAAATAGTTTCTGAGAAAAAAATTGTCAAAATTTTGAAAAACTGCCATCAGTTGGCATTCTTGACTGCTCGATTTTCAAATGTAGCATGATATAAATATGATCATATTTCAATATCTATTCCACAAATCATCTTCAAATAATTTATGCATAATATATAGGGTACGTATTTTATGAAAAAAAATACTGTTACGCTTATATAACATTTTAAGTGTGTCTAAAAAAATGTTTAATCTTTGAAGTCGTGATTTTTTTATGAAAAATAATGCATTAACTAAAATAGCATTATTAGCAAAAGGCGGTATTTTTATTAAATTTATTTTTTGTGGGGGATATACTTAAAAGTGTCCTTTACCTGATTCTGAAATAAAAGTAGTGGGATTTTGGGTGTTTTTAGTAGTATTTCATATTTAAAAATATTTTGAGGCGTATTTCAAATCAAATCAAGCAGAGTCATTCCATGTCAGTTCGCCTAAGACATTTAATTCACTGTCACAAATTTCAATGAAACTGGGTATGTTTATAGCTCATTTTAAGACAGGATCAAGGAAATTAAACGTGATTACAAGTAAAATATTTTTTAAGATAAAAAAAATATCTAAATTTTGAAATTTTTTTAAAAATGTTTTTAATGACAGATCTATATTCAAAGACTGCATAAAAAAAGTCATTTCAATATAAAATCACTAAATAAGTTTCAAATAATGTATATGTGACAAATAATGTAGACAGATTATTATTTATTGTTGTTTGTCATGTTTAAATGCTAAGAGTGTGTTTAATCTTGTGAATTCTTAAAATCAAGAATTTTGTGAAAAATAATGTGTTAATCAAAAATTTATTATTAACCGAAGGCAGGCTATTATTACTTTTTTAATTGTACGTAAAAATATCTTTTCAATAGTTATAAAATAAAAATAGTGAAAATATGAGCAATTTTAACAAAATTTTCATAAAATGTGAATGTTTAATGATAAATATTGAAGCTTTTCATGCTAAGATGTACTAAAATGACTACGATATCGTGTATTTCTACTCTTGCTTAAATATAATACATACAATAACAAAATAACAAATATTATTTACAGCAATAAAAATTAAATTAAATAGTACCAGTTCCTTTACCAACACTACATTGCTCAACAGCCGACTTAAAATCAACAGCCCACTCTTATTGAAAAATACTTTCAACTGTTCAAATAATAAATAAACTGCATTTAAAAATTTTAATATCAACTTATTATCTTAAGACGATAATAATAACTAAACAACATGATGAATTTATAAATCAGCTTTTAATTGAAAAGTCATGAAATGGTCCCTTTAAATATTGTTGTTCATCGAGTCAATCAAAACAAATTATATAAAAAAAAATAGTGAGCCTAATATGCTGACTGCAATGACACTTCTAACAAAACTAATTAATTCATTACCATCTCAAATCAAACCCGAAAGATCAAAAAGAAAAAAAAATCATCTGTAGTGTGAATGTGACATACTCAGTGGTTGTTGAGGTAGGAATGTCTTTGTGACATTTTCACCTGTACTTCAATAAAATATAAACATGTAAGCTTTTTTCATTCATCCAAATTAAGTAAAACAATTATAAAATTTTGTTGTCATTACACCACATGTTAAATTTTTCGTTACATACTATTAGATAAGTTCTTTACTTTTAGACATTATTGACATAATATCATAAAATTTACTATATGTATTTTCTATAAGTGTATAAACAATATATATATTCTTTATTAAACATAAATGAATAATTTTTAAATAATTTGTTTGAGAACAGGGATATATATACACAAATATATATGTTGAAAATCCATCTTTCAGCAATATTGTGATGAAATAAATCAAATTACCGTAATTTCCGGTGTATAGCCCGCGGATCAAACAATCGTGTTTCGACCCAGAAATTTTTAAAAATAAAATGTAACTTTTTAGATCACAGTAAATATTGGTCTTCAAATACTGAATAAAATTTCTGGGTCCAAACTGAATTGTTTGATCTGCAGGCTATACACCCGAAATTACGGTACATATCATTAGAAACTGAATAAAGTTACAAAAGTGCAACTCATTAAGTTTTAAATATTTTTTTAGATATAGTTATTTGAAAGATATAAATATAATGGATTATGCATTTTTTGCATATATTTAAAGCACAATACGTCAAAATTTTCTTCAAAAGAGTGAAATTCGGTATATTTTTTAAATATTAGCAGCTCAATGCTAAATTTTCAATATTAACAGCCAAATATGAGTTTAAAGATTAGGACTGTCATTTTGAAAATTTCTATTGGGCGGTGAGGAGCTAGTGATTTTTCTCTTTTTTGGAAAGGGATAATTGCTCTTCGCCCTAGAAGTTTTACTAAAAAACAATATTGTATATTTTTTCCTTAAGAAACGAACATAAAAGATAATTTGAAAAATAAAATAAATGTATAAATAAAAATATTTCCAGTGATGATACATTGGATAGGTTTTACATTTGAAAATATTGATAATTTTAAATATGATTTAAATACTACTAAAACCAACCAAAATCCCACTATTTTTATTTCAGATCCAGTTATAATGTAGTATTATGTACAATTTAAAATTTAAAAATTAGCCATAGAAACTCCGCCTCTGATTGATAAAGTTTTTTTTAATAATTTCATTATTTTTTGTAAAATATTTTTGATTTCAAAGATTATACAATTTTTTAGACACATTTAAATATTTTTTAACATTACAGCAATATTTTTTTCATAATCTACATACTTTATTTACCTTGCTTAAATTATTCGAAGAAGATTTCTTTATTAGTTATTGAAATATGATTTTATATATAAAATGAGGCCTTTGAAAATTGAACAATCATTAATGGCAACTCGTGGCATTTTTCCAAAATTTTGCTATTTTTTTCTCATATGTTCACTATTTTTATTTTATAACCATTTAAAAGATATTTTTACGTAATAATAATAAATTTTAATAATAATAATAAAATAATTTTAAAATTTAATAATAAATTTTTGATTAACACATTATTTTTGACAAAATTCTTGATTTTAAAAATTCATAAGATAAAAGACACTCTTAGTGTTTAAACATGATAAAAAACAAGAAATAATAATCAGCCTACATTATTTGTCACATATACATTATTTGAAACCTATTTAGTTATTTTATATTGAAATGACTTTTTTTTTTTTTTTTTTTTTTTTTTTTTTTTTTTTTTAATGCAGTCTTTGAATATCGAACTGTCATTAAAAAAATTTAAAACAGTTTTTCAAAATTTTGATATTTTTTATCTTAAAAGATATTTTACTTAGGATCAAGAAAATTAAAGGTGATTACGTCTTAAAATAAGCTATAAACAAACCCAATTTCATTGAAATTTGTGACAGTGATTAAATGGCTTAGGGGAACTGACATGGAATGACTCTGCTTGATTTGATATGAAATGCACCTCAAAATATTTTTAAATGGGAAATACTATCAAAAACACCCAAAATCCCACTATTTTTATTTCAGAATCAGGTAAAGGACACCTTTAAGTATATCTCCCATAAAAAATAAATTTAATAAAAATACCGCCTTTTGTTGATAATGCTTTTTTTGTTAATGCATTATTTTTCATAAAAAATTCACGACTTCAGAGTTTAAATATTTTTTTAGACACACTTAAAATGTTATAAGCGTAACAATATATTTTTTCCATAAGCTGCGTACCCTAAATATTGTGCATAAATTATTTGAAGATGATTTGTAGAGTAGATATTGAAATATGATTATATATATGACATGCTACATTTGAAAACTGAGCTATCAAGAATGCCAACCGACGGCAGTTTTTCAAAAATTTGACAATTTTTTTCTCAGAAACTATTTCACCAAGGAGCAAAAAAAATTACTGGTGATCATATCTTAATAGTAAGAACAAACACACGCAGTTTCATTAAAATCTGTGATGGTGGGTTACATATTGATATTTTACTGCCTGATTTGACGTGGAATGCCCCATACAGAACCGGCGGGCACATTAGCTCTCAGGCTTTGATAGCCTGTGAGCTAAAAAGTGCCAAGAGCGTGTAACTAGAAGGGGGAAGTCGGGACAGAAAATAAAAGCTTTTCAACGATATGTTACACGAGATGGTTTGGAAGAAACAATAACTATGCACCCCGGGCGACAGGTAAGTCCCAAACGGTCGGAGGGATCGAACTCAAATGTATCTTTAGTCAAGGTTTCAAAATGTAGATTTATAATAAAATAGAACGAGAATTTGGCATTTTAAAAATTGCATGCATATTTTGAATGGCCCTGTAAATTAAGATTGGCGAGGAAGGGGGAGGGGGATTAGAAGGGACGAACTTGAAAAATACAACATAATAAACTAGTAACCCGAATAACTGTGCTTCTACCTTCTACACAAAAGTATAACGATTTAACCTAGTGCTGAATTAGGGGATGGTCCGGTGGGGACATCCCCCCCCCGAAACATTGAACCCCCTCGGAAGTTTTAAGATTTTATGCTTTTTAATGACAAATGTGCAATTCCCTTCCCCCTCCCCTTACGGATCTCTAAAATACGCTCTTCCCCGGAGTCGCAGAAATCCCTCCCGTAGAAAATTACCTGCATTCAGCATGCACTCATGTAACCAAGAAAGAAAAAAAAAATCCTTCCTTATACGAAATTTTACGTCAATTCTGCCACTAAAACAGTAAAATTGGAAGAATAAATATAACGATTCAACCCGATCCCGAATCGTGGATCGACCGCGATTCGATTTGAATTGAAGTAAATTAAAGCAGGGGTGCCCAGAGAGGGGTTTGGTGACGCAAAATGCGTCATAAAATTTATTTTTGGGGGGGAATTTAGAGAAAAAGTACATTTTGGGGGGGGGGGGATTTTTAAAATCTCAATACTATTTCCTTTTTTTTTTCACTATTAAAAAAGTTTTTGATTTTTTTAATATCACTTTTAACTTCTTTTCAACATTCAATTTCCAGAAATGGTCATGTTTTTTTCATTCTTTAAATTCTAGATAAGGGCAATAAGAACCGATTTTGCATCTTAATATCTTTGAAAGTGCGGGAATAAAAAAAAATACTTGGTATACAGGTGGGAAAATGTTTAACACATTCTGAAAGGCAATTAGGACCGCAAGACGTGATAAAAGGAATAGCTTTCCAGAAGCGTCTTAAGTAATTTATTATATTGTTTGACAGGATCGAATCGTACAGTCCGAGTGCAAAAATACATTATTGATGGATATGATAAGAAATAATAACAAAATAAGCATTTCAGAGGAAGAGACAACGCTAAAATTACTTGACGATTTTCAGAAAACTAGGATTTAAGTACAGTATATTTTAGTGATGTTAGAAGAGTAGTATTAAGTGTCATTAAAACAGTATAAGGTAAACAACCTGTACAGAGAAAAAGACTTCCAGCTAGTGATGGGCGAAAACGAGATGTTTTTATAGATTTTATCGATTGTATGGACATCTCGATATTTTTTGATTGTGCAAAATTTTTCTCAATGACTCCAGTTTGCCAATTGCTTTTATACCATACCCGATTCGATTTTATCAAGAATCGTCTGTGGGAAAACTGGAATAAGTCGGGTTAATAAGGACTAGTTGGCTACGCCCGCTAGTGCGCCCCTTCTTTAATCAGGGCCTCTAATTTATACGTAATCTTGTAATATGAAATCTCAAACTGGGTCCCATCTGCATACGGCACCGTATAGAAGGCACCGTACTTTCATACAATATGTCACATAAGGGGTCTCGATTAATTTAGAAAGTGCCACCCTGGGTGTCAAAGTGAGGAAAGGGGCACGGTAGGTGCTTAATATGAATAAGTGATCGCAGGACTTTCTAATGATATATCACATGAGGGTTGTCGGCAAAAATTAGGTAAGTGCTCCCCCCGGGGGTCCAACTATCGCAATCCCCGAGGAATTCAGCCCCCCTTTTTGAAATTTCATATATTATAAGTAATATTTTTCGGAAAACTCCTTAAAAAATTCGAATTAAAATGATGAAAACTCAAAAAAGTTCAAAAACTGGGGCCAAATTGGGAAGGGGAGAAGAAAGTCTCATAATATGAAAGAGTGATCCGAGGGCTTTCCAATGACATATCACATGAAGGGTTTAAAAAAGGTTGAAAATCCTCCCCCCCCCCCGGGTTTGTTCACTCTTTCGGCCCGGAATTCACGCATACCCCACTTTTAATTTTTTATATTTAATAAATAGTATCTACCAGAGGACTCCATCAAAAAAACACATCTAAAATTATATTCAATGTAGAAATCACTACGATTTTAAAAATTTGTTCATCCCCTCCGCACCCCCCTCTTTGAAATTTTTATATTTAATAAATAGTATTTATCAGAGGGTTCGAGGTATGTGACAGCTTGATAGGGCTAAAATAAGAGAAACTTTGAATATTAGGGCTTCATTTCACAGCTCATTGTCATGCCTCTTTCTCTATCTCGTCTCGATAAATCTTCTCACATCTCTTCTCTGCCGAGAACGAGAAATTGAATTCTCGTTCTCGGCAACCGATGAAAAGACACTAATCGAGAACAACATATCGAGAAGCGACGAAAATTGATTTCCCATTCTCGGCCAACATACGAAATGTTGAAAAGCGCGAGAGGAATAATCGGGAAGTCAAAAGTCGAGATGCCGGTCAAAAATCATCGAGATGAGATTTGCGGAAATGGCAGAGAAAGAGAGAAATGAAGCTTTCAGAGTCAACTTACCGCATTTCTGGTTTAAGTCATAGTTTCTCGAAGGAGTGCATTTGCTTATCCAATCTCTTTTTGTTATTAACCGATATGGGTTAGGAGGTATAGTGGTTTATTTATTCAGTTCTGTATAGTCCTAATTTCAATAATTACTGTTGAATTTAGTGTCATTTTGTCCCGAATTTTCAATGTTTCTCTTACTTTAGCTCTGTCAAGCTGTCCCATACCTGGGGCCCTCAGATAAATATTATATATCAAATATAAAATTTCAGAAGAGGAAGGTGAGTGAATTCTGGAAGGCGCTAGAATGGATCGACGGGGGATTAATTTTCAAACTTTTACCGAACCCCTCCTGTGACATATCATCGGAAAGCCCTTTGACCACTCTTTCATATTATGAACCTTTCTCCTCCTGGAGTAAATTTCGGTAGGGGGAAGCAGTAAGGGGGTGAATTTTTTAAATCGTTGCGATTTCTACACGAAATATAATTTTAAGTGTGTTTTTTTTATGGAGCCCTCCGGTAAATATTATTTATTAAATATAAAAATTTTAAAGTGAGGGTTGCGTGATTTCCTGGTGTATTCTGGGAAGAAAGAGTGAACCCATGGATGAGGGGTAAATTTCAAACTTTTTGGACCCGTCATGTGATAATGTCATCGGAAAGTTTTCGGACCACTCTTTCATATTATGAATCTTTCTTCCCCCCTCCCCAATTGGGCTTCCCGGGTGAGGCGCTTTTCGAACTTTTTTGAAATCGTAGTGTTTTTATCATTTTAGATCGGATTTTGTTACGGAACCCTCAGATGAATAATTTATAATATATTAAAATTTCAAAGAGAGGGGGGAGGGTGTATTCCAGGTCGCGCAATAGTTGGAGTCCTGGGGGCACTTTTCTATCTTTTGCCGTCACCCCCCTCATATGATATATCATTGGAAAGCTCTGTGACTATTACTTCATGTACATACCTCCCGCGCCCTTCTCCTCTTTGACACCGCGGGGAGTCACTTTTCTAAATTTAGCCGACACCCCTCATGTGATATATCGTTGGAAAGCCTTATGACCACTTATTCATATTATGCATTTATTGCTCCTCCCCTATTTCCCCCCAGGGGGGGTTGTTTAACGCATTCCAGTAGATGGTCTTCTAATAAAGGGGAAATCATAGAACTGATTTCAAATGACGTAAAAACATCAATAAAAAATATTGATATTATTTACCATCCTTTCAGTTCATGTTTTTGCCACTAGGGGTGCTTTTAATTCTTATTTATTTGGCCAATTTGCTGCTAATTGTCGAAAAATTCTAATTATTGATACTTAAACTCCTTTTACCGTTTCATACCTACTCGCGACTTTTCAACTTTTTGCAACCAAAGAACGCCGTTACATGATTTTTCCACTATTATGGCTCTATTATAGCCTTCCTTCGGTTTGTTGTTTTTTAAATCCATCTCTTTTCAGTTACCATGTATTTACTAAATACTGCTTTATAAACATATAAAAACAATGATTTTTATAAACGATTGTAGAACATCTCGAATGTAGGTTCTCGGAAGTAATTGATGACTATATCGATTGTGTTTTTTACCGATTACGATTTTTTTTATTGGTTCACGAATTATTTTAGGGGGAAGGGAGAAATTTATAGAAAAATTAGAATTTTTTGGGAGGAAAAGGAGGATTAATTACTAGGTAATAAGACTGAAAAATTATGGTGTGAAAGAAAAACATACCTATACAGAATACAGGGGCTTACAATAGATATAGGACTATGTTTTAATGGTATAATGTCTGCCATTTTATAAGAATCGGTACCTGTATAAGAGTATATTGTATGTTGTTAAGGCAGTATAAAGCAACACTTGTACTGAAATAAACGCTTCAATCCACAGTTTATTTTAGGATGGGGGGTGATTTAAAGAATTTTTTTGGGAGGGTGAGATTAAACTGTATGACTAAATAGTATTTAAAAAAATGATTGGGAAATCTTAAGCGTTAAGATCTAATCTTAAACAAGGGCGTATGTACATGCAAATGTATTTGATATTCGTGTGATGTAAACGACTCGTCTTTAATATTTTAGTTTTCTTAAAACGATATGCATTTTTTGTATTTAAGATTTATTTTGTAATAATTTAAAAGATTTTTTATTTTAAATACTTGTAAGTAAATATTTATTTTCCTAAAAAATTAGCTTTATTTATTAAAACGTATATAGTGAACACGGGCATGTCAGTCAGGACTTATAAATGTGAAAACAATCAGATTGCTAATAATAAAAAATGTATCTTTTATTATTTATTACGCTGTTAAAACTTTTATTTTATGTTTGTATGACAGTACGTAAAAATACTATTATTAAATAATTTAATAATAAGAATATATTTTACAATTGATTTTCTGTTTAGGGGGGGACTCAGTGTTAATGTGTGAAGATTTTTTGGGGGGGAATTTGCGTCATTGGGTTTGGGGGGGATGGTCACCACTGAATTAAAGAATAACGATCTAAACATCGACATCGAATCTGTGTACTGAATCGATTCGCTACTTCTGATCTTACGTTACCGGTGGAATCGATTCGTTAATTTTTTCTTGCCTTCTTTTGTATTTAGAAAAAGAAAAGTGTTGAATTCGTGAAAAATTTCGACTACCGGTTTTCGAAAGATTTATAGTTTTAGAAGGTCTTGTCTGGAATACGATTTGACTATTTTTATAAATTGTCTGTCTGTTAGTCTGTCTATTAGTTTGTCTCAGACAAAAAGATTGTGGACAGTCTATTTAAAGAACTAATGCATGGAATCTGTTGAAACTTTAGATTCAGCAAGACCTTCATGTAAATTGGAGCTGATAACTTTTTGGTGAAAATCGCCCAGCAGGTGGCGCTGCTATGTTGCATTTTTCATGATTTCTGCATGATCGCTACCTCAAAAACTAATGCACGAATTTTTACCAAACTTCAGATTCGGTTAGACGTTGACGTAAATTGTTGATGATTAGGTTTTAATGTAAATTTACTGGTAGGCGGCGCTGCTATGCTGTATTTCCCCCGATTTTCGCAACAGCTCTTTCTCAAGAACTAATGCACGGATTTTCATCAAACTTCACATTCAGTTAGACGTTGGCATAAGTTGTTGCTTATCAGATTTCGGTGTAAATCACCCAACAGGGGGCGTTGCTATGCTGAATTGAATTCAGCATTTTTCTCCGGGAGGGATTTTTGCGGCTCCAGCGAGGGGCATTCTAGACTTCAGAGGGGGGTAAAGGAGGTTGGATTTTTGTACATTAACCATAAAATCTCAAACCTTTTTGGGGGACATTTCAATGTTCGAAGGGGGATGCCACCCCCCCCCCCCCCGGGCCACCCCCTGAATTTAACACGTTTGTCAGGATTTACACGATTTTAAGGATCATATCTCAAGAACTAATGAACGAAATTTCATCAAATTTAATATTCCGTTAGACACTGTCATATGCTGTACCTGATTAGGGTTTCATGCAAATCATATAACAAGTTGCACTGCTATGCTGGTGTTTTCAGCAAATTTAATTCAGACATTTTTCTCCGGGAGGGATTTCTGGGGTTCTGGAGAGAGGCATTCCAGAGTTTCGTGGGTGGGGGGGGGGGACTTTTGTCTAAGCAAAAAATCTCAAATTTTCCTGGAGGACATTTCAATGTTCGGGAGATGTCCTCCGGTACCACCCCCTGAATTCAACACTGTTTTTCAGGGTTTACACGATGTTAGCGAGAATATCTCAAGAACTAATGAACGGAAATTCATCAAACCTAATATTCTGTTAGACATTGACATAAGTTGTTCCTGATTAGGTTTTCGTGTAAATCATATAACAGGCTGCACTGCTATACTGCATTTTACACGATATTCGTGATAACTGTATCTAAATACTAATGCATGGAATTAATTCAAACTTCATATACTGTTACACTATCACATAAATAGATCCTTATTAGGCTTGGATGTATACTGCCCAACAGGTTTCGCTTTTATGCTCTTTGAATTGGGAATTTCTGTTGCAGACATCTAAGAGGATGCGGGCCGAAATTCAATTATTTGTTTGGAAAATGCATTCTTTTAAAATGCACATATTTCAACGAGCCTATACTTTTTGAATCTTTGTTGCCATAGGTTATCATTTAAATATGACACTGTGATTGCGAATTTTGAAGTTTTAACATGTTTGAGATAGAAGAAAGTTTTGGTATTGGCACATCTGACTACTTTACCTACAACTTTTTAAGGACAATGAAAATGACATTACTTTTAGAGACATCGATTAAAAATTTTATAGAATCGATTAAATCGAGTTGGCCATAGTATCGATTAAAAAAATCGAAATCGCCCATCACTACCCCCCCCCCCCCCCCCCCCTACCCGAAATGCAAACTACCTTCAAGTTTCCCACAGATCACCTTGTTAGATTTCCTACTTTAAATGAAATCGTGGTTAAAAAAGCAAGTTACTTCATTTTAAAATAAGCATTTGATAGAAATAAAACCAATTATTTAAATAATAATTAATATCTCAGCTAAAAAAGATTTATTAAGAAAGATCTTATATTAGATTATAAAGATCTATTAAGATAGAAGATTGAAATGGACATTGATGAAATCAGCGAAAATTTTTACGTCCGGATGAAAAAAAAATTAATAAAAAAAATTTAATAATTTAAAAGTTTAAAATTCGTTTTAAAAAATCCTAGTACGAAAAACCACGTGATCTACTTAAATTTGTTCCGATGCCAATAAGTCTGCAGATAATGATGACACCTGTTTTTAATCTGTGGAAAGAGATCGTTTTTGCAATTTGATAAAAAATCCATTCTTTTGTTGAATTATGAATGCCTTTCCGATCTTGTAATAGGGTTTTTTTAATTAATAACGCCCGTTAATTACGACTTTTTCAAAATTTTATGATTTGTCGTTTGATGTGAGGTATGCAAAATTCCAAGCCTCCAACATATATAGTTTCTGAGAACGGGCTCTGTGACAGACGTACAGACAGACAGAGGAGTGAGACGAATAGGGTTTCGTCAGATGAACGAAACCCTAATATTAAATATGCCACAAATCATGACATTTAATTTCAGCTTCAAAACATTGTTTAAATTTACAACGTGAAAAAAAAAAAATGCTAACTGGCGAGATTTGCACCCCCTAATATAAAACGAGACGAATAGGGTTTCGTCAGATGAACGAAAGCCTAAGGCGGGCCACACGCCAGGGAGACATGCGGCAGAAAAGCGTGAGGCATGCGACAATTTCACCCTTTTAACAAAGAAAAAACCGGTTTGAACAGCAGAATTTGCCTCATGTCGCACGATTATTGTCGCATGTCTCTCTGGTGTGTGGCGCGCCTTTAACAAGTGGGTAAGTGTGATCACAGATCGCACAGAGGGTTTCGTTTAATATTCCTTTCAAAACACTTTATCCTTTTGAAAAATCTGTTAGTTCCACATTTCGCAACCAGGGGCGCACTCTATTCTAAACAAACCTCTATCCGAACGAAACTCCGTTTTACATACTATCCGTAGATATATTAGTCGAGGGGATTGGGCCCATAGCACCCGAGATAAGTAGGCGCTCCTGGCGGTAAAAAGTGGAACTAAAATATGTAAGGCTATCGTGCATAATATGAAAGAATGGTCAAAATGGAGTCGGCAAAAGTTGGAAAAGTGCTCCCCGGGTGAAAAAGGCGGAAGTTAGAAAAATTGCTTAAAATACCCAAGTTAGAGCCCGGAGAGTAAATAATATAAGACTTTTTGAAAATTTTATGATTTGTCATGTGGTCTGACGTATTCAGCTATACGTATGCAAAAATTCATATCTCCAACTTAATTAGGGGCTCTCTTAGAAAGAATTGCTTGAAATACATATGTGGTAGCTCAAAGGGTTAAACGTAAGACTTTTTCAAGATTTTGGGATTTGTCGCCTGGCCTCAGGTATTCTGCTATAAGTATGCAAAATTTCAAATCTCCAATTTAATAAGGAGCTCAGTTAGAAAGAATTGCTTAAAATATGCATGTGGGAGCCCAAAGGGTTAAATGAACAACTTTTTCAAAAATTTATGATTTGTCGCATGATGGTGTTCAGCTATACGTATGCAAAATTTCACGCCTCCAACCTACATAGGGGATCACTTTGAAAGAATTGTTTAAAATACACATGGGGGATCCCAAAGGGTTAAATGTACGACTTTTTCAAAATTTTATGATTTGCCGTTTGATGTGAGGTGTTCAGCTATAAGTATGCAAAATTTCACTTCTCCAACCTAATTAGGGGCTCACTTAGAAAGAATTGTTTAAAATACACATGTGGAGCCCAAAGGGTTAAATGTACGACTTTTTCAAAATTTTATGATTTGTCGTATGATGTGTGATGTTCAGCTATAAGTATGCAAAATTTCAAGTCTCCAACATGTATAGTTTCTGAGAACGGGCTCTGTGATGGACAGACAGACAGAGGAGCCAGACGAATAGGGTTTTGTCAGATGAACAAAACCCTAATTATCAAGAATTTTTTGCGCTCATGGCAACTTTTATGTAGTTTATTCGAAAAAATAATTTTGATTTTTTAATCAAAATGGAAACCTTGAATATGAAAAGGTATGGGATCAGTCCGTAGTTATGACAGACACATGACTTGGACTATTATAATACAGCTGAAATGATGGCGATAGAACTATATTTGGCGACTTACCACCTGCACCTGGCTAACATTAATGTACCAAAATGAAAACCATGCACAATGCCTGACATGAAAAAAGTGAAGCGGTCAGCCCGGAACTGTTGATGACAGTCACATGACTTAGGCTTTTATTATATAGATATTGAAATTGAAAATAGCTATCCTATGATCATATATATACATGATGGGAAACTCCACAGCCTGATTATATTTTGTTGAAAACAAATAATTAATTTTTCTTTATAAGGTTCTGAAAGAAATTGAGAAATGATAGCTTCTCTTCTTATTAAATGGCATTCCTTTAAAAAAATTTAGGAATCCATCCTTGATTAGCTTTAAAATTTTCTTGTCTAATGGCCTAACACTTTGAGATCAAAGCAATTTCAGTACAATTTTATAACTGTTGCTGTCCCCTTAAGTAAAACTATTCATGTAAATATATTATTATTTTAATATGTTTTATTTTAGCTAGTAATATTTCACGATGCTTTAAAATCATGATAATTTTATTTTTTGCCAATTATACAATTTGATATTCATGTTTCTGCTCACTGTCATTAAAATTTTACACAATATCTTCATAATGTTCACAATTTAATATTCACTTCGCAAAAAAAAAAAATCAAAGTACGATACATTTATTACAATCAAATTGTAATAAATACAAATGAGGTTAACAATATCAGCTTTGTCAAAAGTGAAAAAAAAAAATCTTAAGAAAAGTGACTGAGAGTCAAAGTATTATAACTTTGTAACCTCATTTGTATCACTTTGAACTAAATTTTGCCATTGCTTTATCCTCCAATCTGAGATTATTTAAATTCAAACAACTGTTCAAAAATAAAGTCCACATGAAGAATCTTTCCATTATACAGTTCCATATAGAAAAACTCGTTGTTTCTATAACAACAAAATCAAACTGACAGTACTCAATCGGACTTATTTTTGAGCTTGAAACAAATTAAATCAATTAAGATTTTGTTTTAAATTGTAAAATATGACAGCTAAAGTTCCTTATAAATACATATAAATATACATGACAAAACTAAAGTTGTTTAAATTAAACTTATTTTTCAAATTCAACATAAAAACGTTTTTTCTTAAAGAGTATTCGACATAAAAGTGCATTTTTTGAAATTTTATTTCATCGCCAACCGGTGATAAATCGTAAAAAAAAACGAATTTTTCATTAATTTTTTTACGAACGCTTTATCGAGGTTCCGCCGAAATATTTTTTATAAACGCATACATACACATGAGAAGAACCTTCTGTAATTTTTTCAGATTTTTCTGAGTATGCCCGTATGGAGAATCTTCCTTGTTAGTAAATTTCAAAAAGGTGGAGATGTCCAAAAATAGATTTTTTACAAAGGTAATTTTGTATACTTTACAATTTCATATTAAAAAATTAACAATATTTATGATAAATATGTAATTTTCTGTTGATTTCAGATGTGAAAGAATACCTTTTAATCAATATTTTCTTCTTTTTATGTTCTACATTTTAAAATTATTTTTTACAAGTTTAACCCTTTATATCCCAAATTATACATTTAATCTTCTAAAGCATTTTTCATGAATTTTTGAAACTGCATTAGAAGATTTACACAATCATTTAATAAATTTTAGAATGATTTTTCTAATTTAAGTTAATTAAATTTCAATTTATAGGGATTTTGTGCAATATTTATAACTCCACTCAAATCTTTTATTTCAAATCTTTTTTTAGTATTTTATAGAATTAGGAAATGTGCAAATATAATGCTCTTACAAAAGAAACATAGAAATATTTCCTAACTGAATATCTCCCTCTCCCACCCCAATCTTACAAAGTCAAGAAGGCTGAAAAGATGCAAAGGCAAAAGAAATCATCCTTTTAAAAATATTTTTGTTTTCTGCAACCAATAATGCTTTTGGAACAAGATAAAGTAAAGTATTTTAATGGTACTTTAAAGTACCGTCGGGGCATGAAGGGTTAAAATGATGTATTTGAACATCTGAGTAAACATATTTTTTTTTTAAATTGGAGTAGTTGAGTCACAAAGGGTTAAATATAAAACATAATTAAATATCACAAGAAAATTTCTAAAAGGCTTTTTATTTATTCCCACTACATGCAGAAATCAAACTACATGTGGAAATACAAAGTGAAGTTAAAGTAAAGATATAATTTATAATAATATTATAAATAAGGAAAAATAAAGTATACAACATACTTTTAACTTCTAAAATTGCAATAATATAAAGTATCACATTCAACCAACCCATATAAATTACGAAGTGCATAAGTACTCAAAATGATTAAATGCTGTTCATTGTTTTTTCTTAACTTATAGTCAACAGCAGCAATGAGAAGATAAAATGGGTGTGTGCCTTAAATAATGGTGCACCAGAAACAGAAAATATGAAGATAATTTATTGAAAAATGTGATCACAAAGTTTCCGTAAAATTTCAAAATTTGCATCTTAGAAGGCTTTTTTTATTTTACAGATATATGTAAGGCACGAAACTGACTCAAAGGGGAAAATAAATAGATGGACAATATTTTAGACTATGCAACAATGACAAATTGTTATAATTTAATTATATTTTAATAGATTATCTACAAAACAAAAAAGTATCTTACTCGACCCTAATCAAGTAAAAATTGTCATGAACTTTATTTTACTTCAAGACTAAAGATTTTTCCCCCCCATGCTAAATACTTTGTGACCTTTGTCCAAGCTTTATGACCTTTGTCTCAGCAGTAAACTTCATTGCACTGAAACTATCCAAAAGCATTTAAATATAAGGGTGGACCAAAATATTCCATCCCAAAAAGAACCTTTTAAGAATTCTGCTTCCTTTAAGAGTCAAAAAACAAATTTTATTCCTGCAAGAGTATTCTAAACAACTTCATTATTCACATAATTTTTTAATTTACAAAAAAAAAAAAAAATCTAACGATTGACCTGGCAGCTCTTCTGCAGTGCATGGAGAGAAATGAACAGAAAAAAATATCAAGGATCTGAATAAGTGAAAAGCTTGAAAATTAAATTTCTTAGTCATACATCATCATCCAATAAGTGATCCCGAACAGTAATCTTTGCATTTTTGTATCAATTAAGAGAATACTTAAAACTGCTTTTTAAAGAAAGTGGATTTCAATCTTTAGGAGGAAATCTCAATCTTTTCTCTTGCATGCCTGAATGTTAAGAAACAAATGAAAAAAAGAAAATATTCCTTTTTTATATTTATCATTTTGAATAACTTGAAGAAAAAAATCAGCATGGGATGTAAGTAGTGGGTATGATTTATACTTTTTGAACCAAGAAACATTCCACAGTCCAATACACATATTTAAAACAACAACAAAAGAATGCTTCTCTAAAAGATGTAATTTTCCCTATCTCCATCCCATCCTAAAGGTGGGTGGGGGGAGTTGAATCTGTCCTTGTACTAACTGATTGCAATGCACAGCTTCAAGTACCTTATTAATTAAAATAAACATGCACAATATTTTTTGCACAAGATGTAACACATGACAAAAAGAAATGTGATCAGGAATGAGAATTTTCTTTTTTCATATTTATAAACTTTTACTTATGTCAATAGGCTAATGCACTGCTTGAAGTACTTAATTCATCATAATAAAACATATAAAATATTTTTGGAAGTAAGTTTGAAATTGTAATAGACAACTGTTTACTAAATTTACTATAACTAGTTAGTGCCCGTCAAGATTTGACGGTAAATAACTTGAATGTTTCATTAAAAAAATTCTTGAATTTTTTATTAGTTGCTTTTAAATTAATTATTGAATGGCGAATTACGTGACAAATTTCTATATTGCATAAGTGATTCTTATTTGTTTAAAGCGATAGATGGTGCTGCCAGTCTAACCTATTCATTGAAGTAAAAGAATTTTAAGTTTATAATTTACAACTAATTATGCTTGCTTTTTATCAGAAATTTACCCAAAAACATCGGGTAGAGAATTTATTTTTACTTACTACGAATTCATATTTTTTAAATAACAATATTTATTTTATTTTTTATTTATTTATTAAAACTACACGGCCATTAAAAGCTGACATGAATTTTATTTTTATCTGTCTCACTCTCTAAAAACCTAAATTTGTATCTAACTACTGGTACTTCATAAGACGGATCACCAGACATAACTTGCCTCAAATCACTGTGTTTATCTTCTGTGTGTAATATGACCAAAACAATATGACACCCCCTGAAATAAACTGTATCTAGCTCTTAATATCGACACAATAAATTTTTTAATTGTTAATAATGCTGAAAGAGCCAAATAATATTAACTTTATGAAAGAAAGAAAAGCTTGTTTACAGTAAGGTCGAATAGCAGACAAACTTAAAACAGCTTCCACCTGTGCCTGTGATAGTTCAACTGGGCGAGCATTTTTGCGCATGTACAGCGTGTCACTCCAAAGGCAGACTTGTACTTATATACTGCGCATGCACAACTGTAGAATTTTAATTTAAAATTACGGCTAATTAACAAAATATTTGAACAAACGAATGGACAATAACAAATCTGTGGCCAAATATCTTTCGTTTAAAAAAAGATTGGTGTAATTTGATGCAGTAGTTTCTTCTCACGGACTGTCGAAAGGAAACGCTTAGCGTTTTAAATATATAGATAAGCAAGCTTATAAATACTGATAAACTCTGCACAGATAAAATCTATACTTACTCAGATATTGCAACATTTATGAATATTCCAATACGCACAAGCATAAAAAAAAAAAAAAGACAGTGATAAACCCATCAGCACAAATGCATCAACAAAATACTAAATTTTTTTCAGATGTAGCACACAGTTTAAATATAATGCCCAGAGAAAAGATATATATAAACAAACATGATAATGCTTTAATACAAGTATTTTTACTAATGTGCAGACTAAGAGCTACATTTGATATAAGATTTAATTACTTTTTAATTAGATTAAAAGTTCAGGTAGCTAAATTTAAAGTCCCAATCTTTGAATAGAAGAAAAATAAAGCTGATATAAAAAATTCTAGCCCATTAATGACACTTGATAAAAATAAAATTTGATCATAACTGGTACAAATTTCTGGTACTAGTACTAAATAAATATATTTTTTTTGTTTTTACTATACATTTGTTTTTGTCAAGCAGATATATTCATTTTTAATATAAAATTTATCTGGAATCCAGAACAAAGAATAATTTTATCATTACTGCAAAAATATGAAGCATTACTAAGACTTAATCATCAATGAAAGAAGTAAAAAAAAATTGTATAGTGACAAATATGTCTGCTACCAAAAAAACAAACTTTGTAGCAAATTTAAAATAACGTACAAATTAAGGCACTGATTATATGTGAAACCACTCAAGAAAATTTCTAATGCACGTTATACAGAGTATTAAATACACTGTACCAGCACTTTTAATTATAATTAGTACAATGAAACATCAATACCAAAAATAAAGTCAGTCAAGAAGGCTATTTACAAACTATATTATTTAAAATGTTGATGCCCTTCTATGGAAAGATTTTTTGTGTAAAGTCAAAAACAAAACAAAAAAAACTGCTCAATGATTTAAAAAAAACTGCATATTAAAATTTCTATGTTATATAAAAGTACTCATAAAATTTTAAGCATATAAAGATAATACTTAGCAAAGAAGATTAAAGACGATTTCAAGTAAAAATATTTTATATGATGGAACTAGAGAGAGATTCAATTTAAATAGAATCCCATTAATAAAATACAGTTCTAACTCCAAAAAAGGCAGGAATAGTGCATGATAGAAGTGTAGTACAGTAGAATCTCTTTTATCCGAAACTCTTTTAACCGAAACTCTCGGTTAATCAAAATCCATTTTTACAGCTTTTTTTTTTTTTTTTTTTTTTTTTTACTATCACATTAATTGTACATTTTTGAAGCTTTTTTATTTACTATCACATTTATCAAAGCGAAGAGCAGAACAACGATGTGGGCGAAGAAAATGAACAAATTAGCAATTCTGAAGCTTTTCAATGTTTTGCAAAGGGTTTGGCGTGGCTGGAGCACAGAAAGACTGTGATACTGGTGAACCTATAGTTAAAAAAAAAAAAAAAATCTTCGTGATAAAGGCTGCAAAACAAAGGCATCGGAACTGCGACAAACATTTTTTTTTTCCGAACCCTTGTGAAACATGTAAAAGGTACTTAATTTCAAAATTAAAATTGAGGTAACTTATTCATGTTTCTATTTTTCTATTGCTTCACTTTTATTAGGCACTTATTACCATAATAAGAAACAGTGTATATATTTGTCTTTAATCTTAAAGTTGAAGCATTCTCGATTATCCAAAAATTTCGATTTTCCGAAAGAGGGTCAGTCCCATTTACTTCGGATAATCGAGGTTCTACGGTATAACATGCCTAGGTTATAACTACTATAGAATTTTTCATTTCATTTTCGTGTTATGTGAGTGAAACAACAAATTTTTCTTTTTTTTACTTGAAATTTCAATATATCAACTGAGATTACCAAGGAGAGTAAGAGAAATAATGTAAGAGGTCAGAAAATTATTTTCTATAAAAATATAAAATAATAGTTTTTAAAAACCCTCTCTTCTTTCTTATTTTCAGTAGCTTGTAATAATAATACCTAATAAGTACAATAATCTTTTGTTAATCTGGCACATACAAAACCAGATTTGAATAAGATTACTAAAAGCTTCCAGTTAATGGATAGTTGCCTAAGGAATAATGCGGAATAATCATTACTGATACTAAATTTTCAAATTAAATACATACATAACATTGCACAGATAAGTTGGCTGAGTTATACAGCACAAAAACAAAATTCAACAATGTAAAGTAAAAATACAACGTACACAGTACAATGGCAAAATTCAATAACGTAATTTTTATTGCAACAAATTGATTTTAATAAAATAATTATAATAAAAAGAAAAACAATAAAATAGAACAGAAATAATAATGGTATAAAAACTAAAGTAATAATTCTATAGTTACACACATGTATAACAATTAAATGCATAAAAGGAAAACAAATCAAATTACAACAAAAGCTTTTCTTTGATAATTTTATTTCATAAAAATAAAAAATCCTTCATAAAAAAAAAAAAAAAAAAAAAAAAAAAAAACTCAGAAGGAAAGACATGTTGGTAGAATGTACCAAAGACAGATTTTACCTAAATTACCATTTAAAAATAGTAAAAAAAAATTGCTAAACCTTTCGACTGTGAATTTATTTTTTATTAGGAATTGCTGCAACTGGCAGATCATAGTTGTAATCTTGGTACTTGATCTTCAAATTACTTGCATAATGTAGATTATCTTCCTAAAATTTTCCATTTTACAATTTATTTCACATACACTAATTTCAGGAGTAAAATCATCGTTTTTAACAAGTCAATATCTCTAATGTCTGATAGTAGTCAAAGGACGATTAATTACTTATAATGAATGATGACACTTTCTATGACTATTAACTAAATGATCCAATTGTCTAATTCACCAAGACCCGAATCTCAAATAAGGAACCAGCTGATTCAAAGATTCATTTGGGATCTGAGACTACTAATGTTAAATTAACAAGCAAACTGTTTTGTTTTGTTGCTGTTTATGATTCAATTTTGGTTAATAGTCTAAAACAATGATGAATCACATCAAAAAATGCTAGTTTAAGGAATGCAGATGCTAAAACATACACTGATGTACTTTCATAACATTATTAGAATAACCAGGGGCATGCACAGGCAAAGGACAAGGTACCATGTGAAGGGCCAATTTTGTATTAAGTAATGCATATACAGGGCGTGTAGGGGTACATAATGTAATCTGTAACAGGCCTCTCAATTTATAAAGATGTTTCTGAGAATAACTATTGTTTCTTAACCTCTTGGGTACGAGCGTCACATATAAGGTACATAAGGTGCTCAGATTCTGTGATTATTCCCACCAGTTATTTTTTATTGTAAATTTTGTCTCATTTAATTGGGGCATTTTCACGATTTGATTAGGCAAAGATTTCTGTTTTGAAAAGCCAGTGATTAATGATTAAAAAATTCTGTAAAAGACGCTCGTTGTGGAAGGGTTAAGACAATTTAGGGAGCATTTTTAAGATCTTTTACAATAAAAAGTTAAATCTTATTTATAGAGAGAAAGAAATGAATATTAAATTTTGCTCAAAAGTTTTTCAAAAACTCTGTTGATAGATTAAAAAAAAAAAAAAAAAAAAAAAATGGATAAGAAATGCTATCATTAAAGTTATAAATGGCAAAGTACCAGATAGCTATTTTGGATTGCATACAACTAAAGGAAAAGAAAGGGAGGAAAAACAAAAAAACTTTTAGACACATAAGATTACATTAGGTATAAAATGAGAATATGTTTGATACAAATTTGATGCAAATGCAACAGCTTTTTTTAGGTAGAATTAAAAAAAAAATAAGCTTGTATTTAAGAGTTTTACATATATGAAATTTGGAAATGAGATTATAATTTCCAATAGTCATGCACATTTTATTATTAACTTATTTTCAAATGAATGAAACAATACCAATAAAACAATTACTATGTTATCATTTAACTGCATAATTATGGACAGATAAAATAAAAATTAATTATCCAATCAAAACTACTTTTGAAATACAATGCCATTAATTTTTAACAATTGTAAAATTAAATCTAAAATATTACTGATCATTATTTCTTTACAAATTACAGGTTCTAGAAATTCAATATCACCTAGTTTATTTTTTGCAAAAAATTCTGCACAATCAGTATCAAAATCTTTGATATCAGACAATGAAATGCCCATTCTCTTACATAAGCTTTTCTCAACAGCTAAATGTAATGCTGGTAGCATACTACAACATGATAATTTCAATTTATCAGGAATTAATTTTATCCAACTTTTAAACAGATATTCCCATCCACCAGGAGTCAATAACAATCTGCCATCTTTATGTGATTTCATTTCAAGGAAAGGTACGTCACCCCCGTCTTTCCATGAAGTTTTCAACTCTAAACACAAACTACAATGTGTTATATTTGTCAAACTTTTATTAGATTTATTTGAAATATCAAGCACTTCATTAGTAAACCCTTCATGATGATGTATGCCATCACCAGATTCCAACCAATAAGAAATCAATTTAAAACAGTTCAGGCACTCAGAATAATACTCTTTCCATATACTTTTACATGGAGCTGATAATAAAATGTGGTGTGCATTTAGAAAATCAATAGGATTAGTAGAATTAAGGTGCAAGAAATGGGAATTATTATATGAAAATGATTTTGCAAAATTCAGTTCTCCAATATTTTTAGAATCTACAGATTCATTTAAATTTTCTAAGGAATTCACTTGAAGGCATAGTATTAAATACTCAATTTCTTCTTTATCTAATCGATCTATTAAAAATATATTATATTTAGTGCACAATGCCTTAACATAATTATCACCAATACTAGATGTGAGTAACAATGAAATACCTAACGATTTAAAATATTCAAAAACTTTTTCGTAGACAAATGTAGGATTAAGTTTTGATGCAAAAGATTCATTTGCAATGTTCCATGAAAGAACTTCTGTTTCTATTTTCATGGTTAAATCCCGAATAACAACAAATTTAGCATTTTGTAAATTCAAAGATGACATACGTGTTCTGTAGATAAGTAACCCTTTGATAACTTTAGACTCCGTTACAGGTGATGATACTCTGCAAACAAACATATCAAAGTGAGATATAACATATCTTAAAATATTTTTTAAAGAATTAGATTCATTTCTGATATTCTTAATAAAAGCACATAATAGAACAGTCAAAGTTTCAGAAATGTTCGCTGAAAATTTAGATAACATAAATGTTAAAATACTACTGTATAAATGTTTAAAAAATGAATTCAAGTCTGAATCAATAACATCAATAACTGGTGTACCATGAATGTTTTTAAATATACAAGGCAAAATTTTTTTTACAGAACATATTTCACTAATTAGCTTTCTTCTCATATATATGTCATCACTTCCTAAAATTTGATTATACGACACATAAAATACTTCATGTAAAATAAAAATAAAATGTTTACAATCACCACCACACAATGATGTGTAATTCATAGCAGCATTAGTAACAATTTTAGTCAAGGGATGGCTGAAATTTATCTCGGATAAAAGCTTACAACCACTTGAAGTAAAAGTTGATTCACCAGACGAACTAATAATTAGTGCAAGAGAATGTGAATCAGAAATATTTTCGGTAATCTTTGCAATTGATTGAATCACTTTTTGAATGTCTCTTAATGTTATATTCTTCACATTACATTCGAAAGCATCCATTCTGCAATAAAGAAAAAAAAAATCATTTATCTCTACACTAAATATATATGAGGGGTTCACAGAATCACAGTAGACCAAGTCCATTTTGAAAAAAAAAAAAAAAAAAAAGTGGCAGTCTATTTAGAAGGTGCATAAAGTCTGTTTTATCTACTCCCACAGTGAACCAAGCCTGTTTTCACATACTTTCTCATATATGGCATATGCTTACAGACTCGGTTCACTGTGGGAGTGAATAAACCAGATTTTGTGCACCTTCTAAATGGACTATTTCTTTTTCTTTTCCCCCCAAAATGGACTTGGTCTACTATGGTTGTGAGCCACTGATATATAAAATAGATTACATGAATGGTTTGAATAAATACAGTGAAACCTGTCATAATAATTGCTTTTATAAAATAATCACTCACCCACTGTAACCAAATTTGACAAAATTTTATTGTAAAAAATACTTTTTGTCTGGTATAGTGATAATCTTTATAAGATAATGATTTTCCTCCTAAGGATGATCACTTCAAGTAGACTCCACTGTATTATAAGAATAGCCTTCCTATATATTTCAAAGCTATTTTAAAAGTTGCTACTGAAATGGCAGTAACATTTTACTTTCAGTAAAGGAGTAAAGACTCTCAAAATTAATATCAGAGTCAGGTATATAAAACTAAGGAAAAGTTATCAATTCATATAAAGCTTTAAAACACATATAATCAAATAAAATATGAATTTTTGGGTCAACAATTTAAAATCTTAAAGTAAAACTTTAAAAGGCATCAAAGAGTTCAGCTGAAAATTTGAAATTACAAATTTCAAAAGTTTTTTTTAAAAGTGATTAAATATTAAGGCTATTTATACAAGATCATTCCTTTAGATTTTTCTGCAAAATTTATGCATGACTGAAATAAATAAAAACTAAAAAATGCTCATGAATTTCTAAAATTCCTCAAAAGTTAACATTAATAGCTTTTGAGTTATAAAAATGACATTTAAGTGTGAAATGCATAAAAAGAACAATTCTATACATTTTAAATTTATTTTATATATTGAAAAATTTTTATTTGAAAAAATTACAATTGCGAAACAACGTTTAGAAAAGAAATAACAATTTTACTTCGAGTTGAAAAACAAAGGTTCTTAAAATGTATATACAGTAGACCCCTCAAATCCGCATAGTTTGGGACCAGTGGTTGCATAGATTTTATAATTTTGTGGATTTCTGGTCACTGCTTTGTTTACATCTTTAAGCAGTAATTTGAATGTAATAGTAATACATTCAAATTTATAATGAAAGCTTAAAATATTAAAATAATTAAGTTAAGCAATAAAGTAAAATAATTAAAATTAACAAAATTTTAAAAATGATTAAAATATTAAAAGTAAAGGCCAAGTAAATAATAATGCATAACTAAATATGCATAATGATGATAACTTTTCCTTGAATTATTCAATGAAACTCGTCTCATAAAAGTACACTAATAATTTATTTTTTAAAATCATAAAATAATGTTTTATTTCATGTTTAGTCAGACTTAACCAAAAAAGCTTGATTAATACATAAATCTCTCACTGATACGTCGCGTCTTTTATGCATCTCCCTCAGTTATAAGTCGATTTTCGATATTCCTGGATAAACATATAGTAATGCAATTTTTTTTTGTTTGTTTATGGAATATATATTGTTTCATTTTTAGGAAATAAATTTATACTTCCTTCATGAGAAAGCATGAATTCAGTCATAATATTAACCAGAGTTACATATTAAAATGTGTATGAAATTATATATATATATATATGTTACCGTAAAAGACCGAAATTGGAGAATGTCAACACATACCAAATACGTCGGTGAAAGACCGAATATTTGATTATATTCTTGTACATTCGGACCATCACCGGTGAATGCCGACAAGCACAGATATGCTCTGGTGGAGGTCGAAAAGAGAAGCGGTGTTCAACAGAGAGGCTACAGTCTGTTGCCAAATTCTTTGTCCTACTTCCAGTCAGTCAGCTTTGTCAGTTTTATGCAAGGTTTGATAGTGCGTGCAACATTTTCTTAAATTTTATTTTTTTAAACAATATCCTAATTTATATTGAATGTATACTGCAGTGAGTCGTGATCTTTTTTTTTCGAAAAATTAAATACATTTATTTAGAGTAAACGAGAAAACAAATTTTTTTTTTCTTTCAAGAACAGTACTCTAAAATACTTTCTAAAGTGATTTATGCTAAAACTAAGTACAGCACACCTTTGGATTACAGACGATTAAAATGTTTTTATGTTTTAAAAATTAACGATCGTGCCTGAAATACAGAGAAATAAATGCAAATTTCTGACATATTCAACATTCACCATTAGTGCATGGTGAATGTCAACATTTGCCGGTGTAAGTCAGAAATAAGGATATTTAGCAAATACTTCAGACATACACCAAGCGACTATGTGGATGTTGACATTCACCGGTGAAAGTCTACATTCTCCAGATTTCGGTCTTTCATGGTAACATATATATATATAAAATCATGAATTTCTCTCCTACATTTTAACTGAAAGTTTCACTGTTTATGTCTGCAAGGATGTGAGGATTTTAGGATTGTGAATTTGAGGGAGTCTACTTTTTAACGATTTTGTAAAGTGTATCCTATACTAGGCCACAAGCAAGTTAAATTATAAAACATAGAGAAATGCATAAAACTCATTAATTGTGTTCAAGTTGTAATTTGTATAAGTTAAAAACTTTTCAATCACTGACATTTCATTTGAAAGCAATATTTGTGCACAGTGTTTTTCATTAATAATAGATTTTCTGCATCAGTCAAAAATTATTTAGATTGTTCACCAGTATTTTGCATGTTTTCTAAGAAAATAGATTCTGCCTTGCTATTCATAACTGATTAAAAACATCCTAAATGGGATTTTCTTAGTAGTAAAAAAGTTATTTACACACAGTCCTATTTTCTTTGCAATGGTATATATATTTTTTAATCTGCAACACTAGTCAAACATTACTTAAAATTTATGAAATTTGAACTATACACTTTTACATTTAGTCAGGAAAAAGCCTTCTTTAAAAAAAGTCCTAAGGTTTTTTTTTTAATATCTACAACTTGAAAATTCTGCGCTACAATATGAAACTAGCTGCTTCTGGCGACCAGTACCTTAAATGTATGCTAAGCATTGCAGCATGTTACTTTTATTCACAATTTAACTTATTTGCTTAATGCTTCGCCAAATCGGAAGATTCTTATAATGAAATCAAGAACTCTTTGCAATAATGGCAGCATTTTGATATTTTTATTATGTACTTCATCTTTCTTGATAAAAACTGCGTAGCTCACTTAGGCATTTATGCTTCAAGTCCGTTTGCTTCTCAGTTGCAATAAGTTCACTAATGGGGAGATTTTTAATCCTATTAAATAATCTTCCATAATAGGGATGTCAACTGGCATATTTTAGCTAATAGGATTTGGTCAATGAGTGTTTTTTTGTGAAAAGCCTTTCATGATATTCACACTTACCAAAAAACCACATTGTTGCTAATATAGTTTTTGGATACTTTTCCACTACCCCATCCACCACTTCCCATGGGGGAAAAAAAAACTTTTGCCAAACTATAAAGCCCCCCCCCCCCCCAAAAAAAAATGGATGTCAATGCAAAGGGTTGAAATTGATTTATTGTATGAATGCTCACTACATTTTTCAATGCTTGATCTCTTTTAATATCATGACATCACCATTTAATGATGTAATTGTTGTTTTAATTAACAAAAAAAATAATAAATCAGTAAAATATCAAGTCTAATTAAAAATAACTTCATGACATAACAAACATGTGATGTAATGAATGCGACATTACAACAAAACAGTGTTTGTGCAACAATATTAAAAAGCAGAAAAACCAATGTTTAAAATGCACAAATAATATATGAAAAGCAGCAAACAGCTGTTTCAAATCTACTAGCGAGATTCTTCTTCAGTGCAAAAGGAACAGCGTGCTAGAAAAAGCAAGGCTGAGCAAAAACATAGACAGAGACAAACATAGAACATACACAATACATAGACTTATATACCCTATGCGGGTGGCGAAGGCGCTGAATCAACCAATGAGAGAGAAGCAGTGGAAACGACTGGGTGGACAAGTAGCGACATCTACCGGAGAAGTAGAGAAAAGAAACCAAAAAAGGGGAATTAAATTAACGCTTTCCAAATACTTGGAAAATCTGGAGTACTAGATAAGTCATTGACTAAAGAGTGAGAATTTTTAATGATATGGTAAGCTTCCCAAAAATCAAGATCAAGGTTGGAAGAACATTTTTGGATAATGATGGCTGAGGAAAAATCGAACCTATGTTGAGAAGACCAAGAATGTTGAGCAATAGAAGAACGTTTGAGCTCCTGATTTTTAACATAACCTTCATGCTCTTTTAAACGAAATCTAAGAGCATGTTTAGTCTGACCAATATAAGAAAGACCACACTGACAAGAGATCTGGTAAATGCCCCAATTATCTAGGCGATCAACGGGGTGTTTGAGATTTGAAAACGGGATTTTATTAACAGGAGAAAAAATAACTTTAAAATCAAACCTTCTTAGGATTTTAGCAACTTGCTGACTGATTTTAGGAAAAAATGGTAATACAACTGAAGTATTAGAGTTGGAATTAGAATGCTTTTCAGAATGGTCGGATTTCGTCAATTTCTTATAAATAGAATCAATAATATTAGAGGAATAACCACGATCGACAGCAATAGCTTTGAGGTAATTAAGTTCAGCACTAAGTAACTGAGGAGTGGAACAAATATTAGTAGCCCGAAAAACAAAAGTATTGAAAGCAGCGAATTTCTGGTTAGGGGGATGAGAAGAATACCTGTGAGGTGGGAGACTGACAGCAAAAGGTTTACGAAAGACGGTAGTCTGAAAGCCATTTTCACAACGAATAACAAGGACATCCAGGAAAGAAAGACAGTTATTGGTCTCAATTTCAGAGGTAAATTGAATGCAGGGATCAATGGAATTCATAATAGAGAGAATATGATTAATATCCGAATTCATTTCAATCAGGACATAAACATCATCAACATAACGAACATAGAATGGAAATTTTAAGATTTCAAAAAGCTTGACCTCAAAATAGTGCATATAAATATCGCATAAAATTGGACTAAGAGGATTACCCATAGCCAAACCGTCAATCATACGGAAGAAATTACCACTGAAAACAAAAGTATTTTGCGACAAGCAAGCGCGAGTGAGAAGTATGAGTTCCTCGATTTCAAAATAAGAGAAATGGAATTCACAAAGCCTTTTCTTGAGGCAATCTAAAGCCCCCTCAACCGGAACGTTTGTAAATAATGATTTAACATCAAAAGAAACCATCATGTGACCCTGCGGATTAAAATTATGAAGTTTTTTAACAAAATCAAAAGAATTCTTAACAGTGAAACAGTTACTGCTCAAAAGTGGGGAAAAAACAGAAACTAAATATTTGGCAAGCTTATAAGAAGCTGTACTGATACTAGAGACAATAGGTCTAAAAGGAATGTCAGGTTTATGGACCTTAGGTAAAGCATAAAACCTGGCACAATGCGCAATAGACGGAATAAGGGACTTCTTAAAGTTAGCAGGAATAATGGAAGAAGACTTAATGGCAGACTTAATAGAGTTAATTTCACTAGTGGAAGGGTCTTTGCGGATATCCACATACGGACCATCATTAATTAATTTATGGGTTTTTTCCAAATACTTAGATTTGTCGAGAAGCGCATTAAATTTCTTCTTTAAAACCGATTTAAAGAAGGTTTTAAAGAAGAAATTTAATGCGCTTTGTGGAAGTTCTGTCGCTAATAACTGCAGTAATTTGCCTCTTGTTAACCAAAATGCTATTGTCAATCTTTCTAGTGTTCCATTAAGTAACAATCAGCTCGATGCTCTCAAATTGAATAACAATTTTTCTGTCTCTGCTATTCCTTCTTTACCTAATCTTATTGCTCCTATTGAAAGAGCCTTTAAGCATAGCGCTCTATCTTCTTCTCAAAAAGAGTCTATTAGGCATCTCATTGCCAATACTGTTGATTTCAATTCTAATGTTTATAAACCCAATCTCGAACATCCTGTTAAACAATGTCTGAAAAATTTGCGTTCTGATCCAAACTTAATTATTACTAAGGCTGACAAAGGTGGTCAGATTGTTCTTCTCGACAAATCTACGTATTAAGAAAAAACACATAAATTAATTAATGATGGTCCGTATGTGGATATCCGCAAAGACCCTTCCACTAGTGAAATTAACTCTATTAAGTCTGCCATTAAGTCTTCTTCCATTATTCCTGCTAACTTTAAGAAGTCCCTTATTCCGTCTATTGCGCATTGTGCCAGGTTTTATGCTTTACCTAAGGTCCATAAACCTGACATTCCTTTTAGACCTATTGTCTCTAGTATCGGTACAGCTTCTTATAAGCTTGCCAAATATTTAGTTTCTGTTTTTTCCCCACTTTTGAGCAGTAACTGTTTCACTGTTAAGAATTCTTTTGATTTTGTTAAAAAACTTCATAATTTTAAGCCGCAGGGTCACATGATGGTTTCTTTTGATGTTAAATCTTTATTTACAAACGTTCCGGTTGAGGGGGCTTTAGATTGCCTCAAGAAAAGGCTTTGTGAATTCCATTTCTCTTATTTTGAAATCGAGGAACTTATACTTCTCACTCGCGCTTGCTTGTCGCAAAATACTTTTGTTTTCAGTGGTAATTTCTTCCGTATGATTGACGGTTTGGCTATGGGTAATCCTCTTAGTCCAATTTTATGCGATATTTATATGCACTATTTTGAGGTCAAGCTTTTTGAAATCTTAAAATTTCCATTCTATGTTCGTTATGTTGATGATGTTTATGTCCTGATTGAAATGAATTCGGATATTAGTCATATTCTCTCTATTATGAATTCCATTGATCCCTGCATTCAATTTACCTCTGAAATTGAGACCAATAACTGTCTTTCTTTCCTGGATGTCCTTGTTATTCGTTGTGAAAATGGCTTTCAGACTACCGTCTTTCGTAAACCTTTTGCTGTCAGTCTCCCACCTCACAGGTATTCTTCTCATCCCCCTAACCAGAAATTCGCTGCTTTCAATACTTTTGTTTTTCGGGCTACTAATATTTGTTCCACTCCTCAGTTACTTAGTGCTGAACTTAATTACCTCAAAGCTATTGCTGTCGATCGTGGTTATTCCTCTAATATTATTGATTCTATTTATAAGAAATTGACGAAATCCGACCATTCTGAAAAGCATTCTAATTCCAACTCTAATACTTCAGTTGTATTACCATTTTTTCCTAAAATCAGTCAGCAAGTTGCTAAAATCCTAAGAAGGTTTGATTTTAAAGTTATTTTTTCTCCTGTTAATAAAATCCCGTTTTCAAATCTCAAACACCCCGTTGATCGCCTAGATAATTGGGGCATTTACCAGATCTCTTGTCAGTGTGGTCTTTCTTATATTGGTCAGACTAAACGTGCTCTTAGATTTCGTTTAAAAGAGCATGAAGGTTATGTTAAAAATCAGGAGCTCAAACGTTCTTCTATTGCTCAACATTCTTGGTCTTCTCAACATAGGTTCGATTTTTCCTCAGCCATCATTATCCAAAAATGTTCTTCTAACCTTGATCTTGATTTTTGGGAAGCTTACCATATCATTAAAAATTCTCACTCTTTAGTCAATGACTTATCTAGTACTCCAGATTTTCCAAGTATTTGGAAAGCGTTAATTTAATTCCCCTTTTTTGGTTTCTTTTCTCTACTTCTCCGGTAGATGTCGCTACTTGTCCACCCAGTCGTTTCCACTGCTTCTCTCTCATTGGTTGATTCGGCGCCTTCGCCACCCGCATAGCACGCATATAAGCCAGCACGTCTCTGTCTATGTTTTTGCTCAGCCTTGCTTTTTCTAGCACGCTGTTCCTTTTGCACTGAAGAAGAATCTCGCTAGTAGATTTGAAACAGCTGTTTGCTGCTTTTCATATAATATTTGTGCATTTTAAACGTTGGTTTTTCTGCTTTTTAAAACAGTGTTTGTTTTGAAAATAGAAGCTTTTGATTTCTCAAAACTGTTTGACAATTTTTGACCAACTTTGATAACTTTAATGAACATTTTAAAATTGTAGATAAATTTTTAAAAAAAAGTTTGTAATATAATGCAGTTGAATAATAACATGGAGTTAACATATGTATTACTTTTCTTTCTCAACAAATATATATTATAGCAAGCCTCTACTGTATAATTAGACCAATACAAAAGTATTTACTTATACTAAAAATGTCAGTTTTCAGAAGTGAAAAGGGAGAAATTTAGATGAAATTTTTAAACATGGAATTTAATCTTCATTTTGCATTTTAACTGCATTAAATAACTCTGTGAGAACGTTTGTGTACATCCTTGAAAATAAAATTCTAATTTTAAATTAATTCTTTCCAGTAATTTGATTATAATCTAAATTTTTTTTTTTAATGCACAGATTAATAATTGAAATTGTTTTCTATTTCTAAATCTGATCAAGATCTTTGACCAAAAAAAAAAAAAATTTCGATAAAACAAAATAAAATGTTATTAAAAATACATAAAAAATAATTTTAAAAGTTAAAAAAATAAACATTCGGCTGAAAGGTACAATAGCATTCAACAAACAAGTGATATTATAAAATACATATTTAATGCCATTCAGAACTTTTAAATGCTACGTTTAGCATTTTTCAACAAAAAAAAGGTAATTAAAAGGTAATTTTAATCAATACAAATGGCATAGTTAGTTGTAATGTATATCAGTTTTTGACATCAACCATTCAAAGCATGTATGTAACTAGCCTAAATTGATAATGAGGCCAAAAAATATCTTAAGCTTCATCTTTGAGCTTGGATAATTTTTAAAGTAGTGAGTTTTCTCCAAGGTCTATTAGATATTATGACTAATGCAGAGTTAAAGAATTTGCAAAACAAATAAGTTATTATAAATTCAATTTAAGATAGTAAAGGATCATACAAATTTCAACAATTATATGAAAATAATTTTTAAAGTAGTGAGCTTTCCCCAAGGTCTATTAGATATTATGACTAATGCAGAGTTAAAGAATTTGCAAAACAAATAAGTTATTATAAATTCAATTTAAGATAGTAAAGGATCATACAAATTTCAACAATTATATGAAAATAATTTACCTGAAAATTATGTTTTATTTACAACACGCCCTTTTCTCTCTTGTTTAGAATCTTTTAATAGATATGCAGGTAGATAATAAGATCTTCCACTTTTGGCAGTTGTTAAAAGCTGCTCATTAGGCAAAGTATTATGCTGACAACCAACAGATGTATATCTAGTTTCAATGGATAAAAATGAATATAAAAATGAAAACTTGGAAAAAAATACAAATTTAAAATGTTAAGATCCGAAATTAGTTTGATCAAATACTGATTATACAAATGATTATTTCACTGCATAATTAAATATCAACCAGAAAAAACACACAAGATCATGACTATAATCATATTTATTAGTACTTTGTCATGCAAACGATTTTGCTCACACAGCTAGAAATAATTTTTTTAATTGTCTGGATCAGACACACTTAACCTTTTTTCGCACGGTCCGCAAATGTATGTTTTCATCTTTCAGCAGGCTGCAACACACATATAAAAGAGTTAAAAAAAAAAAAAGAAGAGGACTAATTAAAAGGAACATTTGTCGCAGAAGAAATGCTACTGAAAAATTTTACACCGCTATTTCAAAACAATAAACTTCATGATAGGTTTTTTTATTGCAAATGTTGTATAAGTAGGCTGTAAAGTTTGTTGTTTGGAAATAGAGGGTGTAAAAATCTTTTGGCCAATTTTTTCCACTCCAACTGTCCAACCCAAAAAATCTGTATTAGCTATATAATAAGTATAAAATGGAATAATACGACAGCACAGAATTTCCAAGTTCTAAAGAAAAATAAATCAGGAGATTTTCTCCAATAAATCAGTATTTTGTTCAATGCAAAAACTTTTTATTAGGGCTGGGTGATACCAGAATTTTAATATCATAATATATCGCTGGCCAAATATTGATATTTTCGATATATTTTAATTCATATGTCACTCCATTATAGTGTCGTAAATGTAACTGTCCTCTGTATAAAATATTACAAAAACACACACATATATATCTATATATATGTGTGTGTGTTGATAATCTAGAAAAAACAAAAATTCAATATCTTAATTTAACATATTAAAAGGATACATAAATTTAAATTTTTATATATAGCTAGAATAAAATGCAAATCTTTTCCCTGCAGATCTGATCTAAAATGTGTATTATTGAAAACTTTTGGAAAATTAAACATTATAAATTATTCAAATGAAACAAGAAAATGGGCATAAGACAATAGATATGTTAAATGAAAAAAAAAAATAACTACTTATAAATTAAAAAAAAAAAATTATTACAATGCAAAAAAAAAAAAATTGCATTTCTGCATTTTTGGGCAGTAAGGAACACCTTCTTTTAGTTATTACATTGCCCCCTGTACTGAAAACTCTCTCGCATGGAACACTTGTCAGCAATAATTGTACATGTGCTTTCAATTTCAACTCACAGGGAAAAAAGTCACAATAGTCAGCCACCGTTGTGGAGTCCATGAGTATAAAAGAGTGAGCAAGGGTAAAAGAGAGCGATTGTAACGGAAATGCCCGATCCTTGAACGAGTCTTTCAATTTCGATTCTCAACGAACTCCGATGAACATAGCGGTACATCAGAACAGTAGACTGTTCGCCCATATTCCGGTATGTGCGTGACACCTGCACAAAACCGCAAATATCACGCAAGTGTCAATATCAATGTGGTATTTGCAAAAGTAACCAACTTTCGCGCCGACATTTGGTAGATCCGAAATTACGTAACTCCGTAATTTTCGAAACTAAGATGAAATACCATTTGAAACGATATATCGGAAGGATTGAAATCTCAATATTGTTACCGCGGTCTTAAAGAAATATCAATAGATAACGGTATTACGGTATATCGCCCAGCCCTACCTTTTATTCATTTTTTAATTATAGAAATATGTAGCGGAAATTTAATTTGGAATATTGTTTGATTAGTGTACTATTATAGCACAAATAGGACTATACCTAAAAGGAACTTTTAACTAGGAAAAAGGCATTTAAGATGTTTTAACATAATTTTAAATAAAAAATATTTAAAACAACAGTGAAGGTCTAAAATAATTTTTATGAACATCTCTATCAATTTTATAAATATGGATTAATGATTATGTGCTTCGAGTCACACATAAAAATTCCCTGGGCTGCAGGATGAGTATGACTGGTCTGGATGGATGCAGTTGTAGAATAAGGATATTTAATACATACCTTATTAATTAAATTCCTTATTTAAAAAATGCATATACCTTTTATATTGCTTTTTCAAGCATTATGTCAAACTTAAATCAAATATGATGTAAAGTTTTTGTATTTATTTTTTATATTCCATTTTGTTATCTTTCTTATAATCTTGGAAATTTGCTAGTTCGTTCAGAAAAATAGTAATATTCATATTTTGATAAAGTTAAACAGCATTGAATAAAATCATATCAACAAATTCTTCTATATCTGAGTCTTTTCAGGACAATACAGATTTGCAATGTAAGTTAATTCTAGATAATTAAGTTTATTTGACTTTGTTCTTTTTTACCAATAAAGGAATTTTCAAGATTTTATCATTTAATATCTTTCTAAAGATAAAACTAAAGATATACATAGCTAATAGAGCATATAAATTACATGTTCTTTAATTCATATAAATTCTAACATTTTCAGTAGTAAGTGCACATTCCAATACTAATCTACTCCATTACTTAAAATGTATAAATGTATCATTCTAGCCTGAAAAACATTTGTTACATTCTTGTTTAAGACAATTTCATTACATGGGAGAACGAAATTCTCAGGCAATTTAATTATTCATGACAACTTTTTTTTTTATGATGATGAAAATCTTTTTCTCTCGATATAATGATTACAATGATTTTACAGCGTAATTAATCAGTATCTGGAGGAAAAAAAGGAAAGAATATTTATGTCAGCATATTTTTCATCCCTGGTAAATTTATCATTGCTTAACTGTTTTATTGTTAATAATACAGTAGACTCCCTCCAGTCCGCGACCCTAAAATCCGCGAACGCCTAAAATCCGCGTATTTTTTCAGATGTAAACAGTGAAATTTACAGTTAAGGTGCAGGCACAAAATTCAAGATGGCGCCGAAATCAGCGACTACTGCCATGTTTTTTTTACTCAATTTTTTGTTAATTATTCTCTTTTGGCTATTACAGCTGAATTATTACTAAATAAGTTTATATTACTTTTGATTTTTATATAAATTAGCATATCTATATCAAAAATTCCAGGGCTCGAAATGGAAAAATCTACGAAACAGAACGCTATTTAAAAATTATTTTTGCCGATTTTTTTTTTTTTTTTTTAAAGTATAGACAAATTTATTTCTAAACATACAAAGCAATATAAAAAAAAAACATTCAAGGCTCTAAATAACAATGAAAACAGTAACAGAGAGCGTAATAAGCTATATTAAACAGTAACAATGTTTCAATAAAAGTATGGAACGGAACGATATTTACCATAATTTTACGAATCGGAACTTTATTTATCATAATTTCAAGAACCGGAATATCACTCCGATTTGTTCCAGTACATTTCGAGCCTTGAAAAATTCCCCTTTATTGTATTTTCTGTAGAATATTAGCAAGTGTAAACTGTAGTGGAATTGTTTACTTTTCTTCCGTTCGTTTCCTCGTGTTTCAATATTTATTATTTTTTCAATATTACGTACGCATTTTAATATGTAATTCTGATTAATACGACTAAATGCAAGCTTTTTTATGAAGAAAAATATGAATTTACTTCCGAAAAAAATCTAATGGCCCTGTTTTGTATATACAGTAAAGCGCTTATCTCTTATCTGTGCGTATAGACAACTGAGAAAAATCTTGAGAAAGAGGAAATGCGCGGAGCGAATGTACGAAGCAACGGAACATGGCAAATAAGATATAAGTTTCGTTTTGAGATCGCAGCGTGAAAGAGGTATCGACGTCAGTTTTCATCAATGTTGAATCCAGACACTTTTTTCCGGGAGGGATTTCTGTGGCTCCGGGGATGGGGGGGGGGGGGGGGAGAGGGAATTGCACTTTTTGACCATTGAAAACACAATCTCAAATCTTCCGAGGGGGAGCATCTCATTGCTCCGGGGAGGAATGTCCCCCCAGGCCACCTCCTGAATTCAACACTGGTTTTAATCTAATGATTTTTATTTATTTATTTTTAATTTTACGTACGTATTTTAATATGTAATTCTGATTAATATGACTGAACTCAAGTTTTTTCATAAAGAAAATACGCATTTATTTCCGAAATAAATAAAGATGGCGCTGATGCGATCGCGATCGTTTTCCAAAATATTTTTTAATTAATCAAGCTTTTTCGTTTATTAAATCTGGATAAACATGGCATAAAATTTCGTTATTGATGCAGATTCTTCATCAGAAACTGAATCTGATGAAGAACTTGAAAAAATTAATCTTGAAGAAGGTCTAGCCATAGGAGAAAAATATTTGAGCTTCCTGAAGCAGCAGAGCTTTATATCTGAGCAACAGATAATGAATCATCAGCAGCTTCAGGATGCAATAACAAAAGAACGAAACAAAAAATTAAACAAACAACCATTTTATCCATGTTTCAAAAATATAAAATAAAAAAATAAGTAAAGTTTGTAAAAAAAAAAAATAAGAAAAATTTATTTTTCCTCATTATTATGTATATTTAGTATTGTATGTTTGTATTTAGTGTTATTTATATGTATATTTATATATTAATTTATATTTATATTATATTGTATATTTATATGTGCATTTAGTATTGTATCTTAATTATTATTTACATGACTTAATTTTTAATATTTTTCTAAATTTTTTATTTTGCATAATTATTTTATTTAATAATTACTTACTTTTAAACTAATAAATTATTTTAATATTTTACTTAATTATTTTAATGTTTCACTTTATTGTAACCATTCATTATAATTTCAATTGCTCAACTACCAATCAAATTAATGTTCGAAAATGTAAACAAATAAATGACCAGAAATCCGCAAAGTTCTAAAATCCGCACAACCTCTGGTCCCAAGCTGTGCGGATTTGAGGGAGTCTACTGTAATTTATAATAAACTTTTTGATCAGATACTCAGAAAACTTATGCTTATTGCTTAGACAGAATTTTGTACTTATTCTAAATTTTAAAGTATAAAATGAAATGCTTTTGAATTGTAAGATATAAGTCTCCATTCTAATATTGCATACTACTTCAATTAAGTCATTGAAACTGATAAATTTTGCTTCACAATAATAAAAGGGGTTTTTAAGGAGTATTTTGTATATCCAAGGAATTCTAAGCACTCCTTGGAATTTTTTTTATTTATAAGGAGATTGTACGAATACTGTAATAAAAAAGTCAGAATTTTCAGTAATGAAATATTTCACAACAAAAATGTCTAAATGGTGCAAATTTCTGGACTCTGCATAGTATACTGATACTAAGATGTTAAGGTGACAAAGGTGGATCTAAAGAGTCTCTTCAAGAAGGGGGATTTTTGAAAAATTTGCAAATTCTAATCTAATCTGCAGTTTGAGTCAGGTCTGGGCTAATTTTTTCATTGTGGGTTGGGTTTGGGTCTGGTTGGTTTCTGCTTTTTGCTGTTGGTCGGGTTTGGATCCTGTTGACTTCTAACTTTTGCTGCTGGTTGGGTTAACTTCTACTTTTTTTGTGAGGGCCGGGTTGACTTCTACTTTCTGCAGAACATCAGGTTGATCTCTATTTTTTTTGCTGAGGTTCGAGTTGACTTTTACTTTTTTGCTGCAGGCTGGGTTGATTTCTACTTTTTAGCGGCGTGTTGGATTTGGTCACTTACATTATTTCGGGTTCAGGTTGGTTTAGGATTGGGTTTTCACTCTTGCGAGAAAGGTTTGGGCTGATCCAATTTTTCAAAACAAAATCTAAATATTTTTCCTGAAGAAATCTATATACAGTAAAAGCTCCATAGCAGACACTTTCAAATAATTATTTAGGATTTTTAATCTTTTACATTGTAAAACCCCTGAATAGTGGACACCTCAGAAACGTTAAATTTTTCTGCTATTAATAAATAATAGCATGTACATTACAAACTCCATACGGGCACTTCCGAATAGTAGACACCTCTATGTAGCAATCACTTTTCAATTCCCAACACAAATATTGCATATTTTTGCCTCTGAATAGTGCACACCTCCTAATAACAGACAAATTCAGTGGCCCCATTACTTAGACATCCCGTTCGGCAGTGTCCATTGTTTAGAGGTAGAGGTTCTACAGTACTTGAATATTAATGAGCACATACTAGATGTTTATTTTTCTACATAAAAGATAAAATTGATATTAAGTTAGGGTTTAATCTAGAACTAGCCAAAGAAATATGCTGTATCATTCCCATTTTGTTGTTCTGCATTTCGTAAAACTGCTGCCGTTGCACAAAAATGGAAAAAAATCTCATATTGCTTCTGCACTGCGGCAACACTTCAAAATTTGTCTTGTGCTCTCTATGCAAGTGTCTTCAAACAGTGTGACGTCATTTGCATCAGACACGACTCCAGCATATGGCGAAAACAAAAATTGCAGATTGTATAAGCATGGGATATGATGTGCACTAGCTTAGAATCATCAATGTGCCAGATGCATGTCGTATAAACTTTTCAGACTTGAATTCGTGCGGGTTCTGGCTACAACATGTAAAGAAATTAAACTAGCTTATTGTATTATTCTTTTTTCATAAAAATGGCATTACTGGCATGTTTCCCAATGTGACTTCTTTGTATGAATTTGTAGCATCACTTTTGTTGTCCAGCAGACTGTGAAGGGGGATTCAGTTTCACGAATATAACAAAAACTGACTTGAGAAACAAACTGACAATCAAGAATTTAAGTAACTTAATGATGATTAATTTGGAAGGTGAATTTTGAAAATAATTTCCATTAAAAAAAACATTTGCTGTGTGGTATACAGCTAAATCTCGAAAGGAACAATCTTACAGAGTGATGTATTTGTTTGTAAATTGCATAACTAAAAATAATACTCATGTATATAAAAATTTTGTATAAATAAAACTTTTTTTTTCCTTGGCTAAAGCTATTTTTATTTGGCTAGAAGTTATTGGCTGCAATTAGCCAAAAAGCTAAAAATCTTTTCCTAAATTAAACCCTATAGGATAAAATATAGAGTATATACCCCTATAGGGTATATATAAATGCAGACTACATTTTATAGCTTCATTGAAATATGGATTAATTTTCATTCATTTTAGTGGAATGTTTGAAAACTGAAGTTATTTTAAGTGCAATTCTTAGTAGGACCTATATATAAATACATAAAAATACAGTGGAATATTACATATGTGTTTACTTTGAATTCTTCCGTATGTCTAAATAAATCAATGAATATTTCCTGCATTTTCAGAACTAAACCAACGTATTCTTCCATAACTGTTTTTAAACACTGTTTTAAAATCTATTTGTTCGAAAATCTTTCCAATTCTAAAATATTTTTAAAGACATTCTTGAAAGCGGAAAATTATTTTCACCACATGCAAAACTTTAGTTTTAGTACTTGCCGAAACTGTAGCAGCATCATTAGATGACAATAATAAACTAGAATTTTAGAGAAATTCTAAAATGTACAGAAAAACTCCCCAGAAAAAGCTATCAATACATACAGTAAACTCTGTCTAAGGCAGAATCGATCGGGACCGAGAAAATTTTCCGTATTAGACAATATTCCGCCTTAGACAAATTTAACTCTATGTCTCTGGATTCGCAGGGACTTGAAAATCCTTCCGAGTTAGACAGATTTCTGTCTTGCACAGAGTCCGCCTTACAGAGAATTTACTGTATTTTGTTTTTTAGAATCCTACGTAAATGTTAGTTTTGAAATATACACGTAAATTTGTGTTTAAAAAAAAGTTGTGCATGTACTAGGATAGTTTCCAATATACTGATATTTTCTGAAGTATTGTGTCAATTTAATCTAGTATCTAGGTCAAATAAGTATGTTTTACAGTGGAAATTGTTCTTTAATAAATGGTATTATATAAAGTCCACAAAAAAGACCTCAATTTATTAAATAATTTTTCCAGTTCAAAATGTGGTTCTTTGCTATACAAAATATTGGAAGCTATGGTAGTAGTAATAACAATGAACAACAATTTCAGAAACATTATGGATAAAAACAAACCTAAATTACGTATTTCTTTCACAATTTTTTTTTTTTTTGAGAGAAAATGAACCTCTTCCCCCCCCCCCCCCAAAAAAAAAAAACCTGCATATGTGGGGGGTGGGGGGAAAGTACCCCTTTCACTCTAAAAAGAATAATAAGCTATAAAAAACTAACAAGAGAAGGAGAAAAAATCCCTTTTATTGCATAATCAATAATTTGGAGAAAAGTAACATACGTTAAAAAAACATTATAAATTAAACTCCCAGTAGCAGAAAATTCTTCAAATGTCTGCAACAGATATTGCAGAAGAGAAAATAATCCGCAGGTAAAATATTTTACAATTAAAGCGTTAAATTAATCAAACAATCACTTATCTGTGACGTCTTTATGCATTTTATAAATAATAATCTTAAGTAATAAAGAGCTCAACATAATATAAAGCAAAATAAAGGTTCAATGGAAAAATAATCTGCAAAAGTGAAAAGTAAATCTGTGACGTCAATCTCCCATCTTGAACTTTCTGCTACCGCAGTTAAACTGACAAAACTTTTAAGCATATTGATATATATTAAATATATAATATAATGTTAATACTACAAAAGTAAACTTACCCTCTGTCATATAGACTACAATAAGGGACCTCCAAAATTCGTAAAAATTCCCAGACTTGATCATAAGTCCATGAAATAAGCGGATTAACACGCATAAACTGGGGCCAATCACTATCAGTTCTTTGAAATGTCTTTAATTCAGAACATAAGGGATCAGTGCTCCGGGATCCCATTAATATAGCTTGAACTGACGGATAATCTTGCTGAAATTGCTTTAAAGCTTCTTTTATTGGAAGATCATATGTTATCAATTTTAAATTGTACCTTAAAAAATATACAAATAATATCAATTTAAACCATGAAATTAGTGCAACAGCACATCTAAACAAACAAAACAGAAATTAAGAGGGAAAAAAATCAGTCTTTTCTTGCTTGCGAAAATAAACAACTTCTGTTAAAGTCATTTTAAAAATTTTCTTTGTATTTAAAGATGTGGCCTATTGTAAATCATTTACAGAAATTATAGCACACTTTGGTTAGTGGGACACTAGTCACAATTTTGTGCCAAATGTGGTAAATTGCTTATTTGATATTATCAACAATTATAGAAATCCAATTATTAAACATTATTTATATATATATTTTTTTACCTTCAACATTTACTTTTTTTGATTATGAGAGGATTTTGTAAAATAATAAACTATACCTGTAATTAATCTTTTCAGGATGGACGGTTTAAATTAGGAACAGAAGGAATCCCTTTTAAAACGACAATAAAGATCTTAAAATCTGTCAGGCGCTTCTTTTCCCCACAGTTATTGTTAACCTGTTTTTGAATGGCATAATTAACAATAACTGTGAGGGAAAAGAAGTGTTTGCTAGATTTTAAAGTAGATTTGTGTCTTAAGAAAGAAAGATTCCTTGCTGATGCAAAAAACATCCATCTTAAAAAGGGCAAATTTTCCAAGATAAAGGTATAATTAAGACTATAAAATTTTGTTCATAAAAGCGTATGATAAATTTTTATATTCTGGGTACTGACATATGGAATGGCACTGCAATAAAGATAAATAGTGTACATATGCCACAACCTAATTTCAAGACTTTTGTTTTTTTATACATTTCCTCCCTTCAATTTATTTACTTTTCTGTTATCAAGACACATCCATAGAATTCTTGTGAAAGTTCTATGAATAATGTTTAATTGAATTTATACGGCATCAGTTGCATGAACAAAACAGGTGTATTCAGCAATCGTAAAAAAAAAAAGCCTTATACTGCCTTTGTAATGAAATATATTAATTATTTTACTTGTGATTAATAAAATAGTTTTTTTTCCCATTAAACCATACATACATGACCATTAAACCTCATCAAACCATCAAATCCCATTAAACCATACATCATTAGGCTTACTATCTCTATGTCCTCGAGTTTACTTCTGCATATACTTTTTCTAATAATTGTGCTTAGCATCTTAGCTTTCGTACCAATACTTGTACTTGGCATGGAAATCTGCCTTCGAACGAAAAGGTGTCATAATTTATGACTGTACAAATGTCACACATATAAACCTTAATTTCATAGAAAAATAAATATAAAAATAAAATTTTTTGCTTCAGGTGAAACTTTAATTATCATAAGACCAATAACTGAAACATTAAAAATAAACTAAAAAACTTCCCATTATACAGCAGTGTGACAGCAAATGATCATTAATATAGCCTCGTACTTAATCAGGATAATGCAGACACTGCAATTTACTGAAACAAGTGACCAGTTTTCACAGCCATCTATTATGTGTTTTCTCCATTTTTAAAAACAATAACAGCCATTTTAAAGAATCACATTTGTTGGGAAAAATAAAAAAAAAAAAAGATTTAATAAAGTGATGGATTCTGATTAAGGTAAAAATAATAATGATTTTGGTATTGATCAATTTATAAAAAAGGCTAATATGTTTCTTTATGTTGTTGGATTTTTAGCTGTCTTTCTTTTAAACATTGCTGTAAAAATGCCTACTGTTTTTAAAGATTATTATTCTTGGCTTCATTATGAAAAATATTTTTTTGTTTTTATTTTTTAACAAACACCAATAGAGTCAAAACAATCATAAAGCATTATGTTTTCCAGGTACTGATTCTAAATTTAGCTGTATGGTAATATAGTGTTAAACAACCAGTACAATGAATACAGTTTTACCAAAACTGACTTTCGAATTTCAAATAATTTTGCAGCTACGTAAAGGGTTGGTGTTATTGTATGGGAAAATTTTATTCCAAATTTACTACATAAAATTTGATGCACACTTTCTTGTTTCAAAATTGCCTTCTGTAGATGAATTAGTTAGTTGCAACTATAGAAGTAAATAATAGAAATTGCAGTCTTAACAACACTAAAAAATGTATCTTTCCTCCAAATTTTAATAAATTTTGTTAAATGCATAGATGTTCTTCAAAACTATTTTATTTCTCAAAATACGGAGGGATGAAAAATACTTCGATATTCAGATATTACACAAAATACATTGTCAACTTTCATTACTTGATTTTTTTTTTTTTATTAATTTTTTTATACATCTTTTTCCATTGTCCAATTCAGTGACATATTAAAGAGGCTTTATTGTACTGCACTTTACTATAGATTACAAATAGATTGGAAAAAATTATTATTTCATCTATAAAATACTGAAATAATCAGAAGTAACAATATGAATTGTACAAAAAATATACCCAATCAACAATGCCCACTCACATTTGAAACAAGGGGACCATTTTTAAGTAGCACATTAATATATAAAATTTCTAACAGAATCCTAAATTAATAATGTATTTAAAAAAAAGAAAAAAAAATCCAATCAAAATAATTACCTTTTAACACATAAATCAATAAAATCTTCAGTCTCTGGAAAAGGTTGCTTCGAACGAACATAAAATATTTTTAACTTTTCAGATTTTTTGGGGTATAAATGTTTTAAATATATGCAAGTAAGGTGTAACAATGCAGTACAATCTTTCCCACCATTAAAGCTTACACATGAATTCCACAAGGAATATTTTTCATCACACTCATCTAAAATTTTGAGACTCATCTTAATAATACCACCAATATCACAGTTATGTAAATTTCGTCCTTCAATAAAAGTATTTTGAAATAAAAGTAAAGCATTTTTAGAACAGGGTGGAAACTGCCCAACAACTGAATTGGAAGGTAGATGGCTTCTTAAGAAAGCTTCTGCAGCTAAAACTAAATCTTCACAATCTCCTTCAATTGTTATCTTGACTTGGTAATATCCATTCTCTAAATCAGGATAAGATCCAAACTTTAGAACACCATCATATTCTTGAACAACCATGTTTAATATATCCGTTAAAACAAACTCATTGCGATCAATGTATAAAGTACGAGAAAAATATTTAACGGAGTTATTACAAAATAAGGATTTAAGCTGTGTAAATGCAAAACGTAAGGAGGAAGGTATGCCAGGAAACGTAAAAACATTTTTCACTGATATCACAGGAAAAAACATATCTTTTTCAGAAGTATAAATGTGATGAGTCTTTGAAGATTTAGGAACTTGTGCCATTTTATGAGCTACCATTTCATCCAAAACAATATCTGTACAATCAGTCGATGTACATAAATCAGTCAATATATTTTTTAAATCTTCATTTAAAACTGTTTTTTCATCAAATGCTTTTGCTATACCTTCATATGTTACATCATCATGCGTAGGACCAATACCACCTGAAGTCAAAACAAAAGAGTATTTCTGAGAACAAGTACGAACTTCTTCAGCAATAATATTAATATCATCAGGAATAACAGACACGCGAGCAACACTAACTCCAGATTTATAAAGTTCTTGACAAAGAAAATGAGAATTTGTATCCAAGGTCTGACCTTTCAAGACTTCATCTCCAATTATGATGATTGCCACTGATGTTCGAGATGCCATGTTACAGGATTTATGAATCTACAAATTAAAAAAAAAAATCTCATCACTATATTTCAAAGTCTCCACAAGTAACCATATGAAATGTAACTGACACTCAAAGAAGAAAAAATCATTTAAATTAGGACTAAAACAACAAATCATTAAATCTAAATTGATAAAAGAAAGTTTTTGTCTCTCTCTCTCTGTGTGTGTGTGCGTCTGTTGGTTGGAGATGTCTAAGGAAATCTCAGGGATCTGTTTAGGAAGAAATTGGGTCCTTTAAAGGACCCTTCACAAAATTTTTCAATCCAAAACAGGACCCTTTACAAATCTCAAAACAGGACACTTCACAAAACTTTTCACCTTAAAAAAAGGACCCTTCACAAACTTAAAAATAGGCCTTTTACAAAATTTTTCCAGCTCTAAATTAAATCTTTCACAAATTTAATAATTTAAAAGTAAAATCTGACATTTCTCTTTTACATATATAAAGAAAATACAGTAGGCTTCCCTCAAATCCACACAGCTTGGGACAAGAGGTTGTGCGGATTTTAGAATTTTGTGGATTTCTGGTCATTGATTTGTTTACATTTTTGAAACATTAATTTGATTGGCAATTAAGCAAGGGAAATTATAATGAATGCTTACAAAAAAGTGAAACATTAAAATAAGTAAAATATTAAAATAAGTAAAATATTAAAATAATTTATTAGTTTAAAAGTAAGTAATTATTAAAATAATGATGTAAAATAAAAATTTAGAAAAATATTAAATTATTACCGATGAAATCGATTCCAAACGTCCTATGCTGCCATCTAGTGGTAAGGCAATCGTAAGATCGATACGTTATTATTCGTTCTTAGCCCTTATAACTTTAGTAATTTTTTTCACTGTTATTTAGAGTCTTGAATGCTTTTCTTATACTGCTTCGTATGTTTAGAAATAAATTTGTCTATAATAATAAAAAAAAAAATTCCGCGAACAATAATTTTAAAATAGCGTTCCGGTTCGTAGATTTTTCCATTTCGAAACCTGGAATTTTTGATATAGATATGCTAATTTATATCCAAATAAAAAAAAATGTAAATTTATTTAGTAATAAATCAGCTGTAATAACCAAAAGAGAATGATTAACAAAAAATTAAAAAAAAAAAAAAAAAACATTGCGGTAGTATCTGATTTCGGCGCCATCTTGAATTTTCTTCCTGCAACTTAACTGTAGATTTCATTGTTTACATCTGGAAAAATACGCAGATTTAAGGGAGTCTACTGTATATGTATTTTACATACATATATCTTCTTAAAAATATATAAAAAGGAACCTGAATATAGCGATAATTTCAAATTCACAAAATTATGGCAAGATTTTTCACAAATAAAAAAAAGTTCTTCACAATTAAAAAAAACAGGACCCTGAGGGAAAAATCTGGACAGACCCCTGAATCTATTGCACATAGCCCATAAAGATTTGGTTCCAGGTAGACAAAGATGGGTCCACATGTACCCAGATCTCCGATTTTTGGATATTTTGTAATTTTATATTGAATGGAACAATTTGCATTTTTCAAAGTTTGCCAGTGATTTTGATCCACTGATAAAAGCAACTAAATTCAATCTTTTAGCCCAATATATTAAATTTTGTCCTCTTTTCAATAAAGTTTATTCCGAATTTGTGCAGTGGTTTTTGAAATTTTTGTTAAAAATAGTCACCATTTCATCAAAAATTAGAAGTTTGTTTTTTTAGAAACCAATATCGATTTGATACTTTATTCATTCAGTCTTATATTTTAGATCCTTATACAGAGCAGACTTTTGAAAAATGTTAAAAAAAAATATGGAATATATTTTTGTGCTTCAGTAACCGCGATGACAGTATTAGTCTGAATGTAAATTGCAATATCATTATTAAAAGACTTCATAAAAAGGAGGAGGTTCTTAATTTTTTTTTTTTGGTTAAAAAGTTTATAATTATCACAAATAAATTTTATAATGGAAAAAAAACAAACAAACAAACAAACAATGCTTTGAGTTGCTATTTAAGAAAAGGACAATCTTAAAACTTTTTTAATTAAATAAAACTTTTAACTTCATGGCTTCTTCTGTAAATTAAAATAAATCAATATCAGGGCTTGAAATTCAATTTTTCATAGGAGGGGAGCCTCCCTACCAACATTTATAAATGGAGGGGAGTTGAGCTGTTTGGGAGGGAGAAAAAAAATCTTTAAAACACACTGTTATTTTCAGGGTTGGACGGTATTTACCATCTGATGGTTTAAACCGTCTTTGGAAAAACATGTTTTTACCAGGGTTTTTACCACCTATGAAAAACTTATCAGTTTGACCGTTTTTGTCACTTTTATCATAAAAATTTATCTACCAATTTTTCATTTTCCCAATTTTGAAGTTTTCCGGATATTTAATACCATAATTCTGTACAACAATATTCACCTAATTTAAGTTATTAGGTAAGTAAAAAAATATTATATAAAAATAGTGGTTTTTAAGGAATATAAAAAGACCGGATAACTTTCATCCGTGTTTTACTCTTACAAGAATTCAAAATTTTAAAGATACAATTATTGTACATATATCATTATTAAGCCTAAAAATTATTATAACTATTATTATGAGAATAAACATTACAAAATTTATTATATTTATCTAAATAGAGACTAGTTTACTAATTTTTACTTAAAGCAAAAGAAAAATTATAAGTAGGGGAAACTAGGGATACTTGACCCAGTTGTTAGTTTTTGATTGTTAATTATTTTTTTACGTTACTTATGGGTGTGTAAATGCAGTCTATATATACTTAATGAAATATTACACAATATTTATCATTATTTTTCCGAAGTATTAATTATAAAAGGTAGAAAAATATGAATATTCAAAACTTTCAATTGGGTCAAGTATCCCAATGTATAGGGATACTTGACCCACCCATTAGGGATACTTGACCCAAGTCATAGATTTGGGTGTATGATTAAAAATAATAAACAAAACACTTTTACATAAGAACACAATTAATATTAAGGTTAATAATTTTTTATTTTTGTCAAATAAAATTAATACTTTTAATTTTTAGTACATAGGCCTAACATTAATATACCCAATTTAAACTTTTACTGCAGAAAGTTCAAAATATTAGCAGTCTGAAAGTTCATTCTGTGCCTAAACAGATTCCAGAATAAGAAAATAACAATTTATTCAACTTCAAATGTAAAGTCATATTTAAACACAAAACTTGTAATTCTATCATTTGTGTCGAAAACTCAAGTGGATGAAGAATAGTTTCTATTTGGTCAGGATCAACTTACGATATATCATTCATTTCAAGCCATTTAAATCGCATGAGATCCATTCTTCTTGCAAACTGAATAGTAAGCCTGTGAGAATTGATTTCAAGAACCTTTCCAACAAATCATCTTGTATTCCGTTTCCCACAATGTTTGACAAGAACTAAGTCATTTACTTATAATATTTATATTATTTACTTATAATACTTATATTTATATGTTTATAATATTTAATATTATAATATTTTTAATTCATAAATTAAACATGCTAAATGCATTTGAATAATACTAATCTCAATCTTGGGTCAAGTATCCCTAAGTGAGTTGGGTCAAGTATCCCTAGTTGCACATTTACTACATAACCCTAAAATGCAGCCATTTACTAATGAGTAGATTAATATTAATATACATGTTACTGTAGCTAAAAACATGTATAAAACAAATTACCAATTAAAAAAGTCTTACCTTTAAACAGAAAAAATTAAAACATCGGAGTTTACAGAACAAAAAAATTACTTTTGGAGCATGAAAATATATTTTGTTTGATAGTTTAAAAACTTACAGAATGATTCAGTTATTATTTTCAACATATGGTCAGCTAACTGAAAGAAAGAAAGTGTTGCCACTTCCAACTTACAAAACTTTCCCAATTCTGAAAAAAAGGCCTTGGGTCAAGTATCCCAAGTTCCCCCTACACATTTTTCACACTTAAAAACCTTAATCATTTTAATAAAAACCAAAAGCTTACAAATATTGTCACATAATGTAAGTAGGTAGTAAAGTTAGTAGGTGTGTTTTACCCATATAGGTATGTCTTTGGAGCCTCTTAGCACTATAACAAAATACAAGCTTTACAGCTTTCTGTACACCAAGTCTATTTCTTAATTTACTGTGGATATATGTGAAAAGTTCGAAAAAATTCGCTCTATGGGTGAAGTACAAGGTATGGAGTTAAGATTCACCATTAAATGTATGAATTTGGTATTTATTTCTTAGTTATTTAACGCTTTTCACCAAACTTTGGTTTTTACATGTTTTGTTTTAAAGAAGCTTTGGAAATTATAGGAGTACAAGGAGAATAGAAACCTGCTTTGTGAGACAGATAGTAAACATCTGTTGTTGCTGTTCTATATATAGATGGAGAATAGAAAACATGGTAAAATCTGTATGGTTAAAGTGCTGTATCAACAGCTTTAGGGAACTGACTAATTGTTTATTTCCCATATCTTTATATATATATATATATAAAACACATCAATTACTTGAAAATAGAGTTTTCATTGACAGAATTAAAATAAAGTTTAATGACTAGTAGAGTTTATTGTATCTTTAGGTTTTTACCACTTTTTCTCAGGTTTTTACCATGTCTTGGTAAAAAGCCAACCCTGGTTATTTTATGTGCTATTTAAAGAATTACATTAATACATACAAGCAAAAAATACCATTGAAGCATTTTAATTTAAATAAGGAAGAAAGTCAAGCTTTTATACACATACAGTTTATTTTTCAATTTTCAACCAAATTTCAAGGGTTCTTCCTTAGACTAAACTCGCGTTTTTCCGCAATCCTATGACGAAAATCGCGTTTTTTTCCGCGATTCTATGACGAAAATCATGTTTTTTCTGCTATCTTTGGTGAAATTAGCGTTTTTTTCACGATTCTCTGGTGAAATTTGCCTTTTTCTAGCGATCCTTTGGTGAAATTCTTGTTTTTTCGCGATCCTTTGACGGATGTCGAGTTTTTTTGTGATCTTTTGATGAAATGCACGTTTTTCAGAGGCCCTTCTAATTTTGCATTTTTTCCGCGATCCTTTGACGAAATTTGCGTTCTTTTGGTGAAATTTGCATTTTATTCGAGTCCTTTGGTGAAATTCGCGATTTTATCGCAATCCTTTGGTGAATTTCCTGTTTTATTCGTGATCCTTTGAAGAAATTTGCATTTTTTTGGTGAAATTTGCGTTTTATTCGCGATCCTTTGGTGAAATTCGCGTTTTCCTGCGATCTTTTGATGAAACTCGCGTTTTTTCATGGTCTTTTTATGAAATTCAGGTTTTTTTTTCCTGTGATCCTCTGATGAAACTCTCGTTTTTTTTCGATCCTTTGACAAAACTCGCGTTTTTTTCGGGACCCTTTGATGAAATTCGGGTTTTTTTTTCGATCCTTTGACGAAACTCGCGTTTTTTCGCTATATTTTGACAAAACTTGCATTCTTTCGCGATCCTTTGATGAAATTTGGATTTTTTTTCACGATCCTTCGACGAAACTCACTTTTTTCATCTCTATCCTTTAACTAAAGTTGTGTTTTCATGATCCTTTGACGAAATTTGCATTTTTTTTGCTATCCTTTGACGAAATTTGCGTTTTTTGTGATCTTTTGACGAAATTTGTGTTTTTTCCGCGATCCTTTGACGAAATTTGCATTTTGTTCGCGATCCTTTAGTGAAATTTTGCATCTTATTTGCAATCCTTTGACGAAATAAGTATTTTTTCCCCGCGATCCTTTGCGACGAAACTGATTTTTCCGGCGACCATTTGTCGAAATTCGCGATATTTTTCCATTATATTTTTTAATGTCCGAATTTTCAGACTGATGGCCGATTTTTCATAATTTTCCGAACCGAATGCCGTAAGTTTATGGAAAATTTGCACCCGAATCACCCCTGAATTTGCCAATCGGTCACGGAAAATAATGTGAAACTTGTCAATTGATCTCCGGGAAAAAGATCGTGAAATTTTTCTATCGGTCGCAGAAAAAAATTGCGAATTTCAACGATCATTCGCGGTAAAAACTCGCAAATTATGTCAATCGGCCGCACGAAAATATCACGAAATCTGCAAGGCGTTCAAAGGAGTTGATCGTAGTTTCAAAATGCAAAATATTTTCAGAAAATGGTGAAATTTTTTGGGTGGGATTTAAAAAATTTGGGAGTGAATCCTGTCATCCCGCCCTGAATATATATATATATATATTTTATATTCTTAAAAATATTTTTTTAAATTGAAGAGAAGTTTCGAAGAAATTAGATGGAAAATATTAGTCATAATCTGTATTTGTGACGATGAGACTAAAGTGCATAAAACTTATGATGTTTCCTAAAGTTTTGGAACAAACTTTCAGGAAGATAATGCAATAAAGACAAATATATTTTGTATGGGAAACCAGCATCACATTCCACTTATTCAATTAAAAATATATTGTGTCTCACTACAAGCTGAACCAAAATTTCCAATCACAACTTTAACAATAAGTAAAGAACATACATATTTTTAAAATCTATTTGTAAAGGTTCTCTAATATATATTACATAGTCTGGCCAGACTAAAAACAAAAGGGCCGCTGGGTAGAAATTTAATAAAAGAAAGGGCACTCTTAAGTCCTGTTCAAAAAACTTATATTAAACTGGTTTGTTTAGAGTCCCTGTTATGAGTAGAATTTTGTGATATTTCCTGAATGATTGGTTGCGGGAATATGTCGCAAAATTTGCCAATCGAAAATTTTGACAATATTTTTCTACGGTGATGAATCGACACATTTTATGATTTTTTCGACACAGTTGGCGACACGGCAAATTTCCAGATTTGTCTGCACAACTTAATGGTGAAACTCTTAGTTCTTTTTTTTTTTTTTTTTTTTTTTTCATGCAACCGCTGGACAAATTTTCTAATTTTTTTCACACGACCAATTGACAAATTTGACGATATTTTCCTGCGACCGAATGACTAAATTTACAATTTTTTTTCTCCTACAATTGACTGACAAATTTCATGATTTTTTTCTCAGGACTGATTATCAAATTTTGCAATTTTTTTTTTATAGCAAATCTTGCCCTTTCATCTTGGACTGATTGACAAAATTTGCGATGTTTTTCTATGCTCAATTGAAAAATTTCTTGATTTTTTTTCTACGATGGATAGATGAATTTCATGATTTTGTTCTGGCAACTGATCAACGAATTTTGCATTTTTTCTTTCTTACAGCAGCAAATTTCTTGATTTTTCTCCTGCGCTACCAATTGACAAATTTCTCATCTCCCACCCCCTTGGCCAGTTGACGAATTTCGCTATTTTTTTGCAATTGGCTGATTGATGAAATTCACAATTTTTTTTATTATGGCTGATTGGCATATTTATGAGAAAATTAATCAAAAGGGTGCAGAAAAAAGCAGTAAATGACAACCAGACAAATAAAGTAGCTTGAAAAGGGCTGCTGGGTGCATTAAGTAGTCAAAAGGGGCCGCTGGGCACCATGCCCTGCCACATCGGCCTAGAGTCAACACTAAGGATATAGAATTCACTAAAACAGGATTACTGATTGATTTTTTTCTACTAATTAAATATATTAGTTTGATTCAAAAGTTGGTAGAAATTAATTTCTACTTGAGATGAATAGCATGCAGAAATGAACCAGTACTAGATTTCCCCTTACAACACAACAATAGTCTCTCTTTTTTGTTGAAACTTTTTTTCAAAAATGACACTATATTTCACCTTGTGAATGTAAGAATATAGTACTACTATGTCAATTAAAAAAAGGTTTTATAATTATATAAAAAAAAGTATAGTATATGTATATGATTCGTTTTACATGGATGCTAGACAGTTTTTGTACCCTCTTTCATAAAATTTTACATGTAATAGCATAATTCTTTAAAATTCTCAGAACTATGGATAACGATTTTTAATAATTACAATTACAAAAAGTTATTAAATAAACCCGATACCAATGCAAGGAAAATGAAGAGTTTTTTTTTTTAATATTTTGTAAATAAAAAGTTTTCTTTAACACGAAAAGAAACGTCTTTAGGCAAATTGAAAAATAATGTTTTATTAGATAATTAATTAAAATAAAATGAAATGAAATAACTTAGAATTAATTGAAATTAATTTACCTGTGAAATGTTTAATCATCTGTGCAAACAAGAAAACGTAAAATTTTTTTTGATTACGTTACGGCTGGTTGGTTGGATGCGGGCTAAGTGATGAGTAAATTGTTGTAATTTGAGACTCAAATTTTACGCAAATGAGGAAAATAAATCTGATAATTCTAAAATTTTTACTTCATAATGCTATAGTGAGTGGACTTACACTCACCCAATGCATCACGAATGATTTTTAGGGAACTCTTTCTGGAAATTCCCCCCCCCCCCCCAAGGATACCCTGTCTTTTTTTTAACTGTCTGGCAACACTGTTTATGAAAACGTAATCGAAAATAAAGAGCGTGTTCAGAAGTGCACTTCACGCCGCGCGCGCGCTCAGAAGTTTATGCCATGGAGTAGGTGTTATCGAAGAAAGGAATTTTAACATAATTCAATTATTTCATTATTTTTATGGTTCAAAAAGGGTAAAACCAACGACTATATTTCTTTATTCTTCCAAAACATGGTTTTCGTAACAGGAATACATGCCTATCTTCACTCAGATAAAATCTAAAATAGTCGGGAAAAACATCACGTGACCTTCTTTATCTACTTTAGCCCATTTGGCATTTAAAATTAGTTAACCAACCGCGCGCAAACTCCGCGCGAGCTGCTCAAAAAAATTGTGTGGGCGATTTGATCACGTGATTGTGCGTTTTCTGCTTATGTGTTATTGGTTGTGCTTTGTTTGGTAGGTTGATTGATACAATTTAAGAATTCAACTGGTGATCTAACAATTTTAACAATTTTCTTTTTATTTATTTAAAAATGATTTATCAGTTGATTTATATCTTCCGTGATAAATAAAATGCTGTTAGTAAACCAAAATTGTGATATCAACATATGAGATTTGTTTGTAATCTACTATACTGGATGGATTTCAATGGAATTTGCACTGTTAGTTAGACAGTTTTTCAGAGAAGGTTTTAATATATATATTTCTTATTTTATGATTGCATATTTCAATACCGTGTGGATAACAGACCAAAATACATCATCAAACATGAGAAATAAATGGCATTCAAAATTCTGTTAGTATAAGCAAAATACTTATTTATACTTTCAGTAGAAAATTTATAAACATTCTGATCATACTTTATTCACTACAAAACTAGACAGCAGACCTATATATTTTATCTCTTTAAAAAATATATGTACAGGTATTTTTAGTTAAAATAATCTACAACTATTACATTTTATTTTTATAATGTTCAAAGTAAAATATGATTTCCAGCCTAGTCTCGATAAAAATTCACTCGTAAAGTACTCAAAAAAAAAAAAAAAAAAAAAAAAAAATCAAGGAATTATCCTACGTGCGATATATATTATTTTTTCATTTGGATTTGCTTAATGTTTATATCATTATACATATACATACTTAGAAACGAAACTTTGAATATTTAAAAGGTGTTCAGATGTAAAACTTTCATCTCGAAATACCTCATTTTCTCACATTTAAATAAGTATTTTATTATTATAATAAAAATACACGTGCCTCTGTGTAATAAAAATAAAAAATATATCTTCATCAAAAATATCTTATTCATTATGAAAAATATAAAACAACCAATAAACAAAACAAAAAAAAAATTGTAACACAATGTGGTCTCGGAAGGATTCGAACCCAGAATCCCTGGTCTCGAGTTCACTGCCTTATCCATTCGGCCATCTGGCACACGATGCTTCTGTATCAAAATATCTTTATAATTAGCACCTTAATTAATCAAATGCATGATCTGTTCCTGAACACACTACGTGCCTACCTGTACACTACCTGAACACACTACATCCATGATATGGACCCACTCCATGTTCCTGACTCCTGAGCTCGCGCGCGCTGCGCGCGTGCTTCTTGAACACACTCAAGGAAAACATATGTTTTTCAGTAGATTTATCCTTATACCTTATGTTTGCAATTCCTATTCTTGAAAGAGAATCTTCAACATGCTCGACCTGTTTACTATTTTCAGCAAAAGCGGAATTGTTTTGTGGTGTTTTCAAGGCACATCTCAAATATTTACTTCGCCAGTAAATGCACTAATTCGTAGTGTTATTTTGCAGGTATGTAGTGATTAATAATGTTTAGATTTGATGCATGTGATCAAATCCCAGTCCTCATTTCACCATATGGTTTTCATTAAAATTTTATTCTAATATAATTAACTTTATTGTGATTTTCTTTCTTCAATTGGTTTATACTCTACAAATAAATGTTTTCAGAGATATAAATTCTGTATAATCTTTTGAGCAATCGTCTTTTTATATCCTTTCATGTAATGTGGTAAAATATCTAAAATATTTTCTTTCCTTTATAGATGTGAGCTTAAACTTACGATTTTTTCTAAAATTCTGTTCGTTTTTTTTATTTTTTTTAATTGCACATTAATAAATTGAATTAGTATAGTACGTAATAATGTATAAAGTTTTGCTGACGCAATGTATCATAGGCGGAATCATATTGCGATGTTTGTTTATATTGAGGAAAATTTCTGAAGTGTTTCACAATTATAAGGATTTCCTTTTATTGTCTTTTCATGTATTTTGTGCATTCTGCAAATTTTAAATTAGTGATATTTTAAAATGAAGATAATTGGCCCAGTTTTAATTTTGCTTCCGATTCCGATTCTGTTTTGATGATATTTAACTACAAAAGGTTATGTATATTGTGATGCACATACACACAGATCGATCCCTCACTTATACATGCTTAAAGGAAATAATGCTCTTATGTTATATTGTCAATGTGCATAAAACAAAATGGAAGAACATTAGCAAACTAAGCATACCTAGGATATAATATACTTAATAAAAGTCCCGGTAGCAGAAAGTCAAGATGGTAGACGGGCGTCACAGATTTTCTTTTCTCTTTTTCAGATTCTTTTTCCATCGAACCTTTATTTAGCTTTATATTATGTTTATCTTTTTATTATTTAAGGTACTTTTCGGTTAGCCGGGCGCCAGTGTTATACATACATATATGTATGTATACATATGCATATATACCGGGTGTCCCAAAAAGGACTGACTGATTTTAAAATTCAATAACTTGCAAACGGTGACAGATATTTAAAAAATTCTTGCAGGAGGGTTATGCGTAAGGTCAAAAGTTTTATTACATTGATTTTCGATTTTAGTTCGAATTACAAACAATAGATGGCGCTGTAAGCAATAGTCGCTAAATACAGGCTCGATTTCTGGTCCTTTATCTTGTTCCATGCTGAAAAAGGAGATGGAAATGTATTATCCGGGCCACGAAGTACCAAAAATCGAGCCTGAATTCAGCGTCTATTGATCGCAGCGCAATCTATTGTTTGTAATTCGAACTAAAATCGAAAATCACTGTAATAAAACTTTTGACCTTACGCATAACCCTCCTGCAAGAATTTTTAAAATATCTGTCACCGTTTGCAAGTTATTGAATTTTAAAATAAGTCAGTCCTTTTTGGGACACCCGGTATATACATACATATATATGTAGGGGAAGACGGGGTACAATGAAACAAAATTTACTAATTTTTTTTACCTATCCACAATTTTGCATGCACAAAAATATAATTAATGCATATTTTTAATCTTGTATTTTCCCCATCTAAATAATTTTTTATTAGGTTCTAAACAATATCTTTATGCTTGAAAAATAACAAAAAATAAATGTCTTACAGTGTTTCATTGTACCCCGTATGCTGGGGTACAATAAAACACATACTGGGGTACAATGAAACACTCCAAATGATAGAAGCAATTTTCACCCAGTATAGTTTATTTTATGAAAAATGAGATAAATGCAAAAACAAAACTTGATTAATAAGGAAATTGATAAAAATAGTATAGTCTAAGATGAAAAATAAGAAAATTCTATTAGTTTAAGAAATACTTTTCATTTTACATTAAATTGGTGCAAGTCGGTTTCAAAAATTAGCATTTCTGTTTATATTTCAGTTGATCCTGAAGACAACAACCCAAAGAAAACAATGTATAGAAAAAATAATTATTACATATAACAACAAGGAAAAATAAACAAAATTACTTTTAGTAAAGAAAGTTACTTTCAATGGCGTAAAAGCAATAATCTTCTATTGCTACTGTTGTAGAAGTGTGAATGTATCCAAATCACATCAGTAATTGGAACATATAGTTGTATAACATATATATAAACGGCAACTCTCTATGACAAATTTGACTGATTTTACAAGTAATGTTTCATTGTATCCCGTGTTTCATTGTACCCCGTCTTCCCCTATATATAACACTGGCGCCTGGCTAACCGAAAAGTACCTTATTTAATACTAAAACTTAATATTATTATTAATAAAAATGAATAAAGATGTTACAGGTAAGTGATTGTTTGATTAATTAACGCATCAATTGTAAAATGTTTTACCTGCAGATTATTTTCTGCCGCCGAAGTATCTGTCACAGACTCTTGGAGAATTTTCTGCTACTGGGATAAGAGTTATAGGTAGTAAGTAGTTAAATAGTGTAATACAACAGTTCCATATGTCATTCACTCAATTAGACACCAGGGTCATGCATAGGAGAGACAGACAGGGCAGTTATACTCAGAGATGTAGTGGAGGGTATACGGAGGTATACGCCGTATACCTTCTGGATTTTTTTAAGGAACACCGTATACCCTCTGTTTCTCAAGAAAGCTATAGTATATAGGCTCTAGGGTATACGCTCCATCTTGAGCGTATACCCTCTGCTTAGAGCGCATACCCTCTGTTTTATTTACGACTACACCACTGGTTATACTGTGACCTAAGGTGAAGAGGGGGAATAATATAAAACAGTAGGGTGTTCATAAACATCTGGCCTCACAGTTTCTCTGAGCACATCTTGAATATATTTCTCTTTTTTTTTTCTTTTGCTCCTGATTACTGTAGGGGAGAGTGGGGAGGAATGGGACACTTTTTACAAAAATAAGAAAATAAACTTTGTTTGACACAAAAAATTTTGATTTATAGAATACAAGATGAAACACTTTCTAATGTTCTTGAACAGTATAGAAATATAATTTGCAGAAACAATTTTATAATTAAAGAAATTGTAAGTTTCAAAATGTGTCCCATACCTCCCCACTAATAAAGAGGTATGGGACAGATATAAAACAATGTATGATATTGATAAGGCACAAATAGTCTAGTGTCGGCTATATATACAGTCTAACAAAGATTGTAGGTTGATAATGTCTGTGCTACAATAATAAATTCCAGTATTTTCATCACTGGACTGTGCGTCAGAGATGACATTAAAAAATCATCAGTTCAATTTATTTACATTTTGAAGTAAATGAATATATTTTCAATGTTATAATTAATATATTATCTTCTAAAAATATTTGCATATTAGCAATTTATATTAATCTTATTAAAAAGAAGGAATTAGACTTGTCCCATTCCTCCCTTTGCTGGAATGTCCCATTCCTCCCTCTATCTTCTTTTATGTTAAACTTCTAGTATAAACAAAAATGCTGCTTTTAGGCATAGTTTAAATTATGGATAATATACGGCATAATGTTCTATAAATATGGAAACTATTACATATAATACACATAAACAGTCATTAATATACAGAAAACATAAAAAGTATATGAAGGAAATTTATTTTTGATTTTTGAAATTATATACAATTGCAAGCTTATGCAGATCAGCAACTTTTTTCAACTGAAGATCGGGTTACCATTGCTACATCTGATGTATAATTGGTGAAATGTTTAGAATGATTGTACATAAAAAGTAAAACCTACTGCCCCATTCCTCCCACTCAGTGTTCGAAATTAGCAGTCGTTAGTCGTCAAATACAATCAAATTATTGCATTTGACGACTATAAAATTATTCTCTATCGTCAGATTTGAAGCCTAGCTTTCTAAAATAATATTTATTGTATTATTTTAACGGTGAAAATAATTAGTGTACCTTTTGATTTTATGTTACAAGATTTAAATTTAGATGCATTATATGTTTTTTTTTATTCTTACTAGATTCAATTGTATCTGTCAACACTATAAAATTTGTTCTTGTTTTGCTAAGAAGTTATCAAGTTTTAAATATATTTAACATGATTAAGTGCACTTTTCTATTAATTTCTAAGTATAGCAATAATTAAAAAAGCTTTTCATCACTTATAAGTTTCTTCAATTATTATAATCTTGGAAATCAAGAACTTCAATAATTTTAAATAAAAACAAGTATTGGTGTTTTTCTAGAATGTAGCGTAGAGTATCTACAATGTAAAAAATGAATTTTAGAAATTGCAACTAAAAATTTTAATTTGACGCCTAAGATTTTTACAGTAGTTGTCATTTGACGCCTACCTTTTATTTCCCAATTTCTATCACTGCTCCCACTGTCACACTCCATCCCACTCTCCCCTATATGTCAATTACAATAAATGTCTATCCTTAATTTTCTTTTAAGAAGTGTAACATTATTTAATAGAAAATTAAAGTTTTGAAGACAAAATATTAAAAATATTTATTTGTAGATAATTACAATTTGTAATTTTTTAAATAATAAAGGGTAAAATTGGGAAATTTCGTTAGTTTGCCAATTGTAGTAATTTCATCGGTGGGTACTTTTTAATACTTTCCAACATAGTTGAAAAGTGTTTATGAACTTTGCTAGTCTGGCTGGGCTCCAACTCACATAAATACATTAGGGTTGCCATACAATTCCCTATGTCATTAAAGTATGGGTACAAATTCACAGTTGTCAGTCTCCATTTGGTGACTAAAATTTTGGCATTCCTTTCCAGTTTTTTTTTTTCATGCTCCTAATTTGAAGGAATGTTCTTTTTACTTGCTGAAGCATATTCATAAGCAAGGATATGCACATCATTAATTGTTCGTCCATAGTGATATTTCGAAGCTTGTTGTAAAATGTTGTCTACCAGCTTTCCTTCCTCATCATCGGTGAATATTTTTCGACTTTGTATCTTTGATCTTGAAGTTAAAATTTGGCTATTCACTTTTTTAAAAAGTACTAACATGACGATTCAGAGTGGTCTTACTAACATTGTAGACTGCAATAGGTTTCCTAAAAGACGTTTCACCTGATAAAATTTTTGCAGCACCTGTCTGAATATTGTCAGCACGAATTGCTGCTTTATATATTTATTTATTTTTTAAAATTCTAAATTTCTAATCCTTGCCATTGATAAGCCTAATGACTTCTTAAAAGAAGAAATAATAACTATTAATAAATACATGTTATGTAGATTAAATAAAAAATGTTTTAAACACAATATCTTTTTCTTCAAATATTTCGAATAAAAGTTAGCTAGGCCTATCTTGTGTCCCAAGGTGCACCCTATACCCACTATGAAATTTTAGAAAGTCATGCTGTTAGGCTTAGCAATAGAACTATTATTATACATCAGTTTCATAGAGAAAGTTTAAATTTCATTATATACAGTAGAAGATCTTTATAACACAATTCTCCATATAATGCACAACTTCTCAGATTATGTAAACAATGAACTTTAAAGCTAAGAAGCACCTGAATTCCCACATTGTAAAAAATTGCTTGAAAACTAAATTTGACTCATTAGTTCAACTTTATCCCCTTAATTTCGTACTTTTTAATGTAAAAATTGCTATTATTACAATAAACATTTTTATAACATTGAGTAATATAATAAATGATTTGGTCCAGGTATAGTTGGACCATGTATAAGTAAATTTAACAATGTGGAATGATCTATATAATGCAAAAATTTATAAACTGGATATTCTTGGTGACAAGGAATGCAGTAGGTATAAAGATATTCTTAATTTATTTTGATATGTTTAAGGCATATTTGGCTTATGTTTACAAGGTAAATTTAATTATGTGTGAAATGTGATCCATATAACGCAAAACATTGCATTTTTAATTTTGCGTTATAAAGATCTTCTACTGTATTACCTTTTATTTCAGAATGTTTTCGATCAAATCCCACTTTGCAACTTATCAAACTTTTACATGAAAGTTACTAGACATGTTTGTGAAATAAAAAATCTTAATAAATTCTTGCTTGCTTCATCAATGGAATCAAAACATCTCTGAAAGTTAGATTGTGCTGCTATCTATCTGCATCTGCAAGAGCTAAGAGTTAACTCAAAATCTAGGGCAAAAAATAAAGCTGTCCCAAGCTGAGCCACTCTCCCTTATTGTAAAACATTGCTGTCTAAGAATAGAACTTTTTCAATTATTATAATTAGGGATTGACCGAAGCAGCAAATTTGCCAAATACTGAATACCGAAGCTTCGGTCAAAGTGTACACCGAATATTCAGTATTCGGCAACCGAATACTTAAAAATTTACAATACACATTTTTGCATATTATTAGCTTTTTTAATAAATTTTAATTAACATTAAATTCTTAATAATTTAATTCAGTTACATTTTTATTCTTAAATCTAATTTACACAAAAAAATTTAATGACTTCTTTCCACTCACAAATTCATTAACCCATCACTTATTTTTTATTATTTTATCAATAGTCAATACCCTAAAGAACCTATGAAAATATTAAACTATACAGGCTATTATTAAGGATAAGAATTGTCAGAAAAACAAAAGTTCATTCAAATGAAAAGAAACAATGTTGTCAAAGCTGATTTACTGATTGTCTAAGTCTTAATTACAAACGTATTGAATAGGAATGTTTTCAAATACAAAAGGTATATTCAAATACAAATCAATATGTACATTTAACTATATTTTCTGTCAAATTACTGACACATATTTATATTTTGATTAATATTTTAACATTGTGGTTATGAAGATAACAAATTTGAGTGATTTTAATTTAATGATTATAAAAGCTAGAGGATAGGCATAGGGGCATACTTATTTGATGTGTGTATTTTCTTTAATATACACCTTAGATATACAGAGATGAACTCTGATATGCTTATTTGATGTGTATATTAAAGAAAATACACATTAAACAAATTTAAATTAATAAAACTAATGCAGAAATAATTAAAATAAAATGATAAGGGAAAGATGCCCATCTTCCTTATTTTTTTTTTCTATTGTAGACAGTTGTTTTGATTTCACTGCTATGTAGACTATTTTAGAAAGGAAAAAGTTTTTTTTTTAAATTAAAAATGGCTTTTGACTTGGTTTTTTGTAGTGCAGCTGAACTCTAAACTCATGCACATAATATTAAAACTCATTGTTTAGCCTATTTTACTTCTAAGTAAAAGAGAATTCTTTTACTTTAAAAAAAATTCTTATCCACAATAATTCGGCCGAATACTTAAAAGTATTCGACCGAAGCCGAATATTCGGTGTACATGCCGAACCACCGAATACCGAATCGACTATATTCGGTATTCGGTCAATCCCTAATTATAATAAGATACATGTATAATAAAATTTCAACTTATTTATACCAAATGAAATAAAAATATGGCACATTAATGATTGAATAAACTGTTACATATTCATTTTTGTTTTTATGTTTCAGGAAAGAAGTGGGAATGAAAATTTTACCCATGATGGCCTTACTCTTAGATATAAATTGGATAATGAATTTGAGCTTGTCTTTGTTGTAAGTTGTTTTTGTTTATCTGCAATTGTATTTTTAAAATTTTTGTTATGTAAAAATGAGTATGAGATAAAGAAAAAAAGGTTTATAAAAACTTGCTGCAGTTCAGTCTTTAGATTGAGATTTGTTGCCAAATGGCATAAATAGCTATCAAAACAATCTTGATGAAATTTATGCTTATTTATATAGGGTAGATGTGCCAGTAATGGACACCCCTTGATGTTTTTGGTTCATAAAAAAATAACTAATAAATATTTAGCTTTAATTATTTTTTTTATAATTCCCCCTTGCATGTTTTATAAAACTGGGTTATTGTTGACATTTTTAATCAGAAACTTTCATGTTTTGAACATGAAGATTGGTTACTAAAATGGATTGGGTACCCTCAAAACTCTGAACATTTAATCCTATTGGTTCTCCGCACAAAGTCCAATCCAATTTAGTATTAATGGCTGTCAAACCCTCATTAAGTTGAATTACATCACCCGTAAGAATTTGTCCATAAATATCACTACCTATCAAAATTTCTATTTCAGGGTAACCGTCACCCACATCTGAAATCCAAATTCTATGCTTTTTTTAATTCCCTCAATAATGGACCTTTAGAGACGCGTGGTATCCCTCCACAAATTTTTTCCTGATCTAGAAAGTAGAATTGATATTCAGTACGTCTCCCTACAGGACTTAATCTCATAGAATATCGTTTATGATTTTTAGACTCTGTTCTTGTTCCCCCAAACAGGGTATGAGCTAAATTCTCAGATGAGAGGCTTTCTAATTTTAAAGCTTCGGCTGTAGATTTCAGCACATACGACCTTTGAGATCCGCAATCTAAAAGACATCTGACTTTTTTCCTCATGCCCCCTGACACTACTTCAACCATTAATGTCATAAGGAGGACTTCTTTCATACACGAAGGTGTAGACATAGTAGCTTGTACCGTAGTCGACCCCTTTGCACTCCCTACAGTCTCACTCTTTTTTTCCTGAATCTCGGGACACAAAATAATGGGATGAGATCGCTTGCATACATGACATTGTATAAATAATTTACAATCTCTAGCAAAATGTTCAAGCTTAAGGCAGCGTAGGCAGCACTTTAACTCTCTTAATTTATCTAACTTTTCTTTTAGGGGCAAAGACCGAGCCAAAAAACACTCTTTGCTCTCATGATTTTTCCCGCAAAATACACACCTTTGCTCCTTGGTTGCTACCAAGCTTGTAGCACTCACGGGAGATTTTTTATTTTTTAATTTGACTTCTCTAGGGCGTTCTTCACGTGAGGGAGGAGAAATTTCAAACCCCGACCGTGCAAGTTTGACCCTCTGTTCCCCTTCAACTTCTTTTCACAAAAATTCTAAAAGATTTGAGAGACGTGGTCCCTTGTTATTAAATAGAATGCTTCTCTGCCACACCCTAATAATTTCAGCCGATAAACATGATTCAACCATAGGATATAGCCACGCAGTATTGGAGTCTTGGTGTACACCTAAAGACTCAAGTGCTCTGAGATAGGACTCAATTTTGTCAAACAATGACACCAGGGGTAATTTATCTTTACCTTGTGAACGTACGTTTTGGATAATTAATTTTAATAATTCTCTCACATATATCTCAGTTAAAATTTCTTTATTACCAAAACGCTCCTCAAACGCAGAAATGACTTTCGGATAATTGTCCGAAATTAAACTCTCAATTAACTCATAAGCTCGAGTCCCCGGCAACATCGATTGTGCTAAATAATGAAATTTGTCAACATCATCCAGACTCTTATCGTCGTGGATTTTTTTAAATTGGCCCCAGAACGAAAGATAACTTAACAGTTGACCATCAAATTTTTTAATTTGAATTTTCGGCAATTTGTACCATTTTTCATTACATGTATTTACACTACTATCAGAATTAGGGTTCATATTAATTTTAAAGTCCGAATTATCCGTTTTTTCTTTTATTCGGCGGCTGAGCGTTATAAATTCATCGGAATATTCCTCGCAATTTATAACTTCCGTTTCTAAATTATCATCAGTAGCCTTAGCTGCTATCATTAAGTCTAACATTTCGGAATCATAAGATTTTAATTCACTAATTATTGTTTGCAATTTAACAAATTTATCCTCTAAAATGGATTTATCCGGTTGCTCTTTTTCTAATTCGTCCTTTAAAACCTTAGCTGTTCTAGTATAGCTCTTGCACGTTTTTTCTTCAATGTATCAACATTCATTTTTTATATAAATGAAAATGTACTCAAAATCTCAAATACAAATCTTACCAATATTCCTAACAATGACTCATAAATTCTAAACGTAACAATCACAACATTATAATTATAATTTAACACAATAAAGAAAAATTCACAGCCCGATGAGTATGAAAAACGAAAATATATTATAAATACTAAATATGTGGCATCAGTTATTGTTATTCCTAACCTAGATGGAACTAACCAATAGTATGATTATTTCTCATATTCAAAATCAAAAATTATAATCAAACTCGAATCCTAGCAGGCTCGCCACTTTCTATGTCAGAAACTCAAAATAACAACTTAAAACAATGACATAGAAATGTGCCGCTAAACTGCGATGACACGCCTGCAGGGCGGCTATACTTACTCTTAAAAAATACACATTAAACTTCAAATTTAAACCAAAACAAATTTATGAATCATAACTTTAATCAAACATTTGTATATACAATTCTTAAACATAAAAACATAACACACTGCTTAACATTTTGACTATGCGCAATGCGCTTAAATTTAGAATATAGAATATTTACACAATTAAATTTAGAACAAATACATAATTATCATACACTATATACATAGAAATAACATTTTCAGAAATAATCATACTATAAAATCGCAAAGAACTCATTTTACGATAAACTCAAAAAGGACTCGCTTTCTACAAATGTGACGCAGCTATAATTGCTTCCCTTAATTTTAATTGCTATTTATCCTGTGGGTAGAGGATCTCATCTGTAAAACTTTTAGAACATAAACTTTGCACACACGCACACAATATAACTTATGCCCTACGTGCATTTTTATACTCTTATTCGCAGCAAATATTTCAAGGGTGATTAACGCAACAAACAATTTTAAGTGTTATCGGTCAAAACCGTTAATATCCGAACCGAACCCTTTTTTCTTTCTTAAAACTCCGCATTTTCGCAGCAAAAAAACCTAGTATCACTCTAGCTCTAAAGCTACATGTCTGTCCGAATAATAAAATACCTCTACCCTCTTACGCCATATTATTACATTAACCCTAAAAGCGCGCGAAGAGAAAAAATGTTCTCGTTAGCAAAATAACGGGCAGGAGGAAAAAATTACTTTTGTTACATGTGAGATTTAAAAACACATGGCCCTTGCCAACAAATATGTTAAGGTTATACAAGAATGTTAGACTTAACATCCTAGAAATATGTTGTGTAGTTCATACACAATATATTAAAGATACATTTATGAATACAGACAGGTAACAACCCAATGAGAAAATATGTAATGATGTCTGACAAATTGGCATATGAATAATAAAATAGTAAAGCAGGCATTAAAAGTAAAGATGTAAAATATGTACTTTTTTAACATTTTAAAATGTTTTTCACTTACTGATTTAGTTTCCTACACTTTTTATATAAAAGTACATATGGAATCAAATTATTAAACATGTATCAATATTTATGATAATTGCCTATCTTTAAAAAAATTTTGTGCTCTTAAATTAAAAAGTTATGAAAATTAAAGTATAACATCAAGTAAAATAGTAAACGCATGTATAAGTCGAAGAATATTAGACAAAATTTGAGAGTTGAAAATCGGGGGTCGTCTTATACGCGAATTAGTTTAAAAAAAAAAAAAAATGCAGATAATCGCCGATTGGGCAAGTCTTTTAAGTAATCACACGCCAGTTTATGTTGGAGAGAGAGGTAGAAGCGTACAATGGCCATTTCCCTGTGATTGACAAAAAAAGCTTAACAATAATGTCCCTGTAATTGTTTTGCATCCATTTTCTCTTTGGATAGAATTCCCTTCAATACAGGGGCATTCCTTTCAACATTTTAATCCCCTTTTTAAAAAGAGTTCAACTTGAGAATGCTTCTAGATACCTCTCTTAAAAGTCCTACATACAAAGAAGTACTATAGCAGTACTAAAGCAGTCTAAGAGGTTATTTATCCTTGTAAATAAGACTCTAATAGATTTTTGAATTTTTTTTTAAAGTATCATTAAATTGATGTGAATAGGTTTTGAAATAGTTTAAGCTTCTTCGGTTTTACATAATTATACAGTTTTTAAACGATGAATTTAAAAAAAGTGTGATTAGAAACGTAAAAAAAAGGGAAAAAGTTTACAATTTGAGAATTTATTTATTTTTCTATCCTTGAATAAATTATTTTTCAACATACTACCAGAAATGTGGTTCGACTTGTACACGAAAATTCAAGATTTTGCTTAAGAATTGGGGGTTCGACTTATACACGAGTATATACGGTACTTAAAAACACTCCCAAATAAATGTTGCAGTAAATTTATCATTTAACAAAATTAATTTTAATTTTTTTTTCCCAATCAAAATGAGTTTTGACCACTAGTGGTCAAAATCTATTTTGACCAGGACGGTTACGGTTTTAACCATGGTTAAAACCAATACAACCCTGCCTATGTATGAAAAACCCTTTAAAAAAAAAAAAAAAACCTCTCCAAATTTTTTCTACTTGAAGCTTACATATTCGACTAAGTTTTTCGACTAAGTTTTAGAAAAATTTGTGATTGTCTGTTTTTTTAATGGTCCATCACAGTAAGCTATTTTTTTAGGCTGATATTTTCAGTTTGCAGTTTGCAGTTTGCATGTAATAAAAAGTATTAAAATAAAAATCTACTATAGCTTAGGTATGATTTATGCATTCTTAGTACAAATAGCTACTGATTACTTTTTGAAATATAAAGAGGGACATTTATAGAAATGGGATGGAATCAACGATGGTCACCATTTGGTAAAAATGACCAATTTTCAAATGGTTGTATTTCAGCCAATATTGTCAAATTATTTTTACATTTAAGGTTTCAGGATTTCTCTACTATGTTTGTCTATGATAAAAAATGTTAAAAAATCTGCGACTATGGTGCAACATCCATTGGTTGAATTCATATGGAATGACTCATGTGTATATGATAAAAACTTGATTATGAACATAATGGAAAGGTTTTTGATTTTTGTTTTTAATGAATATTGTTTTTAATTTATAAACAGCTCCAGCTGAACTCAGAAGTGTAACTTTTTTGTGTGTGCATGTGTTATGTTAAAATGATATAAATCATGTAATATGAGTTTTATTTAAAAAAAATTCTTAATATCAAAATCATGCACAAGCAGAATTGGATGTGTAACCTTATTCCAATTTATCACATATATGTATTGTTTTTTTTTTTTTTTATACTCAAAATTTATTCTTGATAACTTTGTTGGTGCCATTGTTAGTACACTGTTTGACTACTATTAATTTTAATTTAGGTTGCTTATCAGAAAATTTTGCAGTTATCATACATAGACAAGTTTTTAGATGATGTCCAATTAGAATTCAGAGATAAATATAAGGAGCAGTTGGAGGCTAGTGATTTTTTTTCAAATTATGACTTTAATAAGGAGTTTCAGCGAGTAAGTATTTGATCAATTTACAATCTTTTCTTGAAACAGTTTATTGTAGTGATCTTATGTGTCTGATGTTCTTATTAAAGAGAGCTTTATGGTAGTAAAAAAATTAGTGTATGGAGATGTTTGTACAAACCCAAATGCATTAAAAATACATTGATTTTAGGCTTTCATTTTTTTTTCTTTTGTAGTTCCCTTTTCATACATACAAATTCTAAAGGAGTATGATAGTTTCACTTTCTCTCCCGAAAATTCTACTTAGAAGAGGCTGACTTAGTCTGCAATACAAAATACATAATGCATAAATCATAATGTCTGTACCCTTCCTACCTTCCAAAAATGTATTTCAGATATGTATGGTAATTTCAATCTGAATATTTTATGTTGGAAAATCTAATTAATTATGCAAGTTATGTCTTCCTCCTATTGCAACCCCAGTAGCAGAAAGTTACGGTTGTGTCTAAGACAGCGATTTAGTGGGATGAAGATTATCTGTGAGAGTAGCATGTTTCAATTTTCTCATGTACATTATAAGCATTAAAATAAATAGGGTTCTTACTGATTAATATTATAAAAATACCATTATCTTTCAATGCTAATCTAAACAAATAGCAAAACAAATATTTTATGAAAAATTAGATAGTAGATGTAAAGTGGTTCTTTAAGGTTGAAGTTAAGTTATAAGGATTACCAAGTACAAAGCATTAAAATGTCTAGATAGCAGGTTATTATTTAGAAAATCAGTTCTGGATATTTCGTTTATTATGATAGAAGAAGCACAATAGAACAACAATCATAGCCATTTTACTCTTACACTATAGAACATGGAAAGTTCAAATTGACTAAAATAATAAAGGGTATTGACCCACATATTCATAGATTATTATTCATTCACAAATACATTTAGGAAAAATGTATAGGAACTAATTAAGTTACTTGAAAAAAAAATTCTTTCCGTTGGATATCGTGTGAAAGCTTTCATAATGTAAATTCAAAAATACATTTCTTTTAATTTTAGGTATTACATTTTAGAGATGTCGTCAAAAATGCAATGCAAAAATATGTTCCCCCATCTATTTCCTAATCTACTGAAACTAAAATTATGAAAAAATTAGGTGTAGTAGACATTAATTTAAACCTTGCAGGAAAACTATAGCAGTTACCCCAAGTCATATAGTGTTTGAGAAAATCATTTTTTCGTTGCACACAAATTTCGATTTGCAGGTGTTCAACAAGGAGTTGAGGAGTGCTGGAGGTACCTATCGTCACAGAAGCATAAAAAGATTGTTGATAATGATTTTTTTAAAAGAAAATGACGGTAATTAGGCGAGATAACCCTTAAAGACAAGGATGGTTTGGACATACATAAAGACACGTGCGGCATACACCTATGCGCCATTGGCTTTTAAAGCCTCGATAACAACAATTTTAATGATGCATTTGTATAATGCAATCTCCAGTAGTAGTATAAAAGCAATAGATGTCAAACTGTTAAAAACAGATCAATTTAATTAGAATTAATCACATAATTACTATGGAATTTGCAACTAGTTTCCATTGATTGGCTCTGTCAGTACGCCACTTGTCTTTAAAGGCTAATTCAAAACCTGTCAGGAAAAGCGTGGTACGGACCAAGGAGGTGTTGCGTCTTTGTAACCTCCTTCCAAAGCACGCTTAGCACAATTCCAAGTTTAAACTTTAACACTTTTGGGACAGTGATGCATATATGCATCATCAAAAGGTGCTTGTGAAACTTGTTTTTGGCATCATTTATAAATAATTGTAATATTTGACTTTTTTAATTAGAGCATTTTTTGATATTTCTCCAGTAAAGGGAACTGTTTAAAAAAAAGGTGCCAACAAAATAAAATTGGTAAGGGATGCCGTCTCGAAAGGGTTAAAGAAGGGTTTTGTTTTAGGTACACTGTAAAAAGATAAGATTAGTACTATGCTGAATTTGGGCTTATGAAATACCAAATGATGTTTAAATATGTTTTATTTTTATTGTCAGAAATGAATTAAGTTAATCATAAACAGATTAGGATAAGATTAAACAAGAACGAAAAATCATGCGTACAGCATAGACTATGAAACACTTTACAACACATTCAGAATGCTATAACAAAACTTAAAAGTTTACTAAGTTGGAAAGCATTAAAAAGAGTATACAGAATAGCAATATTTGGCAGTTTTAGGCTTCATATCTCTCTGAACTTTCATTGTATATACATTTATACTTTACTAATACATATATCTATACCCAACCCTACATTGTATCATTTTTTACAAGGTCTTATTATTCTTTTAAAAGCAATTTTTTTTAATAATACAGTTATTAATTAATATATTTGTTGTAAGGAACCCTCTGTGTGCAAGTAATACTCACACTTGACTGTTTTTTTAAGTTATACATTGTCTTCATTCTGCATCCTGCAAAATTTTTACTGTTTGTGGAGGTTTATGAGGAAATGCAATTGGTGACATATATAAGTATGCTGTTATAAGTAATTGGAAGCACACATCTTGAAAATGAATGGTAGTCATTCTGATATCAGTATTTTCAGGTGATCCCACCTGAAGAGAGTATAAGGATTACTAACAAGGGAATCACTTTTGGTGCTGCTCACACCTAGCATTGAGACCTGGTGCATTTTGTAGCTCTATTAATTTTTTATTATTACATTTATTTCACGCCAAAAGTGAGTTAAGTCGCCAAATATGGCGCTACAATTTTTTCGCCTGTTTTATCCGAGGAGTGAATGAACAGTACATATTAGAATTATATCACATTGCGATTTGTTTGATAATAATTGATAGCATAAGAAACAAGAATTTGGTTTTTTCCTTTTTTTTTCTAAGCAGACGATAAATATATAGATAGTAAATATATTTCTATAAAAGCTTTCAAGATCATTAAAAACTATTTTTTAATGAAATATAAAATAAGCAAACTATTTTCTTTTGAAATCAAATGGAATAAAGTTTCGAATGTTTAAAATGAAATGTTGCTCTATTAAATGGTAAAAGTAATCATAAAGTAAATTAATATTTTTACACAATTTAGAAAAATTACTGTGGCTAATTAGGTCGTACAATTTCTAAAAAGTTCCTCTCCTCACACAAGACAAACAGCTATGATGTTTGGCTAGGGTTGCCGGAAAGCTCTACATTTGAAAAAAAAAAGTGCCAACCTTTTCCCCGCTAAAAAATGTGAATATAATGTTGCAATTTTTCAAAATCAAATTCGTGGGTTTTAGAAGGAATTTTTAAACTTTTTTCAATATATTATACTTATAATTAACTATTTTTTATTTTTTAATGCTTTTCTTTAAAAAACTTCAATGCTAATAGTCCGATAAGTGGTCTCGAAAATTGCATTTTTAGAAAGTTATGCTGCTGTAAAATCAAGAAATATTATTTTAACAGAAAAATTTTATCGATTCTCAAACTTCATAATATAGGTCTTTAAAATGCACCAGGTCTCAATGCTAGGTGCGAGCAGCATCAAAAGTGGTTCCCTTGTAAGTAGCATAATACTGGTACTAGGAAACTGTAGAAAGATAGCATCGTTTGTGTGTAGTTAGTTGTCAAAACGAGGGCAATCGATAGATCATTGTATTGAGACAGGGCTGTTTGGGACCTGTGAGAAAGGAATGACTGCCTTTTCAAAGAAAAATTTTTAGGAGTGGTACAGCCTTGGAATGGAACACAATTTCAACAGAAGATTTATTATTTATGGATGCTATTTCCTGGGAAGGCACATTCTCAGTATTTACTAGGGTATTCCAAATTGTTTTTTTTTTTTTTTTTTTTTTTTTCAACGTAACCATATAGTAAGTTTAAATTATTTTTCTAAACTCTATACAAAGTGAAATTGTTTTTCTTTCTTCTTAGATTTTGAAAAAATGTGAAGAATATGGACGGAGAATTGTTGACCAGCCTAGAAAGATGAGAACCTTTGATGAATCCTTAAAGTCTAAGAAAACTATTGCATCAATGATCGAAAATAAAAATGAACCCAAGCCCAAAGGAAAGGAGACTAAACAGTCAGGTTTGTTTTGATGAGTTTTTGTAAATCATAGATGTAAGTTAAGTTAAAGATGTAATAGTTGTAAGAAGTAAAGTTAAATCATAGATGAAAGATAAATATACATAAAAATATTTTGGCACAGTATATATTAAGGATGCACCAAATTTTCAGTATTCGTCCATACTACCGTATATTTGGCTTGGCCGAATATCAAACTATTTGCCCTACCGAATATTCAGTTTGGCCAAATATCAAACTATTCGACCAAACCAAATACTTAAAAAGACTCTTACAGATATTTTTTAAAACCTTCCACAACTTCTACTTTTAACTGTCATCTTAATAAAGATATTCTTAATAATTAGACAGAACCATTTTTAAATTTGTTGTTTTAAAAGAGTTCTTTAAGAAAATTAACTGAAATTGAACCATTAATGACAATATAGGAATTAATGATGTACAGATGAAAGTTCCTGAGCACTGTCTAGTTAATAACTCGTTTCTTACTTTTTCGCAAAGAGAATGCTTCTAAAAAAAATACATAGTTCACTTGTGTGTGTTTCTGAGTTAATCTGTTGTTTTCATTTTTTTTTTCTTTCTCGTAAATTCGAAGCATTGCAAAATATTTTTGTTCTACAAAATAAACTACTTTCCACTATTGATTGTAGGATTTCATTCAATCAGTATCTGCTTCATTTTGCATAACAAAAGTATTTGTTATTTTTAACTACTGTAACAAATATGTCTTATATTTAAAGATTATTCTGCTAGATGGCAGTACTAGATGACAGTCCCTAATTTTAGCAACTGTCAAATAGATTTCTCCCATCATTCCTTGTGGATTTTTTTTTCAGAGTTCTATGAAACCCGACTCGGAGAGGGTGTGGAATGGAGGTGTTTGCGTTAAGATTTCCTTGTAGCTTTTGTTTATAAATGGCGGGAAGAAGGGTGAAAATGTATTTTCTCTGATAAGATTTCTTCTGAAGTTCTTAAATTTGTATATATGTATTATATAAAAATAGCAAATAAAGCCTTTGTGCAACAATATTAAAAAGCAGAAAAACCAACGTTTAAAATGCACAAATAATATATGACAAGCAGCAAACAGCTGTTTCGAATCTACTAGCGAGATTCTTCTTCAGTGCAAAAGGAACAGCGTGCTAGAAAAAGCAAGGCTGAGCAAAATCATAGACAGAGACGCGCTGGCTTTTATACCCTATGCGGGTGGCGAAGGCGCCGAAACAACCAATGAGAGAGAAGCAGTGGAAACGACCCACGTGGCTTGTCCACCCAGTCGTTTCCACTGCTTCTCTCTCATTGGTTGTTTCGGCGCCTTCGCCACCCGCATAGGGTATAAAAGCCAGCGCGTCTCTGTCTATGATTTTGCTCAGCCTTGCTTTTTCTAGCACGCTGTTCCTTTTGCACTGAAGAAGAATCTCGCTAGTAGATTCGAAACAGCTGTTTGCTGCTTGTCATATATTATTTGTGCATTTTAAACGTTGGTTTTTCTGCTTTTTAATATGTATTATAATTGTACATAGATGTGACCCATGACAAAACCTTGTATCTTTATCATCCTTTCATTAAACATTTTTTTTCTACTAAAGCCTAGAGTGGCGTATCCTTTTGAAGTGATGAGTCCATTATTAAATATTATGGCGCCTATTTATGGAAAGTAAGGCAGCTAAACTACTGATTAAGGTTGTTCTCAAATTTTTTAGTCCTCTCATTTCATAAACATATTTTTTGCTGATAATTTCAAAATCATTTTCATTCCTACTGCATGAAATTTTCAAATACTGTTAATTTGGTTCCAGAGAATACTCATTTTTCTCTATAAATATAATAAATCTCGATTGCTAAATTATGGTAATCTTTTTTCTAATGTTTATGCCTCCCAGTGCGTTACCTTTAATGTATGTTTAAAATAAGTTGACCATGTTTTTTTTGAAAAAATCTTTATTTTTATAAGAAGCAAAAAATGATATTCATTTCTTTAGAACCCAGAGAGGGAAAAAGCCCTGCATATTTTAAAATTTTATGCATTTAGTTTTTTTTCTCTTTTCTTTTTTGCTATTATACCCAGATGTAGAGGATTCGAATCAGTTTTCCATTTTTTTCCCATGATAGAAAAATGAAAAATCCTGAAAAAAAAAAATTCTGTGTAAAATATCATTTTTTCCATTTTTAGTGACTTGGAACTGTAAGTTAAAAACACAAAATTGAAAAATGTATAAAGATCTTGGTTTTTATTTTATTTTTTTCATTCATGAAGTATTTTTTTGTAATGAAAAATGCATATATCTATATAAATAACAGTGTATCATGCATTTCTTTTGTAAAAATGATAAAATTAAGTTATTTACGAATATTTTTACAGGGTATGCTGATTTAGATCATAATTTTAATCACTTGATTTTTTTTTTTTTAATCATTGATTAAAATCACACTATTACAATTTTTCATTAATGTTTAACTATACTCTAAATCAAAATAATCTTGAAAAGAGTATGTGTTACTTAAACAAAATAAACAAAACATAAAGGTGTATGTTCTCAATACACTCTAAGAATGTTCTTTCATTTTCAACAGCAATCTTCTGCTTGCTTTTCTCTGTAGAAACTCACTGGATAGTTAAGGGAATTTATTAAAGGGTGTGGAAACAAAGAAGAATTTCCTTCTTTTGACCACTGACCAACAGGTGTTAGTTACAAACCTCTTTTTAAGTACACTTGAAGCAAAGAATTTAAATCAATTATTAAAAGTTCTTGGCTTGAATTTACTTTTACATACTGAACTGTAGATAGCAATACTTGGTATAGTACAGTGCAAATTGAAAAAATTAAGACAAAGATGGCAGGTAGGAAAAATTATCCAATATGGCTCCATTTTACAGAAATTGCAACAGTTTCTGGTAAAGCAAGAAAATTAGTTTTTCTCTAAGCATTAAAAGTTTCATGATTACATTTTCCGATTTACAGTAAATAAATAATTTATTACCTTGATACTTTGTCCATTTTTTTCTCTGACGTTGTCAGTAGTATAAGGACTTTTTATTATAAAAGAGTTTAAAAGAGCTTAGATTTATAATATAGCCGGCTATAAAATTGATATTTTTATTGTTATTTTGATCATACATTGAACAAAGGATTCATTAGCATTTTTCTGGATTCTTATTAAGACCAATGTCAGACGGGCGTCTTTTTTGCTTAAGTATTATCCATTCACGGTGCTATAGCAATGTGAATGGATAATACTTAAGCAAAAAAGACGCCCGTCTGACATTGGTCTAAATGTTTAATCTTGAATTTGTTTACTGGTGAATTATAATCCTTTTATATATTCTTCTGCTAATATATATTTAAAATAATATGCAATAATGGTGGTTATTTTTGGTGAGTTGGTGCAGCAAGGCAATGGATGGTACCTTTAATGGTGTCAACACAGGGGTGATTGTGTTCAGGTAATATACCTGAATTCAGGTATTTATTTCATTTTCCATACCAGAATTCCAGTTTTTCTGATAGTTAAATTAATAAAATAAGACTAATATATCAATTTCATATGATTTATAAGCCTAATTAAAGGTAATATTTTTCATATTGAAATGATTTGGACCTCTCTGCGATAAATTACATGTTCTCTCTCCATGCAAACTCTTTTTCTTGCTAAAATTTCAGGTATTTTTTCATGAACACACAATCACCCCTTAACAGCTCTTAAGGTTGGTGATGTAATCATTACACACAAGTATAATAATTTATATACATAAAAAAGAAAATGCTATTTTCAAGCCTCTATCTTAATTGCATTCATAAAACTATTGAAAATGGCATGCTATAGCCTTCAAAGTTTAAAATAATGTCCTTAGTCAATTTAAATTTAAAAAATCTGATTTAAATTTTTAAAAATCAGATTTTTAATTTTTTTTCTTTAATTTTGATTTTTTTATGCCTTGATTTTTTTATATATAAAGTAGTGTTCATTCTAGGGGGGGAAAAAAGGAGGACAAGGTGCTAGTCACTAAAAAGGCACTATTGAAGCAGAAAAATGGCATTCTTTCTGTAGAAAAGAGCATTATTTCAAAAGAGAATGTGTTATTATTAAGTAATAATAAAAGAAAAAAAAAATCCAGAGAATTTATCCTATATAGTGGAAACACTCTATGTAAGACTTGACTTATGGAACAAATGTATTTCATTGTTAATTTAGCCCTTACATACATACATATTTACAGTACAGCTTATATATACATTTATCATATGGTAGTTCCATATCCAATTTTATATGTTTAGGAAATTGAAATAGAAATATAAAATTATGAAATGCTTGATATAATCTCAAATGTTTTTTTAAGAAAGTCATATGAAGAAGTATATATGTTATAGAAGTATAATGTGGGCTTTAATAAAGAATATTATAGAATTTTATAAAGAATATTTAAAATGTTATTAAGAAGTGAAAGCTACGCATGAAAATGACATTGATACATCCAATCTATGAATATTTTTTATATGATGTAGTTTATAAGAGCATCAATAATAAGAGGTAAAAAAAAAAAATGTAATATCAATCAAAAAATTTTATCCATTAAAAATGTTAAATACAAAATAACAAACAGTAACAAAAACTTCTAGAAACAAAAAATAAAGTTTAAAAAGTTTAAACGAAATGTAGAAAGAAAAAAAAATTAATGCAATTGTGTACAATTTTCTGTGTATTAGACTGTCATCAATTTTATAACAAAGTATCCATATTAAGATTTGCTTTGTGGATTTATTAAATTATGATCAATAAGCAATAATGCTTTTTTAATGAAATAATTTTTTTATATGTTTTTATTGTTAATAAATATGTAGAATGCTTTTTCTTATTTATTTATTTTTTATCATGATAATATATTTGTCTGCCAAACATATGAAAATTCAGTGGATTTTAATTTTGTTTAAAATTTGTCCATCATCCCAGACTTTTTACAAAAAAGTGTTCAAAATGACAACCCTGTTTTGCATTTTCTTAACTAAATTAAAAAAATAAAAATAAATAAATGTACTTGTGAGTTTGACATTGAAACAGGTTATTATATCATTAATAGGGAAGTTTAATAATGAAAATATGTAGAATAAATCATTTGTGCAAAAGTTCCTTAAAAGAGATGGAAATCTACCTTTTTGAAAGAAGTTTTAGGACTTTTCTGAATTGATGCAACAATTGCAAAGAAAGTATTGGAAGTAAAAAAAATGTTGGTGTCCGAGAAATTTGATCCCAGGGGTCGATCCAGGCAAAATGTGAGGCCTATTTAGGGGCCTTTCATAAAAATCTATTTAATAAAATAGACCTCTTCACAAAAATAAGTTTAATAAAATGGACCCATTCACAAAAATAAATTTAATAAAATGGACCCCTTCACAAAAATAAATTTAATAAAATGAGCCCCTTCACAAAATTCCTTTCAGTAAAATAGGGCCCCTTCATAACATTCTTTTTCATAAAAACTGTTTTAAAATGTGTAAATTGTTAAATAAAACCAGCTCACGAAAAACAGAAACTTTAGCAAGGGGATTTAAAGAAGTTTTACCAATAAATTCTTCGTTCGAATTTGAGTAACTGGATTTCAACTTTGGTTACAAAATGTTATTTTCCCCAAAAATATAATAAAATTCACAAAAGCTTGTACTTTTCACAAAATGGGCCCCAAGATTAGAAACCTGCATCGACCCCTGGATCCTCAGACTTTTAGTCTACTTCAACCCTTGGAATAGACTTTGAATAATGTTCTTTTTGAGATAGAATATTTTGGCCCAACCATATATAAACTTTGTTAGATGTGCAATGAAGATTTATTGTTGTGGTAAATATTGCATTGATATGGACGTATTTAACAAGTAAATTTATATTTATTATTTTCTAAGTTAGGAAATGGAAAAATATAATTTACATCATATTTAATTTTATTGTTTATATGTCTGTTAAAATGACTAAATTATAAGAATTTCTTATCGTACTACAGTCTAAAAATGCTCCATCTTGTATTCTTGTGGCCCATTTTCAAACCTGCTTGTGTTATTGTGCTTAATTGTATTTAAGAATTTTAATGACAATTTATGAAATTAAAAACGTAGATTTAGTTTATTGTTGTTTTTCAGATTGTAGATTATTTATCAAATATGGTCTGATTTCTTCATAAAAAAAAAGACCCCCCACCTAGAACTTGTTCTAGTATTGAAGCTCGGAAAGTGTTTAGTAGTTAAATGTTTTGTTGTATTGTCATTATAATCTATTTTTAAAAAATGTATTTTCTTTTTATTTATTTATTTTCTTTATTATTATCGTTATTATTATTTTGCAGTTTTCTTTTCTTTTTATGATAGGCATAGCTCCAAATTACTTTTACAAGTTTATGTGCCAGTGAAACATGTTTAAAAAAATAGCATTAGCATTTTTAATTTTTATATAAAGTGTATATAAAATTTAATAATATGATTGCTGTAGCTACTGCATGGGTATATAATATAGTTTAAAAAATAATTTATTCTATATTTTTGTTTACAGGCTCAAAAATAGATGCTCATAAACCTGCTGATGTTGAAACAAATGATGAAAAGGAAAATGGTGTTATTGACAAAAATGAAGCAATGCTCAAATTACAGTCAAAGTTTCAGCCAAGACAGAGGAACAGCCAAGGGAAGAAAACTGACAAGTAAACATTTGATTACTTTTTGTTATTCTACTTTTTTCTTGATAATTTTTGGAATTGGTTTAAATTAAAATATTTTATCTTGAGTAGATTTGCCCATAATTGCAATATATATAATAATAATAATAATAATAATAATAATAATAATTTTTAAAAAAAAGTGCAATTTCTAATAAAGAACTGAGGACAATTTAAAAAGTACATTTAATTTTCGCACTTCTTGTCTGCTTCTAAATGAAAATGAATTTTAGATATTAAGTTTATTTATGAACAGTTTTAAAGTTTGACTCAAAATCGCAACAATAAAAAAATGTCTTGTCTTACCAGTTAGATGACCAGCGACCAAAACTAGGCTCAATTTTAGCTGGGGCAAGGCAAAAAGTTGATATCCCCCCTTCCCCATGAATATTTTTAAAAGGAGATCTGACTAAATAATGGTTGGGGGGTAATTAACATGAACCACTATTCATATATTTATATTTTTAATGTGCAAGTTCTTTTCTGTAATAACACATTGTATATATTACACTTAATATTTTTTTTATCATAGCATAAATAAGTATCTATACTAATCAAAGAAAGTTTCACTCTGTCTGTGTGTCTGTCTTTTGGTGATAGCTAGTGAAATTACTGTGCATAGATGTCTGAAAATTTGCACGAGGATAGACCAAGGCAGATCCTGTTGCACCTAAGGCTCAAATTTTAAATTTTTTGATAATTATCCAAGGTATTTATTAAAAACTTAGCAAAAAAAGTAATCTTTTTTGCTAAAATCAGAGAGGTATGCTCAGTTCCCACTTTCCAAAGTAAAGGAAGAATCATATGCCGATTTTTTTTTTTTTTTTGTCATAACGTTTATTGGTCCAACTGTTTGGAATACACATACAAAAAAAAAAAAGACTTATTTTTAAATTCCGTTCTTTTAATTCTTAAACGCTGTAGTTATATTAATATTGTTGTTAACCTAAAATGGTCTTTTTCTTGGTTGACTTTTTCTCCCTTTCGGCAACGTTTACCTAGGGCTCAATTTTAGAGGTACCTATTCACAAAAAGTCATGAAAAATGCAGTATAGATGTTAGATGATGCCATCTGTTATATGATTTGCACAAACACCTAATCAGCACCAACTTATGTCAAGGTCTAACAGGATGTATGAAGTTTGATGAAATTCTGTGCATTAGTTTTTGAGATATGACTATCACTAAAATCGTGTAAATCCTGAAAAATGCAGCATATCTGTGCACCTGTTGTGCGATTTGGACCAAAACCTAACCAGCAATAACTTATGTCGACATCTAACTGAATCTGAAGTTTGATAAAAATTCGTGCATTGGTTCTTGAGATAGAGCTACTGCCAAAATTGTGTAAAATGCAGCATAGCAGTGCCACCTATTGGGCGATTAACACCAAAATCTAATCAGTGACAACTTATATCAATGTCTAACTGTATCTGAAGTTTGATGAAAATCTGTGCATTAGTTCTTGAGATAGAGCACCCACAAAATTTGTGCCACATGCAGGCAGACTCGCAAATTCAGACCCACATACAGACATTTTCTAAAAACAGTCAAATTGTATTCAGGACCTAAATCCGTCAAAAACTGGAAGTCAAATTTTTTTCACTAATCCAGTACCTTCTTCTTGTAAAGATAGAAGAAAGTAAAATTACAATAGCATTATAACAGATGTTGCACCTGCCAAGACTGTCTAAAAAGTAATTTTTCTCTGGTCCTTTGTGAATCCATCTTAGTATGTTTTACTGTACTTGATATTAAACTTTGAGTATTTTGTGCATTTATACAACTTTTCTTCATGTATGTTTGCTCATTATTTAATGATTAACTTTTGTCTTATACTCGTACAAACATGAGCTTTTTTAAATTCAGTTATGGCATACAATTTACTTTTGAGGTAGTTAAAAGTTAAAAGTTTTTTACTTTTGAGCAGTTAAGTGAAAGTTATTTGCATCCTATAGCTTAAAACATTTAAAATTTAAAACGACAAAATTAAATAACATTTAGGGGGTTTTTTTGTTTTTTCTCCTTTAAAAAAAAACACCCATTTATTTTAATCCATGCTAATCTTGATTATTTAATAATTTGATTTATACGTCTGACTTTTTACTTTCTTCTGTCTTTACAAGAAGAAAGTACTGGATTCGTGAAAAATTTAGATTTCTAGTTTTCGATGGATTGATACGTTTTTGAAGGTCCTGAACACAATTTGATGCTTTTTAGAAAATGTCTATCACTGTGAGTCTGTATGTAACAAAAATTTTGTGGGCGCTCTATCTCAAGAACTAATGCACGGAATTTGACAAAACTTTAGGTTCAGTTAGACCTTGATATAAACTGGTGCTGATTACTTTTCAGTGTAAATCATCCAACAGGTGGTGCTGCTGTGCTGCATTTTCCACAATTTCTACAATCGCTATATCTCAGGAACTAATGCACGGATTTTCATAAAACTTTAGATTTATTTAGTCCTCGATATATTTTTGTGCTGATTACTTTTTTGTAAAAATCGCTCAACAGGTGGTGTTGCTGTGCTGCGTTATTCATGATTATCGCAATAGCTCTATCTCAAGAATTACTGCAGAAATTTTCATTAAACTTCAGATTCAGTTAGTCCTTGATAAAAATTAGTGCTGTTTAGTTTTTAGTGTAAATCGCCCAACAGTTGGCGCTGCAATCCCGTATTTTGCATGATTTCTGCAGTGGCTGTATCTCAAGAACTAATGCATAAATTTTCATCAAGCTTCAGATTCAGTTAGTCCCTAGTATAAATTGGTCCTAATTAGTTTTTGGTATAAATCGCCTGACCGGTTGTGCTGCTATGTAGAATTTTTTACGATTTCTACAATAGCTGTATCTCAAAAACTAATGCACAGATTTTCATCAAACTTCAGATTCAGTTAGAAGTTGACATACCTAACCGGTGGCGCTGATATGAAACGTTTTTCAGGAAGTATTAACATGTATGAGATAGTAGAAAGTTTTGGGATTACATCTGACTAGTTTTCTCCTTTTTTTGGTCTGAAAATTGTGTACATATGCAAAATCAAATTTGATGATATTTAAAATAATTTTAATTCAGAGTTTTTAAAAATTTGTTTACAGAGGGATTTATTTTCTTCTCATTTATTTTGTATGTTTATTTAAGGAAAAGTCCTGCTATCAAACCTACTAAGAAGGATAAATCTAAACTACCTCGACAATGGGATATGAATGGTACTGCCAAGGAACATAAAGTATTAGACTTTAGTAAGAAGGGAGATGATTCTGCAGAAATGAATGGATATGAGCCATCTGAGGAAACATTCTGTGATAAGATGGTTTGCATTATTTTGCTTCTTTGATTATTATTATTATTAATGTATTTTGTTGCACTTGTTGGATATTATCAGTGTTTTGTTGCATGTGTAACAAGTGTTAATTCTGAGATTTAATCGGTGTAACTTATCTTTTAATTACAGGGAAATGTGGGAATGTTTTACAAACTGCAAAAGATATTTTCATAAATAAAACGTATCATTTTGACCTTTATTGATATTTTCTTAATCTAGAATGTGCAGTTTCTGAATTTTGCACACTTTAAAATGCGACGGGGTCTTAATTTTTATAATTTCACTTCTACAAACATCTTCTTAGACATGTTTATTTTTTTTTTAAATACCTTTGCAGTGCCTTTTATTTAGGTGTATTGGTGTTTATTTTTATTAAAAAATATTTAAAAATATGTAAAATTAAGCAATGAATTCGAGGATATCTGTGTATTCTTTTATAAAGGAAACACTTCTGTTGCATGGCTGAAGACTAGAAGCAGTATTAAAAGGAACTTTTTCCTTTGTAATTTGATAAGATGTTTTAAAAGAAAACAATCTTGTGTGACACTCTTCCTTGAGTTAGACTGGTGGAATTACCAGCTCTTAAGTCTCAGCCTTTACGCACCAGATTGGAAACCTTATCCTCAAAATATAATAAAATAAATCATTTTAATTTAATAGTGACAGATAACCCACAATATTCAGTAAATAAGTCTGTCGTATTTCACATCTAAATGAAAAACTTTTAAATATGATTGTGGAATATTTCACAACTCTCTTGAGTGGGCCTCTCTTAGCCAAACTGAAAAGGCACCAGAGATCACATGTTCTGTCTAGAGAATTTATATTTAAAACATTTTTTCTTGTTCTTTTTTTTTAGTTTTATAGTGAATGTGAAACTCGAATGCAGCATGCACGTGCATATTTCTTGATCTTCCGAAAAGGGAGAAATAAACCTTCCTGAATTTATAAAATAATTTCTTGGATTCCCAGTGAGGAATATATATATATTTAACACGTATTAACGAAATGTTTTGATGTAAATAGTCTCTAAATATTTAAAAGTGTAAAAATACAATTTTCAAAGTTTTTAATCATGTGCTTATTTATATTGAACAACACGTGACACGTTTCACTTTCAGTCATGAAATAGGCTGACTTATAAATTCAGAATCTTGAACTTTGCTCTTCCAACTATGATTTAATTCAGAATAACGTGAAACTCGTGGAAACCATGAGGATTATTCATTAATGATAATATAACTCAAGGTGTACAAAAATCATGATTTAAGGGAAAAAAAAAAATCAATGAAATCAGATTTTTTAAAACTTTAATCATTATTATTATTTTTTTTTCAATTTCATTTAAGGCTGTTTTTAACTGCTCTGTTCAACAAACGCAAAACGTTTTGACACATTTACAAATTCATTTTTTAATGAAAAGATATAAAATTGGAAAGCCTGGCCATAGAAGCGATTTAGAATTGAACTGTTTTTTCCATTTTTTGATCAATCAATTACCTATTGAGCTATAAGCTATTTTGATCACGTGACAAACAAGATTTGACAATATTTAAACAACTAATTTAGCTGATTTTTCTGCACCTATTTGATTTCTCAATTTGCTCTATGCAAGTGCAAATGTGGAAAATCTTCTCTGTATTCCTGCAGTTGTTCCTTTTGCAGTACATAACAAATGTATTATATCAAGCTCTTTCTGATCTATATCATTCTTTAGAAGTGTTATTGATCTCCACCACTATTCTAGAGTTTTAAGTATTCTAGAGTTTTTATATCAAAGATCTATTAAAAGGAGGAGAGCACACAATGAATTTCAGTAAATGTTTAATAAAGAGTCATCTCCATACTTCTCTTTAACAAAATTTAAAGCTTGATCTATTTCATTTATTGTTAAACACCCACTTCAGAATTAGGATACAAGATGTAAGCTAAGGAGCTGGTGTTAATGCTTGTTCATATCATTTATGAACTAATTTTTTAGATTTTTTCCAGACACTGACAAAATTTGATATACTATAATTATACTAGCAAATGAGTCATATAGGAAGTAGAAGTGTTGAATTATGTGAGTGAGATCTGAGATATAATAGTCTCCTTACTGTTTTGTTTATATTTGAATTTAAAACCCTTAAAAATATATACAAAAAATGTTCAAAAACAATGCATACATTTTTTTTTTTTTTTTTTTGTTTATTAAAATCAATGCTTTTAAAAAAATCATTTACATTCTGAGTAACTTATAAAAGATTTTTATCTGTACAAGATTATTAAGTTAAAATTGCTGTTTCAAAAGCTTTATTACATTTAAATTGAAGAAGAGTAGGAGGTTTTTTATTTTTTATTTATTTATTTTTTTTTTTTTTAAAGATAACCCATTTTAAAATATCAGAAACTGATAATTAGTTTATGAAGAGTATGTTTACTGAATGTGTATTACTTAATGTGTTACTTACTGTGTTTGTTTAAGCAGTAACTGCTATTTTTAAAAACTACTTGCATCAGCTACATGCAATTAAAATTATTATCTAATGTACTAAGTAAACTTTTTATTTTTCTTATTTTTTGGAGTTTAGAATTAACTTTTGATAATTTCAACCCTGTTTGAATAAATCATGTTTTTTGTGTGTTTATTTTTTCTAACTGTAGTATTTTTGCATTTGATTATTTATTTTTTATCTCTTGATGTATCCTTTTCAAATACTTTCTTATTAAAAATTTTAATAGGAAGTTGGACGTTATAGAGGAAATGTGAGAAGAATTGAAACATCTGAAAGTGAAGAAGAATCTGAAGATGAAGAGCAAAATACTAAGAAAGGGTAAATATATAATTTTAGTCCATAATTTTAATCCTTCTTAGCTGTGGTAAATATTGCATGACATCAATTTTCAACAGATTAAAAAAAGCATGGTTTGACCATATATTCTGTATCATAATGAATTATAAGGACACAAGCTGCCCTTTTGTGATTCTTACGTTATAAGCAAATGATATTAATGATTATAAATTTAAACACTGAAAAAGAGAAAATAAAATATAATTTAAAAAATATGCTCTTGCCAATTACTAGTTTCATATTAATTAAATTATGATTATACACATCAGTTTAGAAGTCCAAAAAAAGATAGTTTAAATTAGGGATGCACAACCTGTGGCCTGCGGTCCAAAAGTGGCCCGCGATGGGTTAACATGTGGCCTGCGAATTTCGTCAATTTATAGCTGGACAAAATCACAATTTTTGTCCATAGGTCGCAGGCAAAAATTGTGTATCTCGTCAATTTGTCGCGGGAAAAAATTGCAAATTTTGTCAATCATTTAAAAATTGCGAATTTCGTTATGGTATCGGTCGGGCGATACCATAACCATAGATATCAATATTGAAAATTCCCAAGTTGTGAATTTCGTCAATCACTAGTCGAAAAATATTTCGAATTTCATCGATCGAATGCAGTAAAATCGCGAATTTCGTCGATCGGGCAAGTAAAAATCGCGAGTTTCTTCGATCGAGCTCAGAAAAATCGCGAGTTTCGTCGATCGGCCTGATCAAATTTTGTTGATCGGGCACGGAAGAATTGCGAATTTTGTCGAACAAGCACTGGAAAATCGCAAATTTCTTTGATCGGGCACGAAAAAATTGCGAATTTTGTCAATCAGTTATGGAATAATCGCGAATTTTATCGATCAGGCACAGAGAAATCGTAAATTTCATTGATCGGGCGCGGAAAAATTGCAAATTTTTTCAATGATGTGCAGAATTTTGTTGATCAACTGCGGGAAAATTGTGAGTTCCGTCCGTTAATCGCAAGAAAAATTTCCAAATTTCGTCAATTTGCCGCGTGAAAAAAATTACAATTTACGTCAATTAGTTAAGAATCGAGAATTTCGTACATCGGACGCGGAAAAATCGCGAATTTCGTTGAAAGAATGCGGAAAAATCGTGAGTTTCGTCAGTTTATCTTAAGAAAATAGGGAATTTCGTGAGCTTGCTGCGGGAAAAAATTGCAAATTATGTTAGTCAGTTAAGAATTGCGAATTACGTTTATCGGGCATGAACAAAATGCGAATTTTGTCAATCAGGCACGGAAAAATCACGAGTTTTGTCGTTCGGGCTCCGGAAAATTGCGAATTTCGTTTATCGGGTGCAGAAAAATAGCGAATTTGGTCGATTGGGTGCTGAAAAACAGCAAATTTTGTCGATCAGGTGCCGAAAAATCTCAAATTTCGTTTATCCGCTCCTCCTCCCCCCTTTGCAACTTCCTTGTTTGTAACCCTTTTGTACTTTCATAAAGTTCACGATTCTTTTTCGGCACTAGCCTCTTTCATGCCTGTGTTTGTTTTTTAGCACTTTTAATAAAAGAGGATTTCCCACCCCCCCGAATAAAGTCAAGGAATATAATCACACTCCTTGAAAATAATCCTTGCTATATCTCTGTTCTATATACAAACGTAAACTGTTGATATATCCTTGCCAATTGAATTGGATATGTTGACTGTGTAGGGGAACCTAGAGGGGTAAAAGTGCCCGCCCCTTTGAAACCATTTTTTTAATTTGACTATAGGCCACAAGTCACCTCCCTGAAATAGAATACCCTCAATGTTACAGATGTGGCCCTCGACAACCCAGAAATTTTTTAAAGTGGCCCTTCTCTTAAAAAGGTTGTGCACCCCTAGTTTAAATAATGTTTGCTTTTCTTTCCTGTGCCATATCTTAAAGATGAAACAGAAGAAAAATAATTTTCTGCACTTTCTATCAAGCATAAATCAAAAGCATCCCGCTCATATTCATGTATTTTTATGGAAATATTTTGGAAAAATTCATGAATTCTAGTCATGAAATTAGGCATGGTTTTAAAAGATAAACATTGAATTGAAGAGTTTTTTTAAAAAGCTATTTCTACTTTTATATTTATTTTTCACTTTAGTCACTTTGTGACATATCAACACTATATTATATGACTGTAAAATTTTCGTTGTAATTTCTTCAAAATTTCTCTTTTTGATTTTCAAATATTTGTTATGTGAGACAACTTTATTCATTTATGTTAATTTACAGAAGCCATGAATTTCAAAATTTTATTAGTTAAAAAAATTTTAGACTTTCCTTAACCCTTTAACTGTCGATGAAATCTTATGCGATCTCCAGTGCCTTACTTAAATCGCATATTTCTGCAATTAAAGAAGATGTATATTAGTTTTTTGAAATAACAGTAAGAAAATGCACATATTATATTATACTGCTATATTTATGTTGTGTGTGGCCGTGGATCGCCGTAGTGGTTGTCTGAAAATTAAAATGAATTGGCAACCAATGAAAATATTAAGAATTAAAGTTAAATATACAAAATAATTAATTTAGAAAATGTTGCCTTTGAAATATTCAATGACGGAAGCTGAAAAATAAAAAAGTGTAAAATAACTCACCCGGAGATTGAAGGTACAGTTGACACATATTTTATTGAAATATTTTATATGCATTGCATGCATAATAATTTGAATGACTATTATTGGTAGAAAATTAAAATTTTCCTGGCCAGGAATACGACATATTTGTGTGAAGAGGAAAATACATTTACATGATATTGCACTATGTAAACAATCCTTCAAAATTGCTGAAATTGATGCAAACCTGAGAGTTCACTATATAAACTAATTTTATACTGTCCGAAGTATTATGTCCATAGTCCAGATTAAAGATCCTGTATTTAGGAATATATTGGTAGATGAGAGTTTGAAGATAAACTGGAGATTGTATATTTTTTACTATTGAAGATTTAAGACGATAAGCAGTAACTGTAGAACTGATGATGGCACATTATCGGTGGAGCTCAGCTCGACATGGCAGATGTTTTTACGAACGGGAAAGGACACTCAGTTATTAAGCAAATCCTTTGAGGGCTATTAATAATCTCAAAGAAATGAATACATTAAAGTAGAATTGATGATGAAGTTTCAGCTGCTGGGAGTACAGAAAATTGACATGGGAGAGCTTACAGTTCATAAAATTGAAAAGAAAAGAACATTTCTTCGTCTGGCTCCAAAAACTAAAAAATGGCTTCCAAAATGCAGTAATGCTACTTCTTCCTGAAAAATTCTTAGTCTGGGGCTAGAGCCCCAAACATACGTGTGTCCTCCTCCTTACATTGTTGACAAGTCCCAGAGATGAAGCGCACATGGCGCCCCAAAAGATCGTTGGGCCGACGCTGAACTCAAATTCGCCAATCAGCGACCGGCACATGCACATCTGAGTCATCACGATAGCGATTATCATCGCAATCGAAATATCGATAACGATTTGTATCGTAATCGAAGTTGCATTCCCCCTGCATTCCTGAGTGCCGGCGATATCACGCCATGATACCAAAACAAGATGGAGGATAGAGTGACGTCACGACGTCCTTTTCTGCGAGGAAGAAAGATAAAAAATGTCTAACTGCGTCGGGGAAAAAAAATGGAACGCGCGTCTTTTAAAACTGACAGAAGTGATTAAATTTTGTAATGCGGATAACTCGCTAAATTACGGTTTAAAATTAATGAAATTTTGGCAATCGCTTAGAAATAAATAGTAGCATCCAATAAAAATAGTTTTGGAATAAAATAATTAATATTAAATAACTTTTTAAATTTATATTTTCGGAAGTTAGCGATTGTAAGAAAAGCATTGTAAGTTACTTTAACGAACGATATGCCTTAATGTTTATATTTTAAAAGATCCGTACACTATTAGAATTATATTTAATTGCATATTATAATATTTATTACTTTGAATAATTATTAATTATAGGATTATTAACGGAATATAAATTATTTAGAATGCTTTTTATTTATTTACTTAATACGTTTTTAAAGTTGTTTTTGAACTGAAATATTTAAATTTAAATAGAGAAATAATGCAGACGATAAATTAATAATCTGAAATATTGAAAATGTAACATATACTGTTATATATAATGGCCCAGGTGGTGAAAATTGCCTTGCTATAATTGAAATTCGTCATTTCTTTAATAGATGCATGTATTTGCTACAGGTGTATATATATATGTCCGGGGCAGTTAAGGGGTTAACTCTAAGCATAAATTATTTTTTAGTGTAAAGATTACTTGTAAAAAGGTCTTTTTAATTAAAACTGAAATATTTATATTAAATATTATGTAAAATTGTTGTAAAATTTAACCAGTTAATACCTTTAAACCCTGAAATATAGGACCATTCAACCAGCCGAATATTCGGTATTTTGACTAAATAGTCACTATTTGGCCAAAGTCTCTATTTGATGTATCACTAATTACCAATACTATATTTAAAACTAGTATAATAGCTTATATTATAAGTTTAGCGTAATTTTGGTATGAATATCACTTTTATAGCAACCAGTAAAAGAAAGTGCTCATAAGAATAAAATTTTCATTTAAATGGTCCAATTTGGTAGCAAATAAAATTATATATTACTGAATTTTATGAGTTAGTTTGTGTGTGCTTATATTTAAGCTTCTGATTTATGCATAAAATGTGAGTCAGCCACATTGTTTGATTGACATATGTTGAGTGTTTTTATTGAATGCATATAGTATGTTATTATGTTTCATTAGTGATTTATAGAAATTATTGACGAGGGTTTTTTTTATGGTGAGTGGCTTTTTCACACCTGATATATATATATATATATATTATTATTACAGACAGTCTAAAGGTTATGGAATGTTTAATATGTTCAAGGGATTAGTTGGTCAAAAGAGTATTACTCGGGAAAATATGCAACCTATTTTAGAAAAATTGAAAGATCACATGATTGGTAAGCACTACTTTTATTTCTAAATATAGCTGAACTTTTAAAATGATATTTTAAGGATGTATATGCTATTGAATATGAATGCTTAATTTTTGTATGTACTTATATGATTATGTAGGTCACAAGAAAGCAGGGATTTTTTTTTAATTCAGAGGAAGTCAGTTAATCGAATTTCAAACTTAATGGCACTAGACCTTTTCTAATCCTGGGACCTTCGACCCAGACGTTTTAACAACCTGGGTCTCTGATATACATTACAAATCTATTGATCATTTACAGACAAAAGATTCCCATTATCATTCCAACTATGGACAGCGTGTTGCCATTTGGAAGGGACTAGAGTGGGCACTTGTCTGCCTCAAAGAATTTGATATTTCAGATTGTATCAGTCATCACAAATGAGACTGAAAAACTTTTTCAGTGATTGCACAAAAACTAAAATAACTTGTCAGATTTAATTAAAAAGAAACTTTAGCATTAAATAGACACAAAAATTAATAATTATCAATAATCTAAAGTCTTGCTATTGTAACATTCTCAATTCGAGTCACATTTATCATTATTTAACTGGAAAATTAATTATCATCAAGAGTATTATCTAAAGCCTTTCTATTGCAGCATTCTCAAAGGAAGACACATTTATAATTATTTAGTACTTTTACTAGTAAATTTATAATTTTAGCCTAATTTATAAATATATGTTGGTATAAAAGGTTATCAGTTGCATTTCAGCTGAGCAAAACAAGATAAAAGGAAATTTTTGTCTCCATCAAAGAAAATTTTGCTCTTCCCTCCTCTTCTAAAAATAAAATAAAATAAATAAATAAATTTGAAATGGTGTCTCTAACAGATAATTGCTGAAATTGGGTTTTCAAATTTGCTGTGCATTTGCTAAATTGTATACTCGAGATATCTACCTTCACCTTATTAAATGGTGCAGTTTTGTTACTGCATTCTGGATGTGATATAATGTTTCATAATCTGCGCTTAATGCCTTATTTTTGTTTCTTGTTTGTAATAATGCAGTTTCAAAATACTAATACAAAATATGTCTTCATTATGATTAGTTAACATTTTTATTCTAGGAAGAAATGATGCTCTATAGCACATCCATAACATTGCTGTTTAATTCTAATCTTCAAAATTCTGTTTTGTGTTAGGAACTGATATTAACTATAGGAGAGTTAAATTTATGTGCTAATAATTACCAGTGATATAGTGTAAAGATTGATATGCAAACCTGAACAAAGAATTGGAAATGCAGTGTAATTTAGGAAAGAATCTATTTGTATATCAATTTTAGTGCCTTTCAACATTAATTTAGTTAAGTTAGACTTATGTAAATAATAGAGGAGTAACAAAAGTTGCAACCAATTAAATTGAATACTTTTTTTTTTGTTGTTGTTCATATTGTTAAATAATTCTTAATAGTTTTAAATTGATAGCTACTGCTTGTACCCTTCTTAATGCTTATAACTTGCTATTTTAATGTTCTTTTATTTTTACAGTATAAAAACTAAAAAAAAATATTATGATTATTGTGTAATTAAACTTTTACTTTTTTTATGTTACAAATATACTCTAGATCATTTAGATGAAAAGCTTCCAAATATTCTGATAATTTTGTTCCTTTACTTCATGAATCTTCCTTTCTGTATACTTGTGTTTGTAATCACTTTTATATATTTCAATTTTTTTTATAACTTTTTAGCTAAAAATGTTGCTGCTGATATTGCTGATAAGTTGTGTGAGTCTGTTGCCAACAAATTAGAAGGAAAAGTTTTAGGCACTTTCACTGGAATTACTTCTACTGTGAAAAATACTCTGACAGATGCCCTTGTTCAGTTGTTGACTCCCAAAAGACAAATTCATATCCTACGAGATGTTATGGAAGCTCAGAAAGTACCTCGCCCTTATGCAATTGTGTTTTGTGGTGTAAATGGAGTTGGAAAATCGACTAATCTTGCTAAAGTAAATACTTGTAATCTTTTAATGTCTATCATTAATATTATACATACATTTAACTGTATTATTCAAGAGTACAGTTTTTTTTTTATGGATGTACAGTTTTTCTACTTTTTATAGATATATAATTTTTTTATGTTTTTTTTTTTTCTTTTGTACGGATTGCTAATTTTTTTGTCTTTTGTACGGATTGCTAATTTTTTTAAAATCTAAATTCTCTTTTATAAAAAACTTTTTTGCTGAACTTTTGTTTATTTCTTGCCAACTGGTTTTTTTTTTTTTCCTTCGTAATAAGATGAATGAGAGAAACTGTTGCTTATTGTATTTTATTAATATAATTTGTCACATTGAATTTTGTTCAGCGAGTATAATATTTAAATAAATGTTGTATGTTAAATTCATTAAAGCTTATTGATTATTAATAGTAAATGCTTGATTATTTATAGTAAATAAATAAAACTAGTACATGCACATACAAATCTTATTTTTGATTTCTTTTTATGTCTGTTTCTTTTATCTGTTTACTTTATTACAAAAAAAAAAAAAAAAAATTTAACTGTATTTCAACACAATGTGTTCACAAAATTTAACTTCCAATGGGATTTTATGATTTGAAATTTTAAATGCAGACATTAGTGAACAATTGCACTAATTTACAAAGGTTTTATATAATAAACAGAAATAGTTTCTTTCTTCTTCTCTATTCTGAATTAAGACATAATGTAAATAGTTTTCCATTACACATTTTCGCTGTCTGAAAAAAAAAAAAAAAAGCATGATTATTAACAGGTACCAAAAAATGCTTTGAACTCTTATGGAATTATTTTTTCTAAATTTACTCTACAATGAAATATTTTACATCAATGCATTCAATTTTTTTGGCGGGTACATTTTAGAATCAATAGAAAAATTGTATAGTAATCTATAAAATTTGCTCCTGGAATTATAAGGAAAAAAAGATAAAGATTCTCATTAAAAAGAAAAATGTTATGTGGTGATAGGTATTTTTAACTCTCATTTCAAATCTGCATCTCAAGTTTTCTTAAAGACAATAAGTTGTGTTACCTGCTGTAAATTAAATCGTTGGGTGTTATTTCTAAATTAGAAAAATCTTATCAACTTTAAATTGATTATCATCTTTTACAGACAGAATACTTGTAGAAGTTCATTTTGAATTTTTTCATTTTGAATTTTTTTAAAAATTTAATCTTTAAATTTTAAGATATCAGTTTTTGAAAGAGTATGATTATTTTTACGATTTTCGTGTTTTAAAATTATTCAAACTCTAGAATTAATACCAATAATTTATTTATAATTACCAATGTCGTTTTACTAAACTGACTCTTATGATATTGTCCATAAATTTTCTGAAGTATTTCAAAGACATTTTTAAATAATGCACTGTGAAAAATAGAAAAGTTTTTCTCTATGCATTCCATAAAATGACCCAATTTCTGCCCCAAATAAAATTTGGATATCAAAAATTCAACCTTTTAAATGATATATTTTTCAAGTAAATGTAAATGAAATTCTGCTTTTAATTAATTTTAAAGGAATTTTAAATTTTCAGTTCCTAATTGTTGACATTGACCAGTAAAATGTATTAACATAAAAGTGTATGATAACATAACAGCGTATGATAAATCTTTCTAAAATAATTTCAGATAGCCTTTTGGCTGATAGAAAATGATTTGCGTGTCCTTATTGCTGCCTGTGATACTTTTCGAGCTGGTGCAGTGGAACAGCTGCGTACCCATACTCGCCATCTGAATGCTTTACATCCTCCTGAGGCTCACAATGGTTTGCAAATGGTACAGCTGTATGAGAAAGGCTATGGCAAAGATGCTGCTGGCATTGCAATGGAAGCTATAAATTACGGTTTGTAATTATGTTAAATTTTTCAGTTTTAACAAGATTAACTTGGCGATTCTTCTATCTTTGAATTATTTTATTTACTTTTTCAGGCTTGAGAATCTTCTTTGTTTTGAAAGCTTTCTGCTTTTTAAAATATTTTATTTAAATCTTCCCCCCTCTCCAGTAAATTTACACTTTTCTCCCCAACCCATATATAAAGTTTAAAACCTTTTTTTTTTTCTGCCTCATTTATTACTTTGTAAAAGTAGTAAATCGATCATCTAATTCCCCCCCCCCCCCTCCCTACACACACCACAACATTTCTATTTTCCTCTTTACCAATCTGTGATAACATCACTTATTTGTTTTTCATTAAAATTGATAAAATACAGCCAAACTCTGTTAATATGAGAAGCAAAATAATTAGAAAAGTTCTTTAATTAAGCTGCTACTCATAATACCCATGAAGATAATAAAAATCTTTAACCCTCTGAGCAGTTTGCCTGTATCTTTCTGTTTCTCAAAATTAACTTTAATCTGTTGTAGACAAAAATATTTTAAACAATTTTATTTCAAGATGTCTATCAAATAAAGAGGCATAAAGTATATTTTAGAAACAGGGGAAGAAAATTTTAATTAAGATTATTTTCATAAACATTTTTATTAAAATGCAGGAAAGCCCTCAAGGCGCTCGGAGGGTGTTAGGTAACAGAAATCTTAAAATAATAAATTAAAAACTTTAAAATATTTAATTAATTACTTTAAAATATTTAATTAGTTATTCATTATTAATTATTCCAAATTCAGTTTCAGTCAAATTTCACTTTAAAACAATTTTATTTTCCTACAAAAAGATCGTTAATTAATATCAATAATAAAATAATAAATCTTAATTTTAATAATTTCAGCCAAAATAAATATTTCTTTTATAATTTTCAAATACTAAATTCAAAATTTAAACATAAGGATCTTTTCATTCAAAATCTTTAACCTAATGAACTTTCATTTAAATCTTTTTTTTTTGTGTGGCAACACTGCCACTCGTGCACTCAACGGTTTTTGGCTGGGGAGATAGCGTCTTTTTTTGGCGTGCCTCGCTCTCTCGAACGGCAGACACGATGTGAGAAGGTCGCTATTTTTGTCCCTCGGGACGCTTCGGCCGTTACAACGGCGCGATGTCTGCTATTACGTTTTAGCGAATCTTGTTTTCAAAAAATCAGTAGTTATTCAAAATAAAATGAGATTATATTCATGAAACCAACCAAATGTCTTAGTGCAATTGTATTATCACTCTCAGATGGATCTATGGAGTGAGTAAAGAGTTTGAGTATGATTATTTTAAATCCTCCATATATAGAAGACCGTGATGATTCTTCTACAAAGTAATGAGCTATAGTTTCATCTTATTTGTTTTCATACACGAATGCTTGGCACAGAATGTTCCCTGTTCTAAAGTGATGATGCTGTTATTCATGCTTCGATCCTGCATATTTATAGAGGTAAGATGATGGACTTTTATACATTACCTCAAGAATCAAATGTGAATAGAGTCTTTTCAAAACAATAACAAGGACATTCTTGATGAAAATATTTAATATCTGCTTCGGCTAATTAAGAAACTATCATATGAACACTAGTAGAGACACTGAATCATATTAAGAATATTGAATCTTGTAATTTCGATCCTCCGTCTAATGAGTGGAAATAATGTCGAGATTATTTCTGAACAGTGAATGTTGCCTAAGATAAGCAAGCTAAATGTCTTTCTTACTAAAGGAAAACTGATCACTATATTTTATAATTTTAATATAATAGTTATGTGTGATGCTATAACCGTTGTACTGTTTTTGATGCTGAAGAATTGGGTAAGTGCACTTTTCCCTCCCTCTCCCCCTTTACTGAATTTGAAACATGATATGCAAATATAATAAAATTACTTGATATTTATATCTATTTGTTTGTTTCCTTTTGTGTTTATTTTGTATAGTATATATAACTTAATGTGCCAAGGGACCAACAAAATTAAACAAATAAATATTGTATATTTCGATTGATAAAATAATTATCAAAGAATTATATTGGCACTTCTGCATTTATGAGTTAAGGATTTACAGATGTATACTGCACAGTTCGGGTGAGTACTGCTTTAAAATTATTATTTATTACCCATCATATATTTATCTTTCTTTTTCATAATGCAATGTACTTCTTCTTTATTAATCTAACACTATAATCACGTGCCTCCTCTTTTCTTATTAAATTAAATTAATTAATTCTATCTTTAAAATCACTATAAAATATTATTTCCTTTTTTTTTTTTATATCTTACAGAGGGTTAAAACATATTCATAATTAAACTAATTAGTACTATTAATTGCTATAATCATGTCAATGCTAAAATTAACTTAATAGAAAAAAGTTAATATAAAATATTCAGTCTTACCTTAGTGCATACCTTTTTTTTTTTTTTTTTTTTTTTTTTTAAGACAGATTTTTTCTTTGGACGAAATCACAGTCCTGAAGTCAAAACCTCTTAAAAACTAGTAATTTTAAAGGACATGAACTATGTTCAGTAATCCAACTGATCACATGCCTTCTTCCTAAAAAATCTCAGCCAACATTGCAGTAGTCACTGCAGTTGATAAGCAATTGATTTCACGCATCCTTTTCATTTTAACAGTGCAATAAAAGATATGAAAAGACTGGTTAATATGGCCTAGAATCCGACTTAAAGAAAGAAATTACTATAGGTTTTCTTCTATGACCTTTCTTTTCCATGGCACAGTTGTAAATATTACAAAGGAGTTGTATTTGAAATGTCCTCATCTCTTCCTCCTTTCTTTCATTCTTTAAACACCTTAGGATATTCCCATACATTTTATTGGGTTAGGGAGTCTACTTGAAGTTTCAAATTATATCTGGTTTTATTGATAAATTAGTACATTTTTACAGATAGTTGTAATGTAGCAATATTACAGCTGAGAGAGAGAACAGTGAATCGCATTGAAATGGATCCAAACAAATAAAATCAAATATCTCTTCCCTTTCCAACTAAATTCACTTAACGCAAATTTTATTTATCCCTGACAAACAAAATAAATAAATTAAAAGTAATTTAACTTTTTCCTTTTCAATGATTTACTTATTATGAGTATTTTTGACTCTTCGACAGTTAAATAAAACAAAAGTAAAATATATTCTTTTTAACATCTCAGCTATGACTAACTTCAAGTCAAGTTTGTGTTCAAATATTATTTGTACACTATGATTCCCAACAAATTTAAAAAAAGAAAAAAAAAATCATTCATCACTCATCCATCTGCAGTTTCATAAATTTACATTAAGATCTATTTTTGTATCCATCTACTTCTGGTAATTTATGTTTGCCATATTCTCCCACAGTTTTTCAATTAATTATTTCCTGAATCTCGTATACTATTTGACATGCTTTTTAATGTATTAAGGCATAACATATGTAATTTTTCTTTAATGTGGCTTCATGATTTGACATGGGGAGAATATTTTGGTAATCATCATATTTGTCCATTCAACTCTATCTCTCAACAAATTAAGATGTAAAAACTCCTCTATGTTTTCATTGCTCAGAGGATACCTCCCACTGCAATTCTGTGTTTCTTATTGAAGACTTGTAGATATATATGAACCTTTTGAGTTTCTGAGTTATTAAAGACTCAATGTACTAATTAATCCAGTTTATATTTTTAAAAAAAGTTATAATTATCCAATTTTACTGAAATTTGTCAACACCATACCTTCCATTATCAATTTTTTTTCCTCACCTCATAATGGTGATAGATTTCTAGAAATTAGGTATTACAGATGTGCAAATTATATAATAATATAAATATATAATTGATAAGCAAATTTATTAAAACACAATTTTGAATAATAAGCTAGAAGTAGCTAGGAGTCTTTCGGTAGCTTCATCGCCCCGAGCCCAACCCTTCCTGCTTTTCGGTATCTTTAATTTGTGTAATTTCCCTTTTAAATTTGTCCGGTTTCAATTTTTGATTTTTTTTTTTTTTTTTTTTTTTTTTTTTTTTCAATCTGGCTTTCGCTAGAGAGTCTTTCATTCGAGACGTGGCTGGGGACCTACGTATCTTGCTTCCGCAAAAGAGTCGAACTAGAGTAGAAGAATAAAGGGCTGCGGACGAAGATGGGCCGCTCGTCGCGGCGGTTGGTCCCTGAATCCGAATTTTTAACTTCCCACCAAAATTTCCCACGGCACAATCATTCTGGCATTCAATCATTTTTCATTCTGGCTTCCGCAAAAGAGTCGGACTAGTGTAGAAGAATAAAAGGCTGCGGACGAAGATGGGCCGCTCGCCGCGGCGTTGCCCTAAAAGCAAGCTGTGTTTTTATAAATTGTGTTTTTGATGACAATACAACAATTTACAGCAATGTAGAATATACAAGTGTCACTTTTTAATGGAAAATCAAAGGAAATTGTTCATTTTATTATTGAATATTCATTTTGTTATTTTAAATAAAGTCTAATTGGATGCCCTTCCACCCTTCTAGTGTGAATCTGTCTCGTTTGCATAATACCTGCCTACAATTTTGTTTCTATTTATTTTTATGTTTGTATATGTGGGAAACTTCGTAAGTTACACCTACATTCAGACTGAATGTTCTCGATGCTGCCTCCGCTTCGAGATTAAAAGGTAACGAAACTGCGTGAAGTGGAAAGGCAAAAAAAGTAAATAGAACGCAGAAAGAATTCGACGGCTGCTGTTGTTAAAAAGAACAAAACCTTTCAATGATATAAAATAGAAGATTTAATGAAGTATAAAAATCTTAGGAAATATTTGACGACATTATGTAAATAAAGCCAAAGATTGCTGCTTTTAAGCTAAATATTGATTGTGTAAAGTGCTACTATCTGTATTTTTGTTTTGTCTTCGTCTTAATAAATGTCGGTGTTCGTCTTAGAAGTGGATTATAATCTATGAATAGGAGTCTCATCCCATACAGTGGGATTCGAACCCACGCCCACAGAAGTGGACCAAATGGTTCAAACATGTTTCTAAAGTTCAACTAGTCATTAATTCAACTTACCAACAAAGTATTAAAAAAACATCGTTTGAAATATTATTTGGTACAAAAATGAAACAGAAAGAAGATGTACAAATTATTGACCTCTTAAATAGTGCAGTCGAAGAACAATTCATGAAAGACAGAAAAGAGCTCTGTAAAGAAGCCAAGAATAATATTCTGGAAATTTAACAAAAAAATCACAAGCACTGTAATTTACGACGTAAGTACAACCTTGGTGACCTCGTAGCAATTAAGAGAACACAGCAAGGACCTGATTTAAGGTTGAAATCTAAATTCTTTGGCCCGTATAAAGTAACCAAAGTCAAGTCTAACGACACCTACAACATAGCGAAAATCTCATCAACTGCAGGATCGATAAATACTAGCTCATATGCTGAATACAAAAAACCTTGGCCTGACCAAAAATGAAACTCTTGTGTGTTTGTGAAAATTTTATAAGTCAGTGCTTTTAAAGAAATTTCCATATTATGTTACACCACTTCAAATAGACTGACTGATCTTTCTGACGTGCCGGTTAAATTTTTTCCCCCTAAGAACAACAGTTCCTGATTTTTGTTTTTGTTTCTCTTTCAATTTCTATTTTGCCACATGTTGCTACGGCAGCTCCAGATGTCAGGAAGGATGCATGTGGGAAACTTTGTAAGCTGCACCTACATTCAGACTGAATGTTCCCGATGCTGTCCTCCACTTCGAGATTAAAAAGGTAACAAAGCTGCGTGAAGTGGAAAGGCAGAAAAAGTAAATAGAACGCGGAAAGAATTCAACGGCTGCTGTTGCTCAAAAGAACAGAATCTTTTGACAATATAAAATAGAAGATTTAATGAAGTATAAAAATCTTAGGAAATATTCAACGACCTTATGTAAATAAAGCCAAAGATAGTCGCTTTTAAGCTAAATATTGTGAAAAGTGCTACTATCTGTCTTGTTTTGTCTTCGTCTTAATAAATGTCAGTGTTCATCTTAGAAGTTAGTTATGATCTATAAATAGGAGTCTCATCCCACATATATGTTTTATTTGTATACTAGCCTGCCCATTGCCCTAGCCTGGGATAGCAACTTTAAATATACTTAAAATTATCTTATTATCCTGGGATTATTTCTAATATGTATCGTTACGCTGATCTTTTTTTGCAAACAAACCTCTATCCACACTCAAAATAATAATAATAATTTTTAGAAAAAGCTCCTGACTGCAAGGTCACATGCATCGTCATAGTAATGTTTTTTGGCATTAAAGGCGTTACTTAAGATACCAACACTGGAACTTTTCCTTCATTTTCTTCACTATTTCAGAAAAAAATCAATATCCTTACTTTCTTTAATGCTTAATTAACAAAATTTCATATTTTTAGATTTTTTAAACGATTTCTGAAAGTTTGTTCCATGGGTGTAAAATACAAGTTTATATGGATATAGTATCAAATAGATGTTGGTTAATAAAAATCAAGCTTCTCATTTTTGACAAAATGGAGACAAAAAAAAATTCAAAAATTGTTGTATAAATTCCTATTGAACTTTATTGAACACAATGCAAAATTTACTAATTTGGGCTAAAAGCCTGACTTTGGATACATTTTATGTGTGGGTCAAAATTGCTGCCAAAATTAGAAGATTGTGTTTTTACTCAAATATTTCTGCTCAATATAAAATAAAGAAAAATTTAATTAAAAAATCCAAAATCTGAGCTTCAGATACATTTTGATCTGTCTTTGTCCATCCAGAGCCTATGGTTAGTATATTTCTAATTTTTAGATTAAAACAAAATCATTTTTAATACATTGAAGACTTTTTTTAATACTTACTAGCTTTAAAAAGTGGAAGCAAAATAAACATAAATCAAAACTTTGAAAGGCGTCATTTTACATCGGTAAAAATAGTATTAATATAGATAAATAGTATTTTTGCATTGAGAATTTTCTTATCTATTGTTTTACTAAAAGTGCATTTTGTAATTTCTTCACCTACTAATAGTTTGTTATTTTACAGCCAGAGATATGAAAATTGATGTTGTTCTTATTGATACAGCTGGTAGAATGCAAGACAATGAACCTCTTATGCGAGCTTTAGCCAAAGTAAGTGATAATCTTTTATTTTTCAATGATAATTTTCTCTTTTTTGTTACTTATATTTGTATTGCTGTATTACTCATGCTTAAATATATTTTCTTATTATTTGAATGTGTATTACTTTTTTAGGCTATAAGGTGAGTAAACAATAAGTAAAAATAGCAAATAAATCCTTTGTGCAACAATATTAAAAAGCAGAAAAGCCAACGTTTAAAATGCACAAATAATACATGAAAAGCAGCAAATAGCTGTTTCGAATCTACTAGCGAGATTCTTCTTCAGTGCAAGATAGGGAAAAAGGAACAGCTTGCTAGAAAAAGCAAGGCTGAGCAAAACGATAAACAGAGACGCGCTGGTTTATATACCCTATGCGGGTAGGGAAGGCACCAGAGACAACCAATGAAAGAGAAGCAGTGGAAACGACTGGGTGGACAAGTAGCGACATCTACCGGAGAAGGAGAGAAAAAGAAACCAAAAAAGCAAAAATTAAATTAATGCTTTCCAAATACTTGGAAAATCAGGAGTACTAGATAAGTCATTGACTAAAGAGTGAGAATTTTTAATGATATGGTAAGCTTCCCAAAAATCAAGATCAAGGTTAGAAAAACACTTTTGGATAATGATGGCTGAGGAAAAATCGAACCTATGTTGAGAAGACCAAGAATGTTGAGCAATAGAAGAATATTTGAGCTCCTGATTTTTAACATAACCTTAATGCTCTTTTAAACGAAATCTAAGAGCACATTTAGTCTGGCTAATATAAGAAAGGCCACACTGGCAAGAGATTTGGTAAATGCCCCAGTTATCTAGGCGATCAACGGGGTGTTTGAGATTTGAAAAAGTGATTTTATTAACAGCAAAAATAACATTAAAATCAAACCTTCTTAGGATTTTAGCAACTTGCTGACTGATTTTAGGAAAAAATGGTAACACAACTGAAGTATTAGAGTTGGAATTAGAATGCTTTTCAGAATGGATGGATTTCGTCAATTTCTTATGAATAGAATCAATAATATTAGAGGAATAACCACGATCAACAGCAATAGCTTTGAGGTAATTAAGTTCAGCACTAATTAACTGAGGAGTGGAACAAATATTGGTAGCCCGAAAAACAAAAGTATTGAAAGCAGCGAATTTCTGGTTAGGAGGATGAGAAGAATACCTGTGAGGTGGGAGACTGACAGCAAAAAGTTTACGAAAGACAGTAGTCTGAAAGCCATTTTCACAACGAATAACTAGGACATCCAGAAAAGAAAGACAGTTATTGGTCTCAATTTCAGAGGTAAATTGAATGCAGGGATCAATGGAATTCATAATAGAGAGAATATGATTAATATCCGAATTCATTTCAACCAGGACATAAACATCATCAACATAACGGACATAGAATGGAAATTTTAAAATTTCAAAAAGTTTGACCTCAAAGGGCATATAAATATCGCATAAAATTGGACTAAGAGGATTACCCATAGTCAAACCGTCAATCATACGGAAGAAATTACCATTGAAAACAAAAGTATTTTGCGACAAGCAAGCGCGAGTGAGAAGGATAAGCTCCTCGATTTCAAAATAAGAGAAATGGAATTCACAAAGCCTTTTCTTGAGGCAATCTAAAGCCCCCTCAACCGGAACGTTTGTAAATAATGATTTAACATCAAAAGAAACCATCATGTGACCCTGCGGCTTAAAATTATGAAGTTTTTTAACAAAATCAAAAGAATTCTTAACAGTGAAACAGTTACTGCTCAAAAGTGAGGAAAAAACAGAAACTAAATATTTGGCAAGATTATAAGAAACTGTACCGATACAATAGGTCTAAAAGGAATGTCAGGTTTATGGACCTTAGGTAAAACATAAAACCTGGCACAATGTGCAATAGATGGAATGAGAGACTTCTTAAAGTTAGCAGGAATAATGGAAGAAGACTTGATGACAGACTTAATAGAGTTAATTTCACTAGTGGAAGGGTCTTTGTGGATATCCATATACGGACCATCATTAATTAATTTATGGGATTTTTCCAAGTAAGCATTAATTTAATTTCCTCCTTTTCTCTCCTTCTCCAGTAGATGTCGCTACTTGTCCACCCAGTCGTTTCCACTGCTTCTCTCTCATTGGTTGTTTTTGGCGCCTTTGCTACCCACATAAGGTATGTAAGCCAGCGCGTCTCTGTCTATCATTTTGCTCAGCCTTGCTTTTTCTAGCACTCTGTTCCTTTTTCCCTATCTTGCACTGAAGAAGAATCTCACTAGTAGATTTGAAACAGCTGTTTGCTGCTTTTCATGTATTATTTGTGCATTTTAAACGTTAGCTTTTCTGCTTTTTAATAAACAATAAGTTTCCACTAGAAATATTTAGTAACTAATCGTTTTTCTAATCGTTTTTTTTTTTTTTTTTTTTTACATAAGAAATAATAGAAATCATGCTTTATTGCAGTGTAAAATCTATGTAGCCATCAATATTGTCTACTAGTTTTTATAGTTGCCTTGAAAATGTTTTTTTCAGCAGGAGGTACATGTAGTATATCTGCTAGAATATGCTGAATGCATTTCTCAAATTTATCCAAAGCCTTTTTATTTGTTCAAATTTCTTCTTTTATTGATGCCAAAAGGAATAAAACACTTGGATAGACTCCATAGAGCTGCTTTTTTTTTTCTCCCCCCCCACCCCACCCCCTCATTGATGTAGACAGCGATCATTTAGAAAATGTTGCAGCAATTTGCTTTTTGGACTGCTCACAAGTGTCTATAAAATGAGGATTTTGTATGATTCTTGTTTTATTCTTCATCCACTCTGTAGTTAAATCTATTTATGTTGTTATGTGCTGACATTGTGATAATAAGTATCTTTTAAAAAAAGTATTAAGAGGGGGATCCCTATTTTTTCTTCAAAATTCTATTAAGAAAATATTTTTTAGGTAGTTTTGTGTGAAGCAGATACCTCATTTTTTAATCTTTATCATTTTTTTCTCTTTTAAGGTTTAAATATTAAAATCAAAAAGCTATGTTTTTAGTGCCCGAAACCTCTGTAAATTCATAAAATTAAAAGTATCATAAATCTGAGTTATGGTCATAGAAGGATGGAATTTTTTATTGTTTTACAAGTCTTGGTATGAGGTAAACTCTATAGCTTATAGAACCCACTGGACTGTATAAAATTTAAAAAGTGTATCTTTTTGAAAGTTAATGGCAGGATCAACATAATCTTTTTTCCTACCTTATTTTGAACACTTTTGCAATTTATGTTGCCTATGTATCTCTAATAGATAAAAAATTAAAGCATGTTTCAATATTTTTGAGATGCCCTGTGTATTTCTAAGACATAAGCACTGAAATTTGATACAATGTAAAAAAAAAAATCTTACAAATAATTTATTTCAAAAAGTTTCTTTCACAGTTTGGTTGAAAATATGTTAATTTCTGTTTAAAATTTTTCTTTTTTAATTCTGAGCAGTTTTTGGAACAGCTTATACAAATATATCTTTTATTTTTTCAGTTAATCAAAGTTAATACTCCTGATTTGGTTGCCTTTGTTGGTGAAGCCTTGGTAGGGAATGAAGCAGTTGATCAGCTGGTGAAGTTCAATCGTGCTTTGGCTGACCACTCAAGTCAAGAAAATCCACATCTAATTGATGGAATTGTTCTGACTAAATTTGATACCATTGATGATAAAGTAAGTGTATTTTTTAGCTTGATTTATAAATATAAATTATTAAAAATTTTGGTACTTTCGTATCAGTCGCATGCCAACAATTAGTTGTGAAAGAAATCGATAAAGATTTCATGTCATTTTTGTACTCATATGTATTAGAGATGAGTTTGGCTGGTTTGAGGCCCAAGCCTGGTAATTCAAAATCCAAGCTTGAAAGTTGTGTCATTTCTGTGACTTTTATGTGCCTGAGATTCTGTTTAAAATATCATAAAGTAAATTTGTTTTTTATATCCAACCACTGGCAGAAATTTGTAACAGTCAATTCTTAAATGTCAATTCTTCTATGGCAAAAAGACATGAGTTCTGTTTTCTAGTAATTCAAGTACTTCAAACAGAAAGAGAAGATAGACAAGGGCAGACTTGTATAAAAACAAAAACTTTCCGCACGCATAAATATTAGGTCAAAAATTTTCCGCAAATTAATTTAATGTTTAATAAAATTACGTGTTATATTATTTTGATGATATGAACTAAAAATCATAGTTTAAAACAATTGTTATTTAAATTAAAAATAATTAATATTAATTAAAGAATTATTATTTTAATTTAAAAATAATAAAGCAAAAATCAATGATAGGAAGGGGAATTCTTTTCAGTTATTTTGTCGATGCATTTAGAAACAACCCAATCCTTAAGATTGTGATCTCTTCGCATGCCAGTCACTCTTATAACACTACGAAATTATTCGATTTAACAGCCGTTTCCAGGCTAAATTGTCACTGCTGCCACTGGCGGAAAACCGATCGGCAACAAGTTTTAGTCTGCGGAAAATAGAAATAAAAGGGTCTGTGATGTCACAACAATGTTTTGAGCCTTTAAACTTTGAATTGTGGACAAACAACATATAAATCGTATATAAAATTGGGGAATATTTTTAATTTTTGGTATTTAAAAAAGTTACAAAAAACAAAAAATACGTTTTTCTTTTCGTAACTTCTTTCCGCAAAGTCCTGAATTTTTCGGAAAATTTTCCGCGCACGGTGTTCGCGTGTGCGTCTATAATTATACAACTCTGGACAAGGGATATCACAAGGCTTGTTTGTTACTAATACTGATTGTGTCAAGGCTTACAAAATCAGATATATTTATCTTTTCATTCCATCAATAACAATTCAATCCCCTTTCAAGTTGATTTTTAGAGGATTGTAAAACACTTTAAGAAACATAGATCGTTCTTGTTTACCTAATAGCATCTAGCAATTTTTTTTTTTCTTTTTTTCAGTTTATTAAATAAAATTTTCACTCTGAGCTTGTGTCCAAAATCTGGTATAAAAATTTAGCCTAAACAAGTTTTGGGTTTGTAATCTGGCTGAGCCCATGACATCTCTAGGACAGTACAGAACCATTTTATCCAGAAGGGTTGGATTCAGGTGTATTCCAGATGACTGGTTTTCCTGGATAACTGGTTGGGCATTAACCCCCTCACTGACAAGCCCGTGTTAATACGTTCACTAAGCTCCAGGTTTCACTGCAATACAAGCAATATTTAAAGTAAAATAATTCTATTGATTTAATGTATTTTTAATACATTGGACAATGATTAATACTTCCAAGGATTGCATTCATATTTGTTATTAAGTTTTTTTTATAAAATGTTCAAAGAATAATTTTTTTTAGCATTTAAAACAAAATACAGAGAAAACATTACAATTTTGCCCTTTTCCAAGACAGTCGGAGGGTTAAAGCATTATCCATTTAATCATATTTGTGGAATATAAGTAACTGTGGCATTGTATCTGATTTCAAATGAATTATTAGATTATTCAGATTAAGAATATCTAAACTTGTTTAATATCTAAACAAGATCAAAGATCAGATCAGAATATGAAGGAAACCATTGTATGGGAGTACCTTGGAAACACTAATTCTTCTGTTTCCTCTGCATAAAAATTTAGATGTCAGTTATCTAACTAAATATGCTTTCATTTCAAATCCTAAATGTTGGCATCAAGTTATACCATGCATGCTGTATTGTTTTGAATAATGGACATGTCAAACTGCACTTTTTTCTGTAAATATTTTGAAGAATCTTCTTTTAAGTACCGTATTTTCGGCTGTGTAGCCCACACCCCTACATCGAGCAGTACCATAAAAAAGTTCGTGTATAAGCTGCAGAGCTGCATCATTGTATAGACCGCGGGCCATACCATCTACGAATGTATATTTCGACCAGGGTCTACGCTGCATGTGAAATTTCTGCAGTAATCGTGAATGGTGTGCTAAACAGAAACACATTAATAAGAAGAATTAAGAAATCATAAAAATGAAATTATTAATTAGAAATAAATAATTTAAATGCAAAATTCAAAATTATTAATATGATTTAAATAATATAAATACGAAAAACTACACTAAAATTGGGTGAAATTTGCAGCTTAAATTCCGACATATGGCGCGGATGATAAATTATTACCTTGGTATATCGCGAATGATTTTGCAACAAAAAAATTAATTAAACTTGTTATAAAATGCAACATCTCTAGTAGTAAATAATCTCAATTTTATTATTTATTTATCTTCCTCAATCTTAAATTAATATGTATTCACTTTAAACTCAACTTCAAATCTAGAAAATTCTCTTCAAAATATTTTAGTTTCCTCTTAATAAAGTTATTCTAAATTTTATTTATTTTCCTCAATCAAACTTAAATTCTATCTTTCAATCATTCATTAAAATATATTAAACTAAACAATTACAATAATATGTGTAAACAAAGTTTTACGTTCATGTTTACTTTTAGAAAAGATCGCGATTCTACATTCTTTATAAGTTTAAAACAACGAAAATAAAATTTATTTTTTAATTTTGCGGGCTCAATCTATAGTCAATAGATAGAGTATATTTTTCTGATTAATTTGATACAAGTTGCAGCAAAATCCGTCAACAATTATTGGAGATATTTAATTTAACGTTTTCTGCATTTTCCTATTTTTAAATATTGGCGCGATGCTTTCTGTCCGCCATTGATAAAAGGATGCATTTCTGCACCATTTTTTTCGTACAATTCGGTGACATCGCGAGACACCCACGCGTATAGTTCATTCAACTCATGCGGGCCCGGATGGACGCGCGGTACTTGAATGCATCGGATTGGTCATTTTCAAAATCTTACACATTCTTTCAGGCTGAGATCTGTTTTGAGTCTGTCATTTGGGGATTAAGCAGACAGACGTTGGTGTGTGAGCTCGGCGCAGCTTCGGCTTTGTCCGGGCAGAATGAGTTTTGGCTAGAGGTTGAACAACTAGTTTTTTTTAAAACGCGGCTTCTGCATGGAATTTGAAGAAGATGCCAGTGCCATATTATGTGATTAGTTTAGATCATTGAAAATGAAGATCCTGAGCATTTATTGAGAAAATAAGATATCCAGAAGTGTCATCCTAAAACATCGTTTATCAACAATCATTTTATCATTGAAGATAGATCATTCCTTTCAACTTACGAGTGGTGAAATTTAATAACAGCGCAATATTACATTAAAAAAAATTATAAAATCTTACTCCTCGATTAATGAAATTGATTTAAGAAGAATAATGTACCTCTACTCTAGTGATCAACAAAGTTTCTAAAAAGGGGTGCGGAGCGATTTTACTTAAACTCTCCAACATCAAACTTCTGGAACAGCTGAAAGATCTCTGTGTGCTGCTATCTACCATTCTGTGTGCTGCTATCTACAATTCTGTGTGCTGCTAACTCCCATCATCCAACGTTCTTTATTTGAACATTCTCATTCCGCAGGAATTGTTTAGAACTCAATATTAAAGTCTATGATCTTTATGTTTCAATATAGGACAGTAGAGTAAACTTTTCAACACAAAATAATCTTCAAGTATAATTTAATATTTGTTCCATATAACTAAAAGGTTCTTCTCATCGTCAATATAATAGAAAGAATTAATATGTTTATTTTGTACTGGTAAATGAAATGATTAACAAAAATTTTAAATACAGCTTGGCCAAGCACTTAATTTTTGAATAAATAATTTGAAATCTGCATTAATATGAAATAAAATTAATTGTCTGGAAATTGTAAGTATTACTTTCTCTACACATCATATGGGTGAGTCTTTTTACTTTCTTTATTTTACAGATGTTATTACAACTTAATGAATTCTTAAAAATTAGATAGATGGCTTTGATTCTATTTTCATTTTAACGCAATGTCTATCCACTTTACTTTCAGGTCGGTATGCGTCTTTGGATAGAGGAATTTCATACCTTAAACTTTTAACTTAACTCTATTAATTCAATAATTTTAAACTTTTTAAGTTGGCAATATTTAAGAAATTATTTCATTAACTTAAAATCCCTTTTTCCAAGCACACGTATCAAAACTGAATTTTAAAAACCACAAGCACCGAAATAACAGGGCTCCCACTAGGTCCGTTTTGGAGGAAGTGGTCCATTTTTTTGCTTCAAGTCCGTATTGGTCCGTTCTTTCATTATTAGTTCCGTAAAGTCTGTTTTTTGACACTTTTAACCGACTTTTATTTAAAATTTTACCGATGTTTGGCATTTAGCCGAGCATCGTGGAAAAATCGCGCTTTTCACAAATATGTTTAAAAAAATACCATTAAATTTCATTAATCAATCATGAAAAAAATCATCAATTTTGTCAAAGGATTGCAAAAATGTGCAAATTTCTTCAAAATTATCATGAATTTCATTAAAAGATCGAAAAGAAACACTGTCAAAAGATAGAAAGAAAAAAAGCGGTCAAAAGATCGCGAAAAAGACAAATTTCCTCAAAAGATTGCGGAAAAAAAACCCCACAAGTTTTGTCAAAGAATAGCCGAAAACGCGTTTCTCGCCAAAAGGTCGCAAAAAACACGCAAATTACAACAAAGAATCTTGAAAAACACGCAAATTTCGGCAAAGGATCGCGGAAAAAAAAAAAATGGGAATTTTGTCAAAAGATCGCAAAAAAAATGCGAATTTCATCAAAAGTTCTCAATAAAACGCAAGTTTTGTCAAAGAATCGCGGAAAATGCGATTTTCGTCAAAAGGGGACAAAAAACACGCAAATTTCGGCAAAAGATCTCTCAATAAAATGCAAATTTCGCCAAAAAATCGGAAAAACACACGAATTTCGTGAAAGGATCGCGAAAAAATGCGAATTTCGTCAAAAGATTGCAATAGAACGCGAATTTCATCAAAATATCATGATAAAAAAACGGTCAAAAAATTATGGAAAAAACCACAAATTTCGTCAAAAGATCAAAAAAAAAAAAAAAAAAAACCTAATTTCGTCAAACGATTTTAAAAACTTTAATTTCGTCGAAAGATAGTGAAAAACATATAAATTTCATCAAAGGATCCCGAAAAACATGCAAATTTCTTAAATAGTCGTGGAAAAATTCATGAAATTCAATCTGTCTTAGAAGGTTTGTAACCTCTACCAATAACAATGGCTTTAAGATAATGAATTTCAGAATTTGAGTCGGAGCAAGCGTTTTCTTTATAACAAATTATACTTTGAACATTTATTAATTAGTGACAATTGAAGGAGTGGAAGGTCTCTGTGTTTATTTTATTTTACGATTTGCGAAAATAGTTTCCTTTTGATCTCTTTTTTTACAAAATATGTACTCCCTTTTGGTCCCCTTTTTTACTACACAAGCTGAGTGGGAGCTCTGGAAATATGAAATTATTAATTGGATATAAATAATATAAGTACGATATTCAAAATTAATAATTCATTATAAATAATATTTAAAAGAAAAAATCCCGTTAAAATTGAGTAAACTTTTCTATACACTAAAGAGCGTCATGAGAACGATTGGGCGTTAGCAATCTCAACTTTAACTCAAGTATCTTAAATAGCATGCTCAAACGACATTAAAATGACGACGTGCTAAAATGACATTTATTTTCACAATGCCATATATTAAAATTATTTACAAATAGGTAATAAACGTATTAATTTTAATATTTAGCACTATGTACAAATAAAATAACGTTATCGCATTCCACTTTGTCAATTGAATAAGATATAAAAAATCTCATTTTAATCCTTTCTAAAAGAATCTGTAGATCGGGAATACAGATGTTTTTGGTTTTTTTTAAGAGGGGGGGGGGGGGGGGGGGATTCTCGCACAATAATTCATCGAGATCCGGTAATTTTAAACTCATTTTTAAACGGAAAAGCATGGAATCTGCTGGCATATCTATCAAAGTGATTTGAAATCGAATGCGTTTTTCCATTTTCGATAAATGTATTATATCTTAAGTTATAAGCAATTGCTATTTGATAATGACCTTCCCCGAGCTGTCTCATCTGGAAATTCAGTTAAAAAAATCAACTTTCAGCATTTTCTAAATGTTTTTTCCCTTATCAAAAACTGAAAAACGCTATTCGATTTCGTTAAGTATTAATAAATGCGGCAATAGTTTTATACATTTAAAATTAAAAATGACTTATAGTGAATGCAGCCGTTATTTATGTGTGTATGTGTGTTTTATAATAAAGTTATCAGAAACAAAATAAAACTTTTTATTTAATTCGAATCAGTTTTATTTAATTCCAATTAATCTTCAAGAAATTTCATGATGACCTACTTTAATTATTTCTTTGCACGTGGAGCGATAAGGATTATAATCATTATATGATTCATTCTAACCACTACGAAAAGATATCACGTGCGATCCTAAAGCAATTTTCTTTTTTTTCCCCCTTCTATCGCTCTGTTTGGAACAATTTAGCTGTCATAATCTCAAAGAAATAAATATAGATTTCAGTTAGAAGATTTTGCTTTAAAAGCATTTATACACGAAATGATTACCAAGAAAAAGAAAAACAATACTTACCATCATTGTGCTGTTTCTTAAATACAAGATGTTTTAACAATGCAATTTAATCTGTTTTATTTTATGGTCGTTTTTAAGAATATTTGGTGTTATTGTAAATGTTTTAAAAATACTTCTTGCATGAACATTTAAAAGTTATATTTTATATTTATTTCAATCACGGTACAGAATTGAATCCTGCATTGGGTCAGGTAATCGGATAGTACCCGAACCCGACTGAAGTTCGGGTCGGGTTGGTGGGATTTTTTTTTCTTTCGACGTGGGTCGGGTTGGAATTTGATTCGTTCGAGTTAACTTTTTTTTTCTCCAAAAGATGATGCTGAATATTTCTTGAAATGGTAAAAGCCGAAATAATTTGATACAAGAAAAATATAATTGTAGACGACTTTTCCGTAAATGCATTAAAATATGGATTAATTTTCCTTCATTTTAGTTTCTGGTTTTAATATTTCGGTTGACAAAATTTGTTCTTGTCGCTTCTCGAGTTGTCTTTAAGTAGAATTTTCGGATTTGGATAGGATACAATCCGGACCTTGCAGCTCAGAGTAGAGTCCAACATTTTATCTTATAACCTGATTTTACCTGTTATTGTTTTGTTATGGATAGAGGGGGAAAAATGGATTTTTTCTAGAAAAATACTTTTTCACAAATAGATTATTTTCTTGTAGTTATATCTTCTTAGAAAATATGGAATATTAAGCATTTAAAAAAATTATATCCACTAATTTGTTTTATGTATCCTATGAATATTGTTTTAAATCGTTTTTATAGGATTTTCACTTAAAACGTACACATTAGAGATCTGCATGGACCTGGTTAATCTCTTTTTATTAGACTCGGGCCGGACCGCGATCAAGCTTAATTTTTATCTGCAGTCACTCTGGGCCGGGACTGAAGAACTATTTTTTTTCAGGGCCATGTTAAACTGACAGGTTTTTGTGAAAATAACAGAGAAATTTTTCCTTTGTTCGACGAAATCTTTAGAAATTTATTTCATTTTATTAAATTATAGAGAAATATATTTTTTAAAATCTTTTTAGAGCTTCAAAATTATTTTTTCTTAAATATTTTTCTTACATTTTAAACTACATTATTTTTTTCTAATGAGTTATCATTTAAATGAATTTCTCTAAGTAATCAATGTTGCCATTCCATATTTCATAGATTGTGGACATATTAGTTTAAGCTGCAAAATGTTTGCATGAGTATGTAAAAAATATATCTTAAATAATTTTATTTATAGGATAATGGTCATTAAGAAGTAATCTGATTTTCTATCAAAAATGGAGTCTGGTTACGGCTGGCCCGGACTTGATTTAATTGATTTTTCTTGGCTGGGTGGGCCAAATTTTTAGCATAAATGGTTCAAGTTTATCCCAGGCATGGCCAATATATTTTGATCGCCAGGGTCTGAAAATTTCGGCTCGGCCACATTATTTTAAAATCTCATTAATATGAAGTTTCTCATCTTCGGTATTTGAATTTTTGGGAGTGAAAAAAAAAATTTAATTGCACGTAAACGCCGCATCGCTTGAAATTTCAATTTAAAATGCGTAAATGCCGCGGAGTTTCTTCTGAAAATTACGGTACTAAAATCTTTTTTTTAATAATTCCATAATAATAAAACCAGATTTTAACTTATTTATTATTATCATTATTTTTAATCTGGAAAAAAAATAACTTTTTTCCTTTAAAAATAACAAAATTATTGTCAGAGGTAATTCAAGAAATATTTTCATTTTTCTACGCTCCACCAATGGCCAAGAGGTTCTGCTCTCAAAAACTGGTAGACGGTAGGTCCTGGGTTCGAACCCAATCGCACCCGTCAGCCTAATCATTCGGAGTTTTCCTGCTGTTTTCTTCTAAACTTTGATTTTCGTGAGTAAATACGGGTTAGGTTCTGTTAGAAAGACACCCACAGAGGGCATCTCCGCCTGTTCGGGCCCATTTCCCTCGCATAGATAATTAGCCATCATAAACAACACAACACACAAATTTTTCCACAATATTTTCTTTTCATGTCAAAAAGTAACTGTAATTATTGTGCTAATTGCATACATTTCTGGCAAACATTAAATACCATTTATCTCAGTTTAATTTTTTGAATTGCAGCAGCATATAATAGGTAAATTATCACAACAGTAACTTTGAGAGAACTTGATGTAATATACAACTGGAACCACTAATGGCATTTTACCACCTAGAAAATATGTTATTATTATTTTAAACAATAATTACTATAAGTAATATAAATCTACTGTATAAAAAGGCACACAGTAATTCTCTCAAAAATATTTATTTTAATCACTGGAATCGGGAAAATCCTTCAAAATTGGAAGTTCAGAGTCCATCATAAACAAACCAGTAATATCTCTATTTCCAAAAACAGAAATAAATAATAATAGCATTTAAACAGTAAAAAAAAATTACAAACACAGGAAAATTCTTTAAATTTCGTGGCATAGCAAAAAAAATTCACAAATTTCGACGATTTTTGAAATTTTTTGGAGTTTAAAAATTATAGAAAAATCACTATTTTCGTTTTTTTTTTTTAAATCTTTGTATAATCCGCAGCGGCTATTCCAAATGTTTTTTTCTTGTATAACCCGCAGACTATACACCCGAAAATACGGTATTGCATATATGTGGTCAATTGTTCATAATAGATAAATAATATATATATGTTTTTTTCTATACTTGGTAAGTTTGAAATAATTGTTTTTGTTTTAAAGAGACATTTTTTAAAAATTTCTATACTTGGTAAGTTTGAAATAATTGTTTTTGTTTTAAAGAGACATTTTTTTTGAAATTTCTATACTTGGTAAGTTTTAAATTATTGTTTAGTTTTAAAGAGACATTTTTTCAGAAGATTTTAATTTCACAATACATTAAGAATGTTTTTAGCCTTCTTCTAAAGTTATTAAATATGATCTCTAAAAAAATGTATAATAATCAACACATATTTTTTTTTTTTTTTTTTTTAAGATCTCTTGTCTTTCATTTTTTGCTACCGCCAAGCTATTTTAATTGAATCTGCAATGACATTTGTTAAATAAAAAATATATGCATTAGAAATAATTATATGAAAATGTCTTCATGTATAATATTCTTTGTAAAAAAATAAACAAATAAACCTATCTCATTATTTACTTTTGTGCTACTTAATAGTTTGATCAGGTAATTGTTTATTAAACTTATATTAAAGAATATGTTTGTTTTTTTAAATCAAGTAGCTGTTTTTTAAGACTTTTACTGTAACGCAAAAGTTTTGTTTTGTAAACAAAGAAAACCATGAGATCAAAATAGTAATTCCAAATTTATTTATACAAATTTTTTATTTAAAAATTAAACATAAGTATGCATTTCCAGTACTGCCTTCAGTTTCGTTATTTACTTTATTTTATATGTATTTTAAAAACACCTTTAAAAAATAACATGGTTGACACAAAAGAAGTAGTTTACTCAAATCAGAGCTATTTGTAACATATGACATAATGACTAGGGATGCAACGGATATACGGCTGATTTTTCAATATCCGAAATACCATCGGATATCCGAATCACAATCACCGGTTATCCGACTTCTCTGCCGGATATCCGGCAGAGCGCAGCAAAGCAAATATATAAGGATAAGAGAAATCGTTTGACCCAAAGAATGCCTAACAACTTTGTTTATAATGCAGAATATGAAAGTAAGTCCACTATTCATCAATAAAAGGTAATTCTCAAAAGTTTAAAGAATTGCTAGCTTTCCTAACACTGATATTTGAACTCTTTATAATAAATTTAAGAATTTACGTTTACACCTTTTAGAAAATTGTACTCTTACTTTCAGAATGTGAAACAAAATTTGAAGTTGTTTATTAAAGTATGACTTTATTATTTTTCTTTCTCTTTTAAGTTTAACAATTAAACAGGCCTATTTTTCCTTTCTTCTATCTTCAATAGAAGAAAGTATTGTAATTGAGATTTTTTCGATTTCTGGTTTTCGACGGATTTAGATGTTTTAGGGATCAGATATCTCAAAACATGTTTGTACAAAATGTCTGTCTGTCCGTGTGTCACCATCATACCATCAAAAAGTGTATGAAGTTGTGCATAGAATTGAACCAATTTTTTGTGAATGTTTTTTGCTATTGCCAGCTGGTCCTCCTTCAATGTTGAAACATTCCACTGGAAGGGAGTGCTGTAATTGCGATTTTTGTGCCATTTTCATTATTGTACTATCGAAAAGTGTATGAAGATATCCATATTATTGAACAAATTTTTTTGTGTATGTTTTTGGCTATGTCTAGCAGGTTCTCCTTTAAATTGGAAATATTCTGCCAGAAGGGGGTGCTGTAACAGCGATTTTTGTGCCACTTTCATTCTTGTACCATCGAAAAGTGTATGAAGTTATGCATAGAATTGAACCAACTTTTGGGGGTATGCTTTTGGCTATGGCCAACAGGTCCTCCTTCAGTTTGAAAATATTCCGCTGGAAAGGGGCACTATAAAAGTGATTTTTGTGTTATTTCCATTATTTTACCATCGAAAAGTGTATGAAGTTAAGCATAGAATTGAACCAATTTTTTATGTATATTTTTGACTATGGCCAATAGTTTCTCCTTGAATTTGGAAATATTACGCCAGAAGGTGGCACTGTAACAGCGTTTTTTGTAAACTCAATTTTTCACTTTTTTCTTTTTTTTTTTGTACTGTATATTGGTGGCTCGTGAAGCAATGGGAACTTTACATCCTGCTAAGCTGGCTATTCACAAACAGCTGATGTACAACAGAAGAACGAAAAAATTATTGATTTTAATAAATATCATGATCGAGATTAACTTATTCTTATTTTGATTAATTGACTGGAGCAGAAATTTTAGATCAAAATTAAAGCTGGTATAATATTGAACTAATAATATTGAAGTATTAACATTTAGAACTACTTTTTGAAATATTAAGATGTATGAGATAGAAGAAAGTTTTGGGATTGGCATATCCAATTAGTTATTTTTGTAACTTCATTAAAAATATTTAAAATTAAAAGTAATTTTCTTTTCACTTATAAATATCACAGTAATTTAACTTAAAATAAAACTAAATGTGACTTAAAACAAAACAGTATTAAATAATTAAAACTGAAAAAGGTGTCAACTAAACTTATGTTTGGAGAAAATAACTCTTTAATCATGGGTATATTAGCAAATATTTTATGTTTAAATTATAAAAAGAAAAAATATATTTCTTTGTGAAAATACTCTACAATTATAGGCATATTAATTGATTAAAATTTGTTATACAAATTATCAGCATTTCATTGTACAAATTAATTATTGGCAATTATCAATATAGTCAATTCCATATCCAAATCCAGTAGCAATTATCAGCATTTCATTGTACAAATTAATTATTAGCAATTATCAATATAGTCAATTCCATATCCAAATCTAGTAGCAATTATCAGCATTTCATTGTACAAATAAACAGAATATTTTAATGTTTAAATTAAATTTTTTATACAACATTATTAACATACATTACAGGGCTTGAATGGCAGATACAGGACTCGAATTTCGAGATGGGATGGCAGGATTCGTGCCCTAAAGAATATTGGGGGCGGGATGCTCCTGTTTCCAAAAAATCATTTTCCGAAAATGTTTCTTTGAAATTTTGTGATTTTTCTCCACAACCGACTGATGAATTTCACGATTTTTTCTTAAGACCGATCGATAAATTTCATAAATTTTTTTCTTGCGATCAATTGACAAATTTAGAAATTTTATTCTGTGACTGATTGGCAAATTTCCCTGTGTGTTCTTGCGACATACTGATGAAAGTAAGGATTGTTTTTCTGCATCCGATTGAAAAATTTCGTGTTTTTTCTCTGCGACTGGCTGAGGATTTTCACATATATTTGCTCGTGACAGACTGGCAAATTTCACGATACTTATCCGTGATCGATTGATAAATTTCTTGATATTTTCCCACTGTCGATTTCCCATGAACTTCAGTTTTTTTCTCACAACCAATTGACAAATTATTTTATTTATTTTCACCATGATTGACGAAAAAAGCGATATTTTTTTCTACGACCGATTTACGTATTTTGCGATGTTTTTTCCGTATGCCCAAAATAGGAAATAACTAAAAGGGCAGCAACAGCCACCGGAGACTGAGTTCTACCAACTTGGCCAATAGTCAGCACTAAACAAAATAAGATTACACTTGTGGTACACACAAAAAAAAAAAAAAAAAACTGTGGTGAACTTAAAAAAAAAGAAACATATTTAGAAACAACAAACTAGTTGATTCTCGCATTTCACAGAAATTAGGACACGACTTTTTGAAATCAACCTTTTCTCGTGTCATAGAAGAAATCAATTGATTATTCCCTTTTCAAACTTTGGATATGGATTTAAAATTCCAATGCATAGAACATAGTTCAATTAACGAAAATACCAGGGATTACAGTTTTGACTATAATTCCATTAAGGATATAATAAAACAAATTTGTTCAGTCGTGACATACAATACCGATATAAATTATTAATGCACATCAGTTAAGTTAAAAATTAATGCACATCAGTTTTTGCAAAGCTTTCTAAAATTTTTTAAGAGAGCATAACCATGTGTTTCCGATAATTTCTAAAGTTATAAAAATTTCTCTGTGCTGTTTGTCAAAAGAGTAACTTGTGAAAGAGGCTAAAGCATGCAAAGTGGAATAAAATCTAAATTAAGAAATTCATTGAGCAACCAATTGTTAATTGCCCATAACATTAGGTGAAAGTTGAAAAATAGACATGGTATATATAAAGCTTGATTCTGTTCCTTTGTTTTAATAAAATAAAAATTTTGGATAATTATCTTGAGTTGTTAATTTAAATTATTTCAATGGTATTTTGTCATGTCTGTATAAATGTAATTCTGTAAGTGGCACAAAAAAAATAACGGGGTTCAAGGATTTTTTTTTCCCCTTTCTAACAGTTCAACTCCCCTGCATTTATAAATTTTGGATAGGAAACTCCCCTCCTGGGAAAACTTGAATTTCAAGCCCTGATATTCAAAGAGATATAGTTTTTGTAAATTATATTTCAATACATTTAAAATGTTTTAATGATGTGTGAAACATGTTTGTAATTTTTTTTTCTGAGATGGCATTATATAAAGAAATAATTCACAATAAACTAAAAACATATCTAGTGCCGGATATCCAAATCCGGCAGGCAAAGGAGCTTCGGATATCTGGTATCCGATATCCGGCAAAATCAATATCCGGTGCATCCCTAATAATGACTGTCATGAAATAATTTAATATCTAAATTTAAAACCGACTCCAAATTTTGTGGTAAGACTCCTAGATTTAGGAGAAATTTGCCAAGCCCTGATTTAAATTGATAATTTTCTGCTTAAAAAAATTATTTAATATTACTTCTATTTTTTTTTTCTTTTTAGGTTGGAGCAGCTATATCAATGACCTACATAACCGGTCAGCCAATCATCTTTGTGGGTACTGGTCAAACTTACACTGACCTCAAAAGCCTTAATCCTAAAGCTGTTGTCAATGCTCTGATGAAATAACTATTTAAATTTTTATCAAAATTTTATCTATTATGCATGCAGATTTGTTTGAAAATGCTGTTTCTGAATGTTATGATTGTATGCAGAAATAAATCTTAACAATTTTAAATACTTTTAATGCTAATTTTTTGTTTATATTGAAAAGTTACTAAAGACTTTTAAATATCTAAAACACATCTGTATAGTTTCATTAGTTTAGATTTAATAAATATTTATAAATACATCTATCAATAAATTTTAAGTGTTATTTTCATATTTTAAATTATGAAATAATGTGTACATAAAAATTTGAAAGGTAATGTAATAATGCTTTAAAATATTATAAAAAGTTATTTAAAAATGTGATGTATAGTAAACTTTCCTGACTTTTATTATGAAAACTTGAATAAAGATTGAATTATGATTAGATTATATCATATGATTGGAAATTGTATCATTATATATACATATATCTATATATATTTAACCGTACTTAATACTCAAGCACTCTTTTAAACGGTCACTTGCAATATCTGCAGTAGCATTTTGATGTATGTTGAAGGTATAATGTCAGATTAACAGTTTATCTTCTGATCTTCAGGATTGGAAATATATTATTAGAATGAATTATAAAATAATGCTCCTTCAATGATTGATGTATTGTATTTCATCTGAATTATTAATTTTGTGAATGTAATTTAGCATTAACTTAAACGAGCATATTGTATCATGCTATTCAATGTTTATATATTTTTCCTTTTCCCCCCGAATGAGATTATTTTAAACGTACATCTATATTAATAATTTGCTCTTAAAATTGTGATTTTAATTTTAAAATGTAACATTTTTGCTGTGATTCTTTATTATTAAGGATATATATATATTTCTCCCATGTTACAACTTTGCAAATAAGTATTTGAGCTTTAAAATGTATAGATTTATTTGAAAACAGTTAGTAATGATGTTAAAAGGAGCAAGCAAGTTAATGCTAATTGACTTGTTCACTTAAAATTTTCTTCATATTTTTATTTCTCCCCCCCCCCCCTTTAGAAGAAAAAACACAAAAATTTAACCTTTTTTTAGTTGTGTCTAAATTTCAGCGTTAAAAATGTTTCATTTCACAGGCCTATTTATTAATTTTCTTGGTCTGCAGTCAATAACACTCAGTAATTCCTTAGGTAACACTATTATGTGAAGTTTTACACAAAGTGGCTTTGTGTTGCGATTTTTAGAATCAATTTGTCATTTTAGTAACTTATATGTATATGTGTGTGTACAATATTAGATTGTATACTCAAATTTTGAATAATATGTTATTTATATGTATTTTTTAGCAAATAAGAAATAAAATTGTTTTATGTGTATTTATATTTTAATTTGACATTTTCTATGAATCGCTACTATTTTTTTTCATCCAATAATCATGAAAAACATAATATAATGAATTAAGTTTTATGTATTATTTCATGAGAATTTATGGATAATAATCCTTTTTCCACAGTTTAGGAATTAAAATAATAATAATAATAAATAAAAAATAAAGAAATTTTAAGTATCTGTGCAGGAAATGAAGAAAATAATTTTTTGGTCATTATTTCAATTTATGCTTATCATTACTATTATATATAAATAATGTGTAGGTTTCTTGTTTTCTGTACACTTTAGCCATTTTGTTTCACTGCATGTCTTCAAAAAGGTAATTTTATTTGACACATTAAAATGTATGATTCTATATTTTTAATTACTAAAATGTTTATTTCATTCGTTATTTATTTATTTTTATTTTTTTCATTTGAAGGAGGGGTTGGGGGGATGTTTGCACATGTTATATAACAGTGATTTTCAGTCTTCATTTTTATGTTCAGCTATCACTGTTTAATTATATAACTTTCATTTAAAAAGTTTTATTATTATATATTAAAAAATGATAAATGAAATTAATTAAAAAAAAAAAGACTCAATATCATTAAAGTAAATTGCTGTTTATTTAATTTTATCTAAATCTATTTATTCACATATTATCAAATTTTGTATGTAATAAATCATTTGTTATAGTTCTTCTACCAAAATACTTTCAGTTGTAGGTAAGGGGCAAAAGATTACTTAACATACAATGATGTATTAACACTAAGTATTTATTTTTAATAATGTTTTATGCCCATTTAAGCAAAATTAACAATAATATAAATACACGAAAGGTTATGTTTCAAATACAACATAAAAATTCCTTTGGTAAAAAGAACTTCTATTTCTAAAGTGTTACTAAACTTAATAATATCACTACCATATTGTTCAACAGTTAAAAAAAAAAAAAAAAAAAAAAAAAAAAAAACATTTTGAACTGTTGTTAACAAACATTTGGTATCAATCTAATTAATTTTAAATCAATGTTGTAAACATCCACTAGTTACTTAATTTGATTTTGCTAAATGGGGAAAATATGAACAAAATCATAGCATATCTTATTGGGTTCTCTATGTAAATTTTTGGTATGAAGCATTGATTGCTTATTTGTATTGAATATATATGGTTAGTTATTATTTGTTATGCTGTTTAAAATTAAGCACACAATGCATATTTGAAATATGTTTGCTAATACTTTAAAATATTTTTATCATTACATACACATTATACTTAGACCTTTAATAAAACATAGATATATACAGTTTATGACCTTCCTTCACCTTGGATCTGAGAAAAAAGTAATAATTATAGTTAAGCTTAATTAAGCTGACCAAAAAAAATATATACATTTTTTTATTTTTCTGTGTTTTTCATAATTTAAAATCGCCAAATGTTTTATTTGAGACATTATCTTAAATTATGCCAATATAGTTGTTGAATGCTAATCAAATTAGTTTTTGTAAATATTGTCACGTAATATAGCCTATAATTTTTTTTTTAAAATCATGTATAGTTTAGGCTTTCATATGTATATAGACAATTTTATTTGAGAAACATCTTCCATTTCTTTTTTCATCTTCCACAACTAAAAAGCGTTTATCTTCTTATTATCTTCCTAGAAGTTATATTAGCATGCAAGCTCCAAAAAATGCCAACAAATGCGACTAGTTTCCAGAGCTATAGCTTTCCTCATCAGGCAAACCATATAAAATTCTCAAAAGCTAAAGATAAACGTAACTTTTCCCCATTTTTCTTAAGGATTGCTGTGGTTAAATATTTTGTTTACATTGTTTTTACCTCCTGGAATTTTAGCATATTATTGAATCTTTGCATGATCATTTGGAATTTCTTTTTATCAGATATACATAATATATTTTTTGTTAATATTTTCTGTGCAGACATGGAGTGAAAAATACAAAATAGTTTTTAGATTTATTTTATGTTGCTGGAAATTGCAATATGACTATTGTACATAGATGCTGTATGTTGTGCATCTAGCAGACTGAAATACAATTTCTACATTGTAGAAGCATGGCACCAATGCATGTCAACAATTAAAGTGCTCAAGAATAGATATCACCTTTGAACTTTGCATCATAGTTTGCAACATATGGACTGAATGATTGTGAATAATTCACAATGTTATTTAATTTTTAAGTATTTGCTCTCAAGTTATTTGCATTGAGAAGAGATCTGGCTGTATCAAATGTGTCTGTTTTTTGAGCATTCGTGATATTTTGAATGTTTTCTTCCCAAGTCCTATTTCTGACAATTTAACAGCCATTATTACTTTTTTCCTATTCCCACCTAACTCTTAAACAGGTTATGTAACATTTGCTCACTTATATCAACTTATAGTAAGGATTATCTTATAAAACTTTTTCAAGAAACTGTATATATATTTATTAAAAATTTAGTTGAATCTTTCATGTAAAATTAATCTTAATCTGATATCAAGACTTGTTTTGATTCTTTACCTGCTTTAAGTTCAAAATTTGTTTATGACCAGTATCTCATGTAACATTTTTTCACAAGTCCATATTAATCATACACTGATAGTGTCATTTAGCATACGTTGTATTCATATGTGTGGTTACATCTCAAAACAGTTTTGTGACACTGTTTGAGATACAGCTCTTAGAATGTAATTTTATTTTTACATATTTACTCATTCTAAAGAGATTTAGTGGATTCAAGGAAAAATATTTTGAACCAAGTCATTTTTATTAGCTAAAAAGTTCTTCAAGTGCTCTAATTTGTAGATTTTAAGATAAAGATGTTCAATCTGAAAGTAAACAATTATATTGTTGTCATTTATGAAGTTATAGAAATCTATGTGTCCTTTAAAAGTTTGACTCTAGACTTGCATTAATTATGCTATTATTATATGATAAAGGGTCAGTTGTTTTGGTTGTAAATTGAATTTATTAAACAAACAAAAGATAATTTCTAATATCTGTTTAACATGAATTGATATTCTAATTATATATTGGAAAGCAAAAAAAAAAAAAAAAAAAAAAAAAAAAAAAAAAAAAAAAAAGAATGAATATCTAAACTTTATAATAAAAATAAGGATAATAATAATTTTAAAATTATGATTTGCATATTAATATGTTTAATGAAATAACAGTGATGCATTTTACTTGATTAAATATAAATCTTTACATAACATTAATAATGTGACATTTGAAAAAATTGGGCATAAAGTAGTTAACTGAAATATAAAAAATAAACCTTACATAGTATTCGTAATCTGATGTATTGACAAATTTTCCCAGAAGTGAATACCGTATAAAAAACCTTAAAGAAATGTTTTACTGTGTTAACATTATAGGTGTAGACTCATGGTCACCAGTTGGCAACTAAATTTTTTGCTCTGGCCACTAACTTTTGGTGTCTAAGTTGCCATGTGTATTTTAAAAGATAATTTTTCTTGTGGAAAAACAAATGTTTTAAGTGTATTTTGATTTTTATAGTGCAAAATAATCTCGCACATTCACAAATTTATTATATGTACTTTTGTATGACAAAATCAAAATGAGAAATACATTGTTTTTCTGATATTCTCCACTATCATGATTGTTTAGCTTATATATATATATATATATATATATGTGTGTGTGTATATATATATATATATATATATATATTAGCAGTATCTTGTCCAACTTTATCTTCTGACTGTATACAGTTTAAAATTTATATGATACTTAATTAGCCCTTTCTGGCGTGGAGTCCTTAAAAAAGGACACCTGATTTTAATTCCAAAACTGACAAACGGCACCAAGAATATTTAACTAAAATTTTCCTATTATAATGTACATGAAAATAAGCAAGTTTGTATTTTCTAATAAATTTGTTTATAAATTGCAGTGTCAGTCCATTATTTCATCAGTTTATAAACGGAATTACTCCGTGCTGGTAAGGGTTAATATTCAAAATTTCAAGAATTTTATGTTTAAATTAACTATATACACATTTGATGTAATTAGTCTGTGTTTTGTTGTACATGTGTATATATTAAATAAATTATTTTTCACTTTGAATTTCTGATTTTTTTTCCCCCATGAAAATGCCATTGTTTTTAAGCATTTGTTTCACAAAGTGGCCACTGGCTCCTTCGAGATTTTGGTAATCTGCATCTATAGTTAACATGAATCTTAAATATTAGTATAACATATTTCTCTGAAAGACAAATTTGCATAAAAAATGCAGGATAAGGATCGATCAATCACCAAAAAAGATCAATCGAATTTGGTCTTTTTTGATGCATTGTGTCAGTATTATTAGTGGTAAAATTTATCTAAATGTGCAATTTTCATTGTATAAAATGTTGTAAGTGTACCTTTGTCAATGCTTAAAGTTAAGTGACTTTTCTCAGTCATAGATTAAAGTTTTTACTTCTCAGATTTATAAATGTATTGGCTGTTTATAGATTTTACAGAAATTATATAAATGAAAAAGATTTGAAATTTTGAATTAAATCTGTAATACTGGCTGTTAAATGTAGTCTTCCTTTTCTTATTTCCTTTTCTTCCAAATGTTATAACTCTAGCATTCCACTTTTATATTCTTGTGTTTATTTTTTTTAACTCTTTGTTGTTACCTGTATTATTCTTAAATCCTAGGAATCAAAATGAAATGTTTTTGGAAAGTTATATATATATTTTGGAAACTTAAATAAAAAGTTACTTATAAAATGTTTTTGGTCTTATTTTTATTAAATGCTTGTGTGTAAAATGCTGTGTTATATCTCTATATATGAGGGGCTCACAACCATAGCAGGCCAAGCCTATTTTGGAAAAAAATGGGATAGTCCATTTAGAAGGTGGGTCATTCCATGCCAAATCAAACAGTGGCTCAACCTGAACATTTCAGATTTCAATGAAACTGCCAGGAATCATTGTCCCTGATGATATAAATGTGAATATATTTTTATAATTTTTTTTTATCTGAGTAAATTTTCATACAATTATTTAAATTTTGAAAAATCATCATTTTTTTGGCTTGCATAAATGTTTTCAATTTTGAATTTCTCAAGTTCTATCAGGCGTAGAGAGTTCTATAACCCCTCAATTTAAAGAGAATTTTATAAGGTTTAATTTTATATGCAAGTTGACTATGCTTCATAAAAAATAATTTTTAATTTTTTAAAAAATTTGAAATTTAAAAAATTTTTTAGGTAGTGTTTTTTAAAAATTAACACAATGTATTTTTATGTAATAATATAAGCTTAAAATTTTGAAATTTTTAGAGTGGGATCGCCATGGGATCAGGAGTTATGAAATAAAAGCTAAAGTTTACCATACAAAAAAAAAAAAATAAATAATAACAAAATAAGTTAGAGAGTCAGATTATCATTTGTATTGTAATATTTAGTTTTTTATTTAATAACTCCTGATCCCATTGAGATCCTACTCTAAAAATTTCAAAATTTTAAGCTTATAATATTACATAAAACATGCATTTTTTTTTTCAAAATTTTTAAAAAGCACTGTCTAAAAATTTTTAAAATTCCAAATTTGAAAAAATTAAAAATTATTATTTTTAATGAAGCATAGTCAACTTGCATATCAAATCAAACCTTATGAAATTCTCTTTAAAATGAGGGGTTCTCTCTGATTCAAAATTGAAATCATTTATACAAGCCAAAAAATAATGATTTTTTAAAATTTAAATAATTAATTGTATGAAAACTTAATGAGATAAAAAAATTTTAAAAATATATTCTCATTTATATCAGGGTCAATGATTCCTGGCAGTTTTATTGAAATCTGAAATGGTCAGGTTGAATATTGAAATTTTTTGGTTGATTTGGCATGGAATGACCCAGGTGTATAAAATCTGTTTTATCCATTCCCACAGTGAACCAAGTCTGTTTTCACATACTTTCTCATATATAGCATCTGTGCATAGAATTGGTTCACCATGGGAGTGAATAAAACAGATTTTATGCCCCTTCTAAATGGACTATATCATTTTTTTTTTCAAAATGGACTTGGTCTGCTATGGTTGTCAGCCCCTCATATATTTCTTGGTAAATAAGGAAACTGCGATTACCATTCATCAAAATTATTTTGATAACTTGAATCACTTGTTACATTTCTCATATATTCATCTGATTATAGTGAGATCCATTTAATATGATGCCTATTAAAAGTAATATCCCACTGGCAATTATTATTTTATTCATACCACTATTCCCAAATGGTAACCTTCATGGTAGATTTCTCTTGCATATATTGAATAAAACTAAGAATTACTGTTTGGAAATAGTGGTTTAAGTAAAATATAAAAGTAATTGCCAAGTAGCACTTTTGCATTAATTATGATATAGTCTCAAATAATTTGTTCCATGTTTTCTGCTAATTAGTCATGTTTGTTTAAATGTTTTACAATGTCTTCAGTTATAATAATCATTGAACTGCCAAATTTGATTTTAGAGATTTTTGGTGCAATGAATGGACCAATTTCACGGATTTTTTTTCTCTCCCTTTTTTCATGTGCACAAAATGCAACAAGGACTATATTGTAATGACCATCAAATTAATTTTATGTTTAAGATTTTTGTTCAGCGATTTAGCCAGATCGCACCTCACCAAATGCAGGACATGCTAAAAAGTGTGACGTGCATCGCAGAACATTCTGCTTTCTCTGCAGAACAATTACGGCAGATAACTTTTTTAAAAAAGGTGGGGGGGTGGGGGGGAGTAGCCAGACGTCGAAACGTTAAAAATTTGTTTTTGTTTCAGGGAGGGGGGTGGGTAGTACACGATTCGATCCTTCCAGTGAGAATTGAAAGATGACGGTGCACGCTAATATAGAATGTTTCTCTGTGGTTTTTTTTTTCTCCTTCTCAGATTCTCCCAGCCACAAGCTTTCCGCATGTGTTACGAAGGAGCAATTTAGCCTCAGAGGAAAGATAGCCAGATTTTTAATCCAACGTGTTTTCGCTCTTTCATGGCCAAAAGGATGTCTTTTTTGGCAGTGATCCCTTTATTGGCAACTTTCGGATTTCATTCTCGGTCAACTCAAGATCCAGAGAGAGATTCCGAGAAGCTTTTGTCGGTAGTAAAATCGGTTTGGCATACATCTTATACGAGAAGAGAAATCTGAGTTTGGCCTAGCTTGCTTATTGCGAGGCATTCAGTGTTGCCAGTTTAGCTTTTTTTAAAGCCAAATTTGAAGTTTTTATCTATTTTAAACTGTATTGGCTTACAAATTCTGGTTTAGATTTTCGCCAATGGCCATGTGCTTCTTTTCGTACTATCGTAGTTATTGCTATTCCTTGCTTCCTTGATGTTGTCTTGCTTTCTGCGACTTCTCTGCGATCTTATCATTGTTATCAACCCCCGTGTTACTGTTTTATACAATATTTGGTGGTGGTGATACAATATTTCAAATTAAGAATATATTGAAACATGCAGTAACATCTTTAGAAACAGAGATTCCAAATTTTATCAACTTTCTCACTAAAATGTTATCTATCCTAATCTCTGAAGCCATATGTGAATCGTGGGGATCTAAAATTGATAACAAAATTTCCAAGAGATGGAGATGGCACATCTCTATGTACTACTGACAAACGAATGTTTGTATATTCAAATGGACCTCCATCTGGACATAAATCAGTTAGGAAACTGTTAAAAGCTGCAGTAATGACCATGTATGGTCCAGATTATCAGAAACATATTTTACACAAAAGCATATTATCTAAGTATTGTACGTCGAAAGTTATTGACAAGACTTCAAATCCTTTGTTAATGCCATGGTTTCACAATTAAAAAGTTATTCAATGTCTGCTGTATTTAAGAATTTTTTTTCTTCTTAATTTAATTTTTTCCCCCTTGATTTTAATTCATAATAATTTTGTACTTTTTAAATACAATTTTAAGTATATTATTCCACTATTATTAGTTTGCTGAAATACTTTTATAATATTAAAGTGTTGACTATTTTTGATTTGCATTTTTTATAAAGTATGAAAGTCTTCAGATATTTTTAAATCAAGGTTGAAATTTTTACAAATTAGTATTATATTTGTATACATATAGAATCTGTAAAATTTACTTCAGCATAGAAAAATTGCAGTTTTAGAGAAGTAACTAATCATTGGATTAATTAAATTTGTCTTTGCCTACTCTTTTATATATTTAAGTAACTTACTCATTTGAAAATCAGAAGATTTTGTTTCTAAATTAAACAATATTAATTCAAAGTATCTGATTTATTTTCTAACTAATCTTTTAAGCAATCAAACATGACAGTAATTTATAATAAAAAGAAATCGTGTTATTTATTTTAGTAAAAAATGAAATTAAACAAAAAGTATTAAAAATAAATATTTGAACAAAACGGAACAAACTTGATAAATTATTAAATCTATTAATTGGGTAAAAACAGTTTAAAATGTTGTAACTAATAAAATTTAAAGATGTTTTCTGATGTAAAATTGTTTTTGTAAGTAGGTTTGTATCTAATCAAATGATAATCAGCTTAATATCATATTTAGTTGCTTAAATCTATTAATTACAACATACATTGCTTATATACTTTTTAGATCAATATTGTTATTATTTATGTAATGCTTATATTTATGAAATCAAACCATAAATGCAAATTGTTTTCCACAATTTTTTATTACAAAATAATGCATAACTTATATGTAGACAAATTATAATTAAAATTGCGCTATAGCAACACAGTATTGAATATAGATGATAGAGGGATAATAAATAATTGCAGATAATAATTCCTATGCTTTAATAAGAGATTAACAAGTATGTCAAGTTACAAAAAGAAAACTTTTCTCTCCAGGAAGGCATCTACAAGGAATGGAGGGAGGATTGACCTTCCTAGAAAAATAAATTGGCTTTGGATTCTGCCTTAGTCTATCTGTAATAATAATAATAATAATAATAAAAACTATGTGCTTTTTATTTAAAAATTTAGTGCTGGTCGAGGGACTTTGCGAAAATGTAAAGTGGTAAGTGGTCTAAAATGTTCAGAATTTTACATTAGCATGCTCAAATTGCATCAGCTTCCAGTAGTCTAAAATGTTCTGAATTTTACTTTAGAATGCTGAAACTGCATCAGCTAGGGGGTCTGGGGGAGCTCTGAACACTCCCCTCTACTCCCTAGTTCATTGGGCTCGCTGCGCTCGTTGACCAGATTCCCCCAGAACATTTTTGATCAGCTGGAAGTTCATTGCAGAACATTACAAATAGTAGGAGAGCTGTTGAACATTTTTGAGTAGGTATTTGAGGCACCCTGAAAATTTGTGCAACACTTCTTTTGTAATGCCTGAATACAAAATCGAATGTCTGGCTGAAGGATCGTGGCCCAAAACCTGTGCCAGACACGTGTCAAGTGCCATTTTTTGACACTACCCAAAAAAGGTATTTGAGACACGCTGAGAGTGAAACAGAATAACATTTATACTTAGAAAAAAATATTTGGAAAATGACAGACACTTTAGTCGGCCCAAAAACTGTGCCAGACACGTGTCAAGTGCCATTTTTTTGACTACCCAAAAAAGGTATTTGAGGCACGCTGAGATTGAGGCACAATAATATTTATGCTTAGAAAAAAATATTTTGAAAATGACAGACACTTTAGTCGGCACAAAAACTGTGCCAGACACGTGTCAAGTGCCATATTTTGTCTGGCACAGGTTTTGGGCCACGATCCTTCAGCCAGACATTCGATTTTGTATTCAGGCATTACAAAAGAAGTGTTGCACAAATTTTCAGGGTGCCTCAAATACCTTCCCTAAAATGTTTAACAGCTCTTGGACTAAAAAATTCTGCTTTGGGGCGCATCTCAATGTGGTAAGTTTTGCTGATGCTTGTTTTGCATCATTAGGTTTGAATGACATTTACAGTTCCGAATAAACTGATATTTTTATTAAAATTGTGAGGGTTTTTTGTTACAGGCATGTACTGCTATAATCAGCTATTGATGAAGTATTCAATATATTATGCATATTCTCACCATGTTTTCTTTAGGATCAAGATGAATACGTTTTTCATCTTCTCAGTTTCTGTGGCTTTGTTATTTCCAATGGTAAACTGTTTGTTTTATTTTCATTTTTAACATTTTCCAATGTAGTTGAAAAAGGTTTATGAATTCGGTTTGTCTAGTCCTTTAACTCTGTGTGCTATAACTTTTGATTTTACGCCAGTGGCACAAATTTAGTTAAGGTGATGTTGAACTTAATTTTTTCCCCATTATTTGTTATTCCAACAAAGAATTCTCCAGAAAAGTGTTCTACATCATGAATGCTATAAATATTGAAAAAAAAAAAAAATCATTTTACAGAAAATTAATTTTTTAAAGCTATTAATATGCATATTAATATGCATTTCAATTTTCAAAATAATTTCTCCATTCTTTTACTTTTCATTACTTAAAAAATGAGAAGCAGTTATTAAAAAAAACTAACAAAACCTGTGTCTTTACACACGTAGTTGTTGAAATATACCAAGTGGTATTTGTTTGTCTATTTCTGTTAGAGGAAATTATACTCCTATGGATAATTAAAAAATCTCTAATTAAGCCACAGTTTGAGTGACCTTTATTATTATACTGGAATAGGCGAACATGAGACTTAATCAATGAGAAAATCTACAGTTAATTCCAAATAAATTGTAATTTACTATGTATACTTTGCAGGTTTTCCATTAATTTCATTTTTATTTGAAGTGATGATTTTTCTAGAAACCACTCTTAGTAACCTTTTACATCTTAAAAGTAACCACCATGCCGAATTCCAATCTTCTATATCAACTAAATCACAGAATCGCAATTTTACAATGTTTTTTGCTCCTGTACACTTTTAAATTTCGAAATTTTTAAAAACTATTCTGTGGGTGCAATTACGTCTTGAAGGACACAAAATTGAAAAAGCCACGAACTGGAACCCTGTTTCAAAACTATTGTTGACTAAAAATATTTTTTTTTAAATATTGACATTCATTTCTAACCATACAAAAACAATTTAAAAAATGCTTTCGAGATTCTAAATAATAAAGAAAAGTTAGCGAGCACAATAAGCTATATAGGGTAGATGTGCCAGTAATGTAGAAATTTAATGCACATTGATTTTGACGAATAAATGTACCTTTACTGTGGTCGGTGTCTAGAAGTAATTTGTCTAGGCAGATTCTTGAGGAAATCTTAATACTTTAATGTTCTTGATTATGTGGGTGAAATATTTACAGATGGGGTATTTACATTTAGATTAAACATGATAATTATAACTGGCCGGCGGCATTCCGCTCTAAAACCGAGGTCCGCTGACCCGGTATTCGGTCGACACGACGTTTCACACGTCCGTACTCGAGAGCAATCAACAGTCATCTCATCTCTCTCACAATAGTTTTTGTAAATTCAGCACTTTTTCGTAGGCTCAGAAGTTGAGGTGGATCGTCCAGAGCCTCATTTAAAGAATGTGCTGGTCTTTGCAGTGCAGAGTTCAAACTCTGTCACCACAATTCGGCCTACCTGACACGGCTGGGTCCTCCCAGTCACCCATCTACCTTATATGCCAGACTGGTACTGGACTACTTTTTCCAGAACGTATATTATACACACAAAAAAATTCACAAACAATATATAAAACAAAATAATAACAAAATCAGTCACTAAATACTGCTTTTTAAAAGTTTTCAGTCCTTGACCAATATTTTTAGAGTTAGAAAAATAATAAAGTTTTTCTGCTTGTCACTTGGAAGCAGTTCTTTTCCACAGTTTATTCATAATAGTTATAAAAAAAAGGATATCACTAACACACAGTTTAAAAAAAATAAATAAAAAACACAAAAATCACTTAAAGCTCAAATATTTCGTCTTAGACAGTAGAAGTCCAAGGCTTCGTGTGATCTGCAGCCGTCGAGGTCGTATTTGGACCCTCATGGTGTCCAACTTTGCTAACGTTGTAGCGATCGTTTCTTTTTACTGCAGTAATCTCATAGGGACCAAGAAACTTAGGCTTTAGTTTGGTACCTGTCCCAAACTGTGTTTTTTGAATGGCCTCCAAATCACCGCGTTTATAGGTGTTGGCCTTTTTTCGCTTTTTGTTATCCGTTTTCACGTTTTCCTGTTGTATTTTTAGTATGTTTTGCTTAGCTATTTCTATATTTGAATTTCTTTTCGATATGAACGAATTTAATTCCTCATCATCTAACAGCGTTTTTGATTTGCAGATCAGTTTTCTGCCGCAGTTTCGTTCCTGTCAGTAGTTCAAAAGGTGTAAATTTTGTACTCCTCGATACGATACTATTCATGATGCGTTGTACGGGCGCGACAAATTTGTACCATTTAATGAGGTCTTCTACGCTAAGTTTTGCTAAAATCGGGATAAGAATTCGGTGCATTCGCTCTATTTGCCCGTTTCCTCTAGGTATCCCTGTTGTTATGGGAATATGCTCTATGTTCTCTTCCTTACAATATTTCTCAAAATCAGCAGAGGTAAATGCTGGTCCTTTGTCGGTAATGATTCGCGATGGATTTCCGAAAATATGTTGTCGGGTTAACTTATCGATGACTTCTTTAGCGGCTGTAGTTTTAACGGGGTATAGCCAAACGAATTTAGTAAATGCGTCCACAACAGTAAAAATATGATTGTAATTTTTATTTGTAGAAGGCATGGGACCAATGTGATCTATGTGATAGGTCTCGAGGGGCATATTTTGTTTGGGGATCGGGTTTAACAGACCTTTTCCTTGCTTTTTATTGCAAAGTATACACTCTATGCAGTTGGCAATGACGCTTTCAATTTGATTTCTTAATTGGGGTATAAAATAATTTTCTTTTAAAATAATTTCAGTTTTAGCTACTGCGTAATGACCTTTGTTATGAACATCGCGTATTATTTCCTTTTGCATATTGGTAGGAATAATCAGAAGTTCTCTATCATTTTCATGTTTGTATACGATGTCGTTTCTTATAAAATATTTTTTTCAATTAACTTTTTTATCGCTTGTATGTGTTCGTCTTCTTGTTGTGCATTCTTTATTTTTAATGTTAATTCATCTTGCGATCGGGTAACTATTAGAACTGTATTTCTACTCAATGCGTCTACATGTTTCATTTGGGATCCTGATCGGTGGGCAATTTCATAATCAAATTCCTGTAAGAATAGAGCCCATCTGGCTACTTTTGGCGTAATGTCTTTTTTGTCCATTGTCTTTTGGAACGCGGAACAATCTGTCACAATTTTAAATTTCGTGCCTAATAAGTAGTTTCGGAATTTTTTAACCGATTCTATTACCGCGAGTGTTTCCAATTCGTAACTCGAATATTTTGCTTGAGTAGGTGTAGTTTTACGGCTCATATAATGAATAGGATGTAAGTTTTTGTTTTCATCTTCTTGTAGTAGGACACTACCAAAACCTATGGCGCTTGCATCGGTGTGAAATTCTAGTCTAGCGCCTCGTCGGAATGTATGCAATACTGGGGGGTTAACTAGTTTTTCTTTAAGAGTCTCAAAAGCTTGTTTTTCGAGGATTCCAAATTTAAATGTATTTCCCGCTTTTAATAAATTACTTAAAGGTCTCGCTATAGTTGCATAATGTGGGATGTATTTTCTGAAATAAGAAGTTAAACCTAGAAAACCGTGTAATTGTTTAAGGGTGCGGGGTTCAGGAAAATTCTTTACTACCAAAGTTTTGGCTTCCGAGGGTCTAGTAGTTCCGTTTTCAATAATATAGCCTAAAAATTCAATCTTCCGTTTAAGGAACTGGCATTTTGCAAAATTAAATTCAAGTCCGTAATCCGATGCAACTTCTAGGACGCGTTTCAGTTTTAAAAGCGCTTCTTCTTCAGTCTTCGCAAGTACTACGACATCGTCTAAGTAAATTAATATTACTTTTTCTTTAATTAACTGTTTAAAAACAGCTTGAATATATCTCTGAAAATTCTGGGGGCCAATCGATAATCCGAATGGAAGCTTTAAATATTCGTACTGGGAGTTATGCGTGACAAATGCTGTATATTTCCTACTCTCCTCTGCTACGTCTATATGAAAAAAACCACTTTTTAAATCCAATGTAGTGAAAACTTTCGCTTCTTCAATGTTATCTAAAACATCTTCTATTCTTGGCAAGGGAAAATTATCTCTAATTATTTTTTTATTTAAGGGTCTATAGTCTACACACAATCTCCAGGAATTATCTTTCTTTTTCGCTAACACAATAGGAGATGCATAATTAGAATTACTCTCCGTTATAATTCCCATTTCCAACCATTCTTGCATTTGTTTATCCACAAATTCATGTTCTGGATATGCTAACCTACGCGGTCGTTTTGCAATCGGAATATCATCAGTTAATGTTATATTTACTTTTAATTCTGTGTCTTTAACCCTGTTTGGCTTATAATTAGTGATCAATTCCGTTAACTCTTTCTTAATAGTGTTGTTTGTAATATGGTTTAGCTCAACTTCCTGAAAATTAATAGAATTAGCTGTCTCAGCTAAATAAATATCTGTGGTTTTCGCTGAGTCTAACTGTGGGACAGAGCACTGTTCACTTTCCAACAAACAATTTTTATCAGAGTTTAATTGCATGTTTATTTTTTCACCAAAGTTGCAATTGCAAGCTGTTTCCTTTTGATTAGTTTGTTCCTTTCTCACCAATTCAGCTGTCGCAATCGTTTTCCCTATCGTGGGATTGTTTTGCTTTTCTGACCGCAACATCGCATCAAATCTGGGTGTGACATAGATGGCGCGTCTGGTTTTTGTCATGATTGTTTCTTGCGGGAAAGCAGTGACATAATTCACTCTAACTTCCTTCAGTTTTCGTTTCCCTGTAATTTGCAATCCTTTTTCTGATATATTGAAATTTACCTGTTTCAAAAAGTTATTTCCTAAAATTATAGAATGGCTCAAATTTTTTACGACGTATAAATCTGCATTCACTGTGTAACCATCTATTTCAATTTTTACGGTCGTAAATCCTGTGGGTGTAATTTGGCTACCACCAATACCTGATAAAACCAAGTCATTTTCATGCAATTTAGTGCATCCCAGGGCTGTATAAGTATCGTTGCTACACATATTTACGTTACTTCCTGTATCAATTAAAGAATCCATATTTTTCCCTAAAATTCCCACGCTTTTTATTATTTTATCAACCGGATTTGAGTTATTGCTTACGGCAGCATTTGCATTTTTAGGAGAATTGTTTGTACACTGGTCAGACCTGTGGCCAGGAATTTTATACTTCCAGCAGACCGGACTTTCCTTTTTTCGGGGGCAATCCCTAATACGGTGGGAAAAGTCATTGCAATTGAAACAACGGATTTTTGTATTTAAATTCTTTTGGGTGGTATGTGTGTAGTTTTTCTCATATGGTACGCGACTAATGTCATTTCGATGGAACGCTCTATTATTTTCACTGCCTTGACGTTTCCTAAATTCCGTGTTCGGGGGCTTAATTTCAGTTTTCCGTAAGTTAATTCTGGCTGTTTCAAAATCATCCAATTTATTGGTCAAATCTTCTACACTCGTAATTTTTGGCAATTCGTCACAAAAGTGTTCCTTCATTTCTAGGGACAATTTTCGCCTAATCTGGTCAATGATTAAAATATTTTTTAACTCTTCGAACGTTGATATGTGTAATCCCAATAACCATTCATTCAGAAAATTTGCGATTTCAAATGAGAAATCTTTCCATGACGCTGAATTTTGTTTTCTATGTAAAAGGAATTTTTGCCTGAATTGCTCTGGTGTAAGTTTGAAACGTCTTAAAAGTATTTTCTTTACACAGTCGTAATCACTGGATAGTTCTTCACTTTCGCGATTTATGAGACTAACGATTCAAGCGGTAACAATGCCAACAGATATGTAACCCATTCATTTTTTTCAATCCCAAGACGCTTCGCTTGGCGTTCGAAAAAGGTTAAGTAAATGCTAATTTCTTCCTCATTATATCTATTTAGTAATTTTAGAACATTGGAACTCTTTCCGGCGATTGTAGATATTGAATTATGCAATTGGGTATTTTGTGTATTTTCCAATTGTAATTTTTTCAATTCAAATTCACGATTTTCGATTTCTTTTTGTTGCAACAATTTTTCTTTCTCTTCCCTCTCGCTTATAATCCCCGCTAGCAAATTTTTTACTAAATCCTCATTATACCCTTCGGATTTTAATATTAAATCAGTCAGTTGTCTTTTATTAGCACCATCTGGAGGATTTAAACCTAACTGGATTACCGCAGTAACCAGATCGATCTTTTTAGACCTTATTAAGTGTGCCATAATTATATCTAACCAATTAACACATAAATAAAATATCTTAATATAAATCAATACTATATAAGCACCCGATAAATCAAATATATCTATATATATAATAATATTAACAGTTTTCTAAAACTCACTTACTTTGTACCAGATATTTCTATCAATATATATATATATATATATATATTTTCTTTACTACACACTAATACAAAAAATAATTGTTGAATACCAATTTTATAAGAACTTACTTCCATCAAAATTTTCTCAAAGGAATATATATTCCTTTCTTTTCACATAAAAAAAATAACAAGATAAAATAGAAAATATATATCGTTATACCACTTTTCTCTGAAAGAAGCAAGCAAAAAAAAAAATCATGTATTAGTAATCTAAGATCATGTATATCATTAGGAAGCAAAAAAAAAAAAAAAACCACCTTCCTATATTTCCTCTTCGCAGACACGTCTAAGCAAGTGCCTTATTTCTTTTATTAAAAAAAAATGCAGAACAAAAAAAAAATCCACTTCTGCATAAATCACTTTCCAAAAAAAAAAAAAAAAAAAAAACCCTCACTAAAAAAACTTTACTAAAGAAAAACGTTCTTTTTTCTTCTGGCGTACACAAAAAAATCACCGTACGCCTTTTAACACAATTCAAGCACTTATGGGGAACAATAATAAACGCACTTTCCCATTTTATCACAAGAAAAGAAGAAGCTGAAATTGGGTCAACGTATATTTCTTCACGCAGAGACTCGAAAATATTGTCACACTTTTTTATCAGCACTCAGAATTCACGATGTATTCACAAACGATTCATCACAGAACACGCTCAGTTCGATCCTTCAATGAATCGATGTTTTAATTATTTTAGATGGATAGTTTAAAATACTAAATATCAGGCAATTACAGCTATCAAATTATTGAGATAGTGGAGGATTTAAAAGGTAATAATAACAATAACAATAATAATAATAATAATAATAATAAAGTTTTGGACTATTAGTGTATAGCTTCGTCTCACTATTTTTAACAATTAAACTTCCAGAGATTACTTGATACATTTCTTGTAATAATTAATATTACAAATATGAAAGAAATGATACTGTGTGTTGAATATTTTAAATACTAAATAAAATATCTTCGAAATAAAACTATAGAGCTGATGTTTGAGGCCGCTGATCTACAGATTTACTAGTTTCATGATTGCTATAACTTTCATTAATATTACAATATTTATTTGTCAGAGATGAATAAGCAAACATTTAAGACAGAAAATAGATTTTTAACTTCTTCTTTAACTTTTTTTTTTTTATGGGGAGGGATTAAGCCCTATGAGCCCCTCTTTGACTGTGCCCTTAAACAATATTTTCTGTTTCGTGACTGATTTGATTGCCCGATTATGAAATGAAAAGCAGAGATATATACATTTAAAAAAAAATGAAATTTTATTAACCACATAAAATAACTTAAAAGCAGCTATTTATAAGTTTTGATGTTATTATATTTTCGTAAGTGTAATTTAAAAATTAAATTTGATTATTTAGGTTTTCAGTTAAGTCAAAATATTTTATGCAGTATAAACATTACTGAAATTACATTTTTAGCAATGTCTACATGGGGTGTCCATTACTGGAAAATGACTAATTAAGCATCCCAGCATTAATATCCTTTCTTAAAACCTTAAAAATAAATGAAATTTTATAAATGGCTATTAGTATATAAAATTCAAAGTTTTTTATTAAATGAAGCCAAGCTCTTAGCATGTTCATTAAGACTTTCACTGAAAAACAGTGGAACTTCGAAACATTATTTTCTGTTTCCTGATAGGTTTGATTAAGAGTGTCAACAATAATGCAAGATTATTAAATATGCAAAGGGGAGGTATGAAAAAAATAATAAAAGCTAAATTTTTATTGGTTATTTTTTTATAAGCTAAAAACATTGAAGGTTGTCCATTACTGGCACATCTACCCTATATAAAACATATGTTTTCATAATTTCTCGAACCATAACGATATTTACCATAATTTCATGAACCAGAATGTTCCGGTACATTTTGAGCCCTGCTGTAAAGTAACAGCCATGTCGAATATCAAAGCTTCTATTCCTAATAATTTTAAATTAATCATATGTTTAAGATATTTTTAGAATGTTTTCTTCTCTTTTCATCCTTTTAATTTTGAATATTTTAGAAACTGTTATTTAATAAGCCCTTACATTTAAAAAATAACCACCATGCCAAATTTCAAGTTTCTAGATTTATTCTTCTGCAGTCTTTTAAATTTCGAATTTCGTAAATACTGTTCTTTTCGGTCATTTACGTCTTAAACGTAAGATATGTCAAGTTTTAAGTTTTTATTCCTAACAATGTTAAATAAATCAAAATTTAAAACGTTTCCCGCTCATTTCACGACTTTAAATTTCGAATTTTTAATAAACTGTTTATACGGAGCATCCACATCTTAAAATAACCACTATGCTAAATTTCAAGTTTCTAAGCCTAACAATTCCAAATAAATCTCAGTTAAAACATTTTCTACTCATTTTACTCTTTTCAATTTCGATTTTTTTTTTTTTTTTTTTTTTTTTTTTTTTTAACGTTCTTAGCGAGTTTTTACATCTTAGAAGTAACCACCGTACCAAATTCCAAGCTTCTATACCAACCTTTATCACATAATCACAATTTTAGAACATTTTTTGTTCCTGTACACTTTTAAATTTCGATTAAAAAAAAAAAAAAAGCTATTCTGTGGGAGCATTTACATCTCTAAAGTAACAGCCATGCCATATTTAAAGTTTCTAGCCCTAACAGTTACAAACAAATCGTAATTTAGAAGTTTTTAGTAGGTTTTACGTTTTTTCTCCCTTTCAAATTTTGAATTTTCTAGAAACCGTTCTTAGTCATATTTACATCTTAAAAGTAACCGCCATGCCAAACTCCAAGCTTCTATACCAATTGTTTCACATAAATCGCAATTTTAGAACGTTTTTTGATTCTGCACCCTTTTAAATTTCGAATTAAAAAAAAACAAAACTCTGAGAGAAATGTTACGTCTCTAAAGTAACAGTTATGCCAAAATTTAAGTTTCTAGCCCTAACTTTTCGAAAGAATTGTAATTTAGAACCTTTTTTAGAAAGTTTTCGACTCATTTCACCTTTTCAAAATTTCGATTATTTTTTAAATTTAACCTTTTATAGCAAGTATTTGCACCTTAAAAGTAAGTAACACACAACATTTCAAATTTCTATCCCCAACAATATCACAGAAATCTCAATTTTAGAACGTTTTTTACTCCTACACCCCCTTTGGGGTTGTTACTGACATAAAATGTACCCTATGTGGAGCAGAGATGGTCACCAGCATTTTGCCGCCATTAATTATGAAATCGATTTGGTAGTTCCAGAGATTACTTCCTACAAAAACTAAACACACAAACGTTACTTCTTTATTATATTAGTATGTATAAATAAACTGGCAAAAAAACGTAATTTTCAATAAAAATTCATGTGTTAATATACTTTATTACTAATTTGAAGTCCTTAATAATCCAACATTTAAAATGCATGCACAGATTTGCTGTTGTGCGTACCAAGATTGTTGTTAACACTTTCCAACAAAGTTGAAAAGTATTTATGACTTCGGTTTGTCTGTCCGTCTAGCCGCGCTCTAACTCTCGTAAATGTACTCAGATCGTTCTTAAAATTTTGGATGTTAGTGACCTCTACCATAACACGATCCCTATTGCAAATGAAGTTTGTAGCATGTTTTGTTCATTTACAGGGACAGTCAAAAGTTTTCCGTTACATTACGGCCAATGGGAAAAAATCGTTTCAAATGATTTTTAATGGTGTTAGACTCTTTCAAACAGTAAAATTGAAATGCATTTAAGAAGTCCACTAAAATGTACATTCTGTAGAATATGCGATGCAAAGAATAGTTATTTATTTACAGGGCCACACAAAAGAATTCCTTTACATAATGGAAGGGGGGGGGGGGTGTTGTTTGCGGCGTATTTGAATTATGTTAAACTATTTCATATATAATGAAATTGATATACGTCGCTGAGCTTTAGTATAAGTTATTTCCGGTATAATACGAAGTGCATAGCATTTACAGGCACACACAAAATATTTCAGATACTATATTGTATCCGAAGTACTGTATATTAGCAATGATTGCTCGAAATGCATTTTTATTTATGATATGCGCTTTTATGTTTCACTGCATACTATATGGTGTGTATAAATTCTATAATTCATATACAGGGCTACAGAAAAGAATTTGTAAGGGTTACTGAGTATGAGCGTAAATTGCTTAAAGTTGGGTTTTAAATGAGTTATGCATTTTTACGCTGACCTGAATTTAGTTTATTAAGAAATGTTTGTTGAATATAGATAAAATGATATACAGGGTCACGCAAAGAATTGGATACATGATGGTCTATGGATACATGACGTCTATGGATGATAATTTCTGGAAATGTGATTTTAGTAATTTTAAGAGTGTTTCAGTTTGAATTAAATTTTAGATAAATAGTGGCGTGTAATAAATATATTAGGTAAACTGCAGGGCTGTACAAAAGTATGCAAGTATGTTTCCATCTATTAGTATAAATTGCTGAAAGAGAAATTTCAATCTGTTATGCGTTTTCTTGCTAAACTAAATTTTTCCATTATATAGTCTATATATCAACCTACAGGGCTGTTCAAAAGAATTGGAATACATATTTGGCTATGGACGGTAACTGCTGAAATCAGTTTTTCCAATGTTTTATGCGTTTTATAAAATGTTTACTTAGTTATCTTATTTACCTCATTTCCTTAAATAACGAAGTTTTGTTAAAGCATTCAGGAAATGTTGGAAAATGTTTCATAATCTATGCTTAATGCATGATTTGTCTTTCTTGTTTAAATATATTGTTAATTTTGAACAAAAGTTAATAACCATCGATCATTTTAAAGATTAGTAGAGGTAAAATAGACCAAAAATTGGGTAAAATACGACAACTGATGGTGATTCACGAAAATGTGCAAAGAACTTCGTTTTGGCACTAGAAATCCGATGAGTCCCCAAATATTAAAGTTGTTCTACCGTGTTTTTTACGATCACTTGTTACATAGTTACGGCAGGTTTTATGAATATAAAGTCAAAAAGTATATACTTTATTATTGAGCACAGCTTTGTTACATTTATTTTACGTTCAAAACATGTTCTTTATGTCATATTAAATAATCTCAAGCTTATTAAATGTTCTTAAAATAGCAATAATCAAAATCGGGGTCATCTGAGTCTGCTTCAAGGTTATCAAAATTGTCAAAATCCATGTATTCATAACTTTGTATTCATATAGGGGTAGACTGGGGCTAGTTGGCCCGCTTTTTCTTCGAATAATTTTTAAAAAATTATAATTCAACATTTTAAATTTCTTTTTATGTTACCACTATCAGTGTACTTTCAGGAAGAAGTCGCAATAGTAAAACTTGAAAATATTAACTATAAGTATTAGTTTAGGAGCTCAAATTGACACCAAGTCGCTTGGGCCAACCTGCCCCGATTGCGCGGTAAGTTGGCCCGCATCACTTTTTAATGTTCTGATAGTGTAGAAGCTTAAGAAATGGTAAAAATTTTACCAAATCTTAATTTTTATTTCTTGCGAACGAAAACACAATATAGCCTCCTAAATTAAAAAAAAATATATATTAAAACTGAATTATTAACTTCGACTAAAAAGTTCTTTAAAAATAGATTTTATTTTCTGATATAAAATGTGTTTAATACATTACGGAATAGTAATAAATTTTAATAAAGGCATGATAGGTGTTAAAACACCGTAAATCTTAGAGTACAGTAATTTAAGAAATCATTCATCCTTAATTAGGTGATTTATTATAAACACCAGATGATAAATAAATTGTATCAAGGCCTCTGTACATCTGTTAAGTGCAATATTTATTTTCTTTCGTTTATTATATTTGTCTAACGCATCATTTCCTTGAAATTTCTGTCAGTAAAATGTAATATTGCTTCATGATGCTTTGGGTAATGCCAGCTTCTTTGAAATAATGATAATTTTCGTTTATATAAAACTTTAATTCCTAATCAAGCATAAAAAAAAACCAGTTTGTTTATCATGAAATATATATATATATTATTGATTACATTCATGATTTATTATTGGTATAATGAGATTTAGATAATCTAATAAGTTAGGATATAGCAATGTGCTTGATATAATTATGTTGGATAATATCAATTTTTTATATTTTTTGTTTGAACTGCTGATCTTTATTAACGGTTCAGGAAGAAAAAGATATTTTTTGGTAGTAATTAAAAAAATGTTTCCTGAAACTGCCCTTTTTATGGATTATAAACAGAAAGGATTATTTAGTTTCAACAAATAACTACCCAGGTAAGAGGTTTTCATTTTATAAAATGTAATGTTATTGAAGCATTACTTGTGGCAAACTCTTCTCTGGACGGGGGGGAACAAGAGGATTTTATTAATAATTGAGAAATATCAGAGTCGGGTAGATTTTGATTGTTAGATTTGTTACTTTTAGCGGTAGTATGTAACATTAGGAGACCGAACTTTTAGGTAGATTTCGTAAGAAATACTACCTATTGCAATCTCCCATATGTTGGAATTTTTGAAAAACTTTTGCAGATCTATACCGATCATGACCCCTAAACCCCAAAGCCACCTCCAGCTCAAAACTTTATCTATATATCTATATCTATATATTTTTTCTTTTACTTTTCTATGGACACAATAGCATATCCAATCAGTTTAAAGTTTTCAAAACTTCTAGGAAAAGTGCCAAAAAATTATGCATGGCATATTTTTGATATAATTAAAAATGGCTTCAAGGAGTGCAAAGAATAGGGTTTTCAGAAGAAAAAAATTCATAACTTCGTCAATTCAGAAGATATCAAACTCACTTAAATTTACCATAAATCCTCTTAATATTATCTACAACTTTTGTATTGAGAAGCTTTTGATAGGAGCAACTCTTACAGCAAAAAGAAATTAAAAACAAAAAAGTGTGTGTGGGGGGAGGGGCGGAGAGGTTGTATAAGAAAAAAAATAACATTTCCCTTAATCCGTTAAATTCTTGGTGAAATTACTACTTAACTTCGAAATCTACCTGCGCCTGTAGGCCAAGTCAACAGGGATTTTTCTATAATTATGAAAGTTATAAATATTTTTGTACAACAGGAGCAGCTGATTTAATTTGGGGAGGAGGTAAACAACATTATAATTTCATTTTTAAAAAAGATTGACTGGAATAACCAGTAATTCAATTAATAAAATAATTCCTTACTATTAATTAATAATAAATTAATTAAAGTAATAATAAATGTTTATTAAAATAATTCATCAAAATTCCAATACCCCAGAGCCAAATTCCTGCGGGGCAAGTTGGCCCGCGCCAAATGGGCCAGCTAACCTCGTATCGCCATTTTTGTTTTTCATGACAATAAGGAATTATTCTGAAAGTATTTCAATAAAAAAAACATTTCCTACAATAACAAAGAACAATTATTTTTCTGAATTATTATATATCAAAATCTAAAATGTAATCTACAAACAAATAAAAGACGATTATTTATAAGAGAGGAAATTTACTCACCTTTGCAAAATTTTGAAAATTCTCAATGATTCCTTAACGGACGCTCTGGCTTCAATGGTACTGATGTTGCAGGAGAAAAGCGAAGCAATGCATACTTGACTGGACTGACAATTTCATCTAACGCAAAGTTTAAAAAATATGGCGACTAGGCCAACTGCCCCTATGGCCAACTAGCCCCGGTCTACCTAATCAATCACGACTTTGTATTAATAAAAACTAACGTAACTTTCTAACGAATAATCTTATCGACTTGCGGATGCTGTCATTCGATTCAGAATTAAAAAATGCGTAATATACAATACCCCACATGACCTATTTAAAAAACCCTTTTGCCCCCAAAACACGGTTGAACAACTTTAATTTTTAGGGACCCATAAGGATCTTCATTTTTAGTGCCAAATTTTCATGAATGGCCATCAGTTGTTGCTTTAAAAACCTACTTTACCTGCAATGAAGTATAATTTTCGAATTTGTATTCATAAACCTGCCGTAACTTTGGTCGTATCGAGTTGCGGATGGTGTCATTCGATTCAGAATTTAAAAATACATAATAAACGATACCCCACTTGACCTACTTAAAATTTTTAGATTTCCCTTTCCTTGAGTTAAAATTCCCCCTTTTTGCCCCCCCCCCCAAAAAAAAATATGGTGAAGGAACTTAATTTTTGGGGGACCTGGGTGCCCCCTGAATTCAACACTGATTAAGAAAGATAATGTACAATAATGTTTTGTGTTATTCTCCAGAATGTTAATTTATGCACATGCAACAATTTTCTTAGCGAAAGTAAGACATATACTACAATAATAATTAATCTTTAGTTAAATTAAAGTGGGGTTAAACGTACAGCTTATTATTATTATTAATATTTGGAGGGAGCACTAAGTATCTGAACAAGGGATATAACGAGGGGTTATGATTGTACGTAACATATTTATACATAATCATACACTGCATAGGTTTTATTCATTAATCTTACAGTAATCTGTTGCTGATATTCACAAATTGTTGCGCAGAACACATTTTGCACAAAAAAGTCAAGTTGCGATCATGTGAATTGAAGAATGGTACATTTTCTTTTATCGAAATAGCGCTGCAGCAGTGCTCGCTACAAAATACTGATTTTTTGTATCGTCCTACTCACTACATTACATTTTTCAAAATGTAGCGCGTTGCACTACAAACTAATAGAAAAACAAGTTGGAAATTGCTCGTCAAACGTGCAAATGAGGTGCGTTCGTACTAGTTTTATAATTATTTTTTGCACCCCATATTGCACTGAATGTATATTTTTTTGCACTTCATAAGTGCATAGTCTGTAACATCATTAAAATGCACTTGCAATATTTTTTTCCCCATTCCCCGTAATGTAACGGAAAACTTTTGACTGTCCCTGTCATTAAACTATACATCCGATTTTCATAAAATTTGAAATGGCTCGACAAAATTTTGCAGCAATTATATATTTAAAATTTCAGACCATTTGAAAGGCTGGAACATCATTAAAATGCACTTGCAATAATTTTTTCCCATTGGCCGTAATGTAACGGAAAGCTTTTGACTGTCCCTGTAATTAAACTATACATCCGATTTTCATAAAATTGGAAATAGCTCAACAAAGTTTTGCAACAATTATATATTTAAAATTTCAGACCATTCGGAAGGCTGTAACATCATTAAAATGCACTTGCAATAATTTTTCCCATTGGCCGTAATGTAAAGAAAACTTTTGACTGCCACTGTAATTAAACTATACCTCCGATTATCATAAAATTTGAATTGGCTCGACAAAATTATGCAACAATAATACATTTAAAATTTCAGACCATTCTGTTGGGTAGTATTTGCTCTGTTATATGCGGACGGACAGACGGACTGAACGACGACTATAGGTGCTACGTATTTTTATAATTACGAATGCACCTAATTAGCGACCAACTGTAGTTTCGCTACTTGTAGTCGAAGATTTAAGATTTTTCAGAAATCAATAAAAGCTGTCTTACTCACAAATATTAGATATTTTAAGAACATTTCTATGCCCACTAAATTTCTTAAAACTTTAAATATGTTTGTCGGTTGCCAGTTATTTATTTTATAGGAATTACAATAAAAAAAAAAATGTTTTTTGTGCTTATGTTGCTTTTGCAATCAACGGAGTGGCTGCGGACATCTATTAACTAACTTAGTGTCCTAAAAATGATACAAAAATACATCAATCATATTTTTATTAGGTATTTGACAAAATGGACATAAACAATTTACGTCTGAATCTAAATCCTAAAATAATCTCGCAAATTCACACAGCAAAACTTCCCGTACGGTGTATTTTGTGCATCATATATTTCTATTTTTTTTAGAAAATGAATGAATGCTTTGTAAGACTGATTTTAAATTAAATGCTGTTAGTACCATATAGTACAATATTATTAAAAAAAAAAAAAAAAAAAAAAAAAAAAAAAAAACCTTAACATAGGCATGTGACGATTCGTAACATACATGTGCACAAAATTCCTTAGCGCGGCTAATTAAGGGTTAAGGATTGATATTAAGTGCATACGGATAATTAACGAATTATGAATACCACTGTTTCCGAATTATATTTGCAGGTTTCATCTTGTGAAAGCTTTCGCAACGCTGAACTTAAAAATATATTTCTTTTTATTTTAGGGATTATATTTTCAGAGATGTCGAAAATGCAGTGCAAAAATTTGCCCTCCCCCCCCCCCCCCCCCCCCAACCACCATCTATTTCCGAATCTACTGAAACTAAAATTATGAAAAAAATGGAAGTAGTAGACGTTAGTTTAAACCTTGCAGGAAAACTATAGCGATTACCATAGATCACATAGTTTTTCAGAAAAGAGCATTTTTCCGTTACACACAAATTTCGATTTGAGGGCATTCAGGAAAGGTGTTGAGGAGCGCTGGAGGTACCTATCGTAGCAGAAGTATAAAAGCATTGTTAATAAGGATTTTAAAAAAATTGTTGGTAATTAGCCGAGATAGTAACCCTTAAATACACGGACGGTTTGGACATATAAAATGGCAGGGGCGGCGAACTCAATATTCCATCGGTTTTTAAAGCCTAGATAACAACTTTTAATGATACATTTGTGTAATCCAGTAGCTGTATAAAAGCAATAAACGTCAAATTATTAAAAACAGACTAATTTAATTGGAATTACATAAATGCTATGAGATTCGCGACTAATTTTGCATTGAGTAGATATCTCAATACTCCCCCCGTGTCTTTAAAAGTTAATTAAAAATCTATCTGGAAAAACGAGGCATGAATCAAGGCGGCGTTGCTACTTTGCGACCTCCGTTCGAAGCGCGCTAAGCAAAATGCCAAGTTTAAACTTGGAACAAAGGTTTTGTGTTAGTTATACTGTAAAAAGAAAAGATTATTAAGACGCTGAATTTAGTTTTATGAAATGCCAAATGAAGTTTAAATATCACTACTTTTATCGTCAGTGCCAAATTAAGTTAATCATGAACAGATTAGGATAATATTTAAATAAAAAGAGTTATACATAATAGCAATATTTGATATCCTTTAGGTTTCATATCTCTTTGAACTTTTACGGGATACCCATTCATACTTTTCTAGTATATATACATCTATACCGAACCCTACGTTGTATAGTTTTTTACAAAGTCTTATTTTTCTTTTAGTAACGATTTTTTTAATAATACAGTTAATAATTCGTATATTTATTGCAAGGAACCCTCTGAACGCGAGTATACTCGCACTTGACCGTTTATTTTATTCTTACGTAGATTTTACTCTTGTAAAATCGATCATTCAAGACTATAAGAAAATGAAACATCCATTTATTGCGCATTGGGATAAAAAGTGTAAAAATAAATTTGCACACTAATGAAATATTTTAATTCTCTAGAGAAATGTTAAATTATTATTATCAAAACAATTAACAAAGCTTTGATTCCGTAAATCAAATTTATTTAGGCAAATCAGACCCCATTGTATCCGCCTGGATGCTGTGGTTCACGCATATGATCTGATCAAGCATCGAAAAATGAAGGCCTAATATGTATATTTATTGTACGGAATCCTCTGAGCGCGAATAATACTCTCACTTGACCGTTTATTTAAATTTTAACATGTTCATAACACAAAAATAAAAATTCTTATTTTTTGTCAGGTTTTGCTCATTCTCCCTTTAAAATTAGTAATTGGTCTTTATTTGATTAGGAAAACTTAACAACTTATTAAAAATTGCAAAATTCTATTATTATTTTTATTGCAATGTAACATTAAAATAACAGGCCAGAGTGTTTTTAAATTACAGCTAATTTAAACTTAAAAAAAAAAAATAATCTTCATAATTTTAAAAGAGGGGTAGGGAAGAAATTCGTAATTTGAGTGTTTGTTTTTTAAGCGTTAATTGTTTGCATAGCATATCATTGTGGGATTAAATGGGATAAAATTAATAATTGCTATTTATTTGATTAGGAAACTTAACAACTTATTAAAAATTGCCAACTTGTATTATTATTTTTATTGCAGTGTAACATTAAAATAACAGGCCAGTGTGTTTTTAAATTGCAACTAATTTAAACTACAACAACAACAAAAAGAAATCTTCCTAATTTAAAAAGGGGGCTAGGGAAGAAATTCGTTATTTGAGTGTTTGTTTTTTATGCGTTAATCTTTTGCATAGCATATCATTGTGGGATTAAATGGGATAAAATTAATAATTGCTATTTATTTGATAGGAAACTTAACAACTTATTAAAAATTGTCAACTTGTATTATTATTTTTATTGCCGTGTAACATTAAAATAACAGGCCAGTGTGTTTTTAAATTGCAAATAATTTAAACTACAACAACAACAAAAAGAAATCTTCCTAATTTAAAAAGGGGGCTAGGGAAGAAATTCGTAATTTGAGTGTTTGTTTTTTAAGCGTTAATCTTTTGCATAGCATATCATTGTGGGATTAAATGGGATAAAATTAATAACTGCTATTTATTTGATTAGGAAAACTTAACAACTTATTAAAAATTGCCCCCTTGCATTATTATTTTTATTGCAGTGTAACATTAAAATAACAGGCCAGTGTGTTTTTAAATTACAACTAATTTAAACTTAAAAAAAATCATCATAATTTAAACAGGGGGTAGGGAAGAAATGCGTAATTTGAGAATTTTTTTTTAAGTGTTAATCGTTTGCATAGCATATCATTGTGGGATTAAATGGGATAAAATTAGTAATTGTTATTTATTTGATTAGGAAAACTAAACGACTTATTAAAAATTGCCAACTTGTGTTACTATTGTTATTGCATTGTAACATCAAAATAACAGGTCAGTGTGTTTTTAAATTACAACTAATTTAAACTTAAAAAAAAAATCTTCATAATTTAAAAAGGGGGTAGGGAAGAAATTCGTAATTTGAGTGTTTGTTATTTAAGCGTTAATCGTTTGCATAGCTTATCATTGTGCGATTAAATCCTATTAATGATCTATTATAGTAGCTGAATGGAGCAGCAGTGATATAGCTTCCGGTATAAAGATACGGCGAAAACGACAGCATCCTAAAATAGATCCCTCCTCCCTTGGTTCGGCATCCCATGACGTTACTTAGTGTATTTTTGGTATACTATCGTACTCACAGAAAAGATGCTAAAGACAAGGTTACCAGAGTTGGCTGGAGAGCTCATTCGAAAAATGATAAAATAATTTTGATGCAGTTTGTATGGACTCGAATGGATTAACCTTATGCTGCCCACTGATCCCCGATCACATTAGGATTAAACATTACCATTGGACAGATATTATTTAGAGGGTTACCTGGTCGAAATTAGCAATGAGTAACTTTAGTTTACACAGTAGGTGGCGGGCGGCAAGGAGGAGCAGGGGAGGGTCATTGCTCCCTCCCTGAATTTTGATATTTAATTAACTAAATTCTCTTTATCTCTGATGATTTTGAGAGGGGGGTGGGGGGGCGTCAGTAAATTTATTTTTCCCAAGTGACATAATAAAAAATAGAGATCGACCGAAAATTCGTTTTCGTTTTCGGCCCAAAATCTGAAATTCTCCGAAAATTCGTCTTCGGTGAAAATGCCGCCAAAAATTCGACCGGGACGAAACTCAACCGAAACTATCTGTATTGCAAAAAATCTCGTTTCTTCCTTCGGAAATTTTCAACATTATTCATTGATCTGAGCTGTATCGGTTCAAATGAGACACTCTTTTCTTATTGCTATGAACTTCACTGTTTATAATTATCAGTTATGGCTGACCCAAGACATAAACTATAAAGTAATAAATGCATGCATGGCTAAACTTTGAAGGCTCTTTTGACGTGCTCATTAAAAGCTGCATACTTAACAGTAATAGAAAACTTTTAGTTTGAAACCGCAGAAGTGTTTCGAATGCTCTGTGAGAAAGTTCTGGTATAACAGACGATCATTTATAAAAATCATTATAAAAGATCAATCATCGAGGTATATACAGGGTGTATCTGAAAAAGGGGCTTACGAGCAAAGTTCGTCATAGAATGCATGGTCGGAACGCAAGCGGTGAGAAGTTAAAAGGTAGTTTTCCATTGTCGCAGTTAAAGAATTAACACAAGAATGAGAGGAAAACATTTTATTAACAAGAATGTAATTAATGTACATGCTCAAAGAAATTGATCAAAAGATATTTCCGCCAGCTGTAATACACGCTTCATACCTGCGGGATAGGGACTGACGCACATTTGCGAAGACACCAAGTATTTCCCGAATATCGCCGAGAACAATGGCAATCCTGGCTACTAGATCCATGTCGGTCTCAATGAAGCACTCGTATATTAGGCTTTTCATGTGACACCACAGAAAAAAAATTCAAACACGAGAGATCCGGCGATCTTAGTGGCCAAGCTATGGGATCAACTCGACCAATCCATCGCATTGGACAACGGAAAACTACTTTTTAACTTCTTACCGCTTTCGTCCTGACCATACATTCTATGACGAAATTTGCTCGTAAGCTGCGTTCTATCGCACCCCGTAAAATTTTGCTCACTTTTTCAGATACATCCTGCATACCTAAAACATTTTTTAATTAGATGAAACTCGTATAATACGAACATCATGTTTTGGCTTTGATGAATTAATCACATTTTATTTTATATGAAAATTAAAAGGTTTGGTCAGGGGCACAGAGAGCCAACATGACTCACGTGTACTATTACACGTTTAATTAATTAATAATTATGTATATTTATGTATGTATTAAATACTTAAAAAAAATTTTGAACATTTTCGTTTTCGGAGGAAGATTCGGTTTCGGTCTTAAAAACATATTTCGGTCGATCCTTAATAATAATTAAACAGAAAAAGAGGTACTAACACTTTTATGCCAGATATATTAGATATTTTGTATCTATTACGATATATTAATTTTTTATTGAGAACTTCTTCACAAAGCTACATATTTACTCAAGATTCATATTTATCATCATTATAATGAGGATAGATAATTATTAATCTAGTGCAGATAATTATAAATCTTTGGAATTTGGACTCAGCATTATTCTTTTCAGCCCTGTTACTTAAATTAATTAAATATATAGGCAATAGTTATAATAAAAACTATGTGAACTGAAAATACCTATGATTCCTTTTCAGGAATAATTCAAAGGATAAGTTCCTTTGTCTGTACAAACATTTTTTGTCTCAGGAATTACAGAAATTTTTCATATCCACATAATGTACCTATAATTAAAATTCAATAGTAAATTTTTTTATTGCCGAAACTGGATACTAATACAAATCTGTAATTTTCCATGACAACGCGTAATTTATATGAAAAGTGCATATAATAGAGTATCTATCACGACTTTTACAGAACAATCCAAAATAATTGTCTCCCTAATGTGCAATTTATAGCTTAAACTTATGTGGTGCACGCGTGGCTAAATGTATTTAGAAGTAATTTACATATTTAAAAATTTTTCAAAATGTATGTAATATACAGGCCATCCCTCACTTAGTGTGGTAAACTTTTATTTAAAAGCTCTCTCGATTAGCGCGGTAAAAATTTCTATCACTGAGCAAAGTAACAAATCAGTGATCCCTTTTTTCCCCCCAGCAAGATGGTGTCAAATTTTTGAAAATGAAATTTGCAGACTTTGCCGAAACTAGTCGGATATGCCAATCCCAAAATTTTATTCAATTTGCTATTACAGTGCCAACATTAAATGAAAATCTATGCTCATCATGAGGATTCTAAAGATATGAAATTCCGTACATTAGTTCTTGAGAGATGACTATCGCTAAAATCGTGTAAATCCTGAAAAATTGTACATAGAAGCGCCATTTTTTGGGTGATTTACACCAAAACCTAATCAGCAACAACTTATGCCGAAGTCTAACTGAATCTAAAGTTTGATGAAAATCCGTGCATTAGTTTTTGAGGTAGAGATATTGCGGAAATCATGGAAAATTCTGCATAGCAGCGCCACCTGTTTGGCGATCTACATCAAAACTAACCAGCCCCAATTTATATCAGGGACTAACTGAATCTGAAGTTTCATGAAAATTCGTCCATTAGGTCTTGAGATGAGCTATTGTAGAAATCGGGAAAAATGCGTCTGTTGGGCAATTTACACCAGAAAGTAATCAGCACCAAATTATATCAATTTATAACTGACTCTGGAGTTTGATGGAAATCTGTGCATTAGTTCTTGGGATATAGCTATTGCGGAAATCACGAATAATGCAGCATAACAGCGCCACTTGCTGGACGATTTACACCAAAAAGTAATCAGCACTAATTTATATCACGTACTAACTGAATCAAAGTTTTATTAAATTTCGTGAATTAGTTCTTGAGATAGAGCGCTCACAAAATTTGTGTAACATACAGACAGGCAGACTCACAGACAGACTCAAAGACTCGCAGACAGATATTTTCTAAAAATAGTCAAATCGTGTTCAGGACTTCTAAAACGCATAAATCCGCCGAAAACCGGAAGTCGAATTTTTTCACGAAAGAAGAAAGTAAAAAAAAAAAAGGCATTAAAAAAATTCCAAGAAGCTTTTCAAAAATTAGAATGCCTCAAACAGCATTTGATTAGATAGACCCAAACATCAGTGGCAGTATGCAAGTGCACCTAGGATTAAAAAATCTAATTTGTGTTACCGCAAGATGCATTCCAAAAAGAAGGAAAAAGTCTGTGCAATTGGCAAGTTTTCGTTTAAATAAACTAAAATGTATGTAAGTGTGAAGTAATCAAATTGTATTACAATAAGTTTTAAATTAACTTATGGTGCATTTTAAAAAGTTAACCTAATGGTAAATAAGCTAGCATAAATAACACAAGTTTCCACAGGTTGTGTTTTTTAACTTTTCATAATTGATTCTTATGTATATTTTAGCGCTGAATCCGAGAATGACCTTCATTTTTAACTATCACGTCAAGATTTTTCTCAAATCGTAAATTCCAAAGAGTAAAAAAATAGCGAAAATCTGATTCTAAAATATATGGAAGATGGCTGTGTTTTTTAACTTTTGATTGTTGATTTTTATGTATCTTTTTGTGCTGAATATGAAAATAAATTTTATTTTTAACCATCATGTCAGGATTTTTTGGAAATTGTAAATTTCAAAGGTAAAAAGTAAAAGAACTAGCGAAAATCTGATACTGTAAAATATTAAAATTTTTTGGTAGTAGATGTGATGGTTGTGTTATTTAAATTTGGTAATTGATTTTTAGGTATACCTTTTAGCACTGAATCTGAAAATGACCTTCATTTTTAAACATCACGCCAGAATTTTTCGCAAATCGTAAATTTCAAAGTTAGAAAGTAAAAAAAAAACAACAACAAAAAAAAAAAAAAACAGCAAAAATCTGATATAAAATAGAAGTAAAAAACTTTTTTATTCAATATCATTTCTGAGTGTCTCTGAAAATAAACCATGAACGCTACATACTTTATTTTCAATTCCGAACATGGCATAGTAAACCTCAATAACATATATGAATTACAGAGCAATCCAACTATATTAATGCAAGTTAGAGTTCGATCAGACAGAAGGCCAAACGGACAGACAAACCGAATTCATAAACACTTTTCAAGTACGTTGGAAAGTGTTAAAAACGCATAATAGGTTGAAATTTCACTTTCAGCAATTTATACCAATAGACGGAAACATAATTGAGTACTTTTCTACTGCCTTGTCTGTATTTTACCTACTATGTTTACATACACGCCACTATTTGGCTAAAATTTAATTAAGACTAAAACACGCTTAAAACTACTGAAATCATACTTCCAGAGATTATCATACAATTCTTTGCTTGGCCCTGTATATCATTTTATCTATGTTATACAAACATATCTTAATATACTAAATGTAGTTCAGCGTAAAAATGCATAACTCAATTTAAAACCACCTTTAAGCTATTTTCGTTCATAGTCAGTAACCCTTTCGAATTATTTTGTGTAGTCCTGTATATGATCTACAGTATTTGTACACACAACGTAATATGCAAATATTTAGTTAAACTTAAAAACTCATTTCCCAACTAAAAATGCACTTCCAGCAATCATCGCTAATATACAGTACTTCGGATACAGTATCGAAATCTTTTGTGTGCCCCTGTAAATATTATGCACTTCTATTGCACAATAAGTAATTTGTAGTAAACCTCAGTAACGTATGTCAATTTCATTATATGTGAAATAGTTTAACATTATTAAAATACGCCGCAAAAAATATGTCTCGCCCTATACCATTATGTAACGGAATTCTTTTGTGTGGCCCTGTAAATGAATAATAAATATTCTTTGCACTGCATGTTCTACAGAATGTATATTTTAGTGCACTTCATAAATGCATATCAATTTCATTATGTTCGAAAGGGTGTAACATCATTAAAATGCACTTGAAACTACTTTCTGCTATTCTATGGATAAAATGTGCATGGGATAACGTAGACGCAAACTACTGTCAATGGCTTTAGTGCTTGTGGGCTAAGCAATGTATCCACAGTAATACATTGATGATATCAATTTTTTAGAAGATGGAGTGATTCCGCTATCAAATGCAGCTAAAATTGATTATGACTCCAAATCACATGAATATGAAGAAGCTCTTAAGGGGTCTCAGGACTCTTAAAAGTGGAAAAAATGAAAAAAAAAAGGACCAGTTTCAACATTTCATATCTTAAAATGTATTTGATATTAAGACACAATTTTAAATGGGAATGAAAGATACAAGTATGTTCTTTCATTTCCAATATTTGAAAAATTGCAAGATGCAGCATTAGCATTTACAGGGGGCTCAAAACTGTCAGACATTTGACGAGCAGAAAATCGGCATAACAGCTTATGCGCACGAGTACAAAATAAATTTTGCAACTAGAATGAAAATTTTGGTGCCTACTTATACCTCAGATTATAATAATGATACTGAACCTAAATAGATTTGCATTTAAAGCATTTTTACATTTTTAATACAAAGTTGTATTTAGCTTATGCAAAATTTAGAAAATTTCAACAATAGAAACCCCTAAAAAATATTTTCTTTTTACAATAAAAAGGAAATTTTAGGTTCACTTTATACAGACTAACATGAAACATATGTTTTGAAAATTTCATGAAAAAATATTCAGAAGTTTTTGAGATATCGTGCGCGTTATGCCCAAAAACGTCATTTGGAGAAAAATGACTTCAAAGTTTTGGAAACACCGCTTCAGCTATTGAGCGAGTATAATTCTAAATGCCATAACTTCTGTTCTAATGGGAATTTCAAGATAACAACTATTTCAAAATGTTCAGAAAACATAGAAGTTTAACATGTAAAAAAATTAAAATTTCGAAAATTTTAGAGCTTTAAGAGTCCTGAGATCCCTTAAGTGTTACGATGATTTATCTGAAGATTGGGGGAATCGTATTATAGGAAATCTCAACAAAGGTAAAACTTTAAAACCTTTAAATATTTTTTAAATATATTTAATATTAAAAAATAAATTTTACAATTATTTATAAAAATGAATGATACTACAATCGAGATTAAAAAAAAAAAAATCCATTTTAGGAGCTCATTCCGATGTACACGACGAGATTCCACCAGTTAAAGCTTCTATTTCATGTCAAGAAACACTTTTTGAAATTGTTAGAGTGATAGAAAGTTCGATACCTGATAGAGATCCTACTACAATAAATAATTTGTTTATAGAGATTAAAGAATGTTTAGAAACAAAAATTATTAGTGAGAAATTGTTAAAATCAAAGCAAACTACAATGAATTCCTTCTTTAAAGCTGTATAGAAATGAAATATAATAAACTAATTCAATAATAATTTGTTTTCGTACTATGTATTTCATGCTTTTCCCATCACCTCTATTCAGAGGGTAGTCTCGTTAGAGAGGTTTCACTGTATCTCTTTAAGAAAAAAAAATTTTGTCTGCTTTTAAAAACCGATAAATTTTGAAAGTTTTGGTCAAGTAAATATTTTGTGTTGCGTTTTTAAAAATATCTCTAATGCAGGAAAATAATTTAGGAAAACCCCGGAAACATGATCAGATTTGGAGGCAGAGACCGACTAAGGAGTTTTTGTGCCCTGTCTTGTTTTGTATTTTTCTAAATTGGTTGCTTGTTTTCGGAGAGCCACAATCCTTTTTTACTTATAATGGATTCAAAATTTGTACCTTTTAACTATCATCCAGAAACTATAAGACAAGAAACTATAAGACAAGGCTTAGCACAATTTCCTTTTCTACATAAATCGTTTTCATGATGGTATACTGATTGGGGAAAAAAAGAGATGTAAAACTTATTTTTATTGAAATTTTGAAGTTTTTTTTCTGTTGTTCATGGATTTATTAAAAAATGTCTTTTAATAAATCATGAAACAGTAAAATACCTGTGAAAAAATAAGTATGTGAAGCAATTTAACATTCAGAAATGCAACGTGTGGAAAAAAAGGAAGAGTGTCTTCATAGTATTAGCACGTGATTTAGATAGTAAGTTGAAATTAAATTTCCTGCAATTTTCGTGAATTTTTAATCGGGCGACCGTTTTTCAGCAGGTGCAAAAATAAATGAAACCAGACTCGACTCAATTTCCACAGAAAATATAGATTTTTCTTAACATAAATTTAAGATTTTTTTTTCTAGAATACTGCATATATATTTATGGGAAAATTGAACGTCATAGATTACTATATATTTTAGATTACTATATGTTCGCAAGCCATAGAATGCAGAATAGCATCAGTATCTGGGGCATTCTCACATTTTGACTTTTACGTCGCTGAATAATAATTTTTATTTTAGTACATATTCTTGTGTTTTTTTTTTATTTCATATTCTGCGGAACATTCCATTGCATGATTGCATAACAGTATTAATAAGATAAATAAGTTTGTGACGATGTTGGCGGTCCAAATACCAGGAAAACTCCTGTACCGTCCCGTGTCCCTGATGCTGATTTTTAAGTTTGGAGTTGTCTGTATAAAATTGTTTCAATAAAAATAATTCGAAGTAATTTTTTTCCGAAACTGGAACTATTGTTTTATATAAATATGTAGCAAAAAAAAAAAAAAAAAAAAAAAAAAAAATTATCCTGCACACATTTTTAGGGTTATTATTTTTTAAACTCTGTCCCTGCGTTTTAGATTCCTCACCGTCCCTCTTCTAAAATTATACAGAAAATCACTTCAGATGCAGCTACTGAATTTTTTTCAACTCTTTTGCCATGCTAGAGAAAGAATGTCTAAAATTCTTTGACAGGAAATTTACTGCAGAATTTAAATAAGCATTTAAATATCAATTTCAAGCATCGTGGCTTTATTGGTCGTCTCACCGTCCCCAAGGTTTATTCCTGCACTTTTCGAGATAAATTAATTTTTTTAAATTTAATCCAATGTAAACAACTGTTTCTAAAAATCAATGAACATTGTGGCTAAAACTTAGTCTTAACATGATTTGCCTAAAATAGGTGGTAATTTTCCTTACCATTCCATCCTTACTGCCCCTTTTTCCCCATTTCGTCCCTTTTTTTCTATATCGTTCCCTTTTCTAGGTGCGTTCGTAATTATATAAATACGTAGCACCTATAGACGTCATTAAGTCCGTCCGTCCGTCTGTCTGTCCGCATATAACAGAGCAAAAACTACATAACCGAATGGTCTGAAATTTTAAATATATGATTGTTCCAAAATTTTGTCGAGCCATTTCAAATTTTATGAAAATCGGATGCATAGTTTAATTACAGGGACAGTCAAAATTTTTTCTTTACATTACGGCCAATGGGAAAAATTATTGCAAGTGCATTTTAATGATGTTACAGCCTTCCGAATGGTATGGAATTTTAAATATATAATTGTTGCAAAATTTTGTCGAGCCATTTCAAATTTTATGAAAATCGGATGTATAGTTTAATTACAGGGACAGTCAAAAGTTTTCCGTTACATTACAGGTAATGGAAAAAAAATTATTGCAAGTGCATTTTAATGATTTTATAGACTATGCACTTATGAAGTTAAAAAATATATACATTCAGTACAATATGGGGTGCAAAAAATAATTATAAAACTAGTTATAGTACGAACGCACCTCATTTGCCACGTTTGACGAGCAATTTCCAACTTGTTTACCTTAACGTTCCTTCTTTAACACCCCTTTAAGAAAATGTTATACCAAAATTTTGTACCAAAAATACTACGTTGTTATTATTTCTTATTTGAATGTCCTGTGAGTACCATGCAAATTCATTATAAGTAAAAATTTAGAAGAAAATAGAAATTTATAGCGGTAAAATGGTAAGGAAAATTAAACTCGCAAGTTTAACTTAAACTTCAGTTAAATAAAAAAATTTTCGCTGCTGGCCATTTTTTCTTTATTTTGAATCATCAAGGCATTCGTCTATCTGATTGAAAAGTTCTTTTAGCAAGTTTAATTTCACCAGATTTTTATTCCCGAAAATCAAAAGATTGTGAGAATGCCCCATCTGCCCGCCATATATGCCCAGTATGTAGAGAGAAAATGTAAGCCTGATCTTGCTGAAATAATTAATTCCTGGTTCAGACATGATTCAAATGCCAATGCCAATCTCTATACTCTGGACATGTTATATTTCTGTGCTGATGTTGTCAATGTAGCATTAGCATCGACTCGTGGAGGATATTTATAATTATCCTCGCCTGAGTCACGTCCATTGAAAACAGTTCATATTTTATTTGCTTAGTTTAATCCTTTTAAATTTTTATATTGGGCAAATTCTTTTATCGACCCTGCCCGGCCCGTGTATTTTTGTCATCGGCCCGGCCCGGTCCGTTAAAAAAATTGTCTTTAATACGTCGGCCCGTTGAAAAATTTCCCACCATTTTGCAGACCCGCGGGCCGCATAGATATTTAATAAAACAAATAACAATAATAATAATAAAAAGAATTTGTAATAATAGTAATTTCAGTATTTCAGTTTGAAATTAGCAGAGACTATCTGGCAGAAACACACAAACTACCGTTTGAAGCTATTTTGTATTTGTACTAATCTACAAATCTTTTAAGTCGGAGGAACGCCATGTAAATTTCCTTTTAATCTAATTCAAACGTTAACAACAATAATAATAATTATTATCATTATTATTATTGTCAAATTTGGGTATTATTATTAGAACATTTAAATTTATATTTGTTGATATTCGTTTTAATATGTAAACTGCCCAGAAGCAAATTTTGTAAACTTTATCTGAGGGATACACAACCATAGTAGACCAAGTGCATTTGAAAAAAAAAATGGGATAGTCCACTTAGAAGGGTGCATGGAATCTGTTTTATCCATTCCCACAGTGAACCAAGTATGTTGTCACACACAACAAGTCTGTTGTCACACACTTTCTCATATATGTCCTCTGTTTACAGACGTGGTTTATTATGGGAGTGGATAAAGCAGATTTTATGCGGCTTCGCAATATGTGGCACGGGTCAACTACACAATAGAATTCTCCCCACCTCCAAACGGTCTGTCGGGGCTCAGATGAGAAGGAAATATTTTCTTCTTTGCACTGGCCTGCTATTGATGCATACAGGAATCCATTTTGTTGCCTAAGTGGAAGCATAAATACAGAATGACTGCACGCGAGAGGAAAGACGCGAATAAAACAATAATAAGTGGAATATTTACGTAGCTTGTGCGTTCTTAAAATGCAGTTACATTTTTTTTTTTCAATTTTAAGCCTTCGTGAAGGTTTCAAAATGTATAATATCAATGATTTTTAACCCCTAAAATAACAATTTTTAAATTTAAGAATTTCTTACGATACATATTTATGAATAAGATTATGAAGTTTTAACATCTATCATTGTTTTTCAGTTATACATAAATATTTTTCAACATCAAAGTTAATCAACGCAGTATATAACTGAGATTTTAATTCCCATCAGCAGTATTTGTTTTCTATTTAAAATAAAAGCCACTTTTTATTTATTTATTATATATATGAATACTTTTCATTTTTTAAGGTGGGAGGGGGTATCTTTAAAAATTTTAATGTCATCTAATCCTCCACTCCCTTGCACAGAGTTTAAAATCATGAATTTTTTTTTCTTTTTTGACCATTGGCTTCTTAGTAATGACAATAAGTATCCGCGTAAAATTTTCCTTACCCACAAAACTTAAAACATTTAAAATATTTTTCTCTTTTCTTGTTTCTTTCAAATGTTAAGTTGTGTTAAATGTTAAATAAATAAATGACTTACCCTTCTCCCAAATAAAAAAATAAATTAATAAATAAAATATAAAAATAATTTCAAAATTTTTAGATTATTATACTGTATTTGTTATTCATTAGAATCGTTGATGTTAATTCTCTCCCATCCCCCCGGCAAATAGAGAATAATTAATAGCTGGTATTAATACAAAAAAAAATCTTTTTTTCAGCTTTTGTAGTCTTAAACCCTGTAAAAAAAAAAGGGAACACATTTTCTTATTTCATTGTAAGTTTCACACCTTTGTTTAAAATAAGCTATCTAAATCTGCAAAAATATGTTACCAATTTACCTTTATAAATGTGTGAAATTTAAATAGCAAGATTATTTTCCTTTATAATAATAATAATAATAATAATAATAAAAATACTCCGCATTCATAATGCTTATTCTTTAGCTATTATTTTTTCCGTCATTACTCGGCGAATTTAGATAAAACATTAATTACTTTATCAAAGTCAATATTTTTAATAAATATTTCTTTATTAAACTGGGCTAACGACTAATTATTGCCAAATGATAATTTAAAATACTTTTATTGCTTAAAAAATATATAAGTTTCACATTTTTTCTTTAATCGTTTAAACAAACAAATCTTAAAACCCCTTTTTATGAAATTTTCATTATACTAATATTTTCAATAAACAGTATAGTGCAATACAAAATTTTAGTTTTATTTAACCTTTTGCTCTTCTTTGTGGAGAGTAACTTGCCATTTTTTAAAAATCTCTGCTACTAGGTGTGCGAAGTGTTAATGCAACAATAGCTTGGCTTTTTTTTTTCACCCATCAGTAACCCCCCCCCCCCCCCCCCAAAAAAAAAAAAAAAAAAAAAAAAAAAAAGACAGAGAGAGAGAATTTGGTTCAAAATTCAAGAGAGTGTTCTTAAAGAAATTGTTATTCTTGTTCTAGGGATTGTTTTCCTTTTTTTTTTATCTATAATATTTTACATGTTTTCTTATCATGTTTTGAATAATTTAAAGTTTTTTTTTTTATTATTTTATGCCAGAATCCTCCCAGATTACGATTATCTTACGATTATTTATTACCAGCTGATTCGATTAAACAATAATGAACTTTGTTTTCACAAAAAAAAAAAAAAAAAAAAAAAAAAAAAGAATGATTTTATTATATAGTCAATCGTATAAACTGCGTGCTTATGTACTTTTTTTGTATCACGACAGACAATTTTTGTATAAGAAATCAGGATTGCAATTCACTTCTTATTTAATCAAAAATATAGAATATGTCACTAAGCCGAAGTCTTATTTTTATTCCACGTTTTAAAGCCTTATAAAAGAACAATTTTTAATCTTTTATCATCAATAACTTGAAATGGAAATAAATCTTCGCTTATCTTAAATGCATAAATTCTGCGGATTTCAATATTCAAAATTATTGAAAGAAAATTTAAAGATTGTACGCATTCTAAATGTCCCGTACTATACGCAACAACTGTCGTGACGTTGTTAATAATAATGTAGCTCTTGTAAAGATAATTTAAACAAACCTACTTTATTATACATGAACTATAATAACTCGAGAAGTACTAAAAATTTCTTTGGCTTACATCCAGGCAACACTGAGCTAGTTACTCCATACTTTGGACTCAAGAAAAAAAAAGTAGCTTGAATATTTTATTCATCTTTTAATTATACCTTTAATAGTTTCAATTCAAGAATAACATTTTCAATAATCAATTTTTCCTATGTTTTCCATATATTACTCAAGTTATTAAAAAATGACTCATAATTTTTTCATTCAAGAAATTCCTTATATTTGTATAATTTTTTTTTCCTTTCTATTATAAGGAAGTTTTTGAATGAAAAAAATAATATGTCATGTTTTTAATAGCTTGAAAGTTGTTTTGTCCTTTGAACTATAAAGGACAAAATATAAGTATAAAATACAGGCATTACAAAAGGCAGTTATTTCTGTCGATAAAAATTATCTAAAAAAATATTCATCAGTTAAATGCAGCATTTAATGTTATTAAACTCAAGAGAGAAAAACAAAGGCCGCGCACTTGAATTTTATGTTTTATTTTTAAATATGCAAATTTTTTATCAGAGTTCTTGGCAAAGTCTTTAGGTAAGCAGTTTGAAGATTGTGAAATCTTTAGTGGATAAAAATAGATTTTTAAATTTAAGAGAAATTTCAAAAGTTTCTAAGATTTTAGATAAAGAGTATAATTCGAGACAAAAAAGATGTAGTTTTGCATCAAAATGGATGCTTTACTAACTTCGCAGTCAAACCTATTCAGACTATCTTCCTTTAATCTCCTCCTAATCTACCCATCTTGACCTTTGGGGAGGAAAATGCAGGAAAAAGTAATTATACCGTGCGGAGCGCAACTATCCCATTTTATGCACCTCCTAAATGGACTATCCCCTTTTTTTTTCAAAATGGACTTACTTGGTCAACTATGGTTGTGAGTTCTCAATCGACTGTTATCGGGTTAGCGTAGATTTGGCCACCCCGAAAAAAACCCGAGCGGGTTTTTTTTTTAAACCCACTTAAAAAAAAAATAAAAATAAAAATAAAATAAATAAAAATAAATAAATAAATAAAATGAAAAACCCAAGTGGTCTTTTTCAAAATCCCTATTTAAAATTCACTTATCTAAGTGATAATAAACGTATTAATTTACACAAACAATAATACAGTATGACTTCAAAAATCCGGCATCAAAACCACCTTTTCCCTTCTTTTTCTTTAAACTTTCAAGTTATGGGAGAAGAAAAATAGCAATTATTTATGAATTAAAAACTTAAAGATTGAAAGTAAAAATGAAAAAAAAAAAAAGAATATTTGACTTTTGTCTTCATTTCACCAGAGGCGATTATTTTCTGGACAAATTTTCTGGGAGCTGCGCAGTTGCTTAGCAAGTGAACAACTTTGGGGACAACTTTGACGAATGCATGACACAATATATGGCCGAAACGAATATTCGGCAACGGCGACATCAATGATGAGCAAGAATTTTCAGGCTTTCACATTTCTCATGAAAAGACCGCAATTTATGAGCTGATTGAACGCGCAAAATCTGAAAATGCATTAAGCGTAAAAAAAGAGATATAGATGATTGGCTAGGCATTGGCAAAAATGCTTCAACAACAAACAATTTAACGGACAGCGAGATCGCTGACGCTGTGCTAAATAGAACCGCCGATAATGCTAGTAGCAGCTCAGAAGACGAGGATGAACAAACGGCAGAAGAAAAGGTTTCACTAGAAAAATGCATAAATTTGACTGGAGAATTAATATCTACAGTAGAGAAACAAAACTGTATTTCCGAAACATACATTCTTCATTTATATAAAATACAAAATACAAAAAAAAAAAAAACCTTGTAAAGAACGGCCAAAAAAATTGAAGCAAACAAAGTTGACATCTATGTTTCCGAAATTACAAAAGAAGAAATAATTTCACTCTTTATTAGATTTTTTTCTGTAACATAGAAAATATCAATTAAGGTAAGTTTTATTTATATTTAATTTTCTCGTTTCTTACATAATTATCACTTAATAATAAATTAAGTTATGGCTAAAGACTCCAATAAGAATATAGTACTACTTTTGGTATTCCGAGTCACTCTTTTGATATTCCTTCAAAAATCCGGAATTTTCAAAAATCTGGCATAGTCTCGGTCCCAATGATGCCGGATTTTTGAAGTTATACTGTATACATATTATATCATAGGCGTAGATATTTCAAAAACACTGGACAGGTCCAAATTGTCCTATAGAACAAAAACATAAGAAATTCTCAGTGAAAAATAATTATCTCATTAATATCACATTGAGATAATTATATAAGCAGTAAATAACTGAGATTGTTTGTCAATATGGAGAAAACTGTACGGTTCAAGACAATAACATTAGAACTTCTATGAGTTTGTCCTTCGATGACCTTTTCTCTTTATACATTAAGCAGAGAGATTAGGGTTTCCAGATTTATATCAGAAAAAAACCCGGAAGATTTTGATTAACACTAGTTAGTTTTTGTTTTATCGCGCTACTGTGTTTTTTTCATACCATACTAATACATGTTGAATGTATCAGTAATGTTTTCGGTAACAAATTAGATTAAAAAGAGGTTATTAATTAATGGACTTAATTATCATTATCCAACTGTATTTGTAGTACATTATTCTATTAACATTGTTTAACTAAATTTGCAATCATATCTCCCATTATGAATGAAAAATTAATTGAATCGTAAGAACAAAAATAAATCAAAACATCCCACAATTGAATGGTGATCATGAAAGTTTTAAAATGGACACCCTACGAAAATAAATGTTGGTATTTAATCATAAAGAGGGATAATAAATCAAACAACATATTAAAACTTAAGATACAGATATAATAAATTAAAAATTTTATAATTTTATAAATTAAGTAATAAATTAAAAATTGTATACTTATAGTCTTTCTATAACGTTCAGATTATGTAATCCTATCCAAATGTTTGTGAATGCGCACATAATAATACAGAACTCTCCCATGATTTTTGTCAATCTGATTGGAAACAAGCCGTTTTTACATTTGATACGCATGTGTTTAACTTTTTTTCGCAAATGGTGAAATTTTGAAGCAAACTGAAAAAGAAAAAAATCTTCAAACTATCAATAGTAAAAAGTAGTAGAAAAACGGAAGAAATCGTCGTACGGGACAAATTTAAACGTACACTGTACGATAGGCCTAAAAAATGCCAAAAAAACGTACAACTTACGGGGAAAACGTACAATCTGGCAGCCCTAAGAGAGATATACAATAAACATAATTCTTGCATAAACATTGATCTATGTTGCTAATGATTAGTTCGGAATAATTTGGAATATTTCATGGAATTCTATAGAATAAGAAAAATTTAACAAAGCAGAGATAAATAATTATCTATTTAAATTCGATGTTTTATTTGTAAAAAAACAGAGAAACAAAACTTTAGAATATTAATTATTTTAACTTTTCAAAATTTCCTTTCAACTCAATCATGAAAAACATCCCAAATTTTAAAACAAATTTTTTAAACTTTTAATATTAATACAAGATTAACATTTATTTTTCTTAAAATCCTCTTATTAATTACCAATTGACCAGCACAGCGTTGCCCGGGCAAGTCAAAAAATAGTACAAAACACATAAAAAACAAAAAATTGCAACAAAAAATTGCGAAAAACTTAAAAATCGCTGCTCGAATTCCGTATGAACGTTATTGAAAAGAGAAAAAAAAAATACTATATTAGGCTAGAAGATTGAAACTGAATTTCTTTAATTGTGGAAAAATCGCAGCGAATCGCGAAACAAACAAACAACAACAAGAAAACCCCGCTAGAAATCGCTAAATTTATTTTAAAAATCGCAGAGTTCAAAAGTTAGTATATTGGGCTAATATAGATTAAAACAGGATTTCTTTCACGAACATCGAAAAAGGGCCGAAAAGCACAAAAAGCTAATAATCGTATTAAAACAAATCGCTGTACGAATTTCGAATAAATTTTATAAAAAGAGGACAAAATTTACTATACATGGCTAAAATATTAAAACCGTATTCATCTTACTAATGTTCAAAAATTGCTAAAAATTCACAAATAGCAGAAACAAGACAAAATTTACTACAGTTTGTTAAAAGATTGTAATCTAAATAGTTTCACAAATGTAAAAGAATCAGTGCAAAACGTTAAAAATTACGTTACAAATCTCAAAAAATTCAAAAACCGCAGAGAGCAAGATGTCTATATTAGGTTAAATGTTTGCAACCAAGATATTTTTACGAATGGCAAAAAAAAAAAAAAAAAAAAAAATCGCAAAGAACACAAAAACAAACAAACACATTAAACGGTGTTAAAAATTAAAGTAGTCGGATGTACCAATCCCAAAACTTTCTTCTATCTCATACATGTTAATACTTCAAAATTCGCTATCACACTGCCAAAATTAATCGGCAATCTATGCATCTCATGAGGATTCTAACGATATGAAATTCCGTGCATTAGTTCTTGAGATATGACTATCGCTGAAATCGTCTAAATTCAGCAAAATGCTGCCTAGCAGCGCCACCTATTGGGTGATTTATACCAAATCCTAATCAGCAACAATTTATGTCAACGTCCGACTGAATCTGAAGTTTGGAGAAAATCCGTACATTAGTTTTTGAGATACAGCAATAGCGAAAATCGTGAAAATTTCTGCATAGCAGCGCCACCTATTGGGTGATTAACACCAAAACCTAATTAACAACAACTTGTGTCAACATACAACTAAATCTGAAGTTAGATGAAAATTGGTCCATTAGTTCTATTGATAGAGCTATTGAGGCAATCGTGGAAAAGGCAGCAGAGAAGCGCCACCTGTTGGGCGATTTACACCAACACCTAATCAGTAGCAAGTCATATCAAGGACTAACTTAATCTGAAGTTTGATGAAAATCCGTGCGTTAGTTCTTAAGATAGAGCTATTGGGGAAATCGTGTAAATCCTGCAAAATTCATCATAACAGCGCCACCTGTTGGGCGATTTACACCAAAACGTAATCATCATCAATTTATATCAAGGACTAACTAAATCTGAAGTTTGATTAAAATCCGTCCATTAGTTCTATTGATAGAGCTATTGAGGCAATCGTGGAAAAGGCAGCAGAGAAGCGCCACCTGTTGGGCGATTTACACCAACACCTAATCAGTAGCAAGTCATATCAAGGACTAACTTAATCTGAAGTTTGATGAAAATCCGTGCGTTAGTTCTTAAGATAGAGCTATTGGGGAAATCGTGTAAATCCTGCAAAATTCATCATAACAGCGCCACCTGTTGGGCGATTTACACCAAAACGTAATCATCATCAATTCATATCAAGGACTAACTAAATCTGAAGTTTGATCAAAATCCGTGCATTAGTTCTTGAGATAGAGCTATTGCGAAAATCGTGAAAAATGCAGCATTGCAGCGCCACCTGTTGAGCGATTTACACCAAAAACTAATCAGCATCAATTTGTATTAGGCACTAACTGAATATCAATTTTTATTAAATTCCGCGCATTAGTTCTTGAGATAGAGCGCCCACAAAATTTGTGTCACATACACACAGACAGACAGACAGACAGACAGACAGACTCACAGAGTCACAGACAGACATTTTGTAAAAACATGTTTTTTGGAATCTCTGACCCCTAAAACGTGTAAATCCGTCGAAAACCGGAATTCGAAAATTTTCATGAATCCAATACTTTCTTCTTGTAAAGATAGAAGAAAGTAAAAATCGCAGAGGACGAGTGGACAAAATTTACTATACTAGGGGGCTCGGCCCCCTACGAGCTACGCTCGCCAACCCCCGTCCAGACACCGCAGACTCTAAATGCACGCTAATTTGATCGGCTTTAAAATCGCTGCTCGAATTCCGTATGAACGTTATTGAGAAGAGAAAAAAAAATACTATATTAGGCTAGAAGATTGAAACTGAATTTCTTTAATTGTGGAAAAATCGCAGCTAATCGCGAAACAAACAAACAACAACAAGAAAACCCCGCTAGAAATCGCTAAATTTATTTTAAAAATCGCAGAGTTCAAAAGTTAGTATATTGGGCTAATATAGATTAAAACAGGATTTCTTTCACGAACATCGAAAAAGGGCCGAAAAGCACAAAAAGCTAATAATCGTATTAAAACAAATCGCTGTACGAATTTCGAATAAATTTTATAAAAAGAGGACAAAATTTACTATACATGGCTAAAATATTAAAACCGTATTCATCTTACTAATGTTCAAAAATTGCTAAAAATTCACAAATAGCAGAAACAAGACAAAATTTACTACAGTTTGTTAAAAGATTGTAATCTAAATAGTTTCACAAATGTAAAAGAATCAGTGCAAAACGTTAAAAATTACGTTACAAATCTCAAAAAATTCAAAACCGCAGAGAGCAAGATGTCTATATTAGGTTAAATGTTTGCAACCAAGATATTTTTACGAATGGCAAAAAAAAAAAAAAAAAAAAAAAAAAAAAAATCGCAAAGAACACAAAAACAAACAAACACATTAAACGGTGTTAAAAATTAAAGTAGTCGGATGTACCAATCCCAAAACTTTCTTCTATCTCATACATGTTAATACTTCAAAATTCGCTATCACACTGCCAAAATTAATCGGCAATCTATGCATCTCATGAGGATTCTAACGATATGAAATTCCGTGCATTAGTTCTTGAGATATGACTATCGCTGAAATCGTCTAAATTCAGCAAAATGCTGCCTAGCAGCGCCACCTATTGGGTGATTTATACCAATCCTAATCAGCAACAATTTATGTCAACGTCCGACTGAATCTGAAGTTTGGAGAAAATCCGTACATTAGTTTTTGAGATACAGCAATAGCGAAAATCGTGAAAATTTCTGCATAGCAGCGCCACCTATTGGGTGATTAACACCAAAACCTAATTAACAACAACTTGTGTCAACATACAACTAAATCTGAAGTTAGATGAAAATTGGTCCATTAGTTCTATTGATAGAGCTATTGAGGCAATCGTGGAAAAGGCAGCAGAGAAGCGCCACCTGTTGGGCGGATTTACACCAACACTTAATCAGTAGCAAGTCATATCAAGGACTAACTTAATCTGAAGTTTGATGAAAATCCGTGCGTTAGTTCTTAAGATAGAGCTATTTGGGGAAATCGTGTAAATCCTGCAAAATTCATCATAACAGCGCCACCTGTTGGGGCGATTTACACCAAAACGTAATCATCATCAATTCATATCAAGGACTAACTAAATCTGAAGTTTGATCAAAAATCCTCCATTAGTTTCTATTGATAGAGCTATTGAGGCAATCGTGGAAAAGGCAGCAGAGAAGCGCCACCTGTTGGGCGATTTACACCAAAAACCTAATCAGTAGCAAGTCATATCAAGGACTAAACTTAATCTGAAGTTTGATGAAAAATCCGTGCGTTAGTTTCTTAATATAGAGCTATTGGGGAAATCGTGTAAATCCTGCAAAATTCATCATAATAGCGCCCACCTTTACACCAAAACGTAATCATCATCAATTCATATCAAGGACTAACTAAATCTGAAGTTTGATCAAAATCCGTGCATTAGTTCTTGAGATAGAGCTATTGCGAAAATCGTGAAAAATGCAGCATTGCAGCGCCACCTGTTGAGCGATTTACACCAAAAACTAATCAGCATCAATTTGTATTAGGCACTAACTGAATATCAATTTTTATTAAATTCCGCGCATTAGTTCTTGAGATAGAGCGCCCACAAAATTTGTGTCACATACACACAGACAGACAGACAGACTCACAGAGTCACAGACAGACATTTTGTAAAAACATGTTTTTTGGAATCTCTGACCCCTAAAACGTGTAAATCCGTCGAAAACCGGAATTCGAAAATTTTCATGAATCCAATACTTTCTTCTTGTAAAGATAGAAGAAAGTAAAAATCGCAGAGGACGAGTGGACAAAATTTACTATACTAGGGGGCTCGGCCCCCTACGAGCTACGCTCGCCAACCCCCGTCCAGACACCGCAGACTCTAAATGCACGCTAATTTGATCGGCTTTAAAAAGATTTCGAAAGATTGAATTATAATTTAAAAAACAGTGGCGATCTCCCTATAAACGAATTTCTATTCATTTCTCTTTGATTGGGGAATTTTAACGCCAAATCCGCTGCGGTACTACTTGATTATCCCGTCGACCAATTTCGCCAAATTATATAAATCGCCAAACCACTCGCCAAATTATACAAATTGATATAATTTTTATTTTAAATAACGAAAAAACAAATAAATTCATACAACATTAATAAAAACACAAATAAAACGGCGAAATAAAAATAACTTGATGACGTATACACGTGTAACAACATTTCAAAATAAGCTAATATAAAAGGAATTAAGTAAAGAGAGTCTTTGTCTCCTGGTATTTTTTAACAAAGCGAAAAGAAAGTTCTTTTAAATGAGACATTTTAAATTAATTCTCAAAATATCAAATAAATGTCTAGCGCAATTTCTAAATTTAAACTTTTTTGCAATATTATTTTGTGTTCATTTTATGTAATAACTATAATGTGACGTAAATATGACGTAATTTCTCCTAAGACTTCTAACGCATGTTAATGAATTTATTATTTTACAATATCCTTTCTCTTTTAAAATTCACATGTATACTTTTTATGACGTAATTTTTAATAAGTTCCTGCCTTTTATACGTAATTATTTAATTCTAATTTGAAAGTTTTTTTCCTGTTTATAATAGTCACGTGTAAATAAATTTTTAATTTGAAGCAAACATTATTGCTTGCGCTTTTTATACAGTTGGCAACAGTTTAAATTAGTACAATTTTCTGAAATCTGTAAAAAATATCTCTAGAAATGCTGAAAATTTGAATTTAAATTAGAAATAAAACCTGAAAAAATGAGTCAAAATAAAAAAATTAATGCAATCTGCACTCCGGCAAATTCTAACGCATAAAATGATCTAAAAATGATTACACTGTCATGTATAGTTTTTGCTGCTATAAAACTTTTTTAGTGGAACGATTTTGTTCAACTTTAGCATTAAATAACTCTTAAAATAATTCTTCGATTTGAAAACTGTCTGCATCAGCGTGTTTATCAAACATTTCTGTATAAAACCACCGATTTTCATATTTTTGTATGCATTATTTTTGTTAATATTAACGAAGAAAGGCCTCTGGTCACAAAAAAATCAAAACCGGCGGCGGCGTGCGGCGGCGGTGACAGCGGTAGTTACTTTTTTTTAGAATAGAGAGATTAAGCTAAAAGTTTGCAACCAAATTATTTTTACGAATGACAAAAAAATCGCAAACAACACTAAAGCATCAAACATTGCATTAAACAATGTTAAAAATTCAAAAATAGCAGTAGACAAAATTTACTATATTAGGCTAAAAGTTTGAAACAGAATTTTGTTTACGAATGTCAAAATATCGCCGCGGAAGCCAAAAAAACGCTGAAGTCACATTGAAAATCTCATTAAATATCGCTAAAAATTGAAAATCGTGGAGGACAAAATTTACTATGTTAGGTTAAAACTTTGAAACAAAATTCCTTTTACAAATGTCAAAATTTATATGTTTGAACATTAGTGAATGTATAAGTATTATTTTTTATATAAAAAAGATAAATCTGATATTACAGATACAATTGTAGGCTGTTATTCCATTAGTCTATTAAAATATGCATTAACCTTTTTTCAGTTCCGGTTCGGGTCGGATTCGGGTTTGAATATTTCGTTTTTCGGTTCAAATGTGTCAGAGCAAAATTGCCGGGGGTAAGGTTTTGGATTGACTTTAAACATAATTTTGGGGTTCGGTTCGGGTACAACCCGACTCGTGCATGGAAATGAAGAAAGAAGTTTAGAACTTCAGGAGGAAATAAAAGAAATGGTCATTATAATATAAATCTTATAGATTATTTGGGAGTTGAGAATGGGGAGAGGGGGCTCTATTGACCATGAAACTAGAGTGCAAAACGAGGATTTTAAATTATTATTATTCTACAGAGCAACCACATTTTTTCTGGGATGATTGAGAGATACAGTACAAAGTAGCACTTATGAGTGAAAGATCTGTAGCAATATTTTCCATTTTTTTTCGTGACGAGAATAACTGATAGGTACTATGTACAAATAAAAAAACACGAAAATCGAAAGTCACCGCATGTATACTTACATAAGTCGAATTTGTGTTCGAAGTCGTTAAATATGAATGTGCAAGGAACATTTCACTTTTAAACATATTAAGTGATAACTATATGCCCTCGCAGCGTTTATAGACCGGAAGGTGGCAGCACAGACAATTATCTCATCGAGTTCACGGATGAAATTTCAGAATTAGTTAAAACTCGATTTGCATATTAAAACGCAATCGGTCTGCTAAGTCATATCTTGGTGGTAAACACCTGAAAACCAAATTTTGGCGGTTGACTCGTAAGTTTACCGCTGTGTTTTCCTGCTCCCAGTCCTCCCTGTTTTCATACCTTTGGGTGCAGGGAAACACAATAATAAAGCTACGAGTCAACCACTAAAATCGGACTTTCAGATATTTTCCACCAAGATATGACTTCGCTGAACGATTGCGTTTTAATATGCGAATCCAGTTTTAACTAATTCTGGAACTTCAGCCGTGAACTCGATGAGGTGATTGTCTGTGCTGTCACCTCTCGGTCTGTTACAGAAATAGAAAATGGAAAACTAAAAAAAAAAATAAAAAAATAAAAAAAAATCAAAGATTTTCGTATTTTTAATCTGCAGTATTTGGTGTCCTAATAAAATTGAATGAATTTATGTTGTTTAAGTTAATTTAAAGAACTAGGGGGTTCTGCCCTCTACGAGCTACGCTCATCAACCCCCGTTCAGACATCAGAGACTCTAAAAACATGATAATTTGATCCGCTTTAAGAAGATTAGGGAAGATTGGATTATATTAGGTTGAGCAAAAAGTTCTGGGAAATTTTTTATTTAATAGTTACCAGAATTTTTATCGCATATAGTAATAATATACTATATATACTATATTGCACATAAATTAGTGGTATATCTATGGGAGTTCAGGAGTTTCGACTCCAAAATGCCTATTGAACAGTATGATTTGCGTGTGTTGATCCGGCATTATTGGAGAAAAGATCTAACGATTCTGAAAGCTGTCGATGAGAATCCTTTAATGAAGTTGAAGAAGCATGTCAAGAGTTTTTCTATTCCGAGGAACCACCACGGTACTTCCAGCAACTCCGGAATCTGGCAGAAAGTCGTGGACTGTGATGGTCTCTACTTTTAAGAATTGTCCTTGTTGCTTTTGTTGTTAATTTGCGCATAACAACGAAACTTTCACAAATTTCCCAGGACTTTTTGCTCAACCTAGTAATTAAACAACCAGTGGCTATCTCTCTGTAAACAGGCTTCCATGCATTTCCACTTCACTGAGAGATTTTAAGACCGAATCAGCTGCTGTTGAGACATCTAATGGCTGTTTTTGTGATTGATTAAATAAGATCAGTAATTAGCTTATATAAAATGTACTAATCAAACAGAGTCGTTGCCCCCCGAAATTTTTTTTAACATCGCTATAAGAAAATTTTAAATAAGGCATTTTAAATGTATCGTCTTAAATCGGATGTAATTTTCACCAAAGTTTTATTTCTCTCTTTAATATTCATGTGATAATACTTCTGTTTTTAGAAAGGAAATATTATTATTTGTGCTGTCTTAGAATTGGCAACAATAGTTAAAAATATAATCTCGAAATATGAAAGAAATCTCTCGTGTATTATACTTAAATTTAAACTGTTTGGCAATAATGTTATTTGGTCATTTTAAATAAGACGTAACTTCTCTTCTTTTCTGTTTTAACACATATAAACGTTAATTTTTAAATTTTTTCTTTCTTTTTTTTATATTCACGTATAAGTACAATTTTTATGACGAAAATTTCAATATTTTCCTGCCTTCAACACGTGATCATTGAATTCTTATTTTAAAGTTTTCTTTCTCTTTTTAATAGTCACGTGCAAATATATTTTTAATTGAGAGGTAATAGTAATCTCTGCGCTGTTTTTAGAATTGGCAACAATATAAAATAATGACTTTTTCTATATGTGAAAAAAAAAAATCTATTAAAATAATGAAAAATTTGAATAAAAAAAATTAAAAAAATCCTAAAAATTTAGTCAAATCAAAAGAATAAATACAGTCTGTACACCGCAAGCTTGTAATGTATATCCTTAGAAAAAAGATTGAATTCCTATGCATAGTTTTTGTTCCTATATATATATATTTAACGGAAGTATTTTGACCAACTTTAACACTGAATATCTCTTAAAATAATTCTTCGATTTAAAAACTGTCTGCATCAGCGTGTTTATCAATCATTTTTGTATATTACTACCACTTTTCATATTTTTGTATGCAATAGTGTTCTTAATATTAGCGAAGAAAGACCGCCGGTCGCAAAAAATTCTCTTACTGCGGCAGTGACAGCGTTAGTTACTTTTTTAGAATAGAGAGATTTTAAATTAATCTTTTCTGGTATTAAGATTTCACCTGTGACTAATGATCCAAAACACTGGATGCAAATTATTTTTTAACGAAAAGAAAGTTACTCGTTTCTACAGTAGAGTGCAAAAAAAAAAAAAAAAAAAAAGACGTTTCTTAATCTAGTAAATATAACGTAATCACAAACCAAAATATACAAGTCCCTCTTACTAAATGATTCCGAAAAGCATTCTTTATTTTTAGAACCTCAGAAACCAATATATTTTGGAGATTTAAAGACGCATTTATAAAAACAAAGTTTCTTTTGCTGCTACTGATTTTCGAAAATATTTCCGGCAGGATTTCGGAAATGTTTCTCCAACCGGAATATAGGTTTTTCGGATGTTGTCATTTTTCAAGTAAATATTTTCATGTTTAACAAACGTGTTTTATACAGATAAACATGATCAATCAACAACATTAACTCTTTATCTGCTGATGGTACTTATAAGTGCCATTAAAATAACTTGTTATAAAATTCATTTAATACATAGTTGTAATACAGTTTAGAAGGAGTTAGATATATTACTTTATCTTGTTCCAAAAGCCCAAAAGCATTATGGGTTGCACGAAACAAAAATATTTCTAAAAGGATAATTTCTTTTGCCTTTGCATCTTCTCAGCTTTATTGGTGTTGTGTGTGTGTGTGTGGGGGGGGGGGGGGATTTTTCAATTCGAAAATATTTCTATATTTCTATTGTAAGAACATTATATTTGTACATTTCCAAATTCTACAAAATACTAAGAAAAAGATTTAAAATAAAAGCTTTGAGTGGGGTCATGAATATTGCACAAAATCCCTATAAATTCAAATTTAATTAATCCTTCTAAATTTCTTCTAAAATTTATTAAATGATTATGTAAATCTTCTAATGTAGTTTAAACAATTCACGAAAAATACTTTAGAAGATAAAATTTTCATGAATTCATAATTCAGTACATAAAGGGTTAATGTTAACATTAAAATTAACGACATTTTGTTGTATATATAAATTGAATTGTGCGGATGAAAATATTTAATTGAAAAAAACCGATATTTCAGTTTGAGAAAACGGATTAATACATTATAAAAACTACTCGGAAATTTTTCCGAAAATCAGTAGCACCAAAAACCGTTTTTACAATTTTTTCTGTATATCTTGAATATTGGTTTTTGAGATTTCCATTGATAAAGAATGCTTTTCGGAACCATGGATAACTCGGAAGAGGTTATTGTATATTTTTGTTCGTGTTTAGATTATATTTCGTAGATTAAAAAAAAACATCTGTCTTTGTTTTTGCTGTGTATATATGTTACGGCCAGAAGCCGAAGATTGGCCAGTTCGCGAATTGGCCGGCCAATCCAACAACCAAATTATTTGAGTGACTCTGTAAATAAACGACAAATTCTACCTAGTCAACAATCTATAGAAAACATGTTGGAGAGCATATTAGTAATGTATAACAGTTTCATTATGTTTGAAGTAGTGTAACATCATTAAAATACTCTGGAAACGGTTTTTTCCATATATCATAATTCTTTATCGGAATTCTTTTGGGTGTCCCTATAAACGAACATATAATGACTACTTAATCAATATTCCACAAAAAAACATATTGCTCCCCACATGAGTGAGGCATGTGAATTTCACTATGTTTGAAATAGAATGACATAATTTAAATGCACTAAAAATGATCTTTCACCATTCACTGCAATGTAACTAAATACTTTTGAGTGTCTCTGTAAACAAACTATAATTGCTACTTATTTCATACACTTTAGATAACAGTTTGTCGTCCATCTTAATGACGCATACCAATTTTATTATAATTGAGATAATGTAACAACATTAAATTGCACCGGAAAAACGTTTCCCACTGATGATATTGTAGTGAAATACTTTTGTTTGTCCATGTAAATTAACCAAAAATTGTACACACTTTACTTTCAATGCCGAAATTAATTTATAAACCTAAATAGTATAACAATTACAAGTCAATCCCAGTCTTTACTCGGGTTAGAGCACGGGCAGGCAGACGGCCAGACAAATTGAATTCATAAACACTTCCAACTATGTTAGAAAGGGTTAAAAAGTAAAAACTGGTTAAGTAGAAATGACAGAGTGAAACTATACAGATCCTCAAAATCTCCTCATCACTTTTTCTTTCGACTTCGTCCGGCTACCCCTAGCCATTATATTAATACTCATTATTTTATTTTACTTGGAACAATTGCAATCGTTTCGAAGAAATTTCATTCAAAACATTAAAATTTAAAATAAAATAAAAATATTAAAAAAAAATGTGTTGTCTCAAACAGGCCTATTGCCTATACCCATTTTGCGAACTGGCCGATTGCGTATGGCTACTTCGCGAACTGGGCGATCGCATCTGGCCAGTTCGCAAATTGGCTGGCCATTTCCCGAATTGGCCAGTCAGTTTAAAACGTTGTTGGCCAGTTCGCGAATTGGCTAGTCAGTTTAAAACGTTGTTGGCCAGTTCGCGAATTGTCCAATTTCGGGTTTTGGCCGCAACATATGCATTATGAACCTTTTTCAAATTTTAAAACTTGATTAACATTTTCAATGTTAAGAATAAGCTCTAAAAGCAATTTCAATCCAAAATATGCAAAATGCATGAAATACATATACAATCATTTAAAAACAGTAAGAAAATGGCTTATATTAGGTAAGGGTATCAATCCTTTAATTGAAACGATTAAAGTTAGCGATTAAATCACGATTTTAATCAGATGATAAAAAAAAAATCCCGAATAGAAATTTTCTTAATTTTTAAAATGATAGGGAAAACATTAAAGTATCAGAGAAGATTAACACAATTTACAATCTTTCTAAAGATATTTTCCCTATCGGATAAATAAAAGAAACATTAAATAATACTTTATAAGCTTAAGTCCTTTTAACTTATAAAGAATAAAGTACAATAAGCTTGTAAAAAGGAATATTTTTATCAGGCATAGCGATTATTTCATTTAAAATTGATATAATTAAATCTATTTTATTTTATATTGCCCATAATAACGTCCTTTAAATTACCCATTGTTTTACTCCTTTATATAAAATAAAAATAAGCATAGCAAGTGTAATAGATTTATCCGGGTGAAAAAATTAGTAGCGATTCTCTTATTTTCTTATTACACTTTTGAAAATAAATATATAACATCAAATTGGGGTTAAAGAAGAAGTAAATAATGATAACATCCACTCAACAGCTATTGTGAAAGAATGTAGAAGGTAAAAAGAGTTAATTAGTATTAAAGTTTTTAGGATTTTCCTCAGTAGAGGTTTTTTTTTTTTTTTTTTTTTTTTTTTGACAATACACAACAAATAAAAAATCAGTTACGAATTGAAAAGTCAGCAAAAGTATTTTTTTAAATTCAAAGCACTGAATGCTAATAATATCTACTCCACTGAGAGTTAATAATGTTCATATTTAATAGTTTGCAAAGTTAATGGGCAGATATAACTGGTCATCCTTATGATAATATTTATTTTGTGCGTGTGTAAATTAATGGATGTAATTAATTTTAAAATTTTTTGTTATCGTATAGATACAAAAGTTCAGATTTATGTAATTATAGTAATTTTGCAAAGTTGCAAAAGGTAGTTGCCATGATATTTGATTTGATATTTATACTGCTGGTTTATGAAACTATTTATTTTTGGTAATTAAGGATTTAGGTAATTAACCATTTCTATAATTAAGGATTATAATTTTATTAATAAAATGGTAAATATATAATTTATGCTTCTTAACCCTTCACTGCACGATTTTTTCTATTCGTATGAAAAAAAATTATTTGAAATTTTTATATCGGTCTAATAATGGGAAAAATAGTAAAAAAAAAAAAAAAAAAAAATTAAATTTCAAATTTTATGCTAAAATTTTATATTTTATGGCGTGTATGGTAATATATATATATATATATATATATATATATATTACAACTAAATGAACTTAAATTAATTAATTTTATCTGCTTAACACTCTGCAACTTTCTTTATATTAATATTTTTAAGTATTCAGTAAAAAAAATGAAAGTAAATTTTACTTTAATAGCTTGATGGAATTTTTCTTTGTTTCCGAAGAACAAATTCTAATTTTTTGTATAATGAAGCCATCTGACATGGACAAAATAAGTGTTATTCCATTCTTTGGACTGTTCTTGATCAGGGATAGAGATCATTTTGGCCAAATTCATGGCACATAATAAGAATTACAGTGTTTTTAGGTATGTGCTAGATGTGGCACGTGAGGCGGTGCAGTGAAGGGTTAATGTAATCTAATTAGAGTCTTAACTGTTTTGGAAACATACAATTGTTGATAGTCAATATCTTCATGCAATATCTTCATGCAATACTTCAATATCTTCATGCAGAAAAAAAATTACTAAAAGTCCTACTTAAATAAAAAAAAATCTGATTTAAAAATCCTATTTTTTGTTTATAAAAAAAAAATCATGATTTTTTTCACGCCATAACATAATGGGATATATATATAAATTATTTTTATCTATTCGAATTATACAACCTATTCAATTATTACATGGGAGTAAAAAAAGAAAAAACTACTTCTGATGCAATGAACAATTTCAAAGAAAATAAATGCCGTACCTCACTTCACCTACATATTCAAATTTCGTAGCTATCAGAAAACTGTTATTCCACTTAAAATATGCACAATAGAAGAAAACAGACAGTCAATATAACATCACAACAAAATTCATAAGGAATCAAAGCAAACAAGCATATTTACTCCCTCTCCCTTAACCCTTACGTGACGCAGAAAATGATCAAAATCTTTGATTATTCCCACCAGTTATTTTTTATTGTAAATTTCGCATTATTTAATCAGGGCATTTTCTCGATTCAACTAGGCAAAACTTTCTGTTTTGAAAAACGGGTAAAAAAATATTAAAAATTCTGTAAAAGACACTCGTCGCAAAGGGGTTAAGGGGAAAAATCAACAAAATTGTATTATCCCTTCAATATTTATGTATGTAAATATATATATTAAAAAATATTTTTTATACACATCGTTGAAGACAGTTTTTTAAGTCAATATAAACCGACTGAGGAAGAAAATTCAAGCCTTAAGTTATAACTAATTTTCTAACGAAAAATGCAAAAAAGACTTCCTTCAGCAAAACATCATTATTTAGTATTAAAAAAATAATTGAGTTACTTATCTAAATGATGCTATCTTTTCCTATTGTTCAATACCGCCTCTTCAGTTGTGCCAAGCTTGGCGGTAGATGTTGGGGGGAAAATAACAACCCTACCGTCCCGGCAGAACTTCGCAAAATGCGTTGCTCAACTCTTGTACAGTTAGGAAAAGAGCGGCCCCGAATGTGAAAAAAAGGGGCCGCTGAAGGGGCCCCTTTTTGTTTTTATTGCTGTATATTTATGCGTTTTGTGCATTCTAAGAGTCCTCACGCTTTTGTGATATTTATTTTTTGCAACACCCCGGAGAAATTTTTAGCATTCTTGGAATGTTCCATGCGTAAAGAATCATTATTAGATAGTTTACCCATATTTATTTATTTTCGTGTTTCCTAACTACTGCAACAAACATTGCGTTGGATTATGTATACCAAGAAAATTTATGGTTATATCGATAATCGTGTGTTTATTGTGTGAAAAAGAATAATTGCTGTTTGATTTCATTTGTGGATTTTTTCTTTTTTTTTACTGTTTTGATATACATCTTCAAGTGTGTGTTTTTCAGTGGCCTCCTGGTGTTTTTCTAAACTTTACTGATATATCAAGGAATAATACAAGACAACGTTTGCAGTTTTTTTAAATTGAATTTCAACAGTGAATTCTGAATTTTAGAATATGAAATTCCTTATGTTGCATATCATTTTACAAGATTATATTTCTTTATTATCAATATTTATTACCACATCCAAGTTATAACTGATTAGTTAAATATTTATGAAAATTGTGCTACAACATTTTAAAAGTGCCACAAGAGTAATTTTCTGAATTTTGTTTTAGTGATTTCATAATTATTGCTCTATAATATTGGATAATTTTTGTGATAACTGCTTTCAAATTTTACAGCAACATCTTACTGATAGATATCTACATTATATATTTATATTATCCGTACATTTAAATGCTAACGAGTGAATCACCTTGAAATTTTCAATGTAGGCTTTTGATTTTTCGTGAGAAAGTTTCATATTATATTTATAACCATTCCATTGTCAGAAGTTATATTTGAATACAGAGTAAATTATTGACTGTTTTCTTTGAAAGTTAATATATGTATTGTAGCGATCATGTTATATATTTTATTTTTCATGTTATGAATTTATAAATTATTTATTACATCGAAGTGGTTAAATATATCATTTGGTAAAAATGAATACCGTTTGCCCTGGTTTTATACCCCATCATGTGAAACCTAATCGATGTCGCCGCTGTTTCAAAGACATACAAGACCATAATTCTAGCAATGAAGTGTCTTCGAGCTTCACGCTTCCCTTACCACGCAGGAGAAGGGAATCAGTGGCAATCACAGAAAGTCCAAAAAAAGAAGAAAGTTCTAGAGTTGATCAATCGGCAAGTTTTACGATCACAGAGACCACGTCACTTGGTAGGAGAACTAGGCAAAGATCATCTTCGACATCTAGTTGGTTCCAAGAAAAGAAAATTAACGAAGAACAAAAAGAGAAAATAGATTCTTTGTTTCGAAATGCAGACGATTCTAGAGCGAGTTACAAAAGCACATTTGCAGACACTGCTGATGAGGCAGAAAGTACAAACGTTGACACAGTAGCTGTTATTAAATTACCAGATCTCACCAGGAGAAGGTATAGGGATAGTAATGACACTTCTGTCAGCAGGACTAAAAATGACGTATCAGCAACTCCAAATTTATCTAGACAAAAAAGCTTTGAATCACCAAACGAAACCAAATCTCAGTCAGACAATAAAGCTCCAGAGTTACCCCCCAAGACCTCAGAAAACAAAGATCTAGTTAAAAAATTTGAATTTCCACGATCAAAAGAGAAGAAAGAAACAGAGGTAGATAGTAGTAAATCTAGTTCCACCAAAGATTCTTTAAACAGAAGTAGTAGTTTTCGATCTAGATTTGAGACCCCCACGAGCACGAAAGAATCCACAGAAACCAAAACTGATAAAAAACCCTTTGAATCAAAATTTGGAGAGAGAAGGCCGAGTGATACGAAAGTTGGTGAAGTTAGGTTACGCGATACTAAGTTTAGTGAAATCAGAGCGAGAGCATCAAAATTTGAAACTGCTGATTCCAAACCGAAAGACTCAGTTGCAAAATTATCTGACTCGCGATTTTCCAGGTCGTTTGAATCTAAAGACAGTACTCAAGATGTTAAAAAAGTTGAGGAAAAACCAAAAGAAGCGCCAAAACCAGTATTATCAAGATTTTCAAATCTTAGAAGTTCTGAACCTACTCCAACCCCCAAAACAACCGCAGTTTCTAAACCTAAGCAGCCTTCATCATCTAGCAGTGAAGAGTCTGAAAGTGAGGAATCAGAATCCGATGAGCCTGAAAAGAAAAGCAATACAACGACCAAGGAACCCGAAAAGAAATGGGGTACTTCACTTACAGCCTCTAAAGAACCCGAAAAGAAATGGGGTTCCTCGCTCACAACAGCGAAAGAGCCTGAAAAGAAGTGGGGTTCCTCCCTTACAACCACAGCTAAAGAACCTGAAAAGAAGTGGGGTTCCTCACTTACAAGTACAGCTAAAGAACCTGAAAAGAAGTGGGGGTCCTCACTTACATCAAAAGAGCCTGAAAAGAAATTGGGTTCATCCTTAACTACAAAAGAACCAGAAAGGAAATGGGGTTCAACTTTATCATCCACCAAGGAACCCGAGAAAAAATGGGGAACTTCTCTTTCAACGGCAAAAGAACCCGAAAAAAAGACTGAACCCGAAAAGAAAGATGTTACACCTTCATGGAAAACAAAATTAACCGCAGAAACTCAACAAACATCCGAAGTAAGTAGTTTCCATTATTATAGAAAGTTTTAATAATTAAATCTGATCAAATATAAAGTAATCAATTCTTTTGTGTATGAATTTTTTTTTAATTACTGAAGGTTGAAGTATAGATTCAGAATGTTTATTATATATATATATGATACTCAATTTATAAATTTTATTTAAAAATGATGATGATTTGTAATATTCTATAATGGTTATATATATATATACATATAAATGAATTTATTTGAAAAAAAATGTAATGCTGTTGATCGCAAGTGAAAACTGATGTGTTTAAAATTTGTTGATAAAACATCCGATACATTTTAAGTTATAATTTTAAATTTTAAAATTTCTTTGAATTAATGATTTTTGTGTTTCTAAATTCCTTTTATTACAAATCTGGTTAAAAAAAAAAAAATTATTTTCAAGGGACAAGATCATAAAATTTTAATTGCCCCCCCTCCCCCTCCCACAGCCACCACCACTAAGGAAACAATAAATAAACATTTTTAAAGAACAGTACAAAGAAAAAAGGGAGTTGAAAATAATAATTTCCTGATGAGATATTTTAAATGTACGAATGCATTCTACGCCCATAGACTTAACATTAGCGAGGGGGATTCGGGAATTTACTGACTACTGAGACCTTAAGACTTTTACTGTAAAAATGTTCCCTAGCCTTTAATAATTATAACATTAATTAATTAATTAATTAATTAATCAATAATTAAACGTCTTTGAAATGCAAGTTAAACATAAAGTCTATTAAATTGAGAAGTTTCATTAGAATTGCACAAGAAAATTACACAAATTACGGTAGATCGAAAAAAATATTTGGTATTCAATTTTGTGTTAACAAAAATATTAATTCTAAAAAAATATAAATATAAAATTTTCATTTTTGGCCTGATGTCGCCTTCAGTCTTTTACTATAAAAATGATTTTTTGGCCTTTAATAAATTTAATAAATATTAATTAATTATTTTTTTAAATTCAAAATCTTTAAAATATTGATTAAAGCGATAATGGGCTTTGAAAACTAAATTTTAAAACTTTTAATCGTTTCGCTTGAAATTTGGCAGAGCTGTTAAGAACACTTTAGAATACTTATGCACAAAATTTGAAATTAAAATATTAAAAATATTTTTAGTTATTGCATTTTAAATATTTTAATACTACAAAAAAAATTACATATTTCAAAATGTTCCAAGTGAATTTCTTTTGCATAAAATGTGACAATATTTATATGTGAGATATTTTTCATATACTACAGGGGAAGTTGGTATGAATTATAACAGTTCGCTGAATATATAATAAGAATTTTTTTTCTTTATAATTATGCTCTTTTTTTCTTTTTAAATTATAATTAAGCTTTTTTCTTTTTTTTTTTTTTTTTAATGTAGCTATATATTTTCATATGCACACAAATTTCAACACTAAAATACTCCTGAAATACAAATTTTTATGCTAATATATATTTATTATTGTATAGAGGATATACAGTATAAATTTCAAAATAATTAGAGTATTAGAAATGCCCATAGAATGCTTCTAAATTTAGAAAGGTGCGCAATTTTCAATTTTGAGGAAACAGCATTTTAAGTATAAACAACTGTTTAGATGTACAGCTTGTATATAAATATAAAATCTTTTATCTCTGCGAAAAAGCATCAGAATTGAAATTTCATTTTGCATTACAGGAATTTGAGTAGTTAGTTTCAATATTTACCCTGTTTTTAAATCGATTTTTTAATCAAATTTCTTGATAACACCACAAAATATATATTCCAAAAAACTTCAAAATATATACTAAAAACACTTTAATTACTTAAAAAACGTCAAATATCAATAAAAAAAAACATTAAAGCATTGACATGTTTCGATTCATTCGACATGTTCGAACATTATTAATCACTTAATCATCATCAGAACACATAAAAAACACAAATACAATGTATAGTCATGGGAAAAAAAAAAGTAAACACCTACTAATTCTGCAACAAATTATTATAGAAGAAAGTTACTGGTACCAAACGATTGGAAATAAAATCTACTTTTAAATGATGTATATAAAATGTGCTTAGGGGGGCATCTACATATCAAAACGAACCCAAACTTTGTTTTTTTTTTAAATGCAATAACCAAGTTTGACACCATAAATAAATTCTACACTCTTCAATTAGTGTAAATACAAATTTTCATGAAATTCGTACTATTGGTTTCAGAGAAATTAATTATTTTAAAATGAGCCTATTTTAGGGGCTGTATCCAAATTGAAGTTCGGTACTCGATTGTTGAAATGCTACAGAATGACTATGTCACTTCTATTAATGTATTATTTCTTGCCAACATGGACCATTTCACTCGCTTAATATGTTTCGATTATTGGAAGCCCAAACGTTTCAATAAAATGAATAATATATATATATATTTTCAAATTATGCTTTTCTGCATATCAAAGACGGTCCCTTAAACCATCATTTTGACGGTTTTTTAAAAAATCCTAGTTCGAAAACTACTTGGAAGAAAAATTTGGAATTGAGAATTCGCATAAAGCGGGATATAATAAATATAAATCAACAAAAAAATGGAAGCTGCTATTCATATTTTTTTAAGATTAATTTCACAATTCGTAATTCATATTATAAAATTTTTAAAATGACAAATTCAATGTTTTTGTGTTTGAGTTTTTTAGTATTATAACCACACACAAAATTATCGCATTAGAAATATAATTTCAGGAGATATTAAAAATATGAACATGTAATTTAACATTAGAAGCTCTAAATTTTGAATGTTTATAATTCAAAAACGTAACATCCAAATGACTTGAAATTTCGTTTCTGGACACAGTTTGAATCCAAGATTTAAAATATGTTGTCAAAATTCGGTGTTGCCGTTCAAAAAAATAAGGTATGGTCTAGTTTTCATTTGTAGATGGCCCTCTAAGGAAATTTCATATACATCATTTAAAAGTAGACTTTATTTCCAATCGTTTGGTACCAGTAACTTTCTTCTATTATAATTATTTGCAGAGTTAGTAGGGGGTGTTTACTTTTTTTTCCCATGACGGTACATAAAACACTGGAATGCGAGATCAGTCTCTATTATAAAGTAAAGATACAATGTCCTCTATAGTTTCAATACTATAATTGAGTGAATTAATCGAAGGATGTCAATATTTTAATGTTTTTTTACTGATATTTGGCATCTTTTAAGCAATTAAAGTATCTTTAGTATATATTTCGAAGTTTTTTGGGATACAGTAAAACCCTCCTAAAGCGGCCACGTTCCGTTCCAATAAAAAATGGTCGCTCCGAGAGTTGGTCTCTTAATGGAGGTCATGTTTAAATCTAGATTTTAATTGTTGGAAAAAGGTAACAATTAATGTTACTAAAATTTATTTTTCATATTAGGAAAAAATATGAAAATGTAAGTATCAAAACAAAAGTTAATTACATAAGTTAATTACTGTAGAGTTTAAAAAAAAATGAATACATTGACGTTTTCTTTGATTTCACGGTTTTATCATTCTATAATTTTTATTTCCAAGTTCTTTCGAAGTTCAGTAAATGCAAATTTTTTTTGGTCGGAAACAAATTACGACGATTTGATTAATTTATCTATTTCTTTGAGAGTTTCCTGGCAGAATAGGGCAGGGGAATTTATTTATTTGTTTTATAATTTTCATTTTATTTATTGTGTTCAATAAATCTCAGTTTATTCATTTATTGACCGCCATCCTTAATTTGACACCAGAGTTAAATTAATTGCCTAAAAAGGCACAAAGGGGTTTAAACACTTAAAAGTTATCGGAATAAATAAAAATTCTAAACTTAGTTTAGAAGTTGGATGAATAACGCGCTCTCCGGAATCTTATTATTCTAATAAAACCTTCTTCAAGTGGTCAGGAAAAAACTGAATTTGTTTCATTTTCTTCAAAGAAATGGGTCGCTCATGGAGGGAGTTCGACTGGGGTGGTCACTGAATAGAGGTAAAATTAGTCTTGAGCCTATGTGAATAAATTTCGTTCCATGAAAAAATGGTCGTTCATGGAGGTGGTCGTTTAATGGAGGTAGTCGCACAGGGAGTTTTCACTGTATATATTTTATGGCGTTACTATTAATGGACGTAAATTAATACTGTTACTTTATAGTTAATATAATATTCAAATTTCATGATTTTGAAAGTCTACTCTCCCCTGAAATCTAAAGTTTAATAAAAAATATTCACCATCAATTTGAAAACATATTTATATCGATTACAATATTAAAACCCGTCTGGTATTCCATTTGATATTAAGAAATTTAATAAATATTAGTTAATTTATTAATAATTAAAAATCTTTAAAATATCAACATAGCATAGTCCAAAGAGAAATAAATATAAAAATATGCAAAAATATTAAAATAAATTATATTATTAAAATTTATCTGGTATTCGATTTGATATTAAACAAAATATTAATCATAAAAAATGTAATTACAAAACTTTCATTTTTGGTTCGCTGTCACCTTAAAACGTTTATTGCAAAAATTATTTTTGGCGTTTAACCCTATGGTTACGAGCGACCGGTATTCGTGCCACTTAAGGTGCTCAGAATCGGGAATTATTCTCACCAGTAAATTTTTATCGTAAATTTTTCCTTATTTAATCCGAGTATTTTCCCGATTCAATTAGGCAAAATTTTCTGTTTTAAAAAAATCGGTGAATAATGAATAAAAATTCTGTAAAAGACGCTCGTCCCGAAGGGGTTAAGAAAGGTAATAAATATTATTTAACTTATTTATTAATAATTTAAAATCTTTAAAATATCAACAAAACATAGTCCAAAAAGAAATAACAATAAAAATATGCAAAAATATTTATATAGATTACATTATTAAAATTTATCTGTTATTCGATTTGGTATTAAACTAAATATCAATTATAAAAAATTTAATTACAAAACTTTCATTTTTGATTCGCTGTAGCCTTAATTAAGACCGTTACTGTAAAAATTATTTTTGGTCTTTAAGAAAGAAAATAAATATTGATTAACTTATTTATTAATAATTAAAAATCTTTAAAATATCAACAAAACATACTCCAAAAAGAAATAACTATAAAAATATGCAAAAATATTTATATCGATTACAATATTAAATCATATCTGATATTCGATTTTGTGTTGACAGAAACATTAATGGTAAAAAATGTAATTACAAAACTTACATCTTTGGTCCCTTGTCACCGTAAGACTTTTACTGTAAAAAATTATTTTGGCCTTTAAGAAATGTAATAAATATTATTAATTAATTAATTATAATTAATTTATTAATAATTCAAAATCTTTAAAATATCGATTAAATGTAGTCTTATACTAAGATTTAAAATGTGCAATTATTTACTTAATCTGCAAATTATTCACTTAAAATGAGCAAAAAAATTAGTATACAGATTATAATATGGAAATGTATCGGGTATTTGATTTTGTATTGACAGTAATATTAATTATTAAAAGAAAAGTAATTACAAAACTTGCATTTTTGGTCTAGTTCTATGATACTTAAGGGGTCTAAGAACTCTTAAAATTGGAAAAAATGAAAAACAAAGACTATTTTCAACATTTAATTTCTTAAAATGTATATGATTTTAAGACACAATTTTAATTGGGATGAAAGATATAAGTATGTTCTTTCATTTCATGTATTTAAAAATTGCAAGGTGCAGAATTAGTATTTACAGGGGCTCCAAATTGTCAGACATTTGACGAGCAGAAAATCGGCATAACAGCTTACGCGCATTATTACTAAATAAATTTTGTAACTAGAATGAAAATTTTTGTGCCTACTTCAAATATGTACTTCAGATTGTAATAATTAACATGAACCTAAATAAATTTGTATTGAAAACCTTTTTATATTTTTAATACAAAGATGTAATTAGCTAATGCAAAATTTAGAAAATTTCAACAGTATAATCACCTCTTTTTTTTTTTTTTTTTTTTTTTTTTTTTTTTTTTTTTTTAAACAATAAAACGGAAATTTTAGGTTCAGTTTATACAGACTAACGTGAAACATATGCTTTGAAAATTTCATGAAAAAATATTCAGAAGTGTTTGAGATTGTGCGCGTTATACCCAAAAACGTCATTTGGAGAAAAATGGCTTCAAAGCTTCGGAATCGCCGATTCAGCTATTGAGCGGGTATAATTCTAAAAGTCATAACTTATGTTCTAATGGGAATTTCAAGGAAACAATTATATCAAAATGTTCAGAAAAGATAGGAGTTTAACATTTAAAAAAAATTTAAATTTCGAAAATTTTAAAACTTTAAGAGTCTTGAGACCCCTTAAATTTCCAGATTTTTCGCCTATATTTCATGTGCCACAGTTTTATTCGATTAATACAAATTCTTCTGAATTCTTTAGAGGTTTTATAATGCAGTCCATTATTAAATTTAATATCTATAAATAAAAACTTTATAAAAACTCTGACAATATTCAACATACAGTAAAAAAATATTTTCTTAAATGCAACTGTTGCACACAGTCTAACTATCATGAAACAGTAAAACCTCTCTAAAGCGACCACGTTCCGTTCCAATAAAACCGAGAGGTGGTCTCTTAATGGAGGTCATGTTTAAATCTAGATATTAATTGTTGAAAAAAGGTAACAATTAATGTTACTAAAATTTATTTTTCACATTAGGAAAATATATAAAAATTTAAGTATGAAAACAAAAGTTAATTACGTGAGTTAATTACTGCAGAGTTAAAAAAATAATACATTGACGTTTGCTTTGATTTTATGGTTTTATCTTTTAAAACTCTAATTTCCCAGTCCTTTTGAAGTTCTGTAAATAAATGCAATTTTTTTGGACGGGAACAAATAATGACGATTTCATTAATTTATCTATTTATTTGAGCGTTTCTCTACAGAATAGGGCAGGGTTGTTTATTGACCGCCATTCTTAATTTGTCATCAGAGTTAAATTCATTGCCTAAAAGGCACAAAGGGGTTTAAACACTTAAATGCTACCGGGATAAAATATATATATATATATATATATATTATATCATTTCAAAATGCTAAAACAACATAACTTCAAAAGGAAGGTGTATATCTGTAGAAATTTTTAAACAGTAAAATATTTATAAAAACAAAAACAAGAAAGACAGGTAAAAAAAAAAAAAAAAAAACAGTCTGTTCTTCATCAGTGGGAGGACAGACAGAAAACTAACTCCACCCCCCACTTTTTAAAATTTGCAGGTTTCTGAACACATGTTCACCCCGCATTCAATACTGAAAACTATTGTCATTTTATTAATCTAATTACATAAAAAACTAAAACAACTCAAATTAAAAACTAACAAACATAATATTAACCATACAAAAACAAAAAACTTTAATAAAAAGGTCTTTTAGAGGAATGCTTAAATTATCATTAAACTGAAAACAAAAAGAAAAAAATATAAGAAAATAGCATGAATGCAGAATAAACATGCGCCCCCCCCAAACCCGCAAAATGAAATTTCTCAAAACATGAATACCTGTATAATGTTTTCTACCCGTCAACTATAAACAAATAAATTTTTTCTTCCAAATCCATTATCAAAAGCCAGAAATTCCAGGTCTGCAACATTCTTTCGTTTCAATTCATCGATAGACACCCGTTCTTTTATCAAGACTTTAGGATGCTCATTTCATACAGAAAGATCCAGAAGGCTGCTATCACATGTTCACGCCGACAGTCCACATCGTTGCCATTCACTTTTAAGAACTGTCTTTAAATAATATTTCAAAAACTTAATAGGGTAATTGTTATTGTAAAATAAATTAGCCAATAACTTAAAAATCTGTTTATAAAAATTACTGTCGGGGCATTCCACGTCAAATCAGGCAGTAAAATATCAATATGTAACCCACCATCACAGATTTTAATGAAACTGCGTGTGTTTGTTCTTACTATTAAGATATGATCACCAGTAATTTTTTTTGCTCCTTGGTGAAATAGTTTCTGAGAAAAAAATTGTCAAAATTTTGAAAAACTGCCGTCAGTTGGCATTCTTGATAGCTCAGTTTTCAAATGTAGCATGTCATATATATAATCATATTTCAATATCTACTCTACAAATCATCTTCAAATAATTTATGAACAATATTTAGGGTACGCAGCTTATGTAAAAAATATATTGTTACGCTTATAACATTTTAAGTGTGTCTAAAAAAATATTTAAACTTTGAAGTCGTGAATTTTTTATGAAAAATAATGCATTAACAAAAAAAGCATTATCAACAAAAGGCGGTATTTTTATTACATTTATTTTTTATGGGAGATATACTTAAAGGTGTCCTTTACCTGATTCTGAAATAAAAATAGCGGGATTTTGGGTGTTTTTGGTAGTATTTCCTATTTAAAAATATTTTGAGGTGCATGTCATATCAAATCAAGCAGAGTCATTCCATGTCAGTTCCCCTAAGCCATTTAATCACTGTCACAAATTTCAATGAAATTGGGTTTGTTTATAGCTTATTTTAAGACGTAATCACCTTTAATTTTCTTGATCCTAAGTAAAATATTTTTAAAGATAAAAAATATCAAAATTTTGAAAAATTGTTTTAAATTTTTTTAATGACAGTTCGATATTCAAAGACTGCATTAAAAAAAAAAAAAAAAAAAAAAAAAAAAAAGTCATTTCAATATAAAATCACTAAATAGGTTTCAAATAATGTATATGTGACAAATAATGTAGGCTGATTATTATTTCTTGTTTTTTATCATGTTTAAACACTAAGAGTGTCTTTTATCTTATGAATTTTTAAAATCAAGAATTTTGTCAAAAATAATGTGTTAATCAAAAATTTATTATTAAATTTTAAAATTATTTTATTATTATTATTAAAATTTATTATTATTACGTAAAAATATCTTTTAAATGGTTATAAAATAAAAATAGTGAACATATGAGAAAAAAATAGCAAAATTTTGGAAAAATGCCACGAGTTGCCATTAATGATTGTTCAATTTTCAAAGGCCTCATTTTATATATAAAATCATATTTCAATAACTAATAAAGAAATCTTCTTCGAATAATTTAAGCAAGGTAAATAAAGTATGTAGATTATGAAAAAAATATTGCTGTAATGTTAAAAAATATTTAAATGTGTCTAAAAAATTGTATAATCTTTGACATCAAAAATATTTTACAAAAAATAATGAAATTATTAAAAAAACTTTATCAATCAGAGGCGGAGTTTCTATGACTAATTTTTTAATTTTAAATTGTACATAATACTACATTATAACTGGATCTGAAATAAAAATAGTGGGATTTTGGTTGGTTTTAGTAGTATTTAAATCATATTTAAAATTATCAATATTTTCAAATGTAAAACCTATCCAATGTATCATCCCTGGAAATATTTTTATTTATACATTTATTTTATTTTTCAAATTATCTTTTATGTTCGTTTCTTAAGGAAAAAATATACAATATTGTTTTTTAGTAAAACTTCTAGGGCGAAGAGCAATTATCCCTTTCCAAAAAAGAGAAAAATCACTAGCTCCTCACCGCCCAATAGAAATTTTCAAAATGACAGTCCTAATCTTTAAACTCATATTTGGCTGTTAATATTGAAAATTTAGCATTGAGCTGCTAATATTTAAAAAATATACCAAATTTCACTCTTTTGAAGAAAATTTTGACGTATTGTGCTTTAAATATATGCAAAAAATGCATAATCCATTATATTTACATCTTTCAAATAACTATATCTAAAAAAATATTTAAAACTTAATGAGTTGCACTTTTGTAACTTTATTCAGTTTCTAATGATATGTACCGTAATTTCGGGTGTATAGCCCGCAGATCAAACAATTCAGTTTGGACCCAGAAATTTTATTCAGTATTTGAAGACCAATATTTACTGTGACCTAAAAAGTTACATTTTATTTTTAAAAATTTCTGGGTCGAAACACGATTGTTTGATCCGCGGGCTATACACCGGAAATTACAGTAATTTGATTTATTTCATCACAATATTGCTGAAAGATGGATTTTCAACATATATATTTGTGTATATATATCCCTGTTCTCAAACAAATTATTTAAAAATTATTCATTTATGTTTAATAAAGCTTAATAATGTTTAATATATTGTTTATACACTTATAGAAAATACATATAGTAAATTTTATGATATTATGTCAATAATGTCTAAAAGTAAAGAACTTATCTAATAGTATGTAACGAAAAATTTAACATGTGGTGTAATGACAACAAAATTTTATAATTGTTTTACTTAATTTGGATGAATGAAAAAAGCTTACATGTTTATATTTTATTGAAGTACAGGTGAAAATGTCACAAAGACATTCCTACCTCAACAACCACTGAGTATGTCACATTCACACTACAGATGATTTTTTTTTTCTTTTTGATCTTTCGGGTTTGATTTCAGATGGTAATGAATTAATTAGTTTTGTTAGAAGTGTCATTGCAGTCAGCATATTAGGCTCACTATTTTTTTTTTATATAATTTGTTTTGATTGACTCGTTGAACAACAATATTTAAAGGGACCATTTCATGACTTTTCAATTAAAAGCTGATTTATAAATTCATCATGTTGTTTAGTTATTATTATCGTCTTAAGATAATAAGTTGATATTAAAATTTTTAAATGCAGTTTATTTATTATTTGAACAGTTGAAAGTATTTTTCAATAAGAGTGAGCTGTAGATTTTAAGTCGGCTGTTGAGCAATGTAGTGTTGGTAAAGGAGCTGGTACTATTTAATTTAATTTTTATTGCTGTAAATAATATTTGTTATTTTATTATTGTATGTATTATATTTAAGCAAGAGCAGAAATACACGATATCGTAGTCATTTTAGTACATCTTAGCATGAAAAGCTTCAATATTTATCATTAAACATTCACATTTTATGAAAATTTTGTTAAAATTGCTCATATTTTCACTATTTTTATTTTATAACTATTGAAAAGATATTTTTACGTACAATTAAAAAAAGTAATAATAGCCTGCCTTCGGTTAATAATAAATTTTTGATTAACACATTATTTTTCACAAAATTCTTGATTTTAAGAATTCACAAGATTAAACACACTCTTAGCATTTAAACATGACAAACAACAATAAATGATAATCTGCCTACATTATTTGTCACATATACATTATTTGAAACTTATTTAGTGATTTTATATTGAAATGACTTTTTTTATGCAGTCTTTGAATATAGATCTGTCATTAAAAACATTTTTTAAAAAATTTCAAAATTTAGATTTTTTTTAATCTTAAAAAATATTTTACTTGTAATCACGTTTAATTTCCTTGATCCTGTCTTAAAATGAGCTATAAACATACCCAGTTTCATTGAAATTTGTGACAGTGAATTAAATGTCTTAGGCGAACTGACATGGAATGACTCTGCTTGATTTGATTTGAAATACGCCTCAAAATATTTTTAAATATGAAATACTACTAAAAACACCCAAAATCCCACTACTTTTATTTCAGAATCAGGTAAAGGACACCTTTAAGTATATCCCCCACAAAAAATAAATTTAATAAAAATACCGCCTTTTGTTAATAATGCTATTTTAGTTAATGCATTATTTTTCATAAAAAAATCACGACTTCAAAGATTAAACATTTTTTTAGACACACTTAAAATGTTATATAAGCGTAACAGTATTTTTTTTCATAAAATACGTACCCTATATATTATGCGTAAATTATTTGAAGATGATTTGTGGAATAGATATTGAAATATGATCATATTTATATCATGCTACATTTGAAAATCGAGCAGTCAAGAATGCCCACTCTAAACTGAAATGTCTGAAATTCAGACACTTAAGTGTCTGAAACGTAGTGTTCAATTTTCAGACGTTTTAAAATGTCTGAAAATTTTCAGACACTTCTTGCGTCTGAATTTCAAACACATAAGTGACTGAAACTGGAGTGTTCGATTTTCAGACGTTTTAAAGTGTCTTAAAATTTTTAGACACTTCTTGCGTCTGAATTTCAGACATTTCAAGTGTCTTAATTGCGGCCATCTTTGAGCCCTTTTTTTTTGCCAATATGAAGCCATCTTTGACCACTTTTCTTTCTAAGTCATATACGCAGTCATATTTGACCACATTGAATCATTTTTTATAAATGAGAATAATTTGTTACCATAAAGCAGAGCTAATTGCAGCGTGGTAAAACTAGGATGCTTCTCTGCCCCCTGATTTTAGGGTACCCCAAATTGGGTACAAAATTTTTATAAAGCTGATATTTTATATCAGTTTTGACTTTATTATGATCGTAATCAGTATTTTGTAGTTTTAGAATAGGATAATATATATAAATATATTCACCTAAATATGTATTTATGCGATTTCATATATGCCCTACGGTATCAAAAATGTTTATTAAATTAATTCCAGTCCAAAGACCTAGTATTTATTCCCCCCCCCCCCCCCCCCACCACCACCACCGCCACCTTCATATATTGCTACAAAAAAAAAAAAAAAAAAAAAAAAAAAAAAAAAAATAAGACTGCTCGATGCCATCAAATACATATTTGGATAAATATATCCTTTTCTTTAACCTAATCATATTCTAAAAGTACAAAATATTTATTAAAATAAGTATAAGATCAAAAAAAATTTTAAATATCAGCTTTATGGAAATTTCATACCAAATTTGTGGGCCCGTAAAGCTAACGTCCCATAGAAAAAGCCCAGTTTGTCCATGCTGCAATCAGCTCTGCTTTATGGTAACAAATTATTCCCATTTATAAAAAATGATTCACTTCTTCGGAAAGAATTCCATCCCTGCTTTGTTGCACAATTTTTTTCTATTTAAATTAGATATTCCCAGTCAATTAGTTTAAGCATTTTTTGGATTTTTATTTCTGTGTTAAATAAAATCTAGCACTAGATTTCACAAAATTATCAGCATATGAGATCCGAACATTAAAAAAAATTTGAGCATGAAACACTTACTTTTCTTTATCCCCCTTCGTTTTTATTATTATACTATTTATCATTACCAAGAAATGCTTAAACATTTGACAACCACACATCGGCGCCTGAGACGAGCAGTAGTTATAAGATTCTGGATGGACTTCATGTTTATTTGGCTCTTTTCAAACGATAAATAATATAGTAAATATCAATGGACACAGAAATCCTTCATTATGATTTGAGTACCCTTCATTTCTGCTCCCCACGTTGCTTGCGATCACACAAGCAGTATCAGTCGCAAAAGTGATTTCTTATCCACATGATTGGAACAGTCGTCGAAAAAAAAAAAATAAACACCTCCTACTAACTCTGCAACTAGAAGAGAACAATAATAGAAGAAAGTTACTGGTACCAATCGTCTGGAAATAAAGTTTACTTTTAAATGATGTATTTAAAATTTGCATAGGGGCCATCTACATATCAAAATTAGACCAAACTTTGTTTTTTTTTCCAATGGATGCACCCAATTTTGACACTATATTTTAAATCTTCGGTTCAAACTATGCCTAGAAACGAAATTTCTAGTCATTTGAATGATAAGTTTTTGAATTATAAGCATTCAAAATTTAGAGCTTCTAATGTTAAATTGTATTTTCATATTTTTATTAATATCTCCTGAAATTATAATCCTAATATGATAATTTTGTATGTGGTTATAATACTAAAAAACCTAAACATATATAAAAACATTGAATTCGTAAAATTGCATACCAAATTTGGGGGCACAAAAATCGATGGGAAGGTGAGGGGGCAGGGCCGCGGATTAGTTTCCATGTTTTAATCAGGTCCTGCTTCTAGAAGAAACACTACCCCGCTTTATATTTTTCTAAATAGAGCTGTCCGCTATTCGGGAGTGACCGGTTATAGAAGTTTTACTGTATGCTTCAGTAATAACGGACATTCTTGAATAGCAGACACCTATATAGCGAAAACTTTTTTCAATCCACAACATTTGTGGATTGAAAAGCAGATTAATAATATATTGAAGCATATTTTGTGTAATTTGTACTCGGTATGCTGGGTATTTGTACACTCTGGACTTTTTTTACATATGAAAATAAAACCTCTAAATAGCGGGCAAATTCTATGGTCCTAGGGTGTCTGCTATTGAGAGGTTTTATTTAATATATACAGTTATAAATATATTCTAAAAAAGTTAGAAAATGTTTTTTTTTTTTTTTTTTTTTTTTTTTTTTTTTTTTTTTTTTTGACAGTATAGGAAATGTGGTTCTAATAACTTCCAGTACCAGCGGCTTACATTCATTACCCCCCCCCCCCTTCCCCCTACTACATATACAGCAACAAAAATTTAAACACATTGATGACTTAATATATATATATATATGAACATGTAAATATATGTTTGGATAAATATATCCTTTGTCATTAACTTCATCCTAATCTAAAAGTATGCAATATGATATTATATAAGTACAATAAATTGCTTTGCGCAAATGGATGCATTCTCCGATGATAATAAAAAATAATCCTATAAAAAATCAGAATAATTTTGACGTTGAAAGTTGTCAGAAAATTTCTGTCTTAAAATTTAAATATGTTATACAGATGAAACACAGGAAATACATATAAATGTAGTTATTTTACTTTGAACAAGTTTCCATAGTCTAAAAAAAATTCTTTCATCGTGCAATTAAATACTGTAGAAATTTCGAACTTTTTAATAAAGCGTTACAAAGGAACAATTTAAAATGTATTTATAAAACATTAAAAATTTCACGATAACTCCGATTCTGATGCTTTTATAATTATTTTTCAAGTTTTATGCCCACCACTTGAAGCAAAAATGTTCATAGCATTTCCTATACATAAATTTAATTTTGTTACATGAAAACATTAATTTCGAAAATGTAAAAGAATTAAATGATCTCTCATTAAACATAAAAATTCATATACGAAATCATGTTAATATTATCTGTAACTAGAAATTACAACGGAAGGGTTTATTAATAACAATATCATTTAATAACTTGATCTTTTTAATTATATTTTGCCATGTAGGCAATTTCTTTTACATATAGCATATGGTAATCACCAGAGCTACTAAGCTATCTTTAAAAAGTTAAACATATATATATTTTTAATAACATGCAAGAGAAATAACATCTAATTTCAAAACTTATTTTGCATTAAAAATATATATTTAATTGTTATTTCTGTATCTTTTATAAAAATGAACAAACGTTGAAAAAAAATCCCCCCAATTTTATGTGAAAAATGCAGTAAAATATGAAAATAAAGTCTTTTTTCCGTTCTAAATCTGTAATTTCTTTTTAACAATCAATAAATCAATATTAATAAATTTTCAATATCTGAAGTTGTACAAAACTTAAATATAATTTTAAGCAATTAAACAAAGTAAATAATGATTTATTTCCTTACGTATTTTATTGTAAATCATTATATAGCTATTATAGAAAAATATTTTTAATAAAATTAACTATTAAAAAATGGCATTATATTAAATGGCTAATATTTACTGACATTTTTATAGTCAGATTAATAGCTTGTATCCACAACAAAAACTATATAGTGCTGCAACAGCTTTTTTTTTCTTTTTTTGGACAAAAATATAATACTAAAAATGTTGACAAATTTGGGTGTCAATGTACACAAGCAATAACTTTTAATGCTTAAGCAATGATTTAAGCAATGATGATATTATTTTATATGAAAAACATTTATTTATAAATCGAATACTTTAAGAATTATCAAGCAAGTTACTTAATTAATCCTGAAAATGAAATAAATTTAGTCGAAAATAATAAAAACACTGTCATACTGAAAAATATTTATTCTATATAGAAAGATACAAATATGATAAACACATGTATTCTTTAAAAAGTGATTTAAATAATTAATATTGTTCAAGGAAAATTTCTATTTCCAAATAAAAATTATATTTTTGTAAATAATCACATTCTTACCTTTTTAGTATTTCCTTAAATGTAATAGAGTAAATCCATGTAATATAAACAGAAACACAAAAATATAGACACTTTCTTCTTACATATTTCACTAAATATTCAGATGAATGCTGATAATTGAAAAACATAACGAAGACATTTTTTTTTTTCATTATTCAACATATTTTTTTCATAATGATATAATTTAATATAATGCAGAATTTAATTCAATTCGCTTTTTCGAATCACATTTCACTCGCACTTTCTTATTCTCCAATCTCTCAAGTACAATTATTGAAATTCCAAAAATGCACTTTATAAGCTCTGTATTAGTAAGCTGCATGTACATCTATGTGGATGGCACAATTGCATTACTCAACGTATCATTTTTATAATAATCGCATATATTATTCCATAAATGAATTATTCCAAAAAACTGTTCCAGCTATGTATATATCACAGTCACAGAATATAAATAATGTTACACATAAAAAAATTGCGGCCAACTTTGTTAAACAGGGAACTACCTCATTGAAAGCATTGAAAGAACCGTTTTAACGCGCCAGTTGCCAACGGACATTTTTGAACAAAGAGAAATAGGTGAAATCAGCAATTTAATTATTACTGCAGTCGCTGATCTCAGCCTACTGTTTATAAACCGTTATAAAGTGCTTGATGAGCTCATTTGAACTTTTTATCAGCGAGAAATAAATCATTGAATAAGAAGAAATAAGATAAGCTTTATTTTCTTTATTAGGTGTTTTTCTTAATGTGTTACATTTATTTGAGTATAGTTTTTGCAGTTTTTTTATTTTTAGACATATAGAAAACATACTTTAAATAAAGATTTTATTGTAAAACTAGAAAATAACATGTCGAATTTTCGGTGGTCATGAAGAGAGCAATTGTCCATCCCTGAAATTTAATTAATTATATTTTCTATACGTTTGATTATTTAAAAAATACTTTTTTATCTTCCAAATAGCAATATATTAATTAAACGCTAAGAGAAAATGCTGCTAAGAATTTTTCTCCAGAGGAGCCCCTCCCCCCCCCCCCCCCCCTTAACTTCTCGTAGAAGACGATTTTAATTCTGTTCTTCTGTTAGTGTTCATATATATCAAATTTATCTTAAATGAGGAGGGGCAGTTCAAAAAAAAAAAAAAAAAAAAAAAAAAGACAGAGAGAGGAGAGAGAAAAAGAAATCAGTTCTCCATTGTGAAAAATATCGTTAGAAACTTATTTTTAAACGATTAATATTTCTTAATTTTTAAATTTCTTAAAAATTGTCTTACACGAGGAGCTCTGGCATAAATTCTTAGTTTAGCCTACTTCATGTTTATATTCTGCATTTTACAAAAGCGGACTGGGCTGTGGACCCCAGGCATATACAGTGAAATCTCTCTGTGCGACCACCTCCATTAAGCGACCACCTCTCTGAACGACCATATTTTTCATGGAACGAAATTTATTCCCACAGGCTCAATACTAATTTTACCTCCATTCAGAGATTATCCCAGTTGAACTCCCTCCATGAGCGACCCATTTCTTTGAAGAAAATGAAACAAATCCCGTTTTTTCCTGGTCGCTTGAAGAAGATTTTATTAGAAAAATAGTTCCGGAGTGCGCATTATTCATCAAACTTCTAAACTAAGTTTAGATTTTTTTTTTATTATTATTCCGGTAACTTTTAAATATTTAAATCCCTTTGTGCCTTTTTAGGTAATAAATTGAACTCTGATGACAAATTAAGAATGACGGTCGATAAACTCCCCTGCCCTATTTTCTCGGGAAACTCTCAAAGAAATACATAATTTAATCAAATCGTCTTTATTTGTTCCCGTCAAAAAAGAAAAAAAAAAACGCATTTATTGACTGGACTTTGAAAAGACTTGGAAACAAAAGTTATAAAATATAAAACCGTAAAATCAAAGCAAACGTCAATGTATTCATTTTTTAAACTCTGCAGTAATTAATTTATATAATTAACTTTTGTTTTAATACTTAAATTTTTATAGTTTCTTTTACTAACGTGAAAAATAAATTTTAGTAACATTAATTGTAACCTTTTTTCAAAAATTAAAATCTAGATTTAAACATGACCTCCATTAAGAGACCACCTCTCGGAGCGATCACTTTTCATTGGAACGAACGTGGTCGCTTTAGGGAGGTTTTACTGTATGTTCTAAAATCTTGCTCCTCAGTACGTTTCTTTCTCCATCTACTCATAACTCTTAGTATTTAGGTGAGCGATTCTCCCTGTATACGATCATGATAACAAGTAATTTTTGGAAAACTTTATATTTTGTGAAAAGGAATTATTTAATTATTTATTGCGCCAAAAATAACTTAGCTCTAAACCTTAGTAAGCGAACTTTTCTAATTTTCTCAGATGTCCCATGATTTCTTCATTTATAAATAAATACTAAATTAAATGGATGAAAGAGTATTTTAAATATTTTTCATCCATTCGGAAATATTTTCTGATAGCGCTGATATACATATTGCAATACAATTATACGTACAGTCATCACTCATATGATACAATTGTATCGCATTCAGACACTTAAGTGTCTGAATTTCTAAATGTCTTAATTTCAGACATGTCACTATTATTCAGACATTTTTCTCCGTTCATTTATAACATGATCATAGTAAGACACTTATGTGTCTTAAATTTAGACATCTATGATGTCTGAAATTTCACATTTAGACACTTAAATGTCTGAATTACTTTTTCAGTCACATATGTGTCTGAATTTAAGACGCCTCCATTTGCAGTTGATGGCAGTTTTTCAAAATTTTGACAATTTTTTTCTCAGAAACTATTTGACCAAGGAGTAAAAAAAAATACTGGGAATCATATCTTAATAAAAGGAACAAACACACGCAGTTTCATCAAAATCTGTGATGGTGGGTTACATGCCTGCCTGAACTGACATGGAATGACCCTGTCTCTGCCACAAATTTTATTGAAACGTATCAATTGATTAATAATTATATTTATGTAAATTTTTTTATGCAAATTTGAAAACCAATGCGGCATGCTTCTAGTAAAAAAATTAAAACTATTTCTTTTATCGTACAAATCCAAAATCAAATTATTATCACTAATTTTGAATAAAATATCTAAAAATTCTGCATTATAATCATCACTGTTTGCTCTGTTCAATTTTAAACAATTTGGATATATAATATCATATTCATTAGAAAAATCAAAATTAAAAATCAAAATATCATCAATATACCTAAAGACCTTTAAAGACTTATTATATTTCATAGTATATTTAAATTCATAATAAAATAAAAATAAATTTGCTGCTGTACTAGAATAGTTTGTTCCCATCCCTATACCACATATTTGATTAAAGGTATTATTGTTAAAAGTTACATAATTATTATAAAAACAGAAATGACATAAACTTGAAAATAAATCTCTATTTATATTTAATTCATCATTTATACAAAAAACATCAAAAATACTCATTAAAACTTCATAAAGTGAATCAATAGGTATATTGGTGAACAGATTTTCAAAATCGAATACCTGCATTGTCAGAGGAGTCAAAGGCAATTTGCTCAAAATTTCAACACTATTGTCAATTGACCAGAAATAACTATACTTCTTAAATTTATGCTTTAAAAAATCATAAATCTTTTTTAATAAATTCTGTAAACCAATATTAAAATTTTTGTTAATGCTTCTAGAAGTACTACAAATAAATCTAAATTTAATCGGATCTTTATGAAATTTAGGCGTTAAGAAAATAAATGGCAAACAGTGATGATTAGAAACATCAAAATTATAAGAAAACATATTTTTAACTTTCTTCTTATATGCAAAAAATTTTTTAACTACAGGATTTTTGTCAATATTAATTTTTGAATAAAAATTTTCATTACCTAATTCACTCTCTATTTTATCAACATAAAACTTTTTTCATACTATTGCATAATTATTAGCTGCTTTGTCCACAGGGACTATAACAAAATTATTTTGTAAACTTTCAATAAATTTTATATCTTCATCTTTAAAACTTTGATATTCATATTCATCAGAATTTAAATAATCTTTTAAAAAATTATCGAAATGCCCCAAAATTTATTTAGATTAGATATATATATATATATATATATATATATATCTAATCTTAGTTTAGAAGTTTGATGAATAATGCACTCTCCGGAATTCTTTTTCTAATAACACTTTCTTTAAGCGACCAGGAAAAAACAGAATTTCCTTTATAAAGAAATGGGTGGCTCAGGAGAGATTTCATCTGGGACGGTCTCTGAATGGAGGTAAAATTAGTATTGAGCCTATGGATAAATTTCATTCCATGAAAAAATGGTCGTTTAAGGAGGTGGTCACTTAATGGAGGTGGTCGCACAGGGAGGTTTCGCTGTATTTCTTAGTTTCAGTTTTTGGTTTATATTAAAATAAATACATTATGTATAAACCTACACCTAATTTTATTAGCTTATATGAAAAATATTTTATTGCCAGAAGGTTACACATTTAAATCATAAGAAATACACATTCTAATCACAACAAGTAAAATGTACCTCATTTAACTGACGCAAAAAGTAGATAAAAATTGTAGGTATAATCATTTTATATATACAATAGAACCTCTTTTATCTGAAACTCTTTGAAACGAAATACATTTTTTTTTTTTTTTTTACTATTACATTTCTTGTGTGCAAAATCCATTTTGAAAGCTTTTTTTTTTTTTTTTTTTTTTTTTTTTTTTTTTTTTTTTTTTTAACTATCATATGTAGAACGAAGACAACGAACAAATTAGCAATTATGAAGATTTTTAATATTTTGCAAAAAGTTTGGCATGGCTGAAGCAGCAGAAAGACTGTGATACTGGCGAACTAAATAATATTAAAAAACTCCGTGATAGAGCTTCAAAGAAAAGGCAATCGAAACTGCGACAAACAAAACATTTTTTCAAACCCTTGTGATATATGTAAAAGGTACTTAATTTCAGAATTAAAAGTCAGGTAATTTATTCTTGCTTCTATTTTGCTATTGCTTTATTTTTATTAAGCACTTGTTATCATAATAAGAAATAGTGCACATATTTTTCCTTAATCTTAAAATGAAAGCATTCTCGATTATCCGAAAAATTCAATTTTCCGAAAGAGGGTCGGTCTCAATTACTTCGGATAATCGAGGTTCTACTGAACCAGTGAAAATAAATTATCTGTATGCATTTTTTTTTTAATACAGCGCACAAATAATAAAATCATAGTTTAAAAAATGTACAATTAAAAATCAATTAAAGTCTATATTGATTTGAACTTTTCAATTAAAAATTGACAGGCTTCTAATTTGATTATTTTCATGTAGTTTCTAATATTTGATTCAGAATTGTATAACAACAACAACAACAATAATAGTTAGAGATCGACCGAAAATTCGATTTCGTTTTCGGTGAAAATGCTGCCGAAAATTCGGCCGCACCGAAACTATCTGTATTCGAAAAATCTCGTTTCTTCCTTCGGATATTTTCAACATTACTCCTTGATTTGATCTGTATCGACTCAAATGAGACACACTTTACATATCGCTGTGAACTTCGCTGTTTATAATTATCATACACGACTGACATAAGACGTGAGTGAAAAATTTAAAACCAAGAAACGCATATATATGACTAAACTCTGAAGACGCTTTTTACGTGCTCATTCGAAGCTGCAGACTCAACAGTAACAGGAAACTTTTAGTTTGAAACCGCTGAAGTTTTTTGAATACTCTTTGAGAAAGTATAACAGATAATCATTTACAAAAATCATTATAAAAGATAAATCGAGGTATGTATACCTAAAGCATTTTTTAATTAGATGAAATTCGTACAATTAAAAAATCATTTTGTGTCGTTGATGAATTAATTACACTTTATTTTATATAAAAATAAAAAGTTTTGATCAGAGGCATAGTGAGCCAACTTGGGCCGCATGTGTGTAATTACACGTATATTTAATTAATAATTACGTATATTTATGTACGCATTAATTACTTTAAAAAATTTTGGATTTTTCATTTTTGGCCGAAAATAAGACGATTACCGAAATTGGGTTTCAGTCTTAAACACCTGTTTCGGTCGATCCTTAATAATAATAATAAATTGATTAATTGAACGTTTAAAACAGACGACTCCTTCAGGATTGTACAAAATAGCATTAGTCTTTATGAAGTTTAATAAATATGATTTATTGATATATTTATGAATAATTAAAAATGTGCAAAAATATTTACACAGATTACAATATTAAAAAATACCTGGTACCCATTATATTTTGTGTTGGCAGAAATATCTCTCTATTCTAAAAAAAAGTAACTACCGCTGTCACCGCCGCCGCCGCCGCCGGTTTTGATTTTTTTGTGACCGGAGGCCTTTCTTCGTTAATATTAACAAAAATAATGCATACAAAAATATGAAAATCGGTGGTTTTATACAGAAATGTTTGATAAACACGCTGATGCAGACAGTTTTCAAATCGAAGAATTATTTTAAGAGTTATTTAATGCTAAAGTTGGACAAAATCGTTCCACTAAAAAAGTTTTATAGCAGCAAAAACTATACATGTCAGTGTAATCATTTTTAGATCATTTTATGCCTTAGAATTTGCCGGAGTGCAGATTGAATTAATTTTTTTATTTTGACTCATTTTTTCAGGTTTTATTTCTATTTTAAATTCAAATTTTCAGCATTTCTAGAGATATTTTTTACAGATTTCAGAAAATTGTACTAATTTAAACTGTTGCCAACTGTATAAAAAGCGCAAGCAATAATGTTTGCTTCAAATTAAAAATTTATTTACACGTGACTATTATAAACAGGAAAAAAACTTTCAAATTAGAATTAAATAATTACGTATAAAAAGCAGGAACTTATTAAAAATTACGTCATAAAAAGTATACACGTGAATTTTAAAAGAGAAAGGGATATTGTAAAATAATAAATTCATTAACATGCGTTAGAAGTCTTAGGAGAAATTACGTTATATTTACGTCACATTATAGTTATTACATAAAATGAAAACAAAATAATATTGCAAAAAAGTTTAAATTTAGAAATTGCGCTAGACATTTATTAGATATTTTGAGAATTAATTTAAAATGTCTCATTTAAAAGAACTTTCTTTTCGCTTTGTTAAAAAATACCAGGAGACAAAGACTCTCTTTACTTAATTCCTTTTATATTAGCTTATTTTGAAATGTTGTTACACGTGTATACGTCATCAAGTTATTTTTATTTCGACGTTTTATTTGTGTTTTTATTAATGTTGTACGAATTTATTTGTTCTTTCGTTATTTAAAATAAAAATTATATCAATTTGTATAATTTGGCGAGTGGTTTGGCGATTTATATAATTTGGCGAAATTGGTCGACAGGATAATCAAGTAGTACCGCAGCGAATTTGGCGTTAAAATTCCCCAATCAAAGAGAAATGAATAGAAATTCGTTTATAGGGAGATCGCCACTGTTTTTTAAATTATAATTCAATCTTTCGAAATCTTTTTAAAGCCGATCAAATTAGCGTGCATTTAGAGTCTGCGGTGTCTGGACGGGGGTTGGCGAGCGTAGCTCGTAGGGGGCCGAGCCCCCTAGTAGTAAATAGGAAAAACTGCGTCGTATTTAAAATGACCAAATATTAATATTTCAAAACAGTTTAAATTTAAAAATATATTTACACGAGACATTTATTTCATATTTTAAGATGATCTTTTAAACTATTGTTGTGAATTCTAAGTCAATGCAAATAATATTCCCTTTCTAACAACAAAAGTATTTTCACGTGAATATTAAAAAGAGAAAAAAATCTGTTTTTTTTTTATACTTATTTGTTTTACTTTGCGAGAATATTAAATGAAGTTTTTTTAATTCGATTTGAAATATTCTCTTTTTGTACGTCATAATGAAGGTCACTGATAACTTTAAGAGCGTTAAAATTGGGTTAATTAAATATTAATGGCTCTTGACGGAAGGTTAACTATAAAAGTAACTATTCAGTATAAAAAAATTAATCGCTAAAGGAAATTTCTTCTAAAGACTATCACTGAATATTTAGTTCTTATGTTACAAGATTTATTGCCCTTAATGGCATCATGGAAAAACATGCGAATCTGTTGTAATATTTAACCCTGAAAATGTTTGTTCGTAAGCTGATGATTATAAGCTACACCTTTGAAAACAACATCAAAACAAATGCAATCACACTTCTAGACGTCTTATAGCAACATAAACTGTTGAAATATAGACCATTCACATAATGCTTATAAAATAAATATAAGATCTTTTTAAATTTCATTAAAATGCTTAAAACATGCATCTACAAAAATATGTGAAATACAAAAAGAGAAAGTATTTCAAATTTCGTGGTAAATTTGAACAGATAATACTGAGATAATACTGACAGATATATAACAGATAATACTGATTAAAATTTATATATATATATAAAATCCTAATGAAACGGATATTATGAAACGAATTTATGCAACGATTCTATGAAACGACTGATTAAACAACTGATTATGTTTCACGACGATTTCTCCTAAAATACGGAATACTTTGCGATGAAATTAACACCAAAAATCCGTATTGATCTGCAGATCTCAAAACTGGTATTAGAATTTTTAAATTCGAATTAGTTTTCGAAATATTAATTTTTTTTCTAATTTTATATACTTTTCTCTAATGATGGCAACTCAAATTTTAATCATAACAGATATATATATATATATTTCAGATTTTAGAAAAGGTTACTATTTTAAACTAATTTGGCGAGAAGTTTGGCCTCCCTTAAATGTATGCTAAGAAATGCATCATGCTACTTTTATTCATAATTCAATTCGTATTTCATTATAATTTTATTGAAAAACTGATACATCAAACTGAAACATTTAAAATAAATGGCTTTCACTTCTTTATTTTTTTTAAACGAAGAAAAATATTAGGCACAGAGAAAAGAAAAATATTAGGCACAGATGTCATATACGCACCGAGGTACCTAATTGGCGCCAAAATGGCATTATTTTGGTTGACATGGTAACTCGGCTATTGTTGTTTATTTAATAATAAATGTTTATTTACTTTATTTTCTTTTTTTTAATTACATAAATTGTTTTGTTCTATAGTTAATTATTTTTTTAGTTATTTTCCTTTAAAAATAAAAAATGATAGAAAATAATTAAAAAATACGGTACTACTTAGTTATTCCATCGACCCATTTCGACAAATTATATAAATCGCCAAACCACTCGCCAAATTATACAAATTGATATAATTTTTATTTTAAATAACGAAAGAACAAAGAAAATAGTATAACATTAATAAATATACAAATAAAACGTCGAAATAAAAATCACTTGATGACGTAAAGACGTGTAACTTGCTTAAAGTCAAGTGAATGTAACATTTACGATCAACCATTATTGGCATTTAATCTTATAGTTTGGTGATAGTTTTTTGGTCGACGGGATAACTAAGTAGTACCAAAAATACATATGTAACTGGTATTCGAAAACGAGGTTTTCGCCAAATTTTCGTAAAAAAAAATCACGCCAAACCCGGTGCGTATATGGCATCTGGCCAAATATTAAATGGTGTAACAAACGATGACATTTAATTTCAACTTCAAAGCCATGTTTTAATTTACCACTCGAAAAAAAAAAAATGCTAACTGGCGAGTTGAAAAATAGCTATTGGCGAGATTTGCACCCGGGTAGCGTAACAGTACCAAGAATTCTTTGCGACCATGAAAATTTTTATTCGAAAAAGAAATTTGATTTTTTAATCAAAAGGGAAAACTTTCGGCACAGATGTCATATACGGACCCAAATTGGCGCGATTTTTTTCTGACGCCAATGTCATATACGCAACGGGTACTTAACTGGCGCCATAGTATCGTCATTTTGCTTGATTTGATAAGCCGGATGTTGTTGTTTATGCTGTTGATGTTTTCCCCAAATTAGCGTCGGGAAAAAATCGCGCCAATATGGGCCGTATATGATATCTGGGCCAAACTTTCATATATGAAAAGCGAAGGGATCAGAGCGTATTTATTTATGGCAGTTACATGACTTGGACTATTATAATATAGATGAAATGATGGCGATAGAATAATATTTGGCGACTTATCACCTGTACCTGGCTAACATTAAAGTACCAAAATGGTACCAGGAATATAAAAAGCGAAGTGGTTCGCCCGGAACTGTTGATGATAGTCACATGACTTAGGCTATCATTATAGAAATTGTTTTAAAATACCGGGAGACAAAGACTCTGTACACTTAATTCATTTTATTTTAGCTTCTTTTCAAACATTTAACTGATCCTCTTTAATCAAACACGAAAACAACCATTGGATGTCTTAACAGCAACTGATTCGGCCTTAAATTTTTTAAATCAAGGGAAATTGAATGGAAACCCGTTTACAGGGAGATCTGCACAGCTTTTTTCAGTATAATTCAATCTTCTATAATATTTTTAAAACCGATCAGATTAGCCTGTTTTTAGATTCTGCGGTGTCTGAACGGGGGTTGGCGAGCGTAGCTTGCAGGGGGCAGAGCCCCCTAGTTAATTATAAAAAATGTAATTACAAAACTTTCAGTTTGGAGCCATTGTTGTTTTAAGACTTTTGCCATAAAAGTGATCTTTGGCCATAAGAACTTTAATAAAGAATTTAATAAATATTAATTAATTAATAATTTAACAGTCTTTAAAATACCGATTAAACATAATTTTCAATAACTAAGGAAATATCCATTAAAAATGTAAAAAAGTATTTTCATAGATTACAATATTAAATAAATATATATATCTAGTAAATTGACAGGGATATTAATTATAAAAAATGTAATTACGAAACTGATTTTTTCCATTTGGTGCTGCCTTTATACTTTTACTGTAAAGATTATCGTCATCCTTTAAAATGTTTAATCAATATTAATTAATTTAAAGTCTTTAAAATATCGTTTAAACATATTAATATAAGACATATTAATATATATACACAATTCTAATAAAAGTTTTCATGATAATTTTGCAGAAATATTTACACAAATTCGTAATATTTATGTTATTTAACTTTGTGTTAACAGAAGTATTAAATATAAAAAATGCAATTACATATCTGGTATTCAATTTCATGCTAACAGAAAGTTTAATTAGAAAACATGCAATTAAAAAGGCTATATTATCTCAAAAAAAAAATTCTTGTCTTTAAGTAATTTAATAAATGTGAATAGTAATTAATGATTATTTTTTAAATATCGATAACTATAAGGCTTGATGTTGATAAGTTAAAAAGAAACCAGAAAGAAAAAATCATGCGTCAAGCATCGATTACGAAACCCTTTCCAACACATTCAGTATAATGTAACAAAACTTAATAAGTTGAAATAGGATGCAATTAAATATCTGGTATTCAATTTTATGTTAACAGAAAGTTTAATTAGAAAACATGCAATTAAAAAGGTTATATTACATAAGAAAATTCTTGTCTTTAAGTTATTTAATAAATGTTAATAGTAACTAATGAGGAATTTTTTAAATATCGACAACTATAAGGCTTGATGTTGATAAGTTAAAAAGAAACGAGAAAGAAAAAAATCATGCGTCAAGCATTGATTATGAAACTCCACCACATTCAGAATAATGTAACAAAACTTAACTGTTTAATAAGTTGAAATAGGATGTCGAATTGAACCATTTGGAAACGCATAACACATTTGAAAACTCAATTTCAGCAATTTATCATCTGTAGCCTTAAATTTATCCGAATTATTTGAGCAGCCCTGTATATGATATATAGATTTGTATCTATAAACTACATGCATGCAAAAATTTAGTTCAGTTAGGAAATACATACCACATTGAAAATTTCCCTTCAGTTCCATTAATAAGGAGAATGTTACGTGAATTATTTTGTACATCACTGTACAGGCATCCCTCGACTTACGTGAGTAATGCGTTCCGTAAATTTTTACGTAACTTGAATTTTACGTAACTCGAAATTGTAAAGTTGCTTAGGTAAAATTTTGTAAGAAACTACAATATTTATTATGTATATTTATGTATATTATTTACACCGTATTATTTTATAAATGAAGCATCATGCGACAGTATTTACTCATATATAAACTATAAACGTATGAAAAAATATAAAAATAAACTTAAAGAACACTTTTCAACTATCTTGTGGAATACGGGATTTATAAACTATGAATTGATGAATTGATTTATAACAATTTTGAATCCGCATTAAACGCCTATAAAAATAAGAAATAGTTAAAGAAGACTAATTTAACCAATTCTCCAAGAATTTCTGACGGCAAGATAAATGAATAGCACTCACAAAATAAAATAATCCTTGATAAGCACAAACTGTATTTATTATGAATTAGATGACTACTATGAATAACTAACAATAAAAATCAAGTTGTTTTATTATAGATTTGATTGTATATACCACTAAAAATACAACTCTATCTAATATATAAATTATATTACGGTTGTGGTTTATATCTATATATTTTATTTATAAAATAAATATCAAAAGTATGCAACTGCGTATCAAAGGTGCTAGTATGTTCACAAATGTAATTTTCGAGATTTATTACTACACAGCGAGTAACATGTAAAAAGTTAGTTAAATTTAAAAGCGCATACCAAAACTGAAAACGCACTTTCAACAGTTATTGATCAACAACAGTATTATAACCGATATCCTTTGTGTGTCCCTGTAAATGAACGATAAATGCTATGAACGTCAGTATATTCTATAGCAGGCATGTCAAACTCGTTCACTATGGCGGGCCAATTTAAGCATTCGATACAAATCCGCGGGTCACATTAGAAAAAAAAAAAAAACACTAAATTTATTTCATTGCTATTTCACAAAAAGAAATTTTTACAACCATATAAAACAAAAATACAACCTTGTTGAAAAACAAAACCATGAAAATTTTCAAAACAGTGCACCGGAATATTGTAAAAGAAATATTCAGTATAGAAAAAACATTCAATTTTTACAAATATTAAAATTCTTGTTTATATCATGAATATTTCAAGCAATAATACTTATATATTTTATCTTCTATTACAGAAGATAGCCACTCCTTTTTTTAAAATTATAATTCAATCTCCCGCAATCTTTTTAAAACAGAGTAAATTAGAACCCGCTGTTTCTGAAAGAGGGTGGGCGACCGTAATAGCGCGTAGCAAAGCACCCTAGTAAAATAAAAAGAAGGAAGAGAAAGATCGCGTAACGGCACCTCAATTAACCTAAATCATGAAATTAACTAAAAATCTCAAATCCGAAATCCTTGTGTTTGACTATATATGTCCCTGTGTATGCAACGTTAAAATTTTTAATTACTATTTTCTTTCACGAAAATAAGACGACAATTCTTATCATTTTCAAAGCTGCTCATTTTGTATTTATTTTAAATTTAAATTACTATCGTTAATTATTGTCATATTTTAATAGTTTTTTAGAATAAGAAAATAAATTATTTTCAACGTAACACATTTTCTTTTTTCCGATTCAAGATTTGCTCTTTGTATCTTCCAGATTAGCTATTCTTGCGACCACAGTACCTTCGATCTGAAATTTTTAAATAATTTAGATTTGACCACATACATTACAACGTTATGTTTGCCAACTCTAACGCAAGGCAATGGTGTCAAATTCCGATTTTTTTTTTTTTTTTTCAAAAGCGTTACAAAAATGTTTCTGTAGTAATCTTCATTTTATTTAATCATGGAATGTCTTTCATTAAATAACGTAAAGTTTACTATTCTAAAATAGTGTAGATATTACGACGAAAAAAATTCTCGAACTATTGCCGCGTTGTAAAACATAGCAACGCTGCAGCCACGTGTGGCTATGCAAATCGTACTTTTTGCAGCAAACATAAACCGAAATAAACAAAAGGAAGATGCCAAAGACGTGGCGGGCCACAGATATGCTACCGGCGGGCCAAGTGTGGCCCGCGGGCCACGCGTTTGACATGCCTGTTCTATAGTAATCATTTTGCAGTGAAATTCAGTAATTTATATAGATTTTAATACATTTGAAATAGCTGTAAACGAACTATTAATGCTACACACTTCATGTTGAATAACGAACATGCCATGGTAAACATCATTAACATACAGTAAAACCTCCCTAAAGCGACCACGTTCCGTTCCAATAAAAATGGGTCGCTCCGAGAGATGGTCTCTTAATGGAGGTTATGATTAAATCTAGATTTTAATTGTTGAAAAAGGTAACAATTAATGTTACTAAAATTTATTTTTCACATTAGGAAAAAATATAAAAATATAAGTATCGAAACAAAAGTTAATTACATAAGTTAATTACTGCAGAGTTTAAAAAATGAATGCATTGACGTTTGCTTTGATTTTACGGTTTTATCTTTTATAACTTTTATTTCACTGTAAATTAAAATGTCTGAAATTCAGTCACTTAAGTGTCTGAAACGGAGTGTTCAATTTTCAGACATTTTAAAATGTCTGAATTTTTTCAGACACTTTTTGCGACTGAATTTCAGACACTTGAAACGTCTGAATCGCAGACATTTTTTGTAAGCATTTTATGTAGCCATGTTGGACCACGCTGAATACTGGGAAAATATCTGGCCGTTGTCCTGCCCCCTCTACCCCCATACCGCCTGATTTTCTGGTGCTCCCAATTTTAGTATGCAATTTTCATAAAGCTGATAATTTAAATCTTTTACGACATTGTACTAATTATAATGAGTATTTTGTTTCAGGAGTAGAATAAGATTAAAAAGAGAAAATATTTATCTAAATATTAGATTTTTTAAAATTTTGTTTTTAATCTTACTTTACTTTAAAAGTTCAAAATATTGATTATAATCAGTACAATTTCGAAACAGATTTAAAATATAAGCTTCGCAAATATTGCACATGAAATTTGGGGGAACTAAAATCGTAAGAGAACGGGGCACTACCCATGCTTTAATCAAGGAGTCCTTTTGCAAAAAATGCAACCCTGCAGTATTGTTAGCTAAATACAGATGCCCGGTATTCGGGAGTATCCGTTATGGAGGTTAATGGACATTTCCGAATAGCGGATACTTCGATTTAGCGAATACTTTTTTGATCCGCAAGGCATACATATTTGTATTATTTTTACCTCACAAAAGCAGGCATCTCCGATTATCCGACAAATTTCGCGGTCCCGAAGTGTCCGCTATTAAGGGTTTTTAAGGTATATGGATATATATATATATATTTTTTTTTTATCTTGTCCTACTCTAAAAGTTCAAAATATTTATCATAGTCGGTGGAATGTCGAAAGAGATTTAAAAAATCCCGTGTACGCGAAAATGGGCAAGAAAATCCCCCTCCCGTCCCGCCCCCCAAAAAAGGAAAATTCATATAATTCAAAAATTAGATTTTGCCCCATAGGCAATTTTACATATGCATCAGATGATAATCACAACAGCTATATAACCATGAGTAAATAATAAAATAGTAAATAAATATTCTATTTTAATAGCATTGAGAAAAAAAAATTACTTCTAATTTCAAAACTTAGCCATTTTTGTATTTGTCATTTAAATACATATAAATAAAATAGTTAAGTCATTTTAAGTAGTAAACATGTGTAATATTTTTTTTTTTTTTTAAATATGTGGTAATTTGTCATGCTTAGTTAAAAGTAAACACCAGTTTGGTATCTAATTTTATATATCATTCTTCGGAATATGTATATAATTTTCTTTAAACATATTCCGTATTCAATTTAAAATTTTCACCCGCTATTGCTTAAAAATGTATATCATTATTATTCTTTTTTATGGAACAACACGATATAAGTCATATTTAATTTATTTTATTTTTTATTCCTGTAAAATTTGTATCCTTTGAATATGAGCTAAATAGATTTTATATATTTGATAAGAAAATAATGATCTAAGAAATAGAAAAAAAAAAACAAAAAACAGAAGAAAATAGAAAGTAAAAAAAAAAAAAAAAAAAAAAAAAAAATACATCAGACAGTATACGTACTATTCTTAATTGTTTGAAAAACGTTTTGAACATAAAAAAGCAGTTATTAAATGGCTTAAAAATATATTTAATACTGTATCATATAAGTAAATACGAACTTTTAAAAATATAAGGCAGTTTTATACATAAACTTCATATCAAGGCATAAACAACTCTTTATTTATGTCTAAATTATCATGTGTAATTTTTTTTTAGTGCCAACAATTACTTGTACCAGAACCGTTGCAAATTCGATTGCAGTAAAAGGAAATTTAATAATTATTTCTCGCATTACTCAATTTTAAAAATTTTAAATCATGAACAAAATATCGCAAAAAAAATGCTTGCATATAAATTACAAAAATTAATATACCAATTTAAAAAACACAAAAAATATTAATTAAACTTTATAATTATACTGCTAAACAGCAACGTAAACTGCAAAATATGAATAAAATGTTTCTCCGTTTGTTTAACGTTTCGAAAATTTTACTGGATGATATAAAAAATTCATATTATTTTTAGAAATTTGGTAAATGTTAAATCTGAAACATTGGATATCAAAATTTACGATTTTCAATAATAAATTAAAAAATCAATAAGAATAAATCTTTCCGTGATTAAAAACTGCAATATATACAGTCAAATTTCACAATATTAATGCTTTTTTTCAATCTGAAAACTTTTCCTAATATCATAATAATATGAATCATCATATTTAGCTCCAAAATAATAATAATAACAAAAAATAAAATACATGCCTGATGTCATATACTACAAGCGTTTATAGTCAGTAAACAGTAAAAAACATAGAATAAACACAGTTACAAATGGCTTCAATTTAATGTTTTTATCTCTGATAAATGAAGCGATGAATCATTCAACTTTTCAAACCTATGTTGCAAGTTTTGTTTTTGAGCAAAGACAAATTATAATTATTTCACATCACCCTATCGAAAATGAAGATTAAACTATCACTCATTCGTTTATTTACAAACGTCAAGCAAATAGAATTACAGCATTGCTATTTAATTTTCAAAACAATTATATTTCATTCCGTTACATTAAGAAGGCATATAACAGACGACCGTTAGTGAAATCAAAAATTTAGCATTAAACTATAGAAAAGAGATAAATTTTTATAAACGATTTCACTCATATTCAAAGGTATAGAAATCTATCGGAATAAAATATTAGAAATAAATATGACTTACTCGTTCGTTCTATAAATACCCAGATTAACACATATCCTTTTAATCCAAGCAATGGCGGCGGTGAAAATTTAATTCTTTCTGTTCTTATCTCATGAAGGTGCTGTAGATGACACGCGCGGAAATCAGCGTTCTGATTGGCTGTTAAGAATAGTACCAAAGATGATGTTTAACTATCGCTTGGAGCGTACCGTCTTAAAATCAGACGGTTGTTGGATAATTTACACATGTTTCTCGGTTCGTTTATAGCATGATCATAGTAAGACATTTATGTGTCTTAAATTTAGACGTCTGTTATGTCTGAATTTTCAGATTCAGACACTTAAGTGACTGAAATTCTTTTTCAGTCACATATGTGTCTAAATTTAAGACGCCTCTATTTGCAGTGTTCCCAGTCCTTTCAAATTTCAGTAAATAAATGCAATTTTTTTTGGACGGGAACAAATAATGTCGATTTCATTAATTTATCTATTTCTTTGAGAGTTTTCCGACAGAATAGGGCAGGGGAGTATATTGACCGTCATTCTTAATTTGTCATCAGAGTTAAATTCATTGCCTAAAAAGACACAAAGGGGTTTAAACACTTAAAAGTTACCGGGATTAAAAAAAAAAAAAAAACTAAACTTAGTTTAGACATATGGTGAATAATACGCTCTCCGGAATTATTTTTATAATAAAACCTTCTTCAAGCGACCAGGAAAAAACAGAAGTTTCTTCAAAGAAATGGGTTGCTCATGGAGGGAGTTCTTCTAGGATGGTCTCTGAATGGAGGTAAAATTAGTATTGAGCCTATGGGAATAAATTTCGTTCCATGAAAAAATGGTCGTTCTGGGAGGTGGTCGCACAGGGAGGTTTCACTGTAAATCAATTGCATGAAAATCCAAGTATATTTACGGGAGTTAGAGCGTGGAAAGATGGACAGAAGGACAGGCGGAGAGACAAACCGAATTCATAAAATCTTTTCAACAGCGTTGGAAAGTGTTAACAAAGATTAATTAAAATTGCACCATTTTTTTTTTAATACAAAGCTCTTACGTAATATTTCTTACAATATCTGGTTTCTGATATTATATTAACAGAAATATTAATTAAATAATTAGCGCAGTTGATTTAAAATTTGAAAACAATAGTTACTCTAAGATCCAAAAGAGCGTCTTAAAACACCATAAAAATATAGAGATGCGCTAGGCCTTTCGAAAGAACTTAATCTTTCTTGATCATGCGCAAAGAACACATGTTTCTACTATGAAAACAGGAGCAAGACACGGATTCTTATTGTATCACAACTTTTACTAATATTAATACTTACTCTGTCGCTAAAAAACTTATATACATTTGGGCCGTTGTCCCCTTAATTCTAAAAATTCTTCAAAATGTCAATTGAACATTAATTTTAATAACATTAGAAATATTCATTGAAATTGTGCAAAAATGTTTACACAGGTTTTTCATTATATTAAAAAATATCTGGTATTCAATTTTATGCCAACAGACAGTTTAATTAGAAAGGTTATTAAAGGTTAAAAAGGTTATATTATCTCAAAAATAACTTTTGTAGTTTAGGTAATTTAATAACTACTAATAGTAATTATTGAAGCATCTGTTAATATCTATAACCATAAGGCTTGATGTTGATGAGTTTAAAAAAGAAACAAAAAACAAGTGGGTTAAGTGTGATCACAGATAGCACAGAGGGTTTCGTTTAATATTTCTTTCAAAACACTTTATTCTTTTGCAAAATCTGTTAGTTCCACATTTCGTAACCAGGGGCGCATTCTATGCTAAACAAACCTGTATCCGAACGAAACTCCGTTTTACAACCTATCCGTAGATATATTAGTCGAGGGAGTCGGGCCCATAGCACCCGAGGTAGATAGACGCCCCTTGTCGGTAAAAAGTGCAACTAAAATATGTAAGTCTATGGTGCATAATATGAAAAAGCGGTCAAAGGGGTGTCGGAAAAAGTTAGATACTTCAGTCAGAAAAGTCAGACCCTTTTCACCCTCCCGGGTGAAAAGGGGGCGGGGAGGATTAAAATTTGCTTAAAATACACAAGTTAGAGCCCGAATGGAAATTAATATAAGACTTTTTGAAATTTTTATGATTTATCGTGAGATCGCAAGTGTTCTGCTATAGGTATGCAAAATTTCAAGTCTCCAACTTAATTAGGGGCTGAGTTAGAAAAATTGCTTAAAATACACAAGTTAGAGACCGGAGGGGTAAATATAAGACTTTTTGAAATTTTTATGATTTGTCATGTGATCGCAAGTGTTCAGCTATAAGTACGCAAAATTTCAAACCTCCAACTTAATTAGGGGGTTGAGTTAGAAAAATTGCTTAAAATACACAAGTTAGAGACCGGAGGGGGTAAATATAAGACTTTTTGAAATTTTTATGATTTGTCGTGTGATCGCAAGTGTTTAGCTATAATTATCCAAAACTTAAAGTCTTCAACTTAATTAGGGGCTGAGTTAGAAAAAAAAGCTTAAAATACACAAGTTAGAGCCCAGGGGGTTAAACACAAGACTTTTTCGAAATTTTATGATTTGTCATTTGATCGCAAGTATTTAGCTATAATTTTGCAAAATTTCATGTCTTCAACTTAATTAGGGGCTGAGTTTAGAGAAAAAAGCTTAAAATACACAAGTTAGAGCCTAGAGAGTTAAATATAAGACTTTTTCGAAAATTTATGATTTGTCGTTTGATGTGAGGTGTTCAGCTATAAGTATGCAAAATTTCAAGTCTCCAACATATATAGTTTCTGAGAACGGGCACTGTGACGGACAGACAGACAGAGAGAGGAGCGAGACGAATAGGGTTTCGTCAGATGAACGAAACCCTAACAAATATAAAATATTACTTAACCTCGTCACGACGGGAGCTCTTTGCTTAATTTTTAATCTTTTACCACCGGTTTTTCAAAACAGAAAATTTTCTGTAACAAAATCGTGAAAATGCTCTGATTAAAAAAGTTAATCTTTACAAAAAAAAAAAAAAAAAAAAAAAAAAAAAAAATTACTTACTTAAAAAAAAAGTTACAAAGCTAAACTTTTTTGTTGTTGTTGTTGTCTACTTAATAATATTATTTTAAAAGTGACATTTGGTCTTTTAAATAGTTTTAAAAATAATTAATGGTTAATAATATAGTTAAAAATATTTTAGATTTTCCCATTTACATAAAAGGCGGTTAACATCTATATGTGGTATCATACACATACACTTAATATTCCAAATAATGATAAGTAATCAGTTATATTTTAATACAAATCAAATCTTTAAAGGGAATTTTAATGTAAAGAATAAGATAAAGGGTTTTAAAAATTAAAAGTTAAAAATAGTCATGAAAAATTCTAATTTTTATCAACATTTTTTTTTTTCCAAATTTAAATTATGCATAGGAATAAAATTAAAGCTTAAAACATCCACGAATTTTAAAATTTAGATATTATCATTAAAAAAATAGCATGCGCGGATTATAAAAAAAAATATATTGGAGAAATGTAGTTTTAAATACATTTATTTTGCTTTAAAAACGCATAACACCAGACGTGTTTGATCATGGTTCAATTTCTTTTATGATTTTTTAATAATTCTTTTCTAATTATATCTAATGCTTTATGGTATCAACTCATAAAAAATAAGAAAAAAAATTCCTTTCATTTCTATGTGATAAAGATAACAATATTATATGCCAGATAAAATCTTTAAATTAATATTGAGCTTGAAGGATTGATTCTTTTCCTGTTTTACGCTGGGAAATTGTTTACTTCATATTAAGATTTTTTTTTCTTTTAAGCGTTGTAGATTTTACATTTACTTCATTCAAAATAAGTTATTAATAGATTCCGGATTATATGAATTAGAAAAAATCCAAAAATATGTATGCAAAAATGCACTGAAAACTTTTAAGATGCACAAAAATATTCACACTTTTAAAATCTTTTTAAATTATGCAAAGATATGCATTAATAAAATTACCCCTATCACTAATTTTCCCGAAAGTCAGGTATTCCCACTATAAATAAATGCATGCGAAAAAGAGAACAATAATTAATAACAGATGCAAATGTTTTTCTTTATACGGAATAATTTTTGTTACAGTATATAATTAGATAATTTTCCAGATTGCACAAAATGAAATTTTGTTTCCAATCGTTAATGCTGGTTTTTAGCGAGGAAAACGTTCTTTCAACATCTACTGATGTAATAGGGAAATAATTATAGTATTTAAAAATAGATGACAGGACTTTTTTTAGTAGGTGAAATCTTTCCACGTTAACGAAACTGTATTTTATCTATTTAATCTTTTAAAAGCTTGGATTTTTGCTTAACATTTTGTTGTATCTATCTCCTTCCTTCAGACCTCTCTTGGGACTTGCGATATATATGATCTCTAACTTTCTTTTTCTCCCTTAATTGCAGAATTGAAAGCCATATCACGTATTTCTAATTTTTTAACATCTCAGGTAACCATGATAAATGATTTTCAATCATAGTTAAATATTTTTTTCAACATAATTGTCTGACAACATATTTTTTGCTTTAAAAATTGTAGAAGAGGCTCAACTTCCAAATGTTTTAACTGCGTTTTGTCATTTTGTATAGCATTCTAGTTTTTTTCCAAGCAATAAAACTGCATGAATTCAAATTTCCCATCTCGTTAATAAAGATTTTGGTGGTAATGGAAGATTAGTATATACATTGAGGTGACAAAAGTCATGGGATAGCAATATGCAAATATATAGATGGCAGTAGTGTCGCTTATAAATTGTATAAATGGTCAGTGCACTGTAAAAAAAAATCTGAAAAGTTACTAAAGTTTTTCTAGGAAACTGTGATTCCAAGAACTTTTCATGTAACGGCAACAACAAAAATTCCTGTAACAGCGTCTGTTACAGGAATTTTTCTTGTTGCCGTTACATAAAAAGTTCTAGGAATCCCAGTTTCCTAGAAAAAGTTTAGTAACTTTACAGATTTTTTTTTACAGTGTGCCTGGGCAGGGCTTTCATTTGCCTTCAAATGCTTAGTGTGAGAAAGTTGATTATGTGATTATGGCCACACGACGATAATTAACGGATTTCGAACTCGGTATGCTAGTTGGAGCTAGACGCATGGGACATTCCATTTCGGAAATTGTTACGGAATTCAATATTCCGAGATACACAGTGTCAAGAGTGTGTCGAGGATACCTAAATTCAGGCATAACCTCCCATCATGGGCAACGCAGTGGTCGACCGCCGACACTTAATGACCGCGACCAGCGACGTCTGCGTAGACTTGTGAATGTGAACAGACAAGCAACACTGCGTGAAATAACCACAGAAATGGATGTGGGACGTCCGATGGGCGTGTCCGTTAGGACAGTCCGGCGAAATTTGGCTTTAATGGGCTATGGCAGCAGAAGACCGACTCAGGTGCCATTACTAACAGCACGACATCGCCAACAGCGGCGCTCCTGGGATCGTGACCATATCTATTGGACCGTAGACGACTAGAAAAAAAGGGCTTGGCCAGCTGAGTCACGATTTCAATTGGTAAGAGCTGATGGAAGGGTACGAGTGTGGCGCAGACCCCATGAAGCCATGGACCCAAGTTGTCAACAAGGCACTGTGCAAGCTGGGGATGGCTCCATAATCGTGTGGGCTGTGTTTACATGGAATGGACTGGGTCCGCTGGTCAAACAGAACCGATCGTCAACTGGAAATGATTATGTTCACCTACTGGGAGACCACTTGCAACCATTCATGGACTTTGTGTACCCAAACAACGATAGAATTTTCCAGTATGACAATGCGCCATATCACCGGGACATAACTGTTCGCGATTGATTTGAAGAACATTCTGGACAATTCCAGAGGATGATTTGGCCACCGCTATCGCCCGACATGAATCCCATCGAACATTAATGGGACATAATCGAGAGATCAGCTCGTGCACAAAATCCTTCACCGGCAACACTTTCGGAAGTATGGACGTCTATAGAGGCTGCGTGAATCAATATTTCTCCAGAGGACTTCCAACGACTCGTGGAGTCCATCCCACGTCGTGTTGCTGCACTTCGCCGGGCAAACGGAGGACCGACAAGCTATTAGCAGGGTATCCCATGACTTTTGTCCCCTCAGTGTATTTATTTACACATTTATGTTTTATCCTTTTATTTATTTGTTCCCAGTTGCCCCTGATTTATTCTACGACGCGATGAAGAGTGTAAGCCAATCATGTAACATGAAATAAATTTGATAAAATACTTGACATTGTATCTTCGACTATATATACATCAGTATAACTAACAAATGTAAGAACTTTTTCACAAAACGTATCGTTATCAGGCCACAAATTATGCACAGAATAGTAGCGATCCTCGCCAATAATAGAGTGGTCAACTTTTCGAGTTCCTAACAAGCAATGAGATGCGGATGAGAAAGTTCGATGTAGAGTCCAGAATCGAATCGAGTAACTCGATTTTACACGAACCTCACCCGACCCTCGGGTAGGGTTCACACTGCTTCTTTTCGTTCTGGGCCTAGCTCGGGTCGGATTGATTTTAAATGTTTTGGTGTTCGGGTTCGATCTCGGGTTGGGTTTTGAATCCTTCAGGTCGGATTCGAGTTGACTCGGTTTTTCAAAAGAAAGTCCTGTATATTTAATACTAATAAATGTATTGTGTTCATATATAATCAAGTAAGAAAAATCATGCGTTAAGTATAGATTATGAAACACTTTCCAACACTTCCTGAATGCTTTAACAAAACTCAGGGCCTGATTAATGCACGGCCCACCAATTTCAGGAGCCCACAAATTTGTGTGTATTGTCTCACAATTTAAGTTTTTCCACTGTTTGCATTTTATATTTTAGTCCCTGATGAAAAAACAAAGTTTTACTGTAATAAGAAACCTCCATATTTAATTTTTCTGTAAAAGTCCTTTTCAATTTGAGAGTACCGATAATTTTCAAAACTTGCCGTATCCAGAAAATCAAATTTGTGGAAAATGCCAAAAACTGCATACTGTGTCTATTGGTTTCAATATAAACGAGGATTTTACAAGGTCAGAATTATAGTTTAAAATGACTACTAGACTGTTAGGAAAAACACAATTTTTAATGATTTTGGAGAAGGCGACTTTTGAAAAAGACGTCTTCATTTATTCTGCAACATAAACTGTGGATCATAGATGTTTGTGAATTCTACAAATGCTTATTTGATAAAGTGGACGGTAATTCATTTTCTTGATTATTCTTGTAAGTTATTTTTTTTGTAAACTTGAAACTTTCACTCAAACAACTTTGTCAACTCATCAAATAAACCTCCTTTTTTTCTGAAAGTGTCGCCGCGATTGGGGAGGTAGGAGGGGGAGGGGGGGGGTCAACTTTTTAACAGGCCCTGGGCCCAACTGCAGCTTGATCGGGCTCTAACAAAACTCCATTATTTACGAAAATAAGGCATATAACAGAACTAAGTAACTATTTTAGAAAACGCATAAAACATTTGAGAAACTGATTTCAGCAGTTACCATCCATAGCAAATATGCATTCAAATTCTTTTGAACAGCTCTGTATTTGATCTGTAGGTTGATATATATGCTATATAACGGGGAAATTTAGTTTAGCAAGAAAACGAATAACAGGTTGAAATTTCTCTTTCAGCAATTTATACTAATAGATGGAAGCATACTTGTATACATTTGTACAAACCTGTAGTTAACCTAGTACCTTTATTACACGCTACGATTTAGCTAAAGTATAATTCAGAGTAAAACACTCTTAAAACTACTGGAATCACATTTCCAGAAGTTATCATTTTTAGACGGCCATGTATCCAATTCTTTGCGTGGCCCTGTATTTAGTTTTATCTATGCTGTACAAACATTTCTAAGTAAACAAAATGCAGTTCAGCGTAAAAATGCACAACTCATTTAAAAACCACCTGTAAACAATTTAAAAACATACCCAGTAACCATTACGAATTCTTTTGTGTAGCCCTGTATATGAATTACAGCATTTATACACCCATATACAATTCATAAATTTAGTGAAACATAAAAGCGCATAATATAATTAAAAATGTATTTCCAGCAATCATCGCTACCTTACAGCACTTCGGATACAAAATAGTATCTGAAATCTTTCGTGTGTCCCTGTAAATGTCATGCACTTCGTATTACACATGAAATGAGTTATAGTAAACTCAGCGACGTATATGAATTTCATTATACATGAAATAATTTAACATAATTAAAATACGCTGGAAAACATTCCCTCCACCCCTATATCATTATGTAACGGTATTCTTTTGTGTGGCCCTGTAAATGAATAATATTTATTCTTTGCAGCACATATTCTACGGAAGGCATATTTTAGTGCACTTGATAAATGCATATCAATTTTATTATGTTTGAAAGCATGTAACATCATTAAAAATCATTTTAAACGATTTTTTCCCATAGGCCGTAATGTAACGGAAAACGTTTGACTGTCCCTGTAAATGAATTAAACATGCTACAAACTTCATTTGCAATAGAGTTCGTGCTATGGTAGAGGTCACTAACATCCAAAAATTTCAGATCCGAGTATATTTAAGGGAGTTAGAGCGCGTACAGGCGGCCAGACGGACAGACAAACCGAATGCATAAACACTTTTCAACTTTTTTGGAAAGTGTTAAAAAGATAAATTAATATTAGAGAAATAACTATAGAATTTTTTTTCATAATTGTATTAAAATATAAATTAATTTTCTATCACATATTCGGTTCGAGTTCGGGTTAAAGTGTGTCGGGAAGGGTTTCGGGTTTGATGAAATGGTTTTGTCGGGTTAGGGTCGGATATCGAATTAATTTTTAGCAGAATTTTCGGGTTCGGTCGTGTATAATCCGACCCTTGCAGGAGTCCAGTTCGATGTTCATTTTCCCTCAAATAAAATGTGTTCTGTAGAGCGACCACCATCTGCCAGTTGTTTTGTCTGCATTTGTCCATATAACGTTATTTCCAACGTCATTTTTAATCTCATTCATAACTTTAATATACAATAGATCTACCTAATTTTTTAAGTGGTGATTTATCGGGTGTAGCAAGGTTAATGCTGCATTACACTGTAAAAAATGTATGTAATTTTACTCCATGAAATTGGTGGCTACATGCTACCTCCAATTTTATGGAGTAATTTAACTTATATAATGGTGTAATTTAAACTGACACAACTGGTGTAATATTACACATTAGTGTAACATAACACCAGTTATATCGGTTAAATTACTCAATAGAGGCAGCAAGGCTGCCGCCAATTTTATGGAGTAAAGTTACATAAATTTTTTATAGCGTACCATAGAGCGTTTTTGACATTGTGATTATTCAGTTTGTTTAGAGATATATTACTCTCAAACATTGTTTGACACAAATCTAAAACAAAGCCGTTTTTCTTTAGAATATTTCCTTTTCTTATCTGAGAATGATCGAGTTGTCAAAATGTTCGCACTTTTGAATGGTCACATCTACTATTATTATTATTATTATTTAAATTTTTAAGTGTTGGTTTCTCGAACTCGACAAGTAATTTTTAAGTGTTGGTTAACTTGGAAATTCTCTGCATAAGATATAATTTTTTTTTTACATATAACACAATGCTAACTTTACCATACATTGTTCATAGCATTGTTCGCATGAGACACAAGTTCTTCATTATGTTTTTTATTGAAGTTTGAATTGAATTAACCATCTCACTGCGCAACCCGCGATTTCCACAAGCGGCGTAAAAGTTGCAAAATTTGCGCAACCCACGGTTTCCGCGATCTTTTTTGTTATGATCTAATTCTGTATTTAAAAAAAAGAACTCTTTTACAAAAAATTACATATTTTAACTCTAAATTATATGTAGATTTGAAATATGTAATAAAATAAATGAACAATTTTTGAATCTATTTCGATTAAAAAAAAAAAAAAAGAAATACGCAGCGAGAGGGTTAAACGATTTGTATCCAATTTTATTTTAGACATAATTTACACACACAATTTTTTATTTGCGGAACAATTTCCATTAGATAAAATAATACACATGAAAGAACATCTTTCTTTTATGTACTGAATTATGAATTCATGAAAATTTTATCGGATAGTTGAACTAAAGCCTTTTTCGTGAATTTTTGAAACTAAATTAGATGATTTACATAATCACTTAATAAATTTTAGAAGGATTTCGAAGGATTAATTAAATTTGAATTTACAGGAATTTTGTGCAATATTTATAACTCCACTCAAATCTTTTATTTTAAATATTTTTCTTAGTATTTTGTAGAATTAGGAAATGTACAAATATAATGTTCTTGCAATAGATATGTAGAAATATTTCCGAATTGACCCCCTTGACCCACCCCCTCAAAAAAAAAAAAGAAAAAAAAAGACAAGAAGCTTGAAAAGATGCAAAGCCAAAAGAAATCATCCTTTTAAAAACATTTTTGGTTTGTCTAACCCATAATGTTTTTGAAACAAGATAAAGTAATGCATCTATAACTCATTCTAAATTGTATTAATACTAATCGATGTATTAAATGAATTTTATAACAAGTTATTTTAATGGTGCTTATAAGTATCGTCAGTAGATAAAGTGTTAAATATGAAATAGATACCCTAGTTCCTACACTCTCTATTTTTCAAAATCAAAGACATTTAAGCATGTAAGAAAATGACGCTAAATATCTTCGTATAGGTCAGCACCATAGTAACTAAAATAACACTTTATCATCGAATTTTGTTTTTAAAACTGTGCATAAAATTTACTAATAAAGCTGGAACAAATTTTTACAATTTAAAATATTTCTTATTAATTATTCTTACTAATTATTCTTAACAATTCTTAATAATTTCTTACTTCATACCCAAATATCTGCAGATTATTTCAATTTCCCTTTTAGTCCCAAAAATTGCAATTAAAAATTCTGTAACTGACGTAACATAAAATAGACAAACATTTTTTCTGCCTTCATTGAAGTGTAAAATTTATCAAAACTATCCCGTTAAAAAAGTGATATAATGTTCTCAACAGCACTAAGTATTGACAAATTATAACAGTAACTTGTTTAATTAATTTCTGAACAATAAAAAAGAAAAAATGGCATTTATACATGTAACTGATGTAACTTGTGTAACTGACGTAACATTATGACTTTACAAAGACAATAATGGTACTTAACTTAGTTTGTAAACAGTAATATACAATGCCTTTTTATTAATATTTTATTATAGAACATAAAATTATTAAGCTTTCCAATCACATCCTTAAATTAAATATATTTTAAATTTTATTTCTCCACAATTTAAAAATGTACGAAATATGCGATTTTGATGAATTTCAAAAGTGTTTATGAAATAATATGAGCTTATATGGATTTATAAAAGTAGAGCCAAAATATGCAAATGCCTATGCACATTGTGCAATTCCATATTATGCGTATTCTAGTCATTAACCCTTTATCTACTGACGATATTTATAAGTACCATTAAAAGAACTTGTTATAAAATTCATTTAATACATCGATTAGTTGTAATACAGTTTAGAATGAGTTATAGATGCATTACTTTATCTTATTCCAAAAACATTATTGGTTACGAAAAACAAAAATATTTTTAAAGGGATGATTTCTTTTCCCTTTGCATCTTTTCAGTTTTCTTGGCGTTAAGGGGGGGGGGGGGGAGGTGAAGGGGAGGGAATTTTTCAGTTCGGAAACATTTCTGTATTTTTATTGTAAGAACATTATATTTGTACATTTCCTAATTCTACAAAATACTAAGAAAAATATTTAAAATAAAAGATTTCAGTGAAGTTATAAATAGTGCACAAAATCCCTATAAATTCAAATTTAATTAATCCTTCTAAATACTTCTAAAATCCTTCTAAAATTTATTAAATGATTGTGCAAATCTTCTAATGTAGTTTAAACAATTCACGATAAATGCTTTAGAAGATAAAATTTTCATAATTCAGTATATAAAGGGTTAATATTCCATTCATTTTTAATCTTAACACAGAATATGCACACCATACCAGATAAAAATATGACCCAAAATAAAGTGAATTGTGAATACAAGTTAAATTAATTATTATTAGGAATTCATGAATTATGCAGTTTCTTTTCCGTGTATGAGGTCCCACTGCGTGCGAGGCCCTGTGCGGCCGCATCTGTTGAACTGCCCTAAGAAAGTCCCTATGGTTCTAATCTATTTCGTCTATAAAAACAATCACATCAGGCCATTGCGCCTAAATGAGGTGCGATTCCCCTAGTTTTGTCACATTTAGGGTATATCTCACATTTTATTAAGGGGTGTCAGGACTCTTAAAATTGCAAACAATGAAAAAAAAATTTTTTTTCAACACTTAATATCTTAAAATGTATATGATTTAAAAGCATAATTTTTATTAGGATTAAAAGATATAAGTAGGATCTTTCATTTCATGTATTTAAAAAATTGCAAGATGCAAAATTAGTATTTACAGGGGGCTCCAAACTGTCAGATATTTGACGAGCAGAAAATTGGTATAACAGCTTACGCGCAGGATTACAAAATAAATTTTGCAACTAGAATGAAATTTTTTGCGCCTAATTATACTTCAGATTATAATACTTACCCTGAACCTAAATAAATTTGCATTTAATTTATATTTTTTACACAAAATTGTATTTAGCTAATGCAAAATTTTGAAAATTTCAACAGTATAATCACCTCAAAAAATATTTTTTTGAACAATAAAAAGGAAATTTTAGGTTCAGTTTATAAAGATTAACATGAAACATATGTTTTGAAAATTTCATGAAAAAATATTCAGAAATTTTTGAGATATCGTGCGCGTTATGCCCAAAAACGTCATTTAGAGAAAAATGACTTCAAAGTTTCGGAAACGCCACTTCAGCTATTGAGCGGGTGTAATTCTAATAGCCATAACATCTGTTCTAAATGCAATTGCAAGGAAACAATCGTACCAAAATGTTCAGAAAAGATAGAAGTTTAATATCTAAAAAAATTAAAATTTCGGAAATTTTGAAGATGTCCTGAGACTTGTTAAATAAATATATATTTTATTCAGAAGAAAAAGATTGAATAGTATGTGTTAATCCAAAACTAACTAATTTTGTATAAATTTTATCATTATCTGTAATTTAAGCAAACCGCGTATGATTGGCACATTTACAGTCGTTAAAATCTAAAAGAGACGTCCAATGTACCTAAATGTAACAATGTATTTTAGGCATGTCAGTTCATCTTAGCCCTTTCGGGTCCATTTTTTTTCTTAATTTTGAGAACAAAATTACTTTTGCTTTAATAATGTTAATATTAGCTATCCAAATAGATTTACTGACGTTTAAAGATTATCTCATTGTCTGAAATCTAACGAATGTACATATTTTGTGTACTATTTAATTCATATTTATATGATAATAGGTTAAGGAACATTTTTTGGAGACGTTTGGAAAATCTCGTATTGCAATAGGGTTTAACAGATATTACAACTTTCTAATGTTTTTTGCGTTTTATCACACTTGATTCGTTGAGAAAAGTAACCTATATTTTAAATTTAAAGAGTGAATATATGTATAAAATAAAGGAATCGTCAACGGTGCAAAGAGAAATAAGCAAACTTTTATTATTATTGTTATTACTAAATGTCAAAACATAAATGAAGTTATAATAAAAAAGGCATAGCCATATACTATCATTTCTGTATTATGTAGATAGTAGCAAAAGTAATTGTTAAGACAAAATAATACTCGATGAAAAGACATGTACTATTAATAGTACGCCAGACCCAAAAGGGTTAAAATATTCATTTCATTTCCATCTATTTTTGAAATACTTAATAAAGAGTTGAAATGCATAAAATGGAAAGCTGAAACATTTAATTATTGAACTACTTAACATATTAATAACTTAATTTAATAATAACTTAAATCATAAAAATAATTTTGAGGTGATATTGAATATGTTATAATTAAATAATGAATATTTCAACATTCATACTTTAAACACTTTTAATTTTGACTATGTAAAAAACAAGAAGTAACCAATGAATGATCAATACAACATAAATTTGACTAAAGCAATATTTATTATTATATAATATATTTTAAACAAATATTTTGCTTTTCAGTTTGCCTTTAACTCATCTTCTGTATACCTAGTCTTCAATATTTTCTGTTTTGGTTTCTGGAAAGTGGGAATCGAGATAATTTTCAGGTTTTAGGTTTCTTCATATTTTCTGTTCATGCTGTACCTTTACTTCCATATTGTTTTATCGGCTAACTTCGAGTTTGTATTGAATTTTGTTTTTGTAACGCTGTTTTTGCTTTTTTAAGCTTTAATTGTTCTTTCTTTTCCAATTTGTGTCCTTGTTTTTGTTCTTTCACTTCATAGTCCTCTTTTACTTTTTGCTATATGCTTCAGTTGTTAAGCATTCTGCGAAGTTTTTTCCTCCTTCTTTTCGCTTTTTGGCTGGATTTTGATTTGTTGCTGAAACTGTTTTTGACAAACAAACTTCAAAAGCACGAGATGGATTCAGGGCTGCGGAGTCGGAGTCGGCCCATTTTTGAGCGAAAGAGTCGGAGTCTGATCTGTTAACATTCCCGGAGTCGGAGTCGTCCATTTTTCCCACCGACTCCGCAGCCCTGGATGGATTAGCTTCGGGAAGAGCTATTTGGGAGTGTGATTTCTGTTTGCACGCCAGACTGTTCTTGGGTAGAGTCAGTCCTGGTTTTAATCGTTAGTTTTCTAAATATGCATTCATTATTTGCAAAATTCAAAGTCTTCATTACTTATTTTTCCATCCAGTGTTAAATTTGTGTGGACAAACCCATCACACATTACTGGAGAAATTGTATTATGTCCTTCATGGTGTTAAATTTGAAAACGCGTGCTGGCAGAAGACTCATTTAGTTGTTAACCCCTTGAGAGGCAAGCGATTACGTTTGTGAAATGCTGAATTTCCACCGGAATCTTTGAAAAATTCTATTTCAAAATAAGTAAAAGCAATTTTACGGCCTTTTCCCACCAAAGTTAGGAAAGTAAAATTCAATAAAATTTTTCTGGTGTAAAACTTCATTAATCGTAGGTGGTATATAATATGTACCAGTGCCCCTCAAGGGGTTAAGTACAGGCATCCCCCGACTTACGTATTACGCGACATACGTAAATTCGCAGTTACGTAATAAATCTTGAAAATTACATTTATAAACATACTAGTTCGTTTCATACGCATTTGCTTACTTTTGATATTTATTTTATAAATAAGATATATAGTTACAAACCACAACCGTAATATAGTTTATATATTAGATACAGTTACGTTTTTATTGGTATATACAATCAAATATATAACAAATCAACTTAATCTTTATTGTTAGTTTTCATAGCAATAATCTAATTCATAATAAATACAGTTTGTGCTTATCAAGGATTATTTTATTTTGTGAATGCTATTCATTTGTCTTGCCATCAAAAATTCATGGAGAAAAGGTAAAGTTAGTCTTCTTTACTTATTTCTTATTTTTATAGTCGTTTGATGTAGACTCAAAATTATTATAAATCTATTCACCAATGTTAGATTTATAAATCCCGTATTCCACAAGATATTTGAAAAGTGTTCTTTAAGTTTGTTTTCATATTTTTTCACACTTTTATAGTTTATATACGAGTAAATACTGTCGCGTGATGCTTTATTTGTTAAATAATACGGTGTAAATAATATATATATGTATATACACATGTATATAAATATAATAATTATTGCAGTTTCTTACAAAATTTTACCTAAGCAACTTACAAATTCGATTTACGTAAAATTTAAGTTGCGTAAAACTTTACGGAACGCATTACTTACGTATGTCGGGGGTTGGCTGTACTCATTAGCGATAGTTATTAAATCATCGTTAACGTAAAAATCAGAGAAATATTATCCTTTTCATCAAGAAGATCATCATTAGTGGTTGATTCATTAATATGAAAATCATCGGTAAAAATCGATTTATTGGCAGGAAACATGTCAATGCACAAATCATCACTAATAACTAAACCCTCAAGACAAATGATTCGGGAGTATGTCTCGCCTAGAAGTATTTAATTTATTTAATTCATCTTTCTGGATTTATAATTTTTTTATTGCGTTGAAGAGCATTGATAAGATTCTGTAACAGCACACTGAATGAATAGGAATATGCTAGATTTTTTAAAATTCATTTTAAATTTAAGTGTTTTCAGTCACCGGGAGAATTTTCAGAGCTTTAATTATATAAGAATATTGAATAATCCAATGATCATGTGTATTTATTCTTTTCAAATATACACCGCTATTATAACGTTATATTTCAGATTAAAATTTGTAAAGACAAGTATTTTTGTAATTTGAAAACATAGATTTGGGAGCCCAAAGAAAAGCACAAACTAAAGAAAAACATTAGTGAATGATCACTTAAGAAATTCCTAATTTATTAGTTCAATAAAGCTTAATTAATCTCAATTTCTGCTTTAAAGACAGTTTTAATACAACACATGAAAATCTCACATAAACTTATCTCAGTAAATCTACTAAAAGCCGTTTCGCTACAACAACAACGAAAATTAATATACACGTATAATTAATTAATAATTATGTATATTTATGCATGTATTAATTACTTTAAAAGATTTTTTGGACGTTTTCGTTTTCGGCCGAAAAAAGAGGAAGGTAACCAAAGTTCGGTTTCGCTTGCGGTCTTAAAAACTTCTTTCGGTCGATTCTATCTAAAACTATTATACTAACCACAAATCGTGATAACGTCAAGTTTTTCAAGAGATTGTAAACATAAAACTTAAACAACGTCAAAGTGCTGCGAGTCAAAAGGGCGCGAAGAAGCTTGAAAAGTTATAAAAAGCATCTACTTATAATAGCAAGTATTGATTACATTTTCATGATTTCCCCCAAAAACCAACAGGTGGGTCTGGACTAGAAACCTACATCGGATCGGGTAACCCGATTTTACCTGACCCCGCCAGAAAGGGTCGGATTGATAGGGCCTGACTTATGCAGGGCATCTGGGGCAGCTGCCTTGGTCCTGTCATTTGAGGGGGCCCAGTGGCGGTACGCAGGATTTTCGTTAAATGGGAGTCAAATATTAAAAAAAGTGGCCAAAAATGACCAAAACTCTCACTTTTTGAAAGATTTAAGGCAGGTGGTGACCCTCCTCCCCCTACTTCCGTACCCCATATCCTGCCACTTAAAAAGAACCAACTACATGAGCTAATGATTAAAATTTTATTGTGCCAGCTTAGTAATCCATTGTTTTCGAGAGAAATTCCTTATTGACATTATCCTCGTAAGGCAAATTAAGGGTGTATTCCAATCCAAACTGCTTATTTTCTGATTCATTTTTTAATTCATTGTTGCTCTCAAACGCATGAAACTGGGAAATTCTCTTATTTAGAAACTACATAATGTGCCGTGCTTCTTGTTTTTTTTTTTGATAAATGCAGAAATACTGCAAAAAAATGCTGTCAAAGTTGGCGTTTTGAACCGAATTTTCCGAAGCGGGAGATCTGGGAATGAAAAAAATGGTCGTGCTGAGAAAATAATTGTTTAAAAATCAAATTCTAATTGATTGAGCGAAAAATAAAATCCCACGGCAATAAATACATCTCTTCAAAAATCACCTCAGCAAGTTTCATGTTTTTACTTTTAAAAATGAGTCTGAAAATGTCTCAGATAATTTCGAGCTGTTGAGGGTGGAATTTTGTTTTTCGAATACACCCTTAAAACTATTCACGTTGACCATTTTTCTTTTAGACATTTTATAACATACGTATGATAGTATGGAAAATAGCCAAGAATGACTGAAAGTCCTGTATTTACATTTCAACGACTCGCATGTGATGGAAAAAAAAAAAAAAAGGTGTATTCTATCATCTCTTAACACTTTAAGGTCTAAGTTCGAGTGTCACTCGGGTTGCAGTTTTCGGTGAAGCGAACTAAACCCGAGAGTCTCTCGGGGTCAACTTTTAACTCTCTGAGCTATAAAAGTACTTATTGTAAACGGTCGCGGTCTTTTAAGATATTATCTACGAACCTTTTATTTTGAAAAAAAATATATATGTAGGCGGCAGCACTAAACAGAAGTAAGGGTTGGGTTGATTTTTGACGGCCGATTATCTACTTGAGGGATATAGGCCCAAGAGGGAGTGCCCTCCGTGGGGGTCTTTCTAAGGGAACCTAACCCGTATTTACGCAAGATTTCCCAAGATTCGAAGAAAACCACGAAAACTCCGAACGGTTAGGCAGACGGGGCGCGATTGGGTTAAAAACAGAAGTAAGTATACGAAAATATGTGGAATCAGAGCTTAATTCGAACTTATTGTGAACCTTGTGGTGTTGCTCTTTGTGCTTTGATATGTACCACACAAAAGCAAATTTTACTAAATAATGTTTATATACAAATAAAACCTATTTTCAGATATTTATACAACATTTGGATAAGTTTTTATTGAAATCTATGTAAAATTTTATGTTAAAAAAATATTTTTTAATATGCGGAACTTTTAAAAAATGTATAACACATACTTTTTTCAATAATTTCTCATTCAATATTAATTTTTAGTACATTTAAATAGTTCCTTGATTATGAATAAAAACAGTTTAAATTTTATAATAAAAAAATTATTAAAATATATATCTTCCAAGTATTTAAAAAAAAATCCTGAGAAGCGCCAAATCCTCCTTTAGAGGGTTGAAATAGTTCACATCTCAAAGTGTTAAAGTTGTGATCACCTTTCTTATGATACCCTGTATACAGACGTGAATTGTACAGTCGTGGGAAAAAAAAGTAAGCACCCCCTACTAACTCCGCAACACATTATCGTAGAAGAAAGTAACTGGTACCGAACGATTGGAAATAAAGTCTACTTTTAAATGGTGTATATAAAATATGCTTAGGGGGCCATCTACATATTAAAACGAACCATAACTTCATTTTTTTTCAATGGCAATACCCAATTTTAACCAGATATTTCAAATCTTTGGTTCAAACTATGCCTAGACACCAAATTTCAAGTCATTTGAATGATAAGTTTTTGAACTATAAACATTCAAAAATTTGCGCTTCTGATGTTAAATTACCTTTTCATATTCTTACTGATATCTCCTGAAATTATATTCCTACTGTGCTAATTTTTTGTGGAGCAATAATACTAAAATATCCAAACATAAATATGTTGAATTTGCAATTTTTATAATTTTATGATATAAATTATGAATTATGAAATTAATATTCGAAAAAATTATGAATTGCAACCTACAATTTTTTTGATGGATTTATTTTGATGGATTATTGAAAAAAAAAAGTTTCGGTTTGTTTTAATATGTAGATGGACCTCTAAGCAAATTTTATATACATCATTTAAAAGTAGACTTTATTGCCAATCGTGAGATACCAGTAACTTTCTTCTACGATAATTTTTTGAAGAGTTAGTAAGGGGTGTTTACTTTTTTTCCACGACTGTATACCTTGTACGAAATTTACGGAGGAAGTTTGGTCACTTCGGCATAATTAAAGAAAATACTCTATAGATAGATAGAAAGGACGCCCCAGAATAATGCTTGCCTTGGGGCATTAGATAGTCTAAGTCGGGCCCTGCGGGTTGACTCTAATTTGTTTCGTTGCGGATCGGGTTGACTTTTGAAAAGAACTGCATAGTACTTGAATATTAACGAGTGGATATGTGTTCATTTTTATACAAAAAACATAAAATTAATATTAGAGATATAATTTTAGACTACTTTTCCATAATAGTATTAAAATATTGATTAATATTCTTTCACTTCGAGTTCAGGTTAAAGTGTGTAGGGTTCAGATTGAGGAAATTTTGACTGTTGAGTTCGGGTCGGGTTTTGGGTTATATTTTAAGAAGAATTTTCGTGTTCGGGTCGGCTATAACCTGTCCCACGGAAGATTCTAATCTGAACTTGCCTATGGCGATTTTTTTAAAAAAGAGTTAAGTAGCAAAAGAAAAAAAAAATGCGCATCTTGAAAGATGCATTGAGAACTGGAAGGTTGAGTATGCTCTTACTGCATTTCAATATGATGTTTGTTTAAAATTTTAATAGAATATAAAATTTCGGTTGAACAGAATATAATTTTTATACAACAGAAAATTCAGATAGAATATAATAGAATAGGGGAACATAAAAGCTTCTCCGTTTGGAGGTGTTTTTTTAAGCGAATGTGCGTAAATATTTTGCATTTGTTGTTCATAACAAATTTTTAGAAACTTCCCCTATACTAGACGTTAGATTTCTCTCCCTGTGATTGTAATTTATATAAATGGCATTTGGTAATAAAGGAATGCCAATAAACTGGACTGGAACTGATGTATAATGCTCAGTAGAAGTCAAATAAGCAATATTTTTTAACCGCGTGTAAGACAAGCCTGAATATATGGGGCTTTCTCACAATATTTTGACATTCGGGAATAAAAATCTAGCGAAATTAAACATGCTAAAATAACTTTTTAATCTGATAGACGAATGCCTTAATTATTCAAAATAAAGAAAAAATGGTCAACAGTGATTTTTTTTTTCTTTTTTTTTAACGGAGGTTTAAGTTAAACTTGCGAGTTTACCAGTATAACGTTTTATTTTCTTCTAAATTTTTACTTATAACGAATTTGCATAGTACTCACAGGACATTCAAACAAGGAATAATAACAATGTAGTATTTTTAGTAAAAAAATCTGGTATAACATTGTTTTAAAGGGGTGTTAAAGAAGGGACGGAAGGAAAAAAAAAGGGGGATGGTATAGGAAAAAAAGGGATGGTAAGGAAAATTACCATTATTTTTGTTAAATCGTGTTAAGACTAAGTTATAGCCACAGTGTTCATTGATTTTTAGAAACAGTTATTTAGATTTGATTAAATTAAAAAAATTAATTTACCTCGAAAAGTGCAGGACCTTGGGGACGGTAAAACTACCAATAAAGCCACGATGTTTGAAACTGATATTTAAATTCTTATTTAAATTCTGCAGTAAATTTCCTCTCAAAGAATTTTAGCCATTCTTTCTCTAGCATACTTCTGCATGAGAAAAAACTTGAAAAAAATTCGGTGGCTGCATCTGAAGTGATTTTCTGTATAAGTTTAGCAAGAGGGACGGTAAAGAATCTAAAACCCAGGGACAGAGTTCAGAAAATAATATCAACCGTAAAAATCTGTGCAGATTATTATTTTTTTTTTGCTACATATTTATGTAAAACAATAGTCCCCGTTTCGGAAAAAAATGACATCGAATTACTTTTATTGAAACAATTTTATACAGACAGCTCCAAACTTAAAAATCAGCATCAGGGACGCGGGACGGTATAGGAGTTTTCCTGGTATTTGGACCCCCAACATCGCCCAAAACTTATTTATCTCGTTAATATTGTTATGAAATTTTGCAATGTGATGTTCCCCAGTATATGAAGAAAAAAAACCGCAAGAATATATAATAAAATAAAAATTATTATTCAGCGACTAAAAAGTCAAAAGATTGTAAGAATGCCCCATATGTATTTTTTAAACATATATTTTTGCCTAATTTTGGAATGGACACTTTTTTTAAATTGATTTTTTGTTTAAGAGGGAATTGGATGCTTTATTTGTTTCATTTGCTATAATATATAAATAGGAATTTATTTTAAAGTTGCTAGTGCGGGCACAGATGAACAGCTTTCATGTAAGAATATAATTAGTAAAATAAGCTCAGTAGAAAGCTCCGGCAGATTATTAAAAAAAACCAGCCTTGTTTTTTAAATAGTATATAGATAATTAGGATAAAATTGATTTCCATTGCGTTCTACTCACATAAAATATCTAATTTGTAAAAAAAAAAAAAAAAAAAAAAAATCATTTTATTTGTCTATAAAATAAATCAAATTTTTGTTACACATTACATATACAGTCAAACCTCGTTATCCCGACACTCTAATGACCAAAAAAAAATGTCGTCATATGCGGAGTGTCGCGGTAACCGGAGTTGGATGAAAATATGTTTATAAAAGGCTGTATTTTTAATTAATTTGAGGCCATTTTAAATTCATAACTGCTGTTGCAGTTTTAAGCAATAAAACATTATTATTAAACAAAATAAACACAAAAACAAAATTGAAAAGAATAAAAATCAGATTTATGAAAACTTGTTTTTTTATTGTTACATGAAATATTGATGAATTAAGGTTTGCTTATCCCTAGATGTGCTTCCTACAACTTTTTTTTTTTTAAATATTATACAATGAATTGTAATCAATATTCGTTGTTTCAAAAATGGAGTTTAGATAGTTTCTGATCGTTTCAATGCAATGCAATGCTTCGGTTTTAGTGGGCTGGAAAACGCCGTGTAACTACAAGAAAGCGCCGCTTGACCAGAACAAAAGAGACCTCGAGTAGACTGATACGTCTTTCTGGAACTTAAGTGGGTCATTCATAGTGTGTGGATTAATTCAGATAAAGGATTCAAGTAAATTTTCTCATTTATCTGAATGGGTATTTTACACACTTTAGTGAAAAGTTTGGCTAAGATATTTCTTACCGCTTAATTTCCGTGCTTATAAGCTGGATTATGCAAAATGGACAATTTTCCTAAACCGTCCGGATATCCGGAGTAGAAAATTATTCAACGACGTATAATCCGGAGTTTTTTTTACATTAAAATCATATATAGAAAATCGAGACTTTGAAAAACTGACGTGATAAGCGGAGTGACGTGAAACCCGGGGTGTCGAGATAGCGAGGTCCCACTGTATTTAATGTGAGTGAGTAGAAAACAGTGATATTTAACTGGTTATATCAATTTCATCCTACTTATATTTTGTAATAAAATAATTGGAAGTATTTATGAAAATTTACTCTAATGGTCACAACAGTAACAATGAACGTACCCCTATCTGAAATAGAAAAGCTCATTATCTTGTATATATCGAATGGCAAGAGTATAACCGGTATCACCGGTTACTAGTCAGTCTAATGATACCAAATTTAAGTTCTTATTCGCAATGGAACAGATAATGTTCTTTGACTATTGGACTCAGCATAAAATGACAAATTTATTTTTCAATAAAAGATTAAAAAAGAGGCAGGCTTCTAATAATTCTCTCTCTCTCTCTCTCTGTCGTTTTTTCTCATGGCAGAAATACCTGTCTCTATTCTGGGAGATTACGCTGAATGAAGTAAGAACCGAGTGACGTTGTTATGACGTCAAATGAGAAGATTAAGTTTTGTTGAACAACCACAAATTAAAATAACTATTGGTATATATACTCCAAACTATCAGTTTACTCGAAGCTGCGCTCATTAAAAAACACATAAAGTTTCGGATAACGTATTCTGTTCTTTATTTTTTTATACCCTTCCCCCCTCTCCTTCCTCTACACGCACACACACACCAGCAAAGTTTCTCAAACATATGAGATTTAAAAACAATTGCATAAATAATATATATATATATACGTTTTTATTTACTTTTCTGTTTCAAATTGTGAATTAAGAAAAACTGAAAAATTACGGCTGAATATTATTATTTTTTTTTTTTTTTTGTATTTGAAGATAGATTAGAAAATTCATGTAGCAATATGGAATTTAGAAAAGTTTCGCTCATTAAAACTTAATTATTAAATCAGCAGTTAAATTTAAAAATATACTTACACAAGACATTTATTTCACATTTCTAGATGATCTTTTAAACTATTGCTGCTAATTCTAAGGTAGCACAAAAAAAAAAATTTCCTTTCTAGCAACAAAAGTATTTTCCAGTGAATATTAAAAAGAGGAAGAAAACTTTAAAATAATAAACTCATTAATATGTGTTAAAAGCAGTAAATATGAGAAATTACATCATATTGAAAATGATAAATAATAATATTGCAAAACAGTTTAAGTAAAAAAAATATATTTACAAGAGACATTTATTTGATATTTTGAGATGATCTTTTAAACTATTATTGTGAATTCTAAGGCAGCGCAAATAATATTTCCTTTCTAACAAAAGTATTTTCATGAGACTATTAAAAAGAGAAAGAAAACTTTGGTGAAAATTACACCAGATTTAAAGCGATACATTTAAAATTTCTTATTTAAAATAATTTTATTATAGCGTTGTTAAAAAAAATACCAGGAAGCAAATACTCTTTTTTACACAGTTCATTTTATATTAGCTTTTTTTCAAATGTTTAACTGATTTTATTTGATCAAACATGAAAACAGCCACTAGATATTTAACAATAGCTGATCCGTCCTTAAGGGGGCTGGTCACTCAGATTCTGATGTCCCCTCACTAATGTAAAGTCTATGGGCATTTGATGCATTCGTATATTTAAAATATCTCCTTGGGAAAAGAATATTTTTAACTTCTATTTTTTGTGTACACTTCCTAAAAGATACACTTCCTAAAAGATGTCTCTTTTCTTTTTAGTTCTCAAAATATTTCTAAAATATAGACTTAATTTTATAGGAAGTCTTAAAATCTTATTCACAGTTCGCCCGCTTTTAACACATAAAACATTAAATTAATCATAGATTTTAGAAATATTTTGAAAACTAAGAAAAAACAAGTCGGAAATTGCTCGTCAAACGTGGCAAATGAGGTGCGTTCGTACTATAACTAGTTTTATAATTATTTTTTGTACCCCATATTGTACTGAATGTATATATTTTTTAACTTCATAAGTGCATAGTCTATAACATCATTAAAATGCACTTGCAATAATTTTTTTCCCATTCCCCGTAATGTAACGGAAAACTTTTGACTGCCCCTGTAATTAAACTATACATCCGATTTTCATAAAATTTGAAATGGCTCGACAAAATTTTGCAACAATTATATATTTAAATTTTCAGACCATTCGGAAGGCTGTAACGTCATTAAAACGCACTTGCAATATTTTTTTCCCATTGGCCGTAATGTAACGGAAAACTTTTGACTGTCCCTGTCATTAAACTATACATGCGATTTTCCCAAAATTTCAAATGGCTCGACAAAATTTTGAAACAATTATATATTTAAAATTTCAGACCATTCGGAAGGCTGTAACATCGTTAAAATGCATTTGCAATAATTTTTCCCATTGGCCGTAATGTAAAGAAAAACTTTTGACTGTCCCTCTAATTAAACTATGCATCCGATTTTCATAAAATTTGAAATGGCTCGACAAAATTTTGCAACAATCATACATAAAAAATTTCAGACCATTCGGTTGGGTAGTTTTTGCTCTGTTACATGCGGACAGACAGACAGACGGACGGACGGACGGACGGACTGAACGACGACTATAGGTGCTACGTATTTATATAATTACGAACGCACCTAAAAAGAGACATACTTTAAGAAGAGTACTCAGAAAAAAGACGTTAAAAATATAAATTTCCAGAGAAGATATTTTAAATATACGAATGCATCAAAAGTGCATAGACAACAAACATGACATAAGACATCAAAAGTCCAATCGTGACATTACGGAGAAGAATTCCAAAGTGACCAACCCCCTTAAAAAACCCTATCAAAGGGAAATGAACGAAAACCCGTTTACAGGGAGATCGCCACTATTTTTTTAAATTATAGTTCAATCTTTCGCAATCTTTTTAAAGCCAAATTCGCGTGTTTTTAGAGTTTGTGGTGTCTCAATAGGAGTTGGCAAGCGTAGCTCATAGGGGACTGAGACCCCTAGTTTAGAAAAAAAAATTCTCGATGCTCTAACAAGAGGTAAAAAATTCATTTTTGTATAACCAAAACTTACTTATGATACTTTGAATTCTGCGAAATTTCAGAGTTTTTTGTTACTAAAAACGTGTCTTTTCGTTTTTTGTGTCGGAAAACATTCAAATTTCATAAATTTCAAAGAATCGTGACTGAATAAGTTTTGACCGTACAAAAGCGATTTTCAAAGATTTTGAAAATCTAACTTAGAGGGCACAGGAACAGCATGGAATTTTAAATTTCATAACTTTCACGAAAATAACTTTATTGGCGTAAATGGTTCTTAATATGATGGTGACATTTGAAACATTTTTGCAATTAGAAGTAGAGTCCTGCATGGAGTCGGGTGACTCGATTTTACCGACACGGCTGTCGGTGTTGAGTCGGGTTGGCACTAATTTTTTTTCATTGCGGTGGTTGGTTTTGTGTCGGGCTCGGAATGATCCAATTTTTCAGAAAGTCCTGAATATTTTTCAATTGAAAAAACTATATATTTGAATATTAATGAGTGTATATAGGTTGGTTTTTATATTAAAAAAATTATATTAGAGGCATAATTGTAGACTAATTTTCCATAATTATATTAAATTATGGATTAATATTCTTTACCTTTGGGTTCGAGTCGGGTTCGGGTTTGAATATTTCGAGTTCGGGTTGAAGTGCGTCGGTTTCGGATTGATGATTTTTTTTTGTCTGGTTCAAGTCGGATTTCGGTTTCACTTTAAGCAGAATTTTCGGGTTTGGGCCAGGCAGGGACGCGCAGGACTCTAATTGGAAGTATATCTGGAACGGTTTTGGAATTAGCTATTTAGATCGGGAGCCTGCAACACATACAATTACCTCATCGAGTTCACGGCTGAAATTCCAGAATTAGTTAAAACTCGATTCGCATATTAAAACGCAATCGGTCTGCCAAGTCCTATCTTAGTGGAAAACACCTGGAAACCCGATTTTAGCGGTTGACTCGTAGGTTTATCATTGTGCTTTCCTGCACCCAAAAGTATAAAAACAGGGAGGACTGGAAGCAGGAAAATACAATGGTAAACCTACGAGTCAATCGCTACAATTGGATTTTTAGGTGTTTTTTTAGTAAGAATTTCAACCGTGAACTCGAAGAGGTGATTGTCTCTGCTGCCGGTTCCCAGTCTAATTGTTCAACGATAAGAAGGGACTCTTTGTGTACTATTTCAATTCAATTAAAAGACCAATTTCATTTTTTGGCGACTGCCTTTGAAGTGGAGGTTCAGGGCATGTGCCTCGAATTCCCAGCTGTAAATCAGTCCCAGAAAGAGTTTTAATTAAGTTATATTTTTCATTTAACTGTCTTATGCATATTTTTGCCATACTTGCATATGCAGAAAAAAACCCTCCTTCAATTTTTGAAAATTTCTAAATTTTCTGAATTAATCTAAGATTTCTAACATAGTAAAATTGGAAACTTGAATTTATTTTAAGAAGGCAAGAAAAATCAATCTTTTAAGTCCCAAAAACTATTTAAATAATAATAATTTAAAAAAATTACAATTTATAAAAAGGATAAAAATTTACGTACAAAATAGCATTTTCTTCTTTTAAATGCTACTAATATTAACTTTAATGCATTTATATGAAGATTTATTGTTACTTTTCATTGTTTAGCTTAGTATTGCTAAAAGTAATGTCACTTACTATTAATTATGCACTTAAAATCTCTTACATTTTACGCAACTATAGCGCTACTCTTTTGGTATTATGTAGGGTGATGCAAAAAGAAGAGGACAAAATACATTAGCAATCCCATTTATTTTGTCCCATTCATTTTGCATCATCCTGCATTACTTTGCATTTAGCAATATATTTAATTTTATATGTCTTTAAAAAATTGTGTATTAACAATAGTTCATTTTATGCATGCATATATATATATATATATATATATATATATATATATGTATATATATATATGTGTGTGTGTAATAATAAAAATTTTCGCCCTTTTATCTTAGTAAAACTATTCCAAATTCTTAATATTTTTTCTTTTTTACCTATCTTTAATAATATCTTAATATCTTTTGTCTTTTATTTCATGCATTTAAACTTGCATATTCTTTTATTGTTCAAAAAACCTTAATCCATTCATCTAATCTTATAAAATCCATTAAATTACTTTTTCATTTTCTTATAAAACTAAATTCTTTTTCTTTCGAATGTTTTTAATAGCATTTGTTCGATCATTCTTTACTCACCGTTCCATGCGCTCACCAACATTTAATTGCGCTGTAATTCTGACGCCGTATAAAGAGTTCATTATCGACGTCATCCCCTTCCCATCGAATCGTAGCCTGTTTCCTGCCCCATTCCTCCCCATCTCTTTGCTGGCGTTGGTTCTCCACTTTTCTGTATTCGTTCGCGCTCTGTTTCTTGGAGTACATCGTTACATCGACGAGGAGCGAGAGAATTTACGTTTTTCCGGTTGTTTAAATAACCTACGTCGCTTGGGGTGAACGATTCTAATGTGTAGATCCTAATCTTGTAACATCTTAAGTTTTATGAAGTGGATGATCGATTATTGAGAGTTGATGAACAAGCTACTGGAAATGTTCGATATGTTTTTGTCAAACAAACAAGTTAAAAGTTACGATGACTCTATTTATTATGTGATGGGAAATGTCTCAATATTTATGAAGCCTGTCTTACTCGCCATCCTGACTGCAGTCCGATATTCTCATGATAACGGATGGTTGGCCTTGATTACTCTACTACGTTTTACTTCGAGATATACTAGTGTCGCCGGAATGTCTCAAAAGTCGATAGCAAAATGTCACACACACACACATATATATATACAAAATTCTATTCTATAACTAGAAAACAAACATCTTTATTAATAAAATCGGTTTGGCAGTTTAAACGTTATGGTGAAGATTACACAGCTTAGGCGTTCAACGGCGGCCATTTTGTATTATATATATATATAAATATTTTTTTTAAGATAAAAAATGTTAAGGGGTTATACCTACCAGCAAAGAAAAAAAAAGGGGTATTTTTGGGAATTTTGCCAGAAAATAAACAAGATATTTGAAAAAACTCTTTCTGTATTTTGTTTATTACACATTACTGAAAGAAACTGATTTTTGTAACAACAAAATAAAATTGGGTCTCTCCAGCAGACCCTTTGCCGGAGAAGGTGTCGTTCTTCCACGGAGATCACCGTAATTCTGTCAAATGTTATCTGAAATTGTAAAAATCATAATGTCTTTACAACGATTACTTTAAACCAGAGAGTACTCGTTCATTTTTTGCTCCACGCTCCACCGACTAAACCACTTGGAACGATACCCAGCACGGAAAATTTCTCACTATTATATGTTGGCAAGGCTACAAACGCAGCACAAGATGGAATATTCAACGTGAGCCACCGAACTGGGGCAAACACGGAACATAATTAAATCCAGCATCGATAGAAACTATATTAATACATGGAAATTATTCCAGAGGGAAACATTCGCCTTGCAACCCATCTTGTGCTGCGTTTGTAGCCTTGCCAACATATAATAGTGAGAAATTTTCCGTGCTGGGTATCGTTCCAAGTGGTTTAGTCGGTGGAGCGTCGGTCCGCTGTGCTGGTGGCCCGGGTTCGGGTCCCGGCTTGGAATCTTTTTCACTATGTTGGCCTTTGCTCCTTTTGAGCAATTACTTTGTACTTTGAAATTTGATTTTCATTTGAAAAATTTGAGCTTTGATTGTTTATAAAAAACAGAAACAATCATCAGATCACCCAAAAACAGTTACTCTCTAGATCTAGATAATAATGTTGTTACAAATTAAGTCAAAATTTGAAAAAGATTGATTGAGATTAGTTCAAGTTATCGTGATCACTGGCTTTAAAAACACAGTTTTGAGGTAATCACGTTAAAGATTCAAGTTATGATTTGAGGGGTTCACAACCATACCAAGTCTATTTTGAAAAATAAAAAATGAGATAGTTCATTTAGAAGGTGCCTAAAATCTGTTTTTTTCTCCCACAGTAAACAAAGCCTGTTTTCACACCCTTTCTCACATATGTCATCTGTTTACAGACTTGGTTTACTGTGGGAGTGGATAAAACAGATTTTATACACCTTCTAAATGGACTATCTGATTTTTTTTTACTTTCTTCTATCTTTACAAGAAGAAAGTATTGGATTCATGAAAATTTTCGAATTCCGGTTTTCGACGGATTTACACGTTTCGGACGACACACGTTATACACAATGTCTGTCTGCGAGTCTGTGACTCTGTCTGTCTGTATGTATGTGACACAAATTTTGTGGGCGCTCTAGCTCAAGAACTAATGCACGGAATTTAATAAAAATTTATATTCAGGTAGTCCCTGCTATATATTGGTGCTGATTAGTTTTTGGTGTAAATCACTCAACAGGTGGCACTGCTATGCTGCATTTTTCCGGATATCCGCAATAGCTGTATCTCAAGAACTAATGCACGGATCTTCATAAAACTTCAGATTCCGTTAGACCTTGACATGAATGGATACTGTTTACGTTTTGGTGTAAATCGCCCAACAGGTGGCGCTGCTATGCTGCATTTCGCAGGATTTACACGATTTCTGCAATAGCTCTATCTCAAGAACTAATGGACACGTTTACATCAAACTTCAGATTCAGTTACTCTTTGATCTGAAATGATGCTGACTACGTGTTGGTGTAAATCGCCCAATAGGTGGCGCTGCTGTGCTGCATTTTGCACTATTTCCTCAATAGCTCTATCTCAAGAACTAATGCACGAATTTTCATCAAACTTCAGATTTAAGTATATTTTTATTAATATTGCTGCTGATTATGTGTTGGTATAAATCGCTCAACAGGTGGCGCTGCTATGCTGCATTTGTCATGATTTGCGCAATAGCTGTATCTCAAGAACTAATGCACGAATTCTCCTCAAACTTCATATTCAGTTAGACGTTGACATAAGTTGATGATAATTATGTTCTAGCGTAAATAACCCAATAGGTGGCGCTGCTATGCTGCATTTTGCTGGATTTACACGATTTCAGCGACAGTCATACCTCGAGAACTAATGCACGGAATTTCATCTTTTTAGAATTCTCATGATGAGCACAGATTGCCATTTAATTTGGATCTGTGATAGCGAATTTTGAAGTACTGACATGTATGAGATAGAAGAAAGTTTTGTGATGGCCACAACATACTAGTTGCAAAATGGACTAGTTCTACTATGGTTGTGAGCCACTCATTTATGTGTGATAGAACATAGTAAATTAAAACGGTGTAATTTTCTTAATTTTTTCAGATCGATTAGAAAATGTAACTAAATATTCTTTACTAATTCTACTTTCAGAAAATGCAATAAAAAAATTCATTTTTTGAAAGTTTGCAGGTAGGTATAACCCTTTAAGACAAATTTAACGCTGCATTATTTGCGAAAAATTCAATTTGAGAGTTCAATAGCTATGTTGTAGAAAGTGCTCAGTTTAGATGTCACAAATTGGGCGTGTCAAGACTACCATTCTGAATTTTTCCGATAATTCTTTTAGCTTACGTTAGCCGTGTTGTTAGAATATATCAGAGTCATTCGCATTTTTGTAAATCAGTTTTATGTAAGGATCGACCGCAACAGGTTTTTAAGACCGAAACTGAATTTCGGTAATATTCCTACTTTTGTTCGAAAACGAAATCGAAAATGTCCAAAAATTTTTTTGAAGTACATACGTAAAAATGTATAATTATTAATTAATTATACGCGCGGCCCAAGATGGCTGCCTTCGCCTCTGACCAAAACTTTTTATTTTCATATAAAATAAAATGCAATTAATTCGTCAAGGACTGAAAATGATTTTCTAATTATACGAATTCCATTTAATTAAAAAATGTTTTAGGTATACATGCCTTGATTTATCTGTTATAATGATTTCTGTAAATGGTCATCTGTTATACTAGAACTTTCTCAAAGAGTATTCGAAACCCTTCTGCGGTTACAAACTAAAAATTTTCTATTACTGTTAAATCAGAAGCTCTTAACGGGCACGTGAAAAGCGTCATCAAAGTTTAGTCCTATATGAATTGCTTGCTTTATAATTTGCGTTCCCGTCTTAACCCTTAAATGCGCGATTTTTTATTTTGTTTCGAAAAAAATTATATATGATTCTCTGAAAGGTTTATTACACAGGAAAAATAATGAAAAAAAGTCAGAGATACATTTTTCATATAATATGTCAGTCTTTTCTTCTGTTGTACATCTGCAATGCAAGTAAAAACTACTGTCGTGTGTTTGTTTTACGCTGAAATATTGCAAATTAGTAAATATTTTAATAAGTAGAGGAGAAGGTCCAAATACCGGCTAGGGTCCAAATACCGGCTACTAGGTGTTCTGAGAACTGAGCTCAGCGCAGCCTAGCGGTGATAGGCAGAGTTTGTAACTTTAATTGAGAGAAGAAAGTTACGAAAAGTACGTCGTTGAAATCTGTGTCATTTACAAATAGTAATTGCAAAAGTGTCGAATCTACGTAACCTGGTACATCAAAAGTTTTTCAGATATGTGTTTCTCATTTTTTTTTTTAAAATATACTGATCGTATAATGGCTTGAATTGTTGATTAAGTTATTTTCTATACATATTTAGCTCTCAATTGCCACGCGCACATTATTGGTATTTTATTATATGAATGAGTAATACCGGTTTTAAATTAAACGTAGCAGTGGTCCGAATACCGGCTACCTAGAGTGGCCTAAATACCGGCTAGCCGGTATTTGGACTTCTCTCGTTGCTCTGTTTGAAGGGGAGGAAAATAAATTAATTTAAATAGTTCCATAATTAATAAATGAATTTAAATGGTTCAGAAATAGTTCCAGTCCCATTTCGCAATATGAAAAAAAGCAACCATGGTCGTAATTCTTCAGGACCGACACTGGTTACCGGATCACTTTCCAAAAAAGCGCTGTTGGACACTACAAAATTGCCTGTAATAAATGTGAAGAGAAAAAAAAATTACGGAGTAAATCAGGCGAAAGAGGCAGAAATTTGATTTTAACCCTCTCGCTGCGCAACCCGAGATTTCCTCAGGCAACGTAAAAGTAGCAAAATTTGCGCAACCCGAGATTTACTCGGGGATGCATTTTTTCCGTCTAATTAACCCTTCTTGAATGTTCCCACCATTTATTTTTTTATTGTAAATTTTGCCTTATTTAAACGGAAAAATTTCCCGGTTAAATTAGACAAAATATTTTGTTTTGTAAAACCGATGACAAAAGAATAAAAATTCTTAAAAGACGCTCCCCGCGAAGGGATTAAATACGCAATTTTTGAAGCTATTTTGGTAAAACAATTACGCAGAGAGAGAGTTAAAAAAGTGAAAAAGGAAAATATCCAACAGAGGAAAATGATAAATTTGTTTCTTCTGCATGGGTGCTTTCTCTGTGTACAAGAATGGGGAGGGGATTCTGGGTTCAATGTTAAGAATGCGATATGTGGGCTGATAGGGACTATACCGACGCAGAAAGTGATATTATGTTTTTGATTTTTTCAAATAAAATAATTCTCATTTCAATCAGCAAGCTTTTTTTTTTTTTTTTGTTTTACACGTTAAAAAACAAAATTAGAAACATAATGGAAAGAAGACTGTGAGAGATGGTCGTAAAGATTTTTAGAAATTTGACAAAAATACTTATTTATTAAAAATTGCGTATTTTTTCTGTGCATAAGAAATGTTATTAATCAATACAATTTATTAAAATAATATTCTTATTGCTTAATAATTGTCATTAGCTCTATTTGTGTGACCTTTTGGAAAAAAACTTAGGTATTTAGACCCCATTTTAAAAACTCAAAATTTGAAGACTTTCGGAATTTTGCTTTTTATAAGCAGAAAACGACTTTTAAACTGATTTTTTTTTCCCTTTAAGCAGGTGTTAAACATGTCAAGGTACCCTGCTGTCACTTTTTATTTTATTAATTTTGAAAATTGTATGATCTTGATTGAAAACAAAAGTGGTAGCTGGTATTTGGACCTTTTCCTCTATGTCTTCAAATACCTTATTTTATGTAATTATTTATTTTATAAAACTTAACCTTTAACCCTTTAATGCCCATGATAGAATACGTTCTAGAAATTATGTAATTCAGAGAATCTGACTTTACACCAGAGAGTTTCAATGGTTAATTTCGCTTTATTTAAATACGGAATGTCTGTTATCAATTAAAGCAAATATTGCTATTTTTAATTTTCTGTTGTGAATTGGGTATATACGAATAAAAAAATCTATTAAATTCAAAACACTGTTGTTTGCATATATGCAAAGCTTTCCACTAAAGGGTTAAGTCAGTCATTACCGATAATTATAAACAGTGAAGTTCGTAACAATAAATAGTGTTTCAACTGAGCCGATAGAGCTCAATGTGTCATGTTGAAAGTTTCCGAAGGAAGAAACGAAATTTTTGGCATGCAGATAGTTTCGGTCCGGCTGAATTTTCGGCAGCATTTTATCCGAAAACGAAAACGAAACCGAATTTTCAGTCGATCTCTAATTTTATGATACAGTGGTAGAACATTATTTTGTCTAGTTTTTATGTAGTTTGCCTAGATCCATAGGATTAGTAACTTCAAACTCTCCCTTTTGGCTCAGTTATAGTAGAACAATAAATAACTGTGCAAAGCAAAGTTAACTAAAATAAAGTAATGGTAACATATAAATAAAAAGGTAAATAAAAATATAAAATAAATAAAATTGCATCAGTGTAACATTCTAATGGAAGCTGTGAGAGAGTGGTGTAGCAGCGCGATGCATTTCTTTTAATTAGAGACATGTTAAATTTTTCGTGATTTGGGAGCTGATGGTGTGTGGCACCTGACACTCCCGTGTCATTTCCTATGACGTAACGGAGATGAATTCACAAAGATGATTTTGGAGCTGTGCCAATGTCAGCGGCAACAATTGACGGTCATGAATGAAGGAGGCGTGGGATTATAACACACATAAAGTACACGTCACAACACTTTATTTATTATTATTTTTAATGTCATTTGAAATTATTTAATAACTTTTCATAGAGTCAATAGAAAATGATATACCCAGCTAAATGAATTAAAAAATCCGTTAGAAATATTTTAATTTTTGATAACTGAACAACGCTTATATGAGTCATAATTTACTGAAACATGCGTATGTGTGTGGAAAATGTCATTTTAAATATTTAAAAAGTGATTTAGGAACTTAAGAACCAAATAGAAAAAATATCAAATAAATGTGCAAAAATAAGTTGTCAAAAATTGAGTGCTTTATATAAGTAACTATGAATTTTCAAGCAGAAAAACATCTTTGTATATAAACTGTGTAGTTGACTATTTAGTCAACTCCTTAATGCATTTAACCGGGTTAACTCAGTTTGAGATACTTCTATTTTCACATGTATTCGAGTTGATATATGTGAGCTTGGACTTAGATTTCATATAAAAATGTACCAAACTGTATGATAAACATTTTTGAACCTATTTCCTTTCTTTCAGCCGAGAAAAATAGTTATTAGCACTTAATAGCTGTGTTCTTCTTTAGAAGATGTTTTTGTGAATAAAAAAATAATGAATTAAAAATTATAGAACAAAAATAACCGATTCAATTAAAGTTTAATAAATATACATTTAAGGAGACTTGGCACTTTCATTTGGTGAAAAAAAACCCCGAAAATCTCAATTTTTCATTTTATTTTGCTTGAAGTCATGAAGTTGCGTAAAGATCCAATAAGTATAAATAAGTAAAAATACCTTTCTACTGCATTCACTTCCCATTAAATCATTCATAGTTGAAATCTTTAAACTCATTTTTCTGAGTTTGTGTTTCCTCACTGTCTCAGTATGATCAAAATGCTATACTTTTCAGCTAACTCACTAATTTTTCGACTCTCCTTAAGGCGCATTTCATAAAATTAAAGTTTGGATTTTCAATTATATGCAGGGTGAAAAAAAAACGGTCAGATGTTTTAGCTTATAATTTTTTTAATGATCACAAATATCAAAATCAGATTGCTAATAGATAAAGTACAGATCTGTGACTTTCAGAAAAACTAGAAGTTTCCGAAGTGGCCGCATTTAGCTTTCATGTCGAAGCGAAATCTTTCGAAAAAAAAAATTCCGAAATGAACCAAAACTCATCTCCTGATATTTTGGCCATTCCCCCAAGAGAGATATTTTCAGAGGCTAAATATGCCTATGAGGCTTACAACAGACTCTTCTCTGTAATATGATCCTGAAGAATAACCCATTTGGTTGTTAACTGAAAAATACTGGGGAGATTACTCTTCTCTTAAGAAATCTATCAAACGTGACTTACACCATTGCTATGTATTTCTTGCCCTGTGTGCAGAAAAAGAATCTTGCTGGAGAGTCCATTTTTCATTCCTCATTCGTAGAGTCAAAAAAGTAAAACACCCTCCAAGATGTTTTAGTGGTACGTTTGATGATTGATTTTGACGCCTTCATCAGACAAAGCATGCAGTGTTTTGCCAGCTGAACAAATCCCAACCATTTTGGTTCTTTTTATTACGATAAGATGAATTTGTAGGAAACAAGTCGGAAATTGTGCGCCAAGCGTGGCAAATGAGGTGCGTTCCTACTATAACTAGTTTTATAAATATTCGGGTCTTGGCGCAATAGCGGTTGCACTTTTATGCAAAATGCATGAATACAAAATTTATTACTGTTATATATATATGGATTATGGAAATAATAGGACTTCATCTTAAATAGAACATCATCACCATGGCTATAATATTATACCACTATAATATTCAAGACGAAATTTTTAGCTTGTTTTTCGTTGCACTTAAACCGATCACCCTTCACGTACGAAAATAAATAAATAAATACATAAATACATATAGTATATATATATACATATATATATACCCGTGCATGAACATAGAATAGACATATAGAATAGAATATCTGTTTTATGTTCATGTATCGGTGTAACATTCTTTTGAAAACGTAAACATGCAACATTTAAAAAAAAAGAAAGATCACAATAAGGTAGACGCCCGATAACAAAAATATTACAAGGATGGGAAGTTTCTTCCCCATTGTCACTAAAGGCTCTGCGATCGCAATCGCATTACCATTACGCTCTATGGAAATGTCCGATCTTGTATGTTAATCTATGCCCTCATACACAGGCGCTTATGCTTTGATATATGAGTGTACTCTACCACGGCCAAACTCTATTGCCTGCCTTCTACTCTCTCCGGCAGATAGCGTGAATACAAACTATAAATAGATTTTCTCTACTGTAAATAATGCTTATTAAATGTTACTTTTACATATAAAAATACAAAAAACCTCGCTCTTTATGCGTTATAAAAGGTATATATTATATGTATACTTTCCCTCGGTATTCTTTATACTATATACAGGAAAAACTAAAAGATTTAGAGATAAATAAATCCAATGCTTTAATCAATTAAAAATATTTTAATTAACACTCTACTATAACATCAAAAACAAAAATTATAAGCAAATTTTTACTTTTATTTACATTTAAATTCTTGATTATTTGAAACATTGAGAATTCTGACCGTAAAATACACAGTAAAATAATAATAATAATAATAATAATATTCATTAGTTTCAAAATAGAAAATTAACCAAAACTTTTTCAAAAAACCAAACTTTACTCAAATCAGGATAACTTTTTAAAACATTTAATTATTTTTACACCATACTTCGGATGGAAAATATAGGTATATAAAGTTGATTGCGGGCAATTGTTTCAGTAATTTTAAACATTGGAAGTACAGAAGATGAAGTGTATTAGGAAATAGGAAAATAATAATTATTATGGATATTATGTTTAGGAAAAAAAATAATTTTATTTTAAGGGAAATTGTAAAATCAAATATTTGAATTCTGGACAGTCATAGTATAAAAAATATAATACTTTTTTTTTTTTTTTTTAATATCTACACAATATTCAGTACATCGATTATTTTGCACGATTCTTAATTATTTAAAAAATATAGGTATATGTATTTTGCAAACAATTTTCAATAATTTTGGCTATTATATGTGTTGATGTGAAATATACAAGCATATAGAAAAATAACAAACTTACATATAAAATTAAATAATTTAACTCTGGACAGTCATTGTATTAAAGTATACGATAAAAATATATTTACATGTAAACAAAGTAAGCAAACCTTTTCGCCAATACCCGGAAAGAAATCATATCATTTTTTTTTAATGGAAACTTACACGACTCTTAATTATTTAAAAAATATAGATATTTGTACTGTGCAAACAATTTTCAATAAATTTGGCATTTGCTATTATATGTGTTGATTGAAATTACAAGCATATAGATATAGAAAATCAACACACGTACATATAAAATTAAATATTTTAACTTCGGTCAGTCATGGTATTAAAGTATACGATAAAAATAAAAATATATTTACATGCTTCATAATATCAACAAAATAATCAAGCGTTTTCGCCAATATCCGGCAACCAAATTATATGGATTTTTTTTTCCTCCAAAACATGGATATTTACATAATTCTTAATTATTAACAAAATATATATATCTGTACGTTGCGAATGATTTTCAGTAAATTGTGGGTGGTGATCATGAAATAGAAGGAAACAAAATAAATAAATAAATAAATAAATAAATAATAATTTTTACAGGTTTCATTATTTACAGAATCAATAAGTCGTTTTTTTTCTTCTTTTAATATTATGTACTCCATTCATTCCAGAATAGCTTTTGCAGAAAGTTTAGAACACTGGTTAGAAATTACAGAATATTTTTTTCAGAATTTAAAAATATTAATTCGTAAATCTATTTACTATACTCATATAAATAAATGTATCTGTAGATATATGCACGTTCAATTTCTTGGTTATATTTCAAACATTGAGAATTTTTACAATAAAATATACAATAAAAATTATAAAATTAAAATTAAGTAAACTTAAAAAATTTTCTTGATAAAGAATTCTTATATGAAGATGAATTTGCCTCATTTGTAAAGTTCTTTGCCATATTTTTTGAAATAATGGGCAAAGTTTTTGCACATATTGATGTTAACGAGCATATATTTATTATAGGCTCGTTTAAGTCACATTCCCACAAAGGGTTTTTTATTAGTCTCGGATATATCAATTCATAACTATATAGAACACAGCAATGAACCATTTTTTAATAAATAAAGAAATCAAAAATCGCACTTTCATTCAAGTTATACCTAAAAAAACACAAGAGTAGAGTGGGGAGAGTAGAGAAAGACAAGGAAATTCCCCATTAGACACAGTTGTTAAAAGCGCCCCCTACAATTCTCCGGAGCGAAAGTATGATTCCCCGAAAACAAAGGGATTTCGACTGTTTGTTACGGCCGTATAAGGGATCGAGTTTGGCCGTGACTCTACTAATGGATTTTCAGCTTTTCGACACCTACTCCCGATGTCTGTTTGTATCGAAATTTCACATTTAAATCTCACAACGAAAACTCACAATCTAAATATTTCAATGAAGGATTTATATTTTGAAAATTTTGTAAAAACAAATTTGTACTAATTATCAGACATTGGCGAAATTCACATCTGATCACCAGATCCTTTTACTCTTTCAAAGAAAATAAATGTATAAAAAATCGGTGCATTTTCACGGGAGTTATGACAATCTCATTTTGTATTAAAGCTTTAAATTTTAAAGTTTTTATAAAAACAATTCATCAGATTTTGACGAAATTCCGATGGGACCACCAATGGTGTTTTACACTTTTAAACAAACAACAACAACAAAAAAAAATATCAAAATCGACGCACATTTACAAAAGTTATTCGTGAACAGAACTCAAAAATGCATACAGTGTAAAATAACCACTGTAGATTTGCCAGAACAAACTCGATCACAGTGAATGGGCTGCATCTTTCTTTGGTTTCCTGACTATATTAACATGGAAAATACACTAGTTGCGTAAAATTAACAGCACAATGTGCTGGAAATTTGGACGCATTTTTTTTACAGCACAAACTGCTGGCGTCAAAATTGCCGGCACATTGTGCTGTTAATTTTACGCAACTACTGTATTTTCCATGTTAATATACAGGGTGCGGAGAAAGTATTGATAGTAAAATCAATCTCTACTACAACGCTATAGATACAATTATTTCCATAATTTTTATTGCGTATGATTAACAACTAAGTATCAATTGATATTCTATCATTCATTTTCGATTCAGTCTTCTTTTGCCTTGATGCACTCGCGGAGAAAGTGCGGGAAGGAATTCACGGTGCGCCTCAAGTAGTCCGCATCGAGACCGTTCCATTGACGCGTCAGAGCAGCTTTTAAAGAAGTGATATCTTTGTGAGGATTAGCACAGGCTCTTGCTTGCAACACTCCCATACTGAGTAATCAAATGGATTAAAATCTGGAGCATTCGGAGACCATTCTTGAGATGAAATGAAATCACGAAGATTTGCTTGGCACCACCGTTGCGTTTGGCAAGACTTAGGGGCTGGTACTGAATCTTGTTGGAACACATATGGATTGTTTCCAAAATGAAAATTTAGCCATGGAAGGATCTCGTTTAGAATATCGTTGAAATAATTGATCTGATTAATCTTGACACCAGCATCATCAAAGACCAAATGGGATTTCCCATTGCTTGTGGTGCAGCCAAACACCATCACGCTGGCTGGATGAGCTTTTCTGGCTACTATGTCGCCACTTGAATTAACAGTTTTACTGTTTTTGACTAATATGCAGTCATTCTGATGGTTAACAGCTTATTCAATAGTGAACAGTTTTTCGGCACAGAAGACGAAATGCAAACAATAACCCAAAAATACTTATTTATAATGCAATATTTAGATTATAAAGAGCAAATATACACACACAAAAAATAATTTTACAACATTTAAAAGACACACATAAACATTAAGAAAAAATTATCAATACTTTCTCCGCACCCTGTAGTCAGGAAACCTAAGGAAGATACAACACATTCACTGTGATCGGGTTTGTGCGCGAGATGAACAGTACTTTGTACTGTAAAAATGTCGTTTTTTTTTTTACAGTGAACGGGTCGAAGTTATAACCTCGCTCCTTTTTTGAAATTGGCCAAAAATAAGGATTTTCTGGGCGCTCTACAAGGCTTTCCCATGTGGTAAAATATCTTCGGATGCTATTTATATAGGTAGTTTTAGTGGAATTATGAATTGTACTCATATTCCTATGCACAGAGTGATATGCACCTTCCATGCACTTAGCTCAATTTTTCAAAATTAGTGACTTCAAATATTCTGTCTTTAAACACTTCATACAATTATTACTATTAATATTATTAGTCCCCGATGTGCTATTTCCTTCGTCCAGCAATTAAAGTGTTGTCACTAAAAAATAACGTTCCGTTGTTTAAGCCTGCCGTAAAACAAAGCAGATGTATCATTCTACTGTTAAATACTGTATTGCAATTTTTTAAACTTCTAAACATCGCATTTTTTCATATTTTATACCGTCGTATATTGGGGAAAAAAAGTACTTTCAAATGCAATTTGTTAGAAAACTCTATCTCAATTTATTTTTGAGATATTAATTTTTTGTAGTTTTTAGCGCATTTTTTTTAATGTTGGCAACTCAAGTATACTCCATTTATGCAGAAAGTAAAGGAAAAAATATTTGGAAAATGGTAATTATATCTTTTTGTTGCCATTTTCCCATAACAACTGAAAAAAAAATTGTAATTAAAATACGTGCTATTTTGAAAAATAAAAATAAAAATGAATAATTTCTGATAAAACATGGAGCTATTTTAAACTATATTTAATTTTATGTATCTATATTAATATTACAAACAAATGAACACACATGAATCATTAGATAGCCGAGTTTTTTGTCGAGTTTCTTGAATGACGATTTTTTTATATCTTTTTTTGGATTTGTGTATCATTTAGCGATAGTGACAACATATGCATACTTTACTGTAGATGTAGTTTAAGACTAGATCGTAAATGAGGAATTGATCCTCCGGATGCGAATGACGTCATTTTATATAAAATAAAAGCGTGTGTTTTAAGTTTTAAAACTAAAATGCATTTTGTACTATTTTTATTTATATACATATTTTTAATTCATCGGGGGCGACACTAAATTCTGAAAAAGCAGAATTCCTGTACTTATTTTTTATTTATTTTTTACTATTAATTTATTTAGATATAACATTATATTTATGTAATTAGTCTGTATTTATAAGTAACTAGTATTTACTTTTTTCATTTAATTTTTGTTAACAGATCTATTTTATTTGTAAAGTATATTTTTATAGTAAATTCGAAAAATGATCATACAAGTTTTATAATGCTTTCTTTAAGTCACCGTAATAAAAGTAATTTTTTCTTGTCAAAAACTTACAAAGATTTTGCTTCGGTTAAATTTTGTGCTTGTATAGAATTTCATCAAACTTCATATTCAGTTAAATCTTTGTCATAAGTTGGTGCTTATTTGGTTTTCGTGTAAATCATATAAGAGGTGGTGCTGCTATGCTGCATTTTTCACGATTTTCGTGATAGCTATATATCTCAAAAACTAAAGCACGGAATTTAATCAAACTCCATATTCTGTTATACTTTCATTTATTAGGCTTGGGTGTATACTGCGCGACAGGTGTCGCTTTTATGTTCTTTGGGTTGGGAATTTTGGTTGCAAACATCTAAGAGTGTGGGTGTCGAAATTCAATGATTTGTTTGAAAGATACAATGTTTATTTCTCCTTTTCAACGGATTTCAAGACTCTTAAAACCTCAAAATTTTCGAAATTTTAATTATTTTAGATGTTAAACTCCTATCTTTTTTTTAACATTTTGATATAACTATTTCCTTGAAATTCTCATTCGAACAGAAGTTATGGCTTTTAGAATTAGACCCGCTCAATAGCTGAAGCGGCGTTTCCGAAACTTTGAAGTCATTTTTCTCCAAATGACGTTTTTGGGCGTAACGCGCAGGATATCTCAAAAACTTCTGAATATTCTTTCATGAAAGTTTCAAAACATGTGTTTTATGTCAGTCTGTATAAACTGAACCTAAAATTTCCTTTTCATTGTTCAAAAAATATTTTTTTAGGTGATTATACTGTAGAAATTTTCAAAATTTTGTATTACCTAAATACAACTTTGTATTAAAAATATGAAAATGCTTTAAATACAAATTTATTTAGGTTCAGGGTAATTATTACAATCTGAAGTATAAGTACACTGTAAAAAAAAAAAAAAAAAAAAAAAAAAAAAAAAAAAAAAAAACGGACTAAAATACGGAAATTGTATTGGCCAGTACTATTTCCGCATTGTAACAGAAATTTCCCCCCGTAAATTCCAGAAAAAATTCCGTTTTTCTGGAATTTACGGGGGGAAATTTCCGTTAAGGTACGGAAATAGTACTGGCGTCTCGATTGCCAGTACAATTTCCGTATTTTAGTCCTTTTTTTTTTCTTTTACAGTGTATGCACCAAAATTGTCATTCTAGTTGCAATATTTATTTTGCAATCCTGCACGTAAGCTGTTATACCAATTTTCTGCTCGTGAAATGTCTAACACTTTGGAATCCCTATAAATGCTAATTCTGTATCTTGCAATTTTTTTAAATACATAAAATGAAAGAACATACTTACGTCTCTCATCCTAAATTAAAATAGTGTTTTAAAATAATATACATTTTAAGATATTAAATGATGAATATGGTCTTTTTTCCCCCTTTTTTCTAATTTTAAGAGTCCTGAGACTTCTTAAATGTACACAATTCAACGAAACTATAGTTTTGGAATCCTCATGATAAGCATAGATTGCCCTTTAATTTTGGCATTGTGATAGAGATTAACATCAATGAGATAGAAGAAAGGTTTTGGATTGGCACATCTGACTAGTTTATGATATGGCAACAGGAAAGGGAAAAACAATATTTAAACTGTCTATTCAAGTTCTCTAAACTGTTTTCTCAACTTATAATCATAATTTAATCAATGATAAACTATTAATTGATAAAAGCGTATTTTAAAAAATATATATTATATTCTATATTTTATTTTTATTTTCTGCTCTTTAGTACAGTAGAACCTCGATTATCCTAAGTAATTCGGACAGAACCTCTTTCGGAAAATCGAAATTTTCCGAAAATCGAGAATGCTTCGATTTTAAGATTAAGGAGAAATATATGCTATATTTCTTATTATGGTAACAAGTGTTTAATAAAAATAAAGCAATAGCAAAATAGAAATAAGAATAAACTACCTGAATTTTAATTTTGAAATTAAGTACCTTTTACCTATATCACACGGGTTTGAAAAAATGTTTTGTGTGCCGCAGTTTCGATTGCCTTTGCTTTGAAGCTCTATCAAGGAGTATTTTAATACTATTAGTTCACCAGTATCACAGTCTTTCTGCTGCTCCAGCCATGCCAAACCTTTTGCAAAACATTCAAAAGCTTCAGAATCGCTAATTTGTTCGTTTTCTTCGTTCCACTCCTCAACTTACGGGAGTTCAAGTTAAATCCAAAGGAACTCTAAGAAAGGGGATCGAAAATATCTATATGCACTCCTAATTCGGAAGGGACCACTTTCACACAAGGAATATGATTGTTGAAAAAAAAAAAAAAAGACAAAAAAAAAAAAAAAGCTTTAAAAATGGATTTAGGTTGATCGAGAGTTTCGATTAAAAAAGTTTCGGATAACAGAGGTTCTACTGTATTTAAAATATTTCGTTGTTGCAGTTTCAGACCTAGTTTGCTTCTTTCGGCGAGTGCGGTTTGGAGCATAATTAACTTCATTGATTTTATAATTCGTAAACAGTTGTAACCATAAAGATTATTTGGCAATTTATTACTTACGGCCGGCTAGTGGCAAAATGCTTTAAAATTAATTAATGTATTTATAATTAAGTTTTAAAAATCTTAAAATTTTGCACTGTCATTGGAAACACATCTGTTTACATAATTTTTATAATTCTATCCTATCAGGAATTGATTGAAAAATCGCTTAAAAAATACCATTCTTTACATACGAACACCAAGTTAAGTTATATAAAAGAGTATAAAAAGTTATTTTGAATGAGTTTATTTTTTTAAATCTTTACAACTGGTTAATGATTTACTTTCTATTGTAGATTTATTCATTATGAAAAAGCTATAATTATTGTATTTATAGTTTGTTTAGTGGTTCATTCCAGAAAAATTTCCAGTATTCTTCAAAGAGTTGAAAATTACACGCGAATGAACTTGAGAGCAAAACAGTCTAATTCATTGAAAGTTATACTAATTTTTTATTCCAGCTTTATTATGGGAAAATAAATATGGTCAGCGATACAAATTGCTTTAAAAAAAAATCAAATATCGTATCTCCAAATAAAATGTTAATTTTTTATTTTCCAGTTTAGTATATTTGGGAAGCTGTTACACGTAGCTTCTTTCTCATATTAAAAAAATTAATGATACGGCAATGACAATTATGAATGAAAGAATGTAAAACAGATTTCATAGGTATCATCTAATTAATAAACTGATTTTTGTTAAAAATGTTCTCAAGATTTTATAAGTTGAGTTATATATTTTAGCTTTAAAAGTATAGCAATATGAAAAAAATACGTTGATTTTGAAAATGTGATTAAAATAATTTAACTTAATGCCAGTGTTTAAAATATTTGTTTTTATTGTTAAGGTTTGCTTTTGTTTCTCTTTTTCCTTGCTTAATAAAGAACGTAAAATCTTTCAAGAGTTATTACTTATACTGACTGAATGAGATGAACTTATGCTACATAGTTCAATATTTAAAAATACCTGTTATATGTCTTTTATCTTTCTTATAAAAGATATTTCCGATATAATTGAAACTTTAAGCATAATAAAATTGTCTGAAATTAATAATTTCTTTTTGTTTTTAATCTAGGCAGACAAAAAAATCACAAAAGAACAAGAACGCAAGATGAAGGACCTAGAAAATACCGTAGAACAGCTCAGAAAACAGTTGAAAACAGCCGAAGAAAATTGCCAGAAATTAGAACGCGAGAAAACAGATTTACAAAAGAAACAGCAAACATTGCTCGATAAAGATAAAGAAGCGTTGGAAAAAACTGCCCAAGAACTTTCAAAATTGAGGACTAAACTTTCTGAAATGCAATCGTCACAAGATGAAGTTAAAAGTGAAAATAGAAAACTCAAACTAGAATTGAATAACAGCAAATCAGATCTAAATAATAAAATTCAAGAACTTAAAGATAAAAATAAAGAGCTAAAGGAGAGTAAACAAGAATTAAATAAGGCTAAGCAAGAATTAACTAAAAAGGAGAGTGCCGCAGACAAATCGAAAAATGTTGAACAGTTAAAGCAAAAACTGGCTCAGTCTGAAGCTTTGTGTCAAGAACTGATGGAAGAAAATGAAGAAATCAAAAAAGAGGTAAGTTTATCGTTCTAGATCATCGTTCTACAGCGTTACGGATTTTTAAGGGAACAGTTTACCTTTTCAAAAATTTTGTTTATTTTAAAAAATGTGGTTCAAATGGTGAACTCATTGCATTTTAATATTCAACTAAAAGTGTAATGTGAAAAAAAAAATAACTACATAAAATTAATTGCAATTAATTAAAATTTTTAAAAAGTTAACAAAATTTTGAATTTTTTAAAAAGCCTTACTACTTAAATATTAATATTTTTGCCCAATTTTTTTAATTAAGATTTTCAAATGCGCATTACACAAGACAGCATGGATTTTTACATACATCTAATATTACATTTAATATAATTTTTTAAAAGATATATACAAGTGTAAAATGATGAAATCTAACACATCTTGATATATTTAAAAAATAATAATAACAAAAAACCTGAAGGCTCATTCCATGCGCAGTTTTATCACATATATAATAAAGAACATGTACAAAAAAGTTTAAATTTCTATCTCAAATACAAAAAGCATTTTTAAAACATGAAAGTGAAGAAAATATGAACATGGATAAAAAGCCATATTTTTAATTTGTGTGGGTAACTTCGCTGGGTGTATTAACAAAATTTACAATATCTCGCGATATAATTGCCGTATTTGTAAAAATGAGGTGCCAAAATATTCACAACTAAACAGGCTTTCATTTAATATTTAAAAACAAAAATCGATTTTTTGATCAATTTTGAGGTAAACTTTCCCCTTAAGTTTTGTAGACCGGACCTGCCTGGCTTACAAAGCTGTTTTTCAGCAGATAGCTTGAATGAAAAAGGCAGGACAGAATATATTTTATCAAAATTAACACACCAATCTCATCTTATAAAGTGTTATTCTTGCTTTATTAGCAATAAATTATTTTTATTTTGTGTAGCATCCGTGTCAGGAAAATGCACCGCCAACAATGGCCAATAATATTAATTAGAGGTGAACCTTAGCATCAACTGGTTAATTATTTACTATTGTATGTATTGTAGAGACTGATCGCGCATTCCAGTGTTTTAAGTACCGTCATGGAAAAAAAAAGTAAACGCCCCCTACTAACACTGCAACTAAATATAATAGAAGAAAGTTACTGGTATCAAACGATTGGAAATAAAGTCTACTTTTAAATGATGTATATAAAATTTGCTTACGGGACATCTAGAAATTAAAATCAGACCAAACTTTGTTTTTTCAACTCCAACACCCAATTTTGACAATATATTTTTAAAATTAAGTTCAAACTATGCCTTGAAACGAAATTTCTAGTCATTTAGATTATAAGTTTTTGAATTATAAACATTCAAAATTGAGAGCTTCTAAAATTGAATTACATTTTCGTATTTTTATTAATATCTCCTGGAATTATAATCCTAATTAAAAAGCAGTAAACCAACGTTTAAAATGCACAAATAATGCGTGAAAAGCAGCAAACATCTGTTTCGAATCTACAGCGAGATTCTTCTTCAGTGCAAGATAGGGAAAAAGGAACAGCGTGCTAGAAAAAGCAAGGCTGAGCAAAATGATAGACAGAGACGCTCTGCCTTATATACCATATGCGGGTAGCGAAAGCGCCAGAAACAACCAATGAGAGAGAAGCAGTGGAAACGACTGGGTGGACAAGTAGCGACAGCTACCGGAGAAGGAGAGAAAAATAAACCAAAAAAGAGGAAATTAAATTAATGCTTTCCAAATACTTGGAAAATCTGGAGTACTAGATAAGTCATTGACTAAATAGTGAGAATTTTTAATGATGTGGTAAGCTTCCCAAAAATCAAGATCAAGGTTAGAAGAAGGTTATGTTAAAAATCAGGAGCTCAAACGTTCTTCTATTGCTCAACATTCTTGGTCTTCTCAACATAGGTTCGATTTTTCCTCAGCCACCATTATCCAAAAATGTTCTTGCGCTTTCGCTACCCGCATAGGGTATATAAAGCAGCGCGTCTCTGTCTATCATTTTGCCCAGCCTTGCTTTTTCTAGCACGCTGTTCTTTTTTCCCTATCTTGCACTGAAGAAGAATCTCGCTGTAGATTCGAAACAGCTGTTTGCTGCTTTTCACGCATTATTTGTGCATTTTAAACGTTGGTTTACTGCTTTTTAATATTCCTGCACAAAGGCTTTAATTGCTATTTTAATATAAGCCTAATGTTTTTTTTTGTGTGGTTATTGCACTAAAAAAACCAAACATAAATACATTGAATTTGTAATTTTAAAAATTTTATAATATGAATTATGAATTATGAAATTAATGTTCAAGATAAATATGAATTGCAACCTACAATTTTTTTGATAGATTTATATTTATTATGTCCTGCTTTATGCAAATTCTAAATTTCAAATTTTTAATGTAAGTAGTTTCCGAATTATGATTAAAAAACGTCGAAATGATGTTTAACCCTCTCGCTGCGCAACCCGAGATTTCCTCGGTCAACATAAAAGTAGCAAAATTTGCGGAACCCGAGATTTCCTCGGGGATTCATTTTTTCCACTGGTGACTATTTTTTAATTCAACTCAGATCACTTTTTAAATACAAAAAATTCCATATAGACTTTAACAACATTTACAAGAAAAATGCACTACAAAATTGATTTTCTTAAAATAGTGGTGCGAGAATATAAAAATAGTCTCCAGTGACAGCCCTGATTTAGCCTGATTTAAATGTAATGCGCGCAATTTTTGAACCTATTTTGATAACAAAAATTACGCAGCGAGAGGGTTAAGGGACCATCTATGATGTGCAGAAATGCATAATTCGAAAAAAAAAAAATATATTTTGCTCATTTTATTGAAACATTTGGGCTGGCAATAGTCGAAACATATTAAGCGAGTGAAATGCTCCTATTATCAAGAAATAATACATTAATAGAGTGACATAATCATGCTGTAGTATTTCAACAATCGAGTACGGAACTTCAATTTGGATACAGCCCCTATTTTAAAATAATTAATTTCTCGGAAATTAATCGTACGAATGTCATGAAAATCTGGCTTTAGGCTAATTGAAGGGTTTAGAATTTATTTATGGTGACAAACATAAATATTGCTATTGAAAAAAAAAAGGTTTGTGTTCGTTTTGACATGTAGATGACCCCTTAAGCAAATTTTAAATACATCACTTAAAAGTAGACTTTATTTCCAACCGTTTGGTACCAGTAACTTTCTTTTACAATAATTTATTGCAGAGTTAGTAGGAGTGTTTACTTTTTTATCCCACGACAGTACTATATTTATTGTACAGTAAGTTTGTTGTATGGTGTTTTTATTGTAAATTTCTGTATTAAAGTATGTACATTGTAAAAAAAAAGACAAATGTTTCTTAATCTGGGAAAATGCAATACAACCACTAACGAAAATATACAATAGCCTCTTCCGAGTTACAGCAACGCACCCTAGATATTTGAGAAAGGCTTGACACGCGTCATGAAAAAGTCACACAAAGCAGGCAAAACAAAGGAAAAAAATCATTAACTGGCTCATGGATCTCCACGACCCAATGATGATTTTGTTTCTTTGTTTTGCCTGCTTTGTGTGACGCTTTCCTGACGCGTGTCAAGGCTTTCTCAGATATCTAGGGGGCGTTGGTTGCAGACGACTCCGAAAAGCATTCTTTATCTTTAGAAATTTCAGAAACTAATATATTTTTTAGATTTAATGAAGGATTTATAAAAACAAAGTTTCTTTTACTTCCACTTCCGGAATTGTTGTAGTTTTTATAGTGTAGTAATCAGTTTTCTGAACCCGGAATACATACAGGATGTTTCAAAACTTTTGAGGCAGTAGAGGGCGCTGTTGAGTTCGGCGGATGAAAGTGCTTCGCTGGCATACATCGTCATTCCCTCACAGATTTCGAGCAATGTGCATCGTTACACTAGTGTGGAGCTTGCCGACATGCATTTCATGTATGGGGCTAAGCAAAGAAATGGCTCACACCCAACGCACGTCCAACAGCTTTCGACGTCGTCGAAGGACTATCCTCTACTGTGCGTAATACTGCTTCTTCCATTGCAGGAATTCTGCGATATCTTTCGGTGCTCGTATCAAGTCTGGAAGCATAAAACGAGTCACTCACACGCAACTTCCAATGAAGATGCTCAAATCTTCGTGATCCGGCAGGTTCTTACCCGGAAATCGTTCCATGTACAACCTTTGAGCAGCCACTCCATTTCCTTGCGCAACCCCCATACATGAAATGCATGTTGGCAAGCTTCGCATTGGTGTACATGTTGCTCGAAATTCGTGCGGGGAATGACGATTCAAGCCATCGAAGTGCTGTTCATTCGCCGAACTCAACAGAGCCCTCTACTGATTGCACGTTGCATTTCCGCACCCACATTCCCATACGAAATCTGCTTATTTATGTCCACTCTATTTGCCTTTACATTTCTTACATATAGTTTTGAAAGACCCTGTATTTTTCGATTGCTATCATTTCTCAAACAAAAATTTTCGTGGTCATCAAACATGTTTTACATGCAAACATGATAAATTAATTACATTAACATTAAAATTAATGTTATTTTGTTGTATTTTCATGTATAAACTTAATTACGCAGTTAAAAATGTTTAATTGAGAACAGATAGCATCCTAATATCCGGTTTGAGAAAATTGATTAATACACTATAATAACTACTCGGAAACTTTTCCGAAAATCAGTGACAGCAAAAGAATCTTTGTTTTCATAAATGCTTCTTTAAATCTGGAAAATATATTGGTTTTGTGAAATTTCTACAGATAAAGAACGCTTTTCGGAGACCAATTAGGTTAATTAAGGAAATATTATTAGCCCCAGGTATGCTATTTCTTTCTCCCAGCTATTAAAATGTCGTCTCTAAAAAGTGACGTTCCATTGTATAAGCCAGCCGTAAAACAAAGCAGATGTATCATTGTATGGTTAAATAGTGTAGTGCAATTTTTTAAAGTTCTAAGAATCGCATATTTTCAATTTTTATACCGTTGTATTGGGGGAAAAAGTACTGTTAAACGCAATTTGTTTGAAAACTGCATCTCAATTTATTTTTGAAATATTAATTTTTTTGTAGTTTTTAGCGCCGTTTGTTTAATTTTGGCAAGTCAAATATCTTATTTCGGTAGAAAGTAAAGGAAATATAGTTGGAACATAGTAATTATATCTTTTTGTTTCCATTTTCCCACAACAACTTAAAAAAAAAAAAAATGTAGATAAATTACGTGCTATTTTGACAAAAATATAAATGAATGATTTCTAATAAAACATGGAGCTATTATAAACCAAATTTAATTTTAAGTATATATATTAATGTTACAAACAAATGAAGGCATATGAATCATTAGATAGCCGTTTTTTTTTTTTTTTTTTTTTTTGTCGAGTTTCTTGAATGACGGCATCTCTTTTTTTTTTTTTTTTGTATTTGTTTATTATTCAGCGATAGTGACGTAATATGCGTAGTTTAGTGATGATATGATGTAATATGATGTTGTTTAAGACTGGATCGTAAATGAAGAATTCTTCAGCGGATGCGGATGACGTCATTTTATATAAAACAAAAGCGTGTGTTTTAAGTCTTAAAACTGAAATATGTTTTCTATTATCTTTATTTATATACATATATATTTGTTTTCATCGGGAGCGGCACTAAATTCAGAAAAAGCAGAATTCCTGTTTTCTAGTTGTATATTTTCGCTCGTAGGTTATATTCAGTAGGTTAAGAAACAGTTGTCTTTTTTTTTTTTTTTTTTTTTTTTTTTTTACAGTGTGTGTAGGCTGTATGCATTGTAAAGCATGAGTTCATTGTACAATGTATGTTGAAAGATGAATTATAACTCGTAAGATGGTTTGATGTGTGTATATAAGTATGAAAGTAATGTACAGGGTATCTATAATTAAACGACCCTATTTGAAAGTTGTTTACTGGCGAAACTATTGTTCAGAGTGTTGTGAAATTTTGTGGAGGACATAATAAAGGTATGGGAACTTGTTTGAGCGAAAAAATAAATTGTTCAAAATTTTGCCACCAGAGGGCTTTTTTAACGAATTACACATTTAGCATACATTTACGATAGGGATGACCGAGCTAAGCTCGGTCAAAATTAGCCTTGTGTTCAATTCGATATTTTATTCTCGTTGTATCATTCTTGCTGTTTAGATACAATTGGCATGATCATGAGCCATAGTGACCCAAAATGACCCACTAACCGAATTTTTTCGAACATGTGACCTAACCAATACTCTTCTCGAACCCGAAAACGACAGGATACAAAATTTAGTCAAAATCGTTAAAGTTGTTTTATAGATAAAATTAGCTTGACCCACGATAACCCAAAAAGGACACACTAATTTAAATTTGTCGAACATGTGACCTATCCCAATAGTCTTCTCGTGTTGGGAAACGGTGTAATAAAAAAATTTGTCAAAATTGTTTGAGCCATTTTTTAAATACAATTAGCTTGACCTTGACCCCTTGTGATCTAAAATGACCCGTTAATCGAATTTTTTTTAGCATGCGACGTAACCCAATGGTCTTCTTGAAACCGAAAACGATAGAATACAAAATTTAATCAAAATCAGTAAAGCCGTTTTTTAGATAAAATTAGCTTGATCCACAGTCATCAAAAATGACCCACTAATCTAATTTTCTAGAACATGTGACCTAACCCAATGATCTTCTCGTGCCCGAAAACAGTATAATGCAAAATTAATCAAAATCGTTTGAGTCGTTTTTTAGATAGAGTTAGCTTAACCCACAGTGACCCAAAAATGACCCACTAATAGAATTTTCTAGAACATGTGACTTAACCCAATGATCATCTCATGCCCAAAAACAGTATATTACAAAATTTTGTCAAAATGTTTTCAGCCTCTTTTTGGATTCAATTAGCTTGACCCTGACCCATTGTAACCCAAAATGACCCACTAATTGAATTTTCTAGAACATGCGAACCCAATGGCATTCTCATGCCCGAAAACGATAGAATACAAAATTTCGTCAAAATCGTTAGAGCCGTTTTCTAGATAAAATTAGCTTGACCCACAATGAGCGAAAAATGACCCACTAATGGAATTTTCTCTAACATGTGACTTAGCCCATTGGTCTTCTCGTAATCCAAAACAGTAGATTACAAAATTTAGTCAAAATCGTTAGAGCCGTTTTTTAGACAAAATTAGCTTGACCCGAAGTGACCCCAAAATGACCCATTAATCCAAATTTCTCGAACATGCGACCTAACCCAATAGTTTTCTCGTGCCCAAAACCGGTTGGATATAAAATTTAGTCAAAATCGATTGAGCCGTTTTTTAGATATAATTAGCTTGACCCTGACCCATTATGATTCAAAATGACCCACTAATCGAATTTTCTCGAATACATGACCTAGCTCAATGGTCTTCTCGTTTCCGAATTTGATAAAATACAAAATTTAGTCAAAATCGTTAGAGCCATTTTCAAGATAAAATTTACATACACGCACACAATTTTTGCTCGTATTATAATATTAGATATGATTTAAATATTTACCATTGTTAGCGACGTATCTTCCTGGTATAAGGGATAACAATCAGGTACGAAGTATTTTTATTGTTCACCAAGATTATAAGATTATTAATCAAGTTTTCTGTAGATTACGGAATACATGGTCTTTATCGTTCATTTACTGAGACACACAAAAGAAATTCGGTTACTTGAGTGGCTACGATCGATAATTGATGTAAACGCGTTTTCCAACATGGTATCCATTTTTGCGCTTATCTAATTTTGAGTGTATTAGTTGGTGTGTATAAATTCTATAGATATTATACAGGGCTACACGGAAGAATTCGTATGCAATACCGGATATGGACAGAAACTGATGAAAATGGGTTTTTACTGAGTTATGTGTTTTTACTTTCTTCTATCTTTACAAGAAGAAAGTATTGGATCCGTGAAATTTTTCGACGGATTTATACGTTTTAGAAGGTCCTGAACACGATTTGATGGTTTTTAGAAAATGTCTGTATGTGACAAAAATTTTGTGGGAACTCTATCAAAAGACTCTATCAATCGCCGCGGCGAGCGGCCCATCTTCGTCCGCAACCCTTTATTATTCTACTCTACTCCGACTCTTTTGCGGAAGCAAGATTCCCAGGTGCCCAGCCACGTCCCGAATGAAAGACTCTCTAGCGAAAGAAAGATTGAAAAAAAAAATCAAAAATTGAAACCGGACAAATTTAAAAGGGAAATTACACAAATTAAAGACACCGAAAAGCAGGAAGGGTTGGGCTCGGGGCGATGAAGCTATCCGACGACTCCGAGCTACTTCTAGCTTATTATTAGTCTCGGCGGTGGTTGGGGGTGGGCGGGGGGGTCAACCGCCGCGGCGATCGGCCCATCTTCGTCCGCAACCCTTTATTCTTCTACTCTACTCCGACTCTTTTGCGGAAGCAAGATTCCCAGGTGCCCAGCCACGTCCCGAATGAAAGACTCTCTAGCGAAAGAAAGATTGAAAAAAAAAATCAAAAATTGAAACCGGACAAATTTAAAAGGGAAATTACACAAATTAAAGACACCGAAAAGCAGGAAGGGTTGGGCTCGGGGCGATGAAGCTATCCGACGACTCCGAGCTACTTCTAGCTTATTATTAGTCTCGGCGGTGGTTGGGGGTGGGCGGGGGGGTCAACCGCCGCGGCGAGCGGCCCATCTTCGTCCGCAACCCTTTATTCTTCTACTCTACTCCGACTCTTTTGCGGAAGCAAGATTCCCAGGTGCCCAGCCACGTCCCGAATGAAAGACTCTCTAGCGAAAGAAAGATTGAAAAAAAAAAATCAAAAATTGAAACCGGACAAATTTAAAAGGGAAATTACACAAAATGCACGGAATTTGACAAAACTTTAGGTTCAGTTAGACCTTGATAAAAACTGGTGCTGATTACTTTTTGGTGTAAATCGTCTAACAGGTGGCGCTGCTGTGCTGCATTTTTCACAATTTCCGCAATTGCTATATCTCAGGAACTAATGCACGGATTTTCATAAAACTTTAGATTTAGTTAGTTCTTGATGTATTTTTGTGCTGATTACTTTTTTGTAAAAATCGCTCAACAGGTGGTGTTGCTATGCTGCATTATCCATGATTATCGCAATAGCTCTATCTCAAGAACTAATGCACAAATTTTTATCAAACTTCAGATTCAGTTAGTCCTTGATAAAAATTAGTGCTGCTTAATTTTTGGTGTAAATCGTCCAACAGTTGGCGCCGCAATCCTGCATTCTTCACGATTTTCGCAATAGCTGTATCTCAAGAACTAATGCATAAATTTTCATCAAGCTTCAGATTCAGTTAGTCCCTAGTATAAATTGGTCCTAATTAGTTTTGGGATCCCGAAAAACACGTTTTAGAAAATGTCTGTCTGTGAGTCTGTGACTCTGTCTGTCTGTATGTAATACAAATTTTGTGGGCACTCTATCTCAAGAACAATGTACGCAATTTTGTTAAAACTTTAGATTCAGTTAGTCCCTGATATAAATTGGTGCTCATTACTTTTTGGCGCAAATCATAGGTGGTGCTGCTTTGCTGCATTATTCATGATTTCCGCGATAGAGCTTCTCAAGAACTTAAGCACAGATTTTCATCGAACTTCAGATTCAGTTAGACTTCGACATAAGTTGTTGCTGATTAGGTTTTGGTGTAAATCACCCAACAGGTGGTGCTTCTATGCTGAATTTTTCAGGATTTACACGATTTTAACGATTGTCATATCTAAAGAACTAATGCACGGAATTTAGTATCTTTAGAATGCTCATGATGGGTATATATTGTCATTTAATTTCGGCACTGTGCTAGCGAATTTCGAATTATTAATAAGCATGAGATAGAAGAAAGTTTTGTGATTCGCACATCCGACTAACTAGTCGGCTAAGCTGCTTATTTAAATATTTCATTTCATTCTAAGGAAAACTTAAATTTCTTACTACTATTACGTTAGTGTTGTAAACTGTTTCATAATCTATGCTTGGTGCATGATTTTTCGATCTTGTTCATATTTACGCAGCCAGATGTCAGTCATAATCTTTTTTTCTCTCTAAACCTCCTCTTTACAGTTAAGAACCTCTTTTTCTTTTTTTCGCCACCTGCAAAAGAAAACTGTTACGGCTTTATCAGACAGACTACCCCATTTAAAATTGACTTGAAGCCAGAGAGGAACTAGTTTTGCCTTATGACTGAAGACACAGTTTTCAAAATTCGCATTCATAGCACAGTGCCAAGTGTAGGAGAGGAATAAGCATGGAGGCTAGGTCATATCACAAAAGCATGTGATTTTTTTAATTCTTCAAAAGAACAATGATATTGATACAAAGGTAGCAATTTAAGACCTTGCAGAAGGAAGATTTCAAAACATTGCAAATATTTTGCTATCAATCTTTTGAACTCTTTTAAAAATGCATAAGAATAATAATTGCAAAGGTGGCGTAAAAAAGTGTCAACTCTTCCTTAAGAGTGTTCTTGATTTTTTTATATTTTATGCCGCTCCAGAACGCGAATTGTTCTGGACTGAAACGTACAAGAACTCAAGTTTGTATGCAAGTGTCTGAAATTGGATGGCGTTTACGATATAAGGGTCAATATCACAAAATACGAAAATTGCAGTCCGCACAATAAAATTTCTATTTAATGTTATATAATGCAATTTTATTTTTTACATTCTAATAAAAAATATTTTTAGAAGTATTTTCAAGAGATGTTATATTCATAATAACACAAAAATAAAGGAATTCTAATTTAAAATTTCTAAGTTAAAATTTCAGATTGTCATTTTCCTTTCATTGTGTGATGTGTGCAAAGTAAAAGGCTTTCTGCTATACTGTACAAATATCTTTTCCTAGTTTTTTTAATTTCTAATTAATAATTATACCTTATATAACACATATATGTGGAAGGTAGCAAGTTCTGTATTTTACATATAATTTTCATCATTAAAATATGATTGTCACTGAAAATTAATGTCATTGTCCTGACCTGCTCATTTTAGTGGCGCTGCAGAGTAATTATTCCTGTTCTTGACATAGTTCAAGTAAGAAGTAGTAAAATAATTGCTACCAGCAAGATCTTCTGTATATTTCTTTGAAAATAATATGTTTAAAGGCTTTGTTAAAATTGAGTAGACTTTTATTATCTGATTTCCCTGGCTTCTATAAATTACAAATAAAACTGAACATTATACTGAATTTGAGGTACTATAGAGGAAACATGTCCCTTTAAACAAAATTAAAATGTTAGATCCAAAAAAAAAAAAAAAAAAAAAAAAATCAAGAATGTGAATTATGTTTTTGAATGAATTGTCATTATCCTGGCATATATATGCTAAGAAAATGACACATAATTATAATTACATAAAAATTAACTTAAGCTCTTCAAACTTTAACAATTTTACATATAAATTCCTTTATTCAGCTATTCCACCAACATTTTAAAAAAAATCAGAAGCTTTGAAACAATTTAAATTTTCAAAATTTTTGTTTTCAAAATCTCACATTTTGTGATATTCACCCATAAGTGCTTAAATATCGAAATACATATTTCATCTTCCCGTAAATAGAATGCATTTTGATTTAGAGTTGATTAATCAAGTGTAAGCAAAAGCGGTTAGTCGTAAAAAACTTCAAAATTTCCCCAATCAGTCAATACTCAATACTGATCGAGGGATCTCTTGGTCTACTTTGACTTATCGCTTGTATGCGCCTTTAAAAAGTTTTCCTTTGAAACCGATCTTTACCGCAATATCATATCGTACTCTGGCAAGAAAAGTGACATAACTCAAAAATGCATTATTTGAGAAAAATCAACTTAAAATCTAAAGTAAACTAGTCAACTAGTCAACTAGATAGAGATGTGACGTTTTTCGTTCGCGCTGGGGCACCTCATACATATTTTTCAGTGACATAACCTCAAAACTGCCATTTTTTGACTTGTGTCACTTTTCTTTCCCTAGTGCGATATGTCTAGGGCTTCATATGTCTAATTATTCCTAAACACATAATCCAAAAACCTTTGACATTCTAACATTGAAAATTATCACCTATATGCTATGTAGTAGCAGTACAGTATTATTTTATACCCTATGTGACTGCTCATAAATTACCGATTAACGTTTAGACTTTACGGTAGCTGATTGGAATTGCTGTTCAAATTTGTCTTTAGGGGATACTGCAGTTTTTTCAATTCGAAAGGGATCAGATTGTATTGAATTATGTTTGTCTTAAATGCTAAGAACCTGCCGAACTTTTCAAGTTTGTAATAGGGCACTGTAATAACATTCCTAAGAAGATCTTTCTATGCAAACAGGAATCATGGGGTAATTTAAATGAGTTTAAGTTATCCAGTAACATCATCGGTGAGATAAAATCGTTTCAGGTTGGAAAAGCTTGGGGCTTATTGTATTCCTATTCAACCATACCTTACAATACTAATTGACGACCATAATACCTGGAGCATTTACAGAATTAGCAGGAATTTGAGAAATGTACAATAGCGAAACATTGTTGGAATTCCAACCACCAGTTTAACTATCCAGAGGCTAAAATTATTCAAAAATGTAACTCAGTTCTTGATCTAGACTTTTACGAAGCTCACTATATTCATAAACATACTTCCTCCTTAGTGAATGATATGACCAGCGCCTTTTTTTTTTTCTCATCGAGGAAGGGGATCCAAGAATCCTCGAAACGATCGTATGGAATTTTTTTGTTGTGTCTGTACGTTATTTGTGCGTAAAATCGTTGTTAAAGATTTTATCTTTTTTATTAAAATTCGCACAAAGTTTGATCTATGATTACAATACTCTTCAAATAACACTAACGAAAGTAACAAGATCGTTTGCGAAAAATAACGTTTCTGCACTTGTGCACCCGATGACGTGCGCTTTAAGACAGTACCGAGGCCATTTTGATACAGCTTTCTTTCCTTGCAAGCTTCAGTAATATTGTAGTTTAAGTGAATTTAGTCATGCAATAACATAAACATCACTGCTATGACAAGTTAGCATTGAGTTGGATTTATAATATATTATTATTCGTGTAAGCAATACTAATAAAATGTCCCTCACGTCTGTAACCAGAAAGTATGTAGCATCTGCAATATCTTACCAAAGATCCTCTTATCATCTATTAATTACATTCGAATTTCGTGGGACGCTCACGGCTAATACGCAATCCCGCTTAATACGCGGATTTTTTCCGATACCTAGAACATCGCCCATAAGGCTAATGCAAAGAATACCCTGACCACCGAGCAAAAGGGCAAAATTGTAATGTTGTTTTCTCTGTAATTTTTTTTAATGCTAAAAAAAGATAATTTTTTTGACATGATATTAAAAAAGTTAATTACGTACTATAGTAATATAATCCTCGAGAGAATTAATCTAAACTTACTCTTACAAAACTGGATTATATCTGTAGAATTACATTAATTTAACCTGTTCGGGACGGGAGCCTTTTACGAAATTTTTAATCTTTTGTCACCGTTTTTTAAAAACAGAAATTTGTGTCTTCTTGAATCGTCAAAATGCGCTGATTAAATAAAGCAAATTTTACAGTAAAATTTTACTGGTGAGGAAAAACAAGGATTCTGAGCGCTTCATGCGGCACGTATACGTGTCGCTCGTCCCCAAGGGGTTAAATAATGCTTTTATTGCAGTGAAACCTACAGCTTAGTAAACGGATATATCAGTTTGTGCATGTGAGGAGGTTAATACGTGATAATTTTGAATATTCACACTGAAGATTAGAGATTTGCTCGGCGAAATTATTGCCCATAAAATAAGTTCTCACATTTTCCAAGCGATTAAATTTAGCCTCTACCAGCTAGGAATAAGAACTGTTGTAGCATTGTTTCTATATATTAGGTTGTAACGAAAGTCTTCCGCTAAATCCCCATTAAATAATATTAAATATAATATATATAATTAATTGTAATTTTATATATAACCAGCATTCCGCCAAACCTTCACAGTGTCATATGATACAACACTAGTACCTAAAGCTGTACACTTTATTCGGTGACATTCTGTAGCTGACTTTTTGCATCAGAACTGGAAGTAAACGATGGTTCTAATCTGGTAGCGTGGTAGTTCCATTTCAGACACCTTGTACTTAATGATAACGATATTTTTTTACAAATTTCACAACACAATGTTATGAAGAAAGTCTCTTTCTTTCAAATGTCAAAAATTGTTTGACAAAATATGAGCAAACACGTCAACGCGAACTGTTTGCACAGACAGACCGTATTGACTGTGGCGGGAAACTTTCGTTACAACCTGATACATAATTTGTTGAAATGACAAAAGTAATTCTCTTTAGTCTCATGCTTGCTACAGAGTTGTGGTTAATGAAGATATTCCATCTTGTGATGCAGGTGCAGCTTTGCCAGCATATAAGAGTAAGGAGTGCCAGATTGGATATCGTCCGGGTAGCTTATTTTCTAGAGGGTTGGCGTACATTGTCAATGGATCAAGTTCGAATCCTGGCCTGGACACTTTTTCACTCTGTTTGTTTCACACCTTATACGCAATTTGAATAAAAATTCAAGCAAATGAAAATTCAACTACGTTGTTTTTAATTCAGCAATTTGTGCTCCATTACTCATTGCTATATTTTCTTAATACTAGTTGACTAAATATCAGTTGATAATCAGTCATGTCAAAAAAGAATCGGAATGTAATCGGCTAATAATTGGAAAAGGACAATTTTCTACTAAGGTTAATAACCATATCCTAGCCATAGTAGCAAATTCTACGCTGAGCCATTTGTCTTTTAATTTATTTTTTCAACGATTAGGGTCAGTTTAAATCTTCAAAGGCTCATTCTTTTCTTTCTAACTGTTTGACCTTTATTTGAATTAAGTATAAATATTTCCTTTCAATTCTACTAATGCAAAATTAAGAAAAAGTTGAATCGAAATTTTGACTAATTTGGTAATTGAATTTCATTGTTATTTTCAGGTTCGTGACCTTGAGCAAGAACTTGAAGAACTGCATGATAATTTCCGAGAGGACCAAGCTTCTGAGTTCCGTGGTCTGAAGAAAGAACTCGAAACAGCCAACAAGAACTGTAGAGTACTCCAATTCAAACTAAGGAAATCTGAAAAGAAGTGTGAATTGCTGGAGCTGGACAGGCATAGTCTAGAAGACAAAGTAAGGAACAAACGTTACATCATATCTTTATAGCAAATCTATCGAACAAGGGAAGTATCAAACCCATGCCGCAATGTCAAAACGTTAGCCAATAAATTTGACAGATTCGGGGTTATTCAATTCAATCAGATTTCTTTTTCTTCACACTAGATTTATGTAGATATATCCTAAGCTCAAATTAATTGTGTCAAATTCTCTTAAAAAAAAAAACGACTGCCACTTAGGAAATAAAGCTGAGATATTTTGAATATATCGGGCTTCGTTGTGAGCCAACAATCAGCTGCATACAGCTACAAATTTGGATACTTATTGACGCTTTGCATTTTTAAACCTAAATAAGGAAAGGGCAGGTAACATCACTTTGGGTAAAATTACTGAGGGATACCTCTTCTTATTTCTAACTCCTAGTGTACATGCGAACTGATTATTCTAAAAATAAATGATCTAGGATCTGATTAGTCTACGATTAACTCGTCTGCGATACGATTGGTCTACGCCACCACGATGATTCCTGCAATAATGGCTAAAGCAAAAATCTTGTAGGTAAATTGATTGACGGAAGTATTTGTTTGAAAACATGTCCTTTACAAAATGGAAATCTAAAAAGAAGTGTGAATTGTTGGAGCTAGACAGGCATAGTCTAGAAGACGGAGTAAGGAACAAACGAATTGAATATTTCCAACTGAGCGAAAAAATGCCCAGGCCGGGAATCGAACCCAGATCCTTGGCTTACAAGACCAATGCTTTTCCATTTAAGCTAACTGGGCCGACAACCAGCCAGCATATTTCGCAGAATAGTTCATCTACGTATCCATCGTTAATATGGAGGTCCTTAACCTGCGGTTTATTCTGTTGAGCTGTCTACATGACAGACCAGATGTTCCTACCAATAAGGTTATCTGAGCGAAATATGCTGGCTGGTTGTCGGCCCAGTTAGCTTAAATGGAAAAGCATTGGCCTTGTAAGCCAAGGATCTGGGTTCGATTCCCGGCCTGGGCATTTTTTCGCTCAGTTGGAAATATTCAATTCGTATGATAACTTTACCAGTCAGTTTGACTGTGTTAAAATAATAGTAAGGAACAAACGTTACATCATATCTATCTATGGCAAATCTATTGAGCAAGGATATTATCAAACCCATGTAGCAATGTCAAACCGTTAGCAAATAAATCTGGCAGATTTGGTGATTATTCAATCTCAATCGGATTTCTTTTCCTTCGCACTAGATTTATGTAGACTTAGCAAAAGCTCAAATTAATATATGTCATATTCTGTCAATCTTCAACTGATGTGACAGAAATTGTCACATAACTATTGTGAAGCAGTCTGTGAGACCACTCCATCGAAAGATGAATAAAAAGTGCGATTAACTCATAGGATGGTGTTTTTATGCAAAACTTTTTGTGCAAGACTGTTATAATTAAAATTCACCTATTCAAAAGTCTCTGGTGATAGTACTAAATTTCCAAACGAAACAAAATGTCGGCAGTGTCTGTAGTTAAACTGAAAGCTACACGTTAAACTATAAAAAATTGAAAAAAGCAGCTGTCTGTGAGACCGGTAACATCAGTTGAAGGTTAAAAAAACTTACGTCTAAAATTTTGCTTAAAAATCTATTTTGTATGCAAAATGGTCAAAAATGCGTAAAGAAGAAAGCATTAAGATACTCATCATTTTTTGCTAATTAACCCTTTGCACTCCGCGTCATTTTGACTGTGGGCTACCAGCAACTCCGCATCATTACACAAAAATTTTATTCGGTCGGCACCACTTTTTAAAAAGAAGTTTCCTTCAAGTACACAATTTCAAAAATGCTTTGATTAAATAAGGCAAATTTTATTTTCCTTTATTACTGGTGCCGAAAACGAATTTTTCAAGGAAAGATGATGTCGCCGCAGCGGCGAGCATCGGCGACGGAGTGCAAAGTGTTAAAAATTGTAGATTTATTTTAATTTTCGTTGTCATTTTATACATTTTCCAGTACAGTTCAATCTTTAGTATATCACTGAAATTTCATAATTTATGTTCCTTAATTTTATTAAATATCAAATAATATTATCATGCCACTTAGGAAATAAAGCTGAGATGTTTGGAATATATCGGACTTTTTTGTGCGTCAACAATCAGCGCTACATACAGCTACAAATTTGGATTCTTATTGACGCTCAGCAATTTTAAACCTAAGTAAAGAAAGAGCAGTAACATCACTTTGGGTAAAATTACTGAGGCATATCTGTTCTTTTTTCTGACTCCTACTGTACAAGCGAACTGATTATTCTACAAATAAGTGATCTAGGATCTGATTAGTCTACGATTAACTCGTCTGCGATACGATTGGTCTAAGCCACCACGATGATTCCTGCAATAATGGCTAAAGCAAAAATCTTGTAGGTAGTTTGGTTGACCAAAGTGTTTCTTTGTAAACATGCCTTTTTCTTATAGTGTATTAATACTTCTATACCCAAATTATTAGCGTGATTAATATGAAATTTGTTAAGTATAAAAATACTTTTATATAGCTGACAAAACAAAAATTATAAGTAGAACATACCGCTTATGATTAATATAAAAGTTCAAGACATAACATCTTTTATTCCTATATGACAAAAACAAAAACAAAATAAATAAATAAAAAATAAATAATAATAATTTTATAGCTATTAAAGCTTCTGTTTTACCACGCTTGCAGATCATGAAATCGCTGTACAGTAATCCCTTAACTTTCGTGGATGTAACATTCGCGAGTTTTGATTATCCGCGAAATAAAAAAACGAGGAACATTTCAACATTCGCGAACACTTAACTTGGTTACTCGCGAAATTTATTTTATAAAGAACATTTTTTTACAAAGTAAACTCGCTTTGATTTACCAATTCCTTAATCTATTTGACACTAGACAGTTGCATTTTACTGTATAACCTACGTTGCGAGAATTTTGACCTTTGTATTGCGAAAAATTTAGATCAATAATTCCGAGAAACCCGAAATATGACTTGATGCTAATAAACACATTCGAAATTTTTATTGCAAGTAAATTTTTTCTGCAAAAATTGTATGGGAAAATTTAAAGCTTCAACAACAACTTGTTGAGAAAGCAATATAATGCGATCCTTAATTGGTGAGGAGTATTAAATTTAAAATAGAAATCGAGACCACAACTTTTCCTCATACAGAAATTCATAAACAAAAGATCTGTTTTTCCAAACAATCCCATATCAATAAAATTTTTCTGTCATCAACTAGCAATTAAACTTTGTACAATATGTTTATAATTATTCAAATTTACTTACAGCGTGTATTTTTTGAGGCTTGATAAATATATCTTTACGTTTCAATTGCTTTTTTCCTTTAAAACAAAATCTTAAAAACCTGACCCCTTTATATGCACGAGAAGATTCGTGATTTTGACATTTGCGGAGTTTTTCGCGAACCTAACCCTCGCGAATGTTAAGGGATTACTGTATTTATGTATTGCGTGAGCTAAGATAAAATTTCTCTCGAAAATATGAGATAAAAATTATAATATACGAATGAAAACTTTCATTTTATGAATAACCTTTTGAAGTAGTAGAAGAATTTTACTTTAAACACAATTCTGTTCTTTCTATTAAACAACCATGCACATTGCAAGTGACGAATATGAAAAGTTTTTAACATTCAGAAGGATCTAGCGCCACTTTTAGATACCAAGGATATGTAATACAAAGTCTCCCCCATTCTTACCATCAAATTAATGTTTAACTTTTTAGAATTTTATCAAATTCATTGTTTTGGTTTCAAAATTGTTTCCTCTTCCAGGTGCGCGAATATCAAGCTACAGTTCGCCAGGATATAGATCGAAGTAAGTTCAAAGAACTAGAGAAAGAGCTGAATATGGCGAGAAATCTCACGAAGAGCTTGAGTAATGAAATAGACGATCTCAAAGACGCTCTGATGAGGGCCGAGTCTGAAAACGAATCTCTCCGATCTCAACAAACTTCGACACCAGCAGGGGGAGCTAGAAGCGCAACGCCCACATCACAGGTAAAGATGAAAAAAAAAATTATTCGTTTTGAATAAAATATCTGTCTAGTCTTGGAAACTTACAGTAAAGCTGGAGCAAGCTCAACTGGCATTAAGTAGACAATTTAAAGGATGAATTCATACTTGTTAATTCTGAATGACTTTATTAGTAGAAAAAAAAATGCAAGAAATAAGTAATTACTTTCTGAACATTGTGACTTGAATATAATGTCACTTTGAAATCGAAAAATTATGAGAAGTATTTGAGCATATACTTGTCATAATATCGTGGTGCACGGAGCAATAACTATTTTTGTAAATCTTTTGTCAAAAACTTTTGAATTGGTCGAAATTGATATTGAGTAAATTAAGGTGGGTCCGCTTTATTACGCTAATATGTCCATTTGTGAACACAGAAGGAGGGCAAATTGTGTGGGAAGGTAAAATTATCCAACTCTCCAAACCTCATCTACGTCTTCATTCTTAAGGGTATTACGCTTTTATGCACGTTTTCATTGCTGCATGCAGACCTAAGTACTATAATTTCATGTTACAGTAAAGATGCACATTTTCTGTTGCATGACTTGTGAAATTTACTTTTGTCGAGATCTGTCACTTTCCTTGCTGGTGATCGATATTACTTCCCACTAAATTAAGCTTCCTCTACTTGAGCAATCGTAGGAAAAATTATTATAATCATTGCACCAATTTTAAATGATTTCCACAAATTCGCAATTCATCAGCTAATTTATTTTGTTATATAATACTTATTTCTTTGTATCTTAAGAATAATTTACTAAGAATTAATGAAAAGTTTTTAGCAGATAGCGAAATTTCGTTGATCATATTGTTTGGAATCCTAAAAATAATTTGAAAACTATACAATTCTACACATTCACCTTTTTTGATACAATTTCTTACAGTAAATATAAGTTTCATCCATCTGCAAACATATGAAACCTCAATATTATTAACAAGTTGTAAACTGCACGTCAAACGTGGCTAATGTGGTGTGTTCGTACTATAACTAGTTTTATAAATATTCTTTGCACCGCATATTGTTCTGAATGTATATTTTAGTGCACTTCATAAGTGCATATCCATTTCATCCTGTTCGAAAGGCTATAACGTCATTAAAATGCATTTGAAATAATTTTTTTCCCATTGGCCGTAATGTAACGAAAAACTTTTGACTATCCCTGTCATTAAACTATACATCCGATTTTCATAAAATTTGAAATAACTCGACAAAATTTTGCAACAATTATGTATTTAAAATTTCAGGCCATTCGGTTGGTTAGTTTTTGCTCTGTTATATGCGGGCGGACAGACAGACAGACGGACCGAATGACGACTATAGGTGCTACATATTTATATAATTACGAACGCAAGTAAAAATGTAGTAAATTCAACATAGATGATAATTTTTAAGAATAGTTGAAGAACTGGGTAGACGATATGTTATTCCACATCTAGAAACTTGTTTGCTATTAATGGATGAACAAGAACATGCTAAGTAGCAATTTAGTAAATCTACGCAAATAAGCTTTAAAAATATAGGAGGCTTTTTTTTTTTTTTTTTTTTTTTTTTTTGTTACTTCACTCAAAAAATTCCGGTAATTCTCCTGAAGAAACGGCATTTAGAATGGTCAGGTAACATTCATAGATGGCTAGAATTAATAAGGGAGGATTCTAACAATTTTTTACACATAATACGTTCTTCAACTTGTGCACCGAAAAGCTTGTTTCTTATCAGTGGATAAACATGTTAAGTAGAAATTTAGTGAATATTTGAAAACACGGTTTAAAGTTTATACGATATTCTTTTCTGTTACTTCACTCAATCAAAATTTTCCGGGTATTCTCCTGAAGAAATGGCATTTAGAATGTTGGAGTTTAATTGACATAGCTATGTCTTTTTTATAACGGAGGATTTTAACCTTTTTTTTGTGTGTGTGTGTGTGCAAATAATATGTTTTTTTACATCAAAAAATTATTAGTAATATTAAAAATCAATCAATGTCAATTTTTTGTTAGAATTAATCAAATTACAATTACATACAATTACATTACATTTACAAATTACATTACAATTACAAATTACAATACAAATTACATATTATTAAAAATGTAATAAATTCAACATAGATAATAATTTTTAAGAATAATTGAAGAACTTAGTACATGAACATGTTAAATGGCAATTTAGTGAATTTGAGAAAGTGAGCGATAAAGTTTATATGATGTTCGTTTTTGTTATTCCACTCAATTAAAGTTTTCCGGTACTCTCCTAAAGAAAGGACATTTAGAATGTTGATGTTTAATTGTCCTAGCTATGGCTCTTCTAATGAGGGAGCATTTTAACAATTTTTTGCACATAACATGTTCTTCCATTTATGCACCAAAAAATTGTTTCTTAATAGTGGCTGAACATGCTAGGTAGGAATTTAGTGAATATTTTGAAAATAAGAATTGAAGTTTACAGGATGCTCTGTTTTGTTACTCCAATCAATGAAAATTTTCCGGATATTCTGAAGAAATTGCATTTAGAATGTTGGTATTTAATTGACATAGCTACGGCTCTTTTAATGAAGAAGTATTTTGACAATTTTTTGTACATAACATGTTTTCCCACTTATGCAACAAAAAATTGTTTCTTATTGGTTGATGTACATGTTATGTAACAATATAGTGAATATTTAAAATTATGCTTTAAAGTTTAAAGGATGCTCTGTTTTGTTACATCACTCAATCAAAATTTTCCAGGTATTCCCCTGAAGAAATGACATTTAGAATGTTGAAGTTTAATAGACATAGCAGTGGCTTTTCTAATAACGGATGATTTTAACTTTTTCTTTTTTTTCTTTTTTTTTTTTTTATAAATAATATGTCATTTTGCTTCTAAAATCTTGTTTGTTATTAATGGAAGAACTAAGTAGCAATTTAGTAAATTTGCGGACAGATATAGGATGCCTTTTTTTTTTTTTTTTTGTTACTACACTCAAAATTTTCCGGGAATTCTCCTGAAGAAACGACATTTAGAATGTTCCGGTTTAACATACATAGATGCTGACTCTTTTAATAAGGGAAGATTAATAACAATTTTTTACTCATAATATGTTCATCAACATGTGCACCGAAAAGCGTGTTTCTTATCAGTAGATAAACATGTTAAGTAGAAATTTAGTAAATATTTGAAAATACGGTTTAGAGTTTATACGATATTCTTTTCTGTTACCTCACTCAACCAAAATTTTTCAGTTATTTTCCTGAAGAAATTGCATTGACCGTATTTCCCCGCATTAGCCGGCATGCCGCAAAATTGGAGAGAGACCAGATTTTTTAATATTAGTCCCTGGTCTTTCCCGGCATACCGGAAAAAGCGAGGATAGTAATTTCAACAAATATCTTAAATCCTTGCTAACAAAATTTTTTTAGGGGAGCGATCAAATATTTAAAACTGTACCGTTTTCTACCGTTTTAGATGCGGATTTTTGACAGGCCCTGGGATAAATATTACTTATTTATATAAAATTTCAAAAGTGTACTTACCAATATTTTCAAATAGTAATTTCAACAAATATTTTAAATTCCGCCATCCCTTTGAATAGTATATCTACAGCTAGGTTGTTTAACGGAGTTTCGTTCAAAAACAGTTTTGTTAAGAATATAGTTCTCCCCCTGGTGCTGGTATGTAGAACTAAAAGATTCGAGGTTATGGTTTTTTTTCTTTTCTTTTTTTCTTTTCTTTTTTTTTTTTCTTTTTTGCAAGATTTTGCACGGTACTGTAGACAGTGGGGATCCGGTTCGTGGTTCGTTCGGTTCGAGATTTGGTTTTTTATGAGATTTTGCAGTACAAATTTCAGGTTCATTTTAGAATATTATTATGGGCCCAGGCAACGCCGGGCGGCTCAGCTAGTAAGATAAATAGAATCTAATAATCACTTAAATATAAAGGAATATATATATAGAGAGAGAGACAGAGAGAAAAATAAGTATTGATGTTTTTTCCTTAAAATGAAAAATTAAATTGTTAGAAAAACCAAAATAAATCAGCCGCCCGTCCTCCAGTATCGAAACCTCATATTTTCCGGCATGGCGGTAAATACGAGTTTTTCCGGCATGCTGGTGTACCTCTGTTTTTTCCGGCATGCCGGCTAATGCGGGGAAATACGGTAGAATGTTGGAGTTTAATTGAACATAGTTATGGTTTTTTAATAACGGAAGATTTTAACCTTTTTTCTTTTTCTTTTTTTTTTTTTTTTTTTTTTTTTTTTTTTTTTTTGCAAATAATATATTCTTCTACATCAAAAAATTATTAATAATATTAAAAATCAATCAATATCAATTTGTAATTAGAATTAATCAAATTGTAAATAAATATTATTATAAATATAATAAATTCAACATAGATGATAATTTTTAAGAATAATTGAAGAACTTAAAACTGAACATGTTAAATGGCAATTTAGTGAATTGGAGAAAATAAACTTTACAGTTTATAGGATGTTCTTTTTTTGTTATTCCACTCAATTGAAGTTTTCCGCTACTCTCCTAAAGAAATGACATTTAGAATGTTGGGGCTTAATTGACATAGCTATGGCCGTTCTAATGAGGGCGTATTTTAACAATTTTTTGCACATAACATGTTCTTCCACATATGCACCAAAACATTGTTTCTTATTTGTGGATGAACATGCTAAGTAGGAATTTAATGAATCATTGGAGAAAGTTTATAGGGTGTTCTCTTTTGTTACTCCACTCATTAAAAAATTTTCAGGTATTCTCCTCAAGAAATGGCATTTAGAATGTTGGGATTTAAATGACATAGCTCTATGGATTTTCTAATAAATGAGACTTTTAACAATTTTTTGCAAATAATATGTTATTCTACATCGAAATATTATCAATAATATTAAGAATAAATCAATATAAATTATTAATCAATGTCAATTTGTAATTAAAATTAATCATATTACAAAACAATATTATGAAAAATGTAATAAATTCAAAATAGATGATAATTTAAAAAAATAATTAAAGAACTTAGTACATGAACATGTTAAATGGCGGTGTTGGTGTTGTTTAGGACGTCCGATTATATCTGTACGAGGGATATAGGCCCAAAGGGAAGGTGCCCTTCGCTGGTGTATTTCCAAGGTAACCTAACCCGCATTTACGCAAGGATATCAAAGGTTTGAAGGAAACCACGAAAAATACAGAACGATCAGTCCGACGGCGGCGATTGGGTTTGAACACAACACCTCTTTTCTACCGGCTTTGAGAGCAGAACTTCTTGGCCACAGGTGGGGCCATGTTAAATTGCAATTTAGTGAATCGGAGAAAATAAGCTTTAAAGTTTATAGGATGTTCTTTTTTGTTACTCCACTCAATTGAAATTTTCCGGTACTCTCCTAAAGAAATGACATTTAGAATGTTGGGGTTTAATTGACATAGCTATATGGCTCTTCTAATGAGGGAGTATTTAAACATTTTTTTGCACATAACACGTTCTTCCACTTATGCACCAAAAAATTGCTTCTTGTTAGGGGACGAACATGCTAAGTAACAATATAGTGAATATTTAAAAGTAAGTTTTAAAGTTTAAAGGGTGCTCTATTTTGTTATTTCTCTCAATCAAAATTTTCCGGGTATTCTCTTGAAGAAATGACATTTAGAATGCTGAGGTTTAATTGATATATGAAGGGCTGTTCTAATAAAGGAGGATTTTAACAATGTTTTTGCAAATAATATGTTCTTCTACATCGTAAAACGTGTTTCTTATTAGTGGATGAACATGTTAATTAGCAGCTCAGTAAATTTGAGAAAATAAGCTGTAAAGATTATAGCATGCCCTTTTTTTTGTGTGTGTGTTAATTCACTCAAAATTTTCAGGGCACTCTCCTGAAGAAATGACATTTAGAATGTTGGGGTTTAATTGACATAGCTATATGGCTCTTCTAATGAGGGAGTATTTAAACATTTTTTTGCACATAACACGTTCTTCCACTTATGCACCGAAAAATTGCTTCTTATTAGTGGACGAACATGCTAAGTAACAATATAGTGAATATTTAAAAATAAGTTTTAAAGTTTAAAGGATGCTCTGTTTTGTTATTTCACTCAATCAAAATTTTCCGGGTATTCTCTTGAAGAAATGACATTTAGAATGCTGAGGTTTAATTGATATATGAAGGGCTGTTCTAATGAAGGAGGATTTTAACAATATTTTTGCAAATAATATGTTCTTCTACATCGTAAAACGTGTTTCATATTAGTTGATGAACATGTTAAGTAGCAGCTCAGTAAATTTCAGAAAATAAGTTTTAAAGCTGGATGCCTTTTTTTTTTCTTGTTAATTCACTCAAAATTTTCAGGGCACTCTGCTGAAGAAATGGCATTTAGGATGTTGGGTTTAAATGACATAGCTATATGGCTCTTCTAATAAAGGAGAATTTTAATAATGTTTTGCAAATAATATGTTTTTCCACATCGAAAAATTTGTTTTTTTGAAGAACATGTTAAGTAGCAATTTAGTAAAATTGAGAAAATAAGCTTGAAAGATTATAGAATGCTTCTTTTTTTTTGTTACCTCACTGAAATTTTTCCGGGTTTTCTCCTGAAGAAATGACATTTAGAAGGTTTAGGTTTAATTGACATAGATGGTGCTCTTTTAATAAAGGAGGATTTTAACAATTTTTTACATATAATATGTTCCTCCACTTATGTACCGAAAAACTTGTTTCTTATCAGTGGATGAAAATTTTAAGTAGAAATTTAGTGAATATTTGAAATACTGTTTAAAGTTTATAGGATGTTCTTTTTTTTTTTATTTCACTCAATCAAAGTTTTCTGGGTACTCTCCTAAAGAAATGGCATTTAGAATATGAGGTTTAATTAGTTACGGCTCTTTTAGTGAAGGAGGATTTTACCGATTTTTTACAAATAATATGTTTTTCCAAATCGAAAAACTTTTTTCTTATCAGTGGATAAACATGTCAAGTAACGATTAAACGAATGTTTAAAAATAAGCTTTAAAGCTCAAAAGATGCTCTGTTTTGTTTCTCCACTAAGTCAAAATTTTCTGTGTATTCTCCTGAAGAAATGGCATTTAGAATGTTGGGGTTTAATTGATATAGGTATGGGTCTTTTAATAAAAGATAATTTTAACAATTTTTTGCACATGTTCTTCCATTTAAGCATAGAAAAACTTGTTTATTACTAGTGGGAGAATATGTTATGTACATGTTATGTGAAAAACTGAAAGAAAAACATGTTTATTCTTCGGTACATTTTACCTTCGAATTCCAAACGGTAAGTCATTCGGTCAAATAGTCGAGAAATTATGACGGTTTGGAAGCTTGGTATTCCTGTAGTATTAATATAAAGACATGGATGACTAGTATTAAGATAAAGACACGAATGACTAGTATTAACACGAAGACATGGATGGCTAGTATTAACATTAAGACACGGATTTCTAGTATTAACATAGAGACATGAATGACTAATATTAACATGAGGACATGGATGGCTAGTATTAGCATAAAGATGCAGAGGACTAGTATTAATATAAATACACCGATGGTTAGTATTATCATAAAGATGCGGGTGGCTAGTATTAACGTAAAGATACAGATGGTTAGTATTAACATAAAGACACGAATTACTTGTATTAACTATTAACATGGAGACACGGATGGGTAGTATTAACATAAAGACACGGAAGACTAGTTTCAATATAAATACACCGATGGTTAGTATTATCATAAAGATGCGGGTGGCTAGTATTAACGTAAAGATACAGATGGCTAGTATTAACATAAAGACACGAATCACTAGTATTAACTGTTAACATGGAGGCACGGATGGCTAGTATTAACATAAAGACACGGGTTGCATACTATAGGCTCCAAGGCATTTTAAATTCTAATAAAACTTTTCATGATATCCTTCTTCAATGCAATCTCCAGTAATAAAAGTAATATGTACCAAATTGATAAAAAAAGATTAATTTAATTAGAATTAATATAAGATGGGCGATTTGTGGTAACACAAAGGCACGGGCGGCATACTCCATAAGCCAACACCTTTTAAAGCTTAAATATCCATATTTGATTATATTCTTTTTTAATCCAATCTCTAGTAACAGTATAAAAATAATAAACATAGCAGGAAAAATAATTTTATTAACAAAGAAAATGGAATAAATTACCCAAATACACGGGCTGCATATTCCGTACTCCAATGTAACTCCCCAATAAAAAAAATGAAAGAAAGTAGAAAAAATTCCCATTTTGAACTTTAAACAAAGATTGTATACTAAAAGTTGTTTGGCGAAAGGGGTAAATGTGACACAGATTTTAACCGTGTAATTGTTTTTGGAATTCGTAGCTGTTGGCGCACTCAATAACACCGTCCATATTTTTAAAGTTGCGATATCACTATTTAATTGCATCGATTTCATTAAAATGCAGATTTTTTTTTTTTCATTTGCAGATATAGCTGATTTTATGTTAAGTTTTAGCTTATTACCATGTTATCTTAAGGAAAGTATCCCACTCTTAATAAGTGGCTCTTAAAAAGCCATACTCTGTAAAAGTAAGTTTTTCTTGACTGAGTTATTTACTTTTGGAGATAAGCGTGTTTAAGGTTTCCGATATTTTATTTTTATCTACCTTTTAAACCTTTAGTACATTGCTAACGTTAATAACCATAAGCTAAATAGTTTGCTGGGAATTTTAAATGCTATATTAATGCGACCAGTAGGGGTAAGTTATTTTGATTTTTTACGTGTTTCCTATTAAAAATAAATAAATAAAAAAGATTTAAAAAAAATGCAATTTAACAAATTACAACGATCATTTGGAAAATGATTTTTTTTTAAACTAAAATTTAAGACATAAAAGACCGCCCGGAGTTGATCATACATTGCGTACACCATGGATTACATTTTTTGGTACTGTAAATTTTTAAACTTCTACGGAGCTGGTCATTCATTACGTACGCCATGGATTAAACATTAATATTCCTGGACCAATTTTAAATGAAATTTCATTCTTAAACTTCTAAACATCCCACAATATTACTTTTTACACCGTCGTATAGAGAAAAAAAAATGTATTTTTAAATGCAGTTTGTTTGAAAGCTGTATCTCAATTTGTTTCTGAGTTATTATTATTATTTTTTTTTGTAGTTTTTATTACTTTTTGTCATAGTGGCAACAGAAGTATCCATCTCTGTTGAAAGTAAAGAGAAAACGCAGATTACTGTATAGACCAATCAGAAAACGAATAAAATGCGGATTCAACCAATAAAACGCTTCAGATATGTTTTTGATTTCCTACCCTGACCGAGAACAATAACTATTTTTCCAAATGGTTAAAAATAAATAAACTACAACAATTCAGAATTTAATTTAAAAACAGTAAAATGTATAATGATGTTTTTTTTAGTTTTATTTCTAATGCAGCACTTTGATGTTTTAACTTAAGAACTATCTTAAAAAGTAAAAATAAATAAATGAAAATATTGCCCCTTTTTAACCATGCGAACATAGTTGAAAATGGTTTATGAATTCGCTTTATCTGGCCGCCTCACAGTGGAGTATTTGAATCAAAATCCTGGTTAAAATTATTTTTCTTTACAGTTAAAATCATTGCTGTTCCCTTACTATTCGTAAATATACTTAATTAGTGTTGTATACACATAAAAGTGAGCATTTACTTAAAAAAAAATATATATATATATATATATATAAAGTACAAAGTTTATTTAACATTCTACTGTTTATAAGATGAGAATAATATTTGATAACGTAGTTTTATTTACAAGTAATGTTCAATTAAATGTGGCTAATTATACTATTATTAGAGATCAATTTGGTTTCCCTTAAATGTATGCTAAGCATTGTATCATATCACTTTTATTCATAATTGAATTTACTTGCTCAATACTATGCCAAATTAAAAGATTCTGATAGTGTATCATCTGTGTTTTTATGTTATCCGGGCGGAGATGATAAATCGCCAAACATTATTCCCGTCGCATTTTTTCATATTTCATCAATTTCATCTCTATAATAATAGCCTAAGTCATGTGACTGTCATCAACAGTTCCGGGTTGACCGATTCGCTTTTTTTTATGCCAGGCGACCAATTTGGTAAGTCAATATTAGCCAAGCGCAAATGATAAATCGCCAAATATGGTTCCATTGCCATCATGCCATCAGCATTTTAATAGTCAATTTCACGCGACTATCATAAACAAGTTTTTGCTTGTTAAATTAAAACAAAGCTTTGATATTGAAATTAAATGTCATGGTTTATGGCATTATTCATTACTTTTCTTTTCTTCTTTTAAAGAAATAATTGAGAGTCATAAATTTTAGAAATTTCATTTTTAAATTAAAGTTATGTATTATAAATAAATGAGTGAAAGTATTATATTTTAAATGAAATTAATGAAATAAGAAAAAATACGACGGGAACAATGTTTGGCGATTTATCATCACATGTATCCTGCTAACATAAAAAGACAGAGTTCATGATTTCTGTATCTTCCGATTTGGCGAAGGATTGAGCAAGTAAATTAAATTATGAATAAAAGTAACATGATACAATGCTTAGCATACATTTAAGGGGGACCAAACTGGTCGCCAATGGCGGCTAGTTTAAAATATGAAGCTTTCGTTCATTTTATTTAAAATACATAACTTTAATTTAAAACTGAAAAATTTAAAATTCACGACTTTCATTTTAAGAAAAGAAAAGAAAAATAATAAATAATACCGTAAACCATGACATTTAAATCAACATCAAAGTATTGCTTTAATTTGTCACGCGAAAAAAAAAATAAATAAATAAGTAAAAATGCTAACCTGCGAGTTAAAAAAGGTTTCAGGAGAGATTTGCGTTCGGCTAACATAAACGTACCAAGAATTCTTTACGATCATGGCAATTTTAACGTATCCTTATTCGAAAAAATAATTTTGATTAAAAATAGGCCACCTTGCATATGGAAAGCGAAAGGGTCAGTCCGTCAGTCCATAACTGTTTATGACAGTCACGTGTTTTGCGCTTTTATTATATCGATGAAACGATGGCGAGGGAACAATTTGGCGATTTATCACCTGCGTCATGTCAACATTAATGCCAAAAGAGCCGCCTGGCATATAAAAAGCGAAGCGGGCTGCCCGGAACTGTTGATGATAGTCACATGACTTAGGCTATTATTATAGAGATGTAAACTTTCAATCAAATATATAAAAATGAAAATTTGTCTGTCTGTCTGTAATGCTATACAAATCCACAGTTTGGAAGACATAATTGTGAAATGTTACGTACATGTCTATTAAAACACGGCCGAGGCAACTAAAGTAATCCGGAATCGGAATAACTTATAGTTCATTTTTAATTAATAAAATACCACAAATTTAACAGCAATTTCCTATCAAATTTAAACATTTTTCGATATAGCTGTTACCAACAATTAAAAATATACAATAAAATTTATTCTTGCCACAACAATTACTTTTCTATTGCAAGATTTATGTATGAAAAAATTAAATAAATGGTTTGATGAATTTAAAAAAAAAGGAATATTACATCATAACTTTTTTTGCTGCAAGATGTCCACTTGAAAAATTAAAATAAAATAAATAGTTTGACGAATTAAAAACAAAAGTGAATGCTACGTCATAATTTTTATGTTCTGTGATTTCTATGTGAAAAATTATAATTATTTAATTAATTTGACGAATAAAAAAAAATGGAATATTACGTCATATTGGAAATATAAAGAAAGTGGTGAATATATAACGTCATATAAGTATGAAAAATTGTATAGAAGCATGATAAAAACTCGATTATGGAAATATTGATGTATTTTAACGTTATTGCTCCAATGATGAATGGGAATAAGTTCATTTATAGCTATATTATTGTGCGTCTGTTATATAAATTTATACATTTTTATATTGGGTTTTCATTTGATTCGTGTGTACAACACTTCAACTGTTTTTTTTTTTTTTTTTTAATATTGTATGCTAAATTTTGAAATTGGTTTTTCAAAACAAACGTTCTTAAAATTCTGTATAACGCCGGGTACTTTAGCTATAGTTATTTATATAAACGAACGTATTGATATATGTATTATTTGCATTTAGTATTTAGCAAAGTCGAGTCTCTAAAGTTGAGTTGTAGTACAGAGATTCTACTTTCGGAGTGTTATTAATAGATTACCAAAACAATTTATTTTTAAAAATAGCAACTATATAAGGAAGATTTTTTTTTTTTTTAAACTGGCCTTCAAAACTATAAGCAATACGACTATTCTTCAAAAAAGGTCTGACAAACCACGACACACCTTTAAAAAGCTGTATATTTAAATCAATATACCTAAATTAGAGCTAACAAGTAAGAAAGATCATGCGTTAAGCATAGATTATGAAACACTTTCCAACACTTCCTGAATGCTTTAACAAAACTTCGTTATTTAGGGAAATAAAGTAAATAAGATAACCAAGTAAACATTTTAGAAAACGCAAAAAAATTTGAAAAACTGATTTCACTAGTTACCGTCCATAGCCAAATATGTATTCCAATTCTTTTGAACAGCCCTGTATTTGATCTGTAGGTTGATATATATACTATATAATTGTAAAATTTAGTTTAGCAAGAAAATGCATGTCAGGTTGAAATTCATCGTTCAACAATTTATACCAATAGATGGAAACATACTTGAATACTTTTGTACAGCCCTGTAGTTTACCTAGTACCTTTATTACATGACACTATTTAGCTAAAATGTAATTCAAACTAAAACACTCTTAAAACTACTGAAATTACATTTCCAGAAATTATCACCCATAGACGGCCATGTATCCAACTCTTTGCGTGACTCTGTATATCATTTTATCTATATTCCACAAATATTTCTTAGTAAACTAAATTTAGTTCAGCATAAAAATGCATAACTCCTTTAAAACCCACCTTTAAGCTTCTGTAGCCCTGTATATGAACTATAGCATTTATACTCACTTTATAGTATGCATAAATATAGTGAAAAAAAGCGTATATCATATTTAAAAATGCATTTCGAGCAATCATTTACTAATATACAGTGATTCAGATACAATATAGTATCTGAAATTTCAAATACACTGTAAACAATTCCCCTATACCATTATGAACGGAATTCTTTTGTGTGGCCCTGTAAATGAAAAATAACTATTCTTTGCACCGCATATTCAACAGAATGCATATTTTAGTGGACTTCATAAATTAATATCAATTTTACTATGTGTGAAAGAGTGTAACACCATTAAAAATCATTTGAAACGATTTTTTCCTATTGGCCGTAATGTAACGGAAAACTTTTGACTGTCCCTGTAAATGAGCTAAACATGATACAAACTTCATTTGATATAGTGAACGTGCTATGGTAGAGGTCACTAACATCCAAAAATTTCAGAACGATCCGAGCATATTTACGAGAGTTAGAGCGTGGACAGACGGCCAGACGGACAGACAAACCGAAATCATAAACACTTTTCAACTTTGTTGAAAAGTGTTAAAAAGGTTTAAAAAGAACACACAAGATACTTTTAATTATTGTTTAGTTATTATTATATTAAAAATAAAGCTATTGATTTCAACAATTCACGAAGTCACAAAAATATACATTTAAACATAATTAAACATAATAACAAAGTTAAAACGTAACAATGAAGAACGTCTTTTCGCAAAGAAACCTCCTCTTCAACTGAGCCTAGAAGCCTCTGGATATGACTCATGCTTCTGAAACAGACATAGAACGATGCACCAGTTAGTCAGCTACTATAAAATATGTGTTTTGCAGTTTTTTGAGAAAATTTTAATTTTTGAATTTTTGGCCAGGTAAATAATTTTTGGCATTAAAAACTCCACTGTGCTTCTCTGCCCGTCCGTACTCTGTCCATGTCGCGTAAATATTCTGGGATGTTCATGTATTTGATATACCTTATTGAGATTACTGTAGCATGTTCGGTATTGATAATGGAGTGTGTAACATTTATAGTTCGTTAACAGTGGCTCCCAAAATAATTCCGTTACAATCTGGTCTATGGGGGGGGGGGGGATCGTTTGTAATAGGTTTTAACAATGTTTTACACCATTTCAAACATGCTGCAGCTGATATACAACACGGGTGTGCAGTATAAGATATTTTCTGTGTAATAAGATGTGCATAGCCTTTATCGCCCGTTTACAGGGACACGCAAAAGAATTCAGTTACAGTACTTTCTATGAGCGGCAATTGTTGGAAATGTGTTTTCAGTTGTGGTATACATTTTTAAGAGGGTTTTTTTTTTGCATATTAGTTGTTGTGCATAAATTCTATAATTCATATACAGGGTTGCACAAAAGAATTCACTTCCGTTAATCGAAGGAAATTACTAAAAGGAAATTTTCAACTGTGTTATGCGTTTCCCAAATGAATTAACTTTTAGCATACTGTACTGTCCAACGCGGCGCTCGTGGGCGCTATGGCGCTCTTTGCAAGTTTTCTTGGCGCCCTTTTGTATGTACCTAAGTTTTTGTAAAGATAAGTATACATTTTAAAGAGTGAATAATGTTTGCATATGTTTTTTCTATTGTTATTAAAAGCTTTCTCGCTCACTCCCCTACAAAACTGGTACACCAGCAGAAATGTAGCTTACCAATACGAAGAAATTAAAGAAATAAAGTGATCTTTAACACAAAACTATTTCTTACTGAATATAGGTTTCAGCAAAAAATATATATTTAAGTTCACTGAAGAAATCCTAGGCTGTACATTTCGAAAGAAATCGGCAACAAGGAACTCTTCATTCGGGTATTATCTCTCTATTCTAAAAAAAAGTAACTAACGCTGTCACCGCCGCCGCCGGTTTTGAATTTTTTGTGAACGGAGGTCTTTCTTCGTTAATATTAAGAAAAATATTGCATACAAAAATATGAAAATTGGTGGTATTATAGAGTTATGTTTGATAAACACGCTGATGCAGACAGTTTTCAAATCGAAGAATTATTTTAAGAGATGTTTAATGTTAAAGTTGTCAAAATCGTTCCGTTAAAAAAGTTTTATAGGAGCAAAAACAATACATAGGAATTTAATCATTTTTAGATCATTAAATACATTGGAAGTTCCCGGTGTGCAGATTGCATTTATTTTTTTGACTCATTTTTTGAGGTTTTATTTCTATTTTAAATTCAAATTTTCAGCATTTTGAGACATATTTTTTACAACTTTTAGAAAAGGGTATTTTAAATTGTTGCCAAATTTTAAAACAGCGCAAAGAATAATATTTCCTTCAAATTAAAAAATTATTTACACGTGACTATTATAAACAGAAAATAATTTCAAATGAGAATTAAATGATTACGTATTAAAAGCAGGAAAATATTGATAATTACGTCTTAAAAACTATGTTTACACGTAAATTTTAAAAGAGAAAGAAGATTGTAAAACAATAAATTCATTAATATGCGTTAAAAAATCTCATTGGTTATTGAACGGCATTTAATGCATCTCCATACCTATAAGGGGGTTACCATAGGGGGAGCCCTGTTCTGTCTCCAAATGCCGCCGAGTTTGTCGCCAACTTGGCGATATAGTGCCAAATTTTTCGACCAAAGTTAGTCGCAAAAAGTGACGCCAACTTGACGATAGCTCTAATATTTTGCCAAATTCCCATAGACTTCCATTGTAAATCAATAGGGCTTACTTGATTACAGAAAATCAACAAATTGAGATATTTTGAACCAATGAACCAATGCAGATGTTATCGGAGTGCCTACAAGAGTGGCATTGTTCTTGTGTTGAGAATTCTAAGAGGGCAAATAATATTTCCTTTCTAACAGCAGTAGCGTGCTTTTAGTGTTTGCGGTGTCTGAACGGGGATGGGCGAGCGTAGCTCGTAGGGGGTAGAGCACCCCCCCTAGTGTATACTAAAAATGGGGAGTCACTGAATTTTATTTAACAGGGTCTTTTTAACACTTGGAGGGCATAATCTTGAAGCATGAAAAGGAAATGTAGGTACTTTTCGGTTAGCCGGGCGCCAGTGTTATATGTACATATATATATATATACACATATATAGATATGCACATGTTGTATATACACACACACACGCATATATATATGTATGCATGTGTATATATATGGTATATATGTGTATATATACCAGGGTTGTAAAAAACTCGGGTTAAATGGGCAATTTTCTCCGGGTAAATTGGGTTAAAATGCCAACTTGTGGAGTATGATTCCACCTTCCTCCCAAATAATAATTTTCAGGGTTGCCACTGTATAGGGAAAACTGGAAAAAGTGATGGAATTTAAAAATAAACATTAAAAACCAGAAATGTTACAAAATTTTGGTACTTTGCAAAATTCATCCGTTGAAATTTTGAAAATTCTTAGAGGAACTACTCAGAGAAAATTTAATTTTTTGCTTAGCAAAGCTCAAGGAATTTGATTGCCGAAATAAGTGGCAATCCTGATCTCAAATACAATCTTTGTGAACACTTCATAGTCTAATAGATGGGAATGACTTCATAGTCTTAATAAGGATCTCGATATTTTTCTCTGTTCTTAAAATACATATATATATAATACCCTTTAATTTAAATAACAAACAAATTTTAAGTGTCCAATGGCTAATTCCTAAACCGTTAGTCATAGACATATATTTCCAAATACAAAAATGTTTTAATTTGAGGCAAAAAAATATTTAAAAAGCGATTTGGGTTAATAAAAACATATCTTAAAAAATTACGAAATTTAAGTTTTTATACGGCCTCCGGCCCTATAAGTTATATTTAGTAAAATTTTCCTATTACACTGACAAGACAGACAAAAAAAGTCCCGTTCATATAACACTAAAATTGACTGAGTTATGAAACTTTAAAAATGCATGACTTATACCACTTTTCTGCATCTGAACACAAATGAGTTTGGCCATGCTTTCTGGGATCATTCCTAAGTGCTTAAAGTATTCGAAGAACTTTTCATGTGTATCTGCGCTTTGAAAAAAATAGTACAAGTGTTACGATTGAGTTAACTTTTATTAAGTTTCAGATTGGCTAAAATTATTGTATTCTAACATATGTTTTGTAAGGGTTTGAGACTATTTCTTTTCATGATTTCTTTTAACAAATATTATGTTATTTATTTAACTTCAACGATCGTAAGTATGTTTTCTCAGTTCAAAATTTGTACTCGAAATTTAACTCACTTTCAAATATCCGATCAAGATTAAATTTACATGTATACTGACGTAAATCCGATGACAATCTAATATTATTATGATTTTCGGTGGTTACCATTCATACTTATTTTACATGATAACACAAAAAATTTCGGATAGATTACTGCCAAGAAGTTTAAGAAACAGTTTTAGATTAGATAACACAAGACTGCGATGGTTGTGTTTTTTTTTTAACTTTTATGTAGTATTTTAGCACTAAATCCGAGAATTACCTTAATTTTTAACCATCATCTCAGAATGTTTTGTAAATCATAAATTGTCAAAGTTAAAAAATAACAAAAATCAAATACTATAAAATAGAGGAGACTGTTGAGTTTTTTAACTTTTGATAATTGATTTTTATGTACTTTTTAGCACTGAATCTGAAAATGACCTTCATTTTTAACCATCATGTTATAACTTTTTTTGCAAATTGTAAATGTCAAAGTTAAAATATAGCAAAAATCTGATACTATAAAACAGATGTGAAACTTTTTTTATTTAATTTTCCTGACGTGATGATTAAAAATGAAGGTCATTTTCGGATTCAGCGGTAAAAAATGATACTATAAAACAGATGTAAAACTTTTTTTATTTAATTTTCCTTACGTGATGGTTAAAAATGAAGGTCATTTTCGGATTCAGCAGTAAAAAGTACATAAAATAATTTAATAAATATAATAAGTTTAGTAAATAGAATACTCTTGAAGCTAACTGAAAAGCTTAAATTTATGTTTTAAATTAAAAGCTAAAACTTTTTAAAATTATATAGGGTTCTCAATCTAAAAGTGGAAGTAAATTAGTACACACATATTTTCTAAGATTCAAAGAAGTGAATAAATAAAACAAAATAACCATAAACAACAAATACATCATTTGTTCCTTTCCAGAAATATGTTTAAAAAACCCGGGCTTTTTAAACGGGTTTTTTATAATAAAAAAAAAAACCAGCCCGGGCGGGTACCCGCTATATTCCTGATATATACATATATGTATGTATGTATATATATATATATATATATATATATATATATATATATATATATAACACTGGCGCCCGGTTAACCGAAAAGTAACGAAATGTATCTTGGAGAACTATTGGAAATAGATGAAAAATCAGTCAAAGTAAATGCTTTTGAACCTAAAGGCAATATGGAAAGGCCTACGAAAGAGAATATTAATGGCTACCCAATATGTGAAGATAAAAAACAAAACAAAATTGAACCCCTAGTGTCTGGTGATAGCAGAGGAAGTAGATTTAATTTTCCTGGACAAAAAGTTTGTTAAAATTATTATTTGAAATCTTTTTTTCACAAAATTGGCATTTCCTCACTTTGTGATCATCCTCTCATTCTAATAAAAATTTAAAAATCTAAGAATTATAGAACCTCTTAACATTAAGCAAGACAGCTATTTTTTTTTTCTAAGTCTGTTGTCTTGCTGCAAAAAATTAGAAACTTCCGACATGATTTTGTTTTATTCATCATTAAGATGAAAATGGCCTTGCGTAGAAACGCCCAAGTACATTTTTTACAAATTTTAGAAATAGTTTTTGCTTTATTTTATTTATTTACTTTTTAGGTTTTCTGTGCCTGGTTTATTCAAGTCAATTAAATATTCTTTCTTTTCTAAATACTTTCCAACGTAGTTGAAAACTGTTTACGAATTCGGTTGATCTGTTCTCCTGCCGCTTGTTTGTCCGTGCATTAACTCTCGTAAATATAATTGGATTGCCATGAAATCTTTATATGTTATTGAGGTTTTCTATAGAATTCTATAGGTTTTCTATAGAATTTCGATATTGAAAATGATTCTATATATTCTATTCTTTATCTAAATTTTCTATAGGTTTTCAATAGAATTCCGATATTGAAAATGAAGTATGTACCATTTATAGCTCGTTTACAGGAACACGCAAGAATTCGTTTCAGAGTTGGGCAAATTTGTAATTTCAGTTATTTGTCATGTAATTACAATATAATTGTATGTAATTAATTATAGTTAAAATTACATGTAAAAATTTCTTGCAACACTGTAGCCGAAACCGCTCCCATACCATTATTTGACGAAATTTCTGCGTTTGAATGCGTATAACTGTAATCAATTGCATGCAAATAACTTGTAATTTTATTGCGGATAATTGAAATTACAAATTTGCCCAACTCTGATTCGTTTACAGAACTGACTAAGATCGATAATTGCAGGAAGAGCGTTTTCTGCTGTGATATGCATTTTTAAACTTATCTAATTTTGAGTGCATTAAGTGGTGTGTATAAATTCTATAGATAGCATACATGGCTATACGAAAGAATTTGGACACACTACTGGATACGAACAGCAGTTTCTGAAAATAGAATTATGTGTTTTTGACACTTTTTAATGTAGTTGACAAGTGTTTATTAATTAGGTTTGTCTGTCCGTCTGCCCGCGCTCTAACTCGCGTAAATATACCCGGATTGCCATGTAATAGACCAGGCGTGTCAAACTCTTTTACCCTCGCGGGCCAAATTAAGCATTATATACAGCCGCAGGCCATATATAAAAAGGTAGATAATATTATTACCATTGCACAGAATACGATTTGCCCGTACAAAACACACCCATGTTAAGGAAATTGTCACATGAAGTTCCAAAGTTATTCATACATTATTCGTTGTTTAATTTATCTTATTTTTCGGAAAAATAGTCAACATTACTTTTTATCAACCAAATCTACAAAAATTAATTGAATTTTTTAAATTGTATTTATTTCAAAAATTGATTGCACACGTTGATTTGTTAATCCTTATCTAGCAGAGGCACAGCTGTCAGCTTAAAAAACATATTTTTTTTTTCAGAAAATTTATTTAATAAATTGCGTCCAGGGGCCTCGCTAAGGGAGGGAGGGGGAGCCTCCTCCCCCAAACATTCGCGAATGTTATTACACTTGGAAAATTTACAAACTTAGTTGGCAAATTTGCTTAAAACTTTAATAAAAACTATAATATATTTTCTGTTTCTGATAGACTTCGCAAAAATTTCAAAACTATTGGAATATTATTAAACTTGTAACAAATAAGAACTATATTACATTTTCTAACTGTGGTAAGTTGGCAAAATTATAAAACGAGTTGGCAAATACTGAAATTTGACTTGGCAATTTAAGGTTCTTTTCCCCCACCAATAAAAAGTCTTAGAGATGGCGCTGATTGTGTCTTGTATTTATGCGCTACTATTTGATTTCATTTATTCAATACATTTTTGGGTTCAAATTATATTTATTTGACTTGAAAAATTACAAAAGGATTGCAGCTGCGAAAACAGGGTTCCTACAGTTTGATGATGAATACCAATATTTTCTTACAGAAAAACTCGACTTTTATAACCGCGCGATTCCATAAGACGAGTTTGTCTGTAAGTAAATATTGGTAACTTTCTAACGTAATGGCAGGGGCTGACAGTTCTGATCTGTAGGAACTTGGAAAGGATGTCGTACAAAATTGCTTTACCGGACATAGATAAAATATGCCTAATTGCGCACAATAAAAATCGGTCGATTGACAAAGAATTACAGAATTTTGGAAATCACATATACAAATATTTTCGCTCTAATATGGAATCTCACTGAATTTTGATTAATTTTTTTAGTATATTCTAAAAATTTCTCGTTCAATTATTTTTGTAATAATGCCTTGTATAATTCAAAATGAATTTCAATGAAACTGGCAACACTGATATACACATGTTCCCGACGTTTGCTAGCTCTAAGACCATGGTTGGTGTATGGGTGTTTATGAAAAGTATATTTTCAGCATGGGTGTTGGAACAACTGAATTCAACATAAGCAAAATGCCAAAGGTTTGGCGGCCCACAAAGAAGTTGTTGGCGGGCCAGTCGTGGCCCGCGGGCCACGTGTTTGACATGCATGTAATAGACATACGTTACTGAGGTTCACCATGGCATGTTCAGTATTGAAAATGAAGTGTGTGCAGTTCATAGCGCACTTACAGAGGCACTCAAAAGTGTTCCGCCACATTACGGTCTATGGGGGAAAAATCATTTGCGTTGTATTTTAATAATTTTTCACTATTTTAAGCATAATTAAATTTATATACCTTATTGAGGCGCGCTAATAGATAGTTATTACAGAATATGTTATGTATATCATTTACAGTACGCGTACAGGAGAACTCAAATGCATTCCGTTATAGTATTATAGTCTATGAAGAAAAAGTAGTTTAATGATGTTACTCTGTTTCAAACTTAATGAAATTGATATGAATTTAGGAGGTACATTAATACCTGCTTTTTGTAGAATATGGGGTTCAAAACATTTTTCATTCCTTTACAGGGTCACACAAAAGATTTGTGTTAGGTAATTGTTTAAGGGGAAAACTGTTCGCAGCGTATTTCAATTATGTTGCACTACCTCAAACATGATGAAATGATATACATTACTGTGGTTTAATAGAAGATGCTTGCAGTAGAATAGGATGTGTAATAGGGACACATAAAAGTTTTCGTATACAATACTGTATCCGAAGTGTTGTCTATTAGAGATGATTTCTGAAAATGTGTTTTCAGTTATGGTGTGAGTTTTTAAGTTTACCTATTTTTTTGCATGTTATGTGGTATGCATAAATTCTATAGATCCTATACATAACGACACAAAAAAATTTGTAAGCATTATTCATAATGAGCAGGAATTGCTTAAAGTAGTTTTTAATTTGTGTTATGCATTTTCAAGCTCAAATTCATGTAGAAAGAGCTATTTGTAGAGTATAGATAAAAGCATATACAGAGCCATGCAAAGAATTAGATGCATGGCCGCCTATGGATGATAATTTATGGAAGTGTAATTTCAGTCGTTTTAAGCATTTTTTTTACCTGGTTTAAACGTCAGATTAATATGTGGCTTGTGTAAAAATCTTTATATAATATACAATACTTTACAAAAAAAAAATCCAATTCCGTTTCTATCTATTGGTGAATGTTGCTGAAAGTGAATTCTCAACCGTTTGATGCTTTTTCTAACTCCATTAAATTTTAGCATTCTATATAGAATCTGAACAAATATATAGATCATATACACAGATGCACAAAAGTATTGGAGTACGTTTAGTACGTTTACGGCAATGATGGTACATGCTGAAATCTGGTTTTTAAATGTGTTATACGTTTTCTAAAATTTTTACTTAAGTATCTTCTCTAACTTATTAAACGACGAAGTTTTGTTAAAGTATCCTGGACGTGTTGTAAAGTGTTTCATAATCTATGTCTATACTGAACGTATGATTTTTCTTTCTTGTTAACATGATTTTTTAGATATCTCATTTCATAAAATGAAAAAAACGAAATTTCTTAACAATATTTTGTTAGCGTTGGAAAGTGTATGCCTGACGCATGACTTTTCTTTCTTGTTTCTTAATTTTTCCACTTTCTCCTCACTCTTATAATACCATCTCTCTGTGTCTCACCCTCTTTCGCTAACTTTTTGCAACTGACAGTATCCATCAAGCGTAGTACTTCCAAGACGTTTTTTGTAGTAAAAAACGTCAGATATTCTAGTTTTCCTTTTCTTCTCAAGATATCACGGTCGAAAAGAAAGCGTTACATTCGCTGTCGCGCAAAAAACGACTGGGAAATCTACAAACAGCGCTCTGGAAGAAGCAATGTCCTTCCATTTCACAATAGGAAAACGTAATTAGAAAAAAATTGTCTGTTCCTCCAAACAATGTCATTTGAATGCGTTCCAAGGAAGTTGCTTGTAGCCACTAAAAATAGTCCAAATACACCAGGCATTCGCGATGCGGTGCCTCGGCTGGGGGGAGGGGAAACTTTTGTTTTTTGCTGATTTAAAGTCAGTTATCTACCGGGTACAATGGACTGAAGATGGTACAAAAACAGGTTGATATTGAGGCCAAAGCAAGAATTTTTTTGTTGTTGTTGTTGCTGCTGTCATCATATGAGAGGAGCGAGGGGGTAATTTTCTACCTTTCGGTGAAGGATGGGGATATTCTTCTTCCTTTCGATCCTTCTTACAATATATATACATATAGAAAGGTAGATTATTTAATACAAAAATAATTGACGAAGGCAATTACGTATGCATGTGCTATAAATTGTAGATAGTGCGTTGAACTCAAAAGAGAGTCGCCTCATCGTTTTGTATTTGTTCATTGTTGGTTATTATTCATTGTCATTTACTTTTATTTATCATTTCAGGACATCATATGTCCAAGGCCTGAGTATGGCCTAAGAAGAGTAGGTATATGCGTAGGGCCTGCGAAATTCGGGGGGTCGTGAAAAAGTTTGACAGTTTCAATCTAAAAACTTATGTATTATATATATGTGTATACATATCTATTTCTCTCTTTCTCTTTATATATATATGTGTGTGTGTGTGTGTGTATAATTGAAAGATAATTTGTCCAATTATTCCTTTAAAATCATTATGAAAATGAAAAGATAAAGTCATTTGAGTGCTGTTTCTACATACGCTTAACCTAGGAGCACACTCGCAGGTTATAGCTTGGTTGCTTTTGATTTTTACATTTGTCACCGCTATTTTACGAAAAGTAATCCTCGATTTATTTTAAAGTAGAATTTATAACAATGGTTTTCGATTAAATAAGACAACGATAATTATGTGGGAGTATAAGTGTAAAAGTAGAACCCGTACACACCCTGGGTATGTCACATCCTGCGCATGTAAAATTCCATTATAAGAGCGCATTTACATTATTATTTTATTTTATTAAGCATCTTGTCACGCACGAGATTTTATTCCAAATTTACTCAATCTAATTAATATATCTCGTGGAGAATCTCATGAATATGTAATAAGAACTGTAGATCCTGTGGTGTAAGACTAAAATGTCTGAAGAAAGGAAATTTTTAAATAAATAAAGCAGTTTTATAATAAACAGTTTTGAAAAATAAGATACATACAAAATATTTCATACACTACAATTTAGAATTGATGCTACATAATAAAGACAAATCTACTGGTGAACGTTGAATATTTTCCTGAAATATTTAATTCTTATGATTGGTAATACACTCCTATATACAGGGTGGTAATAAAAAACTTTGCCGATATATGGACCTCTAACGGCTGGTTCGTTCAACCGATCGAGATGTCATTTCAGATATAGTTATTCAGAGGTATGAGCTCTGGATTCTGTGAACGGCAACAAAGTGTCACTCAAGGTTACAGTTATCGGTACAGAAACTCGAAGTTTTCGAACGGCAACATCCATTTTTTCCTGTCGCAAAATGCTCAGCGCATGCGAAAACCCTATAGAGTGCTGGAACGGTACGTGTATCACAAAAAACGGATGCGTTATACACGTACAAAAATCAGTTCTGTGAACGGACAAAAAAACACGATCGGGCGCACGGAAGAAATTTGCATATGACAGAGGCAAGACACCAATCACAGAACGCCGTTCGCCTGATATACAGCGTAGAAAACAGATGAAAAGCGGGGTGAAAATGTTCGTTCTTTAGTCGGGAGTTCGCACATGCCGACGAAATGACTCTGCCAGCGAAAGTTCGGGGTGAATTAATGAAACTCTGTTATCAAAATGGGATAAATGCCGCGGAAACCTTGCGTTTTACTGTCGAAACCATCGCCAAATACGTGGCCCATGTACCCAGAAAACTCTGCGTAATTAATAAATGAATTCAAAGAAACTGGCTGCACCTATGATAGACCGCGATCCTGACGACCAACTGTTCTGAAAGGACACTATTATGGAAGTGCATCACATAGTGACTTCAGGACATATCTGAAATGCAAGAGGTGCAGCTTGTGTATTGGATATACCAAAAACAACGGTTCTAAAGCTACTGCGCTCTATAATCCGCATATTTCCATACCGCTACCAGTGCGTCCAGATGTCGGACGCGGGGGACCACTAGCAACTTATGGCCTTTGTAAGTGAATTTCTTATCCGATATGATGGTGATAACGAATGGCCTCTCCGTAATTATGGACGGAGGAAGCCCATTTCACCTTAACTGGCAACGTCAACACCAAAAATTGTGTGAACTGGGCAGACACGAATCCTCCCGCTGTGGCACCATTACTTTTATACGACGCCAAAGTTACTGTATGTTTCGGTATTGCAGGAACAATTATTCTCTTCCCGGATTTCTTTGAGGAAGCGACACCAATCGGGTTTGTAACTTTCTCTCTGACAGGCTCTTCCTATACAGTCGTGCTTCAAAATTACATCATACCAGAATTGCTGCAGCGAAATACACTGGATGACATCGTTTTGATGCAAGATGGCGCACTTCTACATATAGTGAAGTCTGTTCACAGTGTCCTTAACAGCATTTTGACAACCCCGTAATCTCACGCCATTTTCCATATTTCCGTTCTCTCCGCGATCCCCAGACTTCACTCTTATGTATTTCTCGTTCTGGGGATATCTCAAATCTAGAATGTAGATGTGCAATCCGCAAACTTCGCCGGATTTGAAAGGCTCTATCAAACGTGAGACTGCAAACATCCTTCATGCTATGTTACATTCAGCTGTATTGCCCACAGTCTCCGCATGCAATGCGGAATTGCCTGTGATAGCACCCATATGAAAAATGTGTAACCCAAATAAAGTTTTTTTTTCTCCGTTCTGTCTTGTAATCAATTATTGGTGTCTGGCCACTGTCATATGCAAATTTCCTCGGTGCGCCGCGATCGTGTTTTTTTTGTCTGTTCGCAGAACTGTCTTTAGAGCGTGTATAACGCGTTCGTTTTTTGTCATACACGTACCGTTCCAACACTCTTTAGGGTTTTCGCCTACGCTGAGCGACGGGAAAAAATTGGCGTTGCCATTCAAAGATTTCGAGTTTCTGTACCTATAACCATAACCGTGAGTGCCACTTTGTTGCCGTTCACAGGATACCGAGCTCATACTTCTCAATAACTATATCTGAAATCTCATCTCGATCGGTTGAATGGACCGGCCGCTAGAGGTCCATATATCGGCAAAGTTTTTTTATGACCACCCTGTATATAACGTTCATACTCACGTATAAATCGACCCCCCTTAATTTGAAAGGGGAAAAAATCGAAAGAGAAAACATCGTGTATAAGTCGATCCCCTTACTTTAAAAGTAAAAATTCGGAAACAACAAAAACTGGCGTATAAGTCGATGCCCTTACTTCGAAAGGAAGAAACTAAAAATTTACGTACACAACCGCTTCATAAACGCCGTCAAAAAATAAAAGCACAAAACAAAAACTTAGGCATAAAATCATTTTGAAAAGTAGAGAAAATTTTTTTTCAAAAAGATTCAGAGACAAAATATAAACGTACCAGTGGACTCGTGCAAAGAATTCGCACTTAGCTGCCCCTCTTCTCTTGCCCTCCGTTATGCTCTCTCGCATCCTCGCACACTCCCAATTTAAATTTAATGAAATAAATTTAAATGAAATTTCAAACAAACAACGTCTTTTAATGAAAATTCAGCATGCACTGTCAGACGTGAGAAAACAAAATCCTATCCTATGATACCTCATTCATCTCATTCATCGTTGTACGCTATATATTAGTCAAGAAAAAGGATGTTGACAACAAAAATAATATATATGATACGTAAAAAATGCGTATATATACATATATACTGAAAATCATAAATTCAGTCAGCATTGTCATTGGAATCCTTCTATTTTGGAATCCTGTGTTAAACTCATCAAACAATTTAACCAGCTCTTTATATCCCATTTTCACATCATCATATATTTCCTCGGTTTAATAAATGTGTATATAAATCACTTTCATTGCATAAATTCCTTTCATTGTCAGTTAAGTAATGCATCGTCCTCTATGTCCTCAAATTCTTTGCAGATGCAGCTTTTTTTGGAGGAGGGTGGGGGATTCCATCAGGTATGATTAATCAGGTCATACCTGATGGTGTTTTCTTATCGGTATCAGGATTCCATATCCATTTATTTTTCATCCGTGCATCAAATAACGTAATGTGATATCTTGCTTTGAAGATTTCTACATTTGATTTCAGATGGCAAGCTTGAGTTATTCCAGTCGGCCAGTGTTTTCAATAAGTTAAAGAGGCCGACATCAAAAGTTTGAAGCATTGACTTCAAACCTCCGAGGATGACATCAAGGCTTAGTTTAGTTTTTAGAAAGATTTTTTTATTGCGTTACTGTGATGAGCAGTAGATGAATCTCTCAAAAAATGTTTTTTTTTTTTTTATTATTATTATTGCATCCTGTTTTTTGCTTCAAATCTTTTTTCCCAATCCTTAGCGTCAGTTTGGTTCATCAAAATTTTTTTTATGGGTGCAAACAAAAGCCACTATTTTCAACATTTTTTTGCAAGATTTTTCGCCTAAAATTTTGTTACTGAATGAGAAGATAATTTTTGGCAAAGGTTTAAGTTGAAATAGCTCTAGATATTAAAAGACATACAATTACAATATTATATCAATATTGTTCCTCTATTTTATGTATTATCTTAAATTTAGTGTCCTTAATCATTTCTATTTAGATTTAGATTGGTTGCATTGAAGAAAATACGCATAATAGATTTGGAATTTTTGGGTCTCGCGTATAACCCCCACCCCCCTCCCCCTCCTCGATTTCGTACCGCTTTCTTCATTCCTTGAATTTATCTACCTATAAGCGAGTATTACACTATGGTAATTAGTACAGGAATCTGAGAGAAATACTTTGATCAGGGTATAATGTTTTCATACGTATTCAACATACGACTTAATATTTCATTCAGAATTGAAATTTTATGTTTAGTGCGCTTTGAAATTTTGACTTGGATTAAAATCCCAGACCTTCCGTAGGCAGAAGATGCTGATATTTAACCCTGGATTACTATCCCTATGTCAATTCGACGTGTCATTTTTTAAAGTTTTCAATATCACAGCCACGGTAAGAGCTGGTTTGTTTTTTTAATCTTAAGACGTCGGAGTAATAAGCGCTCATCTCATACACGTCGTTTGAAAATTTTGATGATTTTATACAATAATATTCAATTTTTCTCTCAACTCCTTTGAATATTGCCGTAGAAATAGCAACCTTTTAAGAGTATACGTCGATTTGAAGTGTGGGTGGTAATAAGCGATGGGATTCCGAGGGTAGGAATTCAGAGTTAAGAGCGCTGGTCTCTCAGCTATGGAATTCTTCTCCATAATGTTAAGTCTATGGACTTTTGATGCATTCGTACATTTAAAATATCTTCTCTGGAAATTCATATTTTTAAAATCTTTTTTTTATGTGTGCTCTTCTTAAAGGATGTCTCTTTTTTTCTTAGTTTTCAAAATATTTCTAGAATCTGTACTGAATTTAATATTTTATGTGTTAAAAGCGGGCGAACTGTGAGTAAGATTTTAACACGTCATATAAAATTTAGAAGTATTTTGAGAACTAAGAAAAAAGAGACATTTTTTAGGAAGTGTACACAAAAAATAGAAATTAAAAATATTAATTTCCCGAGGAGATATTTTAAATAGGCGAAAGCATCAAATGTCCATAGACTTTATATTAGTGAGGGGAAATCGGAAACTGAGTAACCAGCCTCCTTAACCCTTTCCGACGCAGTGTGCCGGATTCGTGATAGCTCATTTTAATTCCAAACTTACAAAGCACCAAGAATATTTTAATAAAATTTTGCATTAGCAATGAAAGTAAAAAATAACAAGTTGTTAATTTCCAAAAAAGTCGTATGTAAATTCAGCCGATGTGTCAGCCGATGATTTCATCATTTTACAACAAAATTTGTCTATGCTGGAAAGAGTTAAGCTTGCTAATGGTGATGGTTGGGAGGGGCGCGAAAGAATGCTTTGATTCCCCAATTATTGTCTTAGCCGAGCCCTACATTTATTTAAAAATTCGGAATCATATGTTTCTTTTTTTCTCCTACAATCTGTTCTTGCCTATCTAGATGTAGTGTATGCTTAACGGTGTATAAATTATGTATGTTTCTAGTCGTTGCGACAATGTGTTTTCTGTCTTACCCATCTTGCAGGACGAAGGAAGAAGCTTTTGTGTAACATTTTGACATATTAGGCCTTCCTTTTCGGATGCTTGATCATATGCGTGAATCACAGCGTCCCAGCGAATTCAATGGGGTTTGTCTGATTTGTCTAAATAAATTTGATTTATGGAATCAGAGATTTGTTAATTGTTTTGATAAAAATAATTTAACATTTCTCTAGAGTATTAATTAAATTATTTCATAAGTGTACTAATTTATTTTTACACTTTTTATTCCACTGCGGAATAAATTGATGTTCCATTTTCTTATAGTCTCGAATGATTGACTTTATAAGAGTAAAATCTACGTAAGAATAAAAAAAAGACAATTTATGTATCTATTAATGAATTAATAACGGTACATAAATTATTTATCTACTATATTAACTGAATAAATTTAATTCACATACACTGATTAAAATCACAAACTGCTTTTTCACTTATAATCAAGTAAGAAACATAAAAATATATTTTTTAAATTTAACACTTAAAATATGCACTAATAAAATATTCTTTAGAAAGAAAATGGATTTAAAAATAAATTATGAAAAATGCAACTGAAGCATTCAAATATGTGGAATATCGATTGTCATTAAATAGTAGCGGTTTAATAAGTTGTTTTGACTTGAGTCCAATAGGAAGCAAAAATTCCGCATATTATTTTTATGTCGTCTTTCCAAAATAATAACATTTTATTTTATTGTTCTTAGATGGGGAATAAAGAAAAAAATATTCAAATCAAGGCAATTTAAGGATGAATTTCGCTGAAATTGGATTTTGACCTGTAAAATGGAACGGCAAATTGACAGATGATCGCAAAAAGACATCGAAGGAAAACATAATGTAATGCGTTTTGCATTGGAGTGTGTAATGAACACTTTATCATTGTTGGATATTGTTAGGTACGCAGGGGGCGAACGGTTACAGTGTGGAGTTCGAAACTGTAGGGCTTCAGTTCGATACTCGTCCTTTGAACACAAGGAGTATCCAATGGATGGAGTAGCCATAAATTACCTCACTTGAAGCTGCTCCTACTCCCCTCCTGTGTCCGCCATATTTAGCCATGTCTTGCACTGGAGACTACTGATTGGACTGCTATCGGTCAAAACCAAATACGGCGGACACAAAAAGGGTGTCCAAAGAACTCGTTTTTTGGCTTTAAAGCTTTCCACAGAAGAAAGTTGATATGTCTACTCCACTCTTTTTATAACTCCATGGTTGAAGCCTTGTCGCGTATATGTCGTATCGATGAACGTAAATTTGCTGTGTAAAAACTCCTTTTATTGGGTGGTTGCTAGGTGGAAAAGGGATAAGTATAATGATGGTAAATTTCAATTATCAGAAACTATCGAAATTGTGGGAAATTTCTTAGCGGAGCAATTTAGCCATAAGCATGAGAAGTTGGCTAATCCATCAGATTGACTTTGCTAATTATCATTTATATTGCAGCAATGTTAATTATATGGATTATTTCAAAATTTCATATATTTTTTTTTTCTCGTAGAGTCGCTTGTCACCAGTTGTGAAAGATTCTATGGGTAAAGACTACGAGACACTTAGCCGCGAATTGTATGACACTATGGAGAGAGAAAGCGACATTAGAGAACAACTGCAGTTCAGCGAAGAGGAGGCCAAGCAGTCCAGAAGAAAAATCATCGCCCTCGAGAATGAAAACGAAACCTTGATGATGCAGATTAAGAAACTAACGAATGTCGTTAAGACAAGGTCTGGCAAGAAAGGTAGGCACGGTCACAGTTTTTAGTAGTACTGTTACTATTATTGTATATCTTTCATTGCAGTTTTCATAAAACATTTGAGCTGTGTATGCCTTTTATATTCAGTACTATACATAAATTTTCAACGGTGCATATAGCTTTGCTTCAATAAAGAGTCAAGCAGCCTATTGTATCACACATCTGCATAGATTGGCATTAAAAATGGCTTTCCCATCATATTTTTTACGTATTATAAACCCTGCACTGTTAAAAATATCGTGAAACATTACCTCTGTTCTTAAAGGCTCTCTATTTTCTGACCAATGAGAACGCCACATAAACACCTATGAAGCATTCTCATTGGTCAAAAAATAGAAAGCCTTTCAAGACAGAGGTAATTTTTCATGATATTTTTAACAGTGTGTGAAATTCTATGATGGGACACGGATGCAAATAAAGGACCCCACCCAAAACCTTTTGAGTGTGCATTATTTTAAATGCCCCCGACCGCCGAGCAAAAGGGTAAAATTGTAATGTTGCTTTCTCTATAATTTTTTTAATTGCTAGAAAAAGATAATTTTTTCGACATGATATAAAAAATTTAATTGCATATAGGATTATAATCCTTAAAAGTATTATTCATAACTTAATATTACGAAACTGGTTTAGACCTGTAGTATTATATTAATTCAAATAATATTTCTACTGCAGTGAAATTTACAGCTTAGTAAACGTATATATCAGTTCACAACGGTGAGAAGGTTAAATAGTTGTGGAAATGGAGAAACTGTGTAAATTAGACCGGGAGGTAACTGTACAGATCATCACCTCATCGAGTTGATGGCTGAAATTTCAGAATTAGACAGAATCCGATTAGCATATTAAAGTGCAAACTGGTCTTCCAATTCATATCTTGGTAGAAACCACCTGCAGACCCGATTTTAGTGGTTGATCGGTAGGTTTATTATTGCGTTTTCCTGCACACAAAGATATGAAATCACGAAGGACTGGGAGCAGGAAAACGCAATGGTAAACCTACCAGCCACAGTCAACCCCTAAAATAGGGTTTTCAGGTGGTTTCCACCAAGATATGACTTGGCAGATAAGTTGCATTTTAATATGTTAATGAAATTCTGTACAATCCTGGAATTTCTACCCTCAACTCGATATTGTTATACTAAATGTCAATGATACCGAGAAATCAACCGTTTCATTTTAACCCCTTTGAGACCTAAAGTCAAACTAATACTTTAAATATGTCTTCATTGCTTTTACACGAACAAAATCACACCATAGATGAAAAAAAGAGCCTTTTTTCAGAAATAGATATTTTAGGGGTTGGTAATTTAAGTTCACAAATATGGATCTAAAATTACAAGCCCCCTTAAAATATTAATTTATTTATGAATAACCTAAATTCGCGCGATGGCAAATTTGAGGGCTTTAAACAAGTGAATGGTCTAAAATCCTCATTTTTTTAATTGTGAAGGGTTTAAGTTAAATAACACTGGTCGGCACCAAAATCCTCTCTGTAAAAAAAATAGTTGATTCTGATAGATTTCACTCTGCTAAATAAAAATATGGTAACGTAATTAATGTATCACGTACCATTGTTTTGGTAGTTGTTTTTAAACTTAAAGTATTTTATATCTTGCTAAAACATAAGTAAGAATAAACCATAAAAAGTAGATAATAATACATAAATTATATGTAAATAAATGTATAAATATGATTACCCGAGTTACAGCGGCATAAGGAATGAAAATGCATTAGTGGATAGCAAATAGTAAATTCAGACACGAAAGAGAGGGGGTGGGGAGGGCATAAAAAGAAAAATACACAATACAAGTATCAACAAACTATATTTTCATGCTATATTTTACCAATTTGTTATGAAAGACAGTGAAAACACCTTTTTCATGATTTCAATATTATCTGCCTTTGCAAATGAATATAATAATCCTTCACTATTTGTTATTATTATAAAACTGTTTCTCGGATAAATGGTACTTACTGGAGCAATTTGGATAACATATTTAGAATTAAGAATATTAGACCTGCTGTGCACTTTAAATATTTAGTTTGCAGGGAGGAAAATTTTTTATTTTCTTTTGCCGACCAGTGTAATTATGAAAATTTCTTACTTTCTTTGTCACACTATCTTGAAGGCATTTAGCAAACTCACAAGGAGAGGGCCAATCTTGTTAATCACAGATTTTGATTATTTTAATATATGTTGTAGGGTAGAGACCCCTTAGTCTCAGGTTCAACGAATTTTATCCAATGCTCCTTAGTTCTTGAGAAACCGGGGGGTCTAATAGTAGTACACAATTTAAATACTTACTTTGCAGTGAAAGGATAGGTTGGTCGTAGCTGAGTTGGTATGGCGTTTGCCGGCTGATCCGCGGGCCCGGGTTCGATACCGGGACGCGCTGCATTTGTTTTTCTCATTTTTTGTTTTATAAATATATTTGTAAGTATAACTTAAAAGTCTCATTGTCAATTAAAATTTATAATATTGTATATCAATTATAATTTTAACCTATTTAAATTTTTACTTTTAACTAAATAATTGTATGAAACATCATAAAACTGTTAATTTTTTTAAAATCACTTTTAAAATGTATTTCATATATTCTTTATCGATGCAATGATATTGAGCAATTGTGTCAGTTCGTGATTTTAAAGAAACATCATTTTCGCTTTGCTTTAACAAAGGAAGTCAATGCGATAATACTATTATTCTGTTTTTAAAGTAACAAGCATAATTATATTAAAAATTAGCATCAGAATTAAATTACAACCGATTTTTTGCATATTAAAGATTTTTAAATTTGTAATACGTATGCTTGCACTTTCAGTTGTTTTCTTTCTGCTTTTATTTTTATTTCATATGAATATTCTCTTATTTTATCACAACTAGATGGCACCAAAACAGGTTTTGTCACGATTTTGGAATTTTCATCATTCAATAATAGATCCAATTTCTTTTTAAACCTCTTTAAAGGATGAGAAATAATATTTTAAAAATAAAAAATGATAAATTTAAATTTGTTAACATTATAATTAATGTCTGATATTAAAATTTTTAATTTAAATTATTAAATTATAATTACAAGTATATTTATAAAACAAAAAATGAGAAAAACAAATGTAGCGCTTTCGGGTATCGAACCCGGGCCCGCAGACGCCGTACCAACTGAGCTACGACCGACCTGTCGTTTTTCTTGCAAAGTAAGTATTTAAGTTGTGTACTACTATTAGACTCCCCCCGGTTTTTCAAAAACAAAGGAGCGTTGGATAAAATCCGTTGAACCTGAGACTAAGGAATCTCTACCCTACAACATAAATTAAAATAATCAAAATCTGTGATTAACAAGGTTGGCCCTCTCCTTGTCAGATAAAAATAACATTTATTTTATGAGGAAAAAAGCATCAGGGTTGTAATTGATTTTTTTAAAGCAAAAAACATCTAGTTATATACACTATATGGCCAATGATGACCGGTCACTTGCGATTTTAGACGTTTTGTTAAATATCTAGAAAAATACATAAATAAATAAGATACAAAACATATAATACATAAAGAAAGAAAAATACATAATACAATGTTAAATATCTAGAAATTACCCTGAAACTCCGGGTGTGTAAACAGAATAGCATAGGTCATATATTTCCGCGAAGACTTTTTCCCGAAACCCCATAGGGGACCTTCAACAACAACAACAACAAAAAAAAGACTATCTTTTGGATAACCCTGTAAAAACTAATGTAGCAAAAGCGGCCAAACCCTAGAACATGATTAAGAGGCTTATTATAATAATCTGTGTTCATTTTTATCAAGATAGCATGTAGGATAGCCTATGATAGCTTATGAGGATAGCCTATACTAGTAGAGAAATTAATGTTTTTCATAAAAACAGTCTCAAATTTCGCCAAGTTTTTTGCTTATAATTTGCAGAGTTCCTAATACAAAAAAAAAAAAAATGTTATTTTCATAAACAATGACAAACAACATTGTACACAATACCCTGCAATCAGAATTAAAAAAATAATAAAAATTGGATGAAAAATGAGCGGATTTACTAAATAATGTTTCCCTGCGCATGCGCGAATGCAATCAAAATATAACGTGCATAATATATTAGCTAAGTGTATAGAGATACTTTTGTGAAAATCTCAAAAAACATAGCTTGAAAATTCTGAAGCTCGAAATCCGTTGTTCCCAAAAGGAAGCAAAAAGATGAGGAGATTGTATCCAAATATCCGTTGATTAGTGCCACTATAGCGTACACAATATTGCACGTACTGCAGGGCTTAATTTGCGCCGGAGCCCACCGGAACTCAGCTCCGGTACTTCTCTGTTTTCAGTAAATATTTAGATATGGGTCGGAATTCACCGGAGCTCATAAATACAGGGCTCCGGAGCCCAGTGCAATAACGCTTCCGAAGAACCGAAGCCTAAATTGCCCTTTCCTTTCTATCCCATCTCCACGATTTTGCATACTTTTTTATCAAAACACTGATATGTGACATTATGTGTCGCACATGTAGGAGACTTACATTCAAAATTGTATTTATTTTTGTATAGTATAAAAAAAAAAAAAAAAAAAAAAAAATCCTTTTTCAAAATTACGTATTGTACTCTATTTCAAAATCATTTTAATGCTATTTTGATCAGAATGAAAGGAAAACAGAAATCTTGTTTTTCCATTCTAGTGATATTTGCAAATTTATGTCTGGCATTGATGACGGTGACGTGTTGATACGGCGCCACTCAAGAGACTGAACAATGAATTTTCTGTCAGTTTGATTTTCTTTTGCGACAGTAGGATAATTTTTAATTGCCTGGTTTATTTTATTTATTTATTTATTTTTTTTTTTTTTTTAGATATCTAACCTGAAAAGAATATTTTTTGCTTTTAGTCAACGAGCATAGCTTGAGGTTTTGTTTGTTTGAGGTTTGTAGTCTTCTATTGTGTATGGGTATAAAAATCAAATTATTGATTTTTTTATTTATTTAGTATCATAACATAACCGCTGCCCATGTTAAGACTCTGCTCTGCACATTTACGAAGTCACTTTCATTTGTAGTTAGGTATAATTACCATGTATTGCTATTCTGATAGAAAACAATCAAGAAGTGTTTCCCCTTTTTCTATAAGGGTCGAATCTTTCCGAAAATCGTGTCAAATCTTTAATTTAATGTCATTTTCAGGGACTCACCACAAAGGAATGTTATGCGGAAGAAATCGATTATAGTTTAAGATATGCACCTTTTATAGGAAATTTAAAAACTCCATTCTTCAGTATATAAATATTAATTTCTGTAAATTTCATTCATTTTTTCGTAAAAATGCTTAGCTGCGAACTATCCCTTTTTTGCGTTAGCACTATTTCCGAATCATAATCCTTACCGTATTTAATTGCAGAATTTTGCAATTAATTAAACTTAAAATTAAGCAATGATTTCTATGCGGAAGGAGAGATAACTAAAAAGTGGAATAGTTGACAGTTAAGGCTGTTTTTAACTTCTCTGCTCAACAAGCGCAAAAACGTTTTGACATATTGACAAATTCATTTTTTAACAGAAAGATATAAAATTGGAAAGCCTGGCCATGGAAGCGATTTGGAATCGAATTGTGTTTTCCATTTTTGGATCCATCCATTACCTATTGAGTTATAAGGGGTTTTGATCACGTGACAAACACGTTTTTCGCCCGTTCTTGAGTGCTTATTCTCCGTTCGCGTGGAAAGTCGGTTCAAAACGCCCACTTTGACACTATTTTCTGAAAGATCTATTGCGTTTGCAAAAAAATGGGAAAAACAGCTTGATGACATAGTTTCTGAACAGCAACAACAGCTATGCATTTTCGAACTAAAATAAATTAAAACTTATGTCAGAAAGTTGCCCTTTTTTATTTGAGTATATGCTGTCCCTTAAGTATATGCTGACAGATATATTTAAAATTTTTATTTTGTAGGGGAAAAAATGCTTTAAATTTTGCAAATAATGTATGAAATATAAATAAGCAGATTGGAGTGACCGGGAGGGGGGGGGGGGGGGCGGGCTACAATTGTTATACCGCAGAGCGCAGAGTATTAGGGCTCCGGTACTTTTATTTGTTTGAAATTAAGCCCTGCACGTACTTACTATATTTCGATACAATCCCTCATCTTTTTGCTTCTTTTTGGGAACAACGCACTTGAACATTGATTTTTAAAAACAGATTTCTTGGATAGCTGATTAAATTTAGGATTTTATTATTTATGCATTGCAAAAAAAAAAAAAAAAAAAAAAAAAGAACAATGTTTCTTTATCTAGCAAGAAATTTTACGAAAATACAATATAAGCTCCTTAGAATTATCCACGATTCCGAAAAGTATTCCTTTATCTTCAGAAAACTCAGAAACCAAGAGATTTACGGGATTTATAAAGAATTTCTGAAACAAAAGTTTATATTACTGCCCGTAATTCTCGGAAACGTTACGTAGTTTTTACAATCCGTTACTTAATCCGTTTTCGTTGCCCGGTATCGACATGGAATATAGGTTTTTCGGATGCTATCAATTCTCAAATGAACATTTTCATGTTCAACAGACAAACATGCAAAATTAACAACGTAAAATAAACATTATTTTGTTATTCTTGTCTGCATAAATCCGTTACGCAGCTGACAATGTTTACTTGATAATTAGTAGCATTTGAAAAAACCTATATTTCGTGTTGATAAAACTGATTTAGACATTCTAAAAACTACTCCGTAACGTTTCCGGAAATTACGGGCAGCAAAAAAGATTTTTGTTTCAGAAATGCATTTTTAAATCTCCGACATCTATTAGTCTCTGAAGAAAAAGAAACGCTTTTCGGAATAGTGGGTATTTTCGTAAACATTCTTGTTTGATCAAGAAACTTTTTTCGGAATAGAAGGTATTTTCGTAAACATTCTTGTTTGATCAAGAAACGTTTTTCGGAATAGAGGGTATTTTCGTAAACATTCTTGTTTGATCAAGAAACGCTTTTCGGAATATTGGGTATTTTCGTAAACGTTCTTGTTTGATCAAGAAACGCTTTTCGAAATAGTGCGTATTTTCGCAAACATTCTTCTTTGATCAAGAAACGTTTTTCGGAATAATGGGTATTTTCGTAAACATTCTTGCTTGATCAAGAAGTGTTTTTCTTTTGCCTTTTTTTTAATACAGTATATGTTAGCCTAAACTGAAATATTTTCTCTTTTGCCAGATGAAGATGCCGAAGAGGAGGAGCTGTCGGCAGACAACCTGAAAATGCAGCTGGATCTGCAGGAGCAGGAGATGAGTGTTCTCAGGAGGAAACTGGACGATATGCAGAAAGAAAACGAAAACCTACAATCAGAAGTGAAATACTTGCAGGAAAAAGTTCTGAATCAGCCATTGATTGAGGTGAAAATTTATATTCATGACAGGAGTCATTCCTCTCATTTACAATTTAAAATAATTGTCCTTAAGGCTGCTAGTCACACAGTTTCCGAATTCCCCTTGGTAATATTGAGTCTATGGGCGTTTGTTGCATTTTTATATTCAAAATATCTCCTCGGGAAACTGATATTTTTAACTTCTATTTTCTGTGCACTCTTCTTAAAGGATGTTTTTTTTTTTCTTAGTTGTCAAAATATTTCAAAAATCTAGTTTAATTTTAGATGAAGTATTAAAATTTTACTCCCAGTTCGTCAATTTTTAAAACTTAAATTATTAAATTATGCATAGATTATAGAAATAAGTTGACAACTAAGAAAAAAAGTGACATCCTTTAAGAAGAGTACACAGAAAAAAAAAAGAAAGATTTTAAAAATATGAATTTCCAGAGAAGATATTTTAGATATACGAATGCATCACAAGTCCATAGACTTAACATTGCGGAGAAGAATTCCAAAGCTGAGTGACCAGCTCCCTTAACCCTGAATTCCCACCCTCGGAATCCCATCGCTTATTACTACCCACACTTCAAATTGACGTATACTCCTAAAAAGTTGCTATTTCTACGGGAATATTGAAATAAAAATGTTATATTATTGTATAAAAACTTCAAAATTTTCGAAACGACGTGTATAGGACGAGTGCTTTGTTACAACCTTCACGTCAGAATAACGTGTATGGGATGAGCACTTATTACTCACGTCTTAAGTTTCAAAAAACAAACCAGCTCTTGCCGTGGCTGTGATATTGAATTAAACAAATTATGCGTCGAATTTACGTAGGGGTGGTAATCCAGGGTTAAATATCAGCATCTTCTGCCTACGGAAGGTCTGTAATTTAAATCCAAGTCAAATTTTCAAAACACACTAAACATAAAATTTCAATTCTGAATGAAACATTAAGTCGTACGTTGAACACATAAAAACATTATACCCGGATTAAAGAAATTTAAACTGAAAAAAGAAATTAAAAATATTAATTCCCTGGCGAGATATTTTAGATATAAGGATGCATCAAACGTCCGTAGACTTAACATTACCGAGGAGAATTCTGAAGGTGAGTGACTAGCAGCCTTAAAAAAAAATCAATAACATGTTTTACCCATTTTATGTAATTCAGCATTGTATATTATGTTAAATTGTGTATTTTTCCAACACTGTATAAAAAAGACCCAATCTGGATCCAATGTAAATATCTGCAAGAAGTACACTGTAAAAAAAGACAAATGTTTCTTAAAGGAAGATTTCCATATCCTGTTCTGGTTGGCGCGATTGGCGAAGGAATCCAAAATGGCGTCAAAAAGCCATTTTAGCATCTTATAAAATTTTTCAAGATGACGGAAAAACATGGTCTTTAAATATTTATAAACATATATATTTATATATTTAATAAATGTTATAAAAAATGTTAAAAAAAATACAATGTTTATACCTATACTTTTATTTTTATGTATATATATTACATATAGAGATATATCTTATACATACATAATATATGCACCTATAAATAAATATTATGTACTTATATATAATTTTATATATTTATTATATATGTCTAATTAAAACAAAAGTTATAATTTTTTCGGAAAAAATATGCTAAATGCAAAAAATTACACAAAAAACATATGAATAAAGTCCATTCTAGAAAAAAAGTAACCCCAAAGGCTGAAGATCGCAACCCCATCGATTCATTTAATGTCAAAAAAGCTTGCCAAAAAATCCAGCACAGGATATGGAACTCTTCCCTTTCTTAATGCACAAAAATATAATATAAGAACGAACGAAAATATATAATGACCTCTTCCGAGTTACCCACGATTCCGAAAAGTGTTCCTCTATCTTTAGAAACCTCAGATACTAACATATTTTCGAGATTTAAAGAAGCATATATAAAACCAAAATTTCTTTTGTTGTCACTGATTTTCGGAAATGTTTTCGAGTGGTTTTCATAGTGTATTAATCGGCTTTCTGAAACCGGTATATCGGTTTTTAAGATGCTATCAATATTAATTTAAATACTTTCAGCTGCGTAACTTAATTTATACATGTAAGAGAAAAAAATAATGTTAATTTTTATTTTAATGTTAATATTATTAATGTTAATGCTGTTTATTTATCATGCTTGTGCGTAAAATATGTTTGTTGAACATGAAAATGTTTACTTGATCATTGATAGTATCTGAAAAACCTGTATCGCGAGTTGAGAAAACTGAGTAATGTACTATAAAAATTACTCGGAAACATTTCCCAAAATCAGTGGCAGCAAAAGAAACTTTAGTTTTATAAATGCTTCTTTAAATCTCGAAAATATATTGTTTTCTGAAGTTTCTAAAGATAAAGAACGCTTTTTGGAATCGTGGTTAATTCGGAAGAGGTTATTAAATATCTTCAGTTGTGGGTTTGCTTGTTTTTTAGGGTTCCGTACTTAAAAAGTAAAAACGGAACCATTATAATATCACTCCTGTGTCTGTCTGTCTGTCACAGCCGTTTTACTCGGAAACTATGGAACATGGAAAGTTCAAATTGGGTGAAGTAATAAAGATTATTGACCCACATATATACAAATTATTAAACATTCACAAATATATTTAGGAAAAATATAGAGGGACTAATTAAGTTACTCGAAAAAAAAAAATATTTTCTTTGTATATCGTGTGAAAGCATTCGTAACGCTGAACTCAAAAATACATTTCTTTTAATTTTAGGTATTACATTTTCAGAGATATCGTCGAAATTGTAGTGCAAAAATATTTCCCTCCCTCCCATCTATTTCCGAATCTACTAAAACTAAAATCTGGAAAAAATTAAAGGTAGTAGACATTAATTTAAAACTTGCAGGAAAACTATAGCGATTGCCCTACGTCGCATAGTTTTTGAGAAAATCACATTTTCCCAGCCTAGAAAATAACTTTTAATGATATATTTGTGTAATGTAATGCCCAGTAGCAGTATAAAAGAAATAAACGTGAAATTTTTAAAACAGACTAATTTAATTAGAATTAATCACATAAGTACTATGGGATTTGCGGTCAGTTTGCAATCAGTAGATCTCTCAATACACCTCCCGTATCTTTAAAAGTTAATTAAAAACTTATCTGGAAAAACGCGGCACGGACCAAGGCTGCGTTGCAATTTTGCGACTTCCTTTCAAAGCGCACTTAGCACAATGCCAAGTTTAAACTTTTAACAGGGGTTTTGTTCTAGCTACACTGTAAAAGGAAAAGATTATTACTTACGCTGAAATTAGTTTATGAAATACGAAATGAAGATTAAATATGCACTACTTTTATTGACAGTACCGAATTAAGTTCATCATAAACACATTAGGATAAGATTAAAAAAAAAAGTTATACAGACTAGCAATATTTGATATTATTTAGGCTTTATATCTCTTTGAACTTTTATGGTATACCCATTCATACTTTTCTAGTATATACAGCTATACCCAACCCTACGTTGTATAATTTTTTACAAAATCTTATTATTCTTTTAGCAACGATTTTTTAAATAATGAAGTTAATAATTCATATATTTATTGAACGGAACCCTCTAAGCGCGAGTAAAACTCGCCCTTGACCCGTTTATTTCGATTAAGAAACGGTTGTCATGTTTTACAGTGTGTAGGCATACTTAAGATAATGTAATATAACGCCATTGTTGTACTAGCTGGTTTTGCAGTAAAAATATTTAAAGTGTAACACCAATATTCCAAAAACGCCGGGATAACACGAGTAGATATTTACATTGCCATAAAAACACAATGGAAATATTGCTATTTTACAATAAATATTTCAGTGCATATTATATAACTCCAACGCAGTGAACCTTCGCGTTTCAATAAAAAAATATTTTGAATATAAAGGTAGCCATTTTTCAATGTACAAACTTCCTGATTATAGCCAATACAAGGGTGCGTATGAGCACATGCAAACATACATGAATTCGAATAACGGGTTTTAATTAAAACTATACTAAGAAATAAATGTATATACATATGTGCGGCGCGCTTTTTCTAAAAGAAAAAAATTAGGGATACCTTCATTTTGACTCAAGAAATTCGCCAAAACGCAAACAACAATCATGATGACTTTAATTATAAATATCTTTCTTATTAACAAAATATATAAAATTTAGCAAACTTTTAAATAGCCACAATTTTATTGAAATTTAATTATAAAGAATCCCGAAGTATAAAAATTTGTCTTTCTGTAATTAAATTACCCAAAACTTTAGAAATACGAGTATCCTTGTCCTCCCCCCCCCCCCACCCAGTATTAAAAACTCCCTGCATATATACGCATTTGTGTATGTATGTGTATTGATACAATAATATAAATACATCTCAAAAATCTCAACTTCAGCATAAAGCTATCGTGATGATTCTGTATTTTCTTTTGTTATGTTCTAATATCTGAAAAAAAATTAATTTAATTTGAAATGTTAATAAATAAAAAAATGAACAAATACTTCTTTAATAGTTAATTTTAATTAATAATAAAAAATAACTATAAAATAATGCTTTTCGTATAAATCTTGTGTCATTATTGCATAAAACTTCTAATGAATAATAAAAAATTATAATAAGGGGAAGTGCTTTGAAATGTCTATTCTTTATTACGGCAATCAATTCAAAAACATCGCATCTTGACTGTAAAACGGTTTTTTTCTTTATATATGTTGTGAGAATGGGAAAATTTCCTATTATTTGTTAACTTTTTTCAACAGAAGTGAAGAGCATTATTGGTCATTTCTCCCCAAGTAAAAAGATTTTTAAAAAAATCTAAAGATATTACTTTTTTGTACAGACAAATTTATTAATAAAGTTATTATAACGTTCCATTAATTAATTCTAACTAAATTCCCTAAATTATAACGATCCTTGTATGATTTTTGTATTTAAAGTTCTGTATATTCTTTCAGTTGTTGCTTAAACCTCGTAAACAACTTCGAGCGATTATATATACAGGGTGGTTATAAATAAACTTCCCCTATAAACAGTATTCTACAGCGCAAACGGGTGAACGGAATGCAACGAAATTTCGTATATAGACTATACACGAGATGCGCTCACGGAATTTCGAAAAAAAAAAAAATAGTTCCAAAATGTCCACCAGAGGGCACTTTTTCCAGAAAAAAAAACATTAAATTTAACACAATAAACAGAAGCCAGAATTGTCAATAAATGTTAATATTGTTTCTGAATTCTGTTTTGGCTGTTTATTGTGTTCAATTTAATGTTTTTTTCTGGAAAAGCGCCCTCTGGTGGACATTTTGGAACAATTTTTTTTTTTCGAAATACCGTGAGCGCATCTCTTGTATAGTCTACACACCAAATTTCGTTGTATTCCTTTCACCCGTTTGTGCTGTAGAATGCTGTTCATAGGGGAAGTTTAATTATGACCACCCTGTGTATATATATATATTACATCTATTAAAAGCCCAAATTTTGGCATAATTTATAATTTTATAATATATATAATAATGTGCAACAATGCACTCTATAGGAAATGATAAAATTATTGAAATACTCTTTACAAAGTTATTTCAAAACCTGGATAATTTATAATCTCAGATTGTGTTTAACTAACGTTGTAGTACCTGAATTGTTAAAAGATTTAATGTCATTCAAATAAAATCAAGGTCTCAGATGACCATAATGATTACTGTAGATATTATAGTTTTGGTATCATACTAAAACACACAAAAATCTTTAAAAAAGTCTGGTCATAGTAAGATTTAATTATAGTATTTTAATCCCTTCCAACCTAAAATCCTTACGGATATACCGTAATGGCCTCTAATTAAGTAGATAATAATTCATTAAAATAATTAATTAAATAAATAAATCCGTGCGTTCGGTTTTTATAATGTGCACAAATCTACAAAAAAAGAAAAAAAATGTATGTCAGTATAATCTGTTATTTCAGTTATCATTATATATATATTTTTTTAACTTCATACTCATAAAAACAAAAAGCACAAATAATAATAACAACAATAATAAATCAATAATAAATCAATCACTAATTTGTATCATAATGCAATTTATCATTTTTTGTGAAATCATTTTTTCAATAATTGGTTCAATTTGCCTCCGGTTCGCTTCACCCATACTTGTCTGTCTTACTCTACATTTTTTATGAAGCTTTACTGTCTATAAATTCAAGTACTCTTGCATTTTAACCGCAGTCAAAATTCATTTTTCTGCTAATTAAATTCTTTGCAAAAATTTTTAGCTTCCAGATTTACCGAAAGATGCTGGAAGTCCCGGCGCGTATTGGGAGCACAGAGTACGTCTTCAGGAGTACGAGATCAGGGAGACGAGGAAGAAGTTGATAGAGAAAGACCGTGAAATAGAAAGGCTCAACACCGAGGTTGAGATCTACCGCAAGAAGGCTTCCAAGATGATGGTGAGAAGTAGGTCTTTGGACAGCGACATTCAGGTGGACTTGAAAAGACAGTTGCAGCTGGTTGAACAGGAAGCCAGCATGCTCAGGCAAAAGGTAACGATTTATTCATTAGAATATAAGGAAAGGAAATTAACGCACACTCCCATCAATAAATCCATCAATTTTTCCCCTAGTAGGGTCAGATGGAGGTTAATTATGAACATGGAGTAATTCAGAATAAGAGTCATTAACATTCGTGTGAGAGTAGCTGACACTACAGTGAAGTATATTACACAAGTTTACACCGCTGTTGCCCGGATGAGAGTATTCCCGCCGTTTTTGCTTCACAGTTAGCCTACCCTAGTTACCTTTGCTCGTGCTTATGAAATTCCTTAACAATTTAAAGTGACAAACAGTTTGTAGTACCTATGAATATTCTTCGTTTCTGTCGGATAAAATCAAGTAATCAAGGTTGTTCTTAATCAATAATTGTTAAGTTACAGTTATTCTAACGAATATCACTAAGTTTTTGCTCCAACTCATTTTCAAGAAACTACAGAACCATGTTCATAATTACTCCACACTTTTTGCGATATTGGGTAATTATGAACAGTTTCCTTTTCTAAGTGTTTTGTTCCAATTTAAGTGGTATTAAGCCTCATATGAAATCATAACTGATTGTACCGTTTAAACTTTAGGTTTCCTCAGGAACTTTTCTTCAGTATTGAAAGTTTAATATATTTAGATGTTAGAAATTAAATCGGCAATACCCAGGCAGATCCCCGTAGTTCGCTTGGACAGAATTTCGGTTAAAACCATAAGTCAGCGGGGGCTCCCAACATTGGGTTCGTCTGGAAAGATTTTCGTTTAAAAATATAAATTCAAAAAACAGACCGGAGAGTACGTAGCATGCCTGGTGTACGCGGCTGAAGACAATGGGGCCTCCAACTCTATATTCGTTTAGATAGATTTTCATTTTAAAATATAAAATCATACAAATTCGAAGGCGTACGCTGCCGAAGACAATGGACTCCCGACATTAAGTTCGTTTTGAAAGATTTTCGTTTAAAAATATAAAATAATTCAATATTGATTTTTGGTATATTGAAGGTTCTTATCACAGACTCGGGCAAAGCTGGGCGGGTCAGACAGTGATAAAAAAATTTAAAATGATATTATTTTGTATTATACCATCTTGCCACAAACCTAGCTATTCACAATTACCCCGTACTCTTTGGGGGCAATAATGAACACCTGGGGTAAATGTGATCAGTTAATTTTAGGTACTTAATTAAAATCTCACAGCACCAACACTTTATTGTAATTAAACTATAGGAATGAAGCTTTATGGCGCTTTACGCGGTTTTATATGGAACATGTGCTTCTTAAATTTGTCAGTAGTTGAAACTAGTAAAATTTGTTCACAATTACCCCATTTGACATTACTTTTTGAAAATGCCCCGATCATACGAACTCGATATTATTCATACACCCATCAGATTGACTAAGTTTTTGTCTATGAGAAGGGAAATTTTGCCACAGCCAATGAAAGAGATAGGCCGCGGTTCTTCAACCCCTCTTATAGTCCAAGAGTCGACAGCACAAAAACCTATGTTACCAACCACAAGAAAAAAAACTTTTATTTTATGGGAGAGTAGAAGTAGGGGAATATAATGATCCATGTCTACCGGAAGTGAAGTGGTGCATTAGCCAAAAATTAATACCACCAGTGGTGGACTCGTAGGTTTATCATTGTGTTTGTCCTACAACTATCCTCCATGTTTTCATACCTTTGTTTGTAAGACAAACACAATGATAAGCCTACGAGTCAACCACTGGTGGTATTAATTTTTGGCTTATGCACCACTTCACTTCCGGTAGACATGGATCATTAGATTCCCTACTTCTACTCTTCCATAAAATGAAGGTTCGTTTCTTGTGCTTGATAACATAGGTTCTTGTTGGCTCTTGGACTATTAGCTGTCATTTGATCAAGGTAGGCTGATTCTTACCAATTGTGGAACTGCCGTATGGTCACGGTAGGCTGAAAGGCCTGCGGTGTGAGGCCATGAAAGGCCTGGTGAAACTACGGTGAAAGGCCTACGGCTGAAAGCCGGTATCGGCGGAGTGCCACAATCTGCCTCTTTCATTGGCTGCAGTTTTGCCACAAATGACGTCAACTGTCCTTATATGTATATTAAATAAATGGAATTGGAAATTCTGGTTTGAAACTACTAATCAGAATTAAGGTAGGTCTGTTACTGAGGAATTAAGATGTATGCTTCTTCTGGTTTGATATTTCTAAAAGAGTTTGAAATCGTGTATAAATCTTCTGTACATATAAAAGATAGTTTGATAATTATGGCAGAAATGTTTAAGAGATAAGACCGTGAATGTATACAAACGCTGTCATGTAAAGTTTGAAAATCTGAAAAGAAAAGTTTTGTTAAGGTTATTAAAATTAAGAAATTATTAAAATTAAGAAAATAACAATTTATATTTTATTTTGTTTTTTATCAAAATGTTAAAGTAATAAAGGTTATTTCTGAGCAAGATTTATAAGTATCATTAGTAGAAGCAAAAGTTTTGCTATTGAAAATAAAATTACTTAATAACGGCAGCGTACTAAAGGTCTGCACGGGCCGAAATTTCCAGGCCCGGTCCCGACCCGACTTATAGAAAAATAATTCGGCCCGACTCAGCCCGATACAAAATTAAAAGTTCGGTCCGAGCCTGGCCCGTCCCAGCCCAGTAAAAAGTTAAAGTTCGGCCCGAGCCCGGCCCGGTATGAAAGCTAAAAGTTCGGCCCAAGACAGTACCGGAAAAAAGTTAAAATCTCGACCCGAATGAATTTCTACAAAACATTGAATTTTACCTCGATTTGGTTAAAAATTTGTCTCGTACGAGGAGTTCTAACCAAAATTACTTATCTTAACTTTTTTTTTCATGTTTATAATCTTCATTTTTAAAGAAGGGCCGCAGGCTGCGATATTTATTTTTTTAATGAATCTGTATTTCTTGTATGTGAATGTTTCAGTTATCATTAATCCATAATCGATATTTATTTTTTTAATGAATCTGTATTTCTTGTATGTGAATGTTTCAGTTATCATTAATCCATTAATCCATATTTCATGTATTGAAGTGTTAAAAATGTTAAAAATCTGAAAAATGCTATACAGCAAAATCTAAGACTGAATTGCATAGAAAAGGAGAAAAAAATGCGTTATAGACAAGTTCCCTTCGTAGCAAGCCCTTCGTATAATATATTCTTTTCTTACGTATTAGTATATTAATTTTGCAGGGATCAACACTTTTTCAGTTTAAAACAGGATTCCGTCATAGGAAGGTTCTTTTTCACACGTTTTACTACATTTTAATTTAGCTGTATTTTAATAAGCGTAGAAATCTAGTATTCTTTAAAAAGACTAAATTTTAATGTTTAATTGTAGAATAATGGCGATTTAAAAACTCATGCATTTTTTGCAAAAATGTTTGGACCAAGCCTAATTTTACTGACCTTTGAACGGACCAGACCACGCCGAGATAATGATTTTCATACGGGCTGGGTCAACACTAGGACGAAAAATTTGGACAGTGAAGACTAGGAATGAAACCAGTCCCGGCTCTGTACAGAAAAAATAAGTTAGGCCCTGCACGGCCCAATCCTTCAGAAGTATGGCTTGGGCCTGGCCCGGTCGGAGTGCCGTGAATGAAAATATATCCGAGCCCGGCCCGCGGGCCGGGCCGAACTCGGCCTTCGGGCCACGGGCCGGCCCGTACAGCCTACTCTGTAGCGTACTCAATTTTTGAATATCAGCATTGTTACAATTTTATTGCTAATCTGCTTTTAATATTATGTCAGAGTTAAGAAATAGACCAAAGGGCGGCTGCACAGACCATCATATCATCGAGTTGACTGCTGAAGTTCCACGATTTGGCTGAAACGAATTTTTTGGACGAAAGGATTGAACGAATTTGGACGAAAGTTTGTTTAAAATGGAATTTTTTGCTGTTCCTAGCGATTCAGTTTTTGCAAATTTCCCTGTAACTGTGTTCAGTAAATCCTGTGTAAACGAAACTGATTATAAACCAAACCTGTGCCAATACGATCTATGAAGGATCAGGGACTACAGTGCCAAACCATGTTTACTTGACCCTGGGCCCTGAGATGCTGTAAAGCATCTGTCCCGGTCAGGTGGTCAACCTAACGCCAAGCCCTTGCTGTTTAGTTCACAAGCAAGCTTGGTACTCAGTTTATCGACCCCAAAGGTATGAAATGTTGAGTGCGAACTCGCGACCTATAGCGCGGCAAACTGGCGTGCTGAGCACTATGCTGTTGGGTTTCCTTATATGGATAAGGCTATTCTAATGTAGTGTGGTCGTTTTTCTACAACAGTTCAAAGATGAATATACAGGGTTATTCAAAATGATGTACCGTTCACAATGATGTTCATTTTATCGACTCGGAAGAGATGAAAGGTTGAGTGCACCTTTCCCAGACTGGAGTCGAACTTGCGACGTATAGCGCAGCAGATAGGCATACTGACTACTAAGCTGCAGAACGAATCTGTTTATAACATATTTTTATTTCGTTGTACCGACGATAGGAATGCTATACAATTATATCTGTTAAATTAGAATTTTGTTTCAGTCTCTAGCAATTCCGCTTTCACAAGTTTTTCCTTACAACCGTACAAATTTGTTGTGTTTATTCAGTATAATAAAAGCTAAGACGGAATAGAAAGGGACGGGAAGAAAAGGCCGTTTTAAGAAGGCTTTCGCCTTAGCAAGTATAAGTGTACGATAATATTAACTGTAGAGAAAATGAAATTTGAACGTTTTAGGAAGGATTCCGTTATAGATAGATTCCGTCTTTACTGTATATTTATGTCCTGATTTACAAGCCATTGCCCCTCTTTTTTTTCTCTCTGATTCGCTTTTTGTGATACTGGACATGGCAATACTAGTTCAGACCCAAATAGTTATTTCCACAAAAATTATTATTGTAGGTGTTTATGTCTTCTTTATTTCATCAGGTTAACAGTCTAGAAGCAGAGACTGAAAAGCTGACTACCGAGAACAAGCGAATGAACTTGAGACTGAGTAAAAAGCCACCGCCAACATCTATGGACTTGTTGCAAATGGAGAATATGGAGCTAAAACAGAAGCTTGAAGACCAACAAAGGAAGCTGGAAGCTATGAAAGAAAAACTGGAAATGGCAACATCCGAAAATCCTTTGCTGATTCAAGTAAGTTTATGATCAAACTTTGACAATAGTTTTCTTAATTTCAGTACAACCAAAGTGAAAAATTAAACTAGTTGGATGTGCCAATCCCAAAACTTTCTTCTATCTTATACATCTTAATGTTTCAAAACCTAGTTACACATGTTAATACTTCAATATTATTAGTTCAATACTATACCAACTTTGATTTTCATCTTAAATTTCTGCTCAAGTCAATTAAACGGACTAAAAACGAGTTAATTTATATCATGATATTTGTTAAAATTATTAATTTTTCCTTATTCTGTCGTTATCAGCTGTTTGCGAATAGCCGGCATAGCAGGAAGCGAGTTCCCGCTGCTGCATGAGCTGCCGATGCACAATAGAACTACGAAAAATCAAGAAAAGTATACAAAAATCGCTAGCACGGAGCCCCTTTACCGCGCAATATTTCCAAATTCAAGGAGAACCTGTTGGCCAAAGACAAAAACAAGCTCAAACATTTTGGTTCAATTGTATGCATAATTTTATACGCTGTTCGGTGGTACAATAATGAAAATGGCACAGAGATTGGAATTATAGCGCCCCCTTCTTTCGGAATTTTTTCAAGTTCAGGGAGTACTTGTTTGCCATAGACAGAAACATGCACAAAAAATTTGGTTCAATTATATGGATAACTTCATACACTTTTCGATGGTACAATAATGAAAATGGTACAGACATCGCAATTATAGTGCCCCCTTCCGGCAGAATTTTTCCAAATTCAGGGAGGACCTTCGTGACATGACCAAAAATAAACACATAAAATTTGGTTCAATTCTATGCATAACTTCATACACTTTTCGGCGGTACAATATTCAAAATGGCACAAAAATTGTACAAAAGTCGCTATTACAGCGCCCTCTACGAGCGATTTTTTTTTACAAATTAAGGGAGGACCTCCTTGCCATAGCCAAGAACTTAATTTTTTTTTTTGGTTCAATTCTATGCATAACTTCATACACTTTTCGATGGTGCAATATTCAAAATCGCACAAAAATCGCTATTACAGCGCCCCCTAACGGCGAATTTTTTGCAAATTCATGGAGGTCCTGCTTGCCATATCCAAAAACTTAAAATAAAAATTTGGTTTAATTCTATTCATAACTTCATACACTTTTGGACGGTACAATATTCAAAATCGCTATTACAGCGCCCCCTACCGGCGAATGTTTTTCCAAATTCAGGGAGGACCTGCTTGCCATAGCCAAAAACTTAAAATAAAAATTTGGTTTAATTCTATTCATAACTTCATACACTTTTGGACGGTACAATATTCAAAATCGCACAAAAATCGTTATTATAGCGCCCCCTACCGGCGAATTTTTTCCAAATTCATGGAGGACCTGCTTGCCATAGCCAAAAACTTAAAATAAAAATTTGGTTCAATTCTATGCATAACTTCATACACTTTTCGATGGTACAATATTCAAAATCGCACAAAAAACACATTTACAGCGCCCCCTACCGGCGAATTTTTTCCAAATTCAGGGAGGACCTGCTTGTCATATCCAAAAACTTAAACTAAAAATTTAGTTCAACTCTATGCATAACTCCATACACTTTTGGATGGTACAATATTCAAAATCGCACAAAAATTGTTATATCAGCGCCCCCTACCGGCGAATTTTTTCCAAATTCCGGGAGGACCTGCTTGCCATAGCCAAAAACTTAAAATAAAAATTTGGTTCCATTCTATGCATAACTTCATACACTTTTCGATGGTACAATATTCAAAATCGCACAAAAAACACATTTACAGCGCCCCCTACCGGCGAATTTTTTCCAAATTCAGGGAGGACCTGCTTGTCATATCCAAAAACTTAAACTAAAAATTTAGTTCAATTCTATGCATAACTCCATACACTTTTGGATGGTACAATATTCAAAATCGCACAAAAATTGTTATATCAGCGCCCCCTACCGGCGAATTTTTTCCAAATTCCGGGAGGACCTGCTTGCCATAGCCAAAAACTTATAATAAAATTTTGGTTTAATTCTATACATAACTTCATACACTTTTTGATGGTACAATGGCGACAGACAGACGGACAGACGGACAGACGGACAGACGGACGGACGGACAGACGGACAGACGGACAGACGGACAGACGGACACACAGACAGACAGACATTTTCTATAAACATGTTTTTTGGAATCTCTGACCCCTAAAACATGCAAATCCATCGAAAACCGGAAGTCGAAAAAAATTTCGATTACAATACTTTCTTCTATTGAAGATAGAAGAAAGTAATAAAAAGATACATCATTTTTACAGAATCATCGTAAAAAGTTCTGTTTAACGAATGAAAATGTATTTCATAAAGTAATTTTTTTTCGTTCCAATTGCTTCATCCTAGAAAGAATTACAACGGAGCATTCGAGACTTCTTATAAATGAATTACGTTATATTCTTTAATAAAATATTACATCTTTAGACCGATGTTCCTCAATTGTGTCAGGAAGTGGAAATCTGTTATCACTCTGCAGAAAAATTTTGACCGAATTATACAGTGACAGTTTGATTCAGGCGTATGTAAATGTTGGAAAACGAGTAGAACATTGCACACTATAATGAGTATAACACAGACATGCAAGATATAAAAAGAATCTAAATATCGAAGTAAAATAATCAACTGCTATATTTATTTTAAACGGAATCCAAACAGACAAGCAATATTTCTTACAATTATCTGAGACATTTAAAAAATATTCCCAAAGATTGTAACAAGCGTCTTAAAAAGTCTTTCTTGAGAGCTATCATTTTCGTGATTATTTAAACCAATCTCAGAATTAAAATGAACAAGAGACTCTGGAGACATCTTTTTAGTTAACTATATCAGATTTTCTAACAAACAAAATAACGAGTAGATATCGCCTCTAATAAAGGCCTGTACAGTAGAGCGCCGATTATCAGAAGTCCAATTAACCGAACTTCCAATTATCCGAACAGCCTATTTCTTCCCAAAAAATTTTCTAACGAACTCCCAATTATCCATTGTCTTGGAATAAAATTTTAAATAAAGAAAAAAACTGATAGTGGATCAGAAAATGAGAAATGTAAAATAATAAAGGAGATGGGAAGAATCCTAAGCTATGAAGAAAATGAAATTAACGAGTGGTTTAATAATGAAGTACACGACTTTGGATATCAGATTTTAAATGATGATGGGATTGTGGATGAGATTTATGATGAAAAATGAATTGAAGAATATGAAAACGAATGTTCTGAAAAAAAGAAATAGGTCCGTCACATAGTTTGTTTGATAAATTAAAAACATCCTTTAATTACAAAAACATCCTGAAAATAGCACCATGTATATAAAGCATGCAAAAAGATCTTGTAAATAATTCTTAAAAACATTGATTAGAAAAAAGCCAAATAAACGGAAAAAATTATATAAATAGTAGGAATTTGTTCCGAAGCCTTTGAATGTTTGGAAACAGCTATGAAATGGCTCGAACGGTAGAAGAACGTTAATCCTATTCAACTAAGGTATTTAAGAAGAATTAGAGATGTGGCAGCATTGAAAAGAATGTCTTCGTTGAAGCAAGCAACAATCAAAAGCTCTTTTTTTGCTTAAATTATAATCTCTGGAGTTCAGAAAATAATAATAAGAGAAAAAAATTAATGGTAAAAATGTAAACAAAAAAATTAAAGTAACAAATATACCAATTTTTAAACATGCCAGCACTAACTGGTGCTGCCAGTCCTAAGTTTAGATAAAGTGTGAAGGTTTTAGTATAGTCTGAAACATTCCTTAAATTGTCTGTCGATTTGTCCAAACTTTTGCTTATCAGAACTAGGGTCGGTCCCGACTTGTTCGGATAAGCGGCGCTCTACTGTATTTTATATCGATTAGGTCTGAGCATTTATGATCTTACATTTTTATATGGAAATTGGCAGAATATGTCAATGACACATAATTTCGGAGGATAAGTGGTGTGCGGTGGGGTGGGTCCCACATCCTGCCTGCGTTCCGACTAAAAGATATAATTTTATTAGATTTAATAAGTAATATGATGTATAAACATGTTTTTATTTTATTTCATGGCCGACCAAGAAATATTTTTTTTTTCCTGTTTTTGACAATCTGCAGGTGCGAAAATGTCAGACACGCTTCTTTAGATCAGGACTTCTCAAAAATTTTCCGCTTACAACCTTTTTCTCCTGAAACAAGGTATAAAGGTACATACCCATAAGCTAGAAATGCAAATTAAACAGTTTGCTGATAATAAATGTTGAATAAATTTTGAAGATATTATTCTTTAATCCAGTATATACGAATATAATTTTATCATTCGTTATGTTTTATGTTGAATATTCACACTAATGAGCTACGTATGCTTGTTTATTTTCACAGAAATTATTAAATATTGGATGAATATTTAATACTGCAAGATGAAGAACTTCAAAAAGTTTTGGTTATTATTTACGTTTGGAAAATTAATATAATTAAAATAAAACAATGAAAGAGTACTTACACCATTATTTTTTTCCCTTTTAAAATAATACCTAAATGTTATTAGTAGAGGCATACACGCGATTTACCCTTATTGGATTAAATACTAGCTTTAATCTATGAAATGAAATTTATTTAAAAATAGCCAATTTTTAATCTTTTTTCATTATTGTTTATGTTTATACTAAATTCATGAAAGAAAGTATTTCATAGGTGAAAAGTTAAACTCACATGTATGTGTGGAAACAGACACACGAGTAATGCTGCCAGATTTCCTTTGACTTAATCATAGATCGCTGTGTAACCATTTTTTACCTTTTTCCTTTTTTCAGTTTTGCTAAAATTTCTGCCATCCTCAAATTCAGTTATGTGACTTACATTCTGGCAAGGCATGGTTTACGTTATGTTACTATTTTTTAACGTTTTCCAACTGTATTCAAATGCTGACTAACAATGAGTAAAATTTTTGACTAGCTACGTTTTGAATAACTCAGGATTCAATGTATAATATTAAGAATTGTTATCAGTATAAGACCTCAGATCCCCTCCTCTTCACTGTTAAATATTTTCAGCAAAACTGTCCAGTCATTCGACAACGGTTACGTAACCGTAATTTAACTCAATTCTGACCATATCATTTAGTCCAGGCAATAGGGAATTTTACCTAGAAAAATTAATGGTAGTACTGTAAATCGGCTTTCTAGATGTTTTTTGGGTCGCTGAATCCGAATTTGTAACTTCCCACCAAAATTTCCCCCGGCAACCTCCCGAAATTTTGGTAAAAAGCCTCTCAAAAAAGGTTTTTATTAAAAAAATCTTTCTTGAGAACTATCATTTTCGTGATTATTTAAACCAATCTCAGAATTAAAATGAACAAGATACTCTGGAGACAGCTTTTTAGTTAACTATATCAGATTTTCTAACAAACAAAATACCGAGTAGATATCGCCTCTAATAAAGGCCGATTATCAGAAGTCCAATTAACCGAACTTCCAATTATCCGAACAGCCTATTTCTCTTTGAAATTTTTTTAACCGAACTTCCAGTTATCCGAACAGCCTATTTCTTCCCAAAAAATTTTCTAACGAACTCCCAATTATCCATTGTCTTGGAATAAAATTTTAAATAAAGAAAAAAACTGATAGTGGATCAGAAAATGAAGAATGCAAAACAATAAAGGAGATGGGAAGAATCCTAAGCTATGAAGAAAATGAAATTAACGAGTGGTTTAATAATGAAGTACATGACTTTGGATATCAGATTTTAAATGATGATGGGATTGTGGATGAGATTTATGATGAAAAAGGAATTGAAGAATATCAAAACGTATCTAGAAATTCAGAAAGTAGACAAAATTTCCAACAAATTAGATATATGACATTATGAATTAGGATGAAGGGGAAGGCGGATCTGCCTCGGAACATGCGCGCGGTGCTGCGTAAACTAAGTTGCGCAATTCCACTTAACCACTCACACGTTTACATTCGCCCTCCCATCTCCCCTCCGAACTTTCTCTATAAGGTTTACTTTAAGATTTTTGGGTCGCTGAATCCGAATTTTTAACTTCCCCCCCAAAATTCCCCCCCCCCCCGAAACCTCCCCAAATAGTTGTTTTGAACTTAAATTTCTTATTGTTTTAGGGGAAAAGCATTACGGAATTCAGAAACTAGACAAAATTTGCAACAAATAGGATATATGACATTATGAATTAGGATGAACGGGGAGGGTGAGGGTTGCCTCGGAACATGCACTGCGACGCTACGTGCAGTAAATGATGAAGTCCAGGAAATAGGGGATTTTATCTGGCAAAATTAATACTAGCTCTGGATTTCGACTCACTTTACGTTTTTTGGGTCGCTGAATCCGAATTTATAACTTCCCACCAAAATTTCACTCGGCAACTCCCCAAAAAATTGATTTTTTGAAAAAATTTGGTTTTTGAGAAAAGCGCGCGGGGAATGTTCCAAGGCAGCCCCCTCTCTCCCCGTTTATCCTACGTCATAATGTCATGTATCCTATTTGTTGCAAATTTTGTCTAGTTTCTGAATTTCGTAATGCTTTTCCCCTAAAACAATAAGAAATTTAAGTTAAAAACAACTATTTGGAGGGGGGGGGGTTGGGGGGGAACATTTTGGTGGTAAGTTAAAAATTCGGATTCAGCGACCCAAAAAACTTAAAGTAAGCCTTATAGAGAAAGTTTGGAGGGAAGATGGGAGGGCTAATGTAAATGTGTGAGTGGTTAAGTGGAATTGCGCAACTTAGTCCACGCAGCACCACGCGCATGTTCCGAGGCAGATTCCCCTTCCCTTTCATCCTAAGTCATAATGTCATATATCTAATTTGTTGCAAATTTTGTCTACTTTCTGAATTTCTAGATACTTTTTCTCTAAAATAATAAAAAAAATTGATTTTTTTAATAAAAACCTTTTTTGAGAGGCTTTTTACCAAAATTTCGGGAGGTTGCCGGGGGAAATTTTGGTGGGAAGTTACAAATTCGGATTCAGCGACCCAAAAACATCTAGAAAGCCGATTTACAGTACTACCATTAATTTTGCTAGGTAGAGTCCCTATACGGTCTCTATTGCCTGGACTATTGGCCATCTCAGAATGTAGTCAAATTATGGTTATGTAACCGCTTTCAATAAAAACGGTCCAATGACTGGACAGTTAGATACAAATTTTTAACAGTGAAGTGTTAAATCTATGGGCTTGGCATGCCTCGGTATTTTTCAAACTTCTCCTCGGAAAATCGAAATTTTTACTTTCTTTTTCCGTGTGCTTTTTTTTGGAGGATATTGCTTTCTCTTTTATTTAACAAAATATTTCCAAAGTGCGTAGTTAGTTTTATTTCAAGCATTAAAATTATATTTACAACTTGTCTGATTCATTTAGATTTTAAGACTTTAAAATATAAAATGAAGTATATATTTTAGAAAAATTTTCTCACATGAAAAAGAAAAACATTTTTCAGGAAGAGCATACAGATAAAAGAAAATTAAAATTAAAATTTTCAAAAGAGAAGTCTTAAAAATGCAGATTCATTCCAAGCCCACAGATTTAACTTTAGAGAGGGAAATTTATACTCCGTTCAAATCGGATATTTAAGGTATCTGAAACCGCAGATCTCACTTTTCTACAAATTCTCTCAGTGAATTCGAACTTTTTCTGGCTACATACAGCTACTACCACTCACTCTTATTGGCTGTGGAATTTAACTTTAACTGATTGGCTGTTGAGGCTGGTTTTAACTTATGCGAATGCGCACCTTTTCCATTTATTCAAATCTCAGATACAGTCACGTACCTTAGATGAGTTTTATGGTTGGAACAAGTGCTCTTATTCCGGGCTGTACCACCTCCAAAATTCAGGTCTAATAAGATACCTTAACCCATTTATGCTAAGCGTCCCATTTTTGGGACACTTCGTATTTTAATAAATTTGTACAATTTTCTTCTTGTATATAACATGAAAATTGTATGAAATAATTATCTATAAATGTCTTTATCTGTTACAGGGAGATGACAGTATAAGACGGATATTTTTTTGACGTTCAAGCCTATTTTTTATGAATTTTTGTAACGTGCAAAATATAGGGCGATAAGCACGAATGGATATATATTTTTAGTAGCCATTTAGGGGACAGTTATTTAAGTAAAGTTCTTTCCAAAATGATTATGAAATAATCTGTTTTTAAACCTCAAACAGGATTATTCTTAGTTTATTATTAATAATAACTATAATGTTATTAGTCTCTGTAAAAAAATAAATATATATTTTTAGTAGTTCGTAAATAGCATATAATGTAAAATTAAAAAGCTTATTTCATATAAATTTAGACAAACATATAATTATTCACATTATAATATTATAAATATTATGCATATTCCATATTTAGTACTTTTACTTTTTATCAAAAAAAAAAAAAAAAAGCGTAATTTTTTAAGTATTTTTTCAATTCATTTTGGAACATTTTAAAGTGATTTTACGAAGAAATTTGAGAAAACACAGATTCAAGCACAAATGGGTTAAATATGCAGTCTGAACTGCATATTATCTTAGATGAGTTTTGCGGTGTAAATAGGTGCTAATTCCGGGGTGTACTGCTTCCAAAATAGCGGTCTAAGATATCTTAAATATCAGATATCTTAGTTCAGATATCTTAAATATCTGATCTGAACGGGTTATAAGGTCTGACTGGCGAGGAGCTTTAATGAGACAATTTTCTATTTCAGTCTCGAAAGTCCAGTCTGACCTCACTTGTATCCGATAACGAGACAGATTTGATATCTTCTCTCAAGAAGAAGCTAAAATGCAAGGAAGATGAATACCAGACGTTGCAAAACAAATCGATGCAGCTAGAAATTGAGAACGGCCGTATCAGCAGAGAGTACAAGAAGCTGAAGGATGCTCTGTACACGAAGAAGAAACCAACGAAGATCGTCAGAGAGTCGGCTACCAGAGTGGAGTTGAGAGAATTGGTCAGCGAACTTCAGGACGAAATAAGTAAGCAGGATTTGTTCTAGACTAATAGGTTATTTATTAACATTTTATAGTTCAAGAGTACTTTTTGTAAATTAGTGTCGCTTTGCTTTGTGGATCTGGCTCCAAACTTAATCGGAGTGAGAATATTATCAACGAACTATAGATTTAATAGGCATATTTAAGTTGAATTTTCCGCAGATTTGTCTTGTTCTTGGCATTTATGATTCTGAAAATCGTATCAGGAATAATACATATTAAGTTAGTATTTAGAAAGCCAATAAGTTGTATAAATATATCACACGAAATCTAATTTTCCAACTGAGTGAAAACCTTTTCAGGACAGGATTCAAACCAGACATCTTTTGCCTTAAGCTGTCAATGCTCTGCCAACTTAACTATCCTGGACAAATCTGGCGCTCACAATTCACCCAGAATAACTTGTTGATTATAAAATCTGATCTGATATCTGAATCAGCTCAACAGAATAAATCTTAGGTAATGGAACTCTAAGAAAATGTTGTATGCGTAATTACATTAATACTGTAATTACGTATGAACTAAAAGTAAGACTATTAAAAGTAACAAGTATGAACTAAAAGTAAGTAAGATTTTAAATTTAACTGTAATTATGTACCCAACATTTTCTTGAAGTGCGATTTATTCTGTTACCTGAGATTTATTTTGTTGAGTTAATTCAGATATTAGACGTGATGTCATAAACAACAAGATTCTCTAGGTGAATTGTGTCTTCCAGATTTGTTCAGGATAGCTCAGCTGGTAAAGTATTGGTAGATTAACCCTCTGCCTATCAGACAGATCCCATGAACTGGACAAGTACATTGAAAATTATTTTTCTCGTGAAAAGGAAGAAAAAGACTGAAAATTTTGTGAATAGGTATGTTACTTTTTCACATATTTACAGAATTTTCAGTATTTTTTTTTTCGTGAGAAGAATTATTTTGAATGCACCTGTCGGATCCTATGGACCCGTCTGGTAGGTGTAGGATTAAGCAAAAAGGCCCCAGGTTCGAATCCTGGTATGGACACTTTTTTACTCAGCTGGAAAATTACATTTCGTATGATCTATTTACCAATTAAAATAATTGTGTTAAAAATTCATAAAGTGTAGAAATTTTCTATAGAAAATAAGCTATTAAATAATAAAATCAAAAAAATTACCACTGGATTCTGTAAGTTCGTATAAGTTTTAGAATCTTCTTCCAAACTATTAAAAATTTTAGCGATAGATGTCTTGTTTAAAATTACATAAACATTATTTTTGTCTAGGTGAATTGCAAGTCAGCCTACGCAGTCGAGAAGTGGTTCAAGAGGGACTCGAAGATGAGCTGGAGAGAACTAAGAGAGAGTTAAGAGATACTGTCAAAGAGCTGAAACAACGGGAAGAAAAGTTACAATCGGAGCTTGAAAAGGGAAAATACGAAAAAGATGCTCTGCAGAAGGAAATGGATACTCAAAAGTAAGAATATGATGCGGTAAATCTGTATATATTGCATTTTAATGCTGACGATTTAAAAATTTTGTTTTGGTTTTAACCCTTTCAGGAGCAGAAGAATTTTGTTCATAAAATTATATTGACTGACACCAGAATGTTCAAACGAATTTCTTAGAAAATAAAAACCCGCTATTTCGCACTTTCATTACAAGAGCAAAATTTTATTAAAATATTCTTGGTGCCGTTTGTCAGTTTTATAATTAAAATTAGGTGGCTAAACCGTCTAGCCACCGACCTTGAAAGGATTAACCAATATTGGTTGCTCGCTGCTATCTATCATATGGTGAAATCTCGTTACAACATGTAGATATCCGGTTGAATCACAGTTCCAATTGCTGGGACGAGATTGCAATTGGAACAGTGGTTCAACCGGACCTCCAAACGTTGGAACGAAATTTAACCATCTTATGGTGGCAGCTACTGAGCACCAAAATTTGGTTCAAACCAGGACAAAATTTTTAACAATCTCATAACGACTAAAGGATAGTTTCAATGAATCCAATAAGAGAAAGATGAGGTTTAAAATGTGTTTTCAATAAATTATTCCATTACAATATTGAAGTTAAATGTTTTTAAAATATTTAGTTACTAATAATTACTGATAATTGTTACATGTTGGTCACTTTCTTACAATCCTACGGAAAAAATCAAGATGGTTTAAAACATAAAAAAAAGTAATAAAATAACAGTTCATTATTCCATTAATGTTTAATGAAATTTTAGTTTACAATTCCTATGAAAAATCCATTTACACCACTGTTTCATCCTAAACATAAACATTGACGCAGTATGTGCGTAGGAATTCTACATTGGAATTTTTGAACAGGACCCGACTAACTTTTAAGTCTAAGGGAAGCAAAGCATCATTTTATGGGTCCATTTCATCCGTGAAAAGTTTTCTAAATTCTACATTCTGTGAAACTTTTCAATGCAAGATATATTATTCCCAGGAGGTGCTTAGCTCAGTTGAGATATTTCCTCAAACAGCTTTTTTTTTTCATGCTCCCTGTTTCTAATGCAGATAGAATATATTTGTGGTATATATAGTTGTTGTATGTTGAGATATAAGGTTATTTCTAACCAGCACATCAGGATGCTGTAAATCTGCGTTTATTGTATTTTAATGCTTGCAGGGTCGGTGAACCTTTTTACATCCGCTTGCTAAAATTTTCCAAAAGATATTCTACTTAATCTTGACGTGCCAATAACAAAAAAAAAATTGATGGATCATATAATAAGGAATCAAAATTAGTTGAAATTCTGATTTTAGGAACAACCCTACACCGCGCAGTGATACATATATGAATCAATTAAAATTAAATCGCAAATAAAGAAATTCAATTCCTTCCTACCATACTATATTTTAAATAAAGAAATTCGTCTTATGTAATCACTGCAGTCGCCCCTCTGTTTTTATTTTGTTTTTATTATTTTTTTTTTGGTTTCTCAGGCACTTAAACCCCTCTTAAACAACTCAACACTGGCTATTTATAACAAATATCTTCTTTATAACTCTTGCATTCTACCTATAATGACATACGCCTATCCCATTTGGGGGTTCACTTGTAACTCCTCTATGGACAATCTCAGTAGACAATAAACACCTCCGCATTGTTCGTAATGCCTAACGCTATCTACCTAATACCACTATCAGTAGAGACCATAATGTTCCTACTTTTAGAAAAGAGTAGTTAACCTTTTCAGAAAATTTTACAAAACCTTTATAACCTCCCAAATGAAATACTTGCTGAGCTGCCTGATTACGACGCCTACGAGCCTGAGCACAGAAAAAGACCCAAATTTTCTATTATTATGGATGTCGAGGGACCTTGAATTCCCCACAACTGTCTATTTTTTACTATATTAAACTCTATTATCACTTTCTTAACTATAAATATATATATATTATAACAATTACGATTTTATGATTCTTATACCGTTACTTTGTAACAAAGAAAAAAAAAATGTATGGATCCTGAAAGGGGCCTTTGTTTTGTTTTAATGTGACATGACATCTGTCACACTCTTTGCCGACCTACCCTTACTAGCTTTGTCCGACAGCTTGTTTCTCTTAACTGTACTTATATATTCTTAAACTTAACTTATTTACTTTTATTTTTCTACTTAATTTCTCTATTACTTCTTAACCAGTAAGGTTTCTTACTATTTTACATTTATAATATACCACTTTTCTTTAAAAGTAATTTTTAATTTTTTATATTTTTATTTTTAATAAAATTATTACATAGTACAGTTAGACTTTCTATCCCAATGGCTCATTCATTTTAGACATTCATCAATAAACTGGGCGTAAAGTTGAAGTCGTCTCGGAAGCCCCTCAAAGTGATAATACTGTTAAACCACTGTTAAGCCACCCTCTGTTTTTGTGCTATCACTGTTGCCCAGGGAAACGCATGTTGTTATCTATACCGCACATGTTCAGTTTTCAGTTTCTGGGGATGTGGGACATAGGTCCGGGCTCCTCGGAAAAAAGTCTTCAGATCGTCGTCGTGTTTTTAAATAAGACGAAGAATTTAAAATTTGTTATATCTAAACATAAGTATGAAAAAATATACTTCCAAAAGAAAAATTCGTGCAGTGTAGGGGTAAAAATATATGTGTAACATTTCATGTTATATTTAAGTAATTAAAAATATACTGTATCTTTTGTTGCATCTTAGATGGCAAACAATTCATATCATCTTTGCACTTAGGTTTAAGAGAATACAAGCTGAATCTGACAAGAATGTCTGGTTCAGCTTGCTAGATGATCTGAATGCCTTCTGACATTCTTGATTTCTACTTGAGTCTTGGTATTCATATTATTCACTTGGAGCAATATCTACGTAGGAATTCTACACTGGAAGTCCTGAAAATTACTGATACAAACTTTTTCTATTTTTGAAACAAGTACAATATGAATGTGAAATAAAACTGTAATTTCTTTTTTTATATACACATTTTCTTTTTATATAAATATATCTGATATTTTCGATATCTTTTTTAGAAAATGGAGTGGAAAAATTATTATTTTTAAATATTTTTTCAAATATTTTTTGCTTTAGTATTTCATGAGATTTCACCTATGCAAAGCATATATGGCTCTTATATCAGTCAATAAAAAGGTAAAATAAGAAATCGATTTGCGAACAGTTTTTGAAGGCTTCCTTAAAGATTAATCTAAGACAGGGATGGCGAAACTTTCTACATCAACAGGCCAGTTCTTTTTTTTCTAAAAATATTTATATGACCATGACTTTCCAACAACCAAAACAATTAGAGGATCAAATAAATAAAGAATCAAAATAACTTGAAAATGCGTTTTTAGAATTAAAAAAAAATATAGGAAACATACTACATGGAATGAAAAGTACTGGGACTAGCAACGAAAAAAAAAATTTTTTTTTTGGTCCAAAATGGATTTTATTCTTCAACACAGTTTCCTTCAAGAGCGATACACTTATCCCAATAGTCCTATAACAGTTGGATGCTTTTCATATAGTATAATTTCTAAACAGCTTCAAAATATGCATCAGTTTCGTATTCGAGTTCATCATTTGACCCAAATTACTTCTTCTGGAGCCATCTCTTCAAGTTATAAAATTAATAATAGTCGCTATGGAATAGATCTAGAGAACATGAGAGATAAACGTTGGTTTTTCTGCTTTTTAATATTGTTGCACAACGGCTTTATTTGCTATTTTTATGTATTTGGCGTTAACGGGCCTTTATTCTTCTGTAATTTTTTTTTTTTTTTTCTTTTCCACAATGTCTCAAATCAATAGGTTTTGTAATTTACGATTAAAAAAGTACAGGTTTTTGGAACACTTACATTTCCTACTTGATTGTAGGCGTAAGAAGGTTATTCCTAAATTCATTTCCATTCGTTGTAATTTATTCTCTTCAAATAGGATTGAGAAGGTCTTATTTCGTTCTAAATTAGCTCTTTTAAGAGCTTTGATTCAAGAGACTCGCCACAAAATTGCTCATATAGAGCGCGAGTTATATTCTTTACATATCAGCCTCGCTAATTCTACTCCTGATTTTCAGTCCATTGACAGAAGGTCATGGAGCAGAGTTCTCACAGCTTCTTCTGTTCATTGTTCGGTTTTAAAGAAGAAATTTAATGCGCTTTGTGGAAGTTCTGTCGCTAATAACTGCAGTAATTTGCCTCTTGTTAACCAAAATGCTGTTGTCAATCTTTCTAGTGTTCCATTAAGTAACAATCAGCTCGATGCTCTCAAATTGAATAACAATTTTTCTGTCTCTGCTATTCCTTCTTTACCTAATCTCATTGCTCCTATTGAAAGAGCCTTTAAGCATAGCGCTCTATCTTCTTCTCAAAAAGAGTCTATTAGGCATCTCATTGCCAATACTGTTGATTTCAATTCTAATGTTTATAAACCCAATCTTAAACATCCTGTTAAACAATGTCTGAAAATTTTGCGTTCTGATCCAAACTTAATTATTACTAAGGCCGACAAAGGTGGTCAGATTGTTCTTCTCGACAAATCTACGTATTTGGAAAAAACCCATAAATTAATTAATGATGGTCCGTATGTGGATATCCGCAAAGACCCTTCCACTAGTGAAATTAACTCTATTAAGTCTGCCATTAAGTCTTCTTCCATTATTCCTGCTAACTTTAAGAAGTCCCTTATTCCGTCTATTTCGCATTGTGCCAGGTTTTATGCTTTACCTAAGGTCCATAAACCTGACATTCCTTTTAGACCTATTGTCTCTAGTATCGGTACAGCTTCTTATAAGCTTGCCAAATATTTAGTTTCTGTTTTTTCCCCACTTTTGAGCAGTAACTGTTTCACTGTTAAGAATTCTTTTGTTTTTGTTAAAAAACTTCATAATTTTAAGCCGCAGGGTCACATGATGGTTTCTTTTGATGTTAAATCATTATTTACAAACGTTCCGGTTGAGGGGGCTTTAGATTGCCTCAAGAAAAGGCTTTGTGAATTCCATTTCTCTTATTTTGAAATCGAGGAACTTATACTTCTCACTCGCGCTTGCTTGTCGCAAAATACTTTTGTTTTCAATGGTAATTTCTTCCGTATGATTGACGGTTTGGCTATGGGTAATCCTCTTAGTCCAATTTTATGCGATATTTATATGCACTATTTTGAGGTCAAGCTTTTTGAAATCTTAAAATTTCCGTTCTATGTTCGTTATGTTGATGATGTTTATGTCCTGATTGAAATGAATTCGGATATTAATCATATTCTCTCTATTATGAATTCCATTGATCCCTGCATTCAATTTACCTCTGAAATTGAGACCAATAACTGTCTTTCTTTCTTGGATGTCCTTGTTATTCGTTGTGAAAATGGCTTTCAGACTACCGTCTTTCGTAAACCTTTTGCTGTCAGTCTCCCACCTCACAGGTATTCTTCTCATCCCCCTAACCAGAAATTCGCTGCTTTCAATACTTTTGTTTTTCGGGCTACTAATATTTGTTCCACTCCTCAGTTACTTAGTGCTGAACTTAATTACCTCAAAGCTATTGCTGTCGATCGTGGTTATTCCTCTAATATTATCGATTCTATTTATAAGAAATTGACGAAATCTGGCCACTCTGAAAAGCATTCTAATTCCAACTCTAATACTTCAGTTGTATTACCATTTTTTCCTAAAATCAGTCAGCAAGTTGCTAAAATCCTAAGAAGGTTTGATTTTAAAGTTATTTTTTCTCCTGTTAATAAAATCCCTTTTTCAAATCTCAAACACCCCGTTGATCGCCTTGATAATTGGGGCATTTACCAGATCTCTTGTCAGTGTGGTCTTTCTTATATTGGTCAGACTAAACGTGCTCTTAGATTTCGTTTAAAAGAGCATGAAGGTTATGTTAAAAATCAGGAGCTCAAACGTTCTTCTATTGCTCAACATTCTTGGTCTTCTCAACATAGGTTCGATTTTTCCTCAGCCATCATTATCCAAAAATGTTCTTCTAACCTTGATCTTGATTTTTGGGAAGCTTACCATATCATTAAAAATTCTCACTCTTTAGTCAATGACTTATCTAGTACTCCAGATTTTCCAAGTATTTGGAAAGCGTTAATTTAATTCCCCTGTTTTGGTTTATTTTCTCTACTTCTCCGGTAGATGTCGCTACTTGTCCACCCAGTCGTTTCCACTGCTTCTCTCTCATTGGTTGTTTCGGCGCCTTCGCCGCCCGCATAGGGTATAAAAGCCAGCGCGTCTCTGTCTATGATTTTGCTCAGCCTTGCTTTTTCTAGCACGCTGTTCCTTTTGCACTGAAGAAGAATCTCGCTAGTAGATTCGAAACAGCTGTTTGCTGCTTTTTATATATTATTTGTGCATTTTAAACGTTGGTTTTTCTGCTTTTTAATATTGTTGCACAACGGCTTTATTTGCTATTTTTATGAGAGACTAGCTAAAGTACTCGTCGTTGTCCGGAATTTTGAGAACATTTGTTTTGAAAAATCAATTTCTAAATTAAACTTACAGTATAAAGCAAACAATAAAAAAAAGCAGTAAAGCCATCTTTATTTCAGTTCTTCTCTAAGAATGAGCTCTAGGCACCTAAATCTTTGTGGAAATTCTAATATACACGCATACACACACGTATATATATGAAGCCGATTTTAAAATGGCGAAAACAAATTCCGAGAACCTCAAAATGTTAAAATATGCCAATATATCCATAATCGGGTTTTTAATCATGTTTCGATACGTTTTTTCAAACCCATTCACCCATATTCACTTTCTGACGTCCATTATATTTCCAATATGACGTAATATTCGCTTTTTTTTTTAATTCGTCAAACTATTTATTTCATTTTAATTTTTCACTTGGAAATCTTGCAATAGAAAAGTAACTCTTGTGGTAAGAATTTTATTGCTGATTTTTAATTGTTGGCATCTGCTATAACAAAAAAAAAATTTTTATTTGACAGGAAATTGCTCTTAAATTGGTGGCTTTTTATTGATTAAAAATCAACTATAAATTATTTCCATTCCGGATTACTTTAATTGCCCCGGCCGTGTTTTAATACACATGTACGTAACATTTCACGATTCTGGCCTCCAGACTGTGGATTTGTATAGAATTACAGACAGACAGATAAATTTTCATTCTTATATATTAGATGGTGGAGGAATTTATAATCAACTAGTCAATTTGTGCAATTTAGCTTTAATTGATGTGTGAAACATTTTTTTGTGTGACATTTTTATCTTTATTTCTTTGTTCAAATGATCCAGCAATGCTGCATAATACTCTTTGTGACTGTTTATCTTTTCTCAAGATAGTAGATAGATATTATGCCACGTGCATCCCAAAAATATCGGCTAAGACCTTTTTAGCTGACTGCTGCGCCTTTGATCGCTTTGGGCTGCTTTCGCCCCGTTCTAACTTCTCAGATGACTGCTTATTGGACTCAGGTATGTAGTGATGGATTCAAGTTCCATCCAATGTTACAATTCAGCGAAATAACTCATTTGTATAACGCTGAAATATCGTCAAATTGCACTTTTAACCATCGACACGTTGCTGTTCTGGTCTTTTGTTAGGAAACGCGGCAGCCATATCGTACAAAGTTTCTTCATGTTCAAATGTTCATGCAAATATTTCTGACACATTCTCTATATATCTGTACAATGTCATCTAGTATATCTCTCACTTTCACTTTTCTGTCATACAAAGCAATATGGTGGATTTTTTTCAGATGTGCTTTAATGTTTCACATGCCATTCGTGGATTCGGACTGTTTTTTTTTTTTTTTTTGTTTTTTTTTTTTTTTTTTTTTTTAAAAAAGCAATGTTTAATCAACTCATGAATTCTCTTTCATCCATTGTTTTCACTAAAGCAGAAGTACTGCCACTTACATTATTAAAGTTCGTAAAGAAAAGGCCGAAATGTCATGGAAACTTGAAATTAATGTTTTGAAGTATGGTACTTTCTATAAATCACATGGATAATTTGTTAGTGCTGACAGCAGGGTTGTCAAGGTTTTGGACACAACGGTAAAAACCACGGTAAAATCCATGGTTTAAACCGTACTGTCCAAAACCCTCCTTCTGTCTAAAACTGTCTTAAACTGTCCAAAACTATATTTTGTAGTAAAATTGTATTTATCAGAACAATGCTAAAAGTTTAAAAAATTGGCAAAAAGATTACAATACAAAAATACCAATTTAGTATTAACAACCTAATTACCCTACGTTATACTACCTAACAATTTAGTAGCAACAACCTAATTGCCCTACGTAACAAAGTAATTACATTAAGAAGATATTAAATTTAATTATGTATCATAATTTTAATGTTATTCATTTAAATAATAGTAGTTAATAGAAGTAATAATGATTTTTATGAAGAATACATTCTGATTCTGTTACTGAAAGTCCCGAGAGTTGTTACTGGAAATAATTGATAAATGGAGTTCAGGTTCAGCATACTGATTAAACCAGCTTACGGCTGGCAACTATGTATATGTGTATATTAAGAAATAGTATAAATAAAAATAATTGATTTTGTTTGATTATGAGATATTTAGATATTGACTATTATTATAACACTATTATATGACTATTATTATAACAACACTATTTAACTCTTAAGAAATAGAATGTTCACTAGAATTAGATTAAATTCATAATAAAAATACATAATTTAAAAATAACTTCTAGATTTTAAATTAAATATTTGTGTTTTTCTTTCATTATCCTATAATCTAGAAAAGATAATTTACAATGAAATATTATTTAAAAGAAATTTCTTTGTAACATTTTCTTGCACAAAAAGTGAAACAAAAGCATTAGTGTTAAGCAAATCTCCCCTCCCTATACTACATGTGTGGTATTATAAAGAATTTCTTATTATTATAACTCAATTTTAACAGAAACAGAACTTTTTATGTTACACAGATATAAGAAAAATTTGAACTTTTTTTTCATTTACCAAAGAATTAAATGGAATGTTAGTAAAATATATTGTGAGATATTTATATTTATTCATATGTTTAATAAGTGTGCAGTGCTTACATGTGGAATGTTGCTTTTTTTAAGGTTTTGGACACTTTAGTACAGTTTTGAACGCTTTAGTACAGTTTTAGACACTTTAGTACAGTTTTGAACGCTTTAGTACAGTTTTAGACACTTTAGTACAGTTTTGGACAGTAAAACCCACATGTCCTGTCCAAAACTAGTTTTGGGCGTCCAAAACCCCAACACTGGCTGACAGCTATAGCGAGTCCTGGGACTTTTCACTCCATGCTATATTTTAGCTAATAATTTCTTTAAAAATGTGATTTTTGTCGTTGCATCTTAAATGCCAAAAAATTGATATCAGGTTCATACTTAGCTACTTTTAAGTGCCAAATTTCTGAAAAAACTGCTTAGTTTAAAATTTGCCAGTTTTTAAGATTACCAACTGAATTGGAACAATCTGACAGGAAATTTCTACTTGTGTTTTTCCCGTTGTCCATTTCTGGAAATATTAAATCGGAGGAAAAATAATTAAAATTCCAAGCATCAGCTACTTTAAACAGCTCTTCGTATCTGGAATTTAATTCCAAGTTTTCATAATTTTACTATCGATATTTCTTCTGAAAATGCCCGAGGATCTTCCTCTTTTGCTAGTCAAATCCTTTCTTAATTTGAAAAAATCTTTAAGTCAATATTGAACTAGATTGGTATTCATTATGTTGCATTTTAGTTTCTTCAATTTCTAACACAATGAATTTAGACAAACTTGATTAGTCTAAAATCATGTAATTTGTTCAGTTCCATTGTAGTTTAATTTAGAACTTCAATCAGTGCCGTGCCAAAATTATTCTGCCACGTGTCATGTGTTCACCGTCGCTGATCTAGGAGATATTGTATGACTGCAGTGATAAAGAATTGGTCATTTTTTCCATTGGTAAGCGATCACTGCTGATGTTAAATCAGTAGTCTTCAACCAGTGTTCTGCGATTAACTGACATTCAGTGCGAAGGGATCTCAGATATTCCCCGAACATTTCCAGTGAAGTTCTATCAGGGTTTTACTAATTGACAGAGGTATAGTTATTTTAACATACACTACAAAAAAAAAAATAATAATAATCCGTGAAAAATTTCTCTGGAAGCAAAATTTCCGTCCATTCTTCTTTTTCTTTCTTTTTTTTCACAAAACTTCCGTTTTGGTGTTAACCCGTTTTCAAAATAAAAATTTTGACCTATGTATAGAAATTTTTACCCTGTATATTTAGATTAGAGAGCTGCATTGGATCGGGCTACCCAATTATATACAAATCCGACCCGATCTGCGGTTCGGGATGGCGCTAATGTTTTTCGTTGTTTTGGGTTGACTTTAAATGTTTCGGGTGTGGGTTGAGTGTTGATTCTTTCAGATCGGGGTGGAAAAACCCGACATTTCAAAACTCAATCCTGAATATTAAAAAAAAAAATATATATATTTGAATATTAATGCGTATATATGTGTTCCTTTTTATACAAAAAAGATAAAATTGGAATTAGATACATAATTGTACATGTACACTATTTTCCGATAATTGTATTAAAATATAGATTAATTTCCTTTCATTTCGGGTTCGAGTCAGTTTCTGGTTGAAGTGTGTAGGGTTCGTTTTCGAGTTTTGGGTTGACCCTTATTGACGCTAAAATCTGGCCCGCGAAGCACTGTAATTTGTATTAAAATAATTATTTAAAAAACCCACACTGTAAAAAAAAAATCTTTAAAGTTACTAAAATTTTTCTAGGAAACTGGGATTTTTAGAACGTTTTATGTAACGGCAACAACAAAAATTCATGTAACAGCACCGTAAATCAAAAAATGTGCAAGGTTACTAAGAATTTCTTAGGAAACTGGGATGCCTAGGAATTTCATGTAACGGCAACAACAAAAATTCATGTAACAGATACACTTTCGCACGGTAAATAAAAAAATCTATTATGGTTACTAAGAATTTCTTAGGAAATTGGAATTCCTAGAAATTTTTATGTAACGGTAACAACAAAAATTCGTGTAACAGATACACTTTTGCACCGTAAATCAAAAAATTGGCAAGGTTACTAAGAATTTCTTAGGAAACTGGGATACCTAGAACTTTTTGTGTAACTGCAACCCCGGTTACAGATAAAATTTTAGCAAGATTACTGTAATTTTAGTCGATTCTTAAAAATTATTTTTGTAGATTTACATCTTTTTACCCGACTGCCAAGATGGGTTATGTGTTTCACGCGTATCTGGGTATGTGGGTTTTTTTATACCCTCGAAACATGCCAACGGCTGGATGGATTTTAATGAATGAGGTCTCTATCGATTCGTCTTAACCGTCCGATGGTTATAGGCTCGGTTTTGTTTTTATAAATTCAAAATGGCGGCCGTAAAATACAAAATGGCGGTAGATACGAAAAAAAAATTACGCACCCTATTGAGTGGCATATCATTGGATAGGTCTTTCAAAATGAAGACGATGTTTCCTAGACCATTTTACAGTCAGAAGCTCCGTTTAAATATTACACAACCTGGAAGTTGTATAGGTAAGATCTCTAGCTTCACTCAACTCTAACCATCATAGGCATCTATAGGCCTCATCAAAACAGTGTTTATAGATAGGACTAACAATTAAACGCAACTTAAAAGTCATTAATACAAGTAAATAAAAAAAATAGGTAAGTAATATAAAAAATAGTTTCACATTGATGAGAAATAATTAATTAGTTCGCTTTTTACGCAGTCGGGTTTTTTGATTTTTTTTAAATTTAATTTGCTTATTTCGTACAGTGTACAGATAAAACTTTAGTAAGCATACAGATTTCTGTAACTTTACATCTGTAGAATTACAGATTTATTTTACAGTGTATATTTTATAAATAAAACTTCGTCTTTAATTTACAGAACACGACTTAGTGCTGCTGAAAGCCAGCTGTCCCATATGTCGAAACAGAACAACACTGTCGATCTGGGTCGGAAAATGCAGGAGCTTACTATTGAAAAAGAGGATGCCGAAAGGAGAGCAAAGGCAGCCGAAGAGGCCCTGGAGAAAAAGACACAGCGTCTGAGAGACACGCAGGAAAAGCTGAATGCCACGACAGCATTGAAAGAAGACATGGCTCGCTCAAACAGAATTCTGGAATCGCAGAAAAATGATCTTGAGAAAGAGGTGGGTGAGGTGTATCAGAATCGATTATTTTTCAGATTTTATCCCTTTTAAGGAGTCTCAGAACTCTTATAATTGGAAAAAATGAAAAAAATGAAAAAAAAACACCATTTTCAAAATTTAATATCTTAAAGTGTATATCATTTTAAAACAAAAATTTTATTGGGATGAAAGATATAAGTATGTTCATTCATTTCATGTATTTAAAAATTGAAAGGTCCAGAATTATCGTTTACAGGGGACTCCAAACCGTCAGACTTTTGACGAGCAGAAAATTGGAATAACAGATGACGCGTAGGATTACAAAATAAAATTTGCAACTAGAATGAAACACTTGGTACCTACTTATACTTCAGATTATAATAATGACTCTGAACCTCAATAAATTTGTATTTAAAGCATTTTTACATTTTTAATACAAAGTTGTATTTAGCTAATGCAAAATTTAGAAAATTTCAAGAGTATAATCACCTAAAAAAATATTTATTTGGGCAATAAAAAGGGAATTTTAGGTTCAGTTTATACAGACTAACATGAAACATATGCTTTGAAAATTTCCTGAAAAAATATTCAGAAGTTTTGGAGATATCGTGCGCGTGATGCCCAAAAACGTCATTTGGAGAAAAATGACTTCAAAATTTCGAAAACGCCGCTTCAGCTGCTGAGCGAGTATAATTCTAAAAGCCATAACTTCTGTTCTAATGGGAATTTCAAAAAAACAATTATACCAAAATGTTCAGAAAAGATAGGAGTTTAACATCTAAAAAAAATCAAAATTTCGAAAATTTTAAAGCTTTAAGAGTCCTGAGACCCCTTAAATCGGATTTTATTCATTTATTTAACCCTTTCAGGTCCGATTTTTTTTTCAATTTTGAACAAAATTACTTTTACTTTAACAACGTTAATCGTAGCTATCCAAATAGATTTACTGAAGTTTAAAGATGATCTCATTGTCTGAAATGTAATGAATGTACTTATTTTGTGTACTATTCAATTCATATTTATATGATAATAGGTTAGGGGTGACGTTTGGAAAATATCGTATGACAACAGGGTTTACCAGATATTACAACTTTCTAATGTTTTTTGTGTTTTATCATACATGATTCGTTCAGAAAAGTAACCTATACTTTAAATCTAAAGAGTGAAATATGCAGTATTCCACAAAAGTGATGGTACAGGAAGTATTTTTCGTAAAATATGTAAAATTAACCATGATGAGTGCAAATAAAATTGAATTAACAAATGAGAATTATTTAATAACAGCTTTTGCTATATTATACAAGAAAAATTTAATAATAATTTATTTTAGAAACTTCAAAAATGAAAATACATGAAATATAGGTTCAAAAATACTTCCACAAATGTCAAGGTACACGTGGAAATTAAAAAAAAATATTAAAGAAAAACCTTTTCTAATATTTAGTTGCATATCCTTTCATTTTCAGGATTGCTTTAAGTCTGTTTACCATTTATTTTACCACATTTTCTGTAATATTTTTAAAAATTTTATTCCATTCTGCAAGTAAAACACTTTTCAACAATTTTTTATTTCTGGTATCATAACTATTCACTTGCTGCTGTAAGATACTCTATAAATGTTTAATGGAATTTAAGTATGGAATTTGTGAATGAGCTGCAAGGGCGTGGGGGCATTATAGAGCAGCCATAATCAGAAAATATGAGCAGTGTGCTTGGGATCATTATCTTATTGGAAGTAGCAGTCCTGCGAGACACCTAACTTTAAGGCACTGTCCTCCAAATTTTATTTAAAATAATTAATTATTCAGATCTGTCCATGATAGTTTCAGTGAAATCTAAATTTCACACTCCTGACACTGACATACAGCCCAAATCATTACAACTCTTCCAACATGCTCTGCAGTTTTTGTCGTATATCTGGGATTCAGAGCACCATCCTTTCTTCTCTAAAATCTAATTCGTCCATTTATGCTGAAAATATTAAACTTAGACCCATGTGAAAAAATTAAATGTTTCAGAAATGCATATGAAGATTTTCTGGAAAATTCTACTCTCTTCTTTCTGTTGATTGGAGAGATGTACGATTTTCTCTTTGCAGATCTTGATCCAAACTCAGCATCATTATTGACCCTGTTGATAGTTTCTGTATATATTATTTAATTGCCATGCTTTTCCAATTCCTCAGTTATTTTCTAGCACTAATTGAGGGATTTTCAGAAATGCAGAGTATTATTATTCTAACATCTCTCACTGTTAATTTTTTAGGAAGGCCGTTTCAAGCTTTATTTGCAATCCTTTTTTCTTTTTTTTTGTACCTATTAATTACTTTTTTTATGATGGAATGGCTTCGAAACATTATTTCAGTTGTTGTTTTTTTTTTTAGATTTTTTTTAAATTTATACTTTTTTTCCATGAAGATTAACATTTATTTTTGTTTCCTTCACTGTAAGTTCTTTTTTCAACATTTTTAAAATTCATATGAGATTTCCTCTGCTGAGATAACAACAAATATATTTATATGTACTGTGTATTCTGTGGGAATACGATTATGTTCAGTAAAATATAAAAATGAGTGAACATTTAAAAATTTTTACGAATGTACCATGACTTTTGTGGAAGTATTTTTGAACTATAATAAGTTTATAATATTTTTTCAGTATGTTCAAAGGAAATTTCCATTAACATTTCATTGTATAATGTAACAAAGGCTGCTAATTAATTATTTTAATTTATTAAATAATATTATTTCTATTCACCATTGTGAAATTTGCATATTTTTCAAGAACTACTCCCTGTACCTTCACTTTTGTGGAACACTGTATGTATAAAATAAAGGAATCGCTAACGGTGCAAAGAGAATTAAGCAAACTATTATTATTATTGTTGTTACTAAATGCCAAAACCTAAATGAAGGCATGGTAAGAAAGGCATGGCCATATACTATCATTACTATAGATAGATAAAATGACAGTAAAGTAACAGTCACAAAAGTATAAGACAAAATAATATTCGATGAAAAGACATGTACTATTAATCAATGCAAAAACCCTTGACGGGTTAAAAGTTTCTGACGCAGCACTTTATCTTATGCTCTAAGAATTTTAAATATGGAACTTAAAAATACTGATATCAAATTTTGAGTGACGTTATGCTATTTCTTAAAAAATATATTTGTATTTATTTCACCATTTTATTTTTGTTTTATTTATAATCGCATGTGCAAAAGTTATGTTCAACATGAAAAGCTGCATAAAATTTTATTTGCTATTGCTTTATCATTTACATCTCTCATAAATTCAAAATATGTGTTTTAAAAGATATGATATAAAATTTAAGTGACGCCTTGATGTGACTTTAAAAGGTTTGTTTTTTAAAATTCAATTTAAATTATTTTTGACTTGGTTAAAATATTTTTTTTACATCTACACAATACTTTTAATTTTCCAATTCACTGTTAAATATATCACTTTCATTAAATCTATACTATGCATTGAAATGTATTTATTTCAATAAATTGATTTATCTTTTGTGTCACGCTATTCAAAATTGTGAGTAAGATTTATGTAAATGGTTTATTTGCGTCAAACTGTCCTTTTTCATACATTTCATGTAGTTTGGACACAATGACGCAAAGAAACCATTTACATAAATCTTACTCACAATTTTGAATAGCGTGACACAAAAGATAAATCAAGTCCGCTAGCGAAGTCCGCTAGTGTCTATCATAATTATATCTGCCATGTAGACTAATTGCGATATTTAATCAAAATAGCCCCCCCCCCCCCTCCTCATCCCCGGAAATATAACAAATACAAAATGTGTCTTTATAAACCTATCGTCAAATAGGTTTTTATTTCTTTTTCCCTAAAAAAAACATGATTTTTATATCCGTAACGTAAATAGCGGACGAAGCCCGCTAGTTCCTATCATAATATATATTTTTAATAATTTTATATAGTCTATAATAAAAATCAGACTTAAAATAGTCTAGTTCCATGAGTACTTGTAGTGTCAGTTACATGTTACGATTTTTGGATACCAGTATTTTAGAACGGGAAAATGTGACTTATTTTATCGGAGATATCTCATTAATTGAATAAGGTGAAGCAAACTTTTTGAAAAAAAAGTGGCCAACAAGCATGGCAGTTATCAGCGATGTGACTTTGTGCTAAAGTCCATTAATTTGATCTGCTTTAAAAAGATTACAGAAGATTGAATTATAGTAGAACCTGGATTAACCGAGCTTCGATTAATCGAGGTTTCTGTTAACCGAGCCGATAACAAAGTCTGATTTTTTTCCCTTTTGAATGAGCCTTAAAAATAACCACACTCTTTAGCTCACTGTCCGTGCTATACAGGCCCTTCTGCCCCCAAAAGCACTCAACTCCAAAGAAACATTCAGGGATGTAGTGGGGGGTATACTGGGGTATACGCCGTATACCCTCTGGATTGTTTTAAGGAACACCGTATACCCTCTGTTTCTCAAGAAAGCTATAGTATATGCACTCTAGGGTATACGCTTTGCCTTGAGCGTATACCCTCTGCTTAGAACGTATACCCTCTGTTTTTTTTACGACTACACCACTGGAAACATTGGACCATGAGAAGTCAATAGCGAACAATGCTTTGTTTCCAGTGGCTGTGTGAACTTTCGTAAATTTTTCAATTTGCATTTTAAAATTTACTACTGGTAGTTGATTTTCTTTTTAAATTTGTTAAGCTGTGAAACAGAACTTTACATATATTTACTTTTATTATTTAAAAAACGTTCTATATATTTTTTAAAAAGAGATGTTAAATTCGCAAGCACGGCGAGTTTTTACACACAGTTTCTATTAACCGAGATTTCCGATTCCGATTTACTAACAGTCCCAATTAGCTCGGATAATCGAGGCTGCTCTGTATAATTAAAAAATCAATGGCGATCTTACTGTAAACGGGTTTCCCTTTTACTGAGGGATTTCAAAACCGAATCAGCTGATGTTAGTTGCTGTTTCCCTGCTTGATTAAATAAGATTAGTTAAACATTTGAAAATTACCAAATATAAAAGGAACTAAGTCAACAGAGTCTTTGCTTTATGGTATTTTTTAACAACGCTATAAGAAAATGATTTTAAATAAGAGATTTTAAATGTAACGTTTTAAATCTGACATAATTTTCACCAAACTTTCCTTTCTCTTTGTAACATTCAACTGAAAATATTTTTATTATTAGAAAGATAATATTATTTGCACTACCTTAAACTTAGCAACTATAGTTAAAAATATCATCTCGAAATTTGAAATAAATCTCTCATATAAATATATTTTTTAATTTACACTGTTTTGCAATATGTTTTGCAATGTGTTTTGTAAACTGTTTTGGCCACTTTGGCCAATATGACGTAATTTCCTCCATTTACGACTTTTAACACATATCAATGAATTTATTATTTAAAAATTTTCTTTTTCTTTTAATATTCACGTGTAAATATAATTTTTATGACGTAATTTTCAATGTTTTCCTTCTTTTAATGCGTAATCATTTAATTCTAATTTGAAAATAATGATTATTTTATAATTTTCTTTCATTTTAAGTAAGCATGTGTAAAAACAATTTTTATGACGTAATGTTTAATATTTTCCTGCTTTTAACACGTTATCATTTAATTCTAATTTAAAAGGATTTTTTTCTGTTTATAATAGTCACGTGTGAATAAATTTTTAATTTAAAGGATATATTATTCTTTGCGCTGTTTTAACATTTGGCAACAATTTAAAATAACCTTTTCTAAAATATGTAAAAAATATCTCTGGAAATTCTGAAAATTTTAATTTAAAATTGAAATAAACCGTCAAAAAATTAGGCAAGTTAAAAATAATAAATGCACTCTGCAAACTTCGAGTTTCTATTGAATGATTAAATTGAATGAAAATGATTAAATTCCCATGTATATTTTTTTTTCCTATGAGACTTTTTTAATGAGACAATTTTATCCAGACTTAACATTAAATATCTCTTAAAATAATTCTTCGATTTAAAAACTGTCTACTTCAAAGTTTTTATCAAACATTTCTCTATAATACTACGCAATTGCGTCAAAAGATGGCGACACCAGAATTCTGATATGCTTATTATGTAAACTGTAAATATTGCAAAGTTAAATAAAAAGAATTGTCTCGGGGTTATCAAACTTCACTGATATTTATAAATAAAACATTTCAACTAAATTATTTATTATAAAAGAATTATTACATCACAATAGCTTTTATGCAAGGAAAATAATAATTATAATAATAATAATATTATGGATGTCAGTGATTATATATTGATTGACCGTCATAATAATAAAAATTGATATTATAAAAAGAAGAGCTGAAATGAATTATTTTTTTACGTTTCTGATCGTGTGATTTATATTCAAATAATAATTATTAATGTATATTTTTTGTAAAGTGATTGAAATTAAATATATTTATAAAATTTATGGTAATATTTTTATTGTTGAAAAATTGCCAAGAAATAATCATCATCAAATTGGCGTCATTATAATTGTAATTTTATTTAACTTAATAGCAATTAAAAAAATTACAAAGGAACTGAGAATAATGGTCAACTAGCAGACTTAAAAAAAAAAAAAAAACATTCACATGTGAAAACACGTATCAGGGAGTATCGAACTGCCTATCTTAAGGTCAGTAAACGATGGCCCTTAGCCACTCAGCCAGTGGGAAGACGAAATTTTTCTCCCCAAAAGTGGTTAAAAAGAAAGCATGTGTATGAATACAGTGTCATGCATTTTCGGTGAAATTTCCATAGAATGGCGAAGAAATATAGTCCGATTTTTCATGCGCATTATAAAACGAACAAGAGTCTTTCTGGAAACAAGTAAATTGTTATTTGGTTCATCTGAAACATATTTATTTGATTTTTAAAAAATCGCCCGTGTCATTTTCGAGAGAAAAAAAAATCGAATTATTTAACGAACGAGAGTTTTCCCAGAAAAAAGAAAAGTGTTATTCACCTCGCCTTAATCACATTTATATTATGTATCAATTTAAAAATAATCGTTAGAACCGTTTTCGAGATTTTCAAATTAGGAACTTCCTCGATATTATACCAACGTTTTCACTTTAAAAATGGCTATTTAGATCTCAAAATATACTGCACGTAGAAATGCAAAAATTTCAGTATACGATTAGACTGCAGATATAAGACTGTTCTAGAAAATTCAGAACAATAAGACATATATCTGCTGAGTTATTAAAAGGCGGCTTTTCGCGTTTTCTTTGATGTCTAGTTAGCTGTATATATGAGTTCCGCCATCTACGAATTCTATGATACGATACGATACGATACGATACGATTTTAGGCTTAAGGCTGCGTCACTCGAAATACTACCGCCTTCCATGATAATACACCAGACCCGAAAGGATTAAGATAGCTTTTCGGGAAAAGTTTCACTGAATTTCTTAATTCAAAAACCATTTTTTTTTCCATTATTATATATTTTTTTGTCAGTATGGGATAGGGATATAACACTATTTTTGATCAAGCTAAATAAAATTATTGATTTTCATTTCTACTTAAGATGGAGTACCTATAAACTTATTTATATCTCCTATAAATTTTACAATTGCAAGGTTATAAATATTTGCAGTTGGAAGGTCTCATTTTTACAGACCAAAAGTATATGTTGAATTCTACTTTAAATTGATTTTGACATTTACTAAATTTATAATAAAAAAAAAAAAAAAAGAAAAGAAAAGAAAAATGAACTGTTTCCATAATTCTACACATACTGCGTTTAGAAACTACTAATTAAATGTAAAAAAAAAAAAAAAAAAAAAAAAAAAAAAAAAAAACAGCATGGTTATTATGATTAGCCATATATTATACTACGTGAAGGAATGAATGGGGCATGTCCCTCTTATAACTTCTGCGTTCCTAAACAGCTAGAAATATTTAATTATATAATTTTAAATATCTTTTTGTAACATTGAACAATTTTTATGATATTTATTTTCCATAAATTTCAAAATCCATTTTTAAATAGCAATTCACAGCTTACTTTTGATCTATAAAAAGAAAATTTTCCAATTACAAATGTTTTAAATCTTGCCGCAGTAAAAATTGTAGAACACATACAATAATAAATAAAATAAAATCATACTTTTCTTTTCACATAGATCTGTGAAATTATAATACTCGTTAAAATATAAATTCCTCTTACTTTTCCCCTACTTATCATGTAATTATTTTGTTACTTAGCATCTTATTTAGTATCTTATATGAGATTCTAACGGGACACAGGAATAAAAACTTGAAACAAAAATTGATTTCGTGTTTTAAGTTTCGGAATGAAAATTCATAAACAGTTTTTTTTCCTATTGTGGCAATGAAAAATATTGATATCCACACGACTTTTTTATGCAAATTAAATTTTTGGATTTAAAAAAAATTAAGGATATAAAAGAACTGCTATTACTTTCGCATAAAATTATTTTTTTTATAGTGTGAAGAACATCGTAGCCTACTGGCTAAGGCTGAAGCACGAGCATCTGAACTAAGGAGCCAAGTGGATAAGACGGATAGAGATCTCACTTCCTTGAGAAAGGAATGCAATCAACTTCGAAACGAGGTAAAAAAGCTGTCATTTCAATCAATTCCTTTATTTAAATCTTGTCAAAAGCAACAATGATATATGATATATGTTTTTTTTCTAAATTAAATTATAGAGTAAGGGTACAACCATCTTCTACAAGCAAATATTTTAATTGTATCTGTGCCAAATAAAAAAAAAAGTCCAAATATTTTCGAAGATATTTTTTAATTATGTATGAAAAAATTAGGCGAGGTTTTAACAATACACCACACAGAAATTATTATTATTATTTTAAATCTCAGTTGCATTTTCTTGACATACTAGGAGAGTAAGACTACGGGAATAGGAAGGTTATGAGTACGTACTAGTAAGTAATAGTCAAAAGTAAATGGCTTTCTACTTTCATATGCGTATTTGTTCCAGTACCACCACTCCTAGCTGATACTCACACTGGATACAGTTGTTATAACACAAATGTCCACATCCTAAGAAAATAAAGGAATCGTCATCATTTCCAAATTTTTTTGATCGGTTTAGGTCGTAATTCCCGAAGTGAAATTCTTTGTGTGCATTCACTTTCATTTTCTTTCTTTTCTCGTCTTATGATATTTCTTTGTAGTCTTTTTTTTTTTTTTAACAGCTCTTTCTGCACTTGCATTTTCAAATTTCCCTTTCTTTTTTTCTCAATACTTTTTGCAACTTTATTGTTTTTTCTCAAGATGCACATATTAATGCTTTTATTTTCTAGTCATTTCCTTTTTACACTTCCTCGCCTCTAATTTCTGTTTACAATCTCCAATTGTTTCTGTTTTCTGTTTATATCTTACCACTTCGCAGAAATGGCTCGAAACGGAAAGAAATATACATCTAAAAATATAAAACAATTTTCCATTTAGTAAGTTTTTTTTTTCTCATTTTTCTAAGAAACAATAAAAGTAGTAAGAATAAGTGGCTATATTCAGAGCGTGTAGTATGCGGCCATTGCGTACTCTTTCCTTCCTAAATAATGTTTTACACATTCACCAGTATACTCCACCATGTTATAAAAGAGAAGTGCTAACCACTCTACGTTGTTGCAGACGCAGTGCACTTTACTTTGATACAACTCTATTACTGCATCTTATGTACTCAATCTCAAAAGAATTACGTTAAATGTTTTAAAAATTATGTAAGACACAAGAAGAAATAAAAATGTATTTTACCTTCTAGTTAGAAAGGAAACTACAAAATATCAGATCAATGACAATATAGCACCATATTTTGCTGTTGTAGAAATAGACACACTAAAACATGAAGTGAAAATACCTTGCAGTGTTGCTAAACATAAAGTTTCCCAGTGTACTCTTATCCTATAATTTTCTCTAGGTTAAGATTATTTATGCATTTTAACACGTTGAGTGCCACGTCGGTCACCGGTGACTGACAATGAACTTTCCGATTAGACCGCGTCAGTCACCGGTGACTGACAGTGTATAATATGACATAAAACTAAAAAAATTATATTGTTTTAAGTAATTACTGAAAATTTATTTGAAATTTATTTAACTTTTATTTATTACAGGATTATATCAGTAATGCATTTTAATGAATTTTATTGAAACACGGTAAACATAACAAGTTGGAAATTGCTCGTCAAACGTGGCAAATGAGGTGCGTTCGTACTATAACTAGTTTTATAATTATTTTTAGCACCCCATATTGTACTGAATGTATACTTTTTTGCACTTCATAAAGCGCATAGTCTGATACATCATTAAAATGCACTTCCAATAATTTTTTCCCATTCCCCGTAATGTAACGGAACACTTTTGACTGTCCCTGTAATTAAACTATACATCCGATTTTCCTAAAATTTGAAATAGCTCAACAAATCTTTGCAACAATTATATCTTTAAAATTTCAGACCATTCGGAAGGCTGTAATATCATTAAAATGCACTTGCAATAATTTTTCCCATTCCCCGTAATGTAACGGAACACTTTCGACTGTCCCTGTAATTAAACTATACATCCAATTTTCCAAAAATTTGAAATAGCTCAACAAAACTTTGCAACAATTATATCTTTAAAATTTCAGACCATTCGGAAGGCTGTAATATCATTAAAATGCACTTGCAATAATTTTTCCCATTGGCCGTAATGTAAAGAAAAACTTTTGACTGTCCCTGTAATTAAACTATACATCCGATTTTCCTAAAATTTGAAATGGCTCGACAAAATTTTGCAACAGTTATATCTTTAAAATTTCAGATCATTTGGATGGCTCTAATATCATTAAAATGCACTTGCAATAATTTTTCCCATTGGCCGTAATGTAAAGAAAAACTTTTGACTGTCCCTGTAATTAAACTATACATCCGATTTTCCTAAATTTTGAAATGGCTCGACAAAATTTTGCAACAGTTATATCTTTAAAATTTCAGATCATTCGGAAGGCTCTAATATCATTAAAATGCACTTGCAATAATTTTTCCCATTGGCCGTAATGTAAAGAAAAACTTTTGACTGTCCCTGTAATTAAACTATACATCCGATTTTCATAAAATTTGAAATGGCTCGACAAAATTTTGCAACAATCATATATTTGAAATTTCAGCCCATTCGGTTGGGTAGTTTTTGCTCTGTTACATGCGGACAGACGGACGGACAGACGGACGGACAGACGGACGGACGGACGGACTGAACGACGACTATAGGTGCTACGTATTTTTATAATTACGAACGCACCTAACAACGGTTGTCCTTCGCAGGTATCAGAAAATGTTACATCTCGTTTAGTCATTTTTCTGGCCATTGTTATACTAAATTATGCCGCAGTTTCTTAGTCTTTTTCACTTCACAACATCTTCGCACTTTAGAGATTTTTCCGGGTGTGTTTTGGAGATTGCGTCGTGGATTTTTAGCAAAAATAATTTCACTATTATCGTTTCCACACTCTTAAACTGACATTTTCCCGTTTAAAGGTAAAGAAAGATTTTTGTCTGCATTTGACTAAGAACCGCCGAGAACTGAATGAATATAAACGTAAAACATTTCTAAAATGTTTGTATTGCTTTGTCGTAACCTAAACAGATCCCCCGCCGTAAGCCAATTTCGACGGAATCTTATCTCGCGGTCCAAACGGAAAGACAGGTAAAACAGGTTTGGCGCTTAAGAGGCTACTTCAGTCAAGTGAAAAGACCCGTTCGCTAATGCTAATCCTATGGAAGAAATTTATAAAGATATCTCGGTTGCATTTTAATATTTTTAAATGATTTTTTTTTTTTTTTTTTTTTTTTTTTTTTTTTTTTTTGCATTGGTTAGCTGAGGTCGATCTCTACATCTGCCGTTTTTTACTTTTTCGATTTCGATTACAGATTTTTTTATAAGGATGCTTTCAGTTTCGAAACCGGTTCCGAAAATGAAAGTGTCCTCATCAAAAATATCTGTACACAAAATAGAAAAAGTAAAAAACGGCCTTTGTACAGATCGACCTCAGCTAACCAATGTAAAAAAAAATCATTTAAAAATATTAAAATGCAACCGAGATATCTTTATAAATTTCTTCCATAGGATTAGCATTAGCGAACGGGTCTTTTCACTTGACTGAAGTAGCCTCTTAAGGTGTTAAGGTTTAGATATAATGTTAGATCATTTCGTTGAACAAAATTTCAAACATTGATTAGTACTAAATTACAAAACGAATGAAGTTTACGCAAAAAACAGAAAGAGAAATGAAGTAATTAACGGCGTGCGTGTCTTAACGAATTTATTAAATCAATTTTTTCAAAAAATAACTCCGGCACAATTTTGTTTAGTGATCTGTGTGACCATGTCATTAGCAGAAAAATTCTGTTTAAAAAATCAGACGGTATTGAATTCAAGCCTTCAGAGGGATTTTTATGATGACAATGTACAGTCGTGAGGAAAAAAAAAGTAAACACCCCTTACTAACTCGGCAAAAAAATTATCGTGGAAAAAAGTTACTGGTACCACACGATTGGAAATAAAATCTACTTTTAAATGAGGTATATAAAATTTGCTTAAAGGGGCCATCTACATATTAAAACGAACCATATCTTTATTTTTTTCAATAGCAGTACACAATTCTGACAGCATAAATGAACTCTACACCCTTCAATTAGCCTAAAAACGAAGTTTTATGCAATTCGTGCTAGATTCGTGCTAATTTCTCAGAAATTAATTATTTTAAAACGAGCTTATTTTAGGGGCTGTATCCAAATTGAAGTTCGGTACTCGATTGTTAACCGAGAGAGCCCCCTTCTTGATCAAGGCAGCTTAAGCGCCACTCAAGTCGTCATTGAAGACTGCTAGATTACAGGATAGCATAAGACATTTCAAAATATCTAGTCACTTCTATCATAGACGGTCCCTTAAATCATCATTTTGCCGTTTTTTAAGCATAATTTGAGAACTACTTGGAATGAAAATGTGAAATTTTGGATTTCTATAAAGCAGGACTTAATAAATCTAAATCCATCAAAAAAATTGTAGCTTGCAATTTATAATTTTTTCTAATATTAATTTCATAATTCATAGTTCATATAATAAAATTATAAAAATTGCAAATACAACGTATTTATGTTTGGGTATATTAGTATTATTGCTACACAAAAAATTAGCACAATAGGAGTATAATTTCAGCAGATATTAATAAAAATATGAAAAGGTAATTTAACGTTAGAAGCACTCAATTTTGAATGTTTATAATTCAAAAACTTATCATTCAAATGACTTGAAATTTGGTGTCTAGGCATAGTTTGAACCGAAAATTTGAAATATCTTGTTAAAATTGGGTATTGTCATTAGAAAAAATGAAGTTTGGGTTCGTTTTAATATGTAGATGGCCCCCTAAGCAAGTTTTATAGACATCATTTAAAAGTAGACTTTATTTCCAATCGTTCGGTACCAGTAACTTTCTTCTGCGATAATTTTTTGAGGAGTTAGTAGGGTGTGTTTACTTTTTTTTTTCTACGACTGTAGTTAGAATTCAGGGTTATTAAAACAATAGAAAATTTGGAGGGAAGACGCAATTTTAAGTTCAACAGCTAAACAGTCTATGACACAATTCGACTAAATTTTTAAAACTGCAATAAAACATTCGTGTTTTATTGATAAATTGCTAAAAATAATTGATAAAATTAAGAAGATTTTTAGGATGACTTCTTTTTAATATATTGGTGGTTGCAAAAGTTCGTGCCCGATTGCCGATGCATCGAGTTTCGAAGTGTACCCAAGTTGTTTTAAATGGCGAAATGCAGTCGAATTGTCAACATTGAGTCTCTCGGCAATCTTTTCAGTAGTAATCCGTGCATTATGATTCACTCAATCACGGATTAAGTCATCATCAATGCCAGAATGTCGTTCAGAGCAAAATTTATCGTTTAGATGTAAATCACCTTTTCGAAATCGATAAAATCTCTTTTTAACTGTCTTAAGGAGGTCCGGGACACAAAAAAATCTTCCAAATTTTGTAAAAACATTTTATTTCATTGAAAATTTCTCTGTTTTTTTCTGCTTAAAACGACTTTTAAATCATGTTTCTATCTTAATTATACACTATGACGCAAAAGTTTAGACAATGAAGAAATTCTTACATACTTTGAAAAATATTTATTCAATTTTCAAATCACTGCTTGAAATTAATGTGCTGTACATATAAACAATATTTATAACAAAGAAAAGTGGAATTGTGCATATTGCAATAAATTAAATGGTAACAAAAATAAACTGCTGTCTCAAAAGTTTAGACACAAATTAAATAAAATCGAAATAAACAATTTTTAAAACCTGGTTGCGCATCCATGCTTATGTATTACGTCATATACACGAGATTGCATGGAAGAAACTAAATCTTGCATAGTTTGTGGATCGATATCGTACCATGCATTCTCAATAGATGTCTTAAGTTCCTTTTCAGAAGAGTATTGTCTAGCGTTGCTATAAACTTTGCGACACATGATGCTCCAAAGGTTTTCTGTAGGATTAAGATCTGGGCTACATGCTGGCCAGTCGAGAACTCTTATATTATGGGAATTAAACCAAGATTTTGAATGTTTTGCAGTGTGAATTGAAGCATTGTCTTGCTGAAATTCCCACTGAGGACCCCCTAGAAGCTCAGCAAATGGCAGTAGGTTTTCTTCTAATGTCTGTGTATAATGCTGTGAAGTCTGACGACCACTGTTGAAGGTCAGAGATACTTGTCCATTATAGCAAAAGGCTACCCAAACCATCACCGAGCCCCCTCCTTGTCTGCGACTAAAAAAACGTCGAGGTTCCTTCCGCAAGTCATGCCAATACGATAAACAACCATCTGGACCATCCAGATTCCACTTTTTTTCATCGATAAATATGACTGACTGCCATTTCTCTCCATATGACATATGCTTTCGAGCCCACATAAGTCTTTGTAACTTATGATGTGGTTTCAGAGCTGGTTTCTTCTGCATTTTGCTATAAACGATTGTTCCTTTTCCAAAATTCGTCTACGAATCGTATCCTTTGATACAGAGAGTCCCGATGAGCTTTGAACTCCACGTACGCTCATTTGTTGAGTACTCGCTAGTCTTTGTATCAGGCGATCCTCTCGTACATTTGTCACACGTGGCCTCCCAGACCGACATTTTGCTTTATATTCGGAACCACTCGATAAAACTCGATAAATAGATTTTTTTTTCCTATTAATAATAGCAGAAATTTCAGAAAAGCTCTTCCCTTCACCTTTCAACTGCCAAATCCTTGAAACCTCATTCACTTGAATTTCTTTAGCTCTCGGCATGTCGACTATGAAGCGCAATCGTTTGCAGAACTTAAGTACTCCAAATTTGTGACATCATCGATTCTAAATTTGCATATGCCAGCGAATATTCAAAGAAATTTAGAATAGTGTCTAAACTTTTGCGACAAGCAGATTTGAATTTTTATGAAAAAAATTAGTATTATAGCAAATAAAACGACTGTCTTTTGTACATAGCATTTTAAATCAGTTTTTGAATATATTTACAGGTTTTTGTAATTCTGACGTCATAATTCTACATTTTAAAGCTGAATGACGTCATTGTCTAAACTTTTGCGTCATAGTGTAAAAAGAAATTTTAATTTTTTCGTTTTCGTTTGTTTTCAAAATCCAAGTTTCAAGCAATGGCTGTCATGGAAACGACTTCTTGTAAAAATGCGTTTTTCTTCATGATGGGTTTTTTCAACATTTCTCGTATTTAAATTTTGTAAATCAAGAACCGTTAAAGATAAATGATTCAAACTTGGAACATTTCCCTTTCAATTGTTTTACTTTAATTTTGGTTCAGCATATTTGAAAAAAAATATTTATTTTTGAAAATATGATTTTTTTTTTTAAGTTGCATCTTTTTTTTTAATTTTTTCGCTAAATATTTTTAATTTTTTAAAAATTAATATTTTTAAAAATGCTGAATCCAAATTAAAACTTATAAATTTCTATTTCAAGATTGAAATTCTATTAATAATATTTCGATTTATAACGATTTTAAATTACCCCGCTTTTATAATAAATTTTAAATTTTAAATTTAAAAAAATAATGAGAAGTTTTATCATGTGATTTTGTTTACAAATGATATTGTTAACCATCGCAAAAAAATTCAGAATTTTAACTCAATAAATAAAAATTATTTGAAAATGTTTCCCGGACCACCTTAAGAGTGGGAGCACGATCCAAATAAGCGTCTTGAATATTTTTTTGCAACACGTCCAACACTCACTCCTTTTTTCAACTCATATAACATGACATGACGAAAATGTTTTTCATTTCCCTTTTGAATATTAACCTTGCACACAAATTAATTTGAAAACTTTTTTTTTAACGTTATGTTCACTCACTGCACATGTAGATAACTGTCAGTTAATAATATGGTTATAAAAGAAACATCAGCGCTGTCAAAATTGCAAGTTTCTGCCATCTATGAAATAGGGCACGAACTTTTGCAGTTACCCAATACTTCGAGAATGCAGAAATGTAATGGGTTACAGCAGCCATAAAGAAAACTAGTCGGATGTGGCAGTCCCAAAACTTTCTTCTATCTCATACAAACATGGTAATATTTCCTGAAAAATAAAACATATTAATGCCACTGGTTAGGTGATTTACACCAAAATCTAATCAGCAACACCTTTCGTCAACTTGTAGCTGAATCTGAAGTTTGATGAAAATTCGTGCATTAGTTTTTGAGGTAGAACTATTTTTGAAATTGCAAAAAAAAAAAATCTATATAGCAGCACCACCTGTTGGCCGATTTACTACAAAAAGTAATCAGGACAAATTTATATCAGGGACTAACTGAATCTGAAGTTTGGTGAAAATTCATGCATTAGTCCTCGAGTTACAGTTATTGCGGAAATCGTGATAAATGCAGCATAGCAGCTCACCTGTTGGGTAATTTACACTATAAACAAAACATCACTAATTTATATCAGGGACTAACTGAATCTGAAGTTTGGTGAAAACTCGTGCATTAGTTCTTGAGATAGAGCTATTGCGATAATCATGAATAATGCCGCATAGCAGCGCCACTTGTTGGGCAATTTACACAAAAAAGTAATCAGCACCAAATTATATCAAGGACTAATGGAATCTGAAGTTTCATAAAAGTTCGTGTATTAGTTCATGAGATAGAGCTATTGCGGAAATCATGAAAAATGCAGCATAACAGCGCCATCTGTTGGGCCATTTACACCAAAAAGTAATCAGCACCAGTTTATATCAGGTACTAACTGAATCTAAAGTTTTATTAAATTCCGTTCATTAGTTCTTGAGATAGAGAGCCCATAAAATTTGTGTCACATACAGACAGACTCACAGACAGACATTTTGTAAAAACATGTTTTTCGGGTTCTCTGACCCCTAAAACGTGTAAATCCGTCGAAAACCGGAATTCGAAAATTTTCTTGAATCCAATACTTTCTTCTTGTAATGACAGAAGAAAGTAAAAAAAAAAAAATGGCCACTACCTTGCTATCTATTTAACACATATTTTTTATGCTACTAAAGTTTACTATTTTTCATATTATTCAAAATGTTTTCTAACTGATTTCCAGCTCGAAGACGAACGAAATCGCCTCCAGCAGAGCGCTGATCAACGTCAATCTGAAATCAGCATGACTTGGACTCGGGAGAGGGAAGATCTGAGAAGACAGTGCAATGAACTGAGGAACAGAATTGAACAACTGCAGCACAATCTGTCAGAAAACGACAAAATTTACATCGAAAAAGTAAATTTATTCGCTTTTACATTTGTAAATACTGTGTTTGATTAGCAGTGTTTCCCAGAGTGCGGTACACATATACCATTTGAAAGTCAGCGAAAATGTTCTAGGGCAGGGGTTTCCAAACTTTTAGACTGACGTATCACTGAATAGAAACTCATACTTCCACATACCACAAGGTTACAAACGCGAAGCTAATACAGAAAAACCTGTGTAAACGAAATATGTCTAAAACGAAATATTTTTACAGTCTTTTGTGCTTCTGTCTGAGCAGATTTTACTGTATTGCATTGTAACACTATTAAATTGGTTATTTAGATTGACTGCTTTATTTTAACATTCAGATAAAAGGTAGTATCATCATTACATATTAATAATATGTACATTATTAAAATACAGAGTTTTGATTGAAAAAAAGATACTATACTTAATGACATATTGGCATAAATTGATACATATACACTAGGGTGACTCTATTAATTCTGTTGTATTGCTAATGATAAGGATATGCATACTTTACCAAATACAGCTTCCTCATATCTGATTCACTCTTAGTTTTAGACGTAAATCAGATTCGATGTTTTGTTATTCCTATATTTGTTTTTCATATAAGGGTCATTCTCCCAAATGTGTACTTTTTCAATACAAATTTGTTTTTCAAGACAAATGTTATAATTTTTAGAAAGTTATCACTTACTGCGAGTAAAAATAAGGAATGGCCCAGCTACATCATATTTATTTTTTTTTAGAAACACAATTTTTTTTTATTAACATCATTCACGGAGATTTTATGCTACAGTACTAAAGATGTTATGCTTTATGCTACAGTTATGTTTGTGTAGTGAGACAAAGCAGTAAAAATTATTTATTCTATTGGATATATAACTAAGGAGCAATTCTATATAAGAATGCATAATGAATTTTTTTGGAATGAATATAAAAAAAACACAAAAAAAATTCATCCCCCATCTGGGGCTTCTTTTCATAACCATCTTTTAAAGGTTATTCAATTCTACTCTTTTAAAGTTTTGAAACAATCTTTTTTGATTTACAGTCATTTCAAATTCTTGTTAAGTAATTTTCTCTGAAATATAAATTTTCAAAATTAAGAGATTCACGGAGGTGAACAACATGCTCTAAATATTAAGCTACATATTTATTTTTTGTAAATTTATTGTTTTGTTCTTTAAATCAACATCTGTTGATATAATTACATAAGCAATATATAAGCAAATATCTTAGTGTTGATTTAGTCACCTTGAGTTACAGTTCACGCATGTGAGAATCTCGAATAACCATGCTTGCTTTTTTATAACAAAATCGAATACCTCAGTATAAAAAAAAAATCCTGACTCCTAATTTAACAACAGCAAACATACTGGCCAACTTTAGCATCATGTGAAACAAAATCTGATCATAATTTTGCCATTTTTTAACATGAAAATGCAATTTAATGTTTGGTTCATGGAGGATAGAATATATTGTGTGTCACACCTTTTCGTACCCAGAAAACAAAGAAAAAAATACAAAGAAAGTAATTAACTATGCTAAATTATTTGCTCATGAGATAGTAGTAGCTAGAATAATAACTATTTAACTATTTTATTTTCAATTAAATAAGTAATCAAACATTTTCTTTAGTAACACTGGGTGTGTGACATGCCACGGAGGTGAGATCTCACATACTGTATACTAAGAAATAAAAAATATAAAGTAATTATAAAAAATGTATGCACATAACACATAGTCTTCTTTCACTTTCAATAGAAAACATAAATTAATTCAAAAAAGTTCATGTCAAATACTGAAAAAGGCTTTGCGAGTGAAATATTACACTTTTTGAAGAATGACCCAATAAAGAAGAGACGAGAAAGCACTTAAAACAAACATATGTTGTACTAGAAACAAACAATAATTTTAGAGCTTTTACGGATATCAGAGAGTATTTTTCTTTTCTCACTAACCAAAATTTTGTTTGCTTCATCTTTTTGAATGCGAATTCCAGCAATCCATCATTATTGTTGTATTTTTTTATTTCATTTCACGAGTATCGTACTTTCGCGTACCAGTAAACAGAGCTTCACGTACCAGTACTGGTATGCGTACCATAGTTTGAGAACCCCTGTTCTAAGGGATACGCGAAGACTCAGTTAACAACCAACATACGGCATTTTAAATACGGCATCTAAATGAATTAGTGATAAGGATTTTTCAGCTCATTAACTATTTTAAAAACAAAATATAGTATACAATAGGTCTTGAAGCTAACTCACGACGCTACCTCAGGAAATTAACATCGAAAACAAATATATGAGTACAAATTAAAAAACCGCACTTGTCATATTAAAAAACTTGCGTTACATGTAAAATAAAAGCTGCGTTTCTTTGTATCCTTTCATTTGTTCTTTGTTTCTAGTTTTCTTTTCAATAATCAATTGAGTCAAAAAATAACTGATATGCCAGCCAAACGTAATTCATCAAGGGGTACGCATGCAAAAAAGTTTGATAATCACTGGTTTACAGAAATAAATTAAAATATTGCTATTTGATTATGATGTCACTTTCTTATTGCACAATACTTATCTCATACGAAAAATTGATATTTTAATCTGTTCTTAACGGTAATTTTTTAAAATAATTGTTTAACCCTGACTGATGAACTTATCTCTATTCGTCACTGGAGCAATAATGTTAAAATACGCCAATATTTCCATAATCGAGTTTTTATCATGCTTGAATACATTTTTTCACACTTATATGACGTTATATATTCGCCACGTCCTTTATATTTCCAATATAAAGCCATATTCCACTTTTTTATTCGTCAAATTAATTAAATAATTATAATTTTTCACATGGAAATCATAAAACAGAAAAATTATGACATAGCATTCACTTTTGTTTTTAATTCGTCAAACTATTTATTTTATTTTCCTATTTCACGTGGAAATCTTGCAGTAGAAAAGTTATGACGTAATATTCCCTTTTTTCAAATTCGTTAAACCCTTTATTTCTTTTTTTCACGTGGCAATCTTGTAATAGAAAAGTATTGTTATCGTAAGAATTTTAGTGTGAATTTTTAATTCTTGGCAACAGCTATAACGAAAAATGTTTAAATTTCATTGGAAAATGGCTGTTAAATTTGTGGTTTTTTATTAATTAAAAATTAACTATAAGTTACTGGATTTAACTATACGATTCCGGATTATTTTAGTTGCCTTGGCCGTGTTCTAATACACATGTACGTAACATTTCACAATTCTGGCTCCTAAATTGTGGATTTGTGTAGAATTACAGACAGACAAATTTTCATTTTATACATTAGATTTTCGTATGTTGTTATACTAGGTGTCCACATAAAACCTCCCTGATTTCAAATATTATTGTACGGAAACTATGAGTCCTAGAGATTTGTGGCTTGCAGTGTCATGAATACCAACACAGTAAGTTTATTTTGTTGCAAATTTTTTTTCTCCCGAAACAGTAAATATTTGTTGTATGCATTACTGATATGCCATAACAACAACTTTATTTTGATGCAAGTGTTTATTTGTCTGAAAAGGTTACATTTTTGTCTATACAGGACGTTTCAAAAGTCTCTTGACATTTTCCAGAAAAGTGCTTTTAATAAAGAACTTGTTAGTGCAAATAAGACGTACAAGGCATAATCAATGCATTTCAGCGTGGTTGCCCTGTAAGCATAAGCATGGTCTCCACCTTTCTTGGGTGGCAAAACAAAAAAGACATCTGCAAGCATATGTGATGTTATCTGTGCTTCTGCATCCGTTATTCGTTGTTTTAGTTGTTCAGTTGTGTGGATCTTCACTGCGTACACCTTCTACTTCATGAACCCCCCCTCCCCCACGCACACACAAGTCTTTGGGTGTTAAATCAGGAAAGCGCGGCACCCACAATCAGCGTGAACCGCGACCTATCCACTTATCAGGGAAATGTTCATCAAGGAATTCCTAGACCTTTCTTTTTTGTGTGTGTGGGGGGGGGGAGGTCATGAAGTCGAAGGTGTACGCAGTGAGCATCCACACAATTGAACAACTAAAACAACGAATAACTGATTCAGCAGCACAGATAACACTACATATGCTTGCAGACGTCTTTCGCGCCATCCATGAAAAGTGGAGCCCATGCTTAGACATAACAGGGCAGCCACATTGAAATGCACTGATTGTACCTTGTACTTCTTATTTGTACTAACAAGTTCTTCCTTAAAAGCACTTTTCAGGAAAATATCAAGAGACTTCTTAAACAACCTGTATATGCATCTCAAAATGGGCACCGTTTGAAGCTCTCAGAATATCCAGTCGATATTCAATCTCAATCCACGTGTTGCGCAGCATGTCAGGTGTGACTGGATCAATGGCTTCCGCAATTATCCGCAAAATTACCTGATGATTCGGAAAAAAAATTGCAGCAAAATAAACTTGTTGTGTTTCTATTCATGATACCACAAACCGCAAATCTCTAGGAGTCATAGTTTCCTTACAATTAACATTTGAAATCAGGGAGGTTCCGTGCGGACACCCTATATTATATGTGGGGCTCACAAGCATAGTAGACCAAGTCCATTCTGAAATCAAATGATATAGTCCATTTTGAAGGTGCACAAAATCTGTTTTATTCGTTCCCACAGTGAACCAAGTCTTAAACAGATGCCATATATGAGAAAGTATGTGAAAACAGATTTGGTTCACTGAGGGAGTAGATAAAACAAATTTTATGCACTTTCTAAATGGACTATCCCATTTTTTTTTTTTCAAAATGTACTTGGCCTGCTATAGTTGAGAACTCCTCATGTGTTCGTAGATTAAGAAATATTTGTGTTGCTTTTACAGTGCATGTTTCTTTACGATTTTTTTTTCTGTAAAGATGTAACATATTGTATTCGTTGTAATTGTACAGCAGATAAATTAAACGATTTATATTTCTCTGAACAACTCAGTCAATCATTCCGTGACTGCTGTTCTAAGAGATTTTTTTTTTATCTTTGCTTTAGGAATCTCGCATGCGAGAGGATTTTAAGAGGAAAAAGGAAAGCGCTGTGCGCGAAGCAAGAGAGAAGGGCGAAGCTGCACTGGAACTAGCCAGAGAGGAAGAGAAAATCCTCAGGAACAAAATACAAGAGCTTACAGATAAACTGGAAAAGGTACTAGAGTCTTTTGCCTTGTTTTTAAATAATTATGATGATTTATTTTAAGGATCGACCGAAACTGGTTTTTAAGACCGAAACCGAATTTTGGTAATCTTCTTATTTTCGGCCGAAAACGAAAAGAAAAACGAAAATGTACAATTTTTTTTAAATAATTAATACATACATAAATATACATAATTAATTATTATTATACGTATAATCCAAGTTGTCTGTCTGTGTTTCCGACCAAAACTTTTTATTTTCATATAAAATAAAATGGAATTTATTCATCAACGACGCAAAATGATTTTCTAATTATACGAATTTCATCTCATTAAAAAATGGTTTAGGTATACATACCTCGATTTATCTCTTACAATAATGACTTTTGTAAATGATCCTCTGTTATACTACAACTTTCTCAAAGAGTATTCGAAACACTTCTGCGGTTTCCAACAAAAAAATTTCTATTACTGTCAAGCTTGCAGCTTTTAATGGCCACGTGAAAAGCGTCTTAAAAGTTTAGTCATAGAGGCATTGCTTGCTTTATAATTTGCACTCACGTCTTGAGTGAGTCAGGATTTATAACGATAAACAGAGAAGTTCATAGCAATCAATAAAGAGTATCTCATTTGAGCCGATACAGTTCAAATCAACGAGTCATGTTCAAAATTTTCGAAGGAACAAACGAGATTTTTGGAATACAGATAGTTTCGTTTAAGTTTCGGTCCTGCCGAATATTTGCCAAAATTGTCGACGAAACACGGATTTTGCGCCGAAAATGAAAGTGAAACCGAATTTTCGGTCGATCTTTAATCTATTTCTCTTTAAAGGGACATCACTAATTCAACCATTCGAAAATTTAAATAAAATGTCAATTGTGAGATTTTGAAAAGCATATATTTTTCATACTATTAAAGATTTATGTTGGATTAAAAATTATTCAAACCATCATAAAACCTGCAGTTTCCTGAAAAAATTCTACAGCACTCTATGAAGGTATATAATTTGTTTATGTTATTTTCAAATATAATTTTATGTAGCATTTAAGATGATGTTAAATAAATTGGTTTATCAAAAGAGAAAAATAAAAGATAGAAAGATCAAAACACAAAAAGAAAGAAATTGCATTAATAAATATCACTGCATTTATTTCATAATTTAATATATGAGAAAGTTTCGTTAATTTTTGTTGCGTTGAGTTCCTTCATAATGTTTTAGCTGATAAAAATTTCATAATTTCCTATATGAATGACCTTTTAAATATAGTTAGAACAACAACCACATTTAATTATAATAATGATAAAATATACCTTGATGAAATTTTTATTTAACAAAGAGTTGTGCATTTTAGAGTAACGTTTAAGAACCTAAAAATATAAGAGAGTTTTTGTATACAGCTCATATTCAAAATATTAGAATAATTGAGAAAAAGTAATAAGAAAAAATTATTTTTCATTTATTTATTTTTGATACTAAGTAAATGCAATTAAATTTCTTATAAATTAAATCTGGAATGTTTAGATAAGATTTTAACATTTACAAAATATAAAATACAGTACAATAAATTAGGTATACAACTTTCTGAAACACATCAAAATATTAGTGTAAAATTTAGATTGGTTCAAAATATTAGAATATTTTATTTTACGCAATAGTATTACCTTATGAATATGAAGTGAATGTTAGTTAATATTTTGTAGCATCCCCTTTAGCTTCCATAACAGCGTACAATCGATCTTGCATACTATATTCAAGGTGTTTACAAACATTTCTATCAATATTACCCCAAATAGACTTTATACGTGCCACCAACTCAGTTTTACTTAAAAGAGGATTTTCTTGGAGTTTTTTCTTCATTATACACCATAAGTTTTCGATGGGATTAAGGTCTGGTCAGTTTGGTGGCCAAGGAAGTACCTTAATGTTGCGTTGGCGGAACCAATTCTTAGTTGACACCGAGGTATGCGGTGACGCTAAATCTTGTTGAAAGATGAAATTATCTTCAAATAAATCTCCTGATGATGGAATCATGTAATATTCCCAAATTTCTTGATATATCTGAGAGTTAACCTTTTCGTAGACGAGGCATAACTTTCCAGGTCCTTCTGCACTCTTGCAACCCCAAACCACGACACTAGTAGCAAATTTTACGGAACGTTTAAGGCATTCTTTATCAAATGCTTCTTGCTTCATTCTCCAAACTCAAATACCTTGATTACAATATGAAACACAAAACACACTTTCACACTAAATAGTATATTTTTCCAATCTTCTTCGCTCCATAAACGTCTGGATTTACACCAATTCAATCTTATACGCTTTTGTTTTGCAGTCATGAGAGGTTTTGTTTTCGGTACACGAGATTCAAACTTAAATTTATGGAGACGTCTTGATGTTGTCGATGTAAGAACTTCAACTCCTTCTTCTTTCCATTTTTGGTGCAAGAATCGCACACTTTTAAAATAATTTTTCTTAACTATACGCTTCAGTTTCCTGTCATCTCTAGCAGATGTTTTTGGTTTTCGGCCGCCATTTCGGCGATTACTTTGAAATTTTCCATTTTTTGAATATTGTGTTAGCATTTTACTAACTTTTGATTGCGAACAATGTAAATAATTCGCTATATAACATTGATTTTTACCATTCCGATACAAATCAACCATATGAAGTTTAATAGATTCAGGAATATCACTCACACGACCCATTTTAAGACGAAAAAGCAAACAAACTGCAAAAAGAATACTGATTTTAAATAAAATCTTCTGAATTTAATCAATGATGGTATGGTTCAGTTGGTATCAATCAGTTATGAAATGGTGATAATTAAAGCAGAATTAATGAGAAATATTCTAATATTTTGAATCACTTGAATAAATATTCTAATATTTTGACTTTTCAAAATAATTTTTTTCAATTTATCTTTTTAAAAATGATACTAATTTTAAGATAATAAATAAGTTTAATCAACAATAAGTTCTTAATAAAAATATCCTTTGCATATTTGTATTAAAAGATATTAAATTACCAAGCGATATTTTCAATTTGTAAAAAAAACGTAATTATTCTAATATTTTGAATATGAGTTGTACTTTGGATTTATTTTTTATAATAAAATTACTCATAAAGCCATTATTGCACTAACTTGAACATTTCATACTTCTAGCTGGAAACCTCTTTGAAAGAGGCCCAAGAAAAATCTCGAAAATCTGCAGCTGAACATCGACGAGAGAAAGAAGACTGGCAGAAGGAACGAGACAATTTGGAATCCGAAGTCAGGTCCGAGGTAAAACGACGAGAAAAAATTGAGCGAGATTGTGAACAACAACTGAAACAGAAAGAGGAAGACGTTCTTTTGAGCAAGGAAAGAGTGGTAGCTATGGAGAGGGAACAACGACGTCTGCTTATGCAGCTAGAGGAGCTCGAAGAATATAGACAGAAAGTGAAGATCATGGAGGAAGAAGCAGACAAACTGAGAGAAGAATATGATCATTTAACCGCAAGAGTAAGTATAGTAATCTTAATTCATGTTAAACAATTTGGAAGCTAAGCTGTTTTCTTTATGATTTGGCAGAAGCCATCTAATATAGCGATGTGAGTTCTGGTTACTAGTTGAGAAGAACTAGAGAAGTTTCTTAAACCAGCACGTCTGTTGCTCCGTCAAATCGACTTTTTTTATATATAATCCGGCTGTGCATGTGAAAGTGTGTGAATGAAACCATCTAATATAGCAGTGTAAGTTCTGGTTACTAATCGAGAGACACTAGGGAAGTTTCTTAGCGGAGCAATGTAGCCTTAAACCGGGACGTTTGTTGCTCCGTCTTTTTATATAATCCAGCTGTGTATGTGAAAGTGTGTGAATGAAACTATCTAATATAGCGGTGTGAGTTCTGGTTATTAGTCGACAGGCACTAGAGATGTTTCTTACCGGAGCAATGTAGCCTTAAACCGATACATTTGTTGCTCCGTCAAATCGACTTTTTTTATATAATCCAGCTGTGTGTGTGAATGAAACCATCTAATATAGCGGTGTAAGTTCTGGTTACTAGTCGAGAGGCACTAGGGAAGTTTATTACCGGAGCAATGTAGCCTTAAACCGGGATGTTTGTTGCTCTCTCAAATCGACATTTTTTTATATAATCCAGCTGTGTATGTGAAAGAGTGTGAATGAAACCATCTAATATAGCGGTGTAAGTTCTGGTTACTAATCGAGAGGCACTAGAGAAGTTTCTTACCGGAGCAATGTAACCTTAAACCGGGACGTTTGTTGCTCCGTCTTTTTATATAATCCAGCTGTGTGTGTGAAAGTGTGTGAATGAAACCATCTAATATAGCGGTATGAGTTCTGGTTACTAGTCGACAGGCACTAGGGAAGTTTCTTACCGGAGCTATGTAGCCTTAAACCGGGACGTTTGTTGCTCCATCTTTTATATAATCCAGCTGTGTATGTGAAAGTGTGTGGATGAAACTATCTAATGTAGCGGTGTGAGTTCTGGTTACTAGTCGACAGGCACTAGGGAAGTTTAGTGGAGCAGTGGAGCCTTAAACCTGGGGAGGTTTGTTGCTCCGTCAGGTTGACTTTTTTTTATATAATCCAGCTCTGTATGTGAAAGTGTGTGAATGACTCAAGTTGACCATACCTATAATGATATAGTAGGTGCTGGTTCTGATATGTTTTAAACTAGATTTGCGGCAGTTACTGAATACTTATATAAATATCAATCCATTATTCTAAACGAAATATTAAAAAGCATAATTCTGAAATAACATATAGACATGGCTTACTGTATTTGTCTGAATAGATATATCATTAAAATAATGCATCTTTCTAAAAGATAATGCTTCTATTTTCGGCAGTTTAAGCATGAATTCAAGAACCCGTCAAATTGACGTAATATAATTGTTAACAAAAAACCACCGTTGCTCTAGCCAGTCATGCATTATTTTGATGAGGCCGAATACTGACTAAGGATTCCTTGTTTTGATTGTATCTTTGTCATCTGATTTAATCAGTTCAGATAATCTGGCTACTCGATTCCGAAAAAAAATTAAACAGTATCGGAATGAAACCGATCTCTATATATTTTTGATAGAAGATAAACGTAATAATTTTTTATTGACAGGCATTACCATATTTGTTTTTTGCAAAGATTCACTGCATATCAATGGAAAAAAGCTTTGAAACAGAGGTCGTGTGAAGACCGTGTGAAATTTTAAACTTAATTTAGAGGTTTTATTTCATCGAATATTCTAAGGTAATGCTTTGAATTGAATCTTTGCTATAGATATATTGATAACATAAATTGAGCTTAAAGATTTATGAGTTTAAGAGAGCGCTTCTGCTAATTCACGCTAAATCGAAATGTATCTGCTTCTACTGCATCTTTCAGCTAACCATTATCCATCTTGCCCTCAGGTTTCCCCCGTTGTTCATTTGAAAATCAAAATAGCTAGATTAAATTGCTCAAATCATCGACGTATTATGTGTTCATTAACAGATTCGTGCAAAAAACATCGCTGACCTTTCGAGTTGTCTACGAATTTTTGAAATTTAGTCGGAGGATGTCTGAAATATATTTATAAATATATTTATTTACTGCAATTTCGAAAGTAGAAAAGAGTCTATACTTGCACCAGGCATCAAAATGGGTGTTTGTATGGAGCTCTGCGTGCAAACCTAATTCAGACTATCTTCCTCTAATCTCTTCTTTTCTTTCCTTTAAGCCGTTCGCCACATCGCTCTTGACCTTTGGGAGGAAAAAGCAATTAAAGCGAGCTCTGTGATCTCTTCCCGCCGCGTTAGTTAATCACAAACCAAAGCGTACATCTGGAAGACTGGTAATGCACCTTCACAAAAAACTGCTTGGATGTACCAATCCCAAAACTTTCTTCCATCTCATTCATCTTATTTTTTCAAAAAGTAGTTACAAATTTAATACTTCAATATTATCAGTTCAATACTATACCAACTTTGATTTTCATCTTAAGTTTCTGCTTCAGTCAATTAATCAGAGTAAAAACGAGTTAATCTCGATCATGATATTTATTAAAATTGATAGCTTTTCGTTATTCTATTATCCATCAGCTGTTTAAGAAAAGCCGGCTTAACAGGATACGAAGTTTCCGTCGCTGCACGAGCCGCCGATGTGCAATAGAACTACGAAAAATTGAGAAAAAATTACACAAAAAACGCTATTACAGAGCTCCTTTCCGCCAGAATATTTCTAAATTCAAGGAAGACCTGCTTTTTATAGCCAAAAACATAAATATGAAATTTGGTTCAATTCTATGCCTAACTTAATACACTTTTCGATGCTACAGCGTTCCACAAGCCTACCATGCGGTTTTAGCTCTACTAGTCCCGCCCTTTTCGATGCTACAATAATGAAACGGGACAAAAATCGCTATTACAGCGCACCGCTCCGGCAGAATATTTGCAAATTCAAGGAGGACCTGCTGGTCATAGTCAAAAACATACACAAAAAATTTGGCTGAATTCTATGCATAACTTTATACACTTATCGATGGTACAATAATGAAAGTGGCACAAAAATTTCTACTAGAGCGTCCCTTTAGGCGGAATATTTCCAAATTCAAGCAGGACCTTCTGGCCATAGCCAAAACCATAAGCAAAAAAAAAAAAAAAAAATGGTTTAATTTTATGAATAACTTCATGCACTTTTCGATGGTACAATGGCAACACACGGACCGGCAGACATTTTGCATAAACATGCTTTTGAGGATCTCTGACCCCTAAAACGTGTAAATCTGTCGAAAACGGGAAGTCGAAAAAAATTCGATTACAATACTTTCTTCTACTGAGGATAAAAGAAAGTAAAAATTTATCTTAAACCTCTCAGAACAGTGGCTAAAATTTCTTAAAATAAAAATTAACTCGACTAATTAATCAAACTTGAGGCAATCGAACATTTCGTACTTAATGATCTAATACCATACTTTTTTGGAGGTGGAGGTGAAACATGATATAAATTTAAATCATTAGTTGAATGCAATAATTTTACCTGGCCTGTGCAAATTGCTAATCATTCTACTATTTTTTCAGTATGACCAACTTGAAGGCGATTTCGTGAAGACAAAGATAAAATTAGTTCAAGATAAAGAGCAAGCAGAGAATAATCTCAGTGATGTCCGAAGAGAATGTAATGAATTAAAATTCGAAATAAATTCCTTGAAAGAAACGTACAACACAAGGCAAAATACCTGGATCAAAGAAAAATTAGAACTTCAGGTTAGTGCATCCAGATTCATTTCTATATGGTGTCACAATTTTCAGTTTTAAGACTAATTTGGTTAATCCTATCCAATATACAGTAAAACTTCCCTAAAGCGACCACGTTCCGTTCCAATGAAAATTGGTCGCTCCGAGGGGTGGTCTCTTAATGGAGGTCATGTTTAAATCTAGACTTTAATTGTTGAAAAAGGGTAACAATTAATGCTATTAAAATTTATTTTTCACATTAGGAAAAAATATAAAAATTTAAGTATCAAAACAAAAGCTAATTACATAAGTTAATTACTGCAGAGTTTAAAAAATGAATACATTGACGTTTGCTTTGATTTTACGGTGTTATCTTCTATAACTTTTATTTTCAAGTCCTTTCGAAGTTCAGTAAATAAATGCAATTTTTTTTTGGACAAACAAATTATGACGATTTCGTTAATTTATCTTTTTTCTTTGAGAGTTTCTTTACAGAATAGGGCAGGGGAGTTTATTGACCATCATCCTTAATTTGTCATCAGAGTGAAATTCATTGCCTAAAAAGGTACAAAGAGGTTTAAACACTTAAAAGTTACCGCAATAAATAAAAAATCTAAACTTAGTTTAGAAGTTTGATGAAAAATACGCTCTCCGGTATTATTATTCTAATAAAATCTTCTTCAAGCGACCAGAAAAAAACGAAATTTGTTTTATTTTCTTCAAGGAAATGGGTCACTCATGGAGGAAGTTCATCTGGGGTAGTCTCTGAATAGAGGTAAAATTAGTATTGACCCTAAGGGAATAAATTTCGTTCCATGAAAAAATGGTCGTTCAGGGAGGTGGTCGCACAGGGAGGTTTCACTGTATATCCAAAGTGAAGCATGATATAATTTTTATACTCAACATGTAATCGCATTACTTTTAAATGCATGATGCATTACATAATCCTAAACTGAGACAGGAGGTCTCGTGAAAAACGTTTCTATCTCCAAATATTATGATTATGCAGTGTGCCCATAAAATAATGTTGCAGTTACAAATTTTAATGGTATCAACTGTGTAAGCACTATAGAGTGTTCAATACAAGTCAGAAATAAAGAGTAACTCAAACACTTTTAGATAAATTTTATACTGCTTTGTTATTGACTCAGTTGCAATGCCACATACGCAAAATGGTAACTCATGAGCGTAAAGCGTTATTGCTGGGCTGAAGATTTAAAATCCGTTACAGCCATTCAATTTTTCCCTTTGTTGGCTTTATAAAAGATCGTGTCTGCGTTCCAGCGCTACCTAATAATTTGCCAGAATTGAGACACAGAATGGAAGAAGCTATTGTTTCCATGACTCCGGACTTGTTAACCGAAATGTGGGAATAATTGGACTTTAGGTTGATTGTGTGCCATATAACTGAAGGTGCACATGTTCAAAATTTGTAATAAAAACTAGGTTAGTTTGCCTTCAATTTGAAGTATGATTTGTTGTAAATAGTCTAAATTGAAATGTTATAATATACCATTGAAACTGGCACATTATTTTATGGGCATCCTCTATTTATATGACTGATCGCCTACAATTTATGTGATTTTGCGAGCATAACAAACTATCAGCTTAAATGTATGAGATTTTTTTTACAGTTATTTTTTTTTAATTAACTTGCAGAAAATAGATGAAAAATCACCAAAGTGGGTATATATACTACACTATATTGCCATTAATGACCGGCAATTTTCAATTTTAGAGATTTTGTCGAATATTTAAAAATATACTTGTCAGATTCTTCTGGAATTTCAGGATTAAAAAGAACAGGTATAACCTCATATTTAGCAATATCGATTTGATAAGGGGGGCAATTAGGGGCCAACAAAAAAATCAAAGAAAAGAAATACTACTTGGGATCACCCTGTAAAATAAAATGCACGAAATGATATATCACTACCGAATATAAATAAACAGACATTGTGCAATATGTGTATTCTTTTGTGTAAGAATAGCACGTATATTAATAGAGATATAGCGATTTATTTAAAAAAATTAAAAAATTCTTGCATGTTTTTTGCTTATAACATACAAGGTTTTCAACCACATTTAACGCCGATTTCAGAAAAATTGACAAAATATAGTAGAAACAATATAGTGCAAATGGAATGTAAATATATTAAATATTTTAGGAAATATGAGCAGTTGTATGAAATAATTTTTATTTGCGCATGCGCGAACGATAACAAGGATCATTTTACATAATTTAATAGTCAACTCTATGGAGCAACTTATTAAAAAAAATCTAGTCAAATATCGTAAAATTCAAAAAGATATCGGCGTTAGAGTGAGCAAATTTTTAGTTAAAATAAATAATCATTGTTTAACGTCTGATATACGAGTTAAAAATAATAAATATATTACAAATCATCAGACATACAAGTAAAATTACATAAATACATTTAATACAATTAAAAAGCAAACGTTTCAAGCTAAATTTTAGCCCCTCATCAGTGCAACAAAACATTCAAATGACAGAAAACTATATATCATGTTTACAGTTAAAAATTATTAGCAGTTAAAATCAAATAAAGTATAAAATTTTTTAAAACAATGCTGAGTATTCAGGAGGAAGTGCACATGATTCATTTATCGGCGACGTTTGCTTACGAGTGAACACACCTTCCAGAAAAACTCTACTTTTAATATTATTGCAACCGGATCTGATAACTTTCATATTCTGTAAACATGATATATAGTTTTCTGTCATTTGAATGTTTTGTTGTACTGATGAGGGGCTAAAATTTAGCTTGAAACGTTTGCTTTTTAATTGTATTAAATGTATTTATGTAATTTTACTTGTATGTCTGATGATTTGTAATATATTTATTATTTTTAAATTTTTAGTTGTTCTCTAAAAGCAGCTGAATGATACGGGATTTTCCACAAATTGTAATTTTTAATTAAATTTTTTTTTTTAATTTTCATTATTTATTGATGCTTTAGTTCTTCTTGGATAACCACCAGAACGAGACTATACCATGATCAAAAGCAGTATCAAAGTCGAAGCATTTTTTCCAAATCTACTCGTTGATAATCACTAAATACTAACTTTTTTCCGAAAGTCAGTTAATAAAAAATGACAATTTGTGTAAAATCTCTTATCATTCAGCTGCTTTTAGAGAACAACAAAAAATTGGCTCACTCTAACGCCGATATCTTTCTGAATTTTTACGATATTTGACTAGATATTTTTAATAAGTTGCTCCATAGAGTTGACTATTAAATTATGTAAAATGATCCTTGTCATCGTTCGCGCATGCGCAGATAAAAATTATTTCATACAACTGCTCATATTTCCTAAAATATTTAATATATTTACATTCCATTTGCATTATATTGTTTCTACTATATTTTGTCAATTTTTCTGAAATCGGCGTTAAATTTGGTTGAAAGTTCTGTATGTTATAAGCAAAAAACATGCAAGATTTTTTTAATTTTTTTAAATAAATCGCTATATCTCCATTAATATACGTGCTATTCTTACACAAAAGAATACACATAGTGCACAATGTCTGTTTATTTATATTCGGTAGCGATAGATCATTTCGTGCATTTTATTTTACAGGGTGATCCCAAGTATTTTTTTTCTTTGATTTTTTGTTGGCCCCCTAATTGTCCCCCTTATCAAATCGACATTGCTAAATATGAGGTCATACCTGTTCTTTTTATTCCTGAAATTTCAGAAGAATCTGACAAGTATATTTCTAAATATTCGACAAAATGTCTAAAATTGAAAATTGCCGGTCATTAATGGCAATATAGTATATATGGCCATTAACACGTTAAGCGCCACGTCGGTCACCGGTGACTGATAACGAACTTTCCGTTTACAATGCGCCATTCACCGATGACTGACGGTCTAAAATATGATATAAATCTAAAAAAATATATATTGTTTTAAGTAATTACTGAAAATTTATTTAAAATTTACTTACCTTTTATTTATTACAGGATTATACTTTCTTAAAAATTACATAAAACATTGTAATTTTTTCAGCTTCAGTGTCAGTCACCATGGCATTCAACGTGTTAATGGTCGGACACTTTAAGTTTTAGACATTTTGTCGAATATTTAAAGAAATATTAATAGGATTTTTCTGAAACTTCAGTATTATGAAGAATATGTTTTACTTCATATTTATCAACGGCGGTTTGATCAGAAAGACAATTAGGAAGCCAACAAAAAATCAAAGGAATATAATGATGTTTGGGATCACCCTGTAAAATAAAATGCACGAAATGATCTATCGCTATAGCTTAGGAATATATGGATATTTTACACTATATTTATTTATTTGTGGAAGAATAGAACTTATATTCGTGGAGATATATCGATTTTTTTTTAAAAGTTAAAAAAAAAAGTATGTTTTTTGTTTATATCATATGCAGGGTTTTTTTTTAACCAAATTTAACGCGTTTCAGAAAATTTGACAAAGTATAGTAGAAATAATATGGTGTAATTGGAATGTAAATATATTAAATATTTGATGAAATATGAACAATTGAATTAAATAATTTTTATCTGCACATTCGCGCACGAAAAAAAAATTATCATGATTTGATAGTCAATTCTATGGGACAACTCATTAAAAAAAGCCAATCAAATATCGTAAAAACTCAGAAAGATATCTGCAATAGACTAAGCTGATTTTTAGTTGTTGTCTAAAAACAGCTAAATGATAAGGGGTTTTCCATAAATTGTCGTTTTTAATGTTTACTTTTTTTGCTTTTCATTTTTTATGGATGCTTTAGTTCTTCTTGGAAAATCGCCAGAACGAGCCTATTCCACGAAAAAAAGAAGTATCAAAATCTAGGCTTTTCTTCTAAATCTACTCGTTGATATTCATTAAGTATAAACTCCTTTGCTGAAAGCCAGATAATAAAAAAAATGACAATTTGTGGAAAATCCCTTATCATTCAGCATCTTTTAGAGAGCAACTAAAAATTCGCTCACTATATTGCCGATATTTTTCTGAATTTTTACGATATTTAACTGGCTTTTTTTATGAGTTGCTCCATATAGAGTTGACTACCAAATCATGACAAAAAAAAAAAATTATTGTGAGCGCATGCGCAGATAAAAAATATTTCATTCAACTGCTCATATTTCATCAAATATTTAATATATTTACATTCCAATTACACCATATTATTTCTACTACATTTTGTCAAATGTTCTGAGAATGTTCTGTGTTAAATTTGGTATAAAACTCTGCATGATATAAACAAAAAAGATGCAAGAATTTTTTTTAATTAAAAAAAATCGATATATCTCCACGAATCTTCCACAAATGAATACATATATTTTACAATATCCATATATTCGTAAGCTATAGCGATAGATCATTTCGTACATTTTATTTTACAGGGTGATCCCAAACATTATTATTATTCTTTGATTTTTTGTTGTCTTCTGATCAAATCGCCGTTGTTAAATATGTAGTCGAACATATTCTTCATAATCCTGAAGTTCCGGAAAAAACCGACAAATATATCTTTAAATATTCGACAAAATGTCTAAAATTGAAAGCGTCTGATCATTAATGGCCATATAGTGTATATTTCAATGGGTATATATGTATTTGGAAGTTTTCATGTTATGTCCTAGATCAGGGATGGCGAACCTTTTTGAGTACAAAAATTTCAAAATTATTATGTAGCAACATTCTAACGTGCCAGAAACATTTTAGCGTTGATAAAATCTATAATTAATATTTATAGAATTTTTACTTAAATATTTTTACACTTATACTAAATTCTATTTCTAACTTATTTATCATACTGTATTTACTCAAAAATATAGCCATGTCGCATCGACGTTCGTATTAATAATCTATAAATGAGATTTTCTTTCATTGAATACTTCCAAATCAGATCATTTTTAGTTCTTCGGGTAGAAGCAGGTTCAATAGATACATTATTATGATATTTACACTGACAATTAAAATTCAATTTTCAAAATTAAAACCCAACTATAATAAAACCTAAAATAACTTAAAACCATAAACTTAAATAAAATAAAACCTAATCTAAAGTAGAAAGCGTGTCAGTTAGGTATATTAATATGCAAACTATCTCTTAATATTAAATTTTCATAAATAAAAAACTTTGAAATTTGATAAAGAAGCAAAATGATTTGTAAAACTCTGTATGTTGAAAAGTTTGGCGTGAAAATGACGCTACAGGGCTCTTTCATTGAAATTTATATCTTAGATCATTCAAAAATAACGGATTATTTTAAAGTAAGTTATATACCTGTTACACAAAACAAAATTGTACTTTTCTAAAAGAAAAAACATAAAATGGATTGTTCTTCTCAAACTGAACATAATCTATAACTTTTTTCGCGTGCCAGAGAAGTTTTCTTATGTGCCAAGTTCGGCACGCGTGCCATAGATTCGCCATCCCTGTCCTAGATTGTAGTTCACTGCATTTTAGAATCTTAAATATATGTGAAAGAAAACTAATCTATTTGAAACAGGGTTCGTTGATATATATCAATGGATATATATCATATATTTATTTTTAAAATATCAAGATTTTTTGATATTTTCGATATTTTCATAAACTTCATATTTATTTTCGAAGTATCAAGATTTTTAATATTTTGTACATTCAATATTTATTTTCAAAATAGCACTATGCAAGATAATTTTGATATTTTCAATCAAAACAAGTATAAATGAAATCTTCAACTGTTATTGACTATGTCATTCTGTAGATAAAGAACTTTTGTCTCTGGCAGTGACTTTTTTAGCCAAAGGAAACAAATATCTGTTCCAAGCTTTATGTTTGAAGCTTTTATTTTTAAATTTAGAAGTAATAATTATGTGAGACAATTAATTTTGAAAAGCCATCGAAATATAAACTTTCTAATTTAGATAATCAGTTATATACAGCTTCATTAGAAGAGAAACTTTTTCCGACTTTGGTTTAGTTGGGTCTAAAGTGTACAACATGTTAAGGAATAAAAAATAAGACAAGCTGACATTTATATTAAAATTCTTTAATTAAAAAAAAAAAATTGTATTTAAAATTTCGTTTTATAAATTTCTGAATTCTTGATACGTGATATTGATACTGAATTCCATAGTTTTTTCTTCTTTTTATAAGTATATAAAGCAAATTGTATCTGTTTTCAATTAGTTGATTTTCAACTTTTGTTCTAAGTGAAAAAAAAAAACAGGAAAAGAGAAAAGAGAAATGCACTTTTAGAAATTAGAATATTGTTTTATTAAGTTTTCATATTAAGTGCAATATGTTTTAGTTTCTAGCTTATATTACTCTTGAAAATATTTATTGTCAGCAGTGAGTTGACTAGTTTGAAAATAACGGTTATATATTGAAAGTATTGGATATATATCAAAATATCAGATATTTTTGATATTTTCAGAAATATCATGATATTTATGAACCCTGATTTGAAACAATCAGCCTTTTTTTTCAATAAATCTATAAAATGTAAAATTTCATATATTATTTATAAATTCTTATAATTATACATATTTTTTCAATTATGATTCAAATATCATTGATGAATGTTTTCGCTGAAACAATGTTTTAAACGTATTATTCATCTTAATTACTTACTGAAAATAATTTTGTTTTTGCATAGGAAAGGGTGAAAGAGCTTACTAGACGACTCGAGCGAATGAAAAATCTTGATCAAGAAAGAAGGCAACTGCAGAATCTTGTCGATGATAAAGAAGCCCTCATCGAATCCTATAAAAAAGAAGAAAAACACTTGAAAGAAGAACGAGACAGATACAGGAAGAGGGTAAGTTAACCAGTTAAGGTATGTGTCTACCTTTGGGGCACTTTAAAAAAAAAAAAAATGAAATTTTTGTCAAACACATGTGTTTTTAGTTACAACAGGGAATAAAACTATGAATTCATATACATTTTTAATGGAATTTTAATTAACTTTTCAAATTTAGGTAATACTTAGTCAAATTTTAGTAAAGAAAATTCGTTTATGCCAAACCTTCTATAACGAAATCTATTCAATATGTTTCACTCTTTCTTTTAACAATATATTAGCAAACCACTTACCTGTGTTATGAAGCAAAATATTTGCAATACTTCTTAAATTTACTAATTATACCAAATTTTGTATACAAAACATGATAAAAAAAAAAAAAAAAAAAAAAAAAAAAAAGTGTATTTTTCAATAAAAATAGCTCTTGAATTAATATATACAAAGTCACCAGCTATATTTTGCTTCATAACATAACAAGAGATGAATAAAACCTTGTTACAAAATTTTATTTCAATATCTTAAAAACTTTTTAAGAAATGATGTTTCTCGTAAACGTACACAATGAAAAACGCAGTTTTCCAGAAAACGCAAATTAAGATTTTGATAGAGCACACAAAATTATGTATAAAATTTACAACTTTAAAATCCATTCTATTTGTAGGTGTTTATGTATTTGTGTATATATTATATATTATATATTTGTGTATTAAAATGTATTCCTTATCTTTCTGTGGCTCTTTAACCCCTTCGGGACGAGCGTCTTTTACAGAATTTTTAATCTTTTATCACCGGTTTTTCAAAACAGAAATTTTTGTCTGATTGAATCGGGAAAATGCTCAGATTAAATAAGGCAAAATTTGCAATCAAATTTACTGGTGAGAATATTCACGGATTCTGAGTACCTTAGGCGGCATGTATACAGGTCGCTCGTCCCCAAGAGGCTAAACGGTCACTTCCGGTTTCAGAAAGTTCATTTCCGGTTTATATTTTGGGCTATAACTTTGCTTCTTATTATCGCTGAACCGTAAAGCATTTTTGGAATCCTAAATGTTTCAACTTTAATTTACATTTAAAAAAATCGAAAATTTTCGCAAAAACAGCAATTTAGGGTAGGCACATACCTTAATAGGAGAAAACAGTTTTTTCCCCGTATTTATTAGTGAAATTGAAAGTCGTCTTTAAAACCTCTTGCGCTCTAAAGCTGTTAGCGGATCTATATCACTAGCGACAGGGCTTCCTAATAATATGAACTCTTGGACAAAAATTGTGTCTTCTGCTCTCGAAGCTGGTAGACGAGAGGTGCTGGGTTCGAACCCAATCGCGCCCGTCGGCCTAACTGTTCGGAGTTTTCATGATTTTCTTCGAACCTTGGATATCCTTGCGTTAATACGGGTTAGGTTCCCTTAGAAAGACCCCCACGGAGGGCACTCCCTCATTTAGGGCCTATATCCCTCGTGTTAATAATTGGCCGTCTTAAACACAACCAACCAAAAACTGTGTCGGCTATTCCAAAGGCTTTAGAGCACGATAGCTACATGTCATATGTGTTGATGAGTTTGTAAAATAAAATAATTATTAATCAAGTTCAATTAATTAAGTAAATTTAATTAAACTATTATAATTAACGTATGTAAATTAATATAACTACACTAAAAAAAAAGAAAAAAAACGGACTAAAATACGGAAAATGTACTGCAATCGAAACGCCAGTACTATTTCCGTATTTTAAAGGAAAATTTTCCTCGTAAATTCCAGAAAAATGGAAATTTTTCTGTAATTTACTGGGGAAAATTTCCGTTAAAATACGGAAATAGTACTGGCGTCTCGATTGCCAGTACAATTTCCGTATTTTAGCCTGTTGCTTTTACAGTGTAACACAAAATGATGGCATAAGCAAATACGAAAAGAACATCAAATACATACAAAACAAAACTTATGAAAATATAGTTTCATAATCTACCCTCGGTAATAGGCATCAAAATGGCTTTGATTAAAAAGCCATGGAAAATCTACGCAACCACAACACATAGGCAGAGTATCCCTACACGGCTCCCCACACATACCGACTAGTTTTAATTAATGTCTTTGTAGGAAAGTGATAACACGACTGTAAGGGAACACATTTTCACACTACTGCATGACGTATGGGCCATTGACATTGTTGGAAATCATCAAAATATCATGACGTACGTACGTCATTGTTGAAAATTACCAGAATATGATGACGTACGCTCGTACGTCATAGAGCGCATGCGCAAGAGGTTAAGGCATAATTCGCAGGCAATAGTCCAAGAGCCGACAGTACAAAAACCTATGTTATCAGGCACAAGAAAAAAACCTTTATTTTATGGAAGAGTAGAAATTGGGGATTCTAATGATCCATGTCTGCCGGAAGTGAAGTGGTGCATAAGCCAAAAATTAATACCACCAGTGGTTGACTCGTAGGCTTATCATTGTGTTTGTCCTACAACTATCCTCCATGTTTTCATACCTTTATTTGTTATATTATGGCATATTTATTATGGCCTAAACATATGCCATAAACAGTTTTTCGCGTGGTAAATTAAAACAAAGCTTTGATGTTGAAATTAAATGTTATGGTTTATAGTATTATTTATTACTTTTCTTTGTTCTTTTCTTTTCTTTTTTTTTAAAGCAATAATTGAGAATCATAAATTTTAAATATTTCTGTTTTAAATTAAAGTTATGCATTTTAAATAAAATGAGTGAAAGCACTATATTTTAAATGAAATTAATGAAATACGAAAAAATACGACGGGAACAATGTTTGGCGATTTATCACCTGCGCCCGGCTAACATAAAAATGCCGAGTTCATGATATCTGTATCAGAATTTTCGGATTTGGCGAAAGGCTGAGCAAGTAAATTAAATTATGGGCACAGATGTCATACACGCCCCATATTGGCGCGATTTTGTTCCGACGCCAATGTCATATGCGCAATGGATACTTAACTGGCATCAAAGTGTCATTATTTTGCTTGATATGGTAACCCGGATGTTGTTGTTATGCTGTTGATGTTTTTGCCAAACTGGCGTCGGAAAAAAATCGCGTCAATATGGGGGCGTCTATATGACATCTGTGCCAAATTATGTATAAAATTAACGTGATACAATGCTTAGCATATATTTAAGGGAGACCAAACTGGTCGCCAAGGACGGCTAGTAAATTTTAATAATGTCAACCGTAAGCGTTGTAGAGTGTTGGTTCAAGATCACAAATCTGGAGTAACTCAGTTTTAAGTAAGCGCATGCGCGAGTACTGCTTTGTTATTGACTCGCTTGCTGTGCCACATACGCAAAAGAGCGACTCCTGAGCGTAAAGCCTTATTGCTGGGATGAAGATTTAAAAACCATTAGAACCACGCGATTTCTTCATTTGGGGCTTTATAAAAGATCTTGTCTACGTTCCGCCGCTACCTAAAGATTTGCCAGAGTTGTGACACAGAATTGAGGAGGCTATTGCTTCCATGACTCCGGACTTGTTAACCGAAGTGTGGGACGAATTAGACTTTAGGTTGGATGTGTGCCGTATAACTAAAGATGCACCTATTGAACATTTGTAAGGAAAACTAGTTTAGTGTACCTTCAAAATGATTGTATAATTTGTTGTAAATTGTCTAAATTAAACTGTTATAATATACCATTGAAACTGGGGCATACTTTTATGTTCACCCTGAATTTCATTCAACCCCTTTTTATTTCTTTTACTTTGTTGTAAAAAACATTCAAAAGAGCAATTCTATTTTTCTCAGGTGGAAGAAGTCACGAAAGCAATGGAATCTGAAAAACGTTCCATAATATGGACTCGATCGGACGTAGGAGAAGCGGAACTCACCAAAGAACTCGAGACCGCCAGGCGAGATTACGATGGAAGAATGAACATGATGTCTTCTGAAATGGCCAGCATGCAAGCGCAAATCGCTAGCCTCGTCGCTGAGAGGGACAGCCTGAAATCACAGCTATCCTCGGCTGAAAGAAATGCTGAAGAAATCAGAACTGGATCTTTGAAGAGAGAAAGAGCCAGGAATAGAGAAGAGGTAAGCCCACTAGATATAAAGTTGAGGCACGTCTAACTAGTCAATGGGTACTATACTACAATAGCTTTTTTACTCGCGTTGGCGTTATGGGATCGCCATATTTGGCTGTTTATCGTTGTTTGAGGGAATAAATTTGTGCGAGTTCGTGTTATCAATTCTTTTGTTTTTTCACGTTCCACGCAAATCGTTCTGTATTCCGAAAAGAATTTCTGTTCCATTGTTTTAGTCTACTGTACTAAATTTTGTCATCTGCGATTTCTGAATTTTTAGCGATTCTTATGCGATTTAACATTTTTTTTTTCTTTTTTATCGTTTCGCGACGATTTTTCTACATTATTAAAAATAAATCCGGTTGTAAACTTTCAGTCCAATTCAACAAATTTTATCCTTGTTTCAATAAAGTTTATTCGGAATTCGTACAGAAATTTTTGTGGCTTTTTCGGGTTTGCGCAACGATTTAACGTTCGCAAAATGAATCCTATTTTAGTCCAATATAGAAAAATTTTTTTATCCTGCAATTTTTGAAGTTTTAGTCATTTTTAATGCTATTTTCAGGATTTTTTCGCGAAGTTATAAAATTAATGATGATTTAATGAACAAAATTATTCAGAAAAAACTAATTTATAAGAGAAAAATTGTGTTTTAGTTCAATCACTGATACTGCGATACTGAAAGTATTTGAACTTTTATGGCTGTCACTGGCGTACTACTGGAAATAAAAGAGCAAACAAATTACCACGTATCCGTTACACATTAAGCTAACAATGGAACATTAAAGTAAATTTGTGTCCAATAAAATATGCCAATAAAAAATTATGATCATTCTTTATTGAACAGCCCTCGTATTACAGTAAGTTTTAAATTAAATTGTGTAAACATTTAAAAATTAACCTGATGGTAAGTAAGCTAGCATAAATAACCTAAAGAATTGTAGCAATGCAAAATTAAAATTAAAACTGACTTTTCAACGTTTCTGGATTGTTACTTATTTAAAATTAGCTCATATGTTTATATTAATGGAAGTTCCTGGAAATAATAATTTTTTTTTAAGTTTCAAATTAAGCTGTAATATCTAATTCCTAATAATAATACATCAAAAACTGTATTGTAATATATTATTGCATTGTCTATTTACGTATTTTGGATTTTTAAGAAAGTTGGCTGGGAATCTATTGCAATTTTTTGCATGCGTTGTGTTTTTCGATTAGTGTGGTCAAATAGCCGAATTAATTAACCGTACTAATCAATGAAAATTTATATATCATTGTCTCATCGACAAAGACCTTTTGTGCATTATTTGAGAAAAATTGGCTTTACGGAGCGAATCCAAAATCGATTGCAAGATTTTACCCAGACATTCAGCCAAAAGACGAAGTTTAATAAAAGTATATGAAAAGAAACAGTTAACTAACTTTTACAATTTAGTATTAATAAAATGTATGAGATTTGTGGATATTACATATGTTGGAAGTGTCAACTTTATAGGATCATTCCACGTAAAATGAGCAAAAATTTAAAAAAAGTCGTGGCCACATAGTAACCGATTTTAATAAAATTTGATACACGGGTTCAATTCATATTAAAGTAGAGCACTGCAAAATATCTTCACAAAAAATAAATTATTTTAGCAGTTTTGGACATTTAAGGAACTTGTGATAAAGAATGACATGTGTGCAATCGTGTAAAGTTGCAAGTTTGAAGTTCTGTATTTCAAAACTATTTAACAGAAATGAATGTTTTTTATAATATTGTAACGTCTGAAAAATTATCTGCTATTTATTGAGTAATAATAATATGATAACACCATGATTAATCTTTAATTGATTGTAAAAATTGAAAATTTGTGAATTTTGAGAAAATTAGAAACGTTATAAAAATCAAAGGAATTCAAAAACATCTGTGAAATTGATGCTTGATGTAGTATTACATATGAAGATCAAATTTCCCAAGTTTTGAAAGTTGTCATTTATTTCCTTCATCTTTAAAAAAATTTAGAAACTTAAAAAAAAAATCACAAAATCATAATTTTTCTCTTATGCATGAGCAAAAATATAAATAAAGGAAAGGTCCGACATTAATAATATTGCACAGACATAAAGATCAATAAGTCCATTATATGCTCAAAAAAATTCAAGATTGCCTTTTGATTCCTAACATAGCAAAAATGGGTTCAAAAAGGTAATGTCTGTTACATTCCATGAGCTTTTCCTCTTTGAATTCGCGCTCGTTTCTTAAAATATTGCACGATTTCAAGGTGAAAAAAATGAGTGCTGCCATCTATTTTTGGTATCTGGATTTAGGATTAATATGTAATTTTTTGTCTAACCTAATCATTTTTTGCTACTTTAATTAAAAATATTTCTGAGGTAAAAATAAATTGAAAGCAAGAATACAAGTTTCTATATTTAAAATATATACTTTTATCTATAATATCAAACATTTTTAAATTTTTAAAAAGCTTCCATTCACTTTCAAAGAAGTGATAGAAATATTACATTTTACCCTCAACATTTTTTTCTATTTTTTTCGCATTAAGGAATAAAAAGGCAAGAATGAAAGTTTCGATATTTAAAATATATACTTTTAGCTATAACGTCAAGTAGTTTTGAACTTGTTAAAGCTGTCCTTCATTTTTAAATGAGCAATAGAAATATTGAATTTTTCCCTGAAAAATTTTCAAAAATACTTTTTTTTCTCATTACGGAATAAAAATACAATTACTAACTTACGCTAATCTGTTACTTATTATTCATTACTAACAATAAATAATTTTTAATATAGTCTTTCAATTCCTAAGGCTAATAATCAAAATTGATACTTTAAGCATGTAGACAAAACCTCGATTTTGCATCCACTTTTAATGTAAATTTTAATGCTTAAATAAACAATCCTGCAATTTATTTTTTTTACATTCACTCACAAATAGATATAATCTACTTATGTAATGATTTTCATTAAAATCTCTGTTATATGTCTTCCACAGCTGATTTGCTCATTTTGTATGGAATGATCCTATAGTGAATATCCTGGAAAAACAAGTTATTCTGAAGTTTTTCTTGCATTGTTAACCTACCTAAAATAGCATTTGACATTAGAAATATCCTCAAATCTGAACAAACAGAATATTTCTTTTCATTTTAAACAGATAATAATGTTCAATCTCGTCCAACAGGTAGACGCTGCAAGAAGAAAAGTGAATGAACTGCGTAACCAGGTGGAGGACATAAGAGAACAATTAGAAGATTCTCAGTTGGAGAACAGAAACTTCAAGCTACAGATAGAAACGGACAAAAACGCCTTCGAGATTGAAATCGCGGAGCTGAAATCCAAAATCAACCAGGTGAGAATGAGTCCAAAAAATTTTGCGATGCTGCGGATTTTTCGTGAAGAGCTCTTGTTTGATAATGAAATAACAATGCGATGCGGTAGCAGTTTATCTAACAAATGTGTTCGACTGATTAGTAAACTTTTTAATAGGTAAAGTGTATATTTTCTAAACTTTCATTATAAAATAAAATTAATTACTTTAATGAATATAAATTGGATTTTTCAAACCTTCGTTATTGTCTATAAGCCTATCTTAAAACCTTTTTAAATTAGTAAGGTAAGGTGGTGCAAGAGTACGCAGAGTGATTATCTAATCCCAAAACAGCGTTTTGCATTTAGCTACACTTGTAAACGATGTAATGACTAGTCATTTTAGCTGCAGTTGTAAACGATGTAATGACGAATTGCATCGTTTGCAACTAAATGCAAAACTCTGTTTTGGGATTAGATAATCGCTCTGCATACTCTTGTACGCCGCGCACCCTTGCACCGTCTTACCCTATTGTAGTTTTTTTACAGACTTTACTACAAACTTTCCCAGGAAAGTGTTTTTTAAACTGTATCTATGCTCTATAAATGGTCTAAAAATGCATACATGGGTGTATATAAAGCCTAATCTAAATTGAGAAAACACATTTTTTTCTCTTGAAGAATACGTTTTGATTTTAGATATTTTTCAGTTGAGTTCCTCTTATTGTGCATCAATTCGTCTATCAGAGAAAAAAAAATTATGCGTTAAATTCAATATGTGGATTGCCATACTTTCGACAAAATTTTAAATTTGAGCATGCGCCTTAAGCATATGGTTTGAGTTGATTTTTGACGGCCGATTATCTACTCGAAGGACATAGGCCCAGGGGAGGAGTGCCCTAAGTGGGGGGGGGGGTCTTTCTAAGGGAACCTAACCCGTATTTACGCATGGAAATCCATGGTTAAAGAAAACCACGAAAACTCCGAACGATTAGGCCGACGGGAACGATTGGGTTAAAACCCAGCCCCTCCCGTCTATTAGTTTCGAGAACGGAAACTCTCGGCCACTGGTGGAGCCCCTTGAGCATATGGAACTACTCTCAGAATAAGGCATTCTACATAACACCCATAGTATGACCACTGGCTTTTACCCATTTTGAATTAATTTTTCTGAGTCTATCTTGCTTTCGGACTTTGACTTTTTTCAAGCTAAATTTCAAAGCAATGTATTGAATTTGCCCTTTGAGGTTTTTTTGTACTCTCAGTAGATGGATTGAGCAATCAATTATAGTGAGTACATTTACTTACTTTTAGTGAGTACATTTACCTTGTTTTCAAGCTACGAGATTATTCAAAAATAATGTACGATATTTTAAAACATTATTATAAACTTATTTTGAAACATGCATTTACCAGAATGAGTTTAAAATGAAGACATCCTCCAAGAATGTGACATCCTCCAGTCTAGACGATAGTCTAGTTCGTACCAGAATCCTTTAACCCTTTCAGAGGCAAAGCATTTCTACTCCAAAAATGTTCAAATAATTAATTCGCACCATAATTTACGAACAAATTTATTTGAAAGCAATCAAAAGCTTTTCTTCACGTATATTATGAGATCGAAATTGTACTAAAAAATTACTGGTGCCATTTGGTAGTTTGGGCAGCAAAATTAAGCGTTTGCAGACTGCAAATGGCGCCCCTGAAAGGGTTAAGCATGTTTGGTGTTATTAACTCTTTATCTACTGACGGTGCTTGTAAGTTCCACTCACTTTAAACTTTCATCCCATAGTGAAAATTACTAATATTCTAATCGTACTTTGCAAAAACACTCTTTTAACATCACTTTATCCGGATACATGGCAACAGTAGTTCTAGGTTTGTTAGTTTAGCAAGGAAGGAGGCTATCTTGGAAACATTCGATGTGTTTTTTGCCGACATTTTGTACAGATTGTCATGCTGATCTTTTTATTGCTGCAAACACAGTAAAGGATATAAGATAAGGGTTGGATTTTTTTATGTGTTCATTATGATCTTAGAATACAATTTCACTAGCTATTTTAGGTGAACGGTGTATGTATTTGATTTAACAGTTGAATTACTCGGTGGTACTTATAAGTACCGTCAGTACACTGGGTGTTGAAGAACAACTTCTTGTTTACTTTTCGTCTCTGTAGTTATCCATCGTTTTCATCTGCTTTAAAATGTAATTACTAAAATATAGTGTAGTAATAATTTTCCTAATATTGCTTTTCTGTTTCATTATTATTTTTTATAGAAAATCAAAAAAGTTGTGGCACCGGCTCTTTTTTGCTATGCTAGAAATGGCATATGTAAATTTATATATTGCATATGTGGAGATGCGAGAGAACATGTTGTCCCTAGAATATAGACGTCGCATAACTAAAGAACTGCTAAGAAGATCGAAACCTTAAAAAAAAAAGTTTTTTAACACTTTCAGGGGCAAAGCCTTTTCAATGCTAAAGTGTTGAAATAAATGATTGACACCAGGATTTGCCAAACAATTTATTTCTTTTATTAAATCGAAAATATTTTACCACAATTCTGGGGCCATTTGAAATACCTTGTGGGTTTTCTGTTAGGATATTTTAGTCATAGTGTACTGACGATACTTTAAAGTACCACTTTAATTAATTACCTCTAAGGAGTTAAATTTTTAATGGGTGATTATTTTTTTTTATGTTTATCCTTTAATTTTCATTGTAGCAACTGAAAAAATATTTACATGAAAAAAATTGCAGTAGATCATAATGCAGTAGATAAAGGGTTAAAAGGTAGGGAACTGGTGACATAAAAAAAACCTGTGATCTCGGAATTTAATTTTTTTTATGTAAATCGATAGTAAAAAGTATACGAACAAAATGAGCTAGGTATGACTAGGTTTGACAAGCCGAAAATATGTTTAATTCAATTATTTATTATTAATAAGCTATAATTCTTTACCGTCATCGCGGATATTGATCACTCTTAGAGCATTTCATTGAACATTTTGTGCTCTTTCTGAAAAACTTGGTATGACGAACTTTATTCAGCCGGAAAATCTGTCATACCTATTTTAAGGAAGTGGCCGGTAATAAAATTTCACTGTTATTTTGCTTTGAATTTTTACCGGTGGCGGTTTTATTTCGCGTCTGACCCTGCTCAAGTACCGGCAAAGGCGTATGGGGACGTTTGAGGGATGCGCGGTTGCTTGCTTCCCGAATTCCGGCTGTGTTGTAATAACGTTTGCTATAGAAAGTTTTTCTGAAAGAGCACAAAAATTTCTATAAAATGCTCGCAGGGTGATAAATATCCGCGATACTGGTAAAACATTATAGCCTATTAATAATAATTAATTTAATTAAACATATTCTCGGCTTGTCAAACCTAGTCATGCCTGGCTCATTTTGTTACTATGACTTTTTACTATCGATTTACATGAAAAAAAATTCAAATCCGCAATCACTGGGCTTTTGATATCACCGGATCCCGGACTATAAGTTCAGGGCATTACATATGCGCAGGGCCGAAACAAAGGGGGCGGGGCAGAGGGGGCATGTGCCCGGGCGCCAGAACGAAGAGGCGTCAAATGAAGGATTGTACCTTTGGAATGAATCATTTTCTTCTGATGGACTGATGGCTTCCATTATTATGAAACAGCCATTATATATGCAGTGTTAGGTGAAGATGAAAAAGCAGCTTAGTACTAAAAAAAAAAAAAAAAAAAAAAATTATGGCCATTTTTTTTTCTATTCTGACCAGAAAATCAGAGTTTTAACTTTTTACGGCTGCTCTTTCATCTTCACCTAAGTTCATGTATAATCGCTGTTTCATAATAATTGAAGCCATCAGTCCGTCAGAAGAAAATAACTCGGTTAAAGCGGAAACTCGGTTAAGCAGAACTCGGATAATCGGGGCTCTACTGTATATTTCATTTTTAAAATGATCTTTAGAATATTTTTGTTGGTGTTCAGAGGGGGGGGGGGGTCATGACCCCTGTGACCTCCCCGTTGTATTCGCCATTGTAGATTACGTAGTTCAGTATTATATATTTTAAATTTTAAAATAAGTCGAGTATTAGAAACTTAGTAAAATTCTTTTTTGTAAATTTACTTTGCAGAGAAGTAGGGGGGACGCCAAAATCCATGTTTGCCTGCCCCGGGTGCAAAAAAGGCTAGTTTCGGCCCGGCATGCGAGTTTTCAAATCACCAAAGTTACGTGATAGTGGTGCCACATGTACATTGGCTTGCACAAAGCCCCACAAGAAAAGGCACATGGTGGAATGGTTGCAAAGACACAAATAAAAGTTACATGGTTGATGTAACAGGCTGTTTCTTCTAATTGGTGATACCACTTACGAACGCTTTTGTCAGTAGGACTATCTTTTTCAAGACGTGTACAAAATGCACGTTGGACGAAAGTTATAGATTCCGTTTCCGCATACCGCAGGACGCAAAACGCCTTTTCTTGCTGACATTCCATTTTAGGTTATAGCGATAATAGCGTCACCACAACCTCTCTAGCGCTACCAGCCAAACGGAATCTAAAAAAGCGTTTCAGTTTTCCTTCATTTTAAACCCGTTCAGGTAAGTGTATGTTTCAATATGAGTTTATCATACTATTTTAAAATACTGTACATCACATTGAATAACCCTATATGTTCGACTTTGAATTGTCTTGGAGAAACGATCACACTACAATAGCCTTTCCTTATATCCATATAAGGAAGCCCAGTAGCGTAGTGGTCAGTACGCCTGTCTGCCACGCTACAGGTCACGAGTTCGACTTCCGGCTGGGCAAGGTTCCCACAACCTTTCATCCTTTATTGGGGTCGATAAAATGAGTATCAAGCTTGCTTGGGAACTTACCACTGCGGGTCTCGCGTTAGGCTGACCATCTTGATGGGACATATGCTGTGTATCACCTCAGGGACCATGGTCAAGTAAACAGGATTGGGCACTCTAGGCTTAGATCCTTCATGGATCGTACAGGCACAGGTTTAGTTTAGTTTTATGTCCATATAAATCTTACATTGTCTCTTACAATATTAACTTCAGCAACTCGTTGCAGCTTGAAGAACAGAAGATCTTAGAGTCCACAAGAGGCCAGACACGCAACATCGCTAAGACTCGTCTAGAACTCACTTGGGAGAAAGAAAGAGCAGAGTTCCAGCGTTTGCTGGGTGATACTCAAAAGATGGTAGAAGAGCTGAAAAACCGAAATGAGCAAGTAGAGCTGGATCGGGAGAAAGAGAAACAAGCCATGCGCAAACAGCTATTGGACATGAGAAACTCCATGGAGAAAGAAAGACAAGAAAGCAGGAGAAAGATGAGTGAAGTATGTTTGCAATTATTTCAGAGCTTTCAATTAGAATTGTAGAATAAATTCATTTCAACAAAATTTCCTCTATCACAACTAAAAATTCTTTATTTTATCAGTGTTTTTATTTCTTTTCATACCATGTTTAAATTTCTATGCAGTGATAGCATTTGAAATGATAAAGTTACAGCCCACGATGAAATCAAATATTTTTCAAGAATATGTAACTTTTTTTCCTTTTGCTATTTCTATGGAAAAGCGTTTTTAAAGGTTATGAAAATTGAATAAGAACTTAAAAAGATATTAATAAATGATTTATTCATTCTATTAAATCCTATCATACGTAATTAATTCAATGATATCCCATGATAGTAATTGCAACAAGATCTGAATATTTATAAAACTAGCAGTAGTACGAAAGCACCTCATTTGCCACTTTTAACGTACAATTTCCGACTTGTTAAATTTTGTAAGGGGTTGTTTACATGTGGAAATTGTAACAAACTTTAAAATTTTCAATATTAACATCATAGACATAACATATAACATATATAGGCATCATATTTGGACTCTTCGGTAAATTTTATCTTAGGAAACCAAACGGGAAGTCATTCAGTCAAGTAGTTTAGGCGTTGCTGGCTTAAAAGTTCGAACTCAGAATTCTTTTCCAAACATTGTAAGACAAATTGCAATGTGGGTATTTTTTGTTTTAAGCTTAACTCAAACGCTGCTTCAGGAATGGGTTGTAGCCCTGGATTCGCATATTTGAAGCTTTTAAATATAGATTTATGTTTAAAAGTTTATAGCTGAATATGAATATAATTCATATTTTTTTCGAAAATTATTTTCAAAATATACATTTTTTCGAAAAAAAAAATATGAATCTATGAAATTTTTTACCAGAAATCAATTTTTAGAAGTACACATACATTTTTAAAATACACGAATCCAAAATTAAATCTCATTCCTTTTAGCAGTTTTTGAGTTATGCTTAAAAAATACCCGTTTTTCAACGATCAAAAATTAATTTAGTATTACAAATTCCGAACGTTAAACTTACATAATTTCTAAATTACTTGGCGGAATGACTTTTCGTTTCGAATCCGATGGTATAATTTGACGAAAAATCAAAACCTGATGTGTGAAAATTAGATGTCTGCAAGGGAAATGTTCAAGTTTGTTATAATTTCAATAAATATGTGCTCCCTAATCGAAATTTAAGTATAGTGTAATGATTTAACCTCTTAAATTGATCAGGTAACTTCTCAAAAAGGACAGATCAGCATTTAGAATTAACTAAGAAATTTATTAACAAAAAGAAGACTATTAATAGATTCTAGATTAAAATAATTTTGTGTAAGTGCAGTTACAGCTCCAATTGTAATAAAGTCAAGGCTCGAAATGGAAAAATCCAGAAATCGGAACGTTATTTCAAAATATTGTGATTGATTTTTTGTTTTGAAAGTATAGACAAATTTATTTCTAACCATACAAAAACAATTTAAGAAGTGCATTCAAAATTCTAAATAATAAACAAAGTTGTAGATGGTGCCTCCGGTAAGGTCTAAATCCAGCCTGCTTGCGTCTCACAAGGAAGGTCTCCATACGGGCATATTCAGAAAAATCTGAAAAAATTACAGAGTGTTCATTTCATGTGGATATATATGTTTATAAAATAAATTTTGGCGGAACCCCGATAGAACGTTCGTAAAAAAATAATGAAATTTTCGTTTATTTGGCAATTTATCATCGGTTGGCGATGAAATGAAATTTCGAAAAATACTTTTTCATGTTGAATACTCTTTAAGATAAAAATATTTCATATTGAACTTGTTTAAATAAATATAACTTAAATAACTGTAGTTTTGCCAGTTTTAGTTTGATTTAGTTATAGTTTTGTCATATATGTATTTATAATGAAAGTTAAATATCAAATTTTATGAATTAAAACAAAATTAAAATTGTTTCAATATCTCAAAATTAAGTCCAATTGAGCGCTGTCGGTTCAATTTTGTTGCTATGGAAACGACGAATTCCTTGGTTTGAAATAAATAACTGCTAAATGAATCTTGCCTTTATTTTGGAATACGCTTAAATATATGAAAGTATTTTTTATAGATGAAATTGTTTTTAAAGTAATAAAATTAAGTAACAAGCAACATAAATATGCAATACGAAAAAATGTATTTATTAAACTCTCTCAGTGTTTATGTTTAAATTCAATAAATACTTTTCACACGCATTCTAAAAATCAATTAACAATTTTCAGATGCATTAAAATCGTTTGCTTTTGGCGAGGAAAAGTACTGATCGCCAAATCGCGTGACGCTTTCGTCTTTTCGCGCCAAATACTCGAAAGTATTTTATTTTTTACAGACTTTCTACTGTAATTCCGCCGCTAAATTTGACTGATCCTTTATTACATACATAAGTAGTTTAATTGGTATTTTTTTAAAAAATTCTGAGTATGCCCAGTATGGAGACCTTCCTTGTTAGTTATATTAAAATATTAAAATTAAAAAACTCGGATGTGTGGCCTGTCATATTTATTTAGTCACTGAAATTTAATAGTCATCTGCTTCGTGATTTGTTCACTTGAAGTAGGAATTATCGCAGTTTCTTTACAGTCGTCCGTATGGGTGGTGGCTTATCACAGTGATGTTATGTGCATCAAGAGCACGTTCTATCCATTTTTTCGGATGAACCTTAACCTGAACGGAAGTAATAATGTTTTTCAGGAACTATAACAATATTTTTTAATAATTGCACGAACCGGGGCGATATTACCATAATTCCACGAACCGGAACAATATTTGTCAAAATTTCTCGAAATGGAATATCGTTCCGGTTTGCTCCGGTACATTTCGAGCCCTGAATAGTGATCAGCATTAAAGGGAATAAGCAGTTTCTAAGGTTTCCAATTCTTCAGACTGGCTAAGACTTATTCAGATAAGAGCCCTGTTGAGATCAATCTCGTATCGTACAAATAATTTACCGTTCCTCTAACATTTATTATCTCAATCTAAGTAGGTGGCTAGTGGTTGTAGACCTACAGTAGAAAATGTATGTATTGATGCTGGAACCAGGTTTCTCTAAGATAAACGCGACTTATACTCATATTCATCATCTACCACAACCTAGAAAACCCCGGTCGAACATTCAAATGGTATCATCATTAATCTGACTGTACTTCGCCTTGTTCAGGTCCATTCAGGTTTATCGTAAATTTCATTTCAGAGTTCGACCGAAGTTTTCTAGGTTGAGTTAGATAGTGAATACGAGCATGAGTGATTTGTCAAACGATCAAGGGTTAACTTCTAAACTCATTCAATTTGTTAAAGGAGCTGTTTCTCGATCCAGTCGTGGTGAAGCTCTGCTTTTAATGTCTGAAGAGACGAAGTAGCTAAAATAAATATAATCTCTATCTTATAAGAAGTTAGTTAGATTTCTCTGAAAATTTACCCTTTCTTTCCTAGGTTCAGAATGAAACTTAAACTGTCAGTCCTGATTGGACTAAGTTGGATGCTACTCCAAACCTTACTCTATGAGCAATTCTTAAAGAGGTGATTCTATCGTCGTCTAAATTTACTTATTTATTTATTTTTCTCTTGCTTCCTTTTAGACACCCAGTTGGAGTCGTTGGTTCGACAGTTGATCAGATTCATGGGTATATAAATCAGGAGTTCGAAGGGGTGCGTCAACTACATCTTTAACCACATGATTGCCGGAAACTGTGAACAGACTAAGAACGTTTTACTTTTACACAAGTTTTGTGCCAGTGCTATTCCCTTTACCGCCAAAGGGTGTTGATAATAATTGCCACATGTTCTCTATGTTTTAGCAACTAAAAACGGTTATTTTAACTTCTGTATGAAGGTATCTTTCATCCTCTCAGGTATCAATAAATAGGCAGGCGTCTCTTCCAAGAGAGTTTTCAATTGGTAACTTCATATTTCCCGCGCTTTTTCCTCGGCTGCGCCTTGTGCATATCTGCCTGTCAAGTGTTTTGTGGTCGGTACTCCAGTCATTCCTCAAGGGCTTTACCTTGCTTGCTTTCTTTTATGCTATAATGGCCGAATAGTGTCAAAGTAATGATGGAGTATCTCTCTTTGAAGTTGCCTGAGCCAAGGATAGACTTAGAAATAATTTGGGCCCATCTTGCTTATACACAATGCTCATGGAGGGCTTATCTTAGCTGTAAATTTGTTTTGTACGTCGAATTTCTATAATTGCATTCTTTATTAGACTTTATTTCTAATCGATTGGTACCTGTCCCTTTTATACGATGATTTGTGGCAAAGATTGCAGGGGAAGGTTTAATATTTTTAGGAATGTATTCCACAATGTAGTATGTATGTGGATATGACTTTTGATAAGAATCTTGATTGAAATCGTAAAATTGCTCTTATTACTTCATACCATTATCTAAAAATTCAAGATGAATACAAGTTATTAATTTTATTTTCCTAAATGTATTAGTATACTGATGCAGCACTTCACAGTTATGCATAGCTTATTTAAGTTATAGCTACGGCAGTCTCTTGTTTCACTTGTCTTGTTTCTAATTCTTCGCTACTAGGAATATAAATAATCAATGTCTCTTTACAATGCATAACAATTCAGACAAGTAGAAATACTTGCAATTAACTTGTAATTATATATTATTTACCACATCCATTAGAATCGATAGCAGGTCTGGAAGTTGAGACAGAAGTAAAATATCAAAACTTTTTGCATTTTTGAAAAATGGGTTTAAAACTATAGATGATAATAAGCAATTTTATTTATATTGACAGTTGCACAGTAGTCTTTTGGAGATCAGGGAGTCTCACGCTAAGTTGCGTGGTATGTATGACCGCATGAAGAAAGAACGTGAAATCCTGCTCAAAGAGCGTGAAGAATGGCGACTGCGACTACAGACTGCCATTCAACTACATTCTAGAATTACAGATATCGTACAAGATGTAAGTACATACAATTAGTATCCTATCTTATAATTTTAGTTTCTTTCTGTGTGAATAATAACTTTTTTTATGTAAAAACTTATGCTGAGTATAAATGGGAAGAAGGGAGGTAATTTTGGAAAAGGACCTTCTTTAAAAAGGGAGCAAAGCGCAGAGAAAATGTATATTTAAATAGTTTAGTTTCTGTGTATATTTTTTTAGCATTTCTTTATTGTGCAATACAACTTTATGCATTTGTATTAGTATTTCTAACACGCGTAACTTAAATTACGGCGTCTAAATTTCAATTCTATGGTAACACATGAATGAAGCACAAAACTTGCGCGGTTTAGCCTTATGGGATTATATTAAGCTATCTCTATGAGGTTAAAAAATGTCTTAGAATTAGAGTATTTTACTTTTAGAGAACCTTTCCTGAAAAGTATTTCCAATTTAATCAACAGCTAATGACAATTAGCTAATAAACTTATTGCAAAAATTTCGTGCAAATTAATCATTTTGTTAAAGTTTATTTTTATATCATAAACACCCCAGCAAATTTTTCTGTACGTTTAAATTTGGTTTTATTTATAGCAAAATATAGTTACTTATTTTATGGCCACATTCAGATTTTAGGAATTTGTAACTTGATGCCTACTGTTATTTTGGGGGAAATTTCGTAAGCATTTCAGTAAATTGTTTCTTATGTCTTAATTACATTTGTTTTTATTTATAAATAAGTACTTTCAATTATTTTATAGCAAAATTCAGATTTCAAAAACTTGTAACTTGATGTCTACTGTTATTTTGAAGAAACTTTTGCAAAATGCAAATGATCCTACGTGACAAAACATTGTGTTTCTCTATTTGATCAGTTTGAAAAGTGTACCTACTCCTGAAGCTTAATAAATGCTTAAAATATTACTGAAAAACGCGATAGACATTGATTCTTCGTGAACTTTTCACCTATGTATATATATATATATAGATATATATAATCATTAATTAAACATTACCGACCATCATCAAAAACCGCAATATTGTGAAATGACAATAAAAATGGATACCACAAACCTATAATATAGAGCTGTATGTATAAAATAAAGTGCCTTATACATAATTACAAGAATTAATATGGAAGAAAAAAAGATGAAATATATAATTTTTTTCAGGTGGAGAAGGTTAGTTTGGAAGTTTCTTCACACGCAGGGAAGAACTTGTCCATTACAACAGAATTTAATTCCACTGTACAAAAGGTAAGTGCTGTTTTTCCAATGAATTCAAATTACGTATGCATAATCTTTGCTTTCCAGTTTTTAACTTAATCAATGCATTGGAACTTATTCTCAAAAAATATCTCTCTAAAGTCTAGGGTATGTCAGGGACATCTTATTTTTTGCATGTCACACAAATAAAATTTTATCTGTATCATTAGCTATTTCATCGTGGCTGGGTCATTTCATCACAGTCTTTCACTTTTTGAAAAAATTAATTTGCTCTTTTTATTTAGTTGAACTTTTCTGATTCGAAACCTCTTACGAAAGAAAAATTTAGTCTTTAGATATAAGAAAACAATGTAATAATTTTGTTGTTAAAATACATCGTAAGTAATATTTATCAGTAATAAAAATTGATAATGGTAAAATATGCTTCCGTATAATAATTTTCGACAGATTGAGAAGCAAATGGAAGTAGAAATAACATATGAACAAATATTAAAATTAAGAAAAATATATATTAAATTACATTGGATTGTTCCAAGGATAGGCCATTGCTCCTCTATGGATTTTGAAATTTAATTAACTATTTTTTTAAATAGCTGGTGATTTTGACAAAAAATATTAAATTTTATTCTTACAAATGAGCATAAAATAAACCTTAAGTGAAAAAAAGAACTAAGAATTTTCCGCTAAGAGCGCAGCGCTTCCCTGAAACCCCGTGCAAAACAATTATTTATTTATTTATTTATGTCTTCAAATTTAATTCTTCAAATTATTCATTTATGTCTTCTGGGTAAAGTCCATTGGACTTTACCCACGAATGGCAACCGCCACGCCTCTGCGGGTAGATACCCACAGAAAAAGGCTGTTTACTGGACGAAGGGGAAGCAGTGTTAAAATGTTCTTCACGCCTATTGGTGTTTTTCTTTGGTTTACCCGCGACTGACGTCACATGGGTAAAGTCCAATCCCCCTCCACTGACGAAAAAAGAAAAAAAAATCTTTATTTCTAAAAAAGTCGGTAGAAGATTATTTTTAGATTTTTCAAAGTTCCTGTTTGTTACATTTCTGTGCTTATATGTTTAAAAATTATCTAAAACGGGACGTGGTATTCCCTGGCAGATTGAGACGTGAAGTTTATAAAGATCTTACATGTGTAACTGATTTTTACATAAACGAGACCCAAATTGCTATACAAATATTTGTTATTTCAAATGAATATACATATAATGGCTATTCAACTTTTAGGTAAAAGACAGCTTCTTAGAATTACAGAAGTCAGCTGCGGTTTTGAAAGAAGATGAACGACTGAAAAGAACAACGTCATTCAGAAGGTAATTTTTAAAGGAATGATTACAAACATAATAAAGTTTGTTATGGAACCTTACTAATTGTTAGAATATTTTCAATGTGAAATTTTTTAGCGGGTTAAAGAAGTATAAAATTTTAATCTAAATTCATGTCATTCAGAAGGTAATTTTTAAAAGAATGATTGCAAAAATAATAAAATTTGTTATGAAACCTTACTAATTGTTTGAATTTTTTCATAATGTGAAATGTTTTAGTTGGTAAAAGAAGAAGTGTAATATTTTAATCAAATTCATGTGACTCAGAAGGTAATTTTTAAAAGAATGATTACAAACATAATAAAATTTGTTATGGAACCTTACTAATTGTTAGAATTTTTTCAATGTGAAATTTTTTAGTTGGATAAAGAAGTATAAAATTGTAATCTAAATCCATGTCATTCAGAAGGTAATTTTTAAAAGAATGATATACAGTAAATTCTGTCTAAGGCGGATTCTGTACAAGCCGGAAATCTGTCTAACGCGGAAAATTTTTCAAGTCCCGGCGAACCCATAGAAAATAACATTAATTGCTGCTGCGTAAGCCGGAATTTGCCTAACGTGGAAACGGAAAGGTTTTTAAAGTCCCACCGAAACGAAAATTTTGCGTAAGGCGGAAAAAATGATATTTTAAAAATGAAAGGCATTTGGTTGATGAAACTTTAAAACCGGTATATAAGTCAAATACTCGCTGTCAAAGCTTTTAATTAAATTCAGTGATAGATTAATAAACTTAATTTTTAAAAACAGAAACTGTTTGAATTTTTAAGAAATGTTTTTTTTATTCTGTTATTTACCGTATAATTTTGCATATAAAAGTTATTACTAATAAAATGGTACACATTTATAAATATATATGTATTTTCTAAAGTACAATATATTATGCTTTAAGGTTTACTCAAATTGAAAGTGGCAACTTTCCGACTCCTTCCTGCAGTCATTTTATATGTTAAATTATCAGGGATTTTTATTACAACAGTTCAAAGAAATCGAATAGCGTTCATCATAAAGAATTTTTCAGAATTTCAGTTTCCGACCGATTTTTGAGACAGGAAAATTAAGGAAGCAATTCGTTATAACTCACGATTCAACATATTTATCGAAAACGAAAAACGATATTCGATTCTAAATAGCTCCAGTAGTCATGCTTGCAAATTTTGTGGTTTTACGTACAAAAATGATATAGAGAATGTGCCAGAAAATTTTTCGTTACAGAGTGCTTTAAGTGCTTTATTTATTTATTTATTTATTTATTTTAAACAAAAGCTTTGAAATTTTACTAACTTAAAAGTTTTTAAGCCTAATCTTATAGATTTTAGTAATAAGCAAATTTTTTTCCTCTGAAAAAATAAAAGAACATCATACCCAATATATTTTTCACATTTGTCAAAATAATTGTTTAAAAAAATTCATGAAATAATCTCTATTCGTTAACAAGTGTTTAACTCTCTGAACTACTGTGTGCAAGATGAGGTATGTAATTGTGTTTGTTAAGTGAATGATTTTCATTAAATTCCGAAATTGAAGTAATTTCGAATCGGTACAATTTATTCCAGTATTCAAATAATGTTTTTCGAGATTTTAAAAAACAATAAATTTGATAGAAAATTTAATTTTATTAAATTTTTGTTTTAAAGAACGGCACTAAATGTTACGAACACAAAAAACTATACGTGATTTGAACAATGTTTTTATTTTTTTGTGGGGTGGAGGGGCTATTTTGCATAAGGCGAAATATTGCCTACGGCGGAAAATTTTCTCGGTCCCGATCGATTCCGCCTTAGACAGAGTTTACTGTATGTATATTTTTCTCATTTTATTGAAACATTTGGGCTGCCAAAAGTCGAAACATTTTTAGCGAGTGAAATGGTCATATTTTCAAGAAATAATACACTAACAGAAATGACATAGCCATTCTATAGCATTTCAGCAATCGAGTACCGAACTTCAGTTTTGGATACAGCCTCTAAAATAGGCTAATTTTAAAATAATTAATTTCTCTGAAACTAATCGTACGAATTTCCTGAAAATTTGTTTTTAGGCTAATTGAAGGGTGTAGAATTTATTTAAGGTGTCAAACTTGGGCATTGCTATTGAAAAAAAGAAATGTTTGGTTTTGTTTTGATATGTAGATGGCCCCTAAGCAAATTTATACACATCATTTAAAAGCAGACTTTATTTCCAATGGTTTGGTAGTAGTCATTTTCTCCTACAATATTTTATTGCAGAGTTAGTAGGGGGGGGGGGGTACTTTTTTTTCCACGACTGTACAATTTTTATCTAAATTCATGACTTTAGAAGATCATTTTTAAACGTATGATTACAAACATAATAAAATTTGTTATGGAACCTTACTAATTGTTATAATTTTTTCGTACTGTGAAATGTTTTAGTTGGTAAAAGAAGAATTATACAATTTTAATCTAAATTCATTTCATTCAGGAGGTAATTTTTAAAAGAATAATAACAAACAAAATAAAATTTGTTATGGAATCTTACTAATTGTTAAAATTTTTTCATAATGTGAAATGTTTTAGTTCGTAAAATTAGAAGTATAAAATTTTAATCTAAATTCATGTTTAAATGCAATTCTGCTATTAATGTCTATTTCATTAGACAGCTTCTTAGAAGGGATGCAATTAAACAGAAAGCGATTACATTGTTTTTATTCGGAAAGACAAAAATGTCGTTTTAGATATTTATCAAAAGGAATTATTGTTGTAGACAAGTTTGTTCTCGAAGTAAATCTGCCGGACCTTAGAAGTTATCTTTATACATACATTTATCGTTACATACAGTACAGACGGTTTTCAGTGTATATAACTAAAGTACCAATCGGACGCTTTTGAAACTTTCGACATTCAGTTTTGACGTTCGAGGCTTGACGAGTTTTTGTACTAAACAAATTAGTTAAAAATTAAATATATCATGATAAATTGAGCGATAAAAAACTTATGTTATAGTGAGTTGGGAGTTCAACACTGTCTTGTGAATATCTTAAATAGAAGAAACAATCTTGGAACCAAGTTAACAAAATAAAAGGATATCTGCGATTACCTTTTATCTGTCTTATTTACTTTTATATATGCGAAAACTGAGCCAATACATTTGAACTGCGACGTAAATCAATGAAATGTTTGCATTATTGCCTGGCGAATTCAGGTACGTTGGTGCTTCAATAAACAACCATACATATGGGTATTACACAAGTTGAATTTTTTTCAAGAGTGTGAAAATTTCTCCAAGCAGGAACTCGAACGCAGGACCTTTTGATTTTAGCTGCCAAAGCGCTACCAACTGGCCTCTCATCTCAGAGAATAGTCCATGGCCAACTTCAGTACCGGTAGCTCTTGTTTGTTGGGACGGTGGCTTATGATAGAGTAATCATATTGAATTATTTTAACTGAATTAAACTGATTAATAACGGTACCCTACAAGTTCAAAATTTCTTTCCCAACTACTTAAAAATGATCAAATTAAAATAATTCAATATCATTACATATCCATCGTTTAATATGGAGTTCCATTATCTGAGGTATAATCTCTTGAGCTGCGTCCTTCATCGCATATTGGATGTTAATACGTAAAGGTTATCGGAGTGAGTTGTATCTACCGGACTTGTCCAGGAGAGCTTAGTTGGTAGAGACTTAACAGTTAAGTCAAACGATTCTCGGCTCGAATCCTGGACAGTGCACATTTTCACTAACTTGTATGATTTTTTTACACTTTGATTGAGTTATAATTCAACTATATGTGAATAACTTACTCATACAAATATGTCTTATTAAAAATCTAAAGAAATACATCAAAAGCAATATTACTTCAGATGCCCTTCGTTTAATGTTGTTTTGAATTGCTCTGTATACGGATTGAGTCTGCGGATTTTTCCATAACTATTTCTAACTTTAATGTAACTAGGGGATCGTACCCGGGCTTCCCGGGTTACAGAATATATGTGAAAACGTTTTTTTTTAAATTGAAAACTAATAATTTTTTATATGCAATACATTTTTTAGATTGCCCACTAACATGAAAAAAGCATTTTTCATATGAAAAATATGAATTATACAATCAAATAAAGTTTTGAAATTTATCAAAAGCGATATTTTCTTAATAGCCGCATACTAAGAGTTATTTGACCAAGATTTTGCTACTTACGGCATCCTTTTATATTCTGATAATTTCAGAGTTTTAAGCGCATAGTTCAATTACATGTCTGATAAATTTGTATTTTATTTATATTATTTTATTTATTTATTCATAGGGAAGTTTTTTTAATGGATATTAGCCGTAAGAAAATTATGAACTTTTTAAGGTTTTTTAAGGGCAAACGGACTAATCTTTTGTAATCGAGCTCAGCGCGATATAAATAAATTTAAAAATATTTCATGCTTTAAAATTGTTTTTAAAACCATAGCCAATCAGTAAACTGAGATGCACTTTGCAAATAAATTCCATTTGAATTTTTTTTATTTGTTTATTTATTTATTTTTTCTATTTTGTGATCTAAAAACTTAAAGTGTACTATTACAAATATGTTAGATTTGTGTTTTTTTTAGTATTATTCTTTTATTTGTTTATAAAGAAGTATTAATTTCGTTATACAAAAATAGTCAGAAACAAATGCTGAACAGTGCTTGTTGCTTTATGTGCAAAATGCTTATTATTATTATGTATTGAAGCCGGCACGTGATAAGATAAAATTAAAAATATCATGCTTAAAAATTATATTTAAAAAACATAATAAATCAGTCAATTAAGATACAGTTTTTAAACAAATTGCATTTGAAAGTAGATTTTTTCACTATGCGACGAAAATTGAAAATGTACGATGGTCAAAAGTTTAAAAATTTGCAGTAGCTAAAATATCAAAACCGAAATTTGATCGTGAAGTGTTGATATTCGCAAAATGACGTCAGCGTTACGCACAGATACACTTGTCTTTTATAATATAGACACGTAATCAGTAAAATATAATTAATATCAGTTATCAGGATGAGGTTATGAATTGAGTCTCTTATGCTTGGTATTCCGGAATGAAAAACAGCAAAATTTATTCCACTCTGACACGATCGCAGAATTTTTTCCGGATGAAATGTAAACCCGACATCCTTTTCACCTTCTCAAAATTTAAATACGCACTTCTCATATCCGCATTCATCATTTTTTTTTTTTTTTTTTTTTTTTATCATTGTAAAATAATTTTAACTCAAAACTTGAAGTCACGATTTTCAGCAACATCTTTTATGTTAACAGACGCACTCTTAATTTGAGATTCTAATCTCAGTGCCGGAGAGTAAAAATTTTCGTAATTTATGTTTTTTAAACGCATTTGTGTTAAAATGTTCAGTTTTATCTAAGAAAATTATCATTTTTTTTAAAATATGACTTCATTTTCACTTAAATAAGCATTTCGCCTAGTGTCTGAAACTTAGTATCAGTCGACATGCAGAAGAAAAAACAAAATGGAAAATTTATCAGGAAAACTGAGTGTTTTCAAAAGCAGTATGTCATTTTCCGTTCAAAATATTATGTCCCTAATGGGATTTTGCGCCACTAAACCCTATACAACAATTTTGAATTTTTATCAGAAAATGGCACGAATAAAGATAAATAAACCTCATTATTTCTCTCTTCTCTGCAATAGTGAAAGCTATCTAATTTTCACCATTTTGAAGAAAATTCATAAAATGCTTTTAAAATTAAAATATAAAAGTAGGGATATTTAAAAAAAATCAGCTAGTGCAATCACATCTATAAATGAACAGCTTTCAGTTGAAAAAATTCGTAGTAAAATTGGTTTAGCAGAAAGATCAGGGCACAACTGACTAAAAAACACACTTGTGTTTTAAATATATAGATTATATGTATAAAATTATGAAAAATTAAATTAAGCAAATTATATTATTTTGATAAAATTATAGTAGAATGTCCTATTTTATTAGTCGCGAGAATTTTGGACAAAAACTTGAGGAAGCAGCTGGGGTGAAAGTGATGCACTTCTACAAAACATATTTCAGAAGAATTAAATTACACGCTATAAAGTGGCGTCATTTGTATCCGCTAAAGCAATCCAGTCTTAAACTTCATCTATAGAAAAGTATGCATATGACGTCATTATCACGGAATAACAGACGATATTGTTGACATAGCACGTATTTTAATTTCAACTTTTTTTTCTGGTTTTCTGAGAAAATGGCAATAAAAAGATACAGTAATCTCCTATTTTCCGTTTACTTTCAATAAAAATGGAGTACATTTGTTGCCACGATTAGAAAAATGGTATTAAAAACTACATAAAAACTAATATCTCAAAAATAAATTGAGATACAGCTTTTAAACAAATTGCATTTAAAAGTACATTGATTCCCCTATACGACGGTGTAAAAATTGAAATTGTGCGATGTTTAAAAGTTTAAAAATTTTCTATTGCGAAAATTGCAAAACCGTAATTTCATTTCAAATTTCAAATGTTGCCATTCGCAGAATGACGTATGCGTTACGCACAGATATGTTTGTCATTTATAATATAGATAGATAGATAGATAGATATTACAGTAAAGTAACTATAGCAAGTCCAACAGCAGTTATAGAGAATAAGGCTTTAAATGAGACGAACTTTGAAAGTTCGCATGTGTTGATTAGTATCTTAAATGAATTAAATTAAAATATCCTATTCTTTGTACATATTCACTCTGAATAAAAAAGAGTGACTATTCACTCTATCACAGAATCAAAATATGCCCAATCTCTTAAGAGTGGCTATTCACTATGAGCAAAAGAGTGAATACTTATTCCTGGGAAGTGAATATTCACTCTAAACAGAGGTGAATATTCACTCTTTCGGAGGAGTCTCTATTCACTCTTGCTAAAGGAGTGCGTTTTCCACCCCTGGTAGGAGTGAATAGTCACTCTTTCATAGAAGTGAATGTTAATTTTTTATGGAGTGATTTTTTTTTTTTATGTTGTTTTTATGGGCATTTTAAAAGAATCACATCTTTTAGAGCATGCAATGAAAATAGATACAAGCGCGGTAAAGATTGGAATAAAATACTTTATTGGCAATATTTATTTAATTCATAGTTTATAAATGGAGTGAAATATTTCACTCCTTTCTAGGGAGTGGAAAATTCCACTCTTTAAGGAGTGTATTTTTATAAAATTCGCTCCAAAAAAAGTAAAAATGCCTGTCACCCTTTCAAAGAGTGAACTTTTCACTACTCCCAATTGTAGAGTGTTGTTAATATATTTTTATTCTTCATTTGTTTTTGTAGGGCTGTATCTGCTCAAGATATGAGTTCCCAACACGACGATCCTATCCAACGCTGGGACAAGCCACAGCGTATCACCAACTATCCTCTAGCACCTCCAAGTATGATAATCCGTCCACCTCCAAGACAGAAATCTTTACACAGGAAATCTTTGTCCTTAGACCACTCACTAACAGGCACTACACACGAACAGAGAATGAAAATATGGGAATCAGAAGGCGAAAGTGTCACATCCACGCCTGCCGGAAGTATGCTGAGTCTTGGCGGGTACGGTTACGATACAGACTCTTCGATGCCCGATTCCGAGTACAGGTAGGAAGGACTTTGAATGTTTGTCCAAACTATAATCTTAACTCGTTTGAAAGTTTGGTGTGATAAAGCTATTGAATTATTCTCGGGGTTTATTGTCGCCATTATTTTAAAAAATAACGGTAAAATTTCATTTTAAAATACTAAATTGTTATGGCAATACCGCGTATTTGCAACGAACCTGCAAACGCCACTACTGTTTATTTTAAATTAAGAGCGATAATTTGATTTGTATCAGTAAAGTGACTGTGCCGGCAATAAAGGAAAAAAAAACATGAGAGAAAACTAAGCAGAAAAAAACTTTTTATAAAATTAGTAAATTTGGAAATTTTTAACCGGTGTAATCAAAAGAATGTAAACTTCCTGGTCATTACTATTTATGATAAATGACATTTTAAACTCAATTTTGAAAACCTTATCCAATACTTACAAACTCTGCTGTGTCAGTCAAGAATTCAGATTTTTCTATCTCTCATCTGATGTTTCAAATGCCCAAAGGATATCCTTTTAAAAGTATTGGTCGAACGTTGAGTTTCTTCATAAAAATCCTCTTTTCCTTATATTAGGTTGAGCAAAAAGTTCTGGGAAACTTTTAATCTAATAGTTACTAGAATTTGTATCGTATATAGGAGTACTAGTGGTATACCTTCAGGAATTTCAGTTGTGGTAATCTTTTAAATGCTATCGCCCAACGGGCGATAAACGCGCCAGTCTGTTAGTAGTATGGCAACCCCTCCAATGTGGCAACCCTCCAGTGTACAGGTGGATTAGAAATAAGTTGGTTGTTCGAATGTGCAGATTGAAGAAAAGGAGTAGTGAAATGTTTTGGTGAAAGAAATAAAACTTATTATTTTAATTTAAGATATGAGTCAGATAATAAATTTATTGAAATACTGAGCAATCACCTCACAGTTCAGGAATTTCGGTTCCAAAATGCCTATTGAACGGTCTGATTTGCGTGTGTTGATCCGGCATTATTAGAGAAAAAGTCTAACGATTCTGAAAGCCGTCGATGAGATTAATGAGGGTGAAGGTGTTGGTACGGCGACAAACTTCGTACTTCCAACAAATCCGGAATCTGGCAGAAAGTCGTGGACTATGATGGTCTCTACTTTGAAGAATAGTCCTTGTTGCTTTTGTTGTTAATTTGCGCATAACAATGCAACTTTCACAAATTTCCCAGAACTTTTTTCTCAACCTAGTAAATAGCATCACGCAATGGATATTTATTTTCCCCAAAAAACTTATGTAACAGTTAATTATTTGTTTTTCAGGTACGGTGGCGTATCGCGACAAAGAAAGTACCGTGGCATGACGCCTGGAGGCATGACGACAGACAGTGAAGCCATGTCCTCTAGGGAAGGCAGTATAGACCCATCCATCAGTGGAAGTACAGAAAGCGTTCCTCTTTCCACTCAACATCAAAGATCAACGCTAAAAGACAAATTAAAATTGCTCAGGTAGGTAGTACACGTGTAGCATCACAGTACTCGTGATTACATGGGGAAACAAACAGGGTCTCAAGGCACACATTTGTAGAAAAGGGAAATATCTAAGAGAAATATAAAATATTAGGGTCACCAACACCCGTTCACACACCATAGACTCTAAAAACACGCTAATTTGACCTGCTTTGAAAAGGTCATGGAAGGTTGAATTATAATTAAACGACCAACTCCTGTAATCCGGTTTCCATTCACTTCACTTTGACTGAGGGATTTTAAGACCGAACCAATTGCTATTGAGACTTCTAACGGCTGTCATTGTTATTTAATAAATATTATCAATTAAAGCTTTGAAAATTAGCTTATACAAAATAACTAAGTAAACAATACCGTTGTCTGCTGGAATTTTTTAACAAATGTATAAGAATATTGTTTTAAATACAACATTTTAAATGTATCGATTTAAATCTGATGTAATTTTCCCCAAAGTTTCAATATGCAAGTTTTACAAGGTCAATATTTAACTTTCTCGTTTTAATATTCAAGTGAAAATATTTTTTTTTTTATTTGAAATGAAATATTGCTATTTGCGCTGTCGTAGAATTGGCACAAATAGTTAAAAAGACCATCTCGAAATATGAAATAAATCTCTCGTGTAAATATATTTTTAAATTGAAATTGTTTGGCAGTATTATTATTTGGCCATTTTAAATATGGCGTAATTTTTCCCATTTACTGCTTTTAACACATAATAATGTAATTATTATTTTAGGGTTTTCTTCCTTTTTTAATATTCAAGTGTAAATACAATTTTTATGAGGTAATTTCCCCTATTTCTTTCTTTTAACACGCGACCGTTTAGTTAGTATTTTAAAGTCTTCTTCCTGTTTTTAATAGTCACTTGTAAATACATTTCTTTAATTAAAAGGAATTGTTATCAAAGCAGGATACAAAGTAAGCGTCATATCTTAAATGGGAGAGGTAACCGCAAGATTAAAAGCGAGGCCACATCAATCAAGGTCACACGCCACGTAGCGAACAAGGTTGAACTACAGGAATATACCGAACTGTTTTCTTTTTTATGGATAATCTATTGGTTGTACATCTTTGAAAGAACCGCGCAAGTGCAAACATCATGTTTTCATTTGCTCGTAGCATTTATATTCTGACAGTATAGAATATTGTAATTTTTATTCGTGATTATTCAATTTATTTATTGTAGTTAATTATTTAAGTAAAAACAGTTCTTTGTAGAACTAATATTATATGTTAAAATGGCAAATTTGTAGGCCATCGAATAGCTGTAGCTTTCGAAATTGTAAGAAAATTCGTTTATCTGGTAGAATTCATCTCTGTCCTTTTCCAAAGAGTAAAACAAGTTAATTAGTGTTTTTATTTTAATTTATAAAAAAAGAAAGATAAAATATTATTTATTACATATTATCAAAATGTTGCTGATTTAAATACGCTCGATTTTAATTAATTTTTTAATGTAATGAAAAATGACGCATAAAGTTAATATGTAAAGATAAGAATTTTGTAGTCTCATTTTTTGCTCAATTCTTGATATGATAATGTTATAAAAAATGATATACACGGTTGTATTCCTGATGAGAATACAACGGTTATGAATGCTTAGAATATGTAATTTAATTGTAAATAAAATATTCAATTTTAAGTCTTTTTTCCGTTTATCGAGCGCAGACGATAAGTTTTCAATATACTCTTGGCCGAATTGCACTCATGTTATTTAACTTACAAATATTTCATTCATTTAATTTAAAGCTCGTTTCATTTTATATTCGGAATCACTCATGCATTAAATGTTGTACTATTAAACGAGCAATTGTTTCTTTATTTGTTTAAATATTTTGCGATTCTAGACAACAGCTTCAATAATTTTCCTAAAATCTACAGAATGGATTTTTTTTTAAACAGACAAAGCCATTTAGAGAATCCCTGTTAAAAATTCAATCCGAATTTCAAATCGTTACTCACTCACAGGAGATGAATCTTGTTTACCAGATTTATTGCAAAATATTTTCGTTATAGCTTGTTTTGATAAAAGTATGTGTATTTAAAAGATAGTCGCAATGTCATTTTAGTTTCAGGGCAAAAGACAATAATGTTTTCGTAGCATTAGTGTCGAAATCTGTGTTGGGATCTGCGTCTAGTGTCGGCTTTTTTTCCCGAAATTAAAATAATATTGTGACTATTTTTTTAAATATGCATAATTTTATCAAAAAAAACTGTAACAAAAGTATTTTGCAATAAATCTGGTAAACAAAATTCATTTTCCATAAGTGAGTAAATATTCAGAAAATATGTGCAAGAGATGCGCTGACAGTAGATATTTTGTCATAAATGACGTCATACTACAAACCCGCGTACTTGCATTATCAGCTGAGTCCACAAGATGGCGCAGTTGTGTCAATTTACGCGTGATTCCAGCATTAACATTTTACGCTTAATATGTATGCAGTTTTGATTATTATTCTTTTCGCTGTTTATACAATTTGGCAACAATTTAAAATAATGACTTTTTCTCTATATAAAATAAAACACTCCTTGGAATGATTAAAATTTGAATGAAAAATTGAAAAAACAAACTTTGAAAGATTAGTCAAATTATAAAAATAAGTACAGCCTGCACATCGCTAGTTTGTTAAGCATGCTCCTTGAAAAGATGATTAAACCTCTATGGGTAGTTTTTGTTCCTATAAAACTTTTTTAATGGAAATGATTTTTACCTTGACATTAAATAGCTCTTAGAATAAATCTGGGATTTAAAAACTGTCTGCTTCAGCGTGTTTATCAAACATTTCTCTATAATGCTAGCAATTTTCATATTTTTGTATGCAATAGGTTTCTTAATATTAGCGAAGAAAGACCTCTGGTCACAAAATTCACTTTCGGCAGCGGCGGTGACAGTATTACTTACTATCTTTTAGAATAAAGAGAAACTGAAGATGATGTCATTTGATTTGGAAAAAAAAAATAAGGAAAATGAATAAAAATATTAATGAAAGAATTTTTGATCGATACCGAGAAAAAACAAACATTAAAAAGTATAGGTAATGTGCTGTATAATCTAAAAAAACACATGAACTTCGAACGCAAATGTCTTTTATTCATTAAGTGACCACTATAATCGGGATTCCTGTTGCAGGGTCTTTCTTAAAATTCAAAAATCAACACATGTGTAAATATCATCATCAACGAAATTGCAAACTTGTGTTTCATTCAGTTTGGTAAGAAGTCAAAACCATAATGAGAGAATGAGAGGGAATATCGCAATGATTGATAAAGCTTCACTCATACACTGTAAAAAAAAATCTGTAAAGTTACTAAAGTTTTTCTAGGAAACTGAGATTCCTAGAACTTTTGTGTAACGGCAACAACACAAATTCATGTAACAAACACACTTTTTCTCCGAAAATCAAAAAACCTGTAAGGTTACTAAGAATTTTTTAGGAAACTGGGATGCCTAGAAATTTCATGTAACTGCAACCATGGTTACAGATAAAATTTTAGTAAGATTACTGTAATTTTAGCAGATTCATTTGTAAAGTTATAGATTTCTGTAGCTTTACAAAAACTAGTTTTGTAGGTTTGCAGCTTTTTTCGTACAGTTAGAGATGAAAGTTTAGTAAGCATGTAACTTTACATCTGTAGAACTACAGATTTTTTTTTATAGTGTATAACCAGAAATTACTCAAGCAATTTACTTTTTGCTAAAGACTATTTGTCCGATAAAAGCATGCTAGAAGCATTTTCACGTTCGACAATTCTTTTTCGCTTCTTGCAAGAGCTTACACGAGTATGTTGTTAGACTTTGCATTGCACGCACAAATTATACTACTGGTTATTTTTAGTTTTTCATGTTCCAGTAAACAAACTTGAAAAAGTATTGCAAGTATAAAAATATAATTTTCGAAATGTTTTGCACTTCTTTTAGAATTTTGAATAACCGAATATTCGATTGGTAGCTTCAAAATCAGGTAGGGGAGACTAGGGCACATGTGAACATGGGGCAGATGTGAACATCGCAATTTTTCACTAGTTATTATATATTTTTTTATTTGAAAAAAATTACTAAGTACGGCGGCAACTGTAGACATATGGTAAATAATTTTTGAAGTTCTTTGACATTTTGTTTGTCATCAGTAGCCAAAACACTGTTTATAGATCTCAAAAGTAAAATATCAGTTCCAACTTGATTAGCGAATAACTTTTATATATATATATATATATATATATTTTGTTCATTTATTTGAATTTTAATGTTTTAACATATACTATGAATACTAATAAAGATTTTTGATAAACAAAAATGTTCTTCTAAAATTAATAAATGCGAATGATTTATCAGTTTAACTCTAGCAGCCATGTGCGGCACTTGTGAACAGACTAGTTGGGGTGCAGATATGAGCAGTTCATAAACGTCCCAATAATTATACTGTGATTCTGTTTCTTTCAGTTAAATTCATGAGAAATAAAATCAACTCCAATATCTATAATTTTTCTGAAATGGAAGACATTTCCGTCATAAAAAGTAGACTTTGTATTGAAACTTACACAAACACAACAAGTACATAAAGAGTAACAAGTTCGTTTGCGTTCAATTGTAATTAAAATTAATTTAATGTATTCTAAAATGCAATAAGTGTTATGTATTATTTTACAAAACGGTTTACAACAATTTTTTTATGCGTTGTTAATACAAAAAGTATTACGTTAAACAACTTTGCAATTTTTTTTTATTTCATTTATTCCAAACTTGCAATGACGACTTATTTCCATATCTAAAACAGCTATGTATATGATGCTTTGAATGGAGATAGATATCAGTAATACTTTAAGAAAGTAAAATTTTTAAACTGATAACTACCGTAAAATTCTGATGTAAGCACCCAAGCCCCCTTCTTTCAAAAGCAAAAGAAATTAAATTTGAGGGGAGGGGGGGGGGGTAGACTTAGAATCCAGATTTTTTTTTATCATTAAAAACCCTTCTTTGTCATTAATTTAGAAGTAAATAAAGCAAGTACAGGGGTGAGAATGTTTAGTATTTCGGCATAAATATTATCTAAATGACCCCTCTCTATTTCTCCCAAACAAAAACTCCAAAGCAAAAGTTACAAGCTTTAATTTTTTCCAAATTTACTTCTTTGTTTTTTAGTTTACTGCAACAATATTTAATCAATCATCTAAGCCTCGCCCCCCCCCCCCCCCCGTCAAATCTACCTATTTTCATTTTATAATCTTTTGCTTGAACATATCACCTAGAAACTAGAGAAATATTTATATATTTTTTCTTTATGACGAATTTAACAAATAATATAACTAATGATTCTGATGACATATGAATAACAGCATAAAAAACATGTCAAAGGATATTTTTTCCTTCTGTTCACATGTGCCTCACGTGTGTTTACAACTACCCCGCCGGTGGGGCACATGTGAACAATCTTTTGAATTTATAAAACTATTAAAAAAAGATCGAAGAATCATAAAGGTGATTTAAAAAAAGTACCATGTGTAAAAAAAGGTTTTCTTTACCATATTGAGTAGTTTTTATTTATAGAAATTAACGCAGTTATGAGAAAAAGCTATATTTATGTGGACTGTTTACATGTGCCCTATCTCCTGTATATCAGAAAACAAAAAATCAGTGTAATTTTTTATTTTCACAATGACATTTTTTGTTTCGACTACCTTCTATTTTAAGTTGCCCACAAAATTGGCTCATCGTTAGCGATTTGTAGAATCCGTTGTCTGTGAGTGGGTGCCCCAACAATGAGCCTATTGAAGATTCTCGGTTTTGGAGCAGTTTTAGACCAATCAAAAGTAATTTCGTTGGACCATTGTTGGGTAATTGTCTGACAGATAACCCTCTGAAAATAACAGGCTGGGCCTTATTTTTTAAGTGTTTCATGGACGACAAAGACTACAACTGGCAAAGAGGACATTTTTCAAAATTGTACAATCTTGAACTCTGCAGCTAGCAAGTGGTATCCCAGCCATTTTTGAAATATTTAATAATAGAACCATTTTGTACTATTAAATGAGAATTTCTGAAGTTTTGTCTCAAAATACTAATAAACGACACTTCCTAAATATACAATAAAAAGAAGTTTACGCAATGACTTTCGAAAGAATTAATATTTTTCCATCGAACACAAAAAGATGTTCTGCCTTTAAGAGACTTTCTCGTAAAGGTAGGACGTATTACATATGGAACGTATAGTGCATCAATTGTAGCTCTGTGTATGGAGAAGCTAACGATTTAATACAAAGATGGCAAAAGGCATCTTCAAGCTCCAAAAGTGAACATACAAATTCAATTGTACTGGTTTCCAGCGGAATAGAGGAATGCCTGGATAACGAACGTGAACAAAATAATAAATGACGCATTAACTGGATATAAAGAGAACAATGAAGGTGTCCTATTTATAGAACGTAGGTTTTTATGGGTTAAGGATATGTTCTCCTGATACGGCTTGACATTTAGGACATATTTAGGAATTTTGTTGTTGTTGTTTGTTTGTTTAAATAATGCACATCAAAATAAATGGTTTTTGGCATTGAATTTATTGCACTTTCATCTCAGTGTGTGAATACTGTCATATAAAAATGTTGATATTTTAATCGATCTAAACTCATTGCAAAGTGCAATTGCGCACGATGTGCACAGTAAATCGTTTTAAGTGATTGCGTTCTTCATAATCATCTTTAAAAAAAAAATCTCACAGATTCTTAAAATATCCTAAATTAGTTGAATGCCAAACCTCAAATTGATAAGATAAATCGAAAGTTCATAAAATGATATTTTAATTTTGAGGTAAATTTTTGGCACTAATTTTTCATTTTCGAAGCTGTTTAAAAAAAATCTAAATGATTAAAAATTTTAATTTTCTGGAGGTTTGTCCCCCAATTATAAAAGTTAACAAAACGCCGATAGCTTTAACAGGTTAAGCGAGAGAAGATACATCAATTAAAAAAGATTTCTTTCAAGAGAAACGTGTTCAAAGTTTAGATCAGTCCTTTTGTCAAATGTGACACCGGTCCATTAAACTCTTTTCAATGATTTAAATATTATGTGAAGACATAAACGATTTTGAAGGAATATATTAGACAGTTTTAAGTTTCAAAAAAGGCTAAAAATTGTTTTTGGATGTTTTAAAGTTTTACAGGAGAACATACACTTAAACATATACTAATGGCGATGAACAAAGAAAGTAAGTGGTATTCGGCAATGGCATTTGACAATATTCTGAATGCTGTTCAAATAGTATTAGCTAAGAAGACAAAATTTCTATTAATTTATTTCCTCGATTCAAAAACTATTAATTTAGTCAATAGAGTGATAATAAATTTATTAAAATTTAATATTATTTTCATATAAATATTTCAACAGAATGACTACGTCTAATTTTTTTTTCTTACCCAGGAGAGCAAAAAGTATTGACGTGGCGAGTGGGCGAAAAGTTGGCGAGGATCCAAGGCAGTATAAAAAAGATAAAGAACAAAGCCTCCGTTCAAAAATTTCCAATGTACTCAAGGGGAGCAGTTTAGGCCGGAGCCTTAGCATGGACCGCAAACAAGCTCCCGCCTTACCCCCTAAAGGAGTAGTGCCAGATGTGATACCAAGCAGGCCTACAGCAGAAGTGAGTTTTTGGAATTGATTTCTTTAAATTCTAATTCTATTATAGGGTAGATGCTCCAGTTGTGGCCACTGTACCAGTTGTGGCCACATTGGATAAGTTTGTTCAATATTTAAGCTGTGAATTGATGCAGACAAATAATATGCATTTTTACACCTTAAGCAAACACCCTTTTATCATTTACAATCTCATTTGTTTATTTTTTGATAAAATGTGACTTTCAAAAAAAATAAATGTGTGAAACTGTAGTGTGTGCTCACAAGTATTAAGATTTTTGCTTAGCTGTCAAGTTTTCCAAATCTTTCAATATTAGGCACTTATTGGATTCTGTTTGTCCTGAAACAAATTACTATTACGTTTTATGAGGCAAGCTTCCTCTCTAATGCAATTTCACATTTAAATTAATTATTTTAACAGTTTAAGTGGCCAAAACTGGTGCTTTAAATTTGCTATATGTACCAGTTGTGGCCATGGTAGTTGGAAGTGGCAAAAAAGGTACAACATATATGTTCCACTTTTGGCCACATGATTCCTGATAGTGAGAATTTTAGCCATTAAATAAATTTTAAGAATATCAGGATAAAACAAAATCAATTTAGTTTTGTTTTATATGTAATGGCTTCAATAATTAAAAAAAAGCAAGGCTAATAGCAGTTCTATCAAAGAGGTTTTCTTTTCTCTATCCAATAGATAATTTACTTTAGAAAGGACACTGTGCTAGTAACTAAAGAATGATATATTGCTAAAGAAAATATAGTATATTGTGTTTAGTATTGATAAAACCAAAGGGGAGGGGCTATATGTCCTATATGATAAATAAATTAAAACATAAATTTTGAAAGATTTTACAAATTATAAATTAAAAAGTTCAATAAAATTACAGCATGATTTCTTGTATTTTCCCTAAAGAAATGAAGAAGTTCCATAATTTTTGCCAGATTTCGGGCAAACAGATTTAGAAATACTAAATATTGTGAAAATCTTAACTAGAGATATCTAAATACAAGCAAGAATGTATTTCCCATTATTTAAAAAGAACAGCGTTCATTTTACCAAGTTTAAAAAACACAGAATTCTGTGCTCTTAAAAAATGGCCTAGAGGGAACACTGTTCTAGGATAAGTAAAATTAAGGTCATTCAAAATGTATAATGCCAGCACTACAAGCTAGCAAAGTTTTGGAGCACCAGAAATATAACTCTTTGGTGATGATTCATGTGTTTTAATCAATCCACAATCCATTGGATAATTATAAAATTGATTTAAATAGTTATTCTTGATGTCCTACAGGCACTGTTGTCCCTTTTATGAATCAAATTAAATATATTTTTTGTTTTTTTAATTGAAATTTTCAGTTAAAATCAACATAAGTACATTTTACTTGATGTTTTTATCAATTCATAAAAAAAATTGCAAAATTCTTTTAATATATTAACAAATATATGTGTGGTAAAATAGATGTTGCATAAAAATGCTTTATTTTTACTTATTATCAATTAAAATGTTTGTTAAACTACATGATATTGGAGTGGCCACAACTGGTGCATAGAGATGGCCAAAACTGGTGCAGGGGTGGCCACAACTGGTACAAATTGATATAAATTATTTAATGAGTTATTACTCACAATCTAAAATATTCTGTAGAAAATCATTATAGTTCACAGAAAGACAATTAAATTTGCTAAATAATGATGTTATTATGATTTAATATGCTTCAATCGGTCAATAACTGCAAAATTTCTATTTAAAATTTTCTCTAAAGGTGGCCACAACTGGAGCATCTACCCTATTCACTGATTTAGGTTTCTGAATGAAGTAAACAATGAAGTAACAACTGAATGAAGTAACAATAAAAAAATGTTTCTCAATGAAACTGTTATCTTAATAGTGCTTATATACTCGTATCGAGATATATACAGTGCGTCCCAAAAGTTTATAGACAACCATTCTTAGGGTTCCGTACTTAAAAAGTAAAAACGGAACCATTGTAAGATCACTCCTGTGTCTGTCTGTTTGTCACAGTCATTTTACTCGTAAGCTATGGAACGTGAAAAGTTCAAATTGGGGGAAGTAATAAAGACTATTGACCCACATATTTACAGATTATTAAGCATTTACAAATATATTTAGGAAAAACGTAGAGGGGCTAATTGAGTTACTTGAAAAAAAAATCGTTTATTTGTATAGCATGTGGGGTAATATGTGAAAACTCAAAAATACATTTCTTTTAATTTTAGGTAATATATTTTCTGAGATATCGTCGAAAATGAGTGCAAAAATATGTCCCTCCCCTCTATTTCCGAATCTACTGAAACTAAAATTATGAAAAAATTAGAGGTAGTAGACGTTAATTTAAATCTTGCAGGAAAACTTAGGTCAGATAGTTTTTGAGAAAAGATAATTTTTCCGTTACACACAAATTTCGATTTGCAGGCATTCAGTAAAGGTGTATAGGGCCGCTGGAGGTACCTAAAGTATCAGAAGTATAAAAGCATTGTTGGTAATAATTTTCGAAAAAAATCGTCGGTAATTAGCCGAAATATTAACCCTTAAAGACACGGATGGTGTGGACATATACATAATGACAGGGGTGGCGTACTCTATGTACCATCGGCTTTTAAAGCCCAGATAACAACTTTTAATGGTATATTTGTGTAATGGAATGCACAGTAGCAGAATAAAAGCAATAAAAGTCAAATTGTTAAAAACAGATTAATTTAATTATAATTAATCACTTAAATACTGTAGGATTCGTGAGTAGTTTGCATAGAGTTTGATCTCAATACACCTCCAAGTGTCTTTTAAAGTTAATTAAAAACCTATCAAACAAAGGCGGTGTTGCAACTTTGCGACATCCTTTCGAAGTTCGCTTAGCACAATGCCAAGTTTAAACTTTGAACAAGGTTTTTGTTTTAGCTACTGTAAAAAGAAAATATTACTACGCTGAATTTGGTTTTATGAAAGGCCAAATGAAGTTTAAATATGCACTACTTTTATTGTTAATACCAAGTTAAGTTCATTATAAACAGATCAAGATAAGATTAAAAAAAAGAGTTATACAGAATAGCAATATTTGATATTATTTAAGCTTCATATCTCTTTGAGCTTTTATGGTGTACCTATTCATACTTTTATAATATATTATACAGCTATACCCAATCTTACGTTGTATAGTTTTTTACAAAGCCTTATTATTCTTTTAGCAACAATAATACAGTTAATTATTTATATATTTATTGTACGGAACCCTCTGAGCGCGAGCAATACTCGTTCTTGACGGTTATTTTTGGATTTAAGAGCTAACTAAACGAGTAATAAAGATGAAATAAATTATGCAAATAAGTAATTATTAAATAAAAATAAATAAATACTAAACAACATTTAGTAGTTATAGATTTAATAAAAAAAAAAAATTCTGTCCCAAAAATATATTGATAACAGGTGTTAAAATCTGATTTAAGTACTGATATCCAAAATATGTATGTTCCAAGGTCATGTACTTGTAATGCAATAGTTTCCCGAGATAAAAGCAAATCTGTCTTTCCGTTTCCGACTGATTGCAAAGATGCCTCGCAATGTGCAGTCTTCCAAAAAGGGATTTTGCAAATCCATCGTTTAAAGGCTCGTGGATCGAAAGTTGTGGACATTGCAAGAAAAATTGGACTCAGAAGGGTTGTTATTTACCGAATTATGTCAAAAAGGATAATTTTGAAACAAAATCCCATTTTTGACGGACAAAGAAAACAACTAAGCGGCAAGGCAGAAAGATTTTGAGATTTGTTTCAACCCAGAACATGTCTGTACGGTCAGTTTCTAAAGCAGTAAGTGTTCCAGTATCAAAATCCACGGTCCATCGACGGCTGCAGACAAGTACATTTCTTGACTATCCCAAAATGCGCCTTTCGTCAAAGTTTACAAAACGGCATAAAGACGCTCGTTTTCAGTAGGCCCGGAATCACATGAATTGGACAGGTGAATAGTTGAGTGTTCTTTTTAGTGATGAAAGGAAATTTAATTTAGATTGCCCTAAAGGTTGGGAATATTACTAGCACGATATTCGCAAGGAGCCGCGAACTTTTTTGAGCAGACAACAAGGAGTGGGTTCACTCATGGTGTGGGGAGAATTTTCTTATAATGAAACAACCGTTATTGCTTTTTTGAAAGACCGTCAATGTTCCGAAGATTACCAGAAAACGTTTGAAGTACAGTAACTTCCACTTGGAAAGTTACTAGGTGGGAACAAATAGATATACTAGCAACTGCTCTAATAGCGTGCTGCATAGCGTGTCCAACTCTGCAATGCAGTGGTTTAGACAAAATCAAGTAACTGTTATGGACTGGCCAACCCTAAGTATCCTAACCTGAACCGAATAGAAGAACTTCCATGGAAGATTAGCTGTAAAGACGTATATGCTCATGAGCATCAATTTGCAACGGTTCAAGATCTAAAGCGGCAAATTGAACGAAGTTGGTTCTCTTTAAAGCCAGAATTTCTTCATACGCTGGTTTTGAGTATGCTTGATCGAGTTTTTGAAGTTATCAGAGAAAACGGCTTAAAAATTAGAACGTTACAGTAAAAAAAAATGTGATGTCTATAAACTTTTGGGACAGTAAAATTTAAGATTATTTTTCTCACGAAGTCTGTGAACGTATATTATCTTTGTATAGTATTATTATTGTCTTGATATTATTTATAATTATAAATTGTTTTGAAATTGTTACCCCTCTTTTTCAATTGTAAGATAAAAAAAAATGTTGTCTATAAACTTTTTGGACGCACTGTATATATATATACATACATATATATATATAGATAGATATACACACAACCCAGCGCATAGCGTGTACGAAATATGCGATGCACACAAGCGCATTAGGCCAAGGGACGCCACAATAATTTTTTTTTTTACGGAGATTGGTATACTTTGGCAAACTTCAGATATTTTGTAAAAATATTTGAAAAAGTAATAAGACTTAACACACTAGCCATTATATAAAATAAATAATAAATATTTTGCATAGAATTAGCTCTTTTCGTACAGGTACGCACAGTATGCGTGCATTTTTACAAAGATACTTTATGGTTTTTAATTTCATGTAGATCCTGAGAATATCATGCTTTTTACATACAGATTTCCTTGGATAATTTAAAGTATATAGTATATGGAGCAAGCAATTGTTTATGAACGCTCTTTACCAACTTGTTCTAATTACCTTTGATTATAACTACGTCAAACATAATGAGGTAAACTGTACGTGATCTATAGATTTGTCTACGGACTCCATAGTATACAAACATTTAGTACAGTTAGGAAATACATAATACTTGTAAATCCCCTTTCTTCAATTTCCGTAAATAAACGGAAATGTACTCGAGGTCTTTTATACAGTCTTGTTCGTGGATCTATAGAATTTATGTGCACCAAGTAATACGAAAAAATTAGTTAAATTTAACAACTGAAAACGCCCTTTCACCAATTCTTGTTCATAGACAGTACTGTAACCTAATTATTTTGTGTGTCCCTGTAAATGGAAGATAAATGTTATGCACACCATGTATTACAGTAAGCATCTTGTAGTGCAATATTTTTAATTTCTTTAATATTTTGTCCCATTCGATAGTTTAGGTCGATCTCTATAAAGACTTACTTTTGCTTTTTCGATTAAGGTGTAGTATTTTGTTGTTGTTGTTGTTGTTTATGGGGAAACTTTTATTTTTAAAACCGGACAGACAGAGAGATGGCCAGACAAACCGAATTCATAAACTCAATTCAACTATGTCGGAAAGTGTTATTTTAAAAACCGGACAGACCGTGAGATGGCCAGACAAACCGAATTCATAAACTCAATTCAACTATGTCGGAAAGTGTTATTTTTAAAACCGGACAGACCGTGAGATGGCCAGACAAACCGAATTCATAAACTCAATTCAACTATGTCGGAAAACCGGACAGACAGAGAGATGGCCAGACAAACCGAATTCATAAACTCAATTCAACTATGTCGGAAAGTGTTATCTTTAAAACCGGACAGACAAACCGAATTCATAAACTCAATTCAACTATGTCGGAAAGTGTTATTTTTAAAACCGGACAAACAGAGAGATGGCCAGACAAACCGAATTCATAAACTCAATTCAACTATGTCGGAAAGTGTTATTTTTAAAACCGGACAGACAGAGAGATGGCCAGACAAATCGAATTCATAAACTCAATTCAACTATGTTGGAAAGTGTTATTTTTAAAACCGGACAGACAGAGAGATGGCCAGACAAACCGAATTCATAAACTCAACTCAACTATGTCGGAAAGTGTTATTTTAAAAACCGGACAGACCGTGAGATGGTTAGACAAACCGAATTCATAAACTCAATTCAACTATGTCGGAAAGTGTTATTTTTAAAACCGGACAAACAGAGAGATGGCCAGACAAACCGAATACATAAACTCAATTCAACTATGTCGGAAAGTGTTATCTTTAAAACCGGACAGACAGAGAGATGGCCAGACAAACCGAATTCATAAACTCAATTCAACTATGTCGGAAAGTGTTATTTTTAAAACCGGACAAACAGAGAGATGGCCAGACAAACCGAATTCATAAACTCAATTCAACTATGTCGGAAAGTGTTATTTTTAAAACCGGACAGACAGAGAGATGGCCAGACAAATCGAATTCATAAACTCAATTCAACTATGTTGGAAAGTGTTATTTTTAAAACCGGACAGACAGAGAGATGGCCAGACAAACCGAATTCATAAACTCAACTCAACTATGTCGGAAAGTGTTATTTTAAAAACCGGACAGACCGTGAGATGGTTAGACAAACCGAATTCATAAACTCAATTCAACTATGTCGGAAAGTGTTATTTTTAAAACCGGACAAACAGAGAGATGGCCAGACAAACCGAATACATAAACTCAATTCAACTATGTCGGAAAGTGTTATCTTTAAAACCGGACAGACAGAGAGATGGCCAGACAAACCGAATTCATAAACTCAATTCAACTATGTCGGAAAGTGTTATTTTTAAAACCGGACAAACAGAGAGATGGCCAGACAAACCGAATTCATAAACTCAATTCAACTATGTCGGAAAGTGTTATTTTTAAAACCGGACAGACAGAGAGATGGCCAGACAAACCGAATTCATAAACTCAATTCAACTATGTTGGAAAGTGTTAATAAAAAGAAAAAGAAGTTGAAAAGTCCAGGGCCAAGTTTTTATTTATTACTTTTATCTACTAAAATTTTATTTTTAGACTGCTAAAGCAACAAAATGTCACTGGTGATATAAAATTTGTTCCATGAGAAAATTAATCTTCACTAAATTGATATCCACTTAAGCTAACATCCCTTACTGATCTCCTTGGATGTCCAGTTAAACGTGCTTCCTCTTGTATTAATTTATCTCATTTGTCTTATTTTAACAATTTCCAACTTAGTTGAAAAGTATTTATGACTAGTTTGTCTGTCTGTCCGTGCCTGTCGTAAATATACTCGGATTGTCATGTAATTGATACACTTTATTGAGGTTTACATGTTCACTTTTGAAAATCGAATGCGTAGCATTTATAATTCGTTTTCAGATAAACTCAAAAGAATCCAGCTAAACAAATGGTCAATGGAGAAAATTTGTTTGTAGTGTATTAAATGATGTTATACTATTTCAAGTATAATAAAACTGACATGCATTTGTTACATGCGGTAAAACATGCTTTCGATAATGTAAAGAGTGCGAAACATTTATCATTTGTTTACAGGGTGAATTAGGTTACATAATGCTCTACGAGGAAATATTATTTACAGCGTATTTTATTAATGTTAAAGTACCGAGTGTCCCAAAAATAACTGATGGATTTTAAAATTCAATAACTTGCAAACGGTGACAGATATAAAAAAAATTCTTGCAGGCGGATTATGTATGATGCCAGGAGTTTTTTTACTGTGATTCTTGATTTTAGTTCGAATTTCAAGCAATAGATGGCACTGCGAGAAATAGGTTCTAATTTCAGACCCGATTGTTGGTACTTCGGGATCCATTCAAAGCATTTTAATCTCTTTTCTTCGCATGGAAGAAGAGAGAGGCTGAAAAATCGAGCCTGGATTTAGCGCCTATTACTTGCAGCGCCGTCTATCGCTACTATTTAGAACTAAAACTGGGAATTGCAGCATAAAAACTCCCGACATTTTACATAACCCTCCTGCAAAAATTCTTTTAATGTCTGTCAGAGTTTGCAAGTTATTGAATTTTAAAATACATCAGTCATTTTTGGGACACCCGGTATTTCAGACAATGAAATTTTATATGCATTATTGAGGTGCACTTTGAAGATGCTTTGAAGAACATAACTTGCAAAACAGTTTCCCATCGTTTATAGGAACACAAAAAATATTCGGTTACAGTACTGTCTACACTGTTAAAAATTTTGTGATAGGTTGAACCAAATTTTAGGTGCTCCAGTAGCAGCAACCATAAGATGGTGAAAACTTAATCCAACATCTGGAGCTATAGTTTAAACGGAGCTCCAAATCTTGGAGTGAGATTTCACCATCTTATGGTTGCAGATACTGCAGCACCAAAAATTGGTTCAGCCTATCACAAAATTTTTAACAGTGCAATACCGATAAATGCTGGAAGTGCGTTTTCAATTTTGGTATGCGTTTTTAAGTTTAATTAATTTTTACGTGGTGTGTGTGAATTTTGTAGATCATATACATGGTCACACAAAAGAATTCATAAGCATTACTATGTATGAGCATAAATTGTTTAAAAGTGTTTTCTAATTGAGTTGCCTTTTCTAGCTGAACTACATTTATTTTACCAAGAGATGTTTGAAGAATATAAATACATGTTCCGAGGGAGGGGATCATGTTCAAGGAACTAGATATTTGGTCGTCTATGGTTCGTTATTTCTAAAAATACGTTTTTAGTTATTATACGTTCTTCCACCTTATTAAACGGTGAAACCCGTTACATTATTCTGGGAGTGTTGGAAAGCGCTTCAGAATCGATGTTTGACGCAGAATTTTTCATTCTTGTAAAGCATTAAATAATACGCTAATTATAAGTGTTAAATACTAATAATGTTGTGTTAATTAATTACGATTTGCATTATTGACGAAGAAAATTTGATAATTAAAGTAAAACGGTAGATTGCTTGAGACGTAATTTTCGATTTGGGCCAGGATTTGAACCAGGGATCTCTTATCTAAAGTTGTCAATCCTCTATCAATTGAGCTATTCCGCGGGAGAATCTGACGGACCTAATTCACCCAGTTAACTTAATTTATCATAGCATCTGGCCTGATATATAATATAAATCGCAGATAATAGAACTCCAGTAAACGCTGGATATACGTAATTACACTAGATTAATTTTTACACAATTAATCCAAATCATATGAGACACGTATGATTTAGTTACCAATTAGAACAATTGTGTTAAAATTAATCCAGGTAGATCGCTTGTTTAATCCCACTTATGCATCGTGAGAAACAATACAAGACTTTTAGAATTATATTTCACATTACAAAAAATCATTTTCCGAAAATTGATTAAAAGTTGATTTTTATATGAACTTATAACAAACTATTTTTAAAACCCCCGTAATTCTTTTTCAGAAACCCTTGTCTGCGAGCAGGGGAAATCTGAGTAGCCATAGCCAGAAATCTTCGTCCGATCAAGGCAGGAAGCCGAAGCCATCGTCAAAGTCCGGAGTTGAGACTCCGGTATGAACTGATCAAATCAATTCCTTGGTACATTCAGAAAGTCCTCTTGTAAAGAATAAAATAAACATTTTACTTGTTTTGCAGATTGATTATTTTAACAAGCACATCATCCTCCTTTCCATGCATTCTAAAACTATGTAACAGATTCTACTATTGTTTTATCATCAGCGGACAAATTGACAAAAGGACGTATAACTCTGTTGTTCCGATCAAGCTAAAGAGAGACATCTTCACGATTCCCTTCTTATACTATCGCAAATGCAAACATCTTTGATGCCAATATACAAATGAAAAAAATGAAAATATAACTACGCATTTAGATATGTATTTTGTCTTTAAATTCATCCTATTCTAAATGTGCAAAATAGGCATGATAATCAGACGCGATCAAAACTGTTTAAAAAATGTAGCACGTAAATCTTATGATAGAAAATGAAGCAAAATATTGATAGCTCAAAATATACATCACACAACGATATACTCCATAATATTTCAATATATTGGAGAAATAATCGGTCAAGTGCGAATTTTACTCGCTTACAAAGGGTTCCGTATAATAAATTTATTAATTACTAACTGCAATATTACAAAAAACAGAATAATACGACTTTTTAAAAAAACTATACAACATAGGGTTGGGTATAGCTATATATATTACAAAAGTATACATGGATATACCATAAACGTACAGAGAGATATGAAGCCTGAATACACTTATGTTTAAAATTAAGAGAATTTTCAGATTTCGTCGATTATCTCTAGAACTACTGGACATATTTTAATGAAATTAGGTATGTACATATGCTGATATTATGCAAAAGAAATAACCATTCAACAGTTATGATACGCACGCATGATCGTGCGTAAGACTCATCAGCGTAAGAAGGTATAAAACAGAGCTTACAATTTCGAATCAAAATTGGGTTAATAGGGGGTATGGTCCCGTCTTATAGTTATACAGCTCTCCCAACGTGAATTCATACTGGAAACCAGGTAGTTTATGAGTGCCTGTAGTTAGTTTCACACCTCCAGCAACGCTGTTTTTAGGTCCTGAAGGGTTCTGGGAGGCGAAAAGCGAATTTCAATCGTTCTCCCCATAGCGTCCCAGACATGTTCTATAGGATTTAGATCTAGAGATCTCGCTGGCCAATCCATCAAGCGAATATACTCACTTTCCATAAATTCGTTGACCAGATAAGCTCTATCTGGGCGAGCGTTGTAGTCCATTGAAATGAAATCAGGACCAACTGCATCCTTGAAAAGGCGAATATAGGGTACCAAGATATCATCCCTACCTACATCGATACACCGATTACAGAACCTTTGCCAAGCACAGGGAGGGGTATGAACCAATCCAATATATTGCCTACCCAGACCATGAAACCTCTCCTGCCACTGTGGTCTCTTTCTTGGATTTTGGAAGGAAGGTAGCAGATCTCTGGTATTCTTTAGATAAAAGTACGTCGAGAATTAGTGTTTAGTTTGAACCGAGTCTCATCAGAGAATAGAGCGGTCACCCATTAACCCCATGTCAAATGATCTTTGTCGATGATCTTTGAACCATGTTAAACCGGTTCTCCTGTGTGTAGAAGTGAGTGGGACACAAGAAGCAGGTTTCATTGCAAACAGCTCTCTGTCATGTAGCCTTCTGCAAACAGTAATCCTTGAAACTTGGCTTCCTATGGGCGCATACAGGTCACTAAAGAGATGAGAAGCTGTTGCAGTCCTGTTACCCCTCATTTTAATGGTGAAATCGCCATCTTTATGGGCCGTCATGGCTCTTGGACGACCTTGCCCAGGCTTCCTCTCTATGGATCCAGTATCCTTAAACACTGTTTTCACAAGTTGGACACTACACTAGTCTTTACATTGAAGTCTCTGGGAATCTGCACTTGAGATGGCCCTCTTTCCAGTCTCCCCGCGATTCGCCACCTCATTTCATCCTCCAAACGTTGGTGGTTACTCATTTTTACTGTTTGATTCTGAATTTCTCCAAATGTTGCAAAGAAACACAAAGATATTCAGCTAGGTATGCGAGCGCACAACACATGAAAATTCTACGCTCGCTTATAAAGCCTGTTCCCCTACTCGCTCCGCTTATACACATGTGTACACTTACGTACCCGACACTAAATAGTTGCATTTTTCATTCGAAGTATTAGTTTTACCCTTTGTTCAATACTTTTCATGAAATTCGACAAAATATGCAAATGCTCTTAATTTTGAACATGGGTGTAATTGAATTCAATTGGAATGAAAAACGTCGACTATTTATCACTGTAATTCACCTTACCAACAACAAAGATCTTGTACAAAGTTTAAAAATGGCATTGTGCCAAGAGCGCTTCGAAAGGTGGTTGTAAAGTTACAACGCCTTTTTGGTTCGTTCCGTGTTTTTCTAGATAGATTCATAATTATTATCTCGACTTATTACCGAAAAATATTTTCTAAAATCATTATCAACAATCCTTGGATGATTCCACATCGATAGGTATCTTGATCGACGCTCAAATCCCCCAATGAACACCCGCAAACTAAAGTTTGTGTGTAACAGAAAAATGCGTTTTTCTCAAAAACTATATGATTAGCATAATTAATATAGTTTTCTAGAAAGGTTTAAATAACTCCTACTAACCATTATTTTTGTCATAATTTTAGTTTAAGTAGCTTCGGAAATGGGAGGATGAGCATATTTTCCATTACATTTTCAACGATATCTCTGAAAATATAAACAAACATCGCTACTTTTCGGTTAGCCGGGCGCCAGTGTTATATATACATATTTATATACATATTTATATACATACATATATGTAAATATACATAGATATACATATACACATATTGTATATATACACACACACACATATATATGTAAATATGTATGTATATAAATATATATATATATATAACACTGGCGCCCGGCCAACCGAAAAGTACCCAAACATCTAAAATTAAAACAAGTATATCTTGAGTTTGATGTTACGAAATCTTCAGAACGATATAATTTTGTTTCAAGTAACTTAATTAGCGTATACCTTCCCCCTTACGCGGAATATTTCTAAATTCAATGAGGACCTGCTCGCCATAGCCAGAAACATATATACAAAAAATTTGGTTCAATTCTATGCATAACTTCATACACTTTTCGATGATACAAAGAGGACATACGGACGGATAGACAGACATTTTTAAAAACCGTGTTTTTCGGGATTTCTGACCCCTAAAACTTCTAAATCCGTCAAAAACCGGAATATTTCGATTACAATACTTTCTTTTTTAGTAAGAAGAAAAATCGATTTTCACAATTATATAAAAAATATGTTACTTTTACTTTTTATTGATTTGGTAGTGTGCTGAAACTAAAGTTTATATATTCTTTAATGTTCTTTTGTCAGAAAATAGTATCACACTATTTTGTCATACAAATAAATTACGGGACAGTTTCTGTCTATCGCAGTCGTAATTATCGTCAGTAATTTTTCTATACATCATCCAATGTTTGATATAAAAAATAACTCCGAATTACTAGATTGCAACGAGTATTCAACTAAAAGCACGCGATTTTTATGTTAATCTTGATTTTCTAATTCATGAATAAATTTGGCATGAAAATATACATTTTATTGAAAAATTACGTTTGATCATTTTGGCATCAATCTGCAATGTACTTATTATTTATTGTATTATTGACTAGTTGTATTACTGATTAACGAACGAAATTCGATAAATTAAACTATTAATTTCATTTATATTCGAATATCAGTGATACATCATTCAAAGTATAAAACGTTTATTTCAAGTGATTGTTTTGAAGCAAAAAAGATTTTTTCTTTTAAAATTAATCATGAGTAATTACAGGAAACTATTCAATTCAGAAAGATTTGATTTCATTACTGCGCCTCAGTTCTTAGCTGTGAAAGATCATTTCGAAAATATATTAGAAAGAATAAAAGATGATGAAAATCTGAAAGAAATTGCTATACAGTTTTCCAATCTTTTACTGACGTTTCAAACATGCTACATGGAAAATCAGAGAAAAACCCAGAAGATTCTTGAGCTCAAAGCACTGCATGCTGCTAAGAGTCAAAGAGCAAAATCCATAAGCCCTGCTGAAAATGCAGTGGCAGAAGATTTGAGAAAGAAACTTAAAATTCTTCAACGTGATATAGATAAAGCAAACAATGAAAGAGTAAAATTTTTAAAAGAGGTGGAGAAATTGAAGAAAACTGTTGATAAGCAGAACAAGATGGTCCAGGTTCATGAAAAATCTTTAGAAAATATTTATGTTGACGTCGGAATCAGCTGTGACTTGACTTCTCATGACTCCAAACCAAATAAATCTGACGTTGTTAGAGGAGACCGTAAAAGAATAGATCACTCTGAAAAAATGCACTCCTATGCGGAATTAAAAGAAGAAACCGATTCTATTGTAACTTTAAAGAATAATTTAGATATTTTAGTTTTAGATTTTAAGATGAGTCGCCAGAAAATAGAAGAAATCAAGAATAAATTATGCGAGAAAGAAGCTCTCGTTAAAAAGCTCAGTAAAGATTCATCTGAATCTCAGAAAAAGTTTGCTGAATACGAAACAAGGATATCAGATGTGCGTAAACCAATGGAAACGACGCTAACTAAATACAAGACCGAATTAAGGAAGGAAAAGGAAGAATCGAAAGCTATTTCTGAAGCATTAGAGAAAGTTTAGTTACAGAACAAACAACTTAGTGTTGATATCTCAGCTAAAGAATCAATCATTGATGGTTTGGAGATCAAGCTGAAGGAATTGGAAGTGGCTAAAGAGTCAGCTGACAGAAAGGCAGAAGTGTTTGAGAGGCATTTAGCAAGAAATCAAAATTACAGCAAAGAATTAATCTCTGAAATCAAAACTCTAAAAGATGAAATACAAGCTTTGAAGCAGAACGTTTCCAAAGAGGTTATTAGTGATAAGGTACGTTCTGAAAAAGAAATAAAAGAAGAGGTAGAGTCTCTAGAAAGAACGATAGAGAATATGAAAAATCACATTATTTTAAGAGATCGGAAGCTACGTCAGGTGGGAGGTGAACTCGGGGCTACAGTTGAAATTTTACAGAATCTTAGAAGAGATTTTACTGCTTCCAGTAAAGAAAAAGCGAATTTGCAATCTGAAATCAAACTTTTAAAGAAGACGTTAAACGTCAAAGCTGCAGACATGAATTATTTGCAAGAAAAACTCTGCGAAGTAAAGAAAGAGTCGGGGGAAATAAAAAGAGAGTTATATTCTCTAGAGCGGAAACATAAGCAAGTTGTTGCGAAAAGGGACAAATTTCATAGCCTGTATAACCAGATAAAGTTCGTGAATAGCCAACAAAGTAAAAATAACGCTATTCTTGGAAAGAGACAGGAATATTTAGTAAAAATTCTAAAGGAAAAAGACATGGAAATTGAGAAACTTATCACTTGGAGAAAATGTATAAGTTGAACAGTTCTGAGATGTCAGGTAATTCACAAGCTAGATCGAAAGGAAATTACAAAATTGAACTGAAGTGCATTTTGTTTTTATATCAAAATCAAGAATTTGCATTTGTGTTTTAGGAAATGATAGTGAACATATTTTATGTAAAAAATTATTTTTAAAAGCTACATCAATTTTAAATTTGAAAACATTACTGCATATTAATATCTTGTTTCTAATTGTTCGCCATTACAAACTGTATGACTGTATAACTGTATGTGTGTTAATTAGAAAATTAATGTAAAATAAAAATTCTTGAAATTACTTACTGTTCTTCAATATTTGAACTTTTGCTGGTACTTTTGCAATATAGAGGCCCTGGCGAGATAAAGAAAGTGGTCTTGGCGACCGAAAGAAATTTGGAAGCATATTTTGTGGCAACCTATTCAGTGTTCCTTATACACAAGCAATTTTTTTAAGCTCTATATAATTTATTTGGCACAGATATCATATACTCACCGGGGTACCTAATTGGCGCCAAAATGGTGTTCTTTTGCCTAACATGCTAACCCTATGTACCTAATGTTAAAATAAATTGTTTTGTTCTATAGCTGTTAATTAAAATATCGGTTATTTATTGTTATTACTGTTTTTAAATAGAGTGAAACCTCTCTGTAAGGGCTACTGCCGCTCCATTGAAAATTGCTATTAGAATCGATTTTGCTCCAAAAGCATCGTGAAATTAGAAAAATATGAAATATCTCACCAACAGTTGGACTTAAAAGAATTCAGTTACTACCATTCGATTCAGCACACAAAAATACACTAAAATATGTTATCAGTTAGAAAATAGCTATAAAATTATATTTTTAAGTAATTTTTTAAACGTTCGTTCTCTTTTTTACCCCCCCCCCCCCTTAGGGGTGGAATTTAAAAAAATCCTTTCTTAGCAAGCATCTTCGTCTTAAGAAGTATTTCCACCCCCCACCCCCAATTTTCATATTTCTAGGTTCAGTCGTTTTGGCTGTGCGTTGATTAGCCCCGCGGTCAGAACTTTCCTTTATTAGCCGCCGGTATGCTATTTCTTTCTCCCAGCTTAATTTGTCTACAATAAATAACGTTACCTTGTATACGCCAGCCGTAAAACAAAAGCCTATGTTTCATTGTGCGATTAAATACTCTACAGCATTTTTAAAAACTTCTAAGCATCGCACATTTTCAATGTTTATACCGTCGTATTGGGAAAAAAAAAGTACTTTTTAATGCAATTTGTTTGAAAACTGCATCTCGATTTGTTTTTGGAATATTAATTTTTTTGTAGTTTTTAGCGACATTTGTTTCATTTTGGCAACTCAAGTACTCCATTTCTGTAGAAAGTAAAGAAAAAATTGTTGAAAAATAGCAATTATATCTTTTTGTTGCCATTTTCTCATAAAAATTGAAAAAAAAAATTAATAAAATACGTGCTATTTTGAGAAAAATATAAATGAAGGATTTATGATAAAACATGGAGCTATTATAAACTATATTTAATTTTAAGTATGTAAATGACGTCATTTTACATAAAATAAAAGCGTGTGCTTTAAGTCTTAAAATTGAAATATATAGAAGACACTTCAATATTTATTTAAATAATCTAAGTTGAATGAGTTTAAATAATCGAATTTTCAAATATTAATCAATCAAACTAAGATAAAAAGAAATCAATTTACGGATGTTTTTAAAACAATTTTAAATACACTATTCGAAGGCGAAAAGGATTATTGAAGTGATTGGAAACTGGGAGTTATTTTAAGAATATTTATTATGAAACAACGACATCAATAAAAATAACTTTTAATTATAAAATAATTACAAAAGTTAATTTAAAAAAAGGACAGTTCAATGTTTGTACTCCTCTACTTCGTTTCTTCAAATGGTTATTCGAATTTGAACAATATCGGATGTCTTCATAAATAGCACCAATATACTGTTGTGGAAGTTTCAGAAGAAAATGTCTGTCAAATAACACTGATCGACATTTATTTTCTTTTCTTTGGCAACACCAATGAGAAGCACAGAGTTTCGCTAAATTTGACGCGCTGGTTTCAGATTTTGACCCTCAGCGCTAGCAGAATTAAAAGCCAGTGAAACTTGCGTCGTTTTCTTGTTATGGAAAACTTTCTTCGCGATGGCAGCATTCGTTTTTTTTCCCCTTTTAGATTAAAATCCATCTGTTCAAAAAAAATTGGTATTTTTGAATTTTTATGTATCCCAATAAGCGCAGATTTTTTATCACATACATCATTTTACAATCATTTCCCCATAATTTTACAATTATGTCTAGTGAAATAAGGATTGCAGTGTTGTGACACATTTCCATTACTATAGATAAACAAGGAAAGCTTTCACAGTTAGTCAAGAAATCCAGTCTCTAGTCACCGGTTTATGCACTATTTCTTTAACTAAACGGTAAATAGTTCACTGTGAAAAAAATATTTAAAATATGTATCTAATTCAATGATTGGCTTTGGCTACCTCTATCAGCTGAGAAAAATTATTCATCAGCTAAAAAAGGGCTGGAAATGACGCATGAAATATCATACACTAAAAATTGTCTAATAAAATGTTCAGTTTTGAACATAAACTATCAACTTTTATAACGAAAAGCTTTAGTTCGTGCAGTGCTTGCTCTCTTCGATACATGGTTGTCACTTCCATGGATTTAGACCATTTCAATGTAGTCATCAAAGAATACTCCTGTTCTCAATCCCTGCGCTCCATTCTCTTAGAATTTCTAAATTAGAGGTCTTCAATCTTTTACAATCGAGGGCCACATCAATATGTTTTTAAGTTCCGTACGTCACTTAATTAATGAAGAGAAATCTGTACACCCTTTGGTTTTAAGTTCAGTGTGTACGAAGGGAGGGGGGGGGGGAATTTCACTGCGGAAGTGTATTATTCCCATTTTCTTCCTGATTACTAAAACACATTCTATTTATTTATCTTTGCTCGTAATACTTATTTTTATCATCAACAATTCTATATTAACTTATTTCTCAGTAGTAGTTGTAGTAAAAAGTCAGCAGCAGCAGTAGTAATAGTAATGATAAATTAATAATAATAATCCATGGATCTACAGCAAACTATTCTGTAAGGCATAAGTTCTTGTCCGAACACCGAAGTGAAGCACCATTGAGTGTGGTCAGTATTTGGAAGGTTTCTTTTGAGAACGCTGCGCTTCACGTGGATGCCATGTACCTGCACTTAAAATAAGTAGTGCGGAGAGCTCTCTCGATATGAGGCAGATAGGTGAGAGTTTCACAATTTCCGGTAATACACTGTTCACATCGGACATTGAAGATATCTTAGACCGCCGAATTCTCTGAGAGAGTTTCACAAACTCTTTCAGTGAGTTTCAGCTTTCTTTGGCTAGATAGAGCCACTACGACTCGCTCTGATTGGCTATAAAGCTCCGCTATGAGGGACACCGGTATATATTATATACCACCTACGATTAATGAAGTTTTACACCAGAAAAATTTTATTAAATTTTACTTTTCTAACTTTGGCGGAAAAAAGCCGTAAAATTGCTTTTACTTATTTTGAAATAGAATTTTTGAAAGATTCCGGTGGGAATTCAGCATTTCACAAACGTAATTGCTTGCCCCTCAAGGGGTTAACTGATTAGCTATTGCGACCAGTTTTATTTTATGCGCATGCTTAAACTTTGCATTTATTCAGATTTCAGACACAGTGACGTTTACAGAGTTATCTTAGATGAGTTTTGCGATGTAAATAGGCACTCAATTCCGGTAGGGTATCACCTCAAACATCCAATCTGAACGGGGTATAAGGATAAACGTTTTGGGGAAGACGTTTAAGTCGAATTAGTCCCTTTAGTCGTGCCTTCGGGACCTGGTCGGGATGTATTGAGCCGTTTGTTCGACCTGGGCGCATTAGAAATAACAACTATAAGATTATAATAATTTAAGTAGGACGCTGCCAACACTTTCTTTTTTACGGTACTATAGTGATGTATGCAGAAAGTTACATATATTATTCAGAGATATCGGTAGAAAGACGTATTGACGTTACAAAGTTTCAACTTTCTACAACATGAGAGATGCAATTTTCACTTCACTTATAAACGAAAGGACTGCGTTTTAGATAACATGAAAGAAAACATTATTTTACTAAGCATTCAGTTATCGAAAAGCTTTTTTTTATTTCGCAGTAAACTTTTGTTATTTAAGATTGGAAGTGACATGGTGAGCTAATAAAATACTCTCGGAGGGCTGAACGTGACATCCGGGCCAAAGATTGAAGACCACTAGTGTAAAGAAAAAGTCCATCTGCAAAAATTAGAAAATGTATTGCGTATTCAAAGAAATTTCTAGGCATTTTTGCAGGTATTAGCAGAGAATCTAGATAGCAAAGATGTAACAAAGATATTCATATCCAAATGGTTATGCTAGAAATTCAACAATATAAGAAGGTGGGGTTACTGAATGTACCTTCTTTGACAACTGATCGCAGGAAATCCAATGGATATTACAATATCAACATTTATGGAATATTTTTCGTGATAATAATTTTTAAGTTAATTTCAGTGTATGACATGGTACAGATGTCATATTCGCCCCATATTGGCGCGATTTTTTTCGGTTGCCAATTTGGCGAAAACATCAACAGCATAAACAACATAATCCGGGTTACCACATCAAGCACTTTGGCGCAAGTTAAGTACCTGTTACCTATATGATATTGGCGACAGAAAAAAATCGCGCCAATATGGGGCGAATATGACATCTGTTCCTATGACATTTTGTGCTCCATCTTGCTTATTAGCGTAAGCCATTTAGAAATAGACGGCATATAACGGCACTTCCGCCTACATGTATGAGCAGTAATGAAATAGGCAGGTGGCTAAACAGGCCCTTTACCATCTGAAGGTTTTTGATTTTTTTTTTTCTGGCTCTTGAGATTTTATAGTCTTAATCTCATTTTTTTCCTAGCAAATATTTCTGTACAATATGTTATGGTCCAAAAATTATACCCATACTTGTGCGAAACAGCTATGTTCACATGCTTCATCTAGTTTTAAACGGTCTTAATTTAGTATTAAACTCTTGTTGATCAGTATACTCCATCATGTTTCATCAATGAATTTTGTAATTGTTGATATCGCCATGGAAACCTAAATTATTGCAACCATTTTCTACATGCTTAATAGACATTAATTCAACGGGAACTACTGTATTATTTGCTTCTTGATTAGAAGCAACTTTTCCAGCAAAATGGGTTAAGTTCGCTTGAAGATGGTTGCTTGTCTTTGAACTGTCTTTAACATCTTTTGCTCTGGAAAAGGCGAGGCGTTCAAGATTTGAGAGAGGTGCTTCCAGCAATAAATAGAAAGGTATTGTAATTATCACCGAAGTCACAACATTGCCGACATATTCATATAGCTGAAATGAAAGAAAGAAAATTTTACTATGCAGTTATACAATAATAAGTTTACGGAAAACACTTAAAATTACGATAAAGGGGAGGGGGGTGTTTTTTCTTATGTATTACTCATTAAGTTTCCTGATAGTCTGCGTGCATGTCATTCAAGCTAGTTCAATGTAAATGAAAATACACTTTAACCCGTTGATTACCACACTTGAATGGTACACTTGTATACTACTATACTACTTATAGTAATAGCAAAAGAGGAATACTATTTTATTAGTTCTCCTACAGCCTTATAGACCCCCATCAATGGTGACGTTACAGACAGCTGAACTCCGCATATCAATCGCAAATTGAATCCAAACAAACAGCAGAGTTCAGAGAAAGATAGAGAGGAAATGTGTTGGTTTAGAGGGAAGCTAAAATTTAAACCCTGAAAAAATGGGTCCCAATTCGGCCCAAACACTTGCGGCTCGATTTGAAAACCTCTTCAAGTCCAATGAATTCAGCCCTAGTTCCACGTGCTTGCCTTATTTTGAGCGATATTTGGCTTTATATTGCAAGCGGTATAGTGCACCTCTAATACATTCTGAACCCTATGGGTTTGTTTGGATCCAATTTGAGGTTGATACTTGGAGTTGAGTTGACTGTGACGTCACAGTGACAGGGTTCATTATTTGTCCTACTTGAAAAAGAGATATAGTGGATAAAAGTATGATAGAGGGAAATTTACATATTTCCATTAGAAATATTCCCATTGTAATACAAAAGCAGCGTTGCAAATAGATTAGAGGTAAACAGTTCAAAAGGTTCTAATTTAATTCTAATCTTTTTTTTAAAAAGCATAAAATATAATGTTAGTTACTAAAGTATTAAATAATACTAATGAAATTAGGATCATTAGGTTAGAGACAGAACGATGAAAACCTCCTAATTTAATAATAATCTTCATAAAAAAGAAGCAGAAAAGAAAAGAAAAGCACATATTATTATTCTGCATACCAAGGCACGAAGTTATAAGCACGACACTAATCATGTGAAGAAACGAGAAAGCTAATGTTAAACCTATGGGAGAAATATTTGCAAATTTCTCACTTGTATTTTAGTAGTTTTAAATTATTATTATTATTATTTTTTTTTTTTTTTTTTTGCATAGGATACCTGAAGTCAACTTCTAATGTTGTGTGTTTATACTTTTTTATTTTGGTAACAGTTTCTTTATATGAGGATAGTTTCACTTCCAGAACCGGTTCAAAAGTGAAAGTGTCTGCATATAAAACAACTGCAAACAAAATTTAAAAAGTACAAATGCACAACATTAGATATCGACCTCAGGTATCCTATGCAAAAAAAAAGCATTTAAAAATACTAAAATACAAGAATGAAATCTGAAAAGGTTTCTCCCATAGGTTTATCGTTAGCGTTCGAGTTTTTTCATGTGATTACTGTAGGCTCTTAATGAAACTAGGTACTAAGGTACCAAACACTAAGGGTCCAGATACTAAGATGCAATTTTCTTAGGGTTTTTCCTTGATCTACAAATTATTTACTATAAATTACCCACTTTGTTATGTAATACCTACAGCAACTTGTAATCGCGTTTCAGACTTACCGAATTATAATGACTTTCAAAGAATCGTTCTCTCCTAGAACCCACTCTTGTCCATATCACGAGGCTATGGAGCAAATAGATCGTGTACGTCAATCTACTTATTGGAGCCAGAAGACTAGAAGATAAAAATTTGTTCACCAATCCTGAAAAGTAAGGAACACATAACATTATCTACTTATAGCCAGTGACAGTTTATAAATTTACATTAGCTCATCCACAAGAAAAGTGACACATCTCGCAAAAATTCATTTTGCGTTTTATTCCACAAATAAGTTTTTCATAGGTGTGTCTTGCCACGCAAAAAGTTTCATAAGTGTAGTTATACGGGAAATCACTTTATTATGCTATTTGTCCATTCGTGACCACAGAAGAGGGGTGGATTGTGTGGGGAGGTAAATTTATCCAACCCTTCAAACCTCATCCTATGCCTTCATTCTTAGGGGTTTTATACTTTCATGCGCGTGTTTACTCCTGCATGCAGAGCTAAGTGCTATCATTTCATGTTACAGTAAAATCATGCAAATTTTGTTTTGCCTCTCCTGTGAAATTTACTTTTGTCGAGATGTGTCACTTTTCTTGCGGGTGAGCGTCACTCAGCCGCAAGAAAAGTGACACATCTCGCAAAAATTCATTTTGCTTTTTATTCCATTTATAGGTCTGTCATAGGTGTGTCTTTCTACACAAACTAATTTATAGGTTTAGCCGCTATCAGATTCACCAACTTTTCGAGCAATTTTTGAGCCAACTCTTGATTTCCTCCAACTTTTCGCGAAATGTTGTCTCTACACCCAGTGTGATAGCAAACAGCAATATCCCCAACTTTTTATCCGCATCTCAAAAAAGTCTGTCCTAGCCGCAACTTTTCCTCCCACCTTTCAACATTTCAGCGAATCAGAGATAAGCGATTGATACGAAAATGCGATAAATATTGACGGCTGGTACTAGTAGTACTGGTTTTCCCGGGTTTTCCTCCAACTTTAGCAAAGACAATTGTAACCTTTTTCTCCCTTTCAACTGGAAAAAGTTGGGGTTAAAATCGGCTGTAAAGTTGGTTGCTCGAAAAGTCGGTGAATCTGATAGCGGTTCGGGAAATCACTTTATTTTGCTATTTGTCCATTCGTGGGCACAGAAGAGGGGTGAATTCTGTGGGGAGGTAAATTTATCCAACCCTCTAACCCGCATCCTACGCCTTCATTCTTAAGGGTTTTACGCTTTTATACACATTTTTACTCCTGCATGCAGAACTGAATGCTATCATTTCAAGTTATAGTAAAATCATGCGCATTTTCTTTTGCCTCTCCTGTGAAATTTACTTTTGTCGAGATGTGTCACTTTTCTTCCAGGTGAGCGATATAACCACCATAAAATTATACTGAATATACAATCGTATCTTTATACTGCATACGACATATCAGTGTGACACTGTGCTTATGAAAATCTATGCAATCATTTTAACACATTGATATTCACATTTATAGCCCTATTTCGCATTCTTTTTAATATCTCATCACATTCACGACTGAATGTTTTCCTCTTTTTAATGCCTTCCAACAAAGTTGAAAAGTGTTTATGCATTCAGCTTATCTGTCCGTATGGCCGTCTGTCCAAGCTATAACTCCCGCAAATATACTCGGATACTCATGCAATTGATAAACGTTATTTAGGGTCACCAAAGCATGTCTGGTATTGTATATCAAGTATGTGGCGTTAATAGTTCATTTACAGGGGCACTCAAAAGAATTCCATTACATTATAGTATATTGGGGAAAATCCTTTTCAGAATATTTTAATGACATTACGCCATTTCAAATGTATTGAAACTGATATAAATCACTGAATGGCACTTCAAGAGGATTACGATAGAATAGGGCATTCATAGCACTAGTCGTTCATTTACAGGGACACACAAAAGAAATCGGTTACAGAGCTCTCTTTGAGTAATAATTGCGGGAAATGCGTTTTAAAATTCGGTATGCGGTTTAAAGTTTAAATAATTTTTTGCATGCTACTCGTTGTATATAAATTTTATACTTCATATACAGGGCTGCACAAAAGAATTCACGTACCTATCTCCTGCTTATTGGCGGAAATTGCTGAAAGGGAATTTTCAACAGAGGTATGTGTATTTCTTAACTGAACTCAATTTTGGCTTCCATGTAGTTAATAGATACAAATCTATATATCATATACACGGCTGTTCAAAGAATTCGAATAATTTTCCGATTGTAGATGGGGACAGCTGAAATTGGGTTTTCAAATGTGTTATGCGTTTCAAACATAATATTTCAACTTATTAAACGATGCAGTTTTGTTACATTATTCTGAATGTGTTGGAAAGTGTTTTATAATCTATGCTTGACGCATGATTTTTTCTTTCTTGTTTAAAAGTAATATCCGCCTTTGGACGTTAATCTTCCATGTTAAACTGTTTATTAAAAAGATTTTCTCTTTTCATACCTGTAGTATTGAAAGATTTTTATAATACTGATGCTGTTTGAAATATTTATACGCATAATACACGGATTGTATAAATACGAACATTATGTAAATTTTTGAGAAATGATATAACATAGAAAAGGCTGACAGAACTTCCATAGGCGCAATTAGATACAGGGTGTTCATTTATTCAGCTAACAAACTCAAGACGTCGTTAGTGGACATCAAGACCGACAAAAATTGTAAGGGTGCATGGGGTCGGAAACCACGTTTAGTCAGGGAAAATCGCGAAAAAAAATACACTATATATAGCCATTAATCACCAGACACTTTCAATTTTGAATATGTTGTCGAATATTAAAAAATATACTTGTGTGATTCTTCCGGGACTTCAGATATTTGACCTCATATTTATGAACGTCGATTTGTTTGTTTGTTTGTTTTGTTGGTTGGTTAGTTGTTTGATTTTTGACGGCCGATTATCTACTCTAGGGATATAGGCCCGAGGGGGGAGTGCCCTCCGTGGGAGTCTTTCTAAGGGAACCTAACCCGTATTTGCGCATGGAAATCCATGGCTCGAAGAAAACCACGAAAACTCCGAACGATTAGGCCGACGGGCGCGATTGGGTTCGAACCCAGCACCTCCCGTCTACCAGCTTCGACAGCGCAACCTCTCAGCCACTGGTGTTGCTGAACGTCGATTTGATAAGGAGGACAATCAGGCGGCCACAAAAAATCAAAGAAAAATAATAATAATTGGGATCACCCTGTAAAATAAAATGCTCGAAATGATTTATTGCCACAGCATATAAATATGTAAATATTGTACAACATATGTAATGCTTTGTGTAAGAATAGCAAGTACATTCATGGAGATACAGCGATTTTTTTTTTTTTTAAGTTCAAAAAATTCTTGCATGTTTTAGCTTATATCATGCAGGGTTTTCAACTAAATTTAACGTCAGTTTCAGAAAAATTAGCAAAATGCAGTAGAAATAATATAGTGCAATTGAAATATAAATATATTAAATATTTTATGAAATAGGAGCAGTTGTATGAAATACTTTTTACCTGCGGATGCGCGAACGATAACAAAGATTTTTTAACATAATTTAACAGTCAACTCTATATGGAGCAACTCATAAAAAAATTCAGTCAAATATCGTGAATTTCAGAAAGATATCGGCGATACAGTGGGATGATTTTTAGTTGCTCTCTAATTGCAGCTGAATGATAAGGGATTTTCCACAAATTGTCATTTTTTATTAATTGACTTTCAGAAAAGACTTAGTATTTAATGAATATCAACGAGTATATTTGGAACAAATGCTTCGATTTTGATACTTCTTTTTACTTTCTTCTATCTTTACAAGAAGAAAGTATTGGATTCATGAAAATTTTCGAATTCCGGTTTTCGACGGATTTACACGTTTTAGGGGTCAGAGATTCCAAAAAACATGTTTTTACAAAATGTCTGTCTGTGACTCTGTGAGTCTGTCTGTCTGTCTGTGTGTATGTGACACAAATTTTGTGGGCGCTCTATCTCAAGAACTAATGCACGGAATTTAATAAAAATTGATATTCAGTTAGTGCCTAATACAAATTGATGCTGATTAGTTTTTGGTATAAATCGCTCAACAGGTGGCGCTGCTATGCTGCATTTTTCACGATTTTCGCAATAGCTCTATCTCAAGAACTAATGCACGGATTTTGATCAAACTTCAGATTTAGTTAGTCCTTGATATGAATTGATGATGATTACGTTTTGGTGTAAATCACCCAAAAGGTGGCGCTGTTATGATGAATTTTGCAGGATTTACACGATTTCCCCAATAGCTCTATCTTAAGAACTAACGCACGGATTTCCATCAAAATTCAGATTAAGTTAGTCCTTGATATGACTTACTACTGATTAGGTGTTGGTGTAAATCGCCAACAGGTGGCGCTTCTCTGCTGCCTTTTCCACGATTGCCTCAGTAGCTCTATCAATAGAACTAATGGACCAATTTCATCTAACTTCAGATTTAGTTGTATGTTGACACAAGTTGTTGTTAATTAGGTTTTGGTGTTAATCACCCAATAGGTGGCGCTGCTATGCAGAAATTTTCACGATTTTCGCTATTGCTCTGTCTCAAAAACTAATGTACGGATTTTCTCCAAACTTCAGATTCAGTCAGACGTTGACATAAATTGTTGCTGATTAGGATTTGGTATAAATCACCCAATAGGTGGCACTGCTAGGCAGAATTTTGCTGAATTTAGACGATTTCAGCGATAGTCATATCTCAAGAACTAAGGCACGGAATTTCATATCGTTAGAATCCTCATGAGATGCATAGATTGCCATTTAATTTTGGCAGTGTGATGGCGAATTTTGAAGCATTAACATGTATGAGATAGAAGAAAGTTTTGGGATTGGTACATCCGACTAGTTTATCATGGAATAGGTTCTTCTGGCGGTTATCCAAGAAGAACTAAAGCATCAATAAAAAATTAAAATTAAAATTAAAAGTGGCAATTTTCCTTTATCATTCAACTGCTTTTAGAGAGCAACTTAAAATCAGCTCACTCTCTCGCCGACATCTTTTTTAATTTTCACGATATTTGACTGGATTTTTATTATGAGTTGCTGCTTGGATCTGACTATTAAATTATGTAAAAAAATCTTTGTTATCGTTCGCGCATGCGCAGATTAAAAATTATTACACACAACTGTTCGTATTTCATAAAATGTTTAACATATTTATATTCCAATTGCACTATATTGTTTCTCCGACAAGTATATTTTTAAATATTCGGCAAAATATCTAAAATGGAAAGTATCCGGTGATTAATGACTATATAGTGTACGTATTTATCTTTTGACTCCAGAGGCGAGATGTTACTTATTGCTGATTGCGTTGGTGCTGTCGCCTACTCGTAAGATGCATAACCACCTCGATGCCACATATCCCTCTACATTCGCCGGATCTCAATCCCTTGAACTTTTACCTTTGGGGTCGCCTAAAATCAGTCGTTTTATGAGGCACCTGTGGACACACCGGAGGACCTCATAGCGCGGATCGTCGTCGGTGTGACAGACATCAATGCTACACTCGGTAGCTCGTCTGGAAATCTTTTTACTTCTTGGAGACAATGCACTGACACCCAAAGCAATCACTTCGAGCAACACCTATAATAATTTCCATCTGTGTTGTAAATTCATGAGAAATAAATATTTATTAGGTGCGTTCGTAATTATATAAATACGTAGCACCTATAGTCGTCGTTCAGTCCGTCTGTCTGTTCGTCTCTGTCTCTTCGTCTGTCCGCATATAACACAGCAAAAACTACCCAACCGAATGGTTTGAAATTTTAAATATATAGTTGTTGTAAAATTTTGTCGAGTTATTTCAAATTTTATGAAAATCGGATGTATAATTTAATGACAGGGACAGTCAAAAGTTTTCCTTTACATTACGGCCAGTGGGAAAAAATTATTGCAAGTGCATTTTAATGATGTTACAGCCTTCCGAATGGTCTGAAATTTTAAATATATAATTGTTGCAAAATTTTGCCGAGTCATTTCAAATTTCATGAAAATCGGATGCATAGTTTAATTACAGAGATAGTCAAAAGTTTTCATTTACATTACGGTCAATGGGAAGAAATTATTGCAAGTGCATTTTAATGATGTTACAGCCTTTCGAAAAAAAATGAAATTGGTATGCACTTATGAAGTGCACTAAAATATACATTCGTCACAATATGCGGTGCAAAAAATATTTATAAAACTAGTTAGAGTACGAACGCACCTCATTTGCCACGTTTGGCGAGCAATTTCCTACTTGTTTTTATTATTATTGTTCTTTTTTAAGTTCCCGTGTGACGTCACAACCTAGAACGCATATCAGTAAATATCATATAATATACAACCCCCAGTTGTAAAAAAATTGTAATGAATAAATAAAACATTTTACTAAATAAAAAAATTCAATAAAATAAATTTTCGTTTTTTTTTTTTTTTTTTTTTAAGAACAAAAATATTTTAAAAATCAAATGAAATATTTTTACAAAGTATGCCGAAACATACGTAAGTGTTTGACGCCAACTTTGGCTGGCGAATCCGATTACGGAAAATTAGCTCTATAATTGATGTATTTTGGTAGATTAAATTGCACATGTTCCGTTACATATTTTATCAGTTACTTTTGAATTAAATGGTATCGGAACGGTAAGCTTTTTATAAAGTGCCCGGAAAATAGAATGGAATCACTTCAGATTTCTTTTTATTAATTTTCTGCTGTGTATTACTATATTCAAGGTTTAAATTATCACAGAAACTATTTATTACTTATTGATGGGTGTCCCAAAAGCCTCCGTACAACTTCAAAAATTTATTACAAAAAAAGTAATAGGCCTACAGCAAAAATAATTACAACAGTACATAGATTAACTTAAAAAAGAAAAATTTTACTACCCTAGTATACTTCTACATGAGATCATTTCGTTGCATTTGACGTTTCCATACGATGAAGCATTTCAACTGCAAATTCGAAACGTTTCGTGTAATCATCCGTTTGTAACGCCTGCAAAGCATTCGTGACTGGTATGAGAAATTTATGACAACGGGAAGTGTGACTGATAAAAAAAAAAGGAGTGGTAGCCCTAGCACTAGTGAAGAAAGTGTGGAACGAGTACGTGAAACTTTTTCTATAAACCCTGTAAAATCAATTCGAAAAGCATCGCAACCGCAAGAGCTTATTATGTCAAAAAGCACAATACACAAAGTGCTTCATAAACGATTACAACTTTCAGCCTACAAAATTCAGATTGGGCAGGCGTTACAAACGGATGATTATGCGAAACGCTTCGAATTTGCAGTTGAATTGCTTCATCGCATGGTTTACGTCTCGTGCAACAAAAGGATCTCATGTAGAAGTATACTAAGGTAGTAGAAAAAAAACTTTTTAAGTAACTTTATATACTGTTGTAATTATTTTTGCTGTAGGCATATATATATATTTTTTTTTTGTAATAAATTTTTGAAGTTGTACGAAGACTTTTGGGACACCCTGTATTTTCTTAATTCTTGTAAACCTCATTTGAGGTTCATTTTGTCATAAATGTAACATGTTTAACAATTCAATATTATTTATTTTTAAAAATCCATTTTAAATCTACTTTAAATGTAAAATATTTTTTTTTCTTCATCCATTTAAAACTAATCCATGCATGATACAGTATTTGTCTGTACGGAGAATTTTCCAATAAAAGAAGCTGTTAAGTTAATTCAATACAAATCATCTTTTACTGTTTAATGATTAAAAAAGTCTATATTATTTTAAACATGGCGGCTTTTTCGTGGGAAAAATGTTCTACTCTTCCGAGGTATTGACTAATTCCCATTGTTTTCCCCCTCGTTCTGAGAACCGGCGTCATATCGCTGTTTAAATAAAAAAGTTACCAAATCGAAATACCAGAGTGTAAAATTATTACAACTATTGCTTAATTCACATACGTAACATGATCAAAGAAAACTGTGTTAAATTGCAGTTTGACTCCATTTTTGCTGTTCGAAATTAATTTCCGAAACATCTGGTCATCTGCAAAGGCTTACTGTGGAGACACGAAAAATTTTTGGTTTCCGTCTGTCTATTAGTTTGTTTGTCTGTCTGTCTGCTCCGCGATAACTGCCGCAAAAAGCAACCGATTAGCTTGTAATTAATTAGGTATGTTGGTGAGGTACACGGATTCAGCTGTATAGTTTTCGATTATATTTGGTTCATTCGTTAGGAAAATACAGAACATTTTCTTTTGCGGCGTAATGCTTTTCTGTGGCGATTCAGACGATTTTCAAATTTCCATTTGTTGAAAGAAAATGGCGCATTTGATTAAAGGATTTAAAAGGTAAATCATGGTTGCTAAAATTTCCAAATAATGGTCTTAAATTATTCTTATTATTTTTGAAAAGTTGTCAATATATTTTTCAGATTTTTATTTCTAAATTAGGTATATAACATTTGGTGGAATTTTATACATGTGTTCCAATAATTAAAACATCTTGTTTTATCAGTTTACTTATTTGACATGAAGCTTATTAAATTTTTTGCTTTTAGTTTTATAAATTACATAGCAATTGTATTTCATTTACTATAAATAAATCCTGATGAAACGTACTTCTTCACCTAAAATATTACAAGAATAAGCAGTTCATCAGAATTTCGGAATATCAATGCATAATAACGTATTCAATTTAACGCTTCTAAATTCCGAAGCATTCAAAGAATTTTTAGGCTTATAAATATTTATGCAATTAAAAAAAATAAATTGTGTATTATAGTCCGTTGAATAGTATACAAAGTGAGATTAAAATATAACGACCTGCAGAGCTGACGATGAGGCTCTTGATCTGCAGATTTACTAGTAAATATAATGTTAAAAAAAAAAATCCAGTTAACCATTTACCTCCATGTCCTGTGATACATGCAAATGCAACCCAGGCAACGCCTATGCTGTAGGTCGTGCGATGTAAACCAGCATACAGTGCTGTAAGTAGAGGTCCATGCCATTCTCCAATATTCCATCTATGTGCTCCATACAAAGAAGTCAGTGATAACACAATAGATAGCATCCATCCACAAGCAACAACTGTCTGAGGTAAGGAGAAAATGTGTTAGATTCACTTACGGTTAAAACAAAAATATACAAAATAACAGCATGATGCTGCGTTTACACTACAGCTGACAGAGAGGTTCACACATTTTTTAAAAGAGTTTGTTTTGGTGCTGGTCGTCTGCATAGAGAATTTATTTTTAACAGCGGATATACAGATCTCACACACTTTTATGTTTAATACAGTGAAACTTCAAAAGCCCAGCACCAAAACCGTCTTTTTCCCTTCCTTTATTTATTTATTTATTTTTTTGTTTATAATTTCAAGTTATGGTAGAAGAAAAATAGCAATTGTTTATGAATTGAAAACTTCAAAATCGAAAGGAAAATGAAAAAATATATAATATTTGACAGTTTTTTCATTTGTCATAGAGGCGATTATTTTCTGAACAAATTTTCTGGGAGCTGCACTGTTGCTCAGCAACGGTGTGGAGACTAGTACACAAGTTCTTTGGAGTCTCTCTTCTGACGCTTTGCTAAATAGAACTGTCGATAACGCTAGTAACGGTTCCGAAGATGAGGATGAACAACAGGCAGAAGAAAAGGTGTCGCTAGAAAAATGCATAAATTTAAATTGAGAATTAATATCTGTTTAGAAAGAAAGACTGTATTCCCGAAATAGGTCCGTAATAAAAATTCTTCATTGTATAAAATACAAGAAAAACTTGTAAAGAACGGCAAAAAAAACTTAAGCAAACAAAATTGACATCGATGTGTCCGAAATTACACGAGAAGAAATAATTTCACTCTTTATTAGATTTTTTTTTTCTGTTACATAGAAAATATCAATTAATGTAAGTTTATTTTTATATTTAATTTTCTCTTTTTCTTACTTAATTATCATTTAATAATGAAATTAATTATGGCTAAAGGCACCATTAATAATATAATACTACTTTTGATATTCCTAGTTACTACTTTTGACATTCCTTCAAAAATCCGGCATAGTCTCGGTCCCGATTATGCCGGATTTATGAAGTTATACTATAATTTATAAAATAATGAAAATAGATTTATATTATTAACATTATGGTTACACAGATTCAACAAGTTTTATGGCCCTTGTCAATGAATTTCCACATATGCACCCTTCGTCGCATGGATCATATCAAGAAGGTAGTCTATTTCATGCCAGGTACGGCCAAGCATGCAGCGCCATCGCTAAGACTTTTTATTGGTGGGGAAGAGAACCTTAAATTGCTAAGTCGAATTTCAGTATTTGCCAACTCGTTTTATAATTTTGCCAACTTACCACAGTTGGAAAATGCAATATAGTTCTTATTTGTTAAAAGTTTAATAATATTCCCAATTAGTTTTGTAATTTTTAACCAAGTCTATCAGAAATAGAAAATATATTATAGTTTTTATTAAAGTTTTAAACAAATTTGCCAACTAAGTTTGTAATTTGCCAAGTGTAATAACATTCGTGAATGTTTTGGAGGGGGGAGGCTCCCCCCCCCCCTAGCGAGGCCCCTGCAAGTATGTCGGCATTCACAGCGGCTATTGTGGTTGTAATCTTGGCCTTTAAGTCATCAATGTTTGACACTTTCGTCCTGTAAAGGATGTCCTTTACAAATCACCAAAGGAAAAAGTCCAGGGGTATTATATCAGGTTATCTGTGGCCAAGGAACTTAGCCACCTCGTCCAATTCATCTTCCTTTGAAATGGTCATTCAAAGAACTGCGAACGGTGGTTCCCCAATGGGTTTTCTATGGAAAAGTCCACATTATAAAAGAAAATATATCAGTTATTCTAGGCAGTAAATGTCATAGGTTTGTTTATATTTTCATAATGTTATGAATTATTAAACATTAAAATGTTTCAGACCCTTTATAGACAACCTGTATTTTTGAAATTATAAATTTACCTGTGGCAACAGAAATTTTTGCTTATATGCAAAATGACGCTTTTAAAGTGTGTTGAACGATGGGACCATTGCATATCATCTGAGGGAATGTGTTTTGAAGAAGAATGATGTATTTTTTGATGTAAATATATTTCTTGATTTTTTATGATTTTACTCTCAGTTATTATGGAACACCCTTTGTATTTTAAAAGAATCGATTTTGGACGTTTTCTTCAAACTGAATTCTGGTACTTATGTCTAGTATACCCAGGGTTCGTTGATATATATCAATGAATATATATCAATGGATATATATCATTATATATATCCGATATTTATTTTTAAAATACAGGGTGTCCAGCGAATAAGACCTGATTTCAAAATTAAATATCTCAAAAACAAAGATCAATAGAATTATGCGGTAAACGGTTTCTTTATTAGTTGAGCTGTAAAAATGTTATACAGAAGTTTCAAAATTTAGTTGCAAAAACCGTTAACAGATGGCGCTGTAAGCGCAATACTTGTAAACTGCTTCCAAGTCCAGAGCAATGGCGACTCAATCCTAGATGGCTGCCTACGTAAAAACGAATATTGGGAAAGTTCATTTTTTCATTGGGGTAATGTGCAGAAATGGAGACATCTGATCACAGAATTATTGCATCAGCTTTAATTTTAGAAAATCTCAATTAATAGAATTTTCAATAAAAAGTTTAGAAATCATTATAAGAATTTTTTAAATATTTTATTAAATTCAATCTTTAATGCCATATAATTATTTAAATCAAAATGCATATATTTAGAAAAATAATTTTGTACTTTCTATTTATTTTTTATATTTTTAAATCACGGCATAATATTTTGGTATTATTGCTTATAGCTGAATTATTATAAATAAAAAAGTAATTTTTCAATTTTAATTTATTTTTAAATCACGACCTAATACTTTGGTTTTAGCATAACACATATATTTCTTTTCTTTGTAAACAAAGTTTTAGAGACAGAAATTATGCATTAAATTATTTCTTTTTTAAAAGGAATTGATGATAAGACATATCATCAACGTCAAAGCAAAAGTATTTTGGATGCTGCATTCCTTTCGAACACTTCGGATCCTATCGCTAGAAGCTGCACCATATTTCTGTGCTCAATGATAAAAAAAAAAATGAAAACGAGTTTTTAAAATAAAAATTATTTTTTAACTTAATTAAATTTTTAAAAATAGAAACTTTGCATTTTTTCATTCAAACTATTCTCTACAATTAAAAAAAAATGATTTATGAATCATTATTATAAATGCTCAATGATTTTTAAAAAAGGGGTTTCTTTTAAGTTAATTAAATTTTAAAACCAGAAAGTTTAGATTTTTTTTTATTCAAACTTTTTTCAAAGTTTAAATAAATATTAAAAAGTAAAGATTTCCATTTTTTTTTTTTTTTTTTCAAATCCTCCTCTACTTGGATTCGATTCCACGATCTACCAATTAGGAGAGAAAAGACATACAACAGATATATTGGTAACCGGACCGAAGTAGCTTATAACAAAATTTGAAACAAACCTCAATTCTGTCAACACAGGGCTCCGCTTCTGCACATTACCCAAATAAAATATTTTTTAAAGTTCTTATATAATGATTGCTAAACGTTTTATTGAAAATTCTATTAATTGAAATTCTCTAAAATTGAAGCTGATGCAATAATTCCGTGACCAGATGCCTCCACTTATGCACATCACCCCAACGAACAAGCGGTCTTTCCCAATTTTCGTTCTTCCATAGGAAGCCATCTAGGAATGAGACGTTAGGGCTCTCCAGTTCAAAACACAATTTATAGACATTGCAATTACAGCGCCATCTGTTAGCGGTTTTAGCAACTAATTTTTGAAACTTCTGTGCAACATTTTTACAGCTTAGCTATTAAACAAACCGTTTACCGCATAATTCTATTGATCTTTGTTTTTGAGATATTTAATTTTGAAATCAGGGTCTTATTCGCTGGACACCCTGTATCAAGATGTTTGACATTTTCGATATTTTCATAATTTTGATATTTATTTTCAAAATATCAAGATTTTTAATATTTTGTATATTCAATATTTTTTTTTCAAAATATCATTATGCAAGATAATTTTGATATTTTCAATCAAAATAAGCGTAAATGAAATTTTCAACTGTTATTGACTATGTCATTCTGTAGATAAGAACTTTTGTCTTTGGCATTTTCAGCCAAAGGAAACAAATATCTTCTCCAACTTTTATGTTTGAAGCTTTTAATTTTAAATTTAGAACTAATAATTATGTGAGACAATTAATTTAGAGCAACCATTGAAATATAAACTAATATAAGATAATCAGTTATATACAGCTTCATTAGAAGAGAATCTTTTCTGATTTTGGTTTTGTTGGGTCTAAAGTGTACAACATGTTAAGGAATAAAAAAATAAGCTGACATTTTATGTTAAAATTCTTCAACTAAAAAAAACTATTTTGTATTTAAAATTTTGGTTTATAAATTTCTGAATTCTTGATATTTGATATTGATACTGAATTCTATAGTTTTTTTTTTTCCTTCTAAGTGTAGGTATAAAGCAAATTGTATCTGTTTTCAATTAGTTGGTCTTCAATTTTGTTCTAAGTGGAAAAAAAAAGGGGGGGGGGAGAGAAATAAATTTTTAGAAATTAGAATAGTGCTTGATTAAGCTTTCACGTTAAGTGCAATATTTCTAATTTATATTATACTTGAAAATATTTATTGTCAGCAGTGATTTGACTAGTTTGAAATTATCGGATACATATAGAAAATATCGGATATATATCAAAATATCGGATATTTTTTATATTTTCGAAAATATCATGATATTTACGAACCCTGAGTATACCTAATGCATCATTCCCGTATAGGAAGCATTTATCAGTCAAATGCAATTAAATAATTTATAGGTTATAACTAAGGAACTCAGTCCTCTGCGCCCTTGGAATGAATTTAAGTAGAGAAAATAATTTTCTCTACTTAAAATCAATCCAAGGGACTGCTACTTCTACTTTCAATTCTAGTCATTATTGGCTCTCTCATTTCAAAAACGAAGTGACGTATTTGTATAAATAAACGGCAATTAGTTATTAAAATATTCCCTGAAGAAGGGCTTGAGAAAGCGCGAAAGCACTAAGATGTTTTTAAATAAAATGTATTTTTAACTTGTAACATGTCTTCTATTATTTTAGTCGTCTGTTAAGTAAACCAACGACTTTTTTAAAGTTCACATTGTATATTTTATGTTTGAATCAAGGTGAAACACTGCGTTTCGTCTTATGATTTTGTTCAGTACTACCGACTTTTATCTTAATGCTGTCATACAATGATGCATAAAGGACACTTTTATTTAAATTTGGTTAATATTTTTATCGCTAGGGGGCGTTATCAACATAAAAGAAAGTTGAGTTGAATATGTCCTATCTAATTTTAACTTGGAGTATGGTTGTCATTAAATAAATAAATAAAATTTTAGTCATGCTGTTTCCTATCAGGACCGCTACTAGCTTAAAAAACGTGTCACGTTGAAAATTGCATGAAAGCATAAAATTGACGAGGCATAAACTATTGTAAAGCCTTTAACCTTTAACTGATGTTACCAGTCTCTCAGACCGCGGCTTTTATAGTTTAACTTGCAATTTTCAGTTTAACTACAAACGCTACCGATATTTTGTTCCGTTTGGAACTTTAGTACTATCACCAGAAACTTTTGAAAAGGTGAATTTTAACTATAACAGTCCTGTAAAAAACTTTTGTACAAAAACACCATCCGGTGAGTTAATCGTGCCTTTTATTCATCCTTCGATGGAGCGGTCTCACAGACCGCTTCACACTAGTTATGTGACAATTTCTGTGACATCAGTTAAAGGTTAAATTAAAAAAAAATTAAGAAAAAAATTAAAAGTGAAAATCAATTTATTTCAATTTAGTTACTCTATTTCCGACTAGGTGGCGCTAAAAACGCACAAAAAAAACTGTGCAGAATTCGAAGCATACGATATTTGTGTTTAATGTATAAAGTCAATCGCCAGAGGACGCTGAAACCTTGCTCAAATTAAATTTTGACCAATCGTGCAAACCCTGACCATGTGGACAGGGTAGAAATCAGCTTATTCAATGCTAATTTAGGCCATGTTGCACTTTTTCGGCGGTTTTGGGCAAAATGAGCAGGCCGTGATATATATTATATTAAGTAGGCAATGGTAGAATCTGTGGTACTTATTTTTAATTTCAGTATTGCTATCATACAGGGCTATAAATATGTAAGTTCATGCATAAAACTGAAACCATTTTCTATGATTGCGCCAAAGCGGTGGAATTTTTTACTGAAATTAAGGAACCAAGGACTGAATCTCAGTACTACTGAAACAAAAATTCAGTGAAAAAAAATTATGTTTTAACTTAAATATTCTCAATTTTTTTTTCCATTTTATGAATGAAAATGTACATTTATGACGTCATTTTTTACTCGCGGAAGTGTTCCGCAATTTTGAGCTTAGGGACCATGGTCCACATTTTATAATTTTGCAATTCAAGTTTTTCTTACCTCCTTGATGCCTTTTAAATATATAGATTGTGGTTTATTTATTTTTAATCGTTTGATAATAAACAACTCGACTTAATATTATACGTCATCATTATTCTTATAGAGAAAACCTCGCATGGAAGTTTAATACTACTGATAATTCTTATCTCCTTTGTTATATGAAGCAACAGAAACATTTTTTTTCTAAACTGGTTGCATAACTTTATTACGCATAATTGCTTTCGTAATTAATGATAATGCTATATAAAGAAGATGATCCATGCTATTTAATGGAGGAAGATTCTAAAGAAAGGTATGAAGAGCCATGGCACTGGGCAGAGCACAATGCTTTTCTATGGTCAAAAAGAAAGTTATCCGATTTATTGGTAGGACTGGAAATTCAGACACCCTTGGGGGTACTCAAAATTACAGAAATGAAATGTGAAGGAAATGCCGTAGTATACAAGCGCAAAAACGACTTCAAGCAGTTTTATGAAATACGCTTGGAAATGATATGGAAAGGCTTTACTAATCACGGCCTTACTGTTGAAGGAAGAGTCACTGTCCCCTATTTGTCTGAAGAATATCATACAGAACATACCGATATAGAAACACATTTCGTTGACGATGGGGCAGAGTCGAGTTATTTCGGATTGATAATGAAAAATGCGGGAGAAAAGGCCATTAAAGATCATCTATCACTGTATGTTACGGCACTTAAATTTGAGTTTCCAAATAATATAGCTGAGAAGCAACCCGAAATGGCAGTTGATAACCAGGAAGAAATGGTTATCTAGTAGCAGCTATGTGCCCAGGCAATTTCAAAATCATTGAAAAAACATTCAAATCGAAAGACATTGGGGTGGATTTTGATATAGTATCAAAGTATTTAATCTACAGTTCGAAATTCAGTCCCGACAAGGAATGATAATTTTCCCTTACTGGAACGCTATGTTATAGAACCTAAAGAAGAAATATCTGAATAATTTGCTTATTTTCCAATGTTTTTCTGAATTATTGATTTTTCAATACAGCTGCCGGCACAGATGTCATATTCGCCCCATATTGGCGCGTTATTTTTCCGACGCTGATTTGGCGAAAACATCAACAGCATAAACAACAACATCCGGGTTACCATATCAAGCAAAATAACGACACTTTGGCGCCGGTTAAGTATACATTGCGTATATGACATTGGCGTCAGAAAAAAATCGCGCCAATATGGGGCGAATATGACATCTGTGCCCATCTGTCATATACTACCTTTTATCGCCAAATTTTTTTCAGCATCAACACAAGGCATTTCGATACTTTTATGTTAGCCGAGCTCAAGTGATAAATAATGTTCCCATTGCCATCACTAGTATTGCATTCCTTTCATTTAAACTGTCAAACTTTCAATAATTTAATTTAAAATACATATTACACACATTTAAAATACATAAATTACACACTTTTAAAGCACTCTTTTTTTCCCCCATTTCATTTAAAATACAAAATGAGAAAAATAAAACTTACGAATAAATACCATAAATTAAAGCATTTTATTTCATTTTTCAAAGCATTGTTTGTAATTTACACGCCAAGAAAAACAAAAGCTGGCGTTGGGGCGAAAAATTTGTTATTGGCGAGATTTGTGCCCGTCTAACATAAAAGTACCCACATTTCAATAGCATGGCCTTCTTACATGTAATCAGTTATTATAATAAAGGGAACTTGATCAATACATTGTATCTGCGATCAATATACACTTTTGTTTTATTGCTTTGACATTTTATAAAATGGCATTGTACCGTTCGAGTTTAAGAAAGCGGGTACTTCTTTTCAATAATGATCTTAGAGAGACACCGAAAAACGGCATTGGCGAGAAAGGGAAACATTCCACAGGCAATTTCTAGTCCCTTATTCACTGTTTCACACACAAGTAACTTCGTCATAGTACTGCAGACAGCAATATTTTTTAGTTAGCAATTTTATACAAGCCGATTTTTAAACATGTAATTGAATTTAATTAATCAGTCACGAAAGCAGTGGACGGCTGTCGCGATAGTGGTGTATGCAATCTCGGAGTCGCAACATCACGCTATCAAAAGGTAATGAATGGCACCCTGATTACGAAAGATTGGATGATATTGTCGCGACCAGTGGCGATCTTCCATAATCGGGTTGCCATCCCTTTTCCGGTACTTATGTATTATCCAGGGTCAAAAAGGTGATTGAAAACTACCAATCTTGTTTGTCATTGCCAATCACGTTCGAAACGGTAATTTAACGTTAATTAATGCATAAAATTATGTAAAATAAATAAATAAATATATATAATATATGAACTGTAATAAATAAAAAACAAAAGTTGTATACTATAAACTTTAACATAAAAATAAACTATAAACTATAATAATAAAATAAACTTTAAACTATAACAAATAAACTTTACTTATCTATTATCCGGGCTAGGTCAGATAAAACTGCGCCAAGCAGCGCGCCAATTATACTAATTACAGCAACCTTTATTTTTTGATAATTATACAGTTAATTTATTATAGTTTATTTATTTATTATTCTTTATAATTTTTTTTAGGTTTTTTTTTTTTTTTTTTTTGTTAGTTACTTATTATAGCTCATTTATTGTATTTATTTTATATTACAGATTAGCATTTTTAAGGATGTTATGTATTTAATAATGTTAAATTCTATTTTGAACGTGACTACTAACGATAAAAAATGTTGAAAATCGCCAAACACTTTTGGAGATTTATCTCCTGGTCCGGATAAATCCTTGTTTGTCCCAGGCGCAAAAAATTTTAGTTTCGGCCCTGAATGCTAGGTAAGACAAGTCATGGCTGCGCTGTTGTTAAACGTTATATCTATATATATATATATATAACAGTGATGCCGCTGTACTTGAAAAAACCTGGGTCCCTTTTTTACAAAAGCGGGTCCCCATCAATAATAATTTATATTTTAAAGGAATAAATGAAACTTGTTTATTTGGAAAAGATAAATGAAATGCATTAATTATTGTTTTAACAATAATTAAATAATGAATTAAAACCAGCATTATTTGCACTCAAATAAGATATTTTTATAAAAATATTAAGAGAAATTTTCTTTACTTTTTTAAAAGTAAAAATGCAAGATACAATTTTAATTGTAAAATAATGTTTATTTGAGAGTAGAAGATACCAAGTTCCACTAACAAGTGTCCCTAATGTTCGCATTTCTTTTAAAAAGGGGCAAGACGGGTTTATTGAAAAAGATATTTTTGCTGAAAAAAAGAATACTTATGTTAAGTAAAGGTGAACTTTTCGTTGAATGAATGGGTGCTTTCATTATGCTTTCCATTGAATTATTTGTTAGCATAGATCTGTGTTGGAATCAGACATTTTCCTTGGAAGGGAAATTTACATTTAAATCACTAATAAGCATCAAATCTTAAATGTTCTGAAGGTGGGAGACATTTCAATGCAGTAAGAAGGAGGGGGGGGGGGATTTTTCACTGTTTCACCTACTGAATACATTATCAAAGTACACTGAAATCATGCTGTATTTTCAAGAATCTCAACAAAAAAAATTAAATCCCATTTTATGAGTTTTCTACCTATAAGTTTAGTTTGCACATCTTTTTTGGTGCTTTGACTAAATTCACGTTTTTTTCGCGTTACTTTGACGAAATTCGTGTTTTTCCGCGATCCTTTTGTTGAAATTCGCTATTTTTTCGCGAGCCTGTCACGAAAATCGTGTTTTTACTGCGATAGTTTGACAAAATTCGGCTGTATTCTGCGATTTTTCGACGAAATTCCCTATTTTTTCGCGATCTTTTGACGAAATACACTATTTTGTTTCAGCCCTTTTACGATAATAGCGTTTTTTCCGCGATATTTTGATGAAATTTGTGCTCTTTTCGCGATCCTTTTACGAAAATCGGCTTTTTTACGCTATTTTTTGACGACATTCGCTATTTTTGGGGTATCCTTTGACGAAATACGTTATTTTTTCGTGATCCTTTGACGAAAATCGGCTTTTTTCCGCGATATTTTGATGAAATTTGCGCTTTTTTGTGATCTTTTGACAAAATTCGGCTTTTTCGCGTTTTTTTGACGAAATTCGCTATTTTTTCGCGATCTTTTAACGAAATACGCTAATTTGTCGCGACCCTTTTACGAAAATCACGTTTTTTCGCAATATTTTGATTAAATTTGCGCTTATTTCTGCGATATTTTGATGAAATTTGAGATTATTTCCGCGATTTTTTGACGAAATACTCTTTTTTTTTTTTTTTTTTCGCGATCCTTTGACGAAATACGCTATTTTTTTCGAGGCCCTTTTACGAAAATCGCTTTTTTTGCGCGATATTTCGATGAGATTTGAGCTTTTTTCACGATTCTTTGACGAAAATCGGCTTTTTTACGCGATCTTTGACGAAATTACGTAGAAAAAATCCGTATAAAATCCGTAAAAAGAAGGAAATAGTCTATAAGACGGTATTTTACGGATTTTACCCCGATTTTATGGATTTTATTCCGAGTTGGGTCGGAAAATTTTCCGGTACGATAAGGGCAACTATTTCTCCGATTCCTACAGGAAAACTGGTCGTATTTTTTTTACAGTGTAGCCCCGAGAACTGGCTTATGGATTGATTGAAAAAGGTAGAAGCAAGAGTTTATATATCCCAAAGAAATGACGTAATTGAACAGAAACCAACTGGAAAAGAGTCACTGCGCAGGATCTCTCCACACTGGTGAAAAAAGGGGGTGATGGTCATATCATTTACTAAGGTGGAAGTATGTTTATGAATATAGTGAGCTTCGTAAAAGTCTAGATCAAAAATTGAGTTACATTTTTGAATAATCTTTGACCCTGGATAATTGAACTTGTGGTTTGAATTCCAACAATGTTTCGCTATTGTAGATTTCTCAATCTCCTGCTTTCTAACGTAATTCTGGTGTTCTTTCAGCCCAATTCTAAGTGCACGCTTCGTCTGCCCAATGTAAGAGAGGCCGCACTCACAAAAAATTCTGTAAATGCCCCAGTTATTATGATCGTCAATAGGGTCTTTAAGATTGGAGAAAGAAATTTTATTGGTTGGAGAGAAAACAACTTTAAAACTAAACCTATAGAGAATACGAGAAATTTGTGTACTGATTTTAGGAAAGTAAGGTATAAGACAACAACATTTTTAAATTCTTTATTTGCTGGAACAGAATCGCTGATTATCTGAGGCTTACATAAAATGCGATTAATGATATTCAAACTAAATCCACGATCGATGGCAACTGCTTTTATATAGTTAATTTCACTATTAAATAAATCAGAATTTGAACAAATTTTACGTGCACAAAAAATAAGAGTATAGAAAGCTGCAAGTTTTTGATGTGGGGGATGGCTGGACTTATAATGAGGGGGGTAAACTTACAGCAAAAAGGTTTACGGTAAACTATTGTCAAAAACTCACAATCGTTACGAATTACCAGGACCAATACATCAAGTTCCTTATACTCGAAAAGTACCAAAATGGGTATATATTACCAATATTTTCTTATTTATATTGTCTACTTAAGAAATTTCGCATATATTAAAAAATAACAACCACTGACTTGAGATTTGGCGATATTTCGCAAGTGTTGCCAAGCTTGGTGAGAATTTGACGCTGGCGGATATGAATATATAGCGTTAAGCATCTAAAAATTGGAACAGTGGTTACAACAATGGAAGAAAATTTGCCAGAAATAATGTTCAATACAAGTCACAAATTAAACCCGCTTATGGAAGAATCCTGCTGCTTTTCTTTAAAATGTCAGCCACACTAAAATTTCAAACCTCTATATCTCAGCCATATAGAGGCGAAAAAAAATTGAATTATTGCATTAATTTGTTCAATGTGTACAAAACTGTGCATGCTGAAAAAGTATTTTTTTGTTTTTAGTGCAGTTTTTAGTGTTTAGTTTTGAATCTTTCAGTTAATCTGTTCAAGTATAATTTTCGAATTCGGATTAACAGGAATTTCGGATTAGCGGGTTTGTACTGTATAATATCATGGAAAGGACAATGCACAATTAGTTAGACTACTATCTGTCCCCTAATTCTTCTGCTCCTTAGCAATTCATCTAAATACCATTAATTTGAAAAACATAGGGTGCAATAAGCATGAGGGGTTCCGTCATAGGAATTTATTCTAAAAGTGCTCTACGAATGAAAAAGGTTGGGATCACTGCTCTAATAGAATAAATAATATGAAAACAAATAAATGTATTCACAACGAGGTTTGATTCTCTAATAATATCATCGCCTGAGAGGAGAGATGCAGAAAATTTCAAAATATCACTGTTTCATAAATAGCAGTTATTTTTTATCATTAAATGCAAAGATGCAGTGTAGGGTATACGGGGGTATACGCCGTATATCCTCTGGATTTCTTTAAGGAACACCGTATACCCTCTGTTTCTCAAGAAAGCTATAGTATATATACACTAGGGTATACCCTGCCTTGAGCGTATACCCTCTGTTTAGAACGTATACCCTCTGTTCTTTTTACGACTACACCACTGATTAAGTGATTTATAATACAAGTACTGATTATACATTTAGGATAATTATATTAAGAAAACAAATTTACTCTGCTCATTTTTAGGTCTTTCTTCTTATATATCAGATATCCAACAACGATGCCAACAAAGTAAGGTCCAGCATGAGTAAATGTATTAAAATGCACATCGTCTATTGTTCGTAGAATCTGTCTATAAGAAAAAGAATGCATATGTTAATGTATAAATTTTAGCAAATACAATCAAATATAACTAATTATAACTCACAGGTATTTTACTTAAAAATTTTTAATTTTTTATTAAAAGATACAAATAAAGAAAACTGTGGGCGGTATTTTAACGCAAACTTTGGTTAAACTATCTTCCATGCTTGATACTTTTGGAAGAAGCATTACTCAAGTTAATACAGGTTAAGTATTCATATTTGAAATGTTACTTATAATAACAATTATTATTATCCAGGAAGCATATGACGTTTTAACAACATTGGAAATAAGCCCTACCAGCTGAAAATTGATTTCATTGTTTTCTTCTTGTGAAAAAACGTATTCACCAATATTGTCTGTTTTACAATTTGGAAACTTCACCAATCATAGAAAAGGCTTTTTTTAAGGTTTATCGGTCATAATATGTGCAATCTATTATATATATATATTTCTCTTGCGTGGCGCAAAAATAGGGCTGAATTTGTAGCTTGTCGTTTGGCAAGAACCGCAGTAACACAATTTGTCTTATTACAATCCACCAATCAGAAGAGTGATTTCACCACTTAAACTCGCGTCATATTTAAAAGAAAATTTCAATGGTTTTCATAAAATGTAAACATATTAAAACGATTCCGTTTAATTATGCACATATCGCGTAAGAGCAGAACACAGATTATTTATGGAGAAAATATATTAAGTAATTTGTGTAAATAAAATGACAGTGAATAATCTTTCATAGTAAGCGGAAAATGAAATGTTTCCGATGAAGATAATGACATCATTCGGAAAACAAAAGATGCATTTTCATCCATGAATTAAAATATTTTACTATAACTGTGTCAGTGATGACATATTATTCCTGATCCTTATTCCTACACATACATGGACTGGACTCTAGCTATTTATTTAATGATCCTTGGTATACACAAAATAAAATATTTCTGAAAATTACATAATTTCCAATTAATTAAAATGAGTATTTAATGAAACAGGAATTTTAAAACATTTGCTTAAATGACGCTTTAATCTCGGCAGATATGAATGGTTCTGATAGTGAAAATGTTGTTACATTTGAAAGAAAGGATTCCTTCTCATATGGACTAAAAAGTATTATGGCACACGGTAGAATTGTTTCAAACAAACAATTGATTTCTGGGAAACTTTTCCATAGTGTGAAGAAAACAAAACAAAACAAAAAACCAGGAAATGCACTGGAACGGCTTGTTAGGAACTGCCAATGACTTCATGAGTTTTAGAGTCTATATAAAACTGAACTATTTTAGTACGATTTCGTCAATATGGCGTCATATTCACTGGCCTTTACATCTAATTCAGCAAATAAAAATTCAGAGCAGGAGCTCTTTTTAAGCACAGTACGATCTTTTGGCAGATGTAAGAATAGCAATAGCCATTGATTCGTTTTACGGTCACGTGATGCATTCAGAAAATCAGCTTTTTGATCGAAAATTTCTTTTAGGCACATCAGAAAGCGTGTTGTTAACGTTTTGTTAACTTGCCAAGTGTCTGAGGGATATTGTATTTTTCACGTCGATCCAACTTTAGATAGCGTTTGTTGATTTATATTGAACTATCTTGGTATCAGGTAGTGTTTTTCTAAAAGTTTTTCGAAATAAATTTATGCCGTGTAGCACCAAATAAGTGCATTTTTAATTGTGATTTCAACGAAGTTTCCAATTGCTGTTTTTTAACCTTAAATTGTTTTAAAATTATCATAAGTTGAAAGGATTTATGATACTCATTATGGCTAGGGTTGCTGCAAAAAGTGTCGAACAAGCGAAGCGAGCTGGGGGCGCCGCGTAGTGGTCCCAATGTGAATTGTGTTGCAATTCACGGGGGTTGGCGAGCGTTAGTGAGCAGGGGGCAGAGTCCCCTAGTATTGTTTTAACGCATTGTTGATCTGCAATTTACTATGAAATTTGAATATCGAAATAATAAATACCTCGCTCTTTCTTGAAAGTTGATTGCCTAAATAGATGTTTCGACTTAGTCCATCAATAAATATTTTGCAATGCACAGATTTAATATCAATCTATCAAAATATGGCAAACTATATGATATTATATATGTATTCTTTCTAAAAAAAGGCTTAGAAATATTTTATGCAAGAAAAATCGCATAAAGGTGGGAATAAGGTTTTAGAACATGCCTTTAGTTAAGAACGTTTCATTTGTCGCCATTTTGTACTAGCAGGTGCAAAATGGAATGTTTTTATTGGATATAATAGAATGTCTACCGCAGGTTATATTTGACTAGATGTTTTATTACTCTTGCAAATCGCAAATAGCGCTAGTTGTCAAATATTTGACACGTTTTGTTTTGGGCTAAAAAGTGTGTGTATTTATGCATTATGCTAAAGAAATATAAATGTGAATTAATGTTCATGTTTCGAAAGTTCTGATGTCCTGGTGAAAATGTAGTTGTGTTTGTTCCTATGCATAATTACGTACATACATTAATTTATCAACACTAGGACAAAACTTGAAAGAATGTGATTAAAAAAAAAAAAAAAAAAAAAAAAATTGAGCATGGTAAGGGAGGAAAAAGCAAATTATTATCCCATTTATCCAAAACTGTAAATTTTTGAAAAATAACCGGATAAAGTAAATAATTTAGAAATTAAGAAATCGTGTTTTATCTGGCAATAATCGTTAAGCAATGCGTCATAGTCAGAGAATATTTGTTTTGAATTAAACCAGAATTTTTTCACAGAAAAGTATTTTATGAAAATTAAATTAAAAAAAATTAACTAACATCTATTGTACTTACAAAATTGGCAGTTTTAAGGCAAGAAGTGAACATTAAACAGAAGCAATTAACTGATAATAAGCATAACGATGAATATTATTTCATTGTCCAAAAGTAGGAAAATCATAGCACGTGGAAAAAAAAGTGTGTAGCATTTATATAGAAACAGGTAATATAAAAATTTTGTTTTTAAAGTCAATTCCTACTTAGGTCATTAAAGAAAAATTTAATATAATCCCTTAAGCTAATATTAGTTTTTGTTGCATTAAAATATCTCAATTTGTTGATTTTCTATAAGTAAGTAGGTTTACAATGGAAGTCTATGTGAATTTGGCGAAATATTAGAGATATCGCCAAGTTGGCGTCACTTTGGGCGACTCATTTTGGTCGCCAAATTTGGCAATATATTGCCAAGTTGGCGACAAACTTGGCGGTATTTGGTGACAGAACAGGGTCCCCCCCTATGGTAACCCTCCCTTATCGATATGAAGATGCATTAAATGCTATTCAATAACCAATGGCCGCCATTTTGTCTCCCATATAAAACTAAAATTAATTAATTAAAATTTACTTAATGAATTAATATTTGAAAAATCTGTATTAACATCAATTGTCATACAGTAAAAGTTTAAAAAAATTCCTTTCAACTTGATAGGATGAATAATAAGTATTTTATTAACGATTGAAAACTTGAAAAAGATATATAAATAAATAAATACAGGGAGAGTGTGAACTAATAGTAGAAATTGAAAGAAGTACTACTTTACCATACAAATGCAATTACAGGGCTCCCAAATGGTCCGCCAACTGAATACCAATAAATTTTAACAGAAAATTTTATGGTAGGTTTGCGCAAGAATTAACTTTCAAGGGTGATTCCGGGGCGGTTTGTAAAAAAAATCTAAAAAGAAAAATTTTCTAAAATAATATTGGTATTCAGTTGGCGGACCATTTGGGATCCCTGCAATTACTGGTATTGCTGCCACTGGTTTTCAGAAGCATTTCCGAGTAGTTTTTATAGTGCATTAATCAGTTTGCTTACCCTGGAATATCGGTTTTACACATGCTATCCATTCTCAAGTAAACATTTTCACATTTTACAGACTAATATGATAAAGTAATAGCATTAACATTGACATTAAAATTAATATAATTTTGTTAGCTTTGATGTATAAATTCAGTTACTCAGCTGAAAATGTTTAATTGAGAATTAATAGAAACTTAAAAAGCGATATATTTCAGTTTCAGAAAATTAATCCATATACTATAAAAACTATTTGGAAATGTTTACAAAAATCAGTGAGTGTAAAAGAAACTGCTTTTATAAATGCTCCTTTAAATCTCGAAAATACAGTCTTAGCCTAAATGATTCATCGGATTTTAAAACACTGTGTATTGGGAGGTATACGACCTACAAAGAACAGGTGATACATGACAAGATACGTACACTCACCAAGTTTAGAAGCCCACCTCGTTGCTCACGTGCAGGAACGCATCACTGCTGCTGTGACGGACGTTGACAGAAACATGCTATTGAACGTATGGACGGAACTGGATTACCCTTGGGATGTATGCCAGGCGACTAAGGGCGCACACATTGAATATTTGTAGTATGTACTGTGAGATGAAATCTCACGGTGTTTAAATCATGTTACTTTTTTATTTCTTTTGGCCTTATACGTCGATGTTGTTTAAATTTAAATCCATATTTATTTTTGCGGGAGCGTTTTGTATCAGCCGTACATCGGCAAATTTCCTCCGTATCATCGCGCTCTGAGATGAAGTCCTTCTCCTCTCCCGTCTGCACGTATTGTGATGACGTCATCGGAGCGCCGTCTCTCGTGACGTGAGCATTGCATGGAGGCCGACGCTTTCGGAGGCGTGTTTATTTGACGATCGCTAGAGCAAATAAAAATAAAAGTTTTAAAATGTATTCTTTCGGATTTGCTTATTAAGATATTGCCTAATTTTTAAAATTCTCTAATAGATTTAAATCTTTTATTTCTGATACTTTTGTCGACCCCGTTACTTACTATAAATTAAAAATTTCGTTAATTTTAAATCAGAATCTGTTTAGTTGGTGAAGCCATCATAATATAGTTTTTGTTTTAAAAAGATCGCAGGGCCGCGCCTACGGATGTGGGGTCTAGCGAACGGTATCCGAAGACGATGTTTTCGTTGTTAAATATCTGTTTAATTTATTTTCTGATGTCGTGGAAAAGTTTTTAATTGCAATTTTCATCAATACCAAATTCGATTTATGCTGCACTTTATTTTTTAAAGAAATATCTTCAAGGGGAGTAGATTATTTTATTGGCCAAGGAATTAATTTAAAAACGGAGACCAACGGGTAAAGGCCTTTTTCTTCTCTTCTGAAAATGAATAAAGCTTTGATTTATAATGTTAAAAAGGTTCCTCTTCGTTTTATTACGGCTGACACCATGCAAGTACCGGGTGTCCCAAAAAGGACTGACTGTTTTTAAAATTCAATAACTTCCAAACGGTGACAGATATTTAAAAAATTCTTGCAGGAGGGTTATGCATAAAGTCAAAAGTTTTTTTACAGTGATTTTCTATTTTAGTTGGAATTACAAACAATAGATGGCTCTGCGATCAATAGAGGCTAAATTCAGGCTCGATTTTTGGTACTTCGTGGCCCGGATAATACATTTCCATCTCCTTTTTCTGCATGGAACAACAGAAAGGACCAAAAATCGAACCTGTATTTAGCGACTATTGCTTACAGCGCCATCTATTGTTTGTAATTCGAACTAAAATCGAAAATCACTGTAATAAAACTTTTGACTTTATGCAAAACCCTCCTGCAAGATTTTTTTTAATATCTGTCACCGTTTGGAAGTTATTGAATTTTAACATCAGTCAGTCCTTTTTGGGACACCCGGTAAGAACTTTTCTTTATTTCCTTTTTTTACAACTGCTTGACCGTAAAGAACGAAATGGGTTTTGCAAAACACAACGCAATTTTAATTAAAAACAACATCATGACTATTTACCTTTAATTAACGGCTCATATATATGTATATATATTATATATTTGTAATACCATATTATAATATTGTAATACCACAGTATTATATTTTAAATACCACAAGTACCAGAAACGTGGTGAGTGTATATATCTTTTCATGTATCACAAGTCTTTGTACGTCGTATACTTGTAAATAAGCGGTCTTTTGAAACTTGATGGATCATTTAGGCTAACTGTGTATATTCGTCTCTGTGTTTCTAAAAAGTCCTTCCGGCCAGTGCCAGGAGGAAGAGGTAGCTTTCATAATCCTTATTTAAAAAAAGCCAAATTATATCATTCAAACACACGAAGCTCAATTTAGTGGAAACCGAATATCGGAGATTCAATACTAATTTTTATCAATATAATGAATGAGAATTTCGCGAAATTAGTCAGCTTTATCCAAGCTGCTTTTCTTTAAAGTAACATATATTTGGCTGCCAAATTCGGCAATTTCTTAAAGTGCCTGTCATTTTAAGACAACAGGGTGGATGAGGCTAAGCAGTGAACTTGGTCGAGACCTTAGTAATTGCTGTGCACATGCTCACTTACATCGGAATCGGTTAATATATAGGAGTGCTGTCGCATGCAAAAAATCAGATTTTTCAAAATGTCACCCACAATAGAAATTGAAACTGCTATATCTGAGCCACTTTTTAAGGTAAAGACAAACAAAAAAATGCTCCTGAATCCTTATATCAAGGTCAAATACTTAAGAAAGAAACCTTTTTCAATTTCTAATTTTTTTGCACCTCACTTTAAATATATATATATATTTTAATTTAATGGTCGCCATTTTGAAACAAGATGGCTGATGAATCTGGCCAGCGAACTTGGTCGAGGTGTTGATGTATACTATCCACATGCCTTTTTACATCGAAATAGGCGAATACGTGTGTTATCGCGTGACAAATACAAATCGTTTCAAAATGTTAGCCATGCTAGAAATTCAAAGTGCTATAAATCAACCATTTTTTAAGATATAAACAAAAGAACAAATTTTCAGAAACAAAAACTGCTCCGGAATCTTTGTATCAAGGCCAAACACATAAAAAAATCTTTTTCATTTTCCAATTGTTTAATACCTCATTTTGAATTTTAAATTTAATTTTTTTTAAATGGCAACCCTTTTGAAACAAGATGGCGAATGAAGCTGGCCAACAAACTCGGTCGAGACATTGGTATGTACTATGTACAGACCAAGTTATTCCAAATAGGTTCATAATTACGCCTGTTATCGCGTGACAAAAATCAGGTCGTTTTAAAATGTCAGCCACAAGAGAAATTCAAAATGCTATTACTCAGCCATTTTTTTAGATATAGACGAAAGAAAAACTTTTCCGGAATCTTTGTATTAAGGTAAAACACATACAAAAAAAATCTTTTTCACTTTCCAATTTTTTGGTATCTTATTTAATTTTTTTTATTTTTTTATTTTTTTAAATGGCCGCCATTTTGAAACAAGATGGCGGATGAAGTCGGCCAACGAACTCGGTCGAGATATTTGTATGTACTATGTACACACCAAGGTACATCCAAGTAGGTTCATAAATACGCCTGTTATTACGTGAGAAAAATCAGGACGTTTCAAAATGTCAGCCACGCTAGAAATTCAAAATGCTATAACTCAGCCATTTCTTAAGATATAGACGAAACAAAACTGCTCCCGAATCTTTTTATGAAGGTCAAACACATAAGAAGAACATATTTTTTCAATTTTTAATTTTTTGGTACCACATTTCAAATTTAAATTTTTCTTAAAAATTTAAATGGCCACCATTTTTAAACAAGATGGCGGATGAAGCTGGCCAACGAACGCGGTCGAGATATTGGTATGTACTATGTATAAACGAAGTTACATCCAAATCGGTTCATAAGTACGCCTTTTATCGCCTGACAAAATTCAGGACGTTTCAAAATGTCAGCCACGCTAGAAATTCAAAATGCTATAACTCAGCCATTTTTTTAAGATATAGACGAAACAAAAACTGCTCCGAAATCTTTGTATAAAGGTCAAATACATAAGAAAAAATATTTTTCCATTTTCAATTTTTTGGTACCACATTTCAAATTTTAAATTTTTTAAAATTTTTTAAATGGCCGCCATTTTGAAACAAAATGGCGGATAAAGCTGGCCAACGAACTCGGTCGAGAGATTGGTATGGGCTATGTACACACTGAATTACATCCAAATCGGTTCATAAATACGCCTTTTATCGCGTGACAAAATTCAGGACGTTTCAAAATGTCAGCCACGCTAGAAATTCAAAATCCTATAACTCAGCCATTTTTTAAGATATAGACGAAACAAAAACTGCTCCGGAATCTTTGTATAAAGGTCAAATACATAAGAAAAAAATATTTTTTCCATTTTTAATTTTTTGGTACCACATTTCAAGTTTAAAAATTTTTTTAAATTTTTAAATGGCCGCCATTTTGAAACAAAACGGCGGATGAAGCTGGCCAACGAACTCGGTCGAGACATTGGTATGTACTATGTACACATCGAATTACATCGAAATCGGTTCATAATTACGGGAGTTACAGTGTGACATAGGTCAGATATATATATATCAATTTTGAACGGAGGGTGGTTTCGGGGTCTGGGGGTCATGATCGATGAAAATATACCAAAATTTTTTGAAATCGCTTTCCTCCGAACGGCTGCAATACAAAACGGTAGCTTTTTTGTAAAGAAAGCTATCTAAAATAAAGAACGTTGTTCGGAATTTTGTTTAACCAGGAAGGGGTAATTGCGTATTTTTGTTCATGGTTATATTATACTTTTATAGACTAAGAAACATTTGTATTTTTTTATTGCGTACACGTACGAGGGCTGTTTAATAAGAATTATCATGTATATATATTTTTAGGTAGCTTTCATTACAAAAAGATACCTATTGCAGCCGTTCGGAGGAAAGCGATTTCAAAACATTTTGGTATATTTTCATCGATCATGACCCCCAGACCCCGAAACCACCCTCCGTTCAAAATTGATATATATATATGACCTATGTCACACTGTAACTCTCGTAATTATGAACCGATTTCGATGTAATTCGGTGTGTACATAGTACATACCAATGTCTTGACCGAGTTCGTTGGCCAGCTTCATCCGCCGTTTTGTTTCAAAATGGCGGCCATTTAAAAAAATTTTTTTTAATTAAAATTTGAAATGCGGTACCAAAAAATTAAAAATGGAAAAATATTTTTTTCTTATGTATTTGTCCTTTATACAAAGATTCCGGAGCAGTTTTTGTTTCGTCTATATCTTAAAAAATGGCTGAGTTATAACATTTTGAATTTCTAGCGTGGCTGACATTTTGAAACGTCCTGAATTTTGTCACGCGATAAAAGGCGTATTTATGAACCGATTTCGATGTAATTCGGTGTGTACATAGTACATACCAATGTCTCGACCGAGTTCGTTGGCCAGCTTCATCCGCCATTTTGTTTCAAAATGGCGGCCATTTAAAATTTTTAAAAAAATTTAAAACTTGAAATGTGGTACCAAAAAATGGAAAATGGAGAAATATTTTTTTCTTATGCATTTGACCTTTATACAAAGATTTCGGAGCAGTTTTTGTTTTGTCTATATCTTAAAAAATGGCTGAGTTGCAGCATTTTAGGAAGCTTTCTTTACAAAAAGCTACCTATTGCAGCCGTTCGGAGGAAAGCGATTTCAAAACATTTTGGTATATTTTCATCGATCATGACCCCCAGACCCCGAAACCACCCTCCGTTCAAAATTGATATATATATATACATATATATATCAATATATATATATATATATATATATATATATATATATATATCTGACCTATGTCACACTGTAACTCTCGTATTTATGAACCGATTTGGATGTAATTCGGTGTGTACATAGTACATACCAATGTCTCAACCGAGTTCGTTGGCCAGCTTCATCCGCCATTCTGTTTCAAAATGGCGGCCATTTAAAATTTTTTAAAAAATTTTAAATTTGAAATGTGGTACCAAAAAATTGAAAATGGAAAAATATTTTCTTCTTATGTATTTGACCTTTATACAAAGACTCCGTAGCAGTTTTTGTTTTGTCTATATCTTAAAAAATGGCTGAGTTATAGCATTTTGAATTTCTAGCGAAGCTGACATTTTGAAACGTCCTGAATTTTGTCACGCGATAAGAGGCGTATTTATGAACCGATTTGGATGTAACTTCGTTTATACATAGTACAGACCAATGTCTCGAACGAGTTCGTTGGCCAGCTTCATCCGCCATCTTGTTTAAAAATGGCGGCCATTTAAAATTTTAAGAAAATTTTAAATTTGAAATGTGGTAGCAAAAAATTGAAAATTGAAAAAATATTTTTTTCTTATGTGTTTGACCTTGATAAAAAGATTCGGGAGCAGTTTTTGTTTCGTCTATATCTTAAAAAATGGCTGAGTTATAGCATTTTGAATTTCTAGCGTGGCTGACATTTTGAAACGTCCTGATTTTTGCCACGTGATAACAGACGTATTTATGAACCGATTTGGATGTACCTTGGTGTGTACATATAGTACATACAAATAACTCAACCGAGTTCGTTGACCAGCTTCATTCGCCATCTTGTTTCAAAATGGTTGCCATTTTTTTAAAAAAATGTAATTTAAAATTTAAAATGAGGTATTAAAAAATTGGAAAATGAAAAAGATTTTTTTATGTGTTTGGCCTTGATACAAAGATTCTGGAGCAGTTTTTGTTTCTGAAAATTTGTTCTTTTGTTTATATCTTAAAAAGTGGTTGAATTATAGCACTTTGAATTTCTATCATGGCTAACACTTTGAAACGATCTTGTATTTGTCACGCGATACCACACGTATTCGCCTATTTCGATGGAAGAAGGCATGTGGATAGTATACATCAATATCTCGACCAAGTTTGCTGGCCAGCTTCATCAGCCATCTTGTTTCAAAATGGCGGCCATTAAAGAAAAAAAAAATATATTTAAAGTGAGGTGCAAAAAAATTAGAAATTGAAAAAGGTTTCTTTCTTAAGTATTTGACCTTGATATAAGGATTCAGGAGCATTTTTTGTTTGTCTTTATCTTAAAATATGGCTCAGATATAGCAGTTTCACTTTCTAAAGTGGGTGACATTTTGAAAAATCTGATTTTTTGCCTGCGACAGCACTCGTATATATCAACCGATTCCGATATGAGTGAGCATGTGCACAGCAATTACTAAGGTCTCGACCAAGTTCACTGGTTAGCCTCATCTACCATGTTGTCTTAAAATGGCAGGCACTTTAAGAAATCGCCGAATTTGGCAGCCAAAGATAAGTGACTTTAAATAAAAGCAGCTTGGATAAAGCTGACTAATTTCGCGAAATTCTCATTCATAATGATTTAGTATTGATAAAAATTAGTATTGAATCTCCTACATTCGGTTTCCACTTAATTGAGCTTCGTGTGTTTGAATAATATAAGTTGGCTTTTTAAAAATAAGGAATATGAAAGCTACCTCTTCCTCCCGGCACTGGCGGGAAGGACTTTTGAATTTCTAGCATGGCTGACATTTTGAAACGTCCTGAAATTTGTCACGCGATAAAAGGCGTATTTATGAACCGATTTGGATGTAACTTCGTTTATACATAGTACATACCAATGTCTCGACCGGGTTCGTTGGCCAGCTTCATCCGCCATCTTGTTTAAAAATGGCGGCTATTTAAATTTTTAAGAAAAATTTAAATTTGAAATCCGGTACCAAAAAATTGAAAATTGAAAAAATATTTTCTTTTTATGTGTTTGACCTTGATAAAAAGATTCGGGAGCAGTTTTTATTTCGTCTATATCTTAAGAAATGGCTGAGTTATAGCATTTTGAATTTCTATTGTGGCTGACATTTTAAAACGACCTGATTATTGTCACGCGATAACAGGCGTATTTATGAGCTGATTTGGATGTAACTTGGTCTGTACATAGTACATACCAATGTCTCGACCGAGTTCGTTGGCCAGCTTCATTCGCCACCTTGTTTCAAAAGGGTTGCCATTTAAAAAAAATTAAATTTAAAATTTAAAATGAGGTATTAAAAAATTGGAAAATGAAAAAGATTTTTTTTATGTTTTTGGCCTTGATGCAAAGATTCCGGAGCAGTTTTTGTTTCTGAAAATTTGTTCTTTTGTTTATATCTTAAAAAATGATTGAATTATAGCATTTTGAATTTCTAGCATGGCTAACATTTTGAAACGAACTTGTATTTGTCACGCGATAACACACGTATTTGCCTATTTCGATGTAAGAAGGCATGTGGATAGTATACATCAATATCTCTACCAAGTTCGCTGGCCAGATTCATCAGCCATCTTGTTTCAAAATGGCGGCCATTAAATTAAAAAATATATATATATTTAAATTGAGGTGCAAAAAAATTAGAAATTGAAAAAGGTTTCTTTCTTAAGTATTTGACCTTGATATAAGGATTCAGGAGCATTTTTTGTTTGTCTTTACCTTAAAAAATGGCTCAGATATAGCAGTTTAGATTTCTATTGTGGGTGACATTTTGAAAAATCTGATTTTTTGCATGCGACAGCACTCGTATATATCAACCGATTCCGATGAGAGTGAGCATGTGCACAGCAATTACTAAGGTCTCGACCAAGTTCACTGGTTAGCCTCATCCACCATGTTGTCTTAAAATGGCAGGCACTTTAAGAAATCGCCGAATTTGGCAGCCAAATATAAGTTACTTTAAAGAAAAGCAGCTTGGATAAAGCTGACTAATTTTGCGAAATTCTCATTCATTATATTGATAAAAATTAGTATTGAATTTCGGTTTCCACTAAATTGAGCTTCGTGTGTTTGAATGATATAAGTTGGCTTTTTTAAAATAAGGAATATGAAAGCTACCTCTTCCTCCCGGCACTGGCCGGAAGGACTTTTTTATATCGACATATCCTCACTCATCGTTTAAATTTTAATGGTGCTTTTCAAAATAGTTCATATTTAATGCAATGTACTTGTCCCACATTTTTTCAGGCTTCAAAGACATTCTGAAAACCACTTTTTTAAATAGGTCCCTCAAAGTCAATAGTGAAATACTTACTTGCTATACGAAAAAATACCAAACAAATTGATGATTAATAAAGTATTTTTAAAAAAAACGCCTAAATGAAATAGGATAGACTAATACGTAATGATCCGCACTAAAAAATACGCTGATAAAAGCATTTTCTGAGGTAAATTAAAATATAAAACATATATACTGCCGTACAACAGCTGTGATCAAAAATCCTCAGTTAAACTGACAGTTTGCCAGCCTGTGTATCGTAAAAGTCTTTGATAATATCTTTCCGAAAATGTGCTTCTTCAACGCTAGATAAACGAACTTTCGCAGCTCGTTGCCATTTTTAAAATTTTAAAATATAAAATATCTTACAGATAAAAATTTCAATAAAAATACTCATTTTATAGAACAATTAATTACAAACTTACTCATCGATTCCTGATGATATTAAAATAAGTGGGGGAAGATCCCAATGAATGGTCAAAGCTCCAACCATCACGGTGCAAGCCAGAACGAAAGAGGTTATTAAAGATAATCCAAGTTTTGGGCACCTAAAAATATTTTTAAAATGCATTTTTTATTTGATATGTATAGTGACTTTTCAAAACTAGACGAGCAATCCAAGTATCAGAAAAAATGTTTGGATAAAAAAAATACTAAATTTAACATTTATAAGATATGCAGATAAAACACGTTTTAGCACCAGAACTTTAAAACTTATATCAGACTAGTTTCGTTCCAGTTGTCCATCATCGTCGATGCCTGATGACAACACACTGGATGCTACCGAAACTAGTCTGTTTTAAGTTTAAAAGTTTCTGGTGCTAAAAACGTTGTTTTATCTGCTTATATTGTATTGCACCAAGTATAATATTAATCCTCATATATTTACATTGATTTGTTGTATTAGAATTTGGTAAGATATTTTAAATAAAGAGAGTATGAACTCAGAAATATGGTACCTATTGGAAGCATTTAACATAATATCAAACAAGTTTTTCAAACATACATACTTCGTTTTTTTGTGCTGTTATTTATTTGCATAATATAAGATAGTTGTCATGAGTTATTTTGGGATTCATGAACCAAATTTGAGAATTTAAATTTGTTATGTGAAAGTAAAGGGTTTTTTTTTTTCTAGGGGTATACAAATTTAAAACGAAATAAAACACATAAAAATAATGTTGATGGCCATGATATTGGTTTTATTAAATAAATAATTTTATTTCATCAGTATTTAAAAATGATTTCGGGCATATGGTCGCCGCGACTGACTCGAATGAAGCGCAAACTGGTAGTCCGATTTTTGCTGAGGCCGCATATCAGCAAAACGCGGCAAATGTTGATTTCCAAGTGGTCCAACGTCTGTGGTTTATCGGCGTAGGTCACATATCCCCACAGAAAATAACCCATTGGAATGAAATCACATAGCCGTGGAGGCCAGTTCACATGTCCATTAAGCGAAATTATCCGCTCACCGAATGTCTCCCGCAATAAACTGATGGTGTTTTGCACAATTTGCCAGCATTGTTCTAGTGTAAGTCTATTCATGGTGAAATGGCAAAACATACTGAGCACAAATCATCTGTCAGTGATGTCAAATCGGCTGTGACTAGAAACAGTGTTGATTTCGAAACAACACCTAAAAAAAAACACCCTTTATGAGCTTTCAATATGGCCTCATGTAGGATTATTTCGATGCATTATTTGGATTAAATGATAGGATGCCGGTTTGTCTACCAGTTTCTTTGCCGGCCTCACACGTCTTCCCCTTACGTAAAAATACTAAATTATAAACAAAATTTGAAGCACATAATTTCTCTTCAAATAATACTCATATTCTAGACAATTTTTTAAAAGAAAAACATTGGAGACCAATCAAAAATACTAATATATTTCAATCGTGGCCAGTTAATATTGAACTGGGTTTACAAAGCTCATCCGAATATTGAGAGAAACAACCGACATTGCACCCCTTCTAACCTCCTAAGAGTGTATTAGATCGGCAATCGGCTGCACAGACCATCACCTCATCGAGTTGACGGCTGAAATTCCAGGATTAGACAGAACTCGATTAGCATATTAAAATTCAACTGGTCTGCCAAGCCATAACTTGGTGAAAACCACCTGCAAAATTGATTTTAGTGGTTGATTGGTAGATTTATCATTGTGTTTTCCTGCACCCAAATATATGAAAACATGGAGAGCTGGGAGCAAGGAAACACAATGGTAAACCTACCAGTCAACCACTAAAATCGCATTTTCAGGTGTTTTCCATCAAGATATGACTTGACAGACCAAATGTATTTTAACATTTAACTGATGTGACAGAAATTGTCACTTAACTACTCTGAAGCTGTGACTGCTCCATCAAAAGATGAATAAAGGACGCAATTAACTCATTGGATGGTGTTTTTGTACTAAACTGTTTTGTACAGAACTGTTATAATTAAAATTCACTTATTCATAAGTCTCTGGTGATAGTACTAATGTTCCAAACAAAACAAAATTTCAGTAGTGTTTGCATTTAAACTGAAAGTTACAAGTTAAACTATAAAAATTGAAAAAAGCAGCGGTCTGTGAGACCGGTAACATCAGCTAAAGGTTCAGCATCAGCGAATCGAGTTTTAACTAATCCTTCAATTTCAGTCGTCAACTCAATGAAGGGATGGTTTGCGCAACCACCTCCCGGTTTATATGGATTTATGGAGGCTGGTCTAGTCGAAGATTGGTTGAAAATGAAACCATTGATCGAGCTTGGAGGTTAGATTTTTGGAGCTTGAATATCTCAGTAATATCTGTTGGTTGGCATGCTCTACAATGTGTGCAAGTGTGACGAAATGTTTTTTTTTTCTTGCAGACAATTACAAAGCGATTTTTAGTGTTCATCGAGTTGGTTTACAATTCCCAATCACAGCATTTTTTGTTAATGTTATACAAAGTGTAATTTTATGCAATTTTCAAATTCAAAAATCTGAAATTTTAGTTATTTTTAAACAAAAAAGTATCTTTTTTTTAATGAGGTTGGTGCAGAAGCAAGATTTTTATATATGTATATATATTTTTTTATATATAGGTTTTCATTTAATGAAACACCGCTAACTGACAAAGTGGCCCCTGCGAATAGGTAATCACAACATTCTCACTCCTCAAATGCCTACAAAAGAGGAATGTACCAACAATTTGCGGGATAGATCGGGATTTTGACTTTATAAGGAGACAATGTTGAAAGTTATAAAAATTTCATAAAACATACATTGGTATCAAAACCCAATTAATATATTTTTTTAAATTAGGCTCAGAATATTTTTTTACAAGACAAAAAAAGAACTAGTTTACAATAATATAAAAATTACTCATTAAAAAAAATCATCAGCTATGCATTTTTGGTTTTTACCTGTTTTTCCTACTTTTCTTGTACATTTCCTTCTAAAAACGGGGTTGAGGTAAGAAAGGGGGAAAAACATAAGATAGTTTCTTATGCAGTGGTACCCATAGAACAACATTACGTAGTTCACAAACCTTGGGAAAATACATACAATTTCCAACTATCTCATGGAAATTCGTCATTTCGGCACTCTGTCCGGCGCCCCATGCACTGCATGCGCACCCAAAAAGTCAACACTGAAAGTTCTTACAAATCGTAACAAGTGTATGCCAGTGATCAGTTGCACTATGCAGCTTGAGTTATAATCTTGCCCCTTTTTTTTACGCGTCTGAAGTTTATCATATACAACAGATGTTTTTTCATCCCCTTAAAGCATCGAGTTACCCGAATTTGATGTATATTTACATTGAAAAGTAAAAGACAAGAATTCAAAATTTTTATGATAAATCATAACTCATACACTTATCATAACTTATGATAAATTATCATTCATATATATTTACTAACCTGTATAGAATGATGAGGAAAATAGCAGCAATTACGTGAAGTTGAAAATCAGCTGACAGGTACCAAGTAGGGTGGATGCACTATATAAAATAAAGATATAAATAAATATCAGTTTGTTGCACGAAATTACTCTGAAAAACAAGTAAAAATCTGAGCATTATGATGCAAGCTTTTCCGTTTTATCAGGCAATTAAGTGAAAAATATTAATTGATCGGAAATTCTTGTGCTGAGAAAAATCTATTCTTTTTACCATCATCACGAACAGTTTTCCGTTTGGAACAGGAATGTATTATCCGTAAAACACCTAAAAATGGAATCGTAGGAACCAGACAAAATTCTACTTCTGATAAATTTCCGTATTATCAGATCTAATTCTATGTTATTCCTTTCGTCGAGACGATGGTATTTTCCGTTTAAAAGATAATTCATATATAGTCAAGTTCCGTTTTTACATCTTTTAGGGCACCTCCGGGTGGTGCCGAATCAACCTGGTTTCGGCGCAGAAGGATGACCGGGAGCCCGACCAAGGGCGCGGTGGTGGCTCCTGCCAGTTTCGGAAGAAGACTAGGGTCATTCTTCAAAAAGTGTACCATTCCATCACGAAACCTTTTTCAGTATTTGACATGAACATTTTTGAATTAATTTATGTTTTCTATTGAAAATGAAAGAAGACTAAATGTGTTGTGTGCATACGTTTTTTATAATTACTTTATATTTTTCATTTCTTAGTACACAGTATGTGAGATCTCACCTCCGTGTCATGCCCAATGTTACTAAGGAAAATGTTTGATTGCTCATATTATTGAAACAAAATAGTTAAATAATTATTATTCTAGCTACTATTATCTCAAGAGCAAAGTAACTTAGCATAGTAATTACTTTCTTCGATTTTTGTTAATTTTCTGAGTACGAAAAGGAGTGTCACACAATAAATTATCACCTCCATGGACCAAACATTAAGTTGCATTTTCATGTTTAAAAATGGCAAAATTACCATCAGATTTTGTTTCCCATGATGCTAAAGTTAGCCAGTATGTTTGCTGTTATTAAATTATAAGTCAGCAATTTGTTTTTATAGTCAGGTATTGGATTTTGTTATAAAAAAGTAACCATAGTTATTGGAGATTCTCACATCCGTGAACTGAAAATTCAAGGTGACTAAATCAACACTGAGATATTTGCTTATATATTGCTTATGTAATTATATCAACAGATGTTGATTTAAAGAACAAAAAAAATTCTCAAAAAAATAAATATGTAGGTTAATATTTAGAGCATGTTCCTCCCCTCCGTGGATATCCCCTACGTGGTTATCACCTCCGTGAATGTCTTAATTTTGAAAATGTATGTTTCAGAGAAAAATGCTTAACAATAATTTACAATGACTATAAATCAAACAAGATCGTTGCAAAACTTTAAAAGAGAAGAATTGAATAACATATAAAAGATGGATGATGAAAAGAAGCTCCAAATGGGAGATGAATTTTGTGTTTTTTTTATATTCAATCCAAATAAATTTATTATCCTTTCTTATTTAAAATTACTCCATAGTTATATATCTAATAGAATAAATAGTTTTTTATGCTTTGTCTCACTACACCAACATAACTGTAGCATAAAGTTCACCTCCGTGAATGATGTTAATAAAAAAATTGTGTTTCTGAAAAAAATAAATATAATGTATCTAGGCCATTGCTGATTTTTACTTGCTGTTAGTGATAAGTTTCTAAAAATGATATCATTTGTCTTGAAAGACAAATTTTTTTTTACGGGAAAAATTTGTATTGACAATGTACACTTTTGGGAGAATGACCCACTGAAGCGGGGTCCCAGACGGGTGCAAGTTACCGATGAATCCCCACATCCGATCTGGAGACTACGTTTCCAGAGCATGTGTGCCTGGAGATTTTGTCATTTGGGGTAACCTCGTGTGAACACCCAGTCGGGACTTGGGCAGGGCCCTCGATAAGGTGGGGAGCCTCCCCCCCAAAGAAACGTTTGCGAATGTTGTTACGCTTGGCAAATTTACAAATTTAGTTGGTAAATTTGTTTAAAACTTTAATAAAAACTATAATACACTTTCTATTTCTGATAGACTTGGCAAAAGTTACAAATCAAATTGGGAATATTATTAAACTTTTTTACAAATAAGATCTGTATTACATTTTCTGATTGTGGTAACTTGGCAAAATTATAAAACTAGCTGCCAAATACTGAAATTTGACTTGGCAATTTAAGGTCCCCACCCCCTCCCCCAATAAAAAGCGATGGCTCTGGACTTGGAAGACATACTTAGGTTTCCCTCGTGTGAATGAAAGCAGGTGGCTGTTCTGGTAGCAGATGAGCGAACGGGAAGTAGACGGTACCACAGGATCCGGCAGAAGCCAGAACTCCATTTTTTGCTTTCAACTTCTAGCCCGTAGCCCTAACATCCTCGGAGGAGTTATCCGGGGTAAGCACGATGTGCTGAGATTAATTTTCCTATTTTTTATTATATCTTTTCATTTATTTTACTAGCATTTTATGTTTTTGTGTTATTTTGTCTGCAACCTTTAATCGCAGAGGTAGCCTTTCATAGGGATCCTCAATTCTGGCTGGCAATTAAGTAATTCTATGGTTCTATGGTGGGGAACCCTCACTAGTCTCCAAGAGTGGTTTTGTAAGAAGTCGATGATATGACGGCCTAGCTGTAGAACCGGGCCTGTTCCGACCCTTCTCCATGCATTGAGTTGGGTTCTATCGCAGCGTTCGGAGTCGGTGTGATGACCAGTATTAACCACGTACACTTGCAAAATTCACTTTACATGTACCATTAAAACATCATAAATCTTCGGTCGTTTTTCTCAATGAGCAGTTTAAAATTTTTGCGTACCGGAAAAAATATAATGAAAAACATTCTACTTTCCCATAATTTTAAGCCTTTAAATTTTTTTTTCATCAACTTTCTAAAACTTTTTATAAGTCTGTTTACAATCTTCCTAACCATATAGTTTCGGAACTACCCGACTACGAGGTATCCGACCCCACTAATATAAACCGCCCTAAATACTCGCTTTTGCTTAATGATGAAGACTGAGGTTCCCTCACCTTCTTTTATACTTAACCTTCCTGTTTGTTCTGTCCTGTTTAGAGTATTAAAAAAAATCTTTTTTTTTTTTTGCTATAAATAGCGTTTTTATCAGCTTAACTTATGTATGGTCTATGAAAAGAGTCTTTTTTTTTATGGGATCCCCCCCTCCCCCCGGTAGCTTTTTCGCCTGTCCTTCCTTTTTTTGGAACTAATGGAATTCTCTTTTTTAATTTAAATTTTCTTTTTCTGTTTTTGTTTTTTCTTTCTCTCTTATTATGTTAAACTTAAGTACTTATGTACTTTTTATTGTTTTGTTACTCTTCTCTTTATTTTTAGTAATTTTAATTTTGTGGCTACCAGCCACGTCTATACATTAATTTTTTAAGGCTCCCTAATGCCCTTGCAACACGATCACCTCTCCACTGGATGTAAAGTTGCTACGCAATTAGGTAGTCCATAAAGCAGATTACATTGTTCCATTGTTCCTTTACATTTTTATTTATTCACTCACATACTTAGTACACTACCTCTTTTATAAAGTATTAATCTTTAATTTACACTTAAAACTTTACGTAAGTACTTTATAAACTACAGTTAGACTTTTTATTCCCCAATGGCTCAGTAATAATTAAACAAAAACATAATTTGAAGAACAAATTAAAAAAACAAAATTTATTTCCTACATTGTTTAAGCCCGAGAAGGGACAGATATTAAGATATTTCATTCAATAAGTTCTACATTTAATGTTAAATTTTTGTAACAAATCAGTTAAGCCAATTAAGGATTAAAAAATGAAAATAAAATTCATACAATATGATACTTAAAACACCCTATAAAATTAGATTCCGTTCAAATGAAATTGAAATAAATCTTAGACTTCTTCCATTTTTAATTGAAAATATTTGTATTGCAGATTTTGTGATATGTTTATGACAATTGTACATAAAATGATAAGATGCATGCAAAATACAAAACTTTAAAAAATGTCTAAGATTTATTTCGATTTCATTTGAACGGAATCTAATTTTTAGGGTGTTTTTAAATATCATATTGTATGAATTTTACTTTTATTTTTTAATCTTCAATTGGCTTAACTGATTTGTTACAAAAATTTAACATTAAATGTAGAACTAATTGAATGAAATATCTTAATATCTGTCCCTTCTCGGGCTTAAACAATGTAGGAAATAATTTTTTTTTTTTTTTTAATTTGTTCTTCAAATTATGTTTTTGTTTAATATGTTAAGTTTTTTAATAACTACTGCATTCAGACGAACTCATTTCAAAATTAATAGAGGGTATCATTATCAGGCTTTGATGTATGCAGTATTGCATTACAATGTGTGATGCAGTTTGCTAATGTATAATTCAAAATCTTTCACCACTGTAGTAATGCAGGTTGCTGTAGTTTGGACAAAAACTTCCAATCTGAACGTAAAAAATCTATAATCAAAACATAAAAAATTAACTTCACTTAAATTTAGATACCCTATTTCCCACTCAGGAACGCTATGAATGCAAAAATAACTTGTGTTGAATCCTTACTGTTAGTATTTAACAATATTATAGCTGCCATACAGTAAAAAATAAAAAATAAAAGTTTTACTTAATTTTTTTTACCTTAATCTCTCCCAAAGGGTGATGTAAACACATCAGAAAATTATTACCTAAGTTTACCGTGGGGTATCTCGAAAAAAAAAATACATTTTAAAATTTAAGTTATGTAATTCCTCACTAAATTCGCTACCTGCGTAAAAATAGCTATCTTTTGAAATTTTTTACTAAAACATAAACTTGACCGAAGCAAAAACGTATTCTGAAAATATCCTTTTTTTTTCCACTATGACGCCATATTCACCTTTTTAATTCTTGAAAAATAAACTAATTCAATTTAATATTTCACGTGAAAATATTTCAACTAAAAAGAAATAAATTATTGTTACGGTTTTTGAAATTTTTGCAACAATGAAGAAAAAATGTTACATTTTCTATGAAAAATGTCTGTTGATTCTCAACGAAAAAAACGAAATTTGGAATTATTAAGAAAAATATTTGAATCATGTAAAAAAAAAAAAAAAAAATTGGCCCATGTTTCTCTCTATAATTGACCCATATGCAAAAGCATTTTACCATTGGTTTTGACCCTGAGGTCAGGCAAACGTTTTTACACTTTAAATTTATAATATCATTAGAATTATTTTGAAAAAATGAGTGGCATCAGGGACAAAAAGGTGGGAAGAAAAAATGAAAAAGTTATGATCTCCATAGGCTTTTCTAATTTAAATTAACACTGAGAAGTAACACTGGAAATAAATAAGTATTGCGCTGCCGCGCAATACTTAAATAAGACAATCAACTGTAGACTGGGCGTAAAGTTGCTGTCAACTGAAGGCACCTCAAAGACTTTACACTATTTAAGCACTTAAGGGGGGGGGGGGGGGGGATCACGTTGAGCAGCTGGTAAATGAACATATTTAAAGCACTACGAAAAACTTTGTAGTGTTAAAACCAATGAATGATATATAACACTTTTTTCTATACTTCCACACATTCTTATTGTTTGAAAAAAAAAATCAAATATATATATTTAGCAATATTAATTAATTAAATCCCAACGACAAAAATGGCTTTTTAAAAAATATGAGTACTAAAATATACATTTAGCGCGTCTACTGCAGATACATGTTTAATATTTCATATATTGTTACTCATTCTACTATATTTTACACTGAACCTAAATTTAAAAGTATATTTAAATTCATTAACATAATTAATGGCTTTTATAATCTTCATTAAATAATTAAATAAGCTTGTGTGATACGATAAGGTAAAAAGAACTTCTTAAAAACATCATACAAATTTTAATAAATGAGCAAGGACATTTTAGCAGCAAGACTTGCTGCTGTTTTCAAAGTAGTAGGACGTGTTCTCTGCGCCTGATGACGAAAGACTAGTTCTTCTGAAAGGCCTTGCGCATTTATTAAAATTTTTATGGTGTTTTTAAGAAGTTCTTTTTTATCTTCTTTTTATAATCTTATTCACCAAATTTACCAAAAAGTTTATATTTAATTTTTCAATACACAGTTTTCTGTGACAAAGATCAGACTAAACTTAGGCTTAGCATAAAACTACAGATTAAAACTAGTAATACGTAGAATTTTACGGTTCTATGATAATCAGTTTTTAAATGAGAGTGCACTCAAAGCCAAAAAATCAGTTTTTAGAAAAACAGCTTCAAAGTTAACTTTATAGTATACAGAAAATGCTTTTATGCAAGATATTTTTAGCGATAACTTCTGTTCTAATTGGTATTTTTATAATTCTTATTGGTATTTTTATAATTCTTATTGAAGTAAATTTGTAACATTTGAAGGTATCCATGCAGAATTTTTTGAAAAATCGATTTTTTTTTAATCTTCAAAGTGTTCTTAAATTTAAAATATAGAACAGGTTCAGTACAAATGATTGACCCGATTTTAAAAAATCATATTTTCGAAACTACTGTACATATTACAATAAGCTATACATGAATTTAAAGAGAAATATACCAAGTTTTTTTCAGTTACAAATGTTCGATGTGTGACCCTCTTGTTACACGGGATACGTCCAATCTGTAATCCAGTTCGTTCCAAACACTTTGTAGCATCACTCTGTCAATGGTTCTGAATGCTGCACAAATGCCTTTTTTAAGTTCTGGTAGTGTTTTTGGCATTGGTGGTACATAAACAATGCCTTTGACGTAACCCCACAAAAAGAAATCACATGGTGTTAGGTCTGGTAATCTTGGTGGCCACGTGATTAAGAGTATATCACCATCACCTGCTTGAGGAGAGCGCAGATTTTGCATTTCAGCAGGATGCAGCCCCACCTCATTGATCTTTGCAGGTACGTAGTTAATTAAGGCTGTTCTTAACTTCGCTGCTCAACAAGCGCAAAATGTTTTGACTCATTTACAAATTAATTTTTTAACGGAAAGCTATAAAATTGGAAAGCCTGGTCATGGAAGCGATTTGGAATTGAACTGTTTTTTCCATTTTTTGATCAATCAATTACCTATTGAGTTATAAGCGATTTCGATTTCGTGACAAACACGTTTTTCGCCCGCTCTTAAGTGCTCTTTCTCCCTTCGCGAGAAAATTCGGTTCAAAACGCCCACTTTGACATTATTTTCTGAAAAATCCTATTGCGTTTGCAAAATAAAAAAATGGAAAAAACAGCTCAATTACATAGTTTCTGAATAACAACACCAGCTAGTTTCATGCATTTTCGAACAAAAATAAATTAAAACTTATGTCAGAAATTTGCCCTTTTGGATTTGAGAACACACTTAAACGACAAGCTTCCACACCGGTGGATGAGGCGTTTCGTGTTTGGAACGAACTGGATTACAGATTGGACGGATGCTGTGTAACAGGAGGGTCACACATCGAACATTCGTAACTGAAAAAAACTTTGTATATTTCTCTTTAAATTCATGTATCAGTTATTGTAATATGTGCAGTAGTTCCGAAAATATGATTTTTTTTAAATCGGATCCATCATTTGTACTCACCCTGTATATTAAATGCAAAAAATATATTAGAGTTTTCAAAAAAAAAAAAAAAAAAAAAAAAAAAAAATCAGCTATATTTTGTAACCCGAAAAGCCCAGGTTGGAACTCCTAGTTCCTTTAAAAGTAATAACTCAAATGGACAACGAATATAGTATTTCTCTTCCCGATCACGACTTTTAAAATTTTTTTGAGTAACCATTTACTTACAATGTTGTTTATTCCAAACCAATTGCTGATATATATAATGCTTCGCCACCAGTACTTATTGCAGGAACGTATTTCTGGATCCACTCTTTCGTACCACATAGGGCCAGAGCTGATTAAGGGCAGAAAATAGAGCAGTCCTATAGCAAGCAGAAGACCAGGGGTCAACCTGTGTTAGAGAAATCTGATTAAATAAAAAACTTCACATTTCGATTTTATTAACGCATAATCATCTGATCAGAATGGTTAGGAAAATTTTGAAAAATCAATATTTCATAAACTAATGAAGATTAGAAAAGGTGCCGTTTGCTTAGAAAAAATGGAAATGATGCCGTTTTTTAATGCATAGATAAAACTTTAACCAATGGAAACTTTTTAAATTAAATATTCAACAATATATTTTTTTAAGTACAATAATTATATGGTTCCGCTGATTTATAAAGGGGTTAATGCAAGGGACATTTCTACTTTCGAAAGGGCAACACGATATCTTGAAAATGATTGGTTTCATATATATATATATAATATTTCTGCTAAAAGAGATTTAAAAGGAAAAATAAAAATTCTATTTGTGGTTATTATTTATGCTTTTAGCATAAGCCCTGATGTATGTAATATTATACATACAACATACATTTTAAATAATAGCTATGTAGCTGCATTCTGAATTCTAAAACCTTTTTGTTTGAATTCATATTTCACATCATTTACTGCATTCTGTATGATATTGTTGTAGTTCCAGTTTTAAAAAATATTGACATAAACTATGTTAACTGAATGAAGTTAATTACCATAAAAGTCAATTAATTGATATAAAAGATGAATTAGTATAAGTTAACTGACTTATTTAATATAAAGCAATTTCCTCAATTTAGTAATTAATCAATTAGTCAATTAATCAATTTTGAAATTTATCAGTTTGCAATTAAATCTATCGATTTTGATAAAATCGATTGAATCACTAGATTTTATCAAAATTTATTATTTTATCAATTAATCTTTTGGTTTGTCAATTTAAACAAATTGATAAACAAATGTGAATGCTGTTTAATTGATTTGGCTATTTAGGCAATCAATATAGGTGTTGATACCTAAACAAAATTTGCAGTTATAATCCATTACTTTTTATAACCTTTCCAACTTCCTCATGCCCTTTTGACTCGCGAATGTTTGACGTTTCCTAAATTATGTATTTACCACGTCTTGTAAAAGAGGAATACTAAATTTTTTTCATTTATCATTAGTACAATTATTTAGATTTTATGCATGAAAATTGTAAAGAAATTTTCGTTCCAGTACCCAATGCACACTGCAGTGTGCGGTATTATATCGAAAAAAATTTTGTTTTAGTAGGAAACTGAAGGGTTAACACTAAAACGACCGGAAATTTTACTCAAGTTTTATAAAAAATATTTTACACCGGAATTTTTATTTATATCTGTCTAGCATATTTATTTATCATTTTTCTTCTTTGTGTCTTTTAAACTTATTTTACAAAGAAATTTCTGGTTCGAACCGAAATATATTCATATGGTAGGGGTCAAAATGACCCCTCGCGCTCTTTTTACTATTAAACTGCTTCTTTAGTAATATTTTAACATATGTCCAGGCTCATTAATGCTTATAAAGCATGGAAAGAGTAAAAGAACTTTTTGAAAATTTGTACAACTAGATAATTT